>CM077640.1:48572567-51286733 GCA_039660915.1 Euphorbia tirucalli
TTTTTCTTTTGGGGTCTACATGTTTCTTGAACTTGTATAGCCAAGGAAAATAACAATTCAAATATGGGAGTTATACATAACCTATGTATTGGCTATGCAGATACGAAGGGGAAGAAAGCCTGACGGTGTTTGCCTTGTTGTTGGGTCTTGTGCTCGGGGCTTTAAAGATAATTCTACAAGTGATGTTATATATAGTAGTTCATCTGTGAAGAAGATTGGAGACTCAGAAATACAATACTTTTGGGAGGTAAATGAACTTTCTGGTGAAATATTCACAAAGTGGCAAATTGTTTTCTTTCTAAAATCAAGCTATTTTTGAAAATTTCGCAGGCATTTCCAGCTGGTTCTGGCCCTACAGATCGCACGACTTATATGTTTGCTTATATTAATCCTCAACCTGGATCGCCAAAATTGGAAGAATTATTGGAGGACTATTGGGATTTGATGCCAAAATATCAGGTAAAACTTTTCATCTTTTTGCAATCTCATTTATCAGTCTTTGGCTTTGTTGATTCTCCTGGATGATTGAATTCTTTCATACTAAGACAGAACACAGTTGAAGTAACAGTAAATACTTTCTATTCTCTTATGCATATGAAATCTTCATACAACATCTATTCTCAGAGGCAGACCTCTTCTGAAACACCTCTTGTTCTCTATTAAGATATATGCACTTGTCGCATCCAACAATATTGATAGAAAAAAAATAAAAGCATTGAGTCAATAAATATCATTTACAGCTGATACTGTTTCTTTGGGAGTGTTTGACATCTTTAAGAGGTTTGTCTTATGTTTTGCAGCATGATGACGTATCTTTAGGACTAAATCTTATCTAACATTTTGTTAATTGCTATTAATTTGTCAAATATTGATGTTTCCCGACAAGCATTATTAACTTAGTCGCTACAATGTTTTGTTCACTGGCCGAAAATGATGCTATTGATAACCTGGTTTCAGTTCTATGACATCATAATGCTGAGAGGAGGCTTTGAAATTATTAGTCCTCTTAAAGGGTTTCATTAAAATGTAGCCAATGGGTAGGTGATATGTGTGTTTTTATAGATTCTTCTCGAATTTGGTATGCAAAAGGTTTTAGATTATCTGTTCTGAATGTGTGTCAAGAACGAGGAGTTCACAAATGCACTTTTTCTTGTTCAATCAACTTGTGCTTCAGAAGAAGTCGCATTTTCAGCTAGTATTGTTATTGGTGGCAAACTATGTTTCATGTCCACTTTTCCATTAGGATGAAGTCCTAAGCCGCCTTCATTTTTTCACTTTGTAGGGAGTCTCTCTTGACAATCTGAAGATACTTAGAGTTATATATGGAATTTTCCCTACATACCGCGACAGGTAATGATGCAAGAAACAATGGAAAACCAAGTTTTAGTTGTATGTTTCTAAAAAGATCCATAAACCTTCAGTAAGTTGAAGGTGTTGGGTCATTTTTGTCTTTGTATCTAACATCCTAAATTCTTTATGGGGGAGTATAAACTTTTCAGTCCATTGCCTTCTGCATTTGATCGTGTCTTACAGGTTTGTATCGCGAACTTGAAAAACTCCCTGAAGATTATGGTTTTAAAATAACTAGGATTCTGCAGTCTTGCCATTTCATTTTTCTACAGTTTGGTGATGCTAGTGGTATACAGTCACCGGTTTCATTTGGAGGTTTTGGAAGCTTGACAAGGCATCTTGGGAGATTGTCAACTGGTAAATTTCTTTATGTATTCCATTATAATTATTTCCTGATTAACAAGGTCTGCAATGTTTTAGAGTGTTGTACTAATTATAGGTATATGCATGCCATTTTGTAGATTTTATGAAGAAAAAGGCAAAACACAATTTTAAGCCCCTGAATTTCAAATTTTTGTACTATTGAGCCCTTCAACTGTAATTTTGTCATGGAGCCCTTGAACTTTAAAATTGGAAGCCTTTGAGCCCAAATTTTCTATATTTTTAAATTTTTTTTTCCAGTTCTATCACATGCTTTCTATGGTGCACAGGCGTTATATGTATATAAAATGAGTTTTTGTCAGCTCTACTACGCTGCTTTTATGGTGCATGCGTATTCTTTGAGTTAAAAATTATTAAATAGGTTTTTCAATTATGAAGTTTAGGTGCTTAATAGAACAAAGTTGAAGTCGAGAGTTCAATAGCACAAACACAGAGAGTAAAGGGGCTTAAAAATGTGGTTTGCCTCCAAAAAATAAATTTGCATGTTGAGAACTGAAAGATGCATGACAGTGAGAAACCGTTACAGTTGAAACTTATTATGGGTATTCTTTTGAATTGTAATGAAGGGATATTTGAAGCAATCAATGGCGATTTTCTAGACGCGTACAGCTTGTCCCTATTAAATCCATACATGGTTTGTAACTTATTCTCTCACTATAAGTCTGCGTAACCTATCTTATTTTTGTCTGAATGTTATTTGTATATTGCAGCCCAACTTAAGTGCTTCATGGCTATTTCAAAGAGCAATGTCAGCCAAACAGAAATCTAATGTTTATCCGGAATTTATTAATGATCTACTTCATGCCAATTTCATTAGTATGCAGGTAGTTTTATGCTTGTATGACTTGTTCTGTTCTGCTTCATTTGTCCATAAATGTTATTTACTCTAACGAATTATGTATCTCTTCTTCAGAGGCTAGGGGATCAAGTTCTAAGACCGTTCCTTCAGGTTAAATTCCCTTCTATTTTGGAAGTTTTCCTACTTTCATGTTTGTTCTATTTGGTTGGTTGAGAAATTAGTCCTCAGTATTGCATATATCAATATAAGAAGGTAACTGAAGTGATTCTTTCTCTGGTCCTTTATATGACGGCAGGATGTTGTACAATTTGAGCCTCTTGCCAAGACATTAGGCCTTGTTATGCTTACAAAACCTCAAATTCTCCCATCAATATTCAAACAGGTAGCATTGACATTTTCTTTTTTTTTTTCTTCTTCTTTCGGCGTAAATGGCATACGTGTTCTCTCCAACTAAAGATGAATGATATTTACATTATACTGTATAAAAAAGAATTCTTATCCCAACTGTTTTATCCTTCTGTTGTATACTAGTTCTGTCAGATAATGAATCCTTAGGCTTTACTCGTGCATAGTAATAGGTTAATTGTTAATTCAACCCAAGTCGAAAATGACTAAATATCTCGAGTTGCAATTGATGTACAGGTGGGCACCCTTGTGCTGCTGGACTGGTTTAGCCATTTTTTTATGCTAAGTTCGTATACTTTTCTCTCCAGCTTTGTTGACCCTGCCATCAGGTAATATTTATGACCATGTATATATATATGTATGTATGTTTTCCTCTTTCAAGTTTGTTATCATTTTGTATCAGATTCATTTGATATTTGTTGGCAGGCCATTGTTAAATGGGTTCCCATCAAAGACCAGGTATGAGTGGAAGCGGCGTCTTGAGGCTTGGAAATATGGATCTGGTTTGGATTACAAGCTATGAAAACATACATTAAAAGGTAAATCAAAGGATGCTTTTGACAGAAGTGAAATGCTTTTCTCCATCAAATATCAGTTCAGTTAGCTTTTGGAGGCTGGTTTAACTTAAATGCAACTGCTTATGGATCATTTTTGATTGTGTATAGGGAATCACTTGTATTGAAAAACAAGAATTACAGTAACAGTGGGTCACTTTTGATTGATTCATGTTAAAATTTACAATTAATTGGATTGAATTGATAGAATGTGTTGGATGATAGGCATGTAATGAATGAGGTAAGCTATAACTGGAAGAATGATGATTTAGACACGTACATTCAAGAAAGCATAAATTCACTTTGAGTAGCACTACTCTTTTTCATATCAAATTTTGGAAATTTGTTTTACTCCTTTGACATGCATCCAACATCTTCATTTTTCTTTTGGTAAAATGACCTTTTCGGCCCTATTCTATCAACTAATTTCCCTTTTAACTCTATTTGTTTCAAAATTATTTTTTTGGTTCGTTTTATATGAAACTATATCTAATTGAATTATATTTGACTCTTTTTCCCTTCAACTTTAACTTATCTAAAGGGTAAAATGGTCATTTGTGATCTAGTTAAGTATGATTTCGCATAAGACAAGAACGCTGGTAAGACAACTTTAAAACAACATGGGCTAAATAGACAATTGGGTAATAAGACTCCTCCGAAAAGTTCATATTATCCCATCTGTTTTCCATTCATATAATCTTCTAAAGTCTAACATTCTCATCACAATAATAAAAAACCAAAAGTAAATTGATGGATCCTCGTATGGAAGCAAGAATATATGAATATATATATATGGATTCGTTTGGAAATCCTTCAACGAATCCTAATCTACGTCGGCCAAGACCTGTTTTATTCGGGTTCCTTTAAGAGAATAAGAATGAGACACCAGTAACCTCTAGGTTAGTTTCCGATGTCTAAATCAGTCTTGATTATGGTTTAAATCTCTGGCTATATTAGCTTAGTCCTCTTACTACCTTGCACTCACCCTCTTATAGGGCTAGTAGCATAGTTTGGCAAGGATTAGGAATACCTACCATCGTTGCCATAGTTGGAATAAGAATCCGCCACCTCACATCCCACATAGAGATTCAAGAATCCCACTAGAACATGCTACTTTGAAGAGAACACCAACCCCTTTCTTCCAGAAGATTATACTAACGCTGGTCCTGGATATCCGGAGTCATCCACCAGATCTCTCTTGGCAGACCCACCGCTACTGTTCACTCTGGGCAAGAGACTCGGGACTAATATGCCGGGATGTCATCGATATATATATATATATATATATATATATATATATATATATAGTTCACAACAGTTTATCTGAATTGACATGTACGACTAAAATGATGAAATGGATTCCACTTAATAAATATAACTTTAACATCTTAATAAATATAACTTTAACATCTGTATGACTATATTAGCACAAGAAAAATCGACTTTGATCAACTGAATACAACATTTTCAACAACATCGATGTAACCCTCTTTTATTTGCTTTCAGCAGATCGTATTTTCTAACTCAACATTTGTTTATCTATAAACATTGTCTATGGAGGAATGAATTTGTACATGAAGATCGACTAGACTTTTTTGGCACCTAAAAGTTTAGAAAGCTGCTTCACCATGGGCTTCTCTTTAATGTCTTCTTCACTGTTGACATGCCATTTCTTTGATGTGTGATCAGCCTGAAAGGTTCATCCTCATTTTAGCACCCAAAAAGAAGGGGGATTCATTAAAGAAAAAAAAAAATTGTAAAATAACAAACCCAGGATTTTAGAGGCACCAATTGCTCTTTGATTCTCTCAAGTTTTGGTTGAACCAGATCTTTCCCTTTACTTCTGATATCATCACTCTGGCAAAAAAAAAAAAAAAAAACCCACAAAAAGCTAGTCTGACGCATATAGGTGAACAAAAGCTAAAATGTAATCTTAATTAAGTAATTGGTACAATTTACCAATTCAGATTTAAAATTTTTATTTTGACAGATTTGACCCGTATGTTTTTTCTTTAATCTCATCATTAGAAAAAAAAATAGCTTAGCACTGAATGTGTAGTTGACGGAATAGAATTGTCGGCTTAAAGGTCCATTTTTCCCTATGTTTTATTCAAAATGTTTGCCCCGTGTTACACAGAATGCTTGTTTTGCTCCCTATCATATGATTTTAAAATATTTGCGCCTTATCATATACAACTTACAATCTTCTGCACTAAAATAGACTAAAAAACTCGCGTATAGTTCAATAAACGAATCGACTCATAGTTATACAAAAAAGAACATGGTGAACAAATCGACTCATAGTTTTACAAAAAAACAACATGGTGGACAAAGTAGCACCACTAAATGCTTAGTTAGTTAAGCTTGCAGCATGCGCACTTTTCTTTGTCTATTTTGGTGCAGACGATTCTTCAAGATTATAAGACAGCATAAATGCAAACATTTTGTACAAGAGAGGGGAGCAAATGAACCTAAATTTTACGGAACTCTATTTTTTTTTTTTTTTTTTTTTTTAAGCAAGAGCTAAATTAAACCATCAAGTAACAAATAAATTGTGAGGATTGATTTAAAAAAAAAAAAAAAAATTGAGGTAAAAACGTTAAAATTTTGGGCAAGCAAGTTTTAGGCTTACACTGTGCATCTCTAGCTTAGAGGCTGCTAAACTGAAAACCAAAATGCCTCCACCAAAGACAACTGCAGTAGCAACCGCAAATGCGCTTCCAACTACAAAAATTTCATTTCAATCACATTAATCATTCTACTAATCAAATTTCTGGTAAAAAAAATAGGAAATAGTAGAATCCCTACTGTAAGTGAGGCCTTCAGCTGCAGCCTTCAATTTCTCTGGATTCATAGGGGTATATCTGTCTTTTCGTAAATCATTCGCCGTCGACGCTAACACCGAGCTTCCATGTGCCGGCAATTCCCACCTGCAAGAAAACATGGTTTGAATTGAAGAGAAAGCGAAATCGATCAGTAAAATCGGAAAAAGAAAAGAGGCTTTACCTTTTGGGGCCAAAGGTGACCTGAGGGAGAGAGATGTAAGCGCTGAGAGGATTCAAAGCATCGGAAGAGACAGAGAGGGGTTTATTAGGATCGGAAGGAAGGGACCATTTGGAGGCCGTGGAGAGAGAAGATGGATCGGACGGCTTACCGTAGATGTGTGAAGGAAGGAAATGCCTCAAGACCTCAGGAAGAACGTCGGCCTGCGATGCTTGATTGGTCAAATCAGACGAAGAGGGTTTAGGGGCCCCGGCGGAGGGTGATTTCTCGGCGATGCGATTAACGGCATGTTTGGATTCCTGGAAAAAATAGGCAGCTTCTTTTCCTGCTAATCTTCCCGCGAGAAAACTCATTTCAGTTGCAAATGTAGCTGGCCGAATGGATATGGTACTGAATTTCCACTCGAAGCCAATTTTTATTTTTTTATAGTTCCTACGGTGTCATCGTCTTATATATATTTATTTAATTATATCTCTTAAGACTGCTGATGTTTTATCAAAACTGCAATTGGTTTTATGATTAATTTTTTAAATACATTGAGTATTTGATCTTTTCATTTTAATATTATTAACTCCAAACTCGAGTTTATTTCATGTCAATGTAATAAGCTTTATTAAATGATATGAGCAATAATATTTTAGTATGTAACACGATTTCAGAAAATTACTTGGATAAGAAAACAAATTTGCTGAAAATGTCAATTTCAGAGTTTCAAGCGATAAAACCATGTAATTTTTAAATTATTTTGAAATGTTTGTTTTACAGTTCCATCTCTGAATGTTGCGTATTACACCTATGCAAAAGATAGATCGAGTTTGGGGTTAATAATATTAAAAAAAAAAAGATCAGGTATTTAATATATTCAAAGAATTGATCAAAAAACCAATTACAGTTTTAGTATGAGACCAGGAGGCTCCTGATATGTTTTACCTTAAAAAAAATGTCATTTGTCCTAGTTATGATTTTAAAGAATAACAATATGCAATGATTTACCTTTCATTAATTAACCTTGGATGATTAAGTAAATTGTATCAAATAAAAGACAGACAAAACACACAGTAAGATTACTGGATTTTTACGAATTTTATAATTAGTTTTCTAATCAATTATTTCAATCCATTAACTATATGATATTTCTGTCTTATAGTATTAGCCCTGAAGTTGATACATTTGTCTCGCATGTGTTGTTAAATGACATGTGGCATAATTTTTGTGGACACATAAAATTAAATCAGATGTATAGTTTATATCTGTAGCTACAACACTTCTTCATAGAAAGTAGAATTCAAATCACTCAGTAAATTTCGGTTTCCAAAGTCTTCAACTTTTCACAAAAAATTATGCTACGTATTAGTTAATAGATATTACTGTCCACACGAGACAAAGCTATCAAGTTTGGAGTAATACTGTCAAAATAGAAAGATCATATACTTAATATGCTGAAAAAATTTATTAGTGGATTAATTATAAAATTCAGAAAAGTCTAAGAGATTTTAGAAGGATTTTGTCTAATATATAAGTGAAGTTAGGGGTAAGCAAAACCGAACCAATGTCCAAAAACTGAAAATCCAAACCGAACCGAACCGAACTGAACCGATCCATTTCATAGTTTGGTTCGGTTTGGTTTTAAGTTATGAAGAAGTTTGGACTTCGGTTCGGTTCGGTTCGGTTCAAAACCGAAAAATTGGTAAAATATTAAAATTAATTATAAAATTAATACATATAATTTTAGAGAATTTTAGACATTATATTGTTTTATAGTTTTATATTGTGATTTTTTTATGTTAATTTATAGTTGTTAAAACTTGAGAGTTACAATAAAAAAAAAAAAGAGATTTTAGTATTTTATTATGATGTAATAGTATTATTTAGTATTACTGTTTTTTTAAGTTAATTTTTTTGTATTTCCTTTTTTTTTTTAACAAACTACTTATATAAAATTTTTATTTTGATTTTTTTTTATTTTAAATAGAGGTGGCAATTATGTATACGACCTGCTGACACGACACGAACCCAACACGAATTTAGTGGGTTTGGGTTTGATTAAACAGGTAATGGGTCATTTTTGGGTTGACACGAAAGTGACACGATAATTTTTGGGTCGGGTTAGGGTTGACCTGCTAACCCGAAAATGACACGAATATTTAAAATTTATTATTATGTTTTCCTCTATTTTTACATGTCACCATTAAGAAATGTAATATAATATATATAACTCACAAATGCAAAACAACTTTTCAATAATTTTACATGTCATTCTTAATAGATGTAGTAAAATGACACATAAATGCGAATAAGACATAATCCAAAATAAAAAATAGAGCATTAAGATTTGTAAAATAGGTTTTGGAACAATATTTTAGGTCGCCAAAGGTTAAATTGTTAATTTAGATACGGCATAAATCTTTAAAATTTTTAATATTTCCTTTATAATATTTTTGCATGTAACCCGAAAACACGATACGAAACCGACACGAACACGATTGGGTTAACTCGCTTATGACACAAAAATTTTTGGGTCGGGTTCGGGTTTTGCTCACTGAAACACGAACCCGAATTCGACACGACACGAACACGACCCACCTACACGAATTGCCACCCCTAATTTTAAAGTTGATGTTTTTGGTTCGAGCTAGTCCAAACCGAACCGAACCGAACTAGTTTGGTTTGAACTGAACCGAACCAAAATTTAGTTTGGATCGGATTGGTTTATAAAATACAATGTTTTTTGGATCGGTTTTTTCGGTTCGGTTCGGTTTTTGAACCGAACCGGTCCATTCTCACCCCTAAGTGAAGTGGAGAAATTAATTTACTAATAGTAATGCTTGCATTGTATTTTAGTAAATTAACCTAATGAACATTTTTTTTTTTTTTTTAGGTTTTGGGTTGTTGACTAGTTAGCTAGTTATGAGATTTTATTTTACCGTGCGTAATATACCTAACCAATGCAAAGAAAATGTATACAATGTTATACAATTATGTATATTACGTATAGAAAAATAATATATAATCAAATATTTTATATTATAGTTAATAAGATATAGAATTTTATGATACTTAATTACTTAAAGGAGCCAATGTTTTATGCTTATGTATTTTTTAGCATTTTATTTGTTATGTAATTATTAGTTAATTACTAATTATTGTTCTACAATTCCATTAACTAATCGCAAGAAGTCATTTTTTTTTTTTTTTAAACACGAATTAACATTATGAAGGGCAAAGATACTCTGAGTGGTAGAGAATGGCATTAGGAAAATGTTTAAAAGGTAACTTTGAAACTTTTTAAATTAATATACCCAAAAAGAGTCATAATAACAAGCAGCAATTTTATTCTTGAGGATCAAGCCTCTTTACTTGAAGAAGAAGCTTAAGTTTTGGCTGATTTAAGCAATTCTCTAATTAATTACGATAATATGTAAGACTTTTAACCTATTTTATATTTTTTGAAAAATCAAATTATTTTGTAATACAATAGTTTACAATTAAAATAAAAGATACGAAATTTCATCTTAATATCTATATAGACATGCTAGTATCCTTTTCTTTATAATAAAACCACTTTATTTCAATTAATTTTTTTTCTTTCTTTCTTTCTTTTTCATCATCACTTTCACTCTTTCAAAGTACTATTTATCTACGTAATCCAGCCACACAATTTTACGTGCTTGATATGAAACTCAACCCTCAACATCAGCAACAAAAATAGTAGAAGTTTTAGATACGGAAATTTCACTTTTAAAAAGTTAAAAGTGAGAAAAAAATCACCCAAGTGGTTACTGCATCCATTTCTCCATTTTACATCTATTACTGTGAAACTAACTCTGAAAATGAACTTAGAAGATTGAAAAATCTTTGGCTAAATATGAGAAAAAAAAAAAAAAAAAGAATACAAAAGACAAAAAGAAAGATGTACAACATCTTCTGGAAATTACTTTTGAGTCGTGAATGTGAATTGATTAAGGTAAATAGGCGTTGATGACACCCGGATATATCAATGCCGGGCCTGCCATCCGGACGAACCACTGTGTGAGATCCGGTTTGGGTCTAGGTGCTACGTCTAGCGCTAAAAGAATCTTCCAGAAGAGAGGATGTAATGTCCTTTTCAAAGTCTGCCTTTATCCAGAGGCGTGCGAAAAAGACTCTCCAAGTCTCACGTGGGGACTGGAGATGGAGGACTTCTATTCTGATTGGAACTCTGAGTATTCCTAGTCCAGATCAAACTCTATCGTTGACCTTATAAAAGAAGTGGGCATAGAGGTAAGACACTAACGAATAATCAAGCTAATATAGCCAAAGATTAATATCATCAAGGCTGACTTAGGCATTAGAGACTATAATATCATCAAGGCTGACTTAGGCGTTAGAGACTAACTCAAATGTTACTTGTGTCTCATTGCTCCTTTCTTGTAGGAACTCACATAGATCCGGCCATAGTTCAACTCATACCTGGATCTTTCAAAGGATTTCAACCCATTATTGATTTCTTCCAAAAGGGCAAGCTGTCGGGAGAAGAAGTAGATGCTACCCGGGTGTCCCAGAAATCCGCCAGATATGCTATCATCGGAGGGCAACTTTACCAGAAGTCGTTTAATCGCCCATGGTTGAAATGCATCTCGGTAGAGGAAGGCAATTATGTATTAAGGGAGCTCTATGAGAGAATATATGGTTCACATCAGGCTGCTTTAGCAACGGTCTAGAAGGCTATGTTGATGGGGTATTTTTGGGAGTCCATAAAGGAGGACTTGGAGGCCTATGTGGCCTTATGTCACTAGTGTCAAGTAAATGCTAAAAAAACTACCCGGCCTCCGTAAAAGTAGAAGGCGATCCTCACGGTATGTGTGAGCGGACGACCTTGAGCGGAACGCGGCGAAGCGGACCGGGGAAAAGATGATTAGATTTGATTTTGGAAAACGGTTTTGTTTATCTTAAGTTAGGAAAAAACCATTGATTGATTTGGAAATCCTTTTATTAGAAAACATTTTGCCGTTTTAACTTAAAGACCTCGAAACTTAAATCCTGAGATCAGTGACAGAGTCGCCACTTGGATCAGCTCATTCGGGAATTCCGGTACAGCTCCCTACCGAGGACAGACTGCTGTACCTAATCCAGAGATTTAGGGTTCAGGCAAATAACTTACTTTAACCTCTAGCTTGCTTTCACTTTACAATTTATATTACAATATATAATTCGCTTTATTATCTTTTCCTAACCCCAATTTGTTTATTTTAATAAGCCGATGCTAAAGCAAAATGCAGGAAATAAATTGCAGAAAAATGAAACATACATCCAAAATATACAAAAAATAATAGAGGCCGATTATACAACCCAATCGAATAAAAATGGAAAACTTTCGTCCTCACTTTACAATCGTCTAGAATACACGATGATCTAAAAATTTACAATCGCCTAAAATACACGAATTAATCTATTAAATACAATAAAAATAAAAATAAACTCTGTAAAACAGAGTGTTAGCACAGTTTATATTGCACACACAAATAGGACTCAAATCAGGACAGAATTGGGAATTTAGGAAATGGGGGCATGCATTTAGGGGATAATCGGGTCGGCTCGGCTAGCCGACCCGATTAGACCTGGAAAACATTTTGAAACATTCCTGTATTTTTGGTTTTGTAAGAAAATCATTTTGAAAACATTTTATTTTCCGGTTTACTTTAATTTAACATACGAGGTGGGTCGGTTTTCGGGAGAGTCAGGTCTCCGTCGTGGCATTGTTCTAAATGCAATTACACTGAAAATTGAATCTAGGGTCGTGAATGCACACAACAAAGTTCATTTTGGTGATTTTCCGATTTTTTCTGATTTTTATGGATTTTTAAAAATTTTTCTGGATTATTCTGGAAATTCTGCCATTGGATGAGCATTACAGTCGTGCGACTGTAATCCTTCCAATTGCAGGATTTCACCAAAATTATTCAAAAGAAATTAAAAAGTTGGAGGGAAATCAAGAACACTCGTACGACTATAATCACAGTCGTACGACTGTTCTTCAACCCAAGAACGGTCGTACTACTGTTCTTGATTTCCATAAACAGAATGCGAGAAAAATGAACTTTTATGCACCAAAACACACCAAATCACCCAGAAAGTATAAGAAAATGAGGGATTAAAGTGTGTTTACCTCTTTGGCGCTAATCCACCGTAGGAATGACCCCTGGCAACGCACCAATGCACTTCAAATTGCTCTTTTCCCTTTGAGTTGAGGTTTGAAAGGTTGGGTCCAAAATCTCCAAAATGTTGAAGTTTCTGATGGTTTTTAGTCTGAAATTGATTTAATTTAGAGTGCTCAGTTATTAAGATATTGATTTCTAATAGATTTTAACTTAACACTTGAGAAGTAAAAGAAAAAGAAGAGGAAAAAAGCTTATGTTTTGTGATGGTTCTTTTCCTTCCCTTTTTCTCCCTTTTCTCCCTAAATTCTCTCTGATTTTTCTTAAGCCAAAAAAGTCCCTCTTTCCTCTTCTTTCTCCCTCTTTATCTCTGCTTTACTTGCTGCCAAAGACGAGCATTTAATGCTCTCTCTTTTTCTCTCATTTTTCTGCTCCAGAGGTATGGGCTTCTGCACCTGCTCCGAGGTTACAGTCATACCACTGTAACGACAGTTGCACGACTGTATTTTACAGTTGTGTGATGCATGATTATTATTATTATTATTATTTATTATTTACTATTTTTTTATTTTTTGAAGACGGAAAAAATCCGGCGCTTACAGTATGGCCCTTCTCTATGTGGGGAATTAATCTGGTAGGACCAATGCTAGAAGCAAGTGGACAACAAAAATGGTTGATAGTGGTGGTCGACCACTTTAACAAGTGGGTTGAAGCCGAAGTTGTTTCTACCATAACTCCAGAGAAGATGATAGGTTTTATCCGACAGTACATCTTGGGCAGGTTTGATATACCCAGGGTCTTCATCACGGACAACGGCACACAGTTCACCTCAAAGAGGTTCACTGAGTTCTGTGAGAGTTTCTGCATCGACCACAAGTGCAGTTTAATGGCTCATCCTCAAACCAATAGCATGACAGAAGTTACAAACCGAACCTTATGTGAAGGGATAAAGAAAATATTAGAAGAACTAAAGGAGCATGGGCAGACGAGCTGAATAGTGTTCTGTGGATATACCAGACCACTTTCAGGCGAGCAACAAGAGAAACACCCTTTATCATAACATACGAAGTCGAAGCAGTCATCCCGGTGGAAATTGGGTCCCCCAGTGATAAGGTTATGTATTACAATGAGGTGTAGAATGACATTAACCTTCGTTTCCAACTTGATTCCCTAGAAGAAAGTGCTGGTGTGCCCTAGTCCAAATGGCATTGGTTTTTGTATTATAGTATACTTTATATTTGGATATTTTATATTATACATTTTGTGTTGAAATTAAGGCATGAATCTATTTATTCATATCTTCTGCTATTTATAAATAGAGTATCCAATGATTATAACCATACTAAAGTAAACCAATGTAGGTAATTGGATTATGAGACCTTTTAGTAGAGTTAAAGTTATAGTCATAAAGATATCCCTAGTCTAATCTAATCATGGGAATGAATAGAGCCAAAGACTAGCATATCCTTGATTGGATGGCGGCATCTCATTGGCTATTGGATATGGAATTTCAGTCAATGATATAGGTACATGTTGGGTTGCATGGTACTGGATCGATCCACCACGGGAACACCACATGGTTTAATCATCATAGGTGTTTCTTAGGGTTGTCAATCAGATGGCGGGGATGGGTCCCCGGTGGCGGCCTGCCCGGACGGGGATAGGCAATTCCCGATTAAAATCCCTGTGGGATGGGGATGAGGATGAATTTTTTCCCCGTTTATTAATGGGGGACGAGGACGGTAATAGCCCTACCCGCCCCGCGGCCCCCGTCCCCATCCCCAATTAAAACCCGTAAGGATCCTCAAAAAAATACCCAAATCTCCGTTTATATTTTTTTAATTAATATTATTACATTATATTATTATTATTTATTATTTTATAAAATAAAGTAAATAAAACTAATTTTATAAATTAAATCCACCCGATTCCTATACACCTACACCTACTCTGCTTCTTCTCACTTTTTATTTATAATTTTATAAAATAAAGTAAATAAACTAATTTTATAAACTAATCGCCCAATTCTTACTCTACTTCTTCTCATCTCACTTTGTTATTTTATATATAATTATTAATTATATATTAGTGAATTTGAGAATTGAGTTTTGAGAATTTTATATTTATAGTTTAATGCACGTTTGGATAAGTTTGAGGGTGAAAATTGAAATTTTATAGGGTTTTTTTTTATAAAATATAAAACTAGCTAAACAGGGACAGAGATTTCCGCGGGGAACCGATTCCCTACCGGGATCGGGGATGAGATAAAGATTTGTCCCCGATTAATAAATGGGACGAGGATGGGGATCCCCGATTACTCTTGGGACGGGGATGGGAAATGCAATCCCCGCCCCGCCTCGCCCCATTTACAACCCTAGTGTTTCTTAGGTAGGTCTTGCTATTATCCTTAGACCCGATGTTCGCTGTAACATAACATGGGATCTCATACACTTTGATATACGCCTAATGGGCCTATAACAAGGTGCCAAGTATGGGAATGTTAGATGGGCCAGTGAACATGTTGATGTTGACAGTGAAGTTGACAGAATTGCCACTCAGCGTCCCCTGAGATGATATCACTGACCACTTGATGAATGAGACTGACAAGTGTATGGCCATACTTGAATAAGTTGGGATATTTATTTGTTAGGTTCAGTCCACTCGGTATTAAGAAATAAACAAGCATATAAGAATATGACAGGGCCACGCCTCTTACTTATATATCGATGTTAGTTGGCAGGGATATACAAGATCACTACTGGGTTATGTTTCACATTAGACTGCAAGTCTTCGTCTTAATTGGGGGTGGTAACTGTTTGCTAGAACTCACTTACAGTCTGTGAGCTTTGGACCCACTGGCAACATAAAAACAGACCCACAGGATTGTACACATAGAATAACTGAACGTTGACAAATCAGAATTGGAACAGAAACCAAATTAATTGAGTTATTGACATTAAGTAATGTCATAATTAATTCAATTATATTAAGGGAGAAATTAATTTTATTTGATTAATTAATTAATTTTATTTAATCAATTAATTACATATAGTAAATACAAATACAAATATTGATTACATGTAATTGATTATTTGATGGAAATATAAATACAAAGGATGTATTTATTAATGTTGATTTTAATTTAACTTTGGGTTATATTAATTTGATAAAATTATGTTTAAAATCGGAATTTTATAATAAGGTTTAATTCTAATTGTACAAGTTAAATTAATTAATCAAATTAAATACCCTATAGTTTTAATTAAAATCCTAGTAGGCTAAGGAGTATACTAAAGAGTATATAAGGAAGTCTTAAACCTAATTTATCTCTAACCCTAGCCACATAGGAATTTCGGCCAACCTAGAAAAATTATAGCCGCCCCCTTTGGTTGCTTGGTCTTGGTTTTTGTTCAAACAGTTCCCTAGCACGAGTCCCGTTCAAGAGTCTTTCGTGTACCTGATTATGGAGGAAATACGTTTGGATTTCTGCAGCAGTCTCTAAAGGAGACAGTTAAGGTGAGAAAATTTAATATTTTTTCCATTCTTGGTTTCATTCTATTAATCTACATGAATCTTGGGCTATGGAATCGAAAAAAATTTTAATCGGTATTCCGCCTTGCGTTCAATTTTTTCCGTGATGATTCCTTATAGCAGTATCAGAGTATAGGTTCATGTTTTGATTAATAGAATGATTGGTATTAGGGTTCTTGGTGTTTGATTTGATTTTATTGAAATTGGTTTTCAACTTGATTTTATTTGGAACCCAAATTTGGTGATTTAGGGTTTTAATTATTTTTCCCCAATTTTTTTAAATTAATAGCGTTATTATTTGAAGTCATTTTTATTTTCAGTCAAGCAAACTTATATTCACATGTTTTACTATTTTAATTAATTTTGCATTTTTGTAAAACTTCTGTTAGTAGAAAGAAAATTATTTTTATTCAAAAAGAATTTTTTAAACTGTTTGCGAAAATTTTTATTCGGTATATAATACTATTCACCCCCCTTCCAGTACTGTAGCTAGCCTATTTAGGACCGTCAAAGTCCCTAAGTGATTCACTCAGTTTATTGGACTACATCATGAAGAGTCCGATTGGTTGCAACCGTGGGAATGGATCCTATAAACTTTGTGCAAAACAACTGCCTGAGATGATCCCAACTCTGAACAAATCCAAGCTCCCAAAAATCAAACCAGTAAGATGTTGGGCTTATTAGTGTTGAGGACAAACGACGAATAATCATCCTTTCATTGGTACCTGCCATATCCATCTTATTCTTGAAGTTGTACACCCAGATCTTGGAATATGTGTCTCCTTGTAATTGTCAATGTGAGGTTGCTTAAACTTTGGATCACAGGGCAACTGTAATATCCTTTGGCAAAACTGTGACTCTCTCGTCTCCATCAGAGGTACTTAGTATGGCACCATGTAGTGACCCAAAGCTTGGTTGAACACCACCATAAACCTTGGATCTGCCATCAGATCAGCTTCAGCAGCTATAATAGCCAACTAAGGATACTAATAACCCAACTCAGGGTATTGATAACTCATTTGAAGGGGTGTAGTTCCAACAACATATCCATACCCATATGGTGAATAGTAATTGACAAGTGGGGCTAGATTTATTACCTAAAAGGGTTTGTGGGATTAAGCTGGTCTGATAAGGATAAAATGTTTGGTATAAAGGCATCTAACCAAAGTGGTTGTTTGGCCCCGAAGGAAGTCATGAAACCGCCACTTCCCAGCGTTGTTACAAACATGTTTGCCTGAGATGGTGTCGTCATCGAAACACCTGGTTGAGGCACCATGTTAAAGGTTGATTGAAAGCTCATCGCAACCAAAGTCTCATTCCTTCGCTTCATGCCATGCCAAAATTTGGTGTAGGGGTTGGTTTTAAACAAATTTGTTTACCTTAGAAGTCACCCCTGGGCCTTTAGCACACGAGGGAGGAAATAACACCCTAGCTATCCTATGGTGAGTTACGCTCTCTAGTAAGGAATTTATTATTAATGACGCCATGGCTCCACTCATTGTCGAACCTACCATTCCATAGTTTTGCATTTGCAAAATGGCCCTTCTAAATTCATTTGCATCTTATGGACTAATAAAATAGTTCCTGGTGATTCTCTCATCATAGAAGCTTATGAGTTGGTTCTAGTAGGGGAAGCTATGATCACTACGATACTAGGTGGTGGTGTTCTCGCAGCTGGGAAGGTGGATTCTCTTTTTCATGAGGTATAATATCAGAAATTATGTCATAAGTGATCGAGCTTGATGATACCATGGATCAACGGGTCCATGCTCATCGTACCAAATGATGTGTTAGGCAAGTACACTTGGATCCACGAACCGACTGGCCTGAAATGACTAAATGAACTCGCTTAGGAACACGATTAACTACAAGAGAATAATGGTGAAACATAGGTGTAAGCGTCGGAATTCTGCATCCAAATTCAAAAAAAAAAAAACACAGGTGTCACACGACTGTAACTTACGGTCGTGCGACTGTAATTAAAAAATTACAGTCGTATGACTGTATGATCGGAGCAGGTGCAGAACACCATACCTATGATATAAGAAAAGGAGAGGGAAAAGATGGGTATTAATTGCCCCGGATTTTGGTGAAGAAAATCAGCAATAAGAGAAGGAAGAAGGTAGAAAAAAGGGAGAAGAATTTCTGGTCTTAGAGAGAGAGAAAGAGAGAGAATTGGGAAAACCGGAAGAAAAGAAAGAAAAAAGCCACAAAACACAAACTTCTTTTTCTCTTCTTTTTCTTTATAATTCTTGAGTGTTTAAGTTTAAAATCTGTTAGAGATCAATAGGTTAACAGCTTAACACTCTAAATTTAATCAATCTCGGACTAAAAAATCGTTAGAATCCTTAACATTTAGAGATTTCGGACCAAACCTCTCAACCTTGACTCAAGGGAAAAAAGAGCAAATTTAAGTGGATTAGAGCAACGCCAGGGGTCATTCCTATGGTGGATAAGCGCTTAAGAGGTAAATATCCTTCATTCCCTCTTTTTCTCCTGCTTTCTGGGTGAATTGGTGTGTTTTTGTGTATTTTTATCCATTTTCTACGTTTTTTGTTTCTGGAAATCAAGAACAGTCGTGCGACTGTTCTTGAGTTGATGAACAGTCGTACGACTGTAAATACAGTCGTTCGAGTGTTTTTGGTTTCTAGATTGTTTTCCTCAGTTTTATTTTGAATATTTTTTTTGCGAAATCCTGAAATTGGATGATTTACAGTCGCACGACTATAATTACAGTCGTACGATCGTAATTACAGTCGCACGACTGTAATGCTCGTCCAAGAGCAGAATTTCCAGAATAATCCCTAAAAATTTCTAAAAATCCCTAAAAATTAAAAAAATCAGAAAATCATAAAAATGAATTTTGTTGTGTGCATTCACGACCCTAGATTTAATTTTCAGTATTTTTGCATTTAGAATAATGCCACGACGAAGACCCGATTCTTCCGAAAACCGACCCACCTCACATGTTAAAGTTAAATTAAACCAGAAAATAAAACGTTTTCAAAACGATTTTATCACAACACCAAAAAATACAGAGACTTTTCAAAATATTTTCCAGGTCTAACCGGACCGGCTAGCTGAGCTAACCCGGTTATCCCCTAAATACATGCCCCCAAATTCTAAATGCCCCATTCTTTCATGTTTGAGTCCTATTTGTGGCGTGCCGTAAATTGTGCAAACCTTCTGTTTTGCAGCTTTTTATTTTTATTTTTGATGTATTTAATAGATTTATCAGTGTATCTTAGGGGTTTGTAATTTTTAGATAAATCGTGTATTTTAGGCGGTTGTGAAAGTGAGGTCAAGAGTTTTTATCTTTTATTCGATCGGGTAGTAATAATTTAATAATTTATTATTTTACTTTACCTGTATGCGCGCTGTATGTTTAACTTAATGCAATAAAATTGACTTTAGAATTTGAAATATCTTCAAAGAACATTGGCCATATTTATTTTAATTAGACACGAAATAAGGGACTTGTCCGGACCTAGATCTCTGGATAGTATAGTGGCCGTTCGTCCGGTTCAGCTACATTATAAATTTCCCGGTTGAGTTAAGCCGGGTGGCGACTCCTACAATATTCTCGGTTATTTTAAGATAATTAATTCTATTTTTCCAAAACTGATTTTTCATAATAAAAACCCCACGCGAGGGAGGAGTCCGCCCGAAATCGAGGTGCCCATTTCGAAAGGGAGTCTGCGTTCCGTCGAAAACGTCATCCGCTCACAATAGGATAACCCGAGGGGTATACTTTGATGCCTAAGTCAGAAATCTCATTTAGAAAGGCAAGAAAGAGAGAATAGAGAAGAGAGACAAGATGAGAGATACCTCGTTTGTGAAAAGTGCTCTTTTATACGCCTTAGGAGTGCTGTCACCATTAGATAGTTAGGTACGACTCAAGTGTGACTAGGTAGGCATTGTGAGGTAATGATGTGCTCACATATTCACTCTAAACGTGTAAGGCTTTGATCATCTTATCCTCTTGTAAACTAACTGCCTAAGGTGCAAAGTGTACGTCGAGGATGCATTCTATTCAAGCTTTCTCTTTTGCCTGACATGTGTCACCCTGAATGCTTGAAGGTTTTCCAGTCGGTTACTTTTCAAAAAGGCCAGCTAGTCCAATTGACCCAGTACTTGACATGTATCTTCCTTCAAACCATCTGTTTACGGAAGCCTAGGTGGGTAATCACGAAGGGTTCATGTGCTTCACGTGGTTCTTTGAACACCCCGGGATGGTGCAAAATGCCATTAGTTAATATCGAAAATATAAACTTCGATTGTGATTTTTTTTCTATTGATAGAAAATCAAAATCGAAAAATTTATAAATTTTACAAATCTAATATCCCCTTCATTGTAAAATTTTGCAGATTTATTAATCAATGTTAGATTATCCAAAAAAAAAAAAAAAAGATAATATGGACTAATTAAATCGTTAAAGCAAAGAAATTTATTATAGAAATTGAGAAAAGTATATAAACCAAAATATGAGTTTTTTTTTTTGGTAATAACAAAAATATAAGTTCAACTTAAAATTTCCGATAATCAGTCTTTCAAAAGGATTGAAGAGAAATTAAGCTTTTGGTAGAAGTCTAGATGCCAACATAATTATGTATTTATGTTGACTTCATTGATGTACTTCCAATTCATTCTTGAAAGCAGTTGTTGATCGAAAAAACAAAAACTACCTCAAGGAACAAAGGAATATATGTTGGTGACAGGGTCTCACGTGCCTTTTTTGGAGCGTGGGGTTAGAATATCTTATTGCTTCAACTACGTAATAATTTGTTGTCAACTACAAAAAAAAAAAAAAAAAAAAAAAAAAAAGGTCCCAATTTAAACATGCGCGTCTACGCGACGCTTTACCTGAAAATTATCCTCTGGTGGCCTCCTTTCTTAATAACCCTTGTCTGTTTGCACTTACTACCCGCTCTGCTACTGTACGATATAGGTATGGGCCACTCTTCTTTTTTTCTTCATCATTTTCTCATTAATCCCCATAGTTATGAAAATCGGACCGGCTGATCGGACTAGGTTCTATCAGAATCAGAGGTCAGTCCAGTCAGTTTGTATCCAGTTTTCACTTTGGTCAACAATCAGTCAACTTTCAGTTAAACCAACCGATTGACCTGGAAAACCATGAACTGGACCTATTTTCTGGTTCGACCAGACTGTTTTGTTTTTAATTATTTGAATTAAAAATTTAGGTTATTATTTTGAGGTGTTTTTAATCAAAATAAAATATAGTTTTTATTTTTAAATTATTTTAAATTAAATTGACATTTAATTGTAACTATAAAAACTATATTTCATAAATTGAACTTTTTTAATTATTATATTGTGTTTGAAATGCTTAAAATTAAAGAATTATAATAAAAATGTTTAAATTTTCATAAATTATAAATATAAAAATAAAAATATATTAATATATTTATAAAATCCAGTTCGATTTCGATTTATTCCGGTTTAATGCAAAATCCATGAATCCATCTTTTCATCGGTTTAATGACCGGTCCGAGTCTGAAAACCATGTTAATCCCCATAACCTTCAATTAATGCATTTAACTCATATGGGTCATATTTGTTTTACTCCCCCCATTTATATTTCAACTCAAGCTCCCACTATTCACAATATTCAAATCTAAGACTTTACTTTTTTTTTTTTTTAAAAAAGGAAATTTCTTCCCCGTTCAACAAATGAAATATATAAAAAATGTAGATATACTTGTTGGAGATCCCACATTAAAAATGAAAAAAGAATAAACAATGACATATAAATGGAGTGAATGGAACCTTAACATAACCCAATTGGTTTGATAAGCAACAACTGTTACAGGTTCAATTGTGTTTGAAGGGAGAGTACTGAAAATTCCACATTAGAAATAAATGATGATATAAAAAGTAATATATAAGTGGATTAGATTAGGTCTTAACATAAACCAATTGGTCTCATGTTATATGGATCTGACATTGCATCTGTGTGAACACGAAATTTTTACATTTTAAAAAAAAAAATCGTTGTTGACCGTTGACCCACGACTGTAAATACAGTCGTGGGATTTTGCTTACAGTCGTACGACTATACTTTCGGGGGCAGGTTGCAGAACCCATACCTCCTTGACTTGGAAAAGTGGGGAAATCTTGAGCATTTAATGCTCAAGATTTCCGGGTAAGTAGGCATATAAAAGCTTAAAAAAAAAATAAGAGTAGGGGACTTTTTGGCAAAAAGAAATTTGGAATTTAGAGATTTTAGAGAGAGAAAAAGGGAGAAAAAGAAAGAAGAGAGAAAAGAAAAAAAAATATTGCTTTCTTCTCACATTTTCTCCTTAATTTCTTGTTTTTAATCACTAAAATGAATTAGAAATCCTAGGTTAACATCTATACTGGAAATCTAAATCATTTTGGGACAAAAACAAACACAAATCCGTGACTTTTCTGGGATTATTTGGACACTTTTGCAACCTTAACTTTCCAAGGAAAAGGAGCGAATTCACGTGGATTGGTGCGTACCCAGGGGTCATTCCAGCTGTGGATCGTCGCCAAGGAGGTAAACAACCTTTAACTCAACTCATTTTCCAGCTTTCTGGGTGATTTGCTTGTGTTTGGTGCGTTTTTTATTCAAGTTTTTAAGTTTTCATTTTCGGAAAAATAAGAACAGTCGTACGACTGTTCTTTGCAAAAGAACAGGGGTACGACTGTAATTACAGTCGTGCCAAACCTTTTACAGTCGTACCACTGTATTTATTTTCTCAATGTTAAAGTGCTCTTTTTAGGGTTTTTTAGCGATTTCTGCCTCTGGTAAGATTACAGTCGCACGACTGTAGTATACGGTCGTACGACTGTAGTCCTCGACCAGGAGCAGAAATCCCTAAAAAATCCCTAAAATCAAAAAAATTCATAAAACCCAAAAAATTTCATAAAAATTGGAAAATTTCAGAAAATCAGAAAAATCTTGAAAAATAAAAAATCATCAAAAATGAATTTTGGTATGTCCATTCACGACCCTAGATTTATTTTTCAGTGAAATTGCATTTAGAACAAAACCACGATGGAGACCCGGTTCTCCCGAAAACCGACCCACCTCACATGCGATAAATTAAATAAACCGGGAAAAATGTTTTCAAAAACGATTTTCTCACAAAACCAAAAATACAGGGACGTTTCAAAATGGTTTTCCAGGTCTAACCGGGCCGGCTGACCGGGCTAACCCGGTTACCCCCAATTGCATGACCCCGAATACTTAATTTCCCAATTCTGTCTGTTTAAGTCCTACTTATGGTGTGCCGTATAAATTGTGCTAACCTCTGTTTTGCAGCTTTTATTTTATTTTAATTTTCTTTTTATTTGTATTTAATAGATTTAATCGTGTATTTAGGCGGTTGTAAATATTTTTTAGATTTTCGTGTATTCTAGGCGATTGTAACAGTGAGGCGAGAGTTTTATTTTTCTTTCAATTGGGTTGTAAGCTCTTAAATATTTATTTCTTTTACTTTTTATGTTGTATTATTATTCCGCATACGCGCTGCGTGTATTATTTAATAAAAATCAATCTTTAGCAATTTAAGGTGTTGTAAATAGAACATTGGCAATAATATTTAAATTAGACACGAAATAAGGGACTTGTCCGAACCTAGATCTCTGAAAAGTGTGGCAGTTCCCGCTTTGGTTCAGCTATACTGTAATTTCCCGGTTGAGCTGAGCCGAGTGGCGACTCCTATACTTTTTATTGAGATTTAGGTCTCGATTCTTTTTCAAAACAATCCGCTTTTCCAAAAAAATGAATTTCCAACCAAAAACCCCACGCAAGGGAGGGTCCCGCCCGAAATCGAGGCGCCCCTTCCGAAAGGGAGTCCCGCGTCCCGTCGAAAACGCGTCGTCCGCTCACAGTGGCGACTCTGCTGGGGATTTCTCAAAAGTTTTTCAAAAACTTAAAAGAATTTGACAAGCCCTGAAAAGTGTCTAATTTAAATTAAGCGGATGATTCTTATATGGCACTTATGCATTTTTGTAGTTAGACATTTTTTGCATTAGGTTAGGTATCCGTTATTTAGCCCGGTGAATCGTTGAAGTGTCGCCTAAGTTCCTCTTAGTCTTGGGGGCACGAATACGAAACACCACCCATAGCCTCGTACGAACCCCTTCGTTCGGACCTTTGAGTGGGAAGAAGTGAGGAGTATATTTTGCTATGGGAGCCTTGATTTTATCCCGACTTTGGACCGAACTCATTTAGGCAACCTTAGTTGGATTCCTTTAGGATACCAAAATAAATTGTGTGAATAAGATAAAATGCGCCTTCATCATCCCCGGTTGATGATCGAAGAGAACCCCTCCTAGGACTCGGTTAGAATTTTATCGACGTGACCACGTTTGGAGGAATAAGGTTGGAGGATTATGATCCGTGTGCTAATTGCTACGTGTCTTTTTGTTTTTCCATAACATGTCATCATCCACATTTTTCACGAACATAACATACCGCATCTAAAGCATTTGTGTGATTCTAACTCACATCTTTTGTACAGCCATTTTCATTTTTCGCGTGTACATACATTAATCACCCGTGTGACATTAAACTAACCACATTTTTTGTAGCCATGCATCTTTTCATTATGTGAAAAAATTAGTTAATTTACATACATCACTTGAATGTCATAAGCATTAACTATTTTATTTTGCAGCCATGGGAAATGCGTGTCATGCATAAAGCATTCACGCGAATCTTGAATAACTCCATAAGGGTCACACACATCACGCCACCTACCAAGTAGGAGATCATTTTAGGCGCTCCACGAGTGCCGACAAAATTCATCACATTTCATTAAATCATTTTAGGCGCTCCACGAGTGCCGACAAAATTCATCACATTCCATTAAATCATTTTGGGCGCTCCACAAGTGCCGACAAAATTCATCACATTTCATTAAATCATTTTGGGCACTCCACGAGTGCCGACAAAATTCATCACATTTCATTAAATCATTTTAGGCGCTCCACGAGTGCCGACGAAATTCATCACACTTCATCAAATCATTTTAGGCACTCCACAAGTGCCGAAAAATTTATTTTACACATCAAACCGTTTAAGTGCTTCCCGAGCGCCGGAACTCTGCACGTTCACAAAGAACGCATTCATTTCAAGTTACGGCACGGAAACCGAGATACTCCCCGAGTATTGAAATTCCGCTCGTACACCAAGCATGAGTTCACTGCTTATCATCAAAAATTTGAAGTGTCCCCTGGACACTAAAACCCCGACCATGTGCCATACACATGTTGATCTCACATCACAAAAAATCCGAGGCACTCCTCGAGTGCCGAAACTCTGTCCTTTCACTAAGAACATTCATCTCATTTCACAAAACCCGAGATACTCCCCGAGCGCCAAAGGTCTCATCCATGCATCAAATACTTAAATTGCAATAGGAATTCATGCATACTTCACCACCCGAAGGATTAGTTGTTCAAGGTTCGTGTTGCAAATCCATTTCATACAACATCCACATATCATTCATCTAACACGCCATGCATACATGTATATCCCCTAGAGTTCATAACTCTTTGGGTGATCATCTTTCACTAACTCTTGTTCGAAATGTTTTGTAGTTTGGCTTCGGTCGGGATGAAGACTCGTGAGACTAGAGCACAGCGATTCGTCGTCTAGTGAGTCTGAGGAGTCTGCTCAGTTCAGGGAGGTTGAAGCGTCATCTGAATTAAGTGCTGAGTTTTCGCCAGAATTTGAACAGTTACAACAAAGATTTCAAGATATGGCACTCACACCTGAAGCTGCTGCTGCCATGATGGCCACCTCTGCTATTCGAGAATTCATGAATTCTGATGAGTTTAAGAACCTCATTAAGAACCAAGTGCAGAGTGCATTGACTGAATCATCTAATCAGCGATCGGAAAGGGCTGCCCGAGAGGAGAGTAGCGGCGGGAGATTGAATGATGGGCAGTCGGATGCTGAAGAAGGCCGAAGGGATAATGCTGAGCGACCTGTGGAGTCTGCTTTAGAAAGAAGATGAAGGAGATGGAAGAAACTATAGCGGAGCTGCGTGCCAGTTCTAAAATCCAATCCGCCAAGCGCATTGACACATCCACACTCATAGCCGGAGGGGTTGAAATGTTACCTGTGGGCTTTCAGATGCCTAGAATTGCACCATATGTCGGGAAAAGTCCTCCCACGGCTCACTTGAACCAGTATGTGCGGATCATGACCATGGCGGGACTTACAATGAATCAATTAGTGGGACTGTTCCCTACTACTTTGGAAGGAGGAGCCATCACATGGTATAACAAACAGCCCGAGAGTGTGTAAGGTGACTGGGATGCGCTATCTGATGCTTTCATAAAGTACTTCAGTTTCAATACACAGTTAGAGGTCAAGCTACAAGACTTAGAGGCAGTGAGGCAGAAACCGAATGAGACCTTCTCGGAGTACTATCAAAGGTGGATGGACAAGATGATCCTCCTTCATCAGAAGCCGTTGGAAGATGAACTGATTGTGAAGTTGATTGATGGGAGCTTAGAGGTTTATCGGAATGTGATGAAATTGTTGGGAATTATCATCGAAAATCGAACCGAATAGACAGCGGAAGCCAGGTTCAATTCTCTAAATTCCAGTCCCAGGAGAATATGTAGATGGAAGAATAAATAAATTTAATAGAAAATTAATTCGAAAAACTTACATAGAATCCCCACTAGGGATGGCAGAAAATCAATTGAGATTCCTCCTTTATCACGTGCACGAACACCTCGAACAATCTACACCCGGTGCTTGCCTTTTTAACCGGAATGAATGAACAAAAGAGATGGAAGAAAAAAAAATTTTAGCCCCTCACCCACTTAATAGTAAAGTGACGGCTGCTCCTCAAAAACCCTTTTTCTCTTTTTTTTTTTTTTTTTTCTTTTTAAGGTTTTTACACACACTCCAATTCCTATTAGGGTAAACATTACAATTAAAATAAATTAATTGTAAATTGACCTCTCAATTAATTTAATTAAATCAATTAAAATATAAATATATTTAATTGATTCAATTAACATCAATTAGGTTCAAATATAAATATTTACTACCCATAATACAATTAGAATTAATTAATCGTTTAATAAATTAACCCGATTAATTTATCTCACCCGTATACTAACTTGATTAACTTGTTTAATAACAAATAATCAAATAGTATTAATTATTAATTATCAATTAATAATTATTACATCTTGTTCATCATTCCAATTTATACATTATCATGTATAAATTAATAAGTGTTGATCTCAGTGTTCATTGTGCACGATCCTTAGGGTCCGAATCAATTAGGGTTAAGTATACAACTTAAACTGAAATTGGGTTCTAGCAAACCATTACAGTCCCAAATTGATTACAGATAAATGCCATCATCTAGTAGATGCACCACCCTGTAGATATTCTATTTATCTCTCACCATCGCATATCGATATCTCAAACTAGAGGCACGGTGATGTCATCCTCTATAGTTTGATCTATTTCTTGATATTGTGTTAAACTGTTGAACAGATAAGTATCCTGCTTATCTGAGTGTAGCCACACATTTCACAGTTATAACTCATCAAGTGGCCCATGATATCTTCTCACTTAATAGTGAGTGGTAATCCCATCACTTCAACTACCCGCAGTAATGAGTTCATTGATTAAACCAACATACCCATATTTGGCATCCAATTACGGACCTGTTAGGCGTATATTAAATTTAATCTGATTCCTCATTATCTACTGTATTGAAATCAGGTCTGGAGATAAAAGAGATCTACATTTATAGAAAGGTTAATGACACTTCCACCATGTACTTTCTAAAGCGGATCGACCAAGTCCCGTGCTCCCCACACGTACCTATATTCATATCCATACATGTCATGCAACCTACATGATCCTGTATTTATCCTGAATATAAAAGCTTACACCCAAGTCATTCCCATGACTTGGATTAGCTTCTGGTATAATTTTTATGATTAACAATCAATGGATACTTCATACAGTTACTGTAGTACAAGATACATAACTTGAATGAATTAATGCTTTTATTCAATAACACAAGGAACAAAGTATAACAGTACAATAAACTAAAGTACGATACAATGTCCTAAACAGTGCCTTGGATCTAGGGCACACCAACAATCTCCCACTTGACCTAGGTCCAAGCAGGCATCTCCCTAATCCCAATAGATCGTGCATGACCATCGTTCACTACTTGAGAAAGAGCTTTGGTCATCGGATCAGCGACATTGTTTACTGTGTCAACTCTCTCTATCTGTACATCACCTCTCTGGATGATCTCTCTAATCAAATGAAATTTCTTGAGCACATGTTGGTTCCTCTTTGTTGACTGAGGCTCTTTAGCTTGTACAATAGCCCCATTGTTGTCACACAGTAGAGTAATAGGATTCTGGATAGAAGGAACTACTCCAAGATCCATGATGAACTTCCTCATCCAGACTGCCTCTTTTGCAGCCTCACAAGCAGCAATGTACTCAGATTCTGTAGTGGAATCGGCGATGGTAGGTTGCTTAGTTGACTTCCAACTGATGGCACCGCCATTGAGGAGGAAAACAAAACCTGACTGGGATTGCTTTTGATCAGTTTGATAACCAGCATCAGTGTATGCTGTGACTACCAATTCCTCATCACCGCCATAAACCAAGAAATGATCCTTAGTACGTCTTAAGTACTTCAGAATTGCCTTGACTGCCTTCCAATGCTCCATTCCTGGATCAGACTGGAAGCGGCTAGTCATACTCAAGGCAAATGCAACATCAGGCCTGGTACATAGCATCGCATACATAATAGATCCTATAGCTGATGCATAAGGAATCCTCATCATGTCATTTCTGTCCTTTGATGTCTTTGGACAGTCCTTTTTAGACAGTTTCAACCCATGATGCATCGGGGTAAAACCCTTCTTTGAGTTCGCCATGTTGAACCTCTTAAGGACTTTATCTATGTAACCAGCTTGACTTAACCCTAGCAGCCGATTGCATCTATCTCTATAGATCTTGATCCCTAAGATCGTTTCGGCTTCTCCAAGGTCCTTCATTGAGAAACATTTATTCAGCCACTGCTTGGTTGCTTGCAACTCTGAAATGTTTCCACCAATGATAAGTATGTCATCTACATACAACACTAGAAAAGTGTTAGAGCTACCATTAACTTTTCTATACACACAGGGCTCATCAGAGTTCTGAATGAAACCAAACTCTTTTATGGATTCATTGAATCTTTTGTTCCACGACCGTGATGCTTGCTTCAATCCATAAATGGATTTTTGAAGTTTGCAAACCCGGTTAGGATATTTCGAATCGACAAAACCCTCAGGTTGAGCCATATAGACTTCTTCCTCGAGCTTTCCATTCAGAAAAGCAGTTTTGACATCCATTTGCCATATCTCATAGTCGTGCCATGCCGCTATGGCAAGTAATATCCTTATGGATTTGAGCATAGCCACTGGTGAAAACGTTTCATCATAATCAATGCCATGAATTTGCCTGAAACCTTTTGCAACCAGTCGCCCCTTGAAGGTGTTATCAGCTTTCAATTTGAAAAGCCACTTACATTCCACTACTTTGACTCCAGGGGGTGGATCCACCAACCTCCAGACCTCATTGTCGTACATGGATTGTATCTCAGATTCCATGGCTTGTCGCCATTTATCCGCATGTGGACTTTCCAGTGCTTCTCGATAAGATTGAGGATCTTCATGCTCAATGATCATAAGTTCCTCATCATGCGTGACCAGGTAACCATACCTCTCAGGCTCATGACGTGTCCTGCCTGACCTTCTAGGTTCCTGTACAACTGGTTCAGCCTGTTCGTTTGATTGAACATCCAAAACAGTTGTCTCAGCATCCACAGCTTCAGCCGTAGAAGTTTGTGGTTCTTGAACTTCTCTAAGTTCAATACTGCTCCCACTGTCTTTCATGGAAAGGAATTCCTTCTCCATGAATACCCCATTTCGAGCCACAAACACTTTATTCTCTTCTGGGTTATAGAAGCAGTAACCCTTAGTTTCCTTAGGGTAACCGACAAACTGGCATTTTATAGATTTGGACTCTAGTTTGCCACTAGTCAGTTTTTTGACATAGGCATCACAGCCCCAAATCCTCATGAAAGACACACAGGGTTTCCTGCCCTTCCATAGTTCATATGGTGTTCTTTCAACTGCCTTGCTGGGTGTATTATTCAAAATAATAGCAGCAGTTTCCAAAGCATATCCCCAAAAGGATATAGGGAGATTAGCTTGACTCATCATTGAGCGGACCATGTCAAGCAAAGTCCGATTTCTCCTCTCTGAAACCCCATTCCACTGGGGTGTACCAGGAGGAGTGAGTTGAGGTACAATCCCATACTCTATCAAGAATTCGTCAAACTCTTGACTCAGATATTCACCCCCTCTATCAGACCGGAGTATCTTTATCTTTTTGTCAAGTTGGTTCTCTACTTCGTTCTTGTAATCTTTGAACTTTTGTAAAGTCTCAGATTTGTGTTTCATCAAATACACATAGCCGAACCGACTATAGTCATCTGTGAACGTGACGAAGTATAAGTAACCAGACCTGGCACATGTACTCATTGGCCCACATACATCAGTGTGTATTAGCCCCAACAGTTCAGTAGCCCTTTCAGCTGTTTTAGTGAAAGGAGCTTTTGCCATCTTGCCACGTAAACAAGATTCACAAGTATCCAAAGCTTGCAGGTCAAATGACCCTAACAAACCACTTGAGTGGAGCTTTGCGATACGTTTCTCGTTTATGTGCCCAAGACGACAGTGCCAGACATACGTAGGATTAATATCATTTTGTTTAATCCTTTTATTTATGTTATAGATGTGTGAATGATTTGTTGTATCTAAAACATACAACCCGTTCTGAAGAACGCCTGTACAATAATTTATATTGCCACATTTAATAGAAAAAGTTCCATGCTCAATATAAAATGAAAATCCCAAATCATCCAAACATGAAATAGAGATAATATTCCTGCGCATAGCAGGTACAAAATAACAGTCTTTCAAAACTAGTTCTAGCCCTGTGGGCAAATCAAAGTAATAATCGCCGACTTCCATGGCCTCGACTCGAGCACCATTGCCAACCCGGAGATCCACATCACCTGGAACCAGTTTCCTTCTATTTCTCAGCCCCTGCACATTGCAACAAATGTGAGACCCGCATCCAGTGTCTAAGACCCAAGATGTTGAAATAGTAAGGTTTATTTCTATAACATAAATACCTGAAGATTCAGTAGCCTGCTGTTTCTTCTTTGTATTTCCCCTTAGCTTTGGACAAGCACTCTTCCAGTGCCCCTTTTCACCACACTCGTGGCATAAGTCCAATGGGTGTGGCTTAAAAGGCTTTTTGCCCTTTGCTTGGGCCTTTTTGCCCTTGGTCTTGAACCTAGACTGGTTCTTACCACTCCCACTGGGCTTCTTGCCCTTGTTTACCATCAGCACTTCAGACTTCTTACCCTTGGTCATAGTCTGCTCGGCTTGTTTTAGCATGCCGTGCAACTCCATAACCGTTTTATCCTGACCCTGCATATTGTAGTTCAGGATGAAGCTGTTGTAAGAATCTGGAAGTGACCCCAGAATGATGTCTACAGCAGTTGTCTCAAGCATTGGTGCATTGAGACTAGCCAGTCTATCAACATAGCCCTTCATTTTCAGCACATGTGCACTGACAGAAGAACCCGGCTGCATGACCGTACTACATAATGCCTTGGTAGTCAAGTACCTCTCTTGACGAGCCTGATCTTCAAACATAGTTTTCAGATTGCTCATCATTTCACGGGCACCTTGATTCATGAACTGCTTTTGTAAATCAGCAGACATGGTACCAAGCATAATACAAGACACCTCTCTGTCATCCTTTACATGCTTTTCATACTCCTCAATAGCTTGTGGAGTAGCATTTCTACCCGTAGGACGAGGGGGTATGGCAGTTGTCAATACATACTCTCTTGCCTCGTGCCTCAAGACGATTTGCACCGCCCTAGCCCAATCAAGAAAGTTGGTCCCCGTCAACTTTTCTTTCTCAAGTAGTGGTTTAAGAGGGTTGTTTGTTGCCATTTCTTAAGGTTTACGTTCAAGTAGTTTCTACAGAAAATAGAGAGAAAGAGAGAATAAGAATGAAAGACTTTATATGTCAAAAAAAACAAATTAATAATCTGTCATAATTAATTTATGTTGGTGAATTAATTTTGACACGGTTATACCAAGATCCACAGTTCTACTAATAATTGACCAAGCTAGAGCTTGTCAACCAATTATTGGCATACTTGGTAGAGCTTCCAACTCAATTCTCCCACCTAGAGAACTCTTGGTTCGATGGGCCTATTGGCACTTTACCCATCCGTGCTTAGGGGCCCGCAGTTAGCCATGATACCCCACCTTCAGGTCAAACCTACATCCTCATATTTACCATACTTTAAAAAAGTATCCAAACCCTCAACGGCCCACCAGTTACCACAATGTACTCAGCTAGGGCATGACGTACATTGCAGCACCACCTGGGAGGAAGAGGTGAGAATTAGGTAAAGCACTTATAAAATACCCGATATTTTTATTTTAACAGATTAATTAGGTTGATTAGCTTAAACATGTTAATAGGAAAAATCAAGTGATCACTAAGCAATTTATTTTAATATATATTCCAACAAGTGAGAACAATATATAAAATAAATAATAATAATAGACATCCTATGGGCTTTAAAATTACAACCTATAATTTTTAACTATGAATTAAAAATAGGTCTTCAGGGCCACCACCACGCCACACGCATTTGGATCTCCAGCTCCGGCTTTTATTACATAAAATGAAATAAAGCCTATACATATGATCTAATTTCAATTTAAATAATTAAATAAAAATTACAACCAATCTTGAAAAATAAAGCCCATAGGATTCTAAACATATTGCTGCATTAGAGTTAGAACAACAATATAAAATAATGCATGATCATGGCAATCCTAATAATAACAATTATTAAGCCAATCCTATACATGAGACCATTATTAATTTCTCAACCAGTAATTAAGCCCATAAAGGCCCAATGAATTAAATCATTGCTCCCACTTGAATTTGGAAATTACTCAAGTGAAATTAAAATGTCCAATTAATACCATTGGTGCCCCAATCTATTAATTCAATCTCATAATTATAACAATTTCATTTATATATAACAGAAAATTAAATCTATTAACATATAAATGCATGGCACAACAAAAAAAAATTTTATTAAATTAAAACGATCCGGTCCATAAAAAAAAAAAAAACAGACCCGACATAAAAAATGTCGTCCCGACTAAAGGGACGGGCTGCACCTACAGCCCGCCCAACTGCCTGCGCGAGGCAGCAAACAGCTGCTGCTGCCTTCGCAGGCAGCGCAAGCTGCTGCGCAAGCAGCAACAAAATATTGCTGCTTGCGCAGCAGCCATGAGAATTGCGATCACTGTTGATCGCAATTCTCATGAAACATAATTTTTTTTTTTTTTTTTTTTTTTTTTTTAACAACAAAACACAAAACATATAACCAATCATGCCCATGAATAATCATACATCCATGCATTAAAACAACATCAACCCAACAATTAATTAACAAATTAATTTTAGGTTAATAAAAATTTCAATTGAAAAAAAAAAAACTAAAAAAAAAATTGCAAGTTATAGGGTTCCATTAAAATCAAAGATTAACAACGAAACCCAAAAAAAAAAAAAATCTTCCAACGGAACATAACCTGGCTCTGATACCACTGTTGGGAATTATCATCGAAAATCGAACCGAATAGACAGCGGAAGCCAGGTTCAATTCTCTAAATTCCAGTCCCAGGAGAATATGTAGATGGAAGAATAAATAAATTTAATAGAAAATTAATTCGAAAAACTTACATAGAATCCCCACTAGGGATGGCAGAAAATCAATTGAGATTCCTCCTTTATCACGTGCACGAACACCTCGAACAGAAATATCACAAGTTTCAATCCTTGGTGGAAGTACATGAGCTGGCCCGCAAAGTGGAGAAATATGAGATTGATCCGGCTCATAATAGTTCTGGGGGAGGGTACCGAAGCTGGACATATTCTTCAGGGTACAAGAGTAATAACAATCCTGCAGCTTCATCTTTGACAAGTGCCAAGCCGAGTCAGCCACCTGCCCCTGTCAAGCAAGTAGAAGTAGCGGCAGTAGCACAAGGGGCAAGTCAACAAACAGCTGGAAAAGGGATTTCTCCTTGGGAGGATTCTCTCGGGCGGATTTTTCTGAGTTGCAGAAATTTGGGTTTTCTTCAAAGCCTGAAACCGTACACGCCTCCGGCCGAGGCGGACAAGAACAACTTTTGTTCTTATCATGTGACTAAGGGGCATCGAACCAATGAGTGCCTTGCTTTGAAAAAGGCAATTCAGCAGTTGATTGATGAAAAGAAGATATAAAAACCTCGCTCAAAGCCCAATGTATAGAGCAATCCACTGCCTCAGTTTGAAAGGAGGGTGAATATGGTGCAGTCGGGATTGTCTCCTAACTTTGTCCTGGCTCAGATTGCAAAGGCGAATCCTGCAATTCAAGTGGTAGTAGGTGAGGATGCTGACCCACCTGTGGAGGAGAGTAAGCCCGTGAATCTAGATGATGTGGAGTTGGATGACGATGCGGATGAGTTCGAACTGATGAGTAAACCCAAGCTTGTAGGCCGGACAACACCTGTTTATCCTGTTTGCACCAAAGACGGGATGTACATAAGAAAGGAGGATGCTCCTGTGAACAATGTCACGAGGAGTGGAAGGGTATATTAACCTGAGCCACAGTGGTTAGGGGAACCGAGTAAAAGAGCAGAGGCCCCGGTCCAGGATTATTTTCCTATCAAGGTGGATGAAAAAGAAGATCTAGTTGTGGAACAACTCAAAAAGATGCCTGCACGTGCATCTGTGTGGCATCTACTTATGGAGTCCCAAAGGCACCGAGCTGGGGTGGTGAAGAAGCTTATGGAAATGGATGCTAATCCGTTAATGTCTCCTAAAGAGGTGTGCATGGTAATTGGGAGTACAAAGAGTCCGTAACCTGATAGTCCCAAGGGGATCACTTTCACTGATGATGACCTGCCACCGGAAGGAACTAATCGCAACCGTGCATTGTACTTCAAAGTGGAAATGATGGATGGAACTTTACCTTGTGTAATGGTGGATGATGGTTCGGCACTGAATATCTATCCTTTGAAAGTATTACCTAGTCTCCACCTGTCTGAAGAAGCATCATCACAATCTAACACAGTGATCCGGGCCTACGACGATTCGAAGTGCACTGTGATTGGTACTTTTGAGGCGGAGGTGTCAGTTGGGGAAGTTAAATCCACTGTGATGTTCACTGTCATTGACATTCCGGTGACGTTTTCCTTGCTTTTGGGAAGGCCTTGGTTCCATGCATTGGGAGGCGTGCCATCAACCCTACATCAGAAAGTGAAGATTCCAATGGGAGGGAAAATTGTGACTCTTGAGGCGGATGAATCTTCTGTGGTAGCTGAATTGAACTCGTTTGAACAACCTCTGACTGGCTTCCAGGTGGCGATCATCTCATAACACAAGGAGAAAGACCTGATGTTTTCCCCGTGGATCCATAAGTACTTTCAGAAGCAGAATTTCATCTCGGGGAAGGGGCTGGGAGTCCACCAGTAAGGGGTCGCAAAGTTTGATATCACTATGGGCCAATCACACCGAGGGGGTCTTGGTTACAAAGGTGCTGAAAAGAAGGAGATCCCGGAGATAAAGAAAGTCCATCTCTTGGACATTTTTGTTCGAGCAAGTGGTGGGCCATATGGTGGTAAGCCGGAGCCGATGGTTATTGATGGGGAAACAGCCCCCGGGTTTGAGATCTTTGCCGATGTCGTCGACTTCTCAAAATATGGGGTTGGTTCAGTGGAAGAAATGCTTAAGCTTGAAGCTGTGAAAGAGATCAATCCTCCTCCAATAACCTAAGTTGAAGTAGTGGCTCCCATCATTTCGGAGGAGCAACCAAAAGAAGATGCAGACCTCCTGGTGGACGCCATTACTAAGGCATTTGCTGACTTGCTGAAGAAAGGGTTAAAAGAGAGCCCCGTGAGAAAGGAAGTTGTTTCGGGACAGGCAGAGTTGGTAGAAAAGGCTGTTGTTGAGCTCACCAAGATGATGGCTAAAGGGAAAGCGAAGAAGGAAGAAGATGTCCTGTCTGAAGCACAGAAAGAGACCCTCGAGGCTGACCTGAATGACTTGTTCGGGGAAGGACCTGCTGATCCAGAAGACCATGCTGCTGAAGACCCTCCGCATGTGGAGGAAGAGAATGATTTCTTTGTAAACTTATCCTATGTATTTGATATGAACAATTCCGCTTTTAAGGCAATGAATGAAATGAAATTTAACTTTGCTTATTTGTGTGATGTTTTTCCTAATGGCTCTGTGCATACATGCAATCATTCATTCAATGTGTTCAGCATTCATGACACTGCATTACATGAAATTAATTTGGGCACAATTGAAAATCCTAAAATGGTATCTATCTCTAACGAACTAAATACTGAAGAAGAGAGAGAATTGACAAAAATACTTAAAAAACATGTGGGAGCGTTTGCCTGGTCTTACGATGATATGCCGGGGGTTGACAGAGAGATAGCAGAGCACAGAATTCCGATTGATCCCAAGTTCAGTGCAGTAAAGTAGAAACTCAGGCGTCTACGTCCAGAATGGGCCAAAAAAGTCAAGGAAGAGGTAGCAAAGCAGATTAAGGCCAACTTCCTGGAGGTGGTGGACTACCCTGAATGGTTAGCCAACATAGTCCCAGTTGCCAAGAAAGATGGCAGAGTCAGAGTTTGTGTGGATTATCTGGATTTGAATAAGGCCTCCCCAAAGGATGACTTCCCACTTCCTCACATTGATGTCCTGATCGACAGTGCAGCAATGGCAGTTATGTACTCATTCATGGATGGTTTCTCGGGGTATAATCAGATCTTAATGAATGTCATTGATAAAGTCAAGACGGCCTTCATCACCGTGTAGGGGGTATACTGCTACAGAGTAATGCCTTTTGGGTTGAAGAACGCTGAGGTGACCTATCAGCGGGTGGTTACGACGTTGCTTCATGACATGATTCACAAAGAGGTCGAGGTGTACGTTGATGATATGCTGGTGAAGTCCATGACCCGGGAAGAGCACCCTGCCATCCTCGATAGATTTATGACCAGGATTGAGAAGTATAACTTGCGGCTCAACCCAAAGAAATATGTATTCGGAGTTGCATCGGGCAAGCTGTTGGAGCACATTGTTAGTCAGAAAGGCATTGAGATGGACCCGGACAAGATTAAAGCTATTCGAGATATGCCAGCACCGAAAACAGAGAAAGAAGTCAGATCTTTTCTAGGGTCGCTTCAGTATGTCAGCAGATTCATTGCCAGATTGACCACTGTTTGTGAGCCCATTTTCAAGCTTCTTCGGAAAGAACAACCCATTATGTGGAATGACCAGTGTCAGGTTGCATTTGATAGGATCAAAGAATACTTTATCAACCCACCAGTGCTGAAGCCTCCAACATTGGGAAAGCCTTTGACTCTGTACTTAGCCATTGAAGAGACCTCCATAGGGGCGATGTTGGTTCAAGAACAAGATGATAAAAGGGAGCACGCCATTTACTACCTCAGTCAGAAGCTGTTAGATTATGAAACTCGGTACACCGTGGTGGAAAAGACTTACACTGCTATGGTTTGGCTGACGAAGAAGTTGAGACACTATTTCCAATCCTACAAGATACAAGCTGTGGCAAAAGTTGATCCAATGAAATACCTCTGCTCTGCCCCATCCTTAATGGGGAAATTGTCCCGGTGGTTACTTTTGCTATCGGAATTCGACATTGAATACGTGACGAAGAAGGTGATCAAAGGAAGAGCAGTGGCTGAATTCCTAGCCAATCACCCGCTTGAATCTGATTATGTGGAAAACCTGGAGTTTCCGGATGAGCAGTTGGCCTTGGTAGAGGTGGAGGTCAGAAAATGGATTATGCACTTTGATGGAGCCGTAAACAAGAGAGGAGCAGGCCTCGGAGTAATTATTGTAACTCCTGAGGGGGAGATAATTCCTTTGTCAAAACGGCTAGAATTCCCGGTAACTAACAACGGTGCAGAATATGAAGCTTGTTTGTTTGGCATTGATGCTCTCACCGCACTAGGGGCAAATGATGTGACTATTGTTGGAGATTCGCTGTTGGTAATCCGTCAAGCCACCGGGGAATGGGAAATCAAAGAAGAATCACTTCGCCCATACTTGGAAACTTTGTGAGAAATGGTGAAAGTATTCGGGCATATTGAATTCAAGCATGTGGCTAGAGATGATAATCAGATGGCAGATTCGTTAGCTACCTTGTCATCCATGTGGGAAGGACCTCAGAAAGCACCGATGTAGCCTTTGATCCGGGAGACTGCTGTAACACCATTCCATCGTTCTAGTAAGGTCCTGGCACTAGTTGCAGATGATAAGCCCTGGTACCAAGATATAGTTGACTTTCTACAAAATGGCCAATATCCTGAAGAAGCAGATGCATCAGACAAGGCCACTTTAAGAAAATTGGCAGCTCAGTTCAGGTGGTTTGATGGACAGCTTTTCAGAAGGATCGTTGATGGATTGTTATTAAAGTGTCTGACGGAAGCAGAAGCTAAGAAGGTTATGCAAGAAATGCATTCAGGGATTTGTGGCCTGCATATGAATGGCTTAGCTCTAGCAAAGAAAATCATGAGACAAGGGTACTTCTGGCTTACTATGCAAAGAGACTGTGCAGAAGAAGTGAAAAAGTGTCACGAGTGCCAGATTTATGGGGACATCAGCCATCTTCCACCTATGGAGTTGCAAAACCTCATGACTCCTTGGCCGTTTGCAGTATGGGGTATAAACATAATTGGTGAAATCCGGCCTCCAGCATCGAATGGTCACAAATTCATTGTAGTGGCAGTGGATTATTTCTCCAAGTGGGTTGAGGCCGAGTCTTATGTCACAGTCACAGCTAAGAATACGGCTAAGTTCGTAAAGAAGCACATCTTTGCAAGATATGGAATACCACATCACGTGGTGACTGATAACGGAGTGCAATTTCAAGGGGCCATAGCTGAACTATTCGAAGAGTACAATGTGGAACATCGTAAGTCTTCCCCTTATAGGCCACAAGCCAATGGATCATTGGAGGCGGCAAATAAGTCTATTAAGAAGATCTTATCCAAGACCACTTCAACCTACCGGGATTGGGTAGATAGATTACCTTATGCTCTATGGGGGTATAGAACCAGTGTTAGGACGCCAACTGGAGAAACACATTATTCGCTGGTTTATGGGATGGAAGCAGTCCTTCCTATTGAAGTGGAATTGAAGTCACTAAGGACAGTTTTAGAAGCCCAGTTGCCCGAAACAGAATGGGTAAAGGCAAGATTTGAGCAGCTGGCTATGGTCGATGAAAGACATCTTAAGGCTCTAGATCATCTACAGATGTACCACCAAAGGATGGCTAAGGCCTATAATCGACAGGTCCATCATCAGAAACAGCCTCTGAAAGCGAGAGACCTAGTGTTAAAACAGATGAGACCGACTAACACAGATGCGAGGGGCAAATTCAAACCCAACTAGGAAGGGCCGTATGTGGTTAAGAAAATACTTTCCAAAGGTGCAGTGAAGATTATGGACATGGATGGCAATAAGTTCACCAATCCGATTAATCAAGATCACCTCAAACGCTACCATGTGTAAAAAAAAAAAAAAAAGAAAAAGAAAAAAAAGAAGCCTGTTAGGTTGAAAACCCGCAAGGGCGACTTGAGCAAAAATAAAGGCAACAAGAGTTAGCTTATCAATCAGAAAACCTCTATAGGATGGTTGATAACAGGAATGAGTTCGTTCGAGATATGTACTAATTTTGACATTTTCAATTGATGCGATAATTAAATTTCATTAATGAAGTGCGTTTTACTCAACATATTGCATGAATGTTTGGAGTATGTTACATGATTCATTTGTCAAAACATCCAGATAAACAAAGACATTTAGACACCTAAGTGTGCAATTGCGAACATCATCCATTCAAAAAAAAAAAAAAAAAGAAAAAAAAAAAGAAGGCCTGTTAAGTCGAAAACCCGCGAGGGCGATTTAAGTAAAAATTAAGGCAAAAAAAAAAAAGAGAGATCGCATCAATAATAAAAGAGATATATATATAAATAATAATAATGGTAGTCAATACATGCATGATAATGAAAATCGTTTTTTCTTTTATGTTCTCCTTTTCTTGACAGGAAGTGATCTCACGGCCTCAGAAGGAGCCAGCCAGTGGAAAGTCGCACGCTCACGTGCCTCGCGGGTCGGTAGGTCCTGAATCTCAGCCAGCCACCGCTTGTAACGATCATCTGTCTCTGTGGGAGCAAGCGAAGCATAGCTCAATGACACACGATGGGTATCTCCAGCCCAGCGAAGTCTGATGTGATCTGGCCAAGAAGCAGTGTACTCCTCACAACTGGTGACGCAAGAGCGCTGGGGGATATCCTGTAGATGACCGTACTACCAGCAAAGGCGACTCGGAGAATAGAATGTCACCCTGGTCAATCCCAACAACTGCACACCATGTGCCCACATGTCCACAATCACATGGGTAATCTTCCACCAGGGGCACACCCACCTAATCTGGTCATCAGTCAGGCGAGATAACCAAACGCCCCACTCATCAGTAGACATATCAACATAGGAGTCAATGGAGAAGCCTCTTTCCCTGAAATTGGCCGGGTGGTATTTCTTAAAATTCCCTCTCGGGATCTTAAGAATCGATAGCTTCTCCAACAACCAGATCAGCAGTTGATAGGAAGCAAGGGTTAGAAGTTCATTTGGCCCAGAAATACACCGGACAATAAGGAGTTTTACCTGGAGTAGTGTGAGGTAGGGGCCAATGTGGAGAACACCGTTTGTCTTAGATGTATGCAAACTGATCAGTGTCTCAGCAAGTGCAAAAGGAGCTGGAGATGCCCCCGCAGCCATCTGAGAGATAAGGGAGACAGCCCTGAAGGAGACGACCCCATCACTAGGACCACAGAAATACCGGCTCACCAGTAACAGGCTAACCATAGAGGCCCAGCTCATGTGGTCCCTAGGGGCATTGACACACCACTCCAGTACAGAATCCGAGCTCAACCCGGGAGAAGGGGAACCGGTGGTAAGTAAAGCTTCCACCTCGGTATTGGGAAGCCCGAACAAGCCCACCAACGAAGAAATGCTGCCAAAGGTGGACTCAGGGATGGCAATATCCACCCCTTTGTGACATAGGATGTTCAGAATGGCGCTGAATTCTTTATATAAGGGGCAGAGCTCTTGGCATGAGAAACGGAAAACATTATCCGTCGGATCCCAGAAACGATGACAGGCATTCAACAGTTCTGTGTTCCAAGGGTGTTTGTAATAGGCCTTGATATTCCACAACCCGAAGGGCTTCAGTTTAAGCCAATCAGAGTCTTGTAATGATTCTAGAAAAGTGTAAAAGCCTGGATGAAAGGAAGCAACAAAATTGAAAAAGAAAAAGAAGAAGAATGAATTCTCAAAAATTAATAAAATAAAATCCCATAATATGAAAATGCAGTTCATGATGTGCATAAAAATCCAATACAGAAAAAAAAGAAAAATAGAACAAAGATAATGGATGTAAAGATCAGAGCACTCCATCTAGCTCTCATCCTGCCCCTCATCCTCCTCCTCCTCCTCGGACTCTCTCTGATGTGTGGCCCTGTAGGAATCAAAGTCTGCCTGTAATCGAGCCATCCCAGCCTATACCCTGGCTACCTCAGCTCTCACCCGATCCAACTCTTGGTTTGCAGCCCAGACCCGAGCCTCAGAAGAAGAAGCCTGCCTGACCTGATCTTGAAGCATCTGGACTCGGGACTGCAATCAATAACATAAATTAACATTCATACATACATTCATGCACATTCATGCATTACATAAATCATGAGATGATGCAAAAAACGTGGAATGCTTACCGCCCAAGCGCCATTCTCATGGACCAAGAGGTCCCCCAGGCCTTTATACCGGTAGGCTATCTCTTCCACATCAGCCCGCGGAACCTAGAGAATACCAGAAAATTAAAAAAAAAATCTTAGACTTACATGGGTGGTGTCCTCCGGGAAGAACATAGCTGGCTGCTCGCAGGGAATATTCCACGTCCTATAAGAAAGGGTGCCATCCAGCCCCATCATGTTGAAGCCGGTCCTAAGCTCGGTCACTAGATGGCCCTATACTACACCAACGGCCCGAGAAGCCGAGGCTGCAGCGCTACCTGCCTGGACAGGGTGGCTCCTACCCTGAAGGCAAATATCCTCACCGGCTGTGGCTGCTTCAACACTCTTGCCGGCCGGTCCACTAGGTTGAGAAGACCCGACTCCCCTGCGCCTCTTAATCTGCGAAGGGAATGAGGTTAAAAAAAAAAAAAGAGAAGGAGTGAATACCAGACGAGGAGGAGGAGGAGGAGCCGCTGGTGCGCCACCAGCAACCGGCAGTAGGCACTGCTGGATGTAGGCCCGATAATCCCCGTCAACAGGGTCAACACTATAACCCTCTCCGAATATATCAGGGTATACTGCAGGATCAGCTAGATGGGGCCAGAACAGCACATGTGGAAGCGGTGGAGGCACAGGCCGACTAGCTAGACCATCGACGTGGTCTGAGAGGAAGAGGCACTCGCCCAAGTACCACTCTTGTGACGTAGGGCACTCCATGACAAACCGGCGAAAGTCGAATCGCGCGGATGTCTGCACAAGTAGGGCGATAGCACCTAGACCCTGCCAGGGATGGTGCCGGATTTGTAGAAGTACAACAAAGGAAATTCAGCACAGGTAAGCAAAGTTGATTAATTTTCTTACTAATGAGTTTCGTTTACTTACCCTCTGCCAGGTGGTGTCAAGCAAACTCTGCCTCACCTCCTCCAGATCACGGCCAATGCCCTGCCATCCCTGCGTCCAGCAACGCAGAACAGTCGGCTGAACATCACTCTAGACATCCCTCAACTCGGGCGGCTCCAACACGCGATGCTCAAAGGCCCAGATCTGTAATTACCAAAAAAGTATTAAAAAAAAAAGAAAAAAAAAGAAGGAAGAGAAAAGAGATAATACCAGAAGGCCAAACCTGAAGCCCAAAATCTCCTGTTGCGCTCCCCGGGCGCATAAGTCCAGCCCGTAATATAGCTGCCCTAACGCAGCTCGTGCCCAATCCAAGGAAGGGAAGGCAGCCAGGTCCGCCAATGTGGGAAGCAGAGTCAGATTGCAGGTACTCTGCCCGGTGGGGAATAGTGTGCATGATAGAAGTACGAGCACATAAGCCCAGCTGTACTGCTCCACATCCTCCTCGGATAAGTCTGCGCGAATGGCCCAATAAGCCTCCACCCGCGAACACAGGATCTTCCCCTTTTCAGGGGTGCAGCCAATCATCCTTCCAATGTAAGTATCCACCTACTGATGTCGGGTCAAGCTACAGTTGAAGATGATGGGGGTCCCGCCGAACTCGAATCCCGTGATTGCAGTAAAATCTGAGGGAGTGATGGTGAACTCCCCGATGGGCAGATGAAACGTGTGGGTGGTGCAGACCCACCTCTCGCATAAGGCCGTCAACACGGCATGTGTAGTATGTGGCATACTTGTGGGCAGCGATAATATGAAAGACTCGAGCCCCAAGATCCTAACCCGGGCCCGCACAGGCTCGGGAAGCTGGTCCCACCAAACAAGTGGCAGGGAGAGATTCCCGCTGCCGGAAATCCTATGTGCTTGCATTATGGGGAAGTACAACACACATGCATTCAATTTTTGCATAACAATAGCATAATTAAAATTAATTGGAAAAAATAAAATTTAAGGGCTGATTTTCTTGCTACAGTCGTGCGACTGTAGTACGCTTTGCACGAGCGAAACTACAGTCGCACGACTGTTCTTCTTTGGCATGAACAGTCGCACGAATGTTCATATCCCTGCAGGCGGATTTCCAAATTCATGCAATTTTCGCAATTTCTAACTCATTTTTCCTAGTTTCTTATTCCTATTAACTACAGGGGACTCCTAGCATGTAGTCTACTCAACCAATCAACCCAGAAAGTGATAAATCATGCCAAATCGGATTCATGCATTTAAAGAAAAAATATCCGAAAAACTCAAAATTAAGGGTTAAAAATCAGATACCAACCTGAGTAACAGACAAATGGGAGTCCATCTCCAGCAGAATTGGGATCTCCGTCCCAAAATGAATCCCGAAGTGTCCCATATATAGAGGATGCCCGTACCCTTGTGCAATGCCCATGAAAGGGATCTCATCTGGGTTATTGGTTCCCGGAATCAAGTTACCTTGGATCTTTTTCAACTTCTTTCCCATTTTCTTCAACATTTTGGCAAGTTTTTGAGGTTTAAAGTCGGTTTCAGAGAGAAAGAGAAGAGAGGTTTTCGAAAAAAATGAGTGTGGAAGAGGAAAGGGGCGGAAACCGCCCCTTAAATTCTTTCTGCCCGCGAAGTACAGTCGTACGACTGTACTTCATCTACAGTCGTACAACTGTATTAAAAATTTGAATACAGTTGCACGACTGTAGTAGAAAAAAGGGGGAAATTTTAATTTTTTTCATATTTATTCTTTAAACCCTATTTTCATTACCCGATGCTTAATTATTTCCCACGGGAAGATATTTCAGTAATTTTGCAGGTCTAACCCAATGGCGACTAATTTCTTTCAATGACGGTCCGCCTCACCCAAGGGGCACGAAACCCGAGAAAACTGTGAAAAATTCACTGTAAGTATAATCTCACCAAATTGCATTTTCAACGCGTCCTGTGCGCCAAGTCACACTTGACTACCACATTCTCACAAAATCACAGTCCACCACGACTTTAGAAAGGAACCTAAAATTCATTTCCTATCCCGTGCACCAAGTTGCGCGTGACTATCACATTTCAAAATCATAGTCCACCACAACTTTAAAAGGGAACCCAAATCCTGTGTCAGTCTGTTGAGTGTGTCAATCGCACGCGACTATCACATTTCTCATTTACAAATTCAGTCCCGCACGACTATAAAAGGCAACCAGGGCACGCATTCCCGTATTTATTCTTGATCGAAGGGGCAAAAATTTTTGTTTCAAAATTATCGATCAAGGAATAAATACGTTCACCAAGCACACATGAACACATTTTCAGCTCGGTATGACAGATCATACACGACCATTCGACTCTAAAAACCATTTTATCTCGGCGCCATCCTTGCGCGAAAATCATCGTAAGGAACCGCCCGACTTCAAAAGTCGTCTCTTTTCTCGGTGTCATCTTCATGCAAAAGGCATATGGACCACCTAACTACCAAAGTCACCTGTAGTTCACCTGCGAGAATCGAGATTGCATATCATCATGATTTCGTGTTCTTTGTCGTATACCTAAATCCGTTTCGAAAATCAGACTTCAGCTACACAAGGGGCAGCCTGTGAACACGAAATTTTTACATTTAAAAAAAATGTTTGTTGACCGTTGACCCACGACTGTAAATACAGTCGTGGGATTTTGCTTATAGTCGTACGACTGTAACATAAGTACAGTCGTACGACTGTACTTTTGGGGGCAGGTTGCAGAACCCATACCCCCTTGACTTGGAAAAGTGGGAAAATCTTGAGCATTTAATGCTCAAGATTTCCGGGTAAGTAGGCATATAAAAGCTTAAAAAAAAAAAAAAGAGTAAGGGACTTTTTGGCAAAAAGAAATCTGGAATTTAGAGATTTTAGAGAGAGAAAAAGGGAGAAAAAGAAAGAAGAGAGAAAAGAAAAAAAAACCTTGCTTTCTTCTCACATTTTCTCCTTAATTTCTTGTTTTTAATCACTAAAATGAATTAGAAATCCTAGGTTAACATCTATACTGGAAATCTAAATCATTTTGGGACAAAAACAAACACAAATTCGTGACTTTTCTGGGATTATTTGAACACTTTTGCAACCTTAACTTTCCAAGGAAAAGGAGCGAATTCACGTGGATTTTTGCGTAGCCAGGGGTCATTCCAGCTGTGGATCATCGCCAAGGAGGTAAACAACCTTTAACTCAACTCATTTTCCAGCTTTCTGGGTGATTTGCTTGTGTTTGGTGCGTTTTTATTCAAGTTTTTAAGTTTTCATTTCTGGAAAAATAAGAACAGTCGTACGACTGTTCTTTGCAAAAGAACAGGGTCACGACTGTAATTACAGGCGTGCCAAACCTTTTACAGTCGTACCACTGTATTTATTTTCTCAGTGTTAAAGTGCTCTTTTTAGGGTTTTTTAGCGATTTCTGCCTCTGGTAAGATTACAGTCGCACGACTGTAGTATACGGTCGTACGACTGTAGTCCTCGGCCAGGAGCAGAAATCCCTAAAAAATCCCTAAAATCAAAAAAATTCATAAAACCCAAAAAATTACATAAAAATTGGAAAATTTCAGAAAATCAGAAAAATCTTGAAAAATAAAAAATCATCAAAAATGAATTTTGGTATGTCCATTCACGACCCTAGATTTATTTTTCGGTGAAATTGCATTTAGAACAAAACCACGACGGAAACGCGGTTCTCCCGAAAATCGACCCACCTCACATGCGATAAATTAAATAAACCGGGAAAAATGTTTTCAAAGACGATTTTCTCACAAAACCAAAAATACAGGGACGTTTCAAAATGGTTTTTCAGGTCTAACCGGGCCGGCCGACCAGGCTAACCCGGTTACCCCCAATTACATGACCCCGAATACTTAATTTCCCAATTCTGTCTGTTTGAGTCCTACTAATGGTGTGCCGTATAAATTGTGCTAACCTCTGTTTTGCAGCTTTTATTTTATTTTAATTTTCTTTTTATTTGTGTTTAATAGATTTAATCGTGTATTTAGGCGATTGTAAATGTTTTTTAGATTTTTGTGTATTCTAGGCGATTGTAACAGTGAGGCAAGAGTTTTATTTTTCTTTCAATTGGGTTGTAAGCTCTTAAATATTTATTTCTTTTACTTTTTATGTTGTATTATTATTCCGTATGCGCGCTGCGTGTATTATTTAATAAAATCAATTTTTAGCAATTTAAGGTGTTGTAAATAGAACATTGGCAATAATATTTAAATTAGACACGAAATAAGGGACTTGTCCGAACCTAGATCTCTGAAAAATGTGGCAGTTCCCGCTTTGGTTCAGCTACACTGTAATTTCCCGGTTGAGCTAAACCGGGTGGCGACTCCTATACTTTTTATCCAGATTTAGATCTCGATTCTTTTTCAAAACAATCCGCTTTTCCAAAAAAATGAATTTCCAACCAAAAACCCCACGCGAGGGAGGGTCCCGCCCGAAATCGAGGCGCCCCTTCCAAAAGGAAGTCCCGCGTTCCGTCGAAAACGCGTTGTCCCCTCACAATATGTGCTAACTCATGGTTTCTTTTCTATAGTTAATGACAAACGGTTAGTGGTTTGTGTATATGTTTTTGAGTTTTAGGTCTGGAAATGAAATTAAGGATGGTAATAAAAGAAACTTGCACATAGAGTCTGTGCAATTAATTAATTAATGGATTAATTGGTGGTGTGTAAAGAGGCTGTGGACGGAGCATTATTACTTATGGTTATAATTACGTAGTGTGTGGACCAAATAGAGAGGTAGATATTACTGTTTGCTTGCCTTTCTTAATTGCATGGTTGTTGTATGAAATAATGGGGGTATTAATTAATATACAATCCTCCCACATTAAAATTTGGATTTGAGTGGACTACCTCTGCCTCTCCCCCATATGATTATTTGTTTCATATTCACAGAATCTGATCAATTGGATTTTAATTCATCCATTTAATTTGTTTAGCTGTCTGATGGATATGTGTATCTTTCACTTCTTCACACCATTTTGAATAAATTAATATGTATTTATTCAAGTTCAACAATGATGATATATATATATATATCCATCAATAAATCCAAACAATATTTTACTAGCTCGTATGGGTAAACAAATCAAATTAGACAGCCTAATTATTCTTTTGCATGCATATTAAGTTCTCTAGGACGAACCAATATATTTAGCTCAACCTAATTAAGCAAGTAAACAACAATTAAAGAAAAACCCACAAGAAAATTAAAATGATACGGCATCTAATATTAAACAAATGATTAATGCAAATCTCTCAAATACAATAAAAATATAAAAACATAAAAATCTCATGAATCTGTTCATCGTTTACTATATATATAAATACAAATAGAAGTATATAGATTATGTATATATATGGAAGCTAGGTAGAGATATATATATATGAATTGTAATTAAGTTATGAGAGTGAATAATCTAAACTACCTATCATATACATATATAACAAAAACAAATAATATTGATGTAAAAAGAAATAATAATATCCTAAATATGAAAAGAAAACTCCGGTAGAGGGAAAAAAAATAGAAGAAATTAAAATAATAGGTAAATCTGACCCAAAACAAAGGGGTATGGAATTTAAAGCCTGCGCCTGTTGTGCAAGGGATTAGAACCAGTAGGAACTCTTCGCTTCTGAGACTGGAACTGATGATGAAATGGAGATGAATTTGACCCAAAATTATTATATTCATGTTTTTTGAAGTCAGAAGAAGGTGAAGGAAAGCTTCTTCTTGCTGCGCCATTCAGATGATCAACACACAACATGAGATAAAACACCACAATCACCACCACAAAACGATTCATTCTTTTTCTTTCTTTTCTTTTCAAAGAGGAAAATTCTAAATAAATACAAAACACCCCTAACATCATTCTCCTTCCCTCTAATATTTATGTATATATACATGAGAATAACCTATCTAATAAAGTTTATTCTATTATTTTTAAATGTGGGCACGTTTGACATTAAGTTGTATTTATGTTTCCTGTCGTTTGATGATGATGATGATGGACTTGAGATTTTCCATTTTTTTTTTCTTTTTAAGTTTTTTGGTAAAAGAGAGAGTCAAACTTGTAATGAAATGGCGGTAGGGAGTGGTGGTGGAGATCAGAATTCAACGAGTAAATGTGAAATTGAAGGGTTTTGCTGCCTCCCACTTTGAATTTTCTTTTAAGTACCAATCAATTGTTGCCCATTTGCAAAATCATTAAACATATATGTCTCGTTTTTCAGAATTTTTTTAATAATGTCGTTAGATTTTGTCGTACATTTTTTTTAGTGCTGTTATATAGTTTAACTATCATTCCTAAAAAAATCAATATTCTTCTAAAATACTTTGGTTTTTTTTTTTTTTTTTTTTTTTTTTTTTTTTTTTTATATTAACTTCTTTTATGTTTTTCTCTTCTTTGACTTTTTCTGTATAATAATTTTTTTTTTCCTTTTCTTCACTTTTCTTATCAGTGTGATAGCGTTTTCTTCATTACGCGAATTTCAATTTTCTTGGTGAACAAAAAATGCAATTTTAATTATAGATATTTATTATATGTTAGATTTTTGCACCAAATTGTTCCGTAAACTATTTTGCCAAAAATCAATTTAGTCCTTAATCATTTGAAATCATCAACTCCCCTAACTTTCTAAATTTCAACGACTTTCCCCTCTTGCAATGACTGCAGTTACTTGAAAACTTATTTTCAATGCTTGTCTAAATTTGATTGAGATAATTATTAAAAACAAATTGTTTTTTTCAAACCATCTCTTCCCACTGATAAAGTAATGCGTATACCAAACTTTAAATACCTCTAATATATTGAGAAGATGCAACAGTCAAGCAATAAAAAATCGGAAAAATCAGATATTATAACTTGGAAATTTTTGTTAGATACAATGTCCAAATCTCCTAATCCTTGGTGAGTTACCGTTGCAAAAGAGGCAAGTTGTTGAAAATTTAAATATAAAGGGGAAAATTGAAGATTTTGAAAAATTAAAGACTAAATCGACTTTTAAAAAATAGGTCAGGAAAAATTTGACTCCAAAATCTATATATTAAATAAAATAATGATAATAATAACAACAATGTATGAGCTTAATAATAGAAAAGTGTTTTATTTTTCAAAGTATTATACACAAGTGCAAAAATACATCGGTGTATATATAATAAAATTTTATTGAAAATATTTTAACTATAAATTTTTAATTTTTTCATATACTTTTACATTATAAGAAAGAAAGAATTAATTGATATAAAATTTAACAACACTAAAATATATGTATGAATTGACCAATATAAAATGTAAAATATAAAAATTAATAAATTAATTAACCAAAAAAATTTATATAATGCATTGTGCCGAAGACAAGGAATAAATCTTCTTAAATCAAAGTACATATACGAATTTGACAAATATTACATAACATGATGAAGGGCTTAATTTCACCCATGGTATACCAACTATCGTCCTTATCACAATATGGTATACCAACTTTCATTTTGCACATTGTAGTACCCCAACTATCAGGTGACCTCCCATTGTGGTTTTTTTACCTATGACCCCCGGTTGACCTTGCCACGTCAGCGTGTTGACTAGTGTCAACCTGAAAATGTGGGCCCCACCATAATAGGAATTCCCAAAAATACCCTCCCTTGAAATTGAAACTGAAACTCTCCCTCCTTTTTTTTTTCCTCTTCCCAACGTCTGACAGTTTCTCTCTCCTCACTCAACCACACTCTCTCTCCTCGTCATTACCGGCAACCACTCTCTCTCCCTGAATCTCCTCACTCACCGGCGTCGTCTCTCTCTCCCTCACTCCTCTCATCTCCTTATTCCCCAAAATTTCTTTCGCAAGCCCTAAAAATCGTCCTTCCTTCGAGTTATCTCTTGCGATTTTGCGATTTGCACAGATAAAGCACTGTTGCTGATTTCCTCTCCTTATTTCCTCTCCTCTCCTTATTCCCCAAAATTTCTATCGCAAACCCTGAAAATCGTCCTTTCCTTCGACTGACCTGTTACGTTTTTGTGATTTGCAAAGGTAGAGCACTGTTGCGATTTCGCGATTTCCACCGACAGAGAACTGTTGCGATTTTACGATTTGTACTGATAGAGTTACCTGTTGGATGAAATTTGAGAAAAAGGACTGCAATTTGTGGATAAAATCTGCTGGATATACCATGCCCCATTGATCTACATTAACGGGTGGCTTGGAACTTTGAAATGACAAAAAAATCTTCTGCATTCATAAAAAGTGGATTGCTGTTAATCTTCTGCATTCTTTTTTCCCCTCTTAATGATAAAAGAATCTTAAAAACTCTTATGTAGCTTTGCTGTTAATTTTGTTGCATATTTAAGAGCTTTAAATCCACTGAAATTTGGGGTGTAATGTAAGTGCATCATTTACTGTGAAAAAGGCGATAGTTGACTCTCAATTTTTGATGCACATTTGCTACCATGAAGGCGATAGTTGAATCTCAATTTTTTGGTGCACATTTGCTGTGATAAATTAGATAGTAGGTATACCATATTGTCATAAATTAGATAGTTGGTACACTAAGATTTCATAAAATCCATAGTTGGTATACCATATTGTTACAAATGCGATAGTTGGTATACCATGGGTGAAATAATTTTGATAGTTTGTATACCCTGAGTGTAATCATTTTTCTAGAATAATTTGCCTCATACAATAGCAGAATGTGCAAACGAATTAACATAATATTCTAAAATTGATTCTAAAATTGGGGAGGCAATGTGCAAATGAATTGCCACAATTTACAAGTGCATTAAGAATACAACATGTACAATGTTGAATATTAGAATTTGTACAATGTTGAAGATCAGAATTAAAAGAATACAACATGGGCCAATGAATGAGAAGCAAACCAAAGAAGTAAAAGAAAATAGGCAAAATTCAAGCATGGACTAGCTGCACTAGTAGCTAACAAATTGGATTTTGAAAGGGAAGATGACAAAATGATGATAACAAATATTTACAAACTGTACATAAAGTTACAAACCATACTTGCTAGTTTCATCCGTTCTAATCTACTGAACTACTAACAATGAAATATAAACAAGAGAAATAATTTTGTTTTCTACAGTTTAAGCAAAATTCCAGCAAAATTCCATAATATTTCTACTATATTGTCTTATTTCATCTCCACTGCCTTCTTGGTGCATTGAAAGTAGCACTTCTTGTGGTTGGCTTCCTAGCAACATTAGGGACAGCATTGGGGAATTGTCTTTGAGTTGCCTGACTTGGCTGACTTGGAGTTGCTTGACTTAGCTGACTGGGGCCAACACTAGTGACATTGCTTCCTTGACTGCTGAATGCAGTTTGAGTAGGTTGACTTGGCACATATTGAGTAGTTCCCTTTTGAAATTGTGTAACATAAAACAAAAGTCAAGATAATTGCCATTGACTAGCAGAATAACTGGCAATTAAATTCAACTACCAATTTGCCACAATTATATACCAATGTAACAGCATGACAACTAACAAACCATATCAATTTGAACTCCTAAACCATATCACTCAATTTATATCAAATTAAACTACCAACTCAGTGACAATTATCTATGAAGCATAACACCTAAATACTTACATCCATCATCGATCTTAGTATCTGGTGTTGCTTCCCATTCCTGCACCTGCTCCTCTGGCATTGCTTCCCTTTCCTGCCCCTCCTCCTCTGGCATTGCTTCCCCTTCCTGCCCCTCCTCCTCTGGCATAGCTTTCCCTTCCTGCCCCTTTTCCTCTGCCAGTGCTGCCTCTTCCTGCCCCTCCTCCTCTGCCAGTGCTGCCCCTTCCTGCCTCTCCTCCTCTGCCAGTGCTGCCTCTTCCTGCCCCTCCTCCTCTGCCAGTGCTGCCCCTTCCTGCCTCTCCTCCTCTGCCAGTGCTGCCTCTTCCTGCCCCTCCTCCTCTACCAGTGCTGCCCCTTCCTGCCTCTCCTCCTCTGCCAGTGCTGTCTCTTCCTGCCCCTCCTCCTCTGCCAGTGCTTCCGCTTCCGCTTCCAGCATATTCATTTTTCGGATCATCAGTAGTCCTCCTTCTCTTCACCTACATTAAGAAAGTAATTGCAGTAAGTTTGTAATTGTCATTCCCACTAAGAATTATAAAAGTTGTAGTTAAATAACTACTTACATTTGGTGTAGTAGATGTCAGTGGTTTTGTGCACCTCCTTTTGTTATGGTCTTTGCTACCACAATTGCTGCAAGTCATTTTGACTAGTCCCTTCTTACTTAACTTCCCTTTCCAGTTGGCTTCTTCTAGTTCTTCGGGCTCCTTTCTCCTGGACTTCTTCTTCCTTCCTATTTTAGTTTTTACTGGTGATGGAGGCATAATTGGCACGACCTCTTCAGGATTAGGCCACTGATCACTCCCATTTGTCGGTTCAATAAAGAAAGCATACACCTTTCTATATGTCTCCACTGAATAACACTCGGCTAAGTAAGTAGCCGGATTCTCGTTGTTGCCAATAATGGCAGCAATTCCATGGCTGCATGGTATGCCTGTCAGTTGCCATCTGCTACAAGTGCAACTTTTGGCTTCCATGTCAACTGTAAACTACTCACCAAAACCTGCCACTTGCACTCTTGGACCTCCAGAATACGTTGGCTCGAAATGGAAAGAGAACTCTCTGTTCTTCCATAGCTTCTTCATTATCTTTGGGCACCACAAAGCAACACTGTTCTTCAACATATCACACTTCTTCTTCATTCTTTTCATTAACTTCACTTTAATCAACTCATTCATTGTGATCACCCCTTTATCTCTTGCATCCAAGATGTACTTATTGAAGCACTCACACATATTATTAAGAAGCATATCACATTGTAATATTTCAGAAAACCGAGCCCTAGACCACTGCTCAAAAGGTCTTTTCCCTAACCATTTTCTTGCTTCAGGGCATTTTTCTTCAATCTTCTTAAGACACTCATCCAATTTGGCTTCATACGGTGCCCTTGCTGCATCCCATAACATGTCCTTCAACTCCTTCCACTTGAACAAAGTTCTAAAATTTGTGTACATGTGTCGTACACAAAATCTGTGTTCTACTGATGGGAATAAAGTCTCAACTGCATTTATCAGTCCCTGAAATAAAAACACATAAATCCACCTAAGCAACCATACACCACTAGATAATTAAACTATCGTACATGCTATTTAATAATCCAGCTTAATCATTAAGTATTGGAGCAATGTACCTTTTGTCTATCGGACATAAAAGTCTAATGTCTGTTGCTGTCAATCCCCAAATCTTCTACTAGTAGCTCCAAGAACCAAGTCCATGTCTCTGTACTTTCTGTTTCAGCCATTCCCCATGCAATTGGGAAAATGCAGTCATTAGGATCAATGCCAACAGCAGACAATAGTTGCCCTCCAAACAAGCCTTTAAGCCAGTAGCCATCTAATCCAATGAAAGGTCTGCATCCTGCTTTGAATGCTGATTTTAAAGCATTTAGGCATACATACAGCCCAACAAACCTTCCATCTTTGAATCTACCAGTAACAGTGCTGCCTGGATTTGATCTCAGCAGCTCAGCTCTATACCTACAAATACATAGAATAAAATTAATTAAAACACAAGACAATGCAATTTAGTGAAATAGTACAATGCAATTAATAAAAAAAGTAAACTCTTACAATGCAATTAAAGATAACTGTATAAAAAGTTTACCTATAAATGTTTGCATATTGTGTTCTTTCATCCCCGTTAATCTTTTCAAGTGCTAAACACTTAGCATGATATGCCTTCATTCTCCCAATCTTCAGCTCTTTGTGCCTACTGATATCATCAATTAAAGCACTTATCTTCCAGTCAGGATCACTCCTAAAAGCCTCCAAATATCTTTTTGCAATCCACTTGGATGTCATATGGAAGTTGCGGTGCACCTTCGAACATAAGTGCTGGAAATGGCCACTCTTCACTTGCATGGTAACATTGTTTTCATCATGGCGATCTTGCCTTAAAGCATAACACCTCCATCGACATTTTTCCCCATCATCTTGCTTTGATTTGCACTCTGCCTTGACCTTTTTTTTGTATTTGTTGGAAACCAAATCTGAAATCTGTTATTGATGCCATGGTTTCTGCATGCTTCTTTAAACTCCTCTGCATTATCGAATAGCATGCCAATTCTGAACTGAGGGTCTTCTAAATCCCTTTGTGCATTGAACTTCGGAAATCTAACCCTTGCTTCATTCTCGGAGTCTAAGCTTACATCTGTGTGAAGTGCATCAGAATCTTCATATTCAGATGAACCATCCTGCACCTCAAATCTCATACCGGTTTCATAACCAGTATTCCCCATGTTCTCACTAGCTCTCTTCCTGGTAAATGGATTCGATGTCCTAGCTTCATCAATTCCATTCATTAAATCTTCATCACTATCTTCAAAAACATAATCAAGATCAACAAAATCCTCTTCATCCAATTGCTGTCCACCTTCAGCATTCTCATTATCACCCATCTCAGTTTCTACACTAGTGTTATCCACATTGCTATCATTAATTGGGGTGCTACAACCACCAAGCTCATGATCCCCAATTTCTTCATCAACAGCAGAAATGTCATTAACAGTTGGAAAAAATGCATCTACAAAATCACTTGTACAATCATCTAAAAAATCAGCTTCTAATCCTCTATTAGAACCAAAATTTACACCACTGTCCATATGTACATCACCTACATTTACATCACCAACACTTACATCAACATTCAAATCACCAACAGCAACATTCAGCCTTGAGCTACTCCCTATCTCCCTTGTGTTATATTCAAGAAATTTGATTCCTCTTGTCTCCCCAACATTTAATTTACTTTTACCCTTCCTATCAGTAGCTACAACCAGTGGATTTTCCTCTATAATTTCTTCAATTACAACACTGCTCTGCCCTCTAGGTTCTAGTTCATGTAGTAGAACATCCACTTCTTTTGGATCTATAACCTTAACATATAGATCAATTTCTCCACAATCAACCCCAACCAAAGCCATCCTATACACATCTACATCATTGCCCAAGTAATGTAAGTATCCCTGAATTGGCTTATCCCATTGTTTCCAAAGATATTGGACAGTTCCATTAATCTCTAACCTTTGCTGAACCACTTTGTCTATTGTACATAAAGCCAACCCTTCATCCCAATTACAAGCTTCCCATATGTACACATCACCATTTACATAACTATCCCGTTTGAATCTCCCATCATACCTAATTATAATATCAAAATAGCCCTTCTCTGGATCTGCATTTGATCACCCAATGATAGCACTCAAAATTTAATTTCAAGTATAATTGCATACAATTATTATCAAAACACAGATTGGCACAAATCAATAAACTATTCAACAAAGATTAATACAAATCTAATTAGATTAAACAAAAAAGATTTATACAAATCAACAAATTGCATAATCCAATCTAATATCCAATCAATTACAAATCTAATATCACAATCCCCAATGACACATTTTTTGATGTATTAAAAAAATCAATTACAATTGCAAATATGTGGTATAATGTGGCTAAGTATTACAGACAACACAACACCAAAAACAACACCAATTCTACCAAATATTTAATTCAGTACCATCACTATCCAACAACCATTTACAAATATAATAATTGCAAAAATAAAGAGCAAACAAGGAGAAGTCAGACTTACATGGGCCATAAGCCATCCCAGCCATTGATCACAGTTGGTTCTGGTCCAAAAGCTCCAAAAAGAATAAACTTTTCAACCGGGTCCACTGCATTCACAAACCCAAAATATTCCATCACTGTTAGGTCTATTATTATATACATAAAAAACAAAAATTTTAGGCATTCTTTCCTACTATTTATGCAGCGACACAGGCTCATAAAAACCACATAAAGGCAACAACAGAGAGTGAGAGAAAAAACGAAGTTTGTAGAGAGAGAATATCAAAGCAACAACAGAGAGTGAGAGAAAGAACGAAGTTTGTAGAGAGAGAATATCAAAGCAATAGCAGAGACAAAAATCTCAAAGCCTTCACTTACCAGTTCAAATGCTGTGCTTGAAGAACAAGAGCGCGATGGTTTCCTCTACCGGTGATTCGCGAAATCAGAAGGATGATTTTTAGGGTTTGCGAGATAAATTTTGGGGAAAAAGGAGAAGAATTCAGATCGAAAATAAGTGAGGGAGAGAGAGTGGTTGCCGGTAATGAGGAGGAGAGAGAGTGTGGTTGAGTGAGGAGAGAGAAACTGTCAGACGTTGGGAAGAGGGAAAAAAAAAGGAGGGAGAGTTTCGGTTTCAATTTCAAGGGAGGGTATTTTTGGGAATTCCTATTATGGTGGGGCCCACATCTTCAGGTTTACACTAGTCAACACGCTGACGTGGCAAGGTCAACCGGAGGTCATAGGTAAAAAAACCACAATGGGAGGTCACCTGATAGTTGGGGTACTACAATGTGCAAAATGAAAGTTGGTATACCATATTGTGATAAGGTCGATAGTTGGTATACCATGGGTGAAATTAAGCCCATGATGAAGTATTTAAATAAATAAAACCTTGAAGATAATAAATATGAAAGAGTGAGGGCATTATGGCCATAAAAGAAAGTCAAAGGTCAAATTCCAATACCGACCCACATGATTACAATTTTAGAAAATAGAAATACAAGTGAGAGATAGAGGGGGAGGCGCGTGCTGTGCATTAAGTTAAGTAAACTTAGAACAATAAATATAATCATGACATCCACACGTATTTGAAATGTCGGCTAATTTACATTGAAAATTCTAGTCACCTAAAAAAACAAAATGAAATAAAATAAATATTCAGTTGAGGAAATATAAAAGATTACCAAAAAAAAAAAAGACAAACATTTTATGGAAATACTACTATTTTAGTCTAATATTTATGAAATACATAAACAGGAAAAGTTATGTGAAAATACTCCTGAAATTTTTCAAAATTCACATAATACCCTCTTCCTTTTCTCCCATCATCTTCCTCAGCTTCTTTCTCACTTTTTATAATTTTAATTTAATTTTACATTAATTTCTCAATCTGTTCATTCTTCGTATTTGATTTTACAAATTTTTTTTTTGTTTTTTCTTTCTTTTCGAAATGATATATATATATATATATATATATATATATATATATATATATATATATATGTTTCTTATCTGTTTTTCTTTTCATCTTTGGTTTTGGTATAAAAGGGTATCAGTTTTTGATACTTTGTTTAAAAGTTATCAAAATAGTATCAAAACGGTATCACAAGGTGTGACATTAAAAAAAGGATATACAAGAACATATAACAAGAAGGTATTTCTCTTTTTTTTTTTTTTTTTTATACATACGTATTTTTCACAAAGCTATTAAAATAGTATCAAAACGGTATAAGAAGGTATAACAACAAAAAATGCATTTGTAACAACATACATTCTTTTATATATATATATATATATATATATATATTGTGATACCGCTTTGATAATTTGTTTAAAAGGTATTAAAATGGTATCAAAACGGTATCACAGGTTATAACAACAAAACATATATAATAACATATAAGAACATACCTTATTATATATGCATTTTTACGGTGAGATACCCTTTTGATACCGTTTTCGCAAAAGTACCAAAACGGTATCACAAAGTAAAACAACAAAAAATGAATATATAACAATATAGATTCTTATATATGTGTTCTTTTTTTTTTTTTTTCTTTTTTTGTGATATTATTTTGATGCTTTGTTTAAAAGGTATCAAAATGATATCAAAATAGTATCAATATGGTATCAGAAAGTATAGCAACAAAAAAACACAAATATAACAATACTAAGAATATACCTTCTTATATATAACAATATATCATCTTATATATGCGCTTTTTTTTTTGTTATACTATTTTGATACCGATTTCTTAAAGGTATCAAAATGGTATCACAAGGTAAAACAATAAGAAAAAAAGCATATATAGCAATATACATTCTTATATATGCATTTTTTTTTATTGTCATACCATTCTAATATTTTGTTTAAAAGGTATCAGAACAGTATAAAAATGGTATCAAAAGGTATAACAGAAAAAAAAAAACATATATATAATAAAATATAAGAATGTACGTTCTTATATATGCTTTTTTTTGGTGTTATACTGTATTGATATTGTTTTCTCAAAGGTATCAAAACGATATCATAGGATATAACAACAAAAAAACACATATATAACATATATAAGAAGGTATTTTTCGTTTTTATACATATGTATTCCATATTTGAGAGATAGATTTGAACTTGCTTAGTAACAAAGCAACAAAATAAAAATCTATTTCACAATCAATGTTAATATATCTACTTACTTTAAGACCAAAAAGAGAGAGTGTGATAAAGAAATAATGAAATTCTCATTACAATATATCAATTTGAAATCATTACAAAACGAGAAACCAAAAATAATGATTCTTATAACAATTACAAAACAAAAATCTTAGTTATGCATTTTATAGAAAAAGAGATGTTTAATGCACTTGTTAATTGCTAGTAGTAATGTAATTTTTATCGTTAGTTTTTATTTAGTCTTAATAATAATAATAATAATAATAATAATAATAATAATAATAATAATAATCAGTTTAGGTGATTTTTCACTACATTTGTGAGATAAGCATGAAACTAGGGGAATAAATGTATATATAGTCATGACAACTTAACAAGGTAAACTAGCATGGAACTGTACATTTTTCATAACAGTATCGCAAAGTATCATCAAAGTATCACAAATATATCACAAAATGTATACATGTATAAAAAATGAATGCATACCGCACAAAAAGCATAAAGCATCATCAAAGTATCACAAATGTACCAGAGCTGATACATGTATCAAAAAATGTAGACTGAATACATAACACACAATACACACAAAGTATCTTAAAAAGAAAGTATTTTTGACAATCTTCCTATATAAAAAAATAGAACCTAAATCATGTCATGTGTATATATTGTGAATACATTCTAAGTCTCTTGAACTTTTTTAGATTTCACAAATGGTCTTATGATAATTTTTTTCAACACATGGAGTACATGATTTTTCTAATTTAATAGTATTAACCCCAAACTTGACACATTTATCTCACACAAGCTTTAATATTCGTTAATTGTAGCATGATACAAATTTTGAGCACATGTGAGACTAAATTGGATGTATGATTTACATTTATACCTACGACACTCGTGCATAGAAAGTATGATTCAGATCTCTCCAGTAAACTCCCATAGTCTTAAACTTTTTACAAAAATTGTAGCACATGTTAGTGTTGGTGTGCCCTGGTTCTTAAGGCATTGGATTCTTGTATTTTGTATTATACATTAAGACTCTTTGTATATATATATATATTATTTGTGTCACATAAATAAAGGCATCTAATCTATTCCATTTATATTTTGTGCTATAACATGAATAGAGTATCCATTGATTGATAATCATACAATATATCCCAAGTCTATTCTAATCTTGGGAATGAATAGAATCATAGACTTGTATATTCGATGACTGTATGGTAGTTCTTCACTAGCCATAGTACTTGTATATTCAGTCATGAATATAGGTACATGTCGTTGACATAAAGACTGGATCGATCCGCATAAGAAAGCCACATGGTTATTGCATCATAGGTCTTTCTTGAGTAGGTCTCTTTTGTCCTCAGACCAGATTTCTTTATAGTATCAATATGGAATCCGGTTCACTTTGACATATGCCTAACAGGTCTGTAAAAGATGCTAAATATAGGTATGATTGGGTGGACAGGTGAACATGTTGATACCGATAATGAAGTGATGGAATTGCCACTCAGATAACACCGAGATGATATCACTGGCCACTTGATGAGTAGGACTGATAAGTGTATGACCATACCCAAATAAATTGGCTGCTTATTTGTTTAATCAGTCAACTCAAGATAAAGAAATATAATAAACAACAAAAGAGGATGACAGACACTATACCTCTTATTTATTCATATCGATATTGTTTGGCAAAAGACACTCTTAGATTACTACTGGGTTAGTGTGTTCAACAGACTGCTGTATCTCTGTTTTAATTAAGGGCTGTAATGGTTTGCTAGAACCCACTTACAATCTGTGGGCCTTGGACCTACTGCCAACATAGGATCATGCACATAGATCAACTGAGCCGGAACTTATAGAAATTGTACATGTAATGTACATTGGAAGGAATGCGTTAATTAATTAGTTGACATTCGGTGTCAAGGTAATTAATTAACATTAGGTTGATTTAATTTAATTAATAAGTTTACATAATGTAATTAATTAATTTATCAATTAATTGAATTACATCAAGTAAACAATTAATTAAATAATTTTCCTATAGTAGGAAAATTAAATACATGAATTGTATTTCTTAAGTGTGATTTAATTTTATTTAGGGGTAATTAAATTAGCCAAATGAAATTAAATTACATAGTATAATCCTTTTGGCATAAGGTTTATTTATGTAATCCAAATCCTAATTCGCTTGGGTTTTAATTAACTTAAATAGAAACATAATTATGGAATGACTATGAAAAATCAGCCCAAACCCTAAGGAATAAGCTTTAAATCTCAGCCCTTAATGCAACAGCCCCTGAGCGAAAATTTCCAGCAATAATCCCTCCATTCCTTCGCTCTTCGGCTAGCACTAGTTCCCGCTCGATAGTTGGTCATGCACCAGACTTTGGAGATCGCAGTTTCAAGAAACCATTCTGCAGCATTAACTAGAAAAGACGAATCCGGTGAGTTTAATCTCTCTTGATTCAAATTTATTTTGTTCCAATCAATGGTAATCGGATACGATAGGTGGATTCTAGGAAATTTTAACGGTGAAATTTCTGTTGCGCCACTTTATTTTTCCAATGACGAATCTCAACAGTGGTATCAGAGCCTAGGTTTTGTCCATTAGATTGATTAAAATTGATTCTTGAAAGTGTTCTTGATGAAAGAATAGGTTTCAAGAATGGTTTTTTGGGTTTTGATAATTTTTTCCCGATTGATTTTATCGATTTTTTCTGCTGCTATTTTACTACTGCTGTAATTTTTTTTTTCTTTTGATGCAGTTGTGATATATTGCTGCTGATTTTTGGTTTAAAAAAAAAAATTATCTGCGATTCCCTCTCTTGCCCGCAGCAGTTGCTGCTACAACATGCTACCGCGTGGCAGGGCTGCTGTCCGGGCGCGGGGTTAGGGTCCGATTTTAGATTTTACAAGTATTTTTTTATTCTGGGCTCGTAATGTAAATTAAATTAAAATGTTTTATTTTGAATTAATTTGTGTTTAAATTATTTGTGTATTGGCATGCATTTTTAATTCAATTGTTTTGCATATTAAATTGAATATGGACTTTGTGAAATTAGCCCAATAAACCGTGGTACCGGTTAAAATTGGGAGGGCTAAATTTTAAAATTGTGACAACCCAAATTCCAGTGGGAGCAAAATTGTTAATTTTGTATTAATGGATGTTATCCATTGGGCCTTTATGGGCCTTAGTCACATTTGTTAAAATTGGTGATTTTACCCTAAGTAACTTGGCTTAACATTTATATTTATAATTTGGAATTCCATGATTATGCATCATATTAGTATGTATGTGCATGGCAGGTACTTTGTTTAAAATGTTGTGTTGACTTCTATGGGCCCTAAATTATTATCGGTTGTAATTAATTTTTGGAAAATATGACCTGCGTGTCATTTTTTTTATTTTGATGTAATTTTAGAATAGATTTTATTTTAATAAAATTATTGTAATTGTATGAAGTATGGAGGAAAGCTCAGATGGAGCAAGCCCATGGTGGGAGCCCAAGGTGAATTACAGTCCGGTCCATGAAGAATTAGATTTAAGGCCCATAGGATCTCATTATTTTAAATTAAGTATGCTATTACATTTATCATAAAATATGGATGTATGGATCACCAAATTATAACCTGCATTTATGCATGTTAAACCATATCACTTAATTTTAAATCTGAAAATTAACATATTGAGTCGTTTAAAAGTGCTTCCCACATTCACACCTCTTCCTCCCATTGATGCTGCAATGTGCATCATGCCCTAGATGGACCGTCGAGGGTTAGGATACTTGGTATGGTTAACATGTGAATGGTGGTTTGACTCAACATGGGTAGATTAGCTCAGAAAGGGCTCTAAGCATAAATAGGTAAAGTGTCAATAAGCCCATCAAACCAAGAGTCCTTCGTGGAAGGATTGGATAGGTTGTCCCACCAAACGAATCAATGGTTGGTTAGCGAGCCCTAGTTCAGCCAGTCATTGATAAGTTATGGATCTTGGTTAAGTCAGCCAATTAACATCACCAACGAACAAATTAAAATCGGATTATTAATTTGAATTAGAAAAAGTCCTTTATTTCTAACTCAAGCAATGATTTCTTTCATGTAGATAATCCCATTTCATAAAAGCAATTTAAATGGTTACAACAAACAACAACTCACTCTCACGTAGGTCACTCTTGGAGAAGGAGAAGCTTTAGGGGACTAACTTCCTGGATTGGGCTAGGAACTTACAAATAGTGCTTAGATAAGAATCCAAGGAGTATGTACTGAATTCTCCTTTACCAGATGGCCTTCCCGCAGGTCCAAGCATCACCACAGTAATAGTGGAGCAGTACGACCGGCATGTGAGGGACGACTGTGATGTCTCATGCCTAATGCTAGGTACCATGGCTTATGATCTTTAGAAGTAGTTCATAGATGAGCATGCTTATAAGATGATGGATCAACTTGAAAAGATGTTCCAAGATCAGGCTTGTCAGGAGAGTTACCTAACAACTAAGGCACTTTGCATGACTGTAATGGCAACTAGGACTTCTGTTAGTACTTATGTGCTAAAGTTGAAGGGGTACATTGATACACTTACCTGCCTTGGCTCACCAGTTCTACAGGACTTGGCAACAGACATTATTCTTGGGTCACTTCCTGAGTCTTACAACCAGTTTATCAAGAACTACCATATGCAAAGGTTGGATAATCGATTGTTGACCTATATGGCATGCTAAAGCTTGCTAAGCAGTCTCTTAATAAGACTCCTGAAGTTCTACTGGTGAATAAGGGCTACATGCCCAATGCTAAGGGAAAGGCCAAGTCTAAGGCTAAAGCTAAGACCTAAAAGGGCAAGGCTAAGGCTAAGGCTAAGAAGGCAGTGGCCCACCCTAAAGCAAGGGTTGCTTTTCCTGATGATGCCTGCCATGAGTGTCATGAGAAAGGTCACTGGAAGAGCTCATGTCCAAAGCTAAGGGATCAACTAAAGTGCAAAACTGCTGCTTCAGGTATTTATGTTGTTAAGATTAATCGGGCTATTTCTACATCTTGGGTCTTAGACATTGGATGTGGATCTCACATTTGTTCAAATATGTAGGGTCTAAGAAATAGGAGATTACTAGGATTTGGAGAGGTAGATTTCCGAAGCCATGGAGATCGGAAGATTATTTCTTAGAGATGCCTAGTGAACTAGTTTTAGAATTAAGAAACTCTTAATTTGTACCTGCAATGCGCAGGAATATTATTTTCATTTCTTTGTTGGATATTTCTAGCTTTGTATTTAATATTGGACATGGTAGAATTTCTATGCAGTGTGGCAATATTATTTATGGAACAACATTTCTTGAATATGGCTTATATATCCTTGATCTAAAACGTGAAAGTTCAATCTATAACATAAATACTAAAAGGATTAAACAAAATAAAATTAATCCTACATACCTGGCACTGTCGACTTGGCCATATAAATGAGAAGCGCATAGTTAGGCTTCACTCTAGTGGAGTGATAGGGTTGTGAGCATGGGTTTTTTCCTGACCTCGATGATGAAAGCTTTTATTAACTTTTTCACAGATAAACATGAGGCGGATTTAGAATGACCAGAATGACTTTGGAGATGTCTCGGATGACCTGAACATGTGTGACAAGTCTTGGTGCGGAGCCCCAAAGAAGGTCAAGTGAGTGTTTAAGAGAACCAAAGAGAAAAGTGAATAAAGGGTGAGAAAGGCAAGTCTGTCACCATAGCCGCTCGACTGTAGTACAGCTGCCCGGCTGTAGGCCACGACAACCGCTCGGCTGTAATTACCAGATTTCCTAAATAATCAAAATTTAGCCATTAATTCAAATTTTTACCCTTAAACTGGATCATATATAAGGCCAGACTTGAAATTAGGTCAAAGGGGAGGACAGAGAATTAATTCTGCAAAAAACAAGTAAAAAAAAGCCTAGGGTTTCAATTTTTAGAGAGAAAAAGGGAGAAAAATCAAAGAACTCAATCTAAATCATAAAAAAACTTTAACTTAATCTGTAGGAATGATTAGGGTGCTGTGAGGATTAACATTCTGGAGTGATTATGATTAGTTTAGTATTCATTTGGTTTGATTCGGGGTTCCGTTCAGGCTTCGAATGATCGTAGACGATTTCAGATTGTTTGTGATTTCAAGGGATTTTCCGGCGTCCGAATCTGTTTCTGGTGATCCAAAACACTGGAACAAAGACAAGGTATACTCTGAAAGGCCCGAAAAACTCCTTTTGAATTTGTTCTAGGTGTTGATTGTTTATGATTTTGTGTTTTTCTCAAACTTAGAAGTGAACCTAGCTATAGCCGCCCCGTCTGATGATTATAGACGCTCGACTATATTACAGCCGCGCGGCTGTAACCTTACAGTGGCATGGCTATAGTCTTTTAATTACAGCTGCTCGGCTGTAATATCTAGGGCAGAAGCTCTGAATGCCCTAAATCAACCGATAACACTTCCGTTTTCAAAATTAAATGTGTTTTTCATGAATATTATCGGTCAAACCACATCCGCGTATATTTAGATTTACGGTTTTTGAGTTTTTTGATTGATGGATGTGGGATTGAATATTGATGATTTTGGGTATTTAGGGATTTCTGGACTCGTTTGATCTGATCTGAATCTGTTTTGTGGAATTTCATGAGTTTCCAAAAATCTCGGACTACCCAAAACCATCAAAATTCTAAAACGATTTCTGAAAACAAGGAAGAAAACCGAATTATTTATTCTGGAGCATTACAGCCGCTCGGCTGTAGGTGTTACAGCCGCCCCAGCCACTACAGTGGTGCGGCTATGATATCCTACAGCCGCCCGGCTGTAGTTTGAGAAGCAGAATTACAGTTTTGCCTGTTTTGGCTTCTAACTTGTAATTTTATGTCTCCTTTCTATTTAAAAAGGACTTTTAGTGTGTTTATATTTCCAGACCCTAGATGGATGTTCGATTTAGGCCCATTCACGAATAGAACTCCCGGGTTTCGAGATATCCGACTCACTAAAAGAGACCACGATGGTCTTAGGTTTATATTAGTGTGGTCGGTTGCACGATATCATTACATGGCATTATGTCCATTCATCATTGGTGTCATGGTGACACCAAAGTCTTGCTTGTGTGTCACGATCCACGTTGGATTATCCCATAACATTGATGATTCATTGAGGTACTCCATGAGCATCGAACTAGAACTCATATTAGGACATTTCATGACATTCCTAAATCATACGAGGTGTTCCACGAATGCCGAAATGCTGTCCGTGTTTCAAGCTGCACGTGACTCATTTCTAACATCACTTCATCCAAGATGCCATAAAAGCATCGAACCTCTGTCTATGGGATGGTTCCCATATGACCACTTCATATCATCTCATTGACCTACGAAGTGTCGAACCTTTGTGTCGGTACACATGTGACCATTTCATAACATCCACTAGGTGCCCTGAAGGGGCCAAACCTCTGTTAGTGTGAAGGCTCACACGCGACATTTTTACATTGTCTTTTACATGGCATGGGGTATGCTTGGAACGTCTAAAATAAAAAAAGGAAGGAAAATACAAAGGTCATTTTCATCACCATCCACATCCATGAAGCATCATCCAAACATGAATATACCATACAAGCCACTTCATGTGTCAAGTCTAGGTCCACGACATCCATCTAAAATTCTAACCTCATGTTGAATGTGCAGTTTGGAGTCGAACCTTAAAGTGGTTAGTTTGTGTCGAGTCAGAGCCTAACCAATCAATTCAGTCAATTCAATTAGAGCCGGTCACACTGGAGGGGATCAGTTCAAGGTCAGATTCAGATCGGGAGGTCGAAATTCAGTTGCCTACTTTATCCGTTGATAGTTAGATTCTGTTGGAAGAAGCAGATCGATTAGAGATGGCCGATGAAAATAATGGGAACATGCCTTTTGACATGGTAGCTTTTATGAGGAGTTTTCTAAGCTCAGATGAATTTAAGGCTACCCTTAGGGAGCACATGTAGGCAGTAATGAATGCCACCCCTGTTCAGACTGTTCCACTGACTCAGACTTTGGTTGGAAGTGGAGAACACCGGTTTGTCCAAGCGATGAATGGACCTGGAGGGAATCTTCCCGGAGGAAGCGGTGGAGTTGTCAACCATAGGGAACCCGATCGTCAATCTGAAGAAGATGAGGCCTTTGAGAAGGCAAGAGAAGCCTTGATTGAGACTGTGGTGGAGAAGCATCTCAATCAGAAATTATCTGATATTGAAGCCATGCTGCTTAAGCTAAAGGAGATAGTGCACTATAACCCCAATAAGTGCGCCGACCCTACTACTTTGATGGTAGGTGGAGAAGAGCCACTTCCGGTTGGTTTTCACATGCCTTATCTTCCTCCCTACACCGGGGAGGGCCTACCGAAAGCCCACTTGGATAGTTACATGAGGTTGATGACTAGTATGGGGATCGAGAAAGGTTATCTCTTGAACCTATTTCCGACTACTTTGAGGGGTGCTGCGGCAAAGTGGTAAATGAAGATGCCCCTGTATACCCGTTCTACTTGGGAGGACCTATCTGAAAGTTTTATGAAGCAGTACACTTACAACACCCAGGTAGAAACAACTCTTGAAGATCTAGAAAGGATCCGCCAGAAGCCGAATGAGTCTTTCCTGGCTTACTACAAACAGTGGATGGATATGCAGGTTTTGGTGGATAGGGCACCGAAGTTAGACTCACTGATTGTAAAGCTGGTGGATGGTAGTCTACCCCAGTACAAAGACAAGATGAAGCTGAAAAGGTTCCACTCCTTCAATGAGGTGGTTGAATTTGCTAAACGTATCGAGCGATACGAAGAAGAGGAGCATAGGGGTAGATAGAGTTCGGGCTCCTACAGAAGTAACCCGGGGTACTCCCAAGGATACAAAGGTAGTAGTTCTAAGACTACCACAGTCGGGTCTAGTTCTAAGATGACGCCAAAAGCAGCCTATATTGAAGTGCAAGAGGCAGAGGTGGCTGCTGTGAACTAAGGAAGATAGACTCCTCAGAGGGTCACCATTCTGTGGGCTGAGTCAGCAAGTCGGATTTTCACCAAGTGTAGAAAGGCTAGGCTGTTGTAAAGTCTGAGGCTGTTCTCCCCTCCAGCTGAGGTAGATAGAGATAATTTTTGCTCTTACCATGTGATGACGGGTCACAGTACGAATGAGTGCACTCAGCTGATTAAGGCCATCAAGCAGTTGGTCACTAATGGCAAGATAGTTGAACCGGCTCTGAAGCCGAGCGTGCAAAAGAATCCACTCCCCACTTTTGGAAGTCAAGTGAATATGGTGCAGTCTGGTTTGCTGGCTAATTATGTATTCACTCAGATCATCAAAGCAAATCCGAGCATGCGAGCTGTATTAGTGGAAAGTGAAGAAGAGCCGGAGGTAGTCGAAGAGCAGACATTGGCAATGAGGAATAAGGCAGGTCCCATTGATTTGGATGAGATCGAAGTGGATGATGAGTATGAGGATTTTGAGATCCAAGAGTCAAAGCCAGTTTATCCGGTGGAGACGAGAAGAGGAACCATGATTGAGAAAGATGGGCCGGTGATGCACATTACAAGGAGCGGAAGGGTTTATCAACCCGCTAATGTACCACCTTCGGCACCCCCAAGAAGGAACACCATACCTGTGCAGAACGATGCTACTCGATCATCTTCAATGGCCAAAGAGGAAGACACGGTAGTGGACCAACTGAAAAGGATACTAGCTCATGCCAGTGTTTGGCATTTACTTATGGAGTCAAAGAGGCACCGCGAGGTAGTGGTTAAGCAGTTAATGAAGATGGAGGCCAATCCCACTATGTCCCCGGATGAGATATGTGCAATGATAAGGGGAGTGGATTTGAAAGCCAATAGAGCCCCGGAGATCAGTTTTGGAGTTGAGGACCTCCCACCTAAAGGGGTCAACCATAATAGGGCTCTATACTTGAAGGTTGAAGTCATGGATAGAATGATGCCGAGCATAATGGTGGATGACGGCTCGGCCTTGAACATTTGCCCCGCCTAGATCTTGCCTTATTTAGGGATGGGTACAGAAGCTCTTTGCCGATCCAACACTATGATTAGGGTATATGACGATAGCAAAAGAGCTGTGCTTAGGACTTTTGAAGCTGAAGTCAAGGTTGGGGAAGTTAAGTTAAAGGTGCTGTTCATGGTGATCGACATTCCTATCACCTCTCTGCTCTTATGAAGGCCATGGTTCCATGCCCTAGGAGGAGTACCCTCAACCTTGCATCAAAAGGTAAAGTTTTTAATTAAAGGGAAGGTGGTGGCTGTTGAAGCAAATAAGCCTTCTGTTGTGGCTGCCTTGAGTGCTACTGAGCAGCTGATGACTGGTTTTCAAGTGGCGATGATTACTGATAAGCTAAAATTTCTAGACTGGATTCATAAGTACTTTGCCAAGCAGAAATATGAGCCTAGAAAAGGGTTAGGGGCCAAGCAGCAAGGTATCCCTGAGTTTAATATTGAGGCTGGCAAGTACCACCAATTTGGGCTTGGTTATCGCGAGGGGAAGGCTAAGCAAGAGAGGAAACATATGAACTTGGTGGATACCTTTGTTCGAGCCTCTGAATCAGTTTATGATAGGACTTCTGAGCCGGTAGTTGTTAAGGGAGGCCAGCTCTTGGGGTTTGAGATTTTTGCTGATGTTATGGATTTCAACAAGTATGGAACCGAGCCTGTTGTGAGTATGCTGCGAATTGGAACCGAAGACAAAGGCAAGGAAATTCCAAGTCAGAAATTAGTTGACCAAGTTAGAGTTGAATTTAAGGATAAGGGGGAAGCCTTTGAGAAGACTGACCTGGTGAGAAGTGAGATTGAAGTGGCTATGGAAGCCATCACTAGGGCACTATCCACTCTGATGAAGTCGAGCATCAGAGAAGAAAGAGCCACCTGTTGGGAGGACACATGAAGAGCTCATAGAAGAAGCTATGAAGGAGCTTACCAAGCTGGTGATAAGGGGTAAAGCCAAAACACCTGAAGAGGAGTTGACCACAGAGCAAAAGGAAGATCTAGAAGATAACTTTGGGTACCTATTTGAAGAGTTTGAATGTGCTGCTGCCGATGAAGACCCTCCGTATGGAGGATGCAAATTTTTCTAATGTATCAAATTTTTCAATTTATGATGTGAACAATTCTACCTATAAGGCCTTTAATGCAATAAAATCTGATTTTGCTTACTTGTGTGATGTTTTTCCAAATGGAACTGTGCATACATACAAACATCCATTTAATGTCTTTAGCATACGTGATGCATCATTGCATGAAATGAACCTAGGGACAAATGATGATCCAAAGATGGTATCCATCTCGAAAGACGTCATGCCTAACGAGAGAAAAGAACTTGTGAAAATTTTGCAAAAACATGTCAAAGCCTTCGCTTGGTCCTACGACGACATGCCTGGGGTCGACAAAGAGATTGCAGAACATAGATCCTGACAGATCCGAAGATGAATCTGGTTAAGTAGAAGCTCAGAAGACTGCAACCAGAATGGGCTAAAAAGGTTAAGGAAGAAGTGGTCAAGCAGATAAGGGCTAATTTCTTAGAAGTGGTAGAGTATCCAGAATGGTTGGCTAATATCAGATCGGTTGCAAAGAAAGATGGTCGAGTCAAGATCTGTATGGATTATAGGGATCTGAATAAGGCATCTCCCAGGGACGATTTCCTGCTCCCACATATTGATGTTCTGATTGACAGTGCTGCCAGGGTAGCAATGTACTCATTCATGGATGGGTTCTGGGGGTACAACCAGATATTGATGAATGTGGTTGACAAAGTAAAAATCGCCTTTATCACGGAGTTGGGGGGGGGGGGGTTTATTGCTACAGAGTCACGCCTTTTCGGTTAAAGAATGCCAGGGCAACCTATTAGCGAGCAGTCATGACACTTCTACACGATATGATCCACAAGGAGGTCGAGGTCTATGTGGACGACATGTTAGTTAAATCCATGACTCGGGAGGAGCATCCAGCTATCCTGGATAGATTTTTAACTAGAATCGAAAAGCACAATCTTCATCTCAATCCTAAGAAATGTGTGTTCGGGGTGACTTCTGGAAAACTACTTGGTCATGTAGTCAGTTGGAAGGCAATCGAAATGGATCCAGATAAGATCAAGGTCATCAAGGACATGCCAACACCGCAGTTAGAAAAAGAAGTGAGGTCATTTCTGGGTTCACGACAGTATGTCAATTGGTTTATTGCAAGTATAAGCGCTGGAATTTTACTTTTAAAAAAAAAGAGTACAGTCGTATGACTCTACCTACAGTCGTACGACTATAATCAAACTACAGTCGTACGACTGTAGATCGTAACCCATTCCTTAAAAGCAGAGAATAGGAGGCACAAAAAAAAGGAGGCGCGCGAACAGACAAAAAAATAGAGAAAAAAAGGAAAGAAAAAGAGAGAAAAGGGAGAAAGAAGCAAGAGAAAACAAGAAAAGGAAAGAAACTGATCATCAGAAACCCTTGCATTTGGAGATTTTGGACCCAAAAGCTCTCAAACACTAACTCAAGGAGAAAAGTCCAGATTTTAGTGGATTGGAGCGACGCCAGGGGTCAATCCTACGGTGGACGCATGCCAAACAGGTAGACATTCCTTTTCCTTTCTCTTTTCCATGCTTTCTGGGTGATTGGTGTGGTTTTGTGCCATTTCTATCTGTTTTTCTGCATTTCTGTTTCTGGAAATCAAGAACAGTCGTGCGACTGTTGTTGAGTTGATGAACAGTCGTACGACTGTAGTTACAGTCGTACGAGTGTTCTTGATTTCCAGGTGATTTTCTTTCCAATTTGCTTCAAATAAAATTCTGGCGAGATTCTGACTTTGGACTCGTTACAGTCGCACGACTGTAACGTGATTTCCAGAATCAGAATTTCTATTTTTATCTCCAAAAATTTTCAAAAATTCTTAAAAATTCAGAAAACCCCAGAAATCATCAAAATGAATTTTGTTGTGTGCATGCATGACCATAGATTCAATTTTCAGTAAAATTGCATTTAGAACAATGCCACGACGGAGATCCAGTTCTTCCGAAAACCGACCCACCTCATATGTAAAATATGCATGTAAACCGGAAAAAATTGTTTTCAAAATGATTTTCCCACAAAACCAAAAATATAGGGACGTTTCAAAAAGTTTTCCAGGTCTAACCGGACCGGCTAGCCGAGCCAACCCGGTTATCCCCTAAATGCATGCCCCCAATTCCTGATTTCCTATTCTGTCATGTTTGAGTCCAACGTGTGGCGTGCTATATATTGTGCTAACCCTCTGTTTTGTAGGCTTTAATTTCTTTTATTTTTATTTTTAATGTATTTAATAGATTAATACGTGTATCCTAGGCGATTGTATTTTTTTAGATTCTCGTGTATCCTAGGTGCTTGTAAAAGTGAGTTCGAGAGTTTTTATTTTTTATTCGATCGGGGTTGTAATAATTTATTCATTATTTTACCTTAACCTGTATGTGTGCTGCATGTCTATTTATTTCAATAAAATTGACTTTAGAATTTGAAATACCATCTTTGAACATTGACCAATATTTATTTTAATTAGACACGAAATAAGGGACTTGTCCGGACCTAAATCTCTGGATAGTGTAGCGGCCGTTCGTCCGGTTCAGCTACATTATAAATTTCCCGGCTTGGTTCTTTTATGCATTAATTCCATTTATTTTTCAAAACCGATTTTTCCATTTATTTAAAAACCTTACGAGAGGGAGGGGCCCGCCCGAGATCGTGGCGCCCCTTCAGAAAAGGAGTCTTGCATCCCGTCGAAAACGCGTCGTCCGCTCACTGTGGCGACTCCGCTGGGGATTTCTTAAAAAATTTTTCTTAAAAACTTAAAAGAATTTGACAAGCCCTGAAAAGTATCTGATTAAAATAAGGTGGATGATTCTCGATTGGTATTTCATTTTGCATCTTTAGCTAGACATGCTTGCATTAGATTTAGTATCCATTTTTAGCCCGGTGGATTGTTGAAGTGTCGCCTTTGTTCCTCATGGTCTTAGGGGCACGGATACGAAACACCACCCATAGCCTCGTACGAACCCCTTTTTTCGGACCCTTGAGTGGGGAGAAGTGAGGAGTATATTTTGCTATGGGAACCTTGATTTTTAACCCGACTTGGACCGAACTTATATAGGCAGCCCTAGTTGGATTCCCTTAGGATACCAAAATAATTGTGTGAATAAAAATAAAATCGTGCCTTCATCATCCCCGGTTGGTGATCGAAGTGAACCCCACCTACGACTCGGTTAGTATTTTTGAGACTGACCACGCTTGGAGAAATAAAGTTGGATGTTTTCGCTTCGTGTGTTATGTGTTACGTGCTTTTCGACATTTCACGACATACCATAATCACCATTTCCCATACACAATTAACATTTTCCATATATAAAGCATTTTTGTGTGATACTAACCCACATTTTTATGCAGCCATTTGCATTTTATTTTCATGTGAAATCATTAAATCATCCGTTTGCCATTCATACTAACCATTTCTTTCTTTTTCAGCCATAACATTATATTTGTGTGATTAGCATTTTTTCACATAGCATACATAACATCATTATGTATGTCATGCATCCTAACTACGTTTTTGTGCAGCCATTTACATTTTGTGTGTCATAAGCATTCACGACATATCACCTAAATTAGATTAGGGGTATTCCAAGGATGCCCACCACGATCATATAATTCCATCATATATCGGGTATCCCAAAATACCCGTGTTTTGCCAATGCACCGGATTGCATTCGGCCATTCCACCAAATCATTTCATTCAATAGAGACCACAATGGTCCTAGGTATGTTTCCGTGTGATAATCCACACGATGCATTTCATGACATCATATCCACTCACCATGAATGTCATATAGCACTGTGATCCACATTGGGTTACTTCATGACATTACTATATCATTCAAGGTGCTCCCCGAGTGCCGGATTAGTATGCATGTAGGGGCATTTCATAACACCCAAAATCATGAAAGGTGTTCCCCGAACGCTAAACTTCTGTCTGTGTCTCCCATGGCACATGACCCTCTTACAACATCACTTCATTTCATACGCTCAAAAGCATCAGAACTCTGTCCATGGGCCAATCCCACGCGACCATTTCATATCATCTCATAGACCTACAAAGCGTCGAACTCCGTTCGTGTGTCGGTACACACGCGACCATTTCACAAAATTCATTAGGTGCCCCAAAGGCACTGAACCCCTGCTCATGTGGTGGTCCACACGTGGCATTTTTTGTATAGCATTGGGTGCACTTGGAATGTTCAAAAAAAAAAAAAGAATAAAAAGGTCACATTCATTATCATCCATATTCACGGAGCATCATTCGAGCATTATCATCCATACCATCCAACCATGCACTTTTTAGCCCTAACAGTTTTTATGTGCATTAAAGCAGAATAAGCTGGGGCATCCTAGAACCAGAGCCCAGGCTGCAAGTGCATGTGAGAGAAAAAGATCAGTCGAATCAAGCAGCACAACAGAGTCCGGAGAAGAAGTAGCAATGGCTGATCAAACGCCGAACATTGCTAGTGTTCTGAAAGACTTCTTCCGATCCCAAGACTTCCTGGATGTGCTAAAGGAAGAACTGAGGGCTATTGTTAAGGAAAGTGGTGAAGCTGGTAATGGTGGAACCGGGAAAGAAAAAGAAGGGGAGACCTCTCAACATGGGGCTGATGCTTTGACCAATATAGAAAAGCTGCAGGAAATCAAGGTGGCTATGGAACAAAAAATGAAGGCCAAATACTCTGAGCTGGATGAGATGCTAGCTGAGCTAAAAAAGGGAGCCAACATCAGTATGGGTTCCAAGCTGGGCGTTAATATGGATGCCATGATAAACAAAGGCATCGAGACATTCCCTGTGGGGTTCCAAGTCCCCAAAATTCCTTCTTACACGGGGCTCAGATCACCAGAAGCTCACATCAACCTCTATGCCTATATAATGCTGACCGTGGGTGCTACCAAACAGCAGTTGGTCAACTTTTTCCCAACAACACTAGAAGAAAGGAGCTTTGAACTGGTACAACTCTCTGATAGAGGAAGTACAGTCGGATTGGGAAACATTGTCAGTGGCCTTCATTAAATACTATAGCTTCAACACAAAGATCCAAGTGAAGCTATATGACTTGGAAAGGGTTAAGCAGAAGCTCAATGAACCCTTTGATGAGTATTATCAAAGATGGATGAGCAAGATGATCCTGCTGAAGAATCGCCCCGATGAAGACGAGCTGATTCAGAAACTGATTGAAGGCAGCAGGGATGTCTACAGAGACAACATGAAATTCCATGCTTTCAATGAACTCAGTGAGGTCTACAGCATGGCCATGAAGGTTGAGAGGGATGAAGAAGAAAAAGCTGCCAGTCAAAAGGGTGGCAGAAGCTTCACGCACGGTCTGGGGTATCGATCAACAACTACCGCTGGATCAAGCAGTGGATCTGGATTCGGCTTTACAAACAAGAATGAACAATCCCCAGAGGATAAGCCAACTGAAGTTGCTGTGGTGTCTCACCAACAAGGAGATCAAGCTGGAGATTCGCAAAATCAAGGCCTATCCCCGTGGACGCTTTCTTTGGCTAAGATTTTTGCGAAATGCAGGAATGGTGGCCTGTTGAGTTCTCTGAAGCCATTCGAGAAGCCGGCTGAGATAGACGAAGGCAAATTCTGCTCCTATCATGTGACAGTGGGGCACCACATGAATGACTGCAAGGAACTACTCAGGGCTATTCCTCAACTGATCACTGATGGGAAAATTGTGGCACCACCTTTGAAGCCCAGTGTGCAAACCAATCCTTTGCCCAGCTTTGACTAGTCCAATCGAAGTGGGCAATACAACAGCAAAAGAAGACCCTCCGCATGTGGAGGATGTTAGTTATTTTGATGTGTCTATTTTGTCCTTTATCTTGTTTTGTGAACAATGCAGCCTACACGGCGTTTAATGTAATTTAATTTGATTTCAATTATTTGTGTGATATTTTCCTGAACGGAACACTGTGCATGCATACAAACATTCATTTAATGTCTTTAGCATACATGACGCATTATCACGTGAAATAAACCTAAGGACGCATGGAAGACCTTTGCCTAGTACTATGACGGTTGACAAAGGATCGTAAGATATAGAATTACAGAGAATCCGGAAGACAAGTCCAGCCAAGCGGAAGTTTCGTAGCAAAAAAAAAAAAAAAAGAACAACAACACAAGCAAAATAAACACGGTTTCAAGCTCTAAAATAAGAATGCACATATATCATATGATGTTTCGCACCATAGCATTCCTGATAATAGAACGCAAGTTCTGGGGCAACAGTACAATCATTCCAGAATAAAGGAGAGAGGCACCATGCATTGCCTCTACACCACCCATATGCCAACAGGATGGTTCAAGCAGTTAGCAAGCACATTAAAAAGCGCAGCTATCAACCTACAGGATCAAAGCAATCCTACAGGGAAAGACAGAAACCAAGTCGTCAACCCCTTTCAATCGGGCTAGGCTCAGGTTTCCACATAAAAAAAAGTGTCCGGTGGATTGGAGATCACGAAAGCAATCCATGCAAAAGTTAGGACGGTGAGGTGAGCACCACCGGCAGGAAAATCCGCAAGGACCAGTTGGTGGCAGTCGTGGGTTCGGTCGAGACGGATACCATACTCATCTTGTCCTTAATTTCATTTCATATATAATGTGCATCATGCTAAAACATTATCAATGAATGAATGGATGAATGCCTTGCCCTGTTCATTTAAATATCCTAAGTTTGCTTGAAATTGAATTCACATCGTGCGTCATAGATGATTATACGCTTGTGAGCTTCAGCAACAACGATGGGGCAACCAAATCCTGTAAGACCTCCCATAGTCATCTCATCATCAGAGGGTGTACTGAATTGGAAGTCTTCTTTTAATTCCATGACATCTTTAAACAAAAAAAAAAAGAGAAAGCTCGCTGAGGTGAAAACCGAAAAGGCACCTCAGGCAAAAATTAGAGCAGCCTATTAAGCTGAAAACCCATACTAGGCAGTTTAGGCAAAAGTTAGGGTATATGAAAAGCTCGCTAAGGTGAAAACCGAAAAGGCACCTTAGGCAAAAGTTAGAGCAGCTCGCTGAGTTGAAAATCCAGTTCGGGCGGCTCAGGCGAAATTTAGAGCACTTTCAAATTCATGAAGCCTGGGGGCAAGGAAGGCAAGACTCCTCCGTCGTTTCCCAAGCAGGAACATTTCATTAACCCTAATAAGATCCTCAGCATTGTTTCTCAATGACATCGCTACTAAGAACATCATCACTTTCTCTCCAACGGTCATCATATTTCTGCATTAGCTATCATATATCTCTGGCGGGATCGCAAGGATTACATTGCACCCGAAATGTTGCTTCTCCCACTATGGATAATCAATCGCGCAACATATCTTCCCCAATAAGAACTTGGAGTGTCAAGGTTGAGCAAATGGCACGAAATGCATTTTCTAAAGTTCATTTGCACATGCACACATTGAAGCATATACATGCATTCAAAACATACATGCATACATGCACATACATACCACAACCAATCCAAGCACAGGTATCCACCATTATCATCGGGCTATTGCAAACTAGGATCGCTCTCAAAGCAGAGATGGCACAACGCCGAGGTATCCGTTGGACCTTAAGCGTCAGCGCAAATCCAAATCTCAACACATCAAGTCTCCAAGAAGCAGAACAATCAAGCCGTATTTATCCTTGATCGAAGGGGCAAAAATTTTTGTTTCCAAAATTATCGATCAAAGGATAAATACTCAACCTCAAGCCAACATTAAAATTATCCTTCCTCAAGCTACCCCTTTTTCTTCATTCAAGCCAGATTTTGAACCTTGAACTCCATTACGTTCAAGCATGGTTGCAAATCCTTGAACCCTTTTCTTTCATTCAAGCCAGATTTCAAACCCTTGAACTCCATTACGTTCAAGCATGGTTATAAATCCTTGAACCCATTTCTTCATTCAAGCCAGATTTCGAACCCTTGAACTCCAGTATGTTCAAGCATGGTTACAAATCCTTGAACCCCTTTCTTCATCAAGCCAGATTTCAAACCCTTGAACTCCATTACGTTCAAGCATGCTTGCAAATCCTTAACCCATCTCTCCATTCAAGCTAGATTTCGAACCCTTGAACTCCACTACGTTCAAGCATGGTTACAAATCCTTGAACCCCTTTCTTTATTCAAGCCAGATTTCCAACCCTTGAACTCTATTATGTTTAAGCATGGTTGCAAATCCTTGAACCCCTTATTTCATTATTTCAAGTCCATCCAATTCCAGCAAGATTTCAAATCATCAAAAACCCACCTCCCTTTGCCTTGGGTAACATAGACCTGGTATCGGCTTATCCATAATCTACCTTCCTTTGCCTCGGGTAACATAGACCCGGTATCGGCTTATCCATAATCCACCTTCCTTTGTCTCGGGTAACATAGACCCGATATTGGCTTATCCATCATTCCATCCTCCCTTTGCCTCGGGTAACATAGACCCGATATCGGCCAATCCATAATCCACCTTCCTTTGCCTCGGATAACATAGACCCGATATCGGCCAATCCGCAATCCATCTTTCTTCGCCTCGGGTAACATAGACCCGGTATCGGCTTATCCATCTTTCCATCCTCCCTTTGCCTCGGGTAACATAGACCTGATATCGGCCAATCCATAATCCACCTTCCTTTGCCTCAGGTAACATCGACCCAATATCGGCCAATCCGCAATCCATCTTTCTTCGCCTCGGGTAACATAGACCCGGTATCGGCTTATCCGCCTTTTACCTTCCTTTACCTCGGGTAACATAGACCCGATATCGGCCAATCCATAATCCACCTTCCTTTTCCTCGGGTAACATAGACCCGATATCCCCCAATCCGTAATCCATCTTTCTTCGCCTCGGGTAACCTAGATCCGATATCGGCTTATTTCTTCCTCAGCTTTGCCTCGGGTAACCTGGACCCGATATCGGCTTATTTCTTCCTCAGCTTTGCCTCGGGTAACCTAGACCCGATATCAGCTTATTTCCTTATCAACTTTACCTCGGGTAACCTAGACCCGATATCGGCTTATTTCCTCATCAGCTTTGCCTCGGGTAACCTAGACCCGATATCGGCTTATTTCTTCCTCAACTTTGCCTCGGGTAACCTAGTCCCGATATCGGCTTATTTCCTCATCAACTTTGCCTCGGGTAACCTAGACCCGATATCGGCTTATTTCCTCATCAGCTTTGCCTCGGGTAACCTAGACCCGATATCGGCTTATTTCTTCCTCAGCTTTGCCTCGGGTAACCTAGACCCGATATCGGCTTATTTCTTCCTCAGCTTTGCCTCGGGTAACATAGACCCGATATCAGCTTATTTCTTCCTCAGCTTTACCTCGGGTAACCTAGACCCGATATCGGCTTATTTCCTCATCAGCTTTGCCTCGGGTAACCTAGACCCGATATCGGCTTATTTCCTCCTCAGCTTTGCCTCGGGTAACCTAGACCCGTTATCGGCTTATTTCTTCCTCAGGTTTGCCTTGGGTAACCTAGACCCGATATCGGCTTATTTCCTCCCCAGCATCGCCTCGGGTAACCTAGTACCGATATCGGTTTATTTCAACTGCGGGTTCTTTCCTGTGTCTGCGGCGCTTTGAGTCGCGTTTCTCAAATTCACATCAACTATCCTAGACTAAGATAGGGTGGTGAATTTAATCACGTGAGAGGCAGCTGTAAGCGCCGGAATTTTACTTTCAAAAAAAAAAAAAAAAAAGAGTACAGTCGTACGACTCTACCTATAGTCGTACGACTGTAATCAAACTACAGTTGTACGACTGTAGATCATAACCCATACCTTAAAAGCAGAGAATAGGAGGCACAAAAAAAAGGAGGCGCACAAACAGATGAAGAAAAATAGAGAAAAAAAGGAAAGAAAAAGAGAGAAAAGGGAGAAAGAAGAAGAGAAAACAAGAAAAGGAAAGAAACGGATCATCAGAAACCCTTGCATTTGGAGATTTTGGACCCAAAAGCTCTCAAACCCTAACCCAAGGAGAAAAGTCCGGATTTTAGTGGATTGGAGCAACGCCAGGGGTCAATCATACGGTGGACGCACGCCAAACAGGTAGACATTCCTTTTCCCTTCTCTTTTCCATGCTTTTTGGGTGATTGGTGTGGTTTTGTGCCATTTCTATCCGTTTTTCTACATTTCTATTTCTGGAGATCAAGAACAGTCGTGCGACTGTTCTTGAGTTGATGAACAGTCGTACGACTGTAGTTACAGTCGTACGAGTGTTCTTGATTTCCAGGTGATTTTTTTTCCAATTTGCTTCAAATAAAATTCTGGCGAGATTCTGACTTTGGACTCTTTACAGTCGCACGACTGTAATGTACAGTCGTACGACTGTAGTTACAGTTGCATGACTGTAACGTGATTTCCAGAATTAGAATTTCCGTTTTTTTCCCCAAAAATTTCCAAAAATCCCTAAAAATTCAGAAAACCCCAGAAATCATCAAAATGAATTTTGTTGTATGCATCCACGACCATAGATTCAATTTTCAGTAAAATTGCATTTAGAACAATGCCACGATGGAGACCCAGTTCTCCCGAAAATCGACCCACCTCATATGTAAAATATGCATGTAAACTGGAAAAAATTGTTTTCAAAATGATTTTCCCACAAAACCAAAAATACAGGGACGTTTCAAAAAGTTTTCCATGTCTAACTGGGCCGGCTAGCCGAGCCAACCCGGTTATCCCCTAAATGCATGCCCCCAATTCCTGATTTCCCATTCTATCTTGTTTGAGTCCAACGTGTGGCGTGCTATATATTGTGCTAACCCTCTGTTTTGCAGGCTTTAATTTCTTTTATTTTAATTTTCAATGTATTTAATAGATTAACACGTGTATCCTAGGCGATTGTATTTTTCTAGATTCTCGTGTATCCTAGGCGCTTGTAAAAGTGAGTTCGAGAGTTTTTATTTTTTATTCGATCGGGTTGTAATAATTTATTCATTTACTATTTTACCTTAACCTGTATGTACGCTGCATGTCTATTTATTTCAATAAAATTGACTTTAGAATTTGAAATACCATCTTTGAACATTGACCAATATTTATTTTAATTAGACACAAAATAAAGGACTTGTCCAGACCCAAATCTCTGGATAGTGTAGCGGCCGTTCGTCCGGTTCAGCTACATTATAAATTTCCCGGTTGAGCTGAGCCGGGTGGCGACTCTACAATATTCATCGAGACTTATGTCTCGGTTCTTTTATGCATTAATTCCATTTATTTTTCAAAACTGATTTTTCCATTTATTTAAAAACCCCACGCGAGGGAGGGGCCCACCCGAGATCCTGGTGCCCCTTCTGAAAGGGAGTCTCGCGTCCCGTCAAAAACGCGTCATCCGCTCACAGCAAGGTTGACGACAGTTTACGAGCCAATTTTTAGACTTCTGAAGAAGAACCAGCCGGTGGAATGGAATGAGCAGTGTCAGATAGCCATTGACAGAATTAAAGCTTATCTGATGAACCCTCCAATTCTAAAGCCTCTAATACTGGACAAGCCCCTGATTATGTACTTGGCTATCGAAGAGACTTTAGTAGGAGCAATATTGGTACAAGAGCAAGAAGATGGGCACGAACATGCGATCTACTACTTGAGTAAGAAGCTACTAGAGTACGAGACCACATATACGATAGAAGAGAAAACCTGTGCTGCTATGGTATGGTTGACGAAGAAACTAAGACATTACTTCCAGTCATATAAAGTTCAGGCGGTAGCCAAAGTAGATCCTATGAAATACTTATGCCAAGCTCTAGTATTAGCTGGGAAATTATCGAGATGGTTGCTTTTATTGTCAGAATTCGACATAGAGTATATGACGAAGAAGAGAATTAAAGGAAGAGCCGTAGCAGAATTTCTAGCCAATCAGCCGATAGATTCAGACTACGTCGAGAATTTGGAATTTCCTGATGAACAACTAGCGGTGGTTGAAGAAGAAGTAAACAGATGGGTTATGTACTTTGACGGTGCAGTGAACAAACACGGTGCAGGGTTGGGAGTAATCATTACTACATCTGAAGGGGAAATCATTCCTCTGGCAAAATGGCTTGACTTTCAAGTAACTAATAACGGAGCAGAATATGAAGCTTGCCTCTTTGGAATTGATGCTTTGATCACATTAGGGGCAAATGAGGTATTAGTCATCGGAGATTCAACTTTGGTGATTCGGCAGGTTATCGAAGATTGGGAGATAAAAGAAGAATTGCTCCGGCCGTATCTAGAGATGGTTTGGGAAAGGGTGAAGGTATTCAGTCAATGTGAATTCTGGCATGTACCAAGGGAAGAGAATCAGATGGCAGATTCCTTGGCTACACTGTTGTCAATATGGGAAGGCCCCCAAAAATAGCCAATACAGCTGGTAATCCTGGAAATTGCTTAGAATCCCTGCTATTCATCAGTCAACGCAGTTGCTACAATCAAAGAATGCCCCTGGTATTATGATATTCTATAATTCATTTAGAACAATCAGTACCTCGAAGACGCTAGTAAGGCTGATAAGGTTTCCCTTCAAAGATTGGCAGCGCAGTTTCGGGTATTTGAGCATCAGCACTTCAAAAGAACAGCCAACAGAATCCTTCTCAAATGTATAACAGAAGAAGAGGCAAGTAGGGTTATGAAACAGATACACTTCGGGACTTATGGACCACGTATGAACGGGTTAGCCCTGGCAAAGAAAATACTGAGACAAGGATATTTTTGGCTCACTCTGCAAGTTGATTATATCAAGGAAGTTAAGAAATGCCATGAATGTCAAGTGTATGGAGACCTCAATCATCTCCCTCCACTCGAACTTCAAGTCTCTCAACTCCATGGCCATTTGCAGCTTGGGGTATAGATATAATTGGAGAGATAAGGCCTCCCGCCTCAAATGGACACCGATTCATTGTCGTGGCCGTGGATTACTTCTTGAAATGGGGCGAAGCAGAATCATTTGCAAATGTTACAGCTAAGAAGATGGCTAAATTTATAGAAAAGAACATCTTTGTGAGATATAGGATCCCTCATCATGTCGTGACTGACAACGGGGTATAATTTCAAGGAGTAACGGCACAGTTGTTTCAAGAGAAGGGAGTTAAGCACCATAGATCATCCCTGTATCTCACAAAAGCCAATGGGGCGGTAGAAGCGGCCAATACCTCCATTAAGAAGATTCTATCGTAGATGGTAGTGACCTACAGAGATTGGGCCGACATACCTTATGGGGATACCGGACGAGTATTAAAACCCCCATCGGAGAAATGCCATATTCACTGCTTTACAGGATGGAGGCCGTTTTGCCAATGGAGACAGAAGTTAGGTCATTAAAAGTAGTCATGGAGGCACAGTTGTCGTAGTCTGAATGGCTTCAGTCGAGACACGAACAGTTGGCACTAATTGATGAAAAGCATCTTCAAGCCCTAGATCGATTACAAATGTACCAGCAATGGATGGCTAGGACCTACAACAATAAGGTTCGTTATCAAAAACATCCGCTTGAGGTAGGGGACTTGGTGCTTAAGCAGATGAAATAGACCAATGCGGATGTACGGGGGAAATTCAAGCCAAACTGGGAAGGTCTGTATATCGTCAAAAAGATACTTTCGAAGGGCGCTGCAAAGATTATGGACATGGACGAGAATGAATTCGTTAACCCCATCAATCAGGACAAGCTGAAGCTTTATTACATGTAAAAAAAAAGGAGGTCTAATGGGTCGAAAACCGAAAAGGCGATCCATGCAAAAATTAGGACAGAGAGGCAAGGACTATCAGCTGGAAAATCTACAGAGACAGGTTGGTGGCAAGCGTGGATTCAGTGGAGATGTGTACCATTATTGATTCTGTCCTTAGTTTCATTTCATCATTGATGTGCATTGTACTAAAACATTATTTATGAATGAATGAATGTTTAGTTCTATTCGCTTAAATGTCTCGAGTTTAATGGACATTCAGATTATTTTATGCGTAATTGGCTTCATATCTTTTACATTTCTCACATCTATAGGTTGAATGTATGTAAAAAAAAAGAGTCTGATAGATTGAAAACCCGAAAAGGGTGGTCTATGCAAAAGTTAGGACACAAAATAAAGTTTGCTGAATTGAAAATGCAAAAGGGCAGTTTAGGCAAAAATAAAGACAGTCCGATAGGCCGAAAACCCAAAAAGGGTGACCCATGCAAAAATTAGGACAAGAAATGAAAACAGAATAAAAGTCATAAAGTAGTAGCCAACTTTGATAATCATAATCCTCTAAAGAACAAGGTACCGCAAAGTCAGCACCTCACATCCACGCCTAGTAGGGCATGCAATCAGATCCGTCAGCCAAGCTCTATAGCGAGCATCTGTCTCCACAGGTGCAGCACTATCATGTCTCAGAATCTCGGTGTGAGTGGGATGCATCCACTGATGCTGCACATGTTGAGGTCACTGTGGTGTAAATACTCCTCACTCAATGGCGCACAAAGATCAGGGGACCCCCTGCAGCTGACCATACTATCTACATAGCCAAGCGGGAGAGTAGAAAGTCACATGGGTCAACCCAAGCAGCCGGACACCTCCAGCCCAGGTCTCAGTAGTCACATCAAAAATATCCCACCAAGGGCAGACCCATTGGATTGAGGCATCAGTCTGCCTCCTCAACCAATCAAACCAGTGCTTTATAGACATAAAACTAAAATTTGGAAGCTCGATACGTTAAGACCAGTAGCGCTTAGGAGCATATCTCGGATGAGGTGGGGGAGGGCTTAGGAGGCTTAGCTTCTCCAGCAGCCAGATTTATGCATGAGTTAGTCAAATAGAAAGGAGTAATGGATACTTGAATTTAGAAAAGTAAAGTGCAGAAACATACCTGAAGCAAAAAGGGGGATCCGAAACTCTCGACAGGAGAATCAGAATGGATAGAATCCAGGTGGATTAGTGTCTCAGCCAAGACAATCCCCATCGGTGATGCACCCTGAGCCATCTGAGTCACCACTGAGGCTAATCTAAGGCTACAAGTACCATCTCGGGACTCGCACAAGTAGCATGCCATTAGTAGCAAACTCATCAATGGAGCCTAGCCAGAGGCAGTAGGGGGCAAAGCAAAGCTTAAATTAACTATAATGGAAAGGCTGAGTCTAGGAGAAGCACTCCTACTAGTAAGTGCACGACCCATACCTGCTACATCCAGAGTCAATCGGCTCAAGAATGTATGAATGTCACCCGAGTTGGGATTAGGAATAGCTAACGGGACACCTCGAGGACAAGGAACGCAGAGGATAGCAGTCAACTCCTCTACCAAGGGGCATAACTCCTGACTAGCAAAGCGAAAGAAATGATCCATCGGATCCCAAAAGCTGGTAGCAGCATCCAAGAAGACCCTGTTGGGAGTCAAAGCAGTGTGGAACTTGAGGCATTACAAGCCAAAAGGTGCTAGCAGAGCCCAATTGGAAGAGCGGGTCATACCCTAATAGTCTTGGAGTCATCCTAGGAGCTGATCCATGCCAAAAGAGGAGCAAAAGAAGGAGAAGAAAGGCTTAAATACAGAGTGGGGCGGCTATAGTATGCCTGGCAGCTGTGATGCCCTACAATGGCTCGACTATGATGTCCTGGGTGGCTGTAATGTTATAGTAGAGTGGCTGCACTGAAGAAAGGTTGAAATTCGATGTGGGATGGCTCTGTCACAGTGGCGCGGCAGTAGTGTCATAGTGGCACGGCTGTAGGTCACAGTGGCAAGGCTATAGTGTACTAGGCGGCTGTAATTTCACATTGGTGTGGCTGTAATGCAGACGACACTTTATCTATATCTTTATATGATTTTTTATGATTATAGACGTGCGGCTATAGGTTCTAGGGGTAGTTTTTCAAGGAAAATAAAGTCTAAAGACACCGAAACACGTCCCGGGCCCGACCAAATTGAACCAAGGAGCAATAAAGAAATGAAAATGCAGAGAAATACACACTCAAAGGCTCTAAATTCAATAACTTAAAGATGTAAACATCATGCGCAAATAGTTCGAGCATTAGATACATCACAGAGTTAGACCCATGTAAGGGCCAGAATGTGCAAAGAAATAACCTATAGACGGGTCAATACATCACAAATAGAAAATGGGGAAATAGGCCTAAGAGGAATCAAAGCCAGCATCGTCACCATCATCCCCGCCATCTCCTGGCTCATCAGTTAGACTCTCATTCATGTTCTCATCCACATGTCCCATCTGGGCATCCCAATCGTCTTCCCGATCTCTGAAGGTCTGGTTCATAATCTCCAGCTCGGTGACCTGATGTCGCAATTGGTCGTTCTCCATCCTCAAGCGAGCGGACTCGCAGTGCTTAACTCCAATGGTCGTTTGCACCAAGGAAAGCATGAAAAACATCATAATCACATGCATATTCATCCATACATACATGCATACATCTAGACATAAATTTAAAGCCAAATGCATGTCCTTATCGTCAAAGCGGTGTTATCCCGGAAGGCGAGCGCCTTCAGTGAATTAATGGCTTGGCCCATATACATACCCTGCATCACGGGGATTTGCAGAGATCACATTCAAAGGGATCAATCTATAACAAATAATCTGAAAGAAAGGATGAAAATAGTGAAAAGCAAAGCCACTCACATATGAAGTGCCACCAGGAATGATTGGGGGAAAAGAATGATCTTAGAGATGGAGGTCAGCTTGATAAGACTGCAGAGACTCGTTGAACAGCTGAATAGTGCTCTCAATCAGGAACTTGAGCCGACCGTGCAGATGGTCGATAGCAGGGGCCTGAGGAGCCTGAAAAGGAGGAATAGGAACATCCTCTGCTCTAACAGTAGAACCTGCCCCAATGGTCTTAGCAGAGCCAGCACCAAATCTCCTGCCTGCTCCCCTAGCGGATGAGGGTGGGTGTGCACGTCCACCTCTCGAAGATGGCTGAAGTCAGTTAAGAAGAGGGTGTTAGTGAATATATGTGTAAGAAAAATACCCCAACACTAGCATCAGCAGCTAGCAAAAGAAGATGAGTGGCGATGAACTGGCGATGGTCGCCATCCACACTGCCAGCCTCATTGCCAGCACCATATAGGTCTATATGTAGCTCAGGAGATAGGAGGTAAGGCCAGAATAATCCCACCGGTAAGACAGCTAGAATCTTACGTGCCTTGGGACTAGAGCGCCAGTCGTGAACCCTCTCGCCCATGTACCACTCTTGCACGAAGGGACACTCCATCACTAAGCACCTGTTAGACAGTACTTGTGCATCTAGAAGCAACTGGGGCAAGTTATCCCCCTCTCGCCTCCAAGGGGTCTTGACAATCTCGAATCAGAAAGTCAGGAAGTTCAAGTAAGTGAAAAAAAAAGGAAAAAAAAAAGAAAATAAAAATAGGGGCAAGAAGCATACCCCATCAAAGGTCATCTCCCTCAAGCATTGGCGGCACTCATCCTGATTTTATCAATGTCGCTCCAAACAAATCCCAACCACCGTCTAAGATGAGGAAATTCGTCTAGCTCATAACCATCAGGGACTTAAACTACCGGAGCGGGAATAAAACAGTACTCGTAGGCCCAAATCTGCAGAAAGAGTATGAAAATGAGGTCAATACCAATCTTGGAGATGTACAAAGGAAGGGAAAATCTTAAGATAAAGAGTCTAAGCCACTCACATGAAGCATAATCCAAAATCCCTTCAGCTCCTTTTGAGAGCCTCGAGCACAGAGGTTAAGAGCGTAATAAAGCTGAGCCAAAGTCGCTCGACCCCAGTTGAGAGTCCTCACTGACTCTAGATCAATCAGGGATGGTAGCACTGCCAAATTTAAGCTACTCCAGCCCGTGGGGAAGAGGAGTGTGGAAAGGGCGTGGGGTAGAAAGGCTCTTGCGTATCGCCTCTCATCGGGAGCCTCAAATGTAGTCCCCTATGGAAGCTCAGCCTGCCGTCTCAGCTAGTAATCCTTAAGGCTCTTACATTGAATCTGGCTGTCAGGGGACTTAATCCTGATGAGCATAGCCACTAACTCTGTGTGGTAGTCACTGTGTGCAAAAATCTGATTGAAATGAATCGCCTGACCAGAGAAAGGAAGCCCGGTGATGGCGACGATATCCTCAGGAGTCACCATGTACTCTTCGGATGGGAAATGGAATGTGTGAGTGGTGTCCATCCACCTCTCCAAGAGTGTAGCCAGAAGTCCTCAACTCGTGTGAGGAGTAGTGATATTTATGCTCCTAACTAGCCGCTGCAGGCCTGTAGAATTCAAGATTGCCTTCACCCCAGGAGGGAGCCGTTTGTACCACTTCAGGGACTCCGCAATCGATCTGCTACCATAATGGCCAGATCTCGCCTGTAAAATCAATGATTAGGGAGTTTTATGATCTTTTTATAATGCATATACATCATAAAAATCAAAGAAACACCCTTAAAATCGCAAAAAATCGAGCGGCCTTGAATCTGCTAACTACAGCCGTCCAGCTGTAGAGGGTCACAACTGCGCGGCTATAGTCCTCATGTTTATAGCTACGCGGCTGTGAGCAACTCCTGGGGCAGCTGTAGTTGGAAAATTTCTGCCAACTATGAATTTGTCCATTTCTCGGTTAAATCTCGTTCTAACTTAACCTAAATCAACAACTAAACATCCTAGGGGCATATTCTACTCAAATCATGCATCAATTTCACCTATTTTCGCTAATTCTGCAAAAATTTCAAACTTGAAAAAAATAAGGAAATCTAAGAAAACTAACCGAATTCGAGAAGGCATGACTCGAGATTTAGAGCTGGATGGGTACTGGAGCGTCGATCTTTACTCCATAATACTCCTCATCTTCCTTTAACCCGTAAACACTCTCTGTAGGTTCATGGGCTAAAGTGAAATTCCCCTCCGGGATAGAAAATCTCGTGTGAAATATGGGTTGGGCAGGAGGAACGAGTCGGAGGACTCTTCACAACTTTCGCCTTATGATTTCGAAGATTTATAGGGGTTTGGGGCAAGAAAGTCACTTGGGGGGGAGAGTGGTTTTCGGCCTTAGAAAGAAAATGTGTTGGCTGAATGTTTTGTGGCTGTTAAAAGCCACACCCTGCCCACTACTACAGCCGAGCGGCTGTAGTTTAAAACCACTACAGTCGTGCGGCTGTAGTACTATAGTGGTGCCATTGTAGTTTGTTGCTTTACAAAATTTTCGTTCTCTCATTTTTCAAAGCTTATTCTATGCCAATTTGATCCTGAGAAAGGTAGTTTTCATGTCTTGTAGGTATCAAGGGGTAGGATATTCGGCCTATATTCATTCTTGGTCGAAGGGGCAAAAATTTTTGTTTCCAAAATTATCGATCAAGGAACGAATACGAGTGCGAAACAACTTCATCAAAAGAGATAATCAAGCTTCTCAAATCACCAAAGCATCCTTCCCCGGCTACACAAGCTTCACGAAAACACCATTATCCTTTCCTTTAGTGACACAGGCCCTACTAGAAGTGAAATAACCAAAATACCCTTCTGTTAGCAACTGAACTATTAGATGGCCAAAACACCTTCCCTTTAACCAAATCATCAAAATACTTTTTCCCTAATGACATAAGCTCCACTAGAGGTGAAATGACCAAAATGCCCTTTTGTTGGCCGCTAGGCTACCCAATGACCAAAATACCCTTTTTCTCACCAAAAGGGATACCAAGCCACTAAAACTCATTTCTTTTCGTGACATAGGCCCCATGAGAAGTCAAATGACCAAAGTACCCTTCCTTTAAAGGGTACCAACTTTCCAAGCTATAAAATTACCAAAATACCCCTTCCTTTCATGAACATCAAAGGACAAGGAGAATTAAATCCGGGCAAATTTCTCTACTTCGCAATGGAGTCGAAGTACATCCCTAGAGAACCAATCCAATATGGGAAAAGTCCTCTACTTCACAATGGAGTTGAAGCATGTTCCTGGAGAACATCAAATCAATTCGGGCAAAGTCCTATGCTTGCAATAGGGTCAAAGTAAGTCCCTGAAAAATCAAGTCAGCTTAGGCAAGACCGCTGTTTCGTGAATCAACCGAGACAAGTCCCTACAAACATCATAGCCGGCCATCACAAGGAGAACCCCCAGGTATGTTCTCTTTTCCTTCTCACTATGCTCCCTATCACGAGACCAAACTCGAATCGGGCATAAGCACCCGTTTAAGTCGACTTTAGCCATGCGAGGGGCAGCCTGTAAGCATGGGTTTTTTCCCGACCTCGATGATGAAAGTTTTTATTACCTTTTTCATCGATAAACATAAGGCACATTTGAAATGACCAAAATAACTTTAGAGAGATCTCGGATGACCCGAACATGTGTGACAAGTCTTGGTGCGGAACCCCGAAGAGGGTCGAGTGAGCGTTTAAGAGAACCAAAGAGAAAAGTGAATAAAGGGTGAGAAAGGCAAGTCTGTCACTATAGCTGCTTGGCTATAGTGCCCTATAGCCACTTGGTTATAGTACAGCCGCTCGGCTGTAAGCTATTACAGTTGCTCGGCTGTAATTACTAGATTTCCTAAATAAGCGGAATTTAGCCATTAATTCGGATTTTTACCCTTAAACCGGATCATATATAAGGCCAAACTTGAAATTAGGTCAAAGCGGAGGACAGAGAATTAATTCTGCAAAAAACAAGTAAAAAAAGGGCTAGGGTTTGGATTTTTAGAGAGAAAAATAGAGAAAAATCAAAGAACTCAATCTAAATCATAAAAAAACTTTAACTTAATCTGTAGAAACGATTAGGGTGCTGTGTGGATTAACATTCTAGAGTGATTCTGATCAGTTTAATATTCATTCAGTTTGATTCGGGGTTCCATTCAGGCTTCAGAGGATCATAGACAATTTCAGGTTGTTCGTGATTTTAAGGGATTTTCCGGCGTCCGAATCCGTTTCTGGTGATCCAAAACACTGGAACATAGATAATGTATACTCTGAAAGGCCCTAAAAACTCCTTTTGAATTGTTTTGGGTGTTGATTGTTTATGATTTTATGTTTTTCTCAAATCTAGAAGTGAACCCAGCTATAGCGGCCCCGTCTGATGATTATAGCCGCTCGGCTGTACTACAGCCGCGCGGCTGTAACCTTACAATGGCATGGCTATAGTCTTTTGATTATAGCCACTCGGCCGTAATCTCCAGGGCAGAAGCTCTGAATGCCTTAAATCAACCGATAACACTTCCGTTTTCAAAATTAAATATGTTTTTCATGAATATTATCGGTCAGACCACATCCACGTATGTTTAGATTTACGGTTTTTGGGTTTTTTTTTATTGATGGATGTGGGATTGATGTTGATGATTTCGGGTTTTTAGGGATTTTTAGAGTCGTTTGATCCGATCTGAATCTGTTTTGTGGAATTTCATGAGTTTCCAGAAATCTCGGACTACCCAAAACCATCAAAATTCTAAAACGATTTCTCAAAACGAGGAAGAAAACCGAATTGTTGATTCTGGAGCATTACAGCCGCTCAGCAGTAGGTGTTACAGCTGCCCCAACCTCTACAGTGGCGCGGCTGTTATACCCTACAGCCGTCCGGCTGTAGTTTGAGAAGTAGAATTATAGTTTTGCCCTTTTTGGCCTCTAAGTTGTAATTTTGTGTCTCCTTTCTATTCAAAAAGGACTTTTGGTGTGTTTATATTTCCAGACCCTAAATGGATGTTCGATTTAGGCCCACTCATGAATGGAACCCCTGGGTTCCAGGATATCCGGCCCACTAAAAGATCAAAAATGCATGTAAAACGAACCAAACTATTTTCACAATTGATTTTCATTCACAAAATCTATAGGGCATTTCATAAAATGTTTTCCAGGACTAATTGAGTAATTGTCCGGACTTCTCGATTATCCCCCCATTTATGATCCCGTTTCCAAAATACCCCTATTCTGTCTTGTATGAGTCATTGGTGTGATTTGCTTATTTGTGCTAACCGTATTTGGATGCGGCTTTTTATTTTTTATTTTTGATGTATTTAATAGATCACTCCGTGTATCTAGGCGGTTGTACTTTTTAGATTATCATGTATTATAGGTGGTTGTAAAAGGTGAGGATGAGAGTTTTTTTTTAATCTTTTTTGGGTTGTATAATTTGGCCATTACTTTACTTTTCCTACACTTTTATTTTTCTGCACTTTATTTATGGTTTGTATTTATATCATTTGCATGAGCATTAACTAAAATTAAAAAATATGTATATAAAATGGGTAGAATTAGGTGAATGTCATATCGTATTATGATGTTGAGGATTTGTAGATATGTTGCCCGAACCCTGAATCTCTGGATCAGGTACTGCGTCTACACTTGGTAGGGAACTGTACTGGAACTTCCTGGATGAGCTGATCTGGGTGTCGACTTTGTATTTTATCACGAAATTTAGGTTTCGAGATCTTTAAGTTTAAATTGGGATTTTATAAACATCTGTTTTCCAAAATTCACACTTAAAATCAAGTTTTCTATAAAAAGAGTTTTCTCAATACAATAAAAGGTCTTCTTAAGAAATATTAAAACCCATTTTCAAAACCACACCCACACAAAAAGAAAATCCCCGGTTCCAGCTTTGCTGCGCATTTCGAAAAATGTCGTCCGCTCACATACGAATCTTGTTTAAGAGGCAAACTAATAAAGGTACCTTTTAGCAAGACTGCTGAAAGGGCATCTGAGCTATTAGAGCTGATACATTCTGATATATGCGGCCCAATGAGCACTAGTGCCAGATTAGGTTTTCTATACTTCGTTACCTTCATGGATAACTTCAGCAGATACGGTTACGTGTATCTGATGAAGCATAAGTCTAAGACTCTTTATAGATTTAAGGACTTTAAGAATGAGGTAGAAAACCAAATTGGCAAGAAAATAAAAGCACTTCAGTCTGACTGAGGGGGTGAATATTTAAGCCAAGAGTTTAACTCATTTTTTAGAGAGTGTGTGATTATATCCCAACTCACTCTGCCTTGTACACCCCAGTGGAATAGAGTGTTAGAAAGGAGGAATAAGACCATGCTAGACATGGTCCACTCGATGATGAGTAATGCTACACTCCCTATCTCCTTTTGGGGATATGCTTTAGAGACAGCTGTTTACATTCTTAATAATACACCAAGTAAGGCAGTTGAGGGAACACCATATGAACTATAGAAGGGTCGAAAGCCCAATGTTTCCTTCTTGAAGATTAGGGTTGTGATGCACGTGTCAAGAAATTGACAAGTGAAAAGCTCGAGTCCAAATCTGTTAAGTGCCAGTTTGTGGGTTACCCTAACGAAACTAAGGGTTATTACTTCTATGACCTGACAGAAAACAAAGTTTCCATAGCCAGGAATGCAGCCTTCTTGGAGAAGGAATTCCTTTCCAAGAGAGACAGTGGCAGTAATGTTGAATTTTCTAAAGTTCAAGACTCACAGACTCTTACAGCTACTGTTGAGGATGCTTTGGGAACCAATATGGCTACTCAAGAAATTGAGGAAGCAGAACCAATTACACAGGACCTTAGAAGGTCTGGTAGGACATGTCATCAGCAAGAGAGGTATGGCTTTCTCATGACTGATGATGGGGACCTTATGGTCATTGACCAAGAGGAGCCCAAGACCTATCAGGAGGCTGTTGAAAGCCCACACTCAGATCAATGGTACAAAGCCATGAAGGCTGAGATGCAATCTATGTATGATAACCAAGTATGGAACTTGGTGGATCCAACTCCGCGTGCTAAGGTGGTAGGTTGCAAGTGGTGTTTCAAGTTAAAAGACGACAACACCTTTAAAGGGTAATTGGTGGCAAAAGGATTCAAGCAAGTTCAAGGAATTGACTATGATGAAACCTTTTTACCAGTTGCCATGTTTAAATCCATTAGGATACTACTAGCCATAGTACGATCATGAGATATGGCAAATGGACGTTAAGACCAATTTCCTTAATGGAAACCTACTCGAGGATGTGTACATAGCACAACCTAAGGGTTTTATCGATCTGAGGTATCCTAACTGGGTATGCAAGCTTTAAAGATCTATTTATGGATTGAAGCAGGCATCCAAGTCTTGGAACTAGAGATTCAATAAAGCCATTACAGAATATGGCTTCACACATTATTCTAATGAGCCCTATGTGTATAAGATGGTTATGTTGGGATTCGTCATTTGAAAAATAACGTGGCGCAGCGGAAAATACACCGTTTAAAATTTCCTAGAATCCACCTATCGTGTCCAATTACCATTGATTAGAATAAAATCAAATAAGAATCAAGAGAGATTAACTCACCGGATTCGTCTCCTCTAGAGACTGCTGCAGAATCGTTTCTTGAAACTGCGATCTCCAAAGTCCGGTGCACGACCAACTATTGAGCAGGAATCGGTGCTAGCCGAAGACACGAAGGAATAGAGGTTTAATGCTGGGATTTTCGGTTGTTTTGGGGCTGCAATTGGTGGCTGAAATTTTCAGCAATTAATTAGAGTTGAATTAGGTTTTTCTTCCTTAAGTGTGCCCTTATATAGACACCTTGTCTAGTTGGGTTTTAATTAGGTTAATTAAACCCAAGCCCACTAGGATTATAATTACATAAATAAACTTTAATTAAAAGTATATACTATGTAATTTAATTCCATTTGGCTAAATTTAATTACCCCTAAATAAAATTAAATCACACTTAAGTTAATACAACACATGTATTTAATTTTCCTACTTAGGAAAATTATTTAATTAATTGTTTACTTTATGTAATTCAATTAATTGATAAATTAATTAATTACATTACGTAAACTTATTAATTAAATTAAATTCAACCCAATGTCAATTAATTACCTTGACACCGAATGTCAACTAATTAATTAACGCATTCCTTCCAATGTACATTACATGTACAATTTCTATAAGTTCCAGCTCAGTTGATCTATGTGCACGATCCTATGGGTCTGTCTTTATGTTGGCAGTAGGCCCAAGGCCCACAGACTGTAAGTGGGTTCTAGCAAACCATTACAGCCCCTAATTAAGACAGAGATGCAGCAGTCTTTAGAAGACACTCACCCGGTAGTAATCTCATACTGTCCTTTGCCTAACGATATCGATATGAATAAACAAGAGGCATGGTGTCCGTCATCCTCTTCTGTTGTTTATTATATTTCTTGATCTTGAGTTGACTGATTAATCAAATAAGCAACCAACTTATTTGGGTATGGCCATACACTTATCAGTCCCACTCATCAAGTGGCCAATGATATCATCTCGGTGTTACCCGAGTGGCAATTCCATCACTTCGTCATCAATATCAACATGTTCACCGGTCCACCCAATCATACCCATATTTAGCATCATTTTACAGACCTGTCAGGCGTATGTCAAAGTGAATCGGATTCCATATCGATATTATAATGAAATCTGGTCTGAGGACAAAAGAGACCTACTCAAGAAAGACCTATGACGTGACAACCATGTGGCTTTCTTGTGCGGATCGATCCAGTCCCATGTCAACGACATGTACCTATATTCATGACTGACTATACAAGTACTATGGCTAGTTAAGAACTACCATACAGTCATCGAATATACAAGTCTGTGGTTCTATTCGTTCCCACGATTAGAACAGACCTGGGATAGGTTTTATGATTATCAATCAATGGATACTCTACTCATATTATAGCACAAGATATAAATGAAATAGATTAATTGCCTTTATTAATGTGACACAAATAATGTAATTATACAATGAGTCTTAATGTATAATACAAAATACAAGAATCCAATGCCCTAAGAACTAGGGCACACCAACAATCTCCCACTTGCATTAGTTCCAAGTGGGCATTGCCCTAATTCCTATAGATCTGGTATGACCGTTGTGCTGTGTCTGTGGCAGCGCTTTAGTCAATGGATCAGCGACATTATTCTTGGTTTCAACCCTCTGCAATGATATGTCACCTCTGTTCACGATCTCCCGAATGAGGTGAAACTTTCTGAGCACATGTTTGGATCTCTTGTGTGACCGGGGCTCCTTAGCTTGTGCGATGGCCCCGTTGTTGTCACAAAAAACATCAACTGGGTCTAGGATAGTAGGTACTACTCCCAACTCGGTTATGAATTTCTTGATCCAAACGGCTTCCTTTGCAGCTTCACACGCAGCTATGTACTCAGCTTCCGTTGTAGAGTCAGCAATGGTGGCCTGCTTTGAGGACCTCCAACTAATGGCACCGCTATTCAAGAGAAAAACATGACCAGACTGTGACTGGTTCTCATCCTCATCGGTCTCAAAGCTTGCATCAGTGTAACCTAACACTACAAGCTCATCTTGACCTCCATACACTAAGAAAGCATCCTTAGTCCGATTAAGGTACTTTAGGATTGCCTTGACAGCCTTCCAGTGTTCCTCCCCGGGGTCTGACTGGTACCGGCTGGTCATACTTAGTGCAAACGCGACATCAGGCCTCGTATATAACATGGAGTACATGATAGATCCAATAGCAGATGCATAAGGGATCTTTTCCATGTTCTCCTGGTCCTTCTTTGTTTTAGGACCATCTTTCTTACTCAGCTTCAACCCATGGCGCATAGGCAAGAATCCTTTCTTTGCCTTGTCCATGTTGAATCTTTTCAGAACCTTGTCAATGTACGTGGCCTGACTTAGGCCTAGAAGCCGATTGGATCTATCTCTGTAGATCCTGATCCCTAAGATCGTCTCAGCTTCGCCTAAGTCCTTCATTGCAAAGCACCTACTCAACCACTGCTTAACTCCTTGCAGTGTTGGTATGTCGCCTCCAATGATAAGGATGTCGTCAACATACAGCACTAGGAAGGTGGAAACGCTCCCACTAACCATCTTATACACACAGGGCTCATCAGAATTCTGTGTGAAGCCATATTCTGTAATGGCCTCATTGAATCTCTGATTCCATGACCTCGATGCTTGCTTTAATCCATAAATAGATCTTTGAAGCTTGCATACCCGGTTTGGATACTTTGGATAGATAAAACCCTCAGGTTGTGCCATGTACACATCCTCGAGTAGCTTTCCATTAAGGAAAGCGGTCTTAACATCCATCTGCCATATCTCATAATCGTACCATGCAGCTATGGCTAGTAGTATCCTAATGGATTTGAGCATAGCAACTGGTGAAAAGGTTTCATCATAGTCAATTCCTTGAACTTGCTTGAATCCTTTTGCCACCAATCGCCCCTTGAAGGTGTTGTCGGCCTTTAACTTGAAACACCACTTGCAACCTATCACCTTAGCACCCGGAGGTGGATCCACCAAGTTCCATACTTGGTTATCATGCATAGATTGCATCTCAGCCTCCATGGCTTTGCGCCATTGATCTGAGTGTGGGCTTTCAACAGCCTCCTGATAGGTCTTGGGCTCCTCTTGGTCAACGACCATAAGGTCCCCATCATCAGTCATGAGAAAGCCGTACCTCTCTAGCTGATGACATGTCCTACCATACCTTCTAAGGTCCTGTGCAACCGTTTCTAATTTCTCAATTTCTTGAGTAGTCAGATTGGTTCCCAAAGCATCCTCAGCAGTAACTGCAGGAGTTTGTGAGTCTTGAACTTCTGAAAGTTCAACATTACTCCCACTGTCTCTCTTGGAAAGGAATTCCTTCTCCAAGAAGACTGCATTTCTGGCTATGAAAACTTTGTTTTCGCCTGGATCGTAGAAGTAATAACCCTTAGTTTTCTTAGGGTAACCCACAAACTAGCACTTGACAGATTTGGACTCGAGTTTGCCATTTGTCAATTTCTTAACATGTGCATCACAGCCCCAAATCTTCAAGAAGGAAACATTGGGCTTTCGGCCTTTCCATAGTTCATATGGTGTTCCCTCAACTGCCTTGCTTGGTGTATTATTAAGAATGTAAGTAGCTGTCTCTAAAGCATATCCCCAAAAGGAGACAGGGAGTGTAGCATGACTCATCATCGAGCGGACCATGTCAAGTAAGGTCCTATTCCTCCTTTCTGACACTCCATTCCACTGGGGTGTACCAGGAGGAGTGAGTTGGGATATGATCCCACACTCTCTCAAAAACGAGTCAAAATCTTCGCTCAAATATTCACCCCCTCGGTCAGACCGAAGTGCTTTTATTTTCTTGCCAAGTTGGTTTTCTACTTCATTCTTAAAGTCCTTGAACCTTTGGAGAGTCTCAGACTTATGCTTCATCGGATACACGTAACCGTATCTGCTGAAGTCATCCGTGAAGGTGACGAAGTACAGAAAACCAGATCTAGCACTAATGCTCATTGGGCCACATACATCGGAATGTATTAGCTCCAATAGCTCTGAAGCCCTTTCAGCAGTCTTGCTAAAAGGCGCCTTTGTCATCTTGCCTCTCAAACAAGATTAGCATGTGTCATAAGGCTGGATGTCAAATGACCCTAGCACTCCACTATAGTGAAGCCTAGCTATGCGCTTCTCATTTATATGGCCAAGTCGACAATGCCAGATGTAAGTAGGATTAATTTCATTTTGTTTAATCCTTTTAGTATTTATGTTATAGATTGAACTTTCACGTTTTAGATCAAGGATATATAAGCCATTTTCAAGAAATGTTGTTCCATAAATAATATTGCCGCATTGCATAGAAATTCTACCAAGTCCAATATTAAATACAAAACCAGAAATATCCAACAAAGAAACGGAAATAATATTCCTGCGCATTGCAGGTACAAAATAACAGTTTCTTAGTTCCAAAACAAGTCCACTAGGCATCTCCAAGAAATAATCTCCGATCTCCATGGCCTGAACCCGAGCACCATTTCCGACTCGAAGATCTACTTCTCCAGATCCTAATAATCTCCTATTTCTTAGACCCTGCACATTTGAACAAATGTGAGATCCACATCCAGTGTCCAAGACCCAAGATGTAGAAATAGCCAGATTAATCTCAAAAACATAAATACCTGAAGCAGTAGTTTTTCCCTTCAGTTGCTCGCTCCCTTAGCTTTGGACATGAGCTCTTCCAGTCCCCCTTCTCATGACACTCATGGCAAACATCATCAGGAGAGGCAACCCTTGCTTTAGGTTGGGCCACCACCTTTTTGCCGTTAGCCTTGGCCTTTTGGGCCTTAGCCTTGGCCTTAGATTTGGCCTTTCCCTTAGCAATGGGCGTATTGCCCTTGTTCACCAGCAATACTTCAGGAGTCTTCTTAAGAGACTGCTCAGCAAGCTTGAGCATGCCATGCAGCTCAACAACCGATTTATCCAACCCTTGCATATGGTAATTCATGATAAACTGGTTGTAAGACTCAGGAAGTGACCCGAGAATAATGTCTGTTGCCAAGTCCTACGGAACTGGCGAGACGAGGCGGGCAAGTGTATCAATATACCCCTTCAACTTTAGCATATGAGTGCTAACAGAAGTCCCAGCTACCATCACAGTCGTGCAAAATGCCTTAGTTGTCAGGTAACGTTCCTGACGAGCCTGATCTTGGAACATCTTTTTAAGCTGATCCATCATCTCATAAGCATGCTCGTCCATGAACTGCTTTTGAAGATCTGAAGCCATGGTAGACATCTCGGTCATCCCTCACATACCGATCGTACTGCTCCACCATCGCCGTGGTGATGCCTCGACCTGCGGGAGGGCTAGCTGGTAAAGGAGCATTCAGTACATACTCCTTAGACTCTTGTCTAAGAACTATTTGTAAGTTCCTAGCCCAGTCCAGGAAGTTAGTCCCCGAAAGCTTCTCCTTCTCCAAGAGTGACCTAAGTGAGAGTGAGTTGTTGTTTGTTGCAGCCATTTAAATTGCTTAACTAAAATGGGATTATCTACATGGAAGAAATCATTGCTTGAGTTAGAAATAAAGGACTTTTAAGCCAATTCAAATTAATAATCCGATTTTAGTTTGTTTGTTGGTGTTGTTAATTGGCTGACTTGACCAAGATCCACAACTTATCAATGATTGGCCGAACTAGGGCTCGCTAACCAACCATTGAGTCATTGGTAGGACAACTTATCCAATCCTTCCACGAAGGACTCTTGGTTTGATGGGCTTATTGACACTTTACCCATCTGTGCTTAGGGCCCGCTCTGAGCTAATGCTACCCATGTTGAGTCAAACCACCATTCACATGTTAACCATACCAAGTATCTTAACCCTCGACGGCCCACCGAATACTACAATATACCCAGCTAGGGCATGGCGCACATTGCAGCATCAATGGGAGGAAGAGGTGTAAATGTGGGAAGCACTTTTAAGCGACTCAATATTTTAATTTCCGGATTATAATTAAGTGATACGGCTTAGCATGCATAAACGCGGGTAATAATTTGGTGATCCATACATCCATCTTATATGACAAATGCAATAGCATACTTAATTTAAAATAAATGAGATCCTATGGGCCTTTAATTACAACCTAATGAAAAACTAGATATCCTATCTAATTCTTCATGGGCCGGACTGCAATCCTTCTTGGGCTCCCACCATGGGCTTGCTCCATTTGGGCCTTCCTCCATACTTGATGTAATTACAATAATTTTGTAAAATAAAATCTATTCTGAAATTACATCAAAATAAAAAAATGGCACGCAGGCCATATTTCCCAAAATTAAATTACAACCGATAATAATTTAGGGCCCATAGAACTCAACATAACATTTCAAACAAAGTACCTGTCGTGCACATACATACCAATATGATGCATGATCATGGCATTCCAAATTATAAATATAAATGTTAAGCCGAGTTACTTAGGGTGAAATCGCCAATTTTAACAAATGTGACTAAGGCCCATAAAGGCCCAATGGATAACATCCATAAATGCAAAATTAACAATTTTGCTCCCACTTGAATTTGGGTTGTCACAAATTTAAAATTTAGCTCTCCCAATTTTAACCGGTGTCACGGTTTATTGGGCCAATTTCACAAAGTCCATATTAAATTTAATATGCAAACAATTAAATTAAATATGCATGCCAACAAAACAAATAATTTAAACACAAATTAATTTAAAAATTTAATTTAATTTGCATTAGGGTCCAGGATAAAAAAAAATACCCGCAAAATCCAAAACCGGACCCGAAACCCGCGCACGGCGCCGCTGTCCCGATTTTGGATATAGGTACATGTCATTGACATGGGACTGGATCAATCCGTATAAGAAAGCCACATGGTTGTCATGTTATAGGTCTTTCTTAAGTAGGTCTCTTTTGTCTTCAGACCATATTTCATTATAGTATCAATATGGAATCTAATTCACTTTGACATAAGCCTAACAGGTCTATAAAAAAGATGCTAAATATGGGTATGATTTGATGGATAGGTGAACATGTTGAAACTGATAATGAAGTGATGGAATTGCCACTCGGATTACACTGAGATGATATCACTGACCACTTGATGAGTGGGACTGATAAGTGTATGGTCATACCCAAATAAATTGGTTGCTTATTTGTTTAATCAGTCATCTCAAGATCAAGAAATATAATAAACAGCACCATGCCTCTTATTTATTCATATCGATATCGTTTGGCAAAGGACACTTTGAGATTACTACTAGGTCAGTGTCTTCAACAGACTGTTGTATCTCTGTCTTAATTGGGGGGCTGTAACTGTTTGCTAGAACCCACTTACAATCTGCGGGCCTTGGGCCTACTACCAACATAAAGACAGATCCATAGGATCGTGCACATAGATCAACTGAGCCTGAACTTATGGAATTAGTTGACATTCAGTGTCAAGATAATTAATTAACATTACTTATGGAATTAGTTGACATTCGGTGTCAAGATAATTAATTAACATTGGGTTGATTTAATTTAATTAATAAGTTTACATAATGTAATTAATTAATCTATCAATTAATTGAATTACATAAATTAAACAATTAATTAAATAATTTTCCTCTAGTAGGAAAATTAAATACATGAATTGTATTTCTTAAGTGTGATTTAATTTTATTTAGGGGTAATTAAATTAGCCAAATGGAATTAAATTACATAGTATAATACTTTTGGTATAACGTTTATTTATGTAATCCAAATCCTAATTGGCTTGGGTTTTAATTAGCCTAAATAGAAACCTAATTATAGAAGGATTATATAAGGCGTACTTAATTTGAAAAAATCAGCCCTAACCTTAAGGAATAAGCTGTAAATTTTAGCCCCTAATACAACAGCCCCTTAGTGAAAATTTCCAGCAATAATTCCTCTGTTCCTTCGCTCTTCGCGTAGCACTGGTTTCTACTCGATAGTTGGTCGTGCACCGGACTTTGGAGATCGCAGTTTCAAGAAATGATTCTGCAGCAATCTCTAAAAGAGACGAATCTAATGAGTTTAATCTCTCTTGATTCAAATTTATTTTGTTCTGATCATTGGTAATCGGACACGATAGGTGGATTCTAGAAAATTTTAACTGTGAAATTTTTGTTGCGCCATGTTATTTTTTCGATGAAAAATCTCAACAATTAGTTCATAGATTAATTGTAGCTCACGCGAGACAAATGTGTCAAGTTTGGGGTTGATAAAAACAGTTAGATAATGTATTTCATGTTGTCCCCAGTAGGCTATTGTAATCTAAAATGGGGTTGAATTGGATTCTAAAATTTTTTCACTTATTAAGAAAAAAGTTTAAAAAAAAGTCAATATTATTGACGAAAGGCTCAACCAGTATAACTCCCAATACTGATTGTTGTGTAACTGACTGGTTATTTTACTCACTACTGAGAAATTTGATAAGTCAATAGTACCAACATCGATATTGAGTTCTGTTGGAACCTATCTCGGCTTGAAAACAAAACAAATTTGTGGAATCATTGTGGATTTCTCACCTAAGCCATCTCCGCACTAGATTGATTTGACTAAGGGCTTCACGTGTTGTCTCTCTACATTCCTACATGTGGAGTCTCGTCAACCCGGATCGAGTGCTAGCTCTTGGACCAATGGTTTCTTCCTTGTACCAAAACCCCTTTGGCATAGGGGAAGAAGATGAGATGGAGGCTTGGTCTTTAACCTTAGGGTCTTAGGGTTTATTCTTTTCCTTTTATGTATGATACATAAACCAAGATACCCAAAATACCCTTAATGTAAAATATCCATTATACTTTACATATATTATGATTTAACTAAATTCACCACATTGTAACTTTGAAAAACCATAAAACCAATTTCTCATCATGGGTTGTTTTATTTTATTTGGACTAAACAATTGATCCAATAAAATAAATAATTCAATAATTAATATGTATCCAATACATATCAATTGGTCCATCATAAAGCCCGTTTAAACTCCTAAGCATGCGATCCTATAGGCCCATCTGTATGTTGGCCATGGGCCCTAAATGAGATTCGGTCCATAACTTGTAAGTGGGCTCTAGCAAGCCGTTACAACCCGTAATTGGGATGGAGATGTCAAAATCAAAATGAAATACACTTGAAGTATTCTTATATGATTCTTTGCACATTTGATATCGACATCCTACACAAGGCATGACACTATCATCCTTCTAAGTGCGAGGACATTTACTTGACATCCAAGTAGACTAATAAGATCAAATAAATGATTATTCGATAATCATTCTATTTGGGTATGGCCATACATTACTCAGTCTCACTCATCAAGAGGCTGATGACATCATCTCTGTTGGTGTGCCCTAATCCAAAGACATTGGTTTTTGATTGTATTATACATTGTATGCAGATATTTGTATTATACACTGTGTTATATAAAGGCATTTAATCTATTTATTTGTTTTTTGTGCAATTTAATAAATAAAGTATCCACTGATCATAGCCATACTCATGTTAATTAATGTAGGTCATTAGCTATGGGACCACGAGTAGTGTTAAAGCTATAATCATAAAGTTGTCCCGGATCTAGTCTAATCATAGGAATGAATAAAGCTAAAGGCCAGTATGTACTTGACTGGTTGGTAGTGTCTCACTAACCATTAGACATGGGATGTCAGTCAAGTATATGGGTATATGTTAGGTTACATGGTACTAGACCAATCCACCTCAAGAACACCTCATAGTCGGATCATTATACGTGTTTCTCAGGTAGTTCTTGATATTGTCCTTAGACCAGATTTCATTATAACATAACATGGGATCTCATACACTTTGATATATGCCTAATGGGCCTATAACAGTGTGCCAAGTATGGGTATCTTGGGTAGGCTAGTGAACATGTTGATGTTGATAGTAAGTTGACAGAATTTCCACTTGGCATCCCCTGAGATGACATCACTAGCCACTTGATGAGTGGGACTGATAAATGTATGGTCATACCTGAATAAGTTAGGATAGTTATTCATGATCATCAGTCAGAATCAAGGAATGAATAAGCATAGAAGAGGTTGACTGGAACCATGCTCCTTGCTTATGCACCGATGTCAGATGGCAAGGGATATACAAGAATACTACCGGGTTATGTTTCACACGAGACTGCTACTCTCCATCTTAATTGGGGGCTATAATGGTTTGCTAGAATCCACTTATAGTCTGTGGGCCCTAAGCCCACTGCCAACATAAAGACGGACCCATAGGATCGTACACATAGAACAGTTGAACTTGTGACATATCGGAAATGTGTACATTGGGGGTACTTAGAATGGAAAATCAGTTAATTGAATTAATGACAATAGGTTTTGTCAAACTTAATTTAATTATATAAAAGAGAAATTGATTATATTTGATTGATTAATTACAATATGTAAAGAAATAATTAAATACATTTTCCTTGGTGGAAAATTAAATACATGGGATGTATTTATTTAAGGTCGGGTTAATTAAATTTAGGTTGAATATATTTAATTAATTAGATTTAATTAAGTCAACTAGAATTTTATTAAATGGTTTAATTTAATTCCAGTTACATAAATTAAATCAGTTAATTGAATTAAAATTTATCCTAAAGTTAATTTAAAAACCTAATTATAAAAGGAGCATAAATAGGAACCTTAAATCAATTTCTCTAACCCTAATACACTAGTAGAATTCGGCCAACCTAAGAGAGAGAGCAGATGAATTTTCCTTGTGCAAAATCCGAGTTCCATTCATCTTTGTTCGCTAGCACGAGTCTGGTTCGTGAGCTGTTCGTGTACCTGACTATGTAGGAATTGTCGTTCTCCAATTGCAATCTTCAGCAGTCTCTAGAGGAGACGTATAAGGTGAGAAACATTTATTTTCTTTCCGTTCTATCTTTGATTATATCAAAATCATGGTGTAAGCGCCGGAATTTTCTATTAAAAAAAAGCGAAAAAACGAAAAAACGAACGATAGTCGTACGACTTTGACTACAGTCATACGACTGTAATCAAACTACAGTCATACGACTGTAGGTTCGTGGCAGGTGAACCAGCCCATACCCTGAAAACTAAAAAATGAGAGAAATTGATGGAGCAATTAATGCTCCGGGATAAAAGAGAGGAAGAAAGGGAGAAAAGGGGGACTTTTGGGAAAGAAAGGAAAAAAAAAAAAGAAAAGAGAGAGAGAGAAAGAGAGAGAGAGAGAGAGAGAGAGAGAGAGAGAGAGAGAGAGATTGGAGGGAAAGAGAAAAAGAGAGAAAGAAAAAACCAAAGCACTCTTTAACCCTTTTCTTCTCAGTTCTTGAGTGTTAATATCTAAAATCGGATAGAAATCATAGGTTAATAACTTAACATTGAAACTCAATCAATCTCAAACCTCAAAATCGTCAGAATCCCTAACATTTGGAGATTTTTGGATCAAACTTCCCAACCTTGACTCAAGGAGAAAAAGAGCAAATTTGAGTGGATTGGTGCGTTGCCAGGGGGTCAATCCTACGGTGGATCAGCGCCTAAGAGGTAAACACTCCTTTTCCCCTCTGTTTTTCATGCTTTATGGGTGATTGGTTGTGATTTTTTGTGCTTTTTATTCCTGATTGTTTTCCTCCAGTTTATTTCAAATAAGTTTTGGCAAAATCCTGAGTTTGGGTTGCTTACAGTCGCACGACTGTAATTTACAGTTGTACGACTGTAGTTAAGTCGTACGACTGTAACACGCTTCCAGAATCAGAATTTCTAGAATAATTTCCAAAGATTCCTAAAAATCCCAAAAAATTCGGAAAATCATAAAATCATCAAAATGAATTTTGTTGTGTGCATTCACGACCCTAGATTCAATTTCCAGTAAAATTGCATTTAGGAACCCACACGAACGGGACCTCGAGTTCCGGGATAACCGACCCATAAAAATAGCAATTTGCATGTAACCGAGCCAAATGGTTTTCCAAAATTGATTTTCCAGCATAAAAATCTACACGGCGTTTCAAAATCGGTTTCCAGGTCTAACCGGTCCGACTGATCTGGTCGAACCGGTTACCCTCTAAATGCATGCTCCCTTATCCTGAAATCCCCATTCTGTCCTGATTTGAGTCCTATTTGTATTTATAATATAAATTGCGCTAACCAGTCTGTTTTGCAGCATTTATTTTTACTTTTGCTGTATTTAATAGATTAATTCGTCTAAATAGGCGGTTGTATCATTTTTAGATCCTCGTGTACGCTAGACGCTTTTAAAAGTGAGGACGAGAGTTTTTATATTTTTATTCGATTTGGTTATATAATCAGCCTTTATTATTCTTTTATATATTTGCGTGGATGATTTAATTTCTGCAATTTATTTTATGTATTTCTGCCTTAGCATCGGACTAATAAAATAAACAAATCGGGTTAGAAAAAGATAATAATTTGAATAAATATAACTTTATAAATAATAAATGAATACAAGCTCGAGGTTAAGTAGGTAAGTTGCCCGAACCTTGAATCTCTGGATTAGGTACAGCAGTCTGCGCTCGGTAGGGAGCTGTACCGGAATTTCCCGGATGAGCTGATCTGGGTGGTGACTCTGTCACTGATCTCAAAATTTAGATTCCGAGGTCTTTAAGTTGTAAAACGTAAAAAACGTTTTCTACAAAAGCATTTCCAAATAAAGAAACGATTTACTTTTAAAGTAAGATAAATAAAACTTGTTTTCCAAAAACATCATGTTCAAATCAAATGAATTTTCTCAAATTTCATTCTTTTCTTTTTCCCCGGTTCGCTTTGCGGCATTCTGCTCTAAGGTCGTCCGCTCACACCTGGTTCTTAAGATCATGGAATTCGAGGGAATTTTAATCACTATTTTCCGCTGCGCTCCATTTTTCTCGGTGAGAATTCCCTACAATCTCTTTGGTGAAGAGATAGGCCATTCCTTCATATTACTTTTAGTCCTAGCATGGTTTCCAATATACCCAATGTACCCATACTTCGCACCCAGTTACGGGCCCGTTAGGCGCACATCAAAGTATACAAGGTCACATCTAGGAGTGTAGTAATATCGAGTCTAAGGATCCAATATAAGTAATACGTGTAAAACACTTATGACACTTGACCATGTAGTGTTATCACAAGTGGATCGATATAGTACACTATTCACTAACATGCACTTATTTTCTTGATAGATTTTCCAAGTCCTATGGTCGGTAAGACACCACCCATCCCACAAGGAACATACTAGTCTTTAGTTATATTCATTCCCATGATTATAACAAACTAGACCTGTTCATGGGTCTGGGGGCCCGCCCAGCCCTCCCAAGCCCAGGCTCAAAGAGCTGGGTTTGGGTAGGCAAAATATAATATATGTTGGAGATTGTGTCCTAAGGCCAATATTGGATTATGTAATTTGACTTCTAAGATTAATCTAGTGTAGATTAATATTATCATTTATGTTTGTATGTTAGCATTTATGATAAGTATCCATGAATAAATCGTGTTATTCTAAATATCCCTAGTCGATTGTTATTATGGGAATAATAACAAACTAAGACTAGTGTGAGTGATAATGGATATTCATAAGATGAATATAGTGTATACAGATACAGATTATACTCACGGGTAACATGTTAGAGAACATGTTACTGGAGACCCACTATGAGATCAAGTTCATGGTCATGTGTCACAACTGATCTTGATTATAGTAGTGTCATTAGCTGATTCCTTTGACCTGAGGTCACCATTGATTCCGAGATGAACTCATGTTGTGCTTTGACGCAGTCAAACGCTGCTTGTAACAGAGTAGTTATAAAGGCTGTGATTGGGTACAATATGACTCATGCTTTGGGATGTGAGTGACAGATATGGGATTTTGTCCCTCTCTATCAAGAGAGCGATATCACTGGGCCCCTCGATAAGTAAGACTGTTAGATGCATGGCCGTGCTCAAATAATTGATAGAGTATCAATTGATTTGTCTAAACAGTTTACTTTGAGATCGAGAAAGCATATGATTAATTATATAAGATTGACAAGTATACCATGTCTTATGATTAATCATGATATCAAAGAGACAAAAGGGAATATGACATTCTATAAATAGGTATTGGATCATTCCAATCATATTAATTGGGTAGTCATAAAGGCTTGCTAGAGTCCGCTTATGACTTATAAGGATATTATGGTAATTTCCTTATTGCCAATTGATATGAACCTATGGGGTCACACACAAAGAGCAAAATGAAGTTCATCTTTTCGGGTATAAATTATTATTGGATAATAATTTATGAATGAGAAAGAGAATGAATATATATATAATGATATATATATTTATATATGTGTATAAATATTAATATGATTAATATTGCATAAAGTATGCTACATATTATAATTCAGTTATATAGAGATATAATTAATTATAATATCAAATATACATATGTGTATGATGGAAAATGGAATTGATTTAATATTAATTGAGAATTAATATTAAATTGTGTGGGTTAATTTATAATTATAACTAATAAGGGTATTAAGTTATAATTATAATTAAGTTTAAAGGATATATAAAAGGAAGTTTTATAACCTAAAAACCCTAACCCTAGTCATATTAACATAAGATGCAGATTTTCTGCAGCCTCCAAGGGGCCAGCCGAAATTTCCCCTTCTCCATCTCCCAAGGTTTTCGAAACTTTGGCCTTCTCTCGTTCGAAGAATCGTTCTTCAATCCCGGCGCTAGCACGCGGTGAATGAATTGCTCCGTGTGGATCAACCGTAGAGGGAAGCTACTTTGGTTCCTAATTGATTCAAAACCTACAAAGAATTAAGGTAATTCTTTAACCCTCCTTCCAATTCAATGCAATGTACATGGGTCCTTGGTGGGGATTAATCCTTTTATTTCCGCTGCGTATTGTTTTTGTGTGATTAAATCCCCAACAATATAGGCCTGCCCAAGCCCGAGCTCGTAAAAGCCCGTAGAAAATAGGGCTGGGTTTGGGTAGTTTATTAATGTGGTGGGCCGGCCCGAGCCCAGCCCCGTATATTAAAATATATATATATATATATATATATATATATATATATATATATATATATATATATATATATATATATATATATATATATATATATATATATATATATATATATATATAAATTAAGTAACACCAAATTCACTTTAGACCTCACTTAGGAAAATGGACAAATTTCATTCTTCAATTTCACTTTTACATAGGATTAATTTGCTTTAAAGTGAACTTTGGGTCAATCAATTTGACATTTTTTTTTATCAAATTAGTTGAAAATGTGTGCCAGTAATATACCAGTGTCAAAAAGTGGTAAATTTTTTTGAATTAATTTGATAAACAAAAATTTTCAAGTTACAATTAAATTAATATTTAAACATCATTTTTGGTAAATTCATCATGCAAGCTAAGTTTAAGTGTTAAATTAGTCCTTTAATGCTTGAATTTTAGCATATAATAACACTTTAAATGGAAGATTGCGCTACATACATGATTTACACAACTCATGAAATAAATATAATTCTAATAGTGAAAACATAAAAATTGTGTTTTTACAACTAGGAAAGTACATACTTGTCATATATTATGTTTTTAAATGGTATATTTTATTTTTATTATTGTATAAGCCCGAGCCCAGCCCGAGCTCGAAAAAAATTTATATGGGCTGGGTTGGGCTTAGGTTGAACATTTTTAGGTAAAAGACCGTAAGGTCCAGCCCGACCCAGCCCGGCCCATGAACAGGTATATAACAAACTAAGGATAGCTTTAAAACTATGTTCCTCAAGCTTATGGTCTTACTTGTACAGTACACGCTATTAACAAACATGAGCAAACACTGGTTTATTAATACTCAATATTTATTAATTGCATAAGTAATTCAATAAATATGATTATGTCTTTTATTAATATTTAGAAAATATATATACAAATATACAAAACACTAAGTATAACATCTAGGGACTAGGGCATACACCAATAATCTCACACTTGCACTAGTCACTACTATGACGGGGTCTAGTCCTTATAGATCTCACATGACCCTCTCATTACGACCTTACCAATCTCTTTAGTTAAGCGATCAATAATGTTATCTTTGGAAGCGACCTTGCTAAACGTCACATTACTTCGCTGAATCTAATCATGAATGAAATGGAATCTACTAAGTGGGTATTTGGATTATAGGTGTAACCATGGTGCCTTAGCTTGTGCGTTGTCCATGCTGATGTTACAGAAGAAGTCTAATGGGTCTAGGAGAGAGTTACCAACTACTAACTCAGTGGCTACTTCCTAATCCAAATTATTTACTACACATCTGTTGTGCAGTAAAATACTCAGTTTTTGTTGTAGAATGGCAACACAATTACATCTAGAGCTTGCTCGCTCGTAATACTCATACAAATTTCAAACATATATTCTCATTGCGATCACCAGTCATCAATATATGTGTGACATCAGGTCTGGTACATAGCTTGGCATACATGATAAAATCGATAGCTGACGTGTATAGAATTCTACTTATGTATTCCCTCTATTCCCTTGCAGAGGGATAGTCCTTCTTACTTAAAGTAAGACCATAATGAAATGGCAAGAAACCTTTCTACACATTTGTCATGTTAAACCTTTCAAGGACTTCATCTATGTACCTTTGCTGACTTAAGCCTAAAAGCTAAAGTGATGTATCCCTATAAATCCTTATTCCAAGTATAGTCTCCGCTTCGCCTAAGTCCTTCATTGAGAAACATTTTCCCAACCACTCCTTAACACTTAAGAGTGTTGGAGCATCATTTCCAATGAGTAGGATGTCGTCTACATATAAGACTAGAAATACAACTATGCTCTGACTAGCCTTCTTGTACACATAAGGCTCATCTTCATTTTTGGTGAAGCCAAACTCCTCTATTGCTTCATCAAAATGAAGATTCCAACATCAAGATGCTTGCTTAAGACCATAAATGGTATTTGCAGCTTGCACACTCGATTAGGATACTTAGGATCAACAAACCCCTTCGGTTGAGCCATGTAAACATCCTCAAGGAGGTTTCCAATAAGAAAAGCGGTCTTAACATCCATCTACCATATCTCATAATCATACCATGCAGCTATGGTGAGTAGTATCCTAATGGACTCAAGCATTACAACTAGAGAGTAGGTTTCATCATAGTTTATTCCATAGACTTGTCTGAAAACCCTTCACTACCAATCACCCTTTAAAGGTGTTGTCGGCCTTCAACTTGAAGCTCTACTTGCAACCAATGACCTTAGCACCTGGAGGTGGATCAACCAAATTCCAAACTTGGTTATTGTACATTTATTGCATCTCAGCTTGCATGGCTCCAATCCATTTAGATGAGTTGGGGCTTGCCATGGCCTCCTAGTAGGTGGTCGGCTCTTCCTGATCATATATCAGAAGAGTGTTATCATCAGTCATGAAAAATCCATATCTCTTTAGCTGGTGACGAACCCTACCAGACCTTCTTGGGTCTTGTGTGATTAGCATAGATTCCTCTACCCTTTGAGAATCTTGCTCAATCTCCAAACTATCTTGTTTAAGAACTTGTGGTTGTTAAACTTTACTGAGTTCAATTCTACTCCCACTATCTTTCTTGGAGATAAAATCCTTCTCATGAAAAACAGCTTTTTAAGACATAAACACTTTGTTCTCATCATGGTTGTAGAAATAATACCCTTTTGTTTCCTTAGGGTACCCCATAAACAAGCACTTGTTGTTTTTAGAAGATAGCTTATCCATGCTCAACTTCTTGATGTGGCACTCATATCTCCAAATCCACAAGAAAAACATATTGGGCTCCTTGCCTATCCATATCTAATATGGTGTCTTTTCAACTGCTTTAGTTGGAGTACGGTTCAGTAGGAACACAGCTGTCTCTAGGGCATAGCCCTAGAATGATACTAAAAGAGTTGTATGACTCATCATAGACCTGACCATGTCCAACAGGGTTTGGTTCTTCTTCTCGGACACTCTATTCAGTTAGGGTGTCTCGGGTGGAGTGAGCTGTGAGACTATCCCACACTCTCTAAGGAATGAGTCAAAATCTAGGCTAAGGTATTCGTCATCCCGATCTAATTAAATGGCCTTATACTTTTGCCTAACTGGTTTTGTACTTCGTTCCTAAACTCTCTGAACTTTTCAAGAGTTCAGATTTGTGTTTCATCAGGTGGACATAGTCACACCTGTTGAAGTCATCTACAAAAGTCACAAATTACTAAGAAAACCACTTCTTGGACTATTTCTCATGGGCCTACATACGTCTGAGTGTATTAGGTCCAATGAGCCCAAAGCCCTTTTAGTATTAATGTTATAGATGGGCTTATATCACTTAGTTCCAGGATGTAGAGACCATTGTTTAATAGTCCTTGACCATAAAGAATGTCTCCATGACGGATACTAATAGTATTATTTGAAATAATAAAATTAAATCCATTATGATCCAACATAGAAACTGAAATAATGTTCCTGCTCATAGTAGGTGCGTTATAACAGTTCTTAGGAACTAAGACTAATCCCATCGACATCCTTAAGTGGAATTCCCCAACCTCAATGGCTGCAACCTTTGCGCCATTTCCAACTTGGAGGTCCACTTCACTATATGCTAGCGATCTTCTATTTCTTAGTCCCTCCACATTGTGACAAATGTAAGTACCTCATCCGGTATCCAATACCCACAATGTTGAAATAGAAAGGTTCACTTCTATAACATAGATACCTTCATTAGAAGTAGCATACTTGCTCTTCCTCAACTCATCTATGCAGAGAGGACCGGATCTCTTCCAATGCCAAGGCAAGTTACAATGGAAGTAGATCTCCTCTCCTTGGGCTTAGCAATAGGCTTAGGTTGTTTTCCTTTAGGCACATAATCATTCTTCCCTTTAGGACCAACCTTGGCCTTTTGCTTGCCCTTGCCAATAGGGACTTCCCTTTGTTTACCAAGAGCACCAGGTTAGTCTACTTGACCAACTGTTCAGCAGTCTTAAACATCACATGCAACTCTGAAACAATCTTACTCATCCTTTCCATGTTGTAATAAAGGATGAATTGGTCATAAGACTCTGGTAGAGATGACAAAATAATGTTTAATAGCTAAGTTCTGTGGGATAGGAGTCCCGAGCCTAGAGAGCGTATCAATCTATCCCTTCATCTTTGGCACATGAGCACTAACAGATGAGCCCCGTGCCATCTTATAAGTGTACAAAGCCTTAGTTTCCAAGAACCTTTTTTGACAGGCTTGTACCTGGAAAATCTCCCTGAGATTCTCTATAATAGCATCCGCTCCCATGTCCATGAACTGCTATTGCAGCTCAGAAGTCATGGTGGCTAGCATCAAATAGGTGACATCTTGAAAGTCCTCCTTATGGTCCTCAAACTGAGCCATAACATCATCAGATGTATTCCTTGGTAATGCTTGTTGGGATTTTTCATCGGAAATCACCCGATTAAAGCGGAAGAACGCGATGATTTCCTCAAATCCGTGCCCAGGAGCAATTGAGATGGAAATTGGAAAAACAAAAATTTAATCATAAGAGATAAATCTCTTACCCAGAATATCTCTTTAAGAGATGGATGCAGACTACAAGAATCAATCTAGAATCCCTCTTCATTCACGTATACGAACGCCTAACGAACACCACCCGTGCTAGCGTCGGAAAACACAAAACTTTAGAGAGGGGGAGGAAGAATTTTGGCCATAGTGTGTTGTACTGACTAGGCCGAAAATCCTAGGGCTATTTTAACCCTAGGTGGCTGAAATTCTCAAGGAGAATTTCAGCCCAATTAGCTTTCCTTTTGTGTGGGCTTCCATCTTTTATTTCAGGCCCAAACCTATTTTAATTAGTCTAGTTTAAATTAATTTCAAGCGCAACTTTAATTTACCCATGTATTTAATATATTACACCAAGCAACATATTATTTACATTCAAATTAAAATTGGTTTGACTAATTAATTTAATCCCTTAAATTAAAATTAAATCTTCATAAAATAAATTCATATGTAAACCTATACTTATGAATATTTCCTTCCAGGAAATAATCTCATAATTGATCCAATCAATTATGAGGAAGCCAATCAAATATTAATTTTATTATTATGATCAATTCAATTGATCTTTATAATATAATTAATATATGTTCCTCTTTCTTCAGAGTGTATACTCCAAGTATACATGTGATTCCTTAAGTCAGTGTTCAGTCGCTCAATGTGTACAATCCCGTGGGCCCATCTTTATGTTGGCAGTGGGCCTGTGGCCCACAGACTGCAGTTGGGCTCTAGCAAGCCACTGTAGCACCAATTAAGATGGAGATGGCAGTCTAACTGTTATCATAACCCTGTAGTTTGAACTTGTATATCCCATGTCATCGATATCGGTGTCCAACACAGAGGCATGGATTGATCACCCTCTTTTGGTGTCCGGACATTAACTTGATCCCGAATGTACTGAAGCTCATAAACAAGTTCCAACTTGTTTGGGTGTGGCCACACTCTTATCAGTCACATTCATCAAGAGGCCCGTGATATCTTCTCAGTGGACTACTGAGTGACAAATCCCTTCTGCATATCCATAACATCGCCATGCTAAGTGACATACCTAAAAGTACCCATACTTGGCACCCTATTATAGGCCCTTTAGGCATACCCCTAAGTATGCAACCTCACATGGAATACCATCATATGGTCAGGTCAAAGGATCCATACAAGTACTACACGAGAATCACTTGTGATACTATACCATGTGGATTTCTCGTTTAGTGGATCTATCCAGTACCATGCCCTTTTTACATGTACCCATTAACTTGGTTGACATCCCATGTCCAATAACCGGTAAGACACCGCTATACAACCAGGTTAATGATAGTCTCTGGTTCCATTCATTTCCATGACTGGAATAGACTACGGATGTCTTTATGGTCATATCGTTTACCCTATCCATGGTTTTACTGCCAAGTGCATGACACTTGTCATCATGGATATTGATAAGTCCATTGGATACTTCATTTAATATACTGCACAAGATAAATATAATAAATGAATTAATGCCTTTATTAATAACACAAAATGAGTATAATACATGAATCCAATAAATGTATAATACAAACACAAGGTCCAATGCCTCGGGACTAGGGCATATCCAACAATCTCCCACGTGCACTAGTTCCAACTAGGCATGGACCTAATCCCTATCAATCTAGTATGACCCTCGTGCTTGGGCTGAGCCAGTGCCTTGATCAAAGGATCTGCGATATTATCCTCGGTGTCCACTCTGTGCAATGCAATATCATCTCTCTCCGTGATCTCTCGTATGAGGTGAAACTTTCTGAGCACGTGCTTCGTGTTCTTGTGTGACCAAGGCTCCTTAGCTTGTGCAACTGCCCCATTGTTGTCACAAAAGATATCAACTGGGTCCTGGATAGTTGGTACTACTCCTAACTCAGTGATAAACGTTTTCATCCATACAGCTTCCTTAACTGCATCACACGTCGCAATGTACTCAGCTTCTGTTATAGAGTCCATGATGGTTGGCTGCTTTGAGCTCCTCTAGCTTACAACATCACCATTTAGCAAAAATACATACCCAGATTTCGACTGGTACTCATCCTGGTCGGTTTAGAAGCTCGCATCAGTGTACCCGGTAACTGATAGCACTTCCTGACCTCTGTACACTAAGAAGCTATCCTTAGTCCGGTTAAAGTACTTAAGGATTGCCTTGACAGCCTTCCAGTGATCCTCCCCAGGATCCTACAGGTACCGGCTCATCATACTTAGTACAAAGGCAACATCAGGTCTCATACATAGCATGGGGTACATAATTGATCCTATAGCCGAAGCATATGGAACCAATTTCTTGTTCTCCCTGTCCTCCCTTGTCTTAGGATGGTTCTTCTTACTGAGTTTCTGCCCATGATCCATTGGCAAGAAACCTTTCTTAGCTCGGTCCATGCTGAACCTTTTCAAAACTTTGTCTATGTATGATGCCTGACTTGGGCCCAGAAACTGATTTGATCTATCCCTATAGATCCTGATCCCCAGGATCATCTCAGCTTCGCCCAAGTCCTTCATTGTGAAGCACTTACTCAGCCATTGCTTTACCCCTTGCAGTGTAAGTATGTCGCTTCCAATGAGTAGGATGTCATCTACGTAAAGTACCAAGAATGTGACAATGCTCCCACTAGTCCTCTTATACACATAAGGCTCATCTTGATTCTGTATGAAGCCATATTCCTTTATAGCTTCATTGAATCTAAGATTCCAACTTTGGGATGCTTGCTTCAGTCTATAAATGGACCTTTAAAGCTTGCATACCCTTCCCGGATACTCTGGATCGAGAAAACCCTCAGGTTGTGTCATGTACACATCCTCGAGTAGCTTTCCATTAACGAAAGCGGTTTTGACATCCATTTGCCAGACCTCATAGTCGTACCACACGGCTATGGCTAGCAAGATCCTGATGGATTTGAATATGGCTACTGGTGAAAAAGTCTCATCATAGTCTATTCCATGGACTTGTTTGAAACCTTTCACAACCAGACGCCCTTTGAAGGTATTGTCAGCTTTTAGCTTGTAGCACCACTTGTAACCTATTACCTTAGCACCCAGAGGTGGATCAACCAAGTTCCAAACCTAGTTATCGTACATAGATTGTATCTCTGCCTCCATGGCTTTACGCCAATATGCAGACTGTGGGCTTGCCATAGCCTCCTGGTAGGTTTTGGGTTCTTCCTCATCCCAGATGAGAAGAGTTTGATCATCGGTGACGAGGAAACCATATCGCTCCGGTTCCCGATGATCCCTACCAGACCTTCTACGTCCTTGTGTGGCCTGGGTCGGTGCTTCCTCCTATGGAAGCTCCACCTGGGCCTCCAAGTTATCCTCTTCAGGAGCTTATGGACCTTAAACTTCCCTGAGTTCAACATTGCTCCCACTATCTTTCTTGGAAAGGAACTCCTTTTCTAGAAAGACCCCCTTTCTTGCCACGAACACCTTGTTCTCGGCGGGGTTGTAGAAGTAATACCCTTTGGTTTCCCTAGGGTAGCCATAAACAGGCATTTATCGGTTTTGGGCTCCAGCTTGCCACTATTCAATCTCTTGACATGTGCTTCGCATCCCCAAATCCTTAGGAAAGACACATTGGGCTCCTTGCCCGTCCATATCTGATATGGGGTCTTTTCCACTACCCTAGTCGGAGTATTATTTAAGATGAGAGCTGCTGTCTTGAGGGCGAGTCCCCAGAAACTAATTGGGAGAGAGGCTTGACTCATCATTGAGCGGACCATGTCCAACAGGGTCCTATTCCTCCGTTCAGACACCCTATTCCATTATGGTGTTCTGGGAGGAGTGAGCTGTGGAACTATTCCATGCTCTCTCAAGTATGAGTCAAACTCTAGGCTTATATACTCACCACCTCGGTCTGACCGAAGGGTTTTGATATTCCTGCCTAGCTGATTCTGTACTTCGTTCCTAAATTCCTTAAACCTATCAAAGGTCTCAGATTTATATTTCATCAAATAGACATAGCCACATCTGCTGAAATCATCCGTGAATGTGACGAAATACAGATGTCCACCTCTGGTCGCTGAGCTCATGGGTCCACATACATCTGAATGTATTAGGTCCAATAAGCCAGTGGCCCTTTCAGCCTTCTTGCTACAAGGCGCCTTAGTCATTTTGCCTCGTAAACATGACTCGCATATATCAATTGACTCCAAGTCAAATGAACCTAAGAATCCAGCTTTGTCAAGCCTAGCTATGCGCTTCTCGTTTATGTGGCCAAGATGACAATGCCATAGGTAGACAGGATTGAGTTCATTGGGCTTAACCCTTTTAGTGTTTACGTTATAGACATGATTGGTTTTATTTAAGTCCAGGATATATAGGCCATTATTTAACAGAGCATCTCCATAAAATAATCCCTCTCTAGATAAAGAAATTCTACCATTTGAAATAGTAAAATAAAATCCAGAACTATCCGACATCGAAACTGAAATAATATTCCTGCACATAGCAGGTACAAAATAACATTGTTCTAAAATTAAAACCAATCCACTGGGCATCACAAGGTGATATTCACAGATCTTTATGGTAGCAACCCGTGCTCCATTTCCAACCCGCAAGTCCACCTCTCCCAACCCCAGTGACCTTCTGTTCTTAAGTCCCTGCACATTGCAACAAATGTGAGAACCGCATCCAGTATCCAATACCCAGGATGTTGAAACAGTAAGGTTAATGTCTATAACATAAATACCTGACGAGGACGCACCCTGGCCCCTCCTCTGCTCTCCCATCAGCTTGGGACACGATCTCTTCTAGTGGCATACTTGTCTGCACCCGAAACAGACATCCTCAGGACCTGCCTTCTGCTGGGCCTTGGCCTTCTTATCCTTGGCCTTCTTGGCCTTAGCCTTGCCCTTGGCAAGAGGAGGGTTCCCCTTGTTGACCAGCAGCATCGGCGGACTCTTCTTGATTGATTGTTCAGTAAGCTTGAGCATCCCATGCAGCTCACTAACAGTACGATTCATCCCTTACATGTTGTAGTTCAAGATGAACTGATCGTAAGAATCCGGTAAGGATGCAAGGATTGTGTCCACCGCCAACTCCTAAGAGATGGGCGATCCGAGACAGGCCAATGTATCTAAATAGCCCTTCATCTTGAGCACGTGTGTGCTCACAGATGTCCCAGCCCCCATCTTACAGGAGTGGAATGCCTTATTGGTCAGGTACCTTTCCTGACGAGCTTGCTCCTGAAACATCTCGTTGAGAGTTGTTATCATAGCATAGGCTTGATGGTCCATAAACTGTTTTTGTAGTTCGGGGACCATGCAAGCCAACATAAGGCATGTCACATCCCTATTATCCTTGACATGCGTCTTGTATTCCTCCAGCTGGGTAGCCGGTGGATTACGTCCTTGAGGCGCAGCCGGCACAGGCCTTTCCAGTACGTACTCTTTGGACTCTTGTCTTAGAACTATTCTTAGGTTCCTAGACCAGTCCAAAAAGTTGGGACCAGAAAGCTTGTCCCTTTTTAGGATAGATCGCAATGATAAAGAGTTTTTGTTTGCCATTTAAGAGTTTCTACACAGAAAAACATTTTAGAGTGTTAATAAAGGACTTTACTTTGTTATTCCCATATAGAATTAATAATGAATCAAGTTATTAATTAATCCGAGTTGTTGGGCTCATGGACCGAGATCCATAGTTCATTAAGATATAGCCAGACGAGGGCTTGGTACAACTATACCCTAATTATTTAGGTAGGAACGCAGTCCAATCCCAACCTAGGGACTCTCAGTTTGAAGGGCTTGTTGGCACTTATCCATCTTTGCTTAGGGCTAGGAGAATCCTACTACCTATGCTAAGTCAAAACCTCCATTCAAGTGTTAGAGTATCCCATACCCTAACCCAATACAAAATGACGATACTCCAGTGTATCCTGCAAGGGCATGGTCTACAACTGGCCTATCCCCACTTCGAGCTGGTTTTGAATGAGGGAAGCACTTTTAAGCGACTTAGTAATTTCATCTAGTTATTAGATTCAATTAATAACGGCTTACATACATAAGGCGGGTGAAAAGTGTTGTTGGATCATACATTCACACATGCAAATAAATATAAAGCATAATTAAATAAATAAGTAAAATGGACTGCTATGGGCTTATATTACATCCTAACATTATTCTAGTAAGCCTATACTAGAAACAAATATTAGGTGGGCCTCCATCTTCTTCGTTCTGGGCTTGCACCTCCACTTGGGCTCACCACTCCATGGGCTTCTTCTTTTACAAATTTTATAATCAGTAAATAAAATAAAATTACATTAAAAAGAAAAACGACACACAGGCCGTATTTACCCAAAAAAGAAAATACAACCCATCTCGAATAAGGCCCAATAGCATCCAATCATACAAAATATTTAATCACCCATATGCATCCAATACATATAATTCATAAGCATGTTATAATGCATGATTTAAGCCCATTTCAATTATGTCCAAGCCATTATTATGAAATTGCCAATTTTGGCCCACCATGGTTCTAACCCTTAACGGGCTTTGGGCCTCCAGCCCAGGCAGTCCAACTGCTCCCACTGAAATTGGGAAACCATAGGTCCAATTCAACCGTTCAAGTAATTGTGCCAAAATTACTCAAACCAATTTCAATTAACAATATTAATTTCCAAAATTAATATCACATGAATAAAATTAAATTTCATTCAAGAAACCATACGCATTTAAATTATAGAAATTTAAACACACGAATTTTAAAACCAATTAAAATTTCAAAACTAGGCCCCGGGCCCAAAACCCGCCAAATCCAAAAACACTAGGCCTGGCCCGCTGCGGCTAGAGGCAGCAGCAACGCAGCCGCCGTGCGGCAGCCACTGCCCAACAGCGGCAGTCCGCTGCACCGGCAGCGGCAGCCGCTACTGGTGCAGCAGACAACGGAGGCGATTCCGCCTCCGGTAGCCCTGCACGCCGGGAACAGCCAGATTTTTTTTATTAAAATAGAAAATAATAATAAAAAAAAAACATGGCATCCACATCAAGAAATTCACCAAGAATCTCAAACATACAATTAAAATAAACAAACATAAACCCATATGCATATCCAATTTCAATTGTACAAAAACAAATGGAAAAAATCTTATACCCAAACCAAGAATCCCAATAAAAAAATCTCCCATTTTAAAACAAGGGATTCAACCAATTTTAACAATTTCCATGGATCAAAAGCCCGCTCTGGTACCACTGTTGGGATTTTTCACCGGAAATCACCCGATTAAAGCAGAAGAATGTGATGATTTCCTCAAATCCGTGCCTAGGAGCAATTGAGATGGAAATTGGAAAAACAAAAATTTAATCACAAGAGATAAATCTCTTACCCAGAATATCTCTTTGAGAGATAGATGCAGACTGCAGAAATCAATCTAGAATCCCTCCTCATTCACGTACACGAACGCCTAACGAATACCACCTGTGCTAGCGTCGGAAAACACAAAACTTTGGAGAGGGGGAGGAAGAATTTTGGCCACAGTGTGTTGTACTCACTAGGCCGAAAATCCTAGGGTTATTTTAACCCTAGGTGGTTGAAATTCTCAAGGAGAATTTCGGCCCAATTAGCTTATCCTTTTGTATGGGCTTCCATCTTTTATTTCAGGCCCAACCTGTTTTAATTAGTCTGGTTTAAATTAATTTCAAGCCCAACTTTAATTTACCCATGTATTTAATATATTACACCAAGCAACATATTATTTACATTCAAATTAAAATTGGTTTGACTAATTAATTTAATCCATTAAATTAAAATTAGATCTTCATAAAATAAATTCATATGTAAACCTATACATATGAATATTTCCTTCCAGGAAATAATCTCATAATTAATCCAATCAATTATGAGAAGCCAATTAAATATTAATTTTATTATTATGATCAATTCAATTGATCTTTATAATATAATTAATATATGTTCCTCTTTCTCTAAAGTGTAGACTCCAAGTATACATGTGATTCCTTAAGTCAGTGTTCAGTCGCTCAATGTGTACGATCCCATGGGCCTATCTTTATATTGGTAGTGGGCCTGTGGCCCACAGACTACAGTTGGGCTCTAGCAAGCCACTACAGCCGCCAATTAAGATGGAGATGGCAGTCTAACTGTTATCATAACCCTGTAGTTTGAACTTGTATATCCCATGTTATCGATATCGGTGTCTAACATAAAGGCATGGATTGATCACCCTCTTTAGGTGTCCGGACATTAACTTGATCCCGAATGTACTGAAGCTCACAAACAAGTTCCAACTTGTTTGGGTGTGGCCACACTCTTATCAATCACATTCATCAAGAGGCCGGTCATATCTTCTCAGTGGACTACTGAGTGACAAATCCCTTCTGCATATCCATAGCATCGCCATGCTAAGTGACATACCCGAAAGTACCCATACTTGGCACCCTATTACAGGCCCTTTAGGCGTACCCCTAAGTATGCAACCTTATATGCAATACCATCATATGGTCAGGTCAAAGAATCCATACAAGTACTACTTATGATACTATACCATGTGGATTTCTCGTTTAGTGGATCTATCCAGTACCATGCCCTTTTTACATGTACCCATTAACTTGGTTGACATCCCATGTCCAATGACCGGTAAGACACCGCCATACAACCAGGTTAATGATAGTCTCTGGTTCCATTCATTCCCATGACTGGAACAGACTACGGATGTCTTTATGGTCATATCGTTTACCCTATCCATGGTCTTACTGCCAAGTGCATGACACTTGTCATCATGGATATTGATATGTCCATTGGATACTTCATTTAATATACTGCACAAGATAAATATAATAAATGAATTAATGCCTTTATTAATAACACAAAATGAGTATAATACATGAATCAAATAAATGTATAATACAAACACAAGGTCCAATGCCTCGGGACTAGGGCATATCCAACAATGCTCTAGGTAAGACCCTATCTAGGGTATTCTCCTTGACTTCCTATTGCAGGACAATCCGAAGATTCCTCGATCAGTCCAAGAAGTTAGGTCTAGATAAATTGTCTTTCTTAAGGACAGATCACAGTAAAGAAGTGTTGTTATGGTTTGCCATTAATCTACACAGAAAACATTAAGGCTGCAATTAATAAAAAGTCTTTTGATTTTTCCACTTAATGAATAATATTCCAATTTTATTTGTTCATGTTGGTTATGCTCTTTAAGTGGACCAAGATCCATATTTCACCACGACTTAGTCAACTTGAGCTTGTACACCTAACCCTTGGTTATTTAGGTAGGATAACATGCAATCCACATCTTATGTGACTCTTGGTTTAGTGGGATTATTAGCACTTTCCCACCTGTGCCTAGGGTCCAGACATTCCTTTCCTATGTTAAGTCAAAACACCAATCGAGTGTTAAAGTGCAACTTTTGCCTTTAACCCTGGTCTCATGAAGATGGCCCAAATGTACCCAGCTTTGGCACAACCCACATTTAGAAGATCGACACTTTGGTGAGGTCCAATTATGGAAGGCACTTTTAAGTGACTTAATATTTGATGGAACCAATTCAGTTTAAAAGGGCTTACACACAAACGCAGTTGATATGGAGAACATATATAACATGCATAATCAATATATATAAATGTGACAGATCATGGGCCCATAACACAACCTATTAGAACAACTAGCATCCTATTCTAGTTGTATCCTCCAACAGGCCAGGCATGGACACCATCTCCAGGCTTTATCACCTTCTAGGCTTGGACATGTAAATAACAAAGGAATTGGCCTAATACAATTTTTTTATTTATTCCAAATAAAAGAAAAATTACTACAAATATAATGGCTCGCAGGCCACAATAACTAAAAACTGAATTTACAATCTATCTTCAGAAGAGCCCATGAAATGCACAGCTAATCAAATTACAACATACATCACAACATCCAATCAAATCACATCTATTGCAATAAAGTATGCATGATTATTTTAACCAATTTTATTTGCCATAGCCATTATGGAAATTACCAATTTTGGGATTCTTGGTCTAAACCTTATGACAGGCTTAGGCCCAAGGCCCATCGACCAATCTCATTGTCTCCTACTAGAATGGGGCGACCAAGAAAACTCGAGTTAGCCATTCAGAGATTTGTGCCAGAACCTCTCAAATCAATTTCCTTTACCAATTTCAATTTCAACATATCTAATATGATAAAATCTCAACCAAGAAACCATGCGCATCCAATACATAATTAAATAAGCGAATTTTAAATTTTAAAATTCACCATCTCGGGGGATACAAAAACCCATAAAACCAGAAAACCAGGCCCAAGAAGAAAATGCCAGAAATCTGGTCTCAAATCAATAGCCGTTTGTCTGTATAAAACAAAAGATGTACAACAGTGCAGCTTAAGACATCAGCTGTGCTGTTACAGACAACAGTTGTGCGGCTCTTGGCTACTCCAGCACGGCAAACCAAAAGAACATCTTGCCAACCGAGACACTACTGCCATATGGCTCACTGCATAACAGCCATACGGCTTTATCGGCGACTATGCGGCTGTAGTCTGTACAAAATGTAGAAAACTAAAATCACCACAGAAACCATAACCGTACGGCTCACTACGCTACAGACGTGCGGCTATTGCGTCACCTGTGCGGGTGTTCGTTACAGCCGTATGGCTCTGGTTTTCAGGGGCGATTCTACAAAAAAATCTCCAGCAAAAACCAGTCTGTTTCTCCACACAAACACATCGAAAACAGAATGGAAAATAGGAGAAAACAAACCCAAAACCTAGAAATCCATTCAAACAAAGCTAGGGTTCCCAAAACCCAAAAGATTCAAAAACCAATCCAAATCAAAGATGAAACCCTAACTCAACCAAATCCATAACTAAAGCTAAAGAAGCTTTGATACCATTGTTGGAACCTATCCTGGCTTGAAAACAAAACAAATTTTGCGGAATCATTGTTGTCAAGCTAAGGTTTGTGCCCAAAATCCCAAAGCTAGGTTATGGATCCAACAAAAAAAAAGAGGGAGAAATTGGATTTCTCACCTAAGCCATCCCCGCACTAGATTGATTTGATTAAGGGCTTCCTATGTCACGCCTCTACGTTCCCACTCGTGGAGTCTCATCAACCGGAGTGCTAGCTCTTAAACCAATGGTTTCTCCCTTACACCAAAACCCCTTTTGCACAAGGGAAGAAAATGAGATGGAGGCTTGGTCTTTAACCTTAGGGTATTAGGGTTTATTTTTTCCCTTTTATGTATGATACATAAACCAAGATACCCAAAATATGTAAAATATCCATTATACTTTACATATATTATTATTTAATCAAAGTCACCACATTGTAACTTTGAAAAACCATAAAACGAATTTCTCATCATGGTTTATTTTATTTTATTTGGACTCAACAATTGATCCAATAAAATAAATAATCCAATAATTAATATGTATCCAATACATATCAATTGGTCCATCATAAAGCCCGTTTAAACTCCTAAGCGTGCAATCCTGTATGCACATCCATATGTTGGCCATGGGCCCGAAATGACATTCGCCCCATAAGTTGTAAATGGGCTCTAGCAAGCCGTTACAACCCCTAATTGGGATGGAGATGTCAAAATGAAAACGACATACACTTGAAGTATTCTTATATGATCCTTTGCACATCTGATATCGGCGTCCTACACAAGGCATGGAACTGTCATCCTTCTAAGTGCTAGGACATTTACTTGACATCTAAGTAGACTAATAAGATCAAATAAATGATTATCCAATAATCATTCTATTTGGGTACGACTGTACACTACCCAGTCTTACTCATCAAGTGGCCGGTGATATCATCTCTTCGGTGAAGAGATAGGTAATTCCTTCACATTACTCCCAGTCCCAACATGGTTCCCGATATACCCAATGCACCCATACTTGGCACCTAGTTATGGGCCCGTTAGGCGCACATCAAAGTATACAAGGTCACATCTAGTAGTGTAGTAATATCGAGTCTAAGGATCCAACATAAGCAATACGTGTGAAACACTTATGACACTTGACCATGTAGTGTTCTCATAAGTGGATCGATCCAGTACACTATTCATTATCATGCACCTATATCCTTGATAGACTTTCCAAGTCTTATGGTCGACAAGACACCACCCATCCTACAAGGAACATACTAGTCTTTAGTTATATTTATTCCCATGATTATAACAAACTAGGGATAGCTTTAAAACTATGTTCTTCAAGCTCATGGTCTTACTTGTTCAGTACATGCTACTAACAAACATGAGCAAACACCAGTTTATGGATTCTTAATATTTATTAACTGCACAAGTAATTCAATAAATATGATTATGTCTTTTATTAATATTTAAGAAAATGTAAATACAAATATACAAAACACCAAATATAACATCTAAGGACTAGGGCATACACCAATAAGTTCAGTAATAAATAGCAATATTCTCAGTATTCAAAAATAATATTCATAAGTATTTTTGTGTACTTGACTAATAGTATTAACTCAATACTTAGTCAAGTTACGAACATCATTATCTTTTTCAAGAAAGATTTTAACCCAGAAGCATAATAATAAAGTACGGAAGCAAGTACTGAAAAACAGGTAGTAGTAATGTAAAGAGAAAAGGGCAAGAAAATCAAACACAATAGATTTTATGGAGGGTTCGATATACGTTTCCTACTACTCTCCCCAATGTACCTTCCCTTGAGAGTTTCCAATCTACTATAAATTCTTTTCATTGGTAGAATTCAAACCTCTTTACAATTTAATGATATCTCTTTTTAATAAATACCCTCCTTACAATATTAGATACATTAAGTCACTATTTCTTCCTAAGTAGTACATCACAATAAGTATTGCAATAAAGACAGGTTTTAAGCACGCAAACTATTTTCTTAAGTTTGTTTCTTCTCTAAAAGCTTCAACAATTTTTCAATGGAGCTCGAGCTTCAATTTATAAAATCTTTTCAAAAATAGTTATCTGTAGACAATCAGACACATGGCTCTAGCCATTTGAGAGATGACTTTGAATAATCATATTTGGTGATAAACGTTTGAAACAAAACTAGTAAGTCTTCAATAACGACTTTCTCATTGACCAAATTACTGAAATTGGATGCTATTCCATTTTCTGCCTCAGATAAGAAACTTTCAATATCATGAGAACAAAAAGATGCCTTTCTTATTTGATCAACATTAGGTAGAAAAAATTTTCTTGGAGAGCATGCACAACTACCTTTTGCATCTTCCTGTGCCAACATGTGAGTCATGTGAAAGTATGAAACTTATCCAAATATGGAATTGTGCATTTTGTTTCTCTTTAACCAAAGTTCCTATCTTTGCTAAACTTAAATTCAAACAAATGTTCCTCATAGCAATGAATTAAGGTCCTGCTTGAAAATAATAAATTAAAAATGTAGAATTTGTTTGTAAATGAATTCATGTGGAATTCAATTGTAAAAGAATTCTCATGATTCGAATGAGATAACTTAAATCACAAAATTGAAATGAATTCTATAAGTTTATCATTGGAATGAATGAGTAAAAATATTTAATCAGTGCTTATTTCATGATCAATTGCCCTTATTAATAAGTTTTAACCGTAAATAACCAATTAATTATGGACCACAAATATAAAATTACCTAACTATAGGGTTTTTTTAACAAACGAGATTGAGATATAAATATTTTGTTTATCATATTGTCTTTTTTTGTTTCCAGCTAAATAGCACAACTTGAAGTTGTTCAAGCATTTCTTAGATGACCATTCTATAAATTAATTTTGAGTACGCTAATAATTGAATTTGAGACATAACTTAAGCGACTAGAGGCTTTTACCATTCAAATAACCTTAATTAGTCTGTATAACTAAAAAAATATAATTTTTTTCTTATCCTTCACAATATTTGAAATAAAATAAAATATAATCAATTAAAAAATAAAATAATAATAATTGGTTAATATTTAGAATCAATATTGAAAAAAGTTAACAAACAAAAAATTATATGAAAAAATAAAAACATAATAAAAGTGTCGTGATGGTAGAATTACCCAAAATATTTCATCGCATAAAATTAATATGGAATTCATTTGTAAATTACACCTATTTTGATGGAATTTGCTCAATGCATATTAACTTCCTTAATTTTTTTCTTTCATTTTAATAACAAAAATTTAGAATTTGAAATAAATTTCTCAAAATTTTGAGGAATTCATTCATTCCAGGCGGAGCTTAAATTAATCCAATAATTTGAAATAAATATAAGGATTAACGAGCTGAACTTAATTCAGTTAATAATTTTTAAATTACTAAATATAGTTTGTCATCTTAAAAAAAAAATAATTATACCTGTGACTTGAATATGTAATGTAATGAAAAAGTTAATCAAATGCCAATTGTGAAATTCAATTTTGGAGCCATAAATTTTTTATTTGTGAATGAAAATTGAAAACTCTAGTTTTAATTTTATTTTAGTAATACAAAATTTAATTATTTATATAAGATAAATATATAACTAATACTATGTATATATAATAATATAAATAATTATAAGTGGGCATTTTGACGGGGATCCCCGCTGTGACTAAACGAGGACGGGGATGGGAGCGCGGGCGGGAAGAGGTAATCTCATCCCATCTCCGTTTATTATTCAAGGATAAATTTATCTCCATCCCCGTCCCGCAGGGATCTTAAACTGGGAATTCCTGTTCCCGTTCGGGCGGGACCTGTGTCCCTGTTGACAACTCTAAAAATAGCTAGTGTAAAAAACATAATGCTTTTTTATGCATGGGAGACCAAGTTAAGAATAAAATAAATAAATAAATAAATAAATAAAAATTTATCAAAAATTCAAAATAGATAAATAAAGTTGTTTTCTACTTTTCTTTAGTTCCTTTTGCCAAAATTTTCTGTACGTGTTAAAAAAAAAAAAAAAAAAAATCTTTTCGGGCTTTAATCATAACTCTACTTAGTTTTAACTTTTAAATTTCACGAATTGATTAATGGCTTCTTATATGAGTAGATGCAAAAGTTTTGAAAATTTCATTTCTGAAAAAAAGAAAAAGTTAAACATGCTTAAGTTTTTAATTTTCTAATATTACCCATCCATAATTGATGTTGGTAGTAAGCTAATTATACTTCTTATTCTATAGTAAACTAATTTTCATTTGTCTTCCTTAACATGGTAGGTCCCAACATTTTGATTAAGTTGAAAAAGAATTAAATACTTATATTGCAAGTAGATTATATGTACTTTAGTGTTGAGTTATCTACGATTTATGTATATTTTATGTAACAATAAAGTTTAATTTATGTATATTTTATGTAACAATAAAGTTTATGTACCAAAGTGTGAAATAGGGTAGTTAAAATTAAATCATATGTTTGTTGATAAAACCGTATGTCTTATATATTTAAATTAGTTTTAAAATTTTGAATTAGTTTACAGTTTCTAATTCAAAAATCATAGTTAAAAAATAATAAAAAATGATTAAAAAAATGGAGGAAGTCCATATGTGAAACAAAAATAATAAAAATGATTAACTTTCAGAAAAAGAAAAGACTTTACAGCGTCCACAAACATTAATTTAACCCTTGGAAAAATGATAATTCATAAATATCTGCTAATGAAATGAGCAAATTCATACTTGCCGATGTGAGGCAATTCTAGTTAGAGGTGAGTGATGGATTCAATTAAATTCTTCGGATGACCCAGGTACGGGTTACTACTCTGACCGGATCTGATATTGCTCCTGCAAGATAGAAGAGATGAGACACCGGTAACCTCTGGGGTAGACTCCGATGCCTAAGTCAGTATGCTTATTGTAGATTGTGAGTTTTAGGGAAATAGAACAGAGTTGAATAGAATGGAATGCCCTTACCTCAAAAGTGCACCCTCCTTTTATAGGAGATGTGGTAGAGTTGGATTGGTATTGGAAGAGCTTACCAATCTAACTTCCAGCCAATCTGAAAGATTAATCATAGAGGGTCCACGTGGGTAGCGCTCTTGCCCTAGTAAAACACGGGGAGTGGACTCCTAATTGGACACCACCTCTTCTCCTAGGATTTCTCCACGGATCAAGGAAACTTAATCCGGATCTGTTCAGGGGAGGTTAGGATCCGGATGTGGCAACCGGCTTCTTTAACTGGGTGAGGGAATCTGAGTCCGGACTACCGGATGGTACCGGACCGGATGTCATCAGAAGTCCCCCCCCCCCCCCCCAAGTAAAAAAAAAACCCTTTAGGGTTTAACGTCTAAAACCCTGCCTAGGAACTCGTGCTCACCCACTGTTTGCCACGTACTGTGTAGCTGCAGAGACGCGACCTTTGATTTGACTCCTAATTTTCAAATGTTGCGACCGTTCGATTTCCTACCAGAAGGATATTTAATTCGCTGATTTTGGCTCTGAGCGTCATTCTGTGTTTCTTTGCATTTTCACTACCCAAAACCAGTAAGTTCTCTCTTCCTTCCTCTGCTGCTTCTGCTGCTTTTGTATATTTTTCTTCTATTCCCTGTTCTTAGTTCTAGGGTGAAAACTTCTTGTTTGTCGGTTGGGATTATGGGTTCTTCAAGTTATTCGTGGACTTCTAGCACTGCTCCTCGCCCTGTATCCCTTTCTGTGGAGGTGGATTCCGACGCCGCTAGGCTTTCTACGTCAGAGTCTTCTGAGAGAACTCTCTCTGCCTTTCTACGTCAGAGTCTTCTGAGAGAACTCGCTCTGCCGGAGAGACCAGTGCACTGATATACCTCCCTGAGTCCTCTCAGGCGGTTGGGAATGCCATAGGACCCCTAGGATATCAGAAATGGCCTCCTCCATCACCTTCCGTGAGATACACCAATTGGCTTCTGACTACACCTGGTTAGAAGCCTATGAGTGCCTTATCCCTGCTTCTAGCCAGAGGGTTCACCTCCCTCCACCTGGTTATTTCTCTATCTATCTCCAACATGTAGTGGGCGAGTTCACCTACCCGCTCCCAGAGGGGATCTGTGCTGTATTGAACCGGTACGGGGTGTGTCCGGCCCAGCTTCACCCGAATGTCATGGAAGACGTATGCGCCACGTATTGGTTATGCTGTAACCTCAGCATCCGACTGACCGGTGCCCTCTTCTGGCATATCGCCACTCCTGTTCTCCGGAACACAAACAGCGACCACCTTACCATGGCTAAAGGGCCTCTCTTCCGGTTTTTTTCTGGCCGCACTTCATCTATGAAGGGGTTCAAGAACCTGTTTTTCTTCATAAAGTTGAAGGAAAATGTTCCTTCCTTTCCCACCGCCTGGTCTTTACAGTCAGCAAGTGAGATGCGGGGGGAGAAAGATAAGCTCTCGCCCCAGGAACAGGCTCACCTGGATCTGCTGACGGCTGTCCCGACTCAATACTGGAAGCTTCAGTATGCCACTAGGGCTTACCGCCAAGGGTTGCCATTGGCAGCGCTTGATGACCAGACCGGTATACTTGTGTTCTTTAATGATCCCTTAGAGGGCCGAGGTATTTGTTTATACTTATTTTTGTATTTTCCCTTTGTGGCAGGGATGTTACTTGCTGATACTGTTGCAGCCTTGCGTGCCCGGAGGAGTGGATCAAAGGCGTCGACTGCCGCAGCCGCACCGGTCCCAGCCATCTCTTCTGCTGGTCCACCGGATCCAGTTGATATTCCTAATGGGAGTGTGGATTCCGCACTTGCAACTAAGAAGAGGTCCGGCGTTCCCATATCCGGTTCGGATAAAGGGAAGAAAGCCCGAGTGGTATGTTCTTCCTGTTTTCTTTCTTATTTAGGTGATACTAAGTTGTGGTGCTCAATTTTCCTTGCTTCACAGGAAGTAGCACCTGACTTCTCTGGTTCGGTAAATACCGATAGCCCCATAAGGGACATCCTTATCTCAAAATTTGGCAAGGATGCTAGTCTGGCCGATCCCTTGGTACAACTAGAGCTGAGCAACGGGATGTACCTCCCTGGTGACTCCTCCCGGATGAAGAATCTGACTAACCGGACCATCGGGACTCAGGTCTTGAGCAAGTTGTACACAGTAAGTCCTGGACTTTTCCCCTCATCTTCTGGCTGTATATAATTGTCTTTGTTTGTATTTGTAGGCCATCCCTTTCCTCTACGAGGAGCTGAAGAGAGTGGAAGAGGTGGATCGTATCTACGATCAGAGTATTGCCGGCGCTCTAGAGAGAAAAAAAGCTGGAAGAGGGTTTGACTAAGGTGAAAGCGGAAGCCGAGCAGCAAAAGAAGGCTCTTGATGCTGTTGTCGCTGAGAGTGCGGCCCTTAAACACTCTCTTCAGCTAACCGAAGCGGCCCTTGAGCGGGAGAAGAAATCCCGTGAGAGCGACCGGGTGGCGGCAGAGGAGAAGCTGAAGGAAAGAAAAGTGCTCTGAGGTTCACCCTGATGTGTCTTTTGGCGACATAGAGGTGGACTTTCCTGATGAAGCTGATCTCCCTGAGGAGGAAGAGGATGCTCCCCCTGTTGTCTTGGTGCCTGAAGAAGGATCAGTCGAGCGATCTGGGGATCAGGCTAGAACGTAGGATCCTTGACATTATTGTAAATGTAATCATTTCCCATAACAGGGCATTTAATGAAATGGAAATTATTGTGATACGGTTTTACTTTAGTTTCAGTGTTTTTGGTGTTTGAAAGCAAACTTAAATGTAAACATTAAATGTGTTCGGAAGCGAATCTGCTTGTGGCTGCTATTGATTGAAGCCGGGTTTAAATTGTCATTCGGAATCGAATGTTTAGCTAGGACAGCAATTTTACCAAAAGCGAATAAAAAAGGTTAAGCATAGAATATATTCGAAAGCGAATAAAAATGGTCAAGCATAGAAAAAATATATTCGAAAGCGAATTTTCATTAAAGTATGAAGATACAGCACTAGAGCTATAGTTGCCTCGTTAAAAACCTCAGCAGGGAAAACCCTGTGGGAAAAAACAGCTGCCGAGGGAAAAAGAGTGCAACATGCTTTACTAGTGATATTTTCTAAGTGCTCTCGAATTCCATGTGCGTGGAATGTCTCTTCCGTTAATGTGGCATAATTTGTACGTGGCCGGTCCTAGAGCCTTATCAATCCGGTATGGTCCCTCCCATTTGACAGCTAGCTTTCCTTTTCCTTCCCTAGCTTGTGAGGCCTCCGTGTCTCGCAGCATAAGATCTCCCAGCTGGAAGGCTACCGCCCTTACTTTCTTATCATGGTATCGAGCGACTTTATTTTTGTATGCTGCCATGAGGACGAAGGCCCTCTTTCTTCTTTCCTCCAGTGAGTCCAAGTGAAAACGAAGGTTGATGTCATTCTGAGCTTCACTGTAGTAAGTCACCCGGTCATTGGGGGAGCCTATTTCCACCGGGATCACTGCTTCGGTACCTTATGTTAGGGCGAAGGGAGTCTCCCCTGTGGCGTGTCTTGGAGTGGTTCTGTATGCCCATAGTACGCTATTAAGCTCATCAGCCCATGCTCCCTTGTGCCCCTCCAACCTTTTCTTGATGCCATCACATATGGTACGGTTGGTAACCTCTATCATGCCATTGTTCTGTGGATGTGCAACCGAGCTACACCTGTGTGTGATGTGGAAGCTTTCGCAGAACTCTTTGAATTTTCTGGAGGTGAATTGGGTCCCATTATCTGTGATGATTGCGTTCGGTATGACGAACCTTCCTAGGATGTATTCCTCCACAAAGGTTATTACTTTTTCAGGAGTGATGGTGGAGAAAGCTTCTGCTTCCACCCATTTGGTGAAGTGATCAACCGCAACAATTATCCACTTCCTCTGTCTACTTGCTTCCGGCATCGGGCCCACAAGGTCGATCCCCCATGTGGCCAGGCTGTTAGGATGGGCTGTTGTTCCACCAGGGGTTGGTTGGTTTTCTTGGTGTGTACCTGGCACTGGTGACAGGTTGAGATGTAGGCGTCTTCGTCTTCTTTCATTGTTTCCCAGAAGTACCCCATGAGCATTGCTCTGCAGACTGTGGTCTGGGTGGCCTGATGTGACCCGCAAATCACTTCGTAGAGTTCTCTCAACATGTAGTTCCCTTCTTCTGGCGAGACGCATTTCATCCACTGGCGATTGAAAGACTTGCGGTAAAGCTGTCCGCCTATAATAGCATACCTAGCAGATTTCCTTGAGATTCGGTGAGCAGCTGATTCATCTTCTAGCAGTATTCCCTCTTTTAGGAAGTCAATGATGGGTGTCATCCAGCACGCGCTACCGTGGTCTATTGTCATGGCTTCGTTTTGCTCCTTGCTAGGGTGTGATTGTACCTCGTATGGACAGTGTAGATGTTGCCAATCTTCCTTGCTGGAGGCGGCTTTAGCGAGGTCATTCACCAAGCTGTTAGCTTCCCGGGGTATGTTTTCTATCTTCCATATTGTTCCTTGCGCCTCAATCTGTTTCAGCAATCTCCGGACCTTGTCCAAATATCCTTTCATGGCCGGGTCTCGCACTTCAAAGTGCTTGTTTATCTGGTTTGACACCAATATCGAGTCGCTGAGTATCCGAACTCTGTCTGGCCCTATCTCTTTGATCAGTTCAAGTCCTTTGATCATCGCCTCGTATTCTGCTGCGTTATTTGTCGTTGGAAAGTCCAACTTCACTGTATAGTGGAGTCGGATCCGGTTTGGTCCTTTGATATATATGCGTTCTCCGGCCCCTTCCTTTGACGACGCTCCGTCCACAAAGACGTCCCATTCTTCAGATGGAGGTGTTGAGTCGTGCTCGAGGTCTTTGAACTCTATTACGAAGTCTGCTAGGATTTGAGCTTTCAAGTCTTGTCTGGGTTCGAATCTGATGTCGAATTCTCCTAGACGTATCGCCCATTCCGCCAATCTCCCAGATGTTTCAGGCCTTTGCAGCACCTTTCTGAGCGGGAATCCGGTTCTAACGATGATGATATGCACCTGGAAGTAGGGCCTCAGTCTGTTGGCTGCGAAAGCAGGGCTAGTGCCATTTTCTCAATGTTGGGATATCTTGTCTCTGCCCCTCGTAATACCTTACTGGTGTAATACACCGGATACTGCTGTCCGCCCTCTTCTCTTACTAAAACCGATCCAACGGCTTCTTTGACAGCTGCTAAGTATACATACAATTTTTCTCCCGGTACCGGTCTGCTCAACAGCGGGGGTGATGTGAGAAACTGCTTCAGTTGGTCAAACGCCTCATGGCACACCTTATCCCACTTGAAGGCCTGCCCTTTCTTAAGCGCTTTGTAAAATGGCATGCATCTTTTTACGGAGAATGAGATGAACCTTCGTAGGGCGGTGACTCTTTCATTTAGCTTCTGGATGTCGTTGAGGGTCTTGGGCGAAGCCATCTCTAATATTGCCTTTATCTTCTTCGGGTTTGCTTCAATCCCCCTCTGTGAGATCATGAAACCCAGGAATTTACCAGCCCGTACTCCGAATATGCATTTTTCCGGACTAAGCTTAAGCCTGTGCCTCTAGAGGATGGAGAATGCCTCCCTTAAATCTCTTGGGTGGTCATTCAGGGTCCGGCTCTTGACAATCATGTTGTCTACTTATACTTCGACCGTCCTCCCAATCAAATCTTTAAACATACCATTCACCAATCTCTGGTAGGTGGCTCCTACATTTTTTAATCCGAAGGGCATGACCTGGTAACAGTATGTCCCTTTGTGCGTTATGAAAAAGGTTTTCTCCTGATCCGCCAGGTCCATGGGTATCTGGTGATATCCGGATGTCACGTCAAGGCATGAATATATGGCGTAACCGGCAGTCGAATCGACCAATTGGTCAATGTTGGGCAGTGGGTAGCTGTCTTTGGGACATGCCTTATTGAGATCGGTGAAGTCAACGTAGATGCGCCATTTTCCACTAGCCTTCTTTACCATCACTACGTTCGCCAGCCATTTGGGGTATTGAACTTCCCGGATATGTCCTGCCTCAAGCAGCACTCTTCCTCGATTGCCCTCTGTCTTTTCAGTGAGTACTTTCGCCTCTTCTGGACCACTGGAGTTGCTTCCGGGTTTACATTGAGTGAGTGTTTCATTATTTCTGAGGGTACTCCTTCTATGTCACTAATTTTCCAGGCGAATGTGCTCTGCTCTTCTTTTATTACTTGTATGATCTGCTCCTTGATGCCACTATCTGGCTCTTGGGATACCCATATGTTTCTGTCTGATACGATGTTCTGTCTTTCTTTCCTCTTCCTCCGGGCTTCTCTCTGGTTGCAGAGAAGCCAGATATGTCCTTTGGGCTATCTGCTGGCTTCCTCTGGCTATCACCGATCCGGAAGCGGTGGGTATTTGTAACGTCAGATACCGGATTGATAAGACCGCCTCTGACTCTAAGAGAAGTGGTCTCCCTAGTATGGCGTTGTATGCCAACGGAGAATCTATTATGGTGAAATCTGCCTTTGTCCTCCATACGTGTTTCTCGTCCCCTATTTCCATATCCAACGTTACCTGACCTGTTACCGGTACAGTGTGTCCACTGAGGCTGACCAGTGGGGCGTGAACCGGATGGATTCGATGGGGCGCTACTCTCAACTTCTCTACTGCCTGTTTGGTGATGATGTTGGTTGAGCTTCCCGTGTCCACCAGGATACGCTTGACCAGGTAACCTTCGATCTCTGCTTCCATGACCAAGGCGTCTGTATGGCCTGGTGCTACTCTGTTCTCCGAGAAGGGAGGGTTAGGCTTGGTGTCTCTTTCGGTTTCTTTGACTCTTTTGACCTTTTTGGCCGGCGGATCTCCTCCTGCTATTACCATAACCACTCCTTTCGTTCTTTTGATCGGTTGGCACTCTTCATCAGCCGATCGTTTTGGTTCCTCTTTGCCTTTCCTCTCCACAAACTTTCGGAGCCTGCCTTTCTTCATGAGTTCTTCGATGTCCTCAACCAGCCGCTTGCAGTCGTCCGTGTCATGGCCGTTTACGCGGTGGTATTTACAGAACGTTCTCTCGTCTTCTCCCATAATCTACCCTCTCCTAGCTTCCGGGTAGGATAGGCTCTTCTTGTCTCTGATTTTCTTGACCGCTACTAGTACCTCACTTAGCGGCCGGTTAAGGGGTGTGAATCCTCTCGGTTATCTATGGTCCCTTCTATCCCTCCTAGACCGCCTATCTTCTGATCTCCTTTCTCCCTCTTTATTATGCCGGACCGGTGCACCCACTTCATCTAGTTCTATGAATGTCTTTGCCATGGAGATCATCTGGGTTACATTTTGGGGCTTCCTCAGGACCAGGTCTGCCTTTAGTCTTTCATTAGTTGTGTTGGCAATGAATGCTTCTAGAGCCGTATGGAAATCCAATCTCCGAATCTCCACTATTGCTAGGTTGAATCGGTCGATGAATTCTCGGAGGGACTCTCCTTGCCTCTGTTTTACATCGTGTAAGGTTCTACTAGCTGTTCTGGTAGGGACTGAACCATAGAACTTGGTGCAGAATTGCTCCCTGAGCTGTTCCCAACTATTGATTGAGGCCGGTTCTAGCGTTTCGAACCAATACGAAGCCGGATCCACCAGTGTTGATGAGAATAATCTGCACATTAGTCCCTCATTGGCCCCAGCTATCTCCATCCTATTTTTGTAGTTTCTGGAGTGGACATAGGGGTCTGTTTTCCAATTATAATTCTCGAAATTCAGCTGTTTGAATTTGGGGTCGCATGGTATGTTCAGGATCCGGTTGGTGAAACATGATCCTCCACTTTCTAATAGAGGTTCTTGTATGGGCATTGAGAATTGGGAGAAGTAATGTTTGAATAATGCCATCATCTTTGGCTCGTCCGCTCCTTCCGGCGTAGGTGTTGCTGTTTGTGCTAGAGGTGGACCCAACATGTACCCGTGGGTAGGATGATGTCTGGACTAGGGTCTGGAAGTTGGATAGCCTGGTTTGTGACATCGTTAGAGCCGGTGGTACCCCCATCATTGTATGTTGGGTTGTAAGTTCCCCATATCCAGGAAAGATCATGTTTGGCTGATTTATCTGCCTGGAGTCTCCTGAGAAGGCGTGTACTGGTTTTGTCATCGGCGGGACCATGGTGTACTCTGTTAGTGGGAAAAGATTTCTAGCCACTCCCATTCCTAAGCTGTCAATTCTTGTGATCAGAGGAGACGTGTTGCTGCTGATGGTTGGTCCAACCATGCCATAATTTTGAATTTGAAGAATCGCCTGCCTCAGGTCTCTGGCATCAGCGGGGCTCAGGTTGCTGGCTATGCGATTGATTACCGCTGCCTGGGGAGATATGGATGAGTTCAATGGTGGAGTTGTTGTGGTTGCGAGAGAATCATCTCCTAAAGTGTCTGAAGTCATGTTAGCGGAACTTGAATTCATGATCAGTCGTCCACGCTCACCGCACCAAATGATGGATTCAAGTAAATCCTTCGAATGATCCGGGTCCGGGTTACTACTCTGACCGGATCTGATATTGCTCCTGCAAGATAGAAGAGATGAGACACTGGTAACCTCTGGGGTAGACTCCGATGCCTAAGTCAGTATGCTTATTGCAGATTGTGAGTTTTAGGGAAATAGAATATAGTTGAATAGAATGGAATGCCCCTACCTCAAAAGAACACCCTCCTTTTATAGGAGGGGTGGTAGAGTTGGATTGGTATTGGAAGAGCTTACCAATCCAACTTCCAGCCAATCTGAAAGATTAATCATAGAGGGTCCACGTGGGTAGCGCTCTTGCCCTAGTAAAACACGGGGAGTGAACTCCTAATTAGACACCACCTCTTTTCCTAGGATTTCTCCGCGGATCAAGAAAGCTTAATCCGGATCTGTTCAGGGGAGGTTAGGATCCGGATGTGGTAACCGGCTTCTTTAACCGGGTGAGGGAATCTGAGTCTAGACTACCGGATGGTACCGGACCGGATGTCATTAGTGAGTAAGACTGAAAATTGAACCGAATAAAAAAAATCGAATCGAATTATATTTGGTTTGGTTTCATTTTACAAATATAGTAATTTGGTTTTGAAGTTTGGTTTCAGATTTTGTTGAAAAAAGTGAATAAAAACAAACCGAACCAAATTAGTAAAAAAAAATTATTTATAGATATATAAATAAATTCTATTGGACATATTATATATTTATATTATTACATAATTTGTATTTATAAGACTTTAGTAATATATATGTAATATAAACCCATTTTTAACAATAATTTACAGATAATTTATAATCATATAATGATAATAATAATAAAAAAATTTAAATTTGAAATTTTTGCTAATTTGGTTTTTAATTGAACTAAAACCTAAACCGAATCCATTAAGTTTGATTCAGTTCAACCTGAACCAATTACAATTTGGTTCAGTTTTGATTTCTATTTTTTCCTACTTTGGTTTTTGGTTTGGTTTGGTTCGTTTGAACTGAACCGAGTTTTGCTCACCCCTACTTCTAATATAGAGTTATTAGGTTGCTCCTGTTAATTAGGACTAAGCGTGGATTTTGGAGATTCTTGAACTGGAAACGAAAATCCGAATAAAAATATTCAGAATTAGATTAAACTGTTGACTTTTTTTAATAAAATCGTATTGAATTATACTATTGACTTTTATTTGATACAATTTTGGAGATTTAGCTATATCCCAACCCGAAAACCGAATAGAACCGAACCAAATGGTACCAAATTGTATTGCACCAAAAGAATCAAATTTTTAAACCTATTTGTTCAATTTATTTAGTTGATATATTGTAATTTTAGTTTATTCAATCGGATATATTGACTTCGGTTTTGATGATCACAAGTTTGACATTTAAATATATTAAAGAGCTTTATGAGTTAAAATGTTTTTATAATCTACAAAAGCTCTTTATGGCATTTTAAGCTTAAATGCATACTTGGTTTATCTTATGACTTGAGGATCAACTCTCTTGATACTAAGTTTATATCATAAAAAGAATGATATATGGTTATTAGCTCAAAGTATCATATAAAGGTAAAAGATCAATGTGTGTGTATATATACGATTGAGCTTATGTTTGCTTATGAGATAAAAAGATTTGAGATCATTATATTTCAGCCACACATATATATATGCTTGTAAGATTGAACTCATGATATCTTATGAGTTGAAACGATTTGAGATCTTTTTGGCCATATATATATATATATATATATATATATATATATATATATATATATATATATATATATATATATATATATATATATATATATGCTTACATATATTGAACTCATGTTTGCTTATGAGGTGAAAAGAATTGAGATCAATATTTTAAGTCATATATGCTTATGAGCTTAAAGTCCTAAAAGTTAATAGCTTACCACTTGTGACAACTTAACATTTTACTATAAATGATGTGACTTTATAACTTGAGTTTGAAACCAAAGCTAAATGAGTCTTCAACTTGAGATCACCTATGGATAAATAGTCACTTTTATCTCAAGCCTTAAGACCAACTATATCTATGTCTTATCTCTTTTTCTCTCTCTCTCTCTCTTTAGCTATGGTTTGATACTTAGGTTACATATGCTTTTCACTTTTCAAATTTTGTCACATGACTTTATTATGTAAAGAACTCATATATACTTTTCTTTATGGCTTTATTGATTGAGAATCAAAAGTACAAACGGCCATAAAACATTTATCATTTGAGATTAACAGCTATCTTTCTTTATGGATGCTTATCACTTATGAATCAAAGCTCATTCTTCTTCAAGAGATGAAACTAATAGCCATGTACTCCTTGTGATTTGAAGCTAACGGTCATCATCCTTTAGAAGGTGTATCAAACGGCTATAATTTCTATTTTCTTATAAAAAGGATGAAGAAGGAAACTTGAAGGTAGGGGAAGACAAATCAATCAATTCTCACACTTTAAGCATTTAACTCATAGTCATCCGAATTCCCAAAGATAGCAAAAAGAAAAGGAGAAATATTGTTTCATTCAAATATTCACATATTCGGGAATTGTATTTTTCACACAAGGTTGTGTGAAGGGGGTTTTACTTTGTTGGTGGTGAGATCAACAAAGACTGTAAAAGTTTGGTGCTTGAGCTTCAAAAAAGAATCGCTAGAGTTTGTTACTTAAGCTCTAAAAAGTAACGGTGGAGGTTTAATACTTAGCTTGCAAAAGTATTAAGTTTGTTACTTGAACTCGCAAAAAGTAACATAGGCTTGTTTCCTGCCCGTAAAGGAAACGTTGGTGGAAATCTCAAATGGTTGGCTTGGGGACTGGACGTAAACCGGTTGGGTCGAACCAGGATAAAATTTGGAGTTTGCATTTCTCTATCCCTACTCTCTTTATATTTTATGCTATTTAAATTCTTGCGATTTAAATTAATTGCTTTATTACTTAAAGCCATTTTTACAAAAGCAATTCTATATTCACAAGTTTTATTATTTTAATTAATTCTGCATTTTTATAAAACTTGTGTTTTTAGGAAGAAACTTGTGTTTCTTTAAAGATAATTTTTTAAGAAAGTTTGCGAAAATTTTTATTCACTCTACAGTACTATTCACCCCCCTCTAGTACTGTAGCTAGCCATTTTGGGACCGTCAATTGGTATCAGAGCCTCACTCTGTTGCCTAAGACTTAACCGTCTTAGAGTGATCCTTATGGCTAGTTAGTGATCCATAAATCCTAGAAAGCATGAGTACCGAATTGATCTTAGAAGGTCATCCAATAGATGTCCCTCTTCATTTCAATGGTGACAACTTTCAAATGCGAAAAGCCCGTATGAAAGTATTTCTAGCAGCTCAGGATATAGAGCTTTGGAAATTTGTTCACTTTGAATCGTATTTTGCATATATGGATAAGCCTAGGAGTAAGTGGACTTCACATGATAGATATTTGTTCTCTTTAAATATTAGAGCATTGCAACTTATAAGAAGTGCTGTAAATGATGATGCTTATGCTCATATATCTACATGCTTAAATGCTAAGGACATAATTGGTATTCTTGATTCTATCTATGGTACTAACCAAAGTGATTTGATTGATAAGTACATCATTAAACAAGATGAGGATTCTCTACAACAAATGAATCAAAGCTCAGGAGAATCATCACCAAGAGGTGAAGTGTGCTTCACACATCAAGATGCACTAATAGAATAAGCAAATTCAAATCTATCATCCTCAACAAATCCAAAGCATGAGAAAAATGAAACATCAAGTTTGTGTCTAAAGGTCCTTTCAAAGCCAGAAAAATCCAAAAAGTATACGTTATAACATACTACATGTTTCATGAAAAGAAAGCTAAGATCTCCAAAATCGAAACCTCCTAAGCTAAGAAAGCTATACAAAAGGAGAAGAAAAAGTACAACTATGGCTATATGGAGAAATGCTAGAGCTTTCAAAACCTCAAGAGAAAAGCAAAAAGGAGCTATATGTACTTTTAGCATGACTAAAGAGGACTATGCATAAAGTGATCAAACCAATCGATTCTCATCCAAAAGACACAATGATTTTGAGGTAATCCTAAACTCATTGCTTTATGATAAATTATTTAGTTATGAAGTCAACAGCAATTTTCATAAAACTCTTGAGAAATAAAAGTTTTATAAAAAGAAAAATATCGAGCTTAGAAAGAAAATATTAGAACTAAAAGCAAAATTAAATTAGCCTACTGAGATTTTGTTCATACAAGATTTGTCAAACAAATTGACAACTTTGAAATCTCATAATAGAAGTTTGAAAAAGGAGCTTGATCAATGTGAGTACATGATAAAACTTTGTGTTGATCATCAAAAGGACCTTGTTATCAAACTTAAAAAGAAATATGATAAATCATGTTCAAATGATTTAAAAAGTATAATGGCTATATCATATGATCATGGAAAAGCTCATCATAATAGAAATGCTCATATGGTCATTTTTTAAAAATTTAATATTACATGCTTTTATTGTAAACGAGTCAAACATTTTGCTAAAAGCATGTTTCTACAAAAGAGGAATCTTCAAAAGAAAAATGATAGAGATTCTTAGAGGAACCAAATCTTGGTTCACTAACCCCCAAGGACCCAAATGGAGTTGGGTACCTATATTTGCTTGATCTTGTTTGTAGGTACGAGAACCATTCACGAAAGAAATAAGTTGATCATTAATAAATGCTTACTCGGGGAAGAACTTAAAAGGAAATTAAATGGTCAATACAAATTGGAGAATAAAATAGCAAATATCCAGATAAGCAAATCCACATCTTGCTCATATTTTCACAAAATAAAAAAAAATCTATTATTTGTGCTGTCATACAGTTGATACATGCATAACTAATATGCTTAATTAAATTCTACATGATTACATATTTTATGCTTTAGAAATTATGATATGCATATGACTGAAAATCATTAATTGTTTCTTCATATATGGCTCCTGTAGCTAACCCATTAGTTAATTAGTTATTTAATTTTCTTTATGTGGTAAGTAATTATGTGATTATCTATGTATGTACTCAATTAGTTCATTGGGACCATTTGCATTACTGTGTGCCACTACATTGAGAATATAGAGTTTTGCTAATAAGCTTATGTTCTCTTTTCCATATGTTGCTAATTTTTAAATTAATTTTTTTTTAATTAGCCCTTATAGTGTTAGCCCATCCAAGACCCATGGCATGTTTATAGGATAGAAAAAGCCCATTTACAAAATTCCATATTGTGAAAAAGGAAAAAATGCCTACCTTTCTTATTTTTGCCAACAACGTTTTTACGAAACTTTTCTATCTCTGTATTCATCCTTTTTGTCAAGAAACCTCTCATGAAATTCACTATCATCCTTATCTGATTCTCGATTAAAAATTTGTCATAGCCAGCTACGTCGTTCTCTCTGTCAATGGTTTAATCTCAGGCTGTGGTTCTCCACTTCTCCATTCTCAACTGCCGAATAAATTCTTGATTGGTTTGCCCTAATATCAATTGAAGGTGGAGCAATCTATAAGAACACACATGAGTTAGGGAGAAAATCGAAATTTTCTGAATTTCTCTGACATAATAATCTTGGTGAATACTCTCTTGTCAATTAGTGGTCGCATCTCAGACAAGTATTTGATCTTGTAGCTATCTCGTCTCCGGCAACATCTAACAGTCTATAATGTTTCTTCTTCCTCATCTGCAGTACAAATAAAGCTACAGGTTTTCCCTCTTACCAAAGTTTGATCTCAAGACATTTTCTTTGGTTTTACATCTTATGCCTTTCAAAGAATATCTTATTATCCAGCCATGACTATTCCTATCTTTCCACCTTGTTTGAGTCTAACCCAAACGATAAGGTTGATTAGTGTAAGCCTTAGGATCCCTCATTTTAGCATCATCTTTATTCTCATATAATTGCATAGGTTTTGAGCTCTGACATCTGTTGATTATCAAAATATGCATGACTTTATTGTGTATATCATGATGTGATCTAATGGTGTTTTATAATTTATGCTTCTTCTTTTTTTATTTGTTAAGGCTATATAGAACATAGATCGAGTAGCATGTTTAATAGAAATGCCATGAACAAGTTGTCTTTGCCTTTTATCATATGAGTCTTTTATGATGTGGCATGATGGTATGATATGCTAACATGTCTCTCATTGTGTTTTTAATATGATGACTTTCTATTGCTATTTATCTCTTAAGTGGATCTTTACTCTAAGGTTAGTTGAATCAAAAGTGATGTTAGCTTTAGTTTGTTATATCATTTATGCAGTCTAATACATAGGTTGTGCAACAAAATTATCTTTTGAGTATTTAAGCTGCATTGTCAATAACTCTAATAGCATGATCCCCTATGTGTTATAAGTGATATGTATCCACCTTTTTGATGTTAGTATGAAATATCATCAGGTATCAATCTTTAGCTCTAATGATTGAATGATAATAGGATCATATTGTATCTTCTTACCTTATGGTCGTATGAGGATTGCCATCCGTACTGAGGCTTGCTCTTACATGACTAAAGGATATGAAGGTATGAGAAGTTAAGGAAGTCAGGATCTAGTCTTTATCAGTGCTTACATTATACCTTTGTGTGATTAAGCATTGAATGTTCATATACATACAAATCTGTTGTACTAGTATCAAAATATGCATTCTATCTTGCATCATATGCATTGAATAGTTTTATAAGAATCTATCCTTTATAGGATGTTGTGATAATAATATTATTATTTGCTATACATCTCGCTTATGAAAATAGTGATTATGCATTTGATATGCTTTAATGAAGTCATTAGTTCTCTCAGTCATTTGTTAGGACTTCAGCTTGTTGGTATCATTTTGATACTAGTGATCACATCTTCATGCATTATTGATCAGTTAAGATATTCAAGAGATATTATCTAATGTGTTTGATCTTATATATAATGTTACATGCTCTGATTAATCTAGCACTTGTGTCCAATATCCATTTGTAAGTCTATCTATCTTTATATAGGTATTATTGTTTAAATAGTTTGATATTTCAGCAAGATATAGGTTGCCATAATTGTTCTGCTTTTTAGACATGCTTATTGAAAGCATTTACAGCATAATCTCTGAACTTTGCTAAGCCTGCTGTTTTGCTGAAATATAATTATGACTGCATGATGATCTATCTATCTTAGTTGTCATAAGCTGAATAGTGTAAACATGATCATTGATTGCAAATATTCAAGATATATGTTGAGATTTGGATATTCTTACTTATGAGTATTGACTGCTTACTCTAATTGTTATACATGTTTGGAAAATATGATCTGCTACAATATGGTGTGTTCCTTAGTTTGATATATAACTCAAATACTCTGATTTATGCTTTAATCTGTTAGTATGGTAAACTTGAGTTTATGCTTATACAATACTACTTGCCATGTTGCTGGAATACTATGTTATGGATTACATAAGGTCTCCAACATGCTGATTCATTTTTGATATCTTATTTATTCAGCTGCTACTTTGACTAAGACTTGTTAATATAAAAAGTCATATTGTTTTACAAAATGCCAAGATTAGTAGTTATTATGCTTGATAAAGTAAAGTTTTATGTGATTATTTTGTGATAAGTTTTGATGTCTAGATCATATGGAATATAAATTATGTTGTTGGTTGTGCTCAGAAATGTATGATTGAATCATAATTGCATTTGCTTATGATCTTTATGCTAGAGCCAATAGAACTAACATGTTCTCAAGAATGATACAATTGCTCTGATATATTCTTAAAATTGATATAAGTGAATATCTTGGTTCTCAGCATCAAATCTGGTAAGAAATTTCTATGTCTAATCTATGTATAATTTTCTCTATGATTGATCAAACAAAGCTTAAGCTATGGTTGCTATTTATCAAATAACATCTATATACCAGACTTATAGAGCCTTGTGATTGACACTATTATGGTTTTAATAAAGTTTATGGCTATGAGTTACAGAACTGCTTTGATTCTAACCAGCTACATAAGTTACTTTGATTTGTCCTCCATCACCCCCACCAGTACAATCTAGATTAGAAGGAAACTTTGTTCAAACAATGACTTCACCCTATACTCCATACACTTCACATCAGCTTCCTCCTCCTCCTTCTCACCTCCATGAGCAAGTTTTGCATCACTAATGTTGACTTGTAAAGTTGATCACAAGGTAAATCTGGTACTTCTCATCTTAACTCTGCAAATTTTTTATTGGTCAACATATAGTTTTATGGTATATTGATATTAAACAATAGTTTTTAGTACTTTCCAGGGTATTTTGCACTATTGCTTATAACTATCATGTGACTTGCATAAATCATTTCCAGATGTGTATTATGACAAAATACTTTGAATTGCTTATAATTTTCTAAGTCTGTTTTGCATTATCAGCATATATATGCCTGATGTTTTGACTGGCACTTCTCTGTTTGGCATTGTCTTGATTGTCTACTGATTTTACTAGCATTGTCTCTTTTTTATGATTTCAAAGGGGGAGAAATGGTTGACATGTTAGTATAGTATGTGGACTTACAATAAGCAATAAAAGGTTGACGTTTAAAGGGTACATGTTAGTATAGTATGTGGATTACCATAAGCTTTGAGTACATTGGTGTTTAGATACTGACAATATGTTGACACACTTTAAATACATTGACATGCTGTGTTGACATTGGTTGTATATGGTTAGCATGCTATATTGAACATTGAGTAACATGGTGCTGAGTAAGAGGATTGTCATGCCATACATATGATAATTGCTGCTAGTGTAATATATATAGTGATATGTTGCTGTGCTTATGAGTCTAAAATATTGACTGCCACTATAACATAAGTCCATAAGTTCTGATACATATGTAGTTTACTAATATAGATTATGGCTGCCTGCAGAATATAAGAGCTATATATTGAGGGGGAGCATATGAAAAACTTTTTAAGCTATTGAATGTCAACCTATCATATTGCAATCATTAAAAAGGGGGAGAATGTTGACTTCAGTTTTGATGGTCACAAGTTTGACATTAAAATATATTAAAGAGCTTTATGAGTTAAGATGTTTTTACAATCTACAAAAGCTCTTTATGGAATTTTAAGCTTAAATGAATACTTGGTTTATCTTATGAGTTGAGGATCAACTCTCTTGGCCATACTAAGTTTATATCATAGAAAGAATGATATATGGTTATTAGCTCAAAGTATCATATAAAGGTAAAAGATCAATGTGTGTGTATATGTGTGTGTATATATATATATATTTATATTTATATGCTTACATATATTGAACTCATGTTTGCTTATGAGGTGAAAAGAATTGAGATTAATATTTTAAGTCATATATGCTTATAAGCTTAAAGTCCTAGAAGTTAATAGCTTACCACTTGTGATAACTTAGGATTTTATGATAAATGATGTGACTTTATAACTTGAGTTTGAAACCAAAGCTAAATGAGTCTTCAAGTTGAGATCACCTATGGATAAATAGTCAACTTTTATCTCAAGCCATTAGACCAACTATATCTATGTCTTATCTCTCTTTCTCTCTCTCTCTCTCTTTAGCTACCGTTTGATACTTAGGATACACATGCTTTTCACTTTTCAAATTTTGTCACATGACTTTATTATGTAAAGAACTCACATATACTTTTCTTTATGGCTTTATTGATTGAGAATCAAAAGTACAAACGGCTATAAAACATTTATCATTTGAGATCAATGGCTATCTTTCTTTATGGATGCTTATCACTTGTGAATCAAAGCTCATTCTTCTTCGAGAGATGAAACTAACAGCCATGTACTCCTTGTGACTTGAAGCTAACAATCATCATCCTTTAGAAGGTGTATCAAACAACTATAATTTCAATTTTCTTATAAAAAGGATGAAGAAGGATACTTAAAGGTAGGGGAAGACAAATCAATCAATTCTCACACTTTAAGCAGTCAACTCATAGTCTTCTAAATTCCCAAAGAAAGCAAAGAGAAAAGGAGAAATATTGTTTCATTCAAATATTCACATATTCGGGAATTGTATTTTTCACATAAGGTTGTATGAAGGGGGTTTTACTTTGTTGGTAGTGAGATCAACAAAGACTATAAAAGTTTAGTGCTTGAGCTTCAAAAAAGCATCGGTAGAGTTTGTTACTTAAGCTCTAAAAAGTAACGGTAGAGGTTTGATACTTAGCCTGCAAAAGTATTGAGTTTGTTACTTGAACTCACAAAAAGTAACATTGGCTTGTTTCCTGCCAGTAAAGGAAACGTTAGTGGAATCTCAAGTGGTTGGCTTGGGGACTGGACGTAGACCGGTTGGGTCGAACCAGGATAAAATTCGAAGTTTGCATTTCTCTATCCCTACTCTCTTTATATTTTATGCTATTTAAATTCTTGCGATTTAAATTAATTGCTTTATTACTTAAAGCCATTTTTACAAAAGCAATTCTATATTCAGAAGTTTTATTATTTTAATTAATTCTGCATTTTTATAAAACTTGTGCTTTTAGGAAGAAACTTGTGTTTCTTTAAAGAGAATTTTTTAAGAAAGTTTGCAAAAATTTTTATTCACCCTACAGTACTATTCACCCCCTTTCTAGTACTATAGCTAGCCATTTTGGGACCGTCAGGAAAAGATATTAGAATATTAACATTATTTATCTAACAAAATACTTACAATTTAAAAATATTTACAATTTAAATATTTATGATACATATTTATTATAAAAATAATTTTAAAATATTTTCTTACAAAAATTTTATAAGTTCTCTTTGAAATATCCATTTACCCCTATTGATTGAACCGACTCCGAAACTGATGTAGTTTGCACAGAAATGACAAGCGAACTATTTGAAGCAATCTCTAAGTGAAAGAAAAAAAACACATTCAATCTTGTTTCCTAAAAATTGCAGCAAGTCTAAAATTAGGGGTGCAAAAAAAAAAAAAACACCAATGGTCCAAACCAATCCAATCCAAAAAATATTAGCTTTGTAGTTTATTTATTGCAATATTAAAATTAAGTTAAACCAAATATTTATTAAACCTTCATTTGGGTTATTTAATGAACAAATAACCATACCAATCCATATTTAAGAAAAAAAAAAACACAGAGTACGCTCAAGCCAAATCCCTAATTTTACGTGATCTTTGATTCCATCAACGCCAGTGCGTCACCAACTCACCACTTCATTCTACCGCTCTGTTTCTAATCTCTGCCACTCCTGCCCTAAGTTTGACGACTCATTCGCTAATTTTTCCCAACTTCGCACCTCTTTTGCTCATAGGCCTTCCAGATAAGTAGTTTCTATGGCTGGCTCTGGAATTGTGAGTTCCTTCTTTAGCAAATATGTCTTCTATATCTCTTTACATTGTTCAATTTTACTGTCATATTTGCTTCTAGCGCGACACTACTGCTCTAAACTTACTTATTAAGTCTTTTTTTTATTTAGAAAAGATTGATTTTTAGATTACTTAATGGATCAATTTGAGGAACCATTTTTTAAAATTGGAACTTTATCATGATTTTGTTATTTACCGTTTGATTGATTTGACTATAAGTTGCTGAAAAATGTTGCCACAAAGCAATAAAATCTTTCATGGTTGTGTTTTTAATTTAGGGTTTTTGTTTAATCTTGGTATTATTCAGAAATTAGTTTCATAACTGGTAATTGCATGTATTAATTAGTATAACTATGGTGGAATTGATTTAATTTATGCTAAATTTTGATAAAATGTGAAATGTTCTTAAATCTAGATGATTAGATCTAATATTTAATTAGTTATTGATGGTCTTTTTTTATAATGCTAGATAGGAAATGAAATTGGTTCATCTATTGAAACTAAATGTGGGAGTAAAAAATTTAAAAGGTCACGTGTATGGTATCATTTTGATGTAAAAGTTATTGAGAGTAGAGATAAAGCAGTTTGCAAGTATTGTGAAAACAATTATGCTTATGATAAGTTGTATGCTACCAGTAATTTGTGGGTTCATTTAAATAATCAATGTAAAAAGTATCTTTATAGACTTAAGAGAAAGAAAAAGAGTGAACCTAAGGATGAGGAGGTGGAGGATAGTTTTGATGAGGAGGAAGCTAGGAAGAACCTTTCAAAAATTATTATAATTGATAAATTGCCTTTTACAACTGTAGAAGGGATTAGATTCAAGGACTATTCAGATTATTTAGAACCAAGATTCAGAGTTCCATCCCGAATGACTGTGGCTAGAGATTATGTAAAAATCTATGAAGAGGAGAAGATAATGTTAAAAAGTATTTTTCAATCTTAACGTATATGTCTTACTACTGATACTTGGACACTAACTCAAAATTTTAATTATATGTGTTTGACTCCCCATTAGATAGATAGTGAATGAAACTTGCATAAAAGGATTTTGAATTTTTTGTCTAGATGCTAATCATAAAGGGAATACAATTGGGAAAATGGTTGAGAGTTACTTGTTAGATTAGGGAATAAATCGCATTTTCACTCGCACCGTAGATAATGCAAGTTCATATGATGGGGCTATTAAATATTTGAAGAAAGAAACTATAAATGGGAGAGATACAATCTTAGGGCATCAGTATATGCATGCGATATGTTGTGCTCACATATTGAACCTTGTTGTTAAGGAAGGTTTGCAAGAAGTCCATAATTCAATTATGAAATTAGAAATGCAATTAGTTACATGAGGTCATCTTCTAGTAGGTCACAAACATTCAAAATGTGTGTAGACAAAGTTAAAGTAGAAAGCAAGGGTTTTTTATGTCAAGATGTTGAAAATAGGTGAACTTCTACATACAAAATGCTAGAAGTGGTTGAGAAAAATAAGAAAGCTTTTGGAAGGCTATGTTTTGATGACCTGATTTTTGTTCCTTATTTTGATAGCTTTAAGAATATTGGTCCTCCTATGAAGTATGATTAGGATATTTTTAGGGTGTTTGTGAAGTGTTTAAAACTCTTTTATATTGTGACATTGAATTTTCAGGTTCATCATATGTCACATCAAATACCTTTTTTCATGAGGTTATAGCATTGGTGGATAAATTAAGCACTATGATGAAAAGTAATGATGCTTATTTAAGAGATATGACTACATAAATAAAGAAGAAACTTGATAAGTATTGGGAAAATGATGCAAATCTGAATAATGTATTACTCATGCAGTTGTTTTAGATCCTTGTTTCAAGATGGAAAGTGTGGGGTTTTGTTTTGATGAGGTTTATGGTGGACTAAACGGAAGGAAAGAAAAAATAGAGTGGAAGAAACCTTGAACAAGTTATATGCTCATTATTTAGCTTTTGAATATAGTGGTATTGAGGGTACCCAAATAGTCAAACTTCTAATGAAATAGATGGAATGGTAGAGGATCCAGTTGTTTCTTTCCAGCAAAAGTATTCTAAGCATAGAAAATTAAAGCAAAAATTAGAAAGAAAATCAAAGATTGCTAGATACTTGTCAGGAAGTTATAAGAAGAATAAGAAAAAATTAGATGTTTTAGCAAGGTGGAAGAACAATGCTTTTAAATATCCAATTATTTCATTAGTAACTAAAGATGTCTTAGCAATTCTCATGTCAGTTATAGCATCAGAATCAACCTTTAGCACAGTGAGAGATTATTAGACCTCAACATTCATTTGCTACCAAAATTGGTTGAAATCTAGTCATGCTCCAACTGACCATCGAGATGTTATGGACTTTGTGGAAACAAACAAGGAGCTGGAATTAAGTATCTTTACACAAACTGTGAACTTTATTCAATTTGAAATTGAATTTTGATTTTGATTTTTTTTTTATTTTAGAATTTGTTCAACCATGTCCACCATCCATCCTAGAATCATCAAATATAATCAAGATTACTTTATTCTTTATCAAGATGCTAGTAATATGATAAGAATTGTTTTTCTCTATTGATTAATTAAGATTATTATGATTAATTGGTTAAGATTTATGTAATAATTAGAGTTTTTTTTTTATCTATTCTATAGGTATAAAAGCAATGAACAAAAAACCATGGATTTATGTAGGAACATGCTTTAGTGAAATTTGTATGGTGTTTAATTTTAATTAGTTATTATTTTTGTTCGAGATTTAGAAATTGGATCATTTGATATTTATTTTGATGTTTAATAATTGGATTATTTGATATTTACTTATTGGACTATATGATGTATAGTTATCAAATTATTGATCATTTATTTAATTTCTTAATTTTTTTTTAATATATTAATGGATATTAATCATAGAAATTAAATTCTAAATTTATAGTATAATCTGCAAAATTGTGTTAAAACAAAAGATAGGTGTTTAATAAAAAATAAATAAATATTTTAATAAACACCAATTAATCTAATTCAAAATCAATTCAATCCAATCCAATCCAATCTTATTGAGTATTTTTAGATTTGAGTGGCTTTTAACAACCAATTCAAAAAATGCTCCTATAATTGGATTGAATTTTCATCCAATACTTATTAGATTGATCCATGTACAGCTCTATGTATAATCTTGATCTATTTAATTGAGCAATTGTTGGGTAAATAAACAAAGGATGAAAACATGATGATTTGGTTAAATTTTTAATTCCAACCTTCTGTTTCAGAGTAGCAATAAAATCATCTTTTTCTTGCATCCCACCATTGAACAATCGAAAATAGAAAATCAAATAAACCAATAAACCGATTAAGAATTTCAATTTCAAGAAGATCGGGGACCAACAATCGATTGCAGCACAAAATCCAACATTAGCTACAAAAGCAAAAAAATTAAAATTGATCGAGAAACAACGTAAATGCTTAACAAAAACATCCAATCAAAAACTCTAATTAAAACCTCAAAATAGAAATTTTACAAAATTTAGAGTGGAAAAACTTGGAATCTAATAAGAACATCCAATCTCATAATGGATTTGGAGCTTGAACTTGAAGAGTGGGGAAAGAGAACAAATTTTTGAGAATTTGAATAGATGATAATGTCTCAATAACTTTTCACCAAGTAGCAATGGAAGAAGAAAGGACAAGAAGAAATAAGATTTATGTGTTGGGGGTGGCAACTAATTTAGAGTAGAAGAAGAGATTGAGATGTTTAGGATTAGGTTAAAGAAGGAGAAGATGAAGGGATAGAGAAGGATAAAGAAGAAAGAGAAATAGTAGGAATGGTAAATAAAAGATTTATATAATATTTATTGTAACACTAGCCTTTCGTAACACTAGCAAGTGCACTAGGTCAATTGTGATATGTATAAAATATAAAAATAATTTCAGGTATTAACTGGATTTAAATTGAGCTTAAATGAAAGATTTTAGCTAATTAGAGCTTATTTCAGGATTAAAAGATAAACTAAAGCAAAATCTAGAAAAATCACAGTAAGTAGGCTAGGAAGCAGGCTGAAAGTGGCTGGAAAGATCTTAGGCAGAGAGAGAAATAGATGGGCTAGATATGGAAGCCATGTCGTGGGCCCAAGGAGGAGAGAAGGAGAAGATACTTTTCATTTCCAAGAAAGAGATTTGACTTAAGCTTCAAGATTAGCTTTTGTTGGTGAACAAATATATTAATTTATTTACGGTTGATTTTGAGCCATCAAGGCTTTAAGTACTTTTAATTATTACTTTAATCTTAGGTTAGTTTAGTCTTTGGGAGTGTTATAAATACTCCCTTTGTGTTGGTAGTTGAAAGCTTTGAATAGTTTGGCTCAACCTTTCTTTTGTTCTAATTTTAAATTCTAATTAATATTAGTAGTCATTTCTCTTTTAATTATTTTTCTTTATTATTGATGCTGCTCATGTATGGAGAGCAAAGGTCGGTTCAGTCCAAGAACCAAACCGAATCTAGGCAAACCTAGGATCAAATAATGAAAAAATTAAGACCAAAAACTAAACCTAATAGAATTAGGATTGGTGCGAAACGAACTGAAATATTTCGGTTTGGTTTTGTTTAGTAAAAAACCAAAATTTATATATTATTTAAAAAAATTTTACTGTTTAATAATAATAATGATGATTTTATTGTTTCATAATGTTGGGATTCATCATTGGAAAAATAACGTGGCGCATCGGAAATTACACAATTAAAATTTTCCTAGAATCCACCTATCGTGTCCAATTACCATTGATTGGAATAAAAACCAATTTGAATCAAGAGAGATTAACTCATCGGATTCATCTCTTCTAGAGACTGCTGCAGAATCGTTTCTTAAAACTGTGATTTCCAAAGTCCAGTACACGACCAACTATTGAGCGGGAACCGGTGCTAGCCGAAGAAGCAGAAGGAATTGAGAATTATTTGCTGTAAATTGTGGCTGTTTTTGGGACTGCAATGGGGCTAAAATTTCCAGGAATTTAGGTTAGGGTTAGGTTTTCTTCTTTAAGTGTGCTCTTATATAAAAACTTTGTCTAATTGGGTTTTAATTAGGTTAATTAAACCCAAACCCACTAGGATTATAATTACATAAATAAACTTTAATTAAAAAGTATATACTATGTAATTTAATTTCATTTGGCTAAATTTAATTACCCCTAAATAAAATTAAATCACACTTAAGTGAATACAATACATGTATTTAATTTTCCTACTTAGGAAAATTATGTAATTAATTATTTACTTTATGTAATTCAAGTAATTGATAAATTAATTAATTACATTATGTAAACTTATTAATTAAATTAAATCAACCCAATGTTAATTAATTACCTTGACACCGAATGTCAACTAATTAATTAACGCATTCTATAAGTTCTGGTTCAGTTGATCTATGTGCACGATCCTATGGGTCTGTCTTTATGTTGGCAGTAGGCCCAAAGCCCATAGACTATAAGTGGGTTCTAGCAAACCATTACAGGTCCCAATTAAGACAGAGATACAGCAGTCTGTTGAAGACACTGACCCAGTAGTAATCTCATAGTGTCCTTTGCCAAACAATATCGATATGAATAAACAAGAGGCATGGTGTCCGTCATCCTCTTCTGCTGTTTATTATATTTCTTGATCTTAAGTTGACTGATTAATCAAATAAGCAACCGATTTACTTGGGTATGGCCATACACATATCAGTCCCATTCATCAAGTGGCCAATGATATCATCTCGGTGTTACTCGAGTGGCAATTCCATCACTTCATCATCAATATCAATATGTTCACCGGTCCACCCAATCATACCCATATTTAGCATCCTTTTACAGACCTGTTAGGCTTATATCAAAGTGAACCGGATTCCATATTGATACTATAATGAAATTTGGTCTGAGGACAAAAGAGACCTACTCAAGAAAGACCTACGACGTGACAACCATGTAGCTTTCTTATGCGGATCGATCCAGTCCCATGTCAACGACATGTACCTATATTCATAACTGACTATACAAGTACTATGGCTAGTTCAGAACTGCCATACAGTCGTCAAATATGCAAGTCTGTGGTTCTATTCGTTCCCACAATTAGAACAGACTTGGGATAGGTTTTATGATTATCAATCAATGGATACTCTACTCATATTATAGCATAAGACATAAATGAAATAGATCAATTGCCTTTATCAATGTGACACAAATAATGTATTCATATAATGAGTCTTAATGTATAATACAAAATACAAAAATCCAAAGCCCTAAGAACTAGGGCACACCAACAATCTCCCACATGCACTAGTTCCAAATGGGCATTGCCCTAATTCCTATAGATTTGGTATGACCACAATGCCGTGTCTGCAGCAGCGCGTTGGTCAATGGATCAGCAATATTATTTTTGGTGTCAACCCTTTGTAATGATATGTCACCTTTGTTCATGATCTCCCAAACGAGGTGAAACTTTCTGAGCATGTGTTTGGATCTCTTGTGTGACCGGGGCTCCTTAGCTTATGTGATGGCCCCGTTGTTGTCACATAAAACATCAACTGGGTCTAGGATAGTGGGTACCACTCCCAACTCAGTTATGAATTTCTTGATCAAAATGGCTTCCTTTGAGCTTTGCATGCAGCTATGTACTCAGCTTTCGTTGTAGAGTTAGCAATAGTGGCCTGCTTTGAGGACCTCCAACTAATGGCACCACCATTCAGAAGAAAAACATAACCAGACTATGACTGGTTCTCATCCTCATCAGTCTCACAGCTTGCATCAGTGTAACCTGACACTACTAGCTCATCTTGACCTCCATACAGTAAGAAAGCATCTTTAATGTAATTAAGGTACTTCAGGATTGCCTTGATAGCCTTCTAGTGTTCCTCCCGGGGTCCGACTGGTACCGGCTAGTCATACTTAGTGCAAACGTGACATCAGGCCTTGTACATAACATAGAGTATATTAGAGATCCAATATCAGATGCATAAGGGATCTTTTCCATGTTCTCCCGATCCTTCTTTATTTTAGGACCATCTTTCTTACTCATCTTCAACCCATGGCGCATAGGCAAGAATCCTTTCTTTGCCTTGTCCATGTTGAATCTTTTCAGAACCTTGTCAATGTACGTGGCCTGACTTAGGCCTAAAACCCGATTGGATCTATCTCTATAGATCCTGATCCCTAAGATCATCTTAGCTTCACCTAAGCCCTTTATTGCGAAGCACTTACTCAACCACTGCTTACCCCCTTGCAGTGTTGGTATGTCGCCTCCAATGATAAGGATGTCATCAACATACAACACTAGGAAGGTGGAAACACTCCCACTAACCGTCTTATACACACAGGGCTCATCAGAATTCTGTTTAAAGCCATATTCCATAATGGCCTCATTAAATCTCTAATTCCATGACCTTGATGCTCGCAATCTATAAATGGATCTTTGAAGCTTGCATACCTGGTTTGGATACTTTGCATCGATAAAACCCTTAGGTTGTGCCATGTACACATACTCGAGTAGCTTTCCATTAAGGAAAGCGATCTTAACATCCATCTACCATATCTCATAATCATACCATGTAGCTATGGCTAGTAGTATCCTGATTGATTAGAGCATAGCAACTAGTGAAAAGGTTTCATCATAGTCAATTCCATAAACTTGCCTGAATCCTTTTGCCACCAATCACCCCTTGAAGGTGTTATCGGTTTTTAACTTGAAACACCACTTACAACCTATCACCTTAGCATCCGGAGGTGGATCCACCAGGTTCCATACTTGGTTATCGTGCATAGGTTGCATCTCAGCCTCCATGGCTTTATGCCATTGATCTAAGTGTGAGCTTTCAATAGCCTCCTGATAGGTATTAGGCTCCTCTTGGTCAACGACCATAAGGTCACCATCATCAGTCATGAAAAAGCCATACCTCTCTGGCTGATGACGTGTCCTACCAAACCTTCTAAGGTCCTATGTAATCGGTTTTGCTTCCTTAATTTCTTGAGTAGTCAGATCGATTCCCGAAGCATCCTTAGTAGTAGTTGTAGGAGTTTGTGAGTCGTGAACTTCTAAAATTTCAACATTACTCCCACTGTCTCTCTTAGAAAGGAATTCCTTCTCGAAGAAGACTGCATTTCTGGCTCTAAAAACTTTGTTCTTCGCCGAATCGTGAAAGTAATAACCCTTAGTTTTCTTAGGGTAATCCATAAACTGGCACTTGACAGATTTGGACTTGAGTTTACCAATTGTCAGTTTCTTAACATGTGCATTATAGCCCCAAATCTTCAAGAAGGAAACATTGGGCTTTCGACCCTTCCATAGTTCATATGGTGTTCCCTCAACTGCCTTGCTTGGTGTATTATTAAGAATGTAAGCAGTTATCTCTAAAGCATATCCCCAAAAGGAGACAGGGAGTGTAGCATGACTCATCATCAAGCAGACCATGTCTAGCAAGGTCCTATTCCTCCTTTCTGACACTTCATTCCACTAGGGTGTACCAGGAGGAGTGAGTTGGGATACAATCCCATACTCTCTCAAAAACCAGTCAAAGGCTCAAATATTCACCCCCTCGGTCATACCGAAGTGCTTTTATTTTCTTGCCAAGTTGGTTTTCTACTTCATTCTTAAAGTCCTTAAACCTTTGAAGAGTCTCATACTTATGCTTCATCATATACACGTAACCATATCTGCTGAAGTCATCCGTGAAGGTGACGAAGTACAGAAAACAAGATCTAGCACTAGTGCTCATTAGGCCGCATACATCAGAATGTATTAGCTCCAATAGCTCTGAGGCCCTTTCAGCAGTCTTGCTAAAAGGTGCCTTTGTCATCTTACCTCTCAAACAACATTTGCATTTGTCATAAGACTGGATGTCAAATGACCTGGCACTCCACTAGAGTAAAGCCTAGCTATGCGCTTCTCATTTATGTGGCCAAGTCAACAGTGCCAGATGTGTGTAGTATTAATTTCATTTTGTTTAATCCTTTTAGTATTTATGTTATAGATTGAACTTTCACGCTTTAGATCAAGGATATATAAGCCATTTTCAAGAAATGTTGTTCCATAAATAATATTGCCACATTGCATAGAAATTCTACCATGTGCAATATTAAATACAAAACCAGAAATATCCAACAAAGAAACAGAAATAATATTCCTGCGCATCACAGGTACAAAATAATAGTTTCTTAGTTCCAAAACAACTCCACTAGGCATCTCTAAGAAATAATCTCCGATCTCTATGGACTGAACCCGAGCACTATTTCCAACTCGAAGATCTACTTCTCTAGATCCTAGTAATCTCTTATTTCTTAAACCCTGCACATTTGAACAAATGTGAGATCCACATCCAGTGTCCAGGACCCAAGATGTAGAAATAGCCAGATTAATCTCAACAACATAAATACCTGAAGCAGCAGTTTTGCCCTTCAGTTGCTCCTTTAGCTTTGGATATGAGCTCTTCCAGTGCCCCTTCTTATGACACTTATGGCAGACATCGCCAAGAGAAGAAACCATTGCTTTAGGTTGGGCCACCACCTTTTTACCCTTAGCCTTGGCCTTAGATTTGGCCTTTCCCTTAGCAATGGGTGTATCGCCCTTATTCATCAATAAAACTTCAGGAGTCTTCTTAAGAGACTGCTAGCAAACTTGAGCATGCCATGGAGCTTAACAACCGATTTATCCAACCCTTGCATATGGCAGTTCATGATAAACTAGTTGTAAGACTCAGGAAGTGACCCGAGAATAATGTCTGCTACCAAGTCCTGCAGAACTGGCAAGCCGAGGTGAGCAAGTGTATCAATATACCTCTTCAACTTTAGCACATGAGTGCTAACAGAAGTCACGGCTACCATTGTAGTCGTGCAAAGTGCCTTAGTTGTTAGGTAATGTTCTTGACGAGCATAATCTTGGAACATCTTTTTAAGCTGATCCATCATCTCATAAGCATGCTCATTTATGAACTGCTTCTAAAGATCAAAAGCCATGGTACCCAGCATGAGGCATGAGACATCTCGGTCATCCCTCATGTGCCAGTCATACTGCTCCACCATCGCCGTGGTGACGCCTCGACCTGCGGGAGGGCTAGCTGGTAAAGGAGCATTCAGTATATACTCCTTGGACTCTTGTCTAAGAACTATTTGTAAATTCCTAGCCCAGTCCAGGAAGTTAGTCCTTGAAAGCTTCTCCTTCTTCAAGAGTGACCTAAGTGAAAGTAAGTTATTATTTGTTGCAGCCATTTTAAATTGCTAATGTGAAATGGGATTATTTACATGATCTAGAGATTCAGGGTTCGGGCAACACATCTACTAATCCTCAACTTGTTTCAATTATTATTTCATAACACAATATAACATTCACTTAATTCTACCCATTTTATCATCTTTTAATTTTATTTAGTGATCATGCAAATGACATAAATATAAATCATAAATAAAGTGAAGAAAAATAAAAGTGCGGGAAAAGTAAAGAAAGGCCAAATTATAAAACCTAAAAAAGAAAAAACTCTCATACTCACCATTTACAACTGCCTATAATACACGATAATCTAAAAAAGGTATAATCGCCTAAATACATGAAATGATCTATTAAATACATCAAAAATGAAAAATAAGATGCTGCATCCAAATACGATTAGTGCAGGTATACAAAATCACACCAAGGACTCACATAAGACAGAATAGGGGTATTTTGGGGAATGAGATCATGCATAGGGGGATAATCGAGAAGTTTGGATGACTACTCGATTAGACCTGGAAAACACTTTATAAAAAATGCCCTGTAGATTTTGTGAATGAAAACCAAATTTGAAAACGGTTTGGCTCGGTTTACATGCATTTTCCATCTTTTGGTGGGCCGGATATCCTGGAAACCGGGGTTTCCATTACTGAGTGGGCCTAATTTGAACATCCATCTAGGTTTTGAAAATATAAAGACACCAAAAATCATTTTTGAATCGAAAGGATAAACCAAATTACAAGTTAGAGGCCAAAAGGGGAAAACTTGTAATTCTATTTCATTAACTACAACCGAGCCACTGTAATATGCTACAGCCACGCCACTGTAGTGGCTAGGGCAGCTATAGCATCTACAACTGAGTGGCTGTAGTGCTCCATAAGCATGAATCAGGTTTTCTTTCTCGTTTTGAAAATCGTTTTGACTCTTTGATGGTTTCGGGTGATCTAGGGTTTCTGGAAACTTATAAAATCCACGAAATAGATCCAGATCAGATCAAATGAATCCAGAAAACCTTAAAAACTTGAAATCAACAAAGCTAAATCTCACATCCATCAATCAAAAACCCAAAAACTGTAAATCTAATCATATATGGATGTGATCCGACCGATATTATTCACAAAAAATACATTTGATTTGAAAAAGGAAGTGTTTTCGGTCAATTTAGGGCATTTGGAGCTGCTGCCCCTAAGATTACAGCCGAGCGGCTATAAATAGAGAACTATAGCCATGCCACTATAGGTTACAGCCGTGCCACTGTAGTCATCAGACTACAACCGAGCGGCTGTAAGCAACAGACGGGGCAGCTATAGCTAGGTTTTCACTACCGGTTTCTTAGAAAAACATAAAACACATTCAATAACACCCAAATCAATTTCAAACAAGTTTTTAGGGCCTCTCAGAACCTACCTTGTTTGCGTTCTAGTGTTTTGGATCACCAGAAATAGATTCGGACGCTGGAAAACTCCTCGAAATCACGAACAACCCGAAATCATCCATGAATCTCCAAAACTAGAACGAAACCCGAAATCGACTTGAACAAATGCCAAGTTAACTAGAATCACTCCCAGATATGATTTCTCGAAGGACCCTATTGATTTCTATAGATTTTATTCGAGATTGGATGGTCTTTAGAGTGGATTTAGGGATTTTTGTTACTAAAACCTAATTTTCTCTCTCTAAAACCCAAACCAAACCCTCCTCATCAGAATCTCCCTGAGTTTGTGGATGAAAACGTCAAACCTAGATGAAACCTAATGATTCTAACCCGTTTTTGGTGAAGATTGGATTGGAGAATGGATTGAAAAATCTGAATTCTGGACTCTCAAAATCTCAAAACCCTAGCTTTCTTTCTTGATTATGGCTGTAGAATGATGTCCCCCTGGAACCTACTTTCGAGTTTTTCTTTTTATATGGTCAGATTAGGGTTGAAAATTCCGAATTAATAAGATAAAATACACCCTATTTAAGAGAAAATCAAATCTGGCAACTACAGCCGAACGGCTGTAGTGGCCTATAGTTGGGCAGCTGTAGTTGTACAAACGATAGCCGCGCCCCTATAGGGCACTATAGCCGAGTGGCTATAGTAGTCAATTTTGCATTTCGGGGTTCCGCACCAAGATTTGTTACACTTCTTCGGTGTTGGATATGCCCTAGTCCCAAGGTATTGGACCTTATTTTGTATTATACATTTATTGGATTTATGTATTATACATTTCGTGTAATTAAATGAAGGCATCAATCTATTTATTATATATCTTGTGCTATGTTTTAAATAGAGTATCCAATGGACATATCCATATCAATGTTGATAAGTGTCATGCACTTGGCAGTAAGACCATGGATAGGCAAAACGATATGACCATAAAGTGATTGGCAGTCTGTTCCAGTCATAGGAATGAATGGAACTAGAGACTATCATTAACATGGTTGTATGGCGGTGTCTTACCGGCCATTGGACATGAGATGTCAACCAAGTTGATGAGTACATGCAAAAAAGGCATGGTACTAGATAGATCCACTAAACGAGAATTCCACATGGTAAAGTATCACAAGTGATTCCCATGTAGTGCTTCTATGGATCCTTTGACATGACCATATGGTGGTGCTGCATGTGAAGTGGCATACTTTGGTGTAGGGCTAAAGGGCCTGTAAAAGGGTGCCAAGTATGGGTACGTTTGGGTATGTCACCGAGCATGGCAGTACTATGGATATACAGGAGGGAATTGTCACTTAATAGTCCACTGAGAAGATATCACCAGCCTCTTGATGAATGTAACTGATAAGAATGTGGCCATACCCAAACAAATTGGAACTTATTTGTGAGCATCAGTTCATTCGGGATCAAGTAAATGTCCGAACACAAAAGAGGGTGATCATTCCATGCCTCTGTGTTGGACACCGATATCAATGACATGGGATATAAAAGTTTAAACTACAGGGTTATAATTACAGTTAGACTGCTATCTCCATCTTAATTAGGGGCTGCAATGGCTTGCTAGAGCCTGCCTATAGTCTGTGGGCCAAGGGGCCACTGCCAACATAAAGATGGACCCACAGGATCGTACACATTGAATGTCTGAACTCGAACTAAAGAGATCACCTATATATTTGGAGTATATATACAGGAGAGAGAGGATTATAGTAGTCATATTATATAGATCAATTGGATTGATCAAAATAATATAATTAATATTTGTATTGGCCTTCTCAGAATTAATTCAATGAATTAGTTTATGAGATTATTTCCTAGGTGGAAATATCTTACGTGTATAGGTTTACATGTATTTGATTTCATGAAAGTCTAATTTAATTCCTCGTTTAAATTAATTGGTTAAATTAATTTTAATTTAAATGTATGTAATATATTATATGTTATAATATGATATCATACATGTTGAATTGAAATTAAATTTGAAATTAAATCGGACTGAAAGAATTAAATCTGACTTGGGCTTGAAGAGGAGAAAAGCCCACATGAAACTAAAAGGAAATTGGGCCTAAAATTCCCAAAGGGAATTTCGGCCACCTAGGTTAAAACCTAGGGAAAAATTTCGGCCAAATGGATAGATGCAATAGCCAAATATTGCAGCAGCCACATTCCTCTCTTCTGACCGATTCTGATGCTAGCACGGGTTGAGTTCCAAAGTCGTTCGTATACGGGAATGTGGAGGAAGTCTCCATTGATTTCTGCAGCCATCTTTAGAAGAGATATTCCTGGTGAGAATAGATTATCTTCTAGTTCAATTTTAATGTTTTTTATTTCCACTTCAATTGCTCATGGGCATGGATTTTAGGAAATCAACGCGTTCTTCCGCTTTTAATTGGGTGATTTCCGGTGAAAAATCCCAACAGTGGTATCAGAGCGGGATTTTGATATGTGGAAATTATTTAACTGGATTGAATCCTTTGGTTTTTGAAATGGATGATTTTAATTTGGGATTCTTTGGATTGGGGTTTTATGATTTTCCCCTTGGATTTTTGCAATTGAAAGTTAAAGTGCATGTAGATTTATGTTGGATTTGATTTTCTGTTGTTGGAATATTTCTTGGTGATTTATTTTATGGCTGCAATTTTAATTTTTCTGGGGAAAATCATGGGCTGTTTCAGTGAATACGGGGATTGCCGATGGTCGAATTGCCGCCTGCAACCGCCGTATCCGGCGGAAACAGCAGTAGCCGCCGCTGCCTGCTGCTGTCTCGGCAGCAACGGCTGTTTGTGCAGCCGCTGCCCTGAGTACAGTAGCGTGCCGCTAGGCGATACCACCGCTGCTGTCCCTAACATCGACGGCTACTATTGCTAGGGCAACTCTGTTGCCTTAGTTGCAGCGGCCCGGGACCAGGTTTGGATTTGGCGGGTTTCGGGCCTGGGGTCCAGTTTTGTACTTTTAATGGGTTTTAAAATTTTATGTGTTTAAGTTTCTGTAATTTAAATGCGCATGGTTTCTTGGATGAAATTTTAATTTTATTTATGAGATATTAATTTTGGAAATTAATATGGTTTAAATGAAATTGGTTCCGGTTTTCTTGGCACGATTACCGGGGCGGTTGATATGGACTCATAGTTTCCCAATTCCAGTGGAAGCAGTTATTTGCCTGGGCTAGAGGCCCAAGCCCGTTAAGGGCTAGAACCATGATGGGCCAAAAAAATTAGCGATTTCAAAATAATGGCTATGGACATAATTGAAATGTGCTTAAATTCATGCATTATAGCATGTTTATAAATTGATGTATTGGATGTATGGATGTATGATTAAATGTATGTTTGGACGCTATTGGGCCTCATTCAAGTTGGGTTGTAATTTTTCTTTTTGGGTAAATACGGCGTGCGAGCCATTTTTCTTTTTTTATGTAAATTTTATTTTATTTATTTATTGTAAAATTTGTAAAGAAGAAGCCCAGTGGAGAGGCGGCCCAGAAGGAAGGAAAAGGAGGCCCACCTAATGTATTTTCTAGTATAGGTTTACTAGAATTATATTAGGTTGTAATATAGGCCCACAGTCCATTTTACTTATTTAATTATGCTTTATATTTATTTACATATATGTATGTATGATCCAAACCAAGTTTCGCCTGCCTATGTATCTAAGCCATTATTAAAATGAATCTAATAACCAAATGGAAATTACTAAGTTGTTCAAAAGTGTTTCCCTCATCCAAAATCGACTCGAAGTAGGGATAGGCCAGTTGTAGACCATGCCCTCGCTGGATGCACTGGAGTATCGTCATTTTGTATTGGGTTGGAGTATTGGTTACTCTGACACTTGGATGGAGGTTTTGATTTAGCATGGGTAGTAGGATTCTCCTAGCCCTAAGCATAGATGGGTAAGTGCCAACAAGCCCATCAAACCGAGAGTCCCTAGGTTGGGATTGGACAGCGTTCCTACTTAAATAATTAGGGTATAGTTTTTCCAGGCTCTCGTTTGGCTATATCTTAATGAAATATGGATCTCAGCCCATGAGCCCAACAACTTGAGTTAATTAATAACCTGATTCATTATTAATTAAATATGGGAAACCAGTTAAAGCCCTTTATTAACACTCTTAATTTTTCTGTGTAGTAATCTAATGGCAACAAACAACTCACTTTCACTGCGATCTATCCTGGAAAGGGACAAGCTTTCTGGTCCTAACTTCTTAGGCTATTCTAGGAACTTAAGAATAGTTCTAAGACAAGAGTCAAAGAAGTATGTGCTGGAAAGGCCTGTGCCGGCTGTGCCTCAGGGACATAATCCACCAGCTGCCCAGCTAAAGGAATACGAGGTGCATGTGAAGGCTAACAGGGATGTGACATGCCTTATGTTAGCGTGTATGGTTCCCGAACTGTAAAAGCAATTCATGGACAATCAGGCCTATGCTATAATAACAACTTTAAATGAGATGTTTTAAGAGTAAGCTCGTCGAGAAAGGTACCTGACCAATAAGGCATTCCACTCCTGTAAGATGGGGGCTAGGACATCTGTAAGCGTACATGTGCTCAAGATGAAGGGCTATCTGGGTACTTTAGCCCGTCTCGGATCGCTTATCTCACAGGAGCTGGCGATGGACACAATCTTGGCATCCTTATGGGATTCTTACGATCAGTTCATCCTGAACTATAATATGCAAAGGATGAACCGTACTGTTAATGAGCTGCATAAGATGCTCAAGCTCACTGAGCAGTCGATCAAGAAGACTCCACCGATATTGCTGGACAACAAGGGGAACCCTCCTCTTGCAAAGGGCAAGGCCAAGGAAAAGGCTAAGGCCAAGCTAAGAAAGCCAAAGCCAAGAAGCCCAAGGTCCATCCCACGGCCAGTCCCGAGGATGTCTGCTTCGGGTACAAGCAGGTAGGGCATTGGAAGAGATCGTGTCCTAAACTATTAAGAGAGCAGAGGAAGACCCAGGGCACATCTTCATTAGGTATTTATGTCATAGACATTAACCTCACTGTTTCAACATCCTGGGTATTGGATACTGGATGTGGTTCTCACATTTGTTGTAATGTGCATGGACTTAAGAACATGAGGTCACTGGGATTCAGGGAGGTGGACTTATGGGTCGGTAATGGAGCAAGGGTTTCTGCCATAGAGATCGGCGAATACCACCTCATGATGCCTAGTGGATTGGTTTTAATATTGGAACATTGTTATTTTGTACCTGCTATGTGCAGGAATATTATTTCTATTTCAGTATTGAATATTTCTGGATTTCATTTTACTATTTCTAATGCTAGAATTGGTTTATCTAGAGAGGGATTATTTTATGGAGAAGGTCTATTAAATAATGGCCTATATATCCTGGATTTGAATGAAACCAATCATGTCTATAATATAAATACTAAAAGGGTTAAGCCTAACGAACTTAATCCTATTCACCTTTGGCATTATCGTTTAGGCCACATAAATAAGAAGCGCGTGGCTAGGCTTCACAAAGTTGGAACCCTACGGTCATTTGACTTGGAATCACTTGATATATGCGAGTCTTGTTTACGAGGCAAAATGACTAAAGCGCCTTTTAGCAAGAAAGCTGAAAGGGATACTGGCTTATTGGACCTAATACATTTAGACATATGTGGGCCCATGAGTGTAGCTACTAGAGGTGGACATCTGTATTTCGTCATGTTCACGAACGATTTCAGTAGATGTGGCTATGTCTATCTGATGAAGTATAAGTCTGAGACCCTTGATAGGTTCAAGGAATTTTGGAATGAAGTACAGAACCAGCTAGGCAGAAATATCAAAGCCCTTCAGTTAGACAAAGGAGGTGAGTATATGAGCCTAGAGTTTGACTCATATTTAAGAAAGCATGGAATCGTTCCACAGCTCACTCCTCCAGGAACACCACAATGGAATGGGGTGTCCGAGCAGAGGAATAGGACCCTGTTGGATATGGTCCGCTCAATGATGAGTCATGCCTCTCTCCCAATAAGCTTCTACGGATATGCTCTTGAGACAGCGGCTCTCATTTTGAATAATACTCAGACTAAGGCAGTGGAAAAGACCCCATATGAGATATGGACGGGCAGGGCACCTAATGTGTCTTTCCTGTGGATTTAGGATGTGATGCACATGTCAAGAGATTGACTGGGGGCAAACTAGAACCCAAAACTGACAAATGCCTTACTTCTACAACCCCGCTGAGAACAAGGTGTTCATGGCACGGAAGGAGGTCTTTCTAGAAAAGGATTTCATTTCCAAAAAAGACAGTGGGAGTAATGTTGAACTCAGGGAAGTTCAAAGCTCACAAACTTTTGAAGAGGATAACTCGGAGACCAGGGTGGAGCTTCCACACGAGGAAGCACCGACCCATGTCACGCAAGGACCTAGAAGGTCTGGTAGGGATCGTCGGGAACCAGAGAGATATAGGTTTCTCATTACCAATGATCATACTCTTCTCATCTTCAATGAGGAAGAGCCCAAAACCTACCAGGAGGCTATGGCTAGCCCACAGTCTACAAATTGGCATAAGGCCATGGAGGCAGAGATGCAATCTATGTATGATAACCAGGTTTGGAACCTAGTTGATCCACCTCCAGGTGCTAAGGTAATAGGTTGCAAGTGGTGCTACAAGCTAAAAGTCGATAACACCTTCAAGGGGCATCTGGTTGCAAAAGGTTTCAGACAAGTCCATGGAATAAACTATGATGAAACTTTCTCACCAGTCGCTATGCTCAAATCCATTAGGATCATGCTGGCCATAGCTGCCTGGTATGCCTATAAGGTCTGGCAGATGGATGTTAAAACTGCTTTCCTTAATGGAAAGCTACTCGAGGATGTGTACATGACACAACCTAAGGGTTTTGTCGATCCAGAATATCCTGGGAGGGTATGCAAGCTTCAAAGGTCCATTTTTAGACTGAAGCAAGCATCTCAAAGTTGGAATCTTAGATTCAATGAAGCTATAAAGGAATACGGCTTCATACAGAATCAAGATGAACCTTGTGTGTATAAAAGGATTAGTGGGAGCATTGTCACATTCTTGGTATTATATATGGATGATATCCTTCTTATTGGAAGCGACATACCAACACTGCAAGGTGTAAAGCAGTGGTTATGTAAGTGCTTTGCAATGAAGGACTTAGGCGAGGCTAAGAAGATCCTAGCGATCAGGATCTATAGGGATAGATCCAATCGGCTTCTGGGCCTAAGTCAAGCCATGTACATAGACAAAGTTCTGAAAAGATTTAGCATGCATCGGGCTAAGAAAGGTTTCTTGCCAATAAGCCATAGGCTAAAACTTAGTAAGAAGAACTGTCCTAAGACAAGGGAGGACAGGGAGAACATGAAGTTGGTCCTATATGCCTCAGCTATGGGATCAATCATGTACTCATCCCGGGGAGGATCACTGGAAGGCTGTCAAAGCAATCCTGAAGTACCTTAACCGGACTAAGGATAGCTTCTTAGTGTATAGAGGTCAGGAAGAGCTGTCAGTTACTGGGTACACTGATGCGAGCTTCCAGACCGATCGGGATGAGTACCAGTCACAGTCTGGGTATGTGTTGTTCCTAAATGGTGGTGCTGTAAGCTAAAGGAGCTCAAAGCAATAGACCATCACGGTCTCTACTACAGAAGCTGAGTAAATTACGGCGTGTGATGCAGCTGAGGAAGCTGTGTGGATAAGGAAGTTTATCACTGAGTTAGGAGTAGTACCAACTATCTAGGACCCAGTTGATATCTTCTGTGACAACAATGAGGCTATTGCACTAGCTAAGGAGCCCCGGTCACACAAGAACACAAAGCATATGCTCAGGAAGTTTCACCTCATACGAGAAATCGCCGAGAGGGGTGACATTTCATTACATAGAGTGGACACCGAGGATAATGTCGCAGATCCTTTGATCAAGGCACTGGCTCAACCTAAGCACGAGGGTCATACTAGATCTATAGGGATTAGGCCCATACTTAGTTGGAACTAGTGCAAGTGGGAGATTGTTGGATATGCCCTAGTCCCGAGGCATTGGATCTTGTTTTGTATTGTATATTTATTTGATTAATGTATTATACATTTTGTGTCATTAAATAAAGGCATCAATCTATTTATTATATATCTTGTGATGTGTTTTAAATAGAGTATCCAATGGACATATCTATATCCATGTTGACTAGTGTCATGTACTTGGCAGTAAGACCAAGGATAGGGAAAATGATATGACCATAAAGTCATTTGTAGTCTGTTCTAGTCATGGGAATGAATGGAACTAGAGACTATCATTAACCTGGTTGTATGGCTGTGTTTTACCGACCATTGGACATGGGATGTTAACCAAGTTAATGAGTACATGCAAAAGGCGCATGGTACTGGATAGATCCACTAAACAAGAAATCCACATGGTAAAGTATCACAAGTGATTCTCATGTAGTACTTGTATGGATCCTTTGACCTGACCATATGATGATGATGCATGTGAAGTGGCATACTTTGGTGTACGCCTAAAGGGCCTGTAAAAGGGTGTCAATTATGGGTACGTTCGAGTATGTCGCCGAGCATGGTACTATGGATATGCATAAGGGAAATGTTACTCAATAGTCCACTGAAAAGATATCACCGGCCTCTTGATGAATGCAACTAATAAGAGTGTGGCCACACCCAAATAAGTTGGAACTTGTTTGTGAGCATCAGTTCATTCGGGATCAAGCAAATTTCTGGACACAAAAGAGGGTGATCATTCCATGTCTCTGCATTGGACACCGATATCAATGACATGGGATATACAAGTTTAAACTACAGGGTTATGATTACAGTTGGACTGCTATCTCCATCTTAATTGGGGGCTACAATGGCTTGCTAAAGCCCTCCTGCAGCCTGTGGGCCAAAGGCCTACTGTCAACATAAAAATGGGCCCATAGGATCGTACACATTGAACGTCTGAACTCGAACTAAAGGGATCACCTGTTTACTTGGAGTATACACACAAGAAAGAGAGGATTACATTAGTCATGTTATATAGAACAACTGAATTGATCAAAATAATATAATTAATATTTGTATCGGTCTTCTCATAATTAATTCAATGAATTAATTTATAAGATTATTTCCTAGGTGAAAATATCTTACATGTATAGGTTTACATGTATTTGATTTCATGAAAGTCTAATTTAATTCCTCGGTTAAATTAATTGGTCAAATTAATTTTAATTACAATGTATGTAATATATTATATGATATAATATGATATCATACATGTTGAATTGAAATTAAATTTGAAATTAAATCAGACCGAAAGAATTAAATCTAACTTGGGCTTAAAGATGAGAAAAGTCCACATGAAACTAAAAGGAAATTGGGCCTAAAATTCCTAAAGGGAATTTCGGCCACCTAGGTGAAAATCTAGGGAAGAATTTAGGCCAAATAGACACATGCAATAGCTAAAAATTGCAGCAGCCACATTCCTTTCTTCCGACCGATTCCGACGCTAGCACGGGTTGAGTTCCAAAGCCGTTCGTGTACGGGAACGTGGAGGAAGTCTCCATTGATTTTTGCAGCCATCTCTAGAAGAGATATTCCTGGTGAGAATAGATTCTCTTCTAGTTCAATTTTAATTTTTTTAATTTCCCCTTTAAATGCTCTTGGGCACGGAATTTAGGAAATCACCGCGTTTTTCTGCTTTTAATCGGGTGATTTCAGGTAAAAATCCCAACACGTGGGAGTCGTCCCGTGATTCTGCCTCCTTTTAGGAACTATAGTCGTGCGGCTCTAGTTAGAGCCGTGTGACTATAGCCACTACAGCCGTGTGGTTGTAGTGTCCAGAACCCGAAAATGGTTTTCTTTGCTTTGTAAATCACTGTTTTGACTCGTTTCAATGATTTCTAAGAATTTTATGCAATTTGGGGGTCCACTAAAGCTGGACAGTGGATCCGATTTGGATCGAACAACCCTAGATTCTAAAAACCTAAATCAACAAAACCTAAATCTCAAATCAACGTCATAGGAAATCCGAAAACCATAATTCTGACTGTAACGGATGTGATTGGACTAAAATAGTTCATAACAAGATGATTAAAACAGGAAAACTGACTGCTTGCGGCCGATTGAGGGTGTTTCGAGTTTCTGCCTTGAAGAACATAGCCGTACGGCTATAGTGGTACAGCCGCTCGGCTTTGTTCTAAGGGATTACAGTTGCTCGGCTTTAGTTAGAGCTACACAGCTGTAATCAAATAGACAATTTTTGAAAATTTTGTAAAACATAAAAAAATCATAGAACAAAACAAATAATTACGAGTGTAAGGCCTCTCAGAGTTTACCTTATTGATGTTCCAGTGTGTTTGACGACCAGAATTGGATTTGGAAGCCGGAATTCGCTTAGAACCTCACGAACGTCCCGAAATCCTCAAACACAAGCCTCAAATCAATATAAACAAAACCCAAGAGCAGTCTCAAATGAATACGAAATGTCTAGACACTCACCCTTAATGCATTTCTACTTTGTTTTATATGTTTTGTTCTGGTTTCTTACGTTTTCCCTTTTAGTTTTTTGTTTTTCCACTCTTTTTTGGTTTTCTCTCTTTAACTCTCTTTTCTCTGTCTTTTTTTGTTTTGTGTTGCTGTCCCCTATGTTTTATGTATTTTGCTCTTAAAAACCTCAAAAATCTTAGCTAATCCTCTAATTTCAGAATTACACTCCCTGTCAAAGGCTGATGCTTGCTATTTGAGAAGTAATCTGACCGCTCGCTAGAGCCATATGGCTGTAATGTTACAGCCGTACAGCTCTAGAGTTAAAGCCGCACGGCTGTAGTCTTGAAACTACAGTCGTGCGTCTCTAACCAGAGCTGTCATGGATTTTCCTAAATCCCACACTTACCTATAAGCCCTCTAATCACTTGAAGGATCTTTCTCGGGGTTTCGAATCGAGGACTGTTCGATTTTCAAAGCGTTTGAGATAATTAAAGCAACATCCCGCTCATTCTCAAGTCCGACGCATATTCGTCTGTCTAACAGGTAACAAAGGGTTTTCATCATGAAGGTCAGAAAAAACCCATGCTCACAGGCTACCCCTGGTAGGATCAAATTCGAGTCATGGTCGGGCTATTGAGCCCGAATCGAGTTTGATCTTGTGATTAGGAGCACGGTGAGAAAAGGAAAAAAAAACGTACCTGGCGTCTTAGTTTGTCAAGGAAATCATACGTAACATCTAGCTAGGGATGTACCTCGGCTCTTCGTAGGGTAATGATCTGATTTTGGCTCTAGGAGCTTTTGTTTGAAGTTGGCTCTCTTGGTGTTGCTATACCTTTGAAGTTGGCTCTAGGAGCTTTGGTTTGAAGTTGGCTCTCTTGGTGGAGCTATACCTTTGAAATTGGCTTTAGGAGTTTTGGTTTGAAGTTGGCCCTCTTGGTGGAGCTATGCCTTTGAAGTTGGCTCTAGGAGCTTCGATTTGAAGTTGGCTCTCTTGGTGGAGCTATGCCTTTGAGATTGGCTCTAGGAGCTTTAGTTTGAAGTTGGCTCTCTTGGTGGAGCTATGCCTTTGAAGTTGGCTCTCGGAGCTTTGGTTTGAAGTTGGCTCTCTTAGTGAAGCTATGCCTTTGAAGTTGGCTTCTTAGCCGCGCTATAATTCTGAAGTTGGCTTCTCAGTGGAGCTATAATTCTGTAGTTGGCTCTCAGGGGAGCTATAATTCTGAAGTTGGCTTCTCAGTGGAGCTATAATTCTGTAGTTAACTTCTCAGTGGAGCTATAATTCTGAAGTTGGCTTCTCAGTGGAGCTATAATTCTGTAGTTGGCTCTCAGGGGAGCTATAATTCTGAAGTTGGCTTCTCAGTGGAGCTATAATTCTATAGTTGGCTTCTCAGCAGAGCTATAATTCTGAAGTTGGCGAGAGTGCATATTCATTCCTTGATCGATAATTTTGGAAACAAAAATTTTTGCCCCTTCGATCAAGAATAAATATGGCTTGATTGTTTTACCCCAGGATACCTGAGATTTAGAACCGCACGGCTCTAATTTACACGCTATAGCCCAGGGGATGCCCCAGTGTCAGACTATTTCTGCTTTCAAAGTGACCATAATTGGGTACAGCCCGATGATGATAGTGAGCACCTATACTTGGGTTGGTCTTGATGCATGTATGTGTATGTGTGTGTTTTAAATGTATGCATGTATGTGACATTTATGTTTCTGTTGTTAATTTCGGTGTAGTCCGTATTCAGCATTCAGCGTCAAGAGTTGGCTAAGTTATGGATTGAGGTTATGAACCAGGCTTTCCAGATGCACATGGACCCACCGGAGAAGCTGCTTGCTTAGTATGAGAACACAGGGGATGAACTAGGTGGATGGTCAGGGTGACGAGGCACAGTCCTAGCCTTCTCTTTTCCTTCTTCGACAATCTAGCCCGTATGTGGGCTCATTCTGCTACTTTTCTTGTATTGCCCATCCGTTGATCCATTTCTGCATCTTTTTTTTAGTACATTGGCCATGAGCACAAGGAGCTGACCTTGAGATGCCTCGGGTTATAGGGAGTTAGGATTGCCTGAACCTGCTGTTATGTGACTTATGTTTTGTTTTGTGTCCTAACGTTTGCATAGACAGCCCTTTAGGGTTTTCGGCCTATCAGACTATATTAACTTTTACCTGAATCACCCTTTTGGGTTTTCGACTCAGCAGACTTTTATTTGTATCCTAACTTTTGCATAGATTGCCTTTCGATTTTCAGTCTATCGATTTTTTATTTTGAGTGAGATGCATGCAAATAGAAAATGTGCACAGCCATATATGTATAATACGAGCTCAATTTCAAGCAAACTTGGGACATTTAAACAAATAGAACAAAGCATTTATTCATTCATTAATAATGTTTTAGCACAATGCACATCAAGGATGAAATGAAGCTAAGAACAGAATCAGTAATGGTATCCATCTCGACCGAATCCATAACTGCCACCAACCAGTCTTTGCAAATTTTCCTACTAATGGTGCTCACCTCACTATCCTAACTTTTGCATGGACCGCCTTTTCTGTTTTCGATCCATCGGACTGTCCTAATTTTTGCATGGATTACCTTTTTGGTTTTCAATCCATCGAACCTTTTTTTTTCTTTTTACATATAGTATCGCTTGAGCTTGTCCTAATTGATGGGATTGACGAATTCATTTCCATCCATATCCATGATCTTCGTAACACCCATTGAAAGTACCTTCTTAACCACATATAGACCTTCCCAGTTAGGCTTGAATTTCCCTCACACATCCGTATTGGTCTACTTCATTTGCTTAAGTACCAAATCCCTTGGCTTTGAGTGGGTGTTTCTGATGATGGACTTTACTGTTATAAGCCCCGGCCATTCGCTGCTGGTACATCTGTAAATGATCTAAAGCCTAAAGACGCTTCTCGTCGATCAATGCTAACTGCTCATATCTCGACTGAGCCCATTCAGATTCTGGCAACTGCACTTCCATGACTATCCTTAATGACCTAATCTCGGTTTCCACTGGTAAGACAGCTTCTATCCTATAGACCAATGAGTACGGCGTCTCTCCGGTAGGAGTTCTGACACTTGTTATGTATCCCCATAAGGCAAATGGCAACAAGTCGACCCAATCTCTATAAGTGACTACCATTTTGATAAAATTCTCTTCATAGACTTATTGGCCACTTCTACTGCTCCATTGGCTTACAGGCTATACGGAGATGATCTATGATGTTCAACCCCTTTGTCCTGGAATAATTATGTTGTTGCCCCTTGAAACTGTACCCCGTTATCAGTCACGACATGATGCAGGATCCCATACCGCGCAAAGATGTTCTTCTCGATGAACTTGGTCATTTTCTTAGCTGTAACATTTGCAAATGATTCCGCTTCTACCCATTTCGAGAAGTAGTCAACAGCCACGACTATGTATCGATGCCCATTTGACGCAGACGGCCTTATTTCTCCGATGATGTCTATCCCCCAGGTAGCAAATGGCCATGGAGTCGATGATATATGTCCGTACACTTAGCATTCATGGCATCTTTTTACTTCTTCGATGTAGTCAGCTTGCAGGGTAAGCCAAAAGTAGCCTTGCCTTAATACTTTCTCGGCTAGGGCTAACCCATTCATGTGCGGCCCGTAGGTTCCCACGTGGATCTATTTCATGACCTTCTTCTCTTCTCTTTCTATTAAAACATTTCAGGAGCAGGCCGTTGGCAGTTCTCGTAAAGAGCTAATTCTCGAATATCCTGAATTGTGCTGCTAACCTTTGAATAGAGATCTTATCTGCTCCGCTGGTATCTTTGGGGTATTGCCCATTCTGAATGAGCTGCAAGATATCATGATACCAAGGACACTCTTCCACTGTTGTCACAACATTGACTGATAGGTAACAAGGGTTCTGTGCAGTTTCTAGGATGACTGGTTGTATCAGATGCTTTCGGGGTCCTTCCCACATTGATGAGAGTGTAGCTAAGGGATCGGCCATCTGATTCTCTTCCTTCAGTACATGTTGAATTCATACTAATCGAATACTTTCACATTTTCCCAAACTAGCTCGAGATACACCCCGGAGTGACTCTTCCTTTATCTCCCAATCCTCGGTAATCTGTTAGATCACCAAAGCTGAGTCTCCAATAACTAACACTTTGTATGCCCTTAGTGTGATCAGGGCATCAATCCCAAAGAGGCAAGCTTCGTATTCTGCTTCGTTATTAGTTACTAAGAACTCAAGGCGTTTTACCCCTTCATGTTACCAACATGTCCTTGCAGTTTTCCATATTGGAGAATTTTTTTTAAGGTATCAGTGTGGACCGATGCATGTCATTTTGATGTCTCTCATCCCAGGCTTTTCTCTTTGTGAGATCTGTTCTTCAGATCTGAAGTTTCCAATCCTCCCTTTGATGTAATTCCGAGTTTACTTTGGAAGGTATTTCATTTATTGTCCTACAACTTGGCATACATAGATCTCTGTTTCTTAAGCAGTTTCTGGAATCTGAGTGATAATCACTCCTTCATTTTCTGCCCTTGGTGTAGGGAGTCGCATGATGATCCTTTGATTTGTGCTGTTTGGATATTGAATTGTCCTTGCGCCATTTGCATTATATGTGTCCTACCTTGGACCCCAATGGCGTCATATTGGACAACTACAATTATCTTAGGTCATGCCTTTTATGGTGAAATGAGAAAAGTGGGTGAGACAACGTAGATGACATTGTTCCAGGTTCAAGGTTACGAATGGAATGGAGTAACGGGATGACATGGGTAATGTAGTATGGTAATTTGAGTGTGAGAAGAAATTAGTTTTTTTTTCAAGGGAATCACAACAAAAGGTGTCGGAGCTTTCATACATTAGGGAAGCATGACCGATTTAAGGAATGGGTTACGACTTAGGTAGGGGACTCAGGCTACATATTTGGACGCCATTGGGGTCAACATCCGTTAAGTCTTAATAGCAAGAACCTCGAACAGCAAGTCGATCAATCTTGTAAATCTGTCTTCCATTGGTTGAATGACCTGTCAAGATACCACCTCTTTTTTTTTCAAGAAAGAAACTAAACCCAAGCCACAGCCACCTTTTGGTTTTCCTGCCGCATTTAAATTCATGCATGTCATGTGTGTTTAATATGCCTTTTTGGATGAACAATACATACATAATGTCATGTACACATGAATGCCATACGAATAAGAAAATACATGCACTACGACCGTGAACTGTTTCTGGGTTTTACCACATGATGGGCAATGAAGGTCATTTGAATTTCTCATAGGTTGGAGATTTTGACGAGTTTGGAATTTAGCTTTAGAGTTTTGACACAAGGCATCTTCTCAGATAAGGAATTGGGCTTGGGCTTGGGAGTTTTGCCAGTGGAATAATTTCTCCGTAAGGTGTATTGATGATTACTCTTAGACCTGCACCGTGTTTGTTCACAGCACCATCAAAATACATCACCCATCTGCTTGGTTCTATCTCTACCACAACCAGCTGTTCATCTGGAAATTCTAAATTCTTGACATAGTCCGATTCTAGGGGCTGGTTGGCTAGGAATTCTACTACAGCTCTTCCTTTAATCGTCTTCCTGGTTACATACTCAATATCAAATTCTGATAACGAGAGTAACCATCTTGATAGTTTCCGCCCAGTGCGGGCGTTTGGCATAAGTACTTCATCAAGTCAACCTTAGCCACTGCTTGAACCTTATACGACTGAAAGTAATGCCTCAACTTCTTAGTCAGCCACACCATAGCAGTGCAAGTCTTTTCCACCATTATATATCTAGTCTCGTAATCAAGCAGTTTCTTACTCAAGTATTAGATTGCGTGTTCACGTCCGTCCTCTTATTCTTGTACCAACATTGCCCCTACTGAAGCATCTTCAATAGCTAAGTACAGGACCAAAGGCTTATTCAGCATTGAAGGTTTTAAAACTGGTGGATTCATTAAATAAGCCTTAATCCTATTAAAGGCTAACTGGCATTGATCTTTCCATTTCACTAGCTGATTCTTCTTCAGGAGTTTAAAAATAGGTTCGCAGACTGTTGTTAATCTCGTGATAAACCGACTGACATACTACAATGACCCGAAAAATAACCTCACTTCCTTTTCTGTCTTCAGTATAGGCATATCCCTTATGGCCTTGATTTTGTTCGGATCCATTTCAATTCCTCTCTGACTTACTACATGTCCTAGAAGCTTTCCTGAAGTTACTCCAAACACACACTTCTTGGGATTTAGGCAAAGATTATACTTTTCGATTCTAGTTAGGAATTTATCCAGGATAGCGGGATGCTTTTCCCGAGTCGTCCCGTGATTCTGCCTCTTTTTAGGAACTATAGCCATGCGGCTCTAGTCAGAGCCGCGCGACTATAGCCACTATAGCTGTGTGGTTGTAGTGTCTAGAACCTGAAAATGGTTTTCTTTGCTTCGTAAATCACTGTTTTGACTCATTTCAATGATTTCTAAGAATTTTGTGGAATTTGGGGGTCTGCTAAGCTGGACATTGGATCCGATTTGGATCGAACAACCACGGATTCCAAAAACCGAAATCAACAAAACCCAAATCTCACATCAACGTCATAGGAATTCCGAAAACCATAATTCTGAGTATAACGGATGTGATTGGACTGAAATAGTTCATAACATAATGATTAAAATAGGAAAACTGACTGCTTTCGGTCGATTTAGGGCGTTTCGGATTTCTGCCTTGAAGAACATAGCCGTGTGCCTATACTGATTAGAGCCGCATGGCTGCAATCAGACAGACAGTTTTCAAAAATTTTGCAAAACACAGAAAAATCACAGAGGCCTTTCAGAGTTTATCTTGTTGATGTTCCAGTGTGTTTGACGACGGGAATTGGATTTGGAATCCGGAATTCGATTAGAACCTCACAAACATCCAGAAAATCCTCAAACACGAACCTCGAATCAATCCGAACAAAACCCGAGAACAGTCTCAAATGAATATGAAACATCTAAACACTCACCCTCAATGTGTTTCTAGTCTGTTTTATGTGTTTTGTTCTGGTTTCTTGCATTTTCCCTCTTATTTTTCTGTTTTTCCACTCTTTTTTGGTTTTCTCTCTTCAATTCTCTTTTCTCTATCCTTTTTTTGTTATGTGTTGCTATCCCCTGTGTATTCTGTATTCTGCTCTTAAAAACCTCGAAAATCTCGGTTAATCCCTTAATTTTGGAATTACACTCCCTGTCAAAGGCTGATGATTGCTATTTAAGAAGTTATTTGACCACTCGCTAGAGCCGCGCGGCTGTAATGTTACAACCTTACGGCTCTAGAGTTAAAGCCGCGTGGTTGTAGTCTTGAAACTACAGCCGTGCATTTCTAACCAAAGCTGTCACAGATTTTCCTAAATCCCACACTCAGCTCTAAGCCCTTTAATCACTCGAATGACCTTCCTCGGGGTTTCAGATCGAGGACTGTTTAGTTTTTGGAGCGTTTGAGACATTCCATGCAACATCCCGCTCATTCTCAAGTCTTACTCACGTGCTTCTATCTAACAGGTAACAAAAGGTTTTCATCATAGAGGTCGGGAGAAACCCGTGCTCACAACCATGATTTAAACTATCCCTGAGTTGTGGGAATTGAAAAATGATGCAAGAGAATAGTATAACATATGACCTTTAACATGAGCTCTCTACATACATATCATTATTATGACATGTGATTTTATTTTGTGCTATACATGGTGTATGTATAACTGCTTATGAGCTCAATGATTGTTGAAACTTGAGTTGTGTGTGCAAATGAGCTCAATTAACCTTGATTGCATGATAACCGCCCATTTTATACATTGAAGCTAACTCATGCAGGTTATAACCAATATTCCTTAAGTGATGGTTTTGTATTATGAATGATCTGAATAAATGAGTCTTCTCTTAGACCTAAAACTCATATTCAAGTAGATTAATAGGCCTTAAAATGACTTATCTTAAAGCCCATAACTTTCATACTTTAATGGTTATATATTATTTCGGTTGAGAAACAAGATTTTTAATCTCTATAAATCTCATCCAAAAACAACCATGCACGTATTGAGGGGGAGCACACAGAAAATGTTTTAAAATTATAAAAATATCAACCCATCAAATTGCAATCATAAAAAATGTTGACTTCGATTTTGATGATCACAAGTTGACATTTAGTTTAATGAGTTTCTTAATCTCTTTGCGTTAAAGAGCTTTATGAGTTAAGAATTACGCCTTATGAGTTAAAATGTCTTTATAAGTCACAAAAGTACTTTATGCCTTCATAATTCATAAAGATGCTTGAAATGGCTTATGAGTTAAAGATTAACTCTCTCGGCCACATAAAATCCATAATATAACTTAAGAGTTAATATGGCTTATGAGTTGAATTTAAATATCTTAGCTTATGAATAAAAAAGATCTTGACTTGTGAGTTGAAAGATTTTAGCTTATGAGTTGAATTAAAGAGATCTTGACTTATATGGTAAAATATATTCACTTAAGAGATAAAAGATAAATATGTTTTTCTATTTGGCCATAATATTCTCACTTTAGTTTATGAGCTTAAAACTATGCTACTAGTCTTCAAGAAAGTGCCTTACTACTTGAGAAATCTTGGCATACTTATGACCTATATCAAACGGCCACTTTATCTCTCCATTTATGAAAAAGTACAAACGATTATATGAAGGGACCTTATGACTTGAGTTGAAAATGCTTATGACTTGAGATCTCTTTATGGATTGATACCAACGGATAACAAAAGCTTGGTTCTTGAATTCAACAAATGCTTATAACTTACATCTCTCTCTCTTTGGTAAGCTAAGTCAAACGGCTTTAATACTTGAGATCAACATATACTTCTCATTGTAAGCTAAGTCAAACGGCTTTATTAATTGAGATCAACATATCCTTGTCTTTATGAATTGATTCAAATGGCTAAATGAAGTTTGTGAGTTGAGATCAACGTCCACTTCTCCTTATGAAGTGAATCAGATGGCCATATGGAAGACTTATCCTATAAAAGGAATGAAGATGAAGAAATGAAGGCAAGGAAGACAAATTAGTAATTCACACATTATTAAGCATACATTTCTAGTCTTCCAAATTCCCAAAGAGAGAAAAGAGAAAAGAGCTATATTTGTTTCATTCAAATATTTATATATTCGAGAATTGTATATTCACACAAGGCTGTGTGAAGGGGGTTTACTTTGTTGGTGGTGTGATCAACAAAGTCTGTAAAAGTTTGGTGCTTGAGCTTCGAAAAAGCATCGGTAGAGTTTGTTACTTAAGCTCCAAAAAGTAACGGTAGAGGTTTGATACTTAGCCTGTAAATGTATTAAGTTTGTTACTTGAACTCACAAAAAGTAACATAGGCTTGTTTCCTGCCCGTAAAGGAAACGTCAGTGGAAATCTCAAGTGGTTGGCTTGGGGACTGGACGTAGACCGGTTGGGTCGAACCAGGACAAAATTCGGCGTCTACACTTTTCTATCCCTACTCTCTTTATATTTTATGCTATTTAAATCCTCGCAATTTAAATTAATCACTTTATTATTTGAAGTTATTTTTACAAAAGCAATTTTATATTCACAAGTTATATTATATTAATTAATTCCGCATTTTTAATAAAACTTGTTTTTGAGAAAGAAACTTGTGTTTTCTCAAAAAGAATTTTCAAAAGAAAGTTTGGGAAAATTTTTATTCGCCCTACAGTACTATTAACCCCCATTAGTACTGTAGCTAGCCATTTTGGGACCGTCATAGGGAAACTTGAAAAATTTCACCAGCTAGACTTGGAAATCATTTTGAAACATTTATGTATTGATTTTTAAGAAAACAATTCCGAATACGGTTTTATTGGTTAATTATTTTACATGACAAGTGGTCGGGGTGCTATGGGATGCACAAAAATGTTCAAAGCAATTTCTGTCCCGGACACAACACCCGTGCGGATGTAGTCTTGATAGTCATGCAGTTGTGGTTACACTCGTACGTATATTGCTTCTGGAACTTTCTCAAATTTTGAAATACACAGTTTTAAATCATTCTAGAAACTTTAGAATGACAGTTGGGTGCGTATAACTACGCCCACGCGGCTGTGGTGCACCAGAAAACTTGTAAATCAAATTTTTAGATGAAATGATGTATAAAATCACAATTCGGTTTCTCAGATATTTATCCTTGAAGCACGGATCCACAGCTTTAGGAGGTCAAAATCAATTCAAGAGAGGCCTTAAACGAACAGCCAAACTCCAAGCTTCGAACGCACTCCCAAGCTCCAAAGGTTAAGGTTTTTGTGTTCAAATTAGTCTTTAAGCCCTAGTAAAATCATAATGAAGTATTTTCCTAAGATTTTTAACCGGTTTTAACCTAATAACACAGAATCAATGAAAAAAAAGACTTGAACTTCCTTTTCTCTCTAATCTTTCTTACCTAATGTTGCCAACCTCTTTTTCACTTTTCTGATGGGTTCTTATAGGCAGGAGAAGCCATTTTTCTTGTTAATTCCGCCCAAAACCATCCAAAAAACGATTCCCAAAAGAAAAACTCACGGACTTGACAGAAATCAAGAGTCGTGCGAGTCTCGATCCACACCCGTGCGGCCCGGGATCAGTTCCCCTTTTTCCCAAAAAAAGATCCGAGACTTGAAGTTCAGTTGACTGGAGCCTTTAACTTGAATTGGCTTTAACTCCTACAGCTATAGAAGCAAGCAAACGATTTGTTCATCATTAAAACTAAGGGATGAAAACCGCGCGCCACATCAGGCTTAGAGTATCAATCTCAAACGTAACATAAGCTCAGGAGAAGCCATTTTTCTTGTTAATTCCGCCCAAAACCATCCAAAAAATGAGTCCCAAGAGAAAAACTCACGGACTTGACAGAAATCAAGAGTCGTGCGAGTCTCAATCCACACCCGTACGGCCCGGGATCAGTTCCCCTTTTTCCCAAAAAAAAGATCCAAGACTTGAAGTTCAGTTGACTGGAGCCTTTAACTTGAATTGGCTTTAACTCTACAGCTATAGAAGCAAGCAAACGATTTGTTCATCATTAAAACTAAGGGATGAAAACCCTGCGCCACATCAGGCTTAGAGTATCAATCTCAAACCTAACACAAGCTCGTCTCTAAAATTTTTGTTTACTTTTTTCATTTATAAATTTTTCTTAATAATCAAACTAACAAAGACAATATGACAAAAAAAAATTACATAATATAATATTACAAAACTAATATCATCTAAACAAATATATTATAAAAAATTAATAAATCTAGAAACTATTTATATAAAATGTAAATTGAAATCAAAAATAAAAATATATAAGTATGTACAAGTTCGGACTAGCAATGTAACCTAATAGTGAAAATATTTAGGATCAAAAACCGAACCTAATAAAATTCGGTTCGGTTCGGTTCTAACCGAACCGGTCCAAGAAAAACCGAATTGAGATACTTGAAATTATAATAATTTATGTTTTAATTAATTTGGTTATTTAAATTTATATTATAATTTCATTTATTTAACAAAGTTTGTAATTTTCTACTTTTCTACGGCTATGCATGATCGAACATAAAATAAAAAATAAATATTATCTATCCATTAATTATTTTTTTTGAAAAAAATATTATCTATATATTAATTTAACATTAAATATTTTGTGTTGCAATAAAAATGAATCAATCATGAATTGAGTTTTTTTTTTTTTAATAATTAAACTTTGATTACTCATTAATTTTATTAACCAAATTGTTTTTTAATTTCATAAAACGTTAATAATTTTCTAATTAAAAAAATTCAATCTCTTTTATTTTTTTATTAGGTTCGGTTTTCAGTTTTTAGGTTTTTTTAATAAAAACTAAAAACCGAACCAAAAACCAAAATTATCTAATGCACATCTATTCGATTCGATTTGATTAGATTTTTTTGGTTTTTTTGGTTTTTTTGTTTTTTTAGGTTTTTTTCTCTCTCCTAAATGTGCTTTGCTCATGGACTCCTAAATCTGCATAAATGGAGTGCGTTCTTTTCCATGGGATTAAGGTAATGGATTTATATCTTTTTACCAGAGCATATAGTATATTTAGTCTTAAGATAGTCGGGCTGAACTTGTCGAACTTGTGTATTTATACAAATTCAAATGTCAATCCACTAAAGTTCAGGTTTCACAAGCCTGGGGTAGATGAACTTAACCTGTAAAATGTCAGGAAATTGTCAAAATTAGCCTCGTTTTAGGGTTTATTTTAGTGGCTTACCTTTTCTTATTTACACTATTATGTTTTTTTAGATCTAATTCTTCTTTGTGCTATTTTCCCCTTTTTCTTCCCAACCAAGAATCAAAAAGCGAACTTTAGTTCTGGGAGCTTCTATTCTTCTCCTCTCCTTCCGATTTTGCTACTACTGATGATCCTTGTCCCCTCCAAGTTACCACCAGTGTTCTCCTCACTGGTGTTATTGTTGTCTTCCTCTTTCACTCTCTTCACCGTCGAGCTAGGCATGCGAAAGAATTGGTATCTTTTCCCTAATCCTTCTACTTCTTGAGCTTGTCGTCAGCTAAAGGAGTGATCGACTATGAATTGGAAGAAAATATAGGTAAATTTGCTATCTTCTTGAAACGTGATTGCAGTTTCAATGTTTTTGGATATTCGCATGGGTTGAGGTATGCATCCACAGTGAAAGGTTACATTTCAAAACGGTGGGTTTATAACTTGGAAGGTGTGAGCACGGGTTTCTCCCGATCTCGGTGATGAGAATTCGCTAATTACCTGTGGACCGGACGGGCTCGAACGGGGTTTGGAAGCGACCAGAATGCTGCCTGGGGAATCTCAAACGACCTGAAAACTAGGCTGCCCGCGATCTGAAGCCCCAAAAAGGTCTCTCAAAATTCTGGTCTGTATGTCTGACTTTTCAAAATTATGCCCTGACTCTTGGTTGAACCGGGCGGCTTTAGTTTGTTGAACCAGAGCCGGCCGACTCTAACTAGAGCCTTACCGCTCTAGTGCCAACTAGAGCCGGCCGGCTCTATTGGGCAAGAACAGTTGCTCTGCAAAGCAGAGCAACTTGTCTTGGCAGCGAAAGTTTTGGCAGATTTTGAGAAAATCAGACGGCTGATTGATGGAACGGGAGAATACAGAGAGAGGCAGATAAAAGAGAGAAAATAAGAGAGAGAGGGACTTTCGGTTCTCAAGCAAAAAGACAGAGAAGAAAAGAGAAAGAAAAAGTAGAAGAGAAGGAGAGAAAGAAAGAAGAAGAAGAGAGACCGAGAGAGAGCCAAAAACACTCTCATTTAACCCAAAACCAATTCTTAAACATTAACAACATAACCAACAACCTATACTCCTTAATTCGGGATCATTTCGGCTTCATTTTGGATCATTCTAGGCTGTTGAAGGATTCGGCCAATTGAGTTCCACTGCACATTCCTGAGCTTTCAATCCGTTTCTTGACGCTCCAAGCATCCACACAACAATCCAAGTAAACTATGAGAGGCCCTAAAACTTATTTGCATTGATTTTCTGTGCGTTCTTGTTATTTTGACGAAAATCCGGAACTGGTGCTGTGAGCGGACGACGCGTTTTCGACGGAACGCGGGACTCCCTTTCGGAAGAGGCGCCTCGATCTCGGGCGGACCCCTCCCTCGCGTGGGGTTTTTATGAATGGAAATCTGCATTTTGGAAAATAAATGGAATTAATACATAAAAGAACCTTGATGAATATTGTAGAGTCGCCACCCAGCTCAGCTCAACCGGGAAATTCTTATGTAGCTGAACCGGACGAACGGCCGCTAAACTATCCAGAGATTCGGGTCCGGACAAGTCCCCTATTTCGTGTCTAATTAAAATAAAATTGGTCAATGTTCAAAGATGGTATTTCAAATTCTAAAGTCAATTTTATTGAAATAAATAGACATGCAGCGCGCATACAAATTAAGATAAAATAGTAAATAATTAAATTATTACAAACCGATTGAATAAAAGATAAAAACTCTCGCCTCACTTTACAAGCGCCTAATATACACGAGAATCTAGAAAAATACAACCGCCTAGGATACACGATTAATTCTATTAAATTACATCCAAAATAAAAATAAGAGAAATTAAAACCTGTAAAACAGAGGGTTAGCACAATTTATAACACGCCACAAATAGGACTCAAATATGACAGAATGGGAAAATCAAGAATTGGGGACATGCATTTAGGGGGTAACCGGGTTGGCACGGCTAGCCGGCCCGGTTAGACCTGGAAAATATTTTGAAACATCCCTGTATTTTGGTTTTGTGGGAAAATCATTTTGAAAACAATTTTTTCCGGTTTACATGCATTTTTATATATTAAGTGGGTCGGCTTTCGGGAGAACTGGGTCTCCGTCGTTGAATTGTTCTAAATGCAATTTTACTGAAAATTGAATCTATGGTCGTGAATGCACACAACAAAATTCATTTTGATGATTTTTGAGGTTTTCTAATTTTTTGGGAATTTTTGGGAATTTTTGGGAATTTTTGGGGATTTTTATGGATTTTTTTATGAAATTCTTGGGTTTTAAAGGTAAAATTCTGATTTTGGAAACGATAGTGGTACGACTGTAAATTACAGTCATGCAAACTCAACTATAGTCGTACGATTGTAAACACTCCAAACTCAGGATTTCGCCAAAATCTTATTTAAAACAAACTGGAAAGAAAATCACCCAGAAATCAAGAACACTCGTACGACTGTAACTACAGTCATACGACTGTTCATTAATTTCAAGAATAGTAGTACGACTGTTCTTGATCTCCAGAAACAGAAATGCAGAAAAACGGATAAAAATGCAGAAAAAGCACACCAATCACCCAGAAAGCTTGTAAAAGAGAGGGGAAAAGGAGTGTTTACCTCTTTGGCGTGCATCCACCGTAGGATTGACCCCTGGCATCGCTCCAATCCACTAAAATCCGGACTTTTCTTCTTGAGTTAGGGTTTGGGATTTGGGTCTAGAGATTTCCAAATGCTGAGGGATTCTGATTGAGGAGTTCTTCCCTTTTCTTTGTTTCTCCTCTTTCTCTTTTTCTCTCTTTTTCTTTCTTTCTCTTTTTGTCCTCTCTTTTTCTGTCTGTCTGTTTTTTTTTTCTTTTTTCCGTCTTTTTTTTGTCCCCCTTTTCTGCCTTTCCTTTTTTGCTTTTATGGGTAATGGTCTACAGTCGTATGACTGTAGCGATAGTCGTATGACTATACTCTCTTTTTCTTTTCTTTTTTTTTCTTCTTCTTCTTTCTTTTCTTTTTCTTCTTTTCTTCTTTCTTTCTTCTTCTTTTTCTTTTTCTTCTTCTTTTCTTTTTCTTCTTCTTTTCTTTTTCTTTTCTTTTCTTTCTTTCTTCTTTTCTTTTCTTTCTTTCTTCTTTTTTTTTTTAATAAAATTCCGGCGCTTACAGGTGCTGCCCATCACAGCCGGCCGGCTGTGCTCCTGAAGAACAAAGCCGGCTGGCTCTGACCTAGAGTTGGCCGACTCTGTTCCTCGGGGACAGATCCCCGATTTGTCCCAACCGGCCGAAATAGCCCGTTTTCCATTTTGATTTTTCTGTTGGGATCATTTTCGGCCCAGAATCATATGTATGTGTTTGTATTTTTGATTTTCTGACTATTGCATACTCGAATATCAGGGTTTTGAGTATTTCCTGGGGTTTATTTTATGAGTTTCGGGGTAGTTTCATCCGATTTGGATCCATTGTCCAGCATTTACGGACCCTCGAATCCCACAAAATCCCCGGAAAACATTGAGATCGAGTAAAATAATATTTTCACAAATGTTTTTGGTGTGTTTTATTGTATTTTGGACCCTAGATGAAATGTGTTTTTAAGAACCCACACGAACGGAACCCTGAGTTCCGGGATAACCGACCCACGAAAATGGAAATTTGCATGAAACCGAGCCAAATGGTTTATAAAAAAAATTGATTTTTCAACACAAAAATCCACAGGACGTTTCAAAATCGATTTCTAGGTCTAACAGGTCCGACCGATCGGGTCAACCTGGTTACCCCCTAAATGTATGCTCCCTTATCCTAAAATCCCCATTTTGTCCTGATTTGAGTCATACTTGTGTTTATAATATAAACTTCACTAAACAGTCTGTTTTGCAGCATTTATTTTTATTTTTGTTGTATTTAATAGATTAATTCGCGTAAATAGGTGGTTGTATTATTTTTAGATCCTCGTGTACTTAGGCTTTTGTAAAAGTGAGGATGAGAGTTTTTATATTTTATTCGATTTGGTTGTGTAATCGGCCTCTATTATTCTTTTGTATATTCATGTGGATGGTTTAATTTCCTGCAATTTATTTTATGCATTCTGCTTGAGCATCAGGCTAATAAAAATGAGCAAATTGGGGTTAGAAAAGATGATAAATTGAATAAATATGACTCTATAAATAATAAACGAATACAAGCTTGAGGTTAAGTAGGTAAGTTGCCCGAACCCTGAATCTCTAGATTAGGTACAGTAGTCTACGCTCGGTAGGGAGCTGTACCGGAATTTCCCGGATGAGCTGATCCGGGTGGCGACTGTGTCACTGATCTCGAAATTTAGGTTTCGAGGTCTTTAAGTCATAAAACAGGAAAACGTTTTCTACAAAATGAATTTATAAAATCAACTGAATAGTTTTCCCAACTCAACATAAACAAAACTTGTTTCCCACAAACTTCGCTAAATCAAAATCATTTCCCCGGGCCCGCTTCGCCGCGCTTATCTTAATTTCTTTTTGTCGCGAAGGTCGTCCTCTCACAGAAGGTGTTAGTTTTAGTATGATTTTTAGTGAGTTTGTTATAACTGAGGTTAGAAGGAAAGGGGATCTGCTTTATTTCTTTGTTGGAAGTGGACCTCGCTGGAGATTTCCTGTTCATGCATTTCAAACCAGTCCTGAATGTGGGTGTGGTTATCGCTGTGGAGATGGGAGAAAATCATTGAGTCTGTAATATTAAATAGATTAAATCAAGCCCTTTTGTACCTTTTTTTGTAGAATTGGGAAGTGTCTTAATTATGGTAATTGTTTTTTTAGATTAATTAGCTTCATTAATCCAATGGAATTCAGCTTTATTTCTTTGTTGGGACTGCATCTGGCTGGGGGTTTCCTGTCCATGATTTTGAAGTGAGTCTTCAATTTTGGTGTGTAGATCAAATGAAACCCTTTTGTATCGTCTTTGTAGAATTGGGAAATTGTTAATTTTGGTTACTGTTTTGATGGATTAGTCAGTTTCATTAATGAATAAAATTGTGTTTCTTGTCATAAAGTTTTTCTTGAATGGATTAGCTTCTTAGTGAAATTCTTGAATGGTTTGATTGTTCTCGCTTCAAAGTAAATCTTAAATTTTGGATGATTGAATTAGTGTGACCCAGCATTTTCTATGGTTTTGTTACTTCATTTGTTGGTCTTAAAGAAATGTTCCAACTAAGCATAAAATTTTTGTTTTTCCCTTTGTTGTCAAGCTTTCTCTCTCCCATTTGCTTTTTACTAATGGCCATATTCTTATTGATAGGCATTTTTCAAAATGTTACACAACAGATTTAGATGCTTGTTTTCTAATTTGTAATGATGGAAAAAAGTGTATTGTTGACTTGCAATTGCCTGCTACCTTACAATTTCCATTTTTCTGAACAGATCACAGAAACGCTGAAGCAAAGGTTTTACAAGGAGTTGCGGCATGAAAACTTTGGATCTGTGAAAGTTGTTGTCTGTATTTATAGGAAATTTTTGCCATCATGTAAGGGGCAAATGTAAGTTCTGTAGCCCGATTACACCACTTGACTTGCTAAGATTACTGAATGTATGTATATATTCGTTTTAGGACTGCATTTTAGAACTGCACTTTTGGGACTACATCTGCACTTTAGTACTGCATTTTGGGATTGCAATTTTAGGACTGCATCTGCACTTTTGGGACTGCATCTGCACTTTAGGAATGCATTTTGGGACTTCATTTTAGAACTGCATTTTATTATTGGGATTGCATCTTTTTGAACTGCACTTTGGGACTGCATTTTGTTGAATTTGATCAGGAATTGGCACCTTTGAAACATGAACAGCTTGCAGAGCCCTTTTTTTATTATTTTTTTAAGTTTAATTATACATTATTTATACACTTCTTATATAATGTTATATGTTTATACACTTATTATATATTGTTATACACTCTTTATACACTGCTTATACATTGTTATACATTTATTATACACTGTTATACACTCCTTATATACTACTTATACATTATTATATACTTCTTATACATTATTATACACTGCTTATACATTGTTATACACTGCTTATATATTGTTATACACTGTTTATACATTGTTATACACTGTTTATACACTTCTTATACATTATTATACACTGTTTATACACTTTTTATACATTGTTATATATTGTTTATACACTACTTATACACTGTTATACATTGTTATATACTTCTTATACAATGTTGTATGTTTATATATTGTTTATACACTGTTTATACACTTCTTATACACTGTTATACACTGTTTATACATTGTTTATACACTTTTTATACACTGTTTATACATTGTTTATACCCTAAGATACATTATTATATTAATTATACCTTACTTATACCTTAATTATACCTTAAGATACACTATTACAATGATTATACCTTTGTTATACCTTAATTATACCTTAAGATACACTATTACATTGATTATACCCTAGTTATACATTAATTATACATTAGTTATACTTTAAGATACACTATTACATTGATTATACATTAGTTATACCTTAATTATACCTTAAGATATACTATTAAAGTGTTTATACCTTAGTTATATATTAATTATACCTTAGTTATACCTTAAGATACACTATTACATTGATTATACCTTAGTTATACCTTAAGATACAAAAGTATAATTAGTTATACCTTAGTGAAAAAAATATATCGGAAAAAGTATACACATATGGAGTTTGTTTCGAAGATTAAAAAAAAAAAAATTTCTAAAGTCGCATGATAAAAAAATAAACGAATTGAGAGATAAATGCAAAATTAGATTAAAAATTTAAAAAAAAAAAAAGAGAGAAAGAAACATGGACAAAGTAGATAGGGTATTTTGGAGATTATGATTTTTTGCTTTTGTTGTTTTTTTGGTAAAAATCACGTAAAACAAGAATAAGTTTTTTTAGGTATTTTTGAAATTTTGGAAAATTTTTTTATGTATTTATGCAAATTTTTTATTTGTATGTAAAAAAGTTATATGGTAACAAAAGATAAGTATTTATATAAAAAGTCCTAAAATGTTTGCTCAAATCCGGGTTTTAGAGAACGCATTTAGGCTGGTCGAGCGGATACCCGGCCTTATAAACAGGCTAAATAGATCCTGGTTGTCCAAACTGCCAACGAGACAAACTTGGCACCACCTACAATGCTCCTCTCTGACTCTTCAACCCGAAGGCCGCCAGAAAAATACCATTCCATCGTCATCATCGTTGTTGGCTTCCTTTGAGAATCACATAACACGACAACTTCCTTCTCCAAATTTTCCCTCAAATTCTATTATTTAAAACTGGTTTGTTCAACTATACCTAATTTCCCTCATTTTTGATCTCTGATATCTGCCCAAGTCAACTCTCCACTACCCCTTTTCAATGACTTTCATTCCTAAATTAATGTTTCTTCTTCTTCTTCTCTTCCTCTCCCTTTTCTGCTCCGCCGATTCAGCTTGCAACAAACCTTGCGAGTTGGCATTCGCTTCATACTACGTTCTCCCCGGAGATACCTTATCCATCATAGCCCAATATTTCCAATCAGAGATTCTTCAATCGCCCGATACAATCGTCAATTACAACAGAGGCATAATCCCTAACAAGGATTCCCTAAGTTCCTTCATCAGAATCAATATCCCCTTCCCCTGCGTCTGCATCGATGATCAATTCCTTGGCTACCAGTTCAAATACGATGTTCAATCTGGAGATACCTATGGCAAGATAGCGAATAAGACGTACGCCAATTTGACGACGGTTCCATGGCTGATGAAGTTCAATAGCTATCCGGAGAATAATATACCGGTTTCAGGTACGCTTAATGTGACGGTGAATTGCTCGTGTGGAGATAGCCACATTTCTAAGGATTATGGATTGTTCATCACTCATCCTCTCCGGCCCGGCGAGACTCTGGAATCGGTCGTGGCGGAGGCCAATATTAGCCGAGACTTGCTCCAGAAGTATAATATCGGTGCTGATTTCAGTCGAGGGAGCGGTTTGGTTTTCATACCAGGCAAAGGTATTCTGATTTGATTTTATTTTTTCTTTATTGGTGCTAATAATGATCTATTTTATTTTTATGACCCAATAATGGTTACCAAGAAGTTACAACTATATCACTTTTTTTTTTTAGTGGAAATTCATTAAACATCACAGTCAACAACATTTTTTTTTTAACTGAACATCACAGTCAACTTGCTCTACATTTTAATCTGTACAACCTTAGGAGAATTAAAAGGGTAAGGCAATTCAGGTTGTGAACTTAATAAGAATATTAATTTTGAGAAGTAAAAGAAAAAACTATTTTGGGTCGTAACTGTGCGGATATTTCTTGTTCCCTTCGGCGTATTTTTTTGTTAATCCTCGGACTCTTAACAAGAATGAGAATAACCTTTTCTGTTCCATGGAGACCCGGTCTTGAATAATCCCCATCGGGTATCCTTAAGAAATCCCCAGAAAATCTCTAGTAATTATTTTATTTTTAATTTTTTTTACCTAATAATTCTAAGTATATACATAGTTATTAAGTGAAAACAATTTTAAGTTATTAATTCTTTTATAACTATGTATTTCAAATTATATTAGATTTTCAATTATAATAATGTGAATTTTTTAAGTAGCTTATCTGGGAATGGGGATTCCTGCAGAAATAGTTATGGAAAAAAAAAAAAAATCTCCAATTTCTTAATAGCGATGGAGACGAAGAATTCTCACTTCGCTCCGTTTACAATTCTAAAAACTGTATGGTAGTTCTTTTTCGGAAATGTATTGGGCCTAGGGAACCTAAGGCTTTGCTCGGATGAGATGTTGGAAAGGTTTTTTAGGGTAGGGTATTCAAATAGTGGTGCTTGGGAGAAAGAATTGTTTGAAGGGGATGAAATTGGGGCTTGGAGAGGGTGGATTAAAATTCACCAAAACCCCTCTTTTTCCCTTTTTTTCAATCCCACCAATTTGGTGGGATTTGAAGAATTGAAATAGTGAATGGGTAATTATACCCTCTAATATTATTTATATTTCCCATCTTGTCCTCATTTTGTTGTATTTAATAAACAAAACATTTTTTTAAACTTATTTTAAATAGAATGATATAAAAGTAATTTATATAGTTAACAATACTTTATAAAATCTTTCTCCCAAGCAAAACAAAGGTTTTTCATGGTTACCTAACTTTATAAAATCATCCTTTCCTCCCAAACAGGATATTACCTAATTCTTTATTTTTCTCCTTAATACTACATCACACCCTACTATCCCTTCCTTTATGATTCTTATTCAACCCCCTCCCAAGCAAAGCCTAAAGGTCCAGCATTCAAGCTGCCCCAATCAATACGGAATTCTCCAAACCAATCCAAAGCTTAATGTGGCTAGATTAGTAGAAGAAAACCGCGGGAAGGGAATTTATTACTGTTATTATATTCTCCACTCACAAATTCACAACACGACACTGTCAATCCTCCATTTCTTAATTCCTTGTTTAAGCCCTCTATAATGTCCTATTCAACTACCTCTAATCATCATTATTCTCAGCCAATGCCCATCTCTTTTTTCAATTCAACCATTGCCTGGTCAACGTTCTACAGCAGGAACCTACACCTTGAAATTCATAATCTAAACCAAACGCTTATTCAATTCAATTATTCTTCTTCATCTAAACGGCAATCTCTCCTCAATTCCCAATTCTGCACTCCATTATGAATCCCCTATTAGGGTTATGGTTAGGATTTTTGCTGTTACTCTCTCTCTTCTTCTCCGGCGAGTCTAGCTGCAGCAAAGGCTGTGATTTAGCTTTGGCATCGTACTACGTATGGCAAGGGACAAATACCAGTTTCATCGCTGAGGTTCTGAAGTCTAACCTTTTACTATCAGAAGATACAATCGTCACTTATAACAATCAAGTCCCCAACAAGGACAGTCTCCCATCCTTCATCAGAATCAACGTACCTTTCCCATGTGATTGCATCAATAATGAATTCCTCGGCCATGTTTTCCAGTACAACGTCAGACCCGGTGACATCTACGACGTCATTGCCGACACTTACTATTCCAATTTGACTTCAATTCCATGGTTGGAGAAATTCAATTCCTATCCTCCTACTAATATACCTGATACCGGTACGCTTAATGTCACCGTCAATTGCTCCTGTGGCGATAGCTCCATTTCCAAGGCTTATGGTTTATTTGTTACGTATCCTCTACGGCCAGAGGATAATTTGTCTTCCATTTCAAGTCAGTTCAATATTACTGCTGAACTATTGCAGAGATATAATGTTGGTGCCAATTTTAGTGCAGGCAGTGGTTTGGTTTATATTCCTGGAAAAGGTGATTGATTGTGTTTGCATAAGACTTCTAAGAATGCCTTATTGTTCTGGATTAGTGAATTTTTTTTCTGATACTTGGAATGCAGGTAGTAATATGACTAATTGGCTGCATGATTTTGTTGTAGACTTTAGTTTGCACTTAAGTAACTTTGTTGTTCATTGTTAATTATGCTTTTCTCTTTATTTGTGGTTCAATTTTGTCTTATAGAGGATATTGTTGGTTTTGCACTTGGATTGCTTTTGTGATATGTTGTTGATCATTAATAGAAATTTTAGTATATACGATTGTAGAATTTATATTTTGGTACAAATTTAGAGGGTTGCTCCTTTTTTTTCATCATGGTGCACATAAAAATGATCATATGATACTCATAGTTATAATAAGATTCCTGTCTGATTCACACTCATGTATGTGCATGCTGTGGTACAAGGTGTTAGTATTGTTTCATAATTGCTTAGAGTTGTGTGAGCTTGCTTCTTTTATGAACCATCTGGATATTTTGAACATTCTAGGTTGAAGCTAGGTGATGGAATGGATCAACCTTGGACCTCAATCAATGTGATACTTATTGGTTTCATAGGCATGAGATGACGGCTACTACATGTAGTTATTCCATGTATTTTAAGCAGCAGTTGAACTATATAAGATTATTTCCTAATGTCATTGCTATTGATCACAGTCATTAAAGATGATTAGTAGAACCATATAAGAAATATCAAGTATGAAAACAAATGTTGTTTCCTAATGTCATTGCCATCGATTTCTTAACTGATGGTTGTTCTATTTTTTCAGATGAAAATGGTAGCTATCGGCCACTGACATCAAGGTAACCTTCATTATGAACTCGATAGTATTCTGTTATTCATTCAGCTTGGCTACCTTTGGATCATGTTCAAATTGTTAAATGCTTCTATTCTTCTTGGTTTTCTTCTTTTGCAGCACAGGTGGTTTTGCCTTTCTAGTTGCCGCTTTTTGTGATGATATCTTCATTTTGATATTTGGACAGAGATCCTACTATGCAGACGTAATGTTTCATAAGCTTACTTTGTACTTTCATTAAAGCAGGGATATCAGGTGGAATAATTGCTGGCATATCCATAGCGGCAGTGGCAGGGGTGCTGTTATTTGCAGTTTGCATATACTATGGATTATACAGAAAGAAGAAGGTTAAGGAGGCAGTGTTGCTGTCAACATCTCAAGATCTGTCTGCTCAAGCTTTGCAAGGTAACTCCTTTGTTTATTCGTTTATCTTTTGAATCTATTGCAACAATCCTTGATGAATTCATTGGTGTCAAAAAGTTGAAAAGGGCTGTTCTCGGGAAACAATTAATTATTGAGATCTTATTGTGCATGAGCTGTATGAACTTTACTCAGTTGTGTGTCACACATCTGTGTAGTATATAATGAAATACACGATGCCTGTTATGATAGCATCAAGCATGGTTATTCTATATGTATTTTCATTTCTTACGGCGTTTGCCATTTTTACTTCATCTGTATATGTTGCTGATGGGACTGCTTTATTTCATGGCTTGTTATAAAGAGAAAACCTATTGACAAAAGATCTGCTATATTTGCAATTTTATCCTATCTTTTTATTCGGCAATTTATACTTATTTCGGAAGTTAGTTACAATTTTATCAAATTCCAAATTTAAAATTATTTTAATGCTTAAGTTTATGCAAGTCAGCATATCTGTCAGTTGATCTTGTCTACTATATATTTCCGCAAAAAAAAAAAAAAAAGAAGAAGAAGAAGAAGAAGAAGAATAAATAAACAATTAATTACCAAAATATAAGAGAAAAAACATGCCAAATTTATAACTAATCTTAGTGCTTTGACAAAATGCAGCTGACTATTGGAGAATGTAGATGAAATTGTAAAAGTAAAAAGTTGCATCATTAGGCCTAAACAAAATCTTGTTACACACTTATAAATTCTAAATGTGTATTATTTATAATATGACATAATTTTCTTGTTAATGTATTTTCAAGGTCTTTGTATATTATTCTATTTCTTTGTTATGCAGCGTCATTGAATCCAAAAGGCAGAGACTGTAGATTAGGCTGTTAAATAGATAGATGCACAGGCAACTAATACCTTCTTCATAAAATTAAGGAATGCTGCTTAAACACCTGCAATGCTGCTGTACAAATCATGAACTTCAAAATAAATATATAGAACCACATAGGACATATACTTTAATCACAAATGAACATAACAGCCATTAAATACTGTGATTTTTTCTTGCTTCATATTTTCCCAGCATGTCTTTGGATAAACATATTCAACTGCATTCATTTGGTTTTAGCTGCTATTATTTTGCTAATGTGTCAAGAAAATCGAATGGTATGGATTATCCGGTCTATTCAATAGTTGATTCCCTTTCTCCTTGATTCAGATCCTAGAAGTAACTCAGATAAACCCATGGAATCAACCGGTGTGGCACCATCACCTGTTCTTACAGGCATTACTGTGGACAAATCAGTTGAGTTCTCATATGAAGAACTAGCTCAGGCTACCGATAACTTCAGTATTGCTAATAAGATTGGACAAGGTGGCTTTGGGTCTGTTTACTATGCAGAGTTAAGAGGCGAGGTCTGTACTCATTCAAATTGTCATTTACAATAAATCATTATTAAATTATTACAAGAGTGCTCCTCATTTATAATCGCCAGTCGTGATGTATCATTTTTTTGGAAAGTTTCAGCATTGTGCATATCATCTCCATGTGTACAAGTTAAACCTGCATCTTGCCTAAATTAATGAATGATTTTTGAAATCCATAGAAGTAAATACTTGTTTATCTTTTATTCCTTTGTATCTTCTTTTTTTTTTTTTTTTGTTTGTGTGTTCTTTGTTTCCTTTTTCCCATACTCTCTCTTTCGATTATTTCATTTGTTTTCTATGCAAGCCAAATTAGTTTTTCAAAAGGGTTTATTACCATATACCTCCTTATGTTCGATCATAGTTCTATTGCTTCCTTGTACTTCAAAATTGAATTATGATTTCGATTAATTTGTGATAGGAACAGAACAATAGAAAACACGAGACAGAAAAGAAATAGAGAAATACTAAAATATATTGATGAACTTTCTCAAGGTAAAGAGAAAGATTAGGGAATGAAAGACAGTCAAAGATTAAAGAACTAAGGATAGAAATGGACCGAGTATGAACCCAGTCCCCACAGGGACAACCTCCCCATTCTATTAAAGACAGAGCCCTGCAATTGCAGCAAAAACACACAAATTCAGCCTCCCTCTCCCTCAACAACCTCTCCCCTTTTATAACCGAAATCCTCAATAAGTCACTATTGTTGAGCATAAATTGACATTCCTCTCCTGCCCCTGCTGATCTTTGTTCCTTCTGCCCTTATTAGCCCCAATTCCTTTCGCCCATATGTATTATGATCCAGGAGTTACCCTTATTAGCCTGTTCTCTATCAATTTGAGTACTGAAATTTAAATTTTGACATCCCTAAAATGTTTCTTCAGCTAACAGAAAAATAAACTGTAAAAGAAACTGAATGGAACAGAGAAATAACTAATGTTATAATTTTAGTTGAAAGTTGGACCTTTTTTTGTTACACAGGCAAAGACCAGTTGAAATTTAGACTAATTCACCAATAACTGTGGTCATATATATTGGGGCATATAGCTAGTATGCCTTTTAAAATAACAAATAGTTAACTTCTTTATCTCATGGAAATGATTAATATCAAGAAATACCATCTAATAGGTGGGTTTTGACACCAATAGTAAAGATTTCACTGGATGATGAATCTTGAAGAAAAAGAATGAATATCATCACATTACATGGAAGACATGACCTAGCTTGTCGGTTAAACTTTGATGCGTCCTTAGTGAAATCAGAAGTTACAATATCACTAGTGCAAATGTCTAGTTCTTGTTTAGAGAAAAATCATTCACGTTTTTTGCAAATAGCTTACTCTCTATATATACTTGGAAAAACTTTCCATTATGTTAGTTTCCTATAAGCCCCAATCACAGGAAAACAAATAAATTGTGTTCCAGTTCCCTAAAGACAAAATGAGCCTAACTTATTATATATATCCGCCAAATGCACATGTTTTGTTCTTGCATGATTTGCTAAGACTCTTAGGAATTAATGTCCTTTGAAAATGGCTGCTCATATTTTGTTTTGTTATCTTCTGAGAAAGAAGTATCGTGATGTTCATATCTCTGCTCCTGATGCAAATAAATTCAAGTTGTTATGCAGAAAGCAGCAATCAAGAAGATGGACATGCAAGCTTCCAAAGAATTTTTTGCTGAACTAAAGGTTTTAACACATGTTCACCACTTGAACCTGGTATTCTCTCTTTCTCCTTGTTACAATGCTTAGAAAGAGTAAATGCATTTAAAGTTATTTTACCATAGTTAACTGAATATTTATGTTGGGAAATTCACTATATAGCATGAGGTAAACATAGAAACTTCATGTACTTCATTGTTTATTTAGGCAAGATGAAGAATTTGATATGGTTCCTTTTTGAGGTTTGCTTGACCTCAAAAAATGTGTCTGCATTCAACGTATTGGAGATTTGGATAAATTACAATTCGCTCTTCAGATCAGATAATTAAAAAATGAAATTCTCTTCCTGCCATGGCAGGGTGGGAGCTCTCGAATATAAATAGAAAGATTACTATACAATACGAGGCACTAGAGTAGAACAAGAGTCAAGTAGATTTCATGTTACATCCATAAGTATCATTAATGAGCAATACATACTAAATAAATGTCACAGCTGGAAGTTATTTTGGATCTTTTCATGAGTTAACATTTAGTCACAAAAGTTAATCAGCTAAATAATATATTATCTTGCTAGAAGGATTTGGCACAAGTCATTTACCTTTCTTCATTTACTGTTGTTACCTCTATAAGTGGGTGCTATATTTTTGTTTTTTATTCAATAATTTTCCAATTGCATTTGCACGGATATTATGCAGGACGCTTTCATTTTTCACCTCCATTATTCAGTACATGATATTATTGTCTCCATCAAATGCAGGTGCGGTTGATTGGCTACTGCGTTGAGGGTTCTCTTTTCCTAGTTTATGAATACATTGAGAATGGCAACTTAAGCCAGCATTTGCGTGGCAATGGTGAGACTACATGCATTTTATCGGTAATATATGGTTGTAGTAATTACAGAATAGAAGTCAAATAATGAAAAATATTGTTTCTTGTTCCAGAGAGGGAACCTTTGTCATGGTCTACTAGGGTACAAATTGCCCTCGATTCAGCTAGAGGACTTGAATACATACATGAGCATACTGTTCCTGTTTATATTCATCGAGATATTAAGTCGGCAAACATATTGATTGACAAGAACTACCGCGGAAAGGTTGCATTATAATCTCTGGTGTGATGGAAATTTGTTGTAAAAGCTTCAAAATAATTTACTAAATCATTTACGACACAGGTTGCAGATTTTGGATTAACAAAATTGACTGAAGTTGGAAGTGCATCACTCCCCACACGTCTTGTGGGTACTTTTGGATACATGCCACCAGAGTAAGCATTACTTGTCAAATTAACATTTACAATAAAAGTCTCAGCCTTGATTAAATGAAAATCCAGTTTTAGCTCAACTTACCTGCCTGGATGTCTTATCAAATTGCTCATCTATAATGGCTTAGACAAATTCATATTTCATAGGAGATCTGTGCTGAAGTTAGTGAACAGGGTGTTTTCTGTATCTCGTTATTGTTTGTCATTTGAGGAAGTCAACGGAGGTTTTGAAATGGCTAGTGGATGGATGCCACTGAAAATGTTCTCACAAACTCTTACCTTCAGAATTCCAGGCAGGAGCCGCTGATAATAATTAACCAATAGGAAAAACCTTCTTGAACAATGCAAGGAGGTGTTAGGGAGAGAATCTTTGGCAAGAAATGACGATAGAGGAAAAATAAAGCGGAAGATGTTGCGTGGGACAATGACTGTTAAAATAGGGATTCATTAGATGACATTATTTTAGCTCTCTGCAAAGTTATTGGTTTTGGCAAAAATGCTTGTTCTTGTAAAGTTGAAAGTACATAATGTCACTGCAGGGAGTGTTTACAATAGTGAGAAAAAAAAATTAATTTTTCTATTTAATTTAAAAAATTCTGTATATATAGATATATATTTGTTATTTCTTTATTTTTCCTTAACATGCATGATGCAATACAGATTTTGATGTTTATATAGGTATGCTCAGTATGGTGATGTTTCTCCAAAAGTGGATGTGTATGCCTTTGGGGTTGTCCTCTATGAGCTCATTTCCGCTAAAGATGCTATTGTCAAGTTTAATGGTTCTGCCGCTGAATCAAGAGGCCTTGTTGCTTTGGTGAATTATCATTGATCTTTCTTTTTATCAATTTATGAGGCAGATGTATATCTATATTGGCAGTTAACTGCAAATTCAAATCTTGAAGTTTTTTACTGATAATCAATCTGTTAATCATCAAAGATCATAACAGATCAACATGATAAGAAAAAGAGAGAGATCTGTGCAAGGTCTTTATTCATTATAATACTCTACAAAATTCCTATGAGCTAACCGCATTTTTTTTTTTTTTGTATGAAAATGTTCTGCAGTTTGAAGATGTTCTTGATCAGGCTGATCCAAAGGAAGACATACGAAAACTGATCGATCCAAGGCTAGGGGAAAACTACCCATTGGATTCAGTCCGAAAGGTAAAACAATTTTATATATAGAGTGATTTCGTTTTATAAAATACCCATGGCATGGTTTAGAAGTTTTGATATAATAGTAAAAAGCAACGCATGGTGTGCAGATGGCACTGCTTGCGAAAGCATGCACTCAAGAGAATCCTCAATTACGTCCAAGTATGAGATCCATTGTGGTTGCCTTAATGACTCTTTCATCCTCAACAGAGGATTGGGATGTTGGCTCCTTCTATGATAATCAAGCTCTTGTCAATTTAATGTCCGGAAGATAGAGACTCCCATGCCGGAGTAACAAATTTACATTTATATATTTTTTTTCCATTGTTTGTAAATGTATAGTTTAATTATGAGGAGACACGAAATTTTCTGAAATAGTATATTTGTTTTGATTTGAGTTAAGGGGATGTGCCTTATTTGATAACAGAAAACTGTTATTTATTTAGAGGGCATGATGTACTAATTTTGCAATGTTGCAGCAAATGTAGCATATTTCTTGAGTTTATGACAAAATATTCTTCTGAAACTATGTTCGGTTAGGTGATCTTAATTGTTCTCCAACTCTTCCAAATTTGTTCATTTGCAAAATATTTCAAACGAAGTCACCACCCTCTGGCTTGATATCGCGCACCAACCAGATGGCAAAGTCTTTTGTACAATATTCCATAACATCCATGCGAGAAACAAAGATCACGTAAGTTTGGAACTGCATGATCCTTGAACTCATCAAGATTATATGGAACGATTGTAGAAAATAGCTATGCATGTAAAGAGGATTGAATGTCACCTATGCAATGCAATGACTACAAGCTATCGAAGCGAACACTTCTCAAAAGACATTAACACCAAATGATCGTTGTCCTTCGTGGAACTAATGACACGAGCAAGGGTTCTACTGCAAATGGGATAAAAGAAAGCCAAACCCCCTGTTGAAGCCTAGGAACTCGAAATATGACAAATATATTTAGAAAGTAATGGTACAATCGTAGGGAAAGAGACCGAAAGATAGGCCATGAAGACAATTCCAAATCTAGTAAATATGACTTTGCCAAACATTTTGTCGGTATAAACACGACTTTGAAAGAATATCACCTTCCGTTCTCACATACAAGGGAAGACATCAACTACCTCTGAAGATGAAAATGTCTAGTTAGAGGAACAACGAAATATCACGGAAAATGTCACCAACAATTACAAGTAGTTGGGTGATCAAGCTTGATAAAATGGAAAGTAAAGTTCTCCTAGCTAGGTCAATTTTGAAAAATAAGCCTAATGTATGCAATGACAATCTCACCACCAAAGCAGAAGGAGGTCGAGGCCAGCAAACGCCTAGAGGATTCATACATGTCATGGTAGGGTAGGAGGAATTCAGCTTCTAAGGAAGGTTTAAAAGGTAAGTGAGATCTAGGCCACCTCAAGCAAGGGGTGATCACTTTAATGACATTCGGAGTCCATATGTTGATTCCCTTCTCACAGAAATGAGTTTTTATAGTAAATGACTGTTGATGGATACAGATTGTATGACCATATAAATGAGTACAATTTTGTATTTTGAACTAATAAATTAATTACAAATAATTATAAAAAGGAAAGAAATCAAATTAAGAAAGAGAAAATATTTGACCCATTTAATAGAAAGCATTGCATGACAATTTTGTGGTGGCAAATCAAAGTATTTAGTTTGTGTTGTTTTTTTGCAATGTCCGCTGGTCAAAAATTTGGACAACATTGTGTCTGCGTTTAAGAACAACAGACTTTAGTGTGTTCGCTATAATCAAACCTGGACAGTTTTTGCAAGGAGTATTCTGACACTGCAAATGCTATCCGTGAAGCTCATAATTGGATCAAGAAGGGTCGATGTTTCTTAAACTTGAACTTTTTTAGTTCGCATGCTGTGAAGTCAAACGCGTGTGGTTCACGTCCCATATGCATTTCCCTTTTCCTGCAGGGAATCGCGTGACAAGAAATGACATAGGATCCGCTTGTTTGAAAATTGGACGTTTGCCTGAATTATCTCAACCGTTCGATCTTTAGCAATCAATCCCTCACAGCACTTCGATCGGTTAAAAAAATAGCCGAATTTTATTCACCCTACCTACTCATATCCCTCTCCTCCTATCATTTTCCTTCACATTAAAGAAAAAAAAAAAAAAAAAACAAGTGACACCTCTCTCCAGCAATGTCTTCTTCTCTTCTTCCCCTCTCTAACCTTTCATTTCCTTCTTTATTTGTTACATTTCATGCATAAAATCTTTTCTCCTAACCTCTTGTTAATCAATTTGGTAAATTATTCTTACCTTATTCATTTTCTTATATTCTTAAATATTTTTGTAATTCTTTCTCTAATCTTGTTTCTTCTTTTCTCTTTGATGAAAAAATTGTTTCTCTAATTTTATTTTATTATTTTTTTTATCTCAGGTACACCATCAACTTGGAAAAAAAAAACTCTAACACTACAAGTTCAAATAACTGCAAAGAGGTAAATATATAAATATTTTTTATTCTTTAATTTTGTACATTTTCTAGAAATTATTTTGTGAATTTCTTTTAATTTTTGTAGTATTATCTTGAGAATAATATATGATTTATGTAAAATATAATATATAATTTGATGGTCTGTTAATATTATAATGAATTAAAAAATATTATAATTTCTTTTCAATTATATAACAGAATAATATCAACATTAACACTGCAAAAAAAAAATCATAAAATGTATGAGACAAACCATGCATCTGTAAATAGTTAATTTAGCACGACAAGATCGTCAATAGTCCAAGCATTGCCATAATTATACTAATGGATAACTAGAATATTAGGTTAGTGACATATGATCCATCAATAATAAAATATTGAAATTGACAATTAAAGTAAAAAAAAAAAAGTGTGAATAGGTAAATTAGGTTGGGCTTGGGGCCAAATGGATGAGTTCCGTGCATTATTTTGGTTTTGGTGGAAACAAGGGAAAGAGAGACGTCATCGAATCAGACATTTTGCGACTTTTTACAGATTCCCAAACACACACAAAAACAAAAATCCTATCGAATATTTACGTACTAATTCCGCCCCCATCAGCCACCTGATCCCTAAAAAAAAAAAAAAAACACATTCACCGCCATGACCGACCACCAACCACCACCGCAGCTCATCCTCAACTCCGAAGCGGAATCTCCAAATGAAACTCCGGCACTACGGAGTCTCGATGGAGTGGAGGAGATTCTAGGTTACAAATTCAAAAACAAGAGTTTATTAGAAGAGGCATTTACGGATTCATCGTATCCAGAAAAATGCTTCTCGTATGAGCGGTTAGAGCACATCGGAGATTCAGTTCTCAACTTGCTGTTTACAAAGGAGCACTTCTTCAAATATCCAGATTTGCCACCCGGTGCTTTGACCCGACTCCGAGCAGCCAATGTCGATACTGAAAAACTCGCACGGGTCGCCGTCAAACACGGATTCCACCGCTTTTTGCGTCACAAGAAACCTCTTCTTGAGGATCAAGTAAGCCCCTCCTTTGACTTTCAACTTCACTTTTCTATTTCCTGCAGTCTTCTCCCCTCTATTTTGATTTTGATTCAAGTTTTCCCCTTTATTTGTTAATTCTTTTACCACTGTTTCATTTCTAATAGTCTTCGATTTTTCCAAATTTAGTATATTCTTAAACATTGTTTTCTGTAAAAAAAAAAAAAAAAAAAAATTATTGAAAAAGGAGGTTTGTTCAAGTAGTTGCCCAAAAGTCATGTACAAGTAAAAATATTTTTATACAATAATAAGGGGCTGGTCGGTATTATTAAAGTGATTAGATATTTCAATTTAGAAAGGAGAAATTCTGTGAAATAAAAGCATTACCGCCTCAATCATTCCACCAAATCCTTGTTTATTTTTCAAGTTTTTTTCATTTGGTTTTTGTTTTTAAGAATCAAGAAATTGAAGTCAAATGTGGTTAAATTCAAATCACGACAGTTTATATATATAAGGTCAAAAAACAATTAGGTGATAAGAAGGAGGCAAAATAGGATATTTGATATATATAAACAGAGAGAGTTGGGGATTAATCACCAACCGATTAATTATTTTATATGTATAAAATTGTTGTGAATATGTATTGATTTCCAGGAAACTTGTAATAGATAGGCCCTAAGTAAGAAAATTAATTAGTAGGAAAATATTATAGCAGTCTAAAGAATGTCCTTGTATTTTCAGCCCCTTAACAGTATTACTTTTGGTTATTTCTAAGCTAACAACAAGAAACTTCAAAAAAATAACTAAAGTTTCCCAACTTTAAGAATGTTTTGTTATACTATTACAACATAAAGAGATTAAGATTAGAAAAATATATATATACACAAGAAGAAGTTCTTTACTTTAAAAAATTAAATAAAATAAAATTACAAAATTATGAAAGTTGTCTTGTTCCAAATTGAGTTACTTTAAATTAGCATGGTCTGAATTATGATGCTATTCAATTCCCTTAATGAAGGAATCACTTTGCGGAGATTTTTACAGCTCAGATGCATGTAAAAGGGAAAAAAAAAAAAAAAAAAAAAAAAAAAATTGAGTGGTAAATTTGATATGGGTATTAGAGCTAATAACTATTAGGTATAGATAATATGTTTTTACACATTATATTGGTGCAGAACACCGAAATATTTTAACATTCTTAAGTTTTGTCCCACTTAACTATTTAATCCATTCATTTTTTCACAAATGAAAGTATAAAATTGCCCTTTAATTATAAGTAAAATTTTGTCTTATTTTTAAATTTAATTAAAAAATTTCTAACAAATTTTTATAATATATAGACACGAACATTTATATACTTATATACATTAGTTATAAAATAAAAATTTATCTATTTTTTATTCTTTTAAGTTTTTATTATCATTTTTTATTGATTTAATATAATATAACAAAAAAATAAATATTATTATGAATATTAATAATTTTTCATGTCTTTTTTCTGTTAATGTTATTCATAAAATATATTAGAGATAAAAAAATTTTATATTTATGATTTTGTATGGTTCTACTCTTAACTTTATATTTTTTGAAATAATTTTCTATATTTTTTAGAAAACAAATTTTATGCCGATAAGTTGAAGTTTCAAGATTATATAAAAGTAAGTTAATAAATAGATTTACTAACCAATAAATTAATTATTTAATAATATAAATAATTATATATATATATAATTATTTATATTATTATATATCTAGTTATATATTTAACTTATATAAATTATTGAATTTAGTAATACTAGAATAAAAATAAAACTGGGGTTTTATGTTAATGCACTTATGGATTTAATTAGGTATTTATTTAGTTTATGGATATTTATTAATATTATTTGAACTGAAAAAAGCCATGGTTTTAAAATTGACTTATTTTTTAAAAAAATTTGGAGATTAGAATTGTCCTTGTTTGCTAAACGGGGATGGAAACGGGAATCCCCGTCTAACCGGAGAACGGAGATAGGATTGTCAATCACCATCCCGTTTACATCCTTACATAAAAATAGAAAAATTAATATGTTTTAACATTGTAAAATAGGATCAAGGACGATTCTGGTATTATTTAATCCAATTTAACTAAAAGACTCAAAAGTTTATTAGAAAAAAATTTTAATATTATGTAATTAACATAGCAACTCACCCCTAGAATATATAAAAATTGTTTAAGTAAATATTTATAGAGTGGCCTTATTTTTATTGTTCTGACATAGTTATAATGAAAAAAATAAAAAAACAGATAGGAAAATTCTCAGAAGCGATATTGGAGTATCCATTGCATTCCAATGGATTAGTTGACGTGCCAAAGGTGCTTGCCGACATTGTTGAATCAACTGTTGGAGCTGTTTTCGTTGATGCCAATTCCTCTCTTGACACGGTTTGGAAGGTAAAAATCCCCCTTTCTCTTTCATCTTTTAATTAATATTGCCCACATCAATGCTCTGTCAACTGTTTTATTACTAATTAATGGCTTTTAGTTTGACAACTTAAAACGACAGACCAGAAAAAAAAAAAAAAAAAGGTAAAGTGATATTTTTGGCGATGTCCTGTTAACGGATTTTCATTTTAATCTTTATTGTTTCAAAATTGTTCATTTAGATCATGTATCAAACTGGACTATAATTAACTTTTTTATTCTTTAAATGGGTTAAATCTAAAAGGTAAAAAGGTCAATTGTGGTCCAGTTAGATATGGTTTCGTACATAACATGTTTTAAAAGAGCAATTTTGAAATGGAAGGGGAACAGGAACAATTGGGTGATATGAGGGCCAAAAAGGTTATTTTACACTTACTAAAAAGTAGTAGTAGTTGAAATTGGTGTAATTGGATATAGGTATTCAAGGAGTTGTTGGAACCCATAATTAGCAGGGAAACAGTAAAGATGCATCCGGTGACACAACTGTATGAAGTATGTCAGAAGAGGAATTTGAAAGTAAAATTTGTGGATTTGTGGAGAGAAAGTATGGCATTTGATGTGTTGATAGATGATAAGCATGTGGGAAGAGGAACATATGGACTCAAGAAAGAAATTGCACATAATAGAGCTGCTAAGGATGCCCTAGATAATATTACCAGATTATTCAGCCAAGAACATGATTCCTCTGACCATTCCTTCTCCGATCAACTTATCACTTTCACTGATTGATTAAACACTAAATACTCCTTTTATTATGTATGCATAATTAATTTACTTGTAGATGGTTGTTTTAGTTTGCTTAATTTATTTCTTTCTTCTTGTTGGTTAATATATATGCTGGACTACTTAATTATGTTTGTAGATTGAAGTTTGGCTTAAACTTTTAATTTGTTGTGTTATAATTAGAAAATGAAAAAAAAAAAATCTCTTTTGGCGAAATTGCTTATGTTATGTTTCTCATAAATTCATTACCTACAGTTTCATATTCTCAATTTTTACATGTTCACTTTATCAACAAATTTTTATATCTGGATATTCTAAATTATTTACATTAACAACTTTTTCCGGTGTATATATATAGGGAGAGAATACATTAAGTACAAAAGAAGGATGAAATCATAATCTAAGTATAAGCTATACCTGGATAATAAACTCCACAAATGCGAATACAATTCCATATTGGATAAAAATAAGACCACAAAGAGCAAGCGCATAACAGAAAAACCCATATCATAAATTAAAATTTGGTGAAAATTTAACAACTTCATTAAGCTATCATTGCAGGAGCAATTGCTGCACGATCTTGAAAACTACAAAGCATATAAATTCTAAATAGGATGACATTGGTCTGTATTGTGATATTAAATGAGATAAATGTTCTATTCTAATAGTGTAAGGGGTGAAAACGTATTTAATGGATGATACAGTAGCTAAAAGGGTGTTTAATCCTTGTAAATATGATATTAAAACTCAAAAAATACTTAAAACCTGAATTAGAATAGTATATGAAACTAAGACAATATATTCATTTATAATATTTAATTTATTCTTGTTAATTGTCCCCAATCTTACATCTGCTTATGAGTCTATAATCCAGAAGCGGAGAGAAATTTGCAACATCAATAGGTTGATGGGTAGTATTTTGTTTTTGTTTCTGACGTGGATAAAACCAAAAGCATTTACTTCTCCCTTATTCAATTCATTATATTTCACTATAAATGCAAGAAGGCAAAGCGGTTGGCTTCATACCTTCAATGGGTGCTGTGAAGGTGCTGGAGTTTTATTCAGTTGTTTTCAACAACTTGCATCAATTGGACCTCTTTGGTAATTTTTTAAACTTCCTAGTAGTCTAATTTTATTTGGTGTTCCTTCACTATCTTTGTCCTCCTGACTACTCTTTCATTCTTTTTGTGTATTGCCTTCTCATAATCCCATATCTATCTTTGCCATTCTTCAAATTCGATTTATTGCTATCCTCTCTTTTATTAGTTCAATGAAAAATGGTTTGTCCGTATAGACCCGATCCACTATAAAATTTCTCCTAATAATGATGAAGTTATTTTGTGATGAATAAGACAAATTGACTGCCTTTTTATTCTAATTGTCTCTATGATTATTTATAACCTATTTATCTAATTTCTCTAAATTTTGAGCCTTTATAGATTTTACATGCTACTTCACATTGTTGTCTTCTTCAAGCTACTAACGACAGAAACTTAATTACTCAATGAAGATTTCACTACAGTGCTAAAAGAGCCCACTGGACTTGCAACATGTAGATAATTTTGTAAGACTAATTAAACTTAACTAGGCCTATTCCCGTGGGTTAAACCTTACTTATAAATAATATTTTAAATATTATAATATTTTAGAAAATAAAATTTTTATACTAAAGAAATTCACTAAAAACATGTCAAATTCAAAGTAAAAAAATAAAAGATATACCATCTATGTTTTTCTTAATTTAACTATATATTTTCTCCAAAGAAAATTTTTTATAAATCAAATATTGAACTATTGTATGCATACTATATTTTAAAAAGCTTTATTTAATTGTATAATTTTTCACAAAGCTAACAGTTTAACTTTCTTCGTTATTTATTAATAAAAAAGAAACTCTTTTTAATAAATAATAGTACTTAACAAAAGAAAAATAAAGAGTTCAGTACACTACACATTAAAATAACCCTTATGAGTTGTTAAATAATGATCTTGAAAGACAATTATAATATCATTAATATTCAAATATTAGAAATAATTATATCATTATGAAATACTTTATTCATCTCTAACGTTTCTCATACAAGAGTAAATAAGCAAAAAAAAAAAAAAAAAAAAAAAAATCATTTTAAAGGAAATTTCTTTCGCCTCATACAAAGAAAATATGGTTGCAATTTGTGAATCAACAACCTTTGATTATGCTTCTTTGAGAAGGTGAATCATTTGTCAAACTAAACCTTTTCTTGCCAATCCTTTTCTATAGCCATTTGAATTTAATATTTGCAACTGAAATACCTATTCTTGGATACAAAAAAGCCACTTAATTCGTAAATTTAAACATTTATACTATAATAATTTGAATAAATACAAATACCTCTAAATTGTTTGGTCCATGAGGCTCTTGAATCAAAACCCAAATCATATAGTTCTTCATTTGTAGAATGAGTGAAAACATATATTCTCTCATACTTAATCAATTATTGAAAGAAGATGGTGGAAAGTCTAATAAAAATCTTAACAACCATCTTCATCCACAGGTGAAAACATATATTCTCACTTCTACAATATGATGACACACCCATCGCTACCATTGCTACGTTCCTATTCTATGCTGCAGTTATATGATTGTGAGTTGAGCCTTTTGGAATTCTTCGTCTTTTCATCTTCTTTGAGAGTCATGATTTCTTTATTAATGTTTTAATTGTTTGTAACTCATACTATTTTCTTTATTATTATTTTAGTTCTTTGATTGACTAAAATTTAAAAAATAACAAATTAAATGGTTAATTCTAGTTTTTTGACACCTCATCTTTTGGTGATGTGGCACTCTATTGTGATACTTTTTTGAGTTTGGCCTTTATATATTTAACTAGTCAAAAGCCCGTTGTGAGCAGAGGACCTTTTCAAAAAGAAATTAATTAAGCACGGCGAAGCGGGCCGGGGGTTTTTAGAAAACCGAAGAAAGTTGATTTGAATATGATGTTTTGGAAAAACGGGTTTTGTTTATCTTGCTTTGGGAAAACTATTGATTTAATTCGGAAATTCTTTTGTAGAAAATATTTTTCCGTTTTATAACTTAAAGACCTCGAAACCTCAATCTTGAGATCAGTGACAGAGTCGCTACCCGGATCAGCTCATTCGGAAAATTCTGGTACAGCTCCCTACCGAGCACAGACTATTGTACCTAATCCAGAGATTTAGGGTTCGGGCAACTTACCTACTTAACCTCAAGCTTGTATTCGTTTATTATTTATAAGGCCATATTTATTATCTTTCTCTAACCCAATCTGTTTACTTTATTAACTCGATGCTAAGGCAAAAATGCATAAAATAAATTGCGAAATAAACCATCCACACAAATATACAAAAGAATAATAAAGGCCAATTATACAACCAAATTGAATAAAGAATAAGATCTCTCGTCCTCACTTTACAAGCGCCTAAGTACACGAGGATCTAAAAATACAATCGCCTAATTACACGATTTAACCTATTAAAACACAGTAAAAATAAAAATAAATACTGCAAAACAGATTGGTTAGTGCAATTTATATTACAAACACAAATAGGACTCAAAACAGGACATAATGGGGATTTTAGGATTGGGAGCATGCATCTAAGGGGTAACTGGGTTGACCCGATCGGTCAGACCGGTTAGACCTGGAAAACGGTTTTGAAACGCCCTGTAATTTTAGTGCTGAAAAATCAATTTTTGTAAACCATTTGGCTCGGTTACATGCATTTTATTGTTTTTGCGGGTCAGTTATCCTGGAATTTGGGGTCCCGTTCGTGTGGGTTTTCCTAATTTTCACAAACATCTAAAGTCCAAAAAGCAATAAACATACCAAAAATAGTTTGAACCCAAAAATAGCATCGCATAACAACACTCATTCCGCGATTCTGTCTTTTTCCCGGGAATTACAGTCGCATAGTAAGAAGTAGAGCCGGACGGCTTTGGTTAGAGCCGGCCGGCTCTGGTCCTTGCTGGGTGGCTGTAATGCCTGGACCCGAGACCGGTTTTCTGGTTTTTCAAAAAAACTTAAATCTTTGTTCGATTTCAATATTTTCCTAAGATTTCATAGTGTTTGGGGGTCTGCTAATGCTGAACCATGGATCCATAATGGATTAAACAACCCCGAAACCAAAATGTTAAACCCGAAAAAAAAAACTGAAAAACTAATGTTTATACGTCCATAAATCTGAAAACCAGAACTAAAATGATGTACAAACATTCTTGGGCCGGAATATATCAAAACAGAAAGGCACAAAATGAAAAACGGACCCTTCCAGCCATTCAGGACAGATCGGGAATCTGTCCCTGAGGACCAGAGTCGGGCAGCTCTGGGCTAGAGCCGGCCGGCTCTATTCTTCAAGGTCATAATCGGCCGGCTGTGTTCATGAAGAACAAATCCGTACGGCTATGACGGGTTGAGTCAGTTTTCCGGAAAAATTTCAAAAGAGGAAAAACATGCAGAAAACACAGTGTAAATAGGTTTAAGGCCTCTCAGAGTTACCTTGATATCTTTCCAGTGTACTGAATGTGCAGAAATGGATTGGAAAGCTTTGAATCGTCGCCGGAGTCTCAACTGATGAAATCCCAACAATCCGCAACAAACCAAAATGGACCCGGAATGGTTTCCAAATAATGTGCAATAGTTGTAGAACTTAGGTCTTAATGCTTTCCTTAGTTTAGGTTTTAAAAAACTCAAAATCTTCTTCTTTTTTCCTTTACTCCCCACCCTCTCTATTTTTCTCTGCCTCTCTCTCTTTCTTGATTTTCTTTTTGGTTATTCCAAAGCAGAAAAAACCCCCCCTGAGATTTCTTCTCTCTCCCTTTTTATATCACTCTCTCTCACCTTTCCTTTCTTCATTAATTCGTCGTCTGAAAATCCGCCTAAGCCCATACGTCTCTCTCTGCAAGATAGGTTGCCTGACTTTGTAAGGCAACCTATCCTGCCCACTAGAGCCGGCCAGCTCTGGTTCAAGAAACCAGAGCCGCTCGGTTCTAGCGAAGGTTGGAGCGAAGGGCGAAACTTCAGACATGCACCCTAAACCTTAGAGACCTCTCAGGAGACCATTCCGGGGGTTTCGGATCACGGATAGCTTGGCTTTTGGGACATTTGAGACACTCCAGACAACAAACTGATCGCTTTTGAGTCTAATTCACATCCGTCTGCCTCATAGGTATCACATAAATTCTCATCACAGAGGTCGGGAAAACCCATGCTCACAGGCTTCCCCTCGCGAGACCAAAATCGGTTCATGGTGGGCTATGAAGCCTAGATCGAATTTGGTCCCGCGACTGAGAGCACGGTGAGGAAGGACAAGAAGGTGCACCTGATGCCTTTCGTGGGAATACTATGTTGTTGACTCACTATGGTGGAGTATGCCCCTGATGTTCACTCGCTGTGGTGGAGTGTGCCTGTGGTTGACTCGCTGTGGTGGAGTGTGCCCGTAGTATTAACTCGCTATGGTGGAGTATGCCCCAGATGTTGACTCGCTGTGGTGGAGTGTGCTCGTGGTTGACTCACTGTGGTGAAGTATGCCCCTGATGTTTACTTGCTGTGGTAGAGTGTGCCCGTGATTGACTCGTTGTGGTGGAGTATGCCCGTGATGTTGACTCGCTGTGGTGGAGTATGCCCGTGGTTGACTCGTTGTGGTGGAGTGTGCCCGTGGTTGACTCTCTGTGGTGGAGTAGACCATTAAAGTGGAATTGGAAGTGCGTATTTATTCCTTGATCGATAAATTTGGAAACAAAAATTTTTGTCCCTTCGATCAAGAATAAATATGGCTCGGGGACCTTTTGACCCTTAAATATCTGCAAAAATTGAATAATACCCGTCTCGAGATCAAATTGGAATAAGTGGAAATCGTGAAAAATCGGAAAAATATGACATTGGTTGAACCAGAGCCGGGCGGCTCTGCCTTAGTGAGGCAGAGCTGGTAGCTCACGGCTAGAGCCACCCGGCTCGGGCGCGGCTCTAGTGGGTCAAATGGTGATATATAAAAAGAAGCCTCCCCCTTTTTATTTTCATTCTTCTTCTTCTCCTTCTGCGTTTCCTTTTCTCTCTGAAACAAAACCTCTTTACTTCTCTTCACTTCTTGTATAACCAAAATGAGGAAGATGCGGAGAGCCGTTCTCCCAAATGCTCCTACGCAACCATCCCCTCATGTGAGGTATTCTTTACCAGAGGGAGAATTTTTCTTGCCCACTGAATCTACAGTAGACGTGTATGGATTGAGAGAGTCAGTTCTGTATTGTGGAGTTAGCTGGAACGATCCCGTGCCTGTGACCTTGAAGCCATCTGCGCACATTATGTAAAATTTTGTTAGTTTTGTTCACTTTTCTCCATTTTTGAATTCTTATAAAATTGACCAAATTAGATGAAATTATATGAAATTGATGCATGTTTACAATAGATTCTGCCCCCTAGGAAGCTTAGTTGATGATTTAGAATTGATTTTAATCGATTTTTTGGCGAAAAAACACAAGACCTAGGTTTACGAAACCAAACTGCCGGTTTTTCGAACATAGCCGGCCGGCTCAACGCTAGAGCCGGCCGGCTGTGTTCATCAACCGGTGGCTCTAGTTCAAGAACAGAGCCGACCGGCTATGGTTAGGGTCGGGCGACTCTAACCATGGCCGGGCGGCTCTGATTCAACCAAAACTAGAATTTACTGCCTCTAATTTTATTTTAAACACATTATTCATGCAAAATAACGAATAAATAATTGATAAAACTCCCTATTTATTATTTTGCAGTCGAGGCTGAATAACCGGGGAGCCGGTTCTGTGACGGATGCATTATCCTAGTACCGACGACTCCCTGATGATGTGTGGGGTCTAGTTGATTCAACCGGTTTATGTGTTCTATGTGCGAGACCCCACCTTGGATGAGTAGGGGCTTGCTGATGGCGCTCTTAGAGTGATCGATGGACTCCACACATACTTTCCACTTCCTGATCGGGGAGTTCATCATCACACCCAAGGATTTCACGGCTATCACCGGTCTTTCTTTCGGTGGGCGCATCATAGACTTCAATCAATCGCTGGAGCGAGGAGGCTTCAGGCTGGATGTGATCGCAATGTTGATTGGTTTGACTCCTGCGGGTAGGCGAGTCCAGGGGAGCACCCTGCGAGATTATTGGTTAAGACGCCAGGATAATTTACCTGAGGGTGTTTCATTCTCGTTTCTATTATTCACCTTGAGCACCTTGCTATTCCCCATAGGTCAGAGCGACCTGAACCTCACTGTGCTCCCATCGCTGATTCAGTTGGAGGATGTTAGGAGCCTGAACTGGGGGTGAGCCGGACTGGCTCAACTATATTATGGCTTTGATGTCTGTGCCCGCGGGAGGCACAAGGAGCTGAAGGGTGCTTGGATAGTCCTTCATGTGAGTTACCCATTTTTTTTAACTAATTAATTTGGTTATTGTACAGATTTGGGTGTACGAGTACGCCTTTGTTCCTCAGCTGAAAGTAGCCATACCGGCTGGCACTGTGATTCCTGACTTTCCTCGACTACAGCGGTGGCTTGGCTTTAGCTAAAGCGAGGTAGACACTAATCCTTGGATTTGTCGCCAGCTTTTGGCGAATATGACTTTTGAGCAGGTATTCTTGTAGTTCAAACATTATCATCATTTCATTTCATTCATTCATTTTTTTTAGGCTGACGTATGTCTGTTTTTCAGGTGATACAGGAGCCCTGGGGAAATGCTATATGGTCCATAGAGCTTGTAGATGCTCGGAGGCTGGGCCCCCGTCGATTCATAATGGAGACTCCTGTTAGTCTGGAGTGGTACCTCGGGGAGAGGGTCACCGATTGGCGTGTTGGACCACAGGAGCGTAGGATTCCCCTGGCACCTCCAGTTGGACTTTTCTGGCCACATCTCTTATCTGAGGAGGAGCATCCGGATTTGTTTGGGTCCGGTTACACAGTTATGGGGGATGATGGCGACTACCAGCAGTTCATTCGCACACAGCTTCTTCCTCCTGTTGGGACTGCACCACTCGAGGATGCACCAGCCGGGGTATTTCTCTATCTTGCTCTACTTTCCACTTATTTTGAAGCTGACTCGACCATTTCTTTCTTTATTTTCCTTTAGCCATCTGATAGAGGTAAGCATCATCGTACTTCATCCGGTAGGCGTTCTAGCGGACGTGGCTCCGGGATTGCTGGCGGCCGAGGAGATGGCGGTTCTTCTGCCCATACTGGTGTGCCTAGTGTCGACACTGAGGCAAGGTACACTGAGCCTATTCCCCCTATGGTCCCTCCGATGGTTCCTCCTACTGGCTTCATCCCAGGACGTCTAGAGTACTTTGTGGAGCCCTAGGTGATGCTGTAAAATGAGGCCGGGGAGTATTATCGAGCTGATTTGCATATCGAGTCACATTGTCCTTCTGCTGCTGCTCCTCCTGACACGACACATGTTTGTATCTCTGACCGGTTACACAGTTATGGGGGATGATGGCGACTACCAGCAGTTCATTCGCACACAGCTTCTTCCTCCTGTTGGGACTACACCACTCGAGGATGCACCAGCCGGGGTATTTCTCTATCTTGCTCTACTTTCCACTTATTTTGAAGCTGACTCGACCATTTCTTTCTTTATTTTCCTTTAGCCATCTGATAGAGGTAAGCATCATCGTACTTCATCCGGTAGGCGTTCTAGCGGACGTGGCTCCGGGATTGCTGGCGGCCGAGGAGATGGCGGTTCTTCTGCCCATACTGGTGTGCCTAGTGTCGACACTGAGGCAAGGTACACTGAGCCTATTCCCCCTATGGTCCCTCCGATGGTTCCTCCTACTAGCTTCGTCCCAGGACATCTAGAGTACTTTGTAAAGCCCTGGGTGATGCTGTAAAATGAGGCTGGGGAGTATTATCAAGCTGATTTGCATATCGAGTCACATTGTCCTTCTGCTGCTGCTCCTCCTGACACGACACATGTTTGTATCTCTGACCCCTCCTTCTTTTGATCTCCATCTTGGTTGCTAATTCCAACTTATATGCTGTCCTTTGTATAGATTTTAGTGAAATAGGGGATAGCCCTGTGTCAGGCGACTTCCGCTCTCAGGAATCTCTTTCTTCGAGATAATGGAGTGTTGATGGTAAGTGCCTGCGTTAATAAATACATATGCATGTATGTATACTTCAGATGTACGTGTATACATGACATGATGCTTTTATTGTTTATGACACAGGCTACACTCGCTCCCCATCGGTGTGATGATGCTCGTTCGAGAGTGGCGATGGAGGAGACGCAGAGGACCATTGCGGATCTCACATTCATGAATGAGACACTCCACACTCAGTTGGACAATTGGGAGGCTGGCCGGCATGTCTTTGGTGATGGCGTCAGAGCCGAGGGCGAGGAGAACAACTCGACTGATGGGGGATCATCATAGACTCCACTTTTTGTAGTTTTGTAGTTTTGTACTGATGTAGTCCGTCTGTGGGTTAGGATAGAACATTATGATGTACATATACATTATCATCGTGTAACCTTTGACTGATGTATCACTTTAGTCCTACCTTACTGATAGAATTTTATTTTTTGTGCAGACAGAAGTGACAAATCGATTTCATTTCCCACGCCCCTTCTGATGGATCAGTTTCGTAACCACCTCAGGAACTATTGGAGAACATACCGCACCTCCAATTGGGCCTTATTAGTGCCCTTTAGCTTGTACTCCATGTGGTTTTACATGAATGTGCCCCTGAATCAGGCCTTTCTGGCGACTGCAGCCCGGTTCTGTGCCCGATGATAGAGGAATTTGGAGCCATCCTCTTCATTCACTGCCCACATGGGGTCAGGTTAGCTATTCCTGATCCTGATTCAGACAACTTACAAATATTGCGTGGGTTACTGAATACAGCATAGCTGGATCATCTGCTCTCTGGTGAGACTGCCCCTAGGAGATTCAGCATGTCCGTCATTATAGACGTGTGCTTCATCCTTGACCCTTTTGCCCCTGGTTGGGTTTTTCTGATGAGTCTACTATTAATATCCCTTTATCTGTGCGAATCAAGAGATGGGACCTGTGATTTTCGATTACTCCTGGTGGTAGCCCAGATGGCCGAGGGTGCTTCACCTGTGGGGATCATCTTAGCCGAGACCCTGATTTATCTAGACTCTACCCACTCTGGTCATCCAATAGAATCATATGGATGTCCCTCTGCTTTAGGTTAGCCCTCAACTTTAAGTCTGTTATTCTGATTAAACATGCAATTCTACCGGGTGACCACTTTTCTGCAGATTTGGCTATTGGAGAAGTTGAATCTCTTAAGTGCTCCTTCCCCTCAACCAAGGTATGTTCCCAAACGTTTTTGGTCTCGTCGTATAGAATTTTCTGACTTCGCCACACGGAGTACATAGGAGTGGTTCAATTGGTTAAGAGAAAGAACAGACACATCTATTCGCTGGGTGTGTCCCTGGTGGGAAATCTCGCAGGTGACTATAGAGACTTGGGCAGGAGGTGTACAGCTCCTCGGACTATCTAGAGTAACATTTTACTCTCTTGCATGATTATGTAGACAATACGGGCAAGCACTGGGGGTTTCTCGTTCTTTATGCACGACAGAGTGCGATGAATTCACATAACCATGGCCCAGGCACGTGCAGCAGCAGTGGATGAATCCCACCCGCTTCGAGACTTTGAGATATGGTGAAACAGCCTCAACGGAGACTGATGGTCGGTACAGAGCCTGGTTAGCTAAGCTGGTGACCTGCCCCACAAGGCGTGAGCATGGGACCCTAACCATGAGATATCTCGGCCTATAGATCTCCTTCATGCTATATGGAGTTATCGCTAGATAATATTTACTTTGATTTTTTTTGTGTCCTTATTTTTGCATAGACTGCCCTTGCGGGTTTCCAATCTATCGGACTGTCTTAACTTTTGCCTGGACTGCCCTTTCGGGTTTTCAACCCAGCAGACTTTTATTTGTATCTTAAATTTTGCGTGGACCGCCTTTCGGTTTTCAACCCACCAGATTTTTTTTTATATGATGCATGCGAAACATAGGAAGTACACAATCACAAATATAATAAAAATCTGACTTCAGGTGAACTTAAGACATTTAATCAGATTGAAGAAACATTCATTCATTCATTCATTCATTAATAACGTTTTAGTACAATATGTATCAAAAATGAAATAAAGCTAAGAACAAGGTCAAAAATGGTATCCGTTCCAACTGAACTCGAGGACGTCGCTGACTAGTTGCTGTGGCCTCTTCCCACTAATGGTGCCTACCTCCTGCCCCTAACTTCTACACGGATCTCCTTTTCGGTTTTCAATCCATGTACCCCTTTTTTTTAAACATAATAACGCCTGAGCTTGTCTTGGTTAATGGGGTTCACGAATTCATTTCCATCCATATCCATGATCTTTACAGCCCCCTTGGAGAGTACTTTCTTCACCAAATACAGACCTTCCCAGTTGGGCCTGAACTTTCCTCTCACATCTGTGTTACCTGCTTTGTCTATTTCAGCACCAAGTCTCCAACCTTAAGCGGTTGCTTCTGGTGGTGAACTCTGTTGTTGTAAGCTCTAGCCATCCTCTGTTGATACATCTGTAAATGATCTAATACCTAAAGACGTCTTTCATCGATCAGTGCCAACTGCTCATATCTTGATTGAATCCATTCTGATTTTGGTAACTGAGCTTCCATAACCACCCTTAACGACTTAATCTCAGTTTCCACTGGTAGCACAGCCTCCATCCCATAGACTAGGGAGTATGGTGTTTCTCCGGTGGGAGTTCTAATGCTGGTTCTATAACCTCATAAAGCGAATGGCAACATGTCAGCCCAATCCCGATAGGTGACCACCATTTTTGAAAGAATCTTCTTGATGGATTTATTGGCAGCTTCCACTGCTCCGTTAGTTTATGGGCGATACGGAGATGATTTATGATGCTCAACTCTTTTATCCTGAAATAGCTACGCAGTAGCCCCGTGAAACTGTACTCCGTTGTCCATAACAACATGGTGCGGAATCCCGTACCTGGTGAAGATACTTCTTTCGATGAATTTGGCCATTTTCTTGGCTGTGACATGCACAAATGACTCTGCTTCTACCTACTTTGAGAAATAATCGACAGCCACAACAATAAACCGGTGTCCATTAGATGCAGGTGGTCTTATTTCCCCAATAAGGTCTATTCCCCAAGTAGCAAATAGCCACGGAGTTGCTGAAATTTGAAGTTCGAGGGGGGGAAGATGAGTAAGGTCTCCATATATCTAACATTCGTGGCACCTTTTAACCTCTGCGACACAATCTGCTTGGAACATGAGCCAGAAATAGCCTTACCGCAGTGCTTTCTTGGCCAAAGCCAATCCATTCATGTGTGAACCACAAGTCCTTGCATGGATTTGCCTCATGACTTCTGTAGCCTCCTTTTCTATTGAGCACCTCAATAGTAAGCCACCGGCGGTTCTTTCGTAGATCTGACCCTCGAATAATCTAAACTACGTTGCTAATCTCCTGAGAGTGACCCTATCCGACTCACTGGCGTCATCAGGATACTGTCTGTTCTGAATGAACTGTAAAATATCGTGGTACCAGGGACACTCTTCGACCGTTGCCACAATACTGACTAGCAGGTGACAGGGATTCTATGCAACTTCCACCACTACTGGCTATATAGGATGCTTCTGAGGTTCTTCCCACATTGACGAGAGCGTGGCTAGAGAGTCTACCATTTGATTATCTTCTCTCGGCACGTGTCTGAATTCACAAAGCCTGACAGCTTCTCCCTTGTCCTAAACCATTTGTAGATATGGCCGAAGTGATTCCTCTTGTATTTCCCATTCTCCCGCAATCTGATGAATTACTAGTGTCGAATCCTCAATTATCAACACTTCCGCTACCCTTAATGCAATCAAAGAATCGATCCCGAACAGGCAAGCTTCATACTCTGCCGCGTTGTTAGTCACATGGAATTCTAGGCGTTTAGCTAGGGGAATTATTTCTCCGTCAGGTGTACCGATGATTGCTCCCCATCCAGCCCCATGCTTATTCACAGCTCCATCAAAGTACATTACCCATTTGCCTAATTCTGTCTTTATTACAGCTAACTGCTCATCAGGGAATTCCAGATTCTCAATATAATCTAACTCCAACGGCTGTTAGCCAGAAATTCTACCACTGCCCTTCCTTTGATCATCTTTTTAGTCACATATTCGATTTCAAACTTAGACAATAAAAGTAGCCATCTTGATAATTTTCCAGTCAATGTAGGAGTTTGACATAAATATTTCATCGGGTCAACTTTCGCCACCGCCTGAACTTTGTACGATTGGAAATAATGTCTCAGCTTCCTAGTTAGCCATACCATACTAGTGCAAGTCTTTTCCACTATAGTATATTTGACTTCGTAGTCAAGCAACTTCTTACTTAGGTAGTAGATCGCATGCTTTCTTCCATCCTCATGTTCTTGAACTAACATTGCCCCTACCGAAGTGTCTTCAATGGCCAAATACAAAATCAATGGCTTGTTTGGCATTGGAGGCTTCAGAACCGGTGGATTTGAAAAATAAGTTTTGATCTTGTCAAAGGCCAACTGACATTGATCATTCCACTCCGTCGGCTGATTTTTCTTCAGGAGCTTGAAGATAGGCTCGCAAATTGTAGCTGACCTTGTGATGAACCTACTGACATATTGGAGCGATCCCAAAAACGATCTGACTTCTTTTTCTGTTCTCAGCGCAGGCATTTCACTAATAGCATTGATCTTATCGGGGTCCATCTCAATTCCCCTTTGGCTTACCACATGACCAAGAAGCTTTCCTGAGGTGACGTCGAACACACGCTTCTTCAGATTAAGACGAAGGTTGTACTTTTTAACCCTAGTCAAGAATCTGTCGAAGATAGCAGGGTGCTCTTCTCAGGTCATAGACTTGACTAACATGTCATCCACGTAAACCTCAACCTCTTTATGAATCATATCATGCAACAATGTCGTGATGGCTCTCTGATAGGTGGCTCCAGCATTCTTTAATCCAAACGGCATAACCCTATAGCAGTATACTCCCCACTCTATGATGAAAGCTGTTTTCACCCTGTCAACTATGTTCATGAGGATCTGATTATACCCTGAAAAGCCATCCATGAATGAGTACATTGTGGCTCTAGCTGCATTATCAACTAACATATCAATATGTGGGAGTGGAAAGTCATCTTTGGGAGATGCTTTATTCAAGTCTCTATAATCCATGCAGACCCTGACTCTGCCATCCTTTTTAGTGACCGGGACTATATTTGCCAACCATTCTGGGTACTCCACAACTTCTAGAAATTTCACCCTTATCTGCTTGGCCACCTCTTTCTTGACCTTCTCTGCCTATTCTGGCCTAAGTCTTTTGAGCTTTTGCTTGACCGGCTTCATTTTTAGATCCATTGGGATTCGGTGCTCTGCAATCTCTCTATCGACCCCAAGCATATCATCGTAAGACCAAGCAAAGGCCTTTACATGTTTCAGAAGCACGTCCACCAATTCCCTTCTTTCTTGAGGTGTGAGGTCTTTCGAGACGGATACCATTTTTGGGTCATTATCTGTTCCTAAATTCATTTCATGTAATGATGCATCATGTATGCTAAAAACATTAAATGAATATTTGTATGTATGCACTGTTCCGTCTGGAAAAACATCACACAAGTAAGCGAAATTAGATTTCATTGCATTAAAGGCCTTATAGGCAGAGTTGTTTACATCAAACATAAAAAAAGAAGATACATCAAAGTGATTTTCTCCCTCCACATGCGGAGGGTCTTCGCTTGCAGCAGCTTCTTCCACTTCCTCGAACAAAGCTCCCAGATCACCTTCCAGAGACTGTTCCTGGTCAACAATCCGGCTTTCCTTAATTATCTTTGCTTTTTCAGCCATCATCATCTTGGCCAATTCCTTCACAGCCTGACTCACTAACTCTTCCTAAGTTTTTGGCATAGCCGCCTGTTCTAACTCAGATCTTGCAGTGGCTTTCATAAGAGCAGCCAGTGCCTTAGTAACGGCTGCAATAGCCTCTTCAGCTTCCTTACCCTTGGAGCTCGCTTTTTCGGAGGGCTCTCCCTCGAACATATATCCAGTTTTAGCTTGGCTGATCACTATCTCTTCCACCTTCACAGCTTTTCCCTTGTCATTTTTGTCCTCAGTACAGAGCATACTAACAATCGGCTCCACCCCATACTTTTTGAAGTCAACAACATCCGAAAAAATCTCAAATCCGGGGAACCATTCCCCTTCCATTTCCACCGACTTCGAGGTCCCATCATAGACCTTTTCACCAAATTCACAGACTTCTTGCTCGGTTCGCCTCCTTTCCCATGATAATCAAGCCCGAATTGACGATACTTCTCCGATGCTATGTCAAATTTGGGGACGCCTTGTAGTCTCACTCCCAAGCCTTTGCCAGGCTAAAACTTTTGCTTGGCAATATATTTATGTATCCAATCTGGTAACTTTGGCTCATCCCACCCTTCTTTCGACACAACAGCCACCTGAAATCCTGTCATCGGCTGTTCTTCAGCTCTTAGGGCAGCTACCACTGATGGCTCGTCCACCTCTACTGTCACCACCTTTCCTCCTATCAAGAATTTGACTTTCTGATGTAGGGTAGAAGGCACACCTCCTAGGGCATGGAAACATGGCCGTCCTAGGAGAAGAGAAAATGTGACAAGGATATCGATAACCATGAATAGCACATTTGACTTAACCTCCCCCATGCTGACCCGGCTTCAAAGGTGCCTATCACTGATCTTCTACTATCATCGTATGCCTTGATCATTGGGCCAGATTTGCCGAGGGCCTCGACTTCAATGGCCAGATAAGGCAAAACTTTTAAAGGACAAATATTGAGAGCTAAGCCATCATCGACCATCACGCATGGCATGGTCTTAACCAAAATCTGCACTCTCAAATATAGAGCCCTATTGTGGTTCACACCCTCCGGTGGCACATCAGATACTCCAAAGTTGATTTCTTGGGCCTTATTGGCCCTCAGGTCAGTTCCCCTTATGATTGCGCAAACTTCATCCGGTGACATCATGGGAGTGGCCGCCATCTCCATCAACTGCTTCACCACCACCTTGCGATGTCTCTTAGACTCCATGAGAAGGTGCCAGATGCTGGCCCTAGCGGGAGTCCTTTTCAGCTGCTTGACTACCAGGTCATCCTCCTTACCCTTCGACCCCTGGGCCTCTGCACTTGATTCTCTAGTAGAAATATCCCTTCTGGGTACTATTGGGGAAGCTACATCGATGGGTTGATAAACCCTACCGCTTCTAGTGATATGCATGACAGGGCCATCTTTCGTGACCACTATCCCTTACTTCGTTTCCACTGGATACACAAGCTTGGGCTCTTCAAACCCAAAGTCCTCATCCTCACCTTCTAAATCAATATCATCCAATGGGAACCTGTTCCTTCAACATTACAGAAGTTTGGACTTCAGGCTTTTCTGGTTCTTCCGCTTCTAATTTGGTGGCTACTACGTGAACACTCGGATTAGCTTCAATTATCTGTGCAAAGACACTATTGGTTGGAATGCCGAACTGAACCATATTAACCTGGCCACCAAAATTAGGCAAAGGATTCCTTTGCACATTCGGCTTCAGTGCAGGCTCTACGATCTTTCCTTCAGTGATTAGCCTTTGGATGGCCCTTATCAAACTGGTACAATCGTTCGTACAGTGACCTACAGTCACATGATAGGCACAAAAATTCTCCTTATCAGCTTCCGCAGGGGGAACATAAGGTTTCAAATCCTGCAACAGACCAGCCTTCCTACACTTGGCAAATATACAGCCCAAGGACTCAGCCCATGGATTAGTGAGTCTCTGAGGCGTTCTTGTTTGGCCTCCTTAGGCCATCGTTGCCATATCAACCTCTTTTGCTTAGTCCACTGCTGCTATAGTTGGGGCCGGCTTAGAGCTAGTCCCTATTAAAGAAGACGTAGAACCACTGGCCTTGTATCCCTGAGTATATCCTCGGCTTCCCCGATAAGTACTCACATTTTGCTTGCTTTGTTGTTCCTCTTCATCATACCTCTCAACTTGTTTTATGAAATCCACCACCTTATTGAAGGAATGAAACCTTTTCAACTTTATTTTCTCCTTATAGGTTGGCAAGCTACTATCCACAAGCTTCACAATGAGGGATTCCAACTTAGGAGCTCCATCCACCAATACCTGAACATCCATCCACCTTTTGTAATAGGTCGAAAAAGATTCATTGGGCCTTTGGCAGATTCTTTCTAAGTCTTCCAATGTGGTGTCAACCTGGGTATTGTTAGCATACTGTTTCACAAATACCTCCGATAGATCCTCCCAAGTAGAACGAGTATGGAGTGGCGTTTTCAAATACCACTTGGCAGCTGCACCCGCAATGTAGTTGGGAACATATTCAGGAGATGGACCTTCCCAATCCCCAGGCTGGACATAATCTTGACATAACTATCCAAATGAGCTTCTAGAGGACCTTCCCCAGTATATGGGGGCAAATAAGGCATCTGGAATCCAACCGGGAGCGGCTCTCCTCCCTCAGCAAATAAAGTGGATGGATCTGCACATTTAACAGGATGATAGTGCACCATCTCTTTTAACTTCGGCAATAGCGCTTCAAAATCAGAAAACTTTTCCTTAAGATGCTTTTCAGGAGCAGTCTCAATTGAGGCCTCCCTCGCCCTCTCAAAGGCTTCATCTTCCTCAGAGTGATGGTCAATCTCCCTAGATGGGATAATCACTCTACTACTTCCTGGTGCATTCCTTCCTAGATTCGAGACTCCTTGAATAGTGTTCCCTTCATTCTCTACGGGAACCTGGGCTTTCTGACAAGTTGCACCCCCGGTAGTGGACATTGCGGATTGCACTTGTTCTCTAATAGTGGCTTTAAACTGATCCGAACTCAGAAAGGCTGTCATGAATGCATTCATATCAAAAGGAGGAGTCCCTCGATTTCCTCCTTGGGCCATTTCAGCTCTGTTGACTTCTTCTAGCATAAATGGACTGTCAATTGGTAATGCTAGCAACTGCTCTGTAAACTCCTGCTTCGAGTCTGAATCTGAGCTGACTCTAACCCCCTCCACTGTAGCTGATTCAGTGAAGACTGACTGAATTGATTGTCCAGTCCCTGAGCTAATACGTTCAAGACGTTTCGAAGTTCGTCACCAAACTGCACATGCAGCATAAGGTTAGCATCACAAGTAAATGTCGTGATCCTAGATGTATAGTACTATATGATATGGATGGTGTGATCGTTGAATGATTATGATTGAATGATGAGAATGACAATGAATGTGATTGCTTTTGTCTTTATTTTTGAACGTCCCAAGAATGCCCCGAAATTATGCAGGAGACAGTGCAAACAACTATCGTGTGTAGGCCGTCAATGGACAGAAGATCGATACGTTCGGGGTACCTAATAAATGTTGTGAAATGGTCACGTACATACCAACATACAGATAGAGATTCGACATTTTGTAAGTCAAAATGAAATGGAGTGAAATGGTCTCGTGAAAGCCGTTTCACGGACAAAATCTGACGCTTTTGGAGCATCGAATATGCTATGATGTTGCAAATAAATTCCATGTGTGTAAGAACACGGACAGAGGTTCGGCGTTCGTGGAACACCTTGCATGGTTTAAGAATGTCATGGAATATACCTATTTATGAAAAAGATCTGGCACTCGTCGAGCGCTTTGAATGATTTGTCCATGTTATGAAATGAACCCGATGTGGGTTGCGACACACAAACAAAGTGTTGGTGTCATCGCGACACCAACAACAAAGGACACTAAACATGGATGATGAAATGCTTATGTTGTCGTAAGGGTTGCCATATAACCCAACCTAAAATCTTCGAGATTTTCTAGTGAATGATGCAGTGTAATGAATTAACCCTGTGCGAACCAATGCATAAGCAGACTACGGGTAGTTTTGGGTACCCAATATGGCATGAAATGAAATGACCGACACTCTCAGAACATCCTTTATTAGATGTAATGAAATGATATGGATGTGAGTGTCATACAAAAATGCAAATGGCTACACCAAAATGTGGTTAGCATGCATGACATACACAATGATGTTATGCTTATGTTATGAAAATGCGGGTATACAAAATGTACAAATGACACACGAATAAAATGTTATGGCTACAAGAAGACGTGATTAGCATGGATGCCATACATATGGATGATTAGAAATAGCATGCGAATGGTTATGTATATTGGATGTTCCATGGGAAAATAAAAAAACTCATCACAAAACAAACGTTAGCACACAAAAATATGCGCTCCCTTCCAACCTTATTTCTCCTTTTGATTGGTCTCGCATTCTTCCTAGGTATGGGGTCTCTTTGGTATCAACCAGGGATACCAAAGGTGCACACTCGATGTTTAATTTTGATTTTATGTTTTGGTAATCTTAGAGGAAATTGCTAAGCCATTACATATGGGCCAAAGTCAAAACCAAGGGTCGTACAATTTCCCATGGCAAATAAACACTTCCCCACCGTAGAACACGATGTAAGGTCATGCGAGGCTATGAGTGGTTTACCCCGTCGGGTGTCTCCAATCCTGGCGGTAGAGGTAGGCCACCTTCTTGGGTAAACCGGGGTGAAAGATTGTATTCGAGGGGTTGAGAAGAAGAAAATGTCATGATATGCAAAGGTATGAATAAATATGATTTTTATAAATTGATAAACAAATACAGGCGAGGTTATATTTCAATAGTTGCCTAAGTTCCTTAAGTTTTTAAGAAACTTTCAACATCCCCAGCGGAGTCGCCACTGTGAGCGCACGACCTTTTCGAAAAGAAATTAATTAAGCGCGGCAAAGCGGGCCGGGGGTTTTTTGAAAACCAAAGGAAGTTGATTTGCATATGATGTTTTGGAAAAACGGGTTTTGTTTATCTTGCTTTGGAAAAACTATTGATTTAATTCGGAAATTCTTTTGTAGAAAATATTTTTTTGTTTTATAACTTAAAGACCTCGAAACCTCAATCTCGAAATCAGTGACAGAGTCGCCACTCGGATCAGCTCATTCGGGAAATTCCGGTACAGCTCCCTACCGAGCGCAGACTGCTGTACCTAATCCAGAGATTCAGGGTTCGGGTAACTTACCTACTTAACCTCAAGCTTGTATTCGTTTATTATTTATAAGACCATATTTATTCAATTTATTATCTTTCTCTAACCCAATCTGTTTACTCCCGATGCTAAAGCAAAAATGCATAAAATAAATTGTAGGAAATAAACCATCCACATAAATATACAAAAGAATAATAAAGGCCAATTATACAACCAAATTGAATAAAGAATAAGATCTCTCGTCATAACTTTACAAGCGCCTAAGTACACGAGGATCTAAAAATACAATCGCCTAATTACACGATTTAATCTATTAAAATACAGTAAAAATAAAAATAAATGCTGCAAAACAGATTGGCTAGCACAATTTATATTACAAACACAAATAGGACTCAATTCAGAAAAATCAGAAAATCACCAAAAATGAATTTTGTTGTGTGCATTCACTACCTTAGATTTAATTTTCAGTATTTTTCCATTTAGAACAATGCCACGACGGAGACCCCAATCTCCCGAAAACTGATCACATGCTAAATTAATTAAACCAGAAAATAATCGTTTTCAAAATGATTTTCTCATAAAACCAAAATACAGGACGTTTCAAAATGTTTTCCAAGCCTAACTGGGCCGGCTAGCCGAGCCAACCCGGTTACCCCCCTAAATGTATGCCCCCAAATTCTAATTTTCCCAATTCTGTCCTATTTGAGTCCTATTTGTGGCGTGCCGTAAATTGTGCTAACCTTTTGTTTTGCAGCTTTTTATTTTTCTTTTTGATGTATTTAATAGATTTATCTGTGCATCTTAGGCGTTTGTAATTTTTAGATAAATAGTGTATTTTAGGCGGTTGTAAAACTGAGGACGAGAGTTTTTATCTTTTATTCGATCGGGTTGTAATAATTTAATAATTTACTATTTTACTTTATATGTATGCGCGTTGTATGTTTAACTTAATGCAATAAAATTAACTTTAGAATTTGAAATACCGTCTATGAACATTGGCCATATTTATTTTAATTAGACACGAAATAAGGGACTTGTCCGGACCTAGATCTCTGGATAGTATAGCGGTCGTTCATCCAGTTCAGCTACAATATAAATTTCCCGGTTGAGCTGAGCCGGGTGGCGACTCCTACAATATTCATCGAAACTTAGGTTTCGGTTCTTTTAAGATAATTAATTCTATTCTTTCCAAAATCGATTTTTTCCATAATAAAAACCCCACACGAGGGAGGGGTCCATCCGAAATCGAGGCGCCCCTTCCGAAAGAGAGTCCGCGTTCCGTCGAAAACGTCGTCCGCTCACAGTGGCGACTCTGCTGAGGATTTCTTACAAAAGTTTTCTTAAAAACTTAAAAGAATTTGACAGGCCTTGATAAGTGTCTAATTAAAATAAGGTGGATGATTCTTGATTGGTATTTCATTTTCCATTTTAGTTAGACATGCTTGCATTAGGTTAAGTATCCCTCTTTAGCCCGGTGAATCGTTAAAGTACCGCCTTTATTCCTCATAGTCTTAGGGGCACGGATACGAAACACCACCTATAGCCTCGTACGAAGCCCTTCGTTCGAACCCTTGAGTGGGGAGAAATGGGGAGTATATTTTGCTATGGGAACCTTGATTTTAACCCGACTTGGACCAAACTCATATAGGCAGCTTTAGTTGGATTCCCCTAGGACACCAAAATAAATAGTATGAATAAAACAAAATCACGCCTTCATGATCCCCGGTTGATGATCGAAGAGAACCCTACTTAGGACTCGGTTAGAATTTTTGAGACCGACCACGTTTGGAGAAATAAGGTTGGAAGAATTCGTTTTATGTGCTATGTGTTTCTCGCCATCCCGTGACACATCATCATCGCTATCTATGCGTGCATGACATACCATGATCAACATTTTTCATATACATAACATTTTCCATACATAAAACATTTGTATGCTAATTAACCCACATTTTTTACAGCCACGTGCATTTTATTTTTGTGTGAAAACATTAAATCATCCGTTTGCCATTCATACTAACCATTTCTTTTTCAGCCATAACATTAAATTTGTGTGATTAGCATTTTTTCACATAGCATACATAACATCATCATGCGTGTCATGCATCCTAACCACGTTTTTGTGCAGCCATTTGTATTTTATGTGTCATAAGCATTCATGACATATCACCTAAATTAAATTAGGGGCATTCCAAGGACACCCACCACGATCATCTCATTTCATGACATATCGGGTATCCCAAAATGCCCATATTCTGCCAATGCACCGAATTACATTTGGCCATTCCACCAAATTATCTCATTTAAAAGAGACCACAATGGTCCTAGGTATATTTCCGTGTGACAATCCACACGATGCATTTCATGATATCATACCCATTCATCATAAATATCATGTAACACTGTGATCCACATCGGGTTACTTCATGACATTATTACATCATTCAAGGTGCTCCCCGAGTGCTGGGTTAGTACACATGTAGGGGCATTTCATAACATTACCAAATCATATCAGGTGTTCCCCGAATGCCGAACCTCTGTCTGTGTCCCTGTTACACGTGACTCCCTCATAACATCATTTCATATCATATGCTCAAAAGCATCAGAACTCTATCTAAGGGGTGGTCCCATGCGACCATTTCATATCATCTCATAGACCTATAAAGCGTCAAACTCCGTCCGTGTGTCGGTACACACGCACAACCATATCATAAAATTCATTAGGTGCTCAAAAAAGCACCGAACCCTGTCCGTGTGGTGGCCCACACGTGTTCTTTTGCATAGCATTGGGTGCACTTGGAATGTCCAAAATAAAAAAAATGAATAAAAAAAAGGTCACATTCATTATCATGCACATTCATGAAGCATCATCCAAGCATTCTCATCCATACCATCCAACCATGCATTTTTTAACCCTAACATTCTTTATGTGCATTAAAGTAGAATAAGTTGAGGCATCCTAGAATAAGATCCTAGACTGTAAGAGCATGTGAAAGCGAAAGATCAGCTGAATCAAGCAGCGCAACAGAGTCCGGGGAAGAAGTAGCAATGGCTAATCAAACGCCAAACATTGCTAGTATTCTGAAGGATTTCTTCCGATCCCAAGACTTTCGGGATATGCTAAAGGAAGAACTGAGGGCTATTGTTAGGGAAAGTGGTAAAGCTGGTAATGGTGGAACCGGTAAAGAAAAAGAAGGCGAGACCTCTCAATATGGGGCTGATGCTTCGACCAGTATGGAAAAGCTGCAGGAAATCGAGGCAGCTATGGAACAGAAAATGAAGGCCAAATACTCTGAGCTAGATGAGATGCTAGCTGAGCTGAAAAAGGGAGTCAATATCAGTTTGGGTTCCAAGCGGGGCATCAATGTGGATGCCATGATAAACAAAGGTATCGAGACATTCCTTGTGGGGTTCCAAGTCCCCAAAATTCCTTCTTACAAAGGGCTCGGATCACCAGAAGCTCACATCAACCTCTATGCCCGTATAATGCTAAGCGCAGGCACTACCAAATAGCAGTTGGTCAACTTCTTCCCAACAACACTAGAAGAAGGAGCTTTGAACTGGTACAACTCCCTAACAGAGGAAGTACAGTCAGATTGGGGAACATTGTCAGCGGCCTTCATCAAGTATTATAGCTTCAACACAAAGATCCAGGTAAAGCTATATGAACCCTTTGATGAGTATTATCAAAGGTGGATGAACAAGATGATCCTGTTGAAGAATTCACCCCGATGAAGATGAACTAATTCAAAAACTGAAGGGATGTCTACAAAGACAACATAAAGTTCCATGCTTTCAATGAACTCAGCGAGGTCTACAGTATGGCCATGAAAGTTGAGAGGGACAAGGAAGAAAAAGCGGTGAGTTAAAAGGGTAGCAGAAGCTTCAGACACGGTCTAGGGTATCGATCGGCAACTGCCACCGGATCAAGCAGTGGATCCGGTTTTGGCTTTACAAATAAAAGTGACCAATCCCTAGAGGATAAACCTGCTAAAGTTGCTATAGTCTCTCAACAACAAGGAGATCAAGCTGGAGATTCGCAAAATCAGGGCCTATCCCCTTGGAATCTTTCTTTGACCAAGATTTTTACGAAATGTAGGAACGGCAGTCTCTTGAGTTCTCTGAAGCCGTTCGAGAACCCGGCTGAGACAGACAAAGGTAAATTCTGTTCCTATCATGTGACAGTGGGGCACCACACGAATGACTATAAGCAACTACTGAGGGCTATTCGACAACTAATCGCTGATGGGAAAATCATGGAGCCACCTTTGAAGACCAGTGTTCAGAATAATCCTTTGCCCAGCTTTGACTAGTCTATGTGTGTGAAGCCATCGAAGTTGATGATGCAGCAGCAAAAGAAGACCCTCCGTATGTGGAGGACATTAATTATTTTGATGTATATGTTTTTATTTTCTATCTTGTTTTGTGAATGATGCAGCCCACAAGGCGTTTAATGTTATGTAATTTGATTTCAATTATTTGTGTGATATTTTCTTGGACACAACACTGTGCATGCATACAAACATTCATTTAATATCTTTAGCATACATGACATATCATTACGTGAAATGAACCTAAGGACAGATGAGCATCCAAAATGATATCCGTCCTGAAAGACCTCACGACTGATAAGAGAAAGAAAAGAAAAATTGCAAAATACCTAAAAGCATGTGAAGACGTTTGGCTAGTCCTATGACTGCACACCTAGAGATTGATAGAGGATCGCATGATACAGAATTACAAAGAATCCGAAATATAAGTCTAGCCAAGCGGAAGTTCCGTAGGCATAAAAAAAATGGTTTCAAGTTCTGAAATAAGAATGCATCTGTATCATATGATGTTTCACACCATATCATCCCCAATAATAGAACGCAAGTCTGGGGCAACAATGTAATCATTCAAGAATAAAGGAGAGAGGCATCATGCATTGCCTCCGTAAGACCTATAAGCCAGCAGGATAGTACAAGTGGCTAACAAGCACACCAAAAAGGTGTTGTCAAATATGGCATCTATCTACGAAGATTAAGTTAGCATGTTACCATTTGTCTTGCAAATACACTGAACTAATGCAAGACTAACATTAGGAAAATAGCATAGCCATCAACCTGCAGGATCGAAACGGTCCTACCAAGAAAGACAGAGACCAAGTCGTCAATCCCTTCAATCGGGACAGGCTCAGGTTTCCACGAAAAAAAAAGTCCGATGGATTGAAAATCACGAAAGCAATCTATGCAAAAGTTAGGATGGTGAGGTGAGCACCACCGGTAGGAAAATCCACAGGGACCAGTTGGTGGCAGTCGTGGGTTGGGTCGAGACGGATACCATACTCATCTTGTCCTTAATTTCATTTCATATATAATGTGCATTATGCGAAAACATTATCAATGAATGAATGAATGAATGCCTTGCCCTGTTCATTTAAATATCCCAAGTTTGCTTGAAATTAAATTCACATCGTGCATCATATATGGCTATATGCATGTGAGCTTCTGCAACAGCGATGGAGTAACCAAGTCCTACAAGACATTCCACAATCACCTCATCATCAGAGGGACAGCAGAGCAAGTGGACATGGCGCCGCTTCAATTAATCCCCAGTTATTGTCAACCTGTACTGAATTGGAAGTCTTCTTCTAATTCCACGTAATCTTTAAAAAAAAAAAAAAAGCTCGCTGAGGTGAAAACTGAAAAGGCGCCTTAGGCAAAAGTTAGAACAGCTCGCTGAGTTGAAAACCCACTTTGGGCGGCTCAGGCAAAATTTAGAGCACTTCCAAATTCATGAAGCCTAGGGGCAGAGAAGGCAAAACCTCTCCGTCGTTCCCCCAGCAGGAGCATTTCATTAATCCCCAATAAGATCCTCTGCATTATTTCTCAATGACATCGTTACCAAGAACATCATCACTTTCTCTCCAACAGTCATCGTACTTCCTCATTAGCCATCATATATCCCTGGCAGGAACACAGGAGTTACATTGCACTCAAAAATTTTGCTTCTCCAACTATGGACGATCAATCACATAACATATCTTCCCCAATAAGAACTTGGAATGTCAAGATTGAGCAAATGGCGAGAAATGTATTTTCTAAAGTTCATTTGCACATGCACACATTGAAACATATACATGCATTCAAAACATACATGCATACATGCATATATGTATCATAACCAACCCAAGCACAGGTATCCACCATTATCATCGGACTATTCCGAACCAGGATCATTTTCAAAGCAGAGATGGCACAATGCCGAGGCATCCATTGGGCCTTAAAATATGAGAAGGATTTACGCAAACCCAAATCTCAACATATCAAGTCTCGAAGGGGCAGAACAATTAAGCCGTATTTATCCTTGATCGAAGGGGCAAAAATTTTTGTTTCCAAAATTATCGATCAAGGGATAAATACTCATCCTCGAGCCAACATCAAAATTATCATTCCTAAAGCTATCTCTTTACTTCATTCAAGCCAGATTTTGAGCCCTTGAACTCTATTACATTCAAGCATGGTTTCAAATCCTTGAACCTCTTATTTCATTATTTCGAGTCCATCCAATTCCAGCAAGATTTCAAATCCTCAAAATTTCAGTAGATTTGCCTCGGGTAACCTAGACCCGATATTGGCTTAGTTCTATATCAAACCCTTTATTTCATCCAAGCCAGATTTCGAATCCTTGAACACCTTCAAGCTAGATTCTTAATCCTTGCAAATCTCTCAAGCGTGATTTCGGATCCTTGAACTCCTTCAAGCCTAATTCATGATCCTTGACAAAACCTCCTCAAGCATGATTTTGGATCCTTGAACTCCTTCAATCCTGATTCATGATCCTTGCAAACCTCCTCTCAAGCGCAATTTTGGATCCTTGAAACATCTTCAAGCCTGATTCATGATCCTTGACCATACCTCCTCAAGCGTGATTTTGGATCCTTGAACTCCTTCAAGCCTGATTCATGATCCTTGACCAAACCTCCTCTTAAGCATGATTTTGGATCCTTGAAACATTGTCAAGCCTGATTCATGATCCGTGACCATACCTCCTCAAATGTGATTTTGGATTCTTGAACTTCTTCAAGCCTGATTCATGATCCTTGACAAAACCTCCTCTTAAGCGTGATTTTGGATCCTTGAGCTCCTTCAAACCTGATTCATAATCCTTGACAAACCTCTTCAAGTCTGATTCTTAATCCTTGAAAACCGCCCAAGTCAGATTTCGAATTCTTGAAAATTAATTCAAGCAAGATCCTAGATCTTTGAAGCCAATTCAAATCTCCAGCATTGCCTCAGGTAACATAGACCCGGCATCAGCTTATTCCATCCAATCAACTCAACGTGTCACCACGGCAGTGAGGCTTCAGCAACTCAGTTGCATGTTTTATTTTTTATGTCTGCGGTGCTTTGATTCGCGCTCTCAAATTCATCACCTCAACCATTCCAGACCAAGATCAGGTGGTGAATTTGATAACACGAGGGGCAGCTGTAAGCATTGGAATTTTCCATCCGTCCTTAAAAAAAATACAGGTGTCACATGACTGTAACTTACAGTCATACGACTATAATTAAAAAATTACAGTCGTATGACTGTACGATCAAAGCTGGTGCAGAACACCATACCTATGACATAAGAAAGAAGAGGGGAAAGATTGGGCAATTAATGCCCGGATTCTAGTGAAGAAAATCAGAAAATAAGAGGGGAGAAGGCAAAAAAAGAAGAGACTTTTTTTACACTTAGAATTTTCTGGTCTTAGAGAGAGAGAGAATTGGGAAAAAGGGAAGAAAAAGAGAGAGAAACCACACAAACACAAAAACTTCTTTTTCTCTTCTTTTTCTTTATAATTCTTGAATGTTTAAGTTTAAAATCTGTTAGACATCAATAGGTTAACAGCTGAACACTTTAAATTCAATCAATCTCAGACTAAAAAATCATCAGAATCCCTAACATTTGGAGATTTCGGACCAAACCTCTTAACCTTGACTCAAGGGGAGAAAGAGCAAATTTGAGTGGATTAGAGCGACATCAGGGGTCAATCCTATGGTGGAAAAGCACCTAAGAGGTAAACACTCTTTATCCCCTTTATTTTTCATGCTTTCTGGATGATTGGATGTGATTTTGTGCATTTTTATCCAACTTTTTACGTTTCTGTTTCTGGAAATCAAGAACAGTCGTGCGACTGTTCTTGAGTTTGATGAACAGTCGTACGACTGTAAATACAATCGTACAAGTGTTCTTGGTTTCTAGCTGTTTTCCTTTAGTTTTATTTCAAATAATTTTGGCGAAATGCTGAGTTTGAATAGTTTACAGTGGCACGACTGTAATTACAGTCGTACGATCGTAGTTACAATCACATGACTGTAATGCGCATCCAGAATCAGAATTTCCAAAATAATCCCTAAAAATTTCTAAAAACCCCTAAAAATTCATAAAAATTAGAAAATCACCAAAAATGAATTTTGTTATGTGCATTCACTACCTTAAATTTAATTTTCAGTATTTTTGCATTTAGAACAATGCTACAACAGAGACCTGAATCTGCCGAAAACTAACCCACCACATGCTAAATTAATTAAACTGGAAAATAAATCGTTTTTAAAATGATTTTCTCATAAAACCAAAATACAGGGACGTTTCAAAATGTTTTCTAGGTCTAACCGGGCCGGCTAGCCGAGCCAACCCGGTTACCCCCCTAAATGCATGCCCCCAAATTCTAATTTTCCCAATTCTGTCCTATTTGAGTCCTATTTGTGGCGTGCCATAAATTGTGCTAACCTTCTGTTTTGCAGCTTTTTATTTTTATTTTTGATGTATTTAATAGATTTATCCGTGTATCTTAGGCGTTTGTAATTTTTAGATAAATCGTGTATTTTAGGCTGTTGTAAAAGTGAGGACGAGAGTTTTTATCTTTTATTCGATCGGGTTGTAATAATTTAATAATTTACTATTTTACTTTATCTGTATGCTCGCTGTATGTTTAACTTAATGCAATAAAATTGACTTTAGAATTTGAAATACAGTCTATGAACATTGGCCATATTTATTTTAATTAGACACGAAATAAGGGACTTGTCCGGACCTAGATTTCTGGATAGTGTAGCGGCCGTTCATCCGGTTCAGCTACAATATAAATTTCCCAGTTGAGCTAAGCTGGGTGGCGACTCCTACAATATTCATCGAGACTTAGGTCTCGGTTCTTTTAAGATAATTAATTCTATTCTTTCCAAAATCGATTTTTCCATAATAAAAACCCCACACGAGGGAGGGGTCCGCCCGAAATCGAGGCGTCCCTTCCGAAAGGGAGTCCGCGTTCCGTCAAAAACGTCGTCCGCTCACACTATCATTCTTCTTCCATTTAGTATAGTCAGGAGATGTAACATCAGGCATAGAATCATCCTTAAGAACGAAATCAATTTTATCTTTGACCTTAAGAGCAAGTATCATACCTCTTCTCCAAGAAAGATAATTTTTGGATGATAAAGGCGTGCTTACCAAGATTAATCCTGGATTTTCAATTGAAGTAGCGAACATCATCATAGATTGATCTCTCTGCCATTCGTTTGTAACAAAATCTTGATTTCGATTGAAACCAAAATTGCGATTATCTTGATGATTACCAGATCTATTTTCAGATCCTCTTTCTCTATCAGCAATATTCCTTCCGCCAAGCATCGTCATCTTCATCTTCTTTTTGAAGAACATTTACATAACTTGACGTGCCATGATACCTAGCGCTCTGATACCATGAAATCTGGAAAGAAGAATCCACAGAATATTGTCTTTATTGTGTCAAAACTTGATTACAGAGTAAAGAAATGTTGGTATTTATAGTATAAAATTAAGTTTGTTGTAACTGCTGCCAGCTCAGCATAATAGGCTAACTATGGGCTAACTAATCTTCATATACTGCCTTCAAAAGTATTGTGCTAAATTTCAAGTGTTAAAAATAAATAGGGAAATTACCAAAAATACTCCACTTTTGGGGTTTTGTTTTGTGAGTATGCTGCACCCATTCTTGAAATAAGCTCTTTTGCTTTTAAGTTTTAGTTTTGCCCATTTTGTTTTCTTTTTTACCTTTTTCCTTCTGCAAATCAAATTCCCTTAATTTATGTCTCCTCTTTTATATTTTAATCTTAATTTTGTCATTTATCTTAGATGGTCTCGAATAGGCTATAAATACACTTAAAGACGGGGGGAGGGGATGAATAATATATATTTCTGAATAAAAATTCTTTTATAAAAACTTTTAATCAAAAACAATTTTGTCCAAGGAGACAAGTTTTACTTGACATGCAGAATAAAATTAATTTGTAAAACTTGTGAATATAATTGTTTTTGAAGAAAATAAGTAATATATTTCAAAAGTAATTTCTATCAAATTAACTGCATAAATTAGGAAGTAATTAAAGAGAGTAGAGATAGAGATATTATTGACACAAAGATTTATATAGGTTCGGAATAACTGTCCTACTCATGTCCCTAGGTGATCCACTTGAGATTTTCCACTAAGATTTCTTTAACGGTAGAAATCAAACCAAAGATCCTAATTCCTTCTAGGATCGGGACAACTCAAATATCATCACTACTCTAAGAAAATCGGTCAATAACGACGGTAAAAACTGTCAATAAAAGTCCAAAACCCGTCATTAAAATGTTTTAACTACGAGATAAATCTCGTCAACACCTCTCGTTATAAGCTCCCTAGTTAAAACGAAATAATGAGGGAAATGGTTCCCGTCATTATTAATTGTAATGACGAAAATTTTCCATCAGTAGAAATAAATAGTATTGATGACAAAACCTCTCATTAAATAATTATATTCCCGTCGTTAAAAGTAGTTATTGTGGTCAAAATATACAGTCACTAAATCATCATTTCCCTCGTTGCAAGTAAATTTTCGTGACAGACATTGCCCTCGTTAAATAACTGCATTCCCGTCATTAAAACTTCACTTATAGTCACAAAAACCGATCATCAAATCATTATATTACCGTCATTAAAAATCAGTTATAATGATAAAATATTGTCTCGTTAAATTATCCTTAGCCTATCATTAAAGATAGTATTAGCAATTAAAACCCAATTAAAATTTTATATATATATATATATATATATATATATATATATATATATATATTAGCAAATTTCTTCATTAGTTAATCAATACTAGTACCAATTGTCAATGCTAAATTAATAAGTTATATACTACAAATCAAAATATACAGATTGTCGGTGTCTTTCATGCATATGAAACATGATCCATATTTGATACAAAATATATGTAAGTTTCACATCCACATTGTGAAAGATTAGATAGTAATGGTCCAAAAATTTACACATAAGATTGATGACACAGGCTTGTACTTGTAGATCCACAATAGCCTACACACACACACACACACAAAAAAAAAAAGAAAGAAGAAGACGAAAATTTTTAATTGTAGAATTATTCACGTGCAATACTTAAATTTTCCATATCAAATTAAGGGTTTAATTTACCTAATACAATAGTAATAAAATGGAAATAAGAATTATAAGAAAATCTTACCTATCAATATATAGAAAAAAAATACAATAATGATCCTCAAATTCTACATCAATTCCAAACAAACTTTAAACCCATTAATTTTACAAAGTCTTATTAAACATTTCATCACCACTCATCACTTAGAAAATATAGTGAGAGAAATCTCATCTCATTAATTAACCAGCCCATAAATAATTCATCCAAGGTATGCAGTATAACCCTGCTTATGAACATCTCTCAGCTCATTTCTATCTTTACCCTCACTCTGCTGCAGTTTTTTTCATTTTATTTTATTTTATTTTATCATAAACACTCAACTCTCTTAGCCAACTAGATTGTAATCAGAACCTCTCCATTTTTATACCATTCATTATCATCAAATTCGTACTTGGTGCTTTCTAAACCAAATTGACAAACACAACATTACTGGGAAAAAATAAATAGATAAAGAAACTTGTTCTTTCTAAATAATTCAATAAGGGCTGATATAAGTCTTAAGGGCTTTAGATATTCAAGAGAAAGATAATAAAGATAATTAAGAAATGCAAACAACACCTAATGATAGTTATCATCGTTTGTTGTTGGAGATTTGAATGGTGATGTTTGATTGTTCTCAATTTGGCTTAATCTACTTTCAAATGTATCTAGGCATCTCTTCAAGTTGTAATTTTCTTCCTCTGTGCCCTTAAGCTTAGCTTCAAGCTTTTTCACATATGTAGATTTTGAATCAACAAATGTTTTCGCTTCATTCCCCTTCATAACCAAACACATGGCTATGGCATTATGGTCCAAAACTTTTGTCAACAACCTCTAAGACTGGGACAATCCTAATCTTGCAAGAGTTGGGACAACTCTAATTCTGTCTAGAGTCAAGGCAAATATCCTAATTTCGTCTAGGTTCGAGATAATCCTAATTTTGTCTAGGATCAAAACAACTTGTACTTTTTGCAAGATCAAAACCAAACTTTTACAGAAGTTGTTTTTCAAAGATCAACTACCATACTTATATAAACTTTGTTGACTATATAAACTTTGTTGATAACACTTAACGACAAAAGCTCCCCCTCACACAATGATGTCTTTGTATGATTTTACAATTCTCTCAAAATATTGAAATTGAATTTGTATGAATTGCTTTTATAAAGACTTGTTTTTCTTTGAATTTTCTCTTTAAAGAATGTTGGAAAGGCTATTCAAGAATGCTTGTATTGTATGCTTTGTAATTTGTGTTCCCACATGGAATTGATGGATGTGCTTCCTTTTTATAGGCAATTTAAAATTATAGAGTGGAGAAAGTTGTTGGAACTTTTTCTCAAATCTGTCGACTTTTGTTCAGGCTTTTGAAACTAGCCGTTACACAGTATTTAGCCTTCTAAAACTAGCCGTTACACAAGGTTCATCCTTTTAAGGCTTTGTGCTGAACTTCTTCAGACTTTTGAAACTAGTCATTATATAGTGTTCAACCTTCTAAAGCTTTGTGCTGAACTTTTTCAGACTTCTGATACTAGCCGTTATACAGTGTTTAACCTTCTAAAGCTTTCTGCTGAACTTCTTCAGATTTTTGAGACTAGCCGTTATACAGTGTTTAGCCTTCTAAAGCTTTATGTTGAACTTCTTCAGACTTTTGAGACTAGCCGTTATACAGTGTTCAGCCTTCTGAAGCTCCGTGACAGATTTTTTTAAGTCTTTAACCCTTTGAAGTGTACAAAGTTTCTGCTGAGATTCATCCTTGAAAATCAAATCAAATGGCAGCGGAAGCCTTTTTCAATTTTCTAGAATCCAGATCCCAGGAGCTTATGTAGATGAATTCAAAATCAATTTAAACAAGAATTAAGAGATTAATTCTTACCTTTTCTGTCTCTTCTAGAGACTGCTGAAGAATCAAAAGGAGATCCTCTCCACTCTCACGTACATGAACAGTTATCGAATGAGCACTCGTGCTAGTGTCAAATCAAGAGAAGTAAGGGGAGAGGGAGGAGGGCCGAAATTTTGATGCTCAAAATTAGGTTAGGAATTTCATTTCTTAAGTGAGTATTTATACTGTATAAAACCCTAGATCAAATTCATTACTTTGGGTTAAAAGTTAATTGCCAATTGATTTAATTTTATATGTATAAATTAAATCATATCAAATGATATAATTTATATCATGTCAATTAAATATAATTAGTCTATTAAAATTAACCCCAATAATTATTGAGACTTAACTTAAGAAATAATATATATAAACTATATATATTTAATTTCCATCCAAGAAATTAATTCATTAAATTAATTCTATAAAATAATAAATTCCTATTAATTAAATTATTTTGATCAATCCAATTGATCTATAATTTAATCAATTACTTTCCCCGCTTGTTATTATACTTAGCTCGTCTGCCCATGCACCCTTGCGTTCTTCCAGTCTTTTCTTTATCACCTCACACAAGGTCTGGTTTGTGACCTCTATCATACCGTTGGCTTGAGGATGGGCCACCGAACTGCACTTATGATCGATGCAAAAACTTTTACAAAACCCAGCGAACTTCTTGGAGATGAACTAGGTGTCATTATCCGTGATGAGGACCTTGGGTATACTGAATCTACCCAGGATGTGTTCCTGGATGAAACTTATCATCTTCTCTAGTGTTATGGTGGAGACAGCTTCGACTTCAACCCATTTAGTAAAATGATCTAACCACTTCCGTTGCCTGCTTGCTTCCGGCATTGGTCCTACTAGCTTAATTCCCCATCTGGAGAAAGGCCATGATGTGAGAATTGCTTTTATTCTGTGAGGGACTGAGTCGTTTTCTTAGCATGTATCTGGCACTAGTGGTATGCTACAATGTAGGCGTCTGTGAGCACGGGTTTTTTTCCCGACCTCAGTGATAAAAGCCATTATTACCTTTTTCATGGATAAATGTGAAGCAGATTTGGAATGACCGCGATGACGTCAGAATTGTCTCGGGTGACCCGAATGTGTGTAACAAGTCTTGGTATGGAACCCCGAAGGAATTCAAGTGAGTATTTAAGAAAACCGAAGAAAAGAATGAAAAATAAGCAAAATAAGCCAATCTTGTCACTATAGTCTCCAATCTGGTCACTACAGTCGCTCGACTATAGTGCCTACAGCTGCGAGACTGTAATCACCAGATTTCCTTTTTTACCAAAAATCAGTATTTAATTCCGATTTTTAAACAAAACGGGAGATATAAGAAGTCTTGTAAGGATTAGGGTTAACGGAATAGAGGGGAGGTAGAAAATTAGAGATTTTTTAGAGAAAAACACACAAAAACACAGATTTTGGATAGGGTTCTTAAGAAAAATAAAAGGGTTTGATCTAAAAATAACTTAAAAAATTTTAACGAAACACATAGAAACGATTGTAGGGTGTTGTTAAACTGTCATCACTCACTCAATCTCTCTGGGGGTTCCGTCCGGGCTTCGAAGATCGCGCATTTTTCGGGTTGTTCATGACTGCAAGATGCTTTCCTGCATCCGAATCCATCCTTGGTGATCCAAACACTGGAACATAGACCAGGTAACATTCTGAGAGGCCTTAAAAATCCATTTTTGTTCATTCTGGGTGTTGTTTATTGATTTTTTTTGAATTTTTACGATTCCGGGAGTTGTTTTGATTACAGCCGCCTCGATTAAGATCATGGTCGCCCGGCTGTAATCTACAGCTGCGCGACTGTGACCTATAGTCGCCCGGCTGTAATCTTCTGATTACAGTCGCTCGACTGTAATCTCTGGGGTAGAAGCTTCAAATGCCCCAAAATCGGCCGATAACGCTTCCGTTTTTGATTAAATGTGTTCTTTATGTTAATTATCGGCCCAATTACATCCCTATGTGCTTAGATTCCTGGTTTTCTGATTTTTTTATTGATGAATTTAATTTAAAGTTTGGTGATTTTGAGGGATTAGGGATTTTCGGATTTGATTCGATCCGTTTCGAATCTATTTTATTGATTTTAGTATATTTCCAGAAATCCCGGACCCCCCAAAATCATTAAATTTGCAAAGCGGTTTTCAAAAACGAGAAAAGAATATTGGAATCAATTCTAGAGCACTACAGTCGTTCGACTATAGGTGTTACAGCTGCCCGGCTATGTTACAGCCGCGCGACTGTAATGCCCTAAGTCACTCGACTGTAGTTCAGGAGGCAGAATTACAGTTTTACCTTTTTGGGCCCCAAACTTATAATTTTGCACTCTTTTCCTATTCAAAACTGAATTTTGGCGTATTTACATTCTTTTTGGACCCTAGATGAATGTTTAACTTAGGCCGACACACAAATGGGACCCCCAGGTCCCAGGATATCCGACCCACTAAAGTTGGAAAAATGTATGTAAATGAGCCAAACCATTTTCAAATTTGGTTTTTCACCCATAAAACCCACAGGGCGTTTTAAAAAACCGTTTTCCAGGTCTAACCGATCCGACCGATCGGGTCGAACCGGTTACCCCCAAATGCATGTCCCCGTTCCTACAAATCTCTATTCTGTCCTATTTGAGTCTTTTGTATGCCTTGATTATTTGTGGTAACCGTATTTGGATGCAGCTTTTATTTTTATAATGTACTTGATAGATTATCTCGTGTAATTAGGCGATTGTAATTTCTTAGATTATCGTGTCTAGTAGGCAGTTGTAAATGATGAGGAAGAGAGTTTTCTTTTTCTTCGGTTGTATAATTTGGCCTGTGATTTACTTTTTCGCACTTTTATTTTTCCGCACTTTATTTTAATATTTATATTTATGTCATTCGTATGAGCATCGATTAATAATTAAAAGAAGATAAATTGAGTAGAATTAAGTGAATGCAACATTACGTTATGAAATAATAATTGAAAATAAGTGAGGATTAGTAGATATGTTGCCCGAACCTCGAATCTCTGGATTAGGTACCGCGTCTACACTTGGTAGGGAGCTGTACCAGAATTTCCCAGATGAGCTGATCCGGGGTGGCGACTCTATATCTAATCTCGAAATTTGTGTTTCGAGATCTTTATGTTAAATTAGGATTTTCCAAAAAATCTGTTTTCTAAAATTTACACTTCACCATTAAAATTAAGTTTCTATGAAAAGGGTTTTCTTCAATAAAATGAAAGGTTTTCTCAAAGAAGATTAAAGACCCATTTTCAAAACCCCAACATCACACCTCAAAAAGAAAATCCCAGTTCCCGCTTCGCCGTGCGTGCCGTAAAAAGGTCGTCCGCTCACAGCGTCTGAATCCTCCTTCATCAATTCCCAAAAGTACCCTATTAGCATAGCCTTCCGGATCGCTGTCAGAGCGGCCTGATGTGAACCATAAATTCCCTTTTGGAGCTCCCCCAGCATATAGTTACCTTCTTCCACTAAAATGCATTTTAGCCATGGGCGACTAAATAACTTCTGGTAAAGCTGCCCTCCAATGATAGCGTATCCGGTGGACTCATCTTCCAGCAGCTTGCCTTTTTAGAGAAAGCCAATAATGGGTTTCATCCAATTCGAACTGCTTTCACCTACAGTTAAAGTCTCTAGCTGTTTAGTGCTCGGATGGGTTTACACCTCATAGGGGCAATAGAGTTGCTGCCACTTGGATTGGTTGGAGGCGGCTTTGGTGAGTTCATCTGCTATGCTATTCACATCTCTAGGAATGTTCTCCATCTTCCAAATTGTGCCTTAATTCTTGATCTCTTTTAGCAATCCCTGGACTTTCTCCAAGAATTTACTCATGGACAGGTCTCTCACCTCGAAGTGCTTATTCATCTGGTTGTATACTAGCCGTGAATCACTAAGTATTTGGACCTTTTCTGGTCCAATGTCCTTGACCAGTTCTAGACCATGGCCTCATATTCTGCTGCATTATTAATGGTGGAAAAATCTAACTTGAATGCGTACTGTAAACCAATTGGGTTTGGGTCCTGGATCTATATCCCTATCCCTGGTCCTTCTTGCTAAGATGCTCCATCCATAAAAATGTCCCATTCTTCAGACTGAGGTCCCGAGTCTGGCTCCAAGCTTGTGAACTCTACTACAAATTTTGTCAGGACTTATGCTTTCAAAGCCTTCCTTGGTTCAAAGCGGATGTCAAACTCACTTAACCGGATCGCCCATTCGGCTAATCTTCCTAACATTTCCAGTCTCTGCAATACCTTTTTCAGCGAAAATCTGGTCCTGACTATAATAGTATAGGCTTGAAAGTACGGTCGTAGTCGGATGGCCACTAACAATAAAGCCAGTTTAATCTTGTATTATATACTGGGAATTGCTACCCATCTTATTCTCTTACTAGGACGGATCCTGCGGCTTCGTCCATAGCGACCAAGTATAGGTACAATCTCTCCCCTTCAATTGGCCTACTGAGTAATGGAGAGGAAACCAAAAACTGCTTAATTTGGTCAAATTCTTCAGGGCACTCTCTATCCCACTTAAAAACTTGGCTTTTCTTTAATGATTTGTAAAATGGCATGTATCTTTTGGCAGAAAATGATATGAATCTCCTTAAGGCCATGATCTGACCATTCAACTTCTGAATCTCATTGAGAGTTGTAGGAAGGGCCATATCTAACATTGCTTTTATCTTCTCTAAGTTTTCCTCTATTCCCCTCTGTGAAATCATGAACCCTAGGAACTTTCCTCCTCTCACTTCGAATACACATTTTTTCGGATTGAGCTTAAGTCTGTACTTTTAAAGGATAGGAAAAAAAGTCTCTCTAAGATCCAAGGGGTGCTCCGCTAGGGTCCAACTCTTGACAATCATTTCATCCACGTACACCTCAATCGTTTTCCTGATTTGCTCCCTGAACCCATCATTGACCAATCTTTGGTAAGTTGCTCCCATGTTCTTAAGTCCAAAAGGCATGACCTGACAGTAGTAGGTCCCCTCGTGAGTAATAAAGGAGGTTTTCTCCTAATCGGCCGGGTCCATGGGGATCTGGTGATAACCGGATGCCACATCTAGGCATGAATATACCTTATATCCTACTATGGAGTCTACCGATTGGTCTATACTTGGTAGCGGGTAACTGTCCTTCGGACACGCTTTGTTGAGATCTGTGAAATCTACACACATATGCCACTTCCCGTTTAGCTTTTTTTACCATCACTACGTTTACTAGCCACATCAGGTAATGAACCTCTTGGATATGTCCTGCATACATTAGCTTGTAAACTTCTTACTCTATAGCTCTCTGCCTTTTTGGAGCGTATTTCCGCTTTTTCTGAATTACTAGGGCTACTACCGGATCAACGTTAAGGGAGTGCTTTACGATTTATGGTGGCACGCCCTTTATGTTGATGATCTTCCAGGTGAAGGTATTCTGCTCTTCTTTTATTGGTTGAACTATATGTTCTTTAGTGTCCTGGTTAAGGTCTTTGGAAATCCAGATCGTCCTCTCTAGTGCTATCACCAGCGTTTCCACCTCATCTACCGATTCCACTTTCCTCTCTTTTTCAGGTTCCGGATCAACCTTTTCGGGCTGTAGAGAGGCCAAATACATTCTTTGCACTGTTTGTTGGCTTTCTATCGTAACTGCTACCCCTGAGGAAGTCGGTATCTGCAACGCCAGGTACCAAATGGACAACACCACTTCTGATTCTGATAAGAATGGTCTTCCCAAGATTACATTGTACGCTAGCAGGGACTCTATCACTATGAAGTTAGCCTTTGATCTCCAAACATGCTTCTCATCCCCAATCTCAAGGTCTAAAGTTACTTGCCCTACTATTGGTACGGTATGACCACTTAATCCAATTAGTGGTGCATGGACCAGCTGGATCCTATTAGGAGTGCTTCTCAATTTTTCCATTACGTTCTTTATGATGATGTTAGTTGAGCTTTCTGCTTCCATCAAGATTCGCTTAACTGTGTAACCTTCTATTTCTGCCTCTATTACCAGAGCGTTCGAGTGTCTTGCTTGGATTTGATTACCGGATGAAAAAGGAAGGTCCAGCTTACTCCTTCCCCTGTCTCTCAATCTTTCTTCATTTTCTTGCTAGGTGGATTGCCTCTGACTATCACCAATACCACGTCTTTCGATTTTTTGGTGGGCCTGCTTCCTTCCAAATCCTTGTCCTTTGACTCTTCTTTGCTTGCTTTTTTGTCAATACACTTTTAGAGTCTTCCTCTCTTAATTAGTTCCTCGATATCTTCTACCAGGTATCTACATTTTTTTGTATCATGACCGTTTACTCGGTGGTATTTGCAATAAGCATTCTCATCTTTGCCCATTATCTGTCCTTTTCTCGCCTCTTGATAGGAAAGGCTTTTCTTGTCTGAGCTCTTCTCTACCGCCACTAACACTTCACTGAGCGGTCAGTTTAAAGGAGTGAATTCCCTGGACTGTCTAAAGTCCCTTTAGTCTCTTTTAGACCATCTGTCATCTGTTTTATTTCTTTGAAAGTCCCTATGATTCCTGGCCGACGCTCCTACTTCATCCAACTCTATGAACATTTTGGCCATGGAGATTATTTGAGATACATTTTATGGCTTCCTAAAGACTAGGTCAGCCCTTAGCCGCTCACTCATAGTGTTCGCTATCATTACCTCTAATGCCGTGTGGAAGTCGAGTTTCCAGACCTCCACCATTAGTAGATTGAACCAGTCGACGAAGTCCCGGAGGGGTTCTCCTTACTGCTACTTCACATCGTGCAAGGTCTGGTTGGCCATTCTTATAGGTATATATTAGTATAATTTTGTGCAAAATTGCTCTCTCAACTGCTTCTAGTTATTGATTGAGGCCGGTTCCAGGGTTTTGAACTAGTAAGATGCAAAACCCACAAGCATTGACGAGAACAGTCTACACATCAAGCCTTGATTCGCTCTTGCTATCGCCATCCAATTTTTGTAATTCCTGGAATGAACATAAAGGTCGGTTTTCCCGTTGTTGTTATTGAAGTTTAGCTGCTTAAATTTTGGATCTCATGGCATTTCTAGGATCTGGTTTATAAAGCAAGATCCTCCGCTTTCGACTAATGGCTCCTGGATTGGTACTGAGAACCGAGAGAAGTAGTTCTTGAACAAGGCCATCATCTTCAGGTCATCTGCCCCTTCTAGTGCGATAGTTGTTGCCGGAGTTGATGGTGGTCCCAACATGTATCCGAGCATAGGGTGGTAGCTAGAAGGGGGTTCTAGACTAGATTCTAATAATTGGGAAGCCTAGTTGTTGGATATACAAGTGGATTAGGCGAGGCTCCCATCACCGGAGGTTGTTGGTATGCCACCGGGTACTATCCATGCTGTACAAAGCCAGTGTTGGGCTGGTTTACCTGCCTTGCACCTGCCAAAAAGGCAAAAACCGGCAAGGCAACCATGTATTGTGTTGTTTGGTCTCTTTGAGATGAGGACTATGGGAAGAGGCTCCTTGCTGCTCTTGACCCGAGGCTACTCGTCATGTTAGTGATCAAGGGAGATGTGATGTCGCTAATGGTAGAGCCAACCATGCCAAAGTTTTGAAGTTGGAGAACCGTGTGCCTGAGATCCCTGGCGTCGGCGGGGCTAAGGCTGCTGGCAATACGATTGATCACTGCAACCTAGGGAGACACTGCCGAGTTCAGTATCGTCAACGTTGGGGCCGTTATGGCCATGGAAGAGCTCTCGACGATAGCTTCTGAAGTTGAAACGTCCCTGCAGCTGTAGAAGGCTATAGAAACAAATAGACAATTTCTTCATAATTGAAATCGGGGATGAAAATCTCGCACTCATAGGTGGATTTCAATATTGAAAAAGAGTCTAAGATGTCGATGAATCAGCTCTAATAGATGGGATTAGATTTAAGTAATTTATTATGGTTAAATTTATTTTTTGGTTATTAGATTCAAAGTTAGTTTCCATAAATTATCAAATTGAATTACACAGATTTAGTTTTGAACGTAATTAAAATCTATATAATTTTTTGCATAAAATTGATTATTAATTAATATTGAGTTGATATTTAATTAAAATAGTCTTACATCTCGACTATTTTTATAAGGGCATTTTACATAAATACATAACTTTCGGCACCATATAACATTTTTACCTTAAAAGAAAAAGTTCGCTTAAATACCTTAAAAACTTTTCAAAATTTCAAAAATACCTAAAACAAAAATTATCCTATTTACGTGATTCTTTCACAAAATAAACAACAAAACACAAATCAAAATCTCCAAAATACCTTCTCTACTTTGTCCACGTTTCTCTCTCCTCTTTTTATAATTTTTAATTTAATTTCGCATTTATCTTTCAATCCGTTTATTTTTTTGTCATGCGACTTTAGAAAGTTTTTTTTATTTTTTTTTTATCTTCGAAACAAAGTCCATATGTATATACTTTTTTCGACATATTTTTTTCATTAAAGTATAACTAATTGTGCCTTTGTATATTAAGGTATAACTAAAATATAATTAAGGTATAACTAAAGTATAATCACTGTAATAGTGTATCTTAATGTATAACTAAGGTATAATTAAGATATAAATAAGGTATAATCAATGTAATAGTGTATTTTAAGGTATAACTAAGGTATAACTGAGGTATAATCACTATAATAGTGTATCTTAAGGTATAATTAAGGTATAACTAAGGTATAACTAATGTATAATTACTGTAATAGTATATCTTAAGGTATAATTACGGTATAACTAAGGTATAATTACTGTAATAGTGTATCTTAAGGTATAATTAAGGTATAAAAAAGGTATAATCACTGTAATAGCGTATCTTAAGGTATAATTAATGTATAAGTAACGTATAATCAATATAATAATGTATCTTAGGGTATAAATAGGGTATAAATATGGAATAACTAAGGTATAATCACTAGAATAGTATATCTTAAGGTATAATTAAGGTATAACTAAGGTATAAAGAGTGTATAAACAGTGTATAAACAATGTATAAAGTGTATAAACGGTGTATAAATAATATATAATAATATATAAGAAGTGTATAATAATGTATTACAATGTATAAGAAGTGTATAAATAATGTATAAATAATGTATAAACAGTGTATAATGTATAAACAATGTATAAACAATGTATAACAGTGTATAAACAATGTATAAACAGTGTATAAACAATGTATAAAAGTGTATAACAATGTATAATAAATGTATAAACATATAACATTGTATAAAAAGTGTATAATGCATAACAATGTATAAGTAGTGTATAAACAATGTATAAGCAATGTATAACAGTGTATAAGAAGTGTATAAACAGTGTATAACAATGTATAACAGTGTATAAATAATGTATAAACAATATATAAACAGTGTATAATGTATAAACAATGTATAAATAATGTATAAACAATGTATAACGGTGTATAAACAATGTATAACAGTGTATAAATAATGTATAAACAATGTATAAACAGTGTATAAAAGTGTATAACAATGTATAATAAATGTATAAACATATAACATTGTATAAAAAAGTGTATAATGTATAACAATGTATAAGTAGTGTATAAACAATATATAAGCAATGTATAACAGTGTATAAGAAGTGTATAAACAGTGTATAACAATGTATAACAATGTATAAATAATGTATAAACAATGTATAAACAGTGTATAATGTATAAACAATGTATAAATAATGTATAAACAAAGTATAACAGTGTATAAACAATGTATAAACAGTATATAAACAGTGTATAAAAGAGTGTATAACAATGTATAATAAATGTATAAACATATAACATTGTCTAAAAAGTATATAATGTATAACAATGTATAAGTAGTGTATAAACAATGTATAAGCAATGTATAACAGTGTATAAGAAGTGTATAAACAGTGTATAAAAATGTATAACAGTGTATAAATAATGTATAAACAATGTATAAACAGTGTATAATGTATAAAAAATGTATAAATAATATATAAACAATGTATAGCAGTGTATAAATAATGTATAAATAATGTATAACAGTGTATAAATAATATATAAACAATGTATAAATAGTGTATAAACAGTGTATAACAAATGTATAATAAGTGTATAAACATATAACATTGTATAAGAAGTGTATAATGTATAAATAATGTATAAGTAGTGTATAAACAATGTATAAGCAGTCTATAACAGTGTATAAGAAATGTATAAACAGTATATAACAATGTATAACAGTGTATAAATAATGTATAAACAATATATAAGCAGTGTATAATGTATAAATAATGTATAAACAGTGTATAAACAATGTATAAACAGTGTATAACAGCGTACAAATAGTGTATAAACAATGTATAGTAATATATAAGAAGTGTATAACAATGTATAACAAATGTATAAATAGTATATACCAATTTATAACAATGTCTAAGAAGTGTATAAACAACGTATAAACAGTGTATAAGAAGTGTATAAACAGTGTATAACCAATGTATAAACAGTTTATAAACAATATATAACAGTATATAAGAAGTGTATAACAATATATAACAGTGAATAGTAAGTGTATAAACAATGTATAACAGTGTATAAGAAGCATATAAATAGTGTATTTCATTAAAGAATTAGTTCAATTTGTCACCAGCTGACAATGATTTTACAAAAGATTAATATTCAACATCAATAGCTAAAGTAAATAGACCCCTTATAGTAAAAAAGCTGGCGCTATACATGAATACATGATAAATTTTCGGGTCTAATAAATTGTCGAACTTGATCACCGAAAAAGTCTACCATGGAAGTCGTCTGCCGCTGAATTAAAAGTTTGCCGGTTGAAAGCTCCTGAATATGGCAGAGCACCTGTCCTTGCTTTCCTCTATCTCTTCAAGGACTTCATTCTGGTTTTGTTTATTACCCTGTACCTTACAGTCTCTATTGCTCGAATACTAATTCCATGTAAAGGTATTTTCTGCAAGCAAAAAAATGAAAAAACCACATGAGAGCAAAATTACATGATAAAAGTTCTCAAATGTAAATCGTAGCAGATACAATCCCTGCATGAGCAATAAAAAGAGAACACTTGAGTACCAAACAAATCTTGCAGGAAAGAAAACCAAATTTAAACATAAACACTTTACAAAACCACCACTCACAGGTTAAAAGTTTGAAAAACAACCTTGCCACGACCAAAGAACTGCTCTACAAAAGGTCTGAGGAATAATCATCGGGACCAAGGAACTCCATGTACAGCAACAAGAACACTGGCCAGACTGCAAATACACCTTCATTAAAGCAATGCTACAATAAACAGAGACCAACACCAACAAGCTTACAAAGAAAGGAGTGCAAGCCAGAACCTCTTACCTCTGAAATTTGTTACAGAACCCTTGTGAACGATCAGAAGGACCCAACCAGCTGAATACCAATTCAATTTGAGATAAAATAAAGCTGGATCACTTCCATCGTTGCTCTTGCACAGCTTCAATCAGGTCTTGACAGGAACAAGTTGCAACAGAAGTTGGGGTGCCAGCTGCCACGTACCATTCACTACACACAACAAGAGTACACTTTTCGAGGTACAAGCACTAGAACTACAAAAGATACATGGTCTGCTAATGACCAGATAGGTATCCCTCATCTGCCCCAATATCATTACCACGTAACATAACCACAAAGAAATTTACAACTAAAACGGGCCCCAAGCATACCACATGGACCAACTATCCATAACAGAATAACAACTAGTTGATGGAAGAAAAAGCAGACAGTACTATGTACATGTATGCATATAAGTATGTTTCTATGTTTACATATATACATATAAATAGACAATGGAAGAAAACTCATATAAATAGACAATGTGAGTGGTGGTTTTGTAAAGTGTTTATGTTTAAATTTGGTTTTCTTTCCTGCAAGATTTGTTTGGTACTCAAGTGTTCTCTTTTTATTGCTCATGCAGGGATTGTATCTGCTACGATTTATCTTAAATCTCGTCTATAATATTCATATTACGATTTACTAATATGATTACTAACTCAACTTTTGAAAATTTTATGAAAATCTAGTGATCTTAATGTAATATTAAATTCAAGTCAAAATATAATGGCAAATATTAATTAATAATATGAAAACAGTAGTCCAATTATTTGGTAATTAAGCAAATATGAATCAACTCAACCACCCTTGAATAAGCACTCTTGCCTTCCCTTTTTCTTTTGGCAGCTGCAATTCCAACGGCCACACTCTGCAAAATATCTAAGCTTGAGCACAGAGAAGCAAGTGTTCCGCCAACCAAGCAGTCACCAGCTCCTATAAGCCTCACAACTGATGCAGGAACTGCAGGAAACCAGTTGAGTAACATCACCAGAATCAGTTTTTCAAAAACCAAGCAGTCACCAGCTCCTATAAGCCTCACAACTGATGCAGGAACTATTCATATGCATAACTGAAAGTGCAAGAACAATCACATACCCCTGAGCGAAGATGCTCTTTCGAACTCTCTGGTCGTCTGTAAAAGGACTGTACCAGAAAGCACTATAATAAAGCCGCATATTTTAGATATAATGCTACCCATGCTTTGACCATCCCAATCCTGAGATGTATTTCACCATTCTTAATCTCAGATCAGAGCCGTAAAAATTTCTCTAATTTAGGAACATTGATCTCAAATCTCCTGCATGATTTCGATTTTCTTGAGAACCAACCAGAAAACCAAAATTTTTAAGAAAATAAATAAAGAAATAAATAAAACCAAAACCAACTACAGATCTGAGAGTGCGAAAGTTAGAAGAGAAAAAGGGGATACCAGATCTGAGCAGTGGTGGAAGAACGGAGGTGGTGGTCGACGAGTGAAGGCTGAAGAGAGTGGTGAGGTTGGCGTTGGACTTTGGAGTAAAACACTCAAGATTGCAGCAATTAGAAAAATGAAAAGAAACACAGAATCGCAGAAGAAAAGAAAGATGATGAAAAGAGAAGAAGAAGATGATGAAAAACGTAAAAAAGAAAAACATAAGAATTTAAAGTAATGAATAAAAGAATTAAAAAAAAAAACCGTAATTTAGTAAATTCTTAAAGGTATGACTTGAAAGCAAACTTCTTTTTTGGTGTAAAACCGATAATTTCCCTTTTTATAAATTTTTCAATAAGTATCGAAAGGCCCATCGAAAGGCCCAGATCCTTCTGGAAATTTGAAAATCCAAATAAGAGGTGGAATTAACAAAATCAAAATATCCCTTCTAATACTTATTACATAAGGCAACTCCAACACCGTCGGAAGTTGGGAACATCATCGTCTTCCTCTGCACCCCATCAAACTCTTATTTGTACGCACAGATTCTTTCATTCCCATTCCCCGATTCATCATTCAGCCAAATTCAGATATCAAATTATGGATTTTGAACTTAGAAGGGCGAGAGAGAAGCTCGAGAGAGAACAGAAAGATAGAAAAGAAAAAGCCAGATTGAAGCTTCAAAAAGAGAAAAAGGCTAAAGAAGAAGCTAAGAAGCAAAGGGACGCCATTGAAGCTGTTCAAAGATCTCGTAGGCTCGAAGCTATTGAAGCCCAGCTCAAGGTCTGTTTCCTGATACTTAAATCAATTCAATTTGATCTTATTTCTATTCACTTGAAAGCTTTAATCTTATGCAACTATATATATTTTTCTTTTTATTTATCTTTCTTGCTGATTAAATTCATTACTCTTTACTTTGTTGTTTCTATTAAAATTTTAAGTTATGAATGGATGATTCTTCTGACTTAGGGTTTTCCTAATGGATTCTTTTGTTGATTTCCTGACGGATCTGATGTTGTTGGTGACAATGATGTTGTTTTGTTTTCTATATGCGTAACCTGGCTTAAACGTGAGCAGTGATGCATTTTGCATCATTCTCATTTTGTTGTGGAAATGCTGCACCCTCTAATAACTAATAACCTCTTTTTATTTTCAATTTTATACTGTCCATAAGTGAATTCAGGATATCATTGAAGTGGGGATAGAGTTGCACAATCCACAATTTGTGTATTCAACAGTGAAAATATATATCCACTATATTAAAACTCACAAAGGTCACCAGATGCCATTAACCTTTGATAATCACATAGGAATTAATTTGCCGATATGAAAAAGAAAAAGAAAAAAAAAAGAGTAAATTTTCTGAAGTCCAATAGCCGAATAGAGGGAAAAATGTCAAAAAAAAATTTTAACCTTTATGCTTCATGTTGATTTGTTTTGTGCACCACTGGAAGAGAAGCAATAAAGTTTGCCTTTGGAACAGGTGTAGAAAAGAAAAAATGATAGATGAAGAAGTTTCTTAGGTTATTTTGATATAGTCCTTTTTTTTTCTGAAGAAATTATAGCACTTTGTCACCTCTTGACCTTCATATTTGGTTGAGATTATAAATTGGACTCAAACTATTAATTAAAATAAGCACACTCAAATACAAGCAGGAAACTAAAATGTCAACAGGAATGATGAGCATGATAATTGATACATGAGTATCAAAGACTAAGAGTTGGCAAAGACAGTGAGAATAATGCTTTTGATTATATTGGGGTAATAACAAACTACTATATAAACTCATGGAAATTTAAGTGAAACAGTGCAAATGTTCTAGATGTACTGGAGGCAATCAACAATAACAAGTATGTAGTGAGCATATTGTCATGGGAGTTTTATTGTGACAGTGAGATCTCCAATGTCAATATACCCTAATCTTTGTTATTTGAGTCACCAAATCCATATTTTTTGGCTTAATTGTGACAGAAAATTTTAGCATTGAAGTATTAAGAAGAAAAGTTCTATGCCAAAAAAAAAAAGAATGCAGGGAAAACAAGTTCCAGCAAAATTATGGCATGTATCGTAGAGTCCCTTCATACAATTGGTCTGCTTCATTAATTTTAATATGTGTGCTTGTTATCTTTTGTAGACATGTCAATGCAATCTAACACTGAAAATTACAATCTCTTATAATTTCACTAAAAGCAGTTGTGTGTGTGTTACCTTGTATAACTGGAGGCTTTTGAGTTTGAGCTTAGCTGTATTAGCAACTATATGGATAGATTATGAATCAGCCCCTGTACCTGTCTAAATGGTAGCACCTGATGTACCGTAGACAGTCATTAGGTGAAATGTTTCATGTGTAAAACAAGACAGTTTGTTGCTTCTTTTTCCAATTTTAACTTTCAAATGGATTAGAATGTCATTTGTCACGGTTGGGACTATTGGTATCCTATACAGGCTATGAGGCTTCTTTTTCTGTTCCAGTCTTAACTTTCAAATTGATCAGAATGTCATTGCTCACCATTGGTTTTCTGTACAGGCTGATGAGCAAATGCAGGAGAATTTACTTGTTGGGAGAGGAATCATGTTCTCTCGTATATTGGAAGCTGTTTCATTTCAGGGTAATGGAGACAAGATTAAATTGCCTCCTTCCTGCTTCAAAGAATTGTCTGATCAAGGTGCTTTTGAGAAGGGACCATTATATTTCCAATTATGTGCGACCCATCAAGAAGTACCTTCAGGAACGAATAACACCGGCCCAAAGCAGCTGGTAACACACTCAGGTGTTCTTGAGTTCACTGCAGAGGAAGGTTCTGTTGGTATTCCTCCTCATGTATGGAATAACCTGTTTCCTATTGGAGCACCAGAGGCTCCTTTGGTTGAGATTCGTTATGTTTGGCTGCCGAAAGGAACATACGCAAAGCTTCAGCCTGAAGTTGTTGGCTTTTCAGACATTCCCAATCACAAAGCTGTACTTGAAACAACCCTTCGACAACATGCCACTCTTTCTCAAGGTGATGTAATCACTTTCAACCATGGGGTACTGACATATAACTTTAGGGTTCTAGAGTTGAAACCTTCCAGTAGTGTGTCTGTACTGGATACAGATATTGAGGTTGATATAGTTGGTCCAGATTCAGCTTCAGTTACTGAGAATCAGCATGTATTAAAGCCACTTACTCTTGGGAAATCAGAGTCTGGAATGGTTGAAGAAGGGAACTATGGGTATTATAAATTTTCTATTGATAATGATACCTGGGAAAAAATTGCTTCCGGGGATGTCACAGTTGAAGTGAAGATAGATGCAGAAACTGGTTGTGGTGATACCGATGTCTACATATCCAAGCATCCCCTCATATTTCCAACTCGTCATCAGCATGAGTGGTCATCGCATGATGTCGGTTCAAAGGTTTTGATTCTCAGCTCCAAGGATAAGAACTTGGAGGAGGGTAGTTACAGCATTGGGATATATGGTTTCAAGGGAACAACAAAGTACAGAGTATCGGTGAGTGTTCAAGACCATAGTAATCTCAAGATGGGTCAGCAAGCTGGATCATCATCTTCCATGGAGGTTGATACTGTAGAGTGTAGGAATTGCAAACATTTCATACCTTCTCGGAGTATAGCACTACATGAAGCATATTGTAGTAGACATAATATTGTTTGCCAGCATGCTGGATGCGGTATTGTTCTGAGGCTCGAGGAGGCCAAAAACCATATGCATTGCGAGGAATGTGGGCAAGCTTTTCAAAATGCAGAAATGGAGAAACATATGAAAGTTTTCCACGAACCCCTTCAATGTGCATGCGGTATCGTCCTAGAGAAGGAACCGATGGTAAGCAAGTGAAATCCTATTCATTTCACAATTCATTTATGCATTATTTCATCTCACATTTTGGGGATCGTTTGCATCTGGCCATTTGAGTAATTATTGCATGTCAATTTGATCTACTGTAATACTCTTTCCAATTTTTTAGGGCCAATTGCCTAAGGAAAAAGAAAAAAAAACCTTTGTAACTCAGTTGGAAACGGAGGTTGAGTTTGTGAGAAGAGACTAAGGTTTAAATCCCACTAAAGACATCCATAGAGAGCGTGAAAAGCCTTAACATTGTTTAAACCCAGAACGGGATTTTTCTCAACGAGGATACCTTTAGTTTATACTTAAAAAAAGAGAATTCATGCTATTTGTTTTGCATGGTGTAGGTTAAATTGCAAAATGAAGTTAAATTCTGCATGGTATAATGAACTGGAATAGATGAGTTTGGGAACAACACTTGGTTAATGTATATGGATGTCTGTTGGCAGGTGCAACACCAAGCTTCAACTTGTCCAGCACGTCTAATCACCTGCCGGTTTTGTGGGGACATGGTTCAAGCAGGGAGTTCAGCAATGGATGCACGGGACCGATTAAGAGGATTATCGGAGCATGAAAGTGTTTGTGGGTCAAGAACAGCTCCATGCGACTCATGTGGACGATCTGTGATGCTGAAGGAGATGGACATCCACCAAATTGCAGTTCACCAAAAAGGTTAAAAGGGTAAGAGCCTAAGTTTATGTGCATTCAAGAAAAAGAGAGTGGCCAACTGGTGATGCAGTGTGGAAGCATATATAAGAATGTTTCAATCAATTAGTGACTTTGGTTGTCAATTATTGATTGTTGAAAAAAATTCAATCTTGACTTGTCCATATGAGAGGAAGATAGCAAGGAAAATATTGTTGTATCATGTGACTGTGTCCTTGCCGTTGATGAATCTTGCCTTCCATCCCTGAAGGTTTTCTTAATTTTATGTCGACATCTAATTCTACTATTGCTCTGGCCAATTTTCTAAGTATGGAGGGTCCAAAGCAGCATCTTTTCATCAACTGTATTAGTTTAGTTTATTCCTAAGCGGATTTTGGCTCTCACTCAACTTGGTTATTTTGCTAAGAAAAATTTCAAGAAGAAAAGTGAACCTCTTTTTGGAATTTTGTCATAATCACCCATTTTCATTTTGTGGCAATGAAATAATTCCATTTTTATTTCAATAAAGTTCACCTTTATATACTAAATCCTTAAGCTATAGATTAATTGTGAAGTTATACGCCACGGAAGAACCCCGAATTATTAGCCTAGGTTAATGGGGTTATGGTGATTGATAGCATGGAGTCCTAAAGTTTACCGCGTGCACTACACGGTCTGTGACTACGTCGACATATCAATCATTTGCCTTATAGTTTTTCTCGGATTCACTAGACCAACAAAGAATATAAGGCCGGCTGAATCAAAGAAAGAAGTCCGGGGAATACCAGTTCAAACAACTTGTGCTCTAATTAGGTTTTCTATTTCAAAAGACAGGTAAACCGATCTCTACTGTACACGTGTAGAGATACAGTATTGTACAGTAATGGGTGCCGCGGAAATAAGAGCAGGGTGAGTGCCACGGAGACAAGAATAGGGTGAAAGCTACGGAGATAAGAGCAGGGTGAGTCTGCCACCCAGATATGCCAGAAGAGGACCAAAAAGTGGACCACACCCAGCCAATGAGAGTGGACCGTACATAACGGCCTGACAAGGCCACGCGGAGCTACTCTGTATAAAAAGGGGCAACGAAGAAAACCCCCAGGTATCTCTTTCCAAACATTGAATACATTTTTCAGTTCTATCATTTATTTTCCAAATTTCTGACTTAAGTATCGGAGTGAATTCGGAGGTCACCCAGTCCTTACAATTTTTTCTTTTCCACGTATCCGATCTTTACGTAAGGCGAAACGGCTTTCAGTCCTCTTGAACCACGTAAAATCACACTTTTTCCCAGAACTACCAGTGATAAACTCATGGTCCTCATCATCTTTCAAATTGTAAAAATAGATGATGAAAATTGGTGAAATTGAATTTTTTGAAACGAGCAGCAAATTTGTAATGTCAATTTTATCGACACTTGAGTTTTTAACCCTGCATCTGGCCCTACTTCCGTAGAGGTCAAAAAATGGTGCAAAAAATGACCCTCAATTATCCGCATTTGACGTTAGGATTTAATTAATTAATAAATTAATCTTGGTTTGCCGACATCTATTGACATTGGAATTTTCTGTTAAAGATCAACCGTATTAGCTGAAAAATGGTTCCTTTTTTCTTGGGCTTTCTGAAACTTTGACTCCTTTGCTCAAGTATGTGTAATGTACTGTAGCGAGTCAAACTCCTAATTTAAAATGTGTCTTTTAACCCATATTAATTTAGAATCAAAAGGATACAAGTGGAGGAAGAAGGCATTTTAAGCTAGTAATCTACAAATTAGCAGTGAGAAATTAAGTTGTATTTTATATACTTTCTCTTTTCCTGGATTGAGGGGTTATATCATTGAACATTTATATGGTTGGTTATTTCATAATTCAATGTCATTGATATTAATTTAAATTTCTTGATTAGAAAAAGATTTAAGGTTACTTAAATTTATCAACAACTTACCATAATTTCATCGTACCTAGTAACGCAACTAAAACATAAAATGAGTATATACAATACTTAACAAAAAAAAAAAAAAAACTCTATCTTAAGTATTTAATATTTAGCAATTATAAGTTTAGAACTTAACATTTTTATGGTTAATTTAATGTTGCTTTTAATAAATTTAGGCCAATATGAAACCTTTTTAAGATGAAAGTTTATAACATAATAAAATCATTAAATTATAACTGCAAAAAGTAAATTATTAAAGTGCTATTAAAGTTTTCTATATTTTCTTATTTAGTTAACACTTAACGCCATATAATATCAAATTTCTGTTGGATAATTCTATTTTAAATATTTTATTTATCAATTTACCTATTTGATTCCGATATGATATCGTATAAAACTGTCATCTTTGGGGTTATTTGGTAGCCATATCTAATTTATTTACGGTTTGACTTTCTTACATATAGTGGTGGATAGGCATAATAATTAAATTTATGAAGAAAAAGAAATTTGGTAAAATATCCCAAAAAGAAAAAGAAAAAGAAAAAGAGTAATTTAAAACTTTAATAATCCAAAAAGAGAAGAAAAGGACAGCATAGCACATCACTAGCTAATTTGTTTTTTTGAATGTAAAATAAGAAAAAAATAAGCATAGTAGCCGTTGAAACATGTTCCAATCACATGCCAAAATAACAGGCCATCTATACTTTATTGCTCTTTTTAATACTATTTATATTTGTATCAGATCAGCAGCAACAGCAAACAATAATGCTTCTATTTTTATTATTTTTATAACGTAAACATTATGCAATTAAATTATACACTGACAATACGATTCACTTGCCATTTCTGCTCCTCTCCTCTCCTCTCCTCTCCTCTCTCTCCCTCTCTCATATAATTTCTCCAAAAGTTTTTTTCTTGATTAGTATATATATATATATATATATATAAAATTAGAGACGAGGAGGAAGAAGAAGAAGGATTAATGATTCGTTAATCTTTTATTTGATTTCGATTTGGACAACCTTAGTTTGTCCCAGTAAGGAAGCAACGTGACCAAGTACCTAGTTTCTGTCGGATTTTTGTGCGTTCGTTTACTTTCCTTTTCCGTTTGTTGTTCTTTTTCTCTTGCTTTCGTCTCCAACTTCGATTGTAGTTGCGTTTGGTCTCTGCCACGAAGGTGAGACTCTGCATTCTTGCTCTTTCATTCTTCATTTTACTTTTTTCTTTTTTTCATGTGCGGAAAAGGTGAAGAAGAGACAAAAACAAGTCTTTTTTTTTTTCCTTGCTGTGCTGAGAAAACAGAATAATTGTTATGTTGAAAAATGTTCTCAAATTCTTCGTAATTAAGAAAGCAAAGAATTACTTTTCGCTAAATTATTAAACCTTATATTAAAAAAAAAAAAAAAACATGTTTGAGAATTTCATTTTAGTAGCTCGGATTTGATCATTATTGGTTGTTCCATTGGCACTTTCATGTCGTTAAATCTTAGTTCTTTATGTTTTATCTCTCTGGTGAAAATTTTCCATCTAGTCTCGTTTTTTATGTGTCAATCAGTAATTCTAATCTTAAACATAAATAATTGAAACCATAGCCTGCTATTAGAGGGCAACTGTCAACTTAAAAGGATTGTGTTCAATTTGATTCATATTAGCTGGTTTATTATGTTTAGTGATATCAACATTTTCTGCTGCAGGAATTAGTAGTTATTGTTAAATTTGAGCTGAGAAATGGCAAGTTTAAGTGACGTAGGATTGGCAGCAGCTATCAATATATTGACAGCATTTGCTTTTTTCTTGGCATTTGCTATACTTCGGATTCAGCCAGTGAATGATAGGGTATACTTTCCAAAATGGTATATTAAGGGATTAAGGAGCAGTCCATTGGGAACTGGAGCATTTGTTGGGAAGTTTGTGAATGTAGATTTTAGGTCATATGTAAGATTTCTAAATTGGATGCCTGCAGCATTACAAATGCCCGAACCCGAGCTGATTGACCATGCTGGATTGGACTCTGCTGTTTACTTGAGGATTTACTTAATAGGGTATGTTCCCTCCAACTTATCATTTCATTTACCTTGCTGGTTCTTTAATTAGTTCAGTTTTTTATTCAATTAGTTGGCTGATTCTTGTTCCTTTTGTATAATCAACTTCAAGTGCAGGCTCAAAATTTTTGTTCCTCTTGCATTTCTAGCATTTACAATCCTAGTGCCAGTTAATTGGACCAATAACACCTTGAAGAAATCTAATTTGACTTATAGTGATCTGGATAAGCTCTCTATATCAAATATCCCTGTGGGTTCAGATAGGTATGCAACTATACTTATTATTGATCCGAAGATTTATGTTGTACTTTTACCAATCACTTTGATATTTTCATTTGCTATACATGGTTTAGACTACTTCCCTTTTTCACATTATGCGTATTTGCAATTCATTTGTCCATTTTTCTTTTTAAAGATTGAGTTCATAGTTGCATTGGTAGAACACTAATTCGTACTAGCACAAGAATGGTCAAGTTAGTGATTATGGAGTTTTGGTTGCAGGTTTTGGACCCATTTAGTTATGGCTTATGCTTTTAGTTTTTGGACATGCTACGTGTTAAAGAAGGAGTACGAGATAGTTGCTTCAATGAGGTTGCACTTCCTTGCATCAGAACACCGACGCCCTGATCAATTTACAGTAAGATCATCTAATGCAACATTCATCCAAGATTATGGTAACATTAAAATTTTTTTTTAAAAAAAGTGAAAAGATGGGGAAAATTATCATTTAGAAATATTGTTTCAAGATGCTTTAAATGTTAAAAAATTTACTGTTTTGTGTCGGCATTAAAACAAAAGCATATGTTCGCCATTGAACCATCATAATAATATATTTTAACTTTGATGTAGGTATTGGTTAGAAATGTGCCGCCGGACCCTGATGAATCGGTTAGTGAGCTCGTAGAACATTTTTTCCTAGTCAATCATCCAGACCACTATCTAACTCATCAGGTTTGATTTTATATTATGTTATTTGGATTTGTTATATGTTTTTCTTTCTTTCCGCAAATAAAAACATTTGTTGCAGGTTGTTTATAATGCTAAAAAACTTTCTGAGCTGGTAAATAAGAAGAAAAAACTGCGTAATTGGCTTGACTATTATCAGCTTAAATATTCAAGAAAACAGTCCAAAAGGCCTATGATGAAGGTACTACTACTAAATGTTGTTTAAAAAATTGTTGAACCACTGATATCAAGTGAGAATTTGTTCATCGTACAGACTGGTTTTCTCGGCCTTTGCGGACAGAGTGTGGATGCAATTGATCATTATACAACTGAGATCGAGAAGTTATCAAAAGAAGTAAGTTTAACTATGGAAGTTCCTAGCTTTTTTTTTTTTTTTTTTGGTTTTAACCTGTGAGATTTATGCAGCTAAACATTTTTGTCTGTTGCCATAAAAAATGATATCCAGATATCCATGGAGAGAGATAAAGTGGTAACCAATTCAAAGTCTATAATACCGGCAGCATTTGTTTCCTTCCAATCAAGATGGGGAGCTGCTGTTTGTGCACAAACACAACAGACAAGAAATCCAACTTTGTGGCTAACTGACTGGGCTCCGGAGCCCCGTGATATATACTGGGACAACCTTGCAATTCCATATGTTTCACTTGCAATCAGAAAACTTATTATTGGAGTTGCATTTTTCTTCCTTACCTTCTTTTTCATGGTCCCTATTGCACTTGTTCAGTCTCTAGCAAACATTGAAGGCATTGAGAAAGCATTGCCTTTCCTTAAACCCATAATTGAAATGTGAGTACTATTGTCTTTCTAGTGTCATACTTGTCAATGTATCATAAAGATGATATTTTGTTTGTTGGCCAATCCTGTCACTCGATTTGATTTTATCGGATTTCTGCTGCAGGAATGTTGTGAAATCATTCATTCAAGGTTTTCTTCCAGGAATTGCTTTGAAGATCTTTTTGATATTTCTACCTTCGATACTGATGGTAATGTCTAAATTTGAAGGATTCATTAGCTTGTCGCAGCTGGAGAGAAGATCTGCAACTAGATACTATATTTTCCAATTTATCAATGTCTTTCTTGGGAGCATTATCACTGGAACTGCTTTTCAACAACTTAATAATTTTGTCCACCAGTCTGCAAATGAGTATGTTTTTCTCTGATTCATAAAGTTTTCATTCTTCGAGCTTTTCTAAATACTAACATTAAGAATGTTCTTTTTGCAGCATACCAAAAACAATTGGTGTATCCATCCCAATGAAAGCAACCTTTTTCATAACATACATTATGGTTGATGGGTGGGCAGGGGTAGCTGGGGAAATATTAAGATTGAAACCTTTGATAATCTATCATTTGAAGAACTTTTTCTTGGTAAAGACAGAAAAGGACAGAGAAGAGGCAATGGATCCAGGAACAATTGGATTCAATACAGGGGAGCCACAAATACAACTTTATTTCTTACTAGGCCTTGTTTATGCAGTGGTTTCTCCCATCTTGCTTCCTTTCATAATAGTATTCTTTGGCTTGGCATATGTTGTGTATCGTCATCAGGTAAACTTCATGGTCTGCCTAAAATAGCTAAGTAGTTGTAGATTTGAATGGTACTAATTAGTGAATATTTGGTTTGAATTTTGTAGATTATAAACGTGTATAATCAGGAATATGAGAGTGCAGCAGCATTCTGGCCTGATGTCCATGGACGCATAATTGTGGCATTAGTTGTCTCACAATTGTTATTGATGGGATTATTAAGCACAAAGGAGGCTTCTCAGTCAACTCCACTGCTTATTACACTTCCTGTGCTGACAATATGGTTCCATTTGTTCTGCAAAGGACGTTATGAACCTGCTTTTATTAGATATCCTCTACAGGTTGGTTATATTTGCCATTATGCATTCTTTGATATGTGGTCTTGTTGGGATAAAGGTTCATTTTGGCCTTTAGACTTAGCATGCACGATATTTAATCCAGTACCTCACATTCGTTTAAAAGTGACATGTTTACATATGACTTTTGGCATCTAAACGTGTTAGTTTGTGATACCAACATGTGTCATTTTGCCAAAAATATGTTCACGTGACAAATTAATCCTGCGTGACAAGATGAAGGGCCTAAAATTCCCTTATTCAATCTAGTTGATGATCTCTTTATCTTCGTCAATTTCCAAATTGTTTTCATGTCATAAACTTGTGCAATAAAATGTTTATATTTCCCTTCAATTTGTCTCGAGAGCAAAATGAATTTCAGTATCAGTTGTTGATATTTTGAGTCGATCAATTTAAAGTGACGTGTCCAGCATTATAAAACTAATTACACATGTTAACAAACCATGAACTATATGCTAACAAACGTGTAATTTTGATAAAACAAAAATTAAGTTAATTGATACCTTGTTGAATATCTCATATTATTTAACAAGGCAGCTATGTCGCTCATTTTGTGTACATGGTTACAGAGTCTCGTATGCAAATGTGAACACTTAATATGATTATGGGGGTGTATGTTTCTTTTTGTGTTATTTAATTAGCAGTTTTGTTGTTTGTGCAGGAAGCAATGATGAAAGACACATTAGAAAGAGCAAGGGAGCCAAACCTGAACTTGAAAGGGTTCCTGCAGAGTGCATATATTCATCCAGTGTTCAAAGGTGGAGATGATAGTGATGGAGAAGAAGCAGCAGAAGAGGAGAGGGTCAATGAGCCAGTGCTTGTCCCAACTAAGCGCCAATCTCGAAAACCTACACCGGCTACTAGTAAACGTAGTGGTTCCTTTTCATCTCTACTGCCGGAAGATCAAGAATATTCATAATTTTCTATTCCAATTCTTGCCTGTAGATGTCATTATCAGTTCTGATAAATTTGTAAATGAGAGATAGTGAGATGTAGAAAGAGGAAGGAAAAGTGGAATAATATAGGGAATTTGTTTTCATATATATATATATATACACACACACACATAATGTCCACAAGAAAAATTTATGACTACCATTTTTTGGCTAGAAATGAAATGATTCTGCTACATTTACTACAACTTTTTCTATAACAAAGTTTGCTTCTTTGTATATAAGATGGAATTTTTTTTTCAGTTGAAATTTGAAGATGTAATCGTGCGTACTAGAATAGTAGAGGGTGCAAATGCAATGGATGAAGAAACAAAAATTGGAAGGAGAGTAAGGTGGACGTTCTTTGGAAGTAACCTAATATTAAATAAGCCGATGTTAGAGAAAAACTCAGTAAAGAATGTGAATTTATATTAGATTTGGTCCTGGTGGGTTCACAAGAAGTGCTTTTACTGAATTTTCATAGTGGTTTCCCCAAAAATATAAATCAGTAAACTATATAAATATGCACAACATTAGATGATTATCACACAGCGATGAAATAATCCAAAGATATTTTGAGAAGATAATCAGTATATTTTGTTGTAATAAATTCATTCAGAAACAATTGTTTAAATTGAATAAATGGTATTGTGTATAATAGATATACATGAACATGTCCATAATGTCGCTCATCAGCATCATCTTGTATCACCTGACCTCCAACCCTTATTGAGATGTTTTCAATCACAAACCATCATTCACAACCCTTATCACTCTACGTACTTTTTTTTTCTTCTTTTTTTGAATTTATATGCTCCCAGTTGTAACAAGTAGGCCGTTGTTCTTCCAACACTAGTCGGTGTTTCTCATTAGATACGCTACAATGCATCCCAAGAAAGATCCAGCAGTAACCTGTCTCCAATAGAGAATTAAAAAACTATATCAATGGTGGCTCACTATTTCGATGAATCATTTCTTCTAAGCCTAAGAAAGAAGTGGGGTTTTGGGGTCAGGAGAGATTGTAGTTTGGAATAAAGCAGTTGTGGGATGCAAATTTCAGGTTGTCATTTAGAACTTTGTTATGAGCTACTCGGGCAGATGAAACATAAGCTTAAAAACATGAGATTTAAGAGGTTGCATAATCTAATAAGAGGGGATTAAGCACGGTATAATTGTCATTTAGGAAAAGGATATGATCTCCTTTCTGGTTTGATCCTCGGTTATCTGGTTACAGTTTAATAGAGTTGTTCCTACTTTGAACATTAAAGATTCAGGAATTTCAAAGCATGCAAAGGGTTGATTTTTGGAATCGAAATGATTGGCAAGTACCTGATTCTAATTATAATTCAACACTTGAAGATTAGAATATAATGAAAATATAGAATTCATAGAGGACAAGAGTATGCAGTATGGTGGAGATTAACCACGACAAGTATGTAATTGATGAGTGCTTGGTATGGTCCAGAGGGTGCAGGAAATAAGATGTCAAGGTGGAAATTAATATAGGACAGTAAGAATTATCCAAGGCAGACCTTCATTACACGGCTGGCTTTGAAAATTAGATTTACAGTGACACAAAGGCTGCATAAATGGGACTGGTGGCAAATGATGAATGCAATTTCTGTCATGATCAAGCAGAGACAGTGCAACATTTACTCTTTCACTGCATTTTCTCAGCTGACATTTGGAGAATTATGTTGTGAAGGTGTCAAATTAATAGAGAACCAAAACAGTGGCAGCACGACGTTGGTTTAAGCAGGCTACTGGAAGAGTTAGTTGGCTAGTATTAGAGATGTCGCTTTTACAAACCACAATATATTGGTCATGGGATGAGCAAAATAAATGGACTTTTCACAATAACGAGCCTGATGGAAGAGAGTTCCACAGAAAATTTCTTCTAGTGTAGAGTATAGATTGATGTACAAGAATTGTAAAAGCTTTGATTCAAGTGTTTGGTCCTAAATCTTTAGTGGGAACATTGGGGCCCCTATTTTTGGTTGATCGTTTAGCAATAAATTTTACTTCACTGACCAACAGAAATATAGCCAAGTTTCACTATTAAACATATCAACCTTCAATAATCTGTGTGAAAAAAAAAAAGGCCTTTGAGCAATGCAACAAACCTGGAGTGGAGTGTGTCCAAGCAATTCGCGCAATGGTCTAACATTGGATAATGGGTGTTCCGGAGGAAACTCACAAACAATTTGATTCAACAACTGCAATAAAAAAAAATCAAAAATCAAAAATCAAAGCTTCATTTGTTTTACAAAAAATATTCTTCCATAAACATTTTCCATATTTTCTAGTGTGAGTGACTCAAAAGGAAAGTAAGCCAAAGGAAAATATTTGCCTAGTTTTTGAAAATAAAGGAAAATGAATTCTTATTTTATAGAGGAGAAATTATTTTCCAATAAGAGAGAGAAAATACAAATCAATGTTAGTTTATCTCCACTTACCATAATTCTTCTATACTCAAATCCTCATTTTACAAATTTCTGTTTTACATGTCAAACAAAGGAAAATCTTTTCTCCAAATACATTTTCCATGAAATACATTTATTCGAGGGAAGATATTTTGCAAACAAACGTAGCCTAAAAGAAAATATCACTGAAACAATAATGTAGAGCAACATAATTAAAGATTGTATGAGTGTGCCACCCAGTAAATTCAACGCAGAAATAAAAACATAAACATAATATCTCAAGATGACTTACTTCAGCTTGTCGTCCAGCATGAAGTCTCACCCCTGAGGCATCATACATGACCTGCACACAACAGAACATATGAGTTCATGCCAACATCGGCAATCAGTCAAAAGCAAAGCTTTCTCCCCTTCTTTTTCAATAATGCCAATTAAATATATTTACAAAGCAACAAACATATGCGAAAATTTGTGCAAATCCATGTTTAAGTATTACAGTGATCAATTATATTGGGACCTTGCAGCCATTTATTTTCTTGAAGAAGCATTCTCTCTTCGAAAAAATTCTTTCTTCTACTTCTGTGCACCTTTCTGATCTACTGTCTTACTCTCACAAAATGGGATATATTGTAGAATTTAGTACCAAGTCAGCACAGAGACAAGAATTTTGGTTTTCTTGAAAATTTTGCGTTAAATACTGCAACTGTTATTTTTCATTCCCTGCCTGTTTTACTTTTCTCCTTTATGCCTATAGATCTTTATGGTTACCTATTTTTTCATCCTAGAACGTGAGCATACCACAATTCAGAACATACCAACTGAATTGCAAGGGGGGTCAATTATCCCAGTAATACTGCCCATAGACATTCAATTATCCTAAGAAAATATTTTAATACGCCTGCAGTCTCCAGATGAAATAGGATGGTGAAGTTTACAGTACTACAAATATTTCTAAGCATAGTCCACATGTAAGGAAGACACGTTTAAAGTCAAAGGACATTAGAAGCCAAAATTTGGGTGCTTGCTTCAAACTTTGCGAATTGAAATTGAATGGTATAGAATCCATATTGAAATGGCTAATATTCATCCTATTGGTTTTATATGGAATCAACATCAATTTTCTACATAAAACTTGCTATCACAGGTGTTCAATATATATAGTATCAATAACAATTACAAGGACATAATAAACAATATGCAATTTTAATATAAATGACATATTAATATACCAACATAATAAAATTTAATAAATCCATATTAAACAAAATAATTAGATAAAGATATAAAATATCATAATAGCTTGTGAAATAATATGATATTAAATCAATAAAATAATATCGTAAGTAGGGGAGGAAGAGAACAAGTATTGTTTATCAATCATCACACATCAATAATATATAATATAATGATATAATGAATGAAATGGGGGAGGGTGAATGAGGTTGATGTAATATGGGGTAGAAAACCTATTTTCTACAAGGCCTAAAGGCAATCAATTGGTTACTTCCTTTTTAACAAAGTGAACCTTTGTCAAAACCTACCATTGGATGAATCAAGGGTTTTGGTCTTATGGTCATACATAATAGGTGAATACAAAGTATATAATATGAGAAAGTAACCACAGCATGACCCTCAAATGGATTAGGTATTTTGATCAGATGGTCATATAGAATAGATGGAAACAAAGTGTATAAACGAGAAAGTTGCTATAGAATGCACCTAATGTTTGTACTTTTACAATTCAGTGAATACAGTAAGATCAGAACTCCATCCAAGATTTGGATTAGCTTGTTGATGTGGACACCGTCACACCGATGAGGAACCTTTGCGATATATAATAAGAAATGTGGCAAAGACTTGACTCCTAAAGCTAAAAGATTATGGGAAAGAACTTGTCATAGCAGCCCATCAAATTGGGCAGCCCATAAGATCTAGGAAGCAGGACATGCTTTAACAAACTATGGACCTTATAACTCTTCTTTAGTCCCCATGTCAACATGTTGATAGTAATTTTAGGATGCAATTGCATTATTAGCCAAAGTCTATACTCCAAACTCAACAAATAGAAGAAGAGGGTACAACTGTGAAAGGGGTAAATTCAGAATTTTTTAAGTTCCGTAAGCTTATCGCATTTAGCATATTAGTTAGGCCACAGCAGAACAGAAGAAGATAATTCTTGCAGTATCAGAAAAATTCAGAAATTTTGTGAGCGTCACTTACAACACAAGCTAAGACGAAAGCAATTGCAAAAGCTGGAGACCCTGCCCCTTCTTGTAAACCTATAGCCATTGCTAAAGCTGTCACAGTTGCAGAATGTGAAGACGGCATTCCACCAGAACCAAGCATTCTTTTAGAATCCCATTTTTTTTCTTTAAACCTGAGCATCTAGGAGAAACATAATGCAAAACTAAGTAACACAATATGATGACTACACGCAGGTGAAAAATAAGAAATAGCAAAAGAATAAGACAACCATATTTCATGACATTATATAAGCAAAAACAGCTGAATTTGATCTCACCTTCAGTAAAAGGCGTTTAAGATCAAATTCGTAACTGAGGGAAGGAATTTAAAATACGGTTGACAAGACGCACAGCCCTAAGAAAGAGCAAAGACATTAAGACTGAAAGTTTTACCATACGAACCTTGTAACATCAGAAAAAAGGGAAATCTAGATTCAGAAGGGAGAATATTTCACTTCATCACTTTTCAAATGGGTGCTAATTCTAGTCTTCCTATATATTAAAATCACCAAGCGCCACTTGGACCAAAAGAACCACACAATAAACTTGCACCTTAATTTTCATTGATGTTCAGTTGATCAGTTATCACAACTGCAAATGACTCTTTTCCAAGCCAATTACAATTCCAAGAACAAGTTACTAAAATTTTCCCTTGAATGGAACAAGATAACAGTGGAAAACCCAGAAAAAACACACACACACACACACACACACACACACACACACCATATCTATGAGCTAATGACCTTTTTCCATAGTCTAAAATTCTGAGGTAATATTCAGACAATATCTGATAAGGAAGAGACACTGTTAGATTTTAGTAAGTATTACTTAAAATCATAATGCATACATTTTCTTTAGTTAGAATCTAACAGGAGATAGATTAACCAAATGTGAATTACAACCTTTGTCAGGATGAAATTGAAATTTAATTGAGCATTTCAAATCCACACTTAGAATTATTATCAACATTTACGAACCAAATCAAAGTTCGCAAATTAGCCAATTAAACAAACGTATAAACTAACAAGTTTATATCATGCAATTTGAAATCTTTTTGCGTAAAATAACAAATATCAAATAAACCCTCTAGCAATTTTTTTTTTTTTCTCCTTCACTAAAAGCTCAAGTAAAATCTTTTCAATTTATATCCTAAAACTATACAAGTCAACGCCAAGGAGAGGGAATAAATATTGCAAAAGACGTAGCGCCCCTAATTGCCTCACGTCCATCACCTTAGCCCCAGACCAGAATATTAAAACCCAAACCAGGAAAGAATCCAGGCTAAGATAAGCTCAAGCTAAACAAAACAATCCAGAAGCATTCATGCTTCAAACAATCAGATTGAGTCTAAAAACAAATAATAGATATAAGATCTTCACTCTTCGCAATTGATACAATTACATGATCTCAATATTTTAGAAAACAAAATCAAAAATTTAAATCACAATACGGAACCCGATGAACGCAAATTGCAATTGAAAAAATTTTGACGAACCAGTGGGTGAAGAGCTTGAGGAATTGTGCAAGAGCGCAGGCAAGGAAGGCAGAGAGGAGAGGGAGGTTATAGGGTAAGTCGGAGGAAGAGGATGAAGAGGAAGAAGAAGAAGCCGACGACGTGGTTTGAGCACCAGTTCTCAAAGACCCAGCATCAGCTACCGTCATTACTTCGTCCATGGCGAGGAGATCTGAAAATGGAATTGCAGAAATTGCAGAAAATACGACGTTTGTTGGTGTGTGGAAGTTTCATAAGGAAGGAAGGAAGAAAAATACATAAGAAAGGCTTGGCCAATCAAGTTTACTTTTGACTGGTTCTAAACTCTAATCATCAATCACTATTTTAACTTATTTTCTAAATTTCCCCCTTTCCTTTCCTACTGCGAATCAATTTATTACGCTCTTTCTCGTATTTACTTTATTTATATTTTTCGACATTAAATTATTCATTTTCCTTTTGTTTGGGAATTAAAATAGTTTTATTTACTAACTAATTTTTTTATAATATTTTTATAAAAAAATTGTATTCCTTTTTATTTGACATGTCATATGAAAATTTATAATTTAGGTAAACAAAAATATTCTTAATATTGGCCCAAATTTTATTTTTGCTCCTAACCTTTTAAAATAGCTTTAAAATGGGCCTAACGTTCAATAATAGATTCAAAAAAGATAGAATTTTACGGAATTCAAAATAAATCATATTTCTCAGTTATATTTAGGTGTCAACGGGGCCATGGGGATTCGTCCCACTGGGGACCCGTCTGAACGCGGACAGATATTCTCTGTTTAGAATTTCCACGGGACGGGAACGGGGACAATTTTGTCCCCGTTTACGAAACAGAGACGAGGATGAGATTTACCTCCCTCGCCCTGCGGACCCCATCCCATCCCCGTTTAGTCTCCGGCGGAAATTTCCGTTAAATCCCCGTTTATTTATTTATTTTATTATTTATTTATATATATACATAAATAATTAAATTTCATAATAATAAAACTAAAACTAGGGATTGTTTTACATCACTTTTTCACTTTTAAAGTTTCTAACAATCCATCACGTGTGCTTAATTGTTGCTGCTGATACTAAATATATGCAATTATGTGCTTATCTGCAAAATTTCTGCCTAAGTGCAAAACTTAAATTTTAGCCTTTGCACTTGAAAGAATTTATCAATTTATAAACTTCTAATTTAATTTCTGTATATTGGACCCATATACTCTATTTTGAAATAATAATATTAGTAGTTGTGATATTTTAATTAAATATCACTTTCTTATAAGAAAAATTAAGTGATTTATTTAATGGTCTCCAAACTGTAATATGCTTTTTAACTTATTTTTATACCAAATTCAATTTTATTTAAAATTTCAAAAAAAAAAAAAATCTTAACGGGGACGGAGATCTCCGCGGAGAATCCGTTCCCCAACAGGATCGGGGATAGGGATGAAAATCGTCCCCGTTTACTAAACGGGGACGGGGACGGAGATCCCCGCCCAGTCGGAGAACTGGAATGGGATTGTCAATCCCATCCCCGCCCCGTTTACATCCCTAATTATATTTTGCTAACTAGGAATAGTTTTCCAATCCAGTCATGACACGTGTCACCCAAGTCCCCCCCCCCGGTAATCCAACTTGATCTGACCACCTGATTGTCTTCTCATCCGCTTTCATCAGTATCACTTTCCCTTCCCTTTATTCACTTGTAGCTTGTTTGTTTGTGGGGATAAGAGGCGATCTTATCCAATGTTTGGTAAAGTTTTGGTTGAAAGGGATAAATTTTCTTATCTTTCCCTTATCCCCCTCTTCTTGTCTCACCTCCCCTCAGGTATAAACTGTTGGGATAACTTTGGGTTATCTGAATTTACCCATTTGTCCAGCAGCTGGTGAAGAAGACTCTCTCAACCCATGGATCACGATCTGCATCTCTTTCCCAATTGAAACTGCTGCAAATTCCGCCACCTCACATCAACGCGTGGAATTCCCGTTTCATGAAAAACGATTCAATTATACCACGAAAATTAGGAACATTATAAAAAAAGAAGCAGCCGATTAGCTAATTCCAGAAAGATGGAAAACTATGACGATAGTATTAAAATACCGTAAATTGAATAGAAGATAAAAATGGAAAAGCGAGAAGAAGGATAAGAGATGAAGAAGGTAAGACGGCTGCAGAGGGTTTTAAGAAGGTGGTATTGTGGATTACGAACAGTGGAATTGTGGAATTGTGGGTTTGGAGATTGGTTATCTGTTGAAGCCAAACCCCTTTGCATTGTCGTATTCGTATATTTGAACAATCTAGAAGGCTATAACACACCAATATCCAATTATTATTATTATTATTATTATTATTATTATTATTATTATATTCCGAATAAACGATTCCAAGTTGGTGCATGGTTATTTTTTGAAATATTTTTTTTATTAATATATTTCTTTAAAAATGTGATTATTTATTTTCTTTCATGTATTTTCTTAAAAAACAAAATTAATATTTTCTTTTCTTCCTTTTTATTCCTTTTTATAACGTTTCTAGCGATTCATCTACTATTTAAAGGGCGAAAAAGCAGCCATAAAAGGGAGAATATACGGAGAAAAAAAAAAGATACCAGAGATTCGTAAAAAATCAAAAATCGGATTAGAGAAAGAAGAAGTACGGAAAAGATTGAGCGTAATTTAAGGGCTGAGAAATTCTTACTTTACCTTTTTTATCTTTCTTGTACTTCTTTATACATACTATTTCGTTTTGTGAACAGTGATTAATTTTTTTTTATGATAAGTTATTTTAACAAAAGTTGTTGTGACAAGTTTTTCTTATAAATAGGTCAATTTTTATTATTTTTGATATAAGTAAAATATATTTTATTACTTTTAACATGTTTAATATCGTCAATTATATTGATTTATCCCTATCCCTATCCAACATACCAAATATATCTTATATTATCCATATCCCACTTTTAATTTTTTTTTATCTCTATCCCTATCTCTATCCCAATCCTTATCCCTATCCCTATCTCCATCATATACCAAACGCCCCATTATGGAAATATGTTCTTATCTTCTTTAAATTTGATTAAGTTTATCAATCCCTAAACCATCTTGAAGTCTTCCTCTATCATCACACTCAAAAGCCCAAACAATTAGATTTTTGAGGTAGAGGAATCCATTGCTTTGCTTTCTCAAACCATCAAGCACATAATAGATGATAATTAATGCAAAGGCTCTGCCATTCATTATCGAACATCACCAGCCCTGTCTTAGCTGTAAGTAAGGACCACGCGAAAAAGTGCTTGATGCCAACAAATCTAGAGAACACACTAACGATCTGAAGAAGGATGATAATGATGATTTCGCTAAACAAGTTACAGATAAACAAAAGATGTTATTTGAATTGATAATGGCAGCTAATTAATTTGATATCAAATCTCTTTTGAATTTATTTGTGATGTAGTTGTCAGTCTGATGAAAGGAAAGACTCCGAAGGAGATTCACAAGTTTCTGAACTTAGTGAATGATTGCACGGAAGAGTAATTAAAGGAAGTTAAGCGAGAGAAATAATGGGCTTTGAGTAGTTTTTTCATCTTAATTTGGTTAAATTTGGCAATTACTGCTTGTTGATTTTGGATTTAAAGTTTAATTCATATGATGTTTGGCATGTGAGACGGTGAGATTATGATGCATTTTCGTTTGGGATTCATAATCTTGCCCAATTATACTCTAGGCAAGTAAAAACTTGGTCGCAAATTGTCTAGCTCCAAATGATCGAGTGGACTCACCTGAGAACCTGAATAACACAAAGTAACAATAAAAACACCAGGTAACCTGGAGAAATACTCTGATGCCTAAATTAGAAATCTTGCTTAGGAAGAAAAGGAAGAAAGAAAGAATTGAAGAGAGAGAATGTGAGAGATACATCAACAATCAACAATGCATTCTTTTTGAACCCCTTGGGGGGTGCTGTCTCTTTCAAGCCGTTGTGTACGACTTAAATGTGATTGGATAGATATGGTGAAGTAATGATGAACTCACTTATTCGTCTTACTCTTGAAAGGCTTGGATCACTCTATCCTTTCTCCAGCTTGCCGCGTAAGGTGTAAAGTTTTAGCTCCACATATGGATGCTAATAGCGTAATTCCCTCAAGGTGATGCCTTTCCTTAACGTGTATCCCTTTCACACAATTTAGGCTCCAAATTTTTTCATTTAGTAACATCAACTATCTGGCCTTTTAGTAATATGGCTAGCTCGTGAACTTAGTTCATGGAATTTAAGAAATCTGGGTTCTTTAGGCGACCAGCTCTCAATTCTTCATCTTCCATCCGGTTTTTCGCTAGATCGATTGGACATTTTTACCCAGGTGACACCAGAAGTGCCCCCACAAGTCTCTTAAGCCCTTTCAAGGACGTGGGTAACCGCTGCTTGAAATCTACGTGTGTGGTTTCTCGTGCCTCCACCATCTTCTTGACGTGTGTTCCACGTCATTAATTTTAACAAGACATGCCTTTCCAGTTTCCCCCTTTACTCCTTATTTGAATTGAATTGAGAGAACCAAATGCCACTTTTGATGCTTTTGCCTCCTTCCTTAGACTTTTATTGTCCGCACATGATTAAGAATGCCCTCGTCAAAGAGTTCCCTTTCGCTGATAGTCATCTCCTCGTTGGAAAGTTCTACTTCAACCGAAACTAGTAAGTTTTCCATGCTCTCTTGCCTTTGAATTTCGTGATTTTACTACTTTCTGGTGTTGATTTTGATTGTGCCTTTTTTTATTTTGTGTATTGCTATGTTTTTGTTCTTATGGGATTTTTGTCTCTTTTGTTGGCCTTTTTCTAAATCATAGAGCCTTTAAATTTCTTGGTTTTATGGGTTTTGATTCTCTAAGTACATGAGCTCGAGTAGTAGTAAGCTGACCATTTTCTAGGAGAGACTAATAGGAAGATTAGATTGTTGGGAATGCCCTAGTCCCAAGGTATTGGTTGTATCATACATATTGTATCTTATAATGAGATTTATGTATTATACATTCGTGTGAATGAATAAAGGCATTAATCTATTTATTATATTCATCTTATGCAATATTATAAATAGAATATCCAATGGACATATTCATATCCATGTTGACAAGTGTCATGCACTTGGCAGTAAGATCATGGATAGGGGAAACGTTATGACCATAAAGTCATCCGTAGTCTGTTCCAGTCATGGGAATAAATGGAACCAAAGACTATCATAAGCATGTGTAGGGATTTTTCGTCGCAAAAAGTCCAATTAAAGTGGAAGCTCAGATCATTTTCTCAAATCCGTGACCTAGAAGCTATTGATGTGGAAATCAAAACAATAAAATTGAAAGAGAAGTTTAGATTCTCACCAGGAATATCTCTTTCAGAGATGGCCGCTGTAAGCGCCAGAATTTTTCATACTTAAAAAAAATAAAAAATAAAAAAAATTACGTCACACGACTGTATTTACAGTCGTACAACTGTAAGATAGCAGTAGGTGCAGGAGCCCATACTGTGAAAGGAGAAAGAAAGGGGTGATGGGAAGGGCACTAAATGCCTGGCAGCAGAAAGAAAAAAAAAAGGATTAGATATAAAAGGAAAGAAAAGGAAAGAAAAATGGGTTCTTTTTTGGACAAATTGAGAGAGGGAAAGTCAGAAGAAGAGAAGGAAAAAGAAGAGAAGAAATCCAACACAAACCACCATTGTTCTTCTACTCTTTTTCTTTCAATTCTAGTGTGATAAAGCTTAAAAGTTGTTAGAAATCATAAGTAATAACTTGACTCACTAAACTAAATCAATCTTAAATCCATAACTTAATCAAATCCGTGACTTTCTGGGAGATTTTGGACTCGTTTTGGAACCTCAACACACAAAGGGAGGAGAAGCAATTTAAAGGCGATTCAAGGCGTTTCCAAAGCCAAATCAACGTTGGATCTGCGCTACAAGGGTAACTATACCTAAAACCTTCGTTTTGCTTTGATTTCTGGGTGTTTTGATTCATTTTCGTGCATAAAAATTCATATTTTTGGGCTGTCATTTCTGGGTATTAAGAACAGTCGTACGATTGTTCTTTTGGCTATGAACAGTGGCACAATGGTAATTACAGTCGTGTGACCATAGCCACAGTCGTACGACTATTCTTAAATTCCCGCGGCCATCTGCTTTAACTGAATAAAATTTGGCGATTTTCTGCAAGTGGGGGAGTTAAAGCCGCACGACTGTAGTTACAGTCGCATGGCTGTAATCACAGCCAGACAACTGTAATTTTCGTCTTGGAGCAGAATATCTAGAAAAATCCATAAAAATTTCCAAAAATCATGAAAATTCAGAAAATCAGAAAATCAGAAAAAATGAATTTTGTTGTGTGCATTCACGACTTTAGATTTAATTTTTGAAATTATTGCACTTAGAACAATGCAACGACGGAGATCCAAATCTCCCGAAAACCGACCCACCTCACATGCTAAATTAAAGTAAACCGGAAAAGAAAATATTTTTAAAATGTGTTTTCTCATAAAACAAAAATACAGGGATGTTTCAAAACTGTTTTCCAAGTCTAGTCGGGCGAACTAGCTGAGTTCACCCGACTACCCCCCTAAATATATGCCCCTGATCCCTAAAATCCCAATTCTGTCCTACTTGAGTCCTATTTATGGTGTGCTATAAATTATGCTAACTGTCCGTCTTGCAGCTTTAGTTTTACTTATTTTCATTTTTAATGTAATTAATAGCTTAATTCGTATATTTTAAGCCATTGTAAATTTTTAGATCATCGTGTATTTTAGGCGTTTGTAATGTGAGGACGAGAGTTTTTATTTTTATTCGTTCGGGTTGTAATAACTTATTTACTTACTGCTTTATTTTGATTTGTGTGTACGATGTGTGTTTTAATTTAATAAAAATCAACTTTAGAAATTTAAAATACCTTCAATGAACATTGGCCAATTTTATTTTCATTAGACATGAAATAAGGGACTTGTCCGGACCTAGATCTCTGGAAAGTGTAGCGGCCTCCATCTAGTTCAGCTACGCTGTAATTTCCCGGTTGAGCTGAGCTGGGTGGCGACTCTTACGCTCTCCATCGAGACTTAGGTCTCGGTTCTTTTATGAAACAATTTAATTTTCCAAAACTAAATTTTCATTCGAAAAACCCCCACGAGGGAGGGTTGCCCGATATCGAGGCTCCTTTCCGAGAGGTTAAAAACGTTGTCCACTCACAGCTGCAGAAACAAAAATTGATCTCCTCCATAATCCCGTACACAAACGGCTTCGGAGCGTGAACCTGTGCTAGCGTCAGATCGACGGAAGAGAGGAAATTAGGGGCTGAAATTTTCTGCCTTGGAACACCTCTGTTGGCAGAAAATTTCATCATGTATTTTAATGCCCTAGGCCGAAATTCCCATGTGGAATTTTAGGCCTTTAGGGTTTTCATTCTATGTGGGCTTTTGCTCACTAAAGCCCAAGTCCAAAAACAATTCTTTAGGTTAAGTTTTAATTACAAATCTAATTTTAATCTTTCATGTATGTAAATATATTATACTATATAATATATTACATGTCATTTAAATTAAAATTAATTTGATCAATTAATTCAACCTAGGAATTAAAATTAGACTCTCTATAAAATTAAATACATATAAACCTATACATGTGAAATATTTCCACCCAAGAAATAATATCTTAAATTAATTCATTGAATTAATTATAAGAAACCCAATACAAATATTAATTATATTTTTTTTATCAATCCAATTGATCTATATAATATAATCAATAGAATCTTCTCTTTCTAGTTGGTATAGTCCAAGTATACGGTTGATCCATCAAGTTCAAGCTCAGACGTTCAATGTGTATGATCCTGTGGGCCCGTCTTTATATTGGCAGTGGGCCTATGGTCCACAAACTGTAGGCGGGCTCTAACAAGCCACTACAGCCCCTAATTAAGAAGGAGATAGCAGTCCAACTGAAATTGAAACCATATAGTTTAAACTTATATATCTCATGTCATTGATATCGGTGTCCAACACAGAGGCATGGAATAATCACACTTTTTCGTGTCCAAACATTAACTTGATCCCGAATGAACCGATGCTCACAAACAAGTTCCAACTTGTTTGGGTGTGGCCACAATAAAAAATCCCCAAATTTAATAATTTCACCCAAAGAACCCAAAGTATGAAATTTTGGAAAAAATCATAAGTATTAATACCTTTATATAACTATATAAATGTACTCAAAATCATAAGGGTAGTTGATAATCACTCACTTGAACAAGGAAATGAAAAGAAACAACCAAGGATCAAGAAATTTTCCTAAATTTGTCCATCTATGAAATGAGTTTCTAGGTTAGCAAATCCAATCTCCACTGGTCAGAATTAAGAACTATGAGTCTAGAAGCACCAGTTAAAATTTAGTGATGATCCGACGGTTCAAACCCAAGAAAATTAGATTTTACTAAAGCTGGATAGAATAGAAAATGAAGAACAAAGAAGGAGAAAATGAAAAAGAAAATGGTGTAATGGGTTGCATGAAATGTTCACCTCATAAACCTATATATTTCACCTTATAAACTTATATATCTCACCTCATAAACTCGCATATTTCACCTTAGAAAGACATATATCTCACCTTGTAAACTCATATATTTCACCTTATAAAAACATATATCTCACCTTATATACCCATATATTTCACCTTATAAACCCATATATATCACCTTATAAACCTATATATCTCACCTTATAAACTCACCTTATAAATCCATATATCTCACCTTATAAACTCACCTTATAAATCCATATATCTCATCTCATAAACCTATATATCTCATCTTATAAACTCACCTTATAAATTCATATATCTCACCTTATAAACTCACCTTATACGTCCATATATCTCACCTTATAACTCACCCTATAAGTACATATATCTCACCTTATAAACTCACCTTATAAATTCATATATCTCACCTTATAAATCCATATATCTTACCTTATAAACCAATATATCTCCCCTTATAACTCACCTTAGAAGTGCATATATCTCACCTTATAAACTCATAGCCTCTAAGTTTAATCTCCTAAAGGATAGCTCCTAAAGGGCTTCCTCATGTTGGAAAATACCCAACTAAATAATTAATACTCTAATGCTAAAATAATTAAATAGTATGATTAAACTTAAGGTAATAATTCTAGAAATGTAGGACACAGACATGACACTTTGGATCGACAAAACCCTCAGGTTGTGTCATGTACACATCCTCGAGTAACTTTCCATTAAGGAAAGCGGTTTTGACATCCATCTGCCAAACCTCATAGTTGTACCAAGCAGCTATGGCTAGTAGGATCCTTATGGATTTAAGCATAGCAACTGGTGAGAAAGTTTCATCATAGTCTATTCCATGGACTTGTCTGAAACCTTTACAACCAACAGCCCTTGAAGGTGTTGTTAGCCTTCAGCTTATAGCACCACTTGTAACCTATGATCTTAGCACCTGGAGGTGGATTAACCAGGTTCCAAACCTGATTATCGTACATAGATTGCATCTTCGCCTCCATGGCTTTACGCTAGTTGGCAGACTGTGGGCTATCAATGGCCTCCTGGTAGTTTTGGCTCTTCCTCATCGAAGACGAGAAGAGTGTGATCATCGGTAACGAGAAACCCATATCTCTCAGGTTCCCGATGATCCCTACCAGCCTTCTAGGCCCTTGTATGACCTGGGTTGGTGCTTCCTCCTATGGAAGCACCACCCTGGTCTCTGAGTTATCCTTTTCAGGAGTTTGTGATTTTTGAACTTCCCTAAGTTCAATATTGCTCCCATTGTCTTTCTTGGAAATGAAATTTTTTTAAGAAAGACCCCCTTTCGTGCCACGAACACCTTGTTCTCGGCGGAGTTGTAGAAGTAATACGCTTTGGTTTCCTTAGGGTAGCCCGCAAACAGGCATTTATCGGTTTTGGGTTCCAGTTTTCCACCAGTCAATTTCTTGACATGTGCATCACAGCCTCAAATCTACAGGAAAGACACATTGGGTGCCCTGCCCATCCATATTTCATATGGGATCTTCTCCACAGCCTTAGTCGGAGTATTGTTCAGAATAAGAGCTGTTGTCTCGAGAGCGTATCCCTAGAAACTTATTGGGAGAGAGCCGTTACTCATCATTAAGCGGACCATGTCCAACAAGGTCCTGTTCCTCTTTTCGGACACCCCCTTCCATTGGAGTGTTCCTGGAGGAGTGAGCTGTGGAATGATTCCATGCTCTCTCAGATATGAGTCAAACTCTAGGCTCATATACTCGGCTCCTCGATTTGAGCAAAGGGCTTTGATATTTCTTCCTAGTTGGTTCTGTACTTCGTTCTTAAATTCCTTGAACCTATCAAGGGTCTCGGATTTGTGTTTCATCATATAGACATAGCCATATCTGTTGAAATCATCCGTAAAAGTCATAAAGTATAGATGTCCACCTCTGGTAGCTGCGCTCATAGGCCCATATACATCTGAATGTATTAGGTCCAATAAGCTAGTGGCCCTTTCAGCTTTCTTGCTAAAAGGTGCTTTAGTCATTTTACCTCATAAACAAGACTCGCATATATCAAGTGACTCCATGTCAAATGATCCTAGGATTCCAAAAGCCTAGCTATGCGCTTCTCATTTATGTGGCCTAAATGATAATGCTAAAGATAGATAGGATTCAGTTTGTTAGGCTTAACCCTTTTAGTATTTATGTTATAGACTTGATTAGTTTCATTTAAATCTAGGATATAAAAGCCATTATTTAATAGAGCATCTCCATAAAATAATCCCTCTCTAAATAAACTAATTCTACCATTACCAAAAGTATAATTAAATCCAGAAATATCCAAAACTGAAATAGAGATAATATTCCTACACATTACAGGTACAAAATAGCAATGTTCTAGAATCAAAACTAATCCACTAGGCATCATCAGATGGTACTCGCCGAACTCTATGGCAGCTAAGCTTGCTCTATTCCCAACCTATAAGTCCACCTCTCCATATCCCAGTGATCTCCTGTTCTTAAGACTCCACATATTACAACAAATGTGAGAATCACATCCAGTATCCAATACCCAGGATGTTGAAAAAGTGAGGTTAATGTCTATAACATACATACCTGATGAAAACGTGCCCTAGCTCTTCTTCTGCTTTCCCAACAGCTGGGGACAAGATCTCTTCTAGTGTCCAGCCTGCTTGCACTGGAAGCAGACATCCTCAGGACCGGCCTTGGGCTTGGCCTTAGCCTTCTTAGCCTTGGCTTTCACCTTAGCCTTGCCCTTTTCAAGAGGAGGGTTCCCCTTGTTGACCAACAGTGACGGCAGAGTCTTTTTGATCGATTGTTAAGTAAGCTTGAGCATCCCATATAGCTCACTAACAGTACAGTTCATCCCTTGCATCTTACAGTTCAGGATGAACTGATCATAAGAATCCAGTAAGGATGCCAGGATCATGTTAATCACCAACTCCTGTGAGATAGGCGAACCGAGACGCGCCAAAGTATCCAAATAGCCCTTCATCTTGAGCAAGTGTGCACTCATAGATGTCCCAACCCCCATCTTACAGGATTGGAATGCCTTATTGGTCAAGTATCTCTCTTGACGAGCTTGCTCCTGAAACATCTCATTTAGAGTTGTTATCATAGCAAAGGCTTGATGGTCCATAAACTGCTTTTGCAGCTTAGGACCATGCACGCCAACATCAGGAATGTCACATCCCGGTTATCCTTGACATGCACCTCGTATTCCTCCAACTGTGTAGCTAGTGGATTACGCCCAGTAGGTGCAGGCGGTACAGGTCTTTTCAGCACGTGTTCCTTAGATTCTTGTCTTAGAATTATTCTTAAGTTCCTAGACCAATTAAGGAAATTTAGCCCAGAAAGATTGTCCTTTTCAAGGATAGAACGCAGTGAAAGAGTTCACCACTTGCTTACTACACAGAAAAATTAAAGAGTGTTAATAAAGGTCTTTAGTTATTTTTCCCATATTTAATTAATAATGAATCCAAGTTATTAATTAAACCAAGTTGTTGGGCTAATAGGCTGAGATCCATATTTCATCATGATATAGCCAGACGAGAGCATGGAAAAACTATACCCTAATTATTTAGGGACTCTTGGTTTGATGGGCTTGTTGGCACTTACCCATCTGTGCTTAGGGCCAGGAGAATCCTAGTAACCAATACTCTAACCCAATACAAAATAACGATACTCCAGTGTATCCTACGAGCGTATGGTCTACAACTGGCCTATTCCCACTTCGAGTTGGTTTTTAATGAGAGAAGCACTTTTAAGCTACTTAATAATTTCCTTTTGGTTATTAGATTCATTTTAATAACGGCTTAGATGCATAGGCTGGTGAAAATGAGATTGGATCATATATTGAAGCATGTAAATTATAATTAAATAAATAATGGAATGCTATGGGCCTATATTACAACCTAATATAATTCTAGTAAACCTATACTAAAAAAACACCAGGTGGGCCTTCTTCCTTCCTTCTAGGCTCGCCTCTCCAATGGACTTCTTCTTTACAACATTTTATAATAAATAAAAAGAAAAAGAAAAAGGCACGCAGGACGTCTTTACCCAAAAAGAAATACAACACATCTTGAAATAAGGCCCAATAGCATCCATTCAAGCATTTAATCGCACAGATAAATAATCCAATACATCAATTTATAAACATGTTAACATGCATGAAATTAATCCCATTTAATTATGTCCTTAACCATTATTGAGAAATCGCCAATTTGGCCCATCATGGTTCTAACCCTTAATGGGCTTTGGGCCTCCAGCCCAGGCAGAACATTGCTCCCATTGGAAATGGGAAACCATGAATCCAAATTAGCCGCTCGGGTAATTGTGCCAAGAAAACCCGAACAAATTTCATTACACCATATTAATTTTCCAAATTAATATCCCATGAATAAAATAAAATTTCATTCAAGAAACCATGCGTATTTAAATTGTAGAAATTTAAACACACAAAATTTTAAAATCCATTAAAATTTAAAACTCGGCACGGACCAGCAAAACCTGCCAAATCCAAAACAGGGCAGTAGCTATTGCTGTTAGGGGCAACAGCATCTGCTGCCACTATTTTTCCGCTATGGCGGCAACCAGCGGTGGATTCTGGTGCCAGCAGCCCCATAGCCATGAAAACAGCCCATGATTTTTTTTTAAAACAGTAATAAATAAATCACCAAGATTCATACATCCAACAGAAAATTAAACCATACATAACCAATATGCAAAATCAAATGGGGAAAATCATAAACCCCAAATCCAAGAATCCCAAAATTAAAACATCAATTTTAAAACCAAGGGATTCAATCCTGTTAGGAATTTCCACAGATCAAAAGCCAGTTCTGATACCACTGTAGGGATTTTTCATCGCAAAACTTCCGATTAAAGCGGAAGCTCGGTTCTTTTTCTCAAATCCGTGACCCAGGAGCAATTGATGTGGAAATCAAAATAACAAAATTGAAAGAGAAGTTTAGATTCTCACCAGGAATATCTCTTTCAGAGATGGCTGCAGAAACCAAAATTGATCTCCTCCACATTCCCCTACACGAACGGCTTCGGAGCGTGAACTCGTGCTAGTGTCGAATCGACAGAAGAGAGGAAATTAGGGGCTGTCAGTTGGCCAAAAATTTCAGTATGTATTTTAATGCCCTAGGCTGAAATTCCCATGTGGAATTTTAGGCCTTTAGGGTTTTCATTCTATATGGGCTTTTGCTGACTTAAGCCCAAGTCCAAAATCAATTCTTTAGGTTAAGTTTTAATTGCAAATCTAATTTTAATCTTTCATGTATGTGAATATATTATACCATATAATATATTACATGCCATTTAAATTGAAATTAATTTGACCAATTAATTCAACCTAGGAATTAAAATTAGACTCTCCATAAAATTAAATACATGTAAACCTATACATGTGAAATATTTCCACCTAGGAAATAATATCTTAAATTAATTCATTGAATTAATTATAAGAAATCCAATACAAATATTAATTATATTATTTTGATCAATCCAATTGATCTATATAATATAATCAATAGAATCCTCTCTTTCCAGTTGGTATACTCCAAGTATACGGTTGATCCATTAAGTTCAAGCTCAAACATTCAATGTGTACGATCCTATGGGCCCGTCTTTATATTGGCACTGGGCCTATGGTCCACAGACTGTAGGCGGGCTTTAGAAAGCCACTATAGCCCCTAATTAAGAAGAAGATAGCAGTCCAACTGAAATCGAAACCCTGTAGTTTAAACTTATATATTCCATGTCATTGATATCGGTGTCCAACACAGAGGCATGGAATAATCACCCTCTTTCGTGTCTGGACATTAACTTGATCCCGAATGAACTGATGCTCACAAACAAGTTCCAACTTGTTTGGGTGTGGCCACACTCTTATCAGTTGCATTCATCTAGGGGCTGTTGATATCTTCTCAGTGGACTACTGAGTGACATTCCCTTCTGTATATTCATAGTTCTACCATATTTACTGACACACCTAAATGTACCCATACTTGGTACCCTATTATAGGCCCTTTAGGCGTACACCAAAGTATGTCACTTCACATGTAACACCACGATATGGTTAGGTCAAAGGATCTATACAAGTACTACACAAGAATCACTTATGATACTATACCATGTGGATTTCTTGTTTAGTGGATCTATCCATTACCATGCCTTATTGTATGTACCTATTAACTTGGTTGACATTCCATGTCCAATGGGCGGTAAGACACCGCCATACAACCAAGCTTATGATAGTCTTTAGTTCCATTCATTCCCATTACTGGAACAAACTACGAATGACTTTATGGTCATACTGTTATCCCTATCCATGGTCTTACTACCAAGTGCATGACACTTGTTAACATGGATATGGATATGTCCATTGGATACTTTATTTATAACATTGCACAAGGTATTTAATAAATAGATTAATGCTTTTATTCATTGACACAAATTGTATAATACATAAATCTCTTAACAAGGTGCAAAATGTGTGATACAAAATGAGGACCAATGCCTCAGGAGTAGGGCATACCCAACAGCATGGCTGTATTGTAGTGTCTTACCGGCCATTGGACATGGAATGTCAACCAAGTTCATGGGTACATGCAACGGGACATGGTACTGGATAGATCCACTAAACGAGAAATCCACATGGTATAGTATCACAAGTGATTCTCGTGTAGTACTTAGATGGATCCTTTGATCTGACCATGTTATGGTCTTGCATGTGAAGTGACACACTTTGGTGTACGGCAAAAGGGCCTGTAATAGGGTGCCAAGTGTAAGCGTCGGAATTTTCCGGGGCTAAAAAAATGGTCGTGTGCTATGCATTACAGTCGTACAGCTGTAATTTAAATTTTCAGTCAAAGTCATACATTCATCCACCTCTCATTACAGTCGTACGACTGTAATTACCAAACATTACAGTTAATTACCAAACATTATAGTCGTACGACTGTAGAGCCGTTTTCTGACATTTTGGCCATACCCAAAGGGGGAGAGGTATGGACAAAATCAGAGGCATTAAGGCCTCTGATTTCCCCTCTTTTTGGGCAATAAGTAGAAGAAGAAAAGGAAGAGAGGGGGTTGGACAAAATTTGGATTGAAGAGAGCTCAAAAGTGGCATTGAGAGAAGGGAAAAGAAGAGAAGAAATATTCACAAAATACTTTCTTCTACTCTTTTCTTTTTTAATCTTTGTATTGTGAGGTTAAAATTGGTAGAAATCCTAGGTTAATAATCTGTCACTCAAAGATAATAAATCCCAGAACTTGAACTTGGTTAAATCCTTGGCTTATGGAGAATCTTGGACTTTATTTTTGAACCTTAGCATTCAAAGGAAAAGAAGTGATCCGAAGCTAATCTAAGGCGTTTTTCCGCCCAAATCGACGGTGGAACTGTGCTACAAGGGTAACCATACCTCAAACTAGTGTTTTGCTTCATTTTCTGGGTGCTTTGGTTCATTTCGTGCATAAAACCAAATGTTTAAGTCTGCTGTTTCTGGGTAGGACGAACAGCTGTACGGCTGTAATTATAGTCGCACGACTGTAATTATAGTCATACGACCGTAGTTGGCTCTCCACGGCTGTAAATCCTCCCGCAACTCAGCATAAAACCTAAAAATAAGTTTTTTGGTTCTCGGCGGGACAAACAATCGTACGAATGTAATTACAGTGGCACGACTGTAACTACAGTCATACTACTGTTCTCGCTGTTTCGGCTCTAAATCCTGCCCATCGAAATAATTTCAACTTTTTTAGATCAGAAATGCATTACAGTCGCACTACTGTAATTACAGCCGTACGACTGTAGTTTCTGGTCAGCAACAGAAAATCCCAAAAAAATTATAAAAATCATAAAATCATCTAAAATGAATTTATATCATGCATCCATGACCTTAGATTTAATTTTTAAAGTTATCGCATTTAGAATAGAACAACGACGGAGATCCAAATCTGCCGAAAACCGACCCAACTTACATGCTAAATAGAAGTAAACCAGAAAAAGAAAATATTTTCAAAAATGTATTTTCTCATAGAACAAAAACATAGGAACATTTCAAAACCATTTTCTAGGTCTAGTCAGGCAAACTAGCCGAGTTTACCCGACTATCCCCTAAATGCATGTCCCCAAATCTCTCATTTCCCCGTTCTGTCTATTTAAGTCCAACTTGCTGCATATACTTGTGCTAACCTTTGTTTTTGCAGGGTTTGATTTTATTTATTTTTATTTATTCATTTTAATTATAATTCATTAGATATTCATGTAAAATAGGCGGTTGTATCCCGATCCCCGAATTATACAAATGTATCCCTTAGGATAGTTTCTTTATGATTCGATTGGGTTGTAATAATTTATTTATTTACTGCTTTTTATTTGCGTGTACGTTGCATGATTAAATCAATAAAAATCCACTTTAGAAAGATAAAATGCATCTATTAACATTGGCAAAATTTATTTTGATTAGACATGAAATAAGGGACTTGTACGGACCTAGATCACTGGAAAGTGTAACAGGCCCTCGTCCGGTTCAGCTACGCTATAATTTCCAAGTTGAGCTAAGCCGGGTGGCGACTCTTACACTCTATCGAGACTTAGGTCTCGATTCTTTTACGAAATAATGAATTTTCCAAAACCAAATTTTCATTACAAAAACCCCCATGAGGAAGGGTTGCCCGACATCGAGGCTCCCTTCCGAGAGAGGAAAACGTCATCCGCTCATAGTGGTAACTCTGCTGGGGATTTCTTACAAAAGTTTTCTTAAAACTTAAAAGAATTTGATAAGCCCTGAAAAATATCTAATCAAAATAAGGTGGATGATTCTTGCATGGTATTTTATCTTGCATTTTAGTTAGGCATACTTGCATTAGGTTAAGTATCCAATTTTCAACCCGGTGAATCGTTGAAGTGTCGCCTATGTTCCTTATGGTCTTAGGGGCACGGATATGAAACACCACCCACAGCCTCGTACGTACCCTTTCGTTTGGACCCTTGAGTGGGGAGAAGTGAGGAGTATATTTTGCTATGGGGACCTTGATTTTATCCCAACTTGGACCAAACTCATGTAGGCAACCTTAGTTGGATTCCTTTAAGATACCAAAACAAATTGCATGAATGTTACAATTACGCCTTCATCATCCCCTGTTGATGATCGAAGTGAACCCCTCCTAGGACTCGGTTAGAATTTTCTCAAAAATTGACCACGATTGGAGGAATAAGGTTGGAGGAATATGCTTCACATGATATGTGCTACGTGTTTCTCGTTCCTTCATAACATACCATTATCAACATTTTCCACAAACATGACATGGTACACGCAAAGCATTTGTGTGATACTAACTCACATCTTTTATACAGCCACTTGCATTTTTTTTGTGTGTGAAAACATTAATCACCTGTGTGACATTCATACTAACCATTCCTTTTACAGCCATAACATTATATTTGTGTGCTAACATTTTCACGAAGCATACACGACATCATCATATATGTCATACATCCTAACCACGTTTTTGTGCAGCCATTCACATTTTGTGTGACACAAGCATTCATTTCATCTCATCTCATTTAAATTAAGGACGTTCTGAGGATGCCCATCATGGTCATTTCATTTCATAACATATCAGGAGTCCCAAAACTACCCGTGTTCTGCCCGCGCACCGGACTGCACTCGGCCATTTCACCAGACCATTTCATTCAATAGAGGACCACAATGGTCTTAGGTCTATTTTCATAGGGCAGGTCCTATGATATCATTACATGGCATCATGTCATTTATCATCGGTGTCATGGTGATGCTGAAGTTTTTTTGGGGTGTCGCGATCCACTTCGGATTGTTGCATGACATTATTGCATCATTTGAGGTACTCCACGAGTACCGGATTACTACACATATAAGTGCATTTCATAGCATTACCAAATTATGATAGGCGTTCCACGAACGCCTAACCTCTGTCCGTGTTCCAAGTTACACGTGACTCATTTACAATATCACTTCACATTAGGTGCTCCAAGAAGCATCGAAATTCTGTTTGTGGCCCGGTCCCCATGTGACCATTTCACTTTATCTCATAGACGTACAAAGCGTTAAAACTCTATCTGTGTGTCGGCACACACACGACCATTTCACAAAATCCACTAGGTGCCCTAAAGCTCCGAAACCTTATCCGTGTGGCGGTCCACGCGTGATCTTTTTGCATTATCTCTTGTATGACATTGGGTATTCTTGGAATGTCCGAAAAGGAAAAAAGAAAAAAATAAATAAAGGTCATCCTCATCATCATTTCCCTCATGACATCATTTCATCCGTTCATCATAAATCATCCTTGATGTCTCACTCTTCATGTCACCAATTCATTCACTCATTGTCCCTAACATTTCCTCGTATGATGACAAGCAGAGTAAGATGGAGCGACCCCGAACAAGGTTACAGATTGCGAGAGAGCATGAGAAGAGGAAGACAGTTGTGGCAAGTGAGGAAACAGAATCTATTGAGGAATTTGAGATGGCCAACCAAACACCTAATGTAGAGAGGCTGGATCAAACTCAGTCAATAGAGGCTCACTGGGATCCGTCATGACCGAATGCTGTCGACAGTGGACTTAAGAGTGTTCTTCTCCTTGCAAACTAGTGTTACCTTTCTTTTGGCTGCCTTAACTTTTCTGGTATTTTCTGGGTCCTTAAGCCATTTTTGGTGATTTGGGTTAGATTTCTAACCTAACTCTTTCTATTTCAGATTTGAGAAATCGAAGGGCGAGCCTAGTTTACCCATCGGAGGATTTCCTAGAATCGCAATATACTGCCAGTGGTGCTGCCTTTATCTCACACTCGCCGTCAATAATTGCGGATCTTTACTAAACGAGGGTATTACTATCTTTGCTTTTTTTATTTTATTTGATTCTCTCTTTATTTTCATACTTTGTTTAATTTCTGATTTGGGTTTATTCTTTACAGGATTAGAGACTTCAAGGCTTTATTCAGTTTTTGTGAACTTATTCTAGCTAAGTTTTTAAACCCTCTGCTTCAAACAGTGTGAGGAATACAAATGCATGGACCAAAAAGATTTAGACCAATGTTGTGAGATGCTTATATATGCCTGACTGGGTTAAAAATGACATCTATATTTTACTTGTTTGAGTTTGGAACGGCCTTTATGCATGTTAGGCTAATGCTAGAATTTTGACTAAAAGGGAGGGATAAATAATGAAATCAGAATGAGGTGATAACTATATGATATTGCTAAGCTATGTTTGAGTTTTATATGTTGGTGAATGGCCTCTGTTAAGTACAAGTATAGCACTGTAAAAGGAAATAGGTCTGTGCATGCTTTGTTCTTGATCTTTCATGCATATCACTTTGTGTTGCCTTTATTCGATTAGTCTTTAAGTAAATGACTATGCTTGCTAAAACCGTTTCATGAAAAAGGGCGATGATGAGGAGGCCTAAAAAAGACGGCTTTAAATCAACTGCTTTCTGGTTTTTAGTTTCAGAACATTAGGAAAAAATTATTTTTGCATTCAGCCACCATTTTTGTGTTAAGCATTGCAGTTTCTTTCTTGAAATTTAGTTTTTTTGAGTTAAAGCTATTTGTTTTAACCTTAAATCAGGAGGTGGTATGTGACACATTTCTTATAGTGTTTTTGAAACTAAACTTGAAAGGTCAAATGGGTTTTCCACTGGTTTAAAATTACTTCTGAGCCCCCTTTAAGAAAACTGTCTTTCTTGGATCTACAACATGAGGGGTATGGTATTATTCCTTCTTTATGGTCATTAATGTAAACTGTGGCCATCACATGACCCCTAGCTCTATAATGACAATTTATGACAAACATCACTTATGAGTAGCCTAAGAAAGTATCTTGTTGGCTAATAAAGAGAAAGAAAGTAGATCTAATTGTTCACCAGAAATTAATGCTGAGTAGGTAACAATGGACTTACTTGATAACCTAAAGTATATCTTGGAATATGTATTGCATGTTGAATATGCTATCTTGAATGCGGATCTGATTGTGTTCTGACAGGAACTTGATTGCCCGGGTTGGTTATTTAGTAGCTTATCAAAGGTAAAGCTTAAGGATGGGTGATGAAGAATGGAGAGGAGGAAGTGGAGATTAGGGTGTATGATGATGAAAGGAAAAAAAAAAGATTAAGTTGTGTTTTCTGCTCTCATTTCCTCTGCTTATGGGCAAGATGTTACTGAATTGCTGCTTCCACCCTTTTTTCTTGTTTTTTTCACAATGAGCCTCTTTTTATACTGCCAATTTTCACTCTGCTCTTTCAATTTGAAAGAGAATCAGTTGCCTAATTGCTCAATTTTAATCCTAATTGCTTAAGATAGTCCCATTTGGACTAAATCACAGTTGGAAGAAAAAAAAATCTAACATCCTCCATTCCTTCTCTGTCATTGAAACAGCCTTCAGCTTTACCTTACCCCATCTCCTGCCATATGTTCCAGCCCTCACCCTTTTAATTTGTGTGAGAAAAGCATATGTATTTCTGCTTCCATGTATTTTTATGGGACTTTGTAATTTTTGTAAGGAAAGCAAATATATTTTTGTTTCTGAGAATAAAATGCACTTTTGTCTTCTTCTTTTTTATGCCTGAAATTAATCTTCCCCCAATAATAATAATAATAATAATAATAATAATAATAGTGATAATAATAATAGTGATACTATAATAATAATAATATAATAGTAATAATAATAATAGTAATACTACAATAATAATAATATAATAGTAATAGTAATAACAATCATAATAATATAATAGTAATAATAATAACACTAAATATCATAAATTAAATACGCTTAGCAGATTTATGGGTTATTTTAAAAAATAAAACCATTTAGAGAAGAATGAGATTAGGTAGGACAAAACGGGTATCCACAGTTGCCCTCCTTTGTATAGCTTTAATGACTTAAAGTTATACAAAGCAATCCTAGATAATTGTTTCGGTTAATCATGTCATCAAACAACTATAGCATAGCCATTGAAATTCCGTTTTTTACAAAACCAAGAATATGACTTTTAATCCCGAAATAGGCATTACTTTCTAAATTATAATAACCTTATTCTATTTTCTAATAACAAATTAAAGAATTAAACTTCTAGCTGTTAATCTCACTAAGTAAGAGAGAGATTACGATTAATTCCCTGTTGTTCTTCTCGTGATCAAACTTTAAAAAGAAAATGTGCATAACCGAATTTGTATCAAATTTCACCAAAATCGATCACTTTGTGATCGAATTTCGAGAACAAAATTGATTTTCATGTAATCAAATCTGTATCACTCGTCGCCGAAATTGATTGCCTTGCAATCGAATTTCGAAAACAAGATTGATCTTCCTATAATCAAATTTGTATCAAATTTCACCGAAATTGATCGATTCGTAATCAACTTTCGAAAACAAAGTTGATCTTCACGTAATCAAATCTGTATCAAATTTCACCGAAATTGATTGCTTTATGATAGAATTTCACAAAAAAAATTGATCTTCATGTAATCAAATTTGTATCAAATTTCATCGAAATTGATCGCTTCGCAATCGACTTTCAAAAACAAAATTGATCTTCACGAAATCAAATCTGTATCAAATTTCACCGAAATTGATCGCTTCGTGATCGAATTTCACAAACAAAATTGATCTTCAAGTGATCGAATTATGCATCATATATCGTTGAAATTGATCGCTTTATGATTGAATTTTGAAAACAAAATTGATCTTCACGTAATCAAATCTATATAATTTTCCAAGATTGATCACTTCATGATCAAATTAAATCAAACAAACTCAAAGGTTGAAGTCAGGCCAAAACCCACTATTTTGGAAGAATTCGAGAAAATGAACCGCTCCCTTTTTGTTTAAAGAAGCAGTGAAATTTTAAAGGGTTTGTTATTATAATGATAAATTTTTAGAACATTGAATAAAAACCTTAATAACAATTTCATCCTTTGTCAGGCAGTCCATCCTGAACTTGGGGCTAAACAAGAATCACCAACGTTGAGCAAGTATTCGGTCATTTAGGATGTGGATGTTATTTGCATATTTTGGTATTGTTCGATTAAGAACACTTGTTTTCTATCCTATTCATTTCATAGGATTTACACAGCTAGTTAGCGTTACTCAAAGTTCCACCTACTTCCCCAAGACGCGAGTTATTCCAAACATGTTTCCAAAAACTATTTCTCTAGGATAAACATTTTTGTAGTCTTAAGAACACACTTCAGGAGCCTGACCCTCATTATCATCTTCTCGACTTAGAGTAGTACCATCATCTAGTTTAATAATCCTTGACAGAAGGTGAGCAAGTAAGACATTAGAAATTTCTTATGAAGACTTACCTTTTCCTTGCAACCATGGACAATGGTTCATCCTATGATTCCCTATTCGGCAATAGTAAGGATACTTATGTCGATGGTTTATTAATTTCCAATGAAGAATGTAATTACTTATTTAACATTATGCGTAAAGGATTTTTTTTCTTCATACGTATGTAATAGCAAAGATTTGAAAATGGTATTATTATTCAGTTAGGACAGCGAAAAGAATTTTTTAATGATAACCATGAGTACATTTATACATAATATCTTTTAACAGAATCTGAGTTCATAGGATTTGGCAAATCTTCTCCATCCATATCTGCTAATATTAATGTCCCCCCAGTAGGGGTGAGCAAATTACGGTTTGGTACGAAAACCGAACCGAACCGAACCGAACCGAAAACCAAACTATAAAAATTATAAAAACCAAAACCAAACCAATCTAGATTCGGTTCAAGTTGAATAGAACCGAATTGGTTCGGTTTTGGTTCAGTTTGGTTTAAAACCAAACTACCAATACTTAAAGGGACGAAATCTGTATCTTATTGTAAAATAGAGAAGGATTTTTTACCACTTTCCTTGAAATGGGAATTGTAAAATCTATAATAATAATAATTAAATATAGTTGAATATATTATTTGATATTGTTTTGTAAAAAAATTAAATTAAATAAGAAAAAATAAATCTCTAACATAGATAAATTATATATATTAAATTAACAAAATATATGAGCAACAATACATTCTTAATACCCAATCAAATGAAAATCTAAAACTATATAAAAATATTCATACTATATATAAATCCAATTACCAAATCTAAAAAGCAAAAACTAACTAATATGTAATCATATCATATGGTCCATAATAACCTAATAAATAACCATAATAACTTTAATCAAAGTAATTACAAAACAATCCAATAATCCAATTTAAATTATAACCTATAAATCAATCTCCAACAGATCAAGTGGTTAATACCATTTCAAAATGCCAAAATCTAATTATCCATAAAACTTCAAGTTCAACTTGAAAATCCAATTAATCGATCAAAGTTGAACCTGAAAAATTAAAGACAAAAAACTAAATTAGTTAATTAGTCACAAACTTAAAATTTCAAATACAAGTATATAATACAGCATATAAGTTTCTAAACATTATTTTACAACAACAATCAACTGTATAATTAACAAATACAACATATATGAACAAAAGCAAATACAAAACACAACATATAAGTTTCTAAACACTATTTTACAACAACAATCAAATCTATAATTATACATATAAAAATGTAACAAATAGAAAGTAAATTATTTGTTACTACTCATTACCGACTCACATGAAGTGCCAATTCCTATAGCTTCAAACTCTGCATATTTAAAAAAGATTTATAATTGACACTATCAAAACACAAAAGCAAATTTTAATGTATTTGAAATTGATAAATTAATTTGTAAAAAATTAAATGTATCTTTGTCAAGTCTCTCCACATCATCAATGTTTTCTTCAGTAAATAATGGATGATCTGTTCCTCGGATCCAATCTTGTGCACAAATCAGACTTTCCATGACTTTAAGAGATAATGAGCTCCTATAAGGATCAAAAACAGGCCCACTAGTACTAAAAGTTGATTCTGAAGCCACTGTGGACATATGTATAGCTAATATATCTCGAGCCATAATGCTAATAATAGGAAACCTAGCAGAGTTCAGCTTCCACCAATTTAGAACATCAAATCCTTTAACTGGATCCATTAAAGCCTCGTCCTAATATAAATCCAACTCGGATCTCTTAGGCCTATTCCTATTATCACCCCTTTGTTTCTTCAGCATTTCATGGAATATTTTTGTTGGCGGCTCATAGCTACTAAGTGACATATCCATCTCACTTAAATCCTCAACCTGTTTCTGTGACTCATTCAAGCTATCACTCACAACTTCCTGAGGATCATGCATCTTCTGATACTCTTTAAATAGCAAAATAAATGACTCCTTCACATTATTGAAAATCTCAGTGCCTTTCACATTGCCATAAATCTTAGTCAAAGAAATGTTAATCACCTCAAATTTTTCACGAGGATCAAACACAGTAACAAATCAAATGATTTTGTTCATTTTAGTTGGATCCCCCCAATACTTATCAAATTTTTGCTTCATCTTAAGAGCCATGGATTTCAATTGATATCCTTGCCATTAATCAAATACATCAAAGTACCTAGTACACCACTAACTTCAGCCCAAAGAGTATTACTAGTCACATATTTTGAACCCAAAATCCTCATTGTCAAATTATAAAACATTTTCAACATCATAGAAATTTTCCTTACAATTTCCCAGTCATTAAAGGTAGGCACACCATCATCATCATCCACACCACTTAGCTCTAATAAATAGTTGCTATCTACTTGTCCATACCTATCAAAAGCCTTCTCAAACTTTTCTACAGTTGACAACATCATATAGGTAGAATTCCACCTAGTTGGACAATCATAGCATAAAGAGTTCTTACATTGTATTTTTTCTTTTTGCACACAGTCCCTAAATCTTTTAAGTCTAGCAGGTGAAAACCTAATATATTTAACTGCAGCCCTAACTCTCTTCACTGATGGACCAACTTCTTTCAATCCATCTTGCACAACTAGGTTAATTATGTGAGCCATACATCTCATGTGAACCAATTGACAAGAATAAACAATAGCACCCCAATTCATTACTTTCTTTTTCAAATAAGAAACAGCAACATTATTAGAAGAAGCATTATCAATAGTAACAGTGATCAATTTGTTAATTTCCCAATCCAACAAGCAATTCTCAATGGACATGTCAATTCGACAACCTTTGTGCGACTCTATTTCACAAAAATTAATCACTTTCTTTTGCAAATTCTAATTATCATCAATGAAATGAGCCATGATGCACATGTAATTAATTCTTTGCATAGATGTCCATGTATCAGCTGTGATTGAAATTCTTTGTCAATGAGTTTTCAAATAAGTTTTCAACTTCATTTTTTCATCTAAGTAGATTTGACCGCAGTCTCTACTAATAGTCCACCTAGATGGAACATTCAATCTAGGAACACAAATTGCCATCTTCTCTCTGTAACCTTTTGTTTCTACAATTCTAAACTGCAACTCTTCTTTAATAATCTATCTAGCTATAGCTTCCCTACAAACTTGCTGATCAAATTTCTAAGTAGATAAATTACCAAAGTGTTCACTATCACCCTCCCCAGAAACTATAGAAGGCTGGAAAGATAATTCAACCTGCTTTGATTTAGAATCATTATCGGGATTTTTCAAGCATTTACGATAGTGTCTATTCAGATTACTAGTTCCATTTATTGGACCATCACAAAGATACACTTTACCGCAATGATTGCACTTACCCCTTTCGTGCCATCTTCACCTTCAAACTTTGTGAAGTGATCCCATGCCTTTGATCTTAGCTTTATTAGTGCCTTGGAGGATTTTTGTGAGTCTACTTCATCTTTGGATTTTGATTCACTATGACTAGGATTGTCAAAATGTGTACCTTCTTCTCCCTCCTCACTATTAATGTCTACGTCTTTGATATAAAGTCCAAGTTTTGGAGTTGATCGATTGAATTTCTCCATCTAAAAAACCGAAACAATGAAATTACAACTTATTAGAATAAACTCTAGAACAAAAGTATTGGAAAGAAAATTGCAAAATATTTATGTTTTTGCAAAATATTTCGTTACTATTTTTTTATAATTTAAACATAATAATTCATAAAACTATATTTATCATATTTTACATTATAATATTGTGAAATTAAATCAAAAGTATACTTTAAACTTTGAATTTGAACCTGTTACACTGCATTACATCTTACTAAATGTAGATTTAGTTTTTTTTTTTTACCAAAGCAATAGAATTTATGAGAATACAAAGATATTGAAAATCTTCTTTGTCAAACCAAAAAGACATTTAAACAAACATTTTGATTGTGTTTTGCTGCACATATTTAATTAGTAGATGAGATGACAACTCAAGTAGTGAATTAATAAATAATATTCAGATTTACAAGAAGCAACATGTTGGTAGGTGCATTTAAGCCACTTGTTTATTATCATTCTTATCAACAATACAACGGGGCATGCAATTCTTTTTATATGCTACTGCTATTTAATATTCCAGTCTCCTACCCACAAAAAAAATCAAATTACAGTCATGATTAATGCTTTAATTTTTATCCAATGTCAACATGACACTAATCAATATTTAAAAAAGAATATTATCCTGTAAAACCTTGATTGAAAGAACAAAGCAGTGGATTTTCTGAATCATCAAAATGCGATACTGTTTCCGAATCATTCATAGACACCGAATTCAGACTCTGTTTTTCCTTACAAGAATAATAAAAAAATAACCCGTTGTAACTTAATATATCGAATTTAAGCAGATTCAACCAATATACATTCATATCAACCATAAAATCTTACTTCAATCATAACAAAAATCTAACAAAATCACACAATTTTTCTTTAATAGCTAAAAAAATGATAAGATTATAAGAGGAAAACTCATAAAGAAGTAAAGAAAATACACCTGCTCGGCAATAGTTTCAAAAATTTTTTTGATGGACTCGCTTACTTGCCTAAACGCTGAAGGTTTTCTAGATCTGAAGCGATTACATTGGAAATAGGAAGAGAGGGCAGAATAATAAGGATTATATAAGAGGAGAAAGGTTTAGGGTTTGGCAAGTGAATGGAAGAAGAAGAAGAAAAAGAAGAAGAAGAGACGAACAGCAATCTCAAAAAGAAAATTAAGGAAATATATTTTGGAAAGATTATACGTATTATATATTAATGATTAAAAATATTTCTTATAATTATACGGTTCGGTTTGGTTTTTCTTTTGGTTTTTCAATAAAAACCAAGAACTAAACCGAAAACCAAATTAACTGACTTAAAAGAGCCGAAACCAAACCAAACTTATTTTGGTTTGATTCGCTTCAGTTTTTTAGCTTCAGTTTGGTTCGGTTTTTCAGTTTCGGTTTAGGTTTGCTCACCCCTACCCCCCAGAAAATGCCTTCTTAACAACATAAGGACCTTCGTACTTAGGTGTCCATTTTCTCCGAGGATCTTGCTACCTCAATACTATCATCTTGAGCACCAAATCCCCATCGTTGAATTACCTTAGTCTTACCTTCTTTCCATATGACTTAATCATTCTCCTCTGATATAATTGATCGTGACCTGATGCCGTCAAATGCTTTTCTTCAATGAAATTCAACTGGTCATACCTTTTTTGAACCCATTCGGTTTCTTCCAAGTCCGCGTCCAGAATTATTCTTAAGGAAGGGATTTCCACTTCTACGAGTATGACCGCCTCCATTCTATAGAATAAAGAGAAAGGGTTGCTCCAGTTGAAGTTTGAATGGTGGTTTTGTACCCGTGTAGGGCAAAAGGAAGCTTTTCATGCCAATCCTTGTATTTCAATGCCATTTTCTGCACGATTTTCTTGATATTCTTGTTGGCAGCTTCAACAGCCCTATTCATTTTTGGCCTATAAGGTGTAGAGTTGTGATGTTTGATTCTGAATTGTGTACACATTTTCTCCATGCCCTTACTATTTCGACAAGCCATTCCTACAAATGATATTAATTTTGATAAATTTTATCACTACTGCTGAGGTCACATTAGTGTATAAGATGGCTTCCTCCCATTTGGTGAAATAGTCTATTGCGACCAAAATAAAACGATGCCCATTTGAAGCTTTTGGTTCAATTGGTCCAATTACATCTATTCCCCAAATTGAAAACGGCCATGGTGACGCCATCACGTGCAGTGGTTTAGAAGGAGCATTTATGTCATTTGCATAAACCTGACATTTGTAGCATTTCTGGACATATCTAATGCAATCAGACTCCATCCTTGACTAATAATACCCCATCCTTAGTATCTTTCTAGCCAAAGCATATTTCCTGAGATGAGTACCGCAAAATCCTTCATGTACTTCTTCCATTAGCCTTTGGTTTTGAGGATAATCAATACATGGGATTAGCGTGCGCATAGTCCTTTTATTTATACTTGATGCCCCTAGTGGGTAAACTCATTCTTTAATGTATCTCTTGATATCATAGTACCATGGTTTTCCATCTGGCTTTTGTTCCACATTATCACAATTGGCTTGTGTTTTTTACAGTTCAATTCTGATTGGCAACATTTCTTGGCATCTCTCCATATCGAAAGCTGAAGCCAAAGTTGCCAATGCATCTGCTATTTGATTCTCACAATAAGACATGTGCTAGAACTTGATGAGCTGGAAGTTTTCAACCATCGTGGAAATATACTCCTGATATGGAATGAGTTTGGCATCTTAAGTCTCCCATTCTCCTTTTAGTTGATAATAACCAATGCTGAATCCCTGTAGGCTTTTAACTTTGTTATTTCCATTTCTAGGGTGGTTCGAAGACCAAGAGCGCATGCTTCATATTTATTAGTACATTGGAAACATAACTTTGCAGTGATTGGGAAATGTTTCCCTTCGGGAGATATTAACACTACTCCAATCCCATGTCCTAAAGCATTTGATGCTCCATCAAATTTCATGATCCATGTATTTATTAATTCTTTGTCTACTTCAAGAGCGATAATATCTTCATCTGCGTATGCCATGTCCATTATTTGATTATTTTCACAAGGGTGATCGACAAGAAAGCCTGCAATCACGGATCCTTTTATTGCCTTTTAAATGACATAGGTAATGTCATATTCAGATAGCACGACTTGCCATTTATCCATTTTCCCAGTTAATGCTGGTTTTTCAAAAATGAACTTGATGGGATCCATTTTTGAAATTAGATGAGTGATGTTATTCAACATTTAATGCCTCAATTTATGAGCTGCCCAAGCTAATACTGCACATGTTTTTTCCAAGGATGAATATTTTACATCACAATCAGTAAACTTCTTACTGATATAATAAATGGCATGTTCCTTCCTGCCCATCTCATTATGTTGTGCCAAAAGTGCTCCTATGGAATTCTCTTGTACTGTCAAATACAATAGCAAGGGCCTTTCCTGATTCGGAGGCTGGAGAATAGGCGGATGCTGCAAATATTCTTTAATTTTGTCAAAGGCCTTTTGACATTCTTCATTCCATTTGCAAGGATTGTTCTTTCTCAGCAATTTGAAGATTGGTTCACACGTGGGTGTTAATTGGGAAATGAATTTGGCTATGTAATTCAATCTTCCAAGGAAACCCCTTACTTCTTTTTCTATTTTTGGAGGAGTCATTTCAGTGATTGCTTTTATCTTATTTGGATCTACTTTAATTCCTCGTCTGCTCACTATGAATCCTAATAACTTTCCTGAAGGAATATCAAACACGTATTTGGAGGGATTTAATCGAATCCTGTATTTTTGAAGTCGATTGAAAACCTTCCTCAAGACTTCTACGTGATCCTCATCTGCTTTTGATTTAGCGACCATGTCATCCACATATACCTCCATTTCTTTATGCATCATATCATGGAAAAGGGTTACCATTGCCCTTTGGTAAGTTGCTCCTGCATTTTTCAATCCAAAAGGCATGACCTTATAACAAAATGTTCCCCATATTGTTATGAAAGTTGTCTTTTTTTTGTCTAGTAGATCCATCAAAATTTGGTTATATCTAGAAAATCCATCCATTAAGGAAAGCATATGGTATCCTGCCGTGTTATCAACCAACACATCTATATGAGGCAGGGGAAAATTGTCTTTTGGGCTTGCACGATTTAGATCCCTGTAGTCCACACACCAGAACTATATTAGCTACCCATTCTGGATAACTTGAGACTTCTAAGAATCCAGCATCGAATTGCTTCTTCACCTCATTTTTTATTTTCAGGAGCATTTCAGGCTTTATTTTTCTGACTTTCTGTTTGACTGGCTTTGCATCAGGCTTTAAAGGCAATTTATACACCATAATATTTGTACTTAATCTCGGTATATCCTGATATAACCATGCAAACACATCTTTGTATTCCCTTAGCAGGTTAAAAAGCCTCCCTTTTAAACCAGGATTCAAAGATCCATTTATCCTAACCTCATTGGGTCTCTCTTCAGTTCCTATATTAATGGTTTCAACCATCTCATCTTGAGACTCTAAGGTATTTTCCTTTTCTCCCACCATTTTTTCAAATTCAGAAGGAAATTCTTCTTCTGGCTCTTCATTCGAATCAACATCATATACTGGATGGTTAAAATTGTACATTGGTTCATGATTATCGATATTGTCAAGTTTTTCATCATCATTCCTGAATATACAATGTAAAGGAAAGTAAAAAGAAAGAAGAAATAAAAAGTAAAGATATAAAATAAAAGGATAACCAAGGGGTCATTCAAAAAGATGCATTTTATTAAATATAGTTATTTGACATTAGAAAAAAAGTTCCCATACAACATAAACTAGTAATTACTATTACTTTTCTATGGGAAGATCATAAAATTTCCAATTGTCCAACTCCTATTTGCAGATGCGAATCCAGTTTTTAGATTCTAGTTCCTTTTTTTCCTCATTCGTCATTACAACCATATTTTCAACCTCTGCTATCATGTTCTGGTTTAATATGAAATTCCCTTTGCTCCAGAAAATGTCATTTATAGGAGTAAATAGCATTCCTTCTTCACTAATCTCCCTGCCTTCCAACCTAGCCAGTCACTTTTCCTTTCTCTGTTGCCGAATTCTCCACTTATCACCTTTGGTTGGCTTGTACCCTAATCCCACCCGAAAATGATTAGGTTGTGGATCCAAGAAATTGATCATTCCCTGCCCTTCCTTTCCTAAACCCTTGGTTATTTGATAACAATTTCCTATCATTTCCTTGGCCATCATTAGAAATGCTTGTGAGTATTTAGGGATGAAGAAATAGGGCCCTTCAGTAGTATATGCTGCATTTGCAATTTCAAAGGTCTGGAATGAACTTTTGACTATTTCTTCTGCAACTTCAATGTAAGGGGTAGATGGGCATTTACTAATCAAAAAGTCTTCTTCTCCAGACACCTCTATTAACTTCCCTTCTATGATGAACTTAACTTTCTGATGTAAAGAAGAAGGAATTGCCCCAGTAAAGTGGATCCAAGGTCTTCCAAGCAACATGTTATATGCTGGGTATATAACCATAACTTGAGAATATTAAAGGTTACTGGTCCAATTTGGATTGGTAACTCAACATCACCTATAACTTCCCTTTTTGTCCCATTGAAAGCTCGTACAACAACATTACTCGGCTTGATGTATGAACTATCAATTGGCAGCTTGGCTAGTGTGGATCTAGGCATAATGTTAAGTGATGATCCATTATCGATTAAAACCTTTGCTATTGAGTAATCTTTAAACTTAATTGAAATATGTAAAGCCTTTGTATAACCTATTCCTTCACAAGGTATCTCATCATCAGTGAATGTGAGATAATTAGAAGAGACCACATTTCCTATAATATTGTTCAGGTTTTCAATAGATATGTCGTGACACATATAAGCCTGATTCAAGATTTTCAACAATGCCTCAAGATAGGATTCTGAGGATAGGATTAACGATAATAATGATATTCGAGCAGGAGTCCAATTTAACTGCTCAATGATTTTGTATTCACTTTGTTTAACCAGTTTCAGAAACTCACAAGCTTCTTGATTAGATATTGGATTCTTTTTTGCCAGAATTGCTTCTAGAACATTAAGCTCTTCTCCTAAGAAATCATTCCTTTCCCCTTCTTTTAGTTTACCTTTATGTTGCCTTTCCATCACCTCTTGACGTCTCTCTTTGACCTTATCTGAGCTAAAGCATCTACCACTTCTTGTCATTCCGTTAGCCCAAAAATATCCTCACGATGCTCTGCTTGGTTTATATTACTATTCCCAAGCAACAAAGTGCTCTCGTACTTCCATGGAATAGCTTTAGTGTGTTTAAAAGAGAAAGGTTTTGGAGCTTGTATAATCAATTTTGTCATAAAAGATGATTCAAGAGCTTCAACTGTGTTTTCCTTCTTCAACACATAGTCAATTACCAGTGGCGTAGGTGGTCCACTTCTTTGCATTGTATTGACTTCATTTGTCTCTTGATTTGAATTTCCAAAGACTAGGAATTTGGCATCCATGTATTCTTGAACCTTTTATTTGAACTGTTCGCATTCCCCAATCATGTGATCAACCTTTCGTTGATGATATTGACAAGACATACCTCCAGAGTCATGAGACCCTACTTGAATTAATCCTACCCTACACATAATACCATACAATTGCTCCATAGGCATGATTATTTCATTGACCGTGGTTTTCACCAAATAAAAATCCTCCTCCACCACCGCATTTACTCCTTTACTCTCATGATTTGGTAGCGGATTAGTCTTCATATCAGGCTTCTGGTTGAAATCAATCCAACCGGCTTTTATCAGCTACTGCACTTTCTTCTTGAAGCCTATACAATTGTCTATAAAATGTCCAAGAGCCCCAGCGTGATAATCGCACTTGGCCCTAGGATCATACCATTTTGGATAAGGTGGCACCAATGGCTCCAAAGGGAAGGGCATACTCGGCCAGCTTGCAATAAGAGGGGATATAATTCAGAGTACGGGGATCGGGATAGGATCAAACAGTTGTTTTTTTGGATGAGTACTCTGATTAACCTTTTCAATGGTAGTTCCTTATATTGTTTGAATATTTCCTGTTCTTTAAGTGACAAATTTATTTTGAGGGTAAGAGAAACTAGGTGTATTAGCCTGAATAACATGTGTTTATTCTTCTGTTTTCTTCCCCGTTCCATTTTTCTGGAAAGTGATTTTATCTTGTTGGGGACTTTCGAGCCTTCGTTTCTTGATTCCTTGCTCAATTCTCTCTCCAGCCATTACAAAATTAGAAAAACTACTTGTAGTATTAGCGAGCATCATACAATAGAATGGAGGCCTTAATATGTCATCTCATTTTCAGTTAATGGTGGATTGACTTGGGCCACCTTATCTCTCCACTTTTGAGCATACTTTTTAAATGTTTCAGTGTCTTTCTTTTCCATAGATCTCAAATCCTCCCTATTTGGTGCCATATCTATGTTATGCTTGTACTGTTTTAAGAATGCATCTGCCAAATTCTTCCATCTTCGGATATGGGTACGGTCCAGCTGCATGTACCATCTTAAAGCGGGTCCTTTAAGGTTTTCTTGGAAAACATGCATTAAAAGTTTATCATTATCAGCATGTGCAGCCATTCTACTGTAGTACATAATCAAATAGCTCTAAGGATAGGTTTTGCCATTATATTTTTCAAATTCGGGTGACTTGAATTTGTATGGGATTGCTACTCTAGGGACTAAACACAACTGAGTAGCATCAGTTGTTCCATTAAATCCTTCGATGGCCTTTAACCTTTCTTCTAGTAAACTCACCTTTTTATTTACTAATTCAGTCGATGCCTTTCTTAATTCTGCGATTACTTTTGGATTATCAAGATCTGGGATCATATGCTCTTCTTGTTCTTTCTCAACAGGATCAATGAGGATGAATCTTTTGTCCGTCTTTTCCTTATTCTTTTGGTGTTGAGAGTGAGATCTAGAAGGGGTGTACTGGCTTGTTTCTAGGGAAAAGGGCACTTCTGGGCCTTCCTGTGTATGCTTTCTTTTCATGGATGCCACGATTTGGGCCAATTGATCTTTCATACTTAGCATTTTGGCCATCTATTCTTTCAGTAATTCCATATCCTTTCTCATTTCTTCTTGATTATGCTCATTCATGATTCTTGTCGTTGACCTAGTCCCGTATGGCTGAGCTAGTAGAAAATGATCTTGCTACTTTGTGTCGTATCCCGATGTTCTAATTTTTAAAGAAAAATGGTATATTTAATTTTTATTACTTTTTATATGCTAAAGAAAAATAAGTGAATAAAAGAAAATAAAGTTTTTTTTTAACATAATTCAAACACACCTATTAATATCATTTTAAAACACATCATTTAAACAAGTTCATATTGCTCAGCAAACTACTTCCTAAGAGTTAGCAGAACATTTTTTATAAATACTATCAACCTAAAAATTACGGAATACAGAGTATTTAATGCAACATACTAATAATACTACTATTACTGCCTAAATGACACAGATCTTTTAATAAAATCGCAATCTTCATCTGAGTTTTCCATAAAGCTTTATCTCCTTAACGAGATTTCCCAGATATCCTATTATGTGTTCCCCAATAAAGGAGACGCCACAAGCTCATCATTTAATGGCTGCAACTCATTTGGAATTGAGCATGCCCTTCTCGCTGCAGCTTGAAAATTATCCAGGACATCTTTTATCTTTTCATCTTTAATAGCTATTTGCTCTTGGTAAAACATCTCTTTTTGTTGAGATTCTTGCCATAAATTGTTTGCATGCTCTTGACTTTGCTGATATGTGACCCTCCATTGATAAATTTCATTGTCATACGACTGAAACCTTGTTTCTTCCTCATTTACCCAAACTTGGAATTTCTGTGCTAACTCATTTTTCTCTGCCTCCACCATTTGCTTCTCCTTTTCCAATATAGCAAATCTCATCCTTAACTCTTCTGATTCCATTTTCATCACCTGATTCTGAAAATCAACATTTTCTTCCTTCATTATGACCATATTTTCTTCTTCCATCATAATCGTATCCTTTGCTAGTATCGGTTTTTCTTGTTTGAAATTATCGCTTTTTCTTTCAAATATAAAATCGTTGATTCTCTGCTGATGCCAAATGAGATATTCCTCACTAACTCCCCTATTTGAATCTGTATTTTCCATGACTCTTACTTCTTCCCAAGCTCCAGTCACAGCTTTAACCATTTCCTTGACTCGTGGTTCTCCATAAGTGAAATTTACTTGATCTAGACCAGCTGTAGTGAGTATAAACTGCCGTGCATCATACTGTCTTCTAATAAGGTATGGGGTGTATCCTGTACCTCCCCATAGACCAAGTGATGGTACCCAAATAAATGTGCCACACTTATAAACCGCTATACTTTTGTCAAACCAGCTCGTTACCCATTTAATACTGTGTTCATCTAAACTCTGGAGAAATCTGATCTATTTTCTTTTCGAAGGGTACTTCTTTGGCCAGCTAGCGCTCCCGAAGTCAACAATGTAATTCTTGCCAGCATCATACCTTCTACCATAAGTGATTATTGGGAAAGAGAAATTTTCTGGGAGTTGAAAATGATTTAAGGCCCATATGCACAAGAGTGGTGCACATCCTTCAAATTGCCCATTTCCTTGCTTTCTGCAATTGTCCAAAGATCGAAAAGTTTCTGCCAAGATTCCTATAACTGGATTAACTCCCTTTTTCTCGTTTTGCACAACTTTGGCAAAGTAAATAATGACTTTATGATCAACTTTTCCAACCCATCTTGGAAATAACACCGTGCCATATATCATCATTGCTAGCATCTTCATTCCTTTTTTGTTATTGATATTATTGGCGATAACGTTTATCATTGGAGCTAAACTGAAATACTGACTCTCTTCCCATTCCACAACATCTTTAACTTGTAACCCCAAGACATGAGCTAACTACTTTTTAGCTTTTTCTTATTTATCATAAGCGAAAAGCCTGTTCTTTTTACTAAACGGGATGTCCAACAGCTGGTGGTATTCCTCTAAGGTAGGAGTCATATCGATTTCTGCAAAATTGAAACATTTATAGCTTAGGTCCCAAAAGTGAATCAAAGCCTTTAACAATGCATGATGAGTTGGTAAATACATCAAATATGTGATCTTCCCATATTCCCTAGAAAAGGCTACCCTTCTGTCATTCGACAAAATTCAAAAACCTTATTTACCTCTTCTAAATTATTTTGAATGATCTCCACCCTTGGTAAAATAGTTATTGCAGTAGCAAGTCTGGTCATGACACTGTCTCCATGCCTAATTTGATTCTCCCAAGCCCATTCTCGTACTTGAGCTTCTTCATGGATTTCATACCCCAGAGAAACCATTGAGATTTTATTAAATTTCCTGTGTTATGAATTTACAACAAAAAGAAAACACGTAACTCTCATTTTCAAGCAAACAAACATCTTCCAAAACAAACAATATGATATTTAGGGCATACAACCTACTAATGCATGATATAGATCCCCTCAATATAAAATTATAGATACGATACTTAAATCTTCAAAATGGATCCATCCATTAACCTTCCAAAAGATTACATTGTCCAAGGGATTACATAATAGGGGCTGGTGCCCTTATAGAGTCCTACTTGACAAAATAATTAAGGGATTACTTTTACAATATATAGGCGACAATCCCTTACATATTTTATCTTACAAAAAAGAAGCTACTAGATTTTGCTTTATGCAAGCCTATCATAAAACACTTAAAAGATTACACTTTCAATAGTATAATCTTTTTATGTTTTATCTTACAAAATATAACTACTAATAGCATATCATACAGAACATAGCATTTGAATGATAATCTTTATAGTGGATTAAACCTTTTCATACTTTGCCCTAAAAAAATCCTAAAACCTACATCCCTTGGTTAATGAATTATCATTCGATGAAGGACTTGCTTGCATTTCTTTCATTAGACTCATTGTTGCTCTAATCATTCCCCGAAGACCCCACTGCTTCGCTCACCCATTCTTCCATATCTGTTAATGGATTGTCCAGATTCTCTTGTACTTGTAAGATCTAGTTTTGGTTGGTTTCATTGATGGGCTCCCTCATCACACATATTCTTTGCCTTTTTCAAGCACGTGTTCGACCACATTTAGTGCTTGTTCTTCTTCTCGCAACATTTCACCATCGTCTTCCTATGCAACTTTTATTGGTCCCCATTGTAAGCACCCGTCTGCTTCATTACCTAAGTTAGCACCTCTTTCTTTAACTTCTATTGGTTCCCAATGCAGATACCTATCCAATTCATCATCTAAGTCACTATCTTCTTCCTCAACTTCTATCGGTTCCCAATGCAAATACCCATCCAATTCATCATCTAAGTCATTATCTTCTTCCTCGACTTCTATTGGTCCCCAATCCAATTATACTTTAGAGTCCTCACTCTCATTATCAATTTCCCATTCTCGATGACTCATATCCCTCCGTCTTCAAGATTAACTGGGTTTAGAATAGGGAAAACTTCTCCCCACTCCTCTACTTCCATAGCAACTTGAAATTCTTATATTTCAACTTCCATGAACTCACGAAGATGATAAAAATACGCCTCAAATTTAGTGTACATAAGGACACTTGAGCGAGGGAGTATACCAAGGTTAATCTTAATCCTTCCGTCAGGGTGGTAACTTGTAGGATCTAGAAGTCCCGAAGGTATACCAGCTCTATCCATATTGTTTGCTCTTATCAGCTCATTTTTTACAGCTAACCATTGCACTTTATTTTTAATCGGGTCAATCATAGGGTTTTCCTTGAAGCTACCCTTTAACGCAAAGAAGTATTGATATGTATTATTTACCCCATTCGCTTCCACAATCAGATTTTCCATGATTGAAAAGATATAAAACCCGTATGGTAGATCAGGTGGCTCCTGAAAATTTTGAAGCCATTCCTCTAAATCTACAAATTTGATTAACCACATGGTGAAATAACTATCCGTTTCAGGATTTTTGATCCATTGGTGGATGCACCGAATCAGCCATGCTTTATCAAGAACGAGTCCTACTCTTCCAATAAGGGCAAGATACGACAACATCACGAATGCCTCTTTTGTAAACTTTGTCACATGATCTGCACCGAGATAAAGGCAATCAAGATGTGGGTATGCAGGGTGCCAATCCAAGAATCTTAACGGGGTTCCCTGCATTCTATGCTGGCGGAGGAGAATGGACTGAAGGGTAACTACCATCTTTATAGCTTGCAGATCCAAAGTCCTTAAAATGTCATGAATTACATCTTAGGGAAGTTGGAGATACTCGAGTTGGTTTTCAGGCTGGTTTTCCATTCCTGAAAAATTTAATTATTATACGTTATAATTTTAATGAGGGGATAATGATGATGCTTTCAAATAAAAAAAAGTGCTCACACATATTCGCTTTAAGTTAATTTATTATCAGCATATGCAGATGATCCTAACATGAATCCTAGGGTTTGCTCTTTTTTTTTAAGGTGGTTACTATTGGAGGGTTTTGAGCTAATTCTACCGGGTGGATACAAGAGTATATTTTAAGGTCCTTAAGTCGCCCTTTTACTGACGCCATTGCATAGCTAGTAAAGCAGTAACCTAAGTTGAGAACGTTTCGAGGGCTTAACCAGATTTCTCATGATGGCGCCCATACTTTGTCCTCTCCTACAATCCTAAAACAGGATAAGATCATAACATGACCTTTTAGTGTACGTGTGATAGTGTTGGGTATAAGCGTGATAAATACACAGATAAAAAACAAAACAAAACAAAACAAAAACAAAACTCATCAGATCAACGATAGAAACCTAGTTTTTTTGAAAACCGACTCACTTGCCATGCTAAATAATTAACCGGTAAAATCGTTTTCAAAACCGTTTTCTCAAAAATTAATACAGGGATGTTTCAAATTGTTTTCTACGTCTATTTGGTAAGATTTGTCAAGTTTCCCTAGCTATCCCCCCCAAATGCATGATCCCGACTCACTTATTGTCTCGTTCTGTCATGGTTGAGTCTTGTGATTACGTATGTACTAACATTTGTTTTGCAGGATTGAATATATGCTTAAGTTTTATTCTTATATTAGGTGAACGCGTATATTTTTGGCGATTGTAGTCCGATTCCCCATTTGATTCATATGTATCCCCTATGGTAGTTTATTTGTTTTGGTCTGTATAATTAATTTATTTACTGCTTTTTGTACATTGTATGAACTCTGTATTCTCCAAATAAAATCGACTTAGTTTTATAAAATGCTACAATTTGATTATTGAAGCATTTATTTTAATTAAATAATAAGTAAGTGATTCGTCCGGACCTAGATCTCTGAAAGGTATAGCGCTCGTCACTTAGTTTCGGCTGTATTTAAATTTCCCGATTGAGCTGAGCCGGGCGGCGACTCCTACATCTTCTTCAGGATTCGCTCTTGAATTTTTATGAACATTATTTTCTAAAATGAATTTCATATTATAATTATATAACAAAACAAAACATATAATAATTCCTCTGTTCGCTTCGCCGCGCCAATCCTATAAAACGTCGTCCACTCACTCTAACCCTAACCAAAATCTCACAATGCTGAAGCCATCTCTACTGCTCGAGCTATCTCTATCACCACAAATTAGCTCCATTAAAACTATCTCTGATGGCTCCAATCATATTGAAGCATGTAATCCGTTATCGCGGATCTGATCGTTATTGTGAAGCATCATTTTGTCGTCATCATCGGGATCACCTTCGCCAAGATCAATTGGAGCCTCCACCTATAAGGATGGTAGGGATTTTGGATAAAAATTAATTTTAGAGATTTTGGGTTTTTTAGGATTTTTTTAGAGTGCACGAGTCGTTGGATTTTGTTGTAATATGAGTTTTGTCATAATTTGGGTTTGTAAGTTTGATTTTGTTCTATTAGAGTTGCTTCATGAGATTTTTCCTTGGCTTTTTTAAGATTCAAATTTGGATTAAGTTTGTAATTTTTCTTTTTAGTTTTATTGTAATGGTTTCAATTTTGTTCATATTGATTAGAAATTGAGAAATTTACATATATTAATTAGTACATGAAATATCATTTTACTTGAAAAATAAAAAAATATTTACTATTGTGAGATTGAGCCGAAAAGATGGAGAATTTTATTCATCTTCGTCATTTTATTTCCTAATCCTGGGTTTGTAAGCCATTAATCGCATTAAAAAAAAATCTTATTATATTTCAGAGTTTGTTTGTACTGTTAAAATTCTGAGATTTCTAGACACAAAACAACATACGCACTTCTTAAACTAGAGCATCTCTCTCTAAAACCCTTAAAAAACCAACCATTTTTCCTCTTTCCATCCCTCCCATTCTTCTTCGTCTCTTTTTCTTTTTGTGTGAAATGTTTTTCTAGCTCATTTATTGTATCGACTTCCTCTAGATCTACATCAGTACACTATAAATCTGATAATTTTTTCAATGGATTGGTCTTCATTAGTTCTTAGTCAAAGATTCTTTGAGATCTTTACATGTTAGGTACCTGAATCTATCTCTTTTACGCAAGATCTGAAAGTTTCATCTAGATCTGCTAAACTACTCGGTGATATGCAAATGCGGAAATCTTTATGATTGTGGATCTTGATAAAGTTTGGTAGAGTTTGACAAAATGTAGGATGCAAAGTTTTTATGATTTTATTGTGTTTATTTCATGTATTTTTTGTGGCAATTTGGCTTGTTTCACTTACCAATATTATGTTTGTTGTTATATTTTACTCAGTGCCGGCTCTTGGGGGGAGCTCCCTGAGCGGTTGCTCAGGGCCCCAAAATTCAGGGGCCCCCCCATGTTTTCCGGCGACAACAGTAGCTGCTGTTGTTGCCGTTCATCTTCTTCTTCTTTGAAGAAGAAGATGATGGAGATGCAGTGGGTGGGCTTGACCCAGCCCACCCACTGCTTCAATTATTTATTTTTTTTAAACCAGGCACCAAAACGACGTCGTTTTGGTGCCTGGTTAAAAAAAAAAAAATAATTCAAGCAGTGGGCGGGCTGGGTCAAGCCCGCCCACTGCTAATAATTTTTTTTTTTGAAACCAGGCACCAAAACGACGTCGTTTTGGTGCCTGGTTTAAAAAAAAAATAATAATTCAAGCAGTGGGCGGGCTGGGTCAAGCCCACCCACTGCTTCAATTATTTTTTTAAAACTTAGGCACCAAAACGACGTCGTTTTGGTGCCTAGGTTTTAAAAAAAAAAAATAAAAGAAAATCTAACTTGTAGTCTGCCTCCATGCTATTTGTTTGCCCAAATTGCAACCTTCAATTTGTTTTATTTGCCCAAATTGCAGCCTCTTCTCCATTCCATCATTATTCTTTTTCTCACTTTTCACTCCACTCCTTCTCTCTAATATCTACCAATTGTTTTTATTTGATCCCCCCATCCATTATCTTTAATTCTTAAAAAGCTACCCAAAATCTTTGAATTTCAATATTTCATTATCATTTGAATAGGTATGTTTTAGTTTTATTTAAATTTTTATTTTTTTCCTTTCAATTTATATATATTATTTTTGTTTCCGTGTTATTTGTTTTATTTTTTTAGTTAGGGTTTGAGTTTGACATATGTAAATATAAAATTAAATTGCTGAAATTATTATTCTAATTTATCTTTTTTATGTTTTATTTGTTCAGTTTCAATCTATTTAGTTGATTATTTTATTTTGGGAAGAGCAAAGAAATTGGAAATTTCGCTCCAAAATCAGGTTGTATTGTTCTTACTCTTGTTATTATTTTTTATATTGAAATTATGTTTAAAAGAAAATATGAATCTGGATGGGAAAAGCGTAAAAAGAAAAAAAAAAATTGATGAGTTAACTCAATCCCAAAGAGGAGCACTTGATAAATTTTTTATTAAAGAACTGCAAGTGTTGTCTGAAAATCAGAATATTGGTGATTCTAGTGTTGATAATGCCAATGTTAATGATGTTAATATTGATGATAATGTGCCTTTAATTGATAACAATGGTTTTGGGGATGATGATGTGAATGCAAATGAGAAAAATGCCTCTAGTGATGAAGTTGTGCCTGATAATGTTATGCATAGTTTTGATGATGCTGATGTTTTTAATAACATTGCCAATCATGAAGTTGACATATTTGATCCAAAAAATTAGGATGCTTTAAATTCTGAAATGATTGATATTTTACTGTTAAAGGGTCCTAAAAGAGACTTGTCTATTGTGAAAGGTGTAAAAGATAAAATCGGAAGACAATTTTCTGCCTCATTCTACACTAGAGTCCTACCAAATGGAGAAAAATGTGATAGAGATTGGCTTGTATATTCAAAAGAACTTGATCGAGTTTTTTGTTTTTGTTGTAAATTATTTAAGAAAAATAAAGAGTCGGGTAAAGGTCAATTAGCAAACCAGGGTTTTAGTGATTGGGCACATCTTTGTGTTAGAATTAGAGAGCATGAAACTAGTATGGAACATGTCCAAAATATGGCTACTTGGTATGATTTGCGTCTAAGACTTCAAAAGAATACAACTATTGACAAAAAAGCTCAAAAGCAACTTGAGAAAGAGAAAGAGCATTGGAAAAATGTTTTGTTGAGAATTATTTCAATTGTAAAGTTTCTTAGAAAACATAATCTAGCATTTCGTGGTACTAATGAGAAATTGCATCAAAATAGCAATGGAAATTTCTTGGGATTAATTGAAATGTTAGCTGAGTTTGATCCTATTATGTAGGAGCATGTTCGTCGTATTACTAGTGATGAGATTCATGTTCATTACCTTGGTCACAACATCCAAAATGAGTTGATTCTTTTGCTTGCATATGCAATTAAATCTGAAATTGTTAAAAAAATAAAAGAGGCTAAATATTTTTCTGTGATACTTGATTGTACTCCTGATATTAGCCACCAAGAGCAAATGTCTTTAATTTTAAGATATGTGGATGTTACTTCAAATTGTGTTAGCATAGAGGAATCATTTTTAGGATTTTTGAATGTGAATGACACAACTGGCAGGGACTTTTTGATGCTTTGTTACATGAATTAGATGTTCTTGAACTTGATATAGATGATGTGCGTGGACAAAGCTATGATAATGGGTCAAATATGAAAGGAAAAAACCAAGGAGTGCAAAGAAAACTTTTAGATTTGAATCCTAGAGCTTTTTATACTCCTTGTGGTGCCCATAGCCTTAATTTAATGTTGTGTGACATGGCTAACAAATCTGGAAAAGCAAGGGACTTCTTTGGTATAATCCAACGCATTTACACTATATTTGCAAATTCCACAAAAAGATGGCAGATTTTGAAAAATAATGTGAAAGATTTAACTCCTAAATCATTGTCTTCTACTCGTTGGGAGAGTCGTGTAGATAGTGTAAAAGCAATAAGATTTCAAATTTCAGATATAAGAGAAGCTTTGCTTCAAGTTGCTGAAAGTGATAATGATTCTAAAATAAGAAGCGAAGCTAAATCATTAGCCAATAATGAGCTTGGTGATTTTGAGTTTATAGTGGCTATTGTTATTTGGTATGATTTATTGTATGCTGTTAATTTAGTTAGCAAAAAATTACAATCAAAAGATATGCTTGTTTGTGTTGCTATTGAAAATGTGAAAAAATTGATTTCATTTTTCAAGGAGTATAGAGAAAATGGTTTTTCTAATGCTGTTGAAGTTGCTAAGGAATTTGCAATTGATATGGAAATTGATCCAATTTTTCCTCAAAGGCGCCGAGTTAAAAGAAAAATGCAATTTGATGAGACTTTAGATGATGAAAGTCCACAATCTGCAGAAGAGTCTTTTAGAATTAATTATTTTAATTGCATTATTGATCAAGCAATTGTCTCACTTGATTGGAGGTTTGAACAATATGAACAATATGAAAATGTGTTTGGTTTTTTATTTAGTTCTGACAAATTGCATTCACTAGATGATTCGAATTTAAAGTCTTGTTGTAGCCGTTTGGAAGATGCACTTAAGAATGGTGATAAATGTGATATTCATGGTTATGACTTGTATGTGGAGTTGAAATTACTTCAAGAATTTTTGCCTAAAGAAAAATTGGGGGCTCTTGATATTTTAAAATTTTTGAAACGTGTTGATTGTTTTCCTAATGCAATTATTGCATATAGGATATTGCTAACCATTCCAGTAACAGTTGCAACTGCCGAAAGAAGTTTTTCAAAGTTAAAATTGCTTAAGTCTTACTTGCGTAGTTCTATGTCACAGGAAAGGCTTAATGGACTAGCTTTGGTGGCAATCGAGAATGAGGTTTTGGATAAAGTTGCTTATAAGGATTTGACTGATGAATTTGCTTCAAAAAATGCTCGAAGGACGAGAATTTTCACGTGATAATGAAGTAAGTTTAATGAAATATACATTTGTCAAAGTGTGGTAATGTTTTTTTATAGTTTATAAATGAAACGTTAAATTTGTTGTTCAAAGAAATCGAATACATTTTTGTTTTATAAGGGCCCATTTTTCAATTTTCGCCCAGGGCCTCGAAAATTTCTGAGACGGCCCTGATTTTACTTCAATATTTGTAGGAGAATTTGTTGGATTTATTTGATAATATTACCAATAGATCTATGTGAATGTATTCTACAAATTTGAAGTTCATGGAATTCACCATTTTTGTAAAAAAATTTTAAAATTTCCATTAATTTTGGTTTGTATGTCATTAATAGTTCCCCAAATTAGATAAACCATAAAAAAATCTCATAATTTTGTGTTCAATAGTGCTACATGCGTCGCCATTATCTTCTACTGCCTACTACCGCTTGATGTGCTCACTTTTCATTATTTCTTGGGATTGATTAAACGGTCTTTAACGAGTCAACAACTAGATATTTTACTTTTTTCTTAGTAATCTTATCCCCCCCTCCTACTATCAGATGGGATGAAAGTTTTTGTATCATTCCCCCCCAGGTCTTTCTCTATTGGTCTTGCTTTATTGTTGCTTGTTGACTTATTGCATTTTTATGTGATAAGGGTCTGTGTCCCTTCAAAAGGACTTCTGCGTACTTATGATATACTAATCAAAATAGAGGGTCTAGCTACTTACATGATTGATAGAATCACTACATAGGAGGGATGTGAGATATCACATTGTTCGAGGAACCCTAGGTGTTGTCGGAGTAAAGAATATCAACAAGGACATTCTAATACGTTGTAGATTCTTATTCAAGACATTGTGTACATAATTCGTGTTTGGATCTCACTCTTTTTACTCATTCCTATCATTCCCTCCCCGAATCCTTTTTTTCAATGATGGGCTAAAAAAAAGCCAGAAGATGAGTGAAACAGAACTTTAAATGGGACTTTTTGGGCGTGAGATTCTTTTCTTACGATATTTCTCTAGATATTTCTTTTCTACTTCTATCTTCTTTATTCTATGGTTTTCTTTTCATCATCCACTAGAGGAGAGAAGAAACCTACACCGCACTCTCTCTTGCTTTGAAGAAGCTAATGCATGTTGTTGGATAAAAATGCTCCTTCTGCTTCACCTACTCTCTCTTTGCATGCGCCCGAAAACATAGGCCGACTGCTGAGCCCACTCTGGCTCAACCGCACCACCCCTGGTGCGAGTCGTAAGACTTGGTTCACCCATACCACTCATGCGGACAAGCTTCGGATTATGATTTCCAAATTTCCAAGTTCTCTATTTTTTATTCTTTTTGTATTTTACATTCTCCTGTAGTTTTATTATTTTCAATTTAAAAAGATTATCTTAATTCATTTTAATTTTTTTTAACGAATGCTGCATTATATTTTTATAACAATAGTGCTAATTGTGGGGCATGTAGCATTATTGTTTTTATAAATAATTTCAGTTCATTATAATATTATTGTTTGTAGGTGATTCTAAACTCTAAATCTTGATTTTTGAACCCTAAATTCTAAATTCCTAAAATTCTAGTTGTTATGTTCTAAACCTCAAACTCCATATTATATTGTGAAATTTTACTGTATGCTGAGCACACCGCGTCATCTGTGTGCCAAACTAGTAAAAATATAACAATTCACATTTCAAACAATTAAAAAATTGCAAGGTGCAATTAATTTTTTAATAATTTAATAGTAGTTTATTTAAATAAAATTCTAGACACCAAAGTAAAAATCCTAAACTTAAATGGCTAATCCATAAACTCTAGATCCTAAAATATAAATCTTAAAGGCTAACTTATAAACTCTAGACGTTAAAATATAAACCCTAAAGGCTAATTTATAAAATCTAAACCCTATATATAAACTTTAAAGACTAATTTATAAATCTTAGGCCATAAATATAAATCTTAAAGGCTAATTTATAAACCTTAGGCCTTAAATATAAACCTTAAAGACTAACTTATAAACCCCTAGAACTCAAAACATAAATCATAAAAGCTAATTTATAAATTCTAGACTCTAAAATATAAACTCTAAAGACTAATTTATAAATTCCTAGATACTAAAATACAAATTTTAAAAGCTAATTTATAAACTTTAGACTTTAAAATATAAAATTTAAAGGCTAATTTATAAATTTTTATATATAAAATCACTTTAATGATATGTAATAATGAATGAGAATTATCAAAATAGTAAAAGTTAACATATTATGAAATAATAAAAATTGTCTTAAAGATAAATTATAATTGAAAACAAAAACCCATAAACACAATGAATGATAGAAAATTGAAATTAGTGTAATTTAAAATTTTGCCAACTTAGGCGATAGTAAAATGGCGGTAAGTTTAGCATTTTTCTTTTGTGTTTTGTAAGCTATTAATTCCACTCTATTAAGAAGGGTGTTAGCAGGTGATCCTTTCGGCATATGAGCCGCGAGGTTGTGTCGGGAGAAAATTTTATTTATTTTGCAAATTTTGGCCTTTTTTATGGCTTTGGTTTTGAAAAGCGGAAGAAAAACGTACGAAACCAAATTTTCTCGCTAAAATGATTTCGAGGTCGCCACCTAGTTCATCTCTACTGGGGAATTACAGTATAGCCGACCTCTGCAGGAATCGCTATACTTTTAGCTAGAGATTTAGACCCACAGAAATTACTTTTTTCTGCCTCATTCAAATAATTATTAACCGTTCTAATTTTTCACGTTGTGTATATTTATTCTCTTATTCCATTTTTAGCCCTAGTTATTTTCTATATACTCATACAGAAAGCGCTAAATAAATACATAAAGTAAATAAATTCAGAAAATTAAATTAGTACAACTCAATCGAATAATATAACCGAGGGGATACATTAATAAAAATGAGTTACAAAGTACAATTGCTTAGAATACATGAACAATCTAAAAGGAGAAAGTTAGATCTAATATAATATACATCCATCTGCAAAACATAGATTAGTAGCACAATAAACATATAAATGCACATAAGACCCAAACAAGACAGCAAGGGATGTGAAGGGGACAATAGATTACTTCGGATGTGAAGGGGGAGAGTCGAGAGAATCCGGCAGATTCAACTGACTTGATTTGGAAAATGATTTTGAAATATATTTTTGAGAAAACAATTTCAAAAACATTTTAGTTAATAATTCAATATATACTTCGGTGAGTCGATTATCCTGGGATTTCCATGGTATTCCATTTTTATGGGTCCTAATTACTTCCCAAAACCTAAATCCAAGTCGGAAAGCAATAAACACATTGAAAACAATTTTCATGAAAACGTACTAAAACATAGATATTCATAGACCTGTTAATTGGACGGGCGGCCCGCTCAGCCCGCCCAAGCCCGCACTAATTTTAGAGGGCTTGGACATACATTTATCATGTTTGGCCCGGCCCGGCCCAAGCCCGTAAAAGCCCGGATTCTAAAGGGTTGGGCTTGATTAAACAATATAAAGCCCTGGTAGCCCGGCCCGCCCGTTATATATATGTATTGGTTATTAAAATATTAAATACAAATTATAATTTATTAATCAAATATAAATCTTAATACTATTGATTAAGTAATTAACTCTACTGCCGCCTCTCACCAGGCTTTTCATATTCCACAAATTTAAATCCTATCGTCTTTATATTTTACTTTTTAAGTAATTAACTCTAATTATAACACTCATTTATACAGACTTTATTTAGTATTTGAGAATATTAGAACAAGTTTGTGCTATTTTTTTTCAAGGATATTGTTGTGTTTGAAATTTAGATTATTTTGGATTTAACTTTTTTATGGCATTGGTTTAACTTACATTTTATTTTAAAACTATTAAATTTTTTTAGATAAATAAAAAAATAAATTTTGCGGGTTCAATTGGGCGGGCATGGGAAGAGAGGTTTCAAGTCCGGCCCGGCCCGGCCCGAGCCCGTCATTTCCACAGGAAGGGCTGGGCAAGGCTTGGACAATATAATTTTAATGAAAAGCCCGTTAAGCCCGGCCCTAGCCCGGCCTAGCCCGCCCAATTAACAGGTCTAGATATTCATACTCAAAATAACTTTAATGGAAAAACATATATATTTTTTTCTTTTTATTTTTATTACAATAGAATAACATATTTATCAAAAAATAAAGTTCTAGAAAAATTTCTTCTTCTTGTGAGTTTGGCTATTTAGCATGCCTCTAAGGTGAAATCTTATTTATTCATCAAAAAACTATACTAGAACGAAGAATAGAGCCATACAGCTCAAATTAGAGCGTTACAACTCTACTCATCAAGAAACAATTCGTACGACTTTAATATTTAGGAAAACAATGTGGTTTGAAAAATTATTTTAACTATACCTGAAGATTATAGCCATATGGCTCAAGTTAGAGCCATGCTGTTGTATTCTGGTGAAGAACAGAGCCGTATGGCTCTAATATCTAGATATGAGCAGTTTTTTTTATAAAAATTTTGAACACACTACAAAATGCAACCCAGAAAGTAATAAAAGGATTTATGGCCTCTCAGAAGTTATCTTTGGTGCGTTTATTCAGTATTTTGAGTCTCTAAAACTGATTCATGAAATGTAAGCCAGTTCTAAATGAGTTTGCATTTGCCCTGAATCATCCCGAGATCATGAACAAAAGATAAAGAATGAAGGTTTGAGTGTTTAAGGTTAGGAAAATTAGTGTTTGAACTTAGAAATGAAAAGTTAGGGATGATGCAAAGCATGTGGAATATAATTTTCTCACTTTCTCTATTGCGTTAGTCTCTCTAACTCTCGTTATCTTTGGTTCTCCTTTTGCTAACTTCTCTTTGGTTGCTGCTAAGCTTTTTTGCTCTCTTCCTTTTGAAAAAAATGGTTGTTATCCTCTTTTCTTTCCTACCTCTCCTTTCTTATCACTTTCTCCTGTTCAAGATTCAAACTTTTTGTCCTATCTCTCTTGCTCATTGGTGGACGAATTATTTTTTTGTCTGGCTAGGATTAGTGCCGTACAGCTCTAATTTTTGGAGGATTAAGCCGTACGGCTCTCAATTTTGGATCTAAAATCTCAATTTTCAAATTTGGTTTCGTGACTCTCACATGTGAGTTTTGTTTAAACCTTAGTCCTTTATTTTAAAAAAAAAACCACAATTTTTTATTCGAAAAAAAAGTAAAACCGCATGCACATGGTTTTGTTTGAAATTGTAAAAATAGAAAATAATTATGTCAAAGAAACTTAACTGCAGCATATATATGTTCATTGGGTTGGATACCCACCCAGTTTGCTTGTGCTGGAGCTCGATAAAGTATTAAATTTAATAGATTAAGTTTGACATTTGTGTAAATACCCAAGCTCGGTATTAGTCCAGCCCGATTAATAGGTATCTATATATTTTATTTTATTTTTGTTTTAATTTATGCTTCATATAATTGGTTTCTAAATTTATTGTGAGCATTTTTTACTAAATTTATTTAGATGATATTAATTTTGTATTGCAATATTATATAATTATATATTTTTTTTATATTGTCTTTTGTTCAAGTTTGATTATTAAGAAAAATCGTAAAATAAAAAAATAATTAATTCCGGTGGATAAATTCGGTTTGAGCTTGAAATTAATATTCTTAGCTCAGCCGAAACCTAGCCAAAGTTAAGTTTTAGGGTAATTTAGAGAAATGCTACTTTTTTCTATTATATAAAAAATACACTCTTTTCTAAATCTCTCAAAAATACTCTCAAAACTATGGCCAATTCTTATTATACGCTCCAAGCATTCTTCACTCCATCTTATTCTCTCTCTCCTTTTTTATTATTCAAACGTTATTTTTCCATTTATCTCTCAAACCGTTCACTTTCTTTTCATTTCTTTGTTATCTTCGAATTGATATCCATATGCATATATTTTTTCTGATTATTTTTCCGATCGTTAGTGTTGTATCAGAAATTTATCAAAGATACATTTTTAATACTTCTCTGATACATGTTTGATACATTTTTGATACATTTCCGATCCACAATACTTTATGTACTGTGTTATGGATTATTCCATAACAATAAAAGAAATCAGTTTAGGTGATTCCTCACTACAGATAAAACATGTGGAATTAATAAATAAAATACAGAACACAAAATATCAGAAATATATCAAATTGTATCATAAAATATCGACAAATAAATATTGATACAATATACTTATTCTATATTTTTTTTTTCTATGGTTAGCTTTTATTTAGCCTTCATAACAATAAAAATTTCCAGTTTAGTTCCTCACAACAGATTGATATAATTTTGATACATTTTATGATACAATTTTGATACATTTGTGGAAAAAAAAAATCCGGAAAATAAATGACAAAAACATTTTAAAGTGAAAAAAAAGATGATAAAAACATTTAAAGTGACGTGGTAAAAAAATTAATGGATTAAGAGATAAATGATAAAATTAAGATTAAAAAAAGAGGAAAGAGAATCGCATGGTGGGAAAAAAATGGGTAAAAGTAAAATGTACAATTAAATAAGTGTATTTCAAAGAATGACAAAATGTATGCAGGAAAGAAAAGTTGAAATTAAGGTGTTTTTGTTAATTTCCCTAAGTTTTATGGGGCTTAGGCTATGGTGGGACAAACTTTTTTGTTAGTAAGTTCGACAGAACAGGTCTAAAATGGATCTTTCCCCACGAAAATTCAAAAATCGTAATTGGAGGGAGAAAACTCAAAACTGAGGAAAAGGAGAAGGAAACCCCCAAATTGCCTGAATCTATCATTCAGTATCTAATTCCATGGCTGAAATCCTAAGCCCTAACGCTTCCCTTAAGCAGAGACTTCCTAGGATCCAATCCCCAACTTCTCCATTCTTCTTAGGCTCCAATGACGATCAGCTTGAGCGGGCTCAGGCCCGTGCCGCTCGTGCTGCTGCTATCCGCCGTAAGCCTATCTCTGCCCATGTTAATCATCCATCTGAACACAATTCCGATCCTTGCCTCGACAAGCAGCAGATTCTCGATCTCTTTCAGAATTGTATTAAGCTTGCTAGCGAAAATGTCCGTCTTGTCCCCATCCCTGTCTTCTCCTCTGTTATGCGTCTTTTTAGTAGTGGTTCAAGTATTTTGATTTCAGTCTTTAATTGTGACCTTTTTGCTATACGTATTGCCGTTGTGTATTTTGAATGATGTTTTGCTTTTTTGTTAACTGCGCAGAAAATAAATCAGAAGAATACATGGGAACTAAATTTGATAGACCATCTTTGTGAGATTATCAAGGTCGAAGAAGAGGAGGATGTGGAGACCAATTTTCAAAAGGTAAATGTCTTTAATTGGTTAGTTAATTATTTTGTGGATTTGTAGGTCATGAGTTTTTCTGGCAAGAGAATCAAATATTTGATTTGAACCGCAGTATTGAATTGTAATAATTTTTGAAGCAAATCAGTTGCCTTTGTCCTTATATATATGCTTATGTAACTGTGTATTCATGAAAGTTGAATTCTAATATCCACTCTTTATTTGGCAAGTGACTTCTGAACAGGACTGAAATTTAGGTGTTCTAAAATTTTGGCCATATTCGTCACTTAGACACAGCTATCATCCAAAAAACTTTGTAGTTTGTACTTTTAAGTTTCACCTCTTTTGGTTAGATAAAAGAATTATTGTTATTGTCATATTTGCAAATAAATGTTGGAGCAAACTTCAGATTATATATATATATATATGTATGTATGTATGTATATATGTATAGTTCCACATTGTATATCTATGGATATGGTTACAACCATGACAGTATGCCTTTTTCCTATCTGATTTGCGATTAATATGTCTCCTTTCAGGATGCACTGACAGTGCTTGAAATTTATTGTTTTTGAATTTCTACAGGCCAGTTGCACGCTAGAAGCTGGAGTTAAAATTTACTCATTACGGGTGGATTCTGTGCATTCAGAAGCATACAAGGTCCTTGGTGGGATTACTCGAGCAGGTCGAGAAGACGAACAAGGTTAGGTTTGTTAAGCTGTGATAAGGTTGGATAACTTTTGTTCTTTAGATAGTGGGGGTAACATTGCCATTCTTCTCAACTAGCAATTCACTAAGGCCAATGAGTTTTCCCTTTGTGGAAAACTCATCGGCCTTAGTGAATTGCTAGTTGAGAAGAATGGCATTTTTTAGCATCCACATTAGTGGGGCAGCATGAAAATGTAAAGGACTATTGCAATATGTTATATCTATGATCTTTTAATCTTCTTGGCCTCTGAGGTTTTTGTCTGCTTGCTCATTTCTTTTATAAACTTCCAAATTGCTGAATCACAGCATTAGATTAGTTTGTTGATGTCATGTTGTTTTGCAACACTAGATGGTATTGTCGGCGATCCAAACACAGAAAATTCGCGAGAGGATGGCCATTCTAGAAAGGAGTTAGAAAGAAAGGTTAAGCATTTTCCGTTTTGTAATTTTGTTGTTAAAAATACACAAGCTGACAGCAGTTTATTCTTCCAGATTTCGCCTTTGTCTACGCTGGAATCATCATTTGAGGCTCTTAATGTCAGGAAATTTGATGGTAATAGTGCATTCTATTCTAGCATGAGATTTTAATTGCAGTCGTTAATGAAATATTATTTGGTTTCAGTTGCATTTGCTGTGGATCCTCTCTATCATCAGACATCTGCACAATTTGATGAAGGTGGAGCCAAAGGTCTTCTATTGAATAATCTTGGAGTCTATAGTGGGTGTCAAGTGCTCTTTGATTCACAGGAAGTACCAGGGAAATTCACATCATGCGAAAATCAAAATGAAAGACAAGATACAATTGACATTTCTTTTGCTAAAGGTCCAGCACATATATTTTTGTAATACATGAAATTTCTTGTTGTTTCTACTGTATTCAAATGACTGACCAATATTGCTTTGGTTATCCAGAATACATTGAAGAGATGGTACAGAAGATGCAAGAGAAGAATGAGATTTCCCCAACTCTGCAAAGCATAGTCAACCAATTTGATGAAGATAACAAAAGGCCACTAGATACTTTTCCTTCTCTCCAGAAATCCTGTCAACAGAATGAGAAAGTTCATGAAACTTACGATGAACATGTTGATTTCAATGGAAATACATTTGAGAATTCTGAGACCTGGACTAATGAGCATGATGAACAACTAAGTGTTGTTGATGATGACCCCAATGATGCAGAAACATTTTTGCCAAGTTTTCATGTGTGTTTAGGCAGCAGATCATAGTTTTCGTGTTATATTGACATTCTTCGCTCTGTCCATGTTATTTAAATTACTTATTTGTTGCCGTGACCAGTTGTGACTGACTCTTGTAGGAACATGAAGAATTTTCATATGATGGCCCTGAATCAGATGATAGATTTGAGAACGTTGACAGGTACTTGTTTTTCAGCTTGGGATTCACATCAAAACAAAATGCTTGGGCAGGACCTGATCACTGGAAGTTTCGGAAAGTCAAATGTAAGCTGTAGAGCAGTACATGCAAAATTGTAATCGTTATTTTCCAAGAACCATTTACAAGCAATAATAATCTGGCTGTTGTATAGGTACAGAGGATCATTCTGCTACCGAAAAAGGATCACCAGTTATAACTAAGAGACCAAAGACTAAGAAGCAAGCTCAACTTGATATTGATTTCACTAAAGCCTTGGATGAAAAAATGACAGATATCTTCAGTCCTCCTAAAAATCCCAAGTTGCTGCTGTTGCGAGCAAGTACAGCAACAAACATAACAACGCTACCCGAAGATTGCCACTATCAACCTGAAGACTTGGTCAAATTGTTTCTTCTCCCTAATATAATGGTAATTCAACTTAATATAATTTTAGGATTATTTTTCTTTTTGTTATTTCCCTTATGATTGATGAAATAATTACTCTTGTTATAGTGCCTTGGGAAGAGAAAGAAAAGATGTGCAGGTAATACTTTTCTCCTTGGAAGACTTGTTGAAGTATATCTTGAATGCCTCAGAAATTCAATGACTAGAAAGTCCATTCTAGTGGTTACTTTATGCTTGGATTTTTTAATAATTAATGCACATATATGGTATCACTGGTATCTTTTACACTTCTGGTTTTATGCTCATGCAATGCTATAACTGATTGCCAATGGTTCTAACAGAGGATATACAAAACGTTTCTTGGTAATGGTTCTACCTTTTAACATATGTTTAGATATGTTGATTGATTACGTTTGGGGCATGTGCTGCAGCCTTTGAATTTGATAAATGTCCATATGAACAAGCTTTGGTGAATGGCATTACAATTCTATTCCAAAATTACCTTTCAAATCCTAGAACACAGATTGAATTTTGAATGACGGATATTTTAGGTTTGGTGGAATCTTCATTTATTGATTTTGATTGTCTTGATTTTATTAGTTTCTATCTCTATGAGTTGAAAACTCCATACCTTCAGGGATTTATTTTCCATTAGTTAGACATTTCCAAAACAAAAATACTCCATTTGTTTCATAGTTTATGCAATAATAAAGTAAATTATGGTCGTTGCTTATAATTTTCAGTTCGTCAGCTAATTTTGATCATTAATGAAAAAAAGGGACACGCGCAGGGGTGTGTGTGTGTATAGCAAGCATAACTATTACTCGTGTAACATACAATACATACATCGGTCTTAGCTAAAACTTGATCATCTAACTTGGAATAATATTATTTATCAACCTGCTACGCTTACTCTTCATAGAATTTCAATCATACCTTTCCAGTAAATTTTCTTTTTTGTTTCCTTTATCCCTTAGTTTCCGCCTGTATTAGTTGAGACTCTTTCCTTTGACATTTTGTTTGATTGTTTTGCCAAAGTAGAACCCATTTTGTATAACAAGTCATCAACCTTTTAGTCCCTGGTGCACCACCATGTCTGTAATTTTTAACAAAATCCAACCTTCTATACTCAATTAACTTTTCAGTATCCAATGTGTAGTTCACCATAATACAGTAGATAGCACAAATTTATCTAATGAACTACTCAATTTTCAGATGAACTGAAGCACCAGTCAGATGATTATGGAGCACAGCCATCCTGGGATGATGGAAGTGGTTTTGCTGGTGACTTTGATGATGAAAATGTGCATAGTGACGTGGAAGATCCCAACACACTTGTTTCTCAGCCTCGTCAGGTTGGGTTGTTACATAACTTCAGTTTGTTTCCAATTTATAACATGCATTCTCTCAAAAATGGATGGACTAAGGGCCTTCAGAGGAAAATAAGATTTTCTGAAGGTACCAGTTGTGCTAAAAAAATACAACTGGTACCAATTTTTTAAACTTTACAATTTACAATCCATAAGAAAAGATTAATGATAAAACTCTCTCTTTGATACAATATTCATTTCTAAGTTCTCTACTTATGACATTAAAGTCACAAAAAGTAATCTCTCTTATTTTTTTAAGCATGATATCTGCCCTGGAAATATTAATCCTTTTGCATATGTATTCGAGAATTGTTTTTTTCGTCTAGTGGGGGCCTTCTCCTTCTTGTGTTCCTGGGAAAATTTAAAACCTTTTGCGTTGCTGTAAAATTTTAGATCTACCGCTATAGGAATGAAAATGAAAAAAGAAAAAGCACACATCTTCTCGTTAATAATCCGTTTCCTCTTGTGAAAATTTCAGGTAAATAAAATTGAAGTCCAGTATGACAAAACTGCTAAGCAAGTAGATGTTCAGAAGCTGAAGGAAACTCTTTGGCACCAAATACAAGGCTCACCTCAAATGTCTTCTCAGGTATGACCATAACTGTTAAATTGACACGCTAGCACAGGTAGAATGATAACATTTTTCGTCACAGTTATCCTTAATTAGTAATTATGTTCTTTTGAATAAAATATTTGCAATATTTGAGATTAAGAGGAATGTCAAGGTTTACTGCATCTTCCTCAGATATTAGGAAATTATCATGTTGGTTGCTGTAGAGTGCAATTCTCAAAGTTGCTGTTCTGTAAAAAGATGTTAATATAAGTTAATTCTGATTTCTGAAAAGGAACAAGAAGACGCAGTATCTTTCAAGAATCTGTTGTCCAACTTGCCTATTGAGTGCAGTGCTGCAGCAACAGTTAAGGACATTTCTCCTCATTTGTGCTTCATATGCCTGTTACATTTGGCAAATGAACATGGATTGAGCATCCATGGTTGTGCCACCCTGGATGATCTGATTATACGAGGAAGAAGAGATGATCCCCAGTTGATCAACATTGGTGTTTGATAGTTAGTTGAAGTATATGAAATTCTTTTTCCTTTCCTTTTGTTTTGGGTTTTGGAATTGTTTTGTATAAATAGGACTGCTTGGTACGAATATGCTTACTTGAGTAAGGTTACTGAATGAAGTGATGTTTGTAAACTGAAATGATTTTATAAAAGTAATGGGTTTACTATGTTTAACTTTTGTTATTACCTATGAGTTGTGGCAAGATAAGATTACAAATCAATAAAAGAAGTTGATTCTTAGAATCCCCATCAACCAATTGAACATCTCAAATTTGTTGATTCAAGGAATGTGTAAATTTGCAAAAAAAAAAAAGCCCCCATCTTTAGTTTGATAGATAGTAAAAAGATGTCAATATTTCACAACTTAAACTATGCATAGGGATCTTAAAACCCAAAAACATACGAGTTTAAGTACAAGACAAAGGCTTAAAATGCATAAACATTGAAAACAAAATGTTAGGAACAAAAGGGAAAATGTTAGGACCACAACAATTGCTCGATAGGCAAACATTATCTTAGCAAAACACTCAAAAACGTAGGGGTGAGCAAAACCAAACCGCGAACCAAAAACCAAACCGAGACTGAAAAACTGAATCGAACTGAATCAAATTCTATTTGGTTTGTTTTGGTTTTATAAAATATAATAGTTTGGTTTTTGGTTCGGTTTTTGGTTTTTGTTAACAAACCGAAACTGAACCGAACCGAACCGAACCGAACTGAACTGTAATAGGAAAAAAATATTTTTTTAATATATATATATATATATATATATAAAAATTTTATTTGGCATATTATATATTTATATTATTATCTAGTTTGTATTTATGAGACTTTAGTAACATACATGTAATATAAATCCTTTTTAAGCAATACTTTACATGTAATTTATAAAAAATAATAACAATAAAAATTAAAAAATTAAAATTTTTGTTGATTTGGTTTGAACCGAACCAAATCGTAACCGAACAGAATCAGACCGGAACCATATGAACTTTGGTTTGGTTTTGATTTCTATTTTTCTTTTACTTTGGTTTGTTGTTCGGTTTGGTTCGGTTCGATTTTTGAACCGAACCGCTTTTTTGCTCACCCCTACAAAAAAAAAAAAAAAAGCATGTAAATTATTCAAACTTGAAGATGGTTTCTAAAGATGACAAACTAAAAAGATAATAATTTGCGAAGAAACGATGAAAAATGAATCATAACGTGAAACACGTAAAAAAAAAACTTTGAAGCAGAGTATTGAAGGTGAAAATAAATGTTTTTTTACAAGTGTACAATTCAATGTGATGTTGAGTCTACAGATGTGGGCTGGGCTCATGTGAAGCACATGTGGAATTAGAAAAAAATTGTTGAAACTCACACCACACGTTTTTCCCATAATATCTTGAAACTCCAAACTTGAAATGTTTACCATATATTCGGTCATCATCTAAAATTGCCATTTTCGAGATAAGTATTTTTATTTAAGAAATTTGAATGTGCTATTAAAGTTTCTGAGAAAAAAGAAAGGGTAAATTGTAAAAAATAAAAAAAAAATTGCGGTTTAAATTAATTTGAATTTTATCCCATTTAAAGTTGAATAACTTATCAAAATAATGCATTTCGAAAAATACTTTACTAATAATTTAATGCATTTTTCAAATTTTATAAGGTGGAGAAAAAATGCTCAAAATTATTGAAATATATATATAAACACTAGATAATTCAAGGGGTGTGTTTGAATGGTATGAACTCATCCATCCTTAATCAAGTGTTGATGGTTCAATCCCTGCCTCAGGCATGAAGCAACCCTAAATCTTTGGGGATTAGTTACCATTGATAGATAGTAGACAACATAATTTTGTTTAAGATTTCTTGTACTTTTTACATACATTGTTGAATGACATATGGTTAAGTATCAAAATCGACTTTATGATTTTTGGGATGAAAATTTGACTCCAACATGAAAAATCATGCAAGTTTCGTCATTAATCTGACAAGGTGTAATTTCAATCATTATTAATAACAAACAATGTTTAAACGGTTCAATTCTTATTAACAGCACTCCAGCTCATCAACATAGCATCTTTTCATAGATATAGTTACACTATACAAATATTGACGATGTGATACTATCTTTTCGAGATTATAAGTCACGTATTAAGCATGTTGGCAACACATTGATAAGCACCTTTAAAAAGCAATGACACGCCATGAACATATGTATAATACAACTAACTTTAACATATGACGTGAAGTACATGTGCAGATGAGTTGGAGTATTAAATTAGACCGTTTCAATTCAGTAGTGTTTGTTATTAATGATAGTTTAAATAGCATTTTATCGCTAATTGCAGTATCAAATTAAATTACATCTTTGTTAGAGATGACATGGTAAAATTTGCTTTTTTTTTTAAAAAAAAAAAATGTTAACCCTATGAATTAGTTAAGAGTTGTATCATACCATTGAGAGGATAAGACAATGAGGAGAGCTTCGTTGGGTTGATGTTTTAATTCGTTCCCGAGTGGGACAGAGGACCACTTCGGACTTGTCGTTTCTTCTCTTCACACAAAATAAAACAGAAAAACGTTCATCATTCAATTCACCACATTCACACTCCTCCCTCCGCCATGGCCGCACTTTTCACCAAAATGATTAATATATCCCCCAGAATGTCTTCTTCTTCTTCTTCAGCGCAACCGCAAATCATCTCCACTCAGTCTGTCCGTACAATCCCAGGATCGTACGGATGGCCAATGCTCGGTCCGATTTCAGACCGGCTTGATTATTTCTGGTTTCAAGGCCCAGAAACCTTCTTCAAGACACGAATTGAAAAGTACAAATCCACTGTTTTTCGTACAAATGTTCCGCCGTCGTTTCCATTCTTCACCGGAGTGAATCCAAACGTGGTTGCAGTGCTGGATTGCGAGTCTTTTGCTCATCTTTTCGATATGGAAATGGTGGAGAAGAAGAATGTTCTGGTTGGAGATTTCATGCCTAGCACTGATTTCACCGGCGGTATTCGTACTTCTGTTTATTGTGATCCTTCTGAGCCTCAACATGCTAAGGTACTTCCATTACTTTTCCCTTCTTTAATTTTTTTTTTTTAAAATTTTGGGGATTAAAATTGAAAGCGACAAGTTCACTCAAATTTTTGAATCATTTATCAATGTTAACCAAACACAATCTTAATTACTCAAATAACCATAAAATCAAACTATAGTGTATACTAATCTGTCTACTTGTTCCCTTCCAATACATTTGCTCAACTCTCAACAAAATTTCCAAGTGATTTGATTTCCGGCTCAAATCCAGATTGAATTGCACACTTAGAATCTTATACGTGTTTTCTTGCTGAAAATTTTTCCGTGTTTGGGATTCAAAAATCTTTTTAGCTTTCGAGATTCCAGTTCAAATTCTGGTGTTTGTAATAAATTGTAATTAGAAAAGAAGCCGCGTGAAAAGTGTTTGAAGAATCGTAAGACTCGTAATCGAATTCACCTACAAATGATATATATATATATAATATTTAACTTTGTTAGTTAATTAATTGCTATCTTTTTTTACAGTTTAATAACTAATATGGAATTTGATTTTAACAGGTAATATATAATTTATAACCTCCGAAATTAAATATTTTTAGTATTGAGCCTTTCAGTTTAAAATTTTTCCTATGAAGTGGTCCTTCAACTTTATAAATATTGGGTAAAACGCATTTTAAATCCTTAAACTTTAATAAAATTTATAATTAACCATTTGGTCCTTTTTTTAACGCGTTGGATATATGATTTTTCTGTTTTGATAGTATTAGCCTTAAATTTGACACATTTTTCTTGCTTAGGTTGTATTATCTGTTATCTAACATATGACATAATTTTTGGGGACAAGTGAAACTAAATTGGAGGTACAGTTTACATCCCCAGATATCACACAATTGCATAGGAAATATGTTTAGGTCCCTCTAGTGAATTCTATGGTCTTATATTTTTTTCAAACATTATGTCACATACTAGTTATCTGACACTCTCACGATACAAAAATGTTTAGTTTGGGCATATAATGTGCTGAAAAAATTATCAGGACTCAAGATACATTTTGCCGAAATATTGAATCAAACCTATTGAGTCATTTTCAAATTAACAAGTGAAACATGCACAAAAAAAGTTATACTAGGAAGAATAACCTGACTTTTTTAAACTTCTCAAGGATTTTTTTTCTTTTTTTTAACTATTCAGTGGAATCTGTATTTGAGCCAGGATGGGGTGAAACTATTTCAACTATTGTTTTTTTCATTCACAATGTTCGAACTTGAAACCTTGTTTACAAGGAAGGAGCTCCTTCCTACTCCCACAAACAGCCTTTGGTTTTATTAAATTATATGAAGCGTTAACGCGTGAAAATTAATCATATAGTTGTTATCAGAATATATCATTAAAATTTAATTTAATATAATTTTTTTATTAATTATAAATTGATATAAATGTTAATAAATAAAAAAATAATAAAGTTTTTTTTAATTAGAAAAAAGTTCTTGTATATAATAATAGTTATAAAAAGTTGGCTTTCATTTGATGCCATTTTTAACTATAAATTTAGAGTTACTTAAAGTGATAGTAATATAAAGAAATATAGTTGTATAAGAAAAAAAAGGTAAATATATCCTAAACTCCCTAAATTTTTATGGATTTTGCAATTGGGCTTTTGTTATTTTTTTTTAACACGTTGAGTATCTGATGTTTTTGTTTTGAGAGTATTAGTCTCATACTTAAAATTTTTTTCTAAAATAAGTTGTAGTATCTGTTAGCTAGCGTGTGGCATAACCTTTTTTTTTTAAAAAAAATAGATGATTCTAGAGTTCACTAGAAGGGTTTAAACCGTACTTCTTATGTAGATATATCACAACTACAGATGTAAATTATACTTTCAATTTAGTATAATGTGTTCTCAAAAATTGTGTCATGCACCAGTTAACGAATACTACAGTCTATGCATGAAAAAGTGTCAAGTCTAGTGCTAATACTATCAAAACAAAAAGATCGGATATTGAATGTGTAAAAAAAAAAAAAAGTTAGGGAGCTCCAAATGCGTTTCGAAAAAAAATTTAAACAAAAAAATTTTTTTTTTTCCATAAAAATTGATGGTTGTCTACTTGAACATGAAAACTGATAAGGAAAAACGTGTGACATGGACAAATATGTGACTAGTAGTTTTTTACATCACGTCATTGAGTATCTCATTGTCCGTTCCAAGAAGGACAAGAACATGCATATGTCCCTCACATTTTAGATTTTTATATCCTGCATCAATTAAGGTTCTATTTAACTAAATTGTTAATTGTGAACATGAAGGTTAAGAGCAGTAACCAATATATTTCAGATTGCATTTTTTACACTTTGAAAGGAGGTTATTACAATTTTTCTATAGACACATTCGACATAAAAATTTATTTTGAAACTGCCAAAAATAGGCCACTTTCAACCAACTTGGTTGATACTTACAACCAAATGTTTCATTAACCAATTAAGGATGAATGTCTGCAATTAGAGATGGTTGATAGCTTATTGTGTTAAATTAAAAGATTACGAGTTTAATGTGTAAAAATTCAAAAACAGAAAAGAAAGAAAAAGAAAAAAAGATTTCTTCCTTAAATATGTTTTCGGATTAAAATAACATGATAAAGAGTTTTATAGAGTTCTTGTAATATTTCAAAAATATACATTTGAAATTTTGGCTTTTTTATTATAGCAACGCTTACTTGCAATAAATACAAAATTTGACTGTAAAATATTTTGATACTAAAAGTATAAAAATTGTTATCACAATTTTTGATATCAATAAAAAAGTATTATAAAATTGTGGTTTGGTGTATTTTCCAATAAAATTTAGGGCAAACTTCAATCAAAGATGGGTTGTGGATTAAAAATAGAGATTGTGTTTTTCACCTTTCTAAGAAAGGATAACCAACATTTTTCATTAAAAATAATAATTGAGGGTATTTTTGTCCATTTGACATGCCATTATAGTTTACCCCTATTATTTAAAAAATTTACATTAAGATTTGAATATTTTCTGGAGATTTTCTATTTTCTTATATTTTTTAAAATTTATTATTATTATTTAATTTAAAAAAACATTTGCTCTCCTCAAATTTTTTTTAAATTTATTGTTAATATATATTGTATTTTTATTAACCAATTGGAAAAATATTTGTTTAAAATAGACAAAAATATCCTTTGTAATGTCATGATTTAATGTTAGTCATCATTTTCTTGATAATGATCGAAAACCACAGTCCTTGTTTAAAAAAAAAATTCACTGTTTTCGTTTTGAAAATGAGCAAAACCACATGGTATGTTTTTTAAATTTGTCCTAAAATTTAATACAACTTTTATACCGTTGCAATAACTTTTGGATATTGTAAATAAATAGCTTTTTAGTAACTAAATAACAAAATGTTTTCTATTAAATTCAACATTTTTTATAGAGAGAAAAAAATGAATTATCAAAGTTCACACTTTTATTTATTTTTGAAAGATATTTTCTTAACCCATTTAACAATAATGTTCTACTTGGATTTGAAGACAATATATATAATGCAGACGGTATGAGTTGTATATTATTATCTATCTTTAAAAAAACAGAAGAGAATTGGAAAGATACACATGCATATAGATGGGACAATTATAAAACCATAAAGTTTGAGGAATTTTACGATGGATTCGGTTACATACTTTTTTAATAAAATCTAATAAAAAAAGATATGTAATTTTTGATACTCATTCAACTCATCTATTGTACATATGTTTATTTTTTTCATTGGTTGGATTCATTAGGCCGGTTCATTATAAAACTTCTCAACCAAATTCCAATAGTAATGTGTCCCAAATATCTTCTATTTTGTTTGGTCATATTTTATTTGGGTAATTAAGTCCAATTAATAGGCATGAAATATAAAAGAATTATCATATTCAAGTTCATGGTAGAAACTTTCTTAATCATCATTTGACAGCATTATGAGAATGTGAATATATCATTATCCAGTTTTAGATATATTATAAGTTGGGAGTAATGAAATTGGTTTGAAGGTAAAAAACTTTGCAATGGACATATTGAAAAGGAGCTCAAAAGTGTGGCTTACAGAGCTATTGACCAACTTTGATAAACTATGGGATGATGTGGAAAGTGAAATATCTAAAAAAGGCACTTCAACCTACATTTTCACTCTTCAGCAATGCCTGTTCTGCTTCCTCATTAAGTCACTTACCGGAGCTGACCCTTCAACCTCACCGGAGATATCAAAGTCCGGCTATGTGATGCTTGACCTCTGGCTCGCCGTCCAACTCCTCCCCATTGTCCCTATCCTTGTTGCTCAGCCACTTGTTGAAATCTTTCTTCACTCCTTTTCATACCCTTATTTCCTTGTTAGTGGTAATTATAACAAGTTAGTTGACTTCATCAAAAAAGAAGGTATGCACCTCCTCATCTTAACTCACTTTCATTTTGTAATTCAAGTTTGCTTTGAAAATGAGAAATTTTATTACGGAGCGGTCCATATTCATCCTTCCCATTATTAGGTCCACGTGGATCAGATTTATAATACAATTTTATTTCTAAAAATGCTTAAAATATAAACATTTGTAAGATACACATGACACATCATAGTATCTGTATGTCAAACCAATAAAATTACGCCACGTAGTATATTTTAGAGTGTAAAGTTGATAAATTAACATATAAGGTTTATATTTTAGGGTGTAGAATTTTATTCAAATAATAAACTATTAAAATAAGTAATTAATTAATTATAATGTGTTATTTTTGTATTGGTTTGAATGTGACTTATCATAATATCATTGGCTTGGGATACAGTGATGTGGTTTGTCAGGCATATTCTATAACTTTTCCATTTATAGTTTAGTTTTGGCAAGAAAATTTAAAATACGCTATGGACACCCCATAATCAGCGTGCCAAACCAATCAAAACACATCATATAATATATTTTCGGCTCTAGAGTTTATAAATAGCTTTTAAGGTTTATATTTTAGGTTTTTAGAGTTTTTTTTAGGGTATAACATTTTATTTAAATAATTAATTATTAAATACTTAATTATCGGTTTGACACACGGATGATATGACGTGCCCGACGTACAATAAAATTTATTAGTTTTGGTTTTTTTTTTTTAGGCCATTTTTTGGAGAAAGCTTAGAATATACTTGGCCCACCACGTTATCCATGTGTCAAACCAATAGAATCATACAATGTAATATATTTTAGGATCTAAGTTTTTATTTTAAAATATAAAATTTTATATAAATAATTAATTAATTACTATATATATATATATATATGTTGTGATAGTTTAATTAGTTTGACATAAGAACTTGAGTTCCCTTTTACCCTGTTCTAGGTCTATACCAACGAGAACTACTATTGAATTATAATCTATTGGTAATTATCAATAAATTTTTGGATGAAAAAAATTAAACTTGGATTTTTACCATTGGCGATTTTGTACAATGTTGGTAAAATAATTTTTTTATGAATAACCTTGAAGACTAAAATGACCACAATGGCATCCTTCTATTTTTATTTTCAGGAATTTGACTATTATTAAACAAGTTTGTTAGATATATGTATGCTTTACAAGCTCGGTAGTAAATGCCGCGTTAGTTTGTTTTTTTTTTTTGGTAATATCACCGGTTTCTGGACACTACATTAATAATTCTGTCTATGGTTTGTATTATTGGATGATTGACATGCCATTAGTTATAATGACGTATTAGGTATTCAACAATGCTAATCATTTTTTTAGTTCCACAATAGAAATCTTCTTAATTTTGAGATAAATTGTGGTTTAAGTATGTGTGAGGCACTTTTTTGTTAGACTTTGCATAGTGATGTTTTCTTATTGAATTTTGTCTTCCACTCAACTAATTCAACAGTTTTGAGTAAAACAAGATTTCATTGAAAACTTATTCTAATTAATCCCTCTATTCTTATATTTAAAAGCTAGCTGTAAAGTAATCCTTATGATAGTGCCTTTTGCATTCAAAGAACAGGTCAAGAAGTCATACAGCGAGGTAAGACTGAGTTTGGACTCACCGAGACAGAAACGATCCACAACCTGCTCTTTATACTCGGGTTCAATGCATTTGGTGGCTTTTCTGTATTTATTCCTAATCTACTCGGCACTATAGCCAGTGATACCACTGGCTTACAACAAAAACTACGAAAAGAAGTCAGGGAAAATGGGGGGCCGAGTTTATCATTTGACTCGGTGAAAGATATGCCACTCGTTCAATCTGTGGTTTACGAAACGCTTCGACTCAACCCGCCCGTTCCACTCCAGTACGCCCGAGCTAGGAAAGACTTTCAACTGAGTTCACATGACTCGGTGTATGAAGTAAAAAAGGGTGAGTTATTATGTGGATATCAACCTTTAGCAATGAAAGATTCCAAGATTTTTGAGGACCCGGAGACCTTTAAACCGGACCGGTTCATGGGTTCGGGTGAAAAGTTACTCAATTATTTATACTGGTCAAATGGGCCACAAACCGGGGCACCCAGTGAGACGAATAAACAATGTGCAGGAAAGGATTATGTGACAATGAGTGCCTGTTTGATAGTGGCACAATTGTTTAGAAGGTATGATTCTATTGCTGGGACATCCAGTTCAATCACAGCCGTTGAAAAGGCTACAAAATGATGATGCATTGGTTGTGAATGTGGGATTATAAATTAATGTATCGTTACGTAATTTAGCATGGAACTAGCTAGTATTGGAGGGTGCATGTCTTTAATAAACCAAGATTTCACATAAAATTTTATGTTACTTGACCATATTATTATTATATATATATCAATTCTATTGCATGACAAAGTGTACAGTGAATTTAATGGAGGGCAAAAGCCAAGTTTTGGCACCTATACTTCTCTTTTTTTTTCTAATTAAGCCTCTTTACTCTTATTTGGACTTAGTTAATCCCCCTGTAATTGAGTATCTGAATCTATAACTATAAAATTTCACAGATGAGATTGAAAATTTTAGTTTAAATTGAAGGCCAAAACAATCTATTACCGCATTTTTAATGTTAGGATTCAAAATCTCACACTTCATTTGGCTCTTAATTATAATAAAAATTGTAAAATTTATATAAATTTTAGATATTTAATTTTTTCGTCTATCTGCAAATTTTTTATAAAAGTATTAGTCGGTACGTATGAAAGCAAAAATATGAGTTTTGCCATTTGATGGATGGGATCAATTCAAAATAGTAATAAAATATAGGAAAACTAGCTACTTATTTTATTTACGAGTTTGCCATTTATGTACGAGGCCCACCATATTGAGCCTTTGAACTCCCATTGTATCATGGGAAATTGCCACAATTACATTGTTTTGAATTTTTTTTTTTCTTTTCTTACGCAGTCTCCTTTTCATAAATATGTTTTTTTTTTTTTTTTTTTTTTTTTTTCCGTTTCTCACATCTTTACGCCTTTCTTCTTCCTTTTCCCATTTTTACGCTTTTTTTCTCCTTTCTCTCTTTCTCCAGTTTCTTCTTCTTCGAACCTTCACCCAAGTTTCCCCAACTAAACCCTTGTTCATTCCCAACATCTGCGATTATTTTTTTGTTTTTGTTTTTGCTTTCGGTTTTGGTATTTTCATTCTATTCTTCTCAGTCCAATCTCTTCAACTCTTCTCACTGATTTCGATTATTCAATGTTCATGGTTTATTGATAATTTGAAATCGTGTTGGTTTTCATCTCTACGGTTAACGTTTTTGTTCTATCAATGGGAAAAAAACCCTAATTTTGAGGTAATTTTTTGAATTTCACAAAAACATTGATGACTGATGCTCTGTTTTCATTTGATTATGTGGTTTTTCTTTTGGAATTACCATGCACTAGTGGTGTTTAACAATTTGTTTACATTAATTTGAAATTTTGAACTCTTGACCTTCAGTTCATGGAGCTACAATTTTCTGGATGGTGCTTATTCTTAGTTTTTCCCCGATACTAATAGCAATTGATACTAAGATTTTTGTTTTGAAATTGTTATAAGAATCATCGTTTTTGGTTTCTCATTTTGTAACGATTTCAGTTTGATACACTGATTATATCTTAGTTATACATTGTGATATACTAATTATACCTTAGTTATACTTATTGATACATTGAACCTTAGTGATACATATTAATACACTGATTATAACTTAGTTACACCTTGTGATACACTGATACATTGATTATACATTAGTTATATCTTCTGATACACTGATTATACCCTAGTTATACCTTGTGATACACTGATTATACCTTAGTTATACTTACGGATACACCGATTATACCTTAGCTATACCTTCTGATACACTAATTATACCTTAGTTATACCTTCTGATACACTGATTATACCTTAGTTATACTTACTAATACATTGAACCTAAGTGATACCTTCTGATACATTGATTATACCTTAGTTATATATACTGATACACTGATTATACCTTAGTTATATCTCAGTGATACCTTTTGATACACTGATTATACCTTAGTTATACCTCAGTGATACCTTTTGATACACTTAGAGGTGGCCACAATTCAGGAACCGCCGATTAAGGTTCAAGAAATCCTCGAACCTGAACCTTAACCTTCAAAACGGATGAACCGCCGGTTCGGTTTAAGTTCAGGGTTTGACAAGGTTCAGGATCAACCCTTTTCAATAAACATTTAGAATTCAATTTGCGTGTGGTTTCGATGTAGACATTTCTCGATAAATTATTAATATACGTAACAAAATAATATAATTTTTCAAATATTAAAAACAACTTACATTTTTTATTTTACAATTAATAATTTAAATAATATAAAAATTATTACAGAAATATAACTTATACAAATACTCCATTTATTTCTCTTACACCTTTAAAAAGAAAATCAAGTGAAAGAAGTTAAACATGTTAAAAGAGAGAGAGAGAGAGAGAGAGAGAGAGAGAGAGAGAGAAAGGGCTTGAACTTAATTTTATTAAGTTGCCTACATATCCTCAGGGTTAGAGGAATCAACGCCCATGTAGTTCTCTTACCTTCAAAATTAAGTAGGAACCCCGCTTACCTAACTCGAGTCACCCGGTTAGGAAGTGGGAGGAATTGTTGTAGTATCTCTAACATACTCGTCGGATGATGATGATGGAGCGATGTTGGATTGAGTTCTTAATTCCGCCTTTTTCCAATCATTCACACAAACTTGTTTTTCTAATGATTCGGGTGCCATCTTCGATCTTTTTGAGTCTAGAATATTTCCCCCTATACTAAATGTTTGCTCCACCGAAACTGTTGAGGCGGGAACGGCAAAAATTTGAGCCGCTATCTTCGCTAGTGTTGGAAATGTCCTCTTATGTCTTTTCCACCAATCTAAGATGTCGAATTCTACATCTGTGGTATCACCAAACTCATAAATAGTTGTTAGATAAATGTCGAGCTCTGAATGTAAGCTCAAATGCCTTGGTTTTTTAGACCTTTCCATCATAAATTTTGTTACCATTCTTAATGCATTGGAGTTTGATGGGATTGGGGTGAATGAACATTATCAGTAACATGAAAATGACCAAATAAATCATTAACAAAAGATTTAACTCTCAAAATCAATCAACTGACATCAATATCTTCTAATCCTAACAATTCATAATAATTTTCTAACATCTCTTGTAAATCATCATATTTAAATCTAGGATAAAAAGGACAAGCAATAAGATAAATATCGGGAATTATTTTGTAATAACTTAACCATTTCGATTTCATTTGTTGAATGGCTTCATGAATTTCAAAAATTTTTTCACCCTCATTTAATGCACATGCAATATTCAATGCTTCAACATAAAATAAATGAGAACTTGGTTTATACACATGACTAAAAGTGGAAGTTGCATCATTAAAAACTCTAAAAATTTTCCATAACTTTAGCACATAAATCCCAATTTTGTGGTAAAGTTCCAACGATGACCAACATCTTTTGAAAAATGTTTTGGATGCACGTTATTTTATTCACAAAATTTTAACCGATTTCTTGTTACATTAGGATGTACCCAAATATATTTAATAACATCTCTTATTGGTTTAATTAAATTAACCATTACACGTAAACCATTTTGCACACATAAGTTTCAAACATGGCATACACATCTTACATGAAAAAATTTTCCTCCAAAATTTGGTTCACAAATAGATTTCAATTCATTTATTGAAGCATTATTACTAGATGCATTATCAAAAGAAATCGAAAAAACTCTATAAACTAATCTATATTCTTCTAAAATGGTATGAATTATTTTACATATATTATGTACGGAATGTGAATCGTCAAATTCTCTCAAAGCTAAAAGTCTTTTGTTCAATTCAAAATTTTCATTAATGAAATGACATGTAAGACCCATGTAAGAATGAATTGAATTATGATCACTCCAAATATCACTACAAATAGAAACATGTAAATAATTATTACTAAAATAATTCACTAAATCATGTTTTCTTTTTTTTACAAGCTTTAATCAAATTTCTCTTAAGTGATGTTCTAGGTATTTTTTTTAAATGCAGGTTGGACATCTCGACTAATCCAATCATTAATACCAACTCTTTCACCAAAACTAAAAGATAATGAATCTACCAAAATAGCTTCTGCTAAACCATAAGTACTAGTAGCATGATCATAACGAAATAAACTCGGAGGTTGAGAAGAAGATGATGCAAACCCGGATAATTGCGTTTGTCTCGGCACCATTCCTATTTTTTCGGGGTGTTTATTTTGAAGATGTCGCGTCAAAGTCCCGTAGCCTCCTCCCACTTTCCAATCATACTTAGTACTACAATAATTACAAATTGCATCTAATTTATTATTAGATTTTATAGGACCCTTCTTAAAATGTTTTGTAAAAATTTGGGAAGTAAGAACTCTTCCTCCCGCTCCCCCCCTCTTGGGTAGGAATAGGTTGAGTTTCACCCTGTTGCGTTCCCAAATTTTCAACATCAATATTTTCATAATTTGCCATATTGTTAGTAAAATTTAAAATAAATACTTGTAAAAATAATGTAATAATATAACCTATAAAATAAATTTTTTAAAAAAACTTTTAAATAATATAATGTAGAATCATAAAATGATTTGTAATAAAATGATTTGTAAAAAAATGTAAATGAACAAATTAACTAGTAAATAATATAATGTAGAATATTAAAACAACTTGTAAAATGTAAATGAAAGTGTGAAAAAATTGGATATAATAGAGAGAGAGAGAGAGAGTATGTGTGTAAAGAATGGTGTGAAAAAAATTAAAAAAGAGATCACGTATTTATAGAGAGTAAATTTAAAAAAAAAAAGGAAAAAAAAAAGAGATTCCCAACCGTTGGCAACGGTTGGATTTGAAATGAAACGTCTCTTTTTCTCCCTTTTCTCAAGAAAAGAGCATAGCTGTGCTCTGCCCTTTTCTTAAACGAGACAAATTGCTAGTTCAAAGGTTCAGGGATTGATTAACCCTGAACCTTAACCTTTTTTTCTTTGAACCGGTTTTCATTCGGTCTGATCTGGTCTGGTTTGGTGGGTTCAGGTTCAATTTGGCCACCTCTAGATACACTGATTATACCTTAGTTATACCTTCTGATACACTGATTATACTTTAGTTATACCTGTAATACACTTATTATACCTTAGATATACTTATTGAGACACTGAACCTTAGTGTTACCTTTTAATACACTAATTATAACTTAGTTATACCTTGTGATACACTGATACACCCATTATACCTTAGTTATACCTTCTGATACACTGATTATACATTATTTATACTTACTGATACACTAATTATACCTTAGTTATACCTTCTGATTACTGATTATACCTTAGTTATACCTTGTGATACGCTAATTATACTTTAGTTATAGTTACCGATACACTAATTATACCTTAGTTATACATTTTGATATACTGATTATATATAATTTATACTTACTGATACATTAATATGTTGGAGATGCCCTAGTCCCGAGGCATTGGTCCTTTTATTTGTATTATACATTTATTGGATTTATGTATTATACTCATTTGTGTTATTAATAAAGGCATCAATTCATTTATTATATTTATCTTGTGCAATATATTAAATGAAGTATCCAATGGACAGATCTATATCCATGATGACAAGTGTCATGCACTTGGCAGTAAGACCATGGATAGGGTAAACGATATGACCATGAATAGATCTGTAGTCTGTTCCAGTCATGGGAATGAATGGAACAAGAGACTATCATTAACTTGGTTGTATGGCAGTGTCTTACCGGTCATTGGACATGGAATGTCAATCAAGTTAATGAGTACATGCATAAGGGGCATGGTACTGGATAGATCCACTAAACAAGAAATCCACATGGTATAGTATCACAAGTGATTCTCGTGTAGTACTTGTATGGATCCTTTGACCTGACCATATGATGGTGTTACATGTGAGGTCGCATACTTAGGGGTACGCCTAAAGGGCCTGTAATAGGGTGCCAAGTATAGGTACTTTCGGGTATGTCACTTAGCATGGTAATACTATGGATATGCAGAAGGGATTTGTCACTCAGTAGTCCACTGGGAAGATATCACCGGCCTCTTGATGAATGCAACTGATAAGAGTGTGGCCACACCCAAACAAGTGGGAACTTGTTTGTGAGCTTCAGTGCATTCGGAATCAAGTTAATGTCCGGACACAGAAGAGGGTGATCAATCCATGCCTCTGTGTTGGACACCGATATCAATGACATGGGATATACAAGTTTAAACTACAGGGTTATGATAACAGTTAGACTGCCATCTCCATCTTAATTGGGGGCTGCAGTGGCTTGCTAGAGCCCAACTGCAGTCTGTGGGCCATAGGCCCACTGCCAACATAAAGATGGGCCCACGGGATTGTACACATTGAGCGACTGAACACCGACTTAAAGAATCACATGTATACTTGGAGTATACACACTAGAGAGAGATGTGTATATATATTAATTATATTATAAGGATCAATTGGATTGATCATTATAATAAAAATTAATATTTGGCTTTACATAATTAATTGGATTAATTATAAATTTATTTCCTAGGTGGAAATATTCATATGTATAGGTTTACATATGAATTTGTTTTATGAAGATTTAATTTTAATTTGATGGATTAAATTAATTGGTCAAACTAATTTTAATTTAAGTGTAAATAATATATTACTTGGAGTAATATATTAGATACATGGGTTAATTAAAATTGGGCTTGAAATTGATTTAAACAGACTAATTAAAATAGGTTTGGGCCTGAATCAAAAGCAGGAAGCTCACACAGACACAGAAGCCAAAATGGGCCTAAATTCCCATAAGGGAATTTAGAAACCCTAGGGTCAAAACCCTAGGGAAGAATTCGGCCAACACACACTAGTGTGGTAGCCACCATTTGGCCGAATTCCCAAGCCTCCTCCCTCTCCAAAATTTTGTGATTTTCCGACGCTAGCACGGGTGGTGTTCGTTAGGCGTTCGTGTACGAAAACGAGGAGGGAATCTAATTTGATTTCTGCAGTCTTCATCCATCTCTTGAAAAAGGTATTCCAGATAAGAATTTAGTCTCTTTCTATTTCAATTTTATGTTTTACAATTTCCATTTCAATTGCTCCTCGGACTGGATTTGAGGAAATCATCGCGTTCTTCCACTTTTATCGGGTGATTTCCGGTGAAAAATCCCAACAGTGGTATTAGAGCAGGCTTTTGATCCGTGGAAATTGTTAAAGTTGGTTGAATCCCATGTTTTAAAATTGGATATTTTTTATTGGGGTTCTTGGTTTGGGTTTAAGATTTTTCCCATTTGTTTTGTACAATTGAAATTAAATTTGCATATAGGTTTATGTTAGTTTAATTAAATTGTATGATTTTGGAATTCTTGGTGAATTTCTTATTGTTGATGAATGCAATATTTTGTTTGTTCATTTTTTTTATTTCTGTTAAAAAAAAAAAATCTGGCTCTCGGGGTGCGGGGCCGCCGGAGCAGCGGGCTGCTGCTAGGGCAACTCTGTTGCCCTAGTTGCAGCAGGCCGGGCCCAATGTTTTGGATTTGGCGGGTCTTGGGCCCGGGACCCAGTTTTGAAATTTTAATTGGTTTTAAAATTCGTGTGTTTAAATTTATGCAATTTAAATGCGTGTGGTTTCTTGAATGAAATTTTATTTTATTCATGTGATATTAATTTTGGAAATTAATATGGTTAATTGAAATTGGTTCGGGTAATTTTGGCACAATTACTTGGACGACTGAATTGGACCCATGGTTTTCCAATTCCAGTGGGAGCAGTTGGATTGCCTGGGCTGGAGGCCCAAAGCCCGTTAAGGGTTAGAACCATGGTGGGCCAAAATTGGCGATTTCTATATAATGGCTTGGACATAATTGAAATGGGCTTAAATCATGCATTATAACATGCTTATGAATTATATGTATTGGATGCATATGTATGATTAAATGTTTGTATGGTTGGATGCTATTGGGCCTTGTACAAGATGGGTTGTATTTTTCTTTTTGGGTAAATACGGCCTGTGTGTCGTTTTTCTTTTTTAATGTAATTTTATTTTATTCAATTATTATAAAATTTGTAAAAGAAGAAGCCCATGGAGTGATGAGCCCAAGTGGATGCAAGCGCAAGTGGAGGTGCAAGCCTAGAAGGAAAAGATGGAGGCCCACCTGATATTTATTTCTAGTATAGGTTTACTAGAATAATATTAGGATGTAATATAGGCCCATAGCAATCCATTTTACTTTTATTTAATTATGCTTTATGTTCATTTGCATGTATGAATGTATGATCCAACAGCAATTTCACCCGCCTTATGTATGTAAGCCGTTATAAATTGAATCTAATAACCAAATGGAATTACTAAGTCGCTTAAAAGTGCTTCCCTCATTCAAAACCGACTCGAAGTGGGAATAGGCCAGTTGTAGACCATGCCCTCGCAGGATACACTGGAATATTGTCACTTTGTATTGGGTTAGAGTATGGGATACTCTAACACTTGAATGGAGGTTTTGACTTAGCATGGGTAGTAGGATTCTCCTGGCCCTAAGCACATATGGGTAAGTGCCAACAAGCCCATCAAACCGAGAGTCCCTAGGTTGGGATTGGACGTCGTTCCTACCTAAATAATTAAGGTATAGTTGTACCAAACCCTCGTTTGGCTATATCTTGATGAAATATGGATCTCAGCCCATGAGCCCAACAACGCGGTTTAAATTAATAACATGATTCATTATTAATTTCATATGGGAATAATAAATTAAAGTCCTTTATTAACACTCTAAATGTTTTTCTGTGTAGAAACTCTTAAATGGCAAACAACAATACCTTATCACTGTGATCTATTCTTGAAAAGGACAAGCTTTCCGGTCCTAACTTTTTGGACTGGTCGAGGAACTTAAGAATTGTTCTAAGACAAGAGTCAAAAGAGTATGTACTGGAAAGGCCTGTACCGGCTGCGCCTCAAGGACGTAATCCACCGGCTGCCCAGCTGGAGGAATACAAGGCGCATGTCAAGGATAATAGGGATGTGACATGCCTTATGTTGGCCTGTATGGTCCCCGAACTGCAAAAACAGTTTATGGACCATCAAGCCAATGCTATGATAACAACTCTAAACGAGATGTTTCAGGAGCAAGCTCGTCAGGAAAGGTACCTGACCAATAAGGCATTCCACTCTTATAAGATGGGGGCCGGGACATCTGTGAGCACACATGTGCTTAAGATGAAAGGCTATTTGGACACTTTGGCCCGTTTCGGATCGTCTATCTCTCAGGAGTTGGCGGTGGACACAATCCTTGCATCTTTGCCAGATTCTTATGATCAGTTCATCCTAAACTACAACATGCAAGGGATGAACCGCATTGTCAGTGAGCTGCATGGGATGCTTAAGCTTACTGAGCAGTCGATCAAAAAGACTCCGCCGGTGCTGCTGGTCAACAAAGGGAACCCTCCTGTTACCAAGGGTAAGGCCAAGGAAAAAGACAAGGCCAAGGCCAAGAAGGCTAAGGCTAAGAAGGCCAGGGCCCAACCCAAGGCCCAGCAGAAGGCAGGTCCTGAAGATGTCTGTTTCGGGGTGTAGACAGACAGGCCATTGGAAGAGATCATGTCCAAGGCTGATGGGAGAGTAAAGAAGGGGCCAAGGTGCGTTCTCTTCAGGTATTTATGTTATAGATATTAACCTTACTATTTCAACATCCTGGCTATTGGATACTGGATGTGGTTCTCACATTTGTTGCAATGTGCAGGGACTTAAGAACAGAAGGTCATTAGGGTCGGGAGAGGTGGACTTGCGGGTCGAAAATGGAGCAAGGGTTGTTGCCATAGAGATCGGCGAATATCACCTTGTGATGCCCAGCGGATTGGTTTTAATTTTGGAACATTGTTATTTTGTATCTGCTATGTGCAGGAATATTATTTATGTATTAATGTTGGATATTTCTGGATTTAATTTTACTATTTCTAATGGTAGAATTTCTTTATCTAGAGAGGGATTATTTTATGGAGAAGCTCTATTAAATAATGGCCTATATATCCTAGACTTAAATGAAACCAATCATGTCTATAACATAAACACTAAAAGGGTTAAGCCTAACGAACTTAATCCTGTCTACCTATGGGATTGTCGTCTTAGCCACATAAACGAGAAACGCATAGCTAGGCTTCACAAAGCTGGAGTCTTTGGGTCATCTGACTTGGAGTCAATTGATACATGCGAGTCATGTTTACGAGGCAAGATGACTAAGACACCTTTTAGCAAGAAGGCTGAAAGGGCCACTGGCTTATTGGACCTAATACATTCAGATGTATGTGGACCCATGAGCGCAGCGACCAGAGGTGGACACCTGTACTTCGTCACGTTCACGGATGATTTCAGCAGATATGGCTATGTCTATCTGATGAAACACAAGTCCGAGACCCTTGATAGGTTCAAGGACTTTAGGAACGAGGTACAGAACCAGCTAGGCAGGAATATCAAAACCCTTCGGTCGAACCAAGGCGGTGAGTGTATGAGCCAAGAGTTTGACTCATACTTGAGAGAGTATGGAATAGTTCCACAGCTCACTCCTCCCGGAACACCACAATGGAATGTGGTGTCCGAACGGAGGAATAGGACCCTATTGGACATGGTCCGCTCAATGATGAGTCAAGCCTCTCTCCCAATTAGTTTCTGGGGACACGCCCTTGAGACAGTAGCTCTCATCTTAAATAATACTCAGACTAAGGCAGTGGAAAAGACCCCATATCAGATATGGACGGGCAAGGAGCCCAATGTGTCGTTCTTAAGGATTTGGGGATGTGAAGCAGATGTCAAGAAATTGACTAGTGGCAAGTTGGAGCCCAAAACCGATAAATGCCTGTTTGTGGGCTACCCTAGGGAAACCAAAGGGTATTACTTCTACAACCCCGCCGAGAACAAGGTGTTTGTGGCAAGGAAGGGGGTCTTTCTAGAAAAAGAGTTCCTTTCCAAGAAAGACAGTGGGAGCAATGTTGAACTCAGGGAAGTTCAAGGTCCACAAGCTCCTGAAGAGGATAACTCGGAGGCCCAGGTGGAGCTTCCACAAGCGGAAACACCAACCTAGGCCGCACAAGAACCTAGAAGGTCTGGTAGGGATCGTCGAGAGCCGAAGAGGTATGGTTTCCTCATCACCGATGATCAAACTCTTCTCATCTGGGATGAGGAAGAACCCAAAACCTACCAGGAGGCTATGGCTAGTCCACAATCTGCGAATTGGCGTAAAGCCATGGAGGCAGAAATGCAATCTATGTACGATAACCAAGTTTGGAACTTAGTTGATCCACCTCCGGGTGCTAAGGTAATAGGTTGCAAGTGGTGCTACAAGCTAAAAGCTGATAATACCTTCAAGGGGTATCTGGTTGCAAAAGGTTTCAGACAAGTCCATCGAATAGACTATGATGAAACTTTCTCACCAGTATCCATGCTCAAATCCATCAGGATACTACTGGCCATAGCCGCATGGTATGACTTTGAGGTATGGTAGATGGATGTCAAAACCGCTTTCCTTAATGGAAAGCTACTCGAGGATGTGTACAAGACACAACCTGAGGGTCTTATCGATCCAAAGTATCCAGGAAGGGTATGCAAACTTCAAAGGTCCATTTATGGACTGAAGCAAGCATCCCGAAGTTGGAATCTAAGATTCAATGAGGCCATAAAGGAGTATGGCTTCATACAGAATCAAGATGAGCCCTGTGTGTATAAGAGGACTAGTGGGAGCATTGTCACATTCTTGGTACTTTATGTAGACGACATCCTACTTATTGGAAGCGACATACCTACACTGCAAGGGGTAAAGCAGTGGCTGAGTAAGTGCTTCGCAATGAAGGACTTAGGCGAAGCTGAGATGATCCTAGGGATCAGGATCTACAGGGATAGATCAAATCGGCTTCTGGGCCTAAGTCAGGCCTCGTACATAGACAAAGTTCTGAAAAGGTTCAGCATGGATCGGGCCAAGAAAGGTTTCTTGCCAATGGGCCATGGGCTGAAACTTAGTAAGAAACACTGTCCTAAAACAAGGGAGGACAGGGAAAACATGAAATTGGTTCCATATGCTTCGGCTATAGGATCAATTATGTACTCCATGTTATGTACGAGACCTGATGTCGCCTTTGCACTAAGTATGATGAGCCGGTACCAGTAGGATCCCGGGAAGGATCACTGGAGAGCTGTCAAGGCAATCCTCAAGTACCTTAACCGGACTAAGGATAGCTTCTTGGTGTATGGAGGTCAGGAAGTACTATCAGTTACTGGGTACACTGATGCAAGCTTCCAGACCGACCAGGATGAGCACCAATCGCAGTCTAGATATGTGTTTTTGCTAAATGGTGGTGCTGTAAGCTGGAGGAGCTCAAAGCAGCCAACCATCGCAGACTCTACAACAAAAGCTGAGTACATCGCGGCGTGTGATGCAGCAAAGAAAGCTATATAGATAAGGAAGTTTATCACTGAGTTGGGAGTAGTACCAACTATCCAAGACCCAATTGATATCTTCTGTGACAACAATGGGGCTGTTGCACAAGCTAAGGAGCCCCGGTCACATAAGAACGCAAAGCACGTGCTCAGAAAGTTTCACCTCATACGAGAAATCACGGAGAGAGGTGACATTGCATTACATAGAGTGAACACCGAGGATAATGTCGCGGATCCGTTGACCAAGGCGCTGGCTCAGCCCAAGCACGAGGGTCATACTAGGTCTATAGGGATTAGGCCCATGGCTAGTTGGAACTAGTGCAAGTGGGAGATTGTTGGAAATGCCCTAGTCCCGAGGCATTGGTCCTTGTATTTGTATTATACATTTATTGGATTTATGTATTATACTCATTTGTGTTATTAATAAAGGCATCAATTCATTTATTATATTTATCTTGTGCAATATATTAAATGAAGTATCCAATGGACATATATATATATCCATGATGACAAGTGCCATGCACTTGGCAGTAAGACCATGGATAGGGTAAATGATATGAACATGAATAGATCCGTAGTCTGTTCCAGTCATGGGAATGAATGGAACAAGAGACTATCATTAACTTGGTTATATGGCGGTGTCTTACCGGTCATTGGACATGGAATGTCAACCAAGTTAATGGGTACATGCATAAGGGGCATGGTACTGGATAAATCCACTAAACGAGAAATCCACATGGTATAGTATCACAAGTGATTCTCGTGTAGTAATTGTATGGATCCTTTGACCTGACCATATGATGGTGTTACATGTGAGGTCGCATACTTAGGGGTACGCCTAAAGGGCCTGTAATAGGGTGCCAAGTATGGGTACTTTCGGGTATGTCACTTAGCATGGTAATACTATGGATATGCAGAAGGGATTTGTCACTCAGTAGTCCACTGGGAAGATGTCACCGGCCTCTTGATGAATGCAACTGATAAGAGTGTGGCCACACCCAAACAAGTGGGAACTTGTTTGTGAGCTTTAGTGCATTCGGAATCAAGTTAATGTCCGGACACAGAAGAGGGTGATCAATCCATGCCTCTGTGTTGGACACCGATATCAATGACATGGGATATACAAGTTTAAACTATAGGGTTATGATAACAGTTAGACTGCCATCTCCATCTTAATTGGGGGTTGCAGTGGCTTGTTAGAGCCCAACTGCAGTCTGTGGGCCATAGGCCCACTGCCAACATAAAGATGGGCCCATGAGATCGTACACATTGAGCGACTGAACACCGACTTAAGGAATCACATGTATACTTGGAGTATACACACTAAAGAGAGAGGTGTATATATATTAATTATATTATAAGGATCAATTGGATTGATCATTATAATAAAAATTAATATTTGGCTTTACATAATTAATTGGATTAATTATGAATTTATTTCCTAGGTGGAAATATTCATATGTATAGGTTTACATATGAATTTGTTTTGTGAAGACTTAATTTTAATTTGATGGATTAAATTAATTGGTCAAACTAATTTTAATTTAAGTGTAAATAATATGTTACTTGGAGTAATATATTAAATACATGGGTTAATTAAAATTGGGCTTGAAATTGATTTAAACCAGACTAATTAAAAGAGGTTTGGGCCTGAATCAAAAGTAGGAAGCCCACACAGACACAGAAGCCAAACTGGGCCTAAATTCCCATAAGGGAATTTGGAAACCCTAGGGTTAAAACCCTAGGGAAGAATTCGGCCAACACACACTAGTGTGGTAGCCACCATTTGGCCGAATTCCCAAGCCTCCTCCCTCTCCGAAATTTTGTGATTTTCCGACGCTAGCACGGGTGGTGTTCGTTAGGCGTTCGTGTACGAAAACGAGGAGGGAATCTAATTTGATTTCTGCAGTCTTCATCCATCTCTTGAAAGAGATATTCCGGGTAAGAATTTAATCTCTTTCTATTTCAATTTTATGTTTTACAATTTCCATTTCAATTGCTCCTGAGACTGGATTTGAGGAAATCATTGCGTTCTTCCGCTTTTATCGGGTGATTTCCGGTGAAAAATCCCAACATAATACACTGGTTATACTTTAGTTTTACCTTCTGATACACTAATTATACCTTAGTTATACTTACTTATACATTGAACCTTAGTGATACCTTTTGATATACTGATTATAACTTAGTTATACCTTGTGATATATTGATTATACCCTAGTTATACTTACTGATACACTAATACAATGATTATACCTTAGTTATACCTTCTGATATACTGATTATACCTTAGTTATACTTACTGATACACTAATACAATGATTATACCTTGTGATACACTAATACATTGATTATACCTTAGTTATATCTTTTGATATACTAATACACTGATTCTACCTTAATTATATATTTTGATACACTAATTATATTTTAATTATACCTTTAGTCATATATAGTTTTCATACAAAAACCAAAAGTGAAAAAAATCGGAAAAATATATATATATGGATCTTGTTTCAAAAATTAAAAAAAAAAACGAAAATAACTTTCTAAAGTCACGTGATGAAAAAATGAATGAATTATGAAATAAATGCGAAAGTAGATTAAAATTATAAAAGAGGAGAGAGAAAAAGAAGGAATTGGATGAGGATATGGAAGATGGTATAAGGCATATTTTGAAATGTTTTTAAGGTATTTTTGAAAGAATTTCATGTTCACGTAGAAACAAAATGGGGGGCCAAATTGTATGTATTTTTGTAAAACTCCCTTGTATTATGCACAAGACCCCTGATGAACCATTTTTTTTAGGGAAATTATCACTTTTACGTTGTTTTAAGTTTTGTTTTTATCACATACCTTTCTTTATTTTTTTCAATGCCTCTTTTTCCTAGCCAAATTTTTCAAATACGTTCTTTTATTTTTAATTTTTTAAATACGTTCTTACAACATCCTGCAATTCACCCACTTTCCATTCTCAACAATATCATTTATCCTCACATCAACCTGCTGTCCCCGCGGCAAAGACAACATATTCACATTCACCGCCGCCCCCGCCACCAAGGCTCGCTGATTCGGTCGGTTACCGTTGCTGAGGACGCTGTTGCTATTACAGTCAACGCCGTTGTGGTGATGATTCAAGAGGTTAGGCTGGTACTGATAGGCGGACATGGATCTCGGATTCAGGTCGGATCTAGAGGCGATTCTGTTCGGATGCTTCTTTTTCCTGTCAATCGCGCTTCCCCTGCCCCACCGCTGACGGCAACCACCGTTTTCATGTCAGCGAACGCTATCTCCTTCTTTTCCTCAGGTTTTTCTCCTCTCTTTCTCTGAAAGTTTTATGTTTTGGTTATACTCTAATTTGGGTTCCTTGAGGATTACAGCGGAAGCATGGTTCATTTCCTTGCTGTGGTAGAGGCATTTCATTTATGACTCGGGCTGAGCAATCTTTGCCCACTTCAACTTCCCATTCTCAAGGTCTGTTATGTGTTTGATGAAATGCCTATTAGTTCTCTGTTATAAACATCTGCCATTTAGTTTATTAAACTATGATTTCTAATATCCTTCATTTGCAATTTGGTCCTGAAATTAAGGTTAAGTTGAATGGCATTTGATGAATGCTTAATTTATGAGGACTTATTAATTAATTAATTAATTAATTAATTATATTCTCAAGGGGAAATTCCTTTTTCAATTATTCATTAAAGAGGTGGTAGAAACTGTCTGCCTGCCAAGTGCTAGATTAATTGTTTAATAATAATATTAACTTGTATTGCTGGAATTAAGATCGGTTAAAAGGACCAAAGATAGCAAAAAATTGCTTTGGAATGTTTGTTGGACAAAGTGATATTTTATCAAGAACATCATAAGTAACAGAGAAGAACTCATACTTGTTGCCTGCAAAAGAAATCATTTTTCAAGAATATTGGAGTTCAGCTTGATTGCTATATATGACATAATCTAAGTTCGAATGGAATACGTGTAGTGTAATTGGCCATTAAAATTTTTTGCAATACTGATCATTTCATACTTTTGCAAAGTACAATCATTTGAGTGCACTTCTCTAGCTATTAGAAGGAACTAATGTTCATCATTTAATATTGTCAGCTTGCTGAATTATTAATAATGAATTTTCACACTATTGAATCCAATGATCCCATATCTCCATATATCTGTGTTTTTCGTAGCTTTTAGTCACAGAAGAGTATAAATTTTAAGCAATTGTGATTTCAGGAATTCTTTGTTCTTGACTATTTATTGCAATTCCTTCCACAAGACACAGATGAAATGTAATTAATGTAAGACTAGTGGGAGTATTTTGACATGGGAACTTTGAAACTGGATTGATAATGTAGCGTTGTTACTAGGAATTGCTTGATTGATATGTATGGGAAATGTGCTTCTGTTGAGGAGGCAATATGCGTTTTTGATGAAATTAACAATAAAGACATAATTTCTTGGAATTCAGTTATAGCAGCAAGTGCTAGAAGTGGAAGAATTGAATTGTCATTAGGCAAGGAGGGATTACCGTTGGTGCAATGGCTTACATTCCTCCACACAAGCGGCATTCACTTGACAAGGGGAAGCCATCACCACGTGGAATTGTGGAATTAATTAGTTGAGTTGCAGTAGATATTGTGTTTTTCTATGTACACAGTTCTATGTACTTACAGATGCATGTCAATTGTTGTATGTTTGTTGTTCAAGTGGTATTAGTTTCATTTTCTTTTCTCTTGTAGTCATCAAAGTCTGATGATTTTGGCTTGAGCTGTAATTTTGCAACATTAGTATTATCTTGTAATTTAGATTAGGTCCTTTTGTTCCTAATGTATTTATACACTTCTTATATATTATTATACATTGTTATACACTTTTTATACAATGTTATATGTTTATACACTTATTATACATTGTTATATACTGCTTATACATTATTATACACTGTTTATACACTTCTTATACACTACTTATACACTTTTTATTCATTGTTATACACTGTTATACACTTCTTATACACTGCTTATACATTGTTATACACTGTATACACTTCTTATACACTGCTTATACACCATTTATACAGTTATTATATACTGCTTATACATTTTTTATACACTGCTTATACATTGTTTATACACTACTTTTACACTGTTATATGTTTATACACTTATTATACATTGCTATACACTACTTATACATTATTATACACTGTTTATACACTACTTATACACTTCTTATACATTGTTATACACTGTTTATACACTGCTTATACATTGTTTATACACTACTTATATATTGTTATACATTATACACTTCTTATACAATGTTATATGTTTATACACTTATTATACATTATTTATACACTCTTTATACACTGTTTATACATTGTTTATACATTGTTTATATATTATTTATACACTGTTATACGTTGTTTATACATTATTTATACACTATTTATACATTGTTATACACTCTTTATACACTGTTTATACATTGTTTATACATTATTTATACATTGTTTATATACTGTTTATACACTGTTATAGATTTTTTATACATTATTTATACATTGTTTATACATTATACGCTGTTTATACATTTATTATACATTATTTATACATTGTTTATACACTGTTTATACACTGTTATAGATTTTTTATACATTATTTATACATTGTTTATACATTATACACTGTTTATACATTGTTTATACATTATTTATAATCTGTTATACATTGTTATACACTGTTTGTACACTGTTATAGATTTTTTATACGTTATTTATACATTGTTTATACATTATACACTGTTTATACATTTATTATACATTATTTATACACTGTTTATACACTGTTTTATACATTATTTATACATTGTTTATACATTATACACTGTTTATACATTATTTATAATCTGTTATACATTGTTATACACTGTTTATACACTGTTATAGATTTTTTATACATTGTTTATACATTATACACTGTTTATACATTTATTATACATTATTTATACATTGTTTATACACTGTTTATACACTGTTATAGATTTTTTATACATTATTTATATATTGTTTATACATTATACACTGTTTATACATTGTTTATACATTATTTATAATCTGTTATACATTGTTATACACTGTTTATACACTGTTATAGATTTTTTATACATTGTTTATACATTATACACTGTTTATACATTTATTATACATTATTTATACACTATTTATACACTGTTATCGATTTTTTATACATTATTTATACATTGTTTATACATTATACACTGTTTATACATTGTTTATACATTATTTATAATCTGTTATACATTGTTATACACTGTTTATACTATTCTTATACATTGTTATACATTATTATACACTTCTTATTTATTATTATACATAATTTATACATTGTTTATACACTTTATACATTGTTTATACACTGTTTATACATTGTTATACACTCTTTATACACTTGTTATACATTGTTATACCTTCTTGTATATTATTATACATTGGTTATACATTGTTATACAATGTTTATACACTTAGTATACATTGTTATACTTTCTTTATACACTGCTTATACATTATTATACACTATTTGTATATTAAGATACACTATTACATTGATTATACCTTAATTATACCTTAAGATACACTATTCTAGTGATTATACCTTAGTTATTCCTTATTTATACCTTATTTATACCCTAAGATACATTATTATATTGATTATACGTTACTTATACATTAATTATACCTTAAGTTACGCTATTACAGTGATTATACCTTTTTTATACCTTAATTATACCTTAAGATACACTATTACAGTAATTATACCTTAGTTATACCGTAATTATACCTTAAGATATACTATTACAGTAATTATACATTAGTTATACCTTAATTATACCTTAGTTATACCTTAAGATACACTATTACATTGATTATACATTAGTTATACCTTAATTATACATTAAGATACACTATTACAGTGTTTATACCTTAGTTATACTTTAATTATACCTTAGTTATAGATTAAGATACACAATTACAGTGATTATACTTTAATTATACCTTAGTTATACCTTAATATACAAAGGCATAATTAGTTATACTTTAGTGAAAAAAATATGTCGGAAAAAGTATATACATATGGACTTTGTTTCGAAGATAAAAAAAAAAATAAAAAAAACTTTCTAAAGTCGGATGACAAAAAAATAAACGGATTGAGAGATAAATATAAAATTAGATTTAAAATTATAAAAAAGGAGAGAGAAACGTGGACAAATTAGAGGATGTATTTTGGAGATTATAATTTTTTACTTTTGTTGTTTTTTGGGCAAAATTTACGTAAAACAGGAATAAGTTTTTTAGGTATTTTTGAAATCTTGGAAAGTTTTTTATGTATTTATGTAAACTTTTGATTTGTATGTAAAAAAGTTATATAGTGTGAAAAGGTAAGTATTTATGTAAAAACCCCTTTTTTTTACGTTAACTAGCTACTTAACAACAGCTTCATGATTTAACTCGACAGTCTGCCAAAGGCCCAATAATGGTATTTTGGATTGTTATGATTATTTTCAAGGGAGATTACCAAAAATACGTCAAATTTAACTTCAATTTTTTTATGTGTACGTTGTGTTATTCTTTGAATACGATCATTTGATTGTAAATTTATCCACTTTCTTTCCCCCCATGCGATTCTCTCTCCTCTTTTATATTTTTAACCCTAATTTTCTCATTTATTTTTTAACCCATTAATTTTTTTGCCACGCCACTTTAGAATGTTTTTATCATTTTTTTTTCTTTTCAAAATGAGATCCATATGTATATATTTTTTCGATTTTTTTTCCGATTTTCAAAAATGTATCAGAATTGTATCAGAAATGTATCAGAAATGATTTTATCTGTAGTGAGGAACTAAACTGGTTGTTTTTTTTTTATTGTTATGAACGCTAAATAAGAGCTAACCATAGAATAAAATATATTCTATCAATGTCTGTTTGTTGATATTTTCTGATACATTTATGATACAATTCTAATACTTCGCATATTATGTTTTATGTATTAATTCTACATGTTTTATCTGTAGTGAGGAATCACCTAAATTGATTTTTTTTTTTTTTATTATGAAGGATAAATAAAAGCTAATACATGTGGAATTAATATGGTATATAAAGTATCAGAAATGTATTAAAAATATATCAGAAAATTATCCGAACTGTATAAAAAATGTATACATATGGATCTGATACATTTTTTATAAGTTCTTATACAATTCTGATACATTTTTGACAATCGGAAAATAAAATAAAAAAATTATATACATATGGATCTCGTTTCGAAGATAAAAAGAAAACAAAAAGAACTTGCTAAAACGGAAGATAAATGAAAAAAATAACATTTAAATTGCAAAAGATTAAAGGGGATAGTATGAAACGTACTACAGGAATGTCTTATAGTTTAGAACATAAATTTGAGATTTTCAGCGCTTAATGTATTTTTGGGATAATTGTTGAAAGGGAAAAGTATAAAAAAAACCTCGTGGTTTTGCAGATCAAGCGCTGTGTTTCGAAACAGTACAAAAACATGACACGTGGTTTGACGATTTTGCAGATCAATGGTTTATCATTCAATACACTCCCCTAAAACTCTCTTATCCTTCAAAATTTCACCTGAAATTTTTCAAAGTTATTGATTAAAGTACAATAGACCTTTGTGTAAAAGTTTGAAATTTTTTTGGGAAGTGGGCATATTTTTATTAATTAATAATGCAAAAAAATGAAAAAAAAAATCATAAAAAAAAATTACCGAACAATATCCAAATTTGTAAAACTTGTTGTAAAGTTATTATGCGATGTGCATATGTTTTTCAGATATTTGTCAACAATTTTTCTATTTTTTATGATTTTTTTATTTTTTCCATTATTAATTAATAAAAATATACTCATATTTCAGAAAAATTTCAAACTTCCACACCAAAGTCTATTGTATTTTATTTAACAAACTTCCAAATTTTAGATATTTTCCGGCAATTTTTACATTTTCTATGATTTTTTATATATTTTTTACATCCATACCTGGATCCATTATACATTAATCAACAAACTTGAAAAATTTCAGACAAAATTTTAATGCTTAAGAGAGTTTTAGGAGAATATATTAGATGATATACCCTTAATATACAAAATTACCAAATCACGTGTCATAATTTTTTTTAACGTTTTCAAACACATCCCTTTATCTACAAACCAACTAAACCACAAGGGCTTTTTTTTTTTTTTTTTTTTATGAAAATAGGGGTATATTTATCTCATTACCCTATTTTCAAACTGTTATAACATTATCCATTGCAAACATAATATTGCAGAGTGACAAAAACATAAATTACTAAGCACTTCCACAGTTTTACATTTGGAAGATTGTTACAAAATAGAGCACATAAATTTAGCTAATGAACACATTTGCTTCAAGAAGCTCTCTAAAAACAAAGGGATCTATATTTGACTAATAAAAAATGAGAGGTAACATCTGATTTATACGAGGCCAACTTTACTATCAGAACTGCGAAACTTCATCATAACTAGCCACCTACAATGCACCATTCGTATGCAACATATCTTCTGTATCAGACCAAAATGGGTTTTTCTCTACATGGACTCGACGTTCCCTTGATACTGGACATTAGACCTCGCAACGCCTTCTTTCCATCCTCTCTGACGGGCCCTTGACTCCCACAATGCCGTCATTTTCTTCTGTGCTACTAATGCAGCTTCAGCTTTCTCCCTTGCTTCTTCACAGGTTTCCATCCCCGAATTGCATTTGTCTGCTTCCTTTTGATACTGGGACGTCATCTTCTTAGCCTCCAGCAGAGCCATGTCTGCTTTCCGATGATTCTCTGAAGCTTCAGCATCCCGCAGCTTCAATTCTTCTGTTAGTAAGTCTACAAAGTTCTTTTCTGTATCTTCACTTACTTCTGGATCGCGCTTTGCACAATCTGTACAGTATAAGCAAACTCAAATCAGAAACATTTAATTCCAGACACCAATCATGTCTATCCCTCATAAACAAATCTTCCATCAAGTGGTAATGAGGTAATAGAAATAACATTTTAGAAATATCAGGTCAACACAAATCACTAGTCAAAATAGTCCAAAGTATACAGGCACAACAAGAAAATTGCCCTTCAAGATTTCCATTAGCCATTTAGCCGTATATACTTTTGAGTTAAAACCTTGTAGAAAGCCCGATTCTAATTCAACATTTTTGAATATCACCTTGCCCTGGCCCTTCCCACGAGGTAAAATGTGCATTGGTATTGACATCGACAAAACATATGAATAAATTAACACAAAGACAACTATTTATTCAGTGGCTCAATGCAATAAGTATCCTTTCATTTTCATTTACTCGACCAGTCAACTCGTCAACAAACATCCTGACTGAACTTTACTACTCAGCTACTCTTTCTCGAGACAATATTCCTCATTGTCTCCATAACTCAATTCCCAAATGCTAGAGTAGTTAAGGATGACACACTAATCTGCAAGACCTATCACAATCCTCACTCACCTATGGCGTAATGAGGAGATAAGAAATAGTTGAATAGGTTGAGTTCTATACGAGGTTTAACTAGAAGTATATGGACCTGCGAGTTACCCACCTAAACATGTCAAAAAATAGTTGGGCAAGTTCAGGTGTCTGAGGTTTCCCTAAAAATATAGGGGCTGACTTAAAATATTAGGCCAGTGTTTCATATCTACCGAAAAAGATTTTTTGGCTAAAAAAGTTTGTCATAAACAAGGCAGAATTTTGCAGACACAAAAAATTGCAGCTAAGAAGTGGCACCCTGGAGATAATTAAGTTGTTTCTTCAAGATGCAGGCAAAGCACGCAGACACTAGAGAACAAATTAAAACACAAAATATTTTACCGATTTCCCTACTGCATTAACAACTTCTCTTTCAAACATTTGCACATAAAGTATTTGAACTATAGGATCAAAATGGCAAGTACAAAAGTTTTTATCCCTGTAGTGGAGCAAATGCCATTTTCGTCCAGTAACAAGTGAAATAATGAAACAAATAGTTACGGAGCCCCCAGTATCCTATTTCGGAAAGGCTTAACTTAAACATTGTTCCATATGCATCCAATGTGTACAAAAGGAGTTTCTTATGAGACAGAGGAGGCAATAATGGTGTGAGACTGTTTATTGAAACAAAGAGCAACAAGAATGATTGTACCTATTCTGAAGCAGCTAGTTTGTAGCATCTCAAAAATAAAATACATTCTCCAAAACAAACATGTAAAGACAGAAAGAAAAAAAATTACAGTTGTCAACAAAAAGTAAAAAAAAAAAAATACTTGAGAAACGGAAACAGTTTCATGCAATGACAGAGAACGGTCTAGCCCATTAGTTCAAATTAGGAAGCACAATGGGATTGTTAATCTTCTAGAAGGGGCCAAAAGGGTGAGCTATAGAGGGCATTTCTGGCATAGAATTGTAGAATTTATACGGTAGGAAGGCCGTGAGGCAGGGGGTAAAAAGTTTATGTTGTTGTTTGGCTCTTTGCAGAGTTTAGGCTCTACTCTCAGAGTAAAGAGGGAAATGTAACTTCCAGAGGGGTATTTGGGTTTAGGCTCAATTTATTCAGCTTTTGCTTTCTTTTCTTATTTCTATTAGTTCCTATATTGTAAGCTTGTTTCCCTTCTGTGTATTAGAGAAGAACTATCAATAAAAACTCTATTCCTCTATTTTATTGTGTCTGTGTGTTTGGTTTCTATCATGCAATAACACAAATCAGAATAACATAGATGTAACAAATACTTTTGGATAGAACATACATTTCAATCAAATTATTGTGACAAGAGTAGTTCTTTATGTTGTAGTTGGTTGTGGAGGATTCGAAGTTAAAACTCTCTACATAAAACTAATGGCCAGATAGGTGATCTTTATTCATGTATCCAGTTAAAGAGGGAAATATAAAATATGTACAATTGTATCCTTGTAACTAAATATTCTTGTTATGAGGTAAGAATATATCATGCCGGTTTCCTTATTGTGACTAAGTTTAAAGAAGGCTTTAAGTTTTCTGAATCAAAGTCAATTGTAACACTAGGTGTTGATACATCTTTAAGTGAAAATTACATGCCAACTGCGCAAGAAGAGAATGAAGAAGTTTCTTCCATTCCTACTTTAAAGCATGTACTTGTAGGACTAAGTAAAAGGTGAGAGCTTAAAATTAGTCAAATTTCAGAATCCGCCAAGACATAGTAAATAAAATTACATCCTATGCTACTTGAAGACAGGGAGACCAACCTGCAAAGGAAGCATTGCCAAATCCTGCATGGAAAATGAAGAAAAAGTCTCAGTAAATGCACATTGAATAACTAACAAACACAGCTCAAGCGATTCAAATTCATATGAATTGCACAGGAAACTCAGGGAAACTCATTTGACAGATTAAACAGATGAAGCTAGCATCATGAAATTTCACATAAAGAAACATGCTAGTTTACACATAAGAATATCATATCACAAACTGACTTCATTATTAAACCAAAACCCATGCACAGATCAATAGTCCCAATATTTTACTGAACTTTACAATTGATTGAGGAAAATTGCAGCATGATGCAGAACAAGTATTGAACATAACAATAAAGCAAGAGTAGATATGAACTCCGGACTAATGTTTGGGACAAGCAGTTGACAAACACAACAATTGCTTTGGCAAATCATTGATCTGCATTTTGATTAAGGTCCAGAGAAATACAATAAGTGAAGATAGAAAATGGAACAATTTACTAATAACATCCTGCAGCAAATCTAAGCATGTTCTTTACTTTTACTAATTATCAGAACAATTTACTAACAAAATGCTAAATTACAATTTACTAACAAAATGCTAAATTACTTAAGCGGATCTGGAATCGGGCAAATTCGTATCAATGAAGATTTAATTTTGGTCAAAATAGTCGAAGCAAATGACAAAATAGAATATAAGACAATGAGAAAAGAAGCAGGATTGAAGAGATCTAAAAGGGGAAAAGGAATGACCTTGAGGAAGGGAAAGAAGAGGCTGAGAAGAGCAATCACAAACGCAAGGAGAGCAAGAGGGAGAGGAAGAAGAGTGGGTGACAGCAGCTAAGCCTTCTTTGAAGTGCCAATAGAGAGGAGGACCAAGAATGTAAGCAGCTATGCATAAACCCATCAAGGAGAGGACCAATTTCACCACCGCCGACTGATTCATAGCCATAGATGAGAAATCGGTTTGAAGGAGAAATGGATCTGAAAGAAGCCCAAATCAATTAAAAGGGAACATGGCACCGGCAATCAATGATCTTACGCGGCTTTGATATTTTACTGTTTATGCTTGCTGTTGTTTGTATTGTATTTCACCTCCTTTCACTTGTCAAAATTCTTCAGATCATCACCCAACTTTTATTTATTTATTTTTTTTAATTTAAAAAAACAAATGAACAAATTTGAAACAAAAATACAAAAATGGAAACCCTACATATAAGTAAAGGTAAACAAACCACAGTCTCTCTCAGATTTGGTCATATGATATATGTTCTAATTAACCTTCCGTTCTTTTTTTCATTATCTCAGTTTAAATTGATAATATAAAAGTTATTAAAAGATAAATTTATCCATTTTGGTCTCATGTGTAAATAATTTAAACTTTCCCACCTTAGTCAACTCCTCCTCCAAATTTTCAAAACTTATTTTAACATTCCTATATTGTGATTTGTCTTGCTATAAACTCATTCCATCAATTTTATGGAACATATCAAATACTCACGTTACTTAATTTAAGTAATTTTATGAGGTTCGGGCCAAATAGTGAAATTTTAATTAAAACTTATGTTGCATTTAGTGCTAATGTTTTAGGGGAGCTTCGAAATTCTATTTGTGTTTTGTTGGGTATGAAATAGGATGATCATAATGGAAATTATCTCTGCTTACCTTATGTGGTTGGGAGGAATTAAACAAAAGCTTTTGGCTTTCTAGTGGATAAAGCTTCAAAGCTGGTGCAAGGTCGGAACATGAAGAAGTTGTTTGAGGAGGGTTAAGGTTATGTTGTTGAAGTCAGTTGTGTTAGCTTTGCCAACTTATCTGACGAATGTTTTTCTCCTTCCTAGTGCTACTTGCTCGACATTGGATATATATATATATATATATATTTTGATAACTTTTGATGAGGCAATAATGGTTGTAGAGGGATCCATTGGATGCGTTGGGAGGAAAAATATTTTGCTACTAAATGGGGGCAGTTTGCGCGAAATTAATGTATTGGTATCTTAAATTTTTTGCGTAAAGTATTATTCATGTTTGAATCTTCTACAAGCAACTCTTAGGAATGATTCGAGTTTTGTTTGGCATAATATCATGTCTAAGATCTTGTTTAGAAGTGCTTGTAGATGGTGAATTAGGAATGGAGCACAAGTTTCATTTTGGGACCAACCATTGTTGTTGCTTTAACTAGGGTGGTTGTTTTAGACGAGTAGGGTTTGTGATCTTTTATATGAGAGTGGTGTTGCTTAGGTTTAAAGTAACCTCTGTAGTTTCTTCAATGGGAACTGTGTTGCATGTATTTCTAAAGTTCCACTATCTTAAACACAAGACGAGGATCTTTTTTTTTTTTTTTTGTGGTTTTAGGCCAAGGGGATTCTATTGGTGTAAGACTGTAAGTCTTCTTATTATGTGCTTATGCGTTTGCTTATGACCAGGCGAGGGCTATTTGTTCTTTTGATTTTTATATTGATTTGATGTGGAGTTTATATATTCTTCCCAAAAATTAAGAATTTCCTTAGCGAGTAAGATGCCATAATTTGCCAACACTTCATAATATTATATTGAAAGGAGTTGTGGTATCTCCTATGTGTTCGTTGTGCAATGAGATGATAAAATGACTAAAAATGTTTTAATGGAATTATGCATTTGCTAGCGAGATTTGGAGGCCTACTATGTTATGAGGGGTACAAGTTTCTTTTGGCTCAGTTGTTGTTTGATGGAATGCGATTTGCAACAAAATACGTTCTAATGGTCAATTGATCTAATTGATGCTGTGTGTGTTGGGGGGGTGGGGGGGAGAATTTGGACAAGTATCACCTTGTTTAGGATCATAAGCATGAACAATCGGCTTTAGTGGCTAGGCAAGCCATAGGCTTTTCTTTTTAGCCTGAAAGCATGTTTATTCGTTGGTTGTCGTGAAATCAAGACTTTAGCCATGGTTTTGGAGTTTGGTTGTTGTGAGCAGACGACCTTTTAAACGGGACGCGATGAAGCGGACCGGGGAAAAAAGAGATTAGATTTGATTTTGGAAAACATTTTTGTTTATCTTGAGTTACGAAAATCGTGGATTTGATTTGAAAACCCTTTTATAGAAAACATTTTCCCGTTTTAACTTAAAAACCTCGAAACTTAAATCCCGAGATCAGTGACAGAGTCGCCACCCGGATCAGCTCATTCGGGAATTCCGGTACAGCTCCCTACTGAGGACAGACTGCTGTACCTACTCCAGAGATTTAGGGTTCGGGCAAGTGACTTACTTAACCTCTAGCTTGCTTTCACTTTACAGTTTATATTACCATATTTAATTTGTTTTATTATCTTTCTCTAACCCCAATTTGTTTATTTTAATTATCCGATGTTGAAGCAAAATGCAGGAAATAAATTGTGGAAAATTAAATCATACATTCAAAATATACAAAAAATAATAGAGGCCGATTATACAATCCGATTGAATGAAAAAAGAAAAAACTCTCGTTCTCACTTTACAACCGCCTAAAATACATGATTTATCTAAAAAATACATTCGCCTAGGATACACGGATAAATCTATTAAATACATCAAAAATAAAAATAAAAAGCTGCAAAACAGAGGGTTAGCACAATATACGACACGCCACAAATAGGACTCAAGTAAGACAGAATGAGATTTTAAGAATTCGGGAACATGCAACTAGGGGGATAACCGAGTCGGCTCGGCTAGCCGGCCCGATTAGACCTGGAAAACATTTTGAAACATCCATGTATTTTTGGTTTTGTGAGAAAATCATTTTGAAAACAATTTATTTTCCGGTTTAATTTAATTTTAGCATGTGAGGTGGGTCGGTTTTCGGGAGAATCGGGTCTCCGTCGTTGTATTGTTCTAAATGCAAATACACTGAAAATTAAATCTAGGGTCGTGAAATCACACAACAAAATTCATTTCGATGTTTTTTGGATTTTTTGAATTTTTAGGGATTTTTAGAAATTTTTAAGGATTATTATGGAAATTTTGAACCCAGATGAGCATTACAGTCATGCGACTGTAAATCATCCAATTTCAGGATTTCGCTAAAAGTATTCAAAATAAAACTGAGAAATTACGGGAAATCAATAACACTCGTACGACTGTTCATCAACTCAAGAACAATCGCACGACTGTTCTTGATTTCCAGAAACAGAAAACGCAAAAATTGAAATAAAATCCACAAAAACACACCAAATCACTCAGAAAGCATGAGAAAAAGAGGGAATGAATTGTGTTTACCTCTTTGGCGCTGATCCACCTTAGGATTGACCCCTGGCAACGCACCGATCGATACAGAATTGCTTCTTTTCCTTTTGAGTTGAGGTTTGAAGAGTTGGATCCAAAATCTCCAAAATGTCACGGATTTGAGTGAAATTAGAGTCCGAAATTGATTGAGTTTAGAGTGTTAAGTTATTAACCTATTAATGTCTAATAGATTTTTAACCTAAACACTTAAGAATTATAAAGAAAAAGAAGAGAGAAAGAAGCTTGTATTTGTGTGGTTTTCTTTCTTTTTCTTCCCTTTTTCCCCAATCATCTCTCTAAATTCTCTCTCTCTGATTTCTTTAGCCAAAAAAGTCCTTAATCTTCTCTCTTTTCCTTCTTTTTATTTCCTCTGCTTTCTTACTGCTAGAATGGAGCAATTAATGCTCCCTCTTTTCTTCTCTTTTTTTTTCTGCTGCAGAGGTATGAGCTTCTACACCTGCTCTGAGGTTACAGTCGTATGACTGTAATTTAATTACAGTTGTACGACTGTAACGACAGTAGCACGACTGTATATTACAGTCGTGTGACACCGCTGCACACTTTTTTTTTTAGGAACCGAAAATTCCGGCGCTTACAGTTGTGGGAGAGGTCGGTAGTATTTTTGGTGAAATGCAATATTGACAAAGCTCATCTTGCTAGCTTAGATATAGGTGGTTTTAGTTTTGTAGTTGAAGATGGGGATGGTTTCTTTCTTGCAGGTTCACATGGCTCATTTTCCTCTCATAATAATTCATCTCTCATTAAGACACTTTCTTGACTAAAGGGTATATAGTGGCAAAAAGTAATTTTGAATTTGGATGCTCAGAACTTAGTGACAGTGCTTAATGGAAATTATTGTGATGATTCTCCCTTGACTAGTCATATTAAGATGTAAACTATTAGCTTTCTCTTTTATTTCTTGTAATTTGTTTTTATTCGTAGATTAATAAACCATGTTGCACACTTATCAATGCATGCTTCAATTTTATATCTAGTAAGGAGGTTTGGACTCTTAAGCCTCATGTTTTGTCCATGAGGCTCTTTCCCTGGATTCTATCAATTGAAAGTTTCTTTCTCAATAAAAATTTAATTTTTTTTGTTAAAATTAGTTTGATACTTTTTAGATCAATGGATTTCAATTGTCAAACTAAAATTTCAATTATATTGAAAATTTTATATTTTTATCTTGGGTAAACTTTAAAAACGATCGATGTGGTTTAGCTCGTTTTTAAAACGAAAATAGTGTTTTTTTGGTAAAAGAGATCATGTGTTTACCTTTACATTGCTTATTTACCAACATAGGTTATAGCTAATGATTCTCGATGTTTTAAATTATTTCACAAACATCCCAAATATTTTGTATAAAAATCTTTGGATGTGCCTTATTTCCTCATACTCGTCCACATAATAATGAGAAATTTGATTTTCATAGTTAATTATGCGTTTATCTCGGCCCTTCATTAAATCACTTTGGTTTTATTTGTTTTCATCCACCAACTGAAAGAATTTATATTTCCAAACATGTTAAATTTAATGAAAATCTTTTTCCCTGCTTAGTGTAGCCTTATGCATCACCTTACACTAATACTAATTTGGTTATTCTTTGGATGGAAACAACTATTTATTTTCCTCATCACTCAATTTACAAGGTAATTTTTCTTTTCCTAACTCTTTTACCCCAATCATGCCTAACATCTCTAATTTCTCTCCAATAATCATGCCCAATAATTTAACACTACCTACCTCTCATTCCTTATCTGCCTCTACATTATCATTAACTCCTAAATACTCTTCCTTATCCTTACCTACATAAAATTGTCCATCCTCACCTTCCTTTTCTACACTTAATCACGACTATTCAGCTATATCTCCAGGACTGAAATTAATATTTGATCTTACCAACTCTTTTTCACCTAATGAGCCAAATAATCTCATTCATAGCTATCATATGGTACTTCATCCACCTGCCTTATGCAAACAACCAACCTGTCTTGCTCACCTTCATGAAACTCAAATACCTGATTATTTAATCACTGAACCCACGTCCTTTTCTCAAGCTAGAAAGTTAAATGTTTAGCAGGAAACCATAAATATTGAATTTAATGCTTTTATTAAACATGAATACTTAGTGTCTTATACCTCATCCCTATGATTAGAATATTATTCAGTGTAAATGGTTATTTAGGATGAAAAGAAAATCTGATGGTTCGGTTGATCGCTATAAAGCAGGACTTGTAGCTAAGGGTTTTTACTCAAAAGCATGGTATTGATTGCTAGAAACATTTAGTCTGATTATAAAAGCAACAACATCTAGACAATATAAGCTTTAGTGTATTCTAATTAATGGATGGTACATCAAAATGATGTCGCCAATGCTTTTCTTCATGGTTATCTTTTGAGACAGTGTATATGAACCAACCTTCTGGGTTCTTGGATCACTCCTGTCCAGATCATGTATGTTTGTTACAAGGATCACTCTACTGTTTTAAACAAGCTTTATGAGAATGATTTCATTGTCTTTGTAATTTTTTTACAAAACCATGGATTTTGAAATCCAAGACAGACAATTCTTTATTCATTAAACATGCCGACACTAATCATGTATTTATACTTTGTTATATCGATGACATTCTTATAACAAGTAATTCTAGTACCCTTATTCAGCAAACTATATCTCTGATGGAAAGTGAATTTCCAATTAGGGATCTTGGTTGCATATCACTCTTTTTGGGCATTGAAGTTTAGCATCTTCCTACAAGCGTACTACTTACTCAATCAAAATATGTGACTGATTTTCTTGACAAAACAGAAATGGCTGGTGAAAAGTTGTGTCTTACTCTTATGGCCACAATGCCTAATCTCTCCAAATCCATGGGTGGTGCGCTACCCTCCGGTGATATGTATCGAAAAACGATGGGTGCTCTTCAATATCTCACTTTAACTTGACCGGATATAGCATTTTTTGTCTATAAGTTATGCCAATTTATGCAAGCCCCAATGTACATACATTGGCAAGCAATGAAACGTCTCCTTCATTATCTATGTCGATAAGGAATCATGGAATTTTCCTTTCTAATTCAGCACCAATATCTCTTGATGGATTTTCCAATGCCGATTGGGGCAGCTGCCTAGACGACCATCGCTCTATGTGAGGCTATTGTATTTTTCTCGATGGTACTTTAGTATCATGGATATCCAGGAAGCAGCCCATAATTGCTAGATTAAGCACCAAAGCTAGAAACTAATCACTTGTCAATACTACTGCTAAATTTTATGGATTCATCATCTTCTTCAAGAACTTGAGATTTCTCTTTCTCACAAGCTTACACTATGGTGTGATAATATTGGAGCAATTTATTTGTCCAAAAATCCTGTGTTTCATTCCCGCACTAAGCATATGGAGTTAGACTACCATTTTGTCTGAAAATTGGTTGATAATGGCACACTTGACATTCAATTTCTTTCCACAAATGGCTAACTAGCATTTTAATTATTGTAATTGATTCTGTCCTATTAGGATTTCTCTCATATTTAGAGTTTATCCTATTATATGTATATTGTTGGTGTGCCCTAGTCCAAAGGAATTGGTTCTTGATTGTATTATACATTATATGCATATATTTTGTACTATACATTGTGTTATATATAAAGACATTTAATCTATTTATTTGTTGCTTGTGCAATTTAATAAATAGAGTATCCATTGATTATAGCCATCCTCATGTGAACTAATGTAGGTCATTAGCTATCGAGACCTTGAGTAGTGTTAAAGTTATAATCATAAAGTTGTCCCGGGTCTGTTCTAATCATGAGAATGAATAGAACTAAAGACCAGCTTGTAATTGATTGCATGGCATTGTCTCACTGACCATTGGACATAGGATGTGAGTCAAGTATATGGGTACATGTTAGGTTAAATGGTACTGGACCGATCCACCTCAAGAACACCTCATGGTTTGATCGTCATAGGTGTTTTTAAAGTAGTTCTTGATATTGTCCTTAGACCTCATTTCACTATAACATGACATGGGATCTCATACACTTTGATATATACGAGTCTGTAACAAGATGCCAAGTATGGGTATGTTGGGTGGACCAGTGAATATGTTGATGTTGATAGTGAGTTGATGGAATTGCCATTCGGTGTCTCTTGAGATGACATCACTGACCACTTGATGAGTGAGACTGATAAGTGTATGGCCATACCCGGATAAGTTGTGATACTTATTCGTGATCATCAGTTTACCCTGAATCAAGGAATAAATAAGCATAGAAGAGGTTGACTGGAACCACCCCTCTTGCTTATACATCGGTGTTAGTTGGCAAGGGATATACAAGGATATTACTGTGTTATGTTTCACATGAGATTACTAGTCTTCATCTTAATTGGGGACTGTAATGGTTTGCTAGAATCCACTCACAGTCTATGGGCCCTAGGCCCACTGCCAATATAAAGACGGACCCATAAGATTGTACACATAGAACAATTGAATTTGTGACAAATCAGAAATTTACATTGAGTGTACTTAGAATGGAAACTCGGTTAATTGAATTAATGACAATAGATTTTGTCAAAATTAATTCAATTAATATAAAAGAGAAATTGATTATATCTAATTGATTAATTACAATATGTAAATAATTAATAGAATATATTTTTCATGGTGGAAAATAAAATACACGGGCTGTATTTATTTAAGGTCGGATTAAATTAAATTTAAGTAGAATAAATTAAATTAATTGGATTTAATTAAGTCAATTGGAATTTTATTATATGGTTTAATTTAATTCCAATTACATAAATTAAGTCAATTAATTGAATTAAAATTTAACCTAAAGTTAATTTAAAACCTAATTATATAGGGAGTATAAAAGGGGGCCTTAAAATCAATTTTCCTAACTCTAGCCTCCATTGTAAGATTCGGCCAACATAGAGACTATAGCAGCTGAAATTTTCTTGGTGCAATCCCCATTTTCGTTCACTAGCACGAGTCCAATTCGAGTGCTGTTCGTGTACCTGTCTGTGTAGAGTTGCCGGTCTTCGTTTCTGCAATCTTTAGCAGTCTTTAGAAGAGACAAATAAGGTGAGAAATTTAATTTCTTTCCGTTCTTTTATTTTATCAAAATCATGGGTTCTTGGAATCCTGGAACTTGAGGGAAAAATTTTAATCGTTATTTTTCGCTGTGCACCGTTTATCCTGTGAAAATTCCCTACACATAGATGTACACTCCTTTGTAAGCATTATTTCATCAATGGAAATTACTAACATTTACACTCTCAACCAAACATATTGTAAAGCTTTTCTTCTCTTCCCCTAATCCTTCTAATTCTTCTTAAAGTTTTGTTTCTAAATCTTTCAATTTCTCCTTTTATTATTATATTCTTAAATATTTTGTCAAAAATCCCTTTGTTACCATAAACCTCTAGTCCGTTTCACTTGCTCTAATTGTCCAATATCAATTTCCAATCATATGTTTTCAAAATTTCTCCATTGGAGTTCAAGATTCTTCAGTATTTAAGGTTCTTAATTTTGTTTTTAAGTTTTTCAGAGCTTGTTTATGTTTCTCTTTTGCTATAATTTTTAGCTTTTCTATTTCCATTCTTGTAATCAAAATTTTCAAACTTAACAAAATAGAAAAATTTCAAACCTTGCTTATTGAATGCATTTTGGTGGCCATTGCTTAAGCTAGTAAAACTTTGTGTGGTAGAGGCAGGAGTTTAGATTGAATTTGCATGACATAAAATTCTTAAAAAACAAAGGAATTGTATGGATTCCTAGGGCAGATGAAGCCTTTTCTAGGAAATACTACAATCTGGGATTTGATGAAGATGTATGCCGATAGTCGGAACAACATGATGAAGGGTATAACGAAGATGATGACTCTTAATGCCTTTACCATTGCCCCTTTAGAGGACATGATAGCGTAGTTGGCACTGAATCAATGGATAAAGAATCTACGAACTCTCTCTTCAAAAAACACATGAGGTGATAAGGAAATATTTCCTAAAACACGAAGTAAAGCATATTGAGCACTTAAAGAGCATGACCCAACAAGTTACCTTGTGGGATTTGATCTAATTTAGGCTAGATGGAACTTAGCTGATGGACTTTGTGAAATTTTTGGAGAAAACTCAATATTAGCTAGGTCAATCTTCACAGAACTGGACGTAATAGAGAAAGAAGTAATGCACAAGTCAATGACCTATCCTATAATGACTTTTGACATGTGCTGACATTCAACGGGGCAAGTAATGCAATGTTACAACTCTACATCTTTTAACGTTTATTGTGCATATTTTTTTATTTTTATAATTTTTTTATTCATTTTAATAAATTTTAGTTATTAGTTAGTTAGTAACCAAACCAAACTGAAAAAATTTCAATTATATTTGTTCATTACATAACTTTGGTTTGGTTTAGTTTTGAAAATATAATAAAATTTGGTTCGATTAATGGAAAGTTCAGTTCTATTTGGTAACCGAACTGACTGATGTTGATTTCTACTCTCTACCACATAATAGTATTTTTTCTTTAAACAATCAACATAAATAAGTTATGACAAAGGAATTAGTTGAATAGATTTTGGATATTGAGGTTGAAACTGAGAGACAATTAATATTAGCCTTTGGATCAAATTGTCCTCTGAACTATTCTCCAAAAGTCATTTTAGTTCATATCCTCTCGAAATTGTCAGTGTTCCCGCACTGTTTAAATTTTCAACAGCTTGCCACTCTTGCAGTAACACCTGACCAAGAATTAGGGTATTTGGACCATTGTATCTAATAAAGATTTTCCTAGTTATATTATCAATCTTTCTTTCAGTTTTGTTATTTTTTTGTTGCATCTTCTTAATATATCAAGAGTTGTAGCGATATGCTTTGTTAGGGGTGCACACGGTCGGTTAACCGGTCCATGTGGACTTTTACAAACGGTTAACCGTTTGAACGGTTTTTTTAATTTACTAACCATACACTGTCCATTAAATTCGGTTAACCATTAGTCGGTTAACCATTAGTTTCGGTCGGTTAACCATTTCTTTACGGTTAACCATTTATAACATATACATTATGATTTTGCTAAATTTATAATATTTGAAACCTCAAATAAATAGACTGTAAATCTCAAATGTCAAATAAAAATATAAAATTACAAACCATAGTCTTAATTATTAATTAAAATAATATTTTAACCATAAACTCCGATAATTAAAATATTAATAAAAAAAAGTTCCAAACATAGAAATTGTTGTACAATATCAAACATTAATTAATGAAATTGTTCTTCGCTGTTCGTTTTTCAGTAAGTGTGAAATTAAGAATTGAGAGGAGATGAGATTGGAAGGGAGTAACCGAGACTACTTGGTTTTGTATAGTAAGGAAGTAAAATAACATCAAAGACCCAAATATTTTACTTATTATTCATATTACCTATATATATATATATATATATATATAATTTTTTAAGAAAAATATTTGTAAAAATTCGGTTAACCACGAGTCCACATGGACTTTCAATGTAAAAACCTAAACCTAAACCGTAACCGTTAATTTCTAAAAATAAAAACCGTACACTAGTCCATCGGTTTCGGTTAACCATATTTTTAGCTCGGTTTCGGTTCGGTTTCACGGTTTTTCGGTTTTTCGGTTTTTTTTGTGCACCCCTATGCTTTGTCTTAGTAAAAAAAGTTGGTGGAAATATCACTTTTTTTAGTAGGAAGAGATAGTTGAAAAAAATTGATGTTTAATAATTGTTTAAATCAAATTTAAATATGTTATTGAATATAATAAACATTATCCCAAGAGGGAACAAATCGGTAAAATTTTAATAGATGAGAGAAAATATTAACAATTTTGAAAACTCAGATAATAAATCCACTTTAAAGAATAGTTGCGAGGCAATTTGACCCCAAAACCTTAATATTTGAAGTGAAACTGAAGGTGCAATATAAACGGGAGAAAAGGGTGTCGTTTATAGCTGCTGAGAATCTAGCGAGTGATCCCCGTAAATAAGGCAGCAGTGTTAAATGAATTGGTATTTTTCCGCTTCTGTGAAATTCTTCCAGAGCAAGAACCAACAATGGCGTTCGAAATACCGTACGATCAAATAAGGGAACTTCAGATCTCACTGCGGAAAGAGGCTGGTCTCGAATCCTACAATCCTGACGACTCTCAACTTCCCGATTTCCCCTCTTTTGGAGACGCGATTTCCCAGCTTGACCCTTCCCCTGAATATCTTCGGTGCAAGCACTGCAAGGGCAGTCTCATTCGGGGCATTAATTCGGTGGTTTGTGTGTTTTGTGGTACACAGCTGAACAAGGATGTTTCTCCTGACCCAATTAAGTTGACTTCTACTTCTGGTTACCGTTGGTTTCTTCACTCTCTTGACTTGGATGGATCGGTAAGATCAATTTTTTCGATCTTAATTGCTTTCTGCTCTGTTTCTTCTTTTCAGATGTAATTTTATGTTTTGGAGATTTCCTTGCATTTGACTAATGTTCCCTTTACAGTGTATTGTGGGAAATGATTTTTGGAATTTTAAAAATTTGTGTGACTAGTAAAAACTTGAAACTCTTTTTGACAAGTATTTCGGTTGGTTTTGTAGATTGTATTAATGAGTATAATTTGTGAACTTGATTTGTTGTCAGTAAAAATAGAATATATAGCTGATCTGAAATTGCTGTATTAGGTTTTGTTTGCTGCCTAAAAGTTAGCTTCCGGATTCTCATCTAATGATGAATAAGCTTAACAACATTTACAGTATCATTAAGTTATGTAACTAGTGTTTAATTATTGAAAAACACTAGTTAGCTTCTGGATTTTCATTAGGTTGGCATAACAGGATTTGAACACTTACAATATAGATGTTTATGTTTTCTTGTGTTATTTCTGAGTTTTCAGTCATGGATTTGGGTTTCTTTTACTTGTAGTTTCTTATTCTATAGTCCAAGATATGTTGTTTTGTTCCCTTCCTTTACTATACATTTTGGATGGGTCTTGGGATTCCCAATACAAAACTTGATTTCTAAACGTAGCACACTGTTTATAGGAGCTTGTGGGGCCGTCAATTGAAGTAAGTCAATCAAACAAAGGGCAGAATACGCCGGAAATTGACCTTCCCTTGTCTGATCTTTTAGATTTAGAAATAAGATGGCCTTCTGAGCCCAAAAAATCTGAAACTAGTATTTCAGAAAGGGAAAAAGCACAGAAGTTCAGTAATCTGAATGTGGCTGGAGTTGATCTTGACAACTTTTTTGTTGAAGGTAAGGCAGGCCATGTCTCTGAATCTACTGATGATCAGTTTGCTACAAACAAACATGAAGATGGAAATGGAAGTAATGCGTTTCAAGGTCATGGAAATCTTAGCTTATTTGAGAATGCTAAGCCTTTTGAGACAGTTGCAAGAACTGAAGAAGATACAAGTGGTGACTCCTTTTCTGGATGGGAGGCTAATTTTCAATCTGCTGGCTATGAAACTCATATTCAGGAGCTGAAATTATCTGATCCTGCTGTTGGATCTTCTACAGTTGATCTATCTTCCCACATGGATGCTGTCTTTGGATCAGGAAAAGTTCTATTTGATGAAAAAAGAAAAGGAAATGTATCTTCTATATCCAATGCGGATAACTGGTTTGAAGATCCATGGCGTAGTTCCAAGACTGAGATAGCTGCTCGGGATTCTCAGTTTGAAGTGCCCCTAAGTAATAAGGATCAAGAAGCAACTGGAAAGACAATTGATTCTTCTTCCACAAGTGCAGACTGGATTCATGGAGATCAGTGGCAAACCATAAACAGTGGTAGTGGGGCTACTGAAAATAGGATCATTGATGAAGGGGATGATTCAATTGATGATTGGAATGATTTTACTAGCTCAACTAATGCAAAAGTTCCTTTGACTGATTCAAACCCTCTGATGGTTTCTGATGATGTTGATTGGATTCAAGGCGATCAGTGGCAAACCATGACCCACACTAGTGGGGCAACTGATAATAGGATTGTTGACGAAGATGATGATTCATTTGATGCTTGGAATGATTTTACAAGTTCAACTAGTGCAAATCTTCCTTTTAGCAATTCATTGAAAGATTTTAATCATATAGTGCCATCTCTTGAGCAGGCATCAGACATAAACTTAATTGGTGGAAGTAGTAACTCAAAGGATGTTGATTTTGGTAGCGTATCACAACTGGATTTTTTTTCAACAGCTTTGAACAGCCAAAATAATTCAACAGAAACTAATAGTATGGTTCCGGAAAGTTTTGTTCCAGATAAGTAAGTACAGTTAGGATGCTAAATTATAATCCAAGTCTAGATAACTTCTGCTCTAGCTTCTCAAGTATAAGCTGTACTTTTGGTTGAGCAACTGCATGGCTAAACTTGACATGCATATCTAGCCTCTGCTCATCAAATATTATACAAATAGTTCATACGTGTTTGAGAGATGCTATGAAATGCTTTGGGTTCCCAGTTAGTGCTTCTTAAAAACTTTTGTTGCTTGCCGTGTTGCTGTTATTTTTTGAAATTTTGATGTTGGAGAGTTGAGAAACAATACATAGTGTTAATACACCTGAAAATAGATTAGGACATTGTTGGAAAGAGGCTATGGGAAAAAATAGAAATTGTTTGGCGTTTGTATCAGATAAGGTGGCTTAGTTGGATGAAAGAAATCATGTTGGAATTAGGTTGTTGGTGATTCAAGTGCCTGTTTGAAACTGTTATGTGCATGAGGCATTGAAGTATACTTATAAAAGCAAGTTATGCTGAAGGTTCCAGATGGTTTTATTTCTCCAAGAATTCTGCATTAGTTCACCTTTGAATGCAAAAGTAGAACTGAAATTAAGGAACCTATACTTTTAACTGGGTATCAGAGGTTAGAGAGTGTATACATTTGTATCTTTTGGGTATAATTAAAATTTTCTGTTCATCACAATTTCTCAGGCATCTTTGCTGGTTGCTGGGCTTTTTCCCTTTTTCCCTTTTTTTTGTTTGTTTGGATAAACATATTTTATTTTTAAGAGGTTAGGATTTGAACTCAAGACTTCTCAACTCCACTTTGTGGAGATTTACCAATTGGGCTACACCCAATTGGTCTGTTTCTGGGTATTTAGTTGACCCTAATAGTTCATGTTTTATGATGTGAAATAGTATAGTTACTGGGTTTAACTTTTTAAAATGTCTTATGCGTTGAAGCCTAGAACATGTTAGGCTTCTGCTGATTTCTAATCCACATTTTATCAGTTGAATGAATCTGGTTTCATCTGGAGGCCTTCTTTTGTTGTTCCTCTTGCTTGTTGAAACCAATATTGCTTTTGAATAAGATCATTTATCAAAATTTATTGCATATTTCAGGACGATTAGCATGAATGGAGCTAGGAGCTCTCAAGAAGTTGACGTAAGTGGAAATTTCTTGAATGGAATTGCAGAGTCTGAAACTACTGGTATAGAGAGATTGATGTCACAGATGCACGATCTCTCCTTTATGCTAGAAAGCAATCTTTCAGTACCGCAAACGAAGGATCCAGAGAATATAGATCGAGTTAGTTCACTCTCTAAAAATTAAGTTTGTTCTTTTATTCTTTTGAGTTTGTGTTATAATATCTGTTTTGATGCTTTATACTTGTATTCTTTAGTATTTTTTTCCCCATATGGTATTTTCTTCCTCTCATTTTGTTGTTCCTGTTACTTTGGTTGAGTCATCAATATTCATTGTGTGCCAAAAACTTGTCATTGATGCAATTGATGCACATATTTGTCCTTCAAACCATTTCAATAGAGATTTGATAACTCAAAACATCGAGTAAAACACTGCCTTCTGTAGACAACATGGTTTCTTTCAGCTTTATTTTCAAAAGATCCCAACTTGCACCTGCATCCTATGTCCAGAATTTGTTACAAAAACATGCACCGAGTTGAATACACCAGTTTAGCTTACAGAAAAGCTACTTGTCGAAAATTTAGAGGGCCATGCTTTTAGCTAGAGAAAATAAATGTCGAAGATATACTTCTAAGCTGGTATATGAATTTAAAAGAAAGGTGATTAAAAAGTTAACTTACAAGGAGAAAAGGAGGGGAAAAAAAGGAAAGAAACCTACTACAGTTGAGGACCATGTAACGGACACTGCATTGGTAGCTCAACATTTTTTTAGGACAGTATTGTTTATACCATGTATGTAACTGTATATCTGTTTTGTCACCCTGTACACATTACTTTGAGTTCTAGGTCATGCTCAAACTAGCTTTCCCATTAAGCGCAGCAGTAACTGCCTGAACGGCTGTTGAACCCAGTTCGTTCTTTTGTAGAAATAAATCCCTTCGCAACATTTTGAAGCAACTCTAAATATGGTTCAGTTGCCTGTTGATCATCCTGGAAAGGGTAATCCACACAAAATCATTAAGGCCAATAAATAATTGACTATCCTCACAGGATATGATAAAAGAAATTTTCATGTTGTCACAAGGCAACAGAACCTTGACGGAACAAGGTAAACTTGAGAGTGGGTTTGGAGACCAGAGAAAAACAGGTCAACTTCACAGATAAGGTAGCTTAGGATTTATAGCTAGTTTCACGTTTTCTTCTCATTATTAAACATTGTACATCCAATTTCAGCATTTCCATCTGTGATATAGAAGTCAAACTAGGGGTCACTCTCCTGTTTGGTTATCCCTTTTTGTTAGCAAGTGCACTTGTGGATAGATGTACTTGTGTATGATCCTCTCCAGTGCGTTACAGGGTGAAAATAAGTCATTAGAACTTACACGAATGGCATTGATGACACAAGAATCCCTCATCTTCATGGGAAGGCAAAGTTTGAATCCGTCACATGGCCTGTATTTGATCCAAACTGACACATAAATTGACTGACAAGTGTATGAATTTAGTTCCAAAAATATCTAAGTTAGGTGCTAACCTTGGACGGTCAGATAGCCTGTAATAACACCAAATAATGTGTTTTAACAGCCGTTTGGAGGATTCTTCTGTGAGCCTACCACTTTCGATAAGCTTTTCGAGCATAATTCGCAAAGAACGTCCTATGGTATAAAACCGCTCTGCTAGAGTGCAGCAATAATTCATCCCCTTGTCATTACTGAGGACCCTGTGAAGTATATATGCAGCTACCTGCATAGTCAAATATATATGTATAAATCAGAAATTGAGTGAATATTCAGAACAAGACCACTTGTCTGGCCTTGTTAATCTCAATCCTTAGGGAAGATCTGAATTTTGCTTAAAGTATGCTTCATCCTGATGTCTACTATGGCAGCAATTTCTCTATTTCTAATGTTATAAAGTCCAGGTACTCACTGTTTTTGTCAGTTCGGTCCCAACTTCCATGCAGTGTAGGAAACAAGGAAATGAACTAGATTTAAGAATGAACTCGATTGCTTGTTCATTATCAGTCTGCAGAAAAACAGTGAGGTCTCAGTATTAGTATTTCACTTGTTTCTCTCGGAAAAACACAAATTATAGAGCTATAAGTCTGTAAGTAAATGATTCCAAGAAAGGTACTAAACAAGGTTCTTTTGTTTCCATCAAATTATTCTGATTTTAATTAGGAAGTTGAGTTTACCTTCACTAGAGCTCCAAAAATCCCCAAGCTGGTAAGTCTTAAATATTCATGAGGCTTTCCCAAGTTTGGGTTGTTAAGAAAAGCGTGCAAATATAGAGGTATCTTAGCTGCACATGATGACATTCAGTTATAGTACAAAACTGGGAAAAAAAACATATTAACTTATTAAATAAATAGAGAATTTTCTCAAGTTTTTTCTCGTGCACTCCGAAGAGTTAAAAAAAAAAAAAAAACCCTTTAACTGGTAATTCAAATAATCAGGGCTCAGATCTCAAGCTTTATAACAAATCACTCTGTAGGATTTTATGAATATATATTTGACATCAACATACTACGGTAAGAAAAGACAAATCAGTTACCATAGCTTCAACATTAACCACAATGTGAAATTTAAAGCTGCCCAAAAAACTGTAATATAGACGAGTTCACTGCCTAAAACTGTAATTATCAAAAGAAAATCGAAAGAAAATGAAACATAAAGATCTCTGCTGCAAAATGACTCCAACAAATTCCAAATTTTAATTTCCTTCCACGCGAGAAAAATTAAAATAAAGAGTTACCCTTAATGAAAAGTGTCTTTGTTTCGGGGTGTGTTGCTACGCCCTGCACCCAAGAAGTAACAAACAAAGAATATATTAATTTCATTCACCAACCAAATGCTCATACACTTGAAAACCAATCCAACAAGCAGCCGTCAATGAATAGAGAATACTAACAGAGAGATAATGTACATGGTGGAAAAAGAAACGTGCTAAAATATTCTATTTTAGAAAAATGTTGTTCTGTTATCAGACATAACATTTGAAAATTACTTACAACTAAACTTTGGAATGATCATTCTATCATGATAACATGCTTAAGAACCGTACTAAACAACAGAACTACTAAATCCTGAAGCAAATAAGAAGATTGAGAAGAAAATAACCTGAAGCAAAACAAGTGCATTACACACTCGATGTGAGACTTTTTCGGTGAGTTCTGGGTTAGACAGTAAGGGGTATACTGAGGTTATTTCCTGAATGAATGAATGCATGAATGGTGTCAAAACAAAATAAAACCAAATCTCTTATAATTTTAGAATATACAGGAAAAAATTTAATTTCACTAAGGGTTTCAGAAAAAACTATTTATACCTGCAGCAGTATAGTCATGGTACCAAATGAGTGCCATAACAATGGTGCCATATCTTCACGAATTGACCGATTCTGGAGTCAGGAAATGAAACCATATTTTGGCATAATTATTATACCTTAAATTGTTGCTTACAGAAAGAGAATCACACTGTCATTAAATCCGAAGATCAATGTTCTCGTAAGGAAATTAAAAAAAAAAAAATCAGTGTCTTGGACAACTGTTGCAAAACATAGAACATTAAATGAACCACTTCATTCTTAAATCCAAAAATCTTAAGCTAGAGTTATTCATATCAGTTTATGATGCGTGTAAGTTGTTCTACGCGTACTACATATTCGGTACGCTGAATATCCGGAAAGCAACCGATGTAATTTTTATCAAATAAAATGGTCTGAAAACCAGACTACTGCTGATGCAATATTCGAAAAGTAACTTTGTACATTAATAAAAAGCTATTGATTCAAAGAAGCAAACAATTCCATATATCACTATATCAGTGAAAAACAAAGTACATTAATGAACATATCAAGAAGAAAGCTTGTCATCATTCATTCTTTCTACGCTATTTACTTTCCCGAATATTCGTGGAAAATGCTATACAATAATAATTGAAGTTCGCAAATATTCCTAGATCTTTTGAAAGTTCAAGTATTTAATTTTGATGCATATAATCGGTATGTCCAATAGGATTGGATATTCGGACTGCCATTGCCTCCTCCGAAGATAATTCGATGACAATCGACGATTACCAAAAGATTATTTATTCAGTATCATCAACAACAATGAGATTCATAAACTTTCGTAACATCAACTCAAACATGTTTCATAATGAAAATGATCTAATAAATTTTTCAGTTTTCTTGGGTTCATCCTAGGAATTTTTATATGATATGAAGAGAGTTTTAGAGCAAAACCTAAGATTTCCGAACCAAACAGACGAACACTGACCCCAAATATCCCTAATTTAAAGAACAACAGAAGTCAAAACCACAAATCGAAAAAAGAAATATTTTAATTCTAGTTACAAAGCCAAAAAAATTGTATAATCAGATTGTTTTAAACATTAATCAAAAGTCGAAACCACAAATCGAAAATAAGAAAGATTTTAATTCTAGTTACAAACAGAAAAAATTCCATAACCAGATTGTTTAAAACATTAACTAAACTGAAAAAAGGTAACACAAATCTGAAAAATCATACATTGTCAATAAAACTTAAAACATTAAATTTTGTGAAGACAAGAAGAAAACAATAGAAATGGATTGCAACATAAAAAATTTGAGCATAAACCTTAGATAAAAGGCGAAGAGCTTCCTCTCGGGTATCGGGATTTTGAAGAGCAGTGATCAAATGAACAACATCAGGAGTTGCAGGGGGTGGAGGAGGAGGAGGAGGAGGAGCAGCAGAAGAGATGAGTGGCAAATTCGAGATTGGAGGAGAAGACATTGTAGTAAGCTGAAGGAGAAATAGATTAAAGAAAAATGGGTTTAGTAGATTCCTGTGATTACAGAGGAATGTAATAGTAAATAGAAAGATGGAGAAGAGTAAGGAAAATGGAGTGTAGAGTGAGGAGTGTGAAGATTGTGTTTGTTTATGCGATTTTAACAAACAACAACTTGCAGGCTTTTTATAGGCACAACTCTGCTTTTTTGGGCCACTTGTTTTCTTGCTTTTCTTTTCTTTTCTTTTTGTTTCCTACCCACTCACTTGCCATTTTATGGAATCTTCTTCTTTCCATTCCTTTTTTCTTTATTTACATATAACCAATTTTTTAAATTTAAGGAAAATAAAAAAATCAAATTAGAGTTTATTTGGATAAATAAGTTAACATTTGGACTAATTAACAACTTGTTATGTTTTTTACACTAAACAATTACTAAATTTATGTAGAATGCTAGATTTTAAATATTTGCATTTGATTTCTTCTTTTTATTTATCAAAATGAAGGATTGTTATAGTAGACATCGGAATATTAACTTTTATGACACGTAAATAGCTACCACAACTTCAAATATTCACAACTTCAAATATTTCCGAACCTTTTCATTAATAGTTGACTTCTATATCGTCGAGAAAAAAAAAAAGAAAAAAAAAGTTATTACAATAAAATCAAAAAAAGTAGAGCTAATCCGAAACAAAGCAACTTAACTAGAAATGAATTTGGTTGGATTTTCAATTTAATAAAGATTATTGATAAATCCGTCATCAAGAAACAAACTAAATCCTTTCAACGGGAGTGAAATTAAATTAGGATAAAAATGTGGATGGGTGAAAAGAAAATATTATGTGTTATAAATGTATAAGTGGATTGTAACAAAGGCGATAATAAAGAATTTAAATCTGAATCTTTCTCTGTCCGCCAAGAAAATTTGGAATTTAATAGAATATTCTAAAATTTTGCTGATTCTTTTTAAAATTTATCTTGACTAAATCTTTAAATATTTTCTAATCTTTTTAATTCGGGGGTCGAATTTATGTACTGTCACGTGGATTGTAACAACAGCAATAACAAAGAACTTAAATTTCTATTTTTGTCTTCTCAACATTTGCTAATCTTTTTATTCATGCCGTCAAGTGGATTGATAACCAAAAATTTAAATCTCAATTTTTCTGTCCCCTGTAAATGGTTGAAAGTCAATTATGATCACATTTAAAATTTATATTTTGGAAATTAATAAATACATGATGTGAAAAAACTAAATATTTTTATATAATTTAAGAATACAAATTAAAAGAAAAGAAGAGAAGGATTGGTTTTTACAGTCAAAGATTAAACTAATTAAAATCTGAGTTGGGATTTGGAGGGAGGCATTTGCCAATTTTCAGAATCCAGAATTAGACATATGACAATAAAAGAAAAGGGTGGGTGAACAGAAATTCCCAACGACCAGAACACGTGTTTGCCATGCAGAAAAAGCATCAGGAATGATGTTAAAATCCAGAAGAAGATGAAGACAAAGCAACCTTATAAAAAGGGTATGAATTTTTTAAAAGTGGGGAGTCAACTCTAACTGTCATCTTTTGCTGACCTTTTTACTCCAGATTTTATTTTACTTTTTTTTTTTTTTTGTTTCCAACTCAATCCAGTCTGATTTTAATCCAAATCTTGAATTCATTTTCAAATTTCCCTTTCAATAAGTGTTTTTATTTTTCAATTCCAAAATTTTATCCAATCAAATATACATAAATGTTTTGTCACTCATGTCCGCTATTAATATCATTAGACAAAATGCAAATTGCGTAACGTAAATCTGCCTTTGAATGCTTCAGTTGGTAAGTTTTTATTTCCATCGTTGAAAGATTTTGGCATTTTAACGCAATATTTTTATCATATAAAATTTTCTTCACCAACTCCCGAATCATATTATTTAAATTTTACTTTATCAATAAATTTATAAATCTATAATAAGTGAATAAATTTTTTTGTATCCCTTGTTTATCCAACCGGATCTCACATTGTGCCGGATTGAGAACATACCAATAATCAGTTTCAGCAAGGCAATACTTTTCATATTAGATTATGGATTCTATAATCCTACGTGAACAACGATGCGACTAAACCTTCTGAAATAGGTCTTTACAACTAATTCATAGTTGTTCTTCATACTAATTCATAGTTGTTCTTCATAAAGCTTTACTGAATTACAAGTTGTCCTCTACCGACCTTCATAGCCATTACAGTCCTAGTTGGACTACAAGTCCTGTATATGCATAAGTGCACTCAACCTTCCAAATTTGATTAGGACAATAATACATGACTATAAAAGGGGCTCCAACCTCGATACCTAAACTCTAAGCATATCACATAGTTATAAGTGTTGTATCGATATTATCTCATCTCTAAATAGATTACTAGCTTGAGGATCAATGTACATCTTAGAACAACTGATGTTTCACTTAATTGTTTTTCAACCTTATAACCAGATTGAGAAGAAAACTCCGTTTGGTCTCAACATGATATTTTCCTTATTATTGGCGCGATGAGAGTGGTCTTGAGAGGAAACCATCATGAGCTCATAAGGTGTTAATCTACGACAACCAAAGGAGTTTATAGCCCCACCATCACCAAGGTTGAAACTCTTGTGGCAAGCAAACAACCTCATCTCGCAAGCTTTAATATTGAACAAGTTGCTTTCCACCCTCAGTGAGGTTCAAGAGTATCATCATCACTTGCATGTTATGATTCGAAGTTAAGGGGTCATTTATGAAGAAAAACTCTAACCATTATTGGTCACTGGGTGTTAACAACCCTGACGTTTGATTATAATGCCCAAAATGGCCAACCCAAATGGTAATCGATGATTATTTCACTTAATTTTTTAATAACCCTAACTCAATTTTGACCATACAAATACTAATTATTTGGGCAATGATAAGGAGATAGCAGTTTTCTTGCAAAAAGGAGCCCAACAACTATCTATTAACATTAAAGTACCCCCAAAGTTCTTTGATATCACATCAAATCAAAAAATTTGGATTTTTTTTTAAAACAAATTAGTGTTATTTCAATCATTCTCTATCTATAATCATCATATATGAGGGTCAGAAGGGATTGGAATCTCGATTTCATTCCAAGAAAATTTGTGGATAAAATTCAAGGATTTGGTCTACCATAATCCTTCATTGCATGGATTTTAACACGTAGATAGAATTCACATACTTCCGACAGGCTACACTTACTGTTTGGATTCGCACTTCAAATAATTTAAGAGGCCTTAAACTCCATTTTCAATTATCAAGTGTTACTGTTCCCTTTGGTCCAGAGACTTAAAACATTACCTTGGATGTACCTTAAGGTTATCATTGTTGATGTGCCATAGTTCTTAGGGCATTAGATTCTTGTATTTTGTTTATACATTCAGAATCTTTGTATAAATATATCATTTGTGTCATATTAATAAAGACATTTAATTTATTCCATTTATATCTTGTGCTATAACATGAATAGAGTATCTATTGATTGATAATCATAAAACATATTCCAAATCTATTCTAATCGTGGGAATGAATAGAATCATAGACTTATATATTCGATGATTGTATGGTAGTTCTTAACTAATCATAGTACTTGTAAAGTCTGTCATGAATATAGGTACATGTCGTTGACATGAGACTGGATCGATTCGCACAAGAAAGCCACATGATTATCACGTCATAGGTCTTTCTTGAGTAGGTTTTTTTTGTCCTCAGACCAGATTTCATTATAGTATCAATATAGGGTCCAATTCACTTTTACATACGCCTAATAGGTTTATAAAGGATGCTAAATACGGATATGATCGGGAGGACTGGTAAACATATTGATATTGATGATGAAGTGATGGAATTACCACTAGGGTAGTACCGAGATGATATCACTGGCTACTTTATGAGTGGTACTAACAAGTGTATGGCCATACCCAAATAAGTCGGTTGCTTACTTGATTAATCAGTTAACTCAAGATCAAGAAATAAAATAAACAGCAGAAGAGGATGAGGGACACCTTGCCTCTTGTATATTCATATCGATATTATGAGTGGACGATGTTTTCAACGGAACACGGACTCTCTCGGAAGGGAGCCTCGAGATCAGGCAACCCTCCCTCGCGTGGGGTTTTTTAGAATAAAATTCATTTTTTAGAAAATTAGATTATTTTATAAAAGAATCGAGACCTAAGTCTCGATAGATAGTGTTGGAGTCGCCACCTGGCTCAGTTCAATCGGGAAATTTCAGTGTAACTAAGCCAGACGAAAGGCCGCTACACTATCTAGAGATCTAGGTCCGGACAAGTCCTCTATTTCTTGTCTAATCAAAATAAAATTCGGCTAATGTTCATAGATGGTATTTTAAATTCTAAAGTCCATTTTATTAAATTAAATCATACAGCGTACACACACAAATAAAAATAAAAATAAAGCAGTAAATAATTAATTAAATTATTGTAACCCGATCGAATGAAAATAAAAACTCTCGACCTCACTTTTCAAACGCCTAAAATACACGATTTATCTAAAAGAAAATACAATCTTCTAAAATACACGGATTAAACTATTAATTACATCCAAAATAAAAAAACAAAAAAAAAAACTAAAAGCTACAAAACAGAGGGTTAGCGCAATTTATAGCATGCCACAAATACGACTCAAGTAGGACAGAATGAGATTTTAAGGAATTCGGGGGCATGCAATTGGGGGATAACCGGGTCGGCTCGGTTAGCCGACCTGATTAGACCTGGAAAACGTTTTGAAACGTCCCTGTATTTTGGATTTGTGAGAAAATAATTTTGCAAACAATTTATTTTTCGGTTTACTCCAATTTAACATGTGAGGTGGGTCGGTTTTCGGGAGAATCGGGTCTCCATCGTGGCATTGTTTTAAATGCAATAACTTCGAAAATTAAATCTAAGGTCGTGAATGCACACAACATAATCCATTTTTTATGATTTCCTGATTTTTCTGAATTTTTTAGGATTTTTAGGAATTTTTCTTGATTAAAATGGAAATTCTACCTCTGGACGGAAGTTACAGTCGTGTGACTGTAATTCCCCCAATTGCAGGAAATCGCCAAAATCTTATTCAAATAAAACTAAAGGCCGCGGGAATTCAAGAACACTCGTACGGCTGTAATTACAGTCGTACAACTGTTCTTCACCACAAGAACAGTCGTACCACTGTTCTTGATTCCCAGAAATAGCAAGCCCGAAAATTGAGTTTTAATGCACAAAAACACACCGAATCACCCAGAAAAAGTAAGAAAATGAAGGTTTGAGGTATATTTACCTTTGTGGCACTGATCTACCGTAGGAATGACCGCTGGAAACGCCCCAATCACCTCCAAATTGCTTCTTTTTCCTTGTGTTGAGGTTCCCAAAACCAAATCCAAAAATCTCTAAAATGTCACGGATTCTGAGAGTTTAAAGTCTGAAATTAATTGAGTTTTAAGTGTCAAGTTATTAACCTATGATTTCTAACAAGTTTTAACATTAACTCTTAAGGATCAAAAGAAAAAGAGGAGAAAAAAAGCTTGAGTTTTGTGGGTTCCCTTTTTCTCTCCTTTTTCTCTTGTTTCTCCCTTAATTTCTGTCAAAATTCCCAAGATCAAAAGCCCTTTCTCTTTCCTCTCTTCTTCCCTTTTATTCTCTTGGTTTCTTGCTTTAGAACCGGGCATTAATTTTCTCTCCTATCAATCCAAATTTTTTATACCACAAGGTATGGGCTGATATACCTACTCCGGTATTACAGTCATATGACTGTAATACAACACCACAACTATAATTATATTCGTGGCACGACAACACATTTTTTTTTAAGTCAGGAAAATTTCGGTGTTTACAGCTTCCTCTCGCATGATCAAATTCGACACCTGACTCCAGGTCTAGAATACCTGTGGTGATGAATTTGAGAGCGTGGATTGAAGGACCACAGACACAAGAAACATGCACTGACTTATTGAAGCCCCACTATTGTGGTGATGCACTAAGTTGATTTGGATGAAATAAGCCGATATCGGGTTTAGGTTACCCGAGGCGAGGATGAAGATAAAATAAGCCGATACTAGGTTTAGGTTACCCGAGGTAAGGATGGAGGTGAAATAAGCCGATACCTGGTTTAGGTTACCCGAGGCGAAGTTGATGGTGAAATAAGCTGATACCGGATCTAGGTTACCCGAGGCGAAGTTGATGGTGAAATAAGCTGATACCGGATCTAGGTTACCCGAGGCGATGCTGGAGATGAAATAAGCCGATACCGGGTCTAGGTTACCCAAGGCGAAGTTGGAGAAGTGGAATGAAGCCGATCTGAGCCGATACCATGTTTATATTACTCGAGGCGCATTTGCTGGGGATTATGGAATAAAGCCGATCTGAACTGATACCGGGTCTATATTACCCGAGGCGGATCTGCTGGGGATCATGGAATGTAGAGGATTTGGGCTGATACCGGGTCTATGTTACCCGAGGCGGATCTGCTGGGGAAGTGGAGTGGAGCCAATCTGGGCCGATACCGGGTCTATATTATCCGAGGCAGATCTACTGGGGAAGTGGAGTGGAGCCGATCTGGGCCGATACTGGGTCTATATTACCCGAGATAGATTTGTTGGAGAAGTGGAGTGAAGCCGATCTGGGCTGATACTGGGTCTATATTACCCAAGGCGGATCTGCTGGGGATCAATCTTTGTTTGAGATAGCGATGACGAATTCCTACATTTGCAACAACGAGTCTTCATTCTTTGATCGAGAGATTTTGAACAAAAATTCTTGTCCCTTCGATCAAGAATGAAGACTAGCTGGGGATGAATGCTCTGTGTGTGTTGCGTATACATGCGCGAGGATGCATATGCATGTCTATTCTAAAGGATGCATTTCTCGTTGTTTGTTTGATATTGATGTTCCTCTTTTCTGCTGGGGAAGATATGTTTTACCCCTGGCTGGTGGAAGACACTCCTTACACCTAGCTTTTCCTTGTTGAAGACATATGAGGACTGCTGGGAAAATAAGATGACTGACGGGGATGCGTGACAATCGCTGGGGAAAAGATCGTAGTATCCCTTGTAAATGTTCCGCTAGGGAGTGATGTGGAGAATCCTGCTGGGGAGATGATGGAGAGGCTTTGCTTTTCGCCCTTGTGATTTATGAATTTGGAAGTGCTCTAAATTTTGCCTGGGTTGCCCAATGTGGGTTTTCAGCCCAGCGAGCAGCTCTAACTTTTGCCTGGGACGCCTTTTCACCACAGCCAGCTCCTTTTTTTTTTTGTTAAAAACCGATTGAAAAGGCAAGTTCTTGGACAATCATTGTCGCTCTTCGGGAAGATGAATTAGATTTGGAGGATAATGAGGGATTTCAGACAGTATGTATTTAGTACATTTTCATTGTTAAATAACATGATATGTTTAACCAGTTAAATGCAAAGCGCTTTCCTTAAATGGATGTTTAAGCAAGATAGCTTTGTTTATGCATTTGACACAATCATGCAAATATATTTAAACAAACATTACACTTTATTGATAAAATCAAAATGAGTACATCTGAAAGGATTAATTCCCAAAATGGTATACACTTCACACAGATCCAAAATCCGTCACTAGTCGTCCCTTTTAGATTTTCCAACTGATCATTCTCTCTCGTGTCTTAACTTTTGCCTAGACCGCTCTTTTGAGTTTTCAGCCTAGCAGACTCTTTTTTTTTTTAAACATGACAAAGCTTTAAGCTGTCTTGGTTGATAGAATTTGTGAACTCATTTCCATCCATGTCCATGATGCTAACACCGCCTTTTGATAACACCTTCTTCACAACGTAGGGCCCTTCCCAATTGGGTCTGAACTTCCCCCGAACATCGACATTTGAGGGCCTTAATTGCTTTAGAACCAAATCTCCTGCTTTCAATTACCGCTTAGGGTACTTCACATTTCGATTATAGGCCCTAGCCATTCTGCGTTGGTACATTTGCAAATGAACCAGTGCTTTTAGCCGCTTTTCATCTAGTGCCGCCAACTGCTCGTATCTAGCTTGAACCCATTGAGTTTCTGGTAACTGAGCTTGCAAGGCAACTCTGAGTGACTTAAGCTCTATTTTTACTAGTAATACTGCTTCCATACCATATACCAAGGCATAGGGAGTTTCCCTTGTTGGTGTCTTGACACTGGTTCTGTAACCCCAAAGGGCATACGGCAGCTTGTCAGCCCAATCTCTGTAAGTAGTTACCATTTTCGATAAGATCTTCTTTATTGCCTTATTAGCTGCTTCCACCGCATCGTTAGTTTGGGGCCTATATGGAGAAGACTTATGGTGTTCGATGCCATGTTCTGCAAATAGCTCAGCTGTTGCCCCTTGAAATTGCACTCCGTTGTCAGTGACTATATGATGGGGAATCCTATATCAAGCAAAGATATTCTTTTGAATGAACTTCACCATATGCTTGGCTGTTACACTAGCAAAGGATTCTGCTTCTACCTATTTCGAAAAGTAGTCAACAGTAACCACTATGAATTTGTGCCCATTAGACGCTGTAGGATGAATTTCACTGATCATGTCTATCCCCCATGCTAAAAAAGGCCAAGGGGAAGCCAGATTCTGTAGTTTGAGTGGTGGAAGATGACTGATGTCAACATAGATCTAACACTCGTGACATCTCTTTACTTTCCTTATACAATCAGCTGTTATGAGCACAGGTTTTCTCGACCTCTATGATGAGAGTTCATATGTTACCCTTGGAGCAGACGGACTTGAATTGCTCTCGAAAGCGACTGGATTATTGCCTGGAGTGTCTCAAATGTTTTAAAAACTAAGCGATCCTCGATCTGAAACTCCCGAATAGGTCTCTCGAGTGGTCTCTAGGGTTTAGGGTGCATGTCTGATTTTTTTACTTTTGCTCTGGTTTTCTCTAGAACCGGTGGCTCTGGTTTCTTGAACTAGAGCCGGCCGGCTCTAATGCACACTAGAGCCGGCCAGCTCTAGTGCACACTAGAGCCAACCGGCTCTAGTGGGCAAGAGAAGTTGCCTTGCAAAGCAAAGCAACTTGTCTCGCAGAATGAAGATATGGGCATTTCAGAAAAGTTAGGCGGCCATTTAATGCGAGATATGATATGAAAGAGAGAATATAAAAGGAAAGAAAAAAAGATCAGAGTGAGGGGATTTTAAAATCTTAAGATACAAAAAAAAAAAAAAAAGCAGAAGAGAGAAAGAAAGAAGAAAAAAGAGAGAAGAAAAAGAAAGAAGAGAGTCTGTGACATTACAAGCAATGAGTTGAACCAAACATTGTATTTAAAACTTGAATCAATGTTAAAACATTTCGGGTTAGTTCCGGCTTGTTTCGGATTGTTGTGGTTCTTGATCAGTTGAGACTCCAGCAACCATTTCAAGCTTTTAATCCATTCTTGCACATCCAGTACACTGGAAAGACACCAAGGTAAACTCTGAGAGGCCTTAAACCTGCTTACATTGTGTTTTCTGCATGTTTTTCTCTTTTTTAAATTTTAATTTTTCTGGAAAATAAACTTAACCCATCATAGTTGTACGGCTGTGATTGTGAAGAACAGAGCCGGCCGGCTTTGACCCTAGAGCCTCCCGGCTCTATTCCTCAGGGACAGATTCCCGATCTATCCCAAACGGCTGAAAGGAGTCCGTTTTCTATTTTATGCCTTTTTGTTTTGGTATTTTTCAGCCCAAGAATATTTATACGTCATTTTAACGTCGATTTTTGAATTTCTGGACGTACGAATATCGGTTTTTTGGTTCTTTTTTTAGGGTTTTGTATTTCAGTTTCGGGGTTGTTCGATCCATTACGGGTCCATATTTCAGCATTTACGGACCCCCGAACATTATAAAATCTCAGGAAAACATAAAAAACAAGCAAAAATAGAAATCTTTAAAAAAAAAAATGAGAAAACCGGTTTTGGGGTCCGGGCATTACAGCCGCCCAACGTGGCCCAGAGCCGGCCGGCTCTATTTTCAGCCGCGTGGCTGTGATTTCCGGAAAAGGGAGAATCGCAGAACGACCTGCATGAATGTTGTTGCGCGATGCTGTTTTTGGATTCAAATTGATTTTGGTGTGTTTACTGCTTTTTGGACCTTAAGTGTTTATGAAAATTAGGAAAACCCACACGAACAGAAACCCAAGTTCCGGGATAACTGACCCACAAAAGTGGAACTTAGCATGTAATCGAGCCAAATGTTTTCCAAAAACTGATTTTCCAGCACAAAAATTACAGGGCGTTTCAAAACCGTTTTCCAAGTCTAACCAGTCCGACCGGTCGGGTCAACCCGGTTATCTCCTAAATGCAAGTTCCCCATCCTAAAATCCTAATTCTGTCCCGATTTGAGTCCTATCTGTGCTATATTATAATTTGCACTAACCAATCTGTTTTGCAGTTTTTATTTTTATTTTTGTTGTATTTAATAGATCAATTCGTGTAATTAGGCGATTGTATTTTTTTTAGATCCTCGTGTACTTAGGTGATTGTAAGCGTGAGGATGAGAGTTTTTATCTTTTATTCGACTGGGTTGTATAAATGGCCATTATTATTCTTTTGTATAATTTGTGTTGATGGTTTAATTTCCTGTAATTTATTTTCTGCATTTCTGCTTTAGCATTAGGGTAATAAAAATAAACAAATTGGATTAGGGAAAGATAATAAATTGAATAAATATGGTTTTCTAAATAATAAATGAATACAAGCTTGAGGTTAAGTAGGTAAGTTGCCCGAACCCTAAATCTCTGGATTAGGTACAGTTGTCTGCGCTCGGTAAGGAGCTGTACCGGAATTTTCCGGATGAGCTGATCCTGGTGGCGACTCTGTCACTGATCTCGAGATTTAGGTTTCGAGGTCTTTAAGTTAAAAAAAGGGAAAAAATTTTCTACCGAATGAATTTCAAAACAAATAAATTCATGATTTTCCTAAAACAAGATAAACAAAACCCGCTTTTCCTAAAACATCACTACTAAATCATTTATTCCTTTCTTTCGTTTTTCCCGGTTCGCTTCGCCGCGTCCTGCTTTCTCAAAAAGGTCGTCCGCTCACAGTGGCGACTCCGCTGGGGATATTCCGTTTCTTAAAATGTTTTTTCTTAAACACTTAAGGAACTTAGGCAACTATTGAAATATAACCTCACTTGTATTCATTTAATTAATTTATAAACATCATATTTATTCATGCCCTTGCATATCATGACATTTTCTTCTTCTCAACCCCTCATATACACTGTTTCACCCCGGTTTACCTAAGAACGTGCCTACCTCTACCCCCAGGATTGGAGACACCCGACGGGGTAAACCACTCATAGCCCCGTATGACCTTACATCGTGTTCTATGGTAGGGAAGTGTTTATTCGCTATGGGAGCCTGTACGACCCTTGGTTTGACTTTGGCTCACATGTAATGGCTTAGTAATTTTCCCTAGGGTTACCAAAACATAAACCTAAAATTGGGACATTTGAGCGTGCGCCTTTGGTATCCCTCGTTGATGCCAAAGAGACCCAACACCTAGGAAGAATGTAAGAACAATCGTTGGGGGAATAAGGTTGGAAGGGAGTGCATTATTACATGCGCTAACGTTTGTTCGTGTTTGTTTGCCTTTCTTTTAGTCTCTTGATACATCATGCATCAAGCATCAAATTCATCATCATTCATGATCCCCACTAACCACGTTTTGTGCAGCCATATTTTAAGGCATGACCACATGCATACGTGTTTCTAACCACGTCTTTTGTAGCCATGTCTATTTTCGTATGCCATGGACATTTTTATGCATCGACATACCCATAATCATACATGCATCACTTCGTATGCCACACTTAACCCCGTTTTTATACAGCCATTTGCATTTGCGTGACTCAAGCATTTATCCATCTCATTATGATTAAGGCATCCCGAGAATGCCAAGTGCTTTCATCACATTTCATCTCGGGAGCCCCAAGACTCCTGTTTAATGTTGGTGTATCGGATTACATCGACCATTTCACCAAATGCGCCAATTAGAACACCCAAAAAGGTTTTAGGCCCGTGATTGTGTAAGTGGAATACACAATTCCATTTCATGACATCATAACCATTTATTGCTGGAATAAAGAAGATTCCAAAAGTCTAGTCTCGTGTCGTAATCCGCATTGGATTATTTCATAACATCTCATCAATCATTCAAGGTGTTCCATGAGCGTCGAATCTTACGTATCTAGTGGCATTTCATGACATTCCTAAACCACGTAAGGAGTTCCATGAATGCCTAATCTTTGTCCATGTGTTATTGTACACGCGATTTGTTTTTATGTACCATAACACGTCTGATGCCCCAAAAGGGTCGAAGCTCTGTCCGTGGATCGTTTCCAACATGACCATTCCATATCACTATATTGCTACTAAAGCGCCGAACCTCTTTCCTTGTGAAGTGACACACGTGACTTCATTTCATTTCTCATTAGGTGCCTTAAAAGCACCGAAACTATATCCATGTGACGGCTCTCACGTGCTTATTATGCATAGCGTTGAGCATTCTCAAGAGGTCAAGAAAAAAAGTAGAGTTTATTAGATGTTATAAGCATGTTCATGCACCCGTTTTCATCTCATCACAATTATCCCACATCCATGCAAAGTGTGACATTTAGAGAATCGAGTCTAGGTCCATACCATGTTTTTACTCCTAACCTTCCATTGAAGTATGCAGTGTGGAATAGAACCTCGAAGCGTTTAGTGAGAGCAGGAAATCAATCAATCAGAATCGGGCACTATGGCTGAGACCAGAGAAGGATTAGGGTCTGATTTGGAGGAGGAGTTAGGGGATCAATTGCATTCTTTACCGATTGACAGTCAGTTCTTGCTAGAAGAAGCAGCAGAACCAGAAATGGCTAACCCGAATGAAGCTAATGTTAGAGGAGTGTCGGTGCAGGATATAGCTACCATTGTGAATGCCTTTCTGACATCTGATCAGTTTAAGGCAATGATCAAAGAGCAAGTGAAGATAGCGATGGCTGAAGAAAAAGAGTTGACCCGACAGGATCGGATTCCGATTCTGAATGGGGGTAGTTCGGGGCAGCTGAACTTGGGATCCTCGGGAAGTTCAAATCAGAATGTGCAAATCGGAGCTAGATCTCAGGGTAATGTGCTTGGCGGAAGTGGAGTAGAGGCTGCGGTCAAGAATGTAGATGGTCAGACAGAAAAGGAGCCAGTTACTCAAAAGGCCAAAGAGGTGTCCATCGAGACGACAATAGAAAGGCTCCTGCACCAAAAGTTGTTAAATCTTGATGTCCCATCGCCTAAGACAAAGTTAGGTCTGACTCAATGCGCTGATATGGATGTGCCGATAGCAAAAAATTATCCTCTTCCGGTTGGGTTCCACATGCCTTATATTACCCCCCTACATCGGGGAGGGTCCACCAGAAACCCATTTGGATAATTATGTAAGGCTCCTGACGAGCATGGGACTAAATAAGAATCACTTGCTCAATCATTTCCCGACAACCCTCAGAGGTGCAGTGGCTAAATGGTACATGAGAGTCCTCTCGCACACTCACTCTTCTTGAGAGGACCTCACTGAGGTTTTCATCAGACAGTGTGCATATAACACCTAAGTTGAGACGAACTTGGAGGATTTGGAGAGGATTCGTCAGAAACCCAATGAGAGTTTTGGGGAATATTACCGGAGATGGATGGACATTCAGGTCCTTGTGGATGGAGCCCCGAAGCAAGAATCTGTAATTATGAAATTGGTAGATGGGAGCCTACCCCTATATAAAGATAAAATGAAGCTGAAGAGGTTCCAAGTCTTCAATGATGTTATGGAGTATGTGAAGTGTATAGAAAGGTATGAAGAGCAGGAGCAGAGGACCAAGCAGAGTGTAGGGGGATATCAAGGCGGCCAAGGGTATTCTGGAGAAAACAAAAGCGGAAGCTCGAAACCAGCAGCTATAGGCAGTGGTACTAAGGCGGTTTAGACCATGGCTTCTATTCAAGAACAAGGGGCAGAGTGGTGGTAAATCCGGGTAGACCAGTGGGGACTCCCCAAAGAATCACTAGCCCGTGGGTAGAATCGCCAAGCAGAATTTTCATGAAATGCAGAAAGGTTGGGTTGCTGTAAAGTATAAACCCATTTTCTCCTTCATATGAAGTTGACAAGGATAATTTTTAGGCATACCATGTCATGACTGGGCACCGGACAAATAAGTGTACCCAGTTAATTAAAGCTATACGCCAGTTGATTGCAGATGGAAAGATAGTCGAGCCCCAAATGAAGCCAAATGTTTAAACGAACCCTCAACCAAACTTCAGGAATCAAGTGAGCATGGTGCAGTCATCCCGCCCTGATAATTTTATGTTTACCTAGATTATTAAGGCAAATCCAAGTGTGCAGGCAGTGTCAATTGAACAGGAGGAGAAAAAGAGGGTTAACGCTCAAGGGGCAGCATCTGGAAGTAAGCAGGGTCCATTCAATATAGAAGACATTGAATTGGATGATGATGAAGAGGAATTTTGCAGGTCTTACGAGATGGTAAAGCCCGTCTACCTGGTTGAGACAAGAAGAGGAACAGTTGTAGCCAAGGATGGGCCGGTAATGCATATAACGAGGAGTGGAAGGGTTTATCAACCTGTAGTTGGAGCGCCTCCTGCTCCACCAAGGAGAAATACCACTCCAGTAGAAAATGATGTCATGGATCCTATTCCAAGAATAGGTGAAGAAGATGAAGTGGTGGTACAGTTGAAAAGGACTCCGACGCGTGCTAGTGTTTTACATTTGCTCATGGAATCAAAGAGGCATCGAGAGGCAGTAGTGAAGCAGCTTATGGAGATGGACGCTTCCCCCACTATGTCCCCCAATGAAGTTTGTGCATTAATAAAGGGCATAGATGTGAAGCCCAATAAAGCACCGAAGATCAGTTTTGGAGTATCTGATTTACCACCAGAAGGAGTAAACCATAACAGGGCATTGTATTTGAAAGTAGAAGTCATGGATAGAACGATGCCTTGTGTAATGGTGGATGATGGCTCAGCCTTGAATATCTGCCCAGGGAAAGTACTGCCATATCTGGGGATCAGTCCTGAAGCACTGTGTAAGTCTATGATTGTTATAAGGGCATACGACGACAGTAAACGAACTGTAATTGGAACTTTTGAGGCCGAAGTGAAGGTGGGCGAGGTCAGGTCCAAAGTTATGTTCACTGTGATAGATATTCCAGCCACATTCTCTTTGCTGTTAGGGAGGCCCTGGTTTCATGCTCTTGGTAAGGTACCCTCCACGTGGCACCAAAAGATCAAGTTTCTAATTGGAGGAAAGATAGTGACTGTCGAAGCAGATGAGCCTTCTATAGTAGCAGCTTTGAACACTACAGAGCAGCCTGTCACTGGATTTCAGGTAGCAGTCATATCCGACAAGCCTAAATTCCCCGACTGGATCCACAAATATTTTGCCAAGCAAAAGTTTGAGCCGGGAAAAGGGCTAGGGGTGAATCAGCAAGGTATCCCCGAGTTCAATATCGAAGTAGGCCAGTACTGCCAAGCTGGGTTGGGTTATAATAAAGACACGAAAAGATCTGCAAAGAAGTATGTGAACTTGGTTGATACTTTTGTGCATGTAACCGAGGAAGTCTACAAGGGAGAGTATGAGCCTGTCAAATTCGAAGATAAGGAGGTACCGGGTTTTGAAATCTTTGCTGATGTAGTTGATTATGGAATGTACGGTGTGGAGCCGATCATGGGCATGCTGAGATCAGAAGCAAGTGGCAAAGGGAAGGCTGTTATGGAGGAAGCAACTGAAGTCCAGATTGAGTTCATGAACAAAGTCGAGCAGTTCCTGAAAGCCGACCTGGTGAAAGGCGAAGTGGAGTTGGCGGTGGACGCCATTGCCAGTGCTCTGTCTGTTTTGATGAAACCAAACAAAGCAGGTGAGGAGGAAACTTTGAAGGTCGAGAAGGTTCAAGAGAAGCTGGTTGTGGAGGTAGTGAAAGAATTGATAGAGATCATGATGAAGGGCAAGATGAAGGCCCTCGAGGAGAGGCTATCTGAAGAGTAGGAAAGCAAGCTGGAAGGTGATCTGACAAACCTTTTTGAAGAATGCACTGATAATGAAGACCCTCCGCATGTGGAGGATGAAAACTACTTTAATGTATTTAGTTCTCCTCTTTCTGATGTGAGCAATGCTGCCTATGTGGCGTTTAATGTAATGAAATCTGGTTTCGCTTACTTGTGTGATGTTTTTCCTGATGGAATTGTGCATACATTGAAGCATTCATGAAACATCTTTGCATGAAATAAGTCTAGGGACAGAGAATGATCCAAAAATGGTATCCATTTTCGAAAGAACTCACACCGAATGAGAGAAAAGAGTTAGTGAAAGTATTGCTTAAGCATGTAAAAGCATTCGTGTGGTCCTATGGTGACATGCCCGGGGTAGACAGGCAGATAGCAGAGCATAGAATTCCCATCGATCCAAAGATCACACCAGTGAAGCAGAAGCTCAGAAGGCTGTGTCCGAAATGGGCAGAAAAAGTAAAAGAGGAGGTAGCGAAGCAAATTAAGGCCATGTTCTTTAAGGTAGTGGAGTACCCTCAGTGGTTGGCGAACATCGTAATAGTTGCGAAGAAGGATGGAAGGGTCTGGTTTTGTGTGGATTACAGAGATTTGAACAGGGCCTCGCCGAAAGATGACTTCGCGCTTCCGCATATTGATGTTCTGATCGACAGTGCTGCCAGGGCAGCTATGTATTCATTCATGGATGGTTTCTCTGGGTATAACTAGATCCTCATGAACATCATTGATAAGGTAAAGACGGCCTTCATCGGAATGGGGAGTTTACTATTACAGGGTCATGCCATTTGGGCTGAAGAACGCAGAAGCGACTTATCAACGGGCTGTCACGACACTTTTTCACGATATGATCCATAACGAGGTAGAGGTGTACGTTGATGATATCCTAGTCAAATCAATGACCCAGGAAGAGCATCCCACCGTCCTAGATAGATTTCTGACTAGGATTGAGAGGTATAATCTACGTCTGAATCCAAAGAAGTGCATGTTTGGAGTGACATCAGGGAAGCTTCTGGGGCACATTGGTGAGTCAGAGGGGTATAGAAATGGATCCAGATAAGATCAAAGCCATCAGGGATATGCCTACCTAAAACGCTATAGTATGTTAGCCGGTTCATTGTAAGGCTGACAATAGTCTGTGAGCCGATATTTAAGCTTCTAAAAAAGAACCAGCCGGTAGAATGGAATGAGTAGTGTCAGATGGCATTTGACAAGATCAAAGGCTACTTGATGAATCCTCCAATTCTGAAGCCTCCAGTACTAGTAAAGCCTTTGATCCTCTATTTGGCCATTAAAGATGCATCAGTTTGGGCAATGCTGGTTCAAAAACGAGAAGATGGCCGGGAGAATGCTATTTATTATTTGAGTAAGAAGCTGCTAGAGTATGAGACTTGATATACAATAGTAGAGAAGACTTGCGCCGTAATGGTATGGTAACAAAGAAGCTCAGGCACTTCTTTCAATCTTACAAGGTTCAAGCAGTGGCCAAGGTCGATTCGATGAGGTATTTATGCCAGACTCCAGCGCTAACGGGAAAGCTGTCACGGTGGCTGTTATTGTTGTCAGAATTCAACATCGAATACATCACTCGGAAGACTATCAAAAGAAGAGCAGTGGCTAAATTTTTGGCCAATCAACCAGTTGACTCGGATTATATGGAGAATCTCGAATTTCCAGATGAAAAGTTGGCAGTGGTAGAAGCGGAACCAGTCAGATGGGTTATGTACTTTGATGGGGCTGTAAATAAGCATGGAGCAGGATTGGGAGTGATCATTGGGACACCTAACGAAGAAGTTATTCCCCTAGCAAAAAGGTTGAATTTTCCTGTAACCAACAATGGGGCAGAGTACGAAGCATGTCTATTTGGAATTGATGCCCTGATCACCTTAGGAGCGCATGAAACCATTATCATTGGGGATTCGGCATTAGTCGTGAAGCAAATCACTGGAGATTGGGAAATTAAAGAAGAGTCCCTTCGCCCCTACCTTGAGGTCGTTTGGGAAAGGATCAAAGCCTTCGGGAGCTGTGAATTTAGGCATGTGCCTAGGGAAGAAAATCAAATGGCGGATTCGTTGGCCACTTTGTCGTCCTTGTGGGAAGGTCCCCAAAAGCAACCGATTCGGCCAGTAGTGTTGGAGATATGACAGAGTCCTTACTATAGAGTAGAAGATGTTGTGGTGGCTGTGGTAGAGGATCGTCCATGGTATGATGACATTTTACAGTTTCTTCAGAAAGGGACATACCCTGAAGGTACCACTGAAGCAGATGAGATTACTCTCCGAAGGTTAGCAGTGCAATTCAGGATCTTTGAGGATAAGCTTTTTAAGCGAATCGTGAATGGATTACTACTGTAGTGTCTAACCGAGAAAGAAGCCAGAGTGGTGATAGATCAAATTCATACGGGGAACGTGTGTCCCGCACATGAGCGGTTTAGCCCTAGCAAAGAAAATTCTAAGACAAGGATACTTCTGGCTCACACTCCAGGGTGATTGTATTGAAAGGGTGAAAAGGTTCCATGAGTGTCAGATATATGGAGACATTAACCATCTTCGTCCACTAGAACTTCAGATGTCCTCGACTCCCTTGCAGTTTGCTGCTTGGGGAATCGACATTATTAGAGAAATAAGGCCATCGGCATCAAATGGACACCGCTTCATTATTGTGGCTGTAGATTATTTTTCAAAGTGGGTGGAGGCAGAATCTTCTATGAACCTCACGGCCAAGAAAATGTCTAAGTTCATTGAGAAAAATATCTTCGCCCAGTACGGAGTCCCACACCATGTGGTAACAGTTAATGGTGTTCAGTTCCAAGGGGAAACAACACAGTTATTTCAAGGCAGAGGGGTCGAGCACCATAAGTCTTCATTGTATCGCCCGCAAGCCAACGGGGTAGTGGAGGTAGCCAATAAAAGTATCAAGGAAATTCTGGCTAAAATGGTTGTCACGTACAGGGATTGGGTACACAAGCTACCTTTCGCTTTGTCGGGGTACAGAACGAGTATCAGAACTCCAATTGGTGAGACACCTTACTCATTAGTGTACGGAATGGAAGCCATATTACCAGTTGAAATCGAGCTGAAATCCTTGAGAATAGTGATGGAGGCACAGATACCTGAATCAGAATGGATGCGGTCACGGTACGAACAGTTAGCACTGATTGATGAAAAGCGACTTCAAGCCTTGGATTGTCTGTAAATGTATGAGCAGTGAATGGCCCGGGCTTATAATGGTATAGTTCGCCATTTGAAGCGCCCTCTTAAAGCTGGTGATCTTGTGCTCAAACGGATGAAGCAGACTCATACGGATGCACGAGGGAAGTTCAGACCTAATTGGGAAGGACCGTATGTAGTAAAGAAGGTGCTGTCCAAGGGAGCCGTAAAAATCATGGATATGGATGGAAACGAATTTGTCGGCCCCGTCAATCAAGACAAGCTTAAGCGGTACTGTATATAATAAAAAAAAGGGGTGATAAGTCTGGTGGTCTGAAAACCGAAAAAACGGTCCACGCAAAAATTAGGACAAGTGAGGAATTCCTATTAGCTAGAAAATCTGTATAGACTGGTCGATAGCAGGTGTGAGTTCAGTCGAAGCATATACCATTACTGTACTTATCCCTAGTTTTATTTCATTATTGATGTCATTTGTGCTAAAACGTTTCTTTAATGAATGAATGAATTTATGTTCATTTTCGTTTGATAAACATTCCAAGTTCGCTGCATTTAGTAATCTATTTTGCATAATTGCTCACTCTTATCTTTTTCCTCCTCCCGTTCATAAAAAAATAAAAAATAAATAATAATAATAATAATAATAATAATAATAATAACAACAACAATAATAACAATAATAATAATAATAAAAATCTGGTGGATCGAAAACCGAAAGGCGGTCCACGCAGAATTTAAGGTGCGAATAAAAAGTCTGCTGGATTGAAAACCCGAAAGGGCAGTCCAGGCAAAAGTTAAGACAGTCCGATAGATTGAAAACCCGTGAGGGTAGTCTATGCAAAAGTAAGGACATAAAATAAAACAGCAAAATAAATGTTATCCAGCCATAACGTCATACAGCATAAAGGAGACCTACAGGCCGAGATACCTCATGGTTAGGATCCCACGCTCGCGCCTTGTAGCACAGGTCACCAACTCAGCTAACCAAGCTCTGTACCGACGATCTGTCTCTGTTGAGGCTATTTCATTATACCTCAAAACCTCAAAGTGGGTAGGATTCATCCACTGCTGTTGCATATGCCTGGGCCACTGTTGTGTGAAGTCACCGCACTCTGTCATGCATAAAGAACGAGGCACTCCTTGTGCTTGCTCGTATTTTCTACATAATTGTGCAAGAGAATAAAATGTCACCTTGAATAGTCTAAGGAGCTGTACACCTCCTGCCCAAGTCTCTGTAGTCACTTGCGAGATCTCCCACCAGGGACACACCCAGCTGATAAATACATCTGTTCTTTCCCTCAGCCAATTGTACCATTCTTCTGTAGTCCATGTGGCAAAGTCTGTAAGTTCTATGCGATGGGCCCAGAAACGTTTTGGAACATATCTCGGCTGAGGTGCAGGAGCACTTAGGAGATTTAACTTCTCCAGTAGCCAGATCTGCAGAAAAGATGGTCAATCAGTAGAGTGCATGTTTCATCAGAATGTCAAACTCGAAGTTGAAGGTCAACCTGAAGCAGAAAGGGACATCCATATGTTTCGATCGGATGATTAGAGTGGATAGAATCCAGATAAATCAAGGTCTCGGCTAGGATGATTCCCACAGGTGAAGCACTGTCGGCCATCTGGGCCACCACTGGGATTTATTGGAAATCACAAATCCCGTCTCTCGACTCACACAGATGAAGGGACATCAACAGCAGACCCATCAGAAAAGCCCAACTAGGGACAAAAGGGTTTAAGGCAAAACACACGTCCATAACGAAGGATATGTTGAGTCTCCTAGGGGCAGTCTCACCAGGGAGCAGGTGGTCCAAATGTGCTGTATTCAGTAACCCTCGACGTGTTTGCCGGTTGTCTGAATCGTGGTTAGGAACAGCTAACCTGACTCCATGAGGACAAGGAGCAAAAAGGATGGACCCGAATTCCTCAACCATCGGGCACAATTCTTGCCTGAAAAAGCAGAAAACGTGGTCCATCGGATCCTAGAATTGGGCTGCAGTCTCCAGAAAGGTCCGATTTAAGGGATAATTCATGAAAAACCGCATGGAATATAGACTAAAGGGCGCCAATAAGGTCTAGTTGGAAGTACGGCATGTTCTCTAGTAATCCCGGAGGCAGTCACGAAGCTGATCCATCAGAGAGGGCGCGGGACATAGAATTGAATGGTTACTTTTCTGCATAGAAAATAGATGAAATGCCATCTGTAAAACAGGTTCCAGCAAAGAAAAGATAACAGATCAACAAGAAGGAGAAGGAGTTTTCATAGAATATCAACAAAAGTGGTACATCAGTCAATGGCCACATAATGAAAATATGTACATGTACACAACGATGTTCTATCCTAGCCCATCGGCGGGCTGCATCAACACAAAACTACAAAAAATAGAAAACAACATCTACGACTGTCCCCCATCAGTTGAGTCATCATCCTCCTCACCCTCAACTCCGATGCCATCACCAAAGATATGTCGACCGACCTCCCAGTCCTCTAAGTGAGTACAGAGAGTCTCATTCATGAATGTGAGGTCTGCAATGGTCCTCTACATCTCCTCCATCTCCAACCTCGCACGAGCATCCTCATGCCGGTAGGCGACGAGTGTAGCTTGTACCATAAACAATAAGAACATCATGTCATGCGTACACGTGAATTTGAAGCATACATACATCTATATGAACTTGTCAACGCAGGTACTTACCATCAATACTCCATTGTCTCAAAGGAAGAGATTCCTGAGAGCAGAAGTCGCCTGGCACAGGGCCATCCCCTGTGTCACTAAAATCTATACAAAGAACAGCACACAAGATTGGATCAGTAGTCGAAACAGTAATCAAAAGAAAGCAGGAGCAGGGATACACACATGTGTCGTGTCAGAAGGAACAGTAGCAGGAGGAGGGTGTGCCTCAATATACAGATCTACTCGATAAAACTCCCCGACTTCATTTTGTAGCATCACCCAAGGCTCCACAAAGTACTCCAGATGTCTTGGGGTGAAGCCAGCAGAAGGAACCACTGGAGGGACCATAGTGGGAATAGGCTTAGTGTACCCCACCTCGGTATCGACACTAGGCACACCAGTGTGAGCAGAAGAACCTCCACCTCCTCGGTCGCCAGCAGTCCCAGACCCACGACCACTGGAACGTCTGCCGGATGAAGAACATGGATGCTTACCTCTCTCAGATGGCTAAAGAAAAAATAAAGAAAGGAATGGTAAGTGGCAGTCTAGCCTCAAAATAAATGGAAGTTAATGTAAGACAAAGAAATACCCTAGCTGGCGCATCCTCTGGCGGTGTAGTCTCGATGGGAGGAAGAAGTTGTGTGTGGATGAACTGCGGGTACTCACCGCCATCTCCCATAACTACATACCCAGACCCAAACAAATCCGGATGATCCTCCTTCGACAACAGATGTGGCCAGAACAGTCCAACTGGAGGTGCAGGTGGGATCATACGCTCCTAGGGTCTAGCACACCAATTAATGACCCTCTCCCTCAGGTACCACTCTAAGCTAACAGGGCTCTCCATGACGAATCATCGAGGGACCAGCCTCCGAGCATCTATAAGCTATATGGACCATACAGTATCTCCCCACGGCTCCTTGATAACCTAAAAAACACACTACAGTAAAAAGATCTTCTTGTCAGCCCAATCTCTATAAGTAGTTACCATTTTCGATAAGATCTTCTTTATTGCCTTATTAGCTGCTTCCACCGCACCGTTAGTTTGGGGCTTATATGGAGAAGACTTATAGTGTTTGATGCCATGTTCTGCAAATAGCTCAACTGTTGCCCCTTGAAATTGCACTTCGTTGTCAGTGACTATGATGGGGAATCCTATATCAAGTAAAGATGTTCTTCTGAATGAACTTAACCATCTGCTTGGCTGTTACACTAGCAAAGGATTCTGCTTCTACCCATTTTGAAAAGTAGTCAACAGCAACCACTATGAATTTGTGCCCATTAGACGCTGCAGGATGAATTTCACTGATCATGTCTATCCCCCATACTGAAAAAGGTCAAGGGGAAGCCAGATTCTGTAGTTCGAGTGGTGGAAGATGACTGATGTCAGCATAGATCTAACACTCGTGACATCTCTTTACTTTCCTTATACAATCAGCCTGCTATGAGCACGAGTTTTCCCGACCTCTGTGATAAGAGTTCATATGTTACCCTTGGAGCAGACGGACTTGAATTACTCTTGAAAGCGATCAGATTGTTGCCTGGAGTGTCTCAAATGTTCTGAAAACCAAGCGATCTGCGATCCGAAACTCCCGAATAGGTCTCTCGAGTGGTCTCTAGGGTTTAGGGTGCATGTCTGATTTTTCAACTTTTGCTCCGATTTTTGCTAGAACCGGGTGGCTCTGGTTTCTTGAACCAGAGCCGGCCGGCTCTACTGGGCAAGACAAGTTGCCTTGCAAAGCAAAGCAACTTGTCTCGCAGAATGAAGATATGGGCATTTCAGAAAAGTCAAGCGGCCATTTAATGTGAGATATGATATGAAAGAGAGAATATAAAAGGAAAGAAAAAAAAGATCAGAATGAGGAGATTTTACAATCTTAAGACAGAAAAAAAAGAGCAGAAGAGAGAAAGAAAGAAGAAAAAAGAGATAAGAAAAAGAAAGAAGAGAGTCTGTGACATTGCAAGCAATGAGTTGAACCAAACATTGTATTTAAAACTTGAATCAATGTTAAAACATTAAACTCAAGTTCCATAACCTTTGCTTACTGGTTGGATATCATTTCGGGTTCGTTCCAGCTTGTTTCGGATTGTTGTGGTTCTTGATCAGTTGAGACTCCAGCAACCATTTCAAGCTTTTAATCCGTTCTTGCACATCCAGTACACTGTAAAGACACCAAGGTAAACTCTAAGAGGCCCTAAACCTGCTTACATTGTGTTTTTTTGCATGTTTTTCTCTTTTTTAATTTTATTTTTTTTCCGGAAAACAGAATTAACCCATCATAGTCGTACGGCTATGATTGTGAAGAACAGAGCCGGCCGGCTCTGACCCTAGAGCCGCCCGGCTCTGTTCCTCAGGGACAGATTCCTGATCTGTCTCGAACGGCCGAAAGGAGTCCGTTTTCCATTTTATGTCTTTCTATTTTGATATTTTTAGGCCCAAGAATATTTATACACCATTTTAACGTCGGTTTTTGGATTTCTGGACGTATGAATATCGTTTTTTCTGTTCTTTTTTCTGGTTTTGTATTTCGGTGTCCGGGTTGTTCGATCCATTACGGATCCATAGTTCAGCATTTGCAGACCCCCGAACATTATAAAATCTCAGGAAAACATAAAAAACAAGCAAAAATAGAAATCTTTAAAAAAAACGAGAAAACCAGTTTCGGGTCCAGGCATTACAGCTGCCCAGCGTGGCCCAGAGCCGGCCAGCTGTAACCAGAGCCGTCCGGCTTTATTTTCAGCTGTGCAGCTGTGATTTCCAAAAAAGATAGAATCACGGAACGACCCGTACGAATGTTGTTACATGATGCTGTTTTCGGATTCAAATTGATTTAGGTGTGTTTACTGCTTTTTGAACCTTGAGTGTTTATGAAAATTAGGAAAACCCACACGAACGGAACCCCAAGTTCCGGGATAACAGATCCACAAAAGTGGAACTTAGCATGTAACCATGCCAAATGTTTTCCAAAAACTGATTTTCCAGCACGAAAATTACGGGGCGTTTCAAAACCGTTTTCCAGGTCTAACTGGTCCGACTAGTCGGGTCAACCCGGTTATCCCCTAAATGCAAGCTCCCCATCCTAAAATCCTAATTCTGTCCTGATTTGAGTCTTATTTTTGCTATAATATAATTTGCACTAACCAATCTGTTTTGCAGCTTTTATTTTTATTTTTGTTGTATTTAATAGATCAATTCGTGTAATTAGGTGATTGTATTTTTTTTAGATCCTCATGTACTTAGGCGATTGTAAGCGTGAGGATGAGAGTTTTTATCTTTTATTCGATTGGGTTGTAGAAGCGGCCATTATTATTCTTTTGTATAATTTGTATGGATGGTTTAATTTTCTGTAATTTATTTTCTGCATTTCTGCTTTAGCATTAGATTAATAAAAATAAACAAATTGGGTTAGAGAAAGATAATAAATTGAATAAATATGGTTTTATAAATAATAAATGAATACAAGCTTGAGGTTAAGTAGGTAAGTTGCCCGAACCCTAAATCTCTTGATTAGGTACAGTAGTCTGTGCTCGGTAGGGAGTTGTACCGGAATTTCTCGGATGAGCTGATCCGGGTGGCGACTCTGTCACTGATCTCGAGATTTAGGTTTCGAAGTCTTTAAGTTAAAAAATGGGAAAACGTTTTCTACCGAATAAATTTCAAAACAAATAAATTCATGATTTTCCTAAAATAAGATAAACAAAACCCGCTTTTCCCAAAACATCACTACTAAACCATTTATTCCTTTTTTTCATTTTCCTCGGTTCGCTTCGCAGCATCCCGCTTTCTCAAAAAGGTCATCCGCTCACACCTGCATAGTCATCTAGAAGTACCCCTGTCTCATTATCTTCCTGGCCATAGCGGGCCCATTCATGTGTGGTTTGCAAGACCCTGTATGTACCTGCTGCATCAATGTTTCTGCCTCATGTTCTATCAAGCATCTCAAAAGAACACCATTTATTGTTCTCTTGTATAGTCTATCCTTAAAGATTCTGAACTGATATGCTAGCTTCCTTAATGATACTTTATCAGCAGTACTGGCTCCTTCTGGATATTTTCCTTCCTTCCCATACTGGTAAATATCGAAGAACCATGGCTTTTCTTTAGCTGTCAACTCCATTACTTCGTGCACTTCAAAGCAGGGTTGTTTGGAAGTTGCTATAACCAGTGGCTGTACTTGAGTTTGTTCTGGATTTTCCCACATGGAAGATAAAGTTGCTAATGCAACAACCATTTTGTTCTCATCTCTGGGGACATGTCTGAATTCACGTTGGCTGAAAAGCTCTTTTCTATACTGTAGCAGCTCCAAGTAGGGCCGTAAGGCTTCTTCTTTCAGCTCCCATTCGCTTTGAGGTTGCCTAGTCACCAAAAGTGGATCTCTGACAATCAAGACATCATTTGCCCCTAGTGTCAATAGAGCTTCCATCCCAAATAAGCATGCTTCATACTCTGCTCCGTTGTTGGTTATGGGAAAATTCAATCTCTTCGACAAAGGAATAATTTCATTGTCTGGTGTTGCTATGAGTATTCTGATTCCAGCACCCTTTCTGTTCACCGCACCATCGCCATCTTTTTATTGCTACCATGGCAAGATGTTCATCTGGGAACTCCAGATTCTCCGTGTAATCCGATTCCAACGACTGATTTGCTAGAAATTCTGCTATGGCTCGCCCTTTGATAGTTTTCTTAGTGATGTATTCAATGTCGAATTCTGACAAAAGTAAGAGCCACCTGGACAACTTTCCAACCAACACTAGTGCCTTATACAGATACTTCATCGGATCCACCTTGGCTATGACCTGCACTTTGTATGACTGAAATAATGGCTCAACTTCTTAGTCAGCCAGATCATTGCCACACATGTCTTTTCAACTTTTTGCTGAGGTAGTAAATAGGGTACTCCTTTCTATCATCTTGTTCTTGCACCAACATTGCCCCTACAGAGGAATCTTCAACAGCCAACTACAAGATCAAAGGCTTTCCTGGAATTGGCGGCCTCAGAATTGGCGGATTTACCAGATAAGCCTTGATTTTCTCGAATGCCAACTGACATCTGTTGTCCCACACAATCGGCTGATCTTTCTTTAACAGCTTGAAAATTGGCGCATAGGTCGAAGTCAACCGTGCTATGAAGCGACTAATGTACTATAAGGAGCCCAAGAATGACCGGACTTCCTTTTCTATCTTTGGAGCTGACATATCTCGAATAGCCTTAATCTTATCTGGGTCCATTTCTATTCCCCTCTGGCTGACTACATGGCCCAACAGCTTTCCTGATGTGACCCCAAATATGCACTTCTTAGGGTTGAGACGCAAGTTATATTCTGTGATGCGTGTAAGAAATCTATCCAGGATGGCAGGGTGTTCCTCCCGGGTCATTGATTTAACAAGCGTATCGTCAACATACACCTCGACTTCTTTATGGATCATATCACGAAGCAAAGTTGTGACAGCCTTCTGGTAAGTGGCTTCAGTGTTCTTCAACCCAAAGGGCATTACTCTATAACAGAAAGTGCCCCACTCTGTAATGAATGATGTCTTCACTTTATCAATTATATCCATAAGGATCTGGTTATATCTTGAAAACCCATCCATGAAGGAATACATCGCCCCTTTAGCTGCACTATCAACCAGGACATCGATATGAGGCAGTGGGAAATTATCTTTTGGGCATGCCTTATTTAGATCCCTGTAGTCGACACATACTCTGACCCTTCCACCCTTTTTAGGTACTGGGACGATATTAGCTAGCCATTCTGTATACTCCACCACTTCAAGGAACTTGGCTTCTATCTGCTTAGCCATTTCTTCTTTCACCAACGTAGCCCATTATGGCCTCAATCTTTTCAATTTTTGCTTCACTGGCTTGAACTTTGGGTCCGTTGGAATCTTGTGAACTGCTATTTCCATGTCTACACCCGGTATGTCCTCGTATGACCAAGCGAAAGCTTTAACATGTTTTTACAATATTCTTGTTAATTCTCTTTCTTCCTCGGGTTTTAGCTCATGTAAAATGAATACCATTTTGGGGTTTTCATCTGTACTTATGTTGATTTCATGCAATGCGGTGTCATGTATGCTAAATATGCTTGATGTTGATTCAAATGCATGCACAAAATTATCAGGATAAACATCACACAAGTAAGCAAACTGAGATTTCATTGCATTAAACTTGTCATAAAGTACATCATTCACATTGAAAATGGAAGAAATTGATACAACAAAATCATTTCCATCCTCCACAGACGGAGGGCCTTGCACTGCTTCGACTTGCACTTTCATTTTCAGAGCATCATCCGGATCTGTAGTCATCTTGGCCTCTTTTTCATCAGTGACAGTGGTCTTTTCAACTTGACCCATCTGTGCCTTAGCCTTTTCCATAATCTTGGCTATCTCAGCAATTACAGCATCCAAGTTTACCTTGGCCATCAGCTCCTCACCGAACCCTTCTTTGGTCTTCTCAAATGCCTTGCTCAAAGGGGCAGTCAGCGCACCTGAGATTACTTCTACAGTTTCATTGCAAACTTCCTCTTCATTTTTCTCTTCGGCCGCTTCCATTGCTTTTGCTATCAGTTTGGGTGGCTCACTTTATAGAACAACAGACTTAGCAGCTACTTCTTTCACCACCACGGGGGCTATTGGTTCTTCCCGGCTTTTCTCAACCGGGTATTCAATGTTCTTAACCTTCACTGGCTCAGATTGGCCATTATACAGCTCTTCTCCCGCCTTTATAAATGGTTTCATCATAGGTTTGCCGTTCTTGCCCCTTCTTTGATTCTTCTGGTCAGATGTTTATTCTACATACCCTAGCCCAAATTGTTTTGGCTTTCCCGAGTCAATGTTAAACTCAGGAACCCCTTGCAGATTGTTCCGAGTCCCATGCCCGGGACAAAATCCTACTTTTGCAAATATTTGGACAACCACTCCGGTATATAGTTTTCATAAATGACCATTGGAGCATTTGTGGCTTCCTCTTCCCCGACCATAGTGGTTTGAAACCTGCCAAATGGTACAACCCCTTCATTTACAGTAGTAATCATAGACTGGGCATCTGCCTCAATAGTCACAATCGCTCCATTTATAGGGAACTTTATCTTCTGATGCAGAGTAGAGGGAACACCTCCTAATAGATGGAACCACGGTCTCCCCAATAGAAGTGAGAAAGTGACCGGGATGTCTATCACAGTGAAAATAACCATTGACTTGACTGGCCTGACCTCGACTTTAGTTTCAAAAGTCCCGATTACTATTCTCTTAGAGTCATCTTATGCCCGGATCACCGTTGCCGACTTCTTCAGATCATCTTCATTCAAGCACAAGCATGGCAGCATTTTTTACGGACATATGTTCAATGCCGACCTGTCGTCTACCATAACACATGGCATTACTTTGTCCATCACATGGGCTCGGATGTAGAGGGCCTTATTGTGAGTCTTTCCGTCGCTCAGCAGATCTTTTTCAGAGAAAATAATGTCAGGAGACCCGTAATGGATCTTATCCAACAGACAACACATGGCCTCCGGTGATGCAATGGGGGGAGACCTCAATTTCTGACAGCTTCTTTACTAAGGCAGCCCTATGCTCTTTAGAGGTTAAAAGCAGATGCCACAAGCTGGCTTGTGCAGGGGTTTTCTTTACCTGAGAAATAACTAGATCCTATTTCTCAATTCCCTCCTGTGCTGATGTGCTACTAGACCCAGTCATTGGGGCCTTATCTTTCACTTGGGCTGCTAGTTAATAAACCCTGCCACTTCGGGTCACATTTTGAACCTCTTGACTTCTCAGCTTTTCAATAATCGGTGGCTTAATGGTCTCCTCCCCACCAAACTCTTCATATTCATCCTCTGAGTCAAGGTCAATCAAGCTTATCGGCTTAGTTTCCTTCTGTTCCATCCCCTCCTCAGATTTTGGCTCTACTTCAGCTTCGCCAATTGCTACAGACTGGATAGTAGGATTCGCTTGAAGGACTTGAGCAAAAATGAAATTAGCTGGTAATCCTGAATGTACCATGTTAACCCGCTTCTCGAATGCCAGCAACGGATTGGTTTTTGTGCTGGGTTTAGGGGGCTCCTGCAATTCCCCTTCTGTGAGCGGACGATGCGTTTTTGACGGGACGCGAGACTCCCTTTCGGAAGGGGCATCTCGATCTCGGACGGGCCCCTCCCTCGCGTGGGGTTTTTAAGAATGGAAAACGGGTTTTGGAAAATAAATGAAATTAATGCATAAAAGAACCGAGACCTAAGTCTCGATGAATATTGTAGAGTAGCCACCCGGCTCAGCTCAACCGGGAAATTCTTAAGGTAGCTGAACCGGATGAACAGTCGCTACACTATACAGAGATTCGGGTCCGGACAAGTCCCTTATTTCGTGTCTAATTAAATTAAATATTGCCAATGTTCTCGAAATGGTATTTTAAATTCTAAAGTCAATTTTATTGAATATAAAAGGCATACAGCGCGCATAGAAATACATAATACAAAAATAAAGAAAATAAATAAATATTAATTGGCCTACAACCAAATCGAATGGAAAAATAAAAACTCTCGCCTCACTTATACAATCGCCTATGATACACGAGAATCTAAAAAAAAATAATTACAACCGCCTAAATACACGATTAGTTCTATTAAAATACAAATAAAAATAAAAATAAAAATGAAGGTATATAAAAGCTGCAAAACAAAGGTTAGCACAATTTATACGGCACGCCACAATTAGGACTCAAATAGACAGAATTAAGAAATCAAGAATTGGGGGCATGCATATAGGGCATAACAGGGTTGGCTCGGCTAGCCGACCCGGTTAGACCTGGAAAAAATTTTGAAACGTCTTTGTATTTTTGGTTTTGTGGGAAAATCATTTTGAAAACAATTTTACCGGTTTACATGCATTTTTTATATTTAAGGTGGGTCAGTTTTCGGAAGAATCGGGTCTCCGTCTTTGAATTGTACTAAATGCAATTTTACTGAAAATTGAATCTATGGTCGTGATGCACACAACAAAATTCATTTTGATGATTTTCGGATTTTTCTAATTTTTATGGATTTTGATAAATTTTTGGGGATAAAAGCTGAAATTCTGATTCTGTAACGAGAGTTACAGTCGTGCGACTGTAAACGGCTCGGAATCAAAACTACACCAAAATTTTATTTTGAATCAAAATTGAAGAAAAACTACCTGGAAATTAAGAACACTCGTACGACTGTATATACAGTCGTACAACTGTTCATCAAATACAAGAACAGTCGTGCGACTGTTCTTAATTTCCAGAAATAGAAGCGTGAAAATACAGCAGAAAATGCACAAAAATTCACTTCAAACACCCAAAAAGCAAGAAAAAGTGAAAGGAAAAGGAGTGTCTACCTTTTTAGAAGCTAATCCAAGTCAATTTGACCCCTGGCGTCGCTCCAATCCTTACGAACTCGCACTTTTCCTTTGAAATTGGGAGATGAAGCTTTATGTCCAAAAATCCAAAATGTTAGGGATTCTGATGATTGAAGTCCGTGATTTTTGATTTGTTTGTGAAGTTAATTGATTAACCTAGGGATTTCTAGCAAGTTTTAATCCTAATACTGAGAATTGAAAGAAAATAGATAAGGAAAAGATGAACTTGAGGTTTCTTGCTTCTTTCTTTTCCTTTTTTCTTTTCTCCTTCCTCTCTCTAATTCTTTTCACCAGAAATCAAGTTTTTTTTTCTCCCTTCCTTTTCTTCTTTTTATCTCTGCTTTTTTAACTTACTTGGTCCAAGAACGGAGCAATTAATACTCCTCCCTCTCTCTTCCATTTTCCGTTGCAGAGGTATGGGCTCCTGTAACTTTTCCGATATTACAGTGGTACGACTGTAAGGATAGTCGTATGACCATATACTTTTTTTTTAAGTATAGAAAATTTCGGCGCTTTCACCTTCATCAATTAACTTCTAAATAGCATCCATCAGTTTGTAGGAATTATTAGTTCTGTGGCCAGTCACTCCGTGATATGTACAGAAATTATCTTTATCTGCCTCAGCAGGTTTTTCAAATGGCCTCAGGGACTGTAACAATCCTCCGTTTCTACACTTAGCAAAGATCTTAACCAATGGGAGAGTCCAAGGGGATATACCCTGTCCTCCTGGATTCCTGTTTTGATTACTTTGTTGCTGGGTTATTGCGGCAACCTCAACTTGCTTCACCTCTGAAGACTGCCTCCCCTTTCCTCCAGAGCCTGAGCTAGAACCGCCACCAGACCCGGTCACAGCTGTCGGCTTATACCTAGAACTATACCTTGAACTTCTGCCACCTTTGTGGCTTGCTGCCTTCTCTTCCTCATCTCGCTCAATTTTCATAGCCATGCTATATACTTCACTAAGCTCACTAAATGGATGGAACTTCATATTGTTCTTGAAGATGTCCCTACTGCCGTCAATCAGCTTCTGGATCAATTCATCTTCATCAGGGCGGGTTTTCAGTAAGATCATCTTATTCATCCATTGTTGGTAATATTCATCAAATGGCTCATTAGGCTTTTGTTTGATTCATTCCAGATCATACAGCTTCACTTGAATCTTAGTGTTAAAGCTGTAATATTTGATAAAGGCTGCCGATAAAGCCTCCCAGTCTGATTGTTCTTCCTCTGACAAAGAATTGTACCAGCCCAATGCTCCTCCCTCAAGTGTAGTCAGGAAGAGATTAATAAGTTGTTGCTTAGTAAAGCCCACTGTCAACATGACTCGGGCGTCTAAGAAGGAACCTTTGGCACTTGAAAGCCAATAGGAAAAGTCTCGATGCCTCTGCTAATCATGGCATCCACATTGACCGCCTTTTTGGATTCAGAACTGACACTGGCCCCTTTCTTCAGCTGGGCCACAACCTCGTCTAACTCCGAGCACTCCGCCTTCATTTTTCTTTCCATAACTACCTCAATTTCTTGCAGCTTCTCCAAACTAGATGAGGTATCGGCACCTTGCTGAGACGATTCAGCCTCTTTCTCCTTTCCGGTTCCACTACCAACAGTTTCTCCGGCCTCTCTCACTACAGCCCGTATTTCCTCTTTGAGCATATCACGGAAATCCTGTGATCTTAGGAAATCCTTTAAAGCATCAGCGAGGCTTGGTGTTGGGTTAGCCATCTCAACTTCTTCCCCTGAGTCAGATTCACTTTCTGGTTCTATTACTGTCGGTTCCCCAACAGCCCTCAAAGCTTGAGATCTCGTCCAAGGTCGCTCCAGTTTATTCTGCTCGGCATCATATGGGAGGTGTTAGGAATATGAATGAATGGTATGGTGACATGAAAACTGATACACTAAAGGTGATTTATGATGAATGAATGAGATGATGTTGTGAGTGAAATGATGATATGAATGATCTCTACTTATTATTCTATTTTCTTTTCCAGACATTCTAAGAACACCCAATGCTATGCAAAAAGATCACGTGTGGACCATCACACGGACAAGGGTTTGGTGCCTTTAGGACACCTAGTGAATCTCGTGAAATGGTCACGTGCATGCCGATACACGGATAGAGTTTCGATGCTTTGTAGGTCTATGTGGTGGTATGAAATGGTCACATGGGGCCGCTCCACGGACAGAGTTCTGATGCTTTTGGGCATATGATATGAAATGATGTTGTAAGAAGGTCACGTGTAACAGGAGACACGGACGGGGGCTCACCGTTCGGGGAACACCTTTCATGATTTAGTAATGTTATGAAATGTACTTATATGTATTCTAACCCAGCACTCGGGGAGCGCCTTGAATAATGTAATAATGTCATGAAGCGATCCGATGTGGACCACGGCGTTACATGATATTTATGATAAATGAGTGTGGTGTCATGAAATGCATTGTGTAAATAGTCACATGGAAATAAACTTAGGACCATTGTGGTTTCTATTGAATGAGAGGATTTGGTGAAATGGCCTAGTGCAATCCGGTGCACTAGTAGAACACGGGTAATTTTAGAACACCCGATATGTTATGAAATGAAATGACCATGATAGGCACTCTTGGAACGTCCTTAATTTAAATGAGATGAGATGATATGGATGCTTATATCACACAATATGCAAATGGTTGCATGAAAACATGGTTAGGATGCATGACATACATAATGATGTTGTGCTTGCTTTATGAAAATGTTTACACACAAATATAATATCATGGCTGCAAAAATAATGGTTAGTATGAATGTCACATGGATGATTAATGTGTTTACACAAGAAAATAAAATGCAAATGGCTGCATAAAAATGTGGGTTAGTTATCACACAAATGTTTTGTGCATGGCGTGTCATGTTTATGAAAATGGCGATGATGGTATGTCATGGGATGGCGAGAAACACATAGCACATGAAAGTATTCTTCCAACCTTATTCCTCCAAACGTGGTCAGTCTTGAAAATTCTAACCGAGTCCTAGGAGGGGTTCTCTTCAATCATCAACCGGGGATGATGAAGGTGCAATTTATAGCAGTCACATAATTTATTTTGGTATCCTAAGGGGATCCAACTAAGGTTGCCTATATGAGTTCGATCCAAGTCGGGTTAAAATCAAGGCTCCCATAGCAAAATATACTCCTCACTTCTCCCCCCTTAAGGGTCTAAACGAAGGGGTTCGTACGAGGCTATGGGTGGTGTTTTGTATCCGTGCCCCTAGGACCATGAGGAACAAAGGTGACACTTCAACAATTCACCGGGCTAAAAAGGGATACTTAACCTAACGCAAAAATGTCTAACTAAAGAATGCAAAATAAAATACCATACAAGAATCATCCACCTTATTTTGATTAGACACTTTTCAGGGCTTGTCAAATTCTTTTAAGTTCTTAGAAAAACTTTTGTAAGAGATCTCCAACGGAGTCGCCACTGTGAGCGGACGACGTTTTCGACGGAACGCGGACTCTCTCGGAATGGAGCCTTGAGATCATATAACCCTCCCTTTCGTGGGGTTTTTTATAATAAAATCCATTTTTTAGGAAATTAGATTATTTCATAAAAGAATCGAGACCTAAGTCTCGATAGATAGTGTAGGAGTCGCCACCCGGCTCAGCTCAACGGGAAATTTCAGTGTAGCTGAACCAGACGAAAGGCCGCTACACTATCCACAGATCTAGGTCCGAACAAGTCTCCTATTTCATGTCTAATCAAAATAAAATCGGCCAATGTTCATAGATGATATTTTAAATTCTAAAGTCCATTTTATTAAATTAAATCATGCAGCATTCACACACAAATAAAAATAAAATAAAAATAAAGCAGTAAATAGTTAATTAAATTATTACAACCCGATCGAATGAAAATAAAAACTCTCGACCTCATTTTACAAACGCCTAAAATACACGATTTATCTAAAAGAAGATACAATCGCCTAAAATACACGGATTAAGCTATTAATTACATCCAAAATAAAAAAAATAAAAAAAAACTAAAAGCTGCAAAATAGAGGGTTAGCACAATTTATAGCACGCCACAAATAGGACTCAAGTAGGACATAATGGGATTTTAAGGAATTCGGAGCCATGCAATTGGGGGATAACTAGGTCGGCTCGGTTAGCCGGCCCGATTAGACCTAGAAAACGTTTTGAAATGTCCATGTATTTTGGATTTGTGAGAAAATCATTTTGAAAACAATTTATTTTCCAGTTTACTCCAATTTAACATGTGAGGTGGGTCAGTTTTAGGAAGAATCGGGACTTCGTTGTGGCATTGTTCTAAATGCAATAACTTCGAAAATTAAATCTAAGGTCGTGAATGCACATAACAAAATTCATTTTTGATGATTTCCTGATTTTTCTGAATTTTTTAGGAATTTTAGGAATTTTTCTGGATTAAAATGGAAATTCTGCCTCTGGACGGAAGTTACAGTCGTGTGACTGTAATTCTCCCAATTGCAGGAAATCGCCAAAATTTTATTGAAATAAAATTAAAGGCCGCGGGAATTCAAGAACACTCATACGACTGTAATTATAGTCGTACGACTGTTCTTCACCATAAGAACAGTCGTACGACTATTCTTGATTCCTAGAAACAGCAAGCCCAAAAATTGAGTTTTTATGCATAAAAACACACCAAATCATCCAGAAAAAGCAAGAAAATTAAGGTTTGAGGTATATTTACCTTTGTGGCGCTGATCCACCATAGGAATGACCGCTGGAAATGCCCCAATCACCTCTAAATTGCTTCTTTTTCCTTGTGTTGAGGTTCCCAAAACCAACTCTAAAAATCTCCAAAATGTCACGGATTCTGAGAGTTTAAAGTCTGAAATTGATTGAGTTTTAAGTGTCAAGTTATTAACCTATGATTTCTAATAAGTTTTAACTTTAACACTTAAGGATCAAAAGAAAAAGAGGAGAAAAAAGCTTGAGTTTTGTGGGTTCCCTTTTTCTCTCCTTTTTCTCTTGTTTCTCCCTCAATTTCTGTCAAAATTCCCAAGATCGAAAGCCCTTTCTCTTTCCTCTCTTCTTCCCTTTTATTCTCCTGGTTTCTTGCTTTAGAATCGGGCATTAATTGCCTCTCCCATCAATCCAAATTTTTTATGTCATAAGGTATGGGCTGCTGTACCTGCTCTGGTATTACCGTCGTATGACTGTAATACAACACCACGACTGTAATTACAGTCGTGGCCTGAAAACATATTTTTTTTAAGTCGAAAAAATTCCGGCGCTTACAGATATCATTTGGCAAAGGATATTATGAGATTACTAATGGATAAGTGTCTTTAGCAGACTACTGCATCTTTGTCTTAATTGGAGTCTGTAACGGTTTGCTAGAACACACTTACAGTCTTTGGGCCTTGAGCCCACTGCCAATATAAAGACAGACCCATAGGATCGTGCACACAGATTAACTGAGCCGGAACATATAGAACTTGTACATGTAATGTACATTGGAAGGAATGCATTAACTAATTAGTTTACATTCGGTGTCAATGTAATTAATTAACATTGGATTGATTTAATTTAATTAATAAGTTTACATAATGTAATTAATTAATTAATCAATTAATTGAATTACATAAAGTAAACAATTATTTAATTAATAAGTTTACATAATGTAATTAATTAATTACATATTGTATTTATTTAAATGTGATTTTATTTAGGGGTAATTAAATTTAACCAATTGGAATTAAATTACATAGTATAAACTTTTGACATAAAGTTTATTTATGAAAATAAATCCTACTGGGCTTAATTAAATTAACCTAACTAAAACCCATTTATAAAGGAAGTTATAAAAGGCACATTTAACCTAAAATCAAGCGCTAACGCTAGTTTAACTTGAAAATTTCGGCCAGCCATAGTAAGCAGCCCCCTTGGCCGAATTCCTCAGTGAAAAACTTCCATTCCTTCGCTTCTTCGGCTAACACCGGTTTTGTTCCGATAGTTGATCATGCAGCGGATTGTGGAGATCATTTCCGCTCAAAGAATCGATTTTGCAGCAGTCTCTACAAAAGATGAATCTGGTGAGTTAATCTCTCTTGATTCAATTATTTTTTCTTTCCAATCAATGGTAGTCGGACATGATAGGTAGATTCTAGGAAATTTTAACCGGCCAAATTCCACTGCGCTCTATTATATTTCCCGTGATGAATCCCAACAATCATAACAATTGGTTTTGGGCCTAAGAACATCGACTCTAGCCTGTAGTTAGCTATAGTCGACGATTACCATAGGGCATTCTTGAATGATTTCTTGTTCTATTTTGTGACATCTACTGTGTTGCATGTTACAGATGATAACCTAATTGTTTCAGGGAATTCTTCGACTTCGTGTCCAATCCCTTTATTTCACACCCCTATTACTTTAATTCATATTTGTCTTTAATTCAGTCCTATGTGTTAATGTATGTAAATATAGGTACAATGCCCTTATTCTCATGCATATGCATGATGAGCCAAATGCTATTGACTGGTCAAAGCACGAAAGACAAACTAAGTTTACACAACCCTAACATTCATTTATGTTGTAGGTTCTATTAATTTTTGTGTTTATTTACTCTTACTTTCCATAATGTATCCCCTTTTCCCATTTCTACCAATTCAAGCTTCAACATAACCTAAAAGAGCTTCCAATTTTCTACAAGTAAAAAATTTTCTTTCTCTTGCAATTCTCGTAAAAAAATGTGCTGAATTTGTGTTTACTTTTGTCAATTTTTATGACATAAGTGATGATTGTAATTTCGTTATATTAATTCGATCAAAATTTGCTATGCATATAGATTTTCTTGATAAAATTCAACATTGTATCCATTGTAATTGTTGGCTTATAATTATACATGTGGATTTCCTATGTAGTTGAAAAGTTTTCAATTTGTGCTTATGATATAACCCTGATCTAAAGGTAGGAAAAAATCCTAATATAGGCCTTTAGTCAGTTTTAAATGTTAAATAAAATTATTGGAGGAATAGTTATTTGTTTTTTAGTTAACCTATCAATCCACTCCTTGGAAGTTACCAGGAACGTGGGACATGATTCCCTCAGAGCAACCTCCTTTATAATAGCTATAAATAGCCATTCCAAAAGAGAGAGAGGGAAAGGGGTTCTAATCACTAATTATAATCACTAATTTTGGCATCAGAGTGTCTGATGAAAGAAACCATTCCCTCACTGTAACAGGTACCACCCTCAGGAATTCTACCGTTTCAATTATCTTCATAAGCAACCGGATTTTGGCGATCAATCTCCCCCTCAATAAATACACTGTTGGATTACAACAATTGGCGCCGTCTGTGGGAAATTGATCAAAAAGCCATTTTTCTTTTCATCATCAAAAATGCCTCCGAAGAGATCTCAAGTTATGCATTCTCACGTTTCCCTCAATCCAGAAGATATTCATACGCAGCATGATGAACATTATAACCCACAAGAACAAATTAGAACTCAACCAGGAGGATCAAGAATTGTTCCATCAACCGTACCCTTGGCAGACTATGAAACTCTAAAGAAGTTTGAAGAAAACAACCGCATGGTTCAAAACTTGTTGTCTTTTGTCCAACAAACACACCCTCATGATAAACTTCCATCAGAGTTACAGGCTAAGGAAAAAGAAAATGAAGAGGATCATAAGAGGGATGATGAAAGCTCTCATCCTTCTCCTCACCAAGAACGACAAGAGACTCGGTAAAGAGGTGGAGCACCTAATGAGGTTGTAGAAAGCACCTACAAATGAGAATCACTATTCAATGTAGTAGAGCCTGAAAACTTGAAAAAAATGATCGAAGAGGTCCTAGAACAGAAGAAGCTAGTTCCTACTAGTGAAGAACAGCAAGGAAGAAAAGTTCCTTTCACTGAAGAGATCATAAACAAACCCCTACCGAAGAAATTCAAAATGCCCCAGTTGTCCACCTACTCTGGAAAAGGTGATCCTCATGATCATATGTAGAATTATGAAGCTGTAATGTTACTGCATAGATGGGAGGATGGAATAATGTGCCGGGCGTTCTCGCTTACATTGACAGAACACGCGTGCACATGGATCAATAGCTTGAAGGAAGGATCCATCTCTAGCTTTGAGTAGCTCCGCAAGGAATTCATAAATGCTTTTATCATCAACACTAGGAGAAAAAAGGATGCAACATACCTTCTCACCATAAAACAGGAGGAAAAAGAAAGCTTGAGGGAATACGTTGAAAGATTTCAGGCTGCAATATTAGAAGTTTAGGATCTTCAAGTAGGCATGGCAGTTGCAGGAATAAGATCACGAGATTTTCAGAAATCTCTGCCTTACGATCAGCCTTCTAGCCTCGGTGATCTATTTAGTCGTGCCAATAAATTCATCCTTTCCAAAGATGTCATGAGAAATGTAGTGGGAGGGGGAAGTTGGGATAGAAAAAGGAAAGAAAGGGATGAAGTGAATGACGGGGGTAAGAAGAATGGAAAAGGGAAAGAAGCAAGCCATGCTCCCAAGTTGAGATTTGAAAGTTTCACACCTCTACTCCAACCTCGCTCTAACATCCTGGCAGCTATAGAAGGATCTGGACTTCTTACTTTCCCTCAAAAAGCCAATCGGACAATGGGAAAGCTCACTGATGCTTATTGCCAATTTCATAAAAACCATGGTCATTCTATGGATAAATGTAGAGAATTGATGAATGAGATAGAAGCCTTAGTACGTCAGGGCAAACTTAGTAGGTTCGTGTATGCAGAAAATTGGAGAAAGGAAAGACCTTCATACCCAAAGAGAGATATATACCCAGATGATAGGCAACAAGGCGATCGAGGATACGCGAAACCAAGAGAAGGGAGGAAGGATGAGATCCCTGCTCTAAATAATAAACCAAGCCATCCAGCTATAAATGTCATCTCAGGTGGAGAAATCCTAGCAGGAATGTCATCTTCATCAAGGAAAGCTTACGCAAGACAGGCCTATGAAGTAAACAATGTCATGAAAACCCAAGAAGAAGAATCCATAGTCTTCACATCGGCAGATCAAGGAGATGTAATAATGCCCCACGATGACGCAATGGTCATCTCAGCCGTCATCATGAAGTTCCCAGTAGAGAGGATTCTAACAGATAATGGAAGTTCCGTCAACCTTCTCTATTGGAACTATTTTGAAAAGATGAATATATCCCTTGATAGACTCAAAGAGGCACGAGCCCCTTTGTTCAGCTTTTCGGGTGAAGCTGTTCTGATAGCGGGGTCGGTCCAGTTACCTATCACCCTGGGCGAAGATCCCTACAGTGTCACGAGGATGGCAAACTTCATGGTAATCAGATCAATATCTCCAGCATATAATGCAATATTTGGGAGGCCATTATTGAACAATATGGGAGCAGTGATCTCCTCAAGCTACTTGTTGATGAAGTTCCCTAGCCCACAGGGAATAGGCCAGGTGCAAGTTGATCAAAAGAAAGCTCCAAACTGTTACGTATCCTCCACAAAAGGGAAAGAGATTGCACAAGGAGAAACGCTAACCATCTCAGAGGAGTCAGAGAACAAGCCAAAACCAGTTAAAGAAGTTGAAGCTGTGGGATTGAAAGAAGATGAGACAGACAAAATAACATACATTGGGACTCGAATGCAAAGGGAAGCCAGATCAGAAGTGATAAAATGCTTAAGACAGAATGCAGATGTTTTTGCATGGGTACCTATGGATATGCCTGGCATTAGCCTGGAGGTAGCCTCTCACCATTTGAATGTTGACCCAAGGCTAAAACCAGTCAAGCAGAAGAAGAGGAACATAGCACCAAAAAGACAACAAGTCTTAGAAGAAGAAATAGACAAGTTACTCCAAGCCAACTTCATTCAAGAAGTTCATTATTCAGATTGGCTTGCAAATGGCGTGATGGCCAAGAAGCCAAACGGTAAATGAAGGATTTGCATAGACTTCACTGATTTAAACAAGGCTTGTCCAAAAGATTCCTACCCCCTACCACAGATTGACAAAATGGTATATCAAACTTCCTGGTATGAATTGTTGAGCTTCATGGATGCTTTCATGGGATACCACCAGATAATGATGAATCCTTCAGATGAAGAGAAGACATCATTCATCATGGAAAAAGGAACATACTGCTATAAAGTAATGCCTTTTGGGCTAAAAAACACTGGTGCAACATATCAAAGGATGGTCAACAAAGTATTCAAACCCCTGTTGGGGAATACCATAGAGGCATATGTGGATGATATGATCGTCAAAAGCAAGAAGGGAGAATCCCATGCTAAAAAACTCAGCAAAGTGTTCAATGTTTTGAGAAGCTATAACATCAAACTTAATCCAAACAAGTGCACCTTCGGAGTACAATCAGGGAAGTTTCTGGGTTACATGATAACCGAAAGGGGCATAGAAGCAAACATAGAAAAAGTGCAAGCCATACTAGACATGAAATCTCCGATCTTGGTTAAACAAGTGCAGCGATTAACCGGGAAGATAACATCTTTGAATAAATTTCTATCCAAATCAGCCGAGAAAAGCCTTCCTTTTTTCAAGACTTTGAGGGCCGTAAAAAACTTTGAATGGATACCTGAATGTGAAAAAGCTTTCGAGGAGCTGAAGGAGTACTTAAAAGGGATACCTCTTCTAACTAGAATAGAACCAGGGGAACCACTGTTCGTCTGTTTGGGTGTTAATAGTATAACATTGAGTGCAATTTTGCTAAGGAAAGATGGAAAGGTAGACAAACCCATTTACTATGTTAGCAAGGTACTTCAGAGCGCAGAACCTTGGTACCCGTTCGCAGAAAAGGTTGCACTTGCACTGTGATGGCCTCTCAAAATTTAAGACCATAATTCCAAGTTCACCCCATAACAGTCTTAACCGGTCAACCTCTACACCAAGTCTTGCAAAAACCAGAATGCTCAGGATGCCTCACTAAATGGGCAATTGAGTTGAGCGAATACGACATTAATTTTGAACCACGGCAGGCCATTAAGGGGCAGGCATTAGCTAACTTCATTGTTGGATGTACCGGCAGAAGAAATTATCTGAGGAAGGTACAAGCACGTGGAAATTGTTTGTGGATGGAGCATCCAGTTCATCAGGCAGTGGAGCAAGGATAGTGCTAATGTCTCCTGAAGGGGACCCCATCGAATACTCCTTGCGTTTCACTTTTCCAAGCTCAAATAACATTGCTGAATATGAGGGTCTCATTGCTGGAATGAAGCTCGCTAACCAATTACAGATTAAAAAGATAATAGCACACAGTGATTCTCAGTTGGTGGTTCAACAATTTCATGGTGAATATGAAGCAAAGGAGCCTATCATTATTCAATACCTACGCAAAGTCACATCATTAGCTAAGGTATTTGAAGAATTTCAGTTAGTACAGATCAACAAAAGTTGCAATGCTCATACAGATGCATTATCCAAGCTAGCCTCATCATTAGATACAAAAGGAAGGATCGTGCATCTTCAGGAACTGAAAAGGCCAAGCATAGAGGAAAAGACAGTAGCATGTGTCAATGAAGGGCAAGATTGGAGCACCCCATTTATAAAGTTTTTAAAGACAGGGAAATTGCCAACTGAGTCTATGGAAGCCAAAAAGCTTAAAATGAGAGCACCTCGTTTCACTTTGATTGAAGACACCCTATACAAGAAAGGGTACTCCATGCCGCTTCTAAAATGTCTTGGCCTAAAAAAAGTAAAATATGCATTAACTGAGATACATGAGGGAATATGTGGACAACATTTAGGAGCAAGAGCGTTAGCAACCAAAGTATTAAGGGCGGGATTCTTCTGGCCCCTATTGAGAGATGATACTCTAAAAAAGGTTAAAGAATGTGATAAATGTCAGAGATTTGCCCCCATTCAACATGCTCCAGTTTCAGCCTTTAGAAGTTCCATTGAGCCAACTCCATTTGCTAAATGGGGAATAGATTTATTAGGACCATTCCCACAGGCAACTGGAGGAAGAAAATTTCTTATGGTAGCCACTGACTATTTCACCAAATAGGTAGAAGCTGAGCCCTTAGCTACCATCACAGTGAAGAAAATAGAAGGCATTACATGGAAAGACATCATCTGTCGATTTGGGTTGCCAAAGGTCCTGATGGTGGATAAAGGAAAGCAATTTGATTGTGAATCACTCAAGAAGTTTTGTGACAACCTTCATATTCAGCTTAGTTTTGCCTCAGTAGCCTACCCTCAAGCTAACAGTTAAGTAGAGAGAGCCAATCGAACCATTAAAGAAGGCTTGCAAATGCGTTTAGATAAAGCAAAAGGAGCATGGGTGGATGAGCTTCCATCAATCATTTGGGCATACAGAACTACAAGTAGAATTTCAACAGGAGAAAACCCTTTCAGCTTAGTCTACGGAACAGAAGCATTTATCCCTGTCGAGATAGGAGCAACGTCTCCCAGAATGATTGAGTTTGATGAGAAAGCCAATTCTGAAGCAATAAACGCCAACTTGGATTTATTAGATGAGCATAGAGATCAAGCATGCATACTATTAGCTGCATATCAACAGAGAGTTTCTCGGTATTACAATTCAAGGGTAAAAGAAAAGTCACTAGCCGAGGGAGATCTTGTTCTAAGGAAGACAGTAATAACTAATGCTCATACGGAAGAGGGAAAGCTTCGACCAAATTGGGAAGGACCCTACCAAATTAGAAAGATGGTTGGTCCAGCAACTTGCAAATTGGAAACTCTGGAAGGAAAAAAGATCACCAAAACTTGGAAGGCAAACTATTTGAAGCTTTATTTTCAGAGCAATTGTATTTTGTAACTACCATTATGAATCAATGAAGTTAATAGAGCTGTGATTGCGGTCCCATGGTTGTTCCCCTCACCGGGTTTTCCAAGTAAAAATATTAGGTGTCATGCCTTTACTTTCGTTTTTTATTACTCGTTGATCCACCAATAAAGATTATAAAATTTATCCCTTGAAACTGTTAAGACATATGGTAGGTCAAAAAGCTTATCTTCTATGAGGGAAGAAAGTTTACTGCCATGATGCACACAGTGATATTTTTCAAGGCTGTTAAGACATATGGTAGGTCAAAAAGCTTATCTTCTATGGGGGAAGAAAGCTTGCTGCCATGATGCATGCAATGATATTTTTCAAGGCTGTTAAGACATATGGTAGGTCAAAAAGCTTATCTTCTATGAGGGAAGAAAGCTTGCTGCTATGATGCACACAGTAAAAATTCTTCAAGGTTGTTAAGACATATGATAGGCCAAAAAGCTTATCTTCTATGAGGGAAGAAAGCTTGCTGCCATGATGCACACAGTAAAAATTCTTCAAGGCTGTTAAGACATATGGTAAAGCTTATCTTCTATAAGGGAAGAAAGCTTGCTGCCATGATGCAAGCAGTTTATAAAAAATCAAACAGAAGTCATGAAAAATTTCCAAGTATAAGTTTATGAAAAATCACACCCAATTCAATAAAATTGCTTGTGATTGAGGAGCGATTAACATTAAACATGAAGGAAAAGCAGGATTAACATTAAGCATGAAGGAAAAGCCAAAAAAAAAAATTTCATGAATTGAATTCTCATTAAATAAATAAAAAATTCCAAGTCAAAATTCCAAGTTAATGAATTCTCTTGGAAAAAATATAAGGAATAAAAATAACGAATAAAAATCTAAGATGCAGGATCGACATCTGCAGAAGGTTCATCATCAGCACCATGATCCTCATCTAAATCTTGCAAGGCCGATATCTCATCACTAGGAACTATATCTAAAGATTCCGTGACCCCATTCTTCCCATAGAATTTCCAAGGTCCATCAAGATTCTTCAGATCATCAAACAAGCCTTTATTGACATAGGTAGCACTATCCTCCTCACTCTGATCACAAGTGTTCCAATTAGTATGATGGGAAAGAGATTCAATTTTTGAAAAGACTAACTCAGGATGAGAACGACCATCCTCCTGCTTAAGAATTTACCGAGCAAGATAAAAACCTATCTTGGAGAAGCTGACCCCGGCTACACATTTTCTCTCGTAACAGTCTTTGGACTCCCTGTACTGGCGAACTGCAGTAGAACGAATGGAAGCATGGTCACTTTTGAGCTTTTGCACAACGCTAGTCTCATCAGCCAGCCTCAGTTCAAGCCTCTTGATATCATCTTTGAGGAGTGTATTCTGTTATCTAACTTTTCATAATCATTATTCAGAATAGCATACTTGGATTCCATGGCTTTTAAGTTTACTTGATCTGCTTCCAAGGATTTAACACGGTCCCGAAGCTTCACATTCAGACTCCGACTTTCTTAAAGCTTCCCTTTAACCTCTTGAAGTTTCCCTTCAAGGTTTTCAACCAAATGCTTTAGCTTTCATGCAAATCCAAAAGCCACTGAAGCACGTTGAGCCCCCTACCATCAAAACACAGAAAATAAGTTATACTCAAATAAAATACGTATGTTAAAATACACATTTGTATGATGATTACAATTTTGCACTTGGCCATATCAAGGTTGTCACACAAATCCTTGCAGTAGCTCTCCTCATCACGAGGGAGAATAGAGGAAATCATCAGCCTAGAAGCTACCCCTGGTAGGTCAACAGAATTGGTATTTAGCAAACCATGGTAAAACTTGAAATCCTCCACTTAAAGAGTAGTTTTCAAAGGAGTATTTTTGTAAATGTTATAAGATGCAACAGGCATGCCTATTCTTGGAAAAACAAGATCCATTCCAAGTAAAGATTTTAAGTGAAGTTTCTTCCTCTCGCGATGAACTGGAATGTTGGAATGAATCCTCTCATCTCTTGTGTTCCGTATCGATTGAGAGCCACCTCTCTCATCCCGGGTAGAGGAAGAACGATTCGGGGATGAGGTTGACACACCCTTCTTAGCCTTACTAGGAGGATCAACCTCAGAAGACTTAAACTTTGGTTGCACATGAGGGATTGAAGAGTTCACATCAACGGTGACCTTTGAATAGCGGCCTCTGATGAAGCATTTGATGGAGCTAAAGGATGAGCTTTCTTCAGAGCCGAAGCATCACCCTCTGAAATGATTTGACTGGTTGGAGAAATCTCTACTCTAGTACATTTTTGTCTGGCTGCAAAAGGGGCAAAAGCGGAGTTCCCAACGGAAAAAGCAGCAAAAGTAGAGTTTTCTGATGGAGTCATGCCTACAAAAGGAAATTGTCAATAAACATCCATGATTTGAAAGGACGAGAATCATATATGATATCATATATATATATATATATTGTTTTAATTAGTCACCATTGTCAGATAAGGAAGTTGTTGACTAGATGGGATATCAGCATTATAGGGTAAGATGTTTTCTAAAGGGAAGATCTCGTGTTCAGACGAAGAATCTTTGATGGTACGATTAGACAAGAAACCCCTTGATGAATCAAATGAAGAATCGGATGAAGAGTTGGATGAAGAGTTAGAGGAACTTCGGTTGTTAGAAGTTTCACGATCTGAGTGAACAAAGGAAGAAGAGTTAGTTTCATTGATGAGAGGAGGACATGAGGGAACTCCCAACCGGTGGCAGATAGATTGGATGGCATCAGAATTTTATTTAAATAACATTTTGTTTTGCGCAAAATGTCAATCTCGACTGAATACTTTACTAAGAGAGAAGCACGAACCGGCCAAGTGATACCCTTTCTAACCCACACCCAGCTCTAAGGATGAGCAACTTTCCACATGTCAGCAGGAGGGTAAATAAGCAACCATCTGTCTTCATAATTACCAATGGGAGGAAGATCATCGACAAGTGTGAGTATTTCCTCACTAAAATCAGTCTTTTGGAGGAGAAAATGGCCTGATTTATCTTTGCACGCCTTAGTGATGTAGAAAAGATGAAAGAGTTTGAGAGTCAGAACGACCTCCGCTTTATGACATAGAAGATAAAAACCAAGGAGAAATCTCCAACCCATGGGGTGAAGTTGTGGTGGTGATAATTTGTTCGCTCTTAAAAAGGCCATAATGAAAGGATGCAAAGGAAAAGTGACACCCATGTCCAAAAGAACCTCATGTAAGGCAAAAGAATCATAGGGAGCAAAAGCAAAAGATGCATCTGGATTTGGAGGAAGGGCGACTCTCCAGCCGGGTGGAAGGGATAATTTAGTTCTAAAAGATTTGACGTCATTCTCCCCAAGTCGAGTGGGAACGCATCTAGCGATTACTTCATTGGAACGAAGACCAAGAACCTCAGACCTAAGTCTCATTGTCTACTTAGTTCGAACCATCTTTGAATGCAAGAAATCAACAATAAAGGAAGGTGTGAGCAGACGACCTTTTTACAGAATGCGCGGTGAAGCAGGAACCAGGGATTTTCTTTTTAAGATGTGTGATGTTGTGGTTTTGAAAATGGGTCTTTAATCTTCTTTAAGAAAACCTTTCCTTTTATTTGGAAAAACCCTTTTGTAGAAAATTTAATTGTAAGTGTGAATTTTGGAAAAAAAAAGTTTGTAAAAAATACCAATTTGAACTTAAAAGATCTCGAAACCTAAATTTTGAAATTAGATACAGAGTCGCCACCTGGATAAGCTCATCCGGGAAATTCCGATACAGCTCCCTACCAAGTGTAGATGCGGTACCTAATTCAAAGATTTAGGGTTTGGACAACAAATCTACTAATCCTCACTTATCAATTATTATTTCATAACGTAATGTTGCATTCACTTAATTCTACTCACTTTATTTTCTTTTAATTATTAATCGATGCTCATGCAAATGACATAAATGCAAATATGAAAATAAAGTGCGGAAAAATAAAAGTGCGGAAAAGTAAATCAGAGGCCAAATTATACAACCTAAGAAAAAGAAAACTCTCATCCTCACCATTTACAACCGCCTACTATACATAATAATCTAAGAAATTACAATCGCTTAGATTCACGATTTAATCTATAAAATACATTCAAAAATAAAAATAAAGTAAAAATGAAAGCTGCATCCAAATACGATTAGCACAAGTAAATAAATCACACCAAGGACTCATACATGACAGAATAGGGATTTATAGGAGCGGGGACATGCATTAAAGGGGGTAATCGGGTCGACCCGATTGGTCAGACCGGTTAGACCTGGAAAATGGTTTTTTGAAATGCTCTATAGGTTTTGTGGGTGAAAAACCGATTTTGAAAATGGTTTGGCTCATTTACATGTATTTTTCCAACTTTAGTGGGCCGGATATCCCAGGACTCGGGGATCCCGTTCGTGTGTGGGCCTAAATTAACATTCATCTAGGGTCCAAAAAGAATGTAAACACGCCAAAATTCACTTTTGAATAGGAAAAGGGTGCAAAATTACAAGTTTGAGGCCCAAAAGGGTGAAACTGTAATTCTACCGCTTGAACTACAGTCGAGCGACTGTAGGGCATTACAGTCGTGCGGCTGTAACAGGCCGGGTGGCTATAACACCTAAATTCGAGCAACTGTAGTGCTCCAGAATCGATTCCAACTTTTCTCGTTTTTTGAAAACCGTTTTGCAAAATTCAATGATTTTGGGGGATCCGGGATTTCTGAAATATACTAAAATCAACAAAACGGATCGAATCAAACCCGGAAATCCCTAATCTCTCAAAATCACCAAACTTTAAATTACATCCATCAATCAAAAATCAGGAAACTAGGAATCTAAGCACATAAGGATCTAATTGGGCCGATAATAAACATAAAAAACACATTTAATCGAAAAACGGAAGCGTTATCAGCCGATTTTGGGGCATTCGGAGCTTCTGCCCCAGAGATTACAGTCGAGCAACTGTAATCAGAAGATTATAATCGCGCGACTATAAGTCATAGTCGCGCGGCTGTAGGTTACATCCGGGCGACTGTGATTTTAAGTGAGATGGCTATAATAAAAAATCTCTTCCGAAATCATAAAAAAAGGGAAAAAACATCAATAAACAACACCCAGAATGAACAAAAGTGGATTTTTAAGGCCTCTCAGAATGTTACCTGGTCTGTATTCCAGTGTTTAGATCACCAGAGATGGATTCGAGTGCCGGAAAGTGTCTTGTAGTCACGAACAACCCAAAAAATAATGCGCAATCAACGAAGCCCGAACGGAGCCGCGATTTTTATGTGAACACCCTACAACTATTTTTATGTGTTTTGTTAAAATTGTTTTTGTTATTTTTAGCTTTTATTTTATTTTAAGAACCCTAGAAAAAGTCCCCAAAATCTATGTTATTATGTGTTGTGTTTTTCTCTCCAAAACTCTTTTTTCTTCTGCCTCTTTTTCGTTCTCTAACCCTAATCCCGAATACCAGCCTTTTATATCTCCCGTTTTGGTTAAAAATCGGAATTAAATACTAATTTTCGGTAAAAAAGGAAGTCTGGTTATTACAGTTGCTCGACTGTAATGCTACAGTCGCGCGATTGTAGTACAGTCGCCCAGCTGTAGGCACTACAGTCGAGCGACTGTAGTGACCAGATTAGCTGATCTGCTTTAGGAAAACCGAATTAAATACTGATTTGGACCGAAAAAAAGAAATATGAAGCTTACAGTCGCTCGACTGTAGTGGCTACAGTCGGGCAGCTGTAGCGACCAGATTAGCTTACCTTGTTTAGGAAAACCGACTTAAATGCTGATTTAGATGGAAAAAAGGAAATCTGAAGATTACAGTCGCTCGACTGTAGTGACCAGATTAGCCTATCTGCTTATTTTTTCATTTTTTTCTTCGATTTTCTTAAATACCCATTGGAATTCCTTCGAGGCTCCGTACCAAAACTTGTCACACACACTTGGGTCATCTGGGACATTTCCGACATTATTTAGGTTGGTCCGAATCCGCCTCACGCTAACCCGTGAAAAAGGCAACAATGACTTTTATCATAGAGGTCGGGAAAAAACCCGTGCTCACAGGCTGCCCCTCGAGTGACCAAAGTCGACTTGAACGGGTGCTTGCGCCTGATTCTAGTTTGGTCTTGCAATAGGGAGCACGGTGAGAAGGAAAAGAAAATGTACCTAAGGGTTCTCCTCGCGTTGACTTGTCTTTATGTCTGTAGGGACTTATCTCGGTTGCTTTTGCGAGACAGTGGTCTTGCCTAGGTTGGTTTGATTCTTCATGGTCTTACTTCGACTTCATTACGAAGCATAGGACTTTGCTCGAATTGATTTGATGTTGTCTAGGGTCATGCTTTGACAGAAGAGAAACAATCAAACCATAAGTTTTGCCAAGCAAATGAAAAGAAAACAACAACTTGACTGATTAACTGACAACGATCACAACAACAATATTCATCTTTTGTCCATGGCAAGCATCATTTAAAAAAAACAACAAAAGGAAATAACAATGACCCAAGCAAACGCCAACACAACGATGTGGACAGATTGTTTGTACCTGCAATAAGAGCAAAACTATAAATCAAAGGAATAAATCACGCAATTGATTCCAAAATGAAAAGAAGACCTCCCAAATTGCCGATACCAATTGGTAACGAAAAATTAACATGCAAAGAAGTGACGCCTGGTTGAGGCAAGAGAGACTTACCATGCTGATTGAAATTATATCCAACTAAGAGAAAATTAAGCTCTACCAAATTAGATTATTTAACACATATCTATTTTTAGAGTTTGAGCTCATGACGTTTAGTTAAAGTTAGTAATGATTTTTTACCATCCCAACTAAGTGCAATTTGATAAAAGTGAAGAGCTATTTCTCTGAAATTTTCAATTATCCAAATCAACAACTACTCCTATTTATACTCTTGTGTAATTATTTTCCTCAATCTTCATTTCTATTAATGAATTTAACGTAAATAAGAAATAAATAATTATGAAAATTTTTTATTGCTTCATCTTGATTTAATTTCTTCCTACCTATTGATTTGATTTGATCACATAAGGATTAATTTCAATGCAGGAGAGTTTGGTTCTAATTTTTAAAATATTTTGTTCAGTTCAACTTGACTGTTTAGTGGCATCATCATCGTTTACCTTGACCAAACCAAATCTTTTTTAATTTTTGTTATTTATTTAAGCAACTGGGGCACCTTGAGTTGGATTCTTTTAAACAGAACAGAAGATTATCTAGACTTCTAGTCTTGAACTTGAAATACTTTGCTATCAAAAAAAAAAAAAAAAAAAAAACAGCCACCATGTAGCAGCGGCAACAAATAATAACTAAATATGCCAACCAACAGAACTGGAGCAGAAGGCTTTGTTTCCAAATCAAGTTTTGCAACGATAGTACAGCACCACTACCCAAAGAAGCCACAAAGTTTTTGCAAAAAGATGTAAAAGTTCTAGGGAAAAATGAAATTAATCATAAGCACAATTTCTACACATTCAATCCCCAATTGACGCGGGGCAACGGTGGACGGCGTTGAGGCGGCCGGCAAGGGGCTGCTTCAGGAAAGGTTTTCGGCAGAAGGAAAAAAGAGATGGCAAGAGTGGATTCCCACCTTGTGGAAGGTATTTTAAGCCCAAAAGACAAAGAAATCTAAACCTACAAGAACTCTATCACTATTATTATTATTATTATTATTATTATTATTATTATTCTTTAAAAGAGAAACGGAAGAATTTTTTAAAACTGGTAAATTAATATTTAATATAAGGCTTAAAATTAATATTAATCTTAGATTAATATTAGGCTTTTTAATATATAGCATTTCCAATGGTAATTTTCACATTTTAAATTGTTAAAAACTAGTAGTCGGTTTTGCTTACTTCTATTTTCTGGGTAGACCAAAAAAATAGAAGTGGGGAGCAATTGATATAACCCTGATCTAAGGGTAGGAAAAAAATCATAATATAGGCCTTTAGTCAGTTTTAAACGTTAAATAAAATTATTGGAGGAACAATTATTTTTTTTTTAGTCAACCTATCAATCCATTCCTTGGAAGTTACCAGGAACGTGGGACATGATTCCCTCAGAGCAACCTCCTTTATAATAGCTATAAATAGCCATTCCAAAAGAGAGAAAGGGAAAGGGGTTCTAATCACTAATTTTTGCATCGGAGTATCTGAGGGAAGAAACCCTTCTCCCGCTGTAATAGGAATCACCCTCAGGAATTCTGCCATTTCAATTATCTTCATAAGCAACCGGATTTTGGCGGTCAATCTCCCCCTCAATAAATACACTGTTGGACCAAGGTTATAACAGCTTGGTTTCATCAATGAGCAGTATGTTGCTTCGAAACGATTTGGTACTTGCAATACAAAGTTTCTTATGGCATATTTTGACATTATTTTGCAAGTCTATAATTCAGTGATTCGTACAATACAATTTTGTGATGTAATGTGGATGATTGAAAACCACTACTGGTTTTATTGTTTTTCTTAGTTTACAAATATTAGTTTTTGGAGCTTTCACATATAGAGAATTGTATCCCTGTTACCACTTGAAGTCAAGTACCGAACCTTAGCTACTACTATTTTTTGATTTAAGTTGGTCATGAATTTTGAAAAAATTCAACTATATTCACTTTCATAAAAATATGGTATTACGTACAACCTTAGTTAAACTTGTCCTAAAATCCTTCTTCTGTTCCAGAATCAGTTCCAAAACTTTTGATAATATTTTCATTTGTTTGAAATCAAGTAACACAAAATCAACTCACAGTTTGCTTTATTCATATCTAGGGTTAGGCAATTGATATTTTAAATCCTCATTTAGGCAACAGCTTCTGTCTTAATGTACAAGTTGACCATAATTGCATTTTTTATTTAGCTTGCATCTATATGAAAACATGTATTGGATCATGTACATCTCATGTATTATATGTTTGTATGAATATTGAATTTTTTCTTCTTTTCATTTTGTTTATTTAACTATGATCAATATAACTTATGGTTTCATAAAATACATGAATTATGCATAATTCATAAATTTATAGTTAAAATAAAATTTGTATAATGTGGTTTGAAAGATGATGAATAAGACATTTGTACAATGAAGATATTTCGCTAAAATGTCTTACTTTTTTTTAATAATGTAAGGAAAATGAAAACTTACCAACTAAATATTCAAACGTGGATTTGTAGGGATTTTCACCAGAAATCACCCGAATATATGTGGAAGATCGCGATGATTTCCTCAAATCCGTGCCCAGGAGCAATTGAGATGAAAATTGTAAAACATTAAAATTTAACTTGAGGAGAATTGATTCATATCAGGAATATCTCTTCAAGAGATGGCTGCAGAAATCAAAGTAGATTCCCTCCATGTTCACGTACACGAAAGGCCATGGAACACGACCCGTGCTAGCGTCGGAATCAAAATTTTCGAGAGAGGAGGGGCTGCTCAATTCGGCTGTGGTGTGTGTTGTGTTTCCCTTGGCCGAATACCCTAGGTCATAACTTGACCTAGTGGGCTGAAATTTTATGTAAAAATTTCGGCCCATCCTTTCTCAATTCTACGCGGGCTTTTCCCTTTTTCAAGCCCAGTTCAACTTTAATTCTTGTTGTCCAATTAATTATCAAACTTAATTTTATTTAACATGTATCCTAACATATTATACCATATAATATGTTCTATACATTTAAATCAAAATTAATTTGATCAATTATTTTACCATGGAATTAAATTTGACAAACGTAAAATTAAGTTACATGTGACATATTCCCACCTAGGAAATAGTATCATAAATTAATTTAATTAATTATGAGAAGGCCAATACAAATATTAATTTTATTATATGATCCATCCAATTGATCTTTATAATATAATTAATATAATCCTCTCTCTCTGGTGTGCATATTCCAAGTATACATTTGATTCCTTAAGTCCGTATTTAGACGTTCAATGTGTACGATCCTGTGGGTCCATCTTTATGTTGGCAGTGGGCCTATGGCCCACAGACTGCTGGCGGGTTCTAGCAAGCCACTGCAATCCCAAATTAAGATGGAGATGGCAGTCCAACTGAAATCATAACCCTGTAGTTTAGACTTATATATCTCATGTCATTGATATCAGTGTCCAACACAGAGGTATGGATTGATCACCCTCTTTTGTGTCCGGACATTTACTTGATTCCGAATGTACTGATGCTCACAAACAAGTTCCAACTTATTTAGGTGTGGCCACACTCTTATTAGTTGCATTTATCAAGAGGCCGGTGATATCTTCTCAGTGGATATTGAGTGACAAATCCCTTTTGCATATCCATAGTACTGCCATGCTTAGTGACATACCTAAAAGTACCCATACTTGGCACCATATTACAGGCCCTTTAGGCATACCCCTAAGTCTGCGACCTCGCATGTATCACCATCATATGGTCAGGTCAAAGGATCCATACAAGAACTACACGAGAATCACTTGTGATACTTTACCATGTGGATTTCTCGTTTAGTGGATCTATCCAGTACCATGCCCCTTTTGCGTGTACCCATTAACTTAGTTGACATCCCATGTCCAACGACTGGTAAGACACCGCCATACAACCAGGTTAATGATAGTCTTTAGTTCTATCCATTCCCATGACTGGAACAGACTACGGATCTCTTTATGGTCATATCGTTTTTCCTATCCATGGTCTTACTGCCAAGTGCATGACACTTGTCAACATGGATATTGATATGTCCATTGGATACTTCATTTAAAATACTGCACAAGATATATATAATAAATGAATTAATGCTTTTATTAATGACACAAAATATGTATAATACAAATACATGGTCCAATGCCTTGGGACTAGAGCATATCCAACAGGATTTACATTATGCAAATTAGAATTCTTATATATATATATATATATATATATATTCCTTACATTATTAAAAATATCACGCCACTACAAGAAAATTTTCCATTACCTATGAAATTTATCAACGAATCCATCATTAATTCGGCCATATTGGTGGACAATCGAGAGATTCATCGATAATGGTGAATTTTTTTGTAGTGCATTATACTTGGTAGACTCCACAAAAATGAAGAAATATATTCCATATCTCACTCTATTTATGTAGTTAATCCTTTCTAATGAAGGTTCAAGGATACAAAAGTAAAAGATAACCGAAATATTTTTATATTAGTATTGTTGGTTCCTTATGACAATCATATTCAAGAGAAGGTGAATTGAATATATAGCAAATTTTCACCCAGTGAAATACTCTTATAAAGATTGCAGAATTATAGGAAATGCAAGAGCAATAACAAGAAATAATATTCAACCCAACAAGCAATACTCAAACAGTCAATTAAGAACGGATATAATGAAGGATAAAGTATTTGAAAGCAAGAGAGTTGGGTTAGTGAGATTATGCACGAGAGATTTATAGAGGTTCGTCAACTCCAGCCTACTTCACTCCCCAAGCTTTCAACTTGAGAGTTTCCACTATGATTCTTTTGAACAAGCAATAATTAAGCCTCTTAGCTTTATAACCTAAAGCTATCCAAGTAAGCGAATCCTCTCACTTCCTTAATTTTTCTTGAGAAAATTGATAAACTCCTCACCTAATTTTTACAAGCGCAATTAGGAAAATTGCACTTAATTTTTCCTGAGGCAAATTGAGAAACTCATCAGAAACTTACAACCTTATTTTTAAAGCTTAATTGAAAAACTTTACAGTGTCAATTTCAAAGCTCATTTGAAAAACTTCAGTGATTACAAAAAATAGAGATTTCTGTAGTACAATGTATCACTAAATATCTTTCTACTACAGCATAAGATATGGTGATGTTGTAGCAGAGGCTATGAAGAAAACTCTTGAATCTCAAACATTATTCTTTGTAGAGAGAGATGCTTTATTATAGAGATAGAATGTTCATAATATGAGATTTGGTCTCCTTTTATCTCCTTAACCTGATTTTGAGCTCCTTACATAGACAAGAGCAATAAACTAGCTGTTACACTCAAATAAGCAACTAGCCATTATTTTGTTTTCATATGCGCATCTTCAAGCTTTAGCTAATTAATTTTGAATGTTGACAAAGATCTTATGCCTTAGTCTTTTCTCTTGATCATTTAGTGTGGTTTTGCTGAAATGGAGACCTATTGATCATTCTATCATTGAAAGACACTTTTTGGCATGCTAAATTTGATTTTGCTTATAATGTCGATGTCCCCAAGAATGACTCATTTTTAGCTAACTAAAAGTTGTATATGAACCGTTAGGGTTTTCCCTTAGGTTTTCCATTGATTAGGAATGTATAAATACATGGATACATGGGCCGGTTATGGGCTGCTGTACATGGATATGGGCTGAATATTATTTACATAAATATATACATACATATACTCTATCACCCCCCCGCAAGTTGAGCGGGGCTTTGCATGGTCAACTTGTCACGTAGAAGAAGAAAACGTTGCTTAGAGAGACCTTTAGTGAGGATGTCGGCGGGTTGGTGAAGAGTGGGAATGTGCTGAACCCGAAGCATCTTTTGAGAGACCTTGTCATGAACAAAATGGAAATCGAGCTCAAGATGTTTACTGTTGTTGTGAAAAATCGGGTTAGCAGTGAGATAGGTGGCACCCAAGTTATCGGACCATATGGTGGGAGGGGCTTAGGTGGAGTAACCAAGCTCACGGAGCAACATGGTAAGCCATAAGACTTCTGAAGCAATAGTGGCCAAGGCACGGTATTCGGCTTCTGTGGAGGATCTTGAGACAGTCCGTTGTTTTCTGGAAATCCAAGATATGAGATTCGGCACAAGAAAGACTGCAAACCCAGTGGTTGATTTTCTGTCATCCAAACAACCGCCCCAATCGGAGTCACAAAAACCGTTGATGTTCAAGGAGGAAGATTTCCGAAGAAAGAGACCATGGCTGGTCGTCTCTTTTAAATACCACAAAATCCGTTTGACAGCTTTCCAGTGTTCAGTGGTCGGCAAATGCATGTATTGAGAAACTTTGTTCACTGCAAAGGAGACATCGGCCCGGGTAATTGTGACTTATTGTAATCCACCCATAATACTCCTGTATAATTGGGGATCTTCAAAGGGATCGCCACTCTGAAGTGAGAGGTGGGTGCTGCTGCAAAAAGGCTTGGAAATGCCCTTGGATTCATGCATTTTGGCTCGGAGAAGAAGATCAGAAATATACTTGTGTTGATGTAGGAGTAGGCCATTGGTGTCCCAATATGCTTCAAGACCAAGAAAGTAGTTCAGCTTCCCAAGATTACGGATGGCAAACCGCTGCTGTAAAAATTGAATAACTTTGTCCACCATTGCCATATGATTACCCGTGATCAGAATATCATCTACATAAAGCAAGCAAAAAATGTGAACGGAGGCTGACTTGTAACAGTACAAAGAAGTGTCCGCTTTGGAGCTGTAGAACCCAAATTGAATGAGCACATCAGTTAAGCATTTATGCCACATACGTGGTGCTTGTTTCAGACCATAGAGAGAACGCTTCAAAAGACAAACATGATCTGGCTTGTGCTTATCAACAAAGCCCGGAGGTTGTTGCATGAAAACCCGCTCTTCTAGTTTGCCATGTAAAAATGCATTAGAGACATCAAGATGATTAACCACCCATCCAAAGGAGACAGCTAAAGAGAGAACAAGACGGATGGTAGTGGGTTTGATTACCGGGCTATATGTTTGTGCATAATCCAATCCCGGACGTTGGTGAAAGCCTTTGGCTACAAGGCGTGCTTTATGTCGTTCAACGGAGCCATCCGGATTCAGCTTTGTTTTAAACACCCATTTGCAGCCGACTAAGTTCTGGGCTTGGTGAGAGGGCACTAATTCCCAAGTCTGATTTTTCATTAAAGCTTCATATTCATCCAATATTGCTTTACGCCATTCTGGAAATTTTATCGCTTGTGTATAGGAGGTGGGTTCAGCTGGAACAGCACTTGTGGTGTGAAAATTCATGGGGCGATGGGGTTTGAGTGTAGCGGTTGGAGAACGGGTCACCATAAGATGTGTTTTTGTTAGAGGAGGAGGGGAGTTGGCACGCTGTCCAAGGTCGACAACCAGGGGAATAAGCGGTGGGCTGGTGGAAGTGACGGGCTGGGACGGGCTGGAATGGGGGCTGGACGTGTCGGTATGTGACGTGGAGGGAGGTGAGGCGGGTGTGGGCGGTGAGACAGGGGTGGACGGTGAAGGTGAGGGGGAGGATGAGGTCGGTGGGGAAGACATATGGTGAGGCATGGGGATGGGTGGAGGTGAGGGCTGAGGTATTTCAGCTGTAGCTGTGGTGTGGGAGTCCGTTGGAAAGGTAATGTACAGCGGTAGTTCATGATTTGGTCGGATTGTCGATGGAGGGGCTGCATCACTTAACTGCTGAAACGGAAACACCTGTTCATCGAAAAGCACATGGCGTGAGATATATAGCTTATGAAGAGAAAGATCAAGACAACGATAGCCTTTGTGAATTTTACTATACCCAAGAAAAACACAACGACATGAACGTGGTGCAAGTTTGTGAGGAGACGAATATCGTAACCAAGGATAGCAAAGACATCCAAAGACACGCAAAAAATTATAATTAGGACGGGTCTTAAATAAAAATTCAAATGGTGTGCAATTGTCTAAGCCAGAAATCGGCAATCGATTAATGAGATAGACTGCCGTCTCAAAGGCAAATGTCCAGTATTTAATGGGTACGGATGAATGAGTGAGTAGTGAAAGTCCGGTTTCAACTATATAACGATGTTTCCTCTCCGCACAACCGTTTTGTTGAGGTGTGTACGGACAAGAAACACGGTGTGTAATACCATGGGTGCTCAAATAAGGGACTAATGCCTGGAATTCCCCTCCCCAGTCAGACTGAAAACTTTTAATAGATTTCCCAAAGTGCTTTTCAACCATTGTACGAAATTGAATAAAAGCATGCATGACATTAGATTTGAATTGAAGTGGGTAAATCCAGGAGTATTTACTATAATGATCAAAAAATAAGACATAATAATTGTAATTATCAAATGATTTCACTAGAGCAGGACCCCATAAATCAGAACAAATTAGTTCTAAAGGTTCAGAAACAACCGAGGTAGAAACATGAAAAGGTAAATGGTGAATTTTACTAACAGAACAAGCATGACATAAGAGTTCATGATTTTTATTCGAAACAGATATATTATTTAAATCTAAAATTTTCTTCACTGCTGGAATTGCAGCATGGCCAAGACGTGCATGCCACTGAGAGACAGATGCCAAATTCGCACGGATAGGATCAGGTGGACTCTTCGGAAGACTGAGAGAGTAGAGACCATTTTTATTCAGCCCCGTATGAAGTACCTGCTTGGTCACCAAATCCTTAAGCACAAAAGAGTCAGCAAAAAATTCAATAGACACAGGATTAGATTTGGTTAAAGCGGAAACTGATAACGAATTATTTGAGGCAGCAGGTACATGAAGAACATTATCAAATTTAACCGGACTACCATTAACACAAAATGACGAAGAACCAATATGAGAGATGGGTATTTTGGAACCATTACCTATGGTAACCTCTTCAGGGCCATGATATTCACTGTAAATGTTTAGGTTGTCCAAGTCAGCAGTTAAGTGATGTGTAGCTCCAGAATCAACAATCCAATCTTGAGTTGAGTGTGTGTTTGTGGCTGTAAAATATGAGGCAGGGGCTGTTCGTGTTTGATTGGACCGATTTCCCCTAGGTTGTCTTGGGGATGGACAATTACGTGCTAAATGGTTTATGCCTTTGCAATTGTGACAATAAAAAGTGGTGACATCTAAAGGTGCCATGGTTGTGTTGGGTTGCAGAAAATTTCCAGCATTATTTCCAGCAGTAAAATTTCCAGAATTGGGCACAAATTGATGTGGACGAAAATTATTATTTTGGGGGAAATTGTTACCAGAAAATTGGGGTTTAAATCCCCTTCCCATGGGACGCCATGGCTGCTGTTGGTAGGGCTGATTGTGCTGCTGTCCACCACGACCTGAACCTCTTGAACCACGTCCACCACGGGCTGAAGTGGCTGAGTTGCGGGCACCAGAGAGGGCAGTAGGCGCACGATCAGCTTGTATTTCACGACGGATATTTCTTTCTTCAGAGAGTAATAGACCATGGAGGTCCTCAAAGCTGGTTGGCTCAATTTTGATCTTTAGGGAGCGAGTAAAGGGATGAAACACTGGTAATAAACCATCAACTATAGCATCGACAAGGTCAGTCTCAAAGATTGCCGATTGCAAAGCCACCAAGTGATCTGAAATTAGCTTTGCTCGACTAATATAGGAGGAAATCGATTCAGCCTCCTCTTGCTTCAGATTGCGTAGTTGTAACCTATAATCTCGAATCTGTGAACGAGAACCAGCAGCATACGCTGCAGTCAAACGATTCCAAGCCTCTTGCGCAGTTTCAGAGCCAACAATCTGTGTCACAATTCCGGGCGAAAGGGAATTGATTATCCAGCTCATCACTTGAGCATCTTTTTCCTCCCATCTATCAAATTCCGGGTTGGGGTCATTGGTTCGTTGTAGAAATTTCGGTGGTGGGACAACTCTTCCATCAATATGTCCTATGAGTCGTGACCCCTTCAACAATGGTACAAGTTGCGTCTTCCATAGGAGATAGTTTGTGGTATCAAGCTTAATCGGGAAATTCGATGTGGATGGAATGACAATGGCAGCAGCAGGTGTGGTGGCCGGAGAAGTAATGATTTCGGCAAAGGAAAATCTGAATTTTTCGGTGAGAAGGTGCTGAATTTTTCGGTGAGAAGGTGGTGTTAGCCGTCAAGCTCTGATACCATGAAACGTTACGGTTTTCCCTTAGGTTTTCCATTGATTAGGAATGTATAAATACATGGATACATGGGCCGGTTATGGGCTGCTGTACATGGATATGGGCTGAATATTATTTACATAAATATATACATACATATACTCTATCAGTATACTTACATACATATACTCTATCAGTATACTGAATCTTCTTCTTTGTATGGTCTTCAAACATCTGTCTTTTAGCATTGTCTTGATATTCTCAACCCTTTATGTTTAAGGTTGGTACAAATAACTATCCGAACAAGTCTTCTTAATGTACTTCCAACTCTGATCTTGAATAATCACTTGTGTTGATTATCTTTATTGTTATCATCAAAACGAAGTGAGAGATAATGTACTAAAATACTTCTTTATCCAACAAGTATTTTTATTAAATGCATATATAGTAATTGCTTTAAGATGAGAAAATTTCTTATAGATTTCATTATAAAATAGATATTAAATGGATTTAGAAAAATTATTAATTTTTCATTTTGTAAAATGATTGATATTTATAATGAACTAGGATAAATATGGAATCAATGTATAAAGAACTTACTATGATGCTCTAATGTAATCTTAACATAAATCTAACAATTGTCGCCTCGCAATCCTCCACCTTGCAAGTCACAACCCACAATTAGGGTTTAGGATGAGTGTGCTCCCAATGAGAGGTGGTGTGCCCTTGAATTGTTCAATGTGATTTATTTTTAGAGAAATCATAGCAGGGTGGCCCAAATAAGTAGAAAAGCGGGAGGAATACAAGTCAGGAAATTCTCTCATGGGTTATCATTTTTTGTATGTGCAAAAATCTCTTCATTCTCCAAGTCTAAGTCCAACTCCAATTGAAGGTGAAAAATAAAGATTGAAGATGAAGAACTTAGGTGTTTATTGTTCAATAAAAGGATTATGTACTTTTTTAATTTTTTTTTAGGGTTTTTAATGTCTAGAGAATGTTTCCCTCTCTAAGGATGATAGTTAGGGGAATATTTAACCTTTTAGATTTAAATCTATGAGGTGGAGGAGAGGAAATATATTTGCCTCTTTCAAAAAATGGTAATGAAGACCACTTAAGGGGTGCGTGCCCTTGTTGAGAGGATTACACCACTCATTAGGGGATATAACACGTTGCGAGAGGTACATGTCCCTTATTACATGATACAGGTTGCTTGTACTTCATTTATATTTGAGTTGCATCCCCACATTGGGGAACGATCTCGTGTGGCCCAACTGCATCATTTGATGGCCGAATAAAGGTGAAAGAATTATGTTGAAATTTTTGTTTGGGATGACTTTTAAGACATTCTCACTCATACTATATTGATGACTGAATTTACACATTATTTTGATGTTTAAACATTAATATTTATGTTTAAATTTACACATTATTTTGATGGCCAAATTTTTGTTTAAAACGACTTGTGATAAAATTTTATGCACAATTCAACAATGACAAATATTTAGACAATTAAAAAAAAAAAAAAAGATAATCTTTATTGTAATTGCTTGCAAATAGATGATTATTAATGTGCCTACATAACCACAAAAGATGTGAATGTTAGAATTTTTTTGTGATTAATTTCTATCAATAATATTACTTTTCAAATTGCTCTTCTGGGCCTCCTACCTTACCGATTTGAGTTGAAAATTATATTATGCATATAGTATGAGTGAGAATGTCTTAAAAAAGTATTTACCTCCCAATCCATTGTAAATGTTAGTTTTTGTCTCTTGGCCTATTGATTGGTAGTATTTATTCTTAGATCTATCTAATTTGATAAAATCTCACCCAATTACCTTTTATATTTTACTTTTTACTTTTTTTTTTTTTTAAAATTTATCTTAAATAAATCGAACAAGAAAAATTACAAGTTGTTCACCATGACATCTAAGGAATAATTCTCAATTTAATGTGTTTGTCATTACAAGCAATAATTGCCACACTTGGATAAATTAAGTTACAAATGTTATTAATCAATAGGTGAAAAGGAAAAAATGAGCAAAAATGAGCAAATAGATTTGTGTTGTATTTTGAATTCTTATATTTTTTGATATGAAGTTAAAAATTTTTAGTAGTTGAAATATAATGTTGATCTTCTAGTATTTTAAAAATAAAAATATACTTTAGTGGCTTTCAGCCAAAATCTCCAATAATATAAGTAAATGAATCAAATTACATAAATTTTTCATAATTCAGTCAATTATTTCTCTAGAAAAAATGGAAACGATTCTTAAAATATTTAGAAATATGTCGAACCAAACTAATAAACATAAAAAAATTTTACAAAAACAAGATTTTTTTTTAAATTAACGGAACATTAAGACATAGTAGCAAAAAGTTTTTTTACCAACCATGTATAATTGTTTTATATAAACTTTATTTTTTTCAATATAATACACGAACTTAGTGGTTACTTATAATTGTAATCAAAATTACTAGCTATTATAAGTTACTTGTGCCATATAAGCAATTGACATTTTTATTATTATTCATGGGATCCACTAATTTGAAAAGACTTTTACACCCTTTTCACCTAAGATACTTTTCTGCTCATTCTATTTTCTCTCTCTTCTATACTTTTTTACTATTTAATATCAATTCAACATTCCTTTGTCTTTACCATTTGCCATAAACTCTTCTCTTAGACTTTGACCCTACATCTTAAACTCAATCAGCCACCTCTCTTCCACTTTTAACCTAACAAGTTAAATACTACAGCTAAGTTAAACTAATTTTAGCACCTATATCTTCACTTCAACCATTTCATGAACAAGTAAAAGATAATCAAGAAACAGGACTCAAGCTTGCAAATATTTGAATATATGATTTACATTAATTTGTATAATTTCTTCATAAAAAGAGAATTGTGAATACAAAATTCATATCTTTAAGTATAAAAAAATCAACTAAATGATTCCATCATGAAAGGTAGGTGAGATCCATTATTAAAATAATAAATGGGAAACAAAACATGGTTATGTGTTAGATCTTTGAAGGGAGGAATTGATTTAATTCGAGGCAAATGTTCGACTTCTACAACCAGTGGCGAATTCAGGACATCAACTTCGGGGGGGCAAAAATTTCCCTAAAAATTTTCCGGCCGGCGATCAAAAAACTCCGGCCAGCGATTAAAAATTTCCGACCGCCAACAAACCCATAATTAATTCAATTTAATTCAATAACGACACAATCCTTCATTATTTATATACATAACATAATAACAATTAATTTTTTCCAATTCAAATCCATAAATAAAAATTCTTAAAATTATAAAATTTATAATTCCAATCAATCTAATTTCAATCTAGTTTTTTTATTTTTTTTAATCCTAAGATGAGAAATTTTTTTTTTTTAGGCCCAGGTTTTAATGAAAGAGTTGGAGTTAGTTTTTTAGACTCAGTCAAAACGACGTCGTTTTGCATGGGGAGTCAGTGGCGGAGGAGGTTGGTTGGGTGGTGGTGAAAATTGGGAACAGAGAGGAAGAGAAGAAAATTAAAACTTGTGGTCCATGAAAGGGGTGTAATATGTCTTAAATTTTCTATTCCTAGCCCAAGCAAAACGACGTCGTTTTGCCTGGGCAATTCCCAGGCAAAACGACGTCGTTTTTGCTTGGATATTTTTTTTTTTTTATAAACCCCCAGTCAAAGCGACGTCGTTTTGCCTCAGACAAAACGACGTCGTTTTGGGGATAAAAAAAAATAATAATAAAGAAAGATGAAACCCCCCAAAACCAGAGCTTCAATAGTTTTTGCCGCCGGAAACACCCCTACTAGGGGTGTTTTCCGGCGGCTGGGGGGGCAGCGGCCTACCCGTGCCCCCCCTCCCTCCGCCCCTGTCTACACCTTCGTCGTCTCCCTCCTATTTCCAACCTACCAACCACTACTCTCTTTCCTTCTCATCTTCATTGTATGCTTTTGTAAATTCACCCTCAAACGCATTACTCCTTCCGATTCCAAGCCGCCTCATTGCTTCTCCTACTCTTCTTTACGTCATGCTACTAACTCCTTCTTCCCTTCTCTTCCTCTTAACCAGGCAGCTTCAGCTTTGTCTTCTATGGCTCTCTCCCTAATAGCCAAGTTGTTGATTTTTGAAATCATGTCTAATGGAAATTTGCAGGATGCACTTAGAGTGATTTATGTTTTTAAAATGGAATAAAGGAATCGATATTTTAAGAATTAATTTATATTTTTAAATTGGAATAAAAGAATTGACATAAATAAGGGTTGATTTTTTTTTATTTGAAGGATTATGGATTTGTGTTATTTTTTTTTATTTATGTCTTCTTTAAGAAGATAGAAGAATGAAGGAGAGAGAACAAGAAATGAGAGAGAAGCATGAAAAGGGGACTTTGCTTTTGGGGAGAGAAGTAAGGAGAGAAAGAGTAAGAAAAATTAAGAGAGAAAATATTATTGGGAAAGGAATTGGTCAATAAGGGGTCAAAATGTTGATGTGGAGCGTCATTCGGTCAGTTACTGATAATTTAGACCATAAGGATAGGTAACCACCAAGTTTGTGTATTTTATTAAGAAAAAATGAAGTATGTTTACAAAGCTATGAATAATGCTAAAGTCTATGTATCATGGATGTAATTTACTCTGGCACAACTTAACAACGACAAATATTTAGACAATCTTTATTGTAATTGCTTGCAATTTGCATATATATGACCATATAAAAAATTTAAATGGTAGAACTTATGTAAAAAATTTCTATCATTAATATTATTACCAAAATTGCTTTTTTTCACTCACAGATTAACATCAAAAATCATATAATGCATACAATGAGAGTAAGAGTGTCTTAAAGATCTATTTCGCCCCTAACGCGTCTAAAACATACATACAAAAGAGTAAGTCCACTCTGTCGCTTAAGTAATACAAAATAAGTAAAGTATCAATCTAACAATGGCTAAATATGCAAATCCTAAATGCAATCAGGTTGCTAGGTGATTAGGTAAAAATATTATATCTTTGATTTTTGATTTCTAAACCTAAATCTAAAACTAAGAAACAATTATTAAAGCAATTAAATAACACAAATATAATTGGGAATATATCGATGGACGAATTAACTAAGACATATGGTTTCACCTAGCTTTCGTTCTAGTAACCCCTTAAATCATGCAATTAAGTCTATTAATTTCCAAGGATGGCGAATCCCTTAAACAATTAACACCAATTATGGCTATCAATTCTAATTCACAACCTAAATACTTAAACTGGTTCGATCTTAAGCAATTAGGCAAGAAAACATTAAGTTCATGGAAACCTATAACATACTAGTGAGCCACAAAAGTAATGGTTATGCAATTATTGTGTTATGAATTTCCTTTAACTTAGCCATTTGGTCAATTATAAATTAACTATAATCTTCAAAATAGTTGATCACACAATCAAAGCTTTAAGCAATCATAACAGAATCCATGAAAAATAATACTAATCAACTCCATAAAATTATGCAAGTTCATAGAAATTCTACTAATTAGTTCAAGATCAAACTAAAAACAACAAAGAAAAATACAACAGTCATAATGATATGACGAATCCAATTGTAGCTTTTGAAGAGAAAACAGTGAATTATGAATGATAGAACCTTGAAACCCTAGCTTCCTCTTGAACTCTTGAAAATCACATTCTTGTGTATGGTGAATCATGAGAAATTAAATATTTCCTGCTAAAAATTATTTTCTTTCCCCTAAACTCCAGACAAAATTAGAGAAAATCTACTTTCCTAAAAAAATTATTCTAAAACAGAAGGAAGTCTAAAAGAGATAAATCCTAAAAAGAGTAGGATAATTACAAAATATTATAAACCTAATTGGGTAAGTTTCTAACTCTTTTTTCCTGCAGAATTTGTACTACCCCATAGGCCCATAAGAAAGACTGATCCAAAGAACAATTTCAGCTCCAAAATCTCAGTTTCAGCATACCATAAGGCATGACCATGCCCTAAGACTTTTCCTAGATTGATCTAAGCTATTTTTGCTCCAAAATCAAACATTTTTTTACTCTTTTTTTTTTTTTTTTATTTATCTTCAAAGCCCTAACACGAAAAATATCACAAAGGAAGTAAAATTGCTTAATATAAAGCAAAATAAATCAATTATAGCTATAAACTAAGGCAATTTAAGTGCATAAAATGCACTTATCAGCCCCCGACCTATTTTAAATATTATGTTTTATCTCTTGACCTATTGATTGGTAATATTTATTTTCAGATCTATCTAATTTGATAAAATCTCACCCAATTAATTGCATTTTATATTTGATTTTTTTTTATGTATATCTTAAACAAATCCAATTTGAAAAACTATAAGTTGTCTATTGTGGCATCTAAGGAATACTCTCAATTTAATATGTCTGTCACAACATGCGCAAACTGCCATATGAATCGGGTGAAATTTTATCAAATTGGATAGATTAACGAACGAAAGTTACCAATCAATTGATTAGACGAGTCAAAAATATTACTCATCAATAAGCTAGAGGGCAAAAATGGGCAAATAGGTATTTAGGACATGTGAGCTTACAACTATAATAACATAATTGTGTATCAAAATCATTCTCACGAAACAATGAGGAACTACAAAATTTATACGTTATTTTCAAGTTTGAAATGGATCAAATATTAGTTGTTTAATATTGTGACATTTATTTCATAAATGATAAATACACATGGATAAAAATGGGCTATTTGAAAGCCGAATGGCCATCCAAATCTTAATATGCAAAGCCCAATTAATTGCATGCATTGACAAAAAACAAAGTCAAGACAGCTGACTTGAAGATTGTAGAAAAAGGAATTCCATATTTTCCTTTCCTAAACAACCCTTTTAAAAATGGCAAGAAGAGTAAAACCACCATTAAACTGCACAACATTTCACATAAATTTGATGTTACCCCACCATTAGTAGAGAATATCCCCATAATTATGGCAGTTAATTGTAGTAGTAATAAAGTAGTTCCGGGCAAAAACATGGTTGATCCATCAAAAGTGAACTCCCCAACATAACCATCATCACTTGAAGTAGATTGGTCCTTTTGTGTTACTTCAAATATCATTTCGGACATTCCTAGAATTTTGAGTATTACACTTGCGAATCCAAATAGCCATGGACCAGTTATGTTTATTCTCGCCATTTTCTGATTATTCCACCATTCCCGGAGTGATAATCCTGCCTGATTATATTCCAATACAGTATAAAAGTTGTACACCAACAAAAGAGCAATAAAATTGAATATGCCTGGCTCATCAACCTGCATAAATAATTAATCTTAAAAAAAGATTGGTACTAATTAATGAAGAGCAGTACATAGTGTGAAAAATTGATACCTTAGGCAAGAAATTAATATGGGTGATGATGGAAAGAGCGGGCAAAGCCATGTAGCAGAGCTCAGGAATGGAGCGTAAACCCCAAACATGGATCCATAGATAGGCCAAAAACTGTCTTAATTGAAGCTTAGCAGAGAAGGTTGCATGTATAGGTCCCTTTTTGCTAACCAATATTTCAAGTAAACCAGTAGCCCATCTCTTTTGTTGAACCATAGAGGTGGGTCCAGATGATGGGGCACACCCTAAAAAAGCCGCAGGATTTGGGTTGCAATATACTGATCTCCATCCCCTTGATTGGATCTTTAAACCTGTTAATACGTCTTCTGTGGTTGATCCATATTGCCAACCCACCTATTCATTTTTCCACAAATCACTAAATTTATTAATTTCTTTCATTTCTTTAATTTAATCCACTCCATTTAAAGTCGTGAAACTACAGTAACATCAGGACAATACCAGAAATCACAAAAAACCCAACGAATTTTATATAGTTATATATGATATAGAAGCAACAAAAATGATTATCATATCAATTGGGTTTCTCTTTAAGCCATGTTAGAAAATAAAAATTATCACATCTGTTAGGCACATACCATTTTTTCTACATGGATAAACTTACATATTGCTTAGGAGGAGTTTTTTTTTTTTATAAATTTTTGGTGAGATGTAATAGAAAAGTGAGTTAGTGTGGAATTTGATCCATATAATTAGAGCATCATTTATGAGTTATAAGCATAGTTTTGAAAACCAAACCAGACTGATTGGTGACTGGGTTTGATTAGAAATGGAGGTCGATCCAGTCGGTTTTCAACCCGTTTTCTATCTGGTAAAAAAATTGACTAATAACCAATTGGATAATTGAATCGAAAAACCGTGAACCAGACTGAGTTTTTTTTTTTTTTTAACCAGACTAATTTGAAAAAATATTTATTTTAATTAAAAATTTAGTACATAATTTTTAGATTTTTTTAATTAAAATAAAATAAAATATTAAATTTTAAATTATTTTAAATTAAATTGACATTTAATTACAACTATAAAAATTATATTAAATATATTGAAAACTTTTTAATTAATATATTGTTTTTAAAATCTTTTAATTTTGTAAAAATTATTATAGAAATGTTAAATTTATCATCATGTGCTATAAATTAAATTGACATTAATATAATATTATTTTAATATATTTTTGAAATTCAATTCGAGCTTAGTTGAATTGTGATTATAATCTTCAACTCTTGACTATCTACTTTCATCGGTTTGATAACTCTTCCGATTCCGAGAATCCATTAGTAATATATTTGTAGCAAAATGGAAATTTGGATACAATAGTTAGGGGTGAGCAAAATACGGTTTGGTTCAAAAATCGAACCGAATCAAATCGAATCGAAAACCAATATTGAAAATTATAAAAACCAAAACCAAACCAATATGCATTCGGTTTGGATTGAACCAAACTGAACAAGTTTGGTTTGATTCTGATTTGGTTCGATTTCAAACCAAAATTTCCAAATTTCAAAATTTAAATAAATTACCATTATTATTATCATTAAATTATTATTAATAATATATAAATTATTGTAAAAAATGATCTATATTACATATATATTATTAAAATCTCATAAATGTAAATTTTATAATAATATAAATATATATTATATCAAATAAAATGTATTTTATACATATATATAAATAATTTTTAAATATTTTTAATTAGCTCAGTTCGGTTAGGTTTTGTTTAGTTTTTTCATTAAAAACCAAAACCAAACTGAAAACCAAACTATCAAATTTTTAAATATCAAAACCAGATCAAATTAATTTTGATTCGATTCGATTCGATTTGATTTTTTCGATTCGATTCGGTTTGATTTTGAGTTACGGTTTGGTTTTGCTCACCCAAGTAGTAAACTAATAATAGGTAATCATACTAACCTCTGTACCCCAGGTGGTCCCATATTCATAGCCACAAGCAGCAACTTCACATGCTGCGTCTACCATTTCCGAAACGTTTCTTTCCCCATTTGTCTTTTCTTCCAATGCTTTCCCCACTGTTTTCACATATTCCTTTGATTTCCCATATATTTTCATCATCTCCTTCTCATCCAACTTTCCTAATTTATTTTATCAAACAAAGACAAAAATCTCGCCCAATTAAATTAATTCCCAAAACGTACTAAGTCAATAATATTATAATAAATCACACATTAAAGAAAAGAAAAATGACAAAGTATAATTATTTAAATAAAATTTTAGACCTTCAAATAAAAACCTTAAGCTCTAACACATGAGAAATATATGGTACTCCTAGAATATGTACTTTATTTTTTTGTTTATTATACCCTAAAATTCCAAATAGAAATATTTTTTACTAATTTACTTTCAAGTACTATATTGCATGAGTAATCTAAAATTATCCCTAAAATATAAACCCCAGCTAGAGATTAATTTATAAAGTTTAAACCCTAAAATATATTATTTAGCAAACTAATAACATGATGTGACAGGTTTATTCTATGATTTCTCGTGTAATAATGTGTAGTAGATCGGAAACTTATACAATTCTAAAACAAAAAATTACCACTAACTGGGGTAAGAGTACTTTTTTCTTCATCTCCTATGTCATTTGGACATAGACCATAAATGACTTTTCTCCTGTGAAAACATCCTGTTCCTCCATAAAAAGGTCCTTGAAGTCCCACTATTCCTCTTCCCAAATACTATAACAAATTTATTAGAAAAAAAAAAGGTTAAAATTTAATCATTAAATTAATTAAGAAGAATTAGCGAAGAATAGGAATCAGGGCAACCCACTTCATGCAAAGCCCTTAATTGATTTCCAAGAGGATCATCCTTTAATCCATCATAAAAATATTGTGGTGATTGAACAAAACCAGAGTCTCCTTCGTTCTGGGAACCTAAGAAGAAACACATTGCATGTCGAATAATTTGTGGATTGTTGGCAAACATGTCGCAGTCCACGTTTAACATGAATGGAGCATTCGTCATTATTCCTGACACTCTTGTCTGTTTCATCATCATCACATACCCAAAATCATTAATTAGCGCAAAAAAAAAAAAAAAAAAAAAAAGCAAACTAATTTGGTCCACTTAATGCAAAAAGACAAAAAAAGCAATAATTCTTTTGATTACGTACTTAATTAATTAATTTTGGTCCTTATACTTAGTTTGAAAAATCAAACTAATTTGCCCCACTTTGAACTTTTCATTTTTTGTTGAATAAGTCCAATGTGAATATTGATACTGCGTCAAACATCAAATTGAGATTTACACCTACTGAAAAGTCATATGTATTATTTTAGCACTAATTTCACAAAACTTATAAACTGCATTTTTATCTAAAATTCATTTATATATGATCAAATTGATATATATATATATATATATATATATATATATATATATATATATATATATATATATAAGTCAAATTGACTGTTCATCCGGATTACAAGATTAATAACTTACTAGCACGTTCATGGCACCTGCTTTGTAATGGTGCGGATGCTTTAACCTCTTCTCTCTTGATATATAAATCAAATGAGGCAGTCCATCCGATAGACCTTCCTTATTCTCCCATATTATCTGTACAAATAATTATTTCTTAATTGTAATATTTTTCAAGATTAAGCATTAATTAGGACAAATTTTTATAAAATATAAAATAAAATTATACAAACCTTAATAATAGTTGGATGGTTTTTACGGTCAATCTTAGAAAACACTTGTAAATCGTCTGTCATGTCTAATGGAATTGACGATTGAGCTGCTTGTTGGATTTTACTGCTAAGCTTTTCATACTCATCCTGCAAGTACAAATAAATAAATAAATAAAAATAAAAATAATATACAAAAATTTCAAAATTTGCTTATCCAAAGACAATATAAAAAGGAAGTTAAATTTAACATAAAAAAAAATTTACAACAAAACAAATTTTACTTGCATAATATCTAAAAATTGCTGCCAATAACATAGAATTTATATCAAATTTTGTTATAAATAGATACAGTAGTAACTTTTTTTTATTGCTTGACAATAATTTTTATAGTTTCTGCAAAATCTCATATGTGTTATAGTGTGAATTAGTCTAATTAAATAATTTGTGGGATTACCTTCATGTTTGTCCATTGTTGTCGAAATTCATCTGAATTATGAGCAGACAGCGTGAAGTCAGGTGTGGAGGAGAAGTATCTAAAGGGAGCTCTAAGTTGAAGATTATACTTGTTACAAAATGGAACCCAAAGCTTAGCAAAGTTGGATGTTTGAAGTAGAGAATAAAAGGTAAAAGGAGAACAGCCATCATCTGATACATAGCAAGCGAGTTTATTGGCTGGATAATCAACTGCCAATAAAGATAAGACTGTGTTCATTGTCATTAATGGCGGTTCTAGCACTGAATCTGCTGTCGTCACAAACATGTCCACACTTGGAAGATACTCTTCCATCCTACGTACATCAAGACAAAGACATATTAATCCTTTTCATTTTCCCTAAGTCTAAACTTCTTAAAATAAACAACAATTATAGTGCAAATAAACTAATCTCTAACCGAGTAATCAGATATACTTAAAAAAAAAAAAAAAAAGTATATAAATCAAATCTTGGTAGGTCCAATCAACTTATACCCTTTTTTTTTTTTTTTTTCAAGAAAACTTAGACTCTTTTTGAAATTTCTTGATATATATATAATTCTTTTTTTTTAAAAAAAAACAAGAATTTTCTTGTAAGAGATTATGGTCGAATTAATCAGCTTTTCGCTCATGTCATATCATCCAATTGACCCTTTAATTCTTGTTGTTTAAAGTTTCTCTTTACCCCTCTCCTATACGAAATAATATCTAAGTGTACTATAATTAGTCCCTAATTATACTCTTTCAGTGGGTTAAAATTGATGGCAAAAAGGTCAATTATGATCCAGTTGGATATGGTTTTTATATAGAACATGGTCAAAAAGAGCAATTGTTTAAAACACATAACTAAAAGCGTAATTAGTTGATATAAAAGAGGCCAAAAAACGACGTATGTCAAATAACTATTTGATCAAAAATTTATATGCATGGATAAAGTTTTGAGAATAACATTTTGAATTTATCCTCAAACAAAATTATTTTTATTGTCCGTAACACATCGACCCCAAATCAATAGCATAATTTTAACTCTATACCTTCTAACTAAAAAAAAAGTTAGCGAAGATGCTATCCTTTTTTTTTTTTTGTTACCAAAGATTTAGGGGTAGGAGGAATATCTCGGTCCAGGGGACTGGGAAAGACTCAAGGATATAGAGAAACTTACAAAACAACTTAAAAATATAGAACCATCAATGGAAACTATGAAAACCAGTAGTACCTTTGTGGAATGCGTTGGGGGTATGTTTTATAATCAACAGGATTCCATTTAGTGTTGACAGTGAGAAGCCAGATGAAGGTAAAGAAAGATTCACAAAGGAAAGCAAGAAGCCAAGCAAAACCATGGTGTTTGAGTGCTGAAATTCGGTAAAGAAGGATTGAGATTAGAAGGAAGAGGATTATTATGTCAAGAGCTCTATGCAAAGGCTTTCTACAGCTTATTTTCTCATATAGAGGCGGAGAAAATGCATCAGCTGCCATTGAATAAACTTTAAAACTTAACAAGTTAACTGCACAATGAATTGGAGGTTGGTTTATTTATAAGCTGATATGGCCATTCGTTGTAGATGTGGCCCATATTTATTTAGGTGTTTCAGACCAAAACATATCTTCTACTATCATCACAGGGTGAGCTAGTTAACCAGAATTTGCAATTAATTGACTGGTTATTTTAAAATTGAACACTCATGCTGGATAAGACAATAATGGCTCATCACTCCATGACTTCAATTAATCATTTTTGATATTGAAAAAAAAATAAAAAAATATTTGCATAGCTGTAATATTAAGACTTAAAAAAACTGTCCGTATAATCCAATATGTTTTGGATTAGATTGGTTTTTAATTTAAATAATGTGTATAGTATTAGGATTTTGTTAGAAGCACAGCTTGGATTTGCATCCCTGCGCATGCAAGAGAGAACTTTTGACAAATAATTCTTATCAATATAAGGAAAGATTTTTTCTTATAAACACATTAACCATCTCATAAGAAAGGGACGTGGAATATAGGAATTATAACCCATTTTCCTCTACAATTTCTTTTCCCCCATGTTTACTTTTAATATTAATTTCTCATTCATCTTTAATCCATTTTAGGCGTATTATATACCATCTAAAAGATCTCGTTGCGTAGAATATGATAACATAATTCACGTTATTTGAATCGCAAACTAACCATAATAGAATTAAACCTAAAATTGACAAATAATCACTTTGTCACATGCCAATTTTCCAACAAATTTCTCCATGGTTTTGGATTGGATATGCATGATTTTACATTGGCCAATCTTTTATTATTGTGATCGTGGACATCTACAGCTATTACATGAATTACTTTGCTTGTTAATTCATTATTTTTTTATATTTATTTCTTTATTGTCAGAGATAATAATAAAAACTATAATTGGACCTTACCTATCAGTTTAAGCTTTTAGGTCAATTGGTTCCATGACATGGTATCAGAGCCGCTTAAACCTAGAGGTCGAGGGTTCGAATCCTGACAGCTCCATTTGATGATTAAAATTCAACACATGGCAGGGTGGGCCTGTGTTGTACACCCTTTAAACCCAAGGGGTATTCGCGTGCGGGAGAGTGTCAGAGATAATAATAAAAACTATAATTGGGCCTTACCTATCAGCTTAAGCTTTTAGGTCAATTGGTTCCATGACATTTATCATTATATATTATAATTATTATACTACATTATTCTATATTAATTAAAATTTACAATTTTACTAGCTAGAAAAACCTATATATATGGCTCAGCAGATTGGTTAACTTTTTGGTTCAATTTTAAGATAATATCAAAGTTTCTTAATACCTTTTTCGTATCAAATGGTTTGCACACACAGACATATATATATATGGTAAACAGTCCAATTTAATTTCAGTCCAAAGAAAAATATAATTTAATTTTGTCATTTTCTAATTGAAAAGCATTGAAATAAAATATTCTAATGTTTCTAATTAGAATATCATATATGGAGTACTTAATAGCATCGAGCCAGTTAATTAAATTTATATTCTCTCTTTCATCAAAATTTCTATCCGCCCGAATGAAAATAATTTCACACATTAGTAAATTCAATAAAAATTTATTCAATTTTGTTTTTCATAAGCCAAATGATTTATTAAAAAAAACCAAATGCCTTAAAAAAAAAAAAAAAGAGCCAAGAGGCATAAGCTAAAATACATTCAGTAGACAAACTCAATTAAGCGATAGTATTTTCTAAAGTTATTGAGTTATTTTCTTATATAATTTTCACGAATAATAAATTTAATGACAAATAATATTAAATTTCTTTCGTATCTCGTTATAATGTATATTCTAATCAAAGAATAAGTGACAAATATAATTTAACTCACGCAAATAAACCATTATAGTTTTTTTGAAAGGTTATTCAAGCATCTAGAGAACCATTTTGGTGTATTTAGTGTATATTTGGTGAAGGGTCGGCCGATTTCGGAGCAGCATTCGCGTCGTCCACGTCGTGCGGGTGCGCATTGGGCCTTTGGAACCCAAGCCCGGAACGTTGGATTTGCACCCCCCCCTGCGCGCCCGAGAGAGAGCCTCTGTGCTTATAATTCTTACAAGCCCATAAAGTGCCAAAGCTTATAAACACAACTCTCCCTTCCTTCATAACCCATGTGGGATATGGGATTTTTCATCCAATTTCTCCATTCCTTCACCATTCCATTGAGCTCACTTTGAACTTCAATTTCACATTCACCTCTAATCCATTTTGAGCGTATAATATATCGTTGGAAAGCTCGTGTTACGTAGAATACATTGACATATTCCATGTTATTCAAAACGTAACATTTCCGTTAAATATTTACACTCAAAGTTGACAAAAAAAAAAAAAAAATCAATTGTCCAATGCTATATTTCCAACAATCCCCCACATGAATGAAAATTGAAAATAAATAAAGGACATTTTCAAAAATTCGAAGTGGTGATAGTTTCTACAGTCAATATCTGCATAGGATAGGTAGGCTACAACCTTTGAACCTTCCCTTGTGAAAGTATATTTACTTTACTGGCTGACTAGTAGACGCGATGTCTTTGAACTATTCTGCCGTTTGTGTAAACGATGATATACCTCACACAAATATCAACTTAACACGGTTTTTTTTTTTTGGTTCTCATGGTTATGTCCGTTATGGTCATGGACATCTCCTGGTTCTGCAAGAGTTTAGGACAACTAAGCCCCATTAGTTTCCTTTGAAGCGACCCCACTTCACTCTCACATAGGTGATTTCTTTTGCTCAACTTGATGCACAAAGAATCATTAAAAGCTCATATAGCTTAACCTTATCCACTTAGTCACTGTTTACATCATAGGAATGGTCTAGGGTTACCCCCACAGTGACCACACAAGGTCTATGCAATTAGGTTGTCCCATTGAACCTAGATCTTGGGATCTCCAGTCAACAAGGTTGGGTTTTCCTTCACACAACACCTTATACATTCATGAGCTTTAGTCCCATTCCTTTCGATGTCTTATCAACTTGATCTCGATTTAAACCTTTGGTTAGCGGATCCGCAATGTTATCCTTTGATACTACAAAATCAATAGAGATAACTCCTGTTGAGATCAGTTGTCGAACGGTGTTATGTCTACGACGCATATGTCTTGACTTACCGTTATACATGACATTTTGTGCCCGTTTAATCGCTGCTTGATTATCACAATGAATACAAATTGTGGGCACAGGTTTAGGCCATTCTGGAATATCTTCTAAGAAGTTTCGTAGCCATTCGGCTTCTTCTCCAGTTTTATCCAAGGCCACGAACTCAGCTTCCATAGTGGATCTTGTTATAATCATTTGTCTTGAAGATTTCCAAGACACTGCTCCACCTCCTAGAGTGAACACGTATCCACTTGTACCCTTAGAATTCTTAATGTCAGCTATCCAGCTAGCATCAGAATACCCTTCCAGAACAGCTGGTTCTCTCATATAGTGCAGTCCATAATTCCGAGTATATCGTAAGTATCTTAGTAGTCTCACAATAGCCTTCCAATGGCTTTCCCCTGGATTACTCGTGAATCTGCTTAAGTTGCTTACAGTGAAAGCAATATCAGGTCTCGTACAACTCGAGAGATACATTAGACTGCCTATAATCCTAGCATATTCCACTTGGTCTATGCTTTCACCTTTATTTTTAGACAAATACTGACTTATATCAATAGGTGTTCTGGCTGTACCAGAATCATCTTTACTGAATTTATTCAGTATTTTGTCCACGTAGTGTGACTGCGTTAATATGAGACCATTAGGTGATCTTTTTACTTGAATGCCCAATATAACATCCGCAAGTCCCATGTCTTTCATGTCAAATTTAGAATTTAACATATTCTTAGTGCTTTTGACCATATTCTCATTGCTTCCTACAATGAGTATGTCATCAACATACAAACATAAGATAACATATCCTTCATTTGTAGTTTTAACATAAATACATTTGTCACACTCGTTAATTCGATAGCCACTAGCCGTCATGGCATCATCGAACTTCTTATGCCACTGTTTTGGTGCTTGTTTTAATCCATATAAGGACTTTACCAACTTACACACCTTTTTTTCCTGATCTGGAGCTACATAACCTTCAGGTTGTTCCATGTAGATCTCTTCTTCTAGATCTCCATTCAGGAATGCTGTCTTAACATCCATTTGATGTACCTCTAGATTTCTCAATGCTGCAATTGCAAGTACCATCCTAATGGATGTTATTCTCGACACAGGAGAATAAGTATCGAAGTAATCAAGACCTTCCTTTTTTCTATAACCTTTTATGACCAACCGGGCCTTGTACTTATCTATTGTTCCATCTGCCTTCAGTTTCCGTTTAAAAATCCATTTAGAAGTTAGTGGTTTAGTTCCGGGAGGAAGATCCACTAATTCCCATGTATGGTTTTGAAGAATGGAATCAATCTCACTCCTTATGGCTTCTTTCCATAAAGGACTTTCAGTAGAACTTACAGCTTCATTGTAAGTCTGAGGTTCAGCCTCTAGCATATAGGTTAGAAAATCAGGACCAAAAGATTTTTCTATCCTTGCTCTTTTACTTCTTCTAGGCTCTATCTCTTCGTCCGCCTCATTCTCATATTGAGAATCTTGAACATTTATGTCAGATTTAACATCATCATTTTGATCTTCTTCACTGTCTATTTCAACAGTTTCACGAGATCGTTTAGATCCCGACCCTTCATTTTCCTCTTTAAATGGAAACACATTTTCAAAAAATGATGCATCTTTTGATTCTAGAATTGTGTTCTTGTGTATTTCTGGATTTTTAGATTCATACACAAGAAATCGATATGCATTACTGTTCTTTGCATATCCAATGAAGATGCAATCCACAGTTTTAGGTCCTATCTTCATTCTCTTAGGTAATGGAACCATTACCTTTGCAAGGCACCCCCACACTTTCAAATAATTATAGGAAGGTTTTCTACCTTTCCATAATTCATAAGGGGTTTTGTCCATTTTCTTACGTGGTACCTTATTTAAAAGGTAATTCGCCGACAAAATAGCTTCCCCCCACATGTTCTGTGGTAACCCTGAACTAGAGAGCATCGCATTCATCATTTCTTTAAATGTACGATTTTTGCGCTCAGCTACACCATTAGATTGAGGAGAGTACGGTGGTGTCACTTCGTGAATAATACCATGTTGGGAGCAAAACTCACCAAATGGTGCAACATATTCTCCACCACGATCACTTCTTACCACCTTAATCTTTTTATTAAGTTGGTTTTCTACTTCTTGCTTATAGAGAACAAATTTCTCTAAAGCTTCATCTTTACTTTTAAGTAAATACACATAACAATATTTTATGCTATCATCGATGAAGGTAATAAAATATTTATTCCTTCCTCTAGATTGAACGTATTTCAAGTCACAAATATCTGTGTGTATTAGATCAAGAGGTTCCGTATTTCTTTCAACAGTATGAAATGAAGATCTTGTCAATTTTGTCTCAATGCATATTTCACATTTATGTGATTTATCAATTTGAAAATTGGGTATGTGATTCAAGTTAATTAAACGTCGTAACGTATCATAATTAACATGACCGAGTCTGGCATGCCATAAACTAGAAGACTTAACAATATAAGGAGAAGAGGCATTTTTATTCATATCAATTGAATTTTTCTTACAAGCAATGGCATTGAATTTCCACAAGCCATTCAATTCATAGCCCTTCCCCACATACATACCACCCTTAGACAAAATAAATTTCTGTGATTCAAAAACCATCTTAAAGCCGTGATCACTTAAGAGGCTTCCAGAGACAAGATTCTTCCTAATATCTGGTACATATAAAACATTTTGTAATTTGACTTCTTTTCCTGAAGTCATCTTCAAAATCACTGTACCATGTCCCTTGATCTTCGAAGTAGAACTGTTGCCCATATAGAGCTTCTCTCCTTTCTTTGTAAGAGTCAATCCAGCAAAAGACTCTTTGTCACCACAAATATGTCGGGTAGCACCAGTATCCAGCCACCACTCCTTTGAATTCGAGTCAACCATGTTGACTTCAGAAATGACCGCACAAAGATCAATTTCAGAAACATCTTTAGCAATGACCTCAACAGCATGGGCCTCACTCTTGTTGACCTTCTTTGGCAACCTGCAATCAGAGGACTTGTGCCCCATTTTGTTGCAATTGTAGCATTTCCCATTGAACTTTGGCTTCTTAGAAATGCCACCCTTTGGTCCCATTTTGGACTTGGATCCAGCAGTCTTATTAGCCTTTTTGGAGTCTTTCCTTGCCTCCACTACGTTGGCTTTAGCCACAGCTTGATTTACAGCTACACCAAGCTTTCTTTCAGCCTTTCTATTGTCCTCCTCTATACGGAGTCGGACAATAAGATCCTCAACAGACATCTCCTTACGTTTGTGCTTGAGATAGTTCTTGAACTCTCCCCATCCAGGTGGCAACTTCTCAATAATAGCAGCCACTTGGAATGGTTCACTAGTGTCCATTCCTTCAGCAGTCATGCTGTGAATCACAAGCTGGAGTTCTTGCACTTGACTAACCACTGATTTGGAATCAACCATTTTATAATTCAGAAAATGGCCAACTAAGTATTTCTTAGCTCCAGCATCCTCAGTCCGATACTTTTTGTCCAAGGATTCCCACAATTCCTTAGCTGTTCGTTTCACAGAGTACACTTCCCATAATTCGGGCATCAAACAGTTTAAAATACTGTTTCTACAAAGGAAATCCAAGTGATTCCATGCATCAACAGCTGCCTGAACAGAAACATCCGTATTTCCCTCAGGTACAACGGGAGGATCTTCTTTCGGCAGTCTGTGATATTGAACACTAGTCAAGTAGTACAACATCTTTTGTTGCCACATCTTGAAATTTACACCAGTAAATTTCTCCGGTTTATCAGGCACAACCATTGGGTAATGTCCCATAGCAGAAGCCGAATTGTTAGGAGCAACTGAAATTGAACCAATAGATCCAATCCCACCATTTGGTCCAGAATTCAGAACAGTCCCAGAACCACCAATTGGACCATGTTGTCCATTTTGGTTTTGGTTCGGTCTGCCCCCACTGGTCTGTCCAATGTCAGAACCGTTGCCTCCATTAGGTGGTGGTACAACCTCCATATCTCAATACTGCAATTTCAAACAATTGAATGTTAAAAAAAAAAAAACTCCAGAAACAAAAATCAAGAAATTACAGAATAACTCCAGAAGCAAAAATTCAGAAATTACGGAACAGAAACTTTATGTTATAAAAGTTTCAATATAAACAGTCCAGTATGAGTAGTTCGATTGTAATCCAGTTATAATCCAATTATAATCTCCGAAGCAAAGGTAATCCAAAGCAAAGGTACCCTGCAAACTTAATATAAATTGCTGTTATACTTGATAAAAGCGAATAAACGTCTTAAGATTGTTAGCCTCGTTATTGCAGCCGTGTACAAACAACAGTATAAGCAATAGTATAATAAGCAGGAGATTACAATTGAAGTAAAGAACAATGAAATTGAAAATACTATTCAACCTTTGATAAGAATAAAGATTTATTGCGGAGGCCTGAAACCAGTGTCCTTAAGACGTTTATTCGGCCGAGGCAGAATACGTCTCCCAGGATACAACCGCAATCGAAATCGAACTCTAACCGTGTAGCAAACCACCACCAGAACCTAAAGGTCTAAGAATAGAATTTTGTTTCTGTGTTGAAGAAGAAGAATTTCGACCAAAAAAAAAAAAAAAAACATGTTCAAACCAGAAACTAAAAACATTTCTAAGGCTACAAGGAATTACAAAAATAATAGCACATAATTGATCATTAAAGGTGTTTAATCCATATTAATTTTGCTGTTACAAAATTAATAGAGATGTTACAAGCTGTTAGGAATTTGAATGGATCTTTAAGGGAGAAAAAATTATCGGGCCGAATTAAAAATGGGCCGTGCGCGGGCTGGCCGATTTCGGAGCAGCATTCGCGTCGCCCACGTCGTGCGGGTGCGCATTGGGCCTTTGGAACCCAAGCCCGGAACGTTGGATTTGCACTCTATGCTTATAATTCTTACAAGCCCATAAAGTGCCAAAGCTTATAAACACAACTCTCCCTTCCTTCATAACCCATGTGGGATATGGGATTTTTCATCCAATTTCTCCATTCCTTCACCATTCCATTGAGCTCACTTTGAACTTCAATTTCTCATTCACCTCTAATACGTTTTGAGCGTATAATATATCGTTGGAAAGCTCGTGTTACGTAGAATACATTGACATATTCCATGTTATTCAAAACGTAACATTTCCGTTAAATATTTACACTCAAAGTTGACAAAAAAAAAATCAATTGTCCAATGCTATATTTCCAACAATCCCCCACATGAATGAAAATTGAAAATAAATAAAGGACATTTTCAAAAATTCGAAGTGGTGATAGTTTCTACAGTCAATATCTGCATAGGATAGGTAGGCTACAACCTTTGAACCTTCCCTTGTGAAAGTATATTTACTTTACTGGCTGACTAGTAGACGCGATGTCTTTGAACTATTCTGCCGTTTGTGTAAACGATGATATACCTCACACAAATATCAACTTAACACGGTTTTTTTTTTTGGTTCTCATGGTTATGTCCGTTATGGTCATGGACATTTCCTGGTTCTGCAAGAGTTTAGGACAACTAAGCCCCATTAGTTTCCTTTGAAGCGACCCCACTTCACTCTCACATAGGTGATTTCTTTTGCTCAACTTGATGCACAAAGAATCATTAAAAGCTCATATAGCTTAACCTTATCCACTTAGTCACTGTTTACATCATAGGAATGGTCTAGGGTTACCCCCACAGTGACCACACAAGGTCTATGCAATTAGGTTGTCCCATTGAACCTAGATCTTGGGATCTCCAGTCAACAAGGTTGGGTTTTCCTTCACACAACACCTTATACATTCATGAGCTTTAGTCCCATTCCTTTCGATGTCTTATCAACTTGATCTCGATTTAAACCTTTGGTTAGCGGATCCGCAATGTTATCCTTTGATACTACAAAATCAATAGAGATAACTCCTGTTGAGATCAGTTGTCGAACAGTGTTATGTCTACGACGCATATGTCTTGACTTACCGTTATACATGACATTTTGTGCCCGTTTAATCGCTGCTTGATTATCACAATGAATACAAATTGTGGGCACAGGTTTAGGCCATTCTGGAATATCTTCTAAGAAGTTTCGTAGCCATTCGGCTTCTTCTCCAGTTTTATCCAAGGCCACGAACTCAGCTTCCATAGTGGATCTTGTTATAATCATTTGTCTTGAAGATTTCCAAGACACTGCTCCACCTCCTAGAGTGAACACGTATCCACTTGTACCCTTAGAATTCTTAATGTCAGCTATCCAGCTAGCATCAGAATACCCTTCCAGAACAGCTGGTTCTCTCATATAGTGCAGTCCATAATTCTGAGTATATCGTAAGCATCTTAGTAGTCTCACAATAGCCTTCCAATGGCTTTCCCCTGGATTACTCATGAATCTGCTTAAGTTGCTTACAGTGAAAGCAATATCAGGTCTCGTACAACTCGAGAGATACATTAGACTGCCTATAATCCTACCATATTCCACTTGGTCTATGCTTTCACCTTTATTTTTAGACAAATACTGACTTATATCAATAGGTGTTCTGGCTATACCAGAATCATTTTTACTGAATTTATTCAGTATTTTGTCCACGTAGTGTGACTGCGTTAATATGAGACCATTAGGTGATCTTTTTACTTGAATGCCCAATATAACATCCGCAAGTCCCATGTCTTTCATGTCAAATTTAGAATTTAACATATTCTTAGTGCTTTTGACCATATTCTCATTGCTTCCTACAATGAGTATGTCATCAACATACAAACATAAGATAACATATCCTTCATTTGTAGTTTTAACATAAATACATTTGTCACACTCGTTAATTCGATAGCCACTAGCCGTCATGGCATCATCGAACTTCTTATGCCACTGTTTTGGTGCTTGTTTTAATCCATATAAGGACTTTACCAACTTACACACCTTCTTTTCCTGATCTGGAGCTACATAACCTTCAGGTTGTTCCATGTAGATCTCTTCTTCTAGATCTCCATTCAGGAATGCTGTCTTAACATCCATTTGATGTACCTCTAGATTTCTCAATGCGGCAATTGCAAGTACCATCCTAATGGATGTTATTCTCGACACAGGAGAATAAGTATCAAAGTAATCAAGACCTTCCTTTTGTCTATAACCTTTTATGACCAACCGGGCCTTGTACTTATCTATTGTTCCATCTGCCTTCAGTTTCCGTTTAAAAATCCATTTAGAAGTTAGTGGTTTAGTTCCGGGAGGAAGATCCACTAATTCCCATGTATGGTTTTGAAGAATGGAATCAATCTCACTCCTTATGGCTTCTTTCCATAAAGGACTTTCAGTAGAACTTACAGCTTCATTGTAAGTCTGTGGTTCAGCCTCTAGCATATAGGTTAGAAAATCAGGACCAAAAGATTTTTCTATCCTTGCTCTTTTACTTCTTCTAGGCTCTATCTCTTCGTCCGCCACATTCTCATATTGAGAACCTTGAACGTTTATGTCAGATTTAACATCATCATTTTGATCTTCTTCACTGTCTATTTCAACAGTTTCACGAGATCGTTTAGATCCCGACCCTTCATTTTCCTCTTTAAATGGAAACACATTTTCAAAAAATGATGCATCTTTTGATTCTAGAATTGTGTTCTTGTGTATTTCTGGATTTTTAGATTCATACACAAGAAATCGATATGCATTACTGTTCTTTGCATATCCAATGAAGATGCAATCCACAGTTTTAGGTCCTATCTTCATTCTCTTAGGTAATGGAACCATTACCTTTGCAAGGCACCCCCACACTTTCAAATAATTATAGGAAGGTTTTCTACCTTTCCATAATTCATAAGGGGTTTTGTCCATTTTCTTACGTGGTACCTTATTTAAAAGGTAATTCGCCGACAAAATAGCTTCCCCCCACATGTTCTGTGGTAACCCTGAACTAGAGAGCATCGCATTCATCATTTCTTTAAATGTACGATTTTTGCGCTCAGCTACACCATTAGATTGAGGAGAGTACGGTGGTGTCACTTCGTGAATAATACCATGTTGGGAGCAAAACTCACCAAATGGTGCAACATATTCTCCACCACGATCACTTCTTACCACCTTAATCTTTTTATTAAGTTGGTTTTCTACTTCTTGCTTATAGAGAACAAATTTCTCTAAAGCTTCATCTTTACTTTTAAGTAAATACACAAACAATATTTTGTGCTATCATCGATGAAGGTAATAAAATATTTATTCCCTCCTCTAGATTGAACGTATTTCAAGTCACAAATATCTGTGTGTATTAGATCAAGAGGTTCCGTATTTCTTTCAACAGTATGAAATGAAGATCTTGTCAATTTTGTCTCAATGCATATTTCACATTTATGTGATTTATCAATTTGAAAATTGGGTATGTGATTCAAGTTAATTAAACGTCGTAACGTATCATAATTAACATGACCGAGTCTGGCATGCCATAAACTAGAAGACTTAACAATATAAGGAGAAGAGGCATTTTTATTCATATCAATTGAATTTTTCTTACAAGCAATGGCATTGAATTTCCACAAGCCATTCAATTCATAGCCCTTCCCCACATACATACCACCCTTAGACAAAATAAATTTCTGTGATTCAAAAACCATCTTAAAGCCGTGATCACTTAAGAGGCTTCCAGAGACAAGATTTTTCCTAATATCTGGTACATACAAAACATTTTGTAATTTGACTTCTTTTCCTGAAGTCATCTTCAAAATCACTGTACCATGTCCCTTGATCTTCGAAGTAGAACTGTTGCCCATATAGAGCTTCTCTCCTTTCTTTGCAAGAGTCAATCCAGCAAAAGACTCTTTGTCACCACAAATATGTCGGGTAGCACCAGTATCCAGCCACCACTCCTTTGAATTCGAGTCAACCATGTTGACTTCAGAAATGACCGCACAAAGATCAATTTCAGAAACATCTTTAGCAATGACCTCAACAGCATGGGCCTCACAGAATAACTCCAGAAGCAAAAATTCAGAAATTACGGAACAGAAACTTTATGTTATAAAAGTTTCAATATAAACAGTCCAATATGAGTAGTCCGATTGTAATCCAGTTATAATCCAATTATAATCTCCGAAGCAAAGGTAATCCAAAGCAAAGGTACCCTGCAAACTTAATATAAATTGCTGTTATACTTGATAAAAGCGAATAAACGTCTTAAGAAGACTGGTTTCAGGCCTCCGCAATAAATCTTTGTTCTTGTGAAAAGGTTGAATAGTATTTTCAATTTCATTGTTCTTTACTTCAATTGTAATCTCCTGCTTATTATAATATTGCTTATACTGTTGTTTGTACACGGCTGCACTAACGAGGCTAACAATCTAATGGAGGCAACGGTTCTGACATTGGACAGACCAGTGGGGGTAGACCGAACCAAAACAAAAATGGACAACATGGTCCAATTGGTGGTTCTGGGACTGTTCTGAATTCTGGACCGAATGGTGGGATTGGATCTATTGGTTCAATTTCAGTTGCTCCTAACAATTCGGCTCCTGCTATAGGACATTACCCAATGGTTGTGCCTGATAAACCGGAGAAATTTACTGGTGTAAATTTCAAGATGTGGCAACAAAAGATGTTGTACTACTTGACTAGTGTTCAATATCACAGACTGCCGAAAGAAGATCCTCCCGTTGTACCTGAGGGAAATACGGATGTTTCTGTTCAGGCAGCTGTTGATGCATGGAATCACTTGGATTTCCTTTGTAGAAACAGTATTTTAAACTGTTTGATGCCCGAATTATGGGAAGTGTACTCTGTGAAACGAACAGCTAAGGAATTGTGGGAATCCTTGGACAAAAAGTATCGGACTGAGGATGCTGGAGCTAAGAAATACTTAGTTGGCCATTTTCTGAATTATAAAATGGTTGATTCCAAATCAGTGGTTAGTCAAGTGCAAGAACTCCAGCTTGTGATTCACAGCATGACTGCTGAAGGAATGGACACTAGTGAACCATTCCAAGTGGCTGCTATTATTGAGAAGTTGCCACCTGGATGGGGAGAGTTCAAGAACTATCTCAAGCACAAACGTAAGGAGATGTCTGTTGAGGATCTTATTGTCCGACTCCGTATAGAGGAGGACAATAGAAAGGCTGAAAGAAAGCTTGGTGTAGCTGTAAATCAAGCTGTGGCTAAAGCCAACGTAGTGGAGGTAAGGAAAGACTCCAAAAAGGCTAATAAGACTGCTGGATCCAAGTCCAAAATGGGACCAAAGGGTGGCATTTCTAAGAAGCCAAAGTTCAATGGGAAATGCTACAATTGCAACAAAATGGGGCACAAGTCCTCTGATTGCAGGTTGCCAAAGAAGGTCAACAAGAGTGAGGCCCATGCTGTTGAGGTCATTGCTAAAGATGTTTCTGAAATTGATCTTTGTGCGGTCATTTCTGAAGTCAACATGGTTGACTCGAATTCAAAGGAGTGGTGGCTGGATACTGGTGCTACCCGACATATTTGTGGTGACAAAGAGTCTTTTGCTGGATTGACTCTTACAAAGAAAGGAGAGAAGCTCTATATGGGCAACAGTTCTACTTCGAAGATCAAGGGACATGGTACAGTGATTTTGAAGATGACTTCAGGAAAAGAAGTCAAATTACAAAATGTTTTGTATGTACCAGATATTAGGAAAAATCTTGTCTCTGGAAGCCTCTTAAGTGATCACGGCTTTAAGATGGTTTTTGAATCACAGAAATTTATTTTGTCTAAGGGTGGTATGTATGTGGGGAAGGGCTATGAATTGAATGGCTTGTGGAAATTCAATGCCATTGCTTGTAAGAAAAATTCAATTGATATGAATAAAAATGCCTCTTCTCCTTATATTGTTAAGTCTTCTAGTTTATGGCATGCCAGACTCGGTCATGTTAATTATGATACGTTACGACGTTTAATTAACTTGAATCACATACCCAATTTTCAAATTGATAAATCACATAAATGTGAAATATGCATTGAGACAAAATTGACAAGATCTTCATTTCATACTGTTGAAAGAAATACGGAACCTCTTGATCTAATACACACAGATATTTGTGACTTGAAATACGTTCAATCTAGAGGAGGGAATAAATATTTTATTACCTTCATCGATGATAGCACAAAATATTGTTATGTGTATTCACTTAAAAGTAAAGATGAAGCTTTAGAGAAATTTGTTCTCTATAAGCAAGAAGTAGAAAACCAACTTAATAAAAAGATTAAGGTGGTAAGAAGTGATCGTGGTGGAGAATATGTTGCACCATTTGGTGAGTTTTGCTCCCAACATGGTATTATTCACGAAGTGACACCACCGTACTCTCCTCAATCTAATGGTGTAGCTGAGCGCAAAAATCGTACATTTAAAGAAATGATGAATGCGATGCTCTCTAGTTCAGGGTTACCACAGAACATGTGGGGGGAAGCTATTTTGTCGGCGAATTACCTTTTAAATAAGGTACCACGTAAGAAAATGGACAAAACCCCTTATGAATTATGGAAAGGTAGAAAACCTTCCTATAATTATTTGAAAGTGTGGGGGTGCCTTGCAAAGGTAATGGTTCCATTACCTGAGAGAATGAAGATAGGACCTAAAACTGTGGATTGCATCTTCATTGGATATGCAAAGAACAGTAATGCATATCGATTTCTTGTGTATGAATCTAAAAATCCAGAAATACACAAGAACACAATTCTAGAATCAAAAGATGCATCATTTTTTGAAAATGTGTTTCCATTTAAAGAGGAAAATGAAGGGTCGGGATCTAAACGATCTCGTGAAACTGTTGAAATAGACAGTGAAGAAGATAAAAATGATGATGTTAAATCTGACATAAACGTTCAAGATTCTCAATATGAGAATGTGGCGGACGAAGAGATAGAGCCTAGAAGAAGTAAAAGAGCAAGGATAGAAAAATCTTTTGGTCCTGATTTTCTAACCTATATGCTAGAGGCTGAACCACAGACTTACAATGAAGCTGTAAGTTCTACTGAAAGTCCTTTATGGAAAGAAGCCATAAGGAGTGAGATTGATTCCATTCTTCAAAACCATACATGGGAATTAGTGGATCTTCCTCCCGGAACTAAACCACTAACTTCTAAATGGATTTTTAAACGGAAACTGAAGGCAGATGGAACAATAGATAAGTACAAGGCCCGGTTGGTCATAAAAGGTTATAGACAAAAGGAAGGTCTTGATTACTTTGATACTTATTCTCCTGTGTCGAGAATAACATCCATTAGGATGGTACTTGCAATTGCCGCATTGAGAAATCTAGAGGTACATCAAATGGATGTTAAGACAGCATTCCTGAATGGAGATCTAGAAGAAGAGATCTACATGGAACAACCTGAAGGTTATGTAGCTCCAGATCAGGAAAAGAAGGTGTGTAAGTTGGTAAAGTCCTTATATGGATTAAAACAAGCACCAAAACAGTGGCATAAGAAGTTCGATGATGCCATGACGGCTAGTGGCTATCGAATTAACGAGTGTGACAAATGTATTTATGTCAAAACTACAAATGAAGGATATGTTATCTTATGTTTGTATGTTGATGACATACTCATTGTAGGAAGCAATGAGAATATGGTCAAAAGCACTAAGAATATGTTAAATTCTAAATTTGACATGAAAGACATGGGACTTGCGGATGTTATATTGGGCATTCAAGTAAAAAGATCACCTAATGGTCTCATATTAACGCAGTCACACTACGTGGACAAAATACTGAATAAATTCAGTAAAAATGATTCTGGTATAGCCAGAACACCTATTGATATAAGTCAGTATTTGTCTAAAAATAAAGGTGAAAGCATAGACCAAGTGGAATATGCTAGGATTATAGGCAGTCTAATGTATCTCTCGAGTTGTACGAGACCTGATATTGCTTTCACTGTAAGCAACTTAAGCAGATTCACGAGTAATCCAGGGGAAAGCCATTGGAAGGCTATTGTGAGACTACTAAGATACTTACGATATACTCGGAATTATGGACTGCACTATATGAGAGAACCAGCTGTTCTGGAAGGGTATTCTGATGCTAGCTGGATAGCTGACATTAAGAATTCTAAGGGTACAAGTGGATACGTGTTCACTCTAGGAGGTGGAGCAATGTCTTGGAAATCTTCAAGACAAATGATTATAACAAGATCCACTATGGAAGCTGAGTTCGTGGCCTTGGATAAAACTGGAGAAGAAGCCGAATGGCTACGAAACTTCTTAGAAGATATTCCAGAATGGCCTAAACCTGTGCCCACAATTTGTATTCATTGTGATAATCAAGCAGCGATTAAACGGGCACAAAATGTCATGTATAACGGTAAGTCAAGACATATGCGTCGTAGACATAACACCGTTCGACAACTGATCTCAACAGGAGTTATCTCTATTGATTTTGTAGTATCAAAGGATAACATTGCGGATCCGCTAACCAAAGGTTTAAATCGAGATCAAGTTGATAAGACATCGAAAGGAATGGGACTAAAGCTCATGAATGTATAAGGTGTTGTGTGAAGGAAAACCCAACCTTGTTGACTGGAGATCCCAAGATCTAGGTTCAATGGGACAACCTAATTGCATAGACCTTGTGTGGTCACTGTGGGGGTAACCCTAGACCATTCCTATGATGTAAACAGTGACTAAGTGGATAAGGTTAAGCTATATGAGCTTTTAATGATTCTTTGTGCATCAAGTTGAGCAAAAGAAATCACCTATGTGAGAGTGAAGTGGGGTCACTTCAAAGGAAACTAATGGGGCTTAGTTGTCCTAAACTCTTGCAGAACCAGGAGATGTCCATGACCATAACGGACATAACCATGAGAACCAAAAAAAAAAAACCGTGTTAAGTTGATATTTGTGTGAGGTATATCATCGTTTACACAAACGGCAGAATAGTTCAAAGACATCGCGTCTACTAGTCAGCCAGTAAAGTAAATATACTTTCACAAGGGAAGGTTCAAAGGTTGTAGCCTACCTATCCTATGCAGATATTGACTGTAGAAACTATCACCACTTCGAATTTTTGAAAATGTCCTTTATTTATTTTCAATTTTCATTCATGTGGGGGATTGTTGGAAATATAGCATTGGACAATTGATTTTTTTTTTGTCAACTTTGAGTGTAAATATTTAACGGAAATGTTACGTTTTGAATAACATGGAATATGTCAATGTATTCTACGTAACACGAGCTTTCCAACGATATATTATACGCTCAAAACAGATTAGAGGTGAATGAGAAATTGAAGTTCAAAGTGAGCTCAATGGAATGGTGAAGGAATGGAGAAATTGGATGAAAAATCCCATATCCCACATGGGTTATGAAGGAAGGGAGAGTTGCGTTTATAAGCTTTGGCACTTTATGGGCTTGTAAGAATTATAAGCACAGAGGCTCTCTCTCGGGCGCGCAGGGGGGGGGTGCAAATCCAACGTTCCGGGCTTGGGTTCCAAAGGCCCAATGCGCACCCGCACGACGTGGGCGACGCGAATGCTGCTCCGAAATCGGCCAGCCCGCGCACGGCCCATTTTTAATTCGGCCCGATAATTTTTTCTCCCTTAAAGATCCATTCAAATTCCTAACAGCTCTATTAATTTTGTAACAGCAAAATTAATATGAATAAACACCTTTAATGATACATTATGTGCTATTATTTTCGTAACTCCCTTTGGCAGCCTTAAAAAAAGGTTTTAATTTCTGGTTTGAAGATGTTCTTGCACGAAAATTCGTCTTCCTCTTTGCAAAAAAATAGAATTCTATTCTTAGACCTCTAGGTTCTGGTGGTGGTTTATTACACGGTTAGAGTTCGATTCTGATTGCGGTTGTATCCTGGGAGACGTATTCTACCTCGGCCGAATAAACGTCTTAAGGAGACTGGTTTCAGGCCTCGGCAATAAATCTTTGTTCTTGTGAAAAGGTTGAATAGTATTTTCAATTTCATTGTTCTTTACTTCAATTGTAATCTCCTGCTTATTATAATATTGCTTATACTGTTGTTTGTACACGGCTGCAATAACGAGGCTAACAATCTTAAGACGTTTATTCGCTTTTATCAAGTATAACAGCAATTTATATTAAGTTTGCAGGGTACCTTTGCTTTGGATTACCTTTGCTTCGGAGATTATAATTGGATTATAACTGGATTACAATCGGACTACTCATATTGGACTGTTTATATTGAAACTTTTATAACATAAAGTTTCTGTTCCGTAATTTCTGAATTTTTGCTTCTGGAGTTATTCTGTAATTTCTTGATTTTTGTTTCTGGAGTTATTTTTTTTTTTTTTTTTACATTCAATTGTTTGAAATTGCAGTATTGAGATATGGAGGTTGTACCACCACCTAATGGAGGCAACGGTTCTGACATTGGACAGACCAGTGGGGGTAGACCGAACCAAAACCAAAATGGACAACATGGTCCAATTGGTGGTTCTGGGAATGTTCTGAATTCTGGACCGAATGGTGGGATTGGATCTATTAGTTCAATTTCAGTTGCTCCTAACAATTCGGCTCCTGCTATAGGACATTACCCAATGGTTGTGCCTGATAAACCGGAGAAATTTACTGGTGTAAATTTCAAGATGTGGCAACAAAAGATGTTGTACTACTTGACTAGTGTTCAATATCACAGACTGCTGAAAGAAGATCCTCCCATTGTACCTGAGGGAAATACGGATGTTTCTGTTCAGGCAGCTGTTGATGCATGGAATCACTTGGATTTCCTTTGTAGAAACAGTATTTTAAACTGTTTGATGCCCGAATTATGGGAAGTGTACTCTGTGAAACGAACAGCTAAGGAATTGTGGGAATCCTTGGACAAAAAGTATCGGACTGAGGATGCTGGAGCTAAGAAATACTTAGTTGGCCATTTTCTGAATTATAAAATGGTTGATTCCAAATCAGTGGTTAGTCAAGTGCAAGAACTCCAGCTTGTGATTCACAGCATGACTGCTGAAGGAATGGACACTAGTGAACCATTCCAAGTGGCTGCTATTATTGAGAAGTTGCCACCTGGATGGGGAGAGTTCAAGAACTATCTCAAGCACAAACGTAAGGAGATGTCTGTTGAGGATCTTATTGTCCGACTCCGTATAGAGGAGGACAATAGAAAGGCTGAAAGAAAGCTTGGTGTAGCTGTAAATCAAGCTGTGGCTAAAGCCAACGTAGTGGAGGTAAGGAAAGACTCCAAAAAGGCTAATAAGACTGCTGGATCCAAGTCCAAAATGGGACCAAAGGGTGGCATTTCTAAGAAGCCAAAGTTCAATGGGAAATGCTACAATTGCAACAAAATGGGGCACAAGTCCTCTGATTGCAGGTTGCCAAAGAAGGTCAACAAGAGTGAGGCCCATGCTGTTGAGGTCATTGCTAAAGATGTTTCTGAAATTGATCTTTGTGCGGTCATTTCTGAAGTCAACATGGTTGACTCGAATTCAAAGGAGTGGTGGCTGGATACTGGTGCTACCCGACATATTTGTGGTGACAAAGAGTCTTTTGCTGGATTGACTCTTACAAAGAAAGGAGAGAAGCTCTATATGGGCAACAGTTCTACTTCGAAGATCAAGGGACATGGTACAGTGATTTTGAAGATGACTTCAGGAAAAGAAGTCAAATTACAAAATGTTTTGTATGTACCAGATATTAGGAAAAATCTTGTCTCTGGAAGCCTCTTAAGTGATCACGGCTTTAAGATGGTTTTTGAATCACAGAAATTTATTTTGTCTAAGGGTGGTATGTATGTGGGGAAGGGCTATGAATTGAATGGCTTGTGGAAATTCAATGCCATTGCTTGTAAAAAAATTCAATTGATATGAATAAAAATGCCTCTTCTCCTTATATTGTTAAGTCTTCTAGTTTATGGCATGCCAGACTCGGTCATGTTAATTATGATACGTTACGACGTTTAATTAACTTGAATCACATACCCAATTTTCAAATTGATAAATCACATAAATGTGAAATATGCATTGAGACAAAATTGACAAGATCTTCATTTCATACTGTTGAAAGAAATACGGAACCTCTTGATCTAATACACACAGATATTTGTGACTTGAAATACGTTCAATCTAGAGGAGGGAATAAATATTTTATTACCTTCATCGATGATAGCACAAAATATTGTTATGTGTATTTACTTAAAAGTAAAGATGAAGCTTTAGAGAAATTTGTTCTCTATAAGCAAGAAGTAGAAAACCAACTTAATAAAAAGATTAAGGTGGTAAGAAGTGATCGTGGTGGAGAATATGTTGCACCATTTGGTGAGTTTTGCTCCCAACATGGTATTATTCACGAAGTGACACCACCGTACTCTCCTCAATCTAATGGTGTAGCTGAGCGCAAAAATCGTACATTTAAAGAAATGATGAATGCGATGCTCTCTAGTTCAGGGTTACCACAGAACATGTGGGGGGAAGCTATTTTGTCGGCGAATTACCTTTTAAATAAGGTACCACGTAAGAAAATGGACAAAACCCCTTATGAATTATGGAAAGGTAGAAAACCTTCCTATAATTATTTGAAAGTGTGGGGGTGCCTTGCAAAGGTAATGGTTCCATTACCTGAGAGAATGAAGATAGGACCTAAAACTGTGGATTGCATCTTCATTGGATATGCAAAGAACAGTAATGCATATCGATTTCTTGTGTATGAATCTAAAAATCCAGAAATACACAAGAACACAATTCTAGAATCAAAAGATGCATCATTTTTTGAAAATGTGTTTCCATTTAAAGAGGAAAATGAAGGGTCGGGATCTAAACGATCTCGTGAAACTGTTGAAATAGACAGTGAAGAAGATCAAAATGATGATGTTAAATCTGACATAAACGTTCAAGATTCTCAATATGAGAATGTGGCAGACGAAGAGATAGAGCCTAGAAGAAGTAAAAGAGCAAGGATAGAAAAATCTTTTGGTCCTGATTTTCTAACCTATATGCTAGAGGCTGAACCACAGACTTACAATGAAGCTGTAAGTTCTACTGAAAGTCCTTTATGGAAAGAAGCCATAAGGAGTGAGATTGATTCCATTCTTCAAAACCATACATGGGAATTAGTGGATCTTCCTCCCGGAACTAAACCACTAACTTCTAAATGGATTTTTAAACGGAAACTGAAGGCAGATGGAACAATAGATAAGTACAAGGCCCGGTTGGTCATAAAAGGTTATAGACAAAAGGAAGGTCTTGATTACTTTGATACTTATTCTCCTGTGTCGAGAATAACATCCATTAGGATGGTACTTGCAATTGCCGCATTGAGAAATCTAGAGGTACATCAAATGGATGTTAAGACAGCATTCCTGAATGGAGATCTAGAAGAAGAGATCTACATGGAACAACCTGAAGGTTATGTAGCTCCAGATCAGGAAAAGAAGGTGTGTAAGTTGGTAAAGTCCTTATATGGATTAAAACAAGCACCAAAACAGTGGCATAAGAAGTTCGATGATGCCATGACGGCTAGTGGCTATCGAATTAACGAGTGTGACAAATGTATTTATGTCAAAACTACAAATGAAGGATATGTTATCTTATGTTTGTATGTTGATGACATACTCATTGTAGGAAGCAATGAGAATATGGTCAAAAGCACTAAGAATATGTTAAATTCTAAATTTGACATGAAAGACATGGGACTTGCGGATGTTATATTGGGCATTCAAGTAAAAAGATCACCTAATGGTCTCATATTAATGCAGTCACACTACGTGGACAAAATACTGAATAAATTCAGTAAAAATGATTCTGGTATAGCCAGAACACCTATTGATATAAGTCAGTATTTGTCTAAAAATAAAGGTGAAAGCATAGACCAAGTGGAATATGCTAGGATTATAGGCAGTCTAATGTATCTCTCGAGTTGTACGAGACCTGATATTGCTTTCACTGTAAGCAACTTAAGCAGATTCACGAGTAATCCAGGGGAAAGCCATTGGAAGGCTATTGTGAGACTACTAAGATACTTACGATATACTCGGAATTATGGACTGCACTATATGAGAGAACCAGCTGTTCTGGAAGGGTATTCTGATGCTAGCTGGATAGCTGACATTAAGAATTCTAAGGGTACAAGTGGATACGTGTTCACTCTAGGAGGTGGAGCAGTGTCTTGGAAATCTTCAAGACAAATGATTATAACAAGATCCACTATGGAAGCTGAGTTCGTGGCCTTGGATAAAACTGGAGAAGAAGCCGAATGGCTACGAAACTTCTTAGAAGATATTCCAGAATGGCCTAAACCTGTGCCCACAATTTGTATTCATTGTGATAATCAAGCAGCGATTAAACGGGCACAAAATGTCATGTATAACGGTAAGTCAAGACATATGCGTCGTAGACATAACACCGTTCGACAACTGATCTCAACAGGAGTTATCTCTATTGATTTTGTAGTATCAAAGGATAACATTGCGGATCCGCTAACCAAAGGTTTAAATCGAGATCAAGTTGATAAGACATCGAAAGGAATGGGACTAAAGCTCATGAATGTATAAGGTGTTGTGTGAAGGAAAACCCAACCTTGTTGACTGGAGATCCCAAGATCTAGGTTCAATGGGACAACCTAATTGCATAGACCTTGTGTGGTCACTGTGGGGGTAACCCTAGACCATTCCTATGATGTAAACAGTGACTAAGTGGATAAGGTTAAGCTATATGAGCTTTTAATGATTCTTTGTGCATCAAGTTGAGCAAAAGAAATCACCTATGTGAGAGTGAAGTGGGGTCGCTTCAAAGGAAAATAATGGGGCTTAGTTGTCCTAAACTCTTGCAGAACCAGGAGATGTCCATGACCATAACGGACATAACCATGAGAACCAAAAAAAAAAAAAACCGTGTTAAGTTGATATTTGTGTGAGGTATATCATCGTTTACACAAACGGCAGAATAGTTCAAAGACATCGCGTCTACTAGTCAGCCAGTAAAGTAAATATACTTTCACAAGGGAAGGTTCAAAGGTTGTAGCCTACCTATCCTATGCAGATATTGACTGTAGAAACTATCACCACTTCGAATTTTTGAAAATGTCCTTTATTTATTTTCAATTTTCATTCATGTGGGGGATTGTTGGAAATATAGCATTGGACAATTGATTTTTTTTTTTGTCAACTTTGAGTGTAAATATTTAACGGAAATGTTACGTTTTGAATAACATGGAATATGTCAATGTATTCTACGTAACACGAGCTTTCCAACGATATATTATACGCTCAAAACGGATTAGAGGTGAATGAGAAATTGAAGTTCAAAGTGAGCTCAATGGAATGGTGAAGGAATGGAGAAATTGGATGAAAAATCCCATATCCCACATGGGTTATGAAGGAAGGGAGAGTTGTGTTTATAAGCTTTGGCACTTTATGGGCTTGTAAGAATTATAAGCATAGAGGCTCTCTCTCGGGCGCGCAGGGGGGGGTGCAAATCCAACGTTCCGGGCTTGGGTTCCAAAGGCCCAATGCGCACCCGCACGACGTGGGCGACGCGAATGCTGCTCCGAAATCGGCCAGCCCGCGCACGGCCCATTTTTAATTCGGCCCGATAATTATTTCTCCCTTAAAGATCCATTCAAATTCCTAACAGCTCTATTAATTTTGTAACAGCAAAATTAATATGAATAAACACCTTTAATGATACATTATGTGCTATTATTTTCGTAACTCCCTTTGGCAGCCTTAAAAAAAGGTTTTAATTTCTGGTTTGAAGATGTTCTTGCACGAAAATTCTTCTTCCTCTTTGCAAAAAAATAGAATTCTATTCTTAGACCTCTAGGTTCTGGTGGTGGTTTATTACACGGTTAGAGTTCGATTCTGATTGCGGTTGTATCCTGGGAGACGTATTCTACCTCGGCCGAATAAACGTCTTAAGGAGACTGGTTTCAGGCCTCCGCAATAAATCTTTGTTCTTGTGAAAAGGTTGAATAGTATTTTCAATTTCATTGTTCTTTACTTCAATTGTAATCTCCTGCTTATTATAATATTGCTTATACTGTTGTTTGTACACGGCTGCAATAACGAGGCTAACAAGTTTAACCAATAACGTAAATAAACTGTAAACTAACATTTTTCTATGCGACAGAACTGACATGTTAATAAATAGTAACCACTTAATTGAATAAATGTGTCACATTACCGAAGTAACTTGTAAAATCATTATCACTAAAACAAAGTTAATTATTATACTGAAAAAATTCTATTTGTTAAAATCTCAAACTAAACAGTAATATTTTTTTCTTTGCATTTCTTTTTTTTTTTTTTTTTTTTTTTTAAAGCTTTTCTTTAGTAGCTTAATTGAATTGATGAGTATATGCACCCTTTAGATACATTCTCCTTTAATCAAATGGTTTTCAAACTACAAAATAGCAAAAAAAATATGTGATTTCTACATAAACGACAACAATTTTTTCATAAACTATACAATTAGTATTATAAAAAATATATTGACATTGTCTAATATAGGCCAGAAATTTATTTAATTTGTTCAATTACTTTGATTCCGACTAAACTTCTATTTGTTGTCCACTTTAGCATCTCATCACACTGACATTTCTTTTACCCTATGTTTGGAATCACACGGTAGAAAAGAATTAAATTTCCCTCAATAAAATTCAAATTAATTCATTTATCAAATTATTTATCATGTTTGGAGAGTACTTACTAATAAAGGAATTCATTTGATATATTTCATGAATGTCATTATATTAAATATAAATCGTAATTAGTTAAAATCAATAGTTAAAAAGAAAAAGAGGATGAAAGAAAATGGCAAAATAATTAGATGTATTCTAGTCAAAATAAGATCTACAAGCTCTCCTCAATTGAATTGCCACAAAAACACTCCACCTTTGAGATAATTTCTATTTCTCACATCTAGGCTAATATAAATCATTCAAGAATTCATTTCTCTTTTAACTTCTTTTGTTTCCAAACATGAACAAAGCTAAATAGAATTTAATTGAATTAAACTACTTCTCATTTGGTGGTTCAAACACACTCTTAATCCAGAGATGGCTTCAAAGTATATGGTGGTAAAAAATTATATATAACAATTATTTTATACTATATACTTGTAAGTCTTCATTCTTATTATTTAAGTAACTAATTCATTCTTCAAATTTTTTTTTCAGTTTTCATTTCAAACAATCAACTAAAAGAATAAACTATATTTACTCAAATGTTAAGCTTTTGAAATTGACAATTTATAAATTAAATAAATTAAAATTTTACAAGCAAGGGGTTGAGTTAGGTAATAAAGAAAAAAAGTCTATAAGCTAAAAGAGTCCAAATTAAAGTAGCCCTTTGAACAAATTTAGCACAAGTATATGAGCTACTAAACTATTTTGTTTCCGCACTAATTTGATAGAGTGTTTTTTTTTTTGTCTGTCCTACACTATAAAAAAATTTTTTTTTTCAAAAATTAGTTGGTTGTAATCTTTCAAATATACCCGTTATTTATTACGCATGATAATTTATAAGATACATCAAATTACCTTGAAATTACAAATATTCTACAAAATCTAATGCAAATGGATTTAGAAATTTTAATAATTTAATATTCAATCACTTATATTATGAAGTTAAATAATATAAGTAAAATTGTTTATAAAACTTGTTCTTCAACTATTTGAACTATTCTTACCTAAATCATGTAATCACTCAAAGTGATCTATCAAATTGGAACGGAAGAACAAAGCCTTTTACCAAAAAAAATATTAATTCTATTTCTTAAATATAATAAACTATTGAACTAGTAGTAATTGAGCATTTCCAAAAACAAAGATGAAAAAAAAAATCAAAGTCCGGTGTTCCTAAATCAAATTAGAACTATTGAAAATCCAAGAAACGTTTTCTGCTAATAGGCTTAATGAGCCTTATAATTAAATAGTTTTGTTTATTGTAAAATTTTGGTCTTACGTAGATAGGATTGGATTGGAAATGGAAAGGATAAAAGAGGCGTAATAATTGAAAAGAAACCGAAATTATTGAAAAAACGAATAAAGATGATGATGTTTGTATGCTTTTCTTATTCGGTTGCCGTCCCGGTTTGTGCTTCTTTTTCGTTGCCGTGCCAATTTCAGCTTCTATTTATTTCCTTTCCTTTCTCCTCTACTTCTTCATGTTTCTTCCATTCTATTGTGTGCATCATTTTGTTTCAAAACAATAAGTTATTTTTCTTTTATTAAGTTAAAGAATAAAAATTTGAAATTTTAAAAAATGGATATATTATTATTAGCCTTATGTAAGCAGAAGCTAACCGTTTTAGAACTTGTAATTTTGGGATACACATGTGTGAACTTGGATGTAATTAGGATTCATGTATATTGATAGTTAAAGAATTTAGGAAATCCACAATGTAAATCTATTTAAAAAATTTTCTCTTCATTTGTTTTAGTAGTACCAGCTCTAGATTTAACACGTTTATCCTCGTGTCATTACGCTCTTTTTTTAACAGTTGCATGACACAATTGAAGGAAATATAACATTCTGGAGAATGTAAGGATGACATAGCTACTGATCTCAACTATATTTCCAATTAAATCTTACGTGTTCTTAAAAATTGTGACACGCGTAAGTTAATAAAAATTGCAGTCTACATGAGACAAAAATATTAAGTTTAGGAGCACACTGGTCAATGTGTTGAATATATTGAGCAAAAAAACCAAACAAATTTTCACAACGGCAACTCTTTGAGAGATTCTACTGTGAACCAGGTCCACCGTGATCCGCAACGTTAGATGCTTGACACATCATCATAGTTGCTGGCATGTCATATCTCCAATATTATGAACCCGATCCATATTAGAAATTTTTCATCCGGAGAGTGCTTGTGTCAACAAAAAGTATCTTTAACCATTGGAGCTAAAATGTGAAAGTAGTGTTTAGCCAAAAAAAAAAAAAAAAGTTCTCCATTGCAAGAGTTATTCTTGTCTGCGATAGCCATCACTTTTTGTATTATTTTATTATTTATATCCAATCCAATTTTTCACGTAGGTCAATATATGATTACTTTTTGAGGGTTTAACTATTGGAGTGAATGTATTATTGAGGGTATTTTATTAAGTTGATTTGGTTACACAATAAAATAATAATAAAAAAACACTTTGATGGAGTATTACCATTAGAAATGCCGTAAATGTTCACAATTCAAATGAGTTTTGACAACATTATTTAATTATACATATAAATAAAAAAACAAATACAATCTTCTGGAAAGAAAAGACAATGAGTTTTGCAACATTATTTAATTATACATAAATACAAAAAGTAAATACAATCTTCTAGAAAAAAAAGAAAAGAAAAAACTAGAGTCACGGGACAAAAAACTCTCAACCTCACTAAAAGGAAAAGGTCCCTAACAATTAATTAAAGAGAAAGGACAACTATGTAAATGGCTACACTTAGACTGTGTTTGGAGCTGCTTTCCGTAACTTCGAAAACAGTTTTCAGCTAAAATAATGAAGTTGCTTTTGAGACTGCGGAAAGCAGCCTTAAATGCACAATTGGTAAAAGTCAGATTGTATTGAGGAAAGCATTGAAAAAACACTTAAAAGTACTTTTAAAGAAAGCAATGAAACCTAGTTTTGGGGAAAATCACTTTCGCTAATAGCAATCCCAAACTGGCCCTTAAGGTCCAAATCCCATCCACCGACAAGACCGTCAAGTCAGAAACCAACTTGCAAGTATAATCCCTAATAAATTCCGATCAGAACTGGCCAAAAGGACCTATTACTCCCCTGAACAGACAACATATTCAATTATCCTTCTAAATTTCAAAAAACAAACCCAATTTACATCTTAAGTTTCACTAAATCAGCGTTTGTGTTACAGACGCTTTGAAAAATCAAACATAAGACAACTAATAAATTATTGACACGTGACAATAAAGAAGCAATAGGCTACTTTTTCAAAGTTTAGATGGCTAACTAAAGGAACACAAAGTTTAGGAGTCACTTGTGATACTAGGGACAAGTTCAGAAGGCTTTTGATGTATTTAGGCCAAAGAAAAATTATACTATATGCTTGGCACACTACGTTATCCGTGTCATATAATATATTTTAGAGTCTAGAGTTGATAAATTAGTATCTAGGGTTTATATTTTAGGGTCTAGAATTTTTTTAAAATAATTACCTATTAAATAAATAAATAGTTACACCGTATGATTTTTCTATTCATTAAAGTGTAACTTGTCATAATACTATTGGTTTGGCACACAAATAACATGGTGTGTCAAGCATTTAAAAAAAATCATATTGGACTTGCCATAATACTTGTGAGTATTTCATTTTAAATACTATAATTATAATCCAATCAAATAAGAGTTTCTCAATATATATATCCATTAATAATAATAATAATAATAATAATAATAATAATAATAATAATAATAATGTTATAGAACTGTTTGGCCTATACTAATAAGATGCATCTTCTTTTCGGTGGCGCATTCATAAATAACTCCAAGGTTAAGTTTGCTTTACTTAGAGAAATTTAAAAGGTCGAGGATTTGAATTATGACAACTTCATTTGTTGATTAAAAATTTAACACATGGTAAAGTGAACTTGTGTTGGACATGCTTTAAGGTCAAGAGATATTCACGTGCGGGGGAGTGTCAATATTAATAATAAAGCTATAATTGTGCCATATCTATCAACTTAAGCTTTTGGGTCAAATGATTCCATGATATGGTATCAATGCCAGCCCTCTCCCAGTAAGATGTGGTTTAGGCATGAATCGTGCAGAAGCTGGTGCCAAACTGTTCCATGACAAATAATAATAGACAAAATTCTAAAATACATTAAGAGTATATACTCCTTTAATATATAAATCCTAAAATAGTTTATGATAGTACTTTTTAGGATATAACAAAAATCATAATTTTTTATTTTATATGTGTGAATGTTATATTTATAGATATATTAAACTGCATGTAACCATATATCAAATAGTTGTTGGTTAGAGCGATAAGGAGTTCCTTCCTCTTAATCAAGGTCTCAGCCGTTTAGCCCCCTCAACTATTTTAGCGACCTATTTAACCCTTCATCCAAAAGCCAAATATATACGTGGCCCCTTCAACTTTTATTTTTGAGCCGCTTGGACTCCTTAACTATTTTAGCGACCTATCTAACCCCTCATCTATTTCGAAGTGGTATTTTTAGACACTTGAATACTGATGTGTCATATGACCTGGAGGTAAGCGAAATCTCAGCTTGTTTGGGATGAAGTTTACGGTTTTACAAGGGTAATATTTTGTAAATATTATATAAAAAAAATTATCTGTAATTTTTTCCCTCTCTCCTCACTTTGGTTAAACTCTCTTCGTTCTTCTTTGTTGTCTCTTTTGCAATCATATTTCTTTATCCTCTTGAATTTTATTAATTATTGGGAAATCTTCACTTTGTAATAGTTTGTAATATTAATTAAATAGAAGATGGTTTCCAGCGTGTGTCCTACATGTCTTTAGTGTCAGACAGGTGTAATGCATGATACTCTATTGTGTCTAGTTATGTTCACTTAAAGATTTAAAAACACCACTTTAAAATATATGAGGGGTTAGATGGGTCGCTAAAATAGTTGAGGGGGCCAAGCAGTTCAAAAATAAAAATTGAAAGGGCTACGTATGTATTTGACCTTTATATGAGGGGTTGGATAGATCACTAAAATAGTTGAGGGGGCCAAACGGCTCAAAAATAAAAGTTGAAGGGGCCGCATATGTATTTGGCCTTTTTTATTTTCTATGTGTAAATGTTATATTTATAGATATATTAAACTGCATGTAACTATATATCAAATACTTGTTGGTTATTTCGATAAGGACTTCCTTCCTCTTAATCAAGGTCTCAGCTTCGGACCTTGTAAACGGAAAAGATAGTTGTTAGGAGAACTTCACCCCTTTAATGGGTCCATTTCGGCTCGATTCCATATTCAACTATTTAGTTCACACAACAACAACAACAACAACAACAATAATAATAATTTATTTGTGTAATAATGATAACCTTTAGATATGCATTCCTCGGAGGTAGCAGATTTTGCTTTATCAAAAGTAATTTATATTTTTAAAAATTATATTATTAGGTTTATTAGAGTAAATATTTTTTTTATTATATTACATTTATGGCATTTCCCCAACCTTTTAGCTGTTCATTTGTTTAAAAGATTGCTCACTACTTTATCTCTACGTTTTCTCTCTCATTTTCTATAATTAATTTCTTTTCCATTTATTTTTGTATCTGTTAATTTTTTTATCATTCGGTTTTAGAAAGTTTTTTCATTCTTTTTTCATTATTTATTTTCGAAATGAGATTCATATTTATATGTATCTATATATTTTTTCATCTTCGGTTTTTGCATTATTATTAGACACAATCTGCAAATACTGCTTTTATACCGCGTTTCTCTGTTTTCTACACATATATCACTTTTATACTGGTTTTATAATACAATTGTATATAAATCTTATTTTCATAGTATACGATCAATATAACATCACTACAAAATTAATATAAAAGTGACTTATTTGCAAAAAAATAATAAGGAAAAGCTTAATAGTAAATAAAGGCTATGAAACGGTATATGCGTAGTATTTGCAAACCATGTACAATATTAGTACTAAAAACGAAGATGAATATATATATATATATATATATATATATATATATATATATATATATATGAAAATGAAATCCATATGTAGATATATATATATCTACATATGGATTTCATTTTCATAGTATACAATCAATATAATCGCAGTATAAAACCAGTATGAAATCAGTATAAAAACGATATATATACAAAATAAAGAGAAAATAGGTATAACATCAATATAAAAGTAGTACACACGCAGTATTTGTAGATTTTTTGCAATATTAGTGTTAAAAAGAAGTTGAAAAAAAAGAAAAAAAAATATAGATACGGATATCATTTCAAAGGGAAAAACACGAAAAAAACTTTCTAAAATGGAATAATGAAAAAATGAACGGATATAGAGATAAATGAAAAATTTAGGTTTTAATTATATAAGGGGAGAGAGAAAAGTAGAGATAAGAGAGATCTTTTGGTGGGAATAAAGATACAATATAGTTGGAGAAAAATGTCGTTATTGTAATTTATATTTTGCCATAAGACACTTTTAATATTTATTTTTTATGGTATAATTATCTAGGTTTTAAAAATATTAACGATTTTTAAGTTGAAAGCCCTAAAAGTTATGGGGACAAATTATTACTTAGTCTCTCAATAATTATCTACTTCTTTTTTATAAACACTAATTATCTACTCATTATATATATATATATATATATATATATATATATATATATATATATATATAAACAATTTATTTTTCCTACTGGTTAGTGTACATGATAATTAAATAGTCTCTAAGTTTTATCATTGTCAACTATTGATTCCTTTTAAGTTAAATCATACTAATGATGTTAAAATTACCACTTTTTTAATTTTATAATAATAAAACATATCTTTTTTTTTATTTTATATTTTCTCCTCACATAATCCTAATATTAATAATATTGATTAATTAATTTATTAAACTTGACATAATATGAAGTCAAAATTCCATAATCAATATACAACGAATGTATAGTTACCATAAACAGAATAAATAAACAGACTTACAGTTTATATGCAGCGGAAACTCGTTTATGGAATGGATCTGATCTACGCGAGAAACCGGATCATTCTGGTTGCCTTTCCTATGAGTGTATGAATACACTGAGTACAGGCTATATCCGTGAATTCTTTCGACGAACGAAGAAGTAATTCGTGTTTTACCGGTAGGGACGTTTTCCCCGGGTTTAGAAGGGAATCTCTACGATTCTCCATTCATTAGGAAATAGAGAAACTTCTTCTCTATTTATAGTGGAAATCCTAACTTCCATTTATATATAGGGTCAGATCAAATTACACATTTGGTCCCTGTAATTTACACATAATTATAGTTTAGTCCCTACCATTCCAAAATGTCATGGGCGAACCAAAAACCAACATCTCCCACTCGCACATGACAAGACATACTTTCATGGCGATTGAACACACATACTTCTTTCAATTCTTATTCGTCGAATTCACGCGACCAGTCAACGTAACGGTTAAACCTTTGAAGCTCTCCTTCATCGTTCCACCTTTAGCTTAACACGACTTCCCCCTAGTCCATTTTCCATGATCACTAGTTTTTGACTCACTTTTGATCTCACGAAAACTTTCATATACACTACATACCTTTTCCACGAAAAAGTATTGAGCTCGAGTGTTATATGATTACTAAGTGACATGTTACTGAAAATGTACTTCCTCTCTATAAATAACCTTCCACCATATGTCTAATGCTTATCTGACTGGTCCTTATATGCCTGTTCATAGCTAACGAAGCCTGGTTTAGGGTTCCAATCAAGTTAATCATCAAACGTACCCTTCTTGTTATTGACAAGAGTCCTTAAGGGTGAACTTGAAACTCATAGTTTCATTTGGGTCTCACATTAGGAAAGTTGAGATCAATTTTCTTCTTTCCATCCCTTGGTTGGCTTTTACACATATTACTAAAATATGCCATAGTGTTAATCCACTTAGGACGTATGTTTTATAAACACTATGCAAAAGCATTCAGTCTCTAAATGCAACTTATGCATCATTACCTCTAGTCCACATTTTAAGCCTTTCATAGGACAGCTTTCGGCATCAACGAAATTATGATCTTACACATATCAGTTATGGAGTTTCTCACATCTCCATCTATACTTTTACCTATGATCACACCGCTCACAGTAAAAGATTCATCTATGTGAGTAGATGCATTTCGTCAACATAGTGAACTATACTCAATAGTTCTATGTGTATCGCTTTAAATAGTAAAATGAATTTGAACACAACAAATAACTGACATTCTATTTCAATAGAATTTTCCAAAGTTATTACAATAGTTCAAAGACAACAACATGTTCCTATAATCTACGAAGACCAAATTCCAAAATGTGTTTACTAAAAACATTTGGAACTATTGGCTTCGTTAACGAATCTGCAATCATATTACCAGTTGGAACATGCACTAAACTTATTTCTCCTTGTGCTACTTTGTCTTTAACAAAATGATATTTATATTGATATGCTTGCTTTTTCCATGATAACAAATATTCTTGGAATAAGCTATCGATGCAGTGCTGTTGGAATAGATAGTCGTATATTTACTTTTATGCAATAGATCCAAAAGATCTATGAAGAGAACCAAACCGTTTCTTGTACTGTAGCTACTGCAGCTACATATACCGACTCCATAGTCGATAATGCCATAAAAGCTTGTTTCTTGCTACACTAGCAAATTGCACCATTTCCTAGAATGAAAATATACCTAGACGTGGACTACCTCCCGTCTTTATCAATTCTGTGATCAGCATCAGTGTATCCCTTTAACTGTAGATCCTTTCCTTGGTAATAAAGGGAATAATTTGAAGTCCCCTTCAAATATCTCAATATCCTTTTCACTGCTGCCTAATACATCACACCGGGATTAGCCTGATAACGGCTTGCGAGACCCATCGCAAAGCTTATATCAGGTAGTGTACAAATCATAGTGTACATCAAGCTACCAATTGCACACCTATAAGGAATTCTCTCCATCCTTTTAGTCTCTTCTGGAGTCGTGGGACACATACTTGCATTCAGTTCCGTACCTTATGCAATAGGGGTTGGATCGGGATCACAGTGAGCCATACCAAACCGTTCTAAGATCTTATTGATATACGTCTTTTGTGAAAGAGCCAATAATCTCTTAGATCGATCTCTGGAGATCTTAACCCTAAGAATGTAATTAGCTTCTCCTAGATCCTTCATCTGAAAGTTAGAAGACAGCTAAGTCTTTACTTTCTTGAGTAAGGAAGTGTCATTTTCTGCTAACAAAATATCGTCAATGTATAACGTTAGAATGACAAACTTTCCTCCGTTTTCACGCTTAATGTAGACACACCAGTCTGCATTAATCACCATAAATTGCATTGATATAATCGCTTCATGGAAATGAAAATACCATTGTCTTGAAGACTGCTTAAGGCCATAAATTGATCTTTTCAACTTACAAACCTTATGTTCTAGTCCCTGGACAATGAAACCATATAGATTTCTTCGTTCAGTTTGCCATTTAAGAACGCAGTCTTTACATCCATTTGATGTAATTCAAGGTCCATACATGCTACAAAGGCAAGTACTTTTCTTATAGACGTGAAACGAACAACAGGTGAAAAAGTCTCATGATGGTCAATTCCTTCCTATTGTGTAAACCCCTTCGCAACCAGTTGACTCTTAGTCTGGATAGGTTTCCCATCCGCTGATCGCTTTATCGTATGTACCCACTTATTCCCAATGGCTTTAAGCCTTTTGGGTAGATCAACTAGTTCCCAAACTTTGTTGATCCTCATTTACTCCATTTCACTTTCCATCGCTCTTATCCATTCTTCCTTTGCTGGAGATTCCAATATCTCTTTCATGATAGTTGGAATGTCTTCAATTTGAGCTACGATCGAGAGAAGGCGTTGTGGAATATTTCCCCTTTTTGATCGCCTTAGAGGTTCTGCTTCTTGATAAACAAATCTCATATATTCATCAAGGTGTTGGGCAAAACTCCCACTGGGACCACTCCTACTGGGATCTATATCCATATCCACACTTGAATTTGGAACAAGACTCCCACTCAAATCAAGACCACTCAAGTCAGTGTCAGGATTACTTAAATCCGCTTATGAAGGTTGAAAAACATCATTCTCTTCCCTTTCCCTTACGTCTTCAACTTTATTCCTCCCACTCAGATTGAGCGATCCTGAAGTTTCAGACTCTTGAGTTTCAAAGAAAGTGAATCCCTTATCCACTTCTCGTAGCTTAGGAAATTCATTCTCTAAGAATGTGACATTTCGTAACTCAAATTCTGTTATTTGACCATTCTCATTCTCTCCCAGTAGAACATATCCTTCGGAGATATCAAGATATCTTATAAAGATACCTTTCTTGCCTCTTGGGCCTAGCTTGCCATGCTTGCTAGATGTATCATGAACATAGGTAGCATATCCTTATGGTTGCAAATGGTTCAAATTGGGCTTGTGGCTCGTCCACAATTCACAAGGCGTGGTTTCAACGGACTTAGAAGGTACTCTATTGAGTACATATGTGGCAGTCAATAGTGCATCTCCCCAAAAGGAGATAGGCAAATTGCTTCAACCATCATAGACCTTACCATCTATCAGAAGGTTCGGTTTCTTCTTTCCACTACTCCATTTTGTTGTGGAGTCCTAGGTATTGTCAACTGATGTTCAATACCTGTTTCATCACATAAAACTTTAAATTCCTCGGAGAGGTACTCCCCAATCGGTCCTTAAAGCTTTGATTCTCTACTCTAATTGATTTGCAACTAGAGCCATAAATCTTTTGAAACATGCTAATGCTTTAGATTTATATGTAATCAAAAAGACCTAAACATACTTTATATAGTCGTCTATGAATGTAATGAAATAGTACACAACATGTTTTGCCCGAACATTCATTTGGCCACAGATGTCAGAATGGATTAGTTGTAATGGTTGGTCAGCTCGCGTAGCTTTACCAAATGGTTTTCTTGTCATCTTTCCTTTTAAGAAGCTTTCACAAGTTGGGAGATCTACTTTTGATAAATCAGCCAACAAACTTGCTTTAGCCAATCGTACTAAACGATGTTGACAAATGTGACTAAGTCTTACATGTCACATTTTTGAAATGTTAACATTATCCACAGATGAGTTAACAGTAAAGGAAAAACTATTATGACACATATAATTTGGATCCAAATCCAAAACAATAAAACCATCCAACAAATGTTCACCACCAAAGCAGATATTGTTCATAAAGAGACTAAAATTGTTCAATAACATGAATCCCAAATTCATAAGGGTAGAAATAGATATCAAGTTCCTTCGAATTCCAGGAGCATAGAGGACATTTTTAAGAAATAGTGGTCGACCACCATTCAAGACCAGCTGACAACAGCCAATCCCTAAGACTTCCTCTTTAGAGTTGTTTCCCACGTATATCCACTTGGTTCCCGGTGGAACACTACGGAACTCAACAAAAGAATCTCGATCCTTTGTTACATGGTCTGTTGCTCCTGAGTCTACGATCCACAAAGGATGAGATTCAGTTAGGAAAACGGAACTTGAAACAAATGTATAACACTTATACACTTCGGTAACATTTCACCCTATAAATGTTCCAATCTTTCTTGCCCTTCTTTTGAACTGGAACGCTGCCCACCATTCTCTTTGCCTTCTTCTTGAAGAACCTCTTGTTCCTCTCCTTGGACTTCAGACCAGGACTTGAACTAGCCATATGAACCTCAGATTTCACACTAAGAAAGGCCAGACGGTCCTCTTCCAGTTCAAGATGACGAACTGCATCATCAAAGGTCTTAATGTCGTTGGTATGGGTTAGGTGCAACTTCATATGCTCCCACCCAATCGGCAGAGAACGTATCACAGCTTGAACTTTCTGCTCCTCAAGAGCATAAATCGCACTAAGCATGTGTTGTATACGTGAAACTTTTTCACGATATCATCATTCATCGCACTAAGCATGGTGATGTGGGCAGATGAGTTCTTCCTCTTCCAGGCTTGATAAGCCTCAAGGTCCCTCCTTGCTTGAACGGTGTTACCCTCTTCAGGAGGAACCATAATTCTCTCCAGAGTATCCAGAGCCTTTTGCTCTTTAATTACGTATTGGACTTTCATGGCCCAAACTTCATAATTGTCACCGTTCAAACGAAGGTCCTTATTTAGTTAAGCAACTATTGCTTTTGAAGCAGTCATTGAAAAACCGTTAAAGACAAAGTAGCACTAATAAGTAAGTGATACACCATATTTATTATAAGATCATTTAAAACTAAAAATAGTGTTTGGTTCACGTAAAATCGAACATCCATGCGTAATGCATCGAGTCACCATTTACATAGGCTAATACAAACACCATATTAGGTTTAAATTTCCAATAATAAATATATATTTAGTTTTGTTTTAGATTATATTTTAGTTTATTTAACATTTATACTTCTCTCAAGTATAAAACTAATGAGTAATTTAACACTTAGTTATAATCTCAAAATAAATAAATTAAAAATTACTAAAACAAATAACTAAAATAGCAATGTTTAACAAATAAACATTTTATAATATCATAAAGAATATCCAACATTTAATCAAAATTACCACCACAATAAAAACTTTAGCACAAAGCCCTTCAATACAAAATTGAAAAACAAAATCAGCAAGAGAAAAAGTGAAAAATGAAAAGCTCAATCTTCATTGTCATCGAGTTGAACTATCTCAATTTCTTTTGAGGTGACTGGGATCATCTCTACGAATTTATAGTAGAGATCCAAAGGCATGTTCTCAACACCCTCGATAACAGCATCTAGACATGGGTGACGAACTAACTTGTTACTTCTAAGTAACATGGTTCTAGGATTATAAGATAACTTAGTTCTTGTTTTAGCCAAGTTCAACACAAATACTTTGCATTGGGATCCATAATCCTGTTCAGGAACTAGTCCTTCAATGGAGTCCATCAGTTCGTCAAAAATAGAATTTTCTTAAAGTGCTTTTCACGAAAAAGCCTTTTTCACAAATTTTAACATTTTTAATTGATCAATTCCAGAGGAAAATCCTCCTTTCGAGACAAACTCTTGGATTTCACGATTTAACGCATTAAACCGCTCCATAACTCCAACAATATCATCTTTTTCTAACGAAGGATACCATTTAGAGAAAAGCTTATTTACAAGTTTTTGTAGAGTCCTTGCCTCCTTCTGAGACCGGATTATTTTCGTCATTTTTACGAAAATTGCCATTTCTATAACACATATAGAAATAACAAAAACTTGTTATGATCAACCAAAATTCAGTATATAAATACACAATAAATATACTGAATTTTCTTGAATTTATTAAACATAAATTAAGCATATATACACAATAAATACTAGTAAATTTAGTTTAAATATATCAAATGAATTCCAAAAATTCATCAAAATATCCAAAAATTCAAGAAAAATGTATATTTTAATTCTGGAAAAAATTTGACGAAATTTGGACGCCGGAAACGCCCGTACGTGCACCACGCGTCGACTGAAGCTGCTCCACGTGCCGCCACACACGAACACGCGCCTCCACGAGCTCCAAGGGTTCTGCTGACTCACGTGCCACGTGGCAACTTGTGATTCGTACTGACATGGCCATCTACCACGTGTCAGCACCTGATTGGGCCAAAGAATGACGTGGCATACTGATGTGGCACTACCTTAACACGTGTCAACACTCTATTTGTCCACAGTGATGACATGGCAGATGACGTGTCACTATCACAATTATTTTGACATGTGTCGTCATGCTATTAGGACACGTGTCTGACACGTGGCGTTTGACCGTTTCAAAAGCGGTTGACTAGTAAACGTGTCATCACGTTATTGGACGGACTTTTCAACCATCAGAAAAGTCAACTAATCCCGTCGCGCCACGTGTCCAGTAGACCTAAACTTCCCCAACCGTCACGCGGCCAATCCCAGCCGCAGTGGTGGCACGTGAGGTCCACGTGCCGCCTTTCGGGCCTCCGTTGGCCGTGAAATTTGACATTCTGACTCAATTTTTCGTACTGATTTCAGTGGTGTGGTCAGATTTGCAAAATTCTGATAAAAAATTTTACACTTTGTGTTGTTGGATCAAATACGGTGTCATTTTGACACGGATAACAATGCAAATCCGTATCAAAACGAACAAAAACGTATCCAAAATGAACAGAAACATATTCTTTTCATGGAATATGAGATTTCAATGTCTACGAAATCATTTTGATGCGGATTTCAATATAAATCCGTATCAAAACTAATGATTGTGTATTTAAACGAATAAACACGCATTCATAACGGATAAAACTTATTTTAATTCACGGAATTCCTGAATTCAAGATTTGAACACATCAATCATTCATGGAATACCAGAAAACTAGATTCAAACACATCAATCTATAAACCTTTCTGCTGTGATACCAATGAAGTCAGAATTCCATAATCAATATACAACCAATGTATAGTTACCATAAACAGAATAAATAAACAGACTTACAGTTTATATGCAGCGGAAACTCGTTTATGGAATAGATCTGATCTACGCGAGAAATCGGATCGTTCTAGTTGCCTTTCCTACGACTGTATGAATACACTGAGTACAGGCTATATCCATGAATTCTTCCGAAGAACGAAAAAGTAATTCGTATTTTATCGGTAGGGACGTTTTCCCCGGGTTTAGAAGGGAATCTCTACGATTCTCTATTCGTTAGGAAATAGAGAAACTTCTTCTCTATTTATAGTGGAAATCCCAACTTCCATCTATATATAGGGTCGGACTATATATAGGGTCGGACCAAATTACACATTTGGTCCCTGTAATTTACACATTATTACAGTTTAGTCCCTGCCATTCCAAAATGTCATAGGCGGACCAAAAACCAATATAATATATAACTAAACTCTTGGCATAGAGCTTGTTTTATTAAAATAACTAAATATAAAATTATGAGTAGAACTATATAAAATTATAAATTCGAAAAAATATAAAATCACGAGTATAACTATATAAAATTATAAGTTCCAATTTTTTTTATCTCTAATATACCTTATAGATAATATTCATAAAAAAAATATATTACTTTAAAATAATTAACAAGATTCATAATAACATTTATTAATTGTTAGTTTGTAGATATTATATTAAACTAATAAAAAATGATAAAATATGTTAAAGAGAATAAATAACAGAAATATTATTTTTGTTTTTATAACTAATATATAAAAGTATAGAAATATTGATGCATGTGTATATATTATAAAAACTTTTATTAGAAATATTTTAATTAAATTTAAAAACAAAAAAATAAATTTTACTTATAATCAAGGGTAATTTTATCCTTTCTTGGAAAAAAAAATAAAAGAAATAACTAAAGAGTTATTGAAAAATTTAGTGGGTGTTGTTTATAAACTTTTTTCTCCAAAGAAATTTAAATGATTTTGAATTAAAATTCCATTGTCATAAAATGAAGTTTTAGACATAATTTATGAAGATTAACGAATTCATCACGTATATTAAATTTGGAGAAAAAACTTTTATGTATCCTTTTTGGTTTTGCTGTTATTGTTTGTTGTTTGTTAATAATTAATGTTTGATAAAAAAAAAAATTTACTATTATGATATATAATAACTAATATGAGGTACATTTTAAATTAATCAATTATAAAAATAAAAAAATATATAATATCCAAGAATTTAAAATCCGTAAATTATATTATTTTGATGAAATGAATCATTTATATGAAATAATTTATTTTGTGTTGTAAAATTTTATATATATATATATATATATATATATATATATGTATATATATATATATATATATATATATATATATATATATATATATATATATATATAAAACAAATGCAACCCAAAATACATTAAGGCAAAGATTTTTATCATAACTATATTGCAAATGGAAAATTCATGGATTTTGATTAATACCTTTTACTCTTTTTTTATATATATATTTTTTTGTATTTATAAAGATAATTATAGGGAAAAATAAAATTTCAACAAGTGTTCTTCATGAAAAACACAAAAAAGTTGTTGATGGGAAAGAACAATATTTTCTGCTGAGATACCTATCAACAGTTTTTTCTAAATTTTACCAAACACTACTAAATATGTTCTTTGATAGGAAACAACAAAAAAAAAACCTAAAAAATACTCATCCAAATACAGTCTCCACCCCTAAGGTATGTAATGCATATTAAGGTTTGTTTTTGTACTCTCTCTTATGGGTTTTATTTGTACCTGAATCTCTAGTTTTTTTTTTTTTTTTTTTTGTCTTATTATCTCCGATTAGGACTTCAAGCTTTTCAGGTGTTGTGGAAGTTAATCAAATACCACTCATTTTTGGCAGCATCCTCTAATTAGTATTTTCAAGTGCAACAATGATGCAACTATTTTTGCTGAGAATAATATAACTTGTTTTGAATGGATTTTATAGGGTTCCTTAGAATAGTACAACTGATTTTGTTGCAAATCTTATCCTATTTATAATGATCTTTTGTTTGTTGATGACATTGGAATGAATTGTTATCCTGACTTAAGGATAATAAGTTTACCACTATTATCTATGTGACTGATTTGGACCTATTTATTTTTGGCTCTTAATAACTAGTATTAAATGATTCTTATTTTGATTTAGTTGTTGAGAGTTATAAATTTTTAGGTGTTTCTTTTGATATATGCGTTTTTATTCAACAAAATATGTTGTACAAGTTGCGACCTGTGCTTCTGATTCTATGTATGTCTGACATAGAGAGTAGAGTTTTGTTCCTTTTTCAAGATTTGTAGTTCTTAATAATGATATTGATTTTTCATTAAAGAAGATAAGTTTTAGACATTTAATTAATTATTCAAGAGATAACAAAATGACATTAATGTTTTTTACTTCAAATATGAAAATATATTTTGATGAAAGCGTTGTTTATTTCTAAAAAATAAAGGACTAGCCTAATAAAACTACATAATACTTAGTAATAATTTAAAGAAAGTTTTAGTTTTTTTTTTATGAAACATAAAATTCGATTGCTTAAATTGAGTAGCTTACAAATTCTTACAAAAAAAAGTGCAATCCATTCTACGTATGAACTCCCTTATTCGCAGACCAAATCATAAAATTAAACTTGAAATTAAATAGTTCTAAAAGATCACCTCTGGATGAACAAATAACTAAATAAATTGTGAAATCATTTAAATATTAGCAACAAACTGAAATAAAATTGAATTTAAGTCTTAAACACTTAATCTAACTTAATGCTTCACAAAAATTAAAAGCTTGAAGGTTAGGACGCCTAGTGATGTAAACCGGGCGGAGCGGGGCGGGGATTGGCAATCCCATCCCCGTTCCCCAGCTAGGCGGGGATCCCCGTCCCCGTCCCCGTTTAGTAAATGGGGGCGATCTTCATCCCCATCCCCAGCCCCGTTGGGGAACAGGTTCCCACGGGGATCCCCGTCCCCGTTAAGATTTTTTTAAAAAATTTTAAATAGAATTCAATTTGATACAAAAATAAGTTAAAAAACATATTACAGTTTAGAAACCATTAAATAATTCACTTAATATTTCTTATAAGAAAGTGATATTTAATTAAAATATTACAACTACTAATATTATTATTTCAAAATATAATACAGGAGTTCAATATACAGAAATTAAATTAAAGATTTCTAAATTGATAACACATGATTGATTGTTAGAAACTTTAAAAGTAAAAGAGAGATATAAAGCAATCCATAGTTTTAGTTTTATTATTATGAAATTTAATTATTTATGTATATATATAAATAAATAATAAAATAAATAAATAAACAGGGATTTAACGGAAATCCCGTCGAGGACTAAACGGGGATGGGGACGGGTCCACGGGGCGGGGGAGGTAAATCCCATCCCCATCCCCGTTTAGTAAACGGGGACAAAATTGTCCCCGTCCCCGTCCAACGGTGAATCCCCGTCCCTGTTCGGACGGGCCCCCGTGTCTCGGTTGACAACTCTAAGGACGCCATACCCACGAGTTAACACTCTCTATATTTTGACCTATGGTCGGAAGGAGATACTCAAAAAATCATCTTCTTCTTGCAGCTAAAAATTCACCATGTATAACTTAACCTACTCTAATTTTACCAATGCTCCAATCTATCACAGGACTATGACTTGTCTGCCATAGTTGATCGTTGCAAATTATGCACAGTTTCCATCACCACTAACAAAAGAAACAAACAAAGAAAACCCGATAAAGCCATTAATCCCATAGTTGCTATATATATATATATATATATAAAATAAAGAAATTAACAATAGAATAAAACAAAAATAAACAAAAAATTAGACAAACTATAAGAAATAAAAGGATTAATACAAAATAAGAAAATTAATAAAATAAAAGTGCAGAAAAGTAAATAAAATAAATAACAAACGTAAATAAACAAATGCAAGTAAAATAAATGTAACTTTCAAATATGAGCATCCCATAGTTACTGATTGGTTATATACTTTTGTAAGGGATCCCACAATATTTGAAAGGGTCTTACAAAAAAATTTGAATGTGATTATATACAATTAGGCAGTGTAGCCATCCATAAAAGAGTTAAATAGTGATAAAAGATGATTATATTAAACATAGGTGGCGTAGCCAATCATAAAAGTACACACCTTAAATTGGAATCAAAACTAGAGATACAACTATTTCCTTCGTACAAGGAATCACTTAATTAAAACAAAAAAGTCTTAAAGAGATATTGGATAAGAGGAAAGCAAAGGAAACGTAAGGAGAAGGAGAGAAAAGAAAAAATGTGATGGTTAAGGCTGAGGAAAGAAGAGAGAATGAGTGGATGTTTATCGAAAGGTAGGAAGGGATGAAAGGGATGATTGTAGAAAGAAAAGATGTAGGGATGATTGTATGAGAGTGTGAAATAGAGAGTAGTGGTAGTAGTGTCTGGTGAGTGTCCCTTTCCTTTGGGGTAGTGTCCTTTATATAGGTATCTTGAAGGGCATACTTGGAATTTTGACTAGTAACTTTGAATAGTGATTGAGGGTAATTTTCTAAATGTGAACAGTACTGCTACAGTATTTTGTCACGTGCCGGGTTCAGCAACTTCTTCAAAGTTGTCGGTGGAGAATTTTGAACCGGAATTTTCTTCAGAAGGAATCTTAAAAAATGTGGTTGGTATCTCCAGATTGCAAGTTGGTGTCTTGTCTGTCTCAGATTGCACAACAAACAGTGTTTTGTGACAGAAAGTCTTCTGGTATCTTTAAGGAAAATTAATGTCTCTAATTTTTGCCTAAGCATCGGATTTGGCAACTTAGCGGGATCTTTCTCTTTTTACTTTTTTTTTTACCATCCAGAGTTACCAAACCAACACTGATAATCTGAGTAGTTGTCACTCAAATGTATGGTCTGGTTAATTGAATCATCATCACCATCCAAAGAATTCTTTGGAACATATTGTTCGAGGGGGGTAGGCCATCTCTTCTCGAGTTTTCGCTACTGCTATTTTTGAAGCAATTTGTCATTTTTTCGCTAAAAATTGAGTTTGTTCATCAAGTGGAAGGAACTTGTTATTAACAATAGTCTTTTGAGTTAGCAGGAATCATCTTTTTAAAGCATTTCTTCAAAAATTCATTGATCTCTTCAAGGTCTAAGCTAGAAGGAATCTTGAAACTATCCCACCATTTGATGAGAAATCCTTACCAGACTACCGGGGCATGAAACCTTTTGTTTAAGTTTAAGTTCCATGCACATACCTATGGCAAGAAAAAATTCATACAAAAGAGAGCTAATAGAGGGAATCTCTTCTCTTCATAAGATGTGTTATAACCTGTTTTGAACAATTGAAAACTTGTGGTGACTTTGTTTTTTAGGATTATTTTAGTACAACCGAAATTATCCCACCAGTGGGAAAACCAATTTAGGAATTGTTCACCATTGCAGGAGGCGTAAAAAAAGATAAGCCAAGTGTGTTTCTCCCAACATTATTAATTAGGAATGCATTCCACCAAGTTTGTTGATATTCCTAATAGTTGAAGGGGACTTGATAAAAATTCTCTTCTTTGTAAGTATCAGAGAAAAATAGGGGCGTTGCTAGTGGATAACTCCAGTCTACCGGAGCGATGACTTTGTGAATTTTACAAGTCGAATATGCATGATCTGTATGTTCACTTTTCCAGAAAAAATGTTTAACGCAAGAAGAATTAGTAATAGTGAGAATCGCTTCATAATATTTGGCGTTTCTATTCAAATCCCATGGTTTGTAAAACCAATTTTTTCCAAAAGGTTTTTCCAAAACAATATAGGGGTCTTCATGAAAAAATTCTTTAACAATAGAAAAAATGCTTTGAGAACTAGTTTTTGTTACAAATTCATTCAAAAAAGAAGAAGAAGGAACATTTTGAATTAATACTAATTGGGAATTTTGAAAAGAGGAGTTTGAAATAGTTTTTTAGGAGTCATGAAACGATATCACCGGCCTCTTAATGGGTACGTTCGGGTATGTTAGTGAACATGCAGTGCTATGGATATGCAGAAGGGAATGTCACTCAGTAGTTTGCTGAGACGATATCACCGGCCTCTTGATGAATGCTACTGATAAGAGTGCGGCCGCACCCAAACAAGTTGGATCTTGTTTGTGAGAATCAGTTCATTCGGGATTAAGTTAATGTCCGGACACAAAAGAGAGTGATACTTCCATGCCTCTGTGTTGGACACTGATATCAATGACTAAACTACAGGATTACAGTTTCAGTTGGACTACTTACTCCGTCTTAATTGGGAGCTACAGTGGCTTGCTAGAGCCCGCCTGCAGTCTTTGGGCATTAGATTGAACGTCTGGACTTTAACTAGTCGGATTTAATGTGTACTTGGAGTATGCACATTGAAGAGAGAGAGATCCTTTAATTATATTATATGGATCAATTAGATTGATCAAAATAATATAATTAATATTTATTTTGACCTTCTCTTAATTAATTCAATGAATTAATTTATGAGATTATTTCCTATGTGGAAATATTATTACATGTATAGGTTTACATGTATTTCATTTTATGTGTGTCTAATTTAATCCCTTGATTAAATTAATAGGTCAAATTAATTTTAATTTAAATGTATGTAATATATTATATGGTATAATTAATATATATATATATATACACACATTGAATTAAAGTTATATTTAAATTTAATTAAATCAAAGGAATTAAAATCGGACTTGGTCATTAAAGGAATAAATGCCCACACAGAATGGGATAATGTTGGCCGAAATTTTGGCTTGTTGGGATGGCAAGGATGAGTCATGCTCTTGACTTATTAGGAAGCAAAGTTAGACATTGCATCTTTTGGATAAAGAAGAGAAGAGTTGATGACTCATTCTAATGGACCAACTGAAAGGATGGTGAGTCGTTGGTTTGACTTATGAGAAAGCAAAGTTAGACTTTATTTTCCTTAGTGCATATCTTTCTTTTGGGTGGATGGAAAAAAAATGAGCAGCCATTACTTCTCAAGCTTGGCCGTATATGGTATTGCTTTGGAAGAAACAATTGGCTAACTTTATGGATTGATTTCTTTTGGTAAGAAATTGTAACCTCACTTGAGATTATGGTTTTTTTCTTTTGGAAAGAAAATAAGTCACCACTTCCATAAGTGAGCCGGCCCATCTCTCTCCCTCTCTTCTTGGAATTTTTCCGAGTTGCTAGCACGGTTTTTAGTCCGAGAGCCGTTCGTGTATGTGACGGTAGAGGAAGTCTACTTTGATTTCTGCAGTCTGCATCCATCTCTTAAGAGATATTATGGGTGAGATTTAAACTTCATCCTTTATGTTTTAATTTTTTTTATTTCCACTACATTAGCTCCCGGGACCTGGATTCGAGGAAATTGACACGTATTTCCGCGTTTATCTTTCAGTTTCCAGTGACAAATTCCAACAATTATATAATTTATTTTTATGTGATTTTAATAATATATATGTAATATATATCATTTTTACAATAATTTATATATAATTAATAATAATTTAATGATATTAATAATGATAATTTATTGAATTTGAAAGTTTAGAAAATTTGGTTTTGAACCAAACCGAACTAGAATCAAACCGAATTAGTTCGATTCGTTCTATCCAAATCGAATGTATATTGGTTTGATTTTAGTTGTTATAATTTTCATTGTTTGGTTTTCGATTCAGTTTGGTTCTATTTTTGAACCAAACCGTGTTTTTACTAACATAAGGATGATGTATTTAGGTCGGTGGTGTTTTCTTTCGTTAGGAAAATCGGCAACATAAGACTTAGATAAAAGGAAGATGAGATGATGACAAATTGTTTTGAGGCCAGAGATTGGCGTGGGATTGAGTGATATAATTTGCGCTATGAATGAACTTTTTGTAATAATTGAATTAACCATCTAGAAATCCTATCTATCCGCCGAGATATGGTTTTGTTTCTTTCCAGCACTACTTAAGGGTCCCTTTCATTCACCGTCTCTAACTTTCTTTCTTTCTTTCTTTTTTAAATATATACCTATCTATATAATGAGGCCAACTGAAATTTATCATCCTGAAAAGGATTTCCTAATGTAGATGTTATCAACTAAATTAATTTCATTCATGGAATTGATTAAGTTACGGTATAGCGACCTTATCATGATATTGAAAAAAACAAAAATAAAATAAAATAAAATAAAAACAAAGGGAGAGGTTTTAAAAATAGAAAATAGAAAACAGAAAATGGGTTTAACAATTGCTATTTTTAAGTGTATGCACTTGGACATTTTTGTAAAGCAAATTTTAGAATCCTCTTGATCTAAGTTCAAATTTTTGAATTCTTAACATCAATTATGGCGTTGCCGTTGTTGTCGTACTCAAGGCATCGACTCTCGCAAAATCTTAGCATATAAGGGTGATGCATCATATGCCGTTTCTAGGACAATAGTGTCGATTCTTTCAGGGGCCATGGTGGTTTTTAGGCATTTTCTCATGTCTCTTTTCAATTCTTTCAGTAAGAATTGCTTGGTTCAGTTTCTAGATCCTGTGGGTTCAACAATAATATTTTTTTCTCGTAGCCACCTTACTATGATGGCTCTTAGCGCTAACTCACTAACTGTTAGATGAGGAACTCTTGGAAGAAACCATTTCCTTAGATCTGGCTCGGCTATGATGGAAGTGGCTCCGTTTCTTACAGAACTCCTGAAATGCATGAGATTTAGGAACATGTCAATGGCTGTTGGTGTATGCCATAGTCCCTATATAATGTAATTAGATATTTTGTTATAAGTGAAAATGCATAATCTATTTTGTTAATTTCTTGTGTAATTAATACTAATAAAAAATCCATTAACTGGTGTTTTATTCAAGTATGTAGGTAACATTCTCCGGATAGTAAGACCTTGAGTAGAGAAAAAACACCAATTATAAAGCTATACTCAGTCTGTTAAAGTCATGAGAATGATTTTAACTAAAGACTCGCATAGATTTTAACTAAAGACTAGTATATGTCTTGATTATATGATGGTGTCTTACCGATCATTGGATACGGATGTCAATTAAGAACATAGGTACATGTTAGGTTACATGGTACTGGATCGATTTGCTATGAGAACACCATATGGTTCCTATGTCATAGGTGTTTCTCTAATAGTACTTCTATCAAATCCTTTGACCTGATATCGCTACAGATCTAGGTGCTGGCTCACATACTTTGACGTAGGCTTAACGAGCCTTTAATAGGTTGCCAGGTATGGGTACGGTTGGGTATGCCATTGATCATGCTACAGACGTGAGAGATGTGATGGGACTTGCCTCTCTCTTAACTGAGGTAGATATCATTAGCCACTTGATGAGTGAAATTAGGGTTGTAAATGGGGCAAGCGGGGTGGGGATTGCATTTCCCATCCCTGTCCCTAGACTAATCGGGGATCCCCGTCCCCGCCCCGTTTACTAATCGGGGATAAATCTTTGTCCCATCCCCGATCCCGATGGGGAATCGGTTTCCCGCGGGGATCCCCGTCCCCGTTTAACTAGTTTTATATTTTATAAAAAAACCATATAAAAATTCAATTTTCACCATCAAACTTATCCAAATGTGCATTAAACTATGAAATTCTCAAAACTTAATTCTCAAATACACTACTATATAATTAATAATTATATATTAAATAACAAAGTGAGATGAGAAGAAGCAGAGTAAAAATTGGGCGATTAGTTTATAAAATTAGTTTTATTTACTATATTTTATAAAATTATAAATAAAAAGTGAGAAGAAGCAGAGTAAGTGTAGGTGTATAGGAATCGGGTGGATTTAATTTATAAAATTAGTTTTATTTACTTTATTTTTTAAAATAATATATAATAATAAGATAATGTAATAATATTAATTAAAGAAATATAAACGGAGATTTGGATATTTTATCGGGGATCCCCGCGGGATTTAATCGGGGATGGGGACGGGGCTAGTGGGGCTAGTAGGGCTATTACCGTCCCCGTCTTTGATTAATAAACAGGTACAAATTCATCTTCGTCCCCGTTCCGCGGGAATTTTAATCGAGGATTCCCCGTTCCCATCCGGGAGGGCCCCCACTGAGGACAGGTCCCCGCCACCCGATTAACAACCCTAAGTGAGATTGAGATGAGCATGGCCATGTCCAAGTAAGGTAATCAATAGGTGATTAGTTTCGTGTGTTTTTCAATCCACTCAAAATCAAGGAATATCCTTGTAGCTAAAGAGGTTGACATTGACATGCCTCTTGCTGGACACCGATATCATTGGCATATGATGTAGAAGTTAACTACAAGGTTTATATCACTGATTAGGTTGATGTTTAACCCGTTTGCAGCTTATGGGCCTTAGGGTATTGGCCCCACTACCAACATAAGATAGACCTACAGGATCGCACACATAGGATGTATGGATAAGTTTGTCACGGACCATATGATATGTACTAGATGCACAAAAATACTTTGGAAATTTTGGATTTATGAGTTTTATGGTAAAGACTCGGTTATATAAATCCCGAGAGATATTTATTTTATTTATATTGTTAATTTATTACTGGGTGATAAATTAATCAATAAAATAAAATTCATATAAAATATTAAATTAGGTTATTTAACTTTTTTATTATAATTAATAAATATCTGAAATATTTATTTTAAGGCAGGAATTAAAATTAAGGTAGATTTATGTTAAGTTAATTTGAATTTAAAATAATAGATTTTTCTAGGTGGAAAATCTAATTAAGGAAATTAAAATTAATTAAAATAAACCCACCTTAAATTTTCTCTACACCACACTTCTCTCTCTCCCTCTCTTTTCAGTCTGTTTATCGTGAAACACAAGAGAAAATAAGCGAGTGAATTTTGGCCAAGGTGAGAAAGGAAGGAGAAGGATTTTTTGTTTTTGATTTTCTTCTTTAATCTGAACAATAGTTTGTGTTATTGGATTCGAGTCTAAATTAGAATCATTTCTGCTGCGGTTAAATTTTAGATTTGCACCAGGAGAATCCTTACAATGGCTAGGTTCTGCAGGACTGGCACACCTAGGCAGTCAAGCGTATCTAAATACCCCTTCATCTTTAGCAGTGAGTGCTAGAAGATGTGTGAGGTGCCATCTTGCAAGAGTTTAATGCTTTAGTTGTCAAGTACCTCTCTTAACGTGCTTGTTCTTGGAACATTATGTGAGAATTTGCAAGTACATAAATCCGTACCAAGTAATAAAGTGTTAAGTAAAGATCGTTCCAACGAAGATCGCATATTAATTGTCATGGAACCATTTGACCCAATAATGTTGCTGCTCCCATATTTTCTTCGTCCATCCCGAGTGTGATTCACTCCAATTTTAATCTCACGGCTAAGAATTTCCTATTACAGAAAACTCAAATCACCCCTATGTTGAAAGGGTATGGTTTCATAGGCCATGTTGATGGTCAAATTGTTGCCTCGACCAAGTTTAATGACAATGCCCAGGAGGCTTTAGACTTTTAGGCTTGGGGAATAAAGGATAAAGAGATCCTATGTTGGCTTTTGAATTCAATTTTTGAAACTCTAATGCCCCAAGTAGTGGTGTAACTACAGAGAAGGAAGTTTAGGACATACTCATGGATGCATATTCAGTAGGTTCAAGGCCTCAAATACGTAATCTTCAGCATCAGCTCACCTATTCGCAGAGGTACTGACTATATAAGTCAGTATGTTCAAAATGTTAAAGCAATCTCAGACCAATTGGCTGAATTGGGTTTTAATTTACCGGAAGAAGATCATGTTGATGCTATTTGTGTAGGTCTTAGTGAGGATTATCAACCTTTTAATCAATCTTTAAAGTCAAAACTTGAACCTATTAGCTTCTCCGATTTGTTGGGTCTTTTATTGACTAAAGAGAGGCAACTGAAGCAATACACTGCTACTACTCCTATGATTTCATCAACGGCAAATATTGCTGCTTGACCTTAAGGTCATGGCTGCGGTGGTGGCAGGTTCAGCTCTGCACCGATTGCATGAGGTAGGGGCAGATTCAGCCCACACACAAATTTTAAGGGTTTTCAACACCCCATTGTTGATGAGAATGTCATTTGCTACAATTGTAATGGGTTTGATCACAAGGCTAATGTTTATCCATCTCCAAAACAACAGTGAAACCGAAACAATTCCCCTACATATATTGCAACTGCTACCCATAACCAAATTTCGAACCATCCACCTTGGGTTGTTAACACTAAGGCAACACATCATCTGACATCGGATATGCAGAACCTTCCACTTCACTCTAAGTATCACGGACCCGAGGAGGTCCAAATTGTTAATGGTATGCTCCTTCCCATTAAACATAGTAGTCAAAATTCATTTCATATTGGTTCATCATATCTTAATTTTGGCAATATTTTGCATGTCCCTTCTGCGAATCATAATTTATTGTCTGTTTTTGCACAAACTAGTACTAATCTTATTTTGTTGAATTTTTCTCATCAAGGATTTGAAGTCGAAAGCGGTTTTGTTCCAAGGCCAGAGTGACAATGGGCTGTACAATCTCTATTTGAATTCTAAACAAAATTTAGTTAGTGCAAATTTAGCTAGTTTAAATGTTTGGCATGCCCGCTTGGGGCATCTAGCCTTACTAGTTGTTAAATATGTTGGTGTGCCCCAGTCCAATGGCATTAGTCAATGATTGTATTATTCATTGTATGTGAATATTTTGTATTATACATTATGTTAAAAGGAATTTAATCTATTTATTTGTTTCTTATGCAATTTAATAAATAGAGTATCCATTGATTATAGCCATACTCATGTTAACTAATGTAGGCCATTAGCTATTAAGACAGTGAGTAGTGTTAAAGCTATAATCATAAAGTTTTTCCGAGTCTGTTCTAATCATGGGAATGAATAGAGCTACAGACCAGCATTTACTTGACTGGATGACATTGTCTCACTGACCATTGGACATGGGATGTCAGTTAGGTATATGGGTACATGTTAGGTTATATGATACTGGACCAATCCGCCTAGAGAACACCGCATGGTTTGAAAGTCATAGGTGTTTCTTAGGTAGTTCTTGATATTATCCTTAGACCTGATTTCACTATAACATGATAGGGGATCTCATACACTTTGATATACACCTAACGGGCCCGTAACAAGATGTCAAGTATGGGTATATTGGGTAGGCCGATGAACATGTTGATGTTGATAGTGAGTTGACGGAATTGCCACTCAGCGTCCCCTGAGATGACATCATTGGCCACTTGATGAGTGAGACTGGTAAGTGTATGGCCATACCCGAATAAGTTGGGATACTTATTCACCATCATCAGTCTACTCGGAATCAAGGAATGAATAAGCATAGAATAGGTTGACTGGAACCATGCCTCTTGCTTATACATCGATATCAGTTGGCAAGGGATATATAAGAATCCTATCGAGTTATGTTTCACATGAGACTTCTAATCTTCGTCTTAATTGGGGGTTGTAATGATTTGCTAGAACCCACTTACAGTTTGTGGACCTTGAGCCCACTACTAACATAAAGATGGACCCACAAGATCATACACATAAAACAGCTGAACTTGTGACATATCGGAAATGTGCATATTGGGTGTTCTTAGAATGGAAACTTGGTTAATTTAATTAATGACAATAGGTTTTGTCAAAATTAATTCAATTAATATAAAAGAGAAATTGATTATATATTATTAATTAATTACAATAAGTAAATAATTAATTAAATATATTTTCCTTATTGGAAAATTAAATACATGGGTTGTATTTATTTGAGGTCGGATTAAATTAAATTTGGGTTAAATAAATATAATCAATTGGATTTAATCAAGTCAATTGGAATTTTATTATATGGTTTAATTTAATTTCAATTACATAAATTAAATTGATTGATAGAATTAAAATTTAACCTAAAGTTAATTTAAAACCTAATTATACAAGGAGTATAAAAGGGGAGCCTTAAGTCTATTTCTCTAACCCTAGCCACCATATAGAATTCAGCCATCATAGTGTCGGTGCAATCGGAGTTCCGTTTGTCTTCGTTCGCTAGCACGAGTCCGGTTCGTGAGCTATTCGTGTACGGGATTGTGGAGGAAACACATTTGGGTTTCTACAGCAATCTCTAGAGGAGATGTTTAAGGTGAGAATTTAATTATTCTCTTCTTCTTTCTTTGATTCTATCAAAATCATAGGTGTTGGAATCATCGAAGTGAGGGAAAATTTTATCTCTATTTTCCACTGCACATGTTTTTCCCCGTGAAAATTACCTACAAAATGTACTTTGAATCTTAATGAAATAAAAGTTTAATTGTTCCAATGTTTCTTTATGCAATGTTTGTGCTTTGAGTAAGAGTCATAAATTGCCCTTTCATGATTCTACTTCTATGTCTAATTCACCTCTTGAGTTGATATGTGCTAATGTTTAGGGATTGGCTCTAGTCAAGTCCTTTGATAGTTTTTCATGTTATGTCTTATTTTTTTTACCATCACACAAATATACATGGTTGCATTTCCTGTATAAAAAATCTGAAGTCTTGGATGTCTTTATTCAATTTCGTACCTTGGTTGAGAAATACTTTGACAAACCAATTAAAATTTTCCAGCCTGATTAGGGTGGTGAATTCCAAGCTATGCTAATCATTTAAAAGAACATGGTATTACTCATTGTGTCTCGTGTCCGTACATGCCTAAACAAAATGGGAGGGCTGAACGGAAACATCGCAATGTTGTTGAAACTGGTCTATCCTTGCTTAATCATAGTCATATGCCTAATTGTTTTTGGACTACTACTTTTGAATGTGCTGTTTATAATATTAATCGTCTACTGCTACCATTGGGTATGATAATCCTTTTCATAAACCCTTTCACACATCTCCTGATTGTGAATGCATGAAAATTTTTTCTTGTCTTTGATATCCATGGCTTTGTCCTTATGGTAAACACAAACTTAAGCCTCGGTCTATTACTTGTGTCTTCTTAGGTTACAATAAAGTTCATAAAGGATATAAATGTCTTGACTATCATTCTAGAAAATTTTTTGTCTCACTTCACGTAGGCTTTTACATTTGATGGCTTACATGATTCTGTGACGTCAGTTGCAACATCCCAACTGGCATCTCCTACACATCAATTACATTACCGATCTCGCCATACTCACGGAATAAGCCATAAATTAATCCCTCTCTAGTCCATACACAAACCAAAACTCCAACTCACACCCCCATACACAATCTGAAACACAAATCGAAACTACCCCTACTCCTTATATTCTAACCATGCATAGCTAACGTGACTCCCTTTCCACGTGACATTAGTGGTTCCCTATGGCTAAATTAGGCTCGACCTCTCACTGTTTTACTCCTTGGGTGGTGACTTGGTCACTGGTTGTTTATGGTGATGTTCCCAATTCAACCTTGGGTCTTCCTCTAGCTGTTGATTTGCAAGAATCTACTGCTCCTCAACCCCCACCACCTATGTAATGCAAATCCCAACATATTATCAAGCTGAGAGAGATATTAAATCTTATAGTTATTGTCCTTTCTTCCATAGTCTTGGAACCTACTTGTCACACTTAGGCAGCTAAATCTCCTGAATGGTGTGCTACCATGGTTGAGGAGTTTACTGCTCTTCTGTCTAATGGTACCTAGGAGCTTGTACCTCCATCTCAGGCTTAGAACATCATTGGTTATAAATGGGCATTTTGGGTTAAGTAGAAAGCAGATGGCACAATTGACAAATATAAAGCCCATTTGGTAAGAAAAGGGTTTCATCAGCGCCCTAGAATTGATTTCCATGACACCTTCAGTCCGATGGTTAAATCAACCACCATTCGCATGTTATTGTCACTAGTTGTTACATTCATATGGTATCAAAGCTCTTCTAGGGTTTAAAATACCAAAAACCATCATGCATCGTTTCCACCATGTCCACTGAAGAGAATACCATCGCCGCCACTATCAGCTCCACCGTCTCATTGTCATCATTAGCTCCAGATAATGACAATTCAAGGGAAAGTACAATAGTATATACAATAGGAAAATACATTCTAATACAAGCAGAGTAATATCTCTCACATTAATTACCAACCAATTTATTGAATCTAATCACTAGGCAAATAGCGAATATCTAGATTCGAGTGATATTAAACTAAGAATAATTAAAACCAATTAAAGCAATTAAAGTAAGATAATTGAAGAAAATTCAATAAAGGAAACACCTAGGATATTGATTTCATGCAACATACACTAAAAAAAATAAAGGGTACGAAGGCAGTTTCTTCTACAAATGGAGGCGGTTAAAACCGCCCCTATAATTCCTAGAGGCGATTTGAAGAATCGCCCCAAATGCGTTGTTGTTTAAGGCGCTTCTACAATGTAGGGGCGGTTTCTTGGACCGTTAGGGTAGCCTTACTCTATACAGGCAACTGTGTTGTGGCTGTTTAAACCAATTCTAAAGTAATTTTATGCTTATATTGTTAATTTAGTAGGAGCAGTTTGAACCACCTCAAATTTCTCGTGGTGCCAAATTTTGGTGCAAATGTATGCCGGTAGTCTTAATCACCTTCATTTTTCTAACAGTAACAATTATCCAGAAAATAAATTGGCACCAAATTCTGTTGACAAACTAGTAGGGGCGGTTCTAACCACTCGAAATCTATTTATGGTTCACTTTTGCTGCCAAATGTAGGGGCGGTTTCAGTCTCTTACCAAGTAATATCATTTTTTTAATTGATATTTGAAACAATCTAATCAACCATTGCCAATCACTATATACTTGAGAAAAATGTAATACTAAAAGCATATATAAAAGGAAACCATTCAATTCAAGTATTAAATTAAAAATATATCCGGAAACATCTAATAAACGAATTGTTGGCAAAAGTATTTAAATGAAAAATTGTCTAATATGATGAAGTATATCATTGAGATTGAAGTCTAAAATAAAAAACTACTCATAAAATGTAACTTGAATCCGAAGAACGAATGTTTGGAAAATATACATGTTGGTTATTACCAGCTTGATCACCAACCTATTAAGATAATACAATGTATTAGTAACCAGTGATCTCATCCAAATATAAAAAGAATAATTTCATTACAAATTTACTTAGCTATTTTTTTTAATAATGAAAAATAAACTTCAGCATAACTCCACCAAATTAGGCTAATTGAAAGCAAAATATACCTGAGAATTGTTAGCTTCAGAAGGCACCCATCCAGGAAAATTCTTCATTAAAGGCCATAACATTTTGCAAAGTTCCTAATAGTTGACCACATTGTGTAGTCACCTCCAGTGGCGAAGCCAAGAATTGGCAGATGGGGGGCGAAAATTTCCTTAAAAATGTTCTGGCCGGCCAACAAACCTAGAATTAACTCAATTTAATTCAATAACAATACAATCAAATTAATCTAAGTAACCACATCATTATTTATACACATAACGTACTAACAATTAATTTTTTCCAATTAGAATCCCTAAAATTGTGAAATTTATAATTCCAATCATTCTCTAATTCTAATCAATCTAATTTCAATCTAATTTATTCTATTTTATTTTTTTTAATCCTAGGATGGGAATTTATTTATTTTATTAGTTGTTTTGCCTGGGCTTTAAAAAAAAATAAAAATCCCAGGTAAAACGACGTCGTTTTGCCTAGGATAAAAAAAAAAAGAAAAAAGAAAAAAAAAGGAAGACTTCCTCCTCTGGTTTGGGGGGGGGAGGGGGGGGGGGGGGGGGGGGGGGGGCAAATCAGCCCCCCAAAACCAGAGATTGGCAGCCATGGCCGCCGAGATAAACTCCCTAATAAGGGTGTTTCTCGGCGGTTGGGGGGACAACGGCCTACCCATGCCCCCTAGCATTGCCACTGGTCACCTCAACACATTCACTTGACATTATTTGCAACTGTTTTTTAGTGCTTCAACTTTTGCTTTTTGACCATTAGATTCGTGCTCCCACCTCTCCCCCACATTGTATGAGGTTTGCCCAAAATAACTTCATGAAGTTAGTCCTTGACCCAAGCCTCACACTCGACCATTATGTTCTGAACCAAATAGCTCTTGGAAGATCTCTTCATTAACAATTTGTTCTGCCACATCTGAATTTTGGCTACGTTCCGCTTGTAAGGTTGAAGCTTTCTCCTACAAATTTGATATAAGATAAATAACAATGAAAGAATAAAAGATCACTTAATGTAAGAATAAACAAAGTTGTCAACCAAGCATTTAGAGAAAATTAATGAATACAACAAAGCCATAAAAAACACAAATACATTAATTAAAAAAAACATGTAGAAAATAAATATTAACATATTCAACTAAATTCAGGAGAGTGATAATCTTTCAATGGATTTTGTACTTGTAAAAATAATAAAATTCTTAGATTAGCAGACTACTAGCAATCAACACAAGTATCATCTTATTAATTAGTCTAGTTGCATTTCAAAATAAACATAATATGATAAACATAATAGATGTACTATAATTATAAATAGACTCAAACATTCAAATTTTATATATAGGAATTTAAGTATGTTAGGATGAATACCATTAACTCCGTTGCTTTGTTATCCATATATGATCCTTTTTTTTCATGTGAGTAGCTTTATAGAAACTTAAATGATCAAGAGTTTTTCCACTTTCCTTTTCCTACAAACACAAATAAAAGGATGCAAACAATTATATGCATTCATAATGCCATATAATGTAAACATCATATGAGTGAGAGAATGATGTTGAAATGCATTACATTCAAAATAAGTTGTTCCAGGATTTACATCGGTATTACAAACAAGATAAAGGTTTTTATAGGCAGAAAGCCTTCGAAATATCAGTTCAGCCATACCTAGTCACTTTATTTGGCTTTTCTCATAGCCGCTACCCCTGCCTACATCATTAGCTTAATGCTTTTTCCTTATAGTAGTCCCAGTAGTTCCTCTTCTTTCTCTTTTTGACAAGCCGTTAGGATAGCTTCTTTACCATTAATAGCTATGGACCTTACAATCTGACCAATTTGTGGGTTATTTTAGCACTCAAACTCGAATGAGTCCTTCAACTTTCCTTCCTTTACTAACTTCAGCAAGTCATTCTGTAGCCTCCAACAACAATTCATGCTGTGACTACCAACTACATGGTACCCATAATTATTTTCACTGCTGGCCCCTGATGCTTCTACATATGGCCTGAGAGGCTGTAGCAAGCCGCTTCTCTTGCATTCAGCAAAAATTCTAGACAAGGACATGGAACAGGGTAAGATTCCCACCTTCTTATGTGTTCTACCTAATGACGATAGCCCCTGAGAGGTCACAGCAGTATTCTCTTGATGTTGTACAGCTTTCGCAGATTCAAGAATTCTTAGCAGTCGCTCTGTAGTGACCCCAAGTTTTGGAACTTCTTCTTCGTCATTATGTGCACTTAGCAAATCTGGGGCTCCATAGGAGGTGTTCTTTGATAGTTAAGAGTGGGCGGCGAGAGTTTCAGTACTTTGCTCTATCTTAGAATTACGATCAATATTTAGACCTGCCACAAACCTAATCTCCTTCTTAAGCTCTTCCACCATTCTTTCTAATTCAGCAGACCTGGTTTTTAGCATTTCTATTTCATCAACATTGAAGCCTACCATTCCTTATAATACTATTACCACTTCTTCCCTAGTGATCTTGTGGAATTTTAGTGAAGCGACATAGTCTTCCAAGGCATCTGCTGTTGGAGATTGTGCCCTAAGGCCAATATTGGATTATGTAATTTGACTTCTAAGATTAATCTAGTGTAGATTAATATTATCATTTGTGTTTGTATGTTAGCATTTATGATAAGTATCCATGAATAAATCGTGTTATTCTAAATATCCCTAGTCGATTGTTATTATGGGAATAATAACAAACTAAGACTAGTGTGAGTGATAATGGATATTCATAAGATGAATATAGTGTATACAGATACAGATTATACTCACGGGTAATATGTTAGAGAACATGTTACTGGAGACCCACTATGAGATCAAGTTCATGGTCATGTGTCACAACTGATCTTGATTATAGTAGTGTCATTAGCTGATTCCTTTGACCTGAGGTCACCATTGATTCCGAGATGAACTCATGTTGTGCTTTGACGCAGTCAAACGCTGCTTGTAACAGAGTAGTTATAAAGGCTGTGATTGGGTACAATATGACTCGTGCTTTGGGATGTGAGTGACAGATATGGGATTTTGTCCCTCTCTATCAAGAGAGCGATATCACTGGGCCCCTCGATAAGTAAGACTGTTAAATGCATGGCCGTGCTCAAATAATTGATAGAGTATCAATTGTTTTGTCTAAACAGTTTACTTTGAGATCGAGAAAGCATATGATTAATTATATAAGATTGACAAGTGTACCATGTCTTATGATTAATCATGATATCAAAGAGACAAAAGGGAATATGACATTCTATAAATAGGTATTGGATCATTCCAATCATGTTAATTGGGTAGTCATAATGGCTTGCTAGAGTCCGCTTGTGATCTATAAGGACATTATGGTAATTTCCTTATTGCCAATTAATATGAACCTATGGGGTCACACACAAAGAGCAAAATGAAGTTCATCTTATCGGGTATAAATTATTATTGGATAATAATTTGTGAATGAGAAAGAGAATATATATATAGTGATATATATTTACATGTATATGTATATGTGAATATTAATATGGTTAATATTGCATAAGGTATGCCACATATTATAATTAAATTATATAGGGATATAATTAATTATAATATTGTATATACACATGTGTATTATGGAGAATTGATTTGACTTAATATTAATTGAGAATTAATATTAAGTTGTGTGGGTTAATTTATAATTATAACTAATAAGTGTATTAGGGCATAATTATAATTAACTTATTAGGTTATATATATAAGGAAATATATAACCTAATTTAAATACAACATAAAGTGATTTTTTCGGCAGCCACAATAAGGTGAATAGTGGCAGCCGAAATTCTCAACAAAACTCCAAGGAAAAATCTGATTTTTCGCTTTCTCTGTCTCGTTCGAAGAATCGTTCTTCAATCCCGGCGCTAGCACGCGGTGAATGAATTGCTCCGTGTGGATCAACCGTAGAGGGAAGCTATTTTGGTTCCTGCTTGATTCAATCTTCAAAGAATTAAGGTAATTCTTTAACCCTCCTTCTAATTCAATGCGATGTACATGGGTCCTTGGTGGGGATTAATCCGTTTTTTCCGCTGCGCATATTATTGTTTTGTGCGATTAATCCCCAACAGTGGTATCAGAGCCACTTGTGCATTGGTTGAATTGGATTTGTTATTTTGATTAGATCAAAATTGCATGTAAGGGTTGTATGTTTTGATTTAGGGTTCTTTTGTTATTGTGAATAACAAATTGAAATTTGATTTCAATGTTGATCATTATGAATGATTTGTTCTTTGTTATTGTGAATAACGTTTTGGAATTGATTTGGGAATTGTTGTTTTGAACAAATTGACGCAGAATTGTTTTTCAGTGTAGAACACGCCGGCGTGCAGGCACTGCACGCCGTGCAAACGTGTGTTGCACGCCGTGTACTAGTTTTGCACGGCGTGTAGTCGGAAATCGTTTCCGTAAGCTGAGAATCTGTGCAAATGTGTGTTGCACGCCGTGTACTGGTTTTGCACGGCGTGCAACCGGAAATTTCTCATGTGCGCTGAGTAACAGCGAGGAACACGGCCGCGTGCAAGTGTTGCACGCCGTGCAAACTGGTTTTGCACGCCGTGTTCCCTTAGTGCTACCATGTAGAAATTGTCTTCTATACCTTTTCTTCTCAAATCAATTTCTTTTAAATACAATAAGATTGTGTTTAGTTTTTTGAACCCTAAATCTTATAGATGTAAAATTATTGTGATAATTTTATGCATGGTGTTGTGGTATGGTTTTGGACCCTGTGGATGTTTTTGTTTTCTTTTGGTTTTGGTGGATGTAAAGTTTTATAAATACGGCCTGCGAGTCGTTTGTATTTATGTAACCTTATTTTCTAGATAAATTGTATAGGATGCAATTTATTATTTGTAAATTTCATTTTACTAGAAAATTGTATAGGATGCAATTTTGTAAAATGTGTAAACCCATGAGATGGTGCCAAGGAACAAAGACGTGAAGACGGATCCAAGGGGTGCGGGAGTGCTGTGACCATAAGATGGTTGCAACCACCTAGGAAATGACCTGTTGATTTTCATATTGGCCTATGAAAATCAATGTAGATAAAACCATACCATAACACGGTTTTTCGAGTCTATTGCATGTTTTATATTTTGATGCCATGTGATGCCATGCTTAGTATGAAATATGCATGCTAGATGAATGTATGACATTGGATGCCATGCTAGGATTAATGTTAACTTGGAAAGTTTAATATTAATGCCATGAATTGTATATGATACAATTAAATCACAGGATTTAACAAACCCTAAATAAACTTATGAAGTTTATATTTGCCACCCAATTACGTATAACACTAGTCAAGTACTATGTTCGCATCATGGTAGCCACGCCAAAGCGGGTACGCATGTTGTGACCTTAGCGAAGCGATAATATGAGAAATGGTGATTCTCATTGTGTTGTAATTGGTTTAACAAAGGGTTAATCAAAATGGTGTTTGAGCCGGAGGCAAAGATGAGATGAGTAACATACAATTAAATATGATATATGATATCATACATCTCATAAATTATAAGAGTTGCATAATGATGCAATTGGCAAAGAAGTGCACATCCAAAATATGTTTAAATGGTTTAAAGCATGATTTTGAGTCTTTGCCTACCGAAATTATATTTAATCATAGGGACATGCCAAAGCAGTGCTATGGTTAAGTATGGATTTTGGATCTTCACCCACTTAAATATTTTAAAGGGTTTTATAATTTAAGTGGGAGCATTTAACTAAAATCTTTACACGCTTTATTATAGTTATAATTGCTATTACCTTGATCTCGATTGTTATTGAACATTGAGAATTGTTCTCAAATCAAAAGGAATCATATGTTCTCAATAATCCTTTTGCCCAATGAACCACTAGCAATTGTAACACGAGTATAAAAGATGCTTACTTGAAGCATCGAAGGGACTCTGTTAAATTTTGTTATCTTACACTTGCCACCAATTCTTCCGTACGTGGAAGTTTTACTTGAGATATATGATACATCACAAATGGAAATGTTCCATCAGTTAGTGAGCAAGAAAAGATAAGTGTTTGAGGCAACATTTTCTCATTGGCCTCCAAAAGGGCATTAAGATGTGATCTTGAATTCATTAATTGATAGTCATTGGTGATGAACTATCATTTGAATGACATGGAGAAAATTGTGAATTAGTTGCATAGGATGCAAAAGAATGTTAAGTTATCCATAAAGGATAAGCCCGCCTCGAATTGTGTGCTTAAGGTTCAAAAGGAAAAGGATAAAAGGAAGGTCGAAAAGCATAAAGACCGAAAGGTTCGGGTGAAACATGTTTTAAAGACCAAAGCTGTTGGCATAGAGAGATCTCCAAAAGAAGGATGTTGCCATTTCTAGAATGAATCGTTCATTAGAATGAAAATAGCAAACTTTGTTTGGAGAACTATGAGAAGATGAAAGGCAGTAAGACTGCTACCTTAAGTATTTATCAATTATTCTACTTTTGTTTCTATATCAAAGGTATTAGATACCGTGGTGGATTTCATATTAGTAGAATATGAAGAATCTCAACTTAAGTAGAAACCTTATGAAGGTGAAAGGTAGAATACGAATAGGCAAGAGTAGCAAAGGTTGTTACTTGGAAGTTATGAACTTCTGGTTAAAAGTTATGAACTTTTACATGAAAGTTATGAACTTCTAGGTAAAAGTTGTGAACTTTTACATAAAAGTTATGAACTTTGGTTAAAGGTTATGAACTTTTACATGTAAGTTATGAACTCTTGTTGCCTATTGGGCTCGTTGTTTTGAGTGAACAAATGTTGTTTATTTTATAATTGTGAATTATAAACTTAATAAAGACATGATTATGAAATACAGATTTACATAATTGTCTTTATATGTGGAGCCCATCCGTAACATAAATACTGTAAGGATCGAATCAAACGGTTTGATTCAACCTATTTTGGCAGTGTCGTCTTGGAGACATAAGCAAAGTCGCATTTTGAAACTCCATAAGAATGGACTTTTGGATTCATGAGATTATGAATCATCTTGAATCATGCGAATGTTGTTTATTATAAAAGATGACAAAAGTGGTTCTTTGCTAAAAGTAGTTAAAGAATAATCGATTTATTAAGCATTATACATGTGGATGTATATGAATTATAAATCAACTGCTAAAGAAGGTTTTAATACTTCATTACCTTTATGGAACTTTTCACTAGATAAGAGTATCAAATGAAACACGAGTTTGGAACTTTTGAAGTGTTCAAAAGCTTGTAAAAGGAGTATGAAGCATCTTGACAAGATAGTAAAGTCACTTAGATATGATCCAAGTGGTGAACATTTTAGTCAAGATTTTGACAATCGTCTTAGAGATTGTGGGACTGTCTCACAATTGACTCCTCCAAGTACGCCACAAAGGATGTTGTGTCGAAAAGGGAGTAATCGAACTCTATACAGATATAGTTCAATCTATGATGAAGTCAAGTTGATCATTGTTTTCTCGAAAATATGCCATTAAAGCAGCTGTGTATAATGTTCCGTCTAAAACAATTCATGAATCAACATATGAGATATGGTTGGGTAAGAGACCCAAGTTGTTTCATTGAAGAAGTTTAGGGCTGTAAAGCTTATTTCGAATAAGTTGGCACCTAAATTTAAATATCGTATTGTGGATTACTCAAAAAGAAAGTAGGAGTTGTTACTCCTGTGTTTCTTTGGGATACAAAGTGGTTGTAGCTAGAAATAGTTTCTCCTTGAAAAGGGAGTTAATTTCTAGAAGAGTTAGTGGGAGTAAAGTACACCTACAAAACTCGTAATTCACAAAGTGACATTAACGTTGAAGAGGAACATGGAAATGGTTTCATGATCATTGTTGAAATTACACAAGTCCAATGAAAGTCTAGTGGAATACGACATGATTAGGAGAGATATGGATTTCTCAAAATCATGATGTAATTTTACTAAATAAAGTAAGTCTTCTTTTATGAAGAAGCAATGTTAGATTTTGAATCTAATAAGTGGCTTGATGCTACAAAGGTTGAAGATAAGTCCATGTATGACAAACAAAGTATAGACTTTGATAGATCTTTTAGAAGATGCATATGCAATGGTTGCAAGTGAGTTTTCAAATTGAAAACCGACATGGATGGTAATCTTCAAACTTATAAAGCACGACTAGTGACAAAAAGGGTTATAAACAAGTTCATAGTAGTGACTATGAGGATACGAACAAGTTCATAGTAGTGACTATGAGGATACGAACAAATTCATAGTACGGACTATGATGAAATCCTCTTTCGCCATTAATCATGATCAAGTCATATTGAGTTCTTGTTGCCATATCCGCATAATATGATTATAAAATATGGCAAATGGATATCAAAATCTGTTTTCTACGTGAAAACATGATTGAGGGTGTGTACGTGACACAACCCAAAGTTTTGAGCATTCAAAGAATTCAAGTAGCATATGCAAGTTTCAAAGATTCTTATAAGGATCGAAACATGCATCAAATAGTTGGAGTCATAGTTTTGATAAAGAAATCAAATGGTTTGATTTTATCAAAAGGATGATGAATCTTGTGTTTCAAAAGGATCAGTGGGAGCATATCGGCATCCTAATGCTATATGTGGATGACATATTGCTTGTTTGAAATAACATTCTTACCTTGCAAGAAGTAAAATCTTGGCTAAGAAAGTAATTTCAATTAATGTTTAAGCAAGGCTGCCTATATTCTTGAAATTAGAATCTATATAGATAGATCTAAAAGAATGTTTTGTTTTAAGCCAAAGCATTGAAAGCGTTCAATGAGAAAGACTTAAAAGAAGTTTGCTTATGTTAACTGTGTAAATAGTTGCACATATACAACTGATTGCAATTAGTTGCAATATATCAGTCGAGATCTAGTATTCTCTTAAAAAGAGATGTTATGATTTTGAAAGGTTCAAAATAAAACGATATAGCTAAATATCTATAATAGTAGTCAAAGTATATTGTTACATATGATGTAAAGGAAATTTTGGATGAAGAAGTTCATCACAAAATGTTGTGTTTTGTTCTAAGCATTGCTTATCCTGTGAGACTATTGTAGGGACAATAGTTCAATGCGTAAGAACCTTATATGACACAAGCATATACTTAGGCGTTTTTTCACTAATTTAGAGAGGCTGTCTCTAAAGAGAGAGTGAAAATGTGTAAAGTAACAACGGAAGCGAAAATTAATAATTCACTGACAAAGACTCCTGCACAAGTGAATACATGAAAGTCATGTAGGTCAATGGGTATAAGATACATGTATGATTGGCCATAGTGCAAGTGGGAGATTGTTGGAGATTGTGCCCTAAGGCCAATATTGGATTATGTAATTTGACTTCTAAGATTAATCTAGTGTAGATTAATATTATCATTTATGTTTGTATGTTAGCATTTATGATAAGTATCCATGAATAAATCGTGTTATTCTAAATATCCCTAGTCGATTGTTATTATGGGAATAATAACAAACTAAGACTAGTGTGAGTGATAATGGATATTCATAAGATGAATATAGTGTATACAGATACAGATTATACTCACGGGTAATATGTTAGAGAACATGTTACTGGAGACCCACTATGAGATCAAGTTCATGGTCATGTGTCACAACTGATCTTGATTATAGTAGTGTCATTAGCTGATTCCTTTGACCTGAGGTCACCATTGATTCCGAGATGAACTCATGTTGTGCTTTGACGCAGTCAAACGCTGCTTGTAACAGAGTAGTTATAAAGGCTGTGATTGGGTACAATATGACTCGTGCTTTGGGATGTGAGTGACAGATATGGGATTTTGTCCCTCTCTATCAAGAGAGCGATATCACTGGGCCCCTCGATAAGTAAGACTGTTAAATGCATGGCCGTGCTCAAATAATTGATAGAGTGTCAATTGTTTTGTCTAAACAGTTTACTTTGAGATCGAGAAAGCATATGATTAATTATATAAGATTGACAAGTGTACCATGTCTTATGATTAATCATGATATCAAAGAGACAAAAGGGAATATGACATTCTATAAATAGGTATTGGATCATTCCAATCATGTTAATTGGGTAGTCATAATGGCTTGCTGGAGTCCGCTTGTGATCTATAAGGACATTATGGTAATTTTCTTATTGCCAATTAATATGAACCTATGGGGTCACACACAAAGAGCAAAATGAAGTTCATCTTATCGGGTATAAATTATTATTGGATAATAATTTGTGAATGAGAAAGAGAATATATATATAGTGATATATATTTACATGTATATGTATATGTGAATATTAATATGGTTAATATTGCATAAGGTATGCCACATATTATAATTAAATTATATAGGGATATAATTAATTATAATATTGTATATACACATGTGTATTATGGAGAATTGATTTGACTTAATATTAATTGAGAATTAATATTAAGTTGTGTGGGTTAATTTATAATTATAACTAATAAGTGTATTAGGGTATAATTATAATTAACTTATTAGGTTATATATATAAGGAAATATATAACCTAATTTAAATACAACATAAAGTGATTTTTTCGGCAGCCACAATAAGGTGAATAGTGGCAGCCGAAATTCTCAACAAAACTCCAAGGAAAAATCTGATTTTTCGCTTTCTCTGTCTCGTTCGAAGAATCGTTCTTCAATCCCGGCGCTAGCACGCGGTGAATGAATTGCTCCGTGTGGATCAACCGTAGAGGGAAGCTATTTTGGTTCCTGCTTGATTCAATCTTCAAAGAATTAAGGTAATTCTTTAACCCTCCTTCCAATTCAATGCGATGTACATGGGTCCTTGGTGGGGATTAATCCGTTTTTTCCGCTGCGCATATTATTGTTTTGTGCGATTAATCCCCAACATCTGCTACATTGTTTATGCTCACCAGGTTGGCCATTGTTGTCCCACAAACTTTTCCCAAGATACCATCCCTTCTAGCATCAATAAATCCTGCATTCTATTCTGGTGATAGGATGATCCCCTTAGTCTTGACAATCTCTAGCTGTACAGTCGAATTGGCTTGCTGGATATGGGCAAGAATAAAATCTAATGGTAGTCCTAACTGTACCATTGTAAGCGCCGGAATTTTTCTTCCTTAAAAAAAAAGAGTATAGTCGTACGACTATCACTACAGTCGTATGACTGTAACCAAACTACAGTCGTACGACTATAGATCGCGGCAGGTAAGCCAACCCATACCTCAAAAGCTGAAAAAAACAGGAGGAAGGAGAGACAAACATACAAATAAAAAAAAAGAAAGAAAAAGAAGAAGAGGAAAAAAGAGAAAGAAGAGAAACAAAGAAAGAAAGAACTGAACTTCAAGAATCCCTCAGCATTTGGAAATCTTTGGACCCAAAATCCCTAACCTTAACTTAAGGAGAAAAGTGCGAATTTCAGTGGATTGGAGCGACGCCAGGGGTCAATCCTACGGTGGACGCACGCCAAAGAGGTAAACACTTATTTTCCCCTCTCTTTTACAAGCTTTCTGGGTGTTTGGTGTGCTTTTCTGCATTTCTATCCATTTTTCTGCGTTTCTGTTTGGAAATCAAGAACAGTCGTGCGACTGTTCTTGAGTTCGATGAACAGTCGTACGACTGTAGTTACAGTCGTACGGGTATTCTTGATTTCCAGTGTTTTCTTTCCAGTTTTCTTCAAATAAAATTTTGGCGAAATCTTGAGTCTGGAGTGTTTACAGTCGTACGACTGTAATTTACAGTCGTATGACTGTAGTTACATTCGCACGACTGTAATTTATAGTCGTACCACTGTAATTTGATTTCCAGAATCAGAATTTCCATTTTAATCCCAAAAAGTTTCCAAAAATCCCTAAAAATTCAGAAAACCCAAAAATCATCAAAAATGAATTTTGTTGTTTGCATTCACGACCCTAGACTCAATTTTCAGTAAAATTGCGTTTAGAACAATGCCACGACGGAGACCCAGTTCTCCCGAGAACCGACCCACCTCACATGTATGAAAATGCATGTAAACCGGAAAAAATTATTTTCAAAATGAATTTCCCACAAAAAACCAAAATACAGGGACGTTTCAAAATGTTTTCCAGGTCTAACCGGGCTGGCTAGCCGAGCCAACCAGGTTATCCCCTAAATACATGCCTCCAATTCTTGATTTCTCAATTCTGTCTATTTGAGTCCAATTTATGGCGTGCTATATATATTGTGCTAACCTTTGTTTTGCAGCTTTTATTTATGTACATTTTTATTTTATTTGTATTTTAATATAATTAATGGTGTATTTAGGCGGTTGTAATTATTTTTTAGATTCTCGTGTATTCTAGGCGGTTGTATAAGTGAGGCGAGAGTTTTTATTTTTCTATTCGATTTGGTTGTAAGCCGATTAATATTTATTACTTTTCTTTATTTTTGTATTACATACTTGTATGCCTTTTTACATGCAATAAAATGGACTTTAGATTTCGAAATACCATTTGAGAAAATTGGCAATATTTATTTTAATTAGACACGAAATAAGGGACTTGTCCGGACCCGAATCTCTGGATAGTGTAGCGACCGTTCGTCCGGTTCAGCTATATTATAAATTTCCTAGTTGAGCTGAGCCGGATGGCAACTATACAATATTCATCGAGACTTAGGTCTCGGTTCTTTTATGCATTAATTCCATTTATTTTTCGAAACCGACTTTCCATTATAAAAACCCCACACGAGGGAGGGGCCCGCCCGAGATCGCGATCCTTCCGAAAGGAGTCTCGTGTCCCGTCGAAAACGCATCGTCCGCTTACAACCATGTTGACTTTGCTTTCAAGTTGAGGAATATGATCACTCTGGAAGTGAAACTTGGTTAGGTCCTTCAATCTTCCTTTCATTTATTAACTTCTAAATATCCCTCTTTAGATGGTACCACTCATGGGTTCTATGGCCCGTCGCCACGTGGTAAGTGCAAAAGTTATTCTTTTCATCCTTTAAGGGTTAAGTAAAGGGTTTTAAGGATTTCAACAATCCAACATTCCTGCATTTTGCAAATATTTCAGTCAATGTTAGACCCCATGGGGATATTCCATGGTTTCTTCCACCTTTGGTTTGATCAGAACACCCTTGAGTAACCATTGCGACCTCTTCTTGATGCTTCGTAGCCGTCGATTGTTCCTTTTTTGCCCCTAAACTACTCGTTATGGTTGTTTCAGTTGCCTTGAAATCGCTACGGGGGCTTTTGTCATCCTTACATCTCCATGCATATTTCTCGATCCTTTTTGCCATTTTATAGATGTCTACCAAGATATTAAACACATGGTATTTATCTTTATAAATTTTGAGAATCCTGTCCACCAGCTTGATTATCAATTCATCTTAAAGGGGCCTTTAGTGCATAAGGATCATCTTGTTCATCCACCTCTGATAATACTCAGTGAAAGTCTTGCAATGTCACTCTCAGTTGGGTGTTAAAGTTGTAGTACTTCACAAATACAGCAGACAAAGCATCCTAATTTCTCCAAACGTCCTCCAGTTGGTTGTTGTACTAGGTGAGAGCCCCCTCCTTCTAGAGTGGTGGGAAATAAACCCAGTAGCTAATTCATAGAAAGCTTGGACATAGTCATGATTGTTACGTACTAAGTTGATGTGCGCCGTTGGAGGTCCTTTTCCTTTGTCAAGAGTAATTCTCGGCATTTAAAAGCCGACTGGAAGCAATTCAACCCCATCAGCCATTAAGGCATTTGGATCGACACATTTAGTGGTATTGACCATTGTGCTCTTTCGGATTTCTGCCATTAGTTCATCAAATTCTACATGTTTTTCCTTCCACTTCTTTTCAACATCCGACTCGCCATCTTAGACTTTTTCTTTGTCCCGACTAGAGGAGGATTCCCTCTCCTTCTCTTTGATGTTGATGTTTCTCATCAGCGTCTCCATCTGTTGAAGGAATTTAGGAGAAGTGAGGAGATCCTTAATGATCTCAACATTGTTTGATGATCTTAGTGCATTAGCCATTTTTGTTGTAGGAATGGTTGCTTCACTACTTTCCTAAGCTGAAACTAACTTTGAAACTGAAATGTTCTCTATTTCTAATCCCATACTATCTTCTAATTTTAAACTCACATTAACTTCTAGAATCTGATCTTCCTTTATTCGGCATAAACATTGAACTTTTCGTAACTAGTCCATTGGTCTCATCTATGGTAGAGTTGTTGCAAAACAAGTAAATAACAAATCAACTGGATGTAGACAAATACATGAAAGTAGAACTTTGTGTCTTAGGAGAGTAAAGCTAGCAGTTGGATGGGCTAGAGATAAGATTTGAACATATGTGCATGTGATGATGTGTATGGAAGTAGGGAACAACATGAATGTTAATGCATATAGGGTAAAACATGAGTCATTGCTTGAAGACAGGTTCACAGGATTGTGCATGGACACAAGGCGGATATAGGTATGATATAACAAGAGCGAAGGATGAACATATATGCAACAGTATGTAGATTGGGTTTCAAATTAATTTTATGCCTATGACTACTGAGTTTGTGTTACATGAAGGTCACACAATGCATATGGCTACACAAAAAGGTTAGTGTGGATGGCATACAAATGGTTGTCAGATGTATTTGTTTCAAAAGTATGCATGTCACATGATGAATGTTGCTATATAGAAAGGGGTTAGTGCGGGTGTCACATAGATGATTATTAATGAATGTAAGAAATAAATTAGCTTGAATGTCACATAATGCAGATGATTGTTAAATGCATGCTTCAAAAATACACATACTACGCAACAATAGGGGCTACATAGTAATAGGTTAGTGTTGATGTCACACAGATGATTCTTTGAATGATGATGTGAAATGCATACGCGTATCAGTGGAAGGAATGAGTGATTAATGATACATGTGAAAGGAAGAATGCAATATATGTATGGTTATCCATAGACATAAGATACTACCCCTATGATGAACTCATGCATTTAAAGAAAATAAACCGAATCCAATAGATATGAATACCCTAAATTAGAGCAAAATGTGATTTGTAAAAATAGTTGACCCATACATAAGAGTGTACAAATGAGGTTTAGCATGTTTGAACACTTAAATACTTGGAGCAAGACATGGCTTGTAAGGTTGAACATGTACAAAAGTGTGTACAAACGAAGGTCGGTGTGTTTCAAAGCCTAAGGGTTGGATGCAAAGCATAGTTTGTAAATAGTTAACTCGTACATGAATATGCATGGATGAGGTTTGGCATACTTGAACACCTGGGGGCTTAGAGGCCAATAGTGGACTCGTATAGGAGTGTGTATAGACAGAGTTCAACATGTTGGAATGCCTACAAGTTTGAATGCATAACAAGGCTTACAAAATAATGAATTCGTACACAAGTGTATACGGATGAAGTTCGATGTTTTTGAACACCTAAGATTTTAGATACGCGGAAGAGGATACGTAGATCCAGGAATGTCTGTATATAACCATGCACAAATATAAGACTAACATGGATGGGCCTGTGTGTACAAACCAAATCATCTAAATCATAAATGCAAATGTCACATAATGCATATGGTTGCATACGAGGGCTTAATGTGAATGGCACACAAATGACACGGATGTTACCAAATGCACATAATCACATACAAGTGATGTGTGAAACTACATAATAAAATGAGAAATGTGTATGTAACAAAGCGCATATGGTCGCATAGAAAAAGTTATTGTGAATGCCACACAACCAACGCATAATGATGTGTAATTGAAAATGAGTGCGTGTCATGGCACAAAAAAAAATGATATGAGAATGATTGTATGGCACCTAAAATGAGGTATGCAGATGGCATGGATACATATAAAGAATAATTCGCTTGGCTACATAAAAACAGTAGGTTAGTATGAATACACACAGATGATTTGTTGAGTGCATGTTTGTTTCAAAAGACAGAAGTATGCATGATATGCCACGTACACAATGTGATGCATGAAATGGGAATGAGACAGATCGACCAAACCAACAATGTCAAGACAAATTTAAAACATGGGACACATGACGCTTTTTGAGATAATGTACACAAATGTGCATGATGGTGTGATTATGCATCTAAGGTGTGGAACACGGTACTTTGTTTAGAAATGAATGAACACAACTATGTGCGACCAAGTTTCAATGTATTTAAATGCTTAACACATAAAACATAATTTGAAAATAGTTGCATAAGACTGTGTGTGGACAACACTTCAATGTATCTAAATACCGACACATTTTGAAAACAAGTGCACATGGTCATGTGTGAACAACATTTTGATGTACCTAAATGTCTAAAATGCCATATACAATTTAAACATAAGTGCATACAACTGTGTGAATAGCATTTTTGATGTAGTTAAAGAGCAAAATGTTTTTGGACAAATGGCACATTTCTAGTAAGTGTGAAGTAGCTTTTTTTTGGCATTTTCGGGCCCTAATTTCATTAAAAAGGGACCAATGATCCAAACTCAATAGCTTTATTGTTGACCTACGTCACTTTTCGGCCAAATTCCATCGTTAAGGCCTTCAAAATTGCACCGTTCTATTTTTAGGGACTTTTCGGGAATTTTATTTTAGCTTTCGTTTCCTGGTGTATCTAAATGCCTAAAACATAAGACACATTTTGAAAATAGATGCACATGACCATTTGTGAACATCATTTCAGTGCATTTACATGCCTAAAAATGGGAATGATATGATAATGAAAAATGTACATGTCACATAAAACATATAGCTGCATAAAAGGTTAGTATGTATGCATGTTAGGGAATGCATATGGTTACATAGAAAGAGTTAATGTGATTGTCCACAAGCGATGATTTGGATTATAATGGGAAATGTATATGCATTCCTGCACAAGGAATAAACGATTAATGCAACATATAAAAAGATGCACACCCTTCCAACCTTATTTATCCTTGATTTGGCCAATAATAGACTTTGCTAAGAGTTAGATCTCTTTATCATCAACCGGGGATAATAAAGGCGTCTCTTATAGTAACCATGAAAATTTGTTTTGGTAATCCTAGGGGAGATTACTATGGTTGTCAAGCCAAGGGTTAAAACTAAGGTTTCCATAGTAAAATATACTCCTCAATTCTCCCCACTCAAGGGTCCAAACGAAAGGGTTCGTATGAGACTATGAGTGATGTACTATATTCATATTCCTCAGAGCTTTTGGTCTTTCAACCACACTTCAAGAGCATATCGGGGCTAATAAAGGAATTTTGGGAACGTGTGCACAAAGTGCCTGTGATATGATGCAATAAAAGACTTGAAGTTTAGAATTGCTAGAATTATTTGAAACGAGACATTTTTGGTGTTTTCAATTTGATTTTGAAATAAATCCCCATTAGAATCGCCATTGTGCACGAAAGATCCTTTCAATAGGTGGGTGGCGAGTCCAATGCCGGGAGAAGGTTTTAATTGCTTTGGAAATTCAGGCCATTTAAAGGCTTTGGTTTTGGAAAGTGGAAGGAAAATGTATGAAGCCAAATTCCCTCGCTAATATGATCTAGGAGTCACCACCATGTTCAGCTCTATCGGGAAATTAAGGTATAGCCGAGCCGCGTAGGAATCGCTTTACCTTTTAGCCACAGATTCGGGCCCGGACAAATCACTTATTTTTCTTATTTCAAATAATTATTAACTATTCTAATTTTCATGTTCTTTTATGTTTATTTTCTATTCCATTTTCAGCCTTAATTATTTTCTATATGCTTATACGGAAAACAGTAAGCAAATATAAAAAAAAGTAAATAAATTCGGAAAATTAAATTAATACAATCCAATTGAATAATCTAACCTAGGAGATATTTTACTAAAAATGGGTTACAGGGTATAATCGTCTAGAATACATGAACAATCTAAAAGATAATGAGTTGAAGGTTTAGAGTTTATGGCTAGGTGAGTATGTGTTTAAGTTGAGAAATCAAGAGTGGGTGTGATGCAGAGAAAGTTGAGTATGGCTTTTTGCTTCTTTCTCAAATTCTTTTCCTCCTCTTTTCTCTGCCTTCTTTTTTCTCTTATTCATCAAGATCTAAAATTTTTGTCATATTTCTCCTGCCCATTACAGGTGAATTTTTTTTGTCTACGGACAAGTAGAGCCATATGGCTCATTTTTGGGGCTTAGAGCCATGTGGCTTTAGTTGATAGCCACACAGCTATTGATTAGAGCCATACGGCTCTAACCTCTAGGTTCAAAAATCTCACTTTTTTTGATTTGGTGTCTCGGTTTAACCCTTTTTTATATAAAGCCGTACGGCTGCAATGAGAGTCGTGGGACCCAGACAAAAGCCTTACAACTCTTACTAAATTAGGTTTATGCAGCTGATCTCTTTAAAGATTTTCGGGTTTGCCCTAAATCTCATTCGATTTCCATCTCTCATCCTTCAAATTGATTCCTGCAAAGGACAACTAATGTGGTTTTGTCATTGAGGTCGAACAAATTCGCGCTCACAGAAGGTAAAGCAACAGCCTCAACCCACTTGGAAACCTAATCAAAGATAATTAAAATATATTGATTCTGATATAATGATGGAAATGGACCCATGAAATCTATTCCCCATACATCAAACAACTCAACTTCTAAGATGTCATTCAATGGCATTTCATTCCTTTTATATTTATTATCCATCCTTTAACATTTATCACAATTAAACACAAAATCATAAGCATCTTTAAACAATGTAGGATAATAAAAACCACTTTGTAACACTTTAACTGTTGTTCTAGATGAACTAAAATGTGCTCCACACTCTAATGCACGGCACTGATTCAAAATGCTATGCACTTCTTCACTAGGCATGCATCTTCTAATTATTTGATCAGCATAATATTTATAAAGAAAAGTTTCATCCCAAAAGTAGTGCTTGATGTAATGCATGAACTTTTTCTTTTGTTGATATGTCATGTTTTTAGGAAGAACATTACATGCAAAATAATTAGCAAAGTCGACAAACTAAGGAACATAAGAAGAAATGGATTTAGTATAGCAAACAGTTGTTCATAAAGGAATGTTTCATTAATTGGTGGTTGATTATCAGATTTGTCCAAGTGTTCCAATCGAGAGAGATGGTCAACAACTGAGTTCTCCATTCCATTTTTATCCTTGATCTCCAAATCATATTCCTGCAACAAAAGAATCCAACGAATTAGCCTTGGTTTAGCATCTTTCTTTGCAAGAAGATAGTGAATTGCCGCATAATTAGTATAAACTATTATTTTTTATCCTATCAAGTAAGATCTAAATTTATCAAACACGAAAACAATAACAAGGAGGTCTTTTTGGGTTGTTGCATAGTTGAGTTGTGCATCATTGAGAGTCTAACTTGCATAAGTTATAACATGAACCTTTTTATCCTTCCTTTGACCCAACACTACTCCAGCTGCAAAATCACTCGCATCACACATTAACTTAAAAGGAGAGTTCCAATATGGGGAAGCTACAATGGGAGCGGACACTAATTCTTCTTTGACTCAGTTGAAAGCTTCCAAACATTCTTCGTCGAATTCGAATGATGTCTTTCGCCAGGACATTACAAAAAGGTTTCGAAATTTTCAAGAAGTCTTTGATGAATCAAGGACAAAATCCAGCATGCCCAAGGAAACACCTTATGCTTTTTACTGAAGTTGGTAAAGGTAACTTTGCAATTACCTCAACCTTTGCCTTATCCACTTCAATTCATTTTGCTGATTTCTTGTGTCCCAACAGAATTCTATCTCACACCATAAAGTGACACATTTCCAATTTAAAATAAGGATAGTTTCCTCACATCTCTGTAAGACTTGGGAAAGATTAGTCAAACAATGATCAAATGAAGAACCAAAGAAAGAAAAATCATCCATAAATACTTTAATAAATTTTTCAATCATATCAGAAAGGATTGCCATCATGCACCACTGAAAAGTTGCAAGTGCGTTGCACAAACCAAGGGGCATTCTTTTATATGCAAAAGTAATATACGGACATGTAGTTTTCTCTTGATCATGTGGTGCAATAGGAATTTGATTATACTTTAAATAGCCATATAAAAAACAAAAAAAAGGCATGTCTAGTAAGTCTTTCTAACATTTAATTCATGTTTCTTATTAAGTTTTCTATAATCAAAACACATAGTTAAACCGTTACCTTCCTAGTAGGAATCAATTTATTATTCTCATTAGTAATCACAGCCATTCCCCTTTTTTTGGTACAACCTATATAGGACTTACCTATTGATTGTCAGAAATAGGGTATATGATTCCACCATCAAGTAATTTAATCACTTCATTTTTCACCAATTCTTTCATGTTAGGATTTAACCTACGTTGATGTTCAACGGTGGGAGTGTAATTTTCTTCCATTAAAATCTTATGCATACATAAAAAGGGCTAATCCCCTTAATGTCATTTTTTTAAGACATGTGAAAGTTTTTCCTCTCCTTTTTTACTTAAAGATGCATCAATTATGACAGGCAATTGAGAATTTTCACCTAAGAATGCATGCTTTAAATGTGCAGGTATTTGCTTTAATTCAAGCACAGGAGGTTGTTCTGTGGAAGGAAGAACTTATTTGGTATTTTTCATAATTACCTTAGCAGCAAACACTTATTCTTGTGAATCTAATTCACACACTTCTAAAGTATCAAATAGTTATTGATCATTATCATCACATGTTCTAACACATTCATCAATAAGATTAATTTTTAGACAAGATTCATATTCTATTGGATATTTCATAGGTTTAAAGACATCAAAAGTTACCTCCTCTTGTCCTACTTTTAAGGTTAACTTACCTCCTTCCACATCAATTAGAGCTTTGCTTGTGGCTAAGAATGGCCTACCAAAGATGAAAGGTACTTCTCTATCTTCCTCCATGTCAAGAATAATAAAATCCATTGGAAATATGAATTTACCTACCTTTATCAAGATATCTTCTATCGTACCTCTTAGGTAGGTAACCCATTTGTCTGCTAATTGAAGAGAAACATAAGTGAATTTGAGACTCCTTTATCATTCTAAAATGAATCTCTAATTTATATTAATTAAAACTTTTCTAATTATAAATTCCTACTGGAACAAGAATACTAAAAAATCATCTTTAGTTTTGGACTTCTACTTTAATTAGGAGGACATAAGTTGGAGAAGAAAAAGTTAACCGAATGTTTTGACCCACAGGTTTATAACCAGCCGCAGTAAATCTAAGATACCTTCTTTATTTCAACTTTAATTGGTGCGATTCAAGATGCATTAGAAAGCTGACGGATAGATGCATAACTTTATAGAACAATTCCATAGCTAAATCAGTCTCTAACCAGCTTTAAATTCCCCTTAAATTTTTGCTTGTAGCAATCCTTCTCCACATAGAATTCCTTTTGTAGCAAATCTCCTAGTTGCACCTTGTGACATCCGGTAAATCACGTCAGAAGGAAGACCAACAAAATTTGAATAGAAACTATAATGAGAAGCGATTGACTTAAAAGAGATACGGTCAAATGAAATGCGGAAACTGATAGAAACTAATCCAGTGGAAGAGATTAACATTTGATAAAGGCCAAATTAGATTATACATTTGGTACAAAAAGGAAGTTCGTATGGAACCTTAAAACAGTGGGAGATTTGGATGGAATGTAATAAAGCTTAGTGTTAAAGGGAGATCTGGTTATTGAAATTTAGGATGAATCATAATGAGACTAGATTAAATAAGATGCAATAGAAATGTAAGTGATACGGCAAATGAAGCGATAATATGGTAAAATACGCTTTATAAGAGAGAGAATAAGTGGAAAAAGATATTTTTGCATGAAAAATCTTAGGTAGTAGAAGGAGAAGTGACCAAGTGATAGAGCAAGTAAAAATATGGACCATCTATATTGAAATCTAGATAGTTCTATGGTGTAAAAGAAAGAAAGAATGAAGAAGTAAATGATCCATCAACAAGTCTAGAAAGAAATTTTAGAAAGAAAAATTGAAGAACTTTAGAAAGATAGAAAGAAAGGAAATGGCAAATGTGTAGGGAAGGAAGGAAGAAAATTCAAAACTATATTAGGCTTTAATTCCTAAAAGAGATTTCTAGGATACGTATGGTAAGAGTTTACCAAGTTCAAGCCATAAATTTTCAATGTTAAGTCTAATATTGATGTATCAGCTAGATCTATGAGCCAAAAGAAGGAATTGTCAAATTTGGCAAAAAAGGAATAGGTAGAAATGGCAAGAACTGCTAGAGATGGTACTTCAAGGAATTGAGCAAAGCGTCAAATGGAAATAGAGGAGGACTCAGACAAGGTGATGACTTAAATTTATAATCTACTGTAGGGATTAAGCTATTTAAGAAATTATATTGTATTCAGAATCTATCTTTGTTCCCATAATATAAATTTTAATATCATTCCATACAAGCTTATCTTTGCTGTAATTTATAATTAGTAGAGAGAAAAATAGTGGAAAGATGGTGTATATAGTAGAGCTATTATAAGTGTTTAATTGATTATAGAAGTCTGAATGAATTGTCTCATAATTCTAGACATTTTGGTGTAATTCATTAAGAATGAAGGTAATAAGAAAGGTAAGGCTAATAAGGGAGAGTTAACAATGTATGTTGAATCTTGATTAATAAAGTTTGTATGAGATGTTGTACATATATATAAGTGATTTAGTTATTGATAATGAGGAAATAGAATAGCTAGTTATGATTGATGGAATTAAATTAAGGTAGTGGAGACTCGGAAAATACTTCCATTGACCGAGTCTGTTAGCCTCGGGGAAGATGTGAAGGTAGTGTGCCCCGAGAAAACACTGAATGAGTTGATATCCAGATCACTATGAGAGTGACTTCTGATTTCAATCATTTAGGAGGTAATGATTAGTGATCCAGTATTTGATGTGATATAGTGGAGGTCGCCTTTTGAGGTTTAGTGGCCACACATAAGGATGGACCTGAAGGATCATAAATTTCGTGTAGCAGGTTATGGTCAAAAAGCATGAGATAGCGTCCTGGATGAAAACACATAAGTTCTTGATCTTGTTAAATATGGCAGCAGGATTGTAACCGGACTATCGGATCAAATTTCTAGGATGGCTTAATGAAAGAAAGCTTGAAAGAAATAGCAACAAATCTTAATCAAAAGAAACTATAGAAGTGAGGATTATATGGTGATTGAATGATATGGCAAAAACTATATATAAATATATACTATGAGTTTTGTATTATAACTGAATCATCTATTTCATTGGGTTGAGACCTGATAAAACAGTTTTAAATAGCAACAACCATCATTTGATAAAATAAGGGAAAACCTCATCTATTTCGTAAATGAAAGGCGATGATTAAACAACAATACATGGATTCGATCAAAACAAGATAAGCATGTTGAAGTTAAGATGAAAAATAGTTAAAAGTACTTATAACTCCTTGATTTTGTTATACCGGGTTAGGGCACTACACACCTAAAAAGAAAAAGAAAATACCTGAGAAAGAACAAAGAAGTAAATTACAATAATTAATGAATAAAGCACTAAAACTACTAATAATGCATGAATTAATGAAAACATACACTAAAATACAGTTATTAAGCTTTTGAGATGCTCCAAAATAGCGAAAGCCTCCATATCCATAAACTACTTTTGCACCACAGGGATCATAGTGGCAAGCATTAAATATGACACGTCCCTAGAATCCTTTACATGGAGCTCGTATTGTTCCACAACTTCTACAGCTATTGTACAAGCAGGTGCTTTAAGTATGGCCCTACCTAGGACATACTCCTTGGACTTTTGACAGAGGATGATCCTTAAATTTCTATATCAACCTAAGAAGTTAGTCCTAGAGAACTTGTCCTTTTCAAGGACCGATCACAAAGAAAATGATTGGAATTGGTATTTGCCATTAATCTATCAAAAAATCAAGGTTGACTAATTAAAAGGTATTTTTAGTTACCCACTTAATAAATAAAAACTCCCAATTAAAGTTATTCATGTTAGTGTAGCTCATAAGTGGGTCAAGATCCCTATTTGGCCAAGACTTAGTCAAGCTGAGTCCGTACATCTAAGCCTGGGTTATTTAGGTAGGAACATTTGTATGTGACTTTTGGTTTGGTGGGATTATTGGTAGGTTCCGACCTATGCCTAGGGTCCGGATAGTACCTCTACTTATGTTAAGTCAAACCACCAATTGAGTGTTAAAGCGTAACTTTTACCTTTAACCTTTGCCTCATAAAGATAGCCCAATGCACCCAACTTTGTCAGGGCCTATAATTGGACAATCGACCCCTTGACAAGTTTTGATTGTGGAAGGCATTTTTAGGCGTAACATCCCATTTTTAGTGTATTCATTTGGAATTTCTGGACATTCATTACATGTCATAATCATATAAACTAGATAATACATTTGCATAATACATGTTACGAAGGTCAAAATAGGTATAAAGTAGCCTTTTGAGTATATGAAAATACAACACTGGAAATTAAATGAGTCTTAAATGTTTGGGGACTTAATTAAATAACCTCAGAATCAAATGAGCAAAAAAGATATTTTGCTAGATATTTTTTATGAGAGATTTTGATATCTACATGTGTGATATTATTATTATTATTATTATTATTATTATTATTGTTGTTATTATTATTATTATTATTATTATTATTATTAAGAATGAGATAATAAGGGAAAATGGGGTCCAACTCGATTATTTTGCTTGACAAATGGATCAATAGGTATTAGATAGACATGAAGAGGATTGAGATATGTCTCTTTAAGCAGAGAAATATGTAGGAAATCTACAGAAATTGCTAAAAGTTGAATAGAAGAAGAAGAGGAAAGTAGTTATGGAAGAATTTAAAAAGTTGTATAGTAATGAATTATTCATCTATGTCTTAGGAATATGTCTGTGAAATTTCGTAATTTTTGAGTAAGTATAATAGAAACTAGAATTTGTGGAAGGTAATATGCTCAAAACTCCATGTATACAGGATTATGATCAAATTGGAAATTATGCCACAATTGTTCTAACATCCAGCAATTATGATTTTTGGGTATATGATTCTCTTATGTGTCTAGATTAAGAAGAAAAGAGAATTAGCTTGATCCATATTGCACGAACAAAGTTATAAGCGTTTTATTAGAAGCTGTACATGTGAAACTGGGCAAAAATAAGGCTTAGAATTAAATTTCATAATAAATCATATGAGGGTTAGAAAATTATGTAATATTCATATGTTATACCCCGATATTTTAGGATTAAAAGAAAGCAACAAGTCATTTGGGTATGTATATATAAAGTTATGAATTTTTAAGTATAGTAAGGTTATGAGAACTAATACACAAGTAAGAATAGTTGTGTAAAAGAGTATTTTCATAGAAAAGAAAAAGATGATATACATATATTTAATATGAATTTATATTTATAGGAGCTCAAAATCTTGAAGGTATTCTCGAAGAGGATACAAGTGATAAGTGCACAAAATGTAATTAATTTTCCTTTGTTTATAAGCTTAATCACTGCATTTTTTGTTAACGAAGACGGATTTACTTCATTTTGCACTATTATTCGTGCTAGGGGCTTTGAAGTTAAATTTGAGCTTAAAGTGTCGATTTTTGGAGCTTGGAATGCATAGAAGAGGAAGAGCTGAGAAGTCATAACATTGTGCTGTGTTGTTGATGCTGAAAAGTTGACTAAAAAGCTGTTTTTGCACGAGCCAAGAGTATGGCTTAGGGAAACTACGAATTTGTATCAGCCCTTGTTGTAGTTGGATTTTAGAGTATTTTTATTTTTATTCCTAGAATAACTCTAATTGGATTTTCCTACAAATCTTAATTAGAGTTATTTTCGCTTTAGAACTCTTTCCTTAGTTGACTAGGATTAAAAGAGTTTAGGAAGACAAAACCTTTTCTTCCTCTTCTTCAATTTTTGGAACATCAATTCTAAAGCTTTCTTTTCCCCTTTGGGTGTTTTTGTTCTTGAAGTGAAGAACAAAACCCTAAGTTCTAGCTAGGAGGAATTCAGTCTTGCAAAATCAACTGTGAGATCATTTGTTTTTATTTTCTTCTTTAATTCAAGTAATTGATTTTATTATGTTTATCTTCATGTTGCATAATTTCATTGCATCCTTGATTTAATTATTTACTTGGGATTGATTTGCTAGTTAGGTGTTTAAATACGTAATCATTTAATTCACTTAACCTAAGCAGCGAATAACATGATTAATAGGGACAAATGAATGAAATTGATATGTTTTAAATAATCCCACTTGTGTGATTATTTAGTAGAATTAGTATCTCTTTCGTATGTTAATGCTTTTGATTAAATTAAATTCTAAAGCTTGTTTGGTATTATTTGATTGAATAGAGATAAATAATGAGCTTCTCTTGATTATCTATTCTGTAAGAAAAGATAGGTGATTCATGTTTTTTGATAGCCATAGCTAATTTGCTTGAATGTATTGAAGTTATCTTTTGCTTTTTATCAATGATTGGTTGGTTTGACTCAAGACTCGAATCCGCTTTCTAGCTGGAATCTGCCTCATATAAATTTTCATCCAATTATTTTGTTTCTGTTATTCTTAAATTTCAATTGCAATTTATAAACACCCCATCTTTTACTTTTTATTGTTTAAATTGTAGAGAAGATAACTCAACCAATCATTGTGGATTCGATCCTACTCCACCTTTACTACAAAATTTGGTTTTGAAGAGTAGATATTTATTTTTGGTATTTACTACATGCATCAACGAGCCGCTTTCAAGAACATTAGCTGTTAATTTTGTGAGTATAAACTTGATATGAGTTTTTATGTGATTTTGTGATATTATGTGAATATTTGATGATGTGTGTTATTGTAAATATGTTTAAAAAAATGTATATGAATATTATATTTGATAAGTTGAATGTATATGTGATATGTGGAATTGATGAGAACTCTTATATATGGGTATTTGTGAATTACATGACACATGAGTCATATGAAATATGTACTTGTACATGGATACATAAAACATAAAAGGCATTATGACAAACCTGACTGAACACTACAATTACACGAATCACATGGATTATCTAATTATATGGACCTATATGGTCAACCACATGGGATACCTAATTATATGGACCGAAAGGTCAATCACATGTTATATGAGTTGGCCAACGAAACCATATGTTATATGTTATATGATCCCGAGGCAATAGTCTGGCTAGTTATGTCATAATAAATTAAGAAATAGCTCATTCATCTGTATAAGTATGACTATCTAATGAATTTTATATGTATAATTATGTGTGGTTGTAATTCATTGATTGTTTATACTCACTGAGTAGCGACTCGTATAAATCGCTAATTTTTCCTAACTAGTAGCTGAAGTTGTAGATAAAGTTTGGTTTTCTAGAAGGTTAAAGCTCTATGGAAATCATGGATGAAAGGTTTATCGGCTGAGTTCCATCTCACTCTCTCTCCTCTCATCATGAGCATGTAGAATAAATAAAGTTTGGCTTGAGAATAATATAACATATGTTTAGGTTTTAATATGTGTAATGGTAAAGTTGATATGTTGTAAAAGATGGTTTTTCTCTTAACAAATAAATGCAGTTTGTGTTATAAAAAAATTTATCATAAATTTTTACGATACATTAGGCGACTTAATATTTTGGTATTTATTAATAATTGTTAACAGGCTTACATGGAAAACGGGTTTATATAGTTCATACATTCAACATGTATAAAACAAACTGAATTAAACATGAAATTCATGGAACCTTTATTACAACCTAAATTAAAAACTGGAAACCTAAGCTAAGTCTCTTGCTTTCAACTCGGGTTGAGTGGACACCAACACTAGCTCCACCTCCATATGGCTCCATGGACGCCAACTCTAGGCTCTACCTTTGGGCTTTGTCTTCATTACAATGATAAATTACAATTTATTCTAATCTAATTAAATAAATACATAATTACATCAAAACAAAGACGGCACGTAGGTCGTATTTAATACAACCCAATAAATGAGAGCGATATGTAGGCTGCAAATAAAATTTTACGACCCATGAGAAAATAAGGCCAATGAATGCACCATGCATATCACTATATCATAAATCCATTCACAATAAAATAACACATGTCATATCTCATTATTTACATTAAATGTCACAGTCGTAGGTAAGAAATTGCATATTTTAATTCTAATGATCTCTCCTTATGACAAGCTTGGCCCTTAGGCCCAAATGACAAAAATTGGCCTCCCACTAGAATAGGGTGATCATTAAACCAAAATTTGCCATTGGAAAAATTTGTGGTAGAACCTTTTGTAAGCGCCGGAATTTTACTCGGTAAAAAAAACGCTGGAGCCACACGACTGTAATATACAGTCGTGCGACTGTCGTTACAGTCATGTGACTGGAATTTAAAAAATTACACTCGTTACAGTCGTGCGATTGGAATTTAAAAAATTACAGTCGTACGACTGTATGATCGAAGCAGGTGCAGAACACCATGCCCATAATATAAGAAAGAAGAGGGGAAAGATTGGGCAATTAATGCTCGAATTTGGTGAGGAAAATGAGGATCAGAGGGAGATAAAAAAGAGAAAAAGAGAGAAGAGAAATCAGTCTTGATTCTAGCAAAAAAAAAATCCTAGAGAGAAAAAAAGAAAGAGACAAGGAAAAGAGAAAGAAAACCCAACTTCAAAGTTTCTTTTCCTCTTCTATTTCTTTTAATTCTCAAAGTTTAAGTGCAAGAATTTGATAGAAATCCCTAGGTTAACAATCTAACATCTAAATTCGATTAAATCCGGACTAGAAACTCTAAGAAACTGTGACATTTGGAGATTTTTGGACTCAAAGTTCCCAACCTTGACTCAAGAGGAGAAAAGAGCAAATTTGAGTGGATTGGAGCGACGCCAGGGGTCAAACCTACGGTGGAAAAGCGTCTAAGAGGTAAACACACCTCATTCCCTCTTTTTCTCATGATTTCTGGGTGATTTAGTGCCTTTTTGTGTATTTTTATCCATTTGATGCGTTTTCTGTTTCTAGAAATCAAGAAAAGTCGTGCGACTGTTCTTGAGTTGATGAACAGTCTATAGTCGTATGAGTGTTCTTGGTTTCCAACAGTTTTCTTTCAGTTTTATTTTAAATAATTTTGGCGAAATGCTGAGTTTGAATGGTTTATAGTCGCACGACTGTAATTACAGTCGTACGACCGTAGTTATAGTCGCACGACTGTAATGGCCGTTCGGAATTAGAATTTCCATTTTAATCCATAAAAATTTCTAAAAATCCATAAAAATTCAAAAAATCAGAAAATCACCAAAAATGAATTTTGTTGTGTGCATCCACGACCATAGATTCAATTTTCAGTAAAATTACATTTAGAACAATACAACGACGGAAACCCGATTCTCCCGAAAACCGACTCACCTCACATGTAAAAAATGCATGTAAACCGACAAAATTGTTTTCAAAATGGTTATCCCCCTAAGTGTATGCCCCCGATTCTTAATTTCCCAATTCTGTCATGTTTAAGTCCTATTTGTGGCGTGCCATATATTGTGCTAACCCTCTGTTTTGCAGCTTTTTATTTTTATTTTTAATGTATTCAATAGAATTACTCATTTATTTTAGGCGATTGTAATTTTTAGATAAATTATGTATTTTAAGCGGTTGTAAAAGTGAGATCGAGGGTTTTTATTTTTGATTCGATTGGGTTGTAAGCCATTTAAATATTTATTGCTTTACTTTTTATTTCCTGTGTATGCGCGCTGTATGTTTAAACTTAATGCAATAAAATTGACTTTAGAATTTGAAATATCTTCAAAGAACATTGGCCAATATTTATTTTAATTAGACACGAAATAAGGGACTTGTCCGGACCTAGATCTCTGGATGGTGTAGCGGCCGTTCGTCTGGTTCAGCTACAATATAAATTTTCCAATTGAGCTGGGCCGGGTGGTGACTCCTGCAATATTCATCGAGGCTTAGGTCTCGGTTCTTTTAAGAATTAATTCCTTTTTTTCCAAAACAAATTTCCATTATAAAAACCCCATGCGAGGGAGGGGTCCGCCCGAAATCTAGGCGCCCCTTCCGAAAGGGAGTCCGCGTTCTGTCAAAAATGTCATCCGCTCACAGTGGCGACTCAGCTGGGGATTTCTTATAAAAGTTTTCTTAAAAAACTTAAAAGAATTTGACAAGCCCTTAAAAGTGTCTAATTAAAATAAGGTGGATGATTCTTGATTGGTATTTCATTTTACATTTTTAGTTAGACATGCTTGCGTTAGGTTAAGTATCCCATTTTAGGCCGGTGGATTGTTGAAGTGTCGTCTTTGTTCCTCCTGGTCTTAGGGACACGGATACGAAACACCACCCATAGCCTCGTACGAACCCCTTCGTTCGGACCCTTGAATGGGAAGAAGTGAAGAGTATATTTTGCTATGGGAACCTTGATTTTAACCCGACTTGAACCGAACTCATATAGGCAGCCATAGTTGGATTCCCTTAGGATACCAAAATAATTGTATGAATAAAATAAAATCGCGCCTTCATCATCCCCGGTTGGTGATCAAAGAGAACCCCACCTAGGACTCGGTTAGAATTTCTGAGACCGACCACGCTTGGAGAAAAAAGGTTGGAGGAATCCGTTTTGTGTGCTATGTGTTTCTCGCCATCCTGTGACACATCGCCATCGCTATCTACGTCTGCATAACATACCATAATTACCATTTTACATACAAATGACATACCGTTCATAAAACATTTTTGTGTGATACTAACCCACATTTTTATGCAGCCATTTGCATTTTATTTTCATCTGAAAACATTAAATAATCCGTTTTCCATTCATACTAACCATTTCTTTTTCAGCCATAACATTATATTTGCGTGATTAGCATCTTTTCACATAGCATACATAACATCATTATGTATGTCATGCATCCTAACTCATGTTTTTGCGTAGCCATTTGCATTTTGTGTGTCATAAGCATTCACGACATATCATTTAAATTGATTAAATTAGGGGCATTTCAAGGACGCCTATCACGACCATTTCATTTCATAACATATCGGGTATCTAAAATTACCCGTCTTCTGCCGATGCACCGGATTGCATTCGGCCATTTTACTAAACCATTCCATTCAATAAAGACCCCAATGGTCCTAGATCCATTTTCATGTAACAAGCTACACGATGCATTTCATGACATCATACTTTTTTTTATCATAAACATCATATAACATTGTGGTCCACATCGGATCATTTCATGACATTAATTTATCATTCAAGGTACTCCCCGAGTGCCTAATTAGAGCGCATATAAGTTCATAACATTGCCAAATCATAAAAGGTGTTCCCCGAATGTCGAACCTCTGTCCGTGTCCCTGTTACACGTGACTCCCTTATAACATCATTTCATATCATATGCTCAAAAGCATCAGAACTCTGTCCAAAGGGGTAGTCCCATGCAGCCATTTCATATCATCTCATAGACCTTTAAAGTGTCAAAACTCTATCCGTGTGTCGGTACACGTGCAACCATTTCACGAATTCACTTGGCGCCCCGAAGGGGCTGAACCTCTGTCCGTGTGACGGTCCACACATGACATTTTTGTATAGCATTGGGTGTTCTTGCAATGTCCCAAGAAAAAAAAAGAGAATAATAAAAAGAGACCATTCATATCATCATTTCACTCGTTTCACTCATAACCTCACTCCATTCATTCATTACAAGCACTTTCAATGCCTTACTCTTCATGTCACACCATGCCAATCATTCATGTTCCTAATACTTCCCGTATGATCCCGAGCAGAATACACTAGAGCGACCTTGGACGAGATCTCAGACTTCAAGGGCAGTTAGGGAACAAAGAGCAGTTGAAAGTGACAGTGATTCAGAATCTGGGGAGGAAGTTAATATGGTAAACCCGACACCAAGCCTAGCTGATGCCCTGAAGGATTTCTTCATGTCACAAGACTTCCGTGATGTGTTAAAGGAAGAAATGCGAGCAGTTGTAAGGGAAGCTGGCGAGACCGATGGTAGTGGAGCCGGGAAAGAGAAAGAGACTGAGTCATCCCAACAGGGTGGTGACGTTTCGACTAGTCTTGAGAGGCTGTAAGAAATAGAGGCAGCTATGGAGCAGAGAATAAAAGCAAAGTGTTCTGAGCTAGATGAGGTAGTGGCCCAGTTGAAAAGAGGGGCTAATGTCAGTGCAGAATCCAAGAAAGGGGTGAACATTGATGCCATGATTAGTAAGGGCATTGAAACTTTTCCCATCAGCTTCCAGGTGCCGAAGGTTCCCTCTTATAAAGGAATAGGCTCACCAAAAGCCCATGTGAATCTGTATGCCCGAGTTATGCTAACGGTAGGCGCCACAAAGTAGCAGTTGATTAATCTTTTCCCCACCACACTGGAAGGAGAAGCTTTAGGCTGGTATAACTCACTGACGGAGGAGGAACAGTCAGATTGGGAGACCTTGTCAGCGGCTTTCATTAAGTATTACAGGTTCAACACCAAAATTCAGATGAAGCTGTATGACTTGGAGCGGATTAAGCAGAAATTTAATAAACCTTTCGACGAGTACTACCAGCGGTGGATGAATAAGATGATCCTTCTGAAGAACTGCCCAGATAAAGATGAGCTTATACAGAAGCTGATTGATGGCAGCAAGGACATCTTCAAGAACAACATGAAATTCCATCCCTTCAACGAACTCAGTGAGGTTTACAGTATGGCAATGAAGATTGAACAGGATGAAAAAGAGAAGGCGGCCAATCACAAGGGCGGCAGAAGTTCGAGGTACAGTTATGGTTATAGATCAACTGTAGCAGCTGGGTCTGGCAGTGGTTTCGGCTCAAGTTCTGGTAGCAAAGAGGGGCAGACCTTAGAAGTGAAGCAGGTGGAAGTTGCTACAGTGACCCAGCAACCGAACAACCAAAGCAGGAACCCGGGAAGTCAAGGCATATCGCCTTGGACTCTTCCTTTGGTGAAGATATTTGCTAAATGCAGAAATGGTGGGTTGCTACAGTCCTTAAGGCCATTTGAAAAGCCTTCTAAGGCAGATAAAGATAATGTATGCACTTATCATGTTGTTGCTGGGCATAGAACTAATAACTGTTACAAGTTGAGAGATGCCATTCAGAAGCTCATCAATGAAGGAAAGCTACAAGAGCCAGCCAATCCCAGTACGAAGACCAACCCGCTACCAACATTCGAGAAGTGGGTCAACATGGTTCATTCAGGGTTGCCGGCGAATTTTATCTTTATCCAAGTTCTTCAAGCAAATCCTACAATTCAGGCTGTCGTAGTAGGGGAAGTCGAAGTAGAACCAGAATGTGAGAAGAAGGAGGAGAGAAAGGAGATCGAGCCAATAAGCTTCTGAAGACGAGTATGAAGAATTTGGCAGAGAGGAGACAGTTAAACTCCTAGCCATTGAGAAGCTGAAGGTTCAGGAGGTACAGCATGTGACCCGAAGTGGCAGAAGGTATCAGCCGGTAGACCAAGTGAAGGACAAAGCCCCGATGACTGGATCAGGTAGTACATCAGCACTGGAGGGGTTGAGAAAGAAGACCTAGTCATTTCCCAGTTAAAGAAGACTCCTGTACAAGCCAGCCTGTGGCATTTGCTTCTGACTTCTAAGGAGCATAGGGCTGCTTTGTTGAAGAAACTATCAGAGATTGAAGTCTCCCATAGCTTCGCTAGAGGCTATATGCTGTTTGTTGGATAAAGTTTATTCTGGGGCCCCTGATATCATTTTCTCAGAGAAAGACCTTCCTGGTGAAGGAAAGGCTCACAACAAGGCTCTTTACATTAGAGCCTATGTAATGGATAAGGTGATGCCATGTGTTATGGTGGACGATGGCTCGGCACTGAATATATATCCACTGAAAATGCTGCCATTTCTGGGTCTGAATGAAGATGTGCTGAAAAAGTCCTCATCAGTAATCCGGGCATACGACGACTCCAAGAGAACAGTGATAGGGACCTTTGAAATGGAAGTAGAGGTTGGGCCCATCAAATCCATGGTTGTTTTTACAGTGATAGATATTCCAATCACCTTCTCTCTACTTCTAGGAAGGCCATGGTTCCACCCTCTAGGAGGTGTCCCTTCCACATTGCATCAGAAAATCAAGTTCTCGATAAAAGGCGAGATAGTGACAGTTGAGGCAGATGCCCAATCGATGATAGCTGTTGTGAATGAAGGAGTGGTCCCTTTTGGCGGATTTCAAGTCACCGTGATCAAGGAAGAGGAGGCAACAGATGCTCCTATGGTCCGCTATGAAAATTATATACCGGAGTGGCTTTCCCAGTATTTACACAAATAGAATTTTGTCCCGGGTATGGGACTTGGGATCAACTTGCAAGGGGTACAAGAGTTTAAGATCGACTCGGGGAAGCCAAAATAGTTTGGCCTTGGCTACACAGAGGAGACATCAGAGCAGAAAAACCGGAGAAGGGGCAAGAATGGCAAGGTTATGATGAAGCCATTCCTAAAGCGGGAGAAGGGCTATACAAGGGCCAAGCTGAACCGGTAAGGGTCGGAAATGTGGTATACCCTGGCTTTGAAATTTTTGCTGATGTTGTTGACTTCAAGAAAAGTCAGGAGGAACCAGTGGCCCCTCTGGTGGCGAAAGAAGCAGCTGCTGAATCTGATATTTTGCAAGGAGAGCCATCTGACGTGATAGCGGGAGCAGTTGAGGCAGCCGAGGAGAAAGGTGAAAAGGAAGCCTGTGATGAAGATGCTGAGGTAATCTCAGGTGCATTGACTGCTGCCTTAAGCAAGGCATTTGGGAAGACCAAGGAAGGGTTCAGCGAAGAGCTGATGGCCAAGGTGAACCTGGACTCTGTGGTTACCGAGATTGCCAAGATCATGGAAAGGGCTAAGGCACAAGTGGTTGAAAAAGAAGCCGAAGCAGCTGCAGACTTAGATAGTGCTCTGAAGATGAAGATGGAAGCTCAAGAAGAACAAGGCCTTCCGCCTGTGGAGGATGAAAATGATTTTGTTGTATCTATTTCCTCTATTTTCAGTGTAAAAGATGTACTTTATGACAAGTTTAATGCAATGAAATCCCAGTTTGCTTACTTGTGTGATGTTTATCCTGATAATTCTGTGCATGCATTTAAATCACCATCAAGCATATTTAGCATACATGACACTGCATTGCATGAAATCAACATAAGTACAGATGAAAATCCTAAAATGGTATTCATTTCACTCGAGCTAAAATCCGAGGAAGAGAAAGAATTAATAAGAATACTTCAAAAACATGTTAAAGCTTTCACTTGGTAAATGAAGACATGCCGGGTGTAGACACAAAAATAGCAATGCATAAGATCCCGACAAACCCCAAGTTCAGGCCTGTAAAGCAGAAGCTGAGAAGACTGAGGCCAGAGTGGGCTACATTGGTGAAAGAGGAAGTGGCTAAGCAGATAAACACTAAGTTTCTTAAAGTGGTAGAATACACAGAATGGCTAGCTAATATCGTTCCAGAACCCAAGAAGGATGGAAGGGTCCGAGTATGTGTTGACTATCGAGATTTGAATAAGGCATGCCCAAAAGACAATTTTCCACTGCCTCACATTGATGTCTTGCTCGATAGTGTAGTGAAAGCAACAATGTATTCCTTCATGGATGGCTTTTCAGGGTACAACCAGATCCTGATGGAAGTGATTGACAAGGTGAAGACATCATTCATCACAGAGTGGGGTACCTTCTGCTACAGAGTGATGCCCTTCGCATTGAAGAATGCTGGAGCCATTTATCAAAGGGCTGTCACAACTCTGTTGCATGATATGATCCATAAAGAAGTCGAAGTGTATGTCAATGATATGCTTGTTAAATCAGCAACCCAAGAGGAACATCCTGTTATCCTGGATAGATTTCTTACACGCATTGGAGAGTACAACTTGCGACTTATCCCTAAGAAGTGTGTATTCGGGGTCACATCAAGAAACTGTTGGGCTATGTAGTCAGCCAGAGGGGAATAGAAATGGACCCAGACAAAATCAAAGCCATCCAAGATATGCCATCCCTAAAAACTGAAAAAGAAGCCCGATCATTCCTGGGTTCCTTACAGTATGTCAGCCGTTTCATAGCAAGGTTGACTTCCACTTGCGAACCAATTTTCAAGCTGTTAAAGAAGGATCAGCCAATTGTGTGGGATGATAGATGTCAGCTGGCATTCGAGAAAATTAAAGCTTATCTAGTAAATCCACCAGTCCTGAGTCCTCTAATTCCAGGGAAGCCTCTGATTTTGTACTTGGCAGTTGAAGATTCCTCTATAGGGGCAATGTTGGCACAGGAACAAGATGACAGAAAAGAGTATCCCATTTACTACCTCAGTAAGAAGCTGCTGGAGTATGAAGCTAAGTACACATTAGTGGAGAAGACGTGTGTGGCAATGATCTGGCTGACCAATAAGCTGCGTCGTTACTTCCAGTCATACAAAATACAAGCCGTCACCAAAGTGGATCCAATGAAGTATCTTTTTGAAGCACCAGTGTTAGTTGGGAAGTTATCCAGGTGGCTACTACTCTTATCCGAGTTTGACATCGAGTACATCACCAAGAAAACCATCCAAGGCGAGCCATGGTGGAGTTTCTAGCAAATCAGCTGCTGGAAAGAGATTACACAGAAAATTTAGAGTTCCCAGATGAACAATTGGCCATGGTTGAAGTAAAAATGTGGGTTATGTGCTTTGATAGGGTAGTGAACAGAAAAGGTGCTGGAATCAGAGTTCTAATAGCAACGCCGGATGGTGAAATCATTCCTTTATCAAAGAGGTTGAATTTTCCCATAACCAATAACAGGGCAGAATATAAAGCGTGCCTGTTTAGGATGGAACCTCTACTGATATTAGGGGCAAATGATGCCTTAATCATTGGAGATTCACTTCTGGTGATCAGGCGAGCTCAGGGCGAATGGGAGTTAAAAGAAGAAGCCTTACGGCCTTACTTAGAACTGCTACAATTCATGAAAGAGTTATTTGGCCAATGTGATTTCAGACAAGTCCCCAGAGATGAAAAAAAGATGGCTGATGCATTAGCGATACTATCTTCCATATGGGAAAACCCAGAGGAAACTCAAGTCCAACCGCTGGTTATAGCCACTTCTAGACATCCTTGCTTCGAAGTGCACAAAGTAATGGAATTATCAGCTGAAGAAAAGCCATGGTTCTTTGACATCTACCGGTATGCTAAAGAAGGAAAGTATCCAGAAGAGGCCAGTGCTGCTGATAAGCTGTCACTAAGGAGATTAGCTAGTCAGTTCAGAATCTTCGAGGACAAGTTATACAAAAGAACAGCACATGGAGTTCTTTTAAGGTTCCTAACAGAGCAAGAAGCAGAAGAAGTGATGCAGCAGGTACACACAGGATCCTGTGGGCCGCATATGAATGGACTTGCCATGGCCAGGAAAATAATGAGGCAAGGGTACTTTTAGATGACAATGCAGGTAGATTGCATAAGAAAAGTGAAAAGATGTCATGAATGTAAGATATATGCGGACATCAGTCATCTTCTGCCACTTGAACTACAGAATCTGGCGTCTCCTTGGCCGTTTTCAGCATGGTGGATAGATATGATTGGTGAAATTCGTCCAGCTACATCTAATAGGCACAGATTCATAGTTGTAGCGGTTGATTACTTTTCCAAATGGGTGGAGGAGGAATCCTTTGCTAATGTAACAGACAAGCATATGATCAAGTTCATTCAGAAGGATATCTTTACCCGGTACGGGATTCCCCATCATATAGTGACTGACAATGGAGTATAGTTTCAAGGGGCAACAGCTAAGCTACTTGCAGAACATGGCATTAAGTATCATAAGTCTTCTCCATACAGACCGCAAGCCAATGGTGCAGTGGAAGCAGCTAATAAGGTGATAAAGAAGATCTTATCAAAGACAGTGACCACTTACAGAGATTGGGCTGACAAACTGCCTTATGCTCTTTGGAGTTATAGAACCAGTGTCTGAACACCAACAGGGGAAACTCCCTATGCCTTGGTCTACGGTATGGAAGCAGTGTTGCTAGTGGAAATAGAACTCAAGTCACTCAGAGTTGCCCTGGAAGCTCAGTTACCAGAAATTGAATGGGTTCAAGCTAGATACAAGCAGTTGGCAGCACTAGATGAAAGGCGACTGAAAGCACTGGATCATTTGCAGATGTACCAGTGCAGAATGGCTAGAGCCTATAATCGGAATGTTAAGTACTCCAAGCGACAACTAAAAGCAAGGGACTTTTTTTTTGAAACAATTAAGGCCCTCAAATTTCAATGTCAGAGGCAAGTTCAGACCTAACTAGGAAGGGCCCTATGTGGTGAAGAAGGTGTTATCGAAAGGTGGTGTTAGCATCATGGACATGGATGGAAATGAATTCACCAACCCTATCAACCAAGACCAGCTGAAGCTTTATCATGTGTAAAAAAAAATTCTGGTAGGCTGAAAACTCGAAAAGAGCGGTCTAGGCAGAAATTAAGACACGAGAGAAAATAATCAGTCGGAAAATCTGAAAAGGATGACTGGTGACGGATTCTGGCTCTGTGTGGAATGTATACCATTTGAGAAACAACCCTTTCAAATGTACTCATTTGACTTCGTCAATAAAGTGAAATGTTTGTTTAAATATATTTGCATGGTTATGATAAATTCATAAGCAAAGTTGTCTTGCATAAACATACATTTAGAGAAAGCACTTTGCATTCAACTGGTTAAATTCATCGCGTTATTTAACAAATGAAAATACACTAAATACATGCAATCTGAAATCTTTTATCATCCTCCAAAATCCGATTCATCTTCCTAAAAGAGCAGCAAGTGGTCACAGTGCCATTTTAATCATTCTTTTGCAAAAAAAAAAAGAGCTCCCTGAGGTGAAAACCGAAAAGGTGCCTCAAGCAAAAATTAGAACAGCTCTCTGAAGTGAAAACTGAAAAGGCGCCTCAGGCAAAAGTTAGAGCAGTTCACTGGGCTGAAAACCCAGGCAAAATTTAGAGCACTTACAGATTCATAAATTCTCTAGGGGTAGGAAAGCGGAATTTCCCTAGCATTCCCCACAGGAGTCCTTACGTTACTCTCCAACAGAGTTTTCCACACTATTCCCTAGCGGAATCTCTATAAAGAACACTACAATCATTTCCCCAGCAGCATCATACATCCCCAGCGGTCATCTCACTACTCCGACAACCATCATACAAAGAAAGCAAATTCAGCCAAGGGCATAATATATCTCTCCCCAGTAGAAAGAGAAAACATCAAATAGCAGAGAGTGCATGCATGTGCACATACGTCATTACAGAACATTCATGAACCCTTCATCCCTAGGTCTACTTCATTCTTGATCGAAGGGGCAAAAAATTTTTTTCAAAATCTCTCAATCAAAGAATGAAGACTTGCTATTTCAAATGCAGGAATTCATCATCCCCAGCTTCAGTTCTCCAGCAGATCTGCCTCGGGTAATATAAACTCGGTATCGGCCCAGATCGACTTCATGTCAGTTCTTCAGCAGATCCGCCTCGGGTAATACAAACTCAGTATCAGCCCAGATCGACTTCATTCCAGTTCCTTAGTAGATCCGCCTCGGGTAGTACAAACTCGGTATCAGCCCAGATTGGCATCATCTTCAAATCCCTAGTAAACCATGCCTCGGGTAACCTAGACCCGGTATCGGCTAATTTCATTATCAACTTTTGCCTCGGGTAACCTAGACCCGGTATCAGCTTATTTCATCTTTTCCTTTGTCTCGGGGTAACCTAAACCCGATATCGGCCAATCAACAATCCATCTTTCTTTGCCTCGGGTAACCTAGACCCGGCGTCGGCTAAACCATAATTCACCCTTCCTTTGCCTCGGGTAACCTGACCCGGTATCGGCCAATCCGCCTTTCACCTTTTCCTTTGCCTCGGGTAACCTAGACCCGGTATCAGGCAATCCATAATCCATCTTTCATTTTCCTTTGCCTCGGGTAACCTAGACCCGGTACCGACCACACCGCATTTCATTTTCCTTTGCCTTGGGTAACCTAGACCCGGTATCAGCCAAACCGCATTTCATTTTCCTTTGCCTTGGGTAACCTAGACTCGGTATCGGCCAATCCGCCTTTCACCTTTTCCTTTGCCTTAGGTAACTTAGACCTGGTATTGGCCAATCCATAATCCATCTTTCATTTTCCTTTGCCTCGGGTAACCTAAACCCGGTATCGGCCAAACCGCATTTCATTTTCCTTTGCCTCAGGTAACCTAAACCTGGTATTGGCCAAATCGCATTCCATCTTTCTTTGCCTCGGGTAACCTAGACCCGGTATCGGCTTATTTCATCATCAACCTCGCCTCGGGTAACTTAGACCCGGTATCGGCTTATTTCTTCCCCAACTTCGCCTCAGGTAACCTAGACCCGGTATCGGCTTATTTCAACAGTAGGTTCTTTTTCGTGTTTACGGCGCTTTGAGTCGCGTTCTCAAATTCACATCAACTATTCCATACCAAGATCGGGTGATGAATTTGATCACGTGAGGGGCAGCTATAAGCGCCGGAATTTTACTCCGTAAAAAAAACGCTGGAGCCACACGACTGTAATAAATAGTCATACGACTGTATGATTGGAACAGATGCAGAACAACATGCCCATGACATAAGAAAGAAGAGGGGAAAGATTAGGCAATTAATGCCCGGATTTGGTGAGGAAAATGAGGATCAGAGGGAGATAAAAAAAGAGAAAAAGAGAGAAGAGAAGTCAGTCTTGATTCTGGCAAAAAAAATCTCAGAGAGAAAAAAAGAAAGAGACAAGGAAAAGAGAAAGAAAACCCAACTTCAAAGTTTCTTTTCCTCTTCTATTTTTTTTAATTCTAAAAGTTTAAGTGTAAGAATTTGATAGAAATCCCTATGTTAACAATCTAACACCTCAAATTCAATTAAATCCAGACTAGAAACTCTAAGAAATCGTGACATTTGGAGATTTTTAGACTCAAAGTTCCCAACCTTGACTCAAGAGGAGAAAGGAGAAAATTTGAGTGGATTGGAGCAACGCCAGGGGTTAAACCTACAGTGGAAAAGCATCTAAGAGGTAAACACACCTCATTCCCTCTTTTTCTCATGCTTTCTGGATGATTTGGTGCCTTTTTGTGTATTTTTATCCATTTTCTGCTTTTTCTGTTTCTGGAAATCAAGAAAAGTCGTGCGACTATTCTTGAGTTGATGAACAGTCGTACAACTGTAACTACAGTCGTACGAGTGTTCTTGGTTTCCAGCTGTTTTCTTTCAGTTTTATTTCAAATAATTTTGGCAAAATGCTGAGTTTGAACGGTTTACATTCGCACGACTGTAATGCTGAGTTTGAACGGTTTACATTCGCACGACTGTAATTACAGTCGTACGACCGTAGTTACAGTCGCACGACTACAATGGCCGTTCAGAATTAGAATTTCCATTTTAATCCATAAAAATTTCTAAAAATCCACAAAAATTCAGAAAATCAGAAAATCACCAAAAATGAATTTTGTTGTGTGCATCCACGACCATAGATTCAACTTTCAGTAAAATTGCATTTAGAACAATACAACAACGGAGACCCCATTCTCCCGAAAACCGACCCACCTCACATATAAAAAATGCATGTAAACCGGCAAAATTATTTTCAAAATGATTTTCTCACAAAACCCAAAAATACAGGAACGTTTCAAAATGTTTTCCAGGTCTAATCGGGCTGACCCGGTTATCCCCCTAAGTGTATGCCCCCGATTCTTAATTTCCCAATTCTGTCATGTTTAAGTCCTATTTGTGGCGTGCCATATATTGTGCTAACCCTCTGTTTTGCAGCTTTTTATTTTTATTTTTGATGTATTCAATACAATTACTCGTTTATTTTAGGCGACTGTAATTTTTAGATAAATCGTGTATTTTAGGCGGTTGTAAAAGTGAGGTCGAGGGTTTTTATTTTTGATTTGATTGAGTTGTAAGCCATTTACATATTTACTGCTTTACTTTTTATTTCCTGTGTATGTGCGCTGTATGTTTAAACTTAATGCAATAAAATTGACTTTAGAATTTGAAATATCTTCAAAGAACATTGGCCAATATTTATTTTAATTAGACACGAAATAAAGGACTTGTCCGGAACTAGATCTTTGGATAGTGTAGCGGCCGTTCGTCGGATTCAGCTACAATATAAATTTCCCGGTTGAGCTGAGCCAGGTGGCGATTCCTACAATATTCATCGAGACTTAGGTCTCGATTCTTTTAAGAATTAATCCTTTTTTTCCAAAACGAATTTCCATTATAAAAACCCCACGCGAGGGAGGGGTCCGCCCGAAATCGAGGCGCCCCTTCCGAAAGGGAGTCCGCGTTCCATCGAAAACGTCATCCGTTCACACCTTTCCTAGTCAATTTCTCTTAGTCCAATTTTATTGTCTATGGCACACAAAAATCCACACACATCTAACTCCATAAAATAATTAAATCCATGTGAATGGGCCCCAAAAAAACCACACATTTGAAGCAGCCAAATTTTTTTTAAACAGGGGAAAACAATATTTGTCACTAGAATCCATGCTAGGATTCTTGCTCAGAGTATAGAATAAGGAACAAAATCAAAAAGAAGGATTAGAAACCTCACTGTAGCCATCTCTGAAATAGATTTTGACAAGAGCTTCAAGTGTAGCTCCTCTACGCTCACACATGTGAAACCATATAGGTGAATCGAGTGCTAGCTCCAGATTGCAATGGCAGTTCTCCCTTTCTTTCTTCTTGCCCAAATTCTATGTGTGTAAAATGTTCTCTTTATTTTCCTAAGGGTGGCCAAAAATTAGAGTAAGAGTGCGAAAGGGAAAGAATTAATTTTATAGGATAAAATTAATTAGATTTACAATCCATAATACTTTTATCATATCAAAATATATAAAGATATTATCCCAATTTTAAATTATCTCTTATTGGATATGGAAAACATCCTAGATATTCTTATAACAAAATATCTAAATATTTTTAAAATCATATGGCTTGGTTTATTTACATGGACCTTAACAAATTAAGCTTGGTAAATAAAGCAACTTTATTTAACACCATTATAAATATATATGTATAACTATTATACAAATATATATAGTCCATAATGAATCCACCCATACTTCTATGCGTACGATTTTGTAGGTTCATCTTATGTTGGCAGTGGGCCCAAAATATCCATTTTGTCCCACAAGTTATAAGTGGACTCTAGCAAGCCATTACAACTACCCAATTAGGGTGAAGATTTCAAAATGTTGCTGACATGTACTTATAGTAATCTTATATGTCCTTGCTCTATGATATCAATGTTTAGAATGAGGCATGTGTTGGAAATGCCCTAGTCCCGAGGCATTGGTCCTTGTATTTGTATTATACATTTATTGGATTTATGTATTATACTCATTTGTGTTATTAATAAAGGCATCAATTCATTTATTATATTAATCTTGTGCAATATATTAAATGAAGTATCCAATGGACATATCTATATCCATGATGACAAGTGTCATGCACTTGGCAGTAAGACCATGGATAGGGTAAACGATATGACCATAAATAGATCTGTAGTCTGTTCCAGTCATGGGAATGAATGGAACTAGAGACTATCATTAACCTGGTTGTATGGCGGTGTCTTACCGGTCATTGGACATGGAATGTCAACCAAGTTAATGGGTACATGCCTGGGAGCATGGTACTGGATAGATCCACTAAACGAGTAATCCACATGGTATAGTATCACAAGTGATTCTCGTGTAGTACTTGTATGGATCCTTTGACCTGACCATATGATGGTGTTACATGTGAAGTCACATGCTTAGGGGTACGCCTAAAGGGCCTGTAATAGGGTGCCAAGTATGGGTACTTTCGGGTATGTCACTGAGCATGGTAATACTATGGATATGCGGAAGGGATTTGTCACTCAGTAGCCCACTGAGAAGATATCACCGGCCTCTTAATGAATGTGACTGATAAGAGTGTGGCCACACCCAAACAAGTTGGAACTTGTTTGTGAGCTTCATTGCATTCGGGATCAAGTTAATGTCCGGACACAAAAGAGGATGATCAATCCATGCCTCTGTGTTGGACACCGATATCAATGACATAGGATGTACAAGTTTAAACTACAGGGTTATGATAACAGTTAGACTGCCATCTCCATCTTAATTGGGGGCTGCAGTGGCTTGTTAGAGCCCAACTGCAGTCTGCGGGCCAAAGGCCCGCTGCCAACATAAAGATGGGCCCACGGGATCGTACACATAGAACGACTGAATGCAGACTTAAGGAATCACATGTGTACTTGGAGTATACACTATGGAAAGAGAGGTGTATATATATTAATTATATTATAAAGATCAATTGGATTGATCCTAATAATAAAATTAATATATGTTCGATTGGCTCTTCATAATTAATTGGATTAATTATGAAATTATTTCCTGGGGAAATATTCATATGTATAGGTTTACATATGATTTTATTTTGTGAAGATTTAATTTTAATTCGATGGATTAAATTAATTGTCAAACTAATTTTAATTTAAATGTAAATAATATATTACTTGTAGTAATATATTAAATACATGGGTATATTAAAATTGGGCTTGAAATTAATTTAAACCAGAATAATTAAAATTAGATTGGGCCCAAATTAAAACAAGGAAGCCCGCATAGAATGAAATGGAGCCAAGCTGGGCCTGAATTCCCCTAGGGAAATTCGGCCACCTAGGGTGAAAATTTCGGCCCCCCTAACCCTAACACATAAGTGGCCGAAATTTCCATAGCCTCCTCTCTTCCATTGTTTCGTTTTTCTGACGCTAGCACGGGTTGCATTCGTTAGGCGTTCGTGTACGAAAGCGAGGAGGAAATCTGCTTTGATTTCTGCAGTCTTCATCCATCTCTTGAAAGAGATTTTCTGGTAAGAAAATTCTTCTCTTTCTATTTATTTTAAAGTTTTTCAATTTCCATTTCAATTGCTCCTGGGACTGGATTTGAGGAAATTACCGCGTTCTTCCGCTTTTATTGGGTGATTTCCGGTGAAAAATCCCAACAGCATGATTCTGTCATCCTCATAAAGTGTTAGGACTTTACTTGACTTCCAAGTAGACAAAAAAACCCAAATAAGTAATTAACTATTAATTACTTCATTTGGGTACAGACATACACTTCTTAGACTCACTCGTCAAGAGGCTAATGATATCTTCTCACAATTAAGTGAGTGACAATCCCTTCACATAACTCAAAATCCCAGCATGATTCCTGGCACACCTGACCGTACCCATACTTGGCACCCTGTTATAGGCCCATTAAACACACATCAAAGTATGTGAGGTTTTCATCCAGAAGTGTAGTTATATTGGGTCTAAGGATCCGATATAAGCATTACATGAGAAAAACTTATGACATCGGATCATGTAGTGTTCTCAAAAGCGGATCGATCTAATACACTGTTCACTAACATGTACCTATGTTCTTGAATGACATTTCACATCCTATAATCAGTAAGACACCACCCATCTCATAGGGAACATATTGGTCTTTAGTTATTATAATTGTATATTATAATGCTTAAGGTCTTACTGTCCAGAACACGCTTTTAACATATATGAGCAAATAACAGTTTATGGATTCTCTATAACTATCAATTGTGTAAGAAATTAATAAAATAGATTATGTCTTTTTTTATTAATTAAGAAAACTCTAATTATAATATCTTGGGAGTAGGACATACACTAACAAAAACAACCTACTATCTTTAGGTCTAGCACGGGAAGTGAATATAAAGCTTTGTAGCCGGAGTTCTTTGGCTTAACTCTGTCCTTGGTGAAATTGGGTTTCCTTTACCATGCAAGATTACCCTCTGATGTGATAATATTGGTGGCATCTACCTATCAAAAATCCAATGTTTCATGCTCGAATGAAACATGTTGCTTTGGACTATCATTTCGTTCGCAAATTAGTGGCCAATGGCACACTCCATATTCAATTTATTCAATTGTCTAATTAGCTAACTGGCCTATTCACTAAGCCTCTTGGTTCCTTTTTCTTTCTTGCCCTTTGGGACAGTCTCCACATTCTAGACACCCATTGTAACACCCTAACCCGATGTAACCAGATCAAGGAGTTATAAATCACCTTTCAGTTATTTTTCATCTTCTTTACATTAACTTTCTAATCTTGGTTGGGCAGATCTTTAAGAAAATTATCATTTAACCATCACCCCTTGTTAATAGATTTGATAAGATTTTCCCTCATTTTATCAAATGAAATTTATTGTTGTTTAAGACTATTTTACCAATTCTCAACTCACTAGTATGGATAACTCGATTTCATTACTTAACTAAAGACTTTTATCTTCATTCTTAATCAATTACACCAAAATTTTCAGAACTATATTACAATACATTTAAACTTTCTCAATCAGTTAAACACATATAATAAGAATACCATATACACCATTCTTCCACTATTTTTCTCTCTACTGATTACAGATTATTGAAATGATAAGCTTGTAAGAAATTGCATTAAAATTTACTAAATGAGAGGAAAGATAAATTCCCGATACAAGATAACTTCTTAAATAGCATAACCCTAACTGTGGATTATAAATTGAAGTCATTACCTTGTCCGAGTGCTCCTCCATTTCCATTTGGCGCTTTGCTCAATTCCATCAATTCTTACCATTACCATTTATTCCTTTTGGCCAAATCTAACAAATTTTTCGTTTTGGCCACAGATTTAGCTCATACATCAATGTTAAACTTAACATTGAAATTACATGGCTTGACCTTGGTGAACTCTCACCAAGCTACCTATGTATCCAAGATTCACCACTGAGAATGAAAGCCAAACGTAGTTTTTTTTATCCTTTCTTTTATTCGTAGAAAATCCGCCATCTTCCCTTCTTTCTTTCTCCAGTATTCTTTTGTTTTGCTTCTAAAATTTTCTTACTTATTTGCCTCCCCCCTATTTCTCTTTTTCTCTCTTTTTATATTATGGATTCCTTTAGATTTCAATACACGTTCCATATTTCTATCCATATTTTATCTGCTATATCACATGGCTACTTCTCCTTCAACCACCCAAGCCTTTTTCGGGCTAGTTTGGGGCAGCTTTCAGCTAAAGTATGGGGAACCTTACTTTGGCTGAAAGCTGCTTTTGAGGCTGCAGAAAGCAGCTTCAAATGCACAATTGGTAAAAGTCAAATTATATACAGGAAAGCACTAGAAAAACACTTAAAACTACTTTCAAAGAAAGCAATGAAACCTAGCTTTCCCTAACAGCACTTTCACTAACAGCAATCCCAAACTGGCCCTTCATGTAAAAAAAAATATCTTCTTCCACTTATTCTCTCTCCTCTAAAACATCTTTTACCATATTATCCCTCATTTCACAACATCAATTACATTTCTATTGTATTACGTAATTAATCGAGTCTCATTGTGAGTCGTCCATAGATTCAACAACTGCATAGTCCACTTAAATTTGTTTGAACTCTCCTTTGTCACTTCAACTCAACTTGCTATTTGTTCCATTCGGTTCTTGTTCGAACTCCCGCATCACATTGGGTCTATGAACTAATCTGATATATTAATTAGCGATTTCTTTCGCTAGGCGATTCTTTCCATGTTTTACACCACCATATCTCTTTTGAGTCAATTAACCCTTGCTAGAAATTTCTATTTGACTATTATGGGTCTCCATCCTGACCCGGTTTACCCGATGTCATACCCATTGGCTCGAAGAGGGATGTTAAGGGATATGTATCTTTTTCATATCATTTCTTCCTATCTTGTATTATTTCCTATCTTGTATTTATCTCATACTTGTATAAATACCTAGTGTATCACTCCTAATTGAATTAATGAGAAAGGCATCTTATTCTATCATACTAGACATATATCACATCTTTTTTTTCCTGTGATTTTTTGAGTTATGTTTTGTTCTTTTGATTGATGGCAAAGAAAAAATTATAAATAAACTGCATTTGATGAAGTTTCACTAAATTGGGTTTTAAAAAAAGTTGAAAGATGTAAAAGAGCAACCACTAATTTGGATCGAAGTCAACACATATAAAGTGTTATTGTTAAAATAATTTAATTAGGGCTCTTATTTTTTATTTTTCTCTTTAATGAAATATGTTTCATAAGCTTAGAATTGATTCTGATTTCGAGTATTGGGAATCAAACAACTTCAAAGTGAATTAGATTTCGATTTCAAGCTATTCCAATTTGTATTCTATCACATTTCAATTTTGTTTCCGCTTCTAATTCTAAAGTTTGAATAAAAAAATCAAATGCCACCTAAGGTGAATTATCACCACACCGACATTATATCACTGATGGTGTTTTGAGATTCAATTAGGCTAGTTAAAATATTTGAAAAATAGAGGAGGTGAGTAAGTGTTGGTTAGTTGGCTACACTCTAATAGCAAAATTAGTAAAGAATCTTAAGATAAGAAGGATGAATGTATTAGAGTTTAAGAGCTTTAGAGATACCTTTATATAGCATACCATTTGAGATAGGCAGTGCGACCTCTGATCTTACATGCAGTGGTGGTACCAGATTCTTTCGATGGTGGGGTAGAATTTCCTTAAAAAAATTTCTGGCCGGTGAACAAAGATTTCCAATCGATGAACAAAAATTTCCGATGGGCCAACAAACCTGAATTAATTCAATTCAATTCAATAACAACACAATTAAATTAATCCAAACAACAATTTCATTTGAAAGATCAGTCTTAATCTAAACAACAACACAATCAAATTAATCCAAACAATTCAATACACATGACATACTAACAATTAATTTTTTCTAATCGATGGAGACAATGAAGTACTAGTAACATGAGAAGTTTTGATAGGTTTCAAATAGTTTTTGTGAGATGCCAACTTTTGAAAACACTGCAAAATGTCGTCTTCATTAATGCTAATGAATATCTTTTTTTTAATGTAATACAATAAGCAATCTGACAGTAACTCATCGCCCAGCCTGTTGCACAGATCAGTCTTCACAATATTCAAACTTATCAATTGAAACCCAAAAATAATAATACACAATCAATTTATCAATTCAAACGTATCAATTAGTGCTAAATTTCAAACTCAATCAATACCTCAATTTATCAATTCAAACCTAATTTATCAATTTATCAATTCAAACCTAATTTATCAATTCAAATCTAAAAGTAACAACACAAATATACAATCAATTTATCAATTAATGCCTCAATTTATCAATTCAAACCTAACTTCACAAATATTTTACTTTAAAACCTAATTGAAATCAAACCTAAATAAATTAGAAACCTAAACATTTAAATTTAAAACTAACAGGATAAGAAGCAAAGACAGAAGAGATGGAGCGGAGTGAACGCAAAACGGCGATCGGCTAAGGTGGAGGAAAGTGTCGTCGGTAGGAGCAACAGGCGGTGGTGGCAGGAGCACAACATCGTTTTACCCTAGCATTTAAAAAAAGATTTAAAACAGATTTTCTTTTTTAAATTTCCGGGGCAAATTAAAAAAAAATTATTTAATTTCCATCGTTTTGCCCTAAAAATTAAAAAAAAAAATAACCTGTTGATTAACAAGGACAATTCCCTATATATCAGCAGGCAAGGGGGGTGGCAGCTGAAGGGAGGCCGCCAGAAGCCCCCTACTTAGGGGTTTTCCGGCGACTGGGGGGTCAGTTACCCCTCTGTGATCCCCCTCAGCACCACCTCTACTTACATGTGTCATGTGTGTGGTGAAGATGAGTTTTTCCACAACAATAGTTTTGACAACTAGCGAGGCTTCTCATATTCTCATAAGTGCGAGTGATGATATATATCCGTATATTGGCTTATTTTAATGAATTAGTTACAATTTGGGTCTTCCACATGTGTAGTGAATATATGTTTGTATCTTGGCTCATTTTTGTGAGCAAACTATGATCTGAACTGTCCACCTTTACAATGGATGTCGGTTTGTATCTTGGATCTTCTTGATGAGCAAATTATGATCTAATCCATCCACATGTAGAGGGATACATGAATATATTTGGCTATGTTATGAGAAATAATGGGATTTATGTGTGACTTGGGCATCTACACTGCTCTAATGCCAGAACTTAGGTTTTCTGATCTCCAATTTTGCTTGGAACAAGGGCTTTAAATATGTTATTTTTGAAGTTGACTCTAAAAATATTGTGAACCTCATGCATCGGAGTTGAGTTAACCCATCTTTATATTTGGTTAATCCGACAATGTTTGGGGATAAGGAATAGATACTGATAGACCCGTATTACGCATATTTGTTAGGAAGCTAAGGTGACAATTGATTGGATGACAAATTACCCCAAACTTAGTCTTTAGAGATTCACGAGTATGAATTGCCTCCTCCAATCATTCAGAATATTCTTTTAAGATAGATATAATTTTAAACTCTCCTAGCTTGTGTGGTAGCTTTAATTTCTTTAGGTAGTTTTTGTCTTTGGGTGCATGCCCTCCTCCTTACCAAACAATAAAAATAAAATAAATAAATAATAAATAAACTAAATGGTTAAGCTAAACGGCGTAGTTTCATAATGGACTCCACTCTTTGAGGGATTCTGCTTAGAAATAACTGCAGGTGAAGCGCCGTGATTATTACTATTAGAGTGTGAAAAAAGCAGAGAAATGATAGCAGCTGTTAAACTGGCACCATCGTCATCTTCTAGAATTTTCACTTCTGCCTTTCCTCTTCTGCGTACTTCCCTTCCTTCTCTCTCCGCTTCCCGTTCTCAAGTTCGTGCAATGGCGGACTCGGCTTCTGCTCCATTCAAGAAAATCCAAATTCACAGAGACGATACTGTAAGGATTCGATTTTCTTTATTCCGAATTAGTTTCTGCTGTTTTTAGCTTTTTGATAGGATTTGGTTAAGGGTTTCTGAGGGAATTTTATGGTCAACGATGTGATTGGGCTTAATTCTGATGGAAACAAGCAGATTTTGAACTCTTCTTTTACCGCGTTGTTTAAGACGCGATTGATTATCTTTTCGACGTTTTGAAATGAATTGTTATCAACTGACTTGCTAATAGACTATGTTGAACTGTGATTTCATTTTCTGCAATGTGTCGTTTCTGAGTACTTGAGTTGCGTAAGTTGTACACTAAATTGCAGTTTTCTACATAAGATGAATCCTTTGAGTGAGAAAACAGTAAAACTGAAATTTTGTAGGCACAGATTCAAGCCAGTTGGGTTAACTAATTCTAATTTATAATCTCATTTCTTAATTTTGGAATCAGACATTTGATGCTTATGTGGTTGGCAAAGAAGATGCTCCTGGTATTGTTGTGGTTCAAGAGTGGTGGGGTGTGGATTTTGAGATCAAGAATCATGCTGTGAAAATCTCCCAGTTGGAGCCTGGATTTAAGGCACTTATCCCTGAGTAAGCATCTATTATTTATTGTACTCATGGCAATGTTTTGATTTATTCTACCTATTCATGCTAGGTTTTGATTCATCTCAATGCTCATATTCTTCTTGGTGTGTTTCAGTTTGTACCGAGGGAAGGTTGGTTTGGAAGTTGCTGAAGCTCAACATTTAATGGATGGTCTTGATTGGCAAGGTGCAGTTAAGGATATCCGTGCTTCAGTTAATTGGCTCAAGGCCAATGGTTCAAAGAAGGTTTTGCACGCCTAATTCTTTTAAATTGGAATGATTACTTGTTAAATCTTTTTTTCTTTTTTTTTTTTTTTGGTCAATTACTTGACTCTGGTATAAAATTGTACTTATTTGGTTCAACTTATTGCTGTATTGTGCTAATGCTTTTGAATGATGTTATGAGGTACTATCTTTTATTTTTAAACCCTAAGCTGGAATTTTGTATATCATTCAGTTTTATGAATTCACCAGCTTTGCATCTTGCACTTTTAGTCAATGGTCTTGTGGAACAAAACTACACAATCATTGAAAAAGGTTGTTTTGGTGTTTACTTAAAAAAGGAGGAGGAAGGGTGGGGGGGGGGGAAGCAAGTCTGTCGTGAACAGTTCAGTAATTAGTTACTCTACTTTAATCTTGACTTAAATGTTCTTAATTATACCTTTAACATCATCTTAACCAGATGATTTTGATCTCAAAAGTGCTAAATGACTCTTTTAGTATTTTCATATTCTTAACATTCTTAGAGGATGAGAAGATTTTTTTTTTTTTTTGAATAGAAAGGTGACTCTTTTGGTGTTTGTTGTAATTATCTAATCCTCTTCTAGCGACAGTTCGTTGAATTTTATCTTTATTTCATATGTTTTTCCGTGAATCTTTTTATAATTCAACATTCTGAGAATTGAGAATGGTTAATTGATAGTATACTAACTCGATAAAGTTCAATTATTTTTTTCCTAGTAATCATGTAGCATATTGTTACAGGTAGGGGTAACTGGATTTTGCATGGGAGGTGCACTTTCTATTGCAAGTTCTGTTTTGGTTCCTGAAGTTGATGCTGTTGTCGCATTTTATGGTGTTCCTTCATCAGAACTTGCAGATCCTGCCCAGGCTAAGGCACCTGTCCAAGCTCATTTTGGTGAACTAGATAATTTTGTTGGATTTTCAGATGTTACGGTATGGCATTCAAAGTTTTTTTACTTTACTGTAGCAATGCTTATTTTTAGAATTTATTTGTTAAAGGCTGAAGTTGTTCTAGAGCACTTCTGCAACTCAATTTTGTTCCTTATCAAATATATAATTCAGGGTAAATAATTGTATGAGTCAGATTTTTACGTATTACACTAGGTAGTCCTTATATTTTCAAAAATATATTATAGAGTCCCGGAGTCTTATTTACTTCAACTCTTTAGTCCTTACATCAACTTTTTTTTTTTTTAGTCAAAGAATAAATATTGTTAAACACTTTTAAATTTAGATAATATGCCAAAATTGCCTTTACCCATGTTTGTGCTCATTCCATCAAATTTTATGTGTATATCTTCATAGATTTTGTTTTGCATCTCTAGCACAAAATCAAAAAAAGAAAAATTGACTTTTCCTAAATATGAGTCATTTCATGGATATACTGTTCTTCTTCCTCCATTTTTATGAGTTGCATCTGTGAATAGTCTCTAATATTCTTTCAATTAGATTTTTTTAACATTGAAAAAATGTTTAAGCATATGGAAGGACTAAACAATTCAGTGAAATAAAACTTAGGGATTCCATAATGTGTTTTGAAAACATGAGGACTGGTTTGTGTAATATGTCCTAGGGACTAATAGATTATTTACCCTATAAATTTTTCAGCTTCATTTGACCAAGTAACTCATCAAGTACTTGTATGTGGGCTTGATTCCTGCATGGAATCTTTGATGCATATCTTTATTGTATCAGCTGAATTATAGAGAAAATCATCAAATATCAAAGTATTTAATTAATCAGATTTTTATCCAACTCACTTTTAGTGACTGCAAAAACTTGATCTCAATTATAGCTGATTTAAGTTATCTTCATCCTGGCTATTGCATGCTTTGTCTTTTTGAGTTTTTTCATGCTTCTGTTTTTATTGTTCTAATTAAGTCACTGAAATATAATGGTTTATATCAAACTGAGGCAGTTTGGACTAGTTAGATTTCACCAGGTGAGGGGTCTATGGTGGCAGAACTTTAGTTGGAAGGTCTTTGTTATGTACTCCCCGTTTGGGATCTAGTTACAGGACCCTGTACCCGAATATTATCTAAGGTGGGCTTTTTTCCTACCTTTACCTATTGAATTAGGTTAGAGCTTATTAGAGGAAATCTATACCTCTTAGGTTTAATTGGATTTTTGTCTGCTCCTTGAATAGAGAACACAAAATAACAATTGTAATTCTAAAGCAACAACTGCATCTATGCAGTAAAACATAAACTGAGATTAAATATAACTAGCTATAATTAATTCAACTTTCTTCTTGGCCCATAGGCCATAAGTGAAACACTCATAGACCTGCACACATTTGGATCCGACAATGTAACAGTCTCTTGTGATCCCTTGCTCCGCTTGAGTCGTCATAAGGTAAATGTCTTCAACGAGTATGGTGATGATGGATGTTAATCGTATATAAATTAGTAGTTATATAAGGTAAATGTCTTCAACCAGTTTGAAAGCTTACCTGTAGAAGGTTGTCTAACGATGCAACTGCTTATCTCTTTCCCCCCATGTGTAGTGTAGTTGAATAGTTTTAGGTTTTTGTCTTCCATCGTAGTATGTTTGATATAGCCAACATGGATTGTTACAGTAAGTATGAATTATTGATTGAATGTTTATATTTTGTAAATCTTTTTGGGTCCATTGCCCTCTTGGACGATAAGGAAATGCAGTAGAGAAACTGTTTACGGAATGAGTAGTATTTTCACGTACACATAGGTCCCCAGTTGATCTATATATACTATAGATCAACTGCTAGGCTCTAGGAAGGAACTAATACAATTAGCAATCATGTGGTTGAATGTTAATTTGTCAGGCTGCCAAGGGTTTGGAAGAAAAGTTGAAAGCAGCAGGAGTTCCTTATGAGGTGCACATTTATCCTGGAAATGCACATGCTTTCATGAACAGGTCTGCAGAGGGTGTGAAGAGGAGGAAAAGTATGGGAATGCCAGATGAGGATGAAGCTGCTGTTGAGCTCGCATGGTCTCGCTTTAAATCATGGATGACCCGCTACCTATCTGCATAAATGATTTGCAAGCTTGAATACATTGGAGTTATTGGCTGCACACATGCCAGTGTGAGTAGTATAACATGTTCAGCATGACTATGTTGAAAGGTTTAGGTATATTTCTGAGAAATTTTGGATGCAAATATTAGAAGTTTGTGATGTTTCTGAACTAAAATACTTCTCTTTGAATAAAAGATGTTTATCATCTGACTACGTTCTTCTCTAGGGCACCCTTTTCATTTTGTTTGAGGTCTTGTTTTTGCGAAATTTGAAATCTTAGAGGAATCTCCTAGTTATTGCAGATTGAGATGAACATTATTGGGCATTGCATATAATTAAAGTTCAGTTTTTCGCATTCGTTTTTTTTCAGCTAAGATTGAGCAAATTTTGGTAAAAGATCCAGACAAATAAACGTAAGTTCTGAACTTCATTTGATTCGACTATTCTGATGTTTTTTTGTTTTGGTCAATGTCCACAAGTGCGTAACTGGGTTTATCTTGACTTTAGAATTTCGGGTTTTTTTTATTTTTTATTTTTTTTTAGTATAAAAAATTATTCTGCCAAAAAGTTAATATAGGAGTAATATCTACAATTTATCATCATATGTAAATCAATCGCATCAAATTTTACTATAAAACAATTTTATGGCACCAACAATCCATATGCAACAATTATTAATTATGTGTATTATTGCAACCTAAGGGTTAGGTTTTCCAAATGGACTTGGCAAAAGTTAGTAGCCGAAGGTAAAATGATCTGCCAAACGAGGAGCATAGTAACAAATAATAAAAGCAAAATCATCAACTATCAAACACACTTCACAGAAGAGACTACAAACACATGCAAGTCTTGTCTTTGTTTTTCTTATTTCTCATAGTTATTAAGCGCTCAAGCCCTGTTTAGTTATTATTTTTAAATTCCTTAATTGTTTTATCCTTGATCATTTTCATTCCTGTAATTTAAACATTTTCTTTCAAATCGATAAAAAGAAAAAGGAAGCCATTTCTAAACTAGAAAACTTGAAAGTAGTACCAAACCTAGGAAGATTCTTGATTTATAGTCCCTATCTTCATATTTTCATGATGAGGAAAATAAAGTGATTATTTTATCTACGTTTTTCTGCAAATTTTCAATACGCAATAATTTATAAATGAGAAAGCTGAAAGCTTTGTAGGGCATGATTCATGAGATGAGCAAATTGGTTGGTTTATCTAAAATTTCATGTGTGTTCGAAAATAGACTTCAACTAATCCCTTTGACATAACAATAGCTACTAACTCTATATTTCAATTCAAATAAAACAAATTAATAATTGTCCATATATGTATCTTATCTTTTGTAGCTACCTATTCTACAAGAGGTTTTGATCACTAATTAAGGATCTAATTTCTCATTTTTCACACTATTATTAGGTTAAATTAAAAAAAAAAAAAAAAACCTTCTGATTTCACTTTTTTGCGAATAAAGGACTGTGATTTTTTTTTTTAAACAAAAAGAGAATTGTATTTTAAAATGTTAACAAAAAGATGATACCTAAAACTAAATCAGAACATCACATAGGGTGTTTTTATTCATTCTGAACTTAAATTTTTCAAGTTAGTTAATGAAAATACAATAGATTTTAATGATAAATTTTAAAAATTTTCGAAAAACGTAAATATTTTTCTAAATTAAATAATGATAATTAATTTAAAAAAATCATAACAAATTGAAACAATTTTGAAAAATATTCAAATCTTGATTTTAAATTTTTAAATAATATGCATAAATTATTGAAATGCTAAAATAACCAAAAATACCTTCCGCTATATCATCATTTTTGACGTAAAATATTAGTTGTTCTTTTTTTGTTACTATTTTAAAACACAATTCACCTTTTGTAACAAAAAACCACGGTTTTTTATTTGTAAAAAAGTGAAACCACAAGGTTTTATTTTGTAATTTGCCCTTATGATTATTATTATGGGTTGATTCGGCAAATGTGAACACTAAACATTATGCCGGCGTTCTTTTTTTTTTTTTTTTTTTTTTAATATAATGGCTACAATTTTTCAATATTTTTTAGCTTAATAATGTCATGAATACATAATAAAATTATACTCATATGTTCCGTGTCTTAATTATATAGTGGTATCACTTTGACATCCTCTCCAATAGGTTGGTTGTTCTGAACGTATAAAAATACGAAGGAAAAAAAAAAAAATCTAAGTTCAGTAATTAAAGATATGCTCTTCGTATCAACTTGAAAGGGTTGGACTTGACGGTATGAGTGATTATATATGTGGAGTTGGACCCATATAACACAAAATCAGTTGACTTATGTTATAAATGATCACATATGTTGGCGTGGATCCATGTAATATAAAACCAATTAATTGGCTTGTCTCAATCTACTCCACTCATATACCATTCTATATTCTTATTTATTTCTAATATGGAATCTTTAACACTCTCCTTGTCATTTGTCAAACATCCTTTGGCATATCTCTTTTGAAGTCTAAGGTTGTAAACATGTTTAGTCTTCTCCACTAGTCTAAACTCCATCAGATCTAAAATTCGAGCATAAGATCTTTCAGATATCAAATATTCTTCTATTCTGATACCATGAAAAGACTCTATAGAGCTTGAGAATATTATGTTAATCTACTACATGAGTGAACACATATATAAAGTTGGACTCATATAATATAAAACTAATTTGCTTATATTAAGATCTAGTATACACTTCTTATATACCAAACTTTATTCCTATTTATTTACAATGTTAGGTTTCTAACACATTTGAGAAATCTTTTAGAACTTTTTTGCCTAGTCTTCTAATTATCTAAAACTATGGGTTTTTTTTTCAATGTTTTTAATTATATTTTACACATATCTCATGATTTTGTTGAGAATTATCATCTTTTTTCTTGAGCTTACATAAATTACCATTTTTTTTAATTCCAAAGAACAAACAAAATATGAATAATAGTCACATCCACATCTTTCAAAAACAGATAAAAACATTGTCTAAACCAATTAAAAATCATCACATACATAAACACAATATCTCAAATACGGTATACTATTAATAAAAAAAATCGAAAATGTATGATAAATGTTTCATCCATGTATCATACGAGAAAAACACTAAAAAAAAAAAGCATGAAAGAACATAGAATAATGTAGAAAAATATTTTTTTTTTTAAATGCTACAAAATCACAAAAGAAATGAGAAAAATGAAATAAAAAGAAAAATTAATGAAGAAAAACGTTGAAAAAATTTCAAAAAGAAAATATATGTTTTAGAAATAATAACTAGCTTATGCCCAGTGTCATACACAGATTATTTATATGAATAGGGAATACGACTCGTTATAATCCAGATCATTTATATATGACTCCAAGAAAAGGAATAAAAATGAGATAAGATGCAATTTGAAATTAAAGAAGAGAAAGAAATCTACTAAACATTATCAAGATTCAACCCAAAATCAATTTCACTTAAACGTGTCTTACTTTGCATGTGCATAGGAAGAAACCATATCACCTGTTAGCAACTTACTGTCTTAAGATAATATCTAACACTATTTGATAATCTTGAAGTGTTTAATGCCTTAACTCTTCTGATAGGATTTGGCAATATCTTTTTGTTTTCTAATGTAAATGTCTTTGACTTGAAAAGAACTTTTTAATCTCTCGATTAGTTGTTACATACCCCATCATCATACATTCACTGTGAAATTGCAACATCAAAAACATATACCGCTAGTCAATTGAATTACATAATTTAAAACATACTTGACTATTTGAACTAATTTATCCTAGTGCACCGTCAGACAAGTGAACAATTATATACATTGTGTATTGTATAATTGAATTACATAATTTAAAATTTTTTTGTTTTATTTTGTAGAAAAAAAAAAAAAAAAGAATCACTGATCCCTTGTATAGAGGCTTTTCTCACACCATTAGAAGCTAAATTTTCACTATCACATTCTAATGACTACGTTTGGTAAAGCATGTCATTACTTGTCTTTCAATACTGTAACAGATTTTCCTCCGAAAGTCCAACCATCTGAATACAAGTTTCTTGGCCTTTGATATATGAGTATCCACATAATATCGACACGTGGTTTTATTATCTACTGCTTTATGTAATATATAGATTAGCGTGATTGTTACAATATAAATGTGGTTTAAAATTAATAGTATTTGATGGAATAATTACTAAAAACATTACATTTAGTAATTTCCCTATTTTGTACGTTTTTTCCCTATAATTGTTGTCTAGCATGATCAATTCCAAATGCAAACTTTTAGCTATTATTTAATTTAATGTAGTTAGGTTGACAATGAATTATGGGCCGATCTTTCCTTTTTTTTTTTTTTTAAGCCCACATTTGATCTAATTTAATTGCTATTGGATTAATTAGAGGTGTATTATAGACCAACATCACCCTTTTGCTTTTAAAAAACACATTTCCATCTTTTCTTCTCTGATATATATATATATATATATATTGTCGGTCATTAAAGTGTCTTAATTTGAATATCCATAGAAACACGTTTGAACTTTGACAATATTTGCTTCATTATTGTCATTGACTCTCCTCCCTTTACAGCAAAGAGTCTAACTAATTTCAGAACAAGAATTAAAGCTGCATATATAATTTATAATTGCTTTAAAATAATGCATAATTTATCAAAAAGAAAAAAAAAATACACATTCAGTTTGAGGAATACACAATTTAATTTAATGTGAGTAAGCATATTGATTATCTTGACCTGCAACTTTTAATTGAGAATTTAAAATGCAAACAAAACGCAATATTTTATTCAATTGAAAATATAATTAATATTGCATTAACATGTAGCATGAAAAAGGAATAATAAATATCCCAAAATATGATCTCCCCATTGAAGCTACACAGCTAGAACGTTTGTTTATAATCTTTTGAAAGCTGAAGCAACCTCCAAAATAAAATAAAAAAGGAGATTTTTTTTTTTAATTAAATTAATTTTAAATTAGTTGTCAAATTGTAAATCGACTGGATGTATATCAGCTACTACATTAAAATAAAAAGAAGTGTTGAAAACGATGCCTTAACTTGAGGGTTAAAGCAAACACGTTGGTGCCTTATTTCTCAACAAGAGAATTAAATTTGTGTCAAAACATTTCCAAAAAAAAAAAATTGTGTGGAAAGTATCTTTCTAACTTAAATTATTTTTTTAGCAGTACTCAAATCTGTGACAATTATATAATATAGAGTACAAAGTTGAATTGACATCTACTTCTAAGCAAACCCATTTTTATACTAATTTTCTTTTTAATGATAATCATATAAAATCTTTTATAATATGGTCTGTTTAGCCCTCAAGTTGGACGAATTAATTGTAATAAATTTGAAGTTTGTTTATTGATTTAAAAGAGCTTACAGGTGTGTGCATTATCGTAAGCATAATCTCAGTTGTTTTAATTTTTATATAGATGCATTTCAGTTAAGTTGAAAGTTTGAACAAATTCATTCAGGAAATAAATTGATTCGTTATTTGCTGCTCTGCTTGATTTCTTTAATTGATACATTAATCCATCATTATATATTTTATATTAGACTGCGATCACATATGGAAAGCACCATACGTGGCATTTTTATGTCATACTCTGAATGCTGATTGAAGAAAGACTTTGATACGAGATTATATTTTAGGACACGAGTTTATGATCGGTTTTGACAAAGTCCTTATTCCTAAATAGGATTCGTGAACCCGATCTCTTAACAACTTTTACAAAAGCTATCATAATATCATGTAACGGTCGAGACTATTATGGAACTATTTAAATCCTTGTATGGACTTAAACAAACACCTCATACTTGGAATCGTTGTTTGTCAATAGCCTTGGTTCGCATAGCCTTGTTTATTGTCTGTTGATGACTTCTTGTTAATGGGAAGCAATGTTGGGTTTCTTCGTAAGGTTATTTCTACCTTACAATCGGAGTTTGCAGTAAAGGATTTGGGTCGTCTTCATTATTTTCTGGGCATTGAAGCTTTGTTGGCACCCCAATGGTTTATTTTTACATCAACAAAAGTATGTGACTGATTTGTTGACTCGGACTAATATGTCTTCTTGTGGACCCATGGTCACTCCTATTGTTCCTGTCAAAAAGTTTAAGCTAATAGGGAAGATGCAATTATAACTTTTATTATTATCTCTGATACTCTTCCGCACACGAATGCCCCTTGGGCTTAAAGTGTGTACAACACATGCCCATTTTTTCATGTGTTGAATTTTAATAAACAAATAAAACTGTCAGGATTCGAACTCTCAACCTCTAGATTTAAGTGGCTCTGATACCATGTTATGGAACCATTTAACTCAAAAACTTAAAGATGATAGGTAAGGTCCAATTATAGCTTTTAACAAAGACCATTACTTATCAATGACATTAATGACCATGACAGTTATATTCACATCTATATAAAGGTCATCCCAGAAGAGTAAAGGGATCTCATTCTCTCATTCATACTCTCTCTTATAGTCCACGTGCTGACTTCAATGTCAAAGTCTCCCTGTTAGGGATTTACCTTACTCTTTCCTCTTAACTTTGCGGATTGTTCAATTGAGGCTTGTCCAACAATTCCAACGTGGATATCAAACTCTATTCTGAAAAAATCCAAATATATAAATGCGTGTGTGTTCGCGCTCTTGAGAATGATGCTTAGTTTGCACCCGTAAAAACTAATTATTACACAACAAAAACAAACCGGTGAAAAGAAAATAAGCAAACACTAAAGCAGACTAGATATATATGGGGAAATAAGCTAGTTTGCCCCTTTTTTGTCTTAATTTGACAAAATATCACAATTATATATTGCATTTTTCAAAATTAAAATACCAATTTTTCAAGTGTTATTTCGAATATATGATCAGAATTGTGCGTTTAGCTCAGTGGTTAAAGTTCTTCATTCATTAGTAACGTGTTACATTTTTTTTTCCTCTTTTATTTTTTGAGTGTCACCCTTGATTTCAGGGTATCATATATGTGATACTTTGAATGTACAACCCCAATTATCATTATAATTAAGCCTAATACAACTGTCACCCCCTAAAGTTAGCACCAATCGTCCACTATTACCTCAAACTTAAGGAATGTCCAGTTTGCTTCCTCAACTTGGCAAAATCGATCCACTTTACCCCCCTAAAATCTGAAGTGAATTGTTTGCAAACTATTTTTTTCTTCTAATTTCTTTAAATTTCAGGTGTTGCAAACTAATTTTTTCTTCTAATTTATTCGAATCCATTGTCATCACCGTCGTCGCCCTTCGATCTATTACTATTGGAGTTCTATTGCTGTTGGATTTTTGCTGCTATCAGAGAATTTACGTCTTGTTGCCATCACTAATGGAGTTTTCATTTTCATTATTTCAATCAATCAGTTGAGGAGAAAAAAAATAGAAAAGCAGGCATTTTCCAAGCTTAAATGGAAAGTTTTACATAAATTAATGAATGATCTTCTTTTGAAGATCTTTGTTCGAAATTTCTCACACATGCTTGCTTTGAAAAGGCCAATCAATTATTACTTGTTGGATATCCCCTAGTCCCGAGGCATTGGTCCTTGTATTTGTATTGTACATGTATTGGATATATGTATTATACATGGTGTGTCATTAAATAAAAGCATTAATCTGTTTATTACATATCTTGTGCTATGTGTTAAATAGAGTATCCAATGGACATATCCATATTCATGTTGTCAAATGTCATACACTTGGCAGTAAGACCATAGATAGGGAAAACGATATGACCATAAAGGGATCCGTAGTCTGTTCCAATTATAGGAATGAATGAAACTAGAGATTATCATTAGCCTGGTTGTATGGCGGTGTCTTACCAGCCATTGGACATGGGATGTCAACCAGGTTAATTGGTACATGCAAAGGGGCATGGTACTGGATAGATCTGCTAAACGAGAAATCCACATGGTATAGTATCGCAAGTGATTCTCATGTGGTACTTGTATGGATCCTTTGACCTGACCATATGATGGTGCTGCATATGAAGTGGCATACTTTGGTGTACGCCTAACGGGCCTTTAAAAGGATGCCAAGTATGGGTACGTTCGGGTATGTCAGTGAACATGGCAGTGCTATAGATATGCAGAAGGGAATGTCACTCAGTAGCCCACTGAAAAGATATCACTGGCCTCTTGATGAATGCAACTAATAAGAGTGTGGCCACACCCAAACAAGTTGGATCTTGTTTGTGAGCATCGGTTCATTCGGGATCAAGTAAATGTTCGGAAACAATAGAGGTGATCATACCATGCCTCTGTGTTGGACATCGATATCGATGACATGGGATATACAAGTTTAAACTACAGGGTTATGATTTCAGTTGGACTGCTATCTCCATCTTAATTGGGGATTGTATGTTGTATATGCCCTAGTCCCAAGGCTTTAGACCTTGTATTTGTATTGTACATTTATTAGATTTATGTATTAAATCTATTATACACATTTTGTGTCATTAATAAAGGCATTAATTCATTTATTATATATATCTTGTGCAATATCTTAAATGAAGTATCCAATGGACATATCCATATCCATGATGACAAGTGTCATGTACTTGACAGTAAGACCATGGATAGGGAAAACGATATGACCATAAAAAGATTCGTAGTCTGTTCTAGTCATGTGAATGAATGGAACTAGAGACTATCATTAACCTGGTTGTATTGCGGTGTCTTACCGGTCATTGGACATGGGATGTCAACCAAGTTAATAGGTACATGCAAAAAGGGCATGGTACTGGATAGATCCACTGAACGAGAAATCCACATGGTATAATATCACAAGTGATTCTCGTGTAGTACTTGTATGGATTCTTTGATCTGACCATATGATGGTGTTGTATGCGAGGTCGTATACTTAGGGGTATGCCTAAAGGGCCTATAATAGGGTGCCAAGTATGGGTACTTTCGGGTATGTCACTAAACATGGCAATACTATGGATATGCAGAAGGGATTTGTCACTCATTAGTCCACTGAGAAGATATCACCGGTCTCTTGATGAATGTGACTGATAAGAGTGTGGCTACACCCAAATAAGTTGGAAATTGTTTGTGAGCATTAGTACATTCGGGATCAAGTTACTGTCCGGACACAAAAGAGGGTGATCAATCCATGCCTCTGTGTTGGACACCGATATCAATGACATGGGATATACAAGTTCAAACTACAGGGTTATGATTACAGTTGGACTGCCATCTCCATCTTAATTGAGGGCTGCAGTGGCTTGCTAGAGCCCGCCTGTAGTCTGTGGGCCATAGGCCCACTGCCAACATAAAGATGAGCCCACGGGATCATACACATTGAACGTCTGAACATTGACTTAAGGAATCACCTGTATACTTGGAGTATACGTACTGGAGAGAGAGGATTATATTAATTATATTATAAAGATCAGTTGGATTGATCATAATAATAAAATTAATATTAGTATTGGCACTCTCATAATTTATTCAATGAATTAATTTATGAGATTATTTCCTAGGTGGAAATATTTCATATGTATAGGTTTACATATGAATTTATTTTGTGAAGATCCAATTTTGATTTCATGGGTTAAATTAATTTATCAAATCAATTTTGATTAAATGTAAATAATATGTTACATGGTGTAATATATTATATACATGTTAAAATTAAAGTTGGATTTGAAATTAATTTGGACCAAGTGAATTAGAATGGATTTGGGCCTAAAAATAAGAGGGAAAGCTCACACAAAATAAAGCCAAAATGGGCCGAAATTTTAAATGAAAATTTCGGCCATATAGGGTTGAAATAACCCTATGCAATTCGGCAAAAGAGGGGAGAACAACCAGCCGAAAATTGCAGCCCCAAATCTCCCTCAAAGTTTTCGATTTCCAACGGTAGCATGGGTCGTGTTCCACAGGCGTTCGTGTACGTGAACGAGGAGGGAATCTACGTTGATTTCTGTAGCCATCTCTAGAAGAGATACTCCTTGTAAGAGTTTAATGTCTTCTTGATAAATTTTTGATTTTGCAATTTTCATCTCAATTGCTCCTGGGCACAGATTTGAGGAAATTATCGCGATCTTCCGCATTTATTCGGATGATTTCTGGTGAAAATCCCTACACTGTAGTGGCTTGCTAAAGGTCGCCAACAGTCTGTGAACCATAGGGCCATTGCCAACATAAAGACGGACCCATAGGATCGTACACATTTAACGGCTGAACTTAAACTAAAAGGATTTTGTGTGTACTTGGAGTATACACGCTGGAAAGAGAGAATTTTGTTAATTATATTATATAGATCAATTGGATTGATCAAAATGATTTAATTAATTTTTTATAGGCTTTCTCATAATTAATTCAATGAATTAATTTATGAGAATATTTCCTAGGTGGAAATATTTTGCATGTATAGGTTTACATGTATTTAATTTTATGTAAGTCTAATTTAATTCCTCGGTTAAATTAATAGGTCAAATTAATTTTAATTTAAATATATGTAATGTATTATTTGGTATAATACATAAACATACATGTTAAATTAAAGATACATTTGAAATTAAATAAAACCAAAAGAATTAAATGGGCTTGGGCCTTTATGTGATAAAGCCCACATAAAATTAAAATGGAAAGCTTATACATGGATAAGAAGATAAGTTGGACTTAGCTTCTTTTTATGCTCACAAGCTTGAAAATAGGATTTGGCTCCTTTTATGATCTTAAGGGGGAAAGTTGGACTTTGTTCCTTTTATGCTCATAAGGAGAAAAGTTTGACTTAGCTTCCTTTTATGATCATAAGCAGAAAAGTTGGACTTTTCTCCCTTTTATGATCATAAGGAGGTAAGTGAGACTAGTCTTTTTCATGCTTATAAGGAGAGAAAAGTTAGACTTGGCTCTCAAGGAAAATGGGTGAAGGAGAATGAGATGAGAAAGTGACCATATGGCATTGATGAAGAAACATTGAAAGGGGGCTTCTTGGTGAATGCTCATCTTCTTCTTCATCATCTTCTCTCTTGGTTTTTCCTTCCGCTAGCACGGATTTAAGTTCCATAGCCGTTTGTATACGTGACGGTGGAGGAAGTCAGTTTTGATTTCTGCAGCCATCTTTGAAAGAGATGTACCTGTAAGGATCTAAACTTCCTTTTAATGTTTTGGTTTTTTAATTTCTACTTCATTAGCTCCTAGGACCGGATTTGAGGAAATCAACGTGTATTTCTGCTTTTAACGGTTGATTTCTGGTGACAAATCCCAGCATTACTGCCATTTTTTGTTTCTTAATTCATTATATAAAATTAATTAGGGCATAAATCTTGAGTTAATTTGATCGTGGAGATATAATATGTTCAGGTTTTGCATATGATGGGTTACTGGGTAGAGGATCCAACTCAAGAAGCATTCAAGCTTCATCTTGCTAGACTTTCAGGTTTTTCCATGGTAAAGTGGGGAAGAAGAACACAATTTTTTTTAATTATTTTTTTTTTGCTGCCACATGTCAAGTTATGATTGGCTATTAGTTGGTTAACTTTTCAAAATAGACATGTGGCATTGGGTGTGATACACTCTTTCTTAGTTGTCTGGTTTAGTTGAATTCAAGTAGCAAAGTGGGTTAGTTTAGCCAAGTTGAGGGCGCAAACTGAACATTCCTTAACAAGTAGATGGTTCTCTTAGCGCCATAAGGTGTGTCTTGTCGCTAAGGGATTCACTCAACAACCTAGGATTGATTTCACAGAAACTTTCAGTCATGTGGTAAAGCCTACTATAATACAGCTTATATTAACTCTAGCCTTATCCTTTAGGTGGAATGTTTTGCAACTTGATGTTTCCAATGCCTTTTTGCAAGATGATCTTTGTGAGGAAGTTTACATGTCACAACCACCTGGTTTCATTGATCGAAGTGTCCTACTTTTGTGTGTAAGTTGTGTAAATCCCTTTACGACTTGAAACAATCGCCATATATGTGGCATGAAAAATTGACTACTACATTGCAAAGTTTTAATTTCCAAGGCTCTAAGACAAATAGTTCCTCGTACTTTTATTGTTTTTGGATCCATTAAGTTGTATTGATTTATATGAATGATCTATTGATTACTGGTAGTATTTGGCCTCTAATTGGGAAATAAGTACGGTTTCTCGAACATCATTTCTCTATCTGAAATCTTGGAAAATTCCATTATTTTTCTCGGTGTTGAAGCTACATGGAAGCCAAATTCTCTTTTGTTGTCCCAAACAAAATATATGAAGGCTATCTTGAAAAAGGCAAAGATGATAGAATGAAAGCCAATTACCAGCCGAACAAATCCGATAGTTAAATTGTTTTGTAGTGATGGTGATCCCTAGGGCTGTCAAAATGGGTGGTGACACGATAACACGATTCATTTAACACGGAATTTAACGAATTAGGGTTGGGTTTATGAGGGTTAGTGTCGGAAAAGGGTCGACACTTTTATGACACAAGATAAACAGGTTGAGTCACGAGTCAACCCATGAACCCGTATAACCTGTTTAACAAATTAGTAATTTTGACTAATATGAAGGTTAAAACTATCATTTGCACTTGAGAGCTGATAGTATAAATTTATTCTTTCTTCAATACTTCCAAACCCTTATTCATTGTGATTTAATGGATATTTTGTGGACTATACTAGGCTAGTAGCTATTATGGCTTTTGATATAGAAATTGCAGTTACGGAGGGACTGCATGAATGAGATGTAAAAGCTTCACCAGATATTGTTTAATTAGTAAAAATGCAGAAATTTAAACTAATTTTTACTTTCTATTGCCTATTTGCAAAGTTGCATGTTTAATTGAGTTGATGAATTTATGTTGATTTATTTTTAAAAGTGTAATTGTTATTTTTATAGATAATGTGGTTCAATATTGAATTGATCCATAAATAATCTATTTTTAAATAAATGGTTGAACATGTTAATAGTGTCAACCCGTTATAATATAGTGTCGTGTCCTGTCAACCCATTTAATATAGTGTTGACCTTATAAGTGTCACCAAACTGTGTCAACACGACACGTGAACCCATTTTGACAGCCCTAGTGATCCCTATGCTTATCCCCAGCATTATAGGAGCATTGTTGGTAGCCTTCAATACTTAACGTTTACACGTCTCGGTATAGCATTTGCAGTTAAATGTAATTTGCTTTATTTTCATAGGACTCTTGATTATGGCGTGTAACTTACTAATTCCTCAGTTTCTAAAGTACATTGCTTTTCTGATGCTGACTGGGGGCCTCTTGGGATGACAAAAAATCTACTCGTGGGTACGCTGTGTTTCTCGGTTCTTGTTTACTTTATTGGTCCTCATGCAAACAACGAGTTGTTTCTCATTCTTCCACTGAGGCTTAACACCGTGCGATTGCGTCTGCCACTTCTGAAATTAGCTGGGTCTCTATGTTTATGCGTGAAATTGGCTTTCCTCTTCAAAAGCCTCTAATGTTATGGTGTGAAAATCTTAGTACAATTAATCTTTCGGCAAATCATGTGCTTCACAATCAAAGTAAGCACTTAGAAATTGACTTTTATTTTGTTCGTGACAAGGTTCATTCCAAGTCTCTTATGGTACGATACATCTCTGTCATGGATCAAACAGTTGATGTTTTTTACCAAACCTTTAGCCAAGGGATGGTTTCATTTGCTTCGTGACAAGCTGACAGTTCGTTCACTCCCTGTTTAGCTTAAGAGGGAGTGCAAGCAAAGGATATCTTCTCCAATAAGCTGATCTCCTAATTAGTGTTGGTTACCTCAATTGTAAATTTCTACACAATGGCTTTGTAATATTCCTATTGTGCAAAGGAATGGTGGGAATGGTGGGATTTCGTCTGGCCCTTACTTTATATATATTTGTATTGTTTAATGGAAAAGTACCAAAAAAAAAAAAAAACCCTGTGATTTGAATGATTTACAGATCAATGGCTGTGTTTTAAAACAATATAAAAGAATGATACGTGGTTTGACGATTTTACAGATTAAGGTTTATCATCCAACACACTCCCCTAAAACTCTTTTATCCTTCAAAATTTCACCTTAAATTTTTCAAGTTTGTTAATTAAAGTACAATGGACCTTGGTATGAAAGTTTGAAATTTTTTAGGAAGTGGGTTTATTTTTATTAATTAATAATGCAAAAAAATTTAAAAAATCATTAAAAAAAAGAAAATTTGCCAAACAATATCTAAATTTTTAAAACTTGTTATAAAGTTATTTTGTAGTATTCATATATTTTTTGGATATTTGTCAACAATTTTTTTATGTTTTATGATTTTTTTAATGATATTTTTTGCATTATTAAGTAATAAAAATATAATTACAATCCAAAAAAATTTCAAACTTTCACACCAAAGTCCATTGTACTTTAATTAAAAAACTTACAAATTTTGGATAATTTTCGCCAATTTATATATTTTCTATGATTTTTTTTTTGTATTATTAGTTAATAAAAATATACCTACTACCCGAAAAAATTCAAGCTTTCATACCAGAGTCTATTGTACTTTTATCAACAACTTGAAAAAATTTCAGGTAAAATTTTGAAGGATAAGAGATTTTTAAAGGAATATATTAGATGATAAATCCTTGATATGCAAAATCGTCAAACCACATGTCATGTTTTTATATCGTTTTGAAATACAATCCTTTATCTATAAACCGAGAAAATCACAAGGGTTTTTTTGTACTTTTTTTGTTGTTTAATTAATGAAAATTAGGGTTTGGCATAACCTCATAGGGATGAACGGACACCTAAAGGTGTGAAAGGTATAATGTAGATGGAATAGAAGAAATTAATTTAAAAGAAGGAAAAAGAAAATGTTAAAAATGGTGGGAAAAGATAAAGAAAGAAGCAGTGTAGTGGAAATGTAGAGTTAATTGAATCACGTTTTAGTCCTTTACAATTTATTTCCCATGCTCTCCAACTCAACCCTTTCCCTACTTTTCCACTCCCTTTTGCATTTATTTTTTTTACTTTTTGCTTTTTGGGATCAACCACAGACACTTCTCTGCTCCTTTTTTTTTTTTTTTTTATCACTCTTCCTATTTAAATTCATGCATCTCTTAATTGTTTTTTCTTTTTTTTTTTTTTTAAAGTACCATTACTTTTACTTATAATGCATGAAATTCAATTAACTCTATCATCAAATCAAATGTACTCCTTGAGCTCTACATAAACTACCAGAATGTACGACTTTACCCCAAAAAAAAAAAAAAAAAAAATTTGCTACCAAAAATATAAAAGTAATTGTGGTAGTTTTTGCCACCAATAAAAAATAGATTCTATAAATAATTAAAATAATTAGGAGTAAATTTGATATACACTGCAAGAAAGAACTCATATCATAAATAATTAAATTTAGAAAATAATTAGTAGTAGATTTAAATGTAAGCATGTTTTATTGAAGATGATTTTTGAGCTCTTAAAGAATTCAAAAAGTTCATTACTTAGAACAAGATGTGAACGTTTTTTTACCTCTATACGGTATCATACGCGACTTTCTTTTTTTTTTTTTTTTTTCTCCTTTAAAAAAAAATGATTATCAAAAACACATTGATTGATCAAAAAAGAAAGTAATTTTAAAAGAATATGGGATCTTCCATAGATATATCACATGCATAAAACACACATAACAGTAAGCACGATCTGTTTTGGTATGAATGCAAGTGAAATTACAGCAGAAGAAGAAGCTCAAAGACTGGAAATTAATTAATTAATTAATTAGTTAATTAGGTTAAAGAAGCATAATCCATTAAAATAAAATAAAGTAAAAAAAGAAGAAAGAAGAAGAAGAAGACTGGAAGGCTGAGTTTGACTTGTAATGAATATTTCAAAGAATGCGGCCCACTTCACTCGCTCTTGCATGCGGCTGCCCTTGTCTTGGAGTGTAGTTATTTAAGAGGGACTCTTCTATTATATTTTTATAATTTTTCCATATACTCTTAAAGAATTACTATGATTTATCTTAATTTGATTTATTATATTCACCTATCTCATACTTATTTTATAACTCCATCGGATTCATTTTAAAACCAGGTATCCATAATATTCATAACAAAAGTGTATCATTTTATCGTAAATATCATAAATAATAATAAAAATTATAATTGGGACTTAGCTATTAATTTGTTTAGATTCGATTTATTTATCCACAAAACTAATTTTTCAAGAGTCCATTTATACAACATGAATAAAATTACTCCTTTTTTGGCAACATTAAGCTAGGTTTATTGTGTTATCTTATCTTTTCCAGAAAATAAAAATTATTTTGGTGAAAAAAAAAATATTTCTGAATTTGAAGAATAATTTAGAACATCATTAATTATCACTCTGCAACTGGAAAAGCAATGTTTTAGTTTTGACAGTAAATATAAAGTTCAAATTTAAAAGTAATAATATATATATATACAGTCACTATACTTGAAAAATATTAGTAAAATAAATTATAGGTATCGACAATAAGACATGCAATTAAAATTTGATTTTATTCATTAAAAAAAAAAACATATAGTTTGGTTGATTTGCATATTAAGGGTTATGTTTCGAAACGTACAAAAGTATGACATGTGGTTTAACAATTTTGTAGATCAAGGTATCCAATACACTCTCTTAAAACTCACTTATCCTTTAAAATTTCACCTGAAATTTTTCAAATTTGTTGATTAAAGTACAATGGACTTTGTTGTGAAAGTTTGAAATTTTTTGAGAAGTGGGTATATTTTTATTAACCAATAATGCAAAAAATGAAAAAAAAAAATCACAAAAAAAAGAAAAATTTCTAAAAAATATCCAAATTTTTAAAACTTGTTGTAAATGTATTATGTAATATGCATATATTTTTCGGATATTTATCAACAATTTTTCTTTTTTTTATGATTTTTTAAATTTTTTTGCATTATTGATTAATAAAAATATACTCACATTTCAAAAAATTTCAAACTGTCACACCAAAGTCCATTATATTTTAGTTAACAAACTTCCAAATATTGGATATGTTTAAGCAATTTTTATATTTTCTATGATTTTTTTTATTTTTTGCATTATTAATTAATAAAAATATACCAACTATCCGAAAAATTTAAAAGAGCGTTTTAAGGGAATATATTGGATGATAAACTCTTGATCTGTAAAATCGTCAAACCACATATCATGTTTTTGTACTATTTTGAAACACAACCCTTTATTGGTAAACCAGACAAACTATAAGGTTTTTTTTGGAATTTTTTCCTTGAAAAAATGAGTTTATTTAACTATACATGCTGACAGTATTATATATACGAGTATGAATTAATTAAATTTTTATGAAGATAATGAATTAATTAACTAAACCTTAAAAAAGGAGTGTTATATTGTAATAGATTTATTGGACTCCAAAAAATTAAATTAATAACATCTAAGAATAGTTTTTATTATTATATTAAATTTCTGCTCATGCGAATGTCCATTGGACTTGAAATATATCCAACATAAACTTATTTTAATATGTGTTAAAATTTGATCAAACAAACGAAATTGTCAGGATTTAAACACTTGATTTCGTAGTTTAAGAAGCTCTAATACCATGTAATGGAATTATTCAACCACGAAAACTTAAACTAATAGATAAAGTCTAATAATATTTTATATTATTATCTCTGAAATTATTAAGATGCATCTTAATAAAAAGAAAAATCAAATACAATATCATAATGCCATGAATTTCACACTAAAGTTTGTCTTAAATAAAATAGAAATTAATAAATTCTTTTGAAAAAATAGTAATAGATGTGTGGGTTTACTTTAGACTAACATATGGTCAAGTCAAGAAAGAGGGAACAATAGACAGCAGTAAGGCATAAAAGCAAAGGTTATTGGGTTCACCCCAAGACGACGGTTAGGTTCAAAATTAGAATCGAGCCGTCCTACGTGTCAAAACAAGTCAAGAACAAAATATGGTCGTAGGCTCCACACAAGTCCAATATATGTAGGCCTGTGGGGCCCAGATGCGGGAACCCGTTGACCAAGACAACTCTTTTTCACAGAGGGAGAGGCGCCGGGCCAATAGGGGCGGTGAATTTTTGGAACGCGTCAATCTCATCTTTTAGGGTCCCACTTTTTACTAAATATTTCTCATCATAACCAAGTATCAAACGATTTTCCTTCTGTTGGGCCCCTCTTTTTCCTATGGTCCCACTGCCACCTGTCCCTTCTTTTTAGACTGATTTTCTCCCCAAAATCACCGATCTTTAGGACAACTTTTGGAATACCTCATCCACCCTGTGCTAACCATGAGCCAAACCAATTTTACAGTTTAGCCATTAACATTTTTATTTTAACATCTTGAATAATTATATTAAAATTTAAAATTTTATTTAAATAATTAATTATATATTAAATAATTAATTAACCATACATTGTCATTTTTCTATTAATTAGTCATGATTTTATTGACTTACCATAAATAATATAATGCGCCTAATATACTATAAAAACTTTTGTTTTTTTGGACATGATCAAGTGAGAATACTCACATTCAATATTTTTATACCGCACGTCATTTCATCCACATGATTAAAATAATCTTTTCGTCTTAAAAGAATAATTCGTATTAACTATTCACGTGACTTAAAAGGATATACTTAGTATAGTATAAGACAAATTTTCTCCCATAAGTTTTTTTTTTATATATAATTGGTTAATATATATAACTGGTTAATATATAGTTCCAAATAGCAATTAAAATAAACTTTTTATTTTAATATCAACATACATTAAATAAGAGCATATTGAGAAGCTAAAATTTCAGTAAAATTTTTAAAAAAATAGATAATATTGATTATTTTTTTTATGATGATATAGATTATTTTTCTGGACAGAGTACATAATTTATAGAGTAACAATTTGGCAAAAATTGTAAAAGCACAATTGAAAATAATAAAATTTAATCGTGGAAAATTAAGAATAATGAAAGGAATCTTTCAAAAATAATCAATCAATGGATGTTGTATGTGTATTTATATCAAATGACTTTTGACGATATTGCAAAAGAAATAATTTTTTTTGTCTTTTTGGTATAACTTAATTTGGGAGGCTCTAATTAATTTAGAGTTTAAAATGTATAAATAATTTTCATAGAAATATAAGAAATTTAGGGCATGCTTAAAATAAAATAATTTTAAATTTGGAATTCATCTATAAATAAATTGTAAGTTTCAACGAATTCCTATGATTGGTATAATATAATGTAAAAATATGGAATTCAATTGAATTTTATAGTTATATATTTGGAATTAAGTAAATTAATATATAGTCCAAAATTCCCTATTCTAATGAAACTGATTTGAGTACTAAAAAATTCATATCCATTATATAAGCTTATATAATGGCCTAAATATATTATTATTATTATTATTATTATTATTATTATATACTTGATCTTTTGAATCCAGAAAAAAATTATTCGCCATTATATGTAATTAATCGATACAAATTAAGAGTCTGTTTGGATCCCTGTTTTTCATGTGGTTTTTGTTGTTAAATACTGAACAACAGTTTTAGAGGTGTTCGGTTAGGTTTTACTTGTAATTGTTGATAATTTTTTAAGAAGGAAAAACTATTATTTCTAATTGGCAAATAAAACTTGTTTTTCAAAAAAAAAAAAAATTCATTGTATTTCATTTTTTCCATATTAGTTATTTCATATCCTAACAGTAAAAATTTATCATGGTTTTTACCAAACCCTAATTATTAATCAACAAACAATAACCAACATTATCAACATTAACTAGTAAACCGTAAACTGCATCAGTAAAGAAAAATAGTAGAACCAAACGAGTCATAACTTAATAAGAAATCAAACCTAAACTAAGCCATGCATGAATCAATTTAAACGTGTTAGCAGCATTTTTGAAGTATTTAGGGAGCAAATAAGCATAAGCTACTAGTAAAAAGAAAACGCAATGCAAATTTTTATGATAAAGTTAAATAATAAATGTTGCAGTAAGGGTATTATCGCCTTATGAACTTAAATTTTTAAAATATAGAATTCATTTGTAAAATTCACCAAATTTGATGGATTTTGGTTAATGTATTTCCAATAATTGAAATCCAATTTTTATTTCATTCCATTCCGAGTGAAAAAAATTAGAATTACAAATGAACTCCATAAAATTTTTTAAAATTCATTCAATCCAATTAGAATTTTTTAATTCATGTATGTCTTTTTTCAAATATATATATATTGGGATAATTGAATCCAGAGCTTAATCTGAGTTGAAATTCATTATCTTACCAAAAATAAATAAATAAATTAGATAATATGCACATGAATAATTAATATGGTTGATGGATAAGATTAAACATATTAAGTTACAACAGATTTAAAGTGTTGGTTTTGAGTATGTAATTGATTACGGAGAAAATTACCCATATATTTTTAGGTTGATAAATAAATACAAAAGTGTTTTTTCTTTTTACATGATAGAGCACTTAAATTTTTACATAATTATGATTTTGAGTTTTTTACTTTAAATACTTTTATTAAATTACATTTATGATATTTTTAGTAAATAAGTCATATTTTCTTATATGAATTCTAACTTCCATAACCAACAAATTTCTCTCTCACTTATTTACTACTTTTCTCTCTCTTCTTTTATAATTAAAAACTATTTTTTCATTTATCTTTTTATCCGTTCATTTTTTCATCATTCCGTTATAAACATTTTTTTTTGTTTTATTTTTCTTTTCGAAATGATGTCCATATTCATATATCTTTTTTTTTTCTTTTTTTTTTTATCTTTGTTTTTTGTATTAATATTGCACACAGTATAAAGCCGATAAAATCGTAGTATGATTGCAGTATAAAACCAGTATAATCGTAGTCTATTGCAATATAAAACTAATATAATTTTTGTATAAGTTGCAAAATATAATATTAGTATAACTATAATATATATATAGTATACAATCAGTTTTTATAAATTGTTTGCAAATATTAATGCCAAAAACGAAAACAAAAAAAAATGAAAAAAATATAAATGGAAATGGACCTCATTTCGAAAAGAAAAAAAATAAGAAAAAGATTCTAAAATGGAATAATGAAAAAACAGATATAGAGATAAATGAAGAAATTAGTTTTTAATTATATAAAAGGAAAGAGAAAAGTAGTGAATAAAAGAGGGAGAAAAGTGGAAATAAGGTAGAGAGTAAAAGTAGGGATAAAAGAGAGAAAAACTATTATTGTAATTAATATTTAACATAAAACATTTTTTAATATTTATTTTTTAAGATATCAATTGTGTAGTTTTTGAAATTATCGGTGTATTTTGTGTTGAAAGTCTTTAGTTATATTGATTTTTTTTTTTTCCTAACGGATTTTTTATTATATAAAAGGTTAACTCATCCAAAAATAGTTAATCAATTAAATAGTTTTCAGAAATAATTGGAGAAAAAGAAAGAGTATTAGTAGTAATGTATATATATTAAGTGAATGTAGATAAAGATCGAATGGAGCAAAACCTAGAGAGAGAAAAAGTAAGTCAATCTGCAAGGTTTCCAAATAAATAAATAACGAAAGAAAAGAAAAGAAAATCTAAAACATTAAAAAAAAAAAAAAGAAGTAAAAAAAAGCCTACTGTATGGTCATCTTCCTAAGTCTTAAAGCTCCCTTTTTATTGCCGAGTCCACTGCACCGTTTAAAGAAGATTGAAACAAATTCCTCTCTCTCTCTCTCTCTCGATTTATGGCCAGAGGAAGAAGTAGAATCTCCATTGATTCAGATCTCATCTCCACTACTTCTCATTGCTATATGATTCACAATCTTAAGCCACCTACTGTCCTCAATTCTTTCCCTGAAACTCCATCATTAATGGATTCCACCACTCCCCCTCCTACTGCTTCTACTCCTACTCATTCTACTTCTACCTCCTCCTCTCTTCCTTTCCCTCTCAATCTCACCTCTCTTCATCCTCCCGATTCTTCTTCCGATCATAAACGCACCACCGAGATGGATTTTTTCCCCCGAAACAATCTTGATCTTAAGCCTCTCGTTTCTAAACACATTCAATCTCCTCCTCATCTCGATTTTGATGTTAACGTGAGTAATTTTACTTTTAATTTATTTTAATTACTAGCGAGTTTCTTTTTTTTTTTTTTTTTTTTTTTTAAATTGGATTTTTGTTTCTATTGCGACAGACTGGTTTGAATCTTCTCACTACGAATACTAGCAGTGATCAATCCATGGTGGATGATGGAATTTCTTCGAATATGGAAGACAAAAGAGCAAAAACCGATGTAATTATATATCCATATTAAAGTTTGAAATTCAATTGTTTAATGTATTTTTCGGTTTTTGTGGTGTGTTAATGTAATTTTTTTTTTTAATTAGATGGCGGTTTTACAAGCTGATCTAGAGCGAACGAAAATGGAGAATCTGAGATTGAGAGACATGTTAAGTGAGGTGACAAGCAATTATCACGCATTACAGATGCATTTAATGGCAGTTTCGCAGGAGCAGAAGAGTCATGGTAAAGGAGAGGAAGAGGATAATAATAATAATGAGAAGAACAAGAAGAAATTACATGGCGGAAATGAAACTGTGAATATGGTTCCTAGACAGTTCATGGATCTTGGTTTAGCTGCTGCTGGTGCCGGCGGTGATACTGATGAGCTTTCACCGTCGTCATCGGAAGGAAGATCAAGGTCGCCGGCGGGACACAATTTAGAGAATGGTAACAACAGTAGTAATAATGTAGAAGGCATGGTGTTTGATCAAGATCAGAAGAAAGGGAATAAAGGAATAATAGAAAGGGAAAGAGAAAGAGAGGAGAGTCCAGATCAAGAATCACAAGGTTGGGGTCCTAATAAGATTGCTAGATTTAATTCTTCTTCTTCTTCAAAAACTAATGTTGATCAGACTGAGGCTACCATTAGAAAGGCTCGCGTCTCCGTCAGAGCTAGATCAGAAGCTCCTATGGTACTAATTAATTATTTCAGTTTATAAGTCTAATTAGTTGATTACTATATTTGGTTGAATTTTAATTACTAATTAATGATGTTTTATTGTCCTGTTTTGTTAGATTACTGATGGATGTCAATGGCGAAAGTATGGACAGAAGATGGCAAAAGGAAATCCATGTCCAAGAGCTTATTACAGGTGCACCATGGCTGCTGGTTGCCCAGTTAGAAAACAGGTATTTTTAATATAAATTTAGCTATTAACATTTTTTATAAGGGTTAGTTGGGTTGATAAGGTGTTATACTTCAATGCCTGACCTATGGACTTTTCCCTCAGTCAGTAGTACAAGCTGAATTTGTGGGAAGAGACATGTTTGAATTCTACTGAATACTTCCATAATTACAAGGAAGTAGCCTCAATCATGATTAGGTTCCAAGTAGGATAATCTCAACGAAAAAACTTATATTTTATACCAAAATACTCCATTGCCGTGAGTGATAAAGAGTAATATAAAATCCCATCGAATTTTGTGGTTTGCCAGGTTATTAAGATAGTAGTCACAAAATATACTGTTGCAACCAAAAAAAAAAAAAAAAAAGAAAAATGAAATTTATAAGTCGAATATTGAATAGGTACAAAGATGTGCAGAAGATAGAACAATCCTAATAACAACATATGAGGGAAATCACAACCATCCATTGCCGCCGGCGGCAATGGCAATGGCATCAACAACATCATCAGCGGCAAGAATGTTGCTGTCAGGATCGATGTCAAGTGCAGATGGAATGATGAATCCAAATTTCTTGACAAGAACTCTATTACCATGTTCCTCAAGCATGGCAACAATTTCAGCATCAGCACCATTTCCTACTGTTACATTGGACTTGACACAAAATCCCAACCCATTACAACAACTCCAAAGACAGCCAACTCAGTTCCAACTTCCATTGCCAAACCCATCTCACAACAATCTTGCAAATGCACAAGCTGCAGCTGCATTGCTCCCTCAGATATTTGGTCAAGCACTTTTTAACCAATCCAAGTTTTCAGGTCTGCAAATGTCTCAAGATGTTGAAGCTGCTGGTAATAATAGTAAATTAGACCAACAATCACAGCAGAATTCATTGGCTGACACTGTTACTGCAGCAACTGCAGCCATAGCTGCTGATCCTAACTTCACTGCAGCTTTGGCAGCTGCAATTACGTCAATAATTGGTGGTGCTCAACCAGGCAACATAACTAACACTACTAATGCCACCAATACCACTGCCAATTTAACTACTAGCAACAGCAATAGTAATGGCAATAATACAATCACCAACTCTACTTTTCGGGCAAATTAGAGATTAGTTTTTGAATTTTTTTTCCCTTTTTGTTTTTCTTTTTCCAACAAAACAAAAAAAATCCACAATTTTAATTTATACATGTTCATTAACTATATTCCTTTAGCAGGAGATGGAATTGGATAGGCAATTAAATTAAGCATATATAGACAGATTTCATATTCTTTGTTATTTCTTGAATAAAAATCTATTTTCAATTGTATGTCAATACAAAGTAAAAAAAAAAAAAAAAGTTGAAAAAATATCAATTAAGAAGAAATAAGAATAATAGCGGATGATGTTTTCATGGTCCCGGAAACTGAAGGGAACTTGTCTTCTTTTGAATTTATGTGCCTCATTTGTCAAATGGTTCTTTGTATCTTTCTATAAATGAATCCAAAACCTAGATAAATAGAAACAAGAATGTGAAAACAATAGGAAGAAGCAAAATAGAAGAAAAGGGGAAATGGATTCATTCCCATTTCTTGGAGTTACGTGTATTGTGTGGCAGTAGAGAAATAAGTCAAGAAAACCGTCTTAAAATATACATTTATGACAGTGATATAAAGAAAAAAAAAAGTGATAATAATAATTAATAATAAAGTCTTGAATTTGTTTGACACGCAAAGAAAGAGAAGGACCTTTTACTTGGACGATGTAAACTTTGTCCAGTTGCCATTTAAAGTTTTAAACCCCACTTCATCCACTTGATCACACTATATATATATATATATATATATATTTTTAAGAAAATGATTATGATATATATAAAATAATGCTATTTTACTAAAATAATCTCATTAAATTTTATTTTATATTAATATTTAAATATTATACCGTTTATAATAGGTGGAACAAAAAGATTAATGTTTTTATTCACTTTTATGTTATATAAATTATTATATAGAATAAATACAAGGGTAAAATAAAAAATAATTATTTAAACTTGTTTTAATTTTCTAAAATGACTATCATTTTGTAAAAAGAAAAAAAAAATTGATTAAAATGACATCTATTGTTACAAATGGGATAAAGTAGATATATAGGTTTGTAGATAGAGTTGCCTTGAGAAATTAGGTTGACATAAATATACATGTTAAATCAAAATTTGAACTCTTTTTTCATAGTATGAAAACAATAATATATTTTTTTGCAGTTTGGGTGTAATTAATGTCACCGTTGCTTGACAATGATCAAGTCTTAGTTCATGCCTTAGAAATCATGCATGATTCTTTAATTTTCAAGCGATCGCTTTCCATACATGTGATCATGATAAGATGAAAGAGCTACAATATGTAATAATTCTTACAACACCTTTTAACAAATATGAGATTTAAAAAAAAAAAAAAAAATCGTTATATATATATATTCTGACAATAAAATTTTTCACTGTGAAATATAATATTTCTTGTGGTGAAAAGATATCAATCTATTAGTTTTGATATGCAAGAATACACACCAAATCTAAGTGGCTACTTCAAAATTATTCATATGTACGAATATTTTTTTATTATGCTCCAATATTCAGTTTGATATAGGGAGATTTGGAGAAATGAAAATTTGAAAATATTTAGCCCATAATTAGTAGATTAGTTAGTAACAGAAAAGAGCACGATGAAACACGAAGTTGTTGTTTTGGAGGTAGATATGAACGATGAAGATCTCTCATGCAAAGCCTTCCCTTCAAGTCATGTCAATAGTGACATATTGATGACACTGTTTTTGTTTTGCTCCTCTTCACAAATTACGGTTACCAATTCATGCCATATATTCTTCCTCCGATTAAATTACAAAATTCATTGACTCTTTTTTTTTAAAACAAAAAACATTTTAAAGGCAATGAAATTAAACAATTGTATTCTTCAAATTCTGCACTAAGCTTAACCTACTGAGCGCTTCAATATTGAGATACTTGCTTACACGTTACAGGCTTGTAAATTTTTTTTTTTACCAGTGGAAGTTACATATAAGATGTGGTGATCTAGTGCTTTGGACCACGGAATTTGAAACCTTAGAATATATTGGAACGTGTCAAAATAGATTGACATATCGTGTTTGTTTCGTATTAACCTGTTTTGGTGATATGTATAAGATTAATATTAACATGTTCCACTTATTCGACGGGTTAAATATCATCTTGATCCATTCTCGACATTAACTTATATAACTTCAACTCTGATTCAGCGAATTTGTGTGTGACAATTTTATTGACATGTTATGTACTATTTTCTGACACCCCAACTATATGTATTACATTTTTATTTTATCTTTGAATAACTTAAATGTATTATATATGGATTGACGAGTTGATTTGAGAGACGTTGATAGATTAAATATATCGATTCATTTTCGACATTAATTTACATAACCTCAACCCTAATTACTAACTAATTATATATGCTATGAGTTTTTATTTTTTTCCTAAAATATAATTTAGAAATCTATAGTTCACGTGAACCATAAATTCTAGAAACTGAAACATAATAATTAATAATGCAGTGTTAGGCGGACTTTCACTGAAAATTATCGCAATGAATGTGAAATGGCCAATTGTTTCTTTTATCCATTGGCACATGATCAAGTCGTCTTACTTTTCAGTATTGCTTTCCATTAGTGAATATGGGAAATATGTGTTTAATTTCCATGACTTAAAAGAAAACACTCATTTTGAAAACAAAATAAAAGGGCATAATTAATACTTAATTTTAAGTACTTAAAGTAGGAGAATGAATAATTAGAAAAACGTACAAAATTATTGAATTACACTTATATACAAAAATGTTTCTGGTGTGTTTCAAGATTAAAAAATGCGGGTTTGAGATTTTAAACAATTATACCAAAAAAAAAAAAAAAGGGAATAATCATTAGGATGATCATTAGGCTTTTAATGCCAAGTAAAGAAGGAGATGATGCATAAACTGTAGGAGTTTATTTAAATATTTTCCATGTAGATAAATTTAGACGGCTTTGAAAAGAAAATTAATTTACAAATGGAAGAAACTTCATAACGTTATTTTTGCAATTTAATTACCCAATAACTAACTTACCATCAAGTAGCTAGGTATCATCTGAAACCCAACATGATTCACAACCAGACTGAAGTTGTACATATTTAAAATTCAGTAATTAAATAGTCAAGTCTAGCTTATTTTGTTTTGGTTTTGGAACAGCAACATAATTGTTTCCGTGATTTGTATATGTTATTATTTACAATATATTAAAAAAAAAAAAAAGGTTGTAAGATTAGTTATAGTACACCCAGATGAGATTGTTACTGAAATATAATTTTTCATTTAGGCAGCCTCCGCAAATCCAACTCTCAAATTCCCGTAGTCGAATACCGTGTGATAACGACCCATAAACACATCTCCTAAGATCCTGCATAATCCACCGATAAATTACTTTGAATTAATCGATTCAAAGTTCGGTGAAACATTAACTAAGAATTAACTCGAGGTATCTAACTTAAGCAACCTGAATTCCTTGTTACTCAAGCTTATCTTAACTGGCATACATGATATATACTATTAAAGAAAGCATCAATTTGATTCTTCAACTTAGCTCGCATTGCTAATTTGGCCACATGAATTGACAACCAGCGAATAACAGCAAGTGTATACGCCATATAGAGTAATGAGGATTGATTTTGAGAAACTTAAGGCATATCAGTTTCATCAGCATTTAAAGTAATACTACTACCAAACCGACTACTAAACAGCAATGAATTATACGATGAAATTTAAAAAGATGATATAATAATAATAGGAAGAAAAGTTTACCAGAGAGGTCCAACAGGAGGTGCCACATCTAAGGCAATAAATCCACTTATGCATTGGGCTGCTGCTCCATCTCCTACTTTCAGAATGTACTGATCCATAATACAACCACATTTTCAATTTTACAATACTCTCCAACCATATCATGTTTTCATGTATCACGTTTTATTTTCATGGATTTATCTCTACCACAGTACATACACATACATGCTCTACAAGTACTGTAAAAATTGTTCATTACACTAAGAATATAAAGCAAGAATTGTGCAAGAAAAACATAAATGCAAAATCACCTAACAACTGGTAAAAAGAACACTATTTTCTTCCTGAAATATGCAATTATAACCTGGCCCTGGACCAGAAATTTAGAAAACTGTAGCATGATCTTTAATCACGAGTTCTGGTTTTGGCTTGGAGAAGAGGATTAAGAAAATGCAACAATTGCAAAATACACACACATACTAGTTGAAATGAAAGTTGAAAATCTTGAGGCAAGAACCAAACAAACCATATATATTAAAATACACACAGATAGTAGCATACCTGCTCTGGTGCAAGCTCAAATACTTTACCACCAATTGTGAATGAGACACTAGGCATGGAAGATATACTACTGCAATCAACAGCTGATTCTCCATTAGGACTAGGAAGTCGCTCACAGAGCTGCAATTGCAAGTGAAGTCAATAATTATGGCAAGCAAACTTCCCTCAAAAGTAAATTGGAAAGTGTCAAATACCGAATCCACATAATTCAGGATCTGATCCTCCGTCTCATTTAGCTTCAATCGGTTTTTCATCCATACAACCATCATCTCACAAGCAGTACATGAGGCATCATGCAGACCATCATAGGCTCTGTCGATGCTTTCATCCACCACACTCTCAATGTTTGCGCTGTAAAGTGGAGTTTATTTGTTTTTAATACCAAAAAACATTAACAAATCAAATGATATACGCTGATGTAACGGATATAACCAGGTTGAAGCTAACCTAACACCATGAGTCCCGTCAAAAGTACAAAAGCCAATTTGAGAGCAGATCTTCTCTGGTGCAGCCTGATTTCAGAATGAGTGGAAATGAGTGAAAGGGTCCGATTAATTTAAAGAGATAAAGCACAATGTTTGGCTACAACAACAAAAAATAAGCAGAACTGCATCATGCATACCCGAATTTCCAATTTTGAAATGGAAAATTAGTATTTGACCCAGAAACAAAAAGAGGATGAAAACTTAATGGTACATACCTGGGTTACCAGCATATCCAGAATGACTTTCCCATACTGTTCAACAACTGTCTTGCATTCTTGGCTGACAATACCTGAAGCTCCAATTGCATGATTGATTTGACTAATCACAGTCTAAAGGATATGAAAAGATATAGAAACGTCAAAAGTGAACATAGTCATGATGATATATCATATAGAGTAATGTTAAAGCAAACATGTATCTTTTGGCCAAATACATATGCGGCCACTTCAATTTTAATTTTTGAGCCGCTTGGCCCCCTCAACTATTTTAGCGATCTATCTAACCCCTCATTTAAAGGTAAAATACATACGTAGCCCCTTCAACTTTTATTTTTGAGCCGTTTGGCCCCCTCAACTATTTTAGCAACCTATCTAACCCCTCATCTATTTTAAAGTGATATCTTTAAACCTTTGAGTGAACATAACCAGACACAACAGAGTACCATACATTACACGCGTCCGACACTAAAGACATGTAGGACACACGCTGGAAACTATCTTCTATCTAATTAATATTACAAACTATTATAAAAGTGAAGATTTTCCAGCAATTAATTAAACTCAAGAGGAGGAAGAAATACGACATATCAGTATTTAAATGTCTAAAAATATCACTTTAAAATAGATGAGGGGTTAGATAGGTCGCTAAAATAGTTGAGGGGGCCAAGCGACTCAAAAATAAAAGTTGAAGGGGTTACGTATGTATTTGGCTTTTAGATAAGGGGTTAGATAGGTTGTTAAAATAGTTGAGGGGACCAAGCGGCTCAAAAATTAAAGTTGAAGGGGCCGCGTATGTGTGTGGCCGTATCTTTTTCCATATATATCACAGGGTAATGTTTACATGTTACGTAACAAAATTCATGTACCACCACTTGCACATTGTTCAGAAAGAACATGATGTTGATAATGGGTATGACGAGAAATAAAAGACGATAAATTCCCATTTTATATTTAAAGACATGCCATAACCATATTCTAAATATACACAATTTATTTACATTTATGTTTGCTATTATGCTGCAAAAGTAATCAAGTTTTTACATTAACCCAAACCATTTATTATGCCACTATGTTGTTTGCTTATCAAATAGGATTCCAGGAAAAATGAGCATATGATATTAGGGCATAAAGTTAGTACCAGTGGGCCTGCCAGCAAAGAGGTTCCAGAATCAGCAATTGCCTTGCATCCATCAGCACAGTATCCTGAAAAAGCAATACGCCAAGTCAACACCGTAATAGGTAAACTTGCAAAGAGAAATTAGTGTTCTGTGATACGAAGATAGTAGCACAAGAAGTTATGTCTAATTACCAGTTGTTTCATTGCTGATTAGCACATCACCCATTTCAAACTGTGAATCAAAGAAACCAATGAGAAAAGAATTACACACACACACACACACACACACACACACAGAGATTAAATACGGACAAGGATATCAATCAGTGTAAAAGTCGGAATCCTAACCTGCCAATACCCCTTTTTTGTCACAGGAACATATGTATGCTCACCCTTGTAATGGCTAGGATCCATACCACCAAACACAATTTCTCCCCCTTCTTCTCCATTGATATTACGGTTTAACCAAAATGAGAAAACTTCCTCCGCAACAAGATCTTGATTAACCATATTATACCTATTAGAGAAGAATAATAATCAGCTAGGCATGAATATCAAAGTCCCCACAGAGTCGCTTATTTTGAAATTTTGTGTAGAAATGATCTACTTTATAAAAGCAAACTAATCATATGATATAATCAACAAGACAGCATATCATGTTATGCTAAACTGTGCAGCTGATATGAGCTTACCATACTGGAATAGCATTGCCAACAGAGATCTCTTGGAACCCAAGGCCAAGTATACCATCAAACTTGGCAGCCAGAAATGTAAGGCCTGGCTCTTTTGTTGCCTCAATGAAACTCTGAAGGCCAAAAACATTTGTTAACAGGAACTCTAGCCACAATGCTCAGTTAGAACCATCCAAACAGGTTTCTTAATCTTAACAAAGATTACCTGATTCTCGACAATAAGATCACCGACTCTGACATTATCCTGACTAAAGAAACCAGAAATTGAGCCAGTTCCATATGTAATTGCAGCAGAGGTACCTGCACCGATGATGAATAACAACCATATTTTAGGAAATCATCTCCTCGGCAGAAAACAAATATTAGAGGACAGTCAATGAACCATGAATCAGAAAAATATTAATGGCCTATAATGTGCAGAATGAATGTACAAACTCACAGTAGATAGCTCGAATATTTTGAGAGATAATTAACAGTTTTCAATCTTTCCAGGATCTTTTTGTCATAATTGGCTATTTAATGGTAAATACGTCATGTTTTGGACCTCAAAAGGCTGAACAAAAGCTGTTAAGTATTTTTATCATCACCTAGAATGTGATTTTTCACAACTGCTCATGATTCAAGAGAAAAGAAAACTACAGAACGAAAAAATAGAAGTTCAATACGTTGCAAGAAAATGTATTGTGTGCTTTCATGCACTGAAACATGGCAAAAGGCTTTTTCCTGTCAATTTTCCTTAAACTCATACTATGATTGACCTACTTCCTAGTGGTAAAGGCATCTCTCTCATTATGAGAGGTTCATGGTTTGAGTATCCTGAAGAGCATATATGGTCAACTCTAAATGTTAGAATTGTTAAAAAAAAAAATAAAAATGCTGTAATTCAACATGACCAAATATGAGGAAAAATTAGTGGGTCTGGGTTGGAGCGGGTAAGGTAACTATTTCACTGGAAATATACTTGAACCAGGAAAAAAAATCATACCATTCTTCTGATAGGTACTAGATTTACTGGATTTATATTTGGAATGCAAATAGCAAGCAACCTGCAGCAAAATGAGAAAACCATTCATATTTTCTTTCAGCAATGAATTTAGACCAGCTAAAAGTAACATAGAAGGTTTAAGAAGACCCACCGACAAATAACATTTTGATGAGGGAACCCAGAGATTAGAGCTTCCTGTGTCAAATACCACAGTGAAAGTCTGGGGAGGCATACCAATGCCAATTTCACCATAATACTGAGCATCCAGATAATTTTCCAGGGTGACAATATCAGCTCCTTCAGAATTCAAATTATTATGAAGATGATAATTTCTCGTAGCAGTTCTTCTTGCATCCGTCCCTTTAGAGAAATGGACTTTATCCAATTTTTTCTTTTTCAAACTCATTCTGATCAAGCCATCAGTGTTCACAGAAATAACAAGTGGGAACAAAAGAAGAAGAGCTATCCAAAGACCGCTGATTCTAGTTCCCATGTTGAAAACTGCAAAAGCAACATAGTTTTACATTCGTTCCTAGACATTATTCAGGACATCTAACATAATGGCAAGCATGATATCTGATAATGACGCTTATACTAGGGCCTCCAAGACAAAGCTCATATATAACCGCAAACGGCAAGGTATTACTGACATTAGAAGAAGACAAGCTTTACAAATACCCACAAGCTAGAGGATAGGTATGACGCTCTTCTTTGACACTCTCTGATCTCTCTCTACATATTTACACTCCCATTATACATCTCCTACAAACTACTGACTTTGGCATCACAAGTCCCCTACGAACCAATCGACTTATCTTTCCTGTCTTAGGGGCAAACAAAATAGGACCCATTCCTCAACAACATCATCAATATCTAATAAAAAAGCTCTATACATACCCACATAGGGGATAGGTATGACTCTCTTCTTCGACACTCTCTAAGCTCCCTCTACATTTTTATACTCATTTTATGTCTCCTACAAATTATTACGCATCAATAGTTCCCTGCAAAACCACCCAACCTAATCTTTCCTGTCTTACGAGTGAACAAAGTAGAACCCGTTCCTCTAGAACATCATCAATATCTGATAAAAAAGTTCAAAAAGTACCCGCATAGGGGAAGGTATGGCTCTCTTCTTTGACACTCTTTACGCTCTCTCTACAAATTTACACTCTCGTTTCACATATCCTACAAATTATTAGGCATCAAATTCCCTGAAAAACCATCCATATTAGGCATCGAATTCCCTGAAAAACCACCCAACCTAATCTTTCCTGTCTCACGAGTGAACAAAATAGGATCCATTCCTCTAGAAATCATCAATATCTAATAAAAAAATACGGATCATGTACGACAGTATGGTCAAGACTCAAAGGAAAAAAACTACGAAAATGACATTCTACATCTTTTGTTTCATCACACAGAGAATAAAAGTAGGAGTAAATTATGCAATAACTGGACTGAGCAACAAACCACAATAAATGGTCCATTGATAGGGGAAAAAAGAATCCGCCACTCAGGGAATATACATAAAAGCTTGCCCTAAACAAATTGCACAGGAAATATGGACAGCCAAATTGTACAACTAACAAATATCTTAGACACCATAAACGTTGAACAAAAAAAATTACAGAAATTTTCAAAGAAATGTAAACGATCTTTGAATTTGATAAGACCAGCTTTTCTAGAAACAGGAATCCATGTGAAAGGTCAGTAAAAATCCTCTGATACGTTTTCCCAGAAACCAAACAGCCAGCTTTCAGATGTTGATCAGCCAAAAAATTCGCTAAAAAGAAACGAAAAGGATAAAACAAAATAAAATAACACAGCTGAACAGTTAAAATCTTTATGCAAAAGAAAAAAAGAATTAAGAGTCATATCCATGCAATCATACTCAATAATCAAGGCAGAAAGAAATTGAACTAAATTATAAAAAGAAATGAAAACAGTTGCAAACCTTACTGTTGGCGAACAAGAAGGGAAAGTGAGAGAATTACTGAATTAGCAACAAAAGAAAGGGGACGGCCAAAGGTCCCCATATAAAAGGGGCACATTCGCATAGATGGAGACAAGGCAGTGAATATTTGTCCAATAGCTATCCTCTACTGTGTCGACCATTTTGATTATCGTTGGACAGTTTGGATCTAACGGTCTGAAAAGTTTCTCATATCATAGTTGGACTACATTCAGGTGACGTGGCGTATGTTTAACGGTGTCAGATTGACATTGGAAGTAGAGCTGAAACCGAAAGATTTTAACTAGCAACTACTAGTCTTTTGGATCAACTAAAAGTCTACCAGTCAACTCTCTGAAGTTGAATGTGCGTGATGTGATCATCTTATGGTGGCCCATGGGCTTGGGACTTTAATTCTGGGATTTCTAATATAAAATCCACTAATAATTTTAAAAATTACACTATCAACTCCTTGGAAAATAAATATTAAAAATATCTTATATCAAAATATTAATTACAATTTATCCATACTTTTACTTTATACCTTATATTTATTTTTCTTTCTACTTTATCCACTACTTTTCTCTCTCCTCTTATATAATTAAAAACTAATTTCTTCATTTTATTTCTATATCTGTTCATTTTTTCATTATTCCATTTTAAAATGTTTTTCTTATTTTTTTTCTCTTCAAAATAAGATCTATGTCTATATTTTTTTTTATCTTTATTTATAGCATTAATATTGTATACAATTTATAAAAACTGATTCTATACTGTATGTATATTATAGTTATATTAATATTATATTTTGCAACTTATACAAAGATTATATTAGTTTTATACTACAATATACTGCGATTATATTGGTTTTATACCGTAGTCATACTATGATTATACTAGTTTTATACTGTGTGCAATACTAGTATAAAAAACGAAGATGAAAAAAAAGAAAAGAAAAAATATATATATGGATATGGATCTCATTTTGAAGAGAAAAAGAAAATGAAAAAAACTTTCTAAAAAGGAATGATGAAAAAATGAACGGATAAAAAGATAAATAAAAAATTAGTTTTTAATTATAAAAGAAGAGAGAGAAAAGTAGTAGATAAAGTAGAGAGAAATTTATTGGAGAGGGAAGTTAGAATATGTATAAGAGAATATGACTTATTTACCAAAGATGTTATAAATGTAATTTAATAAAAGTATTTAAATTAAAAAGTCCAAAATCATAATTATGTAAAAATTTAAGTGCTCTATCATGTCAAAAGGAAAAACATGTTTGTATTTGTTTACCCCTAAAGACATATGGAGTAATTTTCTCTTCAATTTTTTATTTTCTTTTATTATTATTATTATTATTATTATTATTATTATTATTATTATTATTATTATTGTTATAGAGAGTTCGAAGAAGTTGAGTATCAAAATATCGAATTTAGGAGCTATTTCTCTCACCTCCACTTTGTAAAAAATTGAGCTATTTTCATTTTTTTATAAATATATAAAATTTAAAGGGATGGTATTTAATTGAGACTTTTATAGACTTTTTTTAAGTGAATGACTCTTATAAACTTTGATGACTTTTCATAATTTTTAATGACTTTTGAAGAGTTTTTAAAAGTACTGATGACTTTTAAAAAGCTTATTCTATAAAATTTTATAAACTTTTGAAGACTTTAAAAGTCTATAAAAGTCTTAATTAAATACACCCGTGTAAGGTTATCCAAGTGGTAAAGACATATTTTTTCAATTGGGAGATCAGGCTTTGAGTCTCCTTAAAACCAAATACTACCCTCTTGATGCTATAGCTAGATAATTCTATAATATAGATATGGACTCGCATCAACCGAACCTCTATAAGGTCATGAGCACTAAGCCAGACGTAGGTCTAGTTCCAGAGGTATGTTGAACAAAAGATTTGGTCATTTATCCCTAAACAAGTTGGAAGGCGTGTTTCTCGTTTGAATAGGAGGATAAGACACTTGTCAAATAAAGAATTCTTGTCCAATAAGGAGAATGTGTGCCTTATGCAATTGAATTGCATTTAAGTGGAAATCTAAGTACTAAATAGGCAAATGAAACTGTCGTTGTTTAGTGCAATTGTAAGTGCCCTCATAAAGAGGTTAGTCTCAGGTTTGTTTAATATAATCTCTAAACTCTTTACTTTCTCTCTTTCTCTAAAAATCAGTACTGACTTAGGATTGAAGTGTCCCTAGGAGTCTCTTCTTTTCTTGGTATTCTAACATAAAGATTGGCCAACTAGTAAGCAAGTATGCCGCATACATGTGGATTTTTCCTTTAGCAGTGGTATGGTGAATGTGAAACATATCAACTTCAAGAACACAAGGAAGCACAACTACTACAACCATCTCTTCTTCCTTCTAACAACTGACTAGTATATTACAATTGTGGCTACACCATCCACGATGAGCAGTCTGTTGAAGGAATACATGGTTCTCTTATTAAGAGGGTGATGGACACACGAGGACCAACAAACGCCACCCTGGTGTAGAACTTACTCAACTAGCTACAAGTAGTTGCAACAACTTTAAGCATCGAAGTAACCTTAATTATCGGGTCCCTAATGAGTGATGTCACACCCCCTAGGGAAAACATGTACGAAGGACCCTTCACAGTCGAAGTTCGGTCTCCCCCTAAAAAATGAGCTCCCAATGGCAACACAACCACCAATAGCGGCTACGCCTGCAACACAAGTAATGCCCATAATACAACAAGTTGCTCAATTTGTATCGCCAACCCATTCATAGGCAGTGTTCTCTTCGCCACAGAACTCATAGCAGAACTACCCACCATCGGAGTAAGTGATATTAGGTAACATGAGTATGCAGAGTGCACTAGTGTACAGAGGAGACATAGGAGGGCAAGAAACCATAATAGCAATTACAGGGCACATAGGCATACCATGAGCACATATGGCTTTTGGTAGTTAATAAAAGAAAGTGGACTATAATTTGGGACACATCAAAGTAAGAAAAATATAAGTTATTTTTTCGGAAATGGATGGAGTAATATTATTTAAAAAATAATTTAATAATATTTATAAGGATTAATATACATAAGGCTGAAAATGTCCATTGCTCTATACCTAAAAAGTTTTTCCTTTTTTCTACTCTACAAACCAAAGAAAGTCGTTACCATCCTATTCAACCAAACAACTCAAAAAAAAAAAAAAAAAAAAAAAAAAAAATATTCACTCGTCTATCCTCTTCGTCTTCCTTCCTTCCTATCTAGCTCATTCCATCATTCCTCTCTTCCAAACATAGGGTTAATGTTTCTCATATACACTAATATTGGCTATTGATGATTTGCTTCTATTGGCTCATTAATTAAATGATATCTATAGAACGTTTTTTGTTTTCTGATCAACATTACATGTTTTTTTTTTTTTTTTTTTTTTTTTTTTTAAGAAGAAATATCATTTACAGATGCGGTTGTGTATCATATTAATTTAGAAAAATGCTAGACATATTTCATTCTAGAAAATTCCCTAATAGATCTGGTAACAATTTTCTGTGTGCTCAGTTTTATTGCATCATGCTTCATACTTACAATCTGATGTTTCGAACTAAGTCATACAAATTTGCTCTGATGTACTGAAATGAAATTGTTTTGTTTAAATTAGTGCTGATTGAATGTTTCTAATAAGTAGTGTTTTCTTTATATATATATGGATTTTGAAGAGGATGAGTATTGAACCCGAATGACCTCTTATCTCTATTTTCAGAGATGTGAATTCTAATACATATGCAATTAACTTGATATGGCAGTCATTATGGTTATTAATGGTGTTTGCCATAATCTTTCATGACTAGTTGATTAACTCAAAATCTGTTAGAAGAATGTTCTTACTTGCTAATAAATTGTCAACTTTGTAAGATCAGATCCAAAATTATATGTTGGTATATGAAATTTCGTAAGCTTTTGCAAAAATGATTTCATTGGCATGAGAATTCTTGTTTTTAAAAAATAGTCTTATGCTGTGCCTTTTTAGAAAGTCTTAATGAGCTTAAATATCTTACATATCCGTTTAAGACTTTCTGTTAGATCTTTATTTTTCTTTTTCTTTTTCTTCTTTTTTGAAAAAATGATTAAATCAAGTGTGCTCTTTCATTTGCTTTGATTTGATCAGATGATTGCCAAAATAAAAATGCTATATAAATCGATTGGGCTGCCGATATAGAATTTTAGCCCATCATTCAATAAGGCTTAAAAATAGGAATAATTAGTTTTGTAGCATATTATTACGTAATTATTTTCTAAATGACCCAAATTTGATTGTAAAATTTAAAATAACCAAAATATCTAAATAATATCTTTAATGGTGTAGATAAGAGAATGCTAAATAGGATAATACATTTTAATTTTTGGAAAATGATAATATGAAAAAACAATAAACAAATTTAATTTAAATATTCATAATATTAATATCCAGTTAATATCTTTTATAGAATCCTATTACAACTCAAATACTTTTGAAAATACAAATCATAAAACATGATAATTATCACATTTTATGGAAAATTTAAGAAGAAACTAAAAAAAAATTATCATATTATCTTAATAATAATATTCAATAAATAGAATCCTATTAGAACTAAAATACATTTGAAATAGTTTCTTCTCACCTTTTTTCTACATGGAAGCCAATTTTATAATCCTTTTTAACTGGAAAAAAAAAAAATCCAACATACACCATTGATACATCAAACAAAGAAATTAAAAATTTCTACAACAGAAACAAAATACTGGGTAAAAACATCTTTTGAACCAAAATTAATATCTTTATTTTAACACTATAACTCGTAAATAATTATATGAATATACCATGAGATTTTACTTATATGTATTCCATATATATAATCAATATACAATTAATTGATGCTATGTTAATATACTAAGAATTATACCAATATACCATAAATATACTGTATAAGTTTATATCAATATACTACAATGTTATACAATAATATACCAATAAACCATAAATATATGGTATAAGTTTATATCAATATACTGCAATGTTATACAACAATATACCAATATAACATAAATACATGTTGTACAAGTTTATATCAATAAGAATATACAAATTTATCATAAATACATGTTGTACAAGTGTATATCAACGTACTGCAAGGTTATATAAATATATGTTAATATACTATAAATATAGATTATATATATAACAATATACTACAATATATACAAATATTGAAACCAATTAGAGGAAATCAAAATTATACCCATGAAATCAACAAAATTTCAAATAAAAATTACAAACCTGGACAAAAAGCCAACAAAAAAGGACATCAAAAGCTTATCATATCGACTAAGATTTCAATTTCTTCTTTCTGCTAAAAGACTAATAGAACCAAAAATATTCTATGTTGGTTAAAGTGGAAGGAAAGAAACAACTTGTATAAGAATAGAACCTCTTAGAATCCCAATGAGTGTCTATAGTATGAAAATATAAATAAGAAGCTATACCTCACATGAAAAAGAAAAAAGTTAATGAGAAAGAATGACCAAGATATAAAGATAATAGCATTTATAATTAAAAAGATAAAGATAAGAAGTAGAAAAATAATATAAAAATTTATAATTAAAAAGATAAAAATAAGAATGAGATAAATAATAAAAAAAAAAATCTTAAGATGATGATAGTTGTAATATTGGGCTAAAAGAAAAATAAATTTACTAATAATCTAAATACAAAAATCATGGGATGCTATAATAAATAATATTACATATTTATGGATAAATAGGGTAATTTCCCCTTAAAAATATTATTATATTGTTAACGTCTTAATGCCCACATTTCAATTATTTACATTCTGTAGGGGCCAAGACCCTTTCTAAATTAAGCCTATTTCTTTGGGAAATTGTCATAAATACGCTTGTTTTTGGTTGGGCATTTTATATAAATATATACTTTTTGGCACTATATAATATTTTTATCTTAAAAGGAAAAGTTTGCACAAATATATTAAAAACTTTTCAAAATTTTAAAAATACCTAAAAAAAGATTGTTGTATTGCGTAACTCATCCACAATACATTTTTTACTTTATCCACATTTCTCTCTCCTCTTTTTATAATTTTTAATCTAATTTCGCATTTATCTCTCAATTCATTTATTTTTTTGTCATGCGACTTTAGAAAGTTTTTTTTTTTGTTTTTTTGTTTTTATCTTCGAAACAAGATCCATATGTATATACTTCTTCTGATATATTTTTTTTTGCACTAAGATATAACTAATTATACCTTTGTATCTTAAGGTATAACTAAGGTATAATTAAAGTATAATTAAGGTATAGTCAATATAATAGTATGTCTTAAAGTATAACTAAGGTATAATTAAGGTATAAACACTGTAATAGTGTATCTGAAGGTATAATTAAAGTATCATTAATATATAATCAATGTAACAGTGTATATTAATATATAACTAATGTATAATTAATGTATAACTAAGGTATAATTGAGATATAATTAATATATAATTAATATATAACTAATGTATAATTAATATATAATTAAGGTATAATCCAATAATTTAAAAGACAATAATAATTGATATTTTTTATGCACTATTATGGTAATTATACCTTAGTTATACCTTAAGATATATTATTACTGTGATTATACCTTAAGATACATTATTACAATGATTATACCTTAGTTATACCTTAAGATACACTATTACAATGATTATACCTTAGTTATACATTAATTATCCCTTAATTATACATTATTACATTGATTATACCTTAGTTATACTTTAATTATACCTTAATTACACATTATTACATTGATTATACTTTAGTTGTACCTTAAGATACAAAAGGTATAATGAGTTATACCTCGGAAAAAAATGTCGGAAAAAATATATACATATGGATCTTGTTTCGAAGAGAAAAAAAAAACTTTCTAAAGTCCATGATAAAAAAATAAACAGATTGAGAGATAAATACGAAATTAAAATAAAATTATGAAAAGAGGAGAAAGAAATGTAGACAAATAAGACTTACGTATTTGAGTAAATTTGAAAAGTTTGAAAGGGATAATAGTTATAAATTAAGAAAAGAGGCAATTTAATAATTATGAATAGAAAAAGGTAGAAAGGTAATTTTAGAAAGGTAGAGTCTCAAAACAAAACATAAAACATAGGTATTTTTGATAAATTCCCTTTTGTTTTTGGGTCTACGTTTTCATATTTACTGAAATACGTTTTCCTTTTTTTTTTTTTTACGTTTTGCGGTTACTCTTTTATTTTTTACATTTTTTTTATTTCTTTTGTTTATCTTTTTGAATTTTCTCATTTATGCTTCATTTATGCTTCGTGGTAATCGTGTCTTTTAGTTTTTGTCTTCATACTTTCGTCGTTCTTCCTGCTTTCGTGGTTGTTCATCATTTGTTTCTTTTGCTGTTCGTGGGTTTGTTTGCGGTTCATCATTTTCTTGGTTTTTTTTTTTTTTTTTTTTTTTTTTTTTTTTTGCGTTCGTTAGGTTTTTTTTCCTATGTTTTTTTTGTGACTTTTGTAGTTTTGTTTTGCAGTGTTATATTGTATAAAATGATGAAATGTTCTAAAAACTCGGATTCTCAGAAGGATAAGAGTGTGTCTGTTAAGAAGTCGCTTACCATTTTCAATGGGACGACGAAGGATGATGCTGTTAAAGGAAAAGCTAGAGACGAGGTTGTTTCAAAAAAGTTTGTGGTAAGATTTTGTGTTATTTATGATTTTGCAGTTTTATCCTACACGTATAGTTTGTGCATATTTGTTTGTTGTTATTCTGGGTGTTTTAAGCTACTGATATTTTGATTACACCTTTGTTATACCTTATGATAAAGTGATCATACCTTATTTATACCTTAGGTTTTTTTTTTTGTTAATGATAGTTTGATTGAACATAGTTATACTTTTTTTATACACTGATTATACCTTAATAATACCTTGTGATACACCGATTATACCTCAGTTATATCTTAGTTATACCTTAATTATACGTTAGTTATACCTTAAGATACACTATATAGTGATTATACCTTAGTTATACCTTTAGATACATCATTACATTTATTATACCTTAAGATACACTATTATCATGATTATACACTTATTATACACTGATTATACACTTATTCTACCTTAATTATACATTTGATACTCATATTATACCTCACTTACACCTTTGTACCATTGTTATACCTTAATTATGTTGGGATTCGTCACGGAAAACCGACCTATAAAAGCGGAAATACGCATCGATTTCCTCGAATCTGGTCCCAGGAGCTTAAGATGTGGAAATCCAAAACTTAAAGTATAGAAAAGGAAGTTTGAAAAACTCACCGCAAAGTCTCTCTAAGAGACGGATGCGGATTGCAGGAATCGAAGCCTACTCCCCCCAACGTCACGTACACGAACGGCTCTCGGACCCAACTCCGTGCTAGCGACTCGGATTAACCAAGAAGAGAGGGAGAGAGGGGAAGCCCAAGATGACTAATATGGCTATCCAATATTTCTTTCCAAAAGAAATAAACCAAGTTATCAAGTTGGGCTCAAATTTCTTACCAAAAGAAATTCCTCTAAAAAATGGGCAAAATCTTTTTCCTCCTAAAAAGGAAAAAGAGGCAGCCAAGAATGAATTATTGGCTTTAAGTTTTTCTTCCTTAAGAAAAATATATATGGATGAGCATTAAGTAAGACACTTTTTGACCCAAAGGAAGCAAAGTCCAACTTTGCTACCTTTTTGGTTAAAGCATGACTCACCATTCTTATCTAAAGAATGAGTCACCATCCAAGCCCCAAGTATTCAGCCAACACCAAATGAAATGGTCATCATCTTTTCCACTTTTCTTACCAAAAGAAAAGGAAAGATCAAATGGAGCAAAGTCCAACTTTGCAACTTCTTAAGTCAAACCAATGACTCACCATTTTCTTATTGGTTCATAAGAATTGGTCATCATCATTTTTGTCCATAAAATGACTCACATTCTTATCCCTTTTGGCCCAAAATTTCGGCTAACTCAATTCCACTTCATGTGGGAATTGTCATTTTATGACTAAGCCCAAATTTAATTCCCTTCATTTAATTAATATCAAATGCAACTTTAATATAACATGTATATATATATATTATATACCATATAATATATATTACATACATTTAAATTAAAATTCATTTTCTCTATTAATTTAATCAAGGGATTTAAATTAGACATACATAAAATGAAATACATGTAAACCTATACTTGTAATAATATTTCCACTTAGGAAATAATGTCATTAATTCATTCATTGAATTAATCAAGAGAAGGCCAAAATAAATATTAATTATATTATTTTAATCAATCTAATTGATCCATATAATATAATTAAAGCATCTCTCTCTCTTCCATGTGTATACTCCAAGTACACATACAATCCAACTTATTAAAGTCCAGACGTTCAATGTGTACTATCCGATGGGCCCGTTTTTATGTTGGCAGTGAGCTAATGCCCACAGACTGCAGGCGGGCTCTAGCAAGCCACTGCAGCCCCTAATTAAGACGGAGATAGCAGTCAAACTATCACCATATCCCTGTAGTTTGAACTTGTAAATCCCATGTCACTGATATCAGTGTCCAACACAAAGGCATGGAAGTATCACTCTCTATTGTGTCCGGACATTTACTTGATCCCGAATGAACTGATACTCACAAACAAGATCCAATCTTGTTTGGGTGCGGCCGCACACTTATTAGTAGCATTCTTCAAGAGGCCGGTGATATCGTCTCAATGAATCACTAAGTGACATTCCCTTCTACATATCCATAGTACTGCCATGCTCACTGACACACTCGAACGTACCCGTACTTGGCACCCTTTTACAGGCCCGTTGGGCGTACACCAAAGTGTGTTGCTTCACATACAGCACCATCATATGGTCTGGTCTAAGGATCCATACAAGTACTACACGAGAATCATTTGTGATACTATACCATGTGGATTCCCGTTAAGTGGATCGATCCAGTACCATGCCCTTTTTGCATGTACCCATTAACCTGGTTGACATTCCATGTTCTATAACCGGTAAGACACCGCCATACAACCAGGCTAATGATAGTCTTTGGTTCCATTCATTCCCATGATTGGAACAGACTGTGGATTACTTTATGGTCATATCGTTTTCCTTATCCACAGTCTTACTGCCAAGTGCCTCACACTTGACAACATGGATATGGATATGTCCATTGGATACTCTATTTAAAATATAGCACAAGACATATAATAAATAGATTAATGCTTTTATTTCCTTGACACAAATTGTATAATACACAAAGTTCACCTTAATGTACAAATGTATCATACAAACACAAGGACCAATGCGTGGGGACTAGGACATAACCAATAAATTATACTTAGTTATACCATAGTTATACTTTAATATACCTCAAGTTACATTATTACAGTGAATATACCTTAATTATACATTAATTATACATTAAGATACACTATTACATTGATTATGCCTTAGTCATATCTTAGTTATACATTAATATACACTATTATATTGATTATACATTAGTTATACATTTTTATACCTTACTTCTAGTTGTTTTTGTTATATTTGTTAATGATACACTGATTATGACTTGGTTATACCTTCTGGTACATTTATTACATCTTTGTTATATTTTAGTTTGTTGTTTTGTTAAATATACAGTGATTATACACAATTTATACATTAGTTATATATTGTATAATCACTGGTTATACCTTAGTTATACATTGTTTATATCTTACTTATACATTAGTTTATTATTTTGTTAGTTTTTGTCATGTTGTTTATATATTTTTGATACATTTTCTGATATATTTTTATTACATTTTCAGGTGGTAGACCTATATATAAGAAACATGAGTATTAGGGAAGCCATGTTTCTGTTTTTTCTGATTATGACTGGTTAACATTCTTGAAATTAAATCTTCCTGAGCAAGTGATACCACAACAGAATGGGGAATTCTCGGGAATTAGGGAACATGCATAGAGGGATAACCGAAAAGTCCAGATGACTTAGCCGATTAGACCTAAAAAACCATTTTAGAAATGCCCTGTAGATTTTTATGCTTCAAAACAGTTTTAAAAACGGGTTGACTCAGTTACATGCAAAATTCTCCATATTTAGTGGGTCTGTTATCCTGGAACTCGGGGTTCCATTCGTGGGTGGTTCCTACTTCAACATCATCAAAGATCTAAAATAGTAAACACATCACAAACTGTTTGAAATTAAAGACAGCATCACGCGACGAGATTTATTGAAATCGTCCTGAGATTTTGCCTTGGTGACTATTGTCATGTGGCTATGTTATAGCCACGCAGCTGTAGCCATCATAGCCGTGCGGCTATGATACACAAATCGGAATTAGTTTTCTTTTGTTTTTGTAAATCACCGTTTTGATTCGTTCCCGATGGTTCCTTGGGATTCTTAGATTCTGGAGGTTCGTTGAGGCTGGATCGAGAGTCTATTTAGACTAAAACAACTCCACAATTCAGAAATCGAAGCCATCGAAAATCTAAATCTCACATTCGCATAATCCAAAATCCAAAAACCACATTTTAGTCATGACGGATGTGATTCGACCGAAATCACTTATAATGGAAGGATTTAAAAGGGAAAACTGTCTGGGTTCGGTCATTTAGGGCATTTCGGGTTTCTGTCTCTACTATAGAACTATATCCACACGACTGTACTGAACTACAACCGCCCGGCTCTGGTTAGAGTCGCCCGACTGTAATCAAGCAATCAGTTTTCCTGATTTTTGTCAAAACATGCAACACACCATAAGAATTATCAAATTTTGAGTTTAAGGCCTCTCAGAGTTTACATTTGTTCTGTTCTAGTGTACTTGACGACCGGAGATGGATTTGGATGCTGGAATGCGTCTAGATATCCGAAAACGATCCGAAACGCCGAAAATAAATCCCGAACCGACTCAAACAAACCCGAAGATGATTTGGGATAAAAAAATGCTGAAACCTCTTACCCCTTAGTGTTTTTACTCTCTTTTCTTTCTTTTTTCTCTCTTTCTTTTTCTCTCTTTTCTCTTTTTTTTCCTAAAATCTGAAATCCTAAACGATCCCTTTTTTTCTGATTTTTTCTGCTTCTTTTCTCTCAAAAACCGGCTCCTAATTAGCCTTATTAGTTTCCCAAATCATGAAATGCATTGATTAAGCTTAGGGGATAAGGAAATTTGAAAATTTCGGGAATAGCTTCTACAAAAGCGCGGCTCTAGCTCATTTTTGCTTGGCTGCTATACTATAGCCCCGTGGCTCTAGGTGAAGCCGCTAGGTTTCCACTCGAGTCATGGGGTCATACACAAACTTTCTAAGTATTTGAAAGGGACTTCATCTGGGCTTCAGGTGGAGAACCGCTCCGCTTTTCGGATCGTTTGTGATTCTAGGCACCATTCCGTTCATTCCCAAATCCACCTCACGTTCATCTATTCAAACAGGTAGAATAGGATATTCATCACAAAGGTTGGGAAAATCCATGCTCACAGGCTACCCCTTGCGGGATCAAAATTGAATCAAGGTTAGGCTCTTATGCCCGGTTCAATTTTGGCCTTACGATAGGGAGCACGGTGAGGAAGGAAAAGAAAGCGTACCTGAAGTCTCATTTCCGCTGGGGAAATCAAGCATAGTGCCTTGCTAGGGGATGTGTTTCATCTCTTTATAGAGCAATGACTGTGTCAGCTCTGGTGCATTGATGTGAAGTTAGCTCTAGGAGCGTTGATATGAAATCAGCTTTGGGAGCGTTGATATGAAGTCAGCTCTGGGAGCATTAATGCGAAGTTGGCTCTAGGAGCATTGATGTGGAGTTGGCTCTTGGCTCTGGGGGCATTGATGTGAAGTTGGCTCTGGGAGCAATAATGTGAAGTCAACTCTAGCGTGCTGATGTAAAGTCGGCTCTGATGCGTTAATGTGAAGTCAGCTCTGGGAGCGTTGATGTGAAGTCGGCTCTGATACATTGATGTGATGTCGGCTCTGGGAGCGTTGATGTGAAGTCGGCTCTAGAAGCGTTGATGTGAAGTTGGCTCTAGGAGCATTGATGTGAAGTCAGCTTTGGGAGCATTGATTTTGAAGTCGGCTCTAGGAGTGTTGATTTTAAAGTTATGTTGAGTGCGTATTTATTCCTTAATTGATGATTTTGGAAACAAAAATTTTTACCCCTTCAATCAAGAATAAATACGGTTAGATCCCCGTGGCTCAAGGGTACTCTCAGTTTCAAGCGTCCTTGGCCTTCCGGACGCTCACCATCCATGATAACATGAGGATGATGGTAAGTTCCTGTCACTTTAGTTAACAACTATGCATGTATGGGTATGTGTATACTTTAAATGAGTTTATGCATGTATGTGATATGATGTGTATGTCGTTTTTTTATTATAGAATGCATTTGACGTTCAGCATCAAGAGTCAGTCGCGTTATGGACTGAGGTAACTAGTCTACGGAGGTGAATCTTTGACTTGGAGAGCACGAACCAGAGCCTCCGGATTTGTGCGGATATATTCGAGGGGCATGGAGAGGATGATGAGGACATCGAGAGGCACAGCCCTAGATCCTTTCTTTTTCTTCTTTCACATTTTGCGAATTCTGATACTCTGCTTATATTGCCCGTCTGTGGGCTCATCTATGCAGTTTTTCTCCACTACATCTCCGAATCAGAATTTTCTGATGGCTGTTACCAGATTCGGGGATCCCATAGACCATAGCTTCCGATTCTTTTGACAGGAATTATGCCCTATGGTAGAGGAGTTTAGTGCCATTCTTTGCATTCCCTGCCTCCGGGGGTGAGGTTAGCAGTTCCCGAGTCCAATTCAGGTGATCTTTATGCACTCCAAAGATTATTTGCTTTAGATGCAACAGGTATTGGCACTTTGCTCTCGGGCGATGCTACCCCTAAGATAACTCGGGTTGTAGGGTGTTAAGATTGTCTAAACCTGCTGCTGTGTGACTTTTATTTTGCTTTATTTTATGTCCTTACTTTTGCATAGACTGCCCTTTCGGGTTTTCGGCCTATCGGACTGTCTTAATTTTTGCCTGAACCACCCTTTTGGGTTTTCGACTCAGCAAACTTTATTTATGTCCTAACTTTTGCATAGATCGCCCTTTCGGGTTTTTGATCCACCAGACTCTTTTTTCTTTTTAAGTGAGATGTATGTAAACAAAAGATGTACGTGGCCATTTTATGCATAAAAATACCTTCAATTCCGAAAAAGCTTGGGATATTTAAACAAATGGAATAAAACATCCATTCATTCATTCATTGATATTGTTTCAGCACAATGCATATCATAGATAAAATGAAGCTAAGGACAGAATCCATAATGGTACACATTTCGGCCGACTCCACAACTGCTATCAACCAATCTTTGCAGATTTTCTAGTCGGTATTGCTCACCTCACTACCTTAACTTTTGCATAGACCACCCTATCGGGTTTTGATCTATTGGACTTTTTTTTAGATAAAGTACTGCCTAAGCCTATCTTGATTGATGGGGTTGGTGAACTCATTTTCATTTATGTCCATAATCTTCACTGCACCTGTGAGCACGGGTTTTTCCCGACCTCAGTGATGAGAATTCCTTAGTTACCTATGGACCAGACGGGCTTGAACGGGACTTGAAAGCAACCAGAATGTTGCTTGGAGAATCCCAAACATCTTGAAAGCCAGGCTATCTGCGATCTGAAGCCTCCGAAAAGGTCTCCCGAATCATTTCCAAGGTTTGGTCTGCGCGTCCGACTTTTGAAATTTCACCCTAATTCTCGGTAGAACCGGGCGGCTCTAGCTAGAGCCATACGGCTCTAGTACAAACTAGAGCTGGGTGGCTCTAGAGCAACTTGGTTTGACAAAATGAAAATTGGAGAGATTTCAGAGGTCAGACGGCTGATTGATTTAGCAAAATGAGTGAGAGAGAGTGATATAAAAGAAAGAAAAATCAGAAAGAGAAAGGGGGGCTTTTAGCAGGACTTTTGGTTTTCGGTTCTCAGGGAGAGCAAAAGAGAAAAAGAGAAAAAAGAAACAGAGAAAAGAAGGAGAGAAAGAAACCGAGAGAGAAACCCATAAACACTCCCATCAAAACCCTAAATCAATCCCAAAACATTGTTAACAAATCCTACAACCTTTACTCTTTGATTCATGATCATTTCGGCTTGGTTTCGAATCGTTTCAGATCATCGTGGGATTCAATCGGTTGAGACTCCAAGACACATTTCCAGCTTTCAATCCGCTTCTTGATGCTCCAAGCATCCAAACAACATCAAGGGTAAACTCTGAGAGACCCTAAAACCTGTTTACATTGTGTTTTCTGTGCGTTTTCTTTCATTTTGCAAAAATCCAGAAACTGGGCTGCCCACCATAGCCGTATGGTTGTGTTCTTCATGAACACAGTTGCCCAGCTGTGTTTGTGATGAACAAAGCCGGCCGGATCTAACCTTAGAGCCGCCCGGCTCTGTTCCTCAGGGACAGATTCCCAGTCTGTCCCTATCGGTCGAAAATAGTCCGGTTTCCATTTTAAGCATTATGTTGCGATCATTTTTAGCCCAAATCCATCCGTATGTCATAATATTTCCGTTTTTGGATTTCTGTATGTACGGATATTAGTGTTTTTGGTGTTTTCCGGGTTTATTTCCTAGGTCTCGGGGTTGTTTTATCTGAATCGGATCCATGGTTCATCATCAGCGGACCCCCGTACCCTATAAATTCCCCTGAAAATATTGAAAACATGTAAAATAGTATTTTTCACAAATGTTTTTAGTGTGTTTATTGCATTTTGGAACCTAGATGGATGTTGAGTTTAGGAACCCACACGAACAGAACCCTAAGTTCCGGGATAACCGACCCACAAAAATGGAAATTTGCATGAAACAGAGCAAAATGGTTTGCAAAAATTGTTTTCTAGCATAAAAATCCATAGGGTGTTTCAAAAACGTTTTCCAGGTCTAATCAGTCCGACCGGTCGGGTCGAACCGGTTATCCCCTAAAAGCATGCCCCCGTTTCCCAAATCGCAATTCCGTCCTGATTTGAGTCCGATTTGCGTTTATAATATAAATTACACTAACCAGTCTGTTTTGTAGCATTTATTTTTATTTTTGCTGTATTTAATAGATTAATTCGTGTATTTAGGCAGTTGTATTTTTAGATCGTCGTGTACTTAGGCGCTTTTAACATGAGGACGAGGGTTTTTATATTTTATTCGATTGGGTTGTATAATCGGCCTTTACAATTCTTTTGTATAATTTGTGTGGATGGTTTAATTTCTTGTAATTTATTTTCTGCGTTCTGCTTTAGCAAGGGCTAATAAAATAAACAAATTGGGGTTAGAAAAGATAATAAATTGAATAAATATGGCTTTATAAATAATAAACGAATACAAGCTTGACGTTAAGTAGGTAAGTTGCCCGAACCCTGAATCTCTGGATTAGGTACAGTAATCTACGCTCGGTAGGGAGCTGTATCGGAATTTCCCGGATGAGCTGATCCGGGTGGCGACTTTGTCACTAATCTCGAAATTGAGGTTTCGAGGACTTTAAAGTTAAAAACAGGAAAAACGTTTTTCTACAAAATGGAAATTCAAAACAAACGAATGATTTTCCCTAAAGCAAGATAAACGAAAATCCTTTTTTTTTTTAAAACATCGCGTGAAACCAGTTTTCAAAAGCCCCCGGTTCGCTTCGCCGTGTCCCACTCTCTTTTTAAGGTCGTCCGCTCACAGTGGCGACTCCGCTGGGGATTTAAGAAGTTTCTTTAAAAGTTTTTTATAAAAACTTAAGGGACTTAGGTGACTATTGAAATATAATCTCGCTTGTATTCGCTTATCCATTTATAAAAGCTATATTTTATTCAAGCTTTGCATATCATGACATTTTCTTCTTCTCAACCCCTCAAATACATTGATTAACCCCGGTTTACCTAAGAAGGTGGACTACCTCTACCGCCGGGATTGGAGACACCCGACGGGGTAAACCACTTATAGCCCCGCATGACTTTACATCGTGTTTTACGGTGGGGAAGTGTTTATTTGCTATGGGAGCCTGTACGACCCTTGGTTTGACTTTGGCCCACATATAATGGCTTAGTAATTTCCCCTAGGGTTACCAAAACATAAATTAACATTGAACAATCGAGTGTGCACCTTTAGTATCCCCTGTTGATGCCAAAGAGACCCAACACCTAGGAAGAATGCATGACCAATCGAAAGGAGAAATAAGGTTGGGAGGGAGAGCATATTTTTACATGTGCTAATGTTTGCTCCATGGTGATTTTCTCTTTACTTTTTCATGAAGCATTAAAAACGCATAATCATCTCATGTGCTATTTCTAATCATGTTTTCGTGTAGCCATCTTTAAATACGTATGCATATGTGTGACATTTATGCTAGCCACATCTTCATGTAGCCATTTTCTAACACCGACATATGCGTGACACTAATCACATTTTTGTGCAGCCATGACATTTTATTCGTGTGCCATTTACATCTCACGTGCGACATTTCCATGAAGCATACACAACATTGGTCTGCGTGACATGCATCTTAACCACATTTTCATACAGCCATTTGTATTTTCATATGACATACGCATCCATGTCATATTACCCCACCTAATAAGAGGATGTTTCAAGCATGCCCCTCACGATCATTTCATTCCATGACATGTCAGATACCCCAAAACTATCCGATTTCCGCCTGTGCACCATTTCACAAAATATCAAATCATTCAATGGCAGACCACAATGGTCCTGTGTTTGCTTCCATGTGAAAGTTCACATGATGCCATCACATGACATCACGATCATTCATCATAGATGTCCCGGTGACACCGAGTCCTGTTTGTGCATTATGGTTCATATCGAACTATTTCATAACATTGTGAAATCATTCGAGGTGCTCCCGGGGCGCTAGATTAGTACACATATAGGGGCATATCATAACATTATTAACTCATGCAAGGTACTCCATAAACGCCGAACCTTTGTACATGTCTCATCATGCACGTGACCTGTTTGCAACATCACTGCATATCGGATGCCCCAAAAGCATCAGAACTCTATCCGAGGAACGAATTCCATGAGACCATTTCATAGCATCTCATTTTGCCTTAAGAAGCATCAAAACTCTGTCCGTGTGTCAGCCACGTGTGACTATTTCATAAACCCCATTAGGTGCCCCGAAAGCGCCGAACCTCTATTCATGTGTCGGCTCACACGCGGCCCCTTTGCATCTCCTTTTGCATAGCGTTGGGCACTCTTGGAACATTTGGAATGAAGAACTCACACCCATTATTGCTTTCATTCATAAAGCATCAAACATGCATTGTCATTTTTGCATCGTTCTAATCATGCCTTTATACAATCATTTTCAAAACATCGACATTTGTATGACATCGACGCCAACCATGTCTTTGTACAGCTATGATATTTTGTTTGCATGCCAAACACACATTGTGTGTTAACATTTCCACATAACCTACAAAACATCGTCCTATATGTCATGCATCTTAACCACATTTTTCTGCAGCCATCTACACTTTGGATGACATATGCATTTATTCCTTGCACGCACAACATCATTCTATATGTCATGCATCCTAACCACATTTTTCTGCAGCCACCTACACTTTGGATGACATATGCATTTATTCCTTGCACGCACGACATCATCCTGCATGTCATACATCCTAACCACATTTTCTGCAGCCACCTGCATTTTATGTGACACATGCATTCACACCATTTCATTTCGTTATGCCTAATATAGGATGTTCCAAGGATGCCCATCATGATCATTTCATTTCATAATAGGTGACCCGAAGCCACCTGTGTTTTGCCCGTGCCTTGGTTAGCACTCGGCCACTTCTCTACACATTACATTCATTAGGAGCCTACAACCTTCCTAGATTTATGTTCATGTGGGGAGTCACATGACAAATGTTGCATTACACCTTGTCCATTTATCATCGGTGTCAAGGGGATATTGAGATTTTACTTGTATGTCGTGATCCACATCGGATTGTTCATAACATTATCAAATCATCCAGGGTACTTTGTGAGTGCCCGGTCACTAGACACATAAAAGCATTCCATGACATTACTAAATCAAGCAAGGCATTTCACGAACGCCAAACTTTTGTCTGTGTCTCAAGTTACACGGGGACTAGTCTGTAACATCATTTCATGTCAGATGCATCAAAAGCATTAGAATTCTGTCTATGTGTCGGCATACACACAGTCATTCCATAACATCCATTAGGTGCCTCAAAAGCATCAAAACTCTGTCCGTGTGCCAGCCACGCGTGACCATTTCATGACATCCATTAGGTGCTTCAAAGGTATTGAACCTATGCCCGTGTGCGGGATAACACGCGGTCTGTTTGCATTGCCTTTTTGCATAGCATAGGGGCATCCACGGAACATCCAAAATATATAATAAGATAAATCATCTTCATTCTTATCTCCACCAGTCTGACATCATTCAACCTCATCAACCCATGACCGTACATCTCATTCATACATAAACACAAGGCGCTCCCTGAGCGCCGAAACTCAGCTCGTGTTCCAAGCACGTTATCTCATATCATTTCATCACATAAAAGCCCAAGGTGCTCCCCGAGAGACGAAGCACTATCCGCATACCGAGCATACCATTCCGTCTTATTATGCATGAAAACTCAGGGCACTCCCTGAGCACCTAAAATTATGTTTTGCCACCCTGCGCATACTTGCATCCATGATATCTTAACCTTCCTCCACAAGTCATATCTTGCTTCGACCCGTGGACACCCCAGTGTGTCATTCTTCCCAGTGGCATAACTATGCACCCCATCTTTACTCTTTTTCCTCCGCAAGTCATATCTTGCTTCGACCCGTGGACACCCCAGTGTGTCATTCTTCCCAGGGGCATAACTATGCACCCTATCTTAACTCTCCTTCCTCCACAAGTCATATCTTGCTTCGACCCGTGGACACCCCAGTGTGTCATTTCTCCCCAGGGGCATAACTATGCACCTTATCTTAACTTCCCTTGCAAGTCATATCTTGCTTCGAGCCATGGACACTCTAGTGTGTCATTTCTCCCCAGGGGCATAACTATGCACCCTATCTTAACTTCCCTTGCAAGTCATATCTTTCTTCGACCCGTGGACACTCCTGAGTGTCATTTTATCCTTGTGGTGTATATTTATACGCCACGCTTTACTTTAGCATGCATGCATCATCCCCAATAGCATTCATTACATATGCACGTTTCCCTTCTCGACTCTGCATACATTTGGTCGGTTCCGAATAGCATAGCATGACATGGCATTGATACATAAGCAATATCCCTAGCCAAACAAGCTAATGACTTGCAAACAACTCCTAATATCCCTAGCCTATTGCTATCATTCCAAGCACAGAGACTTAGGTTCGAGGGTGGATTAAGCAATGTTATTCAAACGGCAATTGATACATAAGCAACCTAAACATACTAACAAACCAAAATAACCAAAACCAACTTCACATGCATTGAAAAGTAAAGCCTAAATCTAACCAAAAACCAACGCAAAACATCCAATCATGCAAAAACAGCTACAAACACCAATAAACACCAACAAACATGCTAAACAAACAATAAAAAAGTGCAATATAAGAAGAAGAAAAAGAAAGGGAGAAGTCCCTTTACCCACCCCACACTTAGATTGCACTTACTTCCAAAAGTGCAATGGAAGAAGAAGCAAACTAAATGGGAAAGGAAAAGGGTTACCTCACATATCGGGAGCTGGTGGTGGTGGCGGCGGGTACGGCCACCCTTGGGCGGCACAGAAGCAGGAGGCGAACGCCTCGACGTTGGTGAGCTGAGCTGCTTGCCGATCAAGGCGCGCGTTCAGCCGCTGCTCAAGTAGAACCTGATGGACAGTTAAGCCTTCCAATTGCTCAATTATGCCATCCAACCGTCCTTCAATCCGCCCCATAAAATGTACCCCCACCGATACATTCTCCGCGTCCTCCTCGCTGTCCTCTCCTTCCTCACTCTCTTCCTCCTCGTCTACTTCCATAGGGGCCTTTCCCCGACTTGAACCTCCTGCACTTGAAGGACCTGCAGCTGCCCCAACCTGGGAACAAGATAAGATTCCCTTCGAAAGCTTCTTGGGAAGAATGCTCTCGAGGTTCCTATAACAAGTATTACTATGAAAAAAACATGCAATACAAGTCACAATATGTCCTAACCCTAGTTCGGACTTAGCTCGGTTGTGGTGATTGTATAAAGCTTCCATGACAAAGAAGCCCAAATGCACCTTAATTTCACTATGCACATGCCACAGGATCAACAGTTCAAATGCATTAACCCGGTTGCTCTCAGTTTTTCCCCGAAAAATTAAAACATACAAATTTATGAACTAATTGCAAAACAGGGTCATGGATTTGGGAAGTTTTGGCAAACCGAGGTTGGTATACCCCTTGCCCTATCAAGCACCAAAATTTCTTGGCATCCAAATTTTCGGGCCATTTATAACCATTCCTATCAATCCCTATGCAAGCCCTAAGGCCATCAATATCCAAAGTCCACTCAGTGCCAAAGAGGCAGAAGGTCATGCTTCTAAGGCCCGTATCCGGGTTGGTTTTAAAACTCAAGGTGGAGTAAAATTCTAGGTTTAACTCCCTAAAGACTGGAGGATTAGATTTCACAAATTCGTACCACCCTAGACTAGTCAACTTAGCTTTCACTCCCTCCGACCTATCTTGTACAAAGAGAAATTGCCAATCGAAAGTGTGAAATGGAGTGCTCTCTAAAGGAAATAAAGTTTTGTACTTCTTACCTTCATCGTCCGAAAGTAAAGGAAAATGACATTTGTATTTCCTTGAGAGATTTGTCAGTGGGGCCATCAATTGCTCGGTGGGCATTTCTTCACGTGGCACCGGCTCCGGTGATGGTTCCATGGGCCGGCGAGACGAACCGTGTCTCCGATCGGCGACGGTTTTCTTCTTCATCCTACAATTGCATAACCAGAAAAATAAAACAAAAATAAAAAACACAAGAACACAAAGCCAAAGAACATCTAATGTCAAAGATACAAACCACAAAAAAAAGAAAAAGAAAGTAAAATAAAACCCTATTAAGCAGCCAATCCATCAAAACCAAAATGAGGAAAAGAACAACAATAATAAGAATAATAAATAAAAGAAAGAATAAAGCAAGAATTCATACCTGGTTCAATGAAATTGAAGCAAAATAAAACCCTAGGGCAAATTAGTGGAGGAAAAGGGGTGAGATGGAGAAGAAGAAGAAGAAGGAAAGGAGAGTAAGAGGGGATAGGGAGAAGGAGAGAAAGGATTCTAGAGAGAGAGAGTGAAAAGGGGAGAGAGAAAGTGAGAGGGTGAGAGAAAGTGAGAGAGAGGAAGGAGAAGAAGAAGAAGTGGTCGGTTATGAGAAGGGGGGAAGGTGGAAAGGGCATTAAATAGGCGGTGGAATAACCCTTGGAATTCAAAATTTAAACGCTCGGCATGCCGTGCCAAACACTCAGCACGGCGTGCTGAGCTGGTCAAAAACACGTACCTGGCACCAGAGTGATGGCACGCCGGCGTGCTGTCTTGGCACGGCGTGCTGCCTTGAAATTTGAATATGTGGCACGGCGTGCTGATGTTTTGACACGGCGTGCTGATCTTTTTGTCACAATTCACTTTAGGAACAGAGGGACGGCACGTTGGCGTGCCATATTGGCATGTCGTGCCGCCCTTTAGACCTGTGATTGGCACGGCGTGCTGCTTAGTGACACGGCGTGCTGCCTTTTAATGCACAAACCTCTTGCGGAACAGAACAATGGCACGCGGGCGTGCTGAATTGACACATCGTGCCGCCCTGCACACCATCACCTTGGCACGGCGTGCTGAATCTGGCACGGCATGCTGTCTACTTACGCACAATTGTCTTCCGGAACAGCAGCCTAGCACGATTTCGTGCCACTTTAGCACTCCACGTGCTGCACCCAATTTCACTTTGGCACGGCGTGCGGCTTAGTGACACGGCGTGCCACCCTGAATTCTGCAACTGTTGCTTTTTTTTCACATTTTGATTACGATTTTCGATTAACTTGCTTAAGTACCTAATCCTACACACAAAAACACACAAAAACATATTAACGTGAAAACTAATGTACACGGGAGGCATACGTACCTCAGTGCTATGTTTATAGTCCGAATAGCTCGACTTCTACGTCCACGATTTAGCATTACACATCACGAAGGAGTAAGACTTGCTTCTCCTCCTTTATTCCTCCGCTGACGTAGGGCTTCAACCGGTGCCCATTTACTTGTTGAATTCCCTCCGGGGTTTCAATTTCCACCATCCCGGAAGGGTAAACCTTATGCATGGTAAACGGTCCCGTCCATCGACTTCGCAGTTTGCCCGGAAAGAGTTTCAATCGGAAATCGGACAAGAGCTCCAACTCCCCTCGGTTGAAACTCTTTTCTATCACATAAGCATCAATAGGGCAAAAAGAGTCTACAAAATTACAACTTTCAACATCTAATGGATATTTCATTGAGTTATAGACGTTGAAACTTACCTCTTCATTGTGCAACCTAAGAATAATCTTACCTTCCTAGACATCTATTAGAGTCCTACCGGTTGCAAGAAATGGCCTTCCAAGCAAAAGGGGCACCGCGCTATCTTCTTCCATATCCATCACCACGAAGTCCGCGGGGAAGATAAATTTATCCACTTTTACTAGCACGTCCTCGACCACCCCCTTTGGTCTCGTGAGAGATCTATCCGCCAATTGGAGGGTTATATTGGTTGGCTTCGGGTCTCCCAGTCCGAGTCTCCTGAAAAACGACAGAGGCATCAGATTTATACTTGCACCCAAGTCGCATAGGGCATTGGGGATCTCCAAGTTCCCTATCCGGTATGGGATAGTAAAACTGCCCTTATCTTTGAGCTTGGGTGGAAGTTTGTTAGTGATAATTGCCGAACATTCCTCTGTTAAAACCACCACTTCATCCTCAGCTAGCTTTCGTTTCCCTGTAAGAAGTTCTTTAAAGAATTTAGCATAAGAAGGCATCTCTTGGAGAGCCTCAATCAATGGCAAATTAAATTCTAACTTCTTAAAAATTTCCAGGAATTTGGAATATTTCTGCCCCAGTTTATCTTTCTTCTCCCTTTGAGGATAATGAAGTTTAGGCACATAGGCTCTCACTGGGTCAGGAATTTTCCCTTTTTCGTTTATGCTAGGTTTGGGTTCAGAAATCGAGTCGGGGTTGCTTACCTCTCCCGACTCTTCACTTACCTCTGTAGGTTGGGATGGAATATCAGCGTTTTGCACCCGGTCCTCCACTTGCCTACCGCTTCGTAGGGTTATAGCCTGAGCTGTCTCCCGTTGATTACCCTTAGGGTTTTGTTCAGTTCTACTCGGAAGTGCTCCTTGAGGTCTTTCCTGCCTCTCCCTACTCAATTGAGCCACCTGCTTACCCAAATCCCTACAGTACGCTTCATTATCAGCAAGCCGAGACGAGATGTCTTTTAGTAACGACAAAACTGTCTCATCTTGCTTGGACTGTTGAGGCTGCTGTGGAGATTGATCATTAGGAATAAATGGGGCCTTACCTAACCCCTGCTCACGGTGCTCACAATGGAATCCGGAAGGAGGTCTCAACACATTTTGGTTGTTACTATAGGACATGTTCGGGTGTTGATACCTTCTTCCGTAATTATTATTATTATTGAAGTTTTGTGAATAAGAGTTAGAGTTATTGTACCTTTGGTTTCCTTCCACAAAACTTACGTTTTCGGACGATTGGGCGAATGGGTCGCCCCATTCACAATCTTGCCCGGGATGCTCCGCTCCACATGATACACACAACACCGGGTTGTATTGTGGCCCATTTAAGTTCAGGCGGGACATCAACAGGTCCAACTTCTTGTTTACATGGTCCATAGCTGCATCTTGGCATCCCAAATCTGTAGCTCGAACCTCATTCCTTGTTGGCGTGTCCGACTGCCATAAGGTACTCTTTCTAGCCAGCTCCGCAATCAACTCCTCGGCTTGTGTAGCAGTCTTCTTAAAAATGTCCCCACCTGCAGAAGAATCAATAATGGCACGGTTAGCTGGTGTCAAACCATGATAAAACATGCTTACCTGAGTGAAACGCGGCATGTCATGGTGGGGGCAGTTCCGCAATAACCGTTGGAATCTCTGCCATGCTTCATTAAGAGTCTCCGTCCCAAATTGCCGGAATCCCATGATCTCGTTCCTTAGCTGAACCGTCTTTGATGGTGGGAAGTAGTATGCTAAGAATTGCTCTTCCAATTGGTCCCATGATGTCACTGATCCGGGTCTCAAAGATTTGTACCATTCCATTGCTCCCTCGCATAGTGAAAAGGGGAACAGCTTCAACCGCACAGCATCTTGGGGCACCCCACCAATTCGGACTATATCAGCCACCATGAGGAACCGGTCTAAGTGATCATTGGGGTTGTCACTTATGCCGCCACTGAATAGTCCGTTCCCTTGGATCAAATGGATCATGCTGGACTTCAACTCAAATTGATTGGCAGTGATGGCTGGGATAACCACTCCGGATCTGTTCCGGGGCCGATGTGGAGCCATTAGGTCAGTCATGACCATGTTATCTCTATCACCACCCCTCCTTCTGTCAAACTCCTCCCGCTCTCGCCGGAGTTGCTCTTGCTCAACTCTTTCCCGGAGTTGTCTCTCCTCGTCATCATGTTGCTGATGCTCCATTTGAACAATCTGCTCTTGGCGTACTCTACGGTTCCTGCTACACAAACGTTCAATTTCAGGGTTATATGGTAAAAGCTCAGGATGCTGAGAGCGAGTTCGCATAAGCTAGAAAACACACACACGCAGAAATTAAAGAAAACTAAATTGCAATAAATATTCACAGAAAAGAAAAATTATTTAACTATATGCACTGAAATGTTGCCTAGATCAGCAAATAGACCTTTGGCTTAATGATGCAGAAAAATAAATTTCCCGGCAACGGCGCCAAAAACTTGATGGGTCCTAGGCGTAGCAGTAAAACTAAACCTAGAAACACACAACTAAGGCAGTGTACCTATCGTTGACAAGTAATAATTCTGGTTGGTCCAGGTATCGATCCCACAGAGAAAAGAATATTCTGCAAACACTAAACTACTCGGGTTCCTTGCGTGTCCTAGGCGGAACGCAGTTTTAAATTGATTATATTAACAACTAAACTATCCTACTCCTAGTTGATCTATTCCAGCTTACTTTGCACTTGAGTTTTGTGTTATCAATCGGCGGTTTACCGACCTATGAATGCTAATGGGGATGGCTTTATCAATTAATTACAAAAGATGAATTTAGCTCAACAATTAACCCTTAATTATGCTCTTTCGATAATACAACCTAGCGTATCTAGATCTTTTAGGTCCTTAGCCGGTTTCCCTTGTTTAGAGGCGGTCTAATTCTAAAGCTCAGAAAATAGGGGCACGTAAGTTCCACAGTGTCGTCAATACTAATGGTTTCCTAGGTGTCAATCTAGGTAATGCCACAAATATGAACTTAATAAATTAAGATCTTATGAGACTAGACATTCATTAAAGAAATTACATAAAGAAAAGGAATAAAAATTGAAGTTAACTTGCAAACAATTGGATTAATTAAGAAAGATGAAACGAATTCAGCGTTTACAACCAAACACAATCAAATTGCGGAATCAAAACTAACTTAATCAAATTACAAAAGAGAAGAAGAAAAACTTATGCCCTTTTGGTCCGATTAACCGGATTCCGATGGTGTGAAGATGCTTGGGGTGTACATCTATAGACGAACTCAAGCCGGAACTAAGAACGTCGCAAAAGGGGAAGATTCTATGTAAAGCTAAAACCAATCAATGGTTCAAAACTCAAAGAAAACAAATAGTTCAAGCTCAAAACCTCACTACAAGTTTCTGCTCTCACTCAAAAAGACTGGAAAAAGATCCTTTCAAACATAGAAAATAACCTATTTATACGGCTAGGTTAAAACCAGGAAAAAGAAGAGATGAAAGTAGGGCAACAGCAGGTTTCGGGGCTCGGCACGCCGTGCTGGTGGAGTTGGCACGCCGTGCTGTTCAGAACTGAAGGCGGCACGCCATGCTGCTGGAGGTGGCACGCCGTGCCGTGCGATTTTAGGGTTGGCACGCCGGGTTGATCTTAATGGCACGTTTTCATGCCACTCCACTGGACTACTCCTGTTGGCACGCCGTGCCCAAATTGTGGCACGCTGTGCCACCCTGATTTTCAGCACTTCGAACTCTTCCTCGCCACCGATGCTTCTTTAAAAGTTTTTTATAAAAACTTAAGGGACTTAGGTGACTATTGAAATATAATCTCACTTGTATTCGCTTATCGATTTATAAAAGCTATATTTTATTCAAGCTTTGCATTTCATGACATTTTCTTCTTCTCAACCCCTCAAATACATTGATTAACCCCGGTTTACCCAAGAAGGTGGACTACCTCTACTGCCAGGATTGGAGACACCCGATGTGGTAAACCACTTATAGCCCCGCATGACTTTACATCGTGTTTTACGGTGGGGAAGTGTTTATTTGCTATGGGAGCCTGTACGACCCTTGGTTTGACTTTGGCCCACATATAATGGCTTAGTAATTTCCCCTAGGGTTACCAAAACATAAATTAACATTGAACAATCGAGTGTGCGCCTTTAGTATCCCCTGTTGATGCCAAAGAGACCCAACACCTAGGAAGAATGCATGACCAATCGAAAGGAGAAATAAGGTTGGGAGGGAGAGCATATTTTTACATGTGCTAATCTTTGCTCCATGGTGATTTTCTGTTTACTTTTTCATGAAGCATTAAAAATGCATAATCATCTCATGTGCCATTTCTAATCACGTTTTCGTGTAGCCATCTTTAAATACGTATGCATATGTGTGACATTTATGCTAGCCACATCTTCATGTAGCCATTTTCTAACACCGACATATGCGTGACACTAATCACATTTTTGTGCAGCCATGACATTTTATTCGTGTGCCATTTACATCTCACGTGCGACATTTCCATGAAGCATACACAACATTGGTCTGCGTGACATGCAACTTAACCACATTTTCATGCAGCCATTTGTATTTTCATATGACATACGCATCCATGTCATATTACCCCACCTAATAAGAGGATGTTTCAAGCATGCCCCTCATGATCATTTCATTCCATGACATGTCAGATACCCCAAAACTATCCGATTTCCGCCTGTGCACCATTTCACAAAATATCATATCATTCAATGGTAGACCACAATGGTCCTGTGTTTGCTTCCATGTGAAAGTTCACAAGATGCCATCACATGAAATCACGATCATTCATCATAGATGTCCCGGTGACACCGAGTCCTGTTTGTGCATTATGGTTCATATCAAACTATTTCATAACATTGTGAAATCATTTGAGGTGCTCCCGGGGCGCTAGATTAGTACACATATAGGGGCATATCATAACATTATTAACTCATGCAAGGTACTCCATAAACGCCGAACCTTTGTACGTGTCTCATCATGCACGTGACCTGTTTGCAACATCACTGCATATCGGATGCCCCAAAAGCATCAGAACTCTATCCGAGGAACGAATTCCATGAGACCATTTCATAGCATCTCATTTTGCCTTAAGAAGCATCAAAACTCTGTCCGTGTGTCGGCCACGCGTGACTATTTCATAAACCCCATTAGGTGCCCCAAAAGCGCCGAACCTCCATTCATGTGTCGGCTCACACGCGGCCCCTTTGCATCTCCTTTTGCATAGCGTTGGGCACTCTTGGAACATTTGGAATGAAGAACTCACACCCATTATCGCTTTCATTCATAAAGCATCAAATATGCATTGTCATTTTTGCATCGTTCTAATCATGCCTTTATATAATCATTTTCAAAACATTGACATTTGTATGACATCGATGCCAACCATGTCTTTGTACAGCTATGATATTTTGTTTGCATGCCAAACACGCATTGTGTGTTAACATTTCCACATAACCTACAAAACATCGTCCTATATGTTATGCATCTTAACCACATTTTTCTGCAGCCATCTACACTTTGGATGACATATGCATTTATTCCTTGCACGCACAACATCATTCTATATGTCATGCATCCTAACCACATTTTTCTGCAGCCACCTACACTTTGGATGACATATTCCTTGCACGCACGACATCATCCTGCATGTCATACATCCTAACCACATTTTCTGCAGCCACCTGCATTTTATGTGACACATGCATTCACACCATTTCATTTCGTTATGCCTAATATAGGATGTTCCAAGGATGCCCATCATGATCATTTCATTTCATAATAGGTGACTCGAAGCCACCTGTGTTTTGCCCGTGCCTTGGTTAGCACTCGGCCACTTCTCTACACATTACATTCATTAGGAGCCTACAACCTTCCTAGATTTATGTTCATGTGGGGAGTCACATGACAAATGTTGCATTACACCTTGTCCATTTATCATCGGTGTCAAGGGGATATTGAGATTTTACTTGTATGTCGTGATCCACATCGGATTGTTCATAACATTATCAAATCATCCAGGGTACTTTGTGAGTGCCCGGTCACTAGACACATAAAAGCATTCCATGACATTACTAAATCAAGCAAGGCGTTTCACGAACGCCAAACTTTTGTCTGTGTCTCAAGTTACACGGGGACTCATCTGTAACATCATTTCATGTCAGATGCATCAAAAGCATTAGAATTCTGTCTATGTGTCGGCATACACACAGTCATTCCATAACATCAATTAGGTGCCTTAAAAGCATCAAAAGTCTGTCCGTGTGCCAGCCACGCGTAACCATTTCATGACATCCATTAGGTGCTTCAAAGGTATTGAACCTATGCCCGTGTGCGGGATAACACGCGGTCTGTTTGCATTGCCTTTTTGCATAGCATAGGGGCATCCACGGAACATCCAAAATATATAATAAGATAAATCATCTTCATTCTTATCTCCACCAGTCTGACATCATTCAACCTTATCAACCCATGACCGTACATCTCATTCATACATAAATACAAGGCGCTCCCTGAGCGCCGAAACTCAGCTCGTGTACCAAGCACGTTATCTCATATCATTTCATCACATAAAAGCCCAAGGTGCTCCCCGAGAGACGAAGCACTATCCGCATACCGAGCATACCATTCCTTCTTATTATGCATGAAAACTCAGGGCACTCCCTGAGCACCTAAAATTATGTTTGGCCACCCTGCGCATACATGCATCCATGATATCTTAACCTTCCTCCACAAGTCATATCTTGCTTCGACCTGTGGACACCCCAGTGTGTCATTCTTCCCAGTGGCATAACTATGCACCCCATCTTTACTCTTTTTCCTCCGCAAGTCATATCTTGCTTCGACCCGTGGACACCCCAGTGTGTCATTCTTCCCAGGGGCATAACTATGCACCCTATCTTAACTCTCCTTCCTCCACAAGTCATATCTTGCTTCGACCCGTGGACACCCCAGTGTGTCATTTCTCCCCAGGGGCATAACTATGCACCTTATCTTAACTTCCTTTGCAAGTCATATCTTGCTTCGAGCCATGGACACTCTAGTGTGTCATTTCTCCCCAAGGGCATAACTATGAACCCTATCTTAACTTCCCTTGCAAGTCATATCTTGCTTCGACCCGTGGACACTCCTGAGTGTCATTTTATCCTTGTGGTGTATATTTATATGCCACGCTTTACTTTAGCATGCATGCATCATCCCCAATAGCATTCATTGCATATGCACGTTTCCCTTCTCGACTCTGCATACATTTGGTCGGTTCCGAATAGCATAGCATGACATGGCATTGCATGGCATCACATGTACAACTCACCATCCACACACGTACACGTTATATCGCATACTCATACATATGTCACTCCCTGTTTGGTATTTGCCATGCATGTGCTTGTTGACACTAACGAGTACTCTCATCAGGGGGAAAGAAACTTAAGGATGGCCAACCCAAGGAACTTCGATGCTGTGACAGATGTTTTGAAAGACTATATATCTCCATCTCGTTTTCGAAGGGCAGTGAGGCAAGAAGTGGCAGTGATGTTGTGAGAAATGTTGGGGGTGACCTTGACAGAGTGGAGAGACTAATGGCAAGGTGCACTGAGTTGGAAGCATGGGTGGCAAAGCTCAAAGGAAAAATAAAGGGCATGGCAAGCACGGACTCCAATGTTGGTATTGCTAAGAAGCAGGATGCCCAAATTGCTGATACTTCCTCTCGACGCCTCGAAAGGCCCTCTCATCAGAACTGGGGTTTACTGGGGTAGACCAATGAAGGAGAACTGAAGGGGCCTCTTGACACCAGTGCCAACATTGACCCTATTTCGCTACATATCCAGAACTCACCTCCCGAAGGTAGCGGGATAATTACTTCCTCTGGGCCTTGTTCAGTGAACAGGCTATTTGCCATATGCAGAAAGATGGGCCTGCTACAGAGTGTCCGAACATATGTGGCACCAACACCAGAAAAAAAGGATAACTACTGCAGCAATCATATGATGGCAGGCCATCAGACTAACGAATGTGTTGGTCTGCGAAGGAGAATCCAGAAGCTGATCAACGAAGGAAAGTTAAGAGTCCTACCTACCTCTGATAAACGGCTAATGGTGATCAAGGAGACCACCAAGGAAATTCCTTAAACTTCTCAGGGAGAGGAATATAACGAAGAGTTACAAGGTCTGGTCTGATGAGAGTGGGGCAACAACACTGCCATCGAAACGCCGACTAGTCGGGGAATAATCAGATGCTATGAAATCAATATCCTTAGAGTCTCCTTTTTCATGGGGGACTCATTTTTGTTTGTAAGGTGTATTGGAATCATTTTGGATGCAATGCATTTTGTTATCTTCTTACTTGTGTGGTGATTGCATGTGCATGGCATTATGCATGCATTTGATCATCTAAAATGACATATCCAATGTGCATAATATCAAAATGCATGACATCAATCTGAATACCATAGGGAACCTAAAAGTGAATCTGGTCCTGACCAAACTCTCTCTTGGAAGGTGAGCTTGTGAGATAAATAAAAGATATGATGGCACCACTTCTGCCGAGTCATTTGCTGGTCCAAATCACCAATCCTTGTAAGATGCTATTGGCCCTGCCCCAAAGTTTCAATTTGAATAGAACACATAATACCTGAGCTGTTCCAAGCCAAAAGCTATTATTGAAACTCAAAACCCAACTCCAAAACAAAACCCCGAGCTTAATTCCATATCCAAGAGGACGCCCCACGCCAAAACCCTAAAACTAAAATTCCAAACTCACCAAAATCTCTAACCCATGGGAAATTCAAATGGTTTTCATCATTCTCACCATCTATCATGTGGTAAAACTCTGATGCAGTCTTTGTCGTAGTGCATATATTATCCTGTTCGTATGACATTCATATGTACATGACATTATGCATGCATTGTTCATCTAAAAAGCATATCAAACACACATGACATGCATGAATTCGAATGCAGCAGGAAAACTAACAGGTGGTAATGGCTTGGGCTTAGTCCTTTAAAAAAAAAAAGAGGGGGGATCGGTGCAGATAGAAATCTTTCTCCCTCTCATGCATGGCCACCATAGCAAACATTGGAGTGTTTCATAGCATTAAAGGGTAATCTCTAGCTCTCGTCATTGTCAGATCCTTCCCTCCTATCTATAAAAGATTTGGACTTTCCTGTCTTCAAAACCAAAGCTCTTCCCCTTGCCTTTTCCAATCTCTTCCATACCTTCAACACCCTTTTGTCTTCCGTTTACAACCAAACCACTAACACCTATTTGACAAAACCCTTTTTTCATCTTCCCCCTGAACTGATTCTGTGAAGCTTCATTTTCCCCCATCAATGGCTTCTAACAAGAAATTGAACCCCAATGTTGTTCCATACTGCTTCATCCTATCACCAGAAAGGCAATGGGGTAGGTGGTTACAGCATTGCCTCAATCAGTCTTTGTTTATCATCAAACTGTACCAGATTGGGGATTCTCTTTCTACTCCATGCCACTTCTCTTCAACCTAAACCCCTAGACCAAATATTTTGTAACCTCAGACTGATAGGAAAGGCCTTGATTTCATAACAGAGAGAAGATTTGAATACAAGCCTGCTTCAATTAAGTTGGAGTTTGCCACTGCACAAGCAACTATTGATGAAACTCCCAGATGTCCACTGTTCCCATCCGATAAAGTCCGCACTATAGCCTATGCTAGACTTCAGGGAAAAGAGTAGCTAGTGAAGCATCTTGAAAAGCCAATATTTGCGATGTTCACCCACCAGTAACATTCAATCCAGCAAGGGATGGTTCTGTTGAGCAAAATGTGCTAGGGAAAGGAGAAGACTAACGCTCACCCCTGTGAACTTCACCAACAGTGTTGGAGCAACCAGGTCTTATGAAGCTTTCAACAATCATGAATGGGATGATCCCCATCAACAGAAAGACTTGTAAAGCCTGCTGTGCTAATATTCAGGGGAAAGTTGCATTTACCAACCATTTCAAGAACTCAGTCTTCAGCTGCAATAGAAGTGACTACTTATTAGTGGTTCCTTTCACCTCCTAAAGATGGTGTGATTTGCTTCAAAGCTATTATGGTTGACAGACATAGGAAAACCATAATTAACTCAAATCATTCTGAATCAAGCCACCCCTTGAAGGACTAGAAACTGTATCCACCTTTGGAGACTGCGCATAAGCTAGAATCCGGGGTGAATTGAGAACATGAACACAGTTCCAGACCCTTGGAGAATTCAGTGGTTAATTGACTCCATCTCAGGTTGTCTACTCACAGAGGCGGCTCCATCCAATGGTCGGCTGTACACCTTGGTGACCTGCCCTTAGTGTGAACATGAAATTTTTCAGGTCTTAAAAAAAAAAGGCTTGCTTACCACGGCTGAGGAAAATCTTGAGCATTTAATGCTCTAGATTTTTCGGAAGAAAGAAGGGATAAAGAGGCAGAAATCAGTGAAAGATGGGACTTTTGGCAAAGATTTGGGAGAAAAAGTTTAGAGAGAGAGAGAGAAAAGAGAAAAGAGAGAAAAAGAGAGAAACCCAAAAAAAACCCAACTTTCTTCAATCCTTTTCTTCCTAATTTGAGAGTTAATATGTAAAATGAATTAGAAATCGTAGGTTAAACTTGAAACACGAAATCTAAATCATTTCTAGACACAAACTAGCTTAAATCCGTGACTTTTTGGAGGATTTTTGGACCCATTTGCAACCTTAATACACCAAGAAAAAAAAGCAATTTCACGTGGATTGGTGCGTTGCTAGGAGTCATTCCAACGGTGGATCAGCGCCAAAGAGGTAAACACACTTCAATCCCTCCTATTTTCATGTTTTCTGGGTGTTTTGGTTGATTTTGTAAATAAAATTTGCCTTTCTTAAACTTACTGTTTTTGGAAAATTAAGAACAATCGTACGACTGTTCTTGTCATAAAGAACAAGGGCACGACTGTACATATCATCTATAGTCGTACGGCTGTTGTTGAATTTCCTCAGTTTTTAGCTTTTTCATTTAAATAATTTTAGTGATTTCTGCTTAAGGGATAGCTACAGTCGCACGACTGTAGTCCTCGACCAGAAGCAGAAAATCCCTAAAAATCCCAAAAAATTCATAAAAATCTCAAAAATTTCATAAAAATCAGAAAAATCCAGAAATATAAAAAATCATCAAAACTGAATTTTGGAGTGTGCATTCACGACCTTAGATTTATTTTTCGGTGTATTTGCATTTAGAACAAAACCACGGCGGAGATCCGGTTCTCCCAAAAACCGACCCACCTCGTATGCTAAATTAAAATAAAACGGAAAATATTTTCAAAAAGATTTTCTCACAAAACCAAAAATACAGGGACGTTTCAAAACTGTTTTCCAGGTCTAATCGGGCCGACCCTGTTACCCCCAAACGTATGCCCCCGAACTCTAAAATTCCCAATTCTGTCCAACTTGAGTCCTATGTGTGGTGTGCTATATATCTGTGCTAACAATCTGTTTTGCGGCTTTAATTTCTTTATTTTTATTTTTAATGTATTTAATAGATCAATTCGTGTATTTTAGGCGATTGTAAATTTTCTTAGATTCTCGTGTATCTAGGCGTTTGTATTGTGAGGCTGAGAGTTTTTATTTTTCATTCGATCGGGTTGTAAGCCTTTTAAATATTTATTTCTTTACTTTTATTTTGTATTATGTATGTATGCGCACCGCATGTTATTATTCAATAAAATCAATTCTTAGAAATTTAAAGTGTCATTATAGAACATTGGCCATTTTATTTTGATTAGACATGAAATAAGGGACTTGTTCGAACTCAGATCTCTGGAAAGTGTGGTAGTTCCCGCTTTGGTTCAGCTACACTGTAATTTCCCGGTCGAGCTGAGCTGGGTGGCGACTCCTACACTTTTTTATCGAGATTTAGGTCTCGATTCTTTTACGAAACAATCCGATTTTCCTAAAACGAATTTCTAATCCAAAAACCCCACGCGAGGGAGGGTCCCGCCTGAAATCGAGGTGCCCCTTCCGAAAGGGAGTCCGCATTCGATCGAAAACATCGTCCGCTCACAGTGGCGACTCCGCTGGGGATTTCTTACGAAAGTTTTTCAAAAACTTAAAAGAATTTGACAAGCCCTGAAAAATGTCTAATTAAAATAAGGTGGATAATTCTTGTATGGCATTTTATGCATTTTTGTAGTTAGAAATTCTTGCATTAGGTTAAGTATCCATTATTTAGCCTAGTGAATTATTGAAGTGTGGCCAAAGTTCCTCTTGGTCTTGGGGGCACGGATACGAAACACCACTCATAGCCTCGTACGAACCCCTTCGTTCGGACCCTTTAGTGGGGAGAAGTGAGGAGTATATTATGCTATGGGAGCCTTGATGTTATCCCGACTTTGGACCGAACTCATTTAAGCAACCCTAGTTGGATTCCCTTAGGATACCAAAATAAATTATATGAATATTTCTAAATTGCACCTTCATCATCCCCGGTTGGTGATCGAAGAGAACCCCTCCTAGGACTCGGTATAATTTTCTCAAATTGACCACGTTTGGAGGAATAAGGTTGGAAGAATACGTTTCGTGTGCTATATGCTACGTGTTTCTCGTCCCTTCATAACATACCATCATCCAAATTTTTCACAAACATAACATACCACATATAAAGCATTTTTGTGATACTAACTCACATCTTTTGAACAGCCATCTCCATTTTTTTCCTGTGTAAATACATTAATCACCTGTGTGACATTTACACTAACCACATTTTTTGCAGCCATGCATCTTCTCATTGTGTGAAAAAAAAATAATTCATATGCATTATTTGAATGTCATAAGCATTAACCAATTTATTTTGTAGCCATATGGAACGCGTGTCATGCATAAAACATTCATGTGGGCCTTGAACAACCCCATAAGGGTCACACACATTACACTGCCTACCAAGTAGGAAATCATTTAGGTGCTCCACGAGTGTCGAAAAATTCATTTCATTCATTAAATCATTTAGGTGCTCCACGAGCGTCGAAAAATTCATTTCATTCCATTAAATCATTTAGGTGCTCCACGAGCGCCGAAAAATTCATTTTATTACATTAAATAATTTAGGTGCTCCATGAGCACCAAAAAATTCATTTCATTAAATCATTTAGGTACTCCACGAGTACTCAAAAAAATTCATTTCATTCCATTAAATCATTTAGGTGCCCCACAAGCGCCGACAAAAAAAATTCACTTCATTTCATTAAATCATTTAGGTGCTCCACGAGTACCAAAAAAATTCACTTCATTAAATCATTTAGGTGCTTCACGACCACCGAAAAAAAAATTCATTCCATTTCATTAAATTATTTAGGTGCACCACGAGCGCCGAAAAAATTCATTTCATTCATCAAATTATTTAGGTGCTTCCCTAGCACCGAAGAATTTCATCTTATACATCAAACCATTTAGGTGCTCCCCGAGTACCAAAATTCCGATCATGTGATAAGCGCACGTTCATCTCATGTCACATTACAAAAACCCAAAGGTGCTCCCCGAGCGCCGGAACTTTGCCGGTTCACCAAGAACGTATTTATTTCATATCACGATGTGGAAACCGAGATACTCCCCGAGTATTGAAATTCCGCTCGTATATCAAGCACGAGTTCATTTCATATCCCGTCATTAAAACCTAAGGTGCCCCCCGGACACTGAAATTCTGACCATGTGCCACGCGCATGTCGGTCTCACATCACAAAGACCCAAGGTGCCCCTCGGACACCGAAATCCCGACCATGTGCCACACGCATGTCGGTCTCACCTCACAAAAACCCAAGGTGCTCCCCAAGTGCCGAAACTCTGCCATTCGCCAAGAACGCATTCATCTCATATCACAATAAAAAAAACCGAGGCGCTCCCCGAAGGCCAAAGGCTTCATCCATGCATCAAATACATAAATTGCAATTCATAGCATACATAAATAGGAATTTATGCATACTTCACCACCCGAAGGATCAGTTGTTCAAGGTTCACGTTACGAGGTCATTTCATACAACATCCACATATCATTCATCCAACATGCCATACATGCATGCATATCACCTAGAGTTCATAACTCTTTGGGTGGTCATCTTTCACTAACCCTCGTTCAATATATTTTGTAGTTTGGCTCAGATTGGGACGCAGACTCGTGAGATTGGAGCATAGTGATTCGTCATGTAGTGAGTCTGAGGAGTCTGTTCAGTCCGGAGAGGTTGGGATAGCATTTGAATCAAGTGCTGAGTTTTTACCAGAGCTCGAACAGTTACAGCAAAGCTTTCAAGAATTAGCACTCACACCAGAAGCTGCGGCCGCCATGATGGCCACTACTACCATTCGGGAGTTCATGAACTCTGATGAATTCAAGAATTTCATTAAGAGTCAAGTTCAGAGTGCACTGAATGAGTCGTCTACTCAGCGACCAGAAAGGGCTGCCCGAGAGGAGAGTAATGGGGGAAGACTGAATAATGGGCAGTCAGATGCAGAGGAAGGCCGGAGGGATAATACTGAAAGACCCGTAGAGTCTGCCTTGGAGAGGAAAATGAAAGAAATGGAGGAAACTATAGCAGAAATACGTGCAAACTCCAAGACTCAGTCTTTTAAGTGCATTGATCCATCCATACTCATAATCGGAGGAATTGAGATGTTGCCGGTGGGCTTCCAGATGCCTAGAATTGCTCCTTATGTTGGGAAGAGTTCCCCCTACGGCGCATTTGAATCAATATGTACGAATCATGACTATGGCTAGGCTTACGATGAATCACTTGGTGGGGTTGTTCCCCACTACTCTAGAAGGAGGGGCGATCACTTGGTACAACAAGCAGCCTGAAAGTGTACAAGGGGATTGGGATGCATTGTCTGATGCCTTTATAAAGTACTTCAGATTCAACACCCAACTAGAAGTCAAACTATAGGACTTAGAAGCTGTAAGACAGAAGCCAAATGAGACCTTCTCCGAGTACTACCAAAGGTGGATGGACAAGATGATTCTCCTGCATCAGAAGCCATTGGAGGACGAGTTGATCGTGAAGCTGATTGATGGAAGTTTGGAGGTTTATCAGAATGTGATGAAATATCACAAGTTCCAGACCTTAGTAGAGGTGCATGAACTAGCTTGGAAGGTAGAGAAGTACGAGATTGATCCAGCCCAGAATAGTTCTGGGGGAGGGTATCGAAGCCGGACATATTCTTCAGGGTATAAGAACAATAGCAATCCTACAGCCTCTTCATCGACAAGTGTAAAACCAAGTCAGTTACCTGCCCCAGTCAAGCAAGTAGAGGTAGCAGTTGTGGTACAAGGGGCGAATCAACAAATGGCCGGAAAAGGGATTTCTCCTTGGGAGGATTCTCTTGGGCGGATCTTTCTGAAGTGCAGAAATTTGGGCTTCCTTCAAAGCCTGAAACAGTACATGCCTCCGGCCGAGGCGGACAAGAACAACTTTTCCTCCTATCATGTAACCAAAGGGCATCGAACTAATAAGTGCCATGCGCTGAAGAAGGCAATTCAACAGCTAATCGATGAGAAGAAGATAGAGGAGCCTCGTCCTAAACCTAATGTACAGAACAATCCATCGCCTCAGTTTGAAAGGAGGATGAACATGGTACAGTCTGGATTGTCTCCTAATTTTGTCTTTGCTCAAATTGCCAAAGCAAACCCGGCGATACAAGTGGTAGTGGGTGAAGAAGCTGAACCATCTGTGAAGGAGATCAAGCCCATCAATCAAGATGATGTGGAGTTGGATGACGATGCGGATGAGTTCGAACTGATGAGCAGGCCTAACCCCATGAGCCAGATGACACCTGTATACCCTGTTTGCACCAAGAATGGGATGTACATAAGAAAGGAGGATGCCCCTATGAATAATGTCAAGAAGAGTGGAAGGGTGTATCAACCCGAGGGGAACCAAGCAAAAGAGCTGAAGCCCCAATCCAAGATTACTTGCTAGTTAAGGTGGATAAAAAAGAAGACTTAGTGGTAGAACAGCTGATGCTTGCACGTGCATCCGTGTGGCATCTATTTATGGAGTCTCAAAGGCATCGAGCTGCGGTGGTAAAGAAGCTTATGGAAATGGATGCTAATCCATTGATATCAGAGTACAAAGAGTCAGCAACCTGATAGCCCCAAGGAGATCACTTTCACTAATGACGACCTACCACCAGAAGGAATTATGCACAACCGGGCACTGTACTTGAAAGTAGAGATGATGGACAGAACCTTGCCTTGTATAATGGTTGATGATGGGTCAACATTGAATATCTATCCTTTGAAAGTACTTCCCAGTCTTCACATATCTAAAGAAGCACTCTCACAATCCAACATGGTGATCCGGGCTTACGATGATTCGAAGCGCACTGTGATTGGTACTTTTGAGGCAGAGGTGGCAATTGGAGAAGTAAGATCAAATGTGCTATTCACTGTCATCAACATTCTAGTGATGTTTTCTTTGCTTTTGGGAAGACCATGGTTTCATGCACTAGGAGGTGTACCTTCAGCCCTACATCAGAAAGTGAAAATCCCAATAGGAGGGAAGATTGTGACCCTCGAAACTGATGAGTCATCTGTGGTAGCTGCATTGAACTCATTAGAACAACCCTTGACTGGCTTTCAGGTAGCAGTCATTTCAGAATAAAAGGAGAAAGATCTGGTGTTTTCTCCGTGAATCTATAAATACCTTCAAAGGCAGAATTTCATCCCAAGAAAGGGGCTTAGGGTCCACCAGCAAGGGGTTGTAAAATTTGATGTCAGTATGGGCCAATCACACTTGGGAGGTATTGGCTACAAAGGTGCTGATAAGAAGGAGGTCCCCGAGTCAAAGAAAGTCCATCTCTAGGATACATTTGTTCGGGCAAGCGACAAGTCATATGATGGTAAGCCATGGTTGATGGGGAAACAGTCCCTGGGTTTGAGGTTTTTGTTAATGTCGTCGACTTCTCGAAGTATGGGATTGGTTCGGTGGAAGAAATGCTTAAAACCTGAAGCTATGAATGAGATCAACACTCCTCTAACAACCCAAGTCGAAGTAGTGGCTCCCATCATTCTGGAGAAGCAACCAAAAGAAGATGCAGATCCCCTGGTAGACGCCATTACTAAAGCATTTGCTGCCTTGCTAAAGAAAGGATTGAAAGAGGCCCCTGTGAGAAAGGAAGCTATCTTGGGACAGGCAGAGTTGGTAGAAAAGGCTGTTGCTGAGCTTACCAAAATGATGGCCAAGGGCAAGGCAAAGAAAGAAGAAGAGGTTCTGTCAGAGGCACAGAAAGAGACCCTCGAGGTTGACTTGAGTGACTTGTTCGAGGAAGGAACTGTTGATCCAGAAGACCATGATGCTGAAGACCCTCCGCATGTGGGGGAGGACAATGACTTCTTTGTAAACTTATCTTTTGTATTTGATGTAAACAATTTCACCTCTAAGGCGATGAATGTAATAAAATCTGACTTTGCTTATTTGTGTGATGTTTTTCCTAATGGCCCTGTGCATACCTGTAATCATTCATTCAATGTGTTCAGCATTCATGACACTGAATTACATGAAATTAATTTGGGTACAATTGAAAATCCTAAAATGGTATCTATCTCTAATGAGCTCACTCCTGAAGAAGAGGGAGAATTAATAAAAATACTCAAAAAACATGTGGGAGCATTTGCTTGGTCTTATGACGATATGCTAGGGGTTGACAGAGGGATAGCAGAACATAGAATCCCAATAGATCCTAAATTTAGTGCAGTAAAGCAGAAGCTCAGACGTCTATGTCCAGAATGGGCTGAGAAAGTCAAAGAAGAGGTAGCAAAGCAGATTAGGGCCAACTTCCTAGAAGTGGTGGAATACCCGAAATGTTTAGCCAATATAGTCCCAGTTGCCAAGAAAGATGGAAGAGTTAGAGTTTGTGTGGATTATCGGGATTTGAATAAAGCCTCTCCAAAGGATGATTTTTCACTCCCTCACATCGATGTCCTGATCGACAGTGCAGCAAGGGCAGTCATGTACTCATTTATGGGTGGCTTCTCTGGATACAATCAGATTTTAATGGATGTCATTGATAAAGTCAAGACAGCCTTCATCACCAAGTGGGGGGTGTACTACTACAGAGTAATGCCTTTCGGATTGAAGAATGCTGGGGCAACCTCTCAGAGGGCGGTTACAATGTTGCTACATGACATGATCCACAAGGAGGTCGAGGTGTATGTTGATGGACAACTCTTCAGAAGGATTGCTGATGGATTATTGTTAAAGTGTCCGACAGAAGCAGAAGCCAAAAGGGTTATGCAAGAGATGCATTCAGGGATCTGTGGCCCGCATATGAATGGTTTAGCTCTGGCAAAGAAGATCATAAGACAAGGGTACTTCTGGCTTACCATGCAAATAGATTGCGACGAAGAAGTGAAAAAGTGTCACGAGTGCCAGATTTACAGGGATATCAACCATCTTGCACCCATGGAGTTACAAAATCTCATGACCCCTTGGCCGTTTTCAGTATGGGGTATAGACATAATTGGTGAAATTCGGCCTCCAACATCAAATGGTCACAGATTCATTGTAGTGGCAGTGGATTATTTTTCCTAGTGGGTTGAAACCGAGTCTTATGTCACAGTCACGGCTAAAAACATGGCCATGTTTATAAAGAAGCACATCTTCACGAGATACGGTATACCACATCACGTGGTGACTGACAACGGAGTGCAATTTCAAGGGGCCACAACCGAGTTATTCAAAGAATACAATGTAGAGCATCGTAAGTCTTCACCTTATAGGCCACAAGCTAATGGAGCAGTGGAAGTAGCGAATAAGTCTATTAAGAAGATCTTATCCAAGACCACTTCGACTTACAGAGACAGGGCAGATAGATTACCTTATGCTTTATGGGGATACAGAACGAGTGTTAGAACACCAACAAGGGAAACACCGTATTCACTAGTTTATGGGATGGAAGCAGTCCTTCCCATTGAGGTGGAATTGAAGTCATTAAGGACTGTCTTGGAAGCTCAATTGCCTAAAAAGAATGGATAAAGGCGAGGTTTGAACAACTGGCTATGGTCGACGAAAAGCGTCTCAAAGCTCTAGATCATCTGCAGATGTACCACCAAAGGATGGCTAGAGCCTACAATCGACGAGTTCATCATCAGAAACATCCTTTAAAAACGGGAGATCTGGTGTTGAAACAAATGAGGCCATCTAACACAGATGCGAGGGGCAAATTCAAACCCAATTGGGAAGGGCCGTATGTGGTTAAGAAAGTACTTTCCAAAGGTGCAGTAACGATTATGGACATGGACAGCAACGAGTTCACCAATCCGATCAATCAAGACCACCTTAAACGCTACCATGTGTAGAAAAAAAGCTTGTTAAGCCGAAAACTCGCAAGGGCGATTTAAGCAAAAATTAAGGCAATGAGGGTTAGCTTATTGACCAGAAAACCTGTATAGGATGGTTGATAACAGGAATGAGTTCGTTCGAGAACACATACTAATTTTGGCATTTTTAATTGATACAATAATTAAATTTCATTGATGAAGTGCGTGTTACATGATTCATTCATAAAAAACATTCAGATAAATAAAGTCATTCATACGCCTAAGTATGTGAATTGTGAACATCATTCACAAAAAAAAAAAAAGAAAAGAAGAAGAAGAAGAAGAAAAAAAAATATGTATATAAATAATAATAATAATAGTCAATATAGACATAATAATAAAAATCATGTCTCTTTCATGTCCTTCTTTTCTTAACAGGAAGTGATCTCGCAGCCTTGGAAGAAGCCAGCCAATGGAAAGTCGCACGCTCACGCACCTCGCGGGTCGGCAGGTCCTGGATCTCAGCCAACCATTGCTTGTACCAGTCATCTATCTCTATAGGAGCGAGGGAAGTATAGCTCAATGCTACATGGCAGGTAGTCTTAGCCCAGCAGAATCTGATGTGGTCTGGCCAGGAAGCAGTGTACTCCTCACATGTAGTGACATAAGAAAGCTGGGGGATATTTTGCAGATGGCCATACTGCTGACAAAGGCGACTCGTAGAATAAAATGTCACCCTGGTCAATCCCAACAACTGGACACCATCACGTGGGTGATCTTCCACCAAGGGCAAACCCACCTAATCCGATCGTCGGTCAGGCAAGATAACCAAGTACCCCACTCATCAGCAGACATGTCAGTGTAGGAGTCAATAGAGAAGCCTCTTTCCCTGAAGTTGATCGGGTGGTACTTCTTAAAATTCCCTCTTGGGATCTTAAGAATCGACAGCTTCTCCAACAGCCAGATCTGCAATATGGTATGAAGCAATGGTTAGAAGTTCATTTGGGCCCCGAAATGCGCACAAGCCAGTAAGGAGATTTACCTGGAGCAGTATAAGATGAGGGCCGATATGGAGGGCACCACTTGTCTTGGATGCATGCAAGTTGATCAGTGTCTCAGTAAATGCAAAAGGGACCGGAGATGCTCCCGTAGCCATCTGGGGGATAAGGGAGACAGCTCTGAAGGAGACAACCCCATCACTAGGACCACAAAAATACCAGCTCACCAGCAACAGGCTAACCATACAAGCCCAACTGATATGGTCCCTAGGGGCATTGATGCACTACTCTAGTATAGAATCCAAGCTCAACCCAGGAGAAGAGGATCCAATGGAAAGAAGAGCTTCCACCTCGGGATTGGGAAGCCCAAACAAGCTCACCAATGAAGGAATGTTGCCGAAGGTGAACTCAGGAATGGCAATGTCTATCCTTTTGTGACATGGGATATTCAGGATGGCATTAAATTCCTCATACAAGGGGCAAAGCTCTTGGCACGAGAAACGAAAGACATTGTCCACCGGATCCCAGTAACGATAACAGGCATTCAACAATTCATGGTTCCAAGGATGTTTGCAATAAGCTTTTATGTTCCACAACCCGAAAGGCTTCAATTTGAGCCAATCGGAGTCTTGTAACGATTCTAAAAAATTGTAAAAGCCTGGATGAAAGGAAGCAAAAATTGAAAGAAGAAGAAGGAGTGAATTCTCAAAAATTAGTAAAATAAAAGCCCATAATATAAAAAATGCAGTTCATGTTGTGCGCAGAAAATCCAATACAAGAAAGAAAGACCAAAAATTGTGTGAAACATAGCACTCAATCTAGCTCTCATCCTCTCCCTCCTCATCCTCCTCAGACTCACTCGGATGCATAGCCCTATAAGAGTCGAAGTCCTCCTGCACCCGGGTCAAATCAACTTGCATCCGGGCCATGTCAGCCAGCATCCGGGTCAACTCGTGGGTCACAGCCAAGGCCCGAGCCTCAGAAGCAGCTGCCTGTCTGGCCTGATCCTGGAGCATCTGCACTCAAGTCTGCAAAATAATACAAATTAACATGCATACATACATAAATATTCATTCATGCATTGCATAAATCATGCGATAACGCAGGGTTTGTAAAATGCTTACCGCCTAGATGGCGTTTTCCTGAACCAGAAAGGTCTCGAAGCACAAGTGCTGATAGGCTATATCCTCCACCTGAGCTCGAGGGATCTAGAACATACAAGAGTGTCAAAAAAAAAGAGAGAAGTCTTACATGAGTGGTGTCCACCGGGACAAACACAAGCTGCCACTCACGGTGAATCAACAGCTCCCTAAAAGCATAGTTACCATCTAGCCCTATCAGGCTAAAGCCAATCCTAAGATCCGTCATCAACTGACCCTCCACCACTCCAGCAGTCTGAGAAGCAGATGCCGCAGCACTGTCGGCATACACAGGATGACTCCTATCCTGAACAGGGGCATGCCCACCAGTAGTGGCGGTCTGAGCACCCTCATATGCTGGACCAGTCAGCTGAGTAGAACTAGACCCCTGCATCTCTTAACCTACAAATGGAAGAATATTTTAAAAAAAACCAAATAAATGAATACCTGACGACTAGGAGGAGCCGCCGCCGCATCACCCTCGACGGGCAGCAGACACTGGCGGATGAATACCAGATAATCGCCGTCAACAGTATCAGCATGGTATCCATCCTCGAAAATATTAGGATCCATAGCAAGATCGGGGAAATGGGGCCAAAACAGTGCAAGCGGGAGCGGCAGAGGTACAAGCCGGCCAACAGGGCCGTCCACGTGGTCAGATAAGCGGAGGCGCTCACCCAGGTACCACTACTGGGACATGGGACTCTCTAAGACGAACCGGAAGTCATCACACTGCACGAAAGTCTGCACAATGAGGGAAATGGTGCCCTGACCACGCCACGGGTGGTGCTAAAGCTGTAAAAATACAATCAAAGAAATAAAGATTTCAACACAGGTAAGTAAAATGCCATGTTAAATTTTTCTTACTAAGGAGAATTGGTTTGCTTACCCTCTGCCAGGAAACGTCCTGTAGACCCTGCTAGATCTCCTTCAAGTCGCGGCCGATACCCTGCCACCCCTGTGTCCAGGAGCGCAGCACAGTCGGCTGATCGTCATCCTGCATGTCCCTCAACTCCGGCGGCTCCAGGATACGGTGCTCGAATACCCAAATGTACAATTAATAAAAGAGTAAAAAAAGAAGAGAGAAGGAGAAGATAATACTAGAAGGCCGAGCCAAAAATCGAGAATCTCCTGCTGCCTCCCCCTAGCACACAGGTCCAGTCCGTAATATAGCTGCCCCAATGCAGCTCGATCCCAGTCCAACGTAGGAAAGGCAACCAGGTCTACGAGAGTAAAGTTAGGCTGCAGGTACTCTGTCCAGTGGGAAACAGCGTGCAGGATAACAGGATGAGCACGTAGGCCCGAGCACACCTCTCCACGTCCTCCTCAGACGGGTTTGGGCGAGCAGCCCAATAAGCCTCCACTCTCGAACATAGAATCTTCCCCTTCTCGGGGGTGCAACCAATCAGTTCACTGATGTAGTCATCCACTAGCTGATGACGGGTCAAATAGCAGTTGAATCTAATCGGGGTCCGGCCAAACTCGAAACCAGTGATTGTCGCAAAATCCGAGGGAGTGACAGTGAACTCCCCAATGGGCAAGTGAAGAGTGTGAGTGGTGCAGACCCATCTCTCGCACAATGTCATCAACACAGCATGGGTGGTGTGAGGCGTGCTCATCAGTAGTGACAAAATAAAAGTCTCTAAGCCCAACAGCCTAACCCAAGCCCTCACAGACTCGGGGAGGCAGCCCCACCAGAGCCGAGGCAGAGAGAGATTTCCAGAGCCGAAAATCTCCCGATCCTACACATTCAGGAAGTATAACGCATACATGTTTAATTTTTGCATAATTTATCACATTAATTATCAACATAATCATCATTAATTAAAAGGGGGGCATGCATATATTGTAGAGAAAATTCCATAAATCGTTAATCCTTATATTAAATAAAAAAAATCTGGAAATTAGGCTACAGTCGTACAACTGTAGTACATGCCGCATGAGCGTGGCTATAATCGTACGCCTGTTCATCCCACAGTCGTACAAATGTTCATAAAATGGATGAACAGTTGCACGACTGTTTATACTCCTGCAGACAGAATTTCAATTTCAGGCAAATTTCATGATTTCTAACTCGTTTTTCCTAGTTTTTTGTTCCTATGAACTACAGGGGGCTCCTAACATAATCAATTCACCCAGAAAGCAGTAAATCATGCCAAATAGAATCAAAAAATGCAAAGAGGAAAATATTGGAAAACTTAAAATTAAGGCTCGGATTTGGGTACCAACCTGAAATGTGGATAGATGCGAGCCCATCTCCAGTAAAATAGGGATCTCCGACCCGAATTTCATCCCAAAGTGCTTCACATAACGCGGGTGGCTGTACCGGTCGGAAACGCTGATAAAGGGGATGTCCTGTGCAGTCTCAAGCCTCTAGATTAGATTGGTGGAGAGTTTCTTCACCTTCTTTCCAAGCTTCTTCAACATTTTCGCAGATTGGAAGGTTTGGGATTCGGTTTTCTTTGAGAAAAACGGAGAAGAGGAGAAAGTGGGAGAGAAAGGGGCGGTGAACCCTTTTATTTTTTTCTATCCCGCGAAGTACAGTCGTGCGACTATACTTCGACTTCGGTCGTACGACTGTAGTTGAATTTCAAATACAGTCGTACGACTGTAATGGGAAAAAGGGGGAGAAATTCATTTTCTTTATTTATTTATTTCCCAAACCCTAATCTTATCACCAAATATTTAATTATTCCCCACGGGAAGATATTTCTATGATTTTTGCAGGGCCAATATCTCAGTGACTAATTTTTTCTAACGATGGTCCGCCTTGTCCAGGGGCACGAAACTCGAGAAAAATCGCGAAAAATTCACTGTAAGTACAATTTCTCAAAATTGCATTTTTGACGCATCGTGGATGCCAAGCCATAATAGATCGACACATTTTCACAAAATCTCAGTCCATCATGACTTTAAAAGGGAACCCGAAATTCATTCACAGTCCGTTGAGTGCGCTAAGTTGCACACGGCTGTCACATATTTCAACAAATCTTAGTCCACCATGACTTTAAAACGGAACCCAAAATTCAGTCACAGTCCGTTGAGTGCGCCAAGTTGCACACGGCTGTCACACACTTCAACAAATCTTAGTCCACCACGACTTTAAAACGGAACCCGAAATTCGGTGTCAGTCCGTTGAGTGTGCCAAGTTGCACACGGCTCTCACACATTTTAACAAATCTTAGTCCACCACGACTTTAAAACGGACCCCAAAATTCAGTCTCAGTCCGTTGATTGAGCCAAGTCACACACGACTGTCACACACTTCACAAATTCAATCCTACATGACTATAAAAGGTAACAAAAAACGCATCTACCCGTATTTATTCTTGATCGAAGGGGCAAATATTTTTGTTTCAAAATTATAGATCAAGGAATCAATACGTTCACCAATTGCACATTACAAACACCATGGCTCTGTATGGTAGGTCATACGCGGCTATCTTGTCTCAAAAGTCATGTTTTTTGCTGGTGTCCTCCTTATGTGAAAAAGATCATGGGGAATCGCTTGGCTCCAAGAGCCGTATTTCCCCGGTGTCTTTCTTATGTGAAAAAGGATCATAAGAAACCACCTATCTACCAAAAGTCTCATGAAATTAACCCACAAGCCACACACGTGCACACTACCTTTGATCCCATATTTTTTATCATGTACCTAAATCCGTGCAAAGAATCGGACTTTAGCTACACGAGGGGCAGCCTGTGAACACAGAATTTTCCGGGTCTTAAAAAAAAAGGAAAAAAAAAGGCTTGCTTACCATGACTGTAATTACAGTTGTGGGGTTATTGTTATAGTCGTACGACTGTGACTTAAATACAGTCATACGACTGTCAAATCGGGGCATGTTGCAGAACCCATACCCCTAAAATAAAATATTGAGGAAAATCTTAAGCATTTAATGTTCTAGATTTTCCGGAAGAAAGAAGGGATAAAGAGGTAGAAATCAGTGAAAGATGGGACTTTTGGCAAAGATTTGGGAGAAAAAGTTTAGAGAGAGAGAGAAAAGAGAAAAGAGAGAAAAAGAGAGAAAAAAAAAACCCCAGCATTCTTCAATCATTTTCTTCCTAATTTGAGAGAGTTAATGTGTAAAATGAATTAGAAATCGGAGGTTAAACTTGTAACACGAAATCTAAATCATTTCTAGACACAAACTAGCTTAAATCTGTGACTTTTTGGAGGATTTTTGGACCCATTTGTAACCTTAACACACCAAGGAAAAGAAGCAATTTCACGTGGATTGGTGCGTTGCCAGGGGTCATTCCAACGGTGGATCAGCGCCAAAGAGGTAAACACACTTCAATCCCTCCTATTTTCACGTTTTCTAGGTGTTTTGCTTGATTTTGTGCATAAAATTTACCTTTCTTAAACTTACTTTTTCTGGAAAATTAAGAACAGTCGTACGACTGTACTTGTCACAAAGAACAGGGGTACGACTGTAATTACAGTCGTGCCATATCATCTATAGTCGTACGGTTGTTGTTGAATTTCCTCAGTTTTTAGCTTTTTCATTTAAATAATTTTGGCGATTTCTGCTTAAGGGAGAGCTACAGTCGCACGACTGTAGTTACAGTCGCACGACTATAGTCCTCGGCCAGAAGCAGAAAATCCCTAAAAATCCCAAAAAATTCATAAAATTTCATAAAAACCAGAAAAATCCAGAAAAATAAAAAATCATCAAAAATGAATTTTGGAGTGTACATTCATGACCTTAGATTTATTTTTTGGTGTATTTGCATTTAGAACAAAACCACGACGGAGACCCGGTTCTCCTGAAAACCGACCCATCTCGTATGCTAAATTAAAATAAACCGGAAAATATTTTCAAAAAGATTTTCTCAAAAAACCAAAAATACAGGGACGTTTCAAAACTTTTTTCCAAGTCTAATCGGGCCGGCCAGTCGGGCCATCCCGGTTACCCCCAAACGCATGCCTCTGAACTCTAAAATTTCCAATTCTGTCCAACTTGACTCCTATGTGTGGTGTGCTACATATCTGTGCTGACAATCTTTTTTGCAGCTTTAATTTCTTTATTTTTATTTTTAATGTATTTAATAGATCAATTCGTGTATTTTAGGCGATTGTAAATTTTCTTAGATTCTTGTGTATCTAGGTATTTGTATTGTGAGGCCGAGAGTTTTTATTTTTCATTCGATCGGGTTGTAAGCCTTTTAAATATTTATTTTTTTACTTTTATTTTGTATTATGTATGTATGCGCGCCACATGTTATTATTCAATAAAATCAATTCTTAGAACTTTAAAGTGTCATTATAGAACATTGGCCATTTTATTTTGATTAGAAATGAAATAAGGGATTTGTCCGAACCTAGATCTCTGGAAAGTGTGGCAGTTCCCGCTTTGGTTCAGCTACACTGTAATTTCCCTGTCGAGCTGAGCCGGTGGCGACTCCTACACTTTTTATCGAGATTTAGGTCTCGATTCTTTTATGAAACAATCCGATTTTCTAAAAACGAATTTCTAATCCAAAAACCCTACGCGAGGAAGGGTCCCACCCGAAATCGAGGTGCCCCTTCCGAAAGAGAGTTCGCGTTCCATTGAAAACGTCGTCCGCTCACACTTAGCATATCCCCAACGGATCCTCAAAAAAAGAAAAAACAAACAAACAAACAAAAATCCCAATATGGAAAACCGAAAGGACATATTGGTAGCATGAAGAGGTTTAGGCCAAACCAGAGCCATGGGTTGGATTTTCCTAATGCATCCACATTCATCATGTCATAAATGTTTCATATCCTATTTCGATGTTCAATATGTGTACGTCATGTCATTGCATATAAATGTCCATATACAGGTTGTCGAACGCAGCAAACCAGATCTGATAAAGTGTTTTACAACCAAACATCCAAACATAAACCTCCTACACTAGGGGCAGGTAAAAGTTAAACCACGAAGCATCATCAAGGAAAATTCTCTCATGATCCTTGGCAGACTTGTTGAAACGCATTTTCCAATCCTAAGATAAGCCAGTGCTAAGAAATCCACTCGGCTGGCATGCTCTTGCAGACTTGGTCATAACTTCAAAAAAAAAAAAAAAACAATGACAGCAATCCCCAACGAGAGGATCTTCGACACGGAAAACCGAAAGGATGTGTTGGTAACAAGATGAGAGTGACGCTCAGAGTCAGAGTCACTTTTGATTTTCCTATCGCATTCATTTTGATGTCATCATAATGCTATTAGGCATGTTTGATTTTTTGCTTAGATGTTTATACTGCATACACCGTGCCATTGCATGTCAACATCCATCAGTAGGCCATTGCATCCAGACCCACGACAGCTTCAATGAAATTGCTACTACAAATGGCAACTATCGGCCCAGTTGTACCACCCCCAATAGAATTATCCCCGGCAGAGTGGTCCCTAGCAGGTTCATCCCCACGTAGTCTCTAGTAAAATCCCCAACGAGATCCCAACCAAGACAATTCCCACTGAATCAGAATCTCCAGAAGATCCCCTGTAGGGTTCAGTGGATCAGGGCTCTCCCCAGCGGAGTTCTTAGCTAAAATGATCCCCACTGAGTCAAAATCCTCGGCAAGGTCATCCGATTGAAACAGTCCCCACAGGAGACCATCAGAAATCACAAGTTCAACCCCCAGCATAGCGTAGATACCAAGCATAGTGTCATGTCACATATATGCATATAATTGAATCATACACGCATTCACTCATACATGCATAAAACCAAATCAACCGTATTTATTTTTGATTAAAGGGGTAAGAATTTTTGTTTCCAAAATTATCGATCAAGGAATAAATACGCTCCCTTCCATCAAATTTTGTTGAGGCACTCATCACCTTCATTGGGTCGTCCCGAGTCAAGATCCATTCCAAAGCGGAAATGATTTGATCCAGGGGCACCCTCAGAATCATAGCAAGCAAATCAGAGCCCTACGACTCCAAATCTCAGGTATGGGAAAACTTCCCTAAAAGTTATCAGCTCTTTTGTTCACACCAATATAATCCCGAGAAGGGTATTTCTTGCCTTTAACAGATTCTGGGGGCAAAACAATCTTATGTCAATCTCATGGGAACTCCACCACATGGAGAAGAACTCTAAGTTCGTGCTGCCTCTTTGTCACATGGGAGAGACAGTACATCTCATCCGACCTCTTTGTCACATAAGAGGGGAAGAAAAAAAACTCCAGTTCGTGCTGCTCTTTACCACATAGGAGGGACAGTACATTTCATTCAATCTCATCATCACATGAGAGGGGAAGGAACAACTCAACCAAGCTCGTGCTGCCTTTTCGCCATATGGAAGGGACAGTACATCTCGTTCAACCTTTTCATCACATGGGAAAGGAAGAACATCCATTTCAACCTTGTCGTCATATGGGCAGGGAAGAAATGCATATTAAAGTTTCTTGCCTTTAACCGGAATCTGGGGGCAAGAAAACTCAACCAAGCTCGTGCTGCCTTTTCACCACATGGAAGGGACAGTACATCTCGTTCAACCTTTTCATCACATGGGAAAGGAAGAACATCCATTTCAACCTTGTTGTCACATAGATAGGGAAGAAATGCCTATTGAAGTTCCTTGCCTTTAACAGGTATCTGGGGGCAAGACAACTCAACCAAGCTCGTGCTGCCTCTTCGCCACATGGAAGGGATAATACATCTCATTTAACCATTTTGTCACATGGGAAAGGAAGAACATCCATTTCAACCTTGTCGTCACATTGGTAGGGAAGAAATGTCTATTGAAGAAGGTTTTTGCCTTTAATAGGTATCTGGGGGCAAAACAATTCAACCGTATTTATTCTTGATCGAAGGGGCAAAAATTTTTGTTTCCAAAATTGTCGATCAAGGCAACCTGATATCAATCTCATGGGAACTCCACCATACGGGGCAGAATTGAATTTCTTATCAGGCACGCTTCACCACAGTGAGCCGACATTATGGGAACACTCCACCACAGTGAGTCGACATTATGGGCATGCTCTACCACAGTGAGTCGACATTATAGGCACACTCCACCACAGCGCGTCGACTTGGAACCACGACCGGCACCCCCGACGAGGGACGCCAGGTACGTTTCCTTTTCCTTCCTCACCGCGCTCCCAGTCGTGAGACCAAACTTGATCTAGGCTTTACAGCCCATGATGAGCCGACTTTGGTCCCAAGAGGGGCAGCCTGTGAGCACGGGTTTTTCCTGACCTTGGTGATGAGAATTCCTTAGCTACCTATGGACCGGACGGGCTTGAACGGCACTTGAAAGCGATCGAAATGTTGCCTAGAGAATCCCAAACGTCCTGAAAGCCAGGCTATCCGCGATCTGAAACCTCCGAAAAGGTCTCCCGAAAAATTTCCAAGGTTTGGTCCTGTCCGACTTTTGAAATTTCGCCCTAATTCTCGGTAGAAACGGGCGGCTCTAGTTTGACAAAACAAAAATTGGCGCAGAGATTTCAGAGGTCAAATGGCTGATTGATTAAGCGAAATGAGTGAGAGAGAGTTATATAAAAGAAAGAAAAATCCGAAAGAGAAAAAGGGGGGGGGGGGCTTTTGGCAGGACTTTTGGTTTTCGGTTCTCAGGGAGGGAAAAAGAGAAAAAGAGAAAAAAGAAACAGAGAAAAGAAAGAGAGAAAGAAACCGAGAGAGAAACCCATAAACACTCCCATCAAAACCCTAAATCAATCTCAAAACATTGTTAACAAATCCTACAAACTTTACTCTTTGATTCGGGATCATTTCGGCTTGGTTTCGGATCGTTTCGGACCATTGTGGGATTCAGCCGGTTGAGACTCCAAGACACATTTCCAGGATTCAATCCGCTTCTTGATGCTCCAAGCATCTAAACAACATCAAGGTAAACTCTGAGAGACCCTAAAACCTGTTTGCATTGTGTTTTCTATGCGTTTTCTTTCATTTTGTAAAAATCCGGAAACTGGGCTGCCCAACATAGCCGTACGGCTGTGTTCTTCATGAACACAGCCGCCCCGCTGTGTTTGTGATGAACAGATCCAGTCGGCTCAAACCCTAGAGCCGCTCGGCTCTGTTCCTCAGGGACAGATTCCCGGTCTGTCCCGATCGGCCTAAATCAGTCTGTTTTCCATTTTAAGCATTTTGTTACGATCATTTTTGGCCCAAATCCATCCCTATGTCATAATATTTTGGTTTTTGGATTTCTGTACATATGGATATTAGGGTTTTCTATGTTTCCCGGGTTTATTTCCTGGGTCTCGGGGTTGTTTTATCCGAATCGGATCTATGGTTCAGCATCAGCGGACCCCCGAACCCTATAAATTCCTCTAAAAATATTGAAAACGTGCAAAATAGTATTTTTCACAAATGTTTTTGGTGTGTTTATTGCATTTTGGACCCTAGATGGATGTTGAGTTTAGGAACCCACACGAACAGAACCCTAAGTTCCGGGATAACCGACCCACAAAAATGGAAATTTGCATGAAACTGAGCCAAATGGTTTCCCAAAATTGTTTTCCAGCACAAAAATCCACAGGGCGTTTCTAAAATATTTTCCAGGTCTAACCGGTCTGATCGGTCGGGTCGACCCGGTTATCCCCTAAAAGCATGCCCCCGTTTCCCAAATCCCAATTCTGTCCTGATTTTAGTCCTATTTGCGTTTATAATATAAACTACACTATCCAGTTTGTTTTGCAGCATTTATTTTTATTTTTGCTGTATTTAATAGATTAATTCGTGTATTTGGGTGGTTGTATTTTTAGATCGTCGGGTACTTAGGCGCTTATAACATGAAGACGAGGGTTTTTGTATTTTATTTGATTGGGTTGTATAATCGGCCTTTACTATTCTTTTGTATAATTTGTGTGGATGGTTTAATTTCTCGTAATTTATTTTCTGCATTGTGCTTTAGCACAGGCTGATAAAATAAACAAATTAGGGTTAGAAAAGATAATAAATTGAATAAATATGGCTTTATAAATAATAAACGAATACAAGCTTAAGGTTAAGTAGGTAAGTTGCCCGAACCCTGAATCTCTGGATTAGGTACAGTAGTCTACGTTCGGTAGGGAGCTGTACTGGAATTTCCCGGATGAGCTAATCCGGGTTACGACTTTGTCACTGATCTCGAAATTGAGGTTTCGAGGTCTTTAAAGTTAAAAATGGGAAAAATGTTTTTCTACAAAATTGAATTTCAAAACAAACGAATGGTTTTCCCTAAAGCAAGATAAAAGAAAATTCTTTTTTTTTTAAAAAACATCGCGCGAAACCCGTTTTCGAAAGCCCCCAGTTCGTTTCGCCGTGTCTTGCTATCTTTTTAAAGTCGTCCGCTCACAGCATCTTTCAAAAGTACTTTCTTAACCACATACGGACCCTCCCAGTTTGGCTTAAACATTCCTTGAACATCTGTGTTAGTCTGCTTCATCTGTTTTGGCACCAATTTGCAAGCCTTAAGCAAGTGTTTCTAATGACGAACCTTGTTATTCTAAGCCCTGGCCAAACGCTATTGATACATCTGTAAGTGATCTAGAGCTCAGAGACACTTCTCATCAATCAAAGCCAACTGCTCGTATCTTAACTGAACCCATTCAGATTCTGGCAACTGCACTTCCACAATAACCTTTAATGATTTGACCTCTATCTCTACTAGTAGAACAACCTCTATTCCATAGAATAGTGAGTAGGGTGTTTCTCCGATGGGAGTTCTAATACTAGTTTTATACCCCCATAATGCAAATGGTAACATGTCTACCCAGTCGCTGTAGGTGACTACCATTGTTGAGAGAATCCTCTTGATGGACTTATTGGCCACTTTAATTGCCCCGTTAGCTTGCAGATGGCATGGAGTTGACCTATGGTGTTCACCCCTTTTTCTTGGAGCAATTGCATAGTCACCCCCTTAAATTGTACCCCATTATCAGTTACCACATGATGTGGGATCCCATACCATGCAAATACATTCTTCTCTATGAACTTGGACATCTTTTTGGCTGTAACATTCACATATGACTCTGCTTCTACCCACTTTGAGAAGTAGTCAATGGCTACGACTATGAATCGATGTCCGTTCGATGCAGGCAGCCTTATTTCTCTGATAATATCAATCCCCCATCCTGTGAAGGGCTATATAGTATATGACACTTGAAGTTCTAAAGGAGAGAGGTGATTGAGATCATCGTATACTTGGCATTCATGGCATCTCTTAACCTCTTTAATAAAATCTGCTTGCAACATCAGCCTAAAGTAACCTTGCCTCAATACTTTTCTGGCCAGGGCTAAATAGTTCATGTGCAGCCCACAAATCCCTGTATGGATCTGTTTCATGACCTTATTGGCCTCTTCTTCCGTTTGACATTTCACGAGTAGACCGTTGGCCTTCCTCTTAAAGAGCTGATTCTCAAATATTCAGAACTGCGCTGCTGAACTTCGGAGGGAAACATTGTCAGCTTCACTAGAGTCTTTAGAGTACTGACCATTCTGAATAAACTGTAGGATGTCATAATACCAAGGCCATTCCTCTACCACTGTAGCCATAACATTAATCGACTGATAACAGAGAGCTTGCACAGTTTCTAGAATTACTGGCTGTATCGGCTGCCTCTGTGGCCCTTCCCACATCCATGAGAGCGTGGTTAAAGAATTAACCATATGATTTTCTTCCCTCAGTACATGTCAAAACTCACACAGACTGAATACTTTCGATTTCTCCTAAACCATTTCAAGATAAGGCCGAAGCAATTCTTCCTTTATCTCCCAATCTCCGATAATCTGTCAAATCACCAAGGCTAAATCCCTAATAACCAAGACTTCATGTGCCTCTAGGGTGATCAAGGCATCGATCCCAAAAAGGCAAGCCTCATATTCAGCTCTGTTAATAGTTACCACAAATTCGAGGCACTTTGCCAGAGGAATGATTTCTCCTTCAGGGGTGCTGATAATTACCCCAAGGGTTGCACCATGTTTATTTATAGCACCATCAAAATACATCACCCATCTACTCGATTCTACTTCTACCACTGCCAACTGCTCATCTGGGAACTCCAAAATTCTCCATATAATCGGACTCTAGGGGTTGGTTGGCTAGGAACTCTACTACAACCCTCCCTTTGATCGTCTTCTTTGTTACATACTCAATATTGAACCCAGACAACAAGAGCAGCCATCTCAACAACTTCCCAGCCAATGCTGGAGCTTGACACAGATACTTCATTAGATCAACCTTAGTAACTGCCTGAAATTTATACGATTGGAAATAATGTCTTAGTTTCTTAATCAACCACACCATTGCGATACAGGTTTTCTCCCCTATTGTGTACTTAGTCTCATATTCAAGCAGCTTCTTACTCAAGTAATAGATTGCATGCTCGCATCCATCCTTTTGCTCTTGTACCAGCATTGCCCTTACTGAAGCATCTTTAATGGCAAAGTACAGAATCAAAGGTTTATTCAGTGTTAGAGGTTTTAGACTGGGGGATTCATCAAATAAGCCTTATATCTATCAAAGGGCAATTGGCATTGATCATTCCATTCCACAGGCTGATGTTTTCTCAAGATTTTAAAGATGGGCTTGCAAACTGTCGTTAACCTTGCGATGAATCGGCTGACATATTGTAGGGATCCCAAAAACGACCTTACTTCCTTCTCTATCTTCAGCATGGGCATATCCCTAATGGCCTTGATCTTGTTTGGATCTATTTCAATTCTCCTCTGGCTTACCACATAACCTAGCGGTTTACCAGAAGTTACTCCGAACACACACTTCTTAGAATTCAGACGGAGGTTGTATTTCTCGATCCTAGTTAGGAATCTATCCAAGATGGCAGGATGCTCCTCCTAGGTCATCGATTTAACTAGCATATCATCCACATAAACCTCGACCTCTTTGTGGATCATATCGTGCAGTAATGTAGTGACTGCCCTCTAATAAGTTGCCCTAGCATTCTTTAATCTAAACGGCATAACTCTGTAGCAATATCCCCCTACTCTGTGATGAAAGATGTCTTATCCATGTCAATGATATTCATTAGAATTTGGTTATATCCCAAGAATCCATCCACAAACGAGTACATCGCTGCCCTGGTGGCAATATTGACTAGATTATCAATGTGTGGTAGCGGGAAGTCATCCTTAGGTGATGCCTTGTTCAAATCTCTGTAATCCACCAAACCCCGACTCGACCATCCTTCTTCGCCACTGGTACAATGTTGGCTAGCCATTCAGGGTACTCAACCATTTCCAGGAACTTAGCTTTTATCTACTTGGCTACTTCTTCCTTAACCTTTGCTGCCCATTCTTGTCTGAGTCTACGGAGCTTCTGCTTAACCAGTTTCATCTTCGGATCCATTGGAATTTAGTGCTCAGCAATTTCTCTATCAACCCCCGGTATGTCATCATATGACCAGGAGAATGCTTTTACATGCTTCTGCAGTACTTTAATAATTTCTTTTCTCTTGACAGGCATGTGGTCTTTCAAAATGGATACCATTTTTCGGTTATCATTTGTCTCTCAATTCATTTCATGCAATACTGCATTATGTATGCCAAAGACATTGAATGAATGTTTGTATGTATGCATGGTTCCATCTAGAAAAACATTGCACAAGTGAAATTGGATTTCATTGCATTAAGGGACTTATAGGCATAATTGTTCACATTATAAAGAGAAGAAATAGATATAGAGAAATGATTATCGTCCTCCACATGCAGAAGGTCTTCTCCAACTACAACATCATCCACTTCTTCAAATAGATCTACTAGGTCTTCCTCTAGGGCTTCCTTCTGATCATCAGACAACTCTTCTTTGACTGCTTTTGCTTTTCTCTTAGCTATCAAGTTAGCCAGCTTTGCTACGGCTTCCTCCACCAGCTCATCTTAGCTTTTCTCCACAGGTACCTTCTTCTTTTTTGAACTCACATTCTGCTTCATCAAGACAGACAATGCTTTGGTGATTGCTTAATAGCTGCTTTAACTTCCCCTTTTCCTAGGTTTGCTTTCTCAGAAGATTCATCTTTAGTCCTAAATTCAACCCTGACCTGATCAACTGCACTCTTTTGACCTCCTAGAATTATTCCTTTACTTTCAGTTTCGGTGTGTAGCATACTCATAATAGGTTCAACTCCATACTTCTTAAAGTTGACGACATCTGTGAAAATCTCAAACCCTGGAAGTTGATACCCTTCAACTGTCACTGGTTCAGGAGTTCCATCACACACTTCTTTAGGTTCACGGATAAATGTGTCAACTAGATTCACATGCTTTCTTCTCGACTTGCTGTGTTTCTCATGATAACCTAACCCATGTTGACGGAACGAGCCATCATCCACCATCACACAAGGCATTACCCAATCTATAATCTCCACTTTCAAGTACAAAGCCTTGTTATGATTCATACCTTCTAGCGGAAGGTCAGAAACTCCAAAACTGATTTTGGAGGGGTTGCTAGCTTTCAAGTCGATCCCCTTAATCACAATACAAACTTCTTCAGGAGGCATCAGAGGAGTGGCCTCCATCTCCATTAATTATTTCGCTACCTCTTTACAATTCTTCTTGGATTCCATGAGCAGATGTCAAATACTTACTATGGCTGGGGTCTTCTTCAGTTGTTCCACCACAAGATCATCTTCTCTATTTCTCGGGGAAGAATGGCAGCATCTTCCCCCACAACTGGGTTGTTCCTTTTGGGCAATGGTACCTAAGGTGCCATATTAACAGGCTGATAAACTCTACCACTTTAGGTAATGTGCAATATAGGACCATCTTTCTCAAGTACCGTTCACTTCTTAGTCTTAACTGGATATACTGGCTTTAGTCTCCCAAATTCCAATTCTTCCAAATCTTCATCTAACTCAATGTTAGCCAGATCAATTGGCCCTTGCATATATCCTAATACAGATGTCTACCCTCTGGCATTCTCCAACTCTTCCTCTTCATCCACTGTAACAGCTTGCACACTCAGATTAGCTCTGATGATCTGAACAAATACACAGTTGGTTGGGAGCCTAGATTGAACCATGTTGATTTGACCCCTAAAGTTGGGCAAAGGGTTACTCTGTATGCTTGTTTTTAGTGGTGGTTCCACAATCTTCTTATCAGTAATCAATTGTTGGATGGCCCTTATCAAACTGGTACTTTCACCCATGCGATGACCCACCATCACATGGTAAGCACAAAAATTGCCTTTATTTGCCTGGGCCGGAGGTGTGTACTATTTTAAGCTTTAAGCCAGCCTTCCTACACTTGGCAAAGATACCCATGGATTAGTGAGCCTTTGAGGAGCCGATGACTATCTACCTTAGACCACAGCGGCCACATTTGATTTTTGCACTTGCACATAGGCTGCAGTCTGAGCAGCCTTTAAACTAGACGCAGTTGGTGTCGATGTGGAGCTACTACTCTTATACCCTTGTGTGTACCCTTGACTACCCCGATAAGTACCCGTACTCTGATTATTCCTCTGTTCTTCCTCCTCATACCTTTCGATAGCTTGGCATACTCCATCACATCTGTAAAGGCATGCAACCTCTTCAGCTTCATTTTCTCTTGGTACTGAGGTAAGCTATCGTCGACCAGTTTCACAACAAGAGATTCCAATTTTGGGGCCCCGTCCACCAACACTTAGACATCCATCCATCTCTTGTAATAGGCTGAGAAAGTCTCATTAGGTTTTTAGCGAATCCTCTTTAAGTCTTCCAAAGTGGTGTCCACTTGGGTGTTGTAAGCATACTGTTTCACGAACGCTCCAGCCAGATCCTCCCATGTGAAAAGGTATGAATAGGCATATTTAAATACCATTTCGCTGCAAAACCTTTCAAGGTCATCGAATAAGTTCAGCAAATGGATTTTCCCGATTCCCAGACTAGACATAATCCTCACATAACTGTCCAAATGAGCCTCTGGCGGACCTTCTCCAGTGTACGGGGGTAAATATGGGATTTGAAAGCCCACCGGTTATAGTTCTCCCCCTTCTGCCATCAGAGTAGCTGGGTCTACACACTTGATGGGATTATAATGCACTATCTCCTTCAATTTTGGCAGCAGAGCTTCAAGATCCAAGAACTTTTCTTTGAGACACTTTTTCGCCGCTGTCTCATCCGAAGCTTCTTTAACCCTTTCAATAGCTTCATCCTGTTTGGAATGGCGATCAATCTCCCTATGAGGGATGACTCCTCCACTATTCTCGTGAATACTTCCTCTCGTTCCAGGCATCACCCAAGCAATATTTCCTATATTCTTAACCAGAGTTTGAGTCGATTGAACAATCTGACTCGCATTGGTAGTCACCACAGCTTGCATCTGCTCTATGAGAGTAGCCTTAAACCAATCTGAATTTAGAAGGGCATCCATAAAAGCATTCATGTCAAAAGGCATATTCCCTGTAGTCTCGTTAGCCATCACTGTTCTGCTTGCTTCTTCCAACAAAACTGAGTTATCAACTAGTAAGGAAGGAAACTAAACCTCAAGTTCCTGCTCTGAATCAGACCCCAAACCCTCTTTAGAGTGTTCCATAGTGAATGATTTTCACTAAGCTGACTGTACTGACCGACTGGACCCTGATTCAATGCGTACTAATCGCTTCAAAGGTCGATTCCAAACTGCACATTCAATATGAGGTTAGTATTATGGATGATGTCATGAACCTAATGGTGAGATGTATGATCGTGAGATGATGATGAGTGAATGATGCCATGTGTCATATGGATGAAGACATGTCAGACCTTTTTTTTGTTTTGAAGAATACCTAATGCCATGTGCAAAAAAAAAAAAAAAAAAAACGAGATGGTCGCGTATGACCCACCACACTAATGGGGCTGTGGCGCTTTTGGGGCACCGGATGAGAGTGAGTGTCATAAGATGGTCACATGTACACCGTCATATGGACAGAGTTTGTGTGCTTTAGTAGCATTTGATGTGAGTGAATGTCGTGACATGGTTGTGTGTTAAACCATCACACGGACAGAGGTTTGAAGCTTTCAAGGCAGATTACATGATGTTTGCAAATAAGTAGCATGTAAATCGATACACGGATAGCGGTTCGGCATTCGTGATTCACCTAGTGTGATTTAATAATGTCATGGAATGTCCCCACACGGATAATAATTCGGCGCTCATGGAGCACCCCGATTGATTTGACAATGTCATGGAACTATTCGATGTGGCTCGCAATGCACAAAAGAATTAGGCATCACATGATACCCATTATGGATGGTCGTTATGGTATGCGATGACATCACATGACACACTACACGGATGTGGACCAAGTGCAATTCAATGCACGGGCAAAGTATAGGTGGCTTTGTGACGCTCGGTATGAAAATGAAATGGGATGATCGTGATGGGCATTTTTTGGTATTCCCAAAACATCTCAAATTAAATGGAATGAAATGATATGAATGTTCATGACACACGGGATGCGAAAGGCTACACGAAAATATGGTTGGCGTGCATGTCACACGGGATGATGTCATGTATGTTTTGTGAAGGTGTAAACACACAAGATGTAAATGTACATGGCATGCACAAGAAAGATCATGGCTGCATGAAAACATGGTTAGCGTAGTGTCACACATATGTTTATGCTATAAGAGTGGCTACACGAAAATATGGTTAGGATGGTATATAAGTTATTATGCATGTTTAATGGTTCCTGAGAGGATGAAAAATGGAAAACAAAAATCACCACAGAACAAACGTTAACACAGGCAACATATGCTCACCCTCCCAACCTTATTTCTCCATTCAATTGGCATGCATTCTTCCTAGGTATTGGGTCTCTTTGACACCAGCTGGGGATATCAAAGGCATTCTCTTAATGTCCAATTTACATGTTTTATGTTTTGGTGATCCTGAGGGGAGATTACTAGGTCACTATATGTGGGCCAAAATCAAACCAAGGGTTTATAAAAGGTTCCCATAAGAAAAAACACTCCTGTGAACACGAAATTTTATAGTATTAAAAAAAAAAGTCTGACCGTTGACCCACGACTGTATTTACAGTTGTACGACTGTAACATAAGTACAGTCGTACGACTGTATAAGTACAGTCGTACGACTGTATTATCGGGAGCAGGTTGCAGAACCCATACCTCTTGAATTAAAAATTGAGGAAAATCTTGAGCATTTAATGCTCAAGATTTTCCGGGAAAAAGGGACATATAAGACCAGAAATCAGAAGAAAGACGAACTTTTGGCCATAATTTAGAGATTAGACCAGATTTAGAGAGAGAAAAGGAAGAAAAAGAAGGAAGAGAGAAAGGGAAAGTCCTATTTTCTTCTATCATTTTCTTCTTGATTTCATGTTATTAATCATTAAAATGAATTAGAAACCCTAGGTTAACATCCACACAAGAAATCTAAATCATCTTTGGACAAAAACAAACTCAAATCCGTAGCTTTTTGGAGAAATTTTGGACTCTATTTGCAACCTTAACTTTTCAAGGAAAAGGAGCAAATTCACGTGGATTGGTGCGTAGCCAGGGGTCATTCCAACTGTGGATCGGCGCCAAGGAGGTAAACAATCTTTAACTTAACTCATTTTCCAGCTTTCTGGGTGATTTGCTTATTTTTGGTGCGTTTTTATTCATGTTTTGAAACTTCTGTTTCTGGAAAAATAAGAACAGTCGTACGACTGTTCTTCACACAAGAACAGGGGCACGACTGTAATTACAGTTGTGCAAAACCTTATACAGTCGTACCACTTTTTTTATTTTCCCAGTTTTAAGTTTGTCTTTTTAGGTTTTTTTAGCGATTTCTGCTTCAAGTCAGCCTACAGTCGCACGACTGTAGTTCTCGACCAGGAGCAGAAATTCCTAAAATACCTAAAATCCAAAAAATTTCATAAAAATCCAAAAATTTCACAAAAAATCAGAAAATTTCAGAAAATCAGAAAAATCTTGAAAAATAAAAAAAATCATCAAAATGAATTTTGGAGTGTGCATTCACGACCATAGATTTATTTTTCGGTGTTTTTGCATTTAGAACAAAACCACGACGGAGACCCGTTTCTCCCGAAAACTGACCCACCTCACATATGATAAATTAAAATAAACCGGAAAAATGTTTTCAAAAACGATTTTCTCACAAAACCAAAAATACAGGGACGTTTCAAAATGATTTTCCAGGTCTAACCGGATAAGTCGACCGGGCCAACCCGGTTACCCCCAATTGCATGACCCTAAACACTTAATTTCCCAATTCTGTCTAATTGAGTCCTACTTGTGGCGTGTCGTATAAATTGTGCTAACCTTTGTTTTGCAGCTTTTATTTTATCTTGATTTTCATTTTATTTGTATTTAATAGAATTAATCGTGTATTTAGGCGGTTGTAAATATTTTTAGATTCTCGTGTATTCTAGGCGATTGTATCAGTGAGGCGAGAGTTTTTATTTCTCCATTCAATTGGGTTGTAAACTTCTTAAATATTTACTTCTTTACTGTTTATGTTTGTATTATTCTGTATGTGCGCCGCATGTATTATTTAATAAAAATCAATTTTTAGCAATTTAAAGTGTCATAACTAGAACATTGGCAAATAATATTTAAATTAGACATGAAATAAGGGACTTGTCCGAACCTAGATCTCTGAAAAGTGTAGCGGTTCTCACTTTGGCTCAGCTACACTGTAATTTCCCTTTCCCGGTTGAGCTGAGCCGGGTGGCAACTCCTATACTTTTTATCGAGATTTAGGTCTCGATTCTTTTACGAAACAATTAATTTTCCAAAAAACGAATTTCCAATCAAAAACCCCACGCGAGGGAGGGCCCCGCCCGAAATCGAGGCGCCCCTTCCGAAAGGGAGTCCCGCATCCCGTCGAAAACGCGTTGTCCGCTCAAAGTGGCGACTCCGCTGGGGATTTCTTACAAAGTTTTTCAAAAACTTAAAAGAATTTGACAAGCCCTGAAAAGTGTCTAATTTAAATTAAGCGGATGATTCTTATATGGCACTTTATGCATTTTTGTAGTTAGACATTTGTTGCATTAGGTTAGGTATCCATTATTTAGCCCAGTGAATCGTTGAAGTGTCACCTAAGTTCCTCTTGGTCTTGGGGGCACGAATACGAAACACCACCCATAGCCTCGTACGAACCCCTTCGTTCGGACCCTTGAGTGGGGAGAAGTGAAGAGTATATTTTGCTATGGGAGCCTTGATGTTATCCCGACTTTGGACCGAACTCATTTAGGCAACCCTAGTTGGATCCCCTAGGATACCAAAATAAATCGTGTGAATAAAATAAAATGCACCTTCATCATCCCCGGTTGGTGATCGAAGAAAACCACTCCTAGGACTCGGTTAGAATTTTATCGACTTGACCACGTTTGGAGAAATAAGGTTGGAGGATTTCGATCCGTGTGCTAATTGCTACGTGTCTTCTTGTCCCTCCATAACATATCATCATCCACATTTTTCACGAACATAACATACTGCATATAAGGCATTTGTGTGATTCTAACTCACATCTTTTGTACAGCCACGTACATTTATTTTCGTGTGTAAATACATTGATCACCCGCGTGACATTTACACTAACCACTTTTTTTTGTAGCCATGCATCCTTTCATTGTGTGAAAAAATTTTAATTCACATACATCATTTGAATGTCATAAGCACTAACCATTTTATTTTGTAGCCATGGGAAACGCATGTCATGCATGAAACATTCATGCGGACCTTGAACAACCCCATAAGGGTCACACACATCACACCACCTACCAAGTAGGAAATCATTTAGGTGCTCCACGGGCGTCGAAAAAAAAATTCATCACATTCCCTCAAATCATTTAGGCGCTCCACGAGTGCCGGAAAAAATTCATCACATTTCACTTAATCATTTAAGTGCTCCACGAGTGCTAAAAAAAAATTTCATTTCACGCATCAAATCATCTAAGGTGCTCCACGAGTGCTGAAAAGAATTCATTTCACACATCAAATCATTTAGGTGCTCCCCGAGCGCCGGAACTCTGCCCATTCACCAAGAACGCATTTATTTCACATCACGATATGGAAATCGAGATACTCCCCGAGTATTGAAATTCCGCTCGTACACCAAGCATGAGTTCACTTCATATCATCAAAAATCCAAGGTGTCCCTCGGACACCGAAACCCTGACCATGTGCCATGCACATGTCGATCTCACATCACAAAAATCCGAGGCACTTCCCGAGTGCCGAAACTCTGTCCTTTCGCTAAGAACATTCATCTCATGTCACAAAACCCGAGGTACTCCCCGAGCACCAAGGTTTCATCCATGCATCAAATACTTAAATTACAATTCATACATAAATAAATAGGAATTCATGCATACTTCACCACCCGAAGGATTAGTTGTTCAAGGTTTGCGTTGCAAATCCATTTCATATAACATCCGCATATCAATCATCTAACACGCCATGCATACATGCATATCCCCTAGAGTTCATAACTCTTTGGGTGATCATCTTTCACTAACTCTTGTTCAAAATGTTTTGTAGTTTGGCTCCGATCGGGACGGAGACTCGTGAGACTAGAGCACAGTGATTCATTGTCCAGTGAGTCTGAGGAGTCCATTCAGTTCAGAGAGGTTGAGACAGCATCTGAATCGTGTACTGAGTTTTCACCAGAATTCGAATAGTTACAGCAATGCTTTCAAGACATGGCACTTATACCTGAAGCTGCAGCCGCCATGATGGCCACTACTGCCATCCGGGAATTCATGAACTCTGATGAATTCAAGAACCTCATCAAAAGCCAAGTGCAGAGTGCATTGAGTGAGTCGTCCAATCAGCGACCAGATAGGGCTGCCCGAGAGGAGAGTAGTGGAGGAAGACTAAATGATGGGCAATCAGATGCAGAAGAAGGCAGAAGGGATAACACTGAATGACCCGTGGAGTATGCTTTAGAAAGGAAGATGAAGAAGACGGAAGAAACTATAGCGGAGCTGCGCGCCAATCCTAAGATCCAATCCTCCAAGCGCATTGACCCATCCACACTCATAGCCGGAGGGGTTGAGATGTTACCTATAGGCTTTCTGATGCCTAGAATTGCACCTTATATTAGGAAAAGCCCTCCTACGGCTCACTTGAACCAATATGTGCGGATCATGACTTTGGCGGGGCTTACAATGAATCAATTAGTGGGACTGTTCCCCACTACTCTGGAAGGAGGAGCCATCACTTAGTACAACAAGTAGCCCAAGAGTGTGCAAGGTGATTGGGATGCGCTGTCGGATGCTTTCATAAAGTATTTTAGTTTCAATACACAGCTAGAGGTCAAGCTACAAGACTTAGAGGCGGTGAAACAAAAACCGAATGAGACCATCTCGGAATACTATCAGAGGTGGATGGACAAGATGATCCTCCTCCATCAGAAGCCATTGGAAGATGAGCTGATTGTGAAGTTGATTGATGGGAGCTTAGAGGTCTATCGGAATGTGATGAAATATCACAAGTTTCAATCCTTGGTGGAAGTGCATGAGTTGGCCTGTAAAGTGGAGAAATACGAGATCGATCCGGCCCATAATAGTTCTAGGGGAGGATACCAAAGCCGGACATATTCCTCAGGGTACAAGAGTAATAACAATCCTGCAGCCTCCTCGTCGACAAGTGCCAAACCGAGTCAGTCACCTGCCCCTGTCAAGCAAGTAGAACTAGTGGCAGTAGCACAAGGGGCAAATCAACAAACAGCTGGAAAAGGGATTTCTCCTTGGGAGGATTCTCCTGGGCGGATTTTTCTGAAGTGCAGAAATTTGGGTTTTCTTCAAAGCCTGAAACTGTATACGCCTCCGGCCGAGGCAGACAAGAACAATTTTTGCTCTTATCATGTAACCAAGGGGCATCGAACTAATGAGTGCCATGCATTGAAAAAGGCAATTCAGCATTTGATTGATGAAAAGAAGATAGAAGCGCCTCACACAAATCCTAATGTTCAGAGCAATCCATTGCCTTAGTTTGAAAGGAGGGTGAACATGGTACAGTCGGGGTTGTCTCCTAACTTTGTCCTGGCTCAGATTGCGAAGGCTAATCCTGCAATATAAATGGTAGTGGGCGAGGATGTTGAGCCACCTGTGGAAGAGAACAAACCCGTGAATTTAGATGATGTGGAGTTGGATGACGATGCAGATGAGTTCGAACTAATGAGTAGACCTAAGCTCATGAGTCAGACAACACCTGTTTATCCCGTTTGCACCAAGGATGGGATGTACATAAGAAAGGAGGATGCCCCTATGAACAATGTCACGAGGAGTGGAAGGGTGTACCAACCTGAACCATAACGATTGGGGGAAGCAAGTAAAAGAGCAGAAGCCCCGGTCCAGGATTACTTGCCCGTCAAGGTGGATGAAAAGGAAGATCTAGTGGTAGAACAGCTCAAAAAGATGCCTGCACGTGCATCTGTGTGGCATCTACTTACGGAGTCCCAAAGGCACCGGGCTGCGGTGGTGAAGAAGCTTATGGAAATGGATGCTAATCTGTTGATGTCTCCTGAGGAGGTGTGCATGGTAATTGGTAGTGCAAAGAGTCGGCAACTTGATAGTCCCAAGGGGATCACTTTCACTGATGATGACCTGCCACCGGAAGGAACTAATCACAATCGTGCCTTCTACTTGAAAGTTGAAATGATGGATAAAACTTTACCTTATGTAATGGTTGATGATGGTTCAGCATTGAATATCTGTCCTTTGAAAGTATTACCTAGCCTCCATCTATCTGAAGAAGCATTATCGCGATCTAACATAGTGATCCGGGCCTATGACGATTCGAAGCGTACCGTGATTGGTACTTTTGAGGCGGAGGTGTCAGTTGGGGAAGTTAGATCGACTGTGCTGTTCACCGTCATCGACATTCCGGTGACATTTTCCTGGCTTTTGGGAAGGCCTTGGTTCCATGCATTGGGAGGAGTGCTCTCAACCCTACATCAGAAAGTGAAGATTCCAATGCGAGGGAAGATCGTGACTCTTGAGGCGGATGAATCTTCTGTGGTAGCTGCATTAAACTCATTTGAACAACCCCTGACTGGCTTCCAGGTGGCGGTCATCTCAGAACACAAGGAGAAAGACTTGATGTTTTCTCCATGGATCCATAAGTACTTTCAAAAGCAGAATTTCATCCCAGGAAAGGGGCTTGGAGTCCTCCAACAAGCGGTTGCAAAGTTTGATATCACTATGGGCCAATCGCACCGGGGAGATCTTGGTTACAAAGGTGCTGAAAAGAAGGAGATCCCTGAGACAAAGAAAGTTCCTCTTTTGGATACTTTTGTTCGAGCAAGTGGTGGGTCTTATGATGGTAAGCCGGAGCCGATGATGATTGATGGGGAAACAGTCCCCGGGTTTAAGATCTTTGCTGATGTCGTTGACTTCTCAAAATATGGGGTCAGTTTGGTGGAAGAAATGCTTAAGCTTAAAGCCGTGAAAGAGATCAATACTCCTTTAATAATCCAAGTTGAAGTAGTGGCTCCCATCATTCCAAAGGAGCAACCAAAAGAAGATGCAGATCCCTTGGTGGATGCCATTACTAAGGCATTTTCTGCTTTGCTGAAGAAAGGGTTAAAAGAGAGTCCTGTGAGAAAGGAAGCTGTTTCGGGGTAGGCAGAGTTGGTAGAAAAGGCTGTTGCTGAGCTCACCAAGATGATGGCTAAAGGGAAAGTGAAGAAGGAAGAAGATGTTCTGTCAGAAGCACAAAAAGAGACACTCGAGGCTGACCTGAATGACTTGTTCGAGGAAGGACCTGCTGATCCAAAAGACCTTGCTACTGAAGACCCTTCGCATGTGGAGGAGGAAAATGATTTCTTTGTAAACTTATCTTATGTATTTGATGTGAACAATTCCACTTATAAGGTGATGAATGAAATGAAGTCTAACTTTACTTATTTGTGTGATGTTTTTCCTAATGGCTCTGTGCATAGATGCAATCATTCATTCAATGTGTTTAGCATTCACGACACTGCATTACATGAAATTAATTTGGGTATAATTGAAAATCCTAAAATGGTATCTATCTCTAATGAACTCACTCTTGAAGAAGAGAGAGAATTGACAAAAATACTTAAAAAACATGTGGGAGCGTTTGCCTGGTCTTACGACGATATGCCAGGGGTTGATAGAGGGATAGCAGAACACAGAATCCCAATTGATCCCAAGTTCAGTGCAGTAAAGCAGAAACTCAGGCGTCTACATCCAGAATGGGCTAAGAAAGTCAAAGAAGAGGTAGCGAAGCAGATTAAGGCCAACTTCCTAGAGGTGTTAGACTATCCTGAATGGTTAGCCAATATAGTCCCAGTTGCCAAGACAGATGGAAGAGTCAGAGTTTGTGTGGATTACCAAGATTTGAATAAGGCCTTCCCAAAGGATGACTTCCCACTCCCTCACATAGATGTCCTGATCGACAGTGCAGCAAGGGCAGTTATGTACTCGTTTATGAATGGTTTCTCTGGGTAGAATCAGATCTTAATGAATGTCATTGATAAAGTCAAGACGGCCTTCATCACCGAGTGGGGGGTGTACTGCTACAGAGTAATGCCTTTCGGGTTGAAGAATGCCAGGGCAACTTATCAGAGGGTGGTTACGACGTTGCTACATGACATGATCCACAAGGAGGTTGAGGTATATGTTGATGATTTGCTGGTAAAGTCCATGACCCGGGAAGAGCACCCTGCTATCCTGGATAGATTTATGACCAGGATTGAAAAGTATAACCTGCGGCTCAATCCAAAGAAATGTGTATTCAGAGTTGCATCGGGCAAGCTGTTGGGGCACATTGTCAGTCAGAAAGGCATTGAGATGGGCCCAGACAAGATTAAAGCCATTCGAGATATGCCAGCGCCGAAAACAGAAAAGGAAGTCAGATCTTTTCTAGGGTCGCTCCAATATGTTAGCAGATTCATTGCCAGATTGACCACTGTCTGTGAGCCCATTTTCAAGCTTCTTCAGAAAGAGCAACCCATCGTGTGGAATGACTAGTGTCAGGATGCATTCGATAGGATCAAAGAATACTTTATCAATCCGCCAGTGCTGAAGCCTCCAACTTTGGGAAAGCCTTTAACTCTGTACTTAGCCATTAAAGAGACCTCCATTGAGGCGATGTTGGTTTAAGAACAAGATGATAAGAGGGAGCATGCCATTTACTACCTCAGCAAGAAGCTGCTAGATTATGAAACTTGGTACACCGTGGTGGAGAAGACTTGCACCGCTATGGTTTGGCTGACAAAGAAACTGAGACACTATTTCCAATCCTATAAGATACAAGCTGTGACGAAAGTTGATCCGATGAAATACCTCTGCTCTGCCCCATCCTTGACAGGGAAACTGTCCCGGTGGTTACTGTTGCTATCAGAATTCGACATTGAGTATGTGACGAAGAAGGTGATCAAAGGAAGAGCAGTGGCTGAGTTTCTAGCCAATCAGCCGCTTGAATCTGATTATGTGGAAAACCTGGAGTTTTTGGATGAACAGTTGGCCTTGGTGGAGGTGGAGGTCAGAAAATGGATTATGTATTTTGACGGAGCTGTAAACTAGGGAGGAGCAGGCCTCGGAGTAATTATTGTAACTCCTGAGGGGGAGATAATTCCTTTGTCAAAGCGGCTAGAATTCTCGGTAACCAACAACGGCGCAGAATATGAAGCCTGTTTATTTGGCATTGATGCTCTCACCACACTAGGGGTAAATGATGTGACCATTGTTGGAGATTCGTTGTTGGTGATCCGTCAAGCCACCTGGGAATGGGAAATCAAAGAAGAATCACTTTGCCCATACTTGGAGACTTTATGGGAAATGGTGAAAGTATCCGGGCATATTGAATTCAAGCATGTGGCAAGAGATGATAATCAGATGGCAGATTCGTTAGCTACCTTATCATCCATGTGGGAAGGACCTCAGAAGGCACAAATACAACCCTTGGTCCTGGAGACCGCCAGAACACCATTCCATTGTTCTAGTGATATCCTGACATTAGCTGCAGATGATAAGCCCTGGTACCAGGATATAGCTGACTTTCTACAAAATGGCCAATATCCCAAAGAAGCTGATGCATCAGATAAGGCCACTTTAAGAAGATTGGCATCTCAGTTCAGATGGTTTAATGGACAGCTTTTTAGAAGGACCGCTGATGGATTGTTGTTAAAGTGTCTGACGGAAGGAGAAGCCAAGAGGGTTATGCAAGAAATGCATTCAGGGATTTGTGGTCCGCATATGAATGGTTTAGCTCTGGCAAAGAAGATCATGAGACAAGGGTACTTCTGGCTTACTATGCAAATAGATTGTGCATAAGAAGTGAAAAATGCCATGAGTGCCAGATTTACGGGGATATCAGCCATCTTCCACCTATGGAGTTGCAGAATCTCATGACTCCTTGGCCATTTGCAGTCTGGGGCGTAGACATAATTGGTGAAATTCGGCCTCCAGCATCGAATGGTCACAAATTCATTGTAGTGGCAGTGGATTATTTTTCCAAGTGGGTTGAAGCAGAGTCTTATGTCACAGTCAAGGCTAAGAACATGGCTAAGTTTATAAAGAAGCACATCTTCGCAAGATGTGGTATACCACATCACGTGGTGACTGATAACAGAGTGCAATTTCAAGGGGCCGCAGCTGAATTATTCGAAGAATACAATGTAGAACATCGTAAGTCTTCACCTTATAGGCCACAAGCCAATGGAGCAGTGGAGGCGGCAAACAAGTCCATTAAGAAGATCTTATCCAAGACCACTTCAACCTACAGGGATTGGGCAGATAGGTTACCTTATGCTCTATAGGGGTACAGAACCAGTGTTAGAACACCAACTGGGGAGACACTGTATTCGCTAGTTTATGGGATGGAAGCAGTCCTTCCCATTGAAGTGGAGTTGAAGTCTCTAAGGACGGTCTTGGAAGCCTAATTGCCTGAAGCAGAATGGGTAAAGGCAAGGTTTGAACAACTGTCTATGGTCGACGAAAAGCGCCTCAAGGCTCTAGATCACCTACAGATGTACCACCAAAGGATGGCTAGGGCCTATAATTGATGGGGTCGTCATCAGAAACAGCCTCTGAAGGTGGGAGATCTAGTGTTGAAACAGATGAGGCCGACTAACACGGATGCGAGGGGCAAATTCAAACCCAACTGGGAAGGGCTATATGTGGTTAAGAAAATACTTTCCAAAGGTGCGGTGAAGATCATGGACATGGACGGCAATGAGTTCACCAATCCGATTAATCAAGATCACCTCAAACGCTACCATGTGTAAAAAAAAAAGCGCCTGTTAAGTCAAAAACCCACAAGGGCAGCTTAAGCAAAAATAAAGGCGACGAGAGTTAGCTTATCGATCATAAAACCTATATAGGATGGTTGATAATAGGAATGAGTTCGTTCGAGATATGTACTAATTTTGGCATTTTCAATTGATACAATAATTAAATTTCATTAATGAGGTGCGTCTTGCTCAACATATTACATGAATGTTTGGAGTATGTTACATGATTCATTTGTCGAAACATCCAGATAAGCAAAGACATTTAGATGCCTAAGTGTGTGAATTGCGAACATCATCCATTCATTCATTCATTCAAAAACAAAAAAAAAAGAAAAAAAAAGAGGCCTGTTGAGTCGAAAACCCGCAAGGGCGATTTAAGCAAAAATTAAGGCAAAAAAAAAAAAGATCGTGCCAATAATAAAAGAGATATATATAAATAATGATAATGATAGTCAATACATGCATAATAATAAAAATCACTTTTCTTTCATGTTATCCTTTTCTTTACAGGAAGTGATCTCGCGGCCTCAGAAGGAACCAGCTAGCAGAAAGTCGCACGCTCAAGCGCCTCGCGGGTCGGTAGGTCCTGGATCTCAGCCAACCACTGCTTGTAACGATCATCTGTCCCTGTGGGAGCAAGAGAAGCATAGTTCAATGCCACATGATGGGTATCTCTAACCCAGCGAAGTCTGATGTGATCTGGCCAAGAAGCGGTGTACTCCTCACAAGTAGTGACACAAGAGCGCTGGGGTATATCCTGTAGATGGCCGTACTGTCGGCAGAGGCGACTCGGAGAATAGAATGTCACCCTGGTCAATCCCAACAACTGCACACCATGTGCCCACATATCCACAATCACGTAGGTAATCTTCCACCAGGGGCACACCCACCTAATCCGGTCATCAACCAGGCGAGATAACCAAACACCCCACTCATCAGTAGAAATATCAGTATAGGAGTCAATGGAAAAGCCTCTTTCCTTGAAGTTGGCCGGATGGTATTTCTTAAAATTCCCCCTCGGGATCTTAAGAATCGATAGCTTCTCCAACAACCAGATATGCAGTATGATAAAAAGCAAGGGTTAGGAGTTCGTTTAATCCCGGGAATACACCGGCCAATAAGGAGATTTACCTGGAGCAGTGTGAGATAAGGGTCGATGTAGAGAACACCACTTGTCTTAGATGTATGCAAACTGATAAGTGTCTCAGCAAGTGCAAAAGGAGTTGGAGATGCCCCCGCAGCCATCTGAGGGATAAGGGAGACGGCCCTGAAGGAGACAACCCCATCACTAGGACCATAGAAATACCAGCTCACCAGTAACAGACTAACCATACAAGCCCAGCTCATGTGGTCCCTAGGGGCATTGATGCACCACTCCAATACAGAATTCGATCTCAACCCAGGAGAAGGGGAACCAGTGGAAAGTAGAGCTTCCGCCTCGGGATTGGGAAGCTCGAACAAGCTCACCAAGGAAGAAATGTTACCAAAGGTGAACTCAGGGACATCAATGTCTATCCCTTTGTGACACGGGATGTTCAGAATGGCACTGAATTCTTCATATATAGGGCAGAGCTCTTGGCATGAGAAAACGGAAAACGTTATCCACCGGATCCCAGAAACGACCACGGGCGCTCAACAGTTCGATGTTCCAGGGGTGTTTGTAATAGGCCTTGATATTTCACAACCCGAAAGGCTTCAATTTAAGCCAATCAGAGTCTTGTAATGATTCTAGAAAATTGTAAAAGCCTGGATAAAAAGGAAGCAAAAATTGAAAAAAAAAAAGAAGAAGAGTGAATTTTCAATGATCAATAAAACAAAATAAAATCCCACAATGTGAAAAGTGTAGTTCATGATGTGCGTAAAAATCCAATACAGAAAAAAAAGAGGAAAAACAACAGAGACAATGTATGTGAAAAACAGAGCACTCCATCTAACTCTCATCCTGCCCCTCATCCTCCTCCTCCTCCTCGGACTCACTCTGATGCGTGGCCCTGTAGGAATCGAAGTCCACCCGTACCCGGACCAGCTCAGCCTGTACCCTGGCAGTCTCAGCCCTCGTCCGATCTATCTCTTAGGTCGCAGCCAAGACCCGAGCCTCAGAGGCAGCAGCCTGCCTGACCTGGTCCTGAAGCATCTGGACTCGAGACTGTAATCAATAACATAAATTAACATGTATACATACATACATGCACACTCATGCATTGCATAAATTATGAGATGGTGCAGGTAATGCGGAATGCTCACCACCCAGAAGGCGTTCTCCTGGACCATGAAGTCCCCCATGCCTTTATACTGGTGGGCTATGTCCTTCACCTCAGCCCGTGGAACTTAGAGAATATCAGAAAGTCAAAAAAAAAGAAAAAGAAGAGAGAGAAGCTTAGACTTACATGGGTGGTGTCCTACGGAAAGAATCTAGCTGGCTGCTCGTGGGGAACCAGCCATGTCCTATAAGAATAGGTGCCATCCAGCCCTATCATGCTAAAGCCGGTCCGGAGCTCGGTCATCAGATGACCCTCCACTACACCAGCAGCTCGAGAAGCTGAGGCTACAGCACTACCTGTATGAACAGGGTGGCTCCTACCCTGAATAGGGCATCCTCGCCAACCGTGGCCGCCTCAGCACTCTCACCGGCCGGCCCACTCGGATGAGTAGACCCGGTTCCCCTGCGCCTCTTAATCTGCAAGCAGAATAAAGTTAAAAAAAAACATAGAGAGAGAAAAATAGAAAGAAGGAGTGAATACCCGACGAGGAGGAGGAGCCGCTGGCGCGTCACCAGCAACCGGTAGTAGGCACTGCTGGATGTAGGCCGGGTAATCTCCGTCAACAGGGTCAACACTGTAACCCCCTCTAAATATGTTAGGGTCTACCGCGGGGTCAGCCAAGTGAGGCCAGAACAGCACGTGTGGAAGCGGTGGTGGCACAGGCCGACCAACTGGACCGTCCACATGGTCGGAGAGAGTGAGGCGCTTGCCTAAATACCACTCCTATGACATGGGACACTCCAGAACAAACCGGCGAAAGTCGAATCACGCAGAAGTCTGCACAAGGAGGGCAATAGCACCCAGACCGTGCCAAGGATGGTGCCGAATCTGTAGAAGTACAACAAAGAAAATTCAACACAGGTAAGTAAAAGTTGATTAAATTTTCCTACTGATGAGTTTCGTTTACTTACCCTCTGCCAGGTGGTGTCCAGTAAACTCTGCCTCACCTCCTCCAAATCCCGACCGATACCCTACCATCCCTGCGTCCAGCAATGCAGGACGGTCGGCTGAACATCGCCCTGAACATCCCTCAGCTCTGGCGGCTCCAAAATGCGGTGCTCAAAGGCCCAGATCTGTAGTTAACAAAAAGTATTAAAAAAAATAGATAAAATAGAAGAAGAGATAATACCAGAAGGCCGAACCAGAAGCCAAGGATCTTCTGCTGCTCCCCTCGAGTGACGGTGAACTCCCTGATGGGCAGGTGGAATGTATGGGTAGTGCAAACCCATCTCTCGCACAGGGCCATCAACACGGCGTAGGTAGTATGAGGGGTGCTCGTGGGCAATGATAGTATAAAGGACTCTAAGCCCAGAATCCTAACCCGGGCCCTCACAGGCTCGGGAAACCGGTCCCACAAAACCCGCGGCAAAGAAAGATTCCCGCTGCCAGAAATCCTATTTGCCTGCATTTTTGGGGAAGTACAATACACATACATTCAATTTTTGCATAACAGTAACATAATCAAAATTAATCAAGAAAATAAAAAATTTAGGCCTGTTTTTCTTGCTACAGTCGTACGACTGTAGTACGCTTTGCACGAGCGTAACTACAGTCGCACGACTGTACAGCCCAAAGTCGTACGACTGTTCTTCTTTGGCATGAACAGTCGCACGACTGTTCTTATCCCTGTAGGCAGAATTCGATTTTTATGCAATTTTCATGATTTCTAACTCGTTTTCCCTAGTTTCTTGTTCGTATTAACTACAGGGGACTCCTAGCATGCATTCTACTAATCAATCAGCCCAGAAAGCGATAAATCATGCCAAATCAGATCCATGCATTCAAGGGAAAAAATGCCTAAAAAACTCAAAATCAAAGATTAAAAATTGGGTACCAACCTAAGTAAACAACAGATGGGAGTCCATCTCCAGCAGAATTGGGATCTCCATCCCGAGCCTAACTCCGAGGTGTTCCATGTATAGCGGATGACTGTATCCGTGTGCAATGCTCACAAAGGGGATTTCATTTGGATTGTTGGGTCTCTGAATCAAGTTGCCCGGGAGTTTCTTCAGTTTCTTTCCCATTTTCTTCAATATTTTGGCAAGAGTTTAGGGTTAGGAATCGGTTTGAGAGAGAAAGAGAGCAGAAGGTTTTGAAAAAATGAAGAGTGGGAGAGGAAAGGGGCGGACCGCCCCTTAAATCCTTTCTGCCCGCGAAGTACAGTCGTACGACTGTACTTCATCTACAGTCATACGACTGTATTCAAAATTTGAATACAGTCACACGACTGTAGTGGAAAAATGGGAGGGAATTTTTTTAATTTTTCCTATTTATTCTTTAAACCCTATTTTCATCACCAAATGCTAAATTATTCCCCACGGGAAGATATTTTAGTAATTTTGCATGACCAACCTAGCGACGATTAAATTTTTCCAGCAATGGTCCACCTCACCCAAGGGGAACGAAACCCGAGGAAACCATGAAAACAATTCGCTGTAAGTACAATCTCACCAAATTGCATTTTTAACACGTCCCCTGTGCCAAGTCACACCCGATCATCATATTCTCACAAAATCACAATCCACCACGACTTTAAAAAGGAACCCAAATTCAGCTTCAGTCCGTCAAGTGCGCCTTGTCGCACGCGACTGTCACACATTTTCACAAAATCATAGTCCACCACGACTTTAAAAGGAAACCCAAAATTCAATTCCGGTCCTGTGCACCAAGTTGCGCGTGACTATCACACTTCCAAATCTCAGTCCACCGCGACTATAAAACGGAACCAGAATTCGCGTGTCAGTCCGTTGAGTACGCCAAGTGGCACATGGCTATCACACACTCCACATTTACAAGTTCAGTCCCGCACGACTATAAAAGGCAACCAGGACACGCATTCCCGTATTTATTCTTGATCGAAGGGGCAAAAATTTTTGTTTCAAAATTATTGATCAAGGAATAAATACGTTCACCAAGCACACATTTCATGCATTTTTGGCTCGGTATGGCAAACCATACACGACCATTGTAAGGAACCGCCCGATTCTGAAAGTCGTCTTTTTCTCGGTATTTTCTTCATGCAAAAGGCATATGGACCACCTGAATACCAAAGTCACCCGAAGTTCACACGTGAGTCACATGCTTGCATATCATCGCAGATTTCGTGTTCTTTGTCGTGTACCTAAATCCGTTTCAGAAACCGGACTTTAGCTACCCGAGGGGCAGCATGTGAACACGAAATTTTATAGTATTAAAAAAAAAAAGTCTGACCGTTGACCCACGACTGTATTTATAGTCGTGGGGTTTTGCTTACAGTCGTACGATTGTAACATAAGTACAGTCGTACGACTGTATTATCGGGAGCAGGTTGCAGAACCCATACCTCTTGAATTAAAAATTAGGGAAAATCTTGAGCATTCAATGCTCAAGATTTTTTGGGAAAAATGGACATAGAAGACCAGAAATCAGAAGAAAGAGGAACTTTTGGCCATAATTTAGAGATTAGACCAGATTTAGAAAGAGAAGAGGAAGAAAAAGAAGGAAGAGAGAAAGGGAAAGTCCTATTTTCTTCTTGATTTCATGTTGTTAATCATTAAAATGAATTAGAAATCCTAGGTTAACATCCACACAAGAAATCTAAATCATCTTTGGACAAAAACAAACTCAAATCCGTAGCTTTTTGGAGAAATTTTGGACTCTATTTGCAACCTTAACTTTTCAAGGAAAAGGAGCAAATTCACGTGGATTGGTGCGTAGCCAGGGGTCATTCCAGCTGTGGATCGGTGCCAAGGAGGTAAACAATCTTTAACTTAACTCATTTTCCAGCTTTTTGGGTGATTTGCTTGTTTTTGGTGCGTTTTTATTCAAGTTTTAAAACTTCTGTTTCTGGAAAAATAAGAACAGTCGTACGACTGTTCTTCACACAAGAATAGGGGCACGACTGTAATTACAATCGTGCCAAACCTTATACAGTCGTACCACTGTTTTTATTTTCCCAGTTTTAAGTTTGTCTTTTTAGGTTTTTTAGCGATTTCTGCTTCAAGTCAGCCTACAGTCGCACGACTGTAGTTCTCGGCCAGGAGTAGAAATCCCTAAAATACCTAAAATCCAAAAAATTTCATAAAAATCCAAAAATTTCACAAAAAATCAGAAAATTTCAGAAAATCAGAAAAATCTAGAAAAATAAAAAATGATAAAAAATGAATTTTGGAGTGTGCATTCACGACCATAGATTTATTTTTCGGTGTTTTTGTATTTAGAACAAAACCACGACGGAGACCCGTTTCTCCCAAAAACCGACCCACCTCACATGTGATAAATTAAAATAAACCGGAAAAATGTTTTCAAAAACGATTTTCTCACAAAACCAAAAATACAGGGACGTTTCAAAATGATTTTCTAGGTGTAACCGGGCCTGCCGACCGGGCCAACCCGGTTACCCCCAATTGCATGACCCCAAACACTTAATTTCCCAATTCTGTCTATTTGAGTCCTACTTGTGGCGTGCCGTATAAATTGTGCTAACCTTTGTTTTGCAGCTTTTATTTTATCGATTTTCATTTTATTTGTATTTAATAGAATTAATCATGTATTTAGGCGGTTGTAAATATTTTTAGATTCTCGTGTAGTCTAGGCGATTGTATCAGTGAGGCGAGAGTTTTTATTTTTCCATTCAATTGGATTGTAAACTTCGTAAATATTTACTTCTTTACTTTTTATGTTTGTATTATTCTGTATGCGCGCCGCATGTATTATTTAATAAAAATCAATTTTTAGCAATTTAAAGTGTCATAACTAGAACATTGGCAAATAATATTTAAATTAGACACGAAATAAGGAACTTGTCCGAACCTAGATCTCTGAAAAGTGTAGCGGTTCTCACTTTGGCTCAGCTACACTGTAATTTCCCAGTTGAGCCGAACTGGATGGCGACTCCTATACTTTTTATTGAGATTTAGGTCTCGATTCTTTTACAAAACAATTAATTTTCCAAAAACCGAATTTCCAATCAAAAACCCCACGAGAGGGAGGGCCCCGCCTGAAATCGAGGCCCCTTCCGAAAGGGAGTCCCCCGTCCCGTCGAAAACACGTCGTCTGCTCACAACTCCTCATCGCAATGTGAGGTTCATGCGGTGCTATGAGTGGTTGACCCCTTTAGGTGCCTCTAATCCTAGGGAAAGAGGTAGGTCACCTTCCAGAATAAACCGGGGCTAATTAGTTAGTTTGAAGGTTAAGAAGATGAAAATGTCATGCTATACGGCTGTGAGAGGAATATGGTGCTATGAACTAATAAATGACTTTAAGCGAAGTTATTTTTCATTAGTTACCTACGTTCCTTAAGTTTTAAAAATGTTTTAAAGGAACAATAATCCCCAGCGGAGTCGCCACTGTGAGCGGATGACCTTAAAGTTGGAACGCGGCGAAGCGAACTGGGGAGCGGGCTTTTTCATCATGTTTAAATTCAGTTTTAGGGAAAACATGTTTTAAGTCTTGATTTAAGAAAACCTTTTGTATGATAGAAAACCCATTTGTAGAAAACATTATTTGAATATGAATTTTGGAAAAACTGGTTTTACACTTTTACAAAAACCCATTTCATTAACTTAAAGATCTCAAAACCTAAATTTCAAGATCAGTGATGGAGTCGCCACCCAGATAAGCTCATCCGGAAAATTCTAGTACAGCTCCCTATCGAGCATAGACAACCATACCCAATCTAGAGATTTAGGATTCGGGAAACTTACCTATTCAACCTCAAAGCTTGATTTCATTTGAAAGTTCATGCTACCATATTCAACTCAGGTATTATCTTTCTTTACCCATTTTTATCCTTTTATTATTAGCCAATGCTCATACAAATGACAGAAATAAATTGTAGAAAAATAAAGTACGGAAAAATAAGGTGCAGGAAAGTAAAAATAGAGGCCAGCTTATACAACCAAATTGAATAAAAAAGAAAACTCTCATCCTCACATACAACCTCCTAGTTACACGAAATCTACAAAAGTACAACCGCCTAGTTACACGATCATTCTATCAAATACATCCAAAATAAAAAAAATAAAAAGCTGCAAAATAAATAGTTAGCACAATTATACAATAAAGCTTGTAGGACTTATACCAAGACAGCATGGGGAATTCTAGGAAATTAGGGAACATGCATAAAGGGATAACGGGAAAGTCTGGATGACTTAACCAATTAGACTTGAAAAACCATATTAGAAATGCCCTGTAGATTTTTATGCTTGAAAAAAGTCTTAAAAATGGTTTGGCTCAGTTATATGCAAAATTCTCCATATTTAATGGGTTTGTTATCCCGAAACTCGGGTAACGTTGGTGGGTGGTTCCTACTTCCAACGTTCATCTAAGGTCTAAAATAGTAAACACATCACAAACAGTTTGAATTTGAAGAGAGCATCATGTGACGAGATTTATTGAAATCATTTCGAGATTCTGCCTTGGTGACTATAGCCGTGCGGCTATGTTATAGCCGCGCGGATATGCGCGGCTATAGCCACCATAGCCGTGCAGCTATGATATATAAACCGGAATTGGTTTTCTTTGGTTTTTGTAAATCACTGTTTTGATTCATTCCTGATGGTTCCTTGAGATTCTTAAATTCTAGAGGTCTACCGAGGCTAGACCGAGAGTCTGTTTGGACTAAAACAACTCCAGAATTCAGAAATCGAAGCCATCGGAAATCTAAATCTCACATTTGCATCATCTAAAATCCGAAAACCATATTGTAATCATGACGGATGTGATTCAACCAAATCACTCATAATGGAAGGATTTAAAAGGGAAAACTGTCTGGGTTCAGTCATTTAGGGCATTTTAGGTTTCTACCTTGAAGAACACAGCCGTGTGGCTATAGCGGTTATACTCAAAGGAACTATGGCCGCCGGGCTCTAGTTAGAGTCGCTTAGCTATAATCAAGTAGTTAGTTTTCCATATTTGCGTTAAAACATGCAACACACCACAAGAATTATCAAATTTCGAGTTTAAGGCCTCTCAGAGTTTAGCTTTGTTGTGTTCCAGTGTACTTGATGACCGGAGATGAATTTGGATGCCAAAATGCGTCTAGAATCCCAAACACGATCTGAAATGCCAAAAACGAATCCCAAACCTACCCGAACAAACCCGAAGATGATTTAGGATCAAAGAAAATGCTTGAACCTCTTGCTCCACAGTGTTTTTACTCTCTTTTCTTTCTTTTTACTCTCTTCTCTCCTTTTTTTTTCCAAAATCTGAAATCCCAAAAGATCCCTTTTTTTTTATTTTTGCTGCCCCTTTTCTCTCAGAAACCCACTCCTAATTAGCCTCATCAGTTTCCCAAATCATGGAATGCATTAATTAAGCTTGGGGGATAAGGAAATTTGAAAATTTCAGGAATAGCTTCTATAGCCGTACGGCTCTAGTGCATTTTTACCTGGTGGCTATACTATAGCTGTGCAGCTATAGTTGTAAAAACTATAGCCACATGGCTCTAAGTGAAGCCGCTAGGTTTCCACTCGAGTCACGAGGTCACACACAAACTTTCTAAGTATTCGAAAGGGACTTTGTCAGGGCTTTGGGTCGAGAACCGCTCCACTTTTCGGATCGTTTGCGATTCTAGGCACCATTCTGTTCATTCGCAAATCCACCTCACATTCGTCTATTCAAATAGGTAACATAGGGTATTCAGTACAGAGGTCGGGAAAACCCGTGCTCATAAGCGGATTAATATGTGACAGAGTTATTACTCAGATAGGTGCACATTTTCTGCCAATGGTCTTCAATTGGCGGACTTACATTGAGGAGTTCCGCAGAGAAAAATTAGATAAATTTATATTCAACAAGTCAACCAAAAGTGTATGTTATTCCTCACTTATACATTAATTATACATTTGTTATACTTTTTCTATAACTTAACAGACACTTATATTGATTATATCTTAGTTATACCTTAATTATACCTTAAGATGCACTTTTATAGTGATTATACTTTACTTATACCTTAATTACACATTAAGATATACTATTACACTGATTATACCTTAGTTATATCTTTTTTATACTTTTCGTATGTCTCAATAGACACTATTACATTGATTATACATTAGTTATACCTTAGTTATACCTTAAGATACACTTTTGGACTCATTATACCTTAGTTATACCTTAAGATACACTTTTACAGTGATTATACCTTAATTATACAGTAACAGACACTATTACATTGATTGTATCTTAGTTATACCTTAAGATACACTTTTGGACTCATTATACCTTAGTTATACCTTAATTATACCTTAAGATACACTTTTATAGTGATTATACCTTAGTTATACCTTAATTATACCTTAAGATACACTTTTACAGTGATTATACGTTAGTTATACCTTAATTATACCTTAACAGACATTATTACATTGATTATACCTTAGTTATACCTTAATCATACCTTAAGATATACTTTTACAGTGATTATACATTACTTATACCTTAATTATATCTTAAGATATACTATTACATTTATTATACCTTAGTTATACCTTTGTTATACTTTTTGTATATCTTAACAAGCATTATTAGATTGATTGTACCTTAGTTATATATTAATTATACCTTAAGATACACTTTTACATTAATTGTACCTATGTTATACTTTTTCAATTCCTTAACAGACATTATTACATTGATTATGCTTTAGTTATACTTTACTGTTACAGTGATTATATCGTACTTATACATTAGTTATAACTTAAGATGCACTTTTATTGTAATTATACCTTAGTTATACCTTAAGATACACTGTTACATTGATTATACCTTAGTTATACCTTAAGATACATTGTTACAGTGATTATACCTTAGTAATGCATTAGTTATACCTTAAGATGCACTTTTACAGTAGTTATACCTTAGTTATACCTTAAGATATACTATTACGGTGATTATACCTTAGTTATACCTTTGTTATACTTTTTGTATACCTTAACAGACATTATTACATTGATTATATGTTACTTATACCTTTTGAAAAGCTGATTATACTTTAGTTATAGTTTGTGATACAATTATTATACTTTTTTTCCTTTTTTTTTTGTTTTTTGTTTTTTTAGTTGGGATTGAAAATATCTATGCTACTGATGAGGAGATTGAAGAGCTTTCTTTGGGAAATTTTTTTGTGAAAAAGAAGCTTTCTTTGCAAGATTTGAATTTTATAGATGAAGTTGATGGTCATAGTGATGATAAGCATATGGAAGCTAATATTGAAGAAAGTGATGATGAGCATGTACACCATGATATTGAAGAAAGTGATGGTGATGATTTGAAATGTTCTTTTTCTCAATCTCAGGCTTCTAGTCAAGGAGCTGTGTTATCTGAGATTGCATCATTGAAGCAATATGTCGAGCAATCATTTGGCATAGTTATTTAGAAGTTGGATAATATTAGCAGCTGTGTTGATAAACTGGTATTTTTTGTTCTTTTATATATATATATATATATATATATATAAAAGAACAAAAAATACCAGTTTATCAACACAGCTGCTAATATATATATATATATATATATATATATATATATATATATGTATGTATGTATGTATGTATGTATGTATGTATGTATGTATGTATGTATGTATGTATGTATTTCTATTTTTTTAACTTTTGTTTTTTTATTTTTCGTTTTTTCAAGGAAACTGCAAGGGACAATTTGAATAAGGTTTGTTTTTGTTGTTATTCTTTGATTATACCTTCTTTATACAGTTATAATATCTTTTATTCATATCTTTTATTTTTTTTATTAACCTTTTTTTTCTAGGTTGTTTTTAATGATGATGTCAAGGAAACAAGTGATGAGAGTGAGGATGAGGTTGATGTATCCGATGAGGATAATATTATGAATGATATTGATGAGATTAGTAAAACTGAGTATACCTTAGTTGTAGATTAGTTTTAGTTTGTGATATACTGTCTACACCTTAGTTATACTTAGTTAAACATTATTTTATGCCTTAATTATATATTGTAATTCATAGTTTATGTCTTTAATTATACTTACTGATAGACTTATTATACCTTAGTTGCAGATATAATTATACATTAGTTATACCTTACTTATACCTTGCTATACCTTTGTATAACTTTTTTACATTAGTTATACTTTAGTTGTACATTAAAAATAGTTTTATACTTTTGTTACATTGTTTTATACTTTAGCTAATACACTGTTTGTACCTTTTTAAAACTGACACCTTACTTGTACTTATTAATACAGTTATTATACATTATTTATACCCTTTGGAACATTGCTTATACCTTTTTTATACCTTTTGGTATTTTGATTATACCTTTTCTTATATCTGAGATGTTAGTTTTACTTACTGATACACTTATTATATGCTTATTATACATTATTTATACCTTAAAATACACAAATAAAGTTATTATACCTTATTTATACATTAAGATATAATAATATAGTTATTATACCTTATGATGCTCTGTTTATACATTAGTTATACTTTGTGATATACCCATTATACCTCAGTTATACATTTTTTTATACATTTAAATATTTTGTTTATACATTTATTTATACATTTGTTTATTTTTTCTTTTGCAGTATGTGGATAGTCAAGGAAAGGAGGATACGGTTGAGAATAAGAGTAAGGATGATGTTGATATGGATGACAATGTTGTCACTATAGAAGAGAAGTAGGAAGTTGGTAACAATGTTGTTATGGAAGAGTGATGGTATGGATTTTGACGTTAAAAAGGATATTAATGAAGATAGTTTCACTTTTGACAAGGTGGTTACTGAGAGGGCAATAGTTTTGTATAAACCTCCTATTTTTCCACCAATAACAATAAATGATCCTAATTTTGATTCTACTAAGTATTTTAACTTTGATGCTATAACTGCTATAGATGATGAAGTTGTGTTATCTTTGAGTGATAATTTAGAGATTCCTAGTGTTGTTCATAAGGAGAATGTTAATGAGGAGAGTAAGCAAGAAGGTGATGGTGTTAGTTTAGACATTCCTGTTGTTAATAAGGAGGGTTCTAATTTTGGTGATAAGGAGGTTCCTGTTGTTGTTGATAGGGGTGAGCAAATTAAGGTTTGGTTCGAAAACTGAACCAAACCAAAAACCAAACAACAAGAATTATGAAAACCAAAACTAAACCATTCTAGATTCGATTCGAGTTGAACTGAACAGAACTGGTTCAGTTCGGTTTCGGTTCGGTTCAGTTTAAAACCAAGCTACCAATACTTAAAAGAGAAGAAATCTGAATTTGCCACATTCCTTCCTTTAAATGGGAATTTTAAAATCTGTAATAATAATAATTGAATATAGTTGAATATATTATTTGCTATTGTTGTAAAATAATTAAATTGAATAAGAAAAAATAAATCTCTAATATAGACAAATTATATATATTAAATTAACAAAATATATAAGCAACAATACATTCTTAATACCCAAGGGAATGAAAATAAAAAACTATATAAAAATATTCATACTATATATAAATCCAATTGCCAAATCTAAAAAGCAAAAACTAACTAATATATAATCATATCATATAGTCCATAATAACCTAATATATAACCATAATAACTTCAATCAAAGTAATTAACAAAAAATCCAATAATCCAATTTAAATTATAACTTATAAATTAATCTTCAATAGACCAAGTGGTTAACATCATATCAAAATACCAAATCTAATTATCCATCAAACTTCAAGTTCAACTTGAAAATCCAATTAATCGATCAAAGTTGAGCCTGAAAAATTAAAGACAAAAAACTAAATTAGTTAATCAATCACAAACTCAAAATTTCAAATACAAGTATACAATACAAACAAATCAATTAACAAATACAACATATAAGTTTCTAAACACTATTTTACAACAACAATAAAGTCTATAATTATACATATAAAAATGTAACAAATAGAAAATAAATTATTTGTTACTACTCATTGCTAACTCACATGAAGTGCTAATTTGCATAGCTTCAAACTCTGTATTTAAAAAAGATTTATAAGTGACATTGTTAAAACACAAAAGCAAATTTTAATGTATTTGAAATTGATAAATTAATTTGTAAAAAATTAAATGTACCTTTGTCAAGTCTCTTCACATCATCAATGTTTTCTTCAGCAAATAATGGATGATCTGTTCCTCGGATCCAATCTTGTGCACAAATCAGAGTTTCCACAACTTTAGGAGATAATGAGCTCCTATAAGGATCAAGAACACACCCACTAGTACTGAAAGTTGATTCTGAAGCCACTGTAGACATCGGTATAGCCAATATATCTCGAGCCATAATGCTAAGAATAGGAAACCTAGCAGAGTTCAGCTTCCACCAATTCAGAATGTCAAATACTTTAACTGGATCCATTAAAGCCTCATCCAAATATAAATCCAATTCGAATCTCTCAGGCCTATTCCCATTATCACCCCTTTGTTTCTTGAGCATTTCATAGAATATTTTGTTGGCAGCCCATAGCTACTAAGTGACATATCCATCTCATTTAAATCCTCAACCTGTTTCTATGACTCATTCAAGCTATCACTCACAGCTTCGTGAGGATCATACATCTTCTGATACTCTTTAAATAGCAAAATAAATGACTCCTTCACATTATTGAAAATCTTAGTGCCTTTCACATTACCATAAATCTCAGTCAAAGAAATGTTAATCACCTTAAATTTTTCATGAGGATCAAACACAACAGCAAGCTAAATGATTTTGTTCATTTTAGTTGGATCCCCCCAATACTTATCAAATTTTTGCTTCATCTTAAGAGCCATGGATTTCAATTGATCATCCTTACCATTAATCCAGTACATCAAAGCACCTAGTATGCCACTAACTTCAGCCCAAAGAGTATTACTAGTCACATATTTTTAATCAGAAATCCTCATTGTCAGATTATAAAACATTTTCAACATCACAGAAATTTTCCTTACAGTTTCCCAGTCATCAAAGGTAGGCACACCATCATCATCATCCACACCACTTAGCTCTGATAAATAGTTGCTATCTACTAGTCCATACCTATCAAAAGCCTTCTCAAACTTTTCTACACTTGACAACATCATATAGGTAGAATTCCACCTAGTTGGACAATCAAAGCATAAAGAGTTCTTACACTGTATTTTTTTTGCACATAGTCCATAAATCTTTTAAGTCTAGTAGGTGAAAACCTAATATATTTAATTGCAGCCCTAACTCTCTTTACTGATGGACCAACTTCTTTCAATCCATATTGCAAAACTAGGTTAATTATGTGAGCCATGCATCTCATGTGAATAAATTGACAAGAATAAACAGCAGCACCCCAATTCATTACTTTCTTTTTCAAATAAGAAACATCAACATCATTAGAAGAAGCATTATCAACAGTAACACTGAACAACTTGTTAATTTCCCAATCCAACAAGCAATTCCTAATGGACATGCTAATTTGACAACCTTTGTGAGAGACTATTTCACAAAAATTAATCACTTTCTTTTGCAAATTCTAATTATCATCAATGAAATGAGCCGTTATGCACATTTAATTAATTCTTTGCACAGACATATTCGTTGTGATTGAAATTCTTTCTCCATGAGTTTTCAAATAATTTTTCAACTTCATTTTTTCATCTAAGTAGATTTGACCGCAGTCTCTACTAATAGTCCACCTAGATGGAACCTTCAATCTAGGAACACAAATTGCCATCTTCTTTCTATAACCTTCTGTTTCTACAATTCTAAAGGGCAACTATTCTTTAATAATCCATCTAGCTATAGCTTCCCTACAAGCTTGCTGATTAAATTTCCAAGTAGATAAATTACCAAAGTGTTCACTATCACCCTCCCCAGAAACTATAGAAGGTTGGAAAGATAATTTATTCTGCTTTGATTTGGAATCATTATCGTGATTTTTCAAGCATTTACGGTAGTGTCTATTTAGATTACTAGTTCCATTTAATGGACCACCATAAAGATACACTTTACCGCAATGAATGCACTTACCCCTTTTCCTGCCATCTTCACCTTCAAACTTTGTGAAGTGATCCCATGCCTTTGATCTTCACTTTATTGGTGCCTTGGAGGATTTTTTGTTGGTGTGCCCTAGTTCTTAGGGCATTGGATTCTTGTATTTTGTATTATACATTAAGAGTCATGTATGAATACATTATTTGTGTCACATTAATAAAGGCAATTAATCTATTTCATTTATATCTTGTGCTATAATATGAGTAGAGTATCCATTGATTGATAATCATAAAACCAATCCCAGGTCTGTTCTAATCGTGGGAACGAATAGAACCATAGACTTGTATATTCGATGACTGTATGGCAGTTCTTAACTAGCCATAGTACTTGTATAGTCAGTCATGAATATAGGTACATGTAGTTAACATGGGACTGGATCGATCCGCACAAGAAAGTCACATGGTTGTTGCGTCATAGGTCTTTCTTGAGTAGGTCTCTTTTGTCCTCAGATCAGATTTCATTATAATATCAATATGGAATCCAGTTCACTTTGACATACACCTAACAGGTCTGTAAAAGGATGCTAAATACGGGTATGATTGGGTGGACCGGTGAACATGTTGATATTGATGATGAAGTGATGGAATTGCCACTCGGGTGACACCGAGATGATATCATTGGCCACTTGATGAGTGGGACTGATAAGTGTATGGCCATACCCAAATAAGTTGGTTGCTTATTTGATTAATCAGTCAACTCAAGATCAAGAAATATAATAAACAACAGAAGAGGATGACAGACACCATGCCTCTTGTTTATTCATATCGATATCGTTAGGCAAAGGACACTATGAGATTACTACCGGGTGAGTGTCTTCTAAAGACTGCTGCATCTCTGTCTTAATTGGGGGCTGTAATGGTTTGCTAGAACCCACTTACAGTCTGTGGGCTTGGGCCTACTGCCAACATAAAGACAGACCCATAGGATCGTGCACATAGATCAACTGAGCTGGAACTTATAGAAATTGTACATGTAATGTACTTTGGAAGGAATGCGTTAATTAATTAGTTGACATTTGGTGTCAAGGTAATTAATTTACATTGGGTTGAATTTAATTTAATTAATAAGTTTACATAATGTAATTAATTAATTTATCAATTAATTGAATTACATAAAGTAAACAATTAATTAAATAATTTTCCTAAGTAGGAAAATTAAATACATGTATTGTATTAACTTAAGTGTGATTTAATTTTATTTAGGGGTAATTAAATTTAGCCAAATGGAATTAAATTACATAGTATATACTTTTTAATCAAAGTTTATTTATGTAATTATAATCCTAGTGGGCTTAGGTTTAATTAACCTAATTAAAACCCAACTAGACAAGGTGTCTATATAAGAGCACACTTAAGGAAGAAAAACCTAATTCAACTCTAATTAATTGCTGGAAATTTCAGCCACCAATAGCAGCCCCAAAACAGCCGAAAATCCCAGCATTAAACCTCCATTCCTTCTCATCTTCGGCTAGCACCGGTTCCCGCACAATAGTTGGTCGTGCACCGGACTTTGGAGATCGCAGTTTCAAGAAACGATTCTGCAGCAGTCTCTAAAGGAGACGAATCTGGTGAGTTAATCTCTCTTGATTTTTATTTGATTTTATTCTAATCAATGGTAATTGGACACGATAGGTGGATTCTAGGAAATTTTAAACGGTGTATTTTCCGCTGCGCCACGTTATTTTTCCAATGACGAATCCCAACAGTGGTATCAGAGCCTAGGTTTTGTCCATTAGATTGATTGGAATTGGTTCTTGAAAGCGTTCTTGAAGAAAGAATGGGTTTCAAGTTTGTGGTTTTACGGTTTTATTCAATTGGTTTTATTTTTGGATAAACCCTAGAATTGTTGGATTGGGGTTTTTGATTATTTTTCCCCAATTGGTTTCAATCTAGAATTGTATTTTCTTCATTGATTTCTTATTGTCCATGGCTGAATTTTAATTGTATGATTTAAAAAAAAAAATTAATATTGTTTGGCCACAATTGGAATCGCAATTTGCGATTCCAATTGTGGGCACTGCTGCGGCACGCAGCAGCTGCTGCCTCTTGCGGCAGCTTGGCTGCTGCGTGGGCTGCTGCTGGTAGCAGGCTGCCGCGCGGCAGCACGGGATTTGGGTCCGGTTTTGGATTTTGCGGGTAATTTTTATCCCGGACCTTAATGCAAATTAAATTAAATTTTTTTAAATTAATTTGTGTTTAAATTATTTATTTTGTTGGCATGCATATTTAATTTAATTGTTTGCATATTAAATTGAATATGGACTTTGTGAAATTGGCCCAATAAACCGTGACACCGGTTAAAATTGGGAGAGCTAAATTTTATATTTGTGACAACCCAAATTCAAGTGGGAGCAAAATTGTTAATTTTGCATTTATGGATGTTATCCATTGGGCCTTTACGGGCCTTAGTCACATTTGTTAAAATTGGCGATTTTACCCTAAGTAACTCGGCTTAAAATTTATATTTATAATTTGGAATGCCATGATCATGCATCATATTGGTATGTATGTGCACGACAGGTACTTTGTTTGAAATGTTATGTTGAGTTCTATGGGCCCTAAATTATTATCGGTTGTAATTTAATTTTGGGAAATATGGCCTGCGTGCCATTTTTTTTATCTTGATGTAATTTTAGAATATATTTTATTTTACAAAATTATTGTAATTGCATCAAGTATGGAGGAAGGCCCAAATGGAGCAAGCCCATGGTGGGAGCCCAAGAAGGATTGCAGTCCGGCCCATGAAGAATTAGATAGGATATCTAGTTTTTCATTAGGTTGTAATTAAAGGCCCATAGGATCTCATTTATTTTAAATTAAGTATGCTATTGCATTTTTCATATAATATGGATGTATGGATCACCAAATTATTACCCGCGTTTATGCATGCTAAGCCGTATCACTTAATTATAATCCGCAAATTAAAATATTGAGTCGCTTAAAAGTGCTTCCCACATTCACACCTCTTCCTCTCATTGATGCTGCAATGTGCGCCATGCCCTAGCTGGGTACATTATAGTATTCGGCGGGCCGTCGAGGGTTAAGATACTTGGTATGGTTAACATGTGAATGGTGGTTTGACTCAACATGGGTAGCATTAGCTCAGAGCGGGCCCTAAGCACATGTGAATGGTTAACATGTGAATGCTCCATTTGTAGTACAAAATTTTGTTTTCAAGAGTAGGAATTTATTTTTGGTGTGCTCGGCACACATCACTGAGACTCCCGGTTGAGCACGCTATGTCAGCATGTTGACCAATGTCAAACTGAAATGTGGGCCCCACCATATATGAATTCCCAATTATACCCTCAATTGAAATTTAAACCGCTTCCTTCCGTTTTGTTTCCCTCTTCCCCATGTCTTACCGTTTCTCTCTCTCACTCAACCACTCTCTCTCTCTTCACTCTCCTTACTCACCTGCATCGTCTCTCTCTCCCTTACTCCTATTCAATCTGATTTCCTCTCCTTTTTCCCTAAAATTTCTTTGGCAAACCCTAAAAATCGTCCTTCCTTGTTGAATCACCGGTAGAGAACTGATCGCGCTCCTGTTCTTCAAGCACAGAATTTGAACGGGTAAATAGAGGCTTTGCGATTTCTTTCTCTGTTGTTGCTTTCATATTCTCTCTCTCTATAAACTTCGTTCTTTCTCTCACTCTCTATTATTGCCTTTATGTGGTTTTTCTTACTCTGTGTCGCTGCATAAATAGTAGGAAAAATGCCTAAAAGTTTTGGTTTTTATGTATATAATAATTGACCTAACAATGATGGAATATATTGGGTTTGTGAATGCAGTGGACCCGGTTGAAAAGTTGATACCTTTTGGAGCTTTGGACCACAAGCAACTGTGATCAATGGCTGGGATGGTTTATGGCCCATGTAAGATTGAGTTCACTTTGTTTGTTCTTTATTTTTGTAATTATTATATTTTTAAATGGTTGTTGGATAGTGATGGTATTGAATTAAATATGTTGCTGTCATTGTTGTTGTTATTAATTGGGATTTGGTTTATGCCATATTATGTGTTGTCTGTAATACTTAGCCAAATAGAATAAAGTAGAGTTTTACATTGTAATATAAAAAAGGGGTCATTTTTGTTGGCATAGCATTTTTTCAATTGTAATTGATTGGATTATTAAATTAGAAAATGTTTCATTGGGGATTGTGATCTTTCTTGATTATTGTCTTTGTTGATTTGTATAAATCTTTTTTGTTTAATCTAATTAGATTTGTATTAATACTTGTTGATTAGTTTCTTGATTTGTGCCAATTTGTGTTTTCATAATAATGGTATGGAAATTGTGTATAGGAATCAAATATTGAGTACTATCATTGTCAATAAATGCAGATCCGGAAAAAAGCTACTTTGATATTATAATTCGGTATGATGGGAAATTTAAAGGGGACAATTATATGGACGGTGATTTGTACATATGGTAAAGTTATAATTGGGATGAAGGGTTGGCTTTATGTACAATTGACAAATTGGTTCAGGAAAGTTTAGAGATTAGTGGAAATGTGCAATATCTTTGGAAACCCTGGGATAAGCCAACTCAAGGATATTTAAATTACTTAGGCAATGATATAGATGTCTATAGGATGGCTTTGGTTGGGCTTGATTGTGGAGAAATTCATCTTTATGTTAAGGTTATAGATCTGAAAGAACTGGATGATGTCCTGCATGGACTAGAACCTACATGGCATAGCAGTGTTGTAATTGAAGAAATTCTAGAGGAAAATCCACTGGTTATAGCGATTGATAGGAAGGGTAAAAGGAAATTAAATGTTGGGGGGACAAGAGGAATCAAATTTCTTGAATATAACACAAGGAAGATAGGGAATAGATCAAGGCTGAATAGTGATGTTGGTGATGTAAATGTAGACAGTGATGTAAATGTTGGTTCTAATAGAGGAGTTGAAGCTGCTTTTTTAGGTAATCCTGCAAGTGATGGTGTAGATGCATTTTTCTCAACAGTAAATAACTTTTCTGCTGTTAATGAAGAAATTGGGCTATCATTCGATGATAATCCATATATAGGTGACTTTAATTCTTATGAAGATGTTAATAAGGATCATGAGGTTGGTGGTTGTAGCAACAACATCAGTGATAGCAATATGGATAACAATAATGTAGAAAATGAGATTGGTAATAATGAGAATGTTGAACGTGATCAGCAATTAGATAAAGAGGATTTTCATGATCTTGATTATGTTTTTGAAGATGGTGATGAAGATTTAATGAATGGAATTGATAAAGCTAGGACATCGAAGCTAATAACTAGACAGAGACCTAGTGAAAACATAGGGAATACTGGTTATGAAACTAGTATGAGATTTGAGGTACAGGAAGGTTCATCTGAATATGAAGATTCTGATGTTCTTCACACAGATTCAAGCTCAGACTCTGAGAATGAACCAAGGGTTAGATTTCCTGAGTTCAATGCACAAAGGGATTTAGGATTCAATAATGCAGAGGAGTTTAAAGAAGCATGTAGAAACCATGGCATCAATAACAGATTTCAGATTTGGTTTCCAACCAATACACCAAAAAAGGTTATGGCAGTATGCAGATCAAAACAAAATGATGGGGAAAAATGTCCATGGAGGTGTTATGCTTCAAGACAAGATCACCATGATGAAAACAATGTTACAATGCAAGTGAAGAGTGGCCATTTCCAACACTTATGTTTGAAGGTGCACCGCAACTTCCATGTGACATACAAGTGGATTGCGAAAAGATATTTAGAGGCTTTCAGGAGTGATCCTGACTGGAAGATAAGTGCTTTAATTGAAGATATCAGTAGGCAAAAAAAAGGTGAAGATTGGGAGAATGAAGGCATATCGTGCTAAGTGTTTAGCACTTGAAAAGGTTAACGGGTATGTAAGAACACAATATGCAAACATTTATTGGTAAAATTTTTATACATTTATCTTTAATTGCATTGTAAGAGTTTACTTAATTGTATTACTGTGTTTTTGTTAATTGCATTGTACTATTTTACTGAATTGCATTGTATTATGTTTTAATTAATTGTATTCTATGTATTTTTAGGTATAGAGCTGAGTTACTGAGATCAAATCCAGGTAGCACTGTTATAGTTAGATTCAAAGATGGAAGGTTTGTTGGGCTGTATGTCTGCCTAAATGTTATAAAATCAACATTCAAAGCAGGATGCAGACCTTTCACTGGATTAGATAGTTGCTGACTTAAAGGCTTGTATGGAGGGAAACTATTGTCTGCTATTGGCATAGACCCAAATGACTGCATTTTTCCAATTGCATAGGGAATGTTTGAAACAAAAAGTACAGAGACATGGACTTGGTTCTTGCAGCTGCTAGCAGAAGATTTAGGGATTGATAGCAACATACATTGGACTTTTATGCTAGATAGACAAAACTTAATGATTAAGCTGCATTATTTTTAACTTATAATTATTACATTGAACTACAAACTTGTATTGCATTAAAAAAGACATTATATTATCACTTAATTTGCATAATAGCATGTACATTTCATAATTATCTAGTGTTGTATGGTTGCTTATGTGGATTTATGTGTTTGCATATCAAGGACTGATAAATGTAGTGGAGACCTTATTCCCATCAGCAGAACATAGATGTTATGTACGAAACATGTACACAAATTTTAGAACTTTATTCAAGGGGAAGGAGTTGAAGGACATGTTATGGAATGCAGCAAGGGCACCGTATAAAGCCAAATTAGATGAGTGTCTTAAGAATATTGAAGACAAATGCCTTGAAGCAAGAAAATGGTTAGGGTAAAGACCTTATGAGCAGTGGTCTAGGGCTCGATTTTCTGACATCTCACAATGTGATATGCTTCTTAATAATATGTGTGAGTACTTCAATAAGTACATCTTAGATGCAATAGGTAAAGGGGTGATCACAATGAATGAGTTGATTAATGTGAAGTTAATGAAAAGAATGAAGAAGAAGTATGATATATTGAAGAATAGTGATGTTGTGTGGTGCTGAAAGATAATGAAGAAGCTATGGAAGAACAAAGGGTTCTCTTTCAATTTTGAGCCAACATATTCTAGAAGTCCAAGAGTGCAAGTGGTAGGGTTTGGTGATAAGTTTATAGTTGATATGGAAGCCAAAAGCTGCACTTGTAGAAGATGACAACTGACAGGCATACCGTGCAGCCATGGAATTGCTGCCATTATTGGCAACAACAAGAATCCGGCTAACTACTTAGCTAAATGTTATTCAGTGGAGACATATCAAAAGGTGTATGCTTTCTTTATTGAACCAACAAATGGGAGTGATCAGTGGCAAAATCCTGAAGAGGTCGTGCCAATTATACCTCCATCACCAGTAAAAACTAAAAGAGGAAGGAAGAAGAAGTCCACGAGAAAGGAACCCGAAGAACTAGAAGAATCCAATAGGAAAGGGAAGTTAAGCAAGAGGGGACTAGTCAACATGACTTGCAACAATTGTGGTAGCAAAGACCATAACAAAAGGAGGTGCACAAAACCACTAAGATCCACTACACAAAATGGAAGTAGTTATTTAACTACAAATTTTATAATTATTAGTGGGAATGACAATTACATAGTTAATACAACTATTTTCTTAATGTAGGTAAACAGAAAGAGGACAACTGATCCAGAGGAAAATGAATATTCTAGTCAAAGTGCAAGGACGATAGGAATAGGCCGGGGAAATAGTGCTAGGGGAGCATATGCAGGAAGAGGCAACCATGACAGAGAAGGAGGGATAGGAAGGCAAAGCAATAGGAGAGGAGCAGGGGCTGAAGGGGAAGCAATGGTAGAGGATGAGGGATAGGAAGGCGAAGCAATAGGAGAGGAGCAGGGGCTGAAGGGGAAGCAATGGTAGAGGATGAGGGATAGGAAGGGGCACCAATGCCAGAGGAGCAGGGGCAGGAATGGGAAGCAATGCCAGAGGAGCAGGGGCAGGAAGGGGAAGCAATGCTAGAGGAGTAGGGGCAGGAATGGGAAGCAACACCAGAGGAGTAGGGGCAGGAGAACAGACACTGAGATGGATGATGGATGTAATTATTTCAATTTTTCTTTATAGATAATAGAAAATGGTTATTTCTTATCTTTTAGATAATAGTCACTAAGTTGAGAGTTGAATTTGATATAAATTGGGAGTTCAAATTGATATGGTTTGGGAGTTGAATTTGATATTATTCACTTTTTGGTAGTTGTCCTGTTGTTACATTGGTATATAATTGTGGCAAATTGGTAGTTGAATTTAATTGGCAATTATTCTGCTAGTAAATGGCATTCTATTGTTTTTGAATTAGGCATATTATGAATACATGGCAATTATCTTGACTTTTGTTTTATTTTACACAATTTTAATAGGGAACTACTCAATATGTTCCAAGTCAACCCACTCAAACTACATTCAGCAGTCAAGGAAGCAATGTCACTAGTGTTAGCCCCACTCAGCCAAGTGGGGCAACTCAAAGCCAAGTCCTGAAAGCTTTTCCAACACAGGCAACTCCACAGAGTCATGTCCAAAATGACACGAATGATGTCCCTAATGTTGCTAGGAAGCCAACTACAAGAAGTGCTACTTCCAATGCACCAAGAAGGCAGTGGAGATGAAATAAGACAATATAGTAGAAATATGTTGGAATTTTGCTTAAACTATTGAACAACAAAATTATTTCACTTGTTTATATTTCATTGTTAGTAGTTCAGTAGATGAAAAGGGATGAAACTAGCAAGTACAGTTTGTAACTTTGTGTTTATCATCATTTTGTCATCTTCTCTTTCAAAATCCAATTTGTTGGCTTCTAGTGCTGCTAGTCCATGCTTGAATTTTGGCCATTTTCTTTTTCTTCTTTGGTTTGCTTTTCATTCATTGGCCCATCTGTAGCTGATATTCAACATTGTATATGTTGTATCCTTAATGCCCTTCTTGTACATTATGGCAATTCATTTGCACATTGCCTCCAGAAACAATTTTAGAACATAATGCACAATCTTTCATAATCCACTTACAAAAGTTAATATATTATGCGACAAAATCATTAAAAAAAATGATTCTTATTATTAGCATAGAGATGAAAAAACATGACACTTTTTGTCATCAAATAAGCTTAATTTCACCTATGGTATACCAACGATCGCCTTTATCACAACAAATGTGCAACAAAATTGAGAGCGAAGAAGCAAGAAGCAGAAGGTACATCTCCATAACAATTGAGAGCAAATTAGACCCTAAATTTCATTTGATTTAAAGCACTTAAATGTGCAACAAAATTAACAACAAAGCTATATAAGAGTTTTTAAGATTCTTTATCATTTACAAGCACCATACTAGTTGGTACTGGAGTGCAGGAGCACAGATATCATAATCACAACATTGAGAGGGGAAGTAACCACTTTATATGAATGTAGAAGATTACAGCCCGATCCATCCATTTCCATGTTCAAAGCCGTCTGTTAAACCCGGACCAATCGAGCATGGCACTCCTCTCAACCAGTATTCCAGCAGATTTTATCCATAAATTGCAGTCCTTTTTCTCAGATTTCATCCAACAGTTAAGTTCTCTATCAGTAGAAATCGCAAAATCGCAACAGTGCTCTATCGGTGATTCACCAAGGAAGGATGATTTTTAGGGTTTGCAGTCCTTTTTCTTAGATTTCACCCAACAGGTAAGTGCTTTATCAGTAAAAATCGCAAAATTATCGGTGATTCACCAACGAAGGACGATTTTTAAGGTTTGCCAAAGAATTTTTGGGGAAAAAAGAGAGAAAATCAGATCAAATAGGAGTGAAGGAGAGAGAGACGATACAGGTGAGTGAGGAGAGTAAGGAGAGAGTGTGGTTGAGGAGGAGAGAAATGGTTAGACATGGGGAGGAAGAGGGGAAAAAAAGAAGGGAAGCATAGAAATTTCAATTCTAATTTAGGGTATAATTGGGGATTCATGTATGGTGAGGCCCATATTTCAGTTTGACATTGGTCAACAAGCTGACGTGGAGTGCTTAACCGGGAGTCTAAGGTAAAAAAACCACAATGGGAGGTCACCTAGCAGTTGGGGTACTACAGTGTGCAAAATGGTAGTTGGTATACTAAACTGTGATCAAGGCAATAGTTGGTATACCATAGGTGAAATTAAGCCTTTATTTTACTGATACACTGATTATACCCTAGTTATACTTAGTGATACACTTATTATACCTTAGTTACACCTTCTGATAAAGTGATTATACCTTATTTATACCTTATGATATGCTGATTATACCTTTTGTATATCTGATTATACATTCTGATAAATTGATTATACTTTTTTTTACTTATGAGACACTCATTATACCTATGTAAAACTTTTCGACCTTAGTTATAATTAGTGATACACTTAATATACCTTATTTATACCTTCTGATAAGCTCATTGTACCTATGTAAAACTGTTAGACCTTAGTTATGCTTACTGATACACAGATTATACCTTATGATAAACTGATTATACCTTTTTTACACCTTATGACAAGCTTATTTTATTTTATTTAATTATATTTTTTAAGGACTGATTTGTAACTTTTGATTCACTGAGTATACATAGTATTACATTTGTATTACAATGATTTTTTCTTGTAAAACAATGTTTATAACTTTCTGATACTGTTATATATATATATATATATATATATATGTATGTATATATATATGTATGTATGTATTATTTGAGGAAGAAGGGCAAATACATATAACTTCACAACTACTGAGATGAGGTTTGATGCTAGAGTGAAGTATATGTATGGACTTGTGGAGAATATTCTTGGGACTGATGAGGTACTTCAACACATAAGATTTAATGATGTCATCACTAGTTTCATGATGGGTGTTGATATTTGGATGGGGAAGGTATGGTCTGATGTAGATGAATTTTTGTTGCCAATTCATGTTGGTCAAAACCACTGGGTGTTGGGAAGGTTTTTCTTGAATTTGAGGAAACTTTTTATGTACGATTCTTATTTGGGTAGATGTAGTGCTGATTCCACTGTTAAAGGCCCTAATCAGTATACTGTTGTACTTCCATACTTTTTGCATCAGTGGTCAATTCTCGGTAGCATGGTTGATCTTATGGAATCTGATGTGTATAAAGTAGAGAATCCTTTATGTCCTCTCAAAGTGGAAATTGTTGAAGGTGTACCTCAGCAGATTGACTGGTGTGTTTTTTTTTCTTCTTATTATATTTTCATTATACCTTGGTTATACTGATTGACTGATTATACCTTCGTTATACTTTCTGATACATTATTTTTAGCTTAGTTATATATTAGTTATACATTGTGATACAATGATTATACCTTAGTTATAGATTTCGTAAAAGTGTTTGATCTTAGTTATACAATGATTATACCTTAGTTATACTATTCCTATAATTGTACCTTATTTATACCTTAAGATACACTATTACAATGATTGTACCTTAGTTATACCTTAATTATACCTTAGTTATACATTAAGATACACTATTACATTGATTATACCTTAATTATACCTTAGTTATACCTTAAGATACAACATTACAATGATTATACCTTAAAAGTGTTTGAACATAGTCATACCATAGTTATACACTAGTTACGCATTTTTATACATTGATTATATATTCTGTTTATACAATTTATATGGTTACTGATACCCAGATTATACCTTTTTTTCAGTGATTGTCGAGTTTTTGTTTTGAGCTTTGCTGAGTATTTGATAGAGCAAAAGCCTTTTCCAGATCCATTTGATGTTAAAGCTCATAGGACAAGGTTGTCAGTTTCTCTGTACAACCATTGATTATGGAGGAATCAGGAGGATGAAGAGAGTGAGAATGAATATTTGCATCCACTGGATGAGTGAAGTTTTTTACTTAGGATGTTTTTCTTTTTTTCTATTTTTCATACATAGTGTTTATGCATTTTTAGATTCTTTTTTCATTTTTTATATAGTTTTTACATTTCAAATATAGTGTTTATTGAATGAAAAAGTGCAAGTATAATGTCTTTTTTAATACAATACAATTGAATACAATATTCAGTTAATCATTATTTTGCTCCTCCACATGTTCTCCTGTTATGGCCTGGATTTTCACAAGTTCCACATTTTACTTTGATTTTTGTTTTTCTTTCCCAAGCTGCTCTGAATCTCTATTTTCTTGGTCTTCCTGCTTTTTGTTTTACTTCTAGTGGATTGAGTTTCTGATCCCTAATTTCTTAAGGTATGTCCCACATATCTTTTGACGGCATTGGGTATATTGTTCCTTCATAAGTTGCTAACATTTTTTTTGTTTTGTGAAGTAATGTGAGAAGTAATTATATGTGTTGAGGTAGAATTTCCTTATGTATGCAAGGGCATATGCACATGGAAGTTCATCCATTTGGAATCTATTGCAGGTACATGTCTTTTCTCTCATGTCAACTATGTAATCTATCCCATTTCTTATGACTGTTACTAGATTACTTGTGGATGGTTTTACCTGCATTTTTTGTAATCACTATTATGTGTATGTAATGTATATTGAATGTATAATAGGAGTGATCCGTTGTGATTTTGAACCTGCATTTTCAATGCTGGTATGTAGTTTACTTGCAGTACTTGTTCTTGCGTTTGTGTGAGCATTGTCATCGTTGTTATGCAATACCTCTGTTTTTTTAGAAGAGATCTTGTAGCATGCTCCATAGGTACTCCATAAGAGTCATTATCAGTAAGTCTTTTGCTGCTTTGTTCATAGATTTTATTGATTCTGTAATGTTTGATGTCAAGATGTTGTATCTGTTGTTTGTTGAGTGTACTCTACACCATTTGTCAAACCCAACATCTTGAAGGTACGTTGGGATTTTTTGTTGATATTTTCTAGTTCAGTCATGTACTTACTGAACTCCTCTATTGTGTATGCTCTTGTTGCTTTGTTGAAGTACTTTTTCATGTCTTTTGTGTTGCTTTTGTATTTGATTTTGAGGTTTTGCAGCAGATGGAATGCACAAACACAATGTGGAATATCTGGTAGCACCGTTTTTTATGCTTTTTTTATGCCCTTATCTCTATTTAAACTACAACCATTTCTTGTCTTTGTCCATATGCGTTTTTGAATTGTTTGAAAAACCATTCCCATGATTCATTATTTTCTCTGTTAACTACAGCAAATGCTAGTGGGAAGATCATCTCTGCATTTGTCAGTTTGTTGTATATTAATATAATATTTTGTTTATTATTTTATACCATAATTATACTTTAGTTATGCATTATTACAGTGGTTATACCTTAGTTATACATTACTTATGTTTTGCTTATAGTTTACTTATATTTTAGTTACAATATTATATACCTTAGTTATACTTTAGTTATACATTTAAGATACAGTATTACAATGATTATACGTTAGTTTTACCTTAATTATACTTTAGTTATACCTTAAGATACATTATTACAATGATTATACCTTAGTTATACCTTAATTATACCTTAGTTATACCTTATTTATACATTAAGACACACTAATACAATGATTATACCTTAATTATACATTATTTATACATTAAGATACACTAATACAATGATTATACCTTAGTTATACATTAAGATACACTCACAGTGATTATACCTTGGTTTTATATTACTTATACCTTATTTATACATTTGTTATTCCTTAATATGCACTATTACTGTGGTTATAGCTTAGTTATTCCTTACTTATAACTTACTTGTTCTTCAATGTTACAATCATTGTACTTTAATTATACCTTAAGACAAAATATTATACCTTGATACAATTACTTATTTAAATAATTCATTCAAACCAACAGCAAAGAGAATGTGATCCTATTCTTTTCTTAATTGGACTTTCCAAACATGGCCATTAGGCATCATTATCTTATCTACATTGAAGAGTTCATCTGCTTGTTTATAAAAACTTTATATGAATGCTCTATTCTTTTTGGTTATGGATTTCTTTTATCTTTTTCGGTAGAGGCTTTCTTTGAAATTCTCTATTGATTTTGGTTATGGATTTCTTGTATCATTTTTGGGTGGAGTGTTGGATTGAAGTTTGTGAGTAAATTTAGAGTTGACTGTCTAATGTAGTTAAGGTAAGGGTACTTAATAGCCATGTTTGGAATGTTTGATTAAGAAAAGTAAAGGATCACATGTTTTTTTTTTGTGCTGGTTTGAATGGATTTTTTTAATAAGCAATTGTATCAAGGTATAATTAGGGTATAATTAAGTTATAACAAAGGTATAATCACTGTAACAGTGTATCTTAAGGTATAATTAAGGTATAATCATTGTAACAGTGTGTCTTAAGGTATAACTAAGGTATAATTACTGTAAAAGTGCATCTTAAGGTATAACTAATGTATAACTAAGGTATAATCATTGTAACAGTGTATCTTAAGGTATAATTAAAGTATAACTAAAATATAATCAATGTAATATTGTTATTATACCTTATTATACCTTCTAATACACTAATTATACATTAGTGATATCTTGTTATACAGTAATACGTTATTTGTACATTAGTTATACTTTTGATACACTAATTATACCTTATTTATACCTTTTGATACACTATTATACACTATAATGCTTAAACAATGAATAAGTAAGGTACAAATAATGTATAGATAAGGTATAATCAGTGTGTCAAAAGGTAACAATATTATAGTTTTTCTTTTTTTACCTGAAGCATCTTGTGTGCAGGCTAAGAGGAGCGTTCCACTCTAACATGTTTTGAGGAATATGGCATCAACAACAACAACCGGTTTGTAATGTTTCCATCCTTGTATTGAAGCTTGCATTGCTACATATAGGGTACAAGAATCTGTTTCCTTTTGTTTCTAGGCTGATTATTGTTCATGGGTTTGTTTTTTGCAATATATAGAGGTAGCTTGGTAGCATGTTGTATGATTCAGATGGTGAACCTTTAATTATTTTAAGTGCTTCTTCTTTTAAACGCTAGGCTTTTTGGAAATTGATTTCTGCCCCTATTTGTTCTTTCATGTCATAAACTGTATCTTTTTTTGTGTATATTCTTTTTAGTCTGATATATTTGTTCTTGATCATCCTTGCTATAAGTGCCTTTGTTGCCTGTCTTTTATCACCATTTTTGTCATCGATGTTGCATGTGTGCTTTTCAACATATTTTCTTATGATGAATCTTTGTATATTTTTTTTCCTTGATGCACTGAATCTCCATGTACATTTTTCATCAATGCACTGCAGGAAGTACTGTTTTTGACAGGATTTTTAAACCTTGAATTGGAAATTTTTTCTTATTGTATAAAGACTAATTGCTTCTTTAAGTGTCTGTTTGTTTATATAGATTTGTCCAGCTTGTATGTACTCAACATTGGCATCTGATATTTCATTGTCTTCTTCTCTTTCTGTAATTGTGTTTGCTTGTTTTGTGTTGTATATTTCCTCTATTGTTCTTTCTGTTATGTTTCTTATGTAAGCTACATGGTCATCTTCTTCATCTTCTTTATCTTCTTCTTCTGTGTTGTACTGATTATACTCTATTTGGAACACAGATTCTTCCATGTTCCTGTTGCGCTCCTTTTCTTCACTTCCTACACACAATGTTACATGTCAGGTGCATTCATTATATAATGTTACATTTAATACATTGATACTTGGATTATACATTAGTTAAAACTTCTACATTATAATACACAGATTATACCTTATACATTGTGATACACTGGTTATACTTTTTTGTAAAACTGTTATATATTAGTTATGCCTTAGTTATACATTAATTATACATTAGTTATACGTTAAGATACACTATTATAGTGATTATACCTTAGTTATACTTTCTGATGCATTAATTATACCTTAGTTATAAATTAAGATACACTATTACACTGATTATAACTTAGTTGTACCTAAATCATACATAGGTTATACCTTAAGATACACTATTATAGTAATTATACCTTAGTTATACTTTCTGAAACACTGATTATACTTTAGTTATACTTTAATTATTCCTTTTGATAAACAATATGCTTTAGTTATACTTTCTGATTCATGAATGATACCTTAGTTCTATATTAAGACACAATGATTATACTTTAGTTATAGGTTGTGATACACTACTTATACCTTTTGATACACAATATGCCTTATTTATACTTTCTGGTGCATTAATTATATCTTAGTTATACATTAAGATACACTATTACATTAATTATAACTTAGTTATACCTGAATTATACATTAATTATATCTTAAGATACACTATTATAGTGATTATACATTAGTTATACTCTCTGAAACACTGATTATACTTTAGTTATAGTTTGCAATACAATAATTATACCTTAGTTATACTTTTTGAGACACATTATATCTTTTTTATACTTTCTGATAAAGTGATTAAACTTTCTGAGATATTGTGATGATTTTACCTTGTTCATCTTTTATTTCTCTCTAAATTGTTGTTATGCATAGTGGATACTCCATTAGGATGTTGCTTGCATTCTTTAGCTGTAAATAGAATCTAATGGACATGTCGTTCATTATTTCCATTGGTAGGTATCTCTCTGTTACCTGGAATTGGATCTGTAAATCTTCTTTTTGTTGATCAATCTTGATTTTTCCTTTCATAGTTCGATTGAAGTCATTGAATGATGATGTTATTGGTACTAAGACGCGATTTACTTTGTAGTTGATAAATCTGTAATCTTCAATCCAAGTTCCATTATGATGGAGTAGAATTGCGATTTCTTTCATATCTCTGTGATCAATTGAATGATTTTGTTGCACTGCTGTGTTTGTTTGCAGTGAGGCATTGTGATTCTGAGATTGTCGCGATTGGAGGTTTTGTGTTTGAGGAAGTACGTATTTTGAAGATTATGATATTTTGCTTTGTTGTTTATTGCAAAAGAATCACGTAAAACAGGAATGTTCTGTTTTAGGTATTTTTGAAATTTTGGAAAGTTTTTAATGTATTTATGTAAACTTTTGCTTTTTAGGTAAAAAAGTTATATGGTGCCAAAAGGTAAGTATTTTTGTAAAAAGCCCTATTTCTTTTCAATATTTCTTGAGGGAAATTACCAAAAATATTGGGTGAATTAGCTATATAGCACATAGAATAGAATTTATATCAAAAATAACCCAAACATGATTATATATAGCAAAATAACCCAATAACAAAACATATATTCAAAATGGTATTGTGAATATAAGCAATATACACCATATGTTATACAAATATAATATGAATATACAACAAAATGTAAAAATAAATAAATAATACTATAAAAAGAATATGCAAAATACTAACCGCTAATATATTGCATATATAATATGAATATAAGCAATATACATCAAATGTTATATAATATAATATGAATATACAATAAATGGTAAAAAAGAATATGAGAAATATAAGTAATATATAGCAAATGTTATACATATATAACATGAATATACAATACTAAAATAAAAATATGTTATTATTGCCAATATACTACATATATAATATGAATATAAACCCTAGACTAAAATAAGAATATGTTATTCCTAACCGCCAATATACTGCATATATAATATGAATATAAGCAATATATACAAAATGTTATACAATACAATATGAATATACAATAAATGGTAAAAAAGAATAAAAGAAATAGAAGCAATATATAGCAAATGTTATACAGATATAACATGAATATACAAGACTAAAATAAGAATATGTTATTATTGCCAATATACTACAAATATAATATGAATATAAAAGCAATATACACTAAACGATAATAAAAAAATAAACATGATAAATTTCAGAAACATGGATAAATAAATGTTTCAATATAGATAAGTCTAATAAAAGAGATAAGGTTGAAATAAGATAATTACATTTAAAAAAAAAAGATAAAAGGAAAATCTAAGTAAAGATATAAGGTTAAATTATGGATAATTGCATAAAAAAAAAGATAAAATGGATTAATATTAGAGTAAAATTAATAAAGTAAATTAAATCTAATAAAAAAAATGCAAACTAAATTTTGGTTAAAAGGGAAAGATCTACTTCTTGCCCAAAAATAATTAGTATATGACTGATTATTTTAGATAATTATTAGTAGAAGATCAATTAATTAATGAAAAAAATAGTCATTTTTCATTAATTGGAATAGACATCCCAATTTCTCTTCGAAGTTGATTAAACCTATGATCATTCAAGGGATTTGTGAAAATATCAGCAATTTCCTCTTCTGTAGGGACAAATTCTAAATTTATATCCCTTTTTTGCATATGATCTTGAACAAAGTGATGCTTGCTTGATATCAATATGCTTAGTCTTTGAATACTGAATAGGATTTTTAGTTAGGTTAATTGCACTCTTATTATCACATCGTACAAGAATATGATCATACTACTGATGTTTACTTCTCGCTTGACCAAGAGACTAATGCTTGACCTAGAAATTGACAAGTACCAGATGTATTTGAATATCCTTTTCACAGCACCTAAATATGACTCTTTGGGGTTAGCTTGAAATCCTGCACATAAACACACACTGAATTATATATCAGGTCTATTAGCAGCTAAGTAAAGTAAAGAACCAATCATACCTCTGTATTTATTGGTACCTATACTTTTACCTTTTTCATCCTTGTCTAGTGTGATTGATCTACTCATTGGAATTTTCATCAGTTTGGAATTCTCCACTTCATATTTCTTGAGAGTTTCGTTGTATACTTGGATTGACATATAAATGTTCCTTTATTTTCTTGCTTAATTTGTCCTCCAAGGAAGAAATTTAATTCACCCATCATAGACATTTCAAACTCCTTACTCATTTCTTGAGAGAATTCCTAGCACAAAAATTCGTTAGTAGAACCACATATAATATCGTCAACGTAGATTTGCACAATTAATATATGGTCCTTTATATTCTTTATAAAGAGTGTTGTGTCAACTTTACCTCGGGTAAAACATTTTGTGAGCAAAAAGGACCTTAACCTTTTATACCAAGCTCTTGGAGCTTGTTTTAAACCGTAAAGAGCTTTGGTGAACTTATAAACATATTCAGGATGATGACAATCTTCGAATCCAGGAGGTTGCTTTACGTATACCTCTTCATTAATATAGCCATTTAGGAATGCACTTATTACATCCATTTGATGGAGTTTGAAATCCTTATAATATGCAAATGCACATAGCATCCTTATGGTTTCTAGTCTTGCAACTGGAGCAAATGTCTCATCATAGTCAATCCCTTCTTATTGGTTGTACCCTTGAGCAACCAATTTGGCTGTGTTAAGAATAACTTTTCCAGATTCATCAAGCTTATTCCTGAACATCCATTTTGTTTCTATCATAGTTTGCTCCTTGGGTTTAGGAATAAGTTCCTATACATTGTTTCGTTTAAACTGATCGGGTTCTTCTTGCATTGCATTCATCCAGCTTTCTTCATTTTTTTCTTCAGTGAAACTTTTTGGTTCCATCTCCAAAATGAATGTAGTGTGATCAAAGTACTGCTTTAGCTGATTTCTTGTCATTACTCTTTCAGAAGGATTATCAATAATGTCATCTTTTGGATGGTACTTATGATATTAGAATTCTTTAGGAAGATCATGATGCTGATTTTCTTGTGTTTGCAATTGTTGCAAATCATGTTCTTCTTGACCATTGATATTATCACTTTTCTATAGATTATTATCAGTAGTGTTTTTAACCTGTGGATCAAGTATCTCAAGAATTTCCCTAGACTTGATATTGCCTGGGAGAGAGTTAGCTTTTTCAAATGTCACATGCATCGACTCATCTATGGTAAGAGTTCTTTTATTGAAAACTCTATATGCTTTGTTGTGTAATGCATATCCTAGAAAAATTCCTTTACTCGGTTTTTGAATCGAATTTACTAGGATATTCTTTGTTGTTAAAAATAAAACATTTGCAACCAAATGAGTGAAAATAACCAATATTAGGTTTTTTATTGTTCCACAACTCATATGGTGTTTTCTTCTAAACGGGTATTATTAAAGCTATATTTAGAATATAGTAAGCTATATTCATAGCTTCAGTCGAAAATATTTCGGTAAATTGTTTTTATTTAGCATGGTTCTAGTCATCTCTTTGAGAGTTCTATTTTTCCTTTCTACAACACCATTTTGTTGAGGAGTCCTTGGTGTTGAGAAATTATGGAAAAAACCATGCTCATTGCAAAACTTTTCAGAAAGATGGTTTTCAAATTCTTTTCCATGATCACTTCTAATAGAAATAATAGAAGTGTTTGTCAAATTTTGAAGCCTTTTACATAGGTTTGAAAAATTTTCAAAGGCTTCATCTGTTTGAATAAAAAATAATGTCCATGTATACCTAGTGTAGTTATCTATGACAACAAATGCATATTTCATACCTCCTAGACTAGTTGGCTGTACAGGTCTAAGTAAGTCTAAATGCAATAATTCTAATGGTCTAAAGGTATAAACATCATCTTTAGTCTTAAAAGAACTTCTGATTTATTTACCTCTTTGACATGCATCACAAACATGGGTTTTGTTGAAATCAATTTTTGGTAAACCTTTTACTAGATCTCTTTTGGAAAGTTCTGAAATCAAATGCATACTAGCATGTCCTAATCAATGATGCCATAACCAACTCTCTTCTTCTTGTGAAATTAAGAATTAATCATGTGTAAGACTATTTGAATTTAATCGATAAATGTTTCTAATTCTTGGAATAGTAAGTAATATCTTACCACTTTCTGCTTCGATAATTTCACACTTCTTGGAGTCGAAAATTACTTTTCGATCTTTGCCACATAGCTGACTAACACTTAAAAGATTGAATTTTTATCCGTTGACTAGTGATACTTCATCAATGCAAGGATTATTTCCAATCTTTCCTCTGCCAATAATTTTTCCTTCCTTTTTATCACCAAACTTTACAATATCTCCCTTAACTTGTCTTAGAGTGGTGAAGTAGGTACTATCACCGGTCATATGCCTTGAACATCTACTATCAATATACTAGCTTTGTTTTCCAAAGGTGTTCTTTAGGCATACCTACAAGAGAAATTAAGCAGTTTTAGGTACCCAAATTTTATTAGGTCTTTCCTTGTTAGCATTGTTTTTCTTTGGGATCCACATTACTTCTCCTTTGTATAAACCTCTTCAGAAAATACATTCTTGAATTACGTGTCCTTTATGATTACAATAAAAACATGTACCATTTCTCTTTTTCTTGAAAGATGACTAAGGTGGATAATGTGGTTTTTTGGTAAGACTTTTGTGAACATGGTTAGATTTTTTATGGAAGTATTTTGGTTTGTAACCATGTCTTTGGTTGGGAATTTCTGATAGTATAGGGGTTTGAAGCCTTTTATAGTATGGATTTTGTGGTACAGAAGGCTCTTGCTTGTTTTTTGTACAAGTCTCTGAACATTTCTTCTAGCTATTTGTTTAGAATATTGTATATGACTAATCTTCTATTTTCTTTTTAGTTCAGATGGCTGAAGAGATCTTGGGGAATTTTGCATCTCGATTATGGATGAAGATAAGAAAAAGGATATTGGTTTTTGGGTTGTGTGAATAGGTATCTCACATGTACTTTGGTTAAAACCGATTCATGTTCTATCATTTGGATTTCTTTGGGTATCCAACATCATATGGAACATATTTTCAGAAAGTGTGAATTTATTGAATGTAACATTTAATTTCTCACACTTGTCTTCAAGACATGATACTTTGCTTACGAATGTAAGATTAGCATTTTCAAGAAACTTTACTTTATTCTAAAGTTCAAGTTTTTCTTTTTCAACTTCAGAATTTTTGCATTCGTAACTTTTGATAGTTTCTTGCAAAGTATTATGTAATTCAAAATATGCTTGAATAATTTCTTCATGAGATAAGGATGTTAGTATTACCTCATCTTCTACCTCTTTCTCTTTTGATGAAGACTCTTCTTGATTATCTGCGACAAAGCAAATTTAAGCATTGTTCTCAGTATCTTCATCATCAGAATCATTATTGTTGCTCCATGTACCTAACATGGCTTTTCTTTTATCTTTCTTATTGAATTCTGGTTTGGAATTTGGACAGTCAATTTTGTAGTGTCATGGCTTTTTGCAATTGAAGCAAGTGACTTTTGATGATTCTTGCTTTGTCTTTGTGATGCTATTGTTGAAATTTTTCTTTGGCATCTTCTTGTCTTTGTGCTTTCTCTTCAAGAATTTTCAAAACTTTCTGACCAGAAGTGCTTCTTCTTCATCTAGCCCTTCATCACTATCATCACTTTCTGATTCACTTTCGGGTGCATCAACTGTTGGACTTACAGCTTTACGTGCAATGGATTTCTTCTTTTCTAATTACTCACAATCTGTGGTGGATTTACTCTTCATTTCATAAGTCAGTAGTGAACCTATAAATTCATCGTGGGAATATGAAGATAAATCTTTTAACTCCTCTATTGCAGTGAGCTTAGAATCCTATGAGGTTGGCATTATTCTGATGAGCTATTTATCAGTCTAATGCTTGCCAAGATTCTTTAATTTATTCACAATCAATGTGAATCTTATGTTAATCTTTGAAATTGATTCCTCGGGATCCACCTTGAATAACTTATATTCGATAACATAAAGATTGATTTTTTCATACTTTACTTGTTTGGTTCCTTCATGAGTTACTCCAAGCTTATCCCAGATTTTCTTAGCTGTTGTGCATCTTGAAATACAATTATATTCATTAATATTGAAGGAGCATTATAGCAAATTGATAGCTTTTGCATTTAAAGAAATTTTATTAAAATCATTTGCATCAAATTCACTTTCTTTCTTTAGATATTTCTACCCTCAACTATTTTAGAAGGAACAATAGGTCCATCTTTGATGCTTTTCCTAATCTGAATATCAGTTGACTATAAAAATATTCACATTCTATACTTCCAAAAATTATAATTATCTCATCCTTCAGCCATAAAATCATTTTGGTTCCCTAATGTACTAGCTATACTTGGACCACTTTAAGGATGTTAATCCTTTTGGACAAAAGTCAAGCTCTGATACCAATTGTCAGTCCAAATAGGCTTTGAGATACACTAGAGGGGGGTGAATAGTATATGTACTTAAATAAAAAATTTTACCTATGGAAACCTTTTTTTTATCAAAAACAATTTTGCCCAATAAACAAGTTTTACTAACAAATGCAGAATAAAATAATATGTAAAATTTGTTAAAATAATTGCTTTTAAAGAAAATAAATAAAATCTCTAAAATGTTATTACTGCTAAATATAAATGTAAAAATATAAATGGCAGTAATTAAGGAGAGTAGGGATAGAGAAATTTATGACGCAAAGATTTATACAGGTTTGAACCAACTATCCTACTCTTGTCCCCAAGTGAACCACTTGAAATTTTCCACTATAATTGATCCAAGATTGGGATAACTAATCCTACTTCTGTTTAGGATTATCCTTCTTCTATATAGGATTAAGACTACTGGTACTTTTTACAACATCAAACACCAAACTTTTATAACTTGTTGTTTTTCAAAGATCAACTACAAAACTTTTACAAAACTTTGTTGATAAAATTCTTAACAACAAAGCTCCTCCTCACACTAATATCTCTTAGTATGATTTTTTCAATTCACTCAAAATATTGTATTTGAAAGAATATGAATTGCTTTGATGAAGACTTGATTTCTTTCAATTGCTCTCTTTAAAGATTATTGGAAAGACTACTTAAGAATGCATTGAATATTTTGATTGTAATGTATATTTTGTAGATTGTCTTCCCAAGTTGAAATGTTTGCAATTGTCTTCTATTTATAGGCATTGGAGAGGTGGTTTGGAGAAGATATTCAAATTCTGTTCAGGTCTCTGAAACTAGCCCTTGCACAGTATTCAGTTCTTTGAAGCTTAATTCTAATTTTCTCCAGGTATCTAAAACTAGCCGTTGGACAGTGTTTAGCAATTTTAAGACTTGTAATTTACTTTCTTCAGGTCTCTGAATGTATCCATTATACAGTATTCAGGTCTCTGAAGATTTGACTTGAACTATTTCAGGTCTTTGAATGTAGCAGTTATAGAGTGTTCAAGACTCTGAATATTTAAATTTGTTTTCTTGAGGTCTCTGAATGTGGCTGTCATATAGTGTTCAAGACTTTGAATATTTGAATTTGACTTCTTTAGGTCTTTAAATGTGGCCCTTATACAGTGTTTAGGCTCTGAAGAACCGAATTTCTTAAGTCTTTAGCCTCCTAAAGCAATATTTATCTTATTACTCCAAACTTTTTATTCTCTCTTTGTATAATACTTCCAATGTCCTTATTGAATGTCTTTATCTTTATACTTTGTTTAATTAATTAAAAATAAAATCACATTTATCTCAAAGTATTTATTTAATTTTATCTTCTTCAAATGTAAAGTTGTTTTCATCAAAACGAGGTTCAACACTATTGTATTTAATTGGTTGATGATTGAATGAAAAGGCAGAATATATCTTGCCTCAATTTCCCCTCTCTCATTCCTTTACTCCTCTATTCCTGTCTCTTTCTCTTCTTCTTTCTACCTATCTTCAAGTTTCTAGGTAACATTTACTGCTTTCATTGATTCTGCCACGGCAGAAGGAATGATGACTCGCTATAAAGCCCTTGAAGACTCTACTGCCAAGGTGTCTAACAAACTTTCCTCTCACACAGCTACCATTAATAAGGTTAGCACCCTCACTTTCACAGTCCACTAACATTCCTTATTCATAGCTAAAACCTTAAAACTCACTGAAGCCTTACAAACTTCCTTTTCCTCTCAACAAACCATCCTCACTGATATCCTTTAAGAACTCAATCGATTAGAAATATAAAAAAAACCCATCCTACCAACACCCCCATCTCGCCTTACCCTACCACCACCACCACCTCCACCTATACTTTCCCTTCATGACCCTTTTCATCTAACCTTCCTCCACCCACCTCTGATTCTTCCCCATCGCCACCATCTCTGCCACTGCCACCACCAACCATCACCCGAGACTTCACAAGCTTGGAATCCGTCTTTTTAATGATGATAAGGTTTTAGACCGGCTATTCTAGATTAAGCATTTTTTTCAATACCACCAAACCCTATATTCTCATAAATTATCCATCGTTTCATTCTACATGACCAGTGATGCCTTAGTTTGGTTTTGCTAGATGGATCGCACAACTCAGCTTATATCATGGGAACTTTTTGTCCTAGATATTACTCTACTATTTGGTCCTTTTCAAAACCAGGAAGCCACTCTCTTTAAACTTCGACAACAACACTCTATCTCTTAATTTGTGGCTGAATTTGAAGCTTTATCCACCCAAACAACGGGCCTCACAAACACCAACCTCCTTAATTGCTTCATTTCTAGCCTCAAAGATGACATCCAGCGTGAACTCCTTACCAAACATCTGTGAGTGGTGGGTTTTTCTTGACCTCTATAATGAAAGTTGAATTGGTTATCTGCTATTTAGAAATCTTTGTTGAAATTGGTTTGAGAAGTAAGGATTCAGATTCAAACTAGTTTTGAACTTGAACCCAGAAGAATTTGAAGAATTAGGGCTGAAAATTGGCAATACCCATATAGGTATAGCCATACTGGTACGGATGTAGGTATAATAATAGTATGGCTATTGTACTACAACCGTACGGCTGTTGATAAGTGGCAGTCACAGTGTATGAAATGCACAGCTATTGGATTTATGGGAGGACAGTATGATTACATGATTTTAAGTTTGAATTGAAGGGAGTTCTCTGAAGTGTAAGAGAAGGAGAAAAGAATTAACAACTAACAGATGGATTAAGCAAAGAAATCAAGAAAAAAAAGAACCAAAAACTCTCAAATTTCATAATTCCAAATTCAATCAATCAAGCCACAAATTCACTGAGTTCAGCCAACAATTTACAATCCAAACCTCACCTAAACTTTTAGAGACAACATATTGAAGCTAGAATTAGAGGTTTGAAGCTCAATTTGGGAGAATTGTAAATTTTGGATTCAAAGTTCAAGTTTGTTTAAATTTGAAATTCAAGCATCAAGAATCGGTTTCCTGTGATTCAAACATTGGAAAAGCATCGAACGTAACTCCTGAAGGGCGTTAAAACTCTTTTTTTTCCTTTTTGGGTGATTTGTTGCTTCATTACGCATGCTTTGTTCTTTTGAAATTTTGGTTAACCAGATCCGTACGGGTATTGTAATACTCAAACTTTTAGTGCTATATCCATACAGATACTGTGAGCGAACGACCTGAAAGGCGGGACGCGGCGAAGGGGAACCGGGGAACCGAAAGCGGTGTTTTAGGTTTTGATGGAAAAGGAGTCTTGTTTATCTTGCTTTAGGGAAAATCACTTGTTTGTTTTAGAAATTACTTTTATAGAAAACATTTTTCCATTTTGATTACTTAAAGACCTCGAAACCTAAATTTCAAGATCAGTGACAGAGTCATCACCCGGATAAGCTCATCCGGGTAATTTTGGTACAGTTCCCTACCGAGTGTAGACTGTCGTACCTAATCCAGAGATTTGGGGTTCAGGCAACTTACCTATTTAACCTCGAGCTTGTATTCATTTTATAATTCATATTACCGTATTTATTCAATTTATTATCTTTCTCTACCCAATTTCGTTCATTTATCAGTCGATGCTCAAGCAAAATTACATAAATAAATTACAGCAAAAGTAAATCATACATTGAATATATACAAAAGAATAATAGAGGCTGCTTAGACAACCAAATTGAATAAAAATGAAAACTCTAGTCCTCACATTTACAAACGCCTAAATACACGAATATCTAAAAATTACAACCGCCTAAAATACATGAATTAACTATTAATTACATCAAAAATGAAAATGAAGAAAAACTAAAACTGTAAAATAGACGATTAGCACAATTATCGCACAAACACAAATAGCACTCAAACAGGATAGAATTGGGATTTTTAGGAATGGGGGCATGCATTAAGGGGTAACCGGGGCGACTCGACCAGCCGGCTCGGTTAGACTTGGAAAACAATTTTGAAACGCCCTGTAGATTTTCTGTGCTAGAAAACAATTTTAGAAAATTATTTGGCTCGATTTCATGCAAATTTCCATATTTCAGCAGTTCTGTTTTTCCGGAACTCGGGGTTCCGTTTGTGTGGCTTTTCCTAATTTCCACAACCATCTAGGGTTTGAAAGCGGTAAACACATAAAAAACAGTTTGAATCTGAAAACAGCATCGCGCTATGATTTCCGCACGGGTCGTTCCGCGACTCTGTCTCTTTTTAGAGACTACAGCCGTACAGCTGTAATTAGAGTCACACGGCTGTAGTTAGAGCCGTGCGACTATAATTTAGAGCCGTGCAGCTATAGTTCCCAAAACCCGAAAAATGGTTTTCTCATTTTTCGAAAATCTCTATTTTGTTCATTTTCAGTGTTTCCCGATGATTTTTACAAGGTTCGGGGGTCCGCTAATGCTGGACTACGGATCCGGTTCGGATCGAACAACCCCGAAATCCAGAAAATAAAATCCAGGAAAGACCAAAAACCTAACACCCGTACATACCGAAAATTCGAAAACCAAAGTATAATAACGTACGAATGTATGTGGGCCGAAAAAACATCACAACAGAACACATAAAAATGGAAAACAGGCTATTTTCAGCCGATCGGGCATTTTCGGGTTTTTGCCCGGGAGGAACATAGCTGTGCGGCTCTGAGGTTAGAGCCACGCGGCTCTGTTCCAAGGGAACATGGTCGTGAGGCTCTGTTCTTAGAAAACACAGTCATACGGCTCCGTTTGGGTAGCCAGTTTTCTGCAAATTGACAAAACAAAGGAAAAATCCACAGAAAATGCAATGAACACAAGTTTAAGGCCTCTTAGAGTTTACCTTGATGTCGTTCCAATGTACTGGATAATTATAAACAGATTAAAAAGCGAGAATGTGCTTCGAATCCTCGAATGTTCCGAAATCCCAAAAACGAATCTCGAACCAATCTGAAATGAATCCGAAAATGTATCCGGACGAATGAGTAATGGTCTAGACTTATTATAGGATGATTTGGATAGGTGTTTAAGCTTGGAATTTCAATTTCTCTCTATCTCTCTTTCTTTCTTCTTCTTCCTCTCTTTTTCAAGTTTCTTTGCAACTTTCCTTTTTGGCCGAAAATATTATTTTTCAATCTCTCCTCCTTTTTTTGTTTTTTTTTTATTTTAAGCTTTTATATTTACTTTTTGATTTTTAATCATTACGAAAATTAAATGCACCTCCTGCTGATTTGGGATTTTGGATGAAAGACTGAAATCTCGCCCATTTCAGCAAGTTGCTTTGCTTTGCAGAGCAACTTGCCTAACCCATCAGAGATGTGCGGCTCTAAGTGCTAGAGCCATGCGGCTCTAGCAACTAAGGCCGGGTGGCTCTGACTTAGAGCCATGCAGCTGTAGTTCTGAAACTACAGCCGTGCGGTTGTGCGGTTCTGGACAGAGCCAGGCAGACAACCCTAATTTCCACGCTCGCCTCTAAACCCTAAACTCACTCAAGGGGCCTTTCTCGGGGTTTTCGGATTGCGGGTAGTTTGGTTTTCAGAGCATTCAAGGTATTCCAGGTGACCCTCTACTCTTTTCCAAGTCTGACTGCTTAAAAGGTAATAAAGGATTCTCATCATGGAGGTCGAGAAAACCCGTGCTCACAGGCTGCCCCTCCCGAGGTCAAAGTTGATTCATGATCGGGCTGTAGAGCCTAAATCGAGTTTGGTCTCGTGATTGGGAGTGCGATGAGAAAGGAACAGAAGACGCACTTGATGCCCCTCACTGGGGATACTGGCTTTGGCCTCGAGTACTGGCTCCCTGTGGTGGAGCTGTCCCGTTGAAGTCGACTCTCTGCGGCGGAGTTGTACCAATGACGTTGGTTCTCTGTGGTGGAGTGTACCATTGGAATTTTTTTCTCCATGTGGTGGAGCGTACCAGTGAAGTTGACTCTCCATGTGGTGGAGTGGACCAATAAGGTTGGGTATAGCTGTCGAAATCAGCTCTCTGTGGTGGAGCATACCTATTGAAGTTGACTCTCTGTGTGGTGGAGTGGACCAATGAGGTTGGGTATAGCTGTTGGGATCGGCTCTCTGTGGTGGAGCATATCTATTGAAGCTGGCCCTCCATGTGGTGGAGTATACCGATGAAGTTGACTCTATGTGGTGGAGTGTACCCAGTGAGATTGGGATTGTTGTTGGGATCGGCTCTCTGTGGTGGAGCATACCATTCAAATTGTGTTGAAAGCATGTATTTATTCCTTGATCGACAATTTTGGAAACAAAAATTTTTGCCCCTTCGATCAAGAATAAATACGGCTTGGTTTTTTTGCCCCTAGAACCTGTAAAAGGCAAGAAATACCCTTCTCGAGATTATATTGGAATAAACAAAAATTGTGAAAATTTGAGAAAAAAAACATGTTTAACTGTGCATCAGAGCCGCGCGGCTCTATTTTGGCGTAACAGAGCCGCACGGCTGTAATAGAGCCACACGGCTCTAGTTGGCTACGCAGACTAGAGCTGCGCAGCTCTAGCGTTTGATGGCCGGCCCCATATAAAGGGGATGGACGGTCATTTTCACCAAAATTCCCTTTTCTTCATCTCTCAAGCTCTTATTTCTCTCCAACCTTCAACCCACATTTCTACTGTCAAAATGCTGAAGAAAATGAGAAAAGCTCTGCGCCCCTCTACCCCTTCATTGCCCGGACTCCATACTCAACATGTTAAACTGGAGGGAGAGTTCATGTTACCCATGGAGTCCACGATGGATGTTTACAGACTCCAGGAGTCCGTCGCATATTGTGGGATAAGGAGAAATGATCCCGTACCCGTCACGCTCAAGTTGGCTACGCATATGAGCCAAGATCTGCTTAGTTTCTTCCATTTTCCTCTTTTTCCAATTTTTTGAATTTTTGCAAATGTAGGTAAAATTAGGCAAAATTACATGAAATTGATACATGTTTATAGTAGATTATGCCCCTAGGAACTTGATTGATGGTTTAGATTTGATTTTAAGGCGAAAAATCGTAAAACCTAGGTTTTGGAAAAAACTGTCGGTTTTGAACAGAGCCGTGCGGCTCAACGACAGAGTCGTGCGGCTCTGTTCTACCAAGAACATAGCCGCGCGCTTGTAATAGAGCCATGCAGCTCTGGCTACAGTCGTGCGGCTCTGTTCAGGCAGAAAAAAGACTTTTCATGCTTTAATTCTATTTCGATGCATTTATTCAGTTTATTCAAGTAATGCACAACACAAGCAAATCATAAAAACTCCCTATTCATTGTTTTGCAGGATCGGCCCCATAACCAGGGTTCTGGGAAGGTGACCGATGCCGTTAAGTGGTACCAGATGCTTCCCGCTAATGTGAGGGACATTGTTGACTCTAGTGGGCTGGAGAGATTAGTCTGTTGCATGAGTGAGGTGGCGCCTTGGACGAGCCGCGGTCTGCTGTTGGCTTTGATTGAGCGGTGGATGGACTCCACCTACACCTTTCACTTTCTAACCGGGGAGCACACCATTACCCCTGAGGATTTCCCGGCCATTACTGGGCTCTCCTTCAGCGGTCGCACTATCAGTTTCAATCAGACCCTGTGATCGGCATGCTGATCGGCCTGGTCCCCCGTGACAAGAGGGTCCAGTACAACACACTTTGAGATTGCTGGTTGGGTGGCAGGGTGAGCTCCCCAAGGGCTCTGCTTTTCTTCCGACGGAGGCAAGCCAGTACGCTAGGGCTTTTCTCTTATATGCCCTTAGCACTTTGCTTTTCCCGATGGGTCAGAGTGATCTAAACCTAGCTGTCCTCCCATCTCTGGTTTAGTTGGATGATGTGAGGAACCTGAGCTGGGGGCGAGCTGGGTTGGCCCAGTTGTATTATGGCCTCGACATCTGCGCCCGGGGGAAACACAATGAGTTGAAGAGATTATGGCTCGTTATCTATGTGAGTTTCTTGATTTCTTCTTTTTTTAGATTTGGAAGTATGAGCATGCCTTTATCCCCCAACCAAAGCTGGGCATACCACCTAACATTGAGTTCCCAGACTTTCCTCGATTTAAGCGGTAGGTAGGATACAGCTGGAGTGAGGTGGACAACGACTGGTGGGATTACCACCAACTTCAGGCTAACATGGCCTTCGAGTGGGTACACTGCCTTCCTTCTTTATACATTCTGACTTTTGTTGTCTTATAGCTACTCCTCTGGTTTTCTGACTTCTGATTCTCTGTTTTCAGCTGATCAAGGAGCCATGGAGGGCAACGGTGCTTCCTCCGGAGATGGTGGACGCTTTGAGGCTGACACCCTAGAGGATCATTATGGAGTGCCCATTTGGATTGGAGTGGTATCTAGGGGAACGGGTCATCGACTGGTGTGCTGGCCCTACAGGGCGTAGAATTCTGCCCGCTCTGCCGATGGGTCTGTTCTGGCCACATCTGCTGCCGGCCGAGGACCACCCCGACCTCTTCGGGTCCGGATATGTTGCTGATGGAGTGGAGGGGGACTACTCTATGTTCATTGATACGCACCTCCTCCCCCTGACTAGATCCGTGCAGCTAGAGGTATGTACCTTCCCCTATTTGCCGATCATCTGCACTGTTCTACTTGCTCGCTGATGTCATCTTCTTATTCATATTTTTTAGACATCTGGGCGTAAGAGAGGCAAACGCCCCCGTACTTCCTCTGGCAGGCGTTCTAGTGGTCACGGGTCCCGTATCGCTGGTGGTCGGGGTGACAGGAGCTCTTCTGGGCATGAGGAGGAGTACGGTGTAGATAATAGGATGGAGAGTGTCCCGCCCGTTCATATGATGGTGCCTCTGGTGGTTCCCCCTTCCGGTTTTGTCCCTGGTCAGCTCCAGTTCGCATTAGAGCAGTCGGTGTTACTGATGGATGAGTTCGGGCACCCATATCAGGTCGATCTGTATCTCCAGAACCAGATTCCCCCTGCTATCTTCCCTCTTGACACTACCCATGTGAGCATGCTTGCCTTCATTTGCTTTAAACCCTTATTATTACCGTTGGTCTAATTTGTACACTGCTTCCTATGCAGATCTCAGTATCTCAGGGGGTAGCTTTGTACGAGGCAGTTTCAGCCTTTCGGTCGCTTGCAATCCGTGACAACACTACGATATCGGTAAGTACTTGTATTTGCGTTAGCATTGATATGTATATGCATGTGTGCGTGCCTATTGTGAGTGTATGCATGTGTATGGCATGATGTTCATGTTGTTAATTTTGATGCAGGCCGAGATAAGTGCTCTTCGTCGTGAGAAGACCCGCATGAAATTAGAGAATGAGCAGCGGTAGAGGACCTGCACATATTTGAGGGTGATGAACGAGACTCTCCGTACCCAGCTAGATGCGTGCGCAGTCGCAAATGCCGCTGCTGGGGTCAAGGGCACCGAAGAGAGTAAGGATGAGGCAAACGACCCAGAGGATGGGGGACAGTCGTAGCCTCCTTTTATTTTTGTTGTTTTGACTATGACAGCCTACCTGTGGGCTGAGTTTTATCATATTGTTGTATATTTTGCCCGTTTATGGGCCTTTTCCTGCTGTATTTGTTTATTTTGCTCTGGTACATTGACTGCTCTGACACTTATTGACTGCTCTGACACTTACTCTGAAATTCATTGTCTTCCTTCTGTTATATCCTTTTAATTTTCCCTTTTGAATGCAGTCCTTTTACCTTTACTCTTTTTTATTGTTGTCCGAATCAATTTAGGCTTTTCCAAAACTTTATCTCGCGATTTTGGGCTTGATTTTGGCTGAAAACCAATCCCAGGCAGCAAAGCCGTGCGGCTATGGGTCTAAAATTCTATATGAAAGTATAGATTGAGTGTTGTTGCTAGACTACAGCCGCACAGCTTTGATCATAGCCGCCCGACGCAACTAGAGCCACATGGCTCTATATACAGCCGCATAACCATAGTCTCAGCCGCACGGCTCTGTTTATGTTTCAGCAATTTCTTCTTCTTTATGTGCTTTTTCTGATGGATCAACTCCACGACCTTCTTAGGGAGTACTGGAGGACCTTCTGCTCTTCTAATTGGGCCTTATTGGATCCCTACAATCTACATTCCATGCAGTCCTACATGAACCTGACTCCTAATCGGACCTTTCTAGCCGCTGCAGCCAGCTTCTGGGATCCGATGAATCATGTCTTCTGATTTTCTGGGCAAGAGCTGTGCCCCATGGTTGAGGAGTTTAGCACCATCCTCTACATCCCGTGCCCATGCAGAGTCAGGTTAGCTGTTCTTGAACCCGATTCAGACAACTTACAGATGCTTTAGAGGCTAGCTGTACTGGACGAAACATATTTAGATCGCTTGCTTCCTAGCGAGGCTACCCCTAAGAGCTTCAATCTGTCCGTTATTATGGACCTGTGCTCCGCCCTAAACACTTTTACCCTCGGCTAGGCCCCTTTGATGAGTTTGTTATTGATGTCTCTCTATCTGTGTGAATCAAGAGATGGGACTTGCGGTCTCCAATTAGCTCTGGTAGTGGCCCAGATGGCCAACGGTGATTAACCATGGGGGTTATCTTGGCTGACACCCTGATTTATTTGGATTCTGTCCACTCTGGTTGCCCCATTGAAACCAACAAATGTTCTTTCCTTCTTAAGGTTTGTTCCTAACCCATGCCCAACATCCCGATTGATTCTGCATCCCCTCTGATTAACTGTCTTTTGTGTAGATTTGGCTACTGGAGAAACTGAGTCTCTTGAGTATTCCTCCACCTCATCCGAGATATGCCCCAAAACATTATTGGGCCCGACGTGTCAAAATTACAGACTTTGCCACCCGGACTGCAGAGGAGTGGCTTGCTTGGCTGAGGGGGAGGGCAGACGCATCCATCCGCTGGGTCTGCCCCTGGTAGGATATTTTGCATCTGACTAAGGAGACTTGGGCAAGAGGTGTGTAGCTCCTCAGGCTGTCCAAAGTGACATTCTACTCTCCCGCATGGTTATGCAGACAATATGGGCAAGCACAGGGGGTGCCTCATTCCTTATGCACGACTGAGTGTGAGGAATTCACACAGTGATGGCCCAGACATATACAGTAGCAGTAGATGAATCCCATTCGTTCTGAGATTTTGAGATATGATAGCATAGCTCCGGTGGAGATAGATGGCTGTTATAGGGCTTGGTTAGCTGACTTATTGACTAGCCCTATAAGACGCGAGCGTGAGGTTCTGACCCTGAGATACCTGGGTTTGTAGGTTTCTCAAATTACATAGGGTTATTGTTGATTAACTTTTCTTTGCTATGTCCTTATTTTTGCATAGACTGCCCTTGTGAGTTTTCAATCTATCGGATTGTCTTAACTTTTGCCTGAACCACCCTTTTGGGTTTTTGACTCAACAGACTTTTATTTGTATCCTAAATTTTGCATGGACCGCCTTTCAGTTTTCAGTCCATCGGATTTTTTTTTAATGAGATGCATACAATTATAGGATGTGCACAATCATATACATGTGTATAATAAGAATCCAATTTCAGGCAAACTCAAGACATTTAAGCGAACAGAAAAAGGCATTCATTCATTTATTCATTAATAATGTTTTAGTACAATGCGTATCAAAAATGAAATGAAACTAAGAACAGAGATAACAATGGTATCCATCTCGACCGAATCCACGACTGCCATCAGCTGGTCTTTGCAGATTTTCCTATTAATGGGGCTCACCTCTCTGTCCTGACTTTTGCATGGACTGTCTTTTCGGTTTGCGATCCATCGGATTGTCCTAATTTTTGCGTGGACCTCCTTTTCAGTTTTCAATCCACCGGACTTTTTTTTTTAAATGTAGTATCGGTGAGCTTATCCTGATTGACGGGGTTGAAGAACTCGTTTCTGTCCATATCCATGATCTTTACAGCACCTTTTGAAAGTACCCTTTTGACCACATATGGACCTTTCTAGTTGGGCCTGAATTTTCCCCTTATGTCTGTGTTGACCTGTTTCATCTATTTTAGTACCAATTCTCGGGCTTTGAGTGTGTGTTTCTGATGGCGGACTTTACTGTTATAAGCCCTAGCCATTCTCTGCTGATACATCTGTAAATGATCCAGTGCCCGGAGACGCTTCTCGTCGATTAATGCCAGCTGTTCATATCTTGATTGAACCTATTTTGATTCTGGCAACTGTGCTTCCATAACCACCCTCAATGACCTAACCTTAGTTTCCACTGGCAAGACAGCTTCCATTCCATAGACTAGGGAGTACGGTGTTTCCCCGGCTGGAGTTCTGATACTGGTTCTATAACCCCATAAAGCAAATGGCAACATGTCGGTCCAAACCCTGTAGGTGAGTACTATTTTTGACAAAATCTTTTTAATGGACTTGTTGGCTGCTTCTACCACACCATTGGCTTGTGGGCGGTATGGAGATGACTTGTGATGTTCAACCCCTCTATCTTGAAATAAATATGCTGTAGCCCCTTGAAATTGTACACCGTTATCTGTCACGACATGATGTGGAATCCCATACTGCGTGAAGATGTTCTTCTCGACGAACTTGGCCATTTTCTTAGCCGTGACATGTGCAAATGATTCTGCTTCCACTTACTTCGAGAAGTAGTCAATAGCCATAACTATAAAGCGGTGCTTGTTTGATGCAGGCGGCCTTATTTCTCCGATGATGTCTATCCCTTAAGCAGCAAACAGCCACGAAGTCGATAATGTCTAAAGTTCAACTGGTGGGAGATGATTGAGATATCCGTACACTTGGCATTCGTGGCATCTTTTCACCTCTTTAACACAATCTGCTTGTAAGGTAAGCCAGAAATAGCCTTGTCTTAATACTTTCTTAGCTAGGGCTGGCCCATTCATGTGTGGCCTGCAAGTTCCTGCATAGATCTGCCTTATGAATTTCTCAGCTTCTCGTTATGTTAAGCACTTCAGAAGTAGGCCGTTGGCAATTCTTTTTAAGATGACCCTAGAATAATCTAAACTGTGCTGCTAACCTCCTGAGAGAGATCTTATCTGACTCACTAGAGTCTTCAGGGTACTGCCCATTCTGAATAAACTGCAGAATATCAGGATACCAAGGATGTTCCTTTGCCGCTGCTATAACACTAACTGATAGATAGCAATGATTCTGTGCGGTTTCCACTACCACTGGCTGCATAGGATGCTTCTGGGGTTCCTCCCACATTGACGAGAGTGTGGCTAAAAAGTCCACCATCTGATTCTCCTCCCTCGGAACATGTCTGAACTCACACTGTCCAAATGCTTTCACCTTTTCCCAAACCAGCTGGAGATACGGCCGGAGCGACCCTTCATTTATCTCCCACTCTCTAATCATCTGATGGATTACCAATCCCGAGTCTCCAATTACCAACACCTCATGTGCCCCGAATATGATAAAGGAATCAATCCCAAAGAGACAAGCTTCGTACAACGCCCCGTTGTTAGTCACCAGGAACTCAAGGCGCTTAGCCAAGGGGATGATTTCTTCGTCGGGTGTGCCGATGATTACTCCTAGTCTTGCCCTATGTTTGTTTACAGCCCCATCAAAATACATTATCCATCTGCTCGGTTCTGTCTTTACTACGGCCAGCTGTTCATTAGGGAACTCTAAATTCTCGACATAATCTGATTCCAGATGCTGGTTGGCTAGAAATTCTGCTACAGCCCTTCCTTCCATTGTCTTCTTGGTCACATATTCAATGTCAAATTCTGATAATAGAAGTAATCACCTTGATAATTTCCCAGCCAATGCAAGGGTCTGGCATAAGTACTTCACTGGATCAACTTTTGCTACTGCCTGAACCTTGCACGACTGGAAGTAATGTCTCAATTTCTTATTCAGCCATACCATAATAGCACAGGTCTTTTCTACTATAGTATATTTGACCTCATAATCAAGCAGTTTCTTGCTCAAGTAGTAGATTGCATGTTCCCGTCTGTCTTCCTGTTCATGTACTAGCATTGCCCCTACTAAAGCATCTCCAATAGCGAAGTATAGGACCAAAGGCTTATTAGGCATTGGGGTTTTCAGGACTGGTGGATTCATCAAATAAGCCTTGATCCTGTTGAAGGCTAATTGACACTGATCGTTCCATTTCACCAACTGATTCTTCCTTAGGAGCTTAAAGATGGGTTCACAGACTGTTGCCAACTTCGCAAACCGACTGACATACTGGAACGATTCCAAAAATGACCTCACCTCTCTTTCTATCTTTGGCACAGGCATATCACTGATGGCTTTGATCTTGTCTGGATCCATTTCGATCCCCTTCTGACTTACCACGTGGCCGAGAAGTTTCCCTGAGGTTACCCCAAACACACACTTCTTGGGATTAAGGCGGAGGTTATACTTTTTGACTCTAGTCAGGAATCTATCCAAGATAGCAGGGTGCTCGTCTCAGGTCATTGATTTGACTAGTATGTCATCCACATAAACCTCAACCTCTTTATGAATCATATCATACAGAAGTGTAGTGACTGCACGCTGGTAAGTTGCTCCGGCATTCTTCAGTCCTAATGGCATAACTTTGTAGCAATAAACCCCCCATTCTGTGATGAAGGCTATCTTTACCTTATCGACGATGTCCATTAGGATCTGGTTATACCCTGAGAATCTGTCCATGAAAGAGTACATCGTAGCCCTGGCGGTGCTATCGATCAAAACATCAATATGTGGCAACGGGAAATCATCTTTGGGAGATGCTTTGTTTAGATCCCTGTAGTCCACACAAACCTTGACTCTACTATCCTTTTTCGCAACCGGTACTATGTTGGCCAACCACTCTAGATACTCTACTACTTCCAGGAACTTTGCTTTTATCTGTTTGGCCACTTCCTCCTTAACCTTCTCTACCCACTCTGGTCTGAGTCTTCTGAGTTTCTGTTTGATGGGCTTTATTTTTTAATCTATTGGAATTCTATGCTCTGCGATTTCCCTGTCAACGCCGAGCATGTCGTCGTAGGACCAGGCGAAGGCTTTTACTTGTTTTAGGAGCACGTTCACAATTTCTTTTCTCTCTTCAGGCGTGAGGCCTTTCGAGATGGATACCATTTTTGGATCATCATCTATCCCTAGATTCATTTCATGTAATGATGCATCATGTATGCTAAAGACATTAAATAAATGTTTGTATGTATGCACAGTTCCATCTGGAAAAACATCATATAAGTAAGTGAAATTGGATTTCATTGCATTAAGAGCCTTGTAGGCTGAATTGTTTACATCAAAAACAGAAGAAACAGATACATTGAAATGATTATCATCCTCCATATGCGAAGGGTCTTCTCCTGTTGCAGCATCTTCAATTTCTTCAAACAAGTCCCCCAGGTCACCCTCAAGGGCTTCTTCCTGGTCAGCAGATTGTTCTTCTTTAGTCATCTTTGCCTTCCCTGCCATCATCAGCTTGGCCAACTCCTTCACAGCTTGACTCATCAGCTCTTCCTGAGTCTTTGCCACATGTGCCTGCTTCTGACCAGAACCTGTGTTGACTTTCATCAGTGCAGACAGTGCTTTGGTGATATCTTTGATGGCCACTTCAGCTTCTCCACTTTCTGGGCCTACCTTCTCGGCAGATTCCCTATTGTTTCCAAATTTGACTGGCCTGGTCAGCTGCCATTTCCTGCCTCTTCAGAACTTTCTTGCCTTTACCCTCAGTTCCAGCATGCAGCATGTTCACGACTGGCTCAGCTACGTACTTACTGAAGTCCACTACATCAGAAAAGATCTCAAAACCTACGAGCTAACCCCCGCCCCCCAATTTCCACTGGTTCTAGAGCTTCGTTATACACCTCTTTGGTCGCATGGACAAAGGTGTCGACCAAATTGACATACCTCTTACCCGGCATGTTCCCTTTCTCACGATACCCAAGACCGTGTTGACTGTACTTTCTAGCTTCAATATTGAATTTGGGGATGCCTTGCTGCCTTATCCCCAAACCCTTGCCGGGTTTGAACTTCTGTTTGGAAAAGTACTTATGGATCCACTCTGGGAACCTCGGTTCATTCTCACTTTCACCTGTCACTACTGCTACATGAGATACCATCATCAGCTACTCAATGGCACTCAAAGCAGCCACTACGGACGGTTCATCAGCTTCCACGGTCACTACCTTCCCTCTTATGAGGAATTTCACTTTTTGGTGCAGAGTTGAAGGCACACCCCAAGGCATGGAACCACAGACTTCCAAGGACTAGGGAAAATGTGATAGGGATGTCAATAGCTGTGAATAATACATTGGACCTGACTTCACCCACACTGACTTCGGCTTCAAACATGCCGATCATTGACCTCTTGCTGTCATCATAAGCCTTGATTACAGTACCAGACTTACAGAGTGCTTCCATGTTAATACCCAGATATGGCAAGACTTTGGAGGGGCAAATGTTCAGGGCTGAACCATCATCGACCATCACACAGGGCATTACCCTATCCATGATTTCTACTTTCAGATACAGAGCCCGATTATGGTTCACTCCTTCTGATGGCAAGTCAGATGCCCCAAAACTAATCTCCGGGGCTGGGTTGGCTTTCAGGCCAACCCCCTTTATCATTGCACATACTTCATTGGGGGGCTGCCTCCATTTCCATCAACTGCTTCACTACCGCCTCACGGTGTCTTTTGGACTCCATGAGACGGTGCCATATGCTTGCCTGGGCAGGTGTTCTCTTTAATTGCTCAACCACAGCATCCTCTTCCTTACTCTTTGACCCCTGAACAGCGGTGTCTGCTTCTGTAACTGGGTTATTCCTCCTGGGTAGCGCTTGAGGAGCCACATTAATGGGTTGGTAAACTCTGCCACTTTGGGTGATATGCATGACCGGGCTGTCTTTTGAGACCCCTAATCCCTACCTTGTCTCTACTGGGTATATCAGCTTTGGCTCTTCTATCCCGAAGTCCTCGTCATCATCACCTAAATCAATGTCATCCAAATCAATCGGACCATGATTTTTCTATACCACAGATGCTTGTTCTTCAATTTCCTCTGGCTTTTCTTCCTCTTCTTCGACTACAACTGCCTAGACACTCAGATTGGCTTTAATTATCTGAGCAAACACACTGTTAGCTGTTATCCGAGACTGAACCATGCTGACTTGACCCCCAAATTAGGCAAGGGGTTTTTCTGAACATTTGGTTTCAATGCGGGCTCTACAATCTTCCCTTCAGTAACCAGTCATTGAATAGCCCTTATCAGACTGGTACATTCATTGGTGTGGTGGCCTACTGTCACATGGTAGGCACAATAATTGTCTTTATCTGATTCAGAAGGAGGAACATACGATTTCAAACTCTGTACAAACCAGCCTTCCTGCATTTGGCAAAAATGCTGCCTAAGGGGTCGACCCAAGGGTTAATAAGTCTTTGAGGAGCCCTTGACTGTCCGCCCTGGGCCACTGCTGCTACATCCACTTCTCTCACCCAGTCCATTACTGCAATCTAGGCCACTTTTGAACTAGATATTATCGGGGAGGTTGTGGAGCTACTAGCCTTATACCCCAGAGTATATCCCCTGCTGCCTCGGTAAGTACCTAAGCCCTGCCTGTTCATCTGATCTTCTTTTGCATACCTCTCAATGCGCTTAGCAAAATCACAACATCATTAAAGGAGTGGAACCTTTTCACCTTCATTTTCTCTTTGTAAGGCGGCAAGCTACCATCAACTAACTTCATAATGAGAGATTCCAATTTAGGAGCCCCGTCCACCAGTAATTGCACATCCATCCACCTCTTGTAATAGGCAGAGAAGGATTTATTTGGCCTTTGACAGATTCTTTCTAGATCTTCTAGTGTAGTTTCAACCTGAGTATTATAGGCATACTGTTTTACAAATGCCTCCGACAGATCCTCCCACGTGGAATGGGTATGTATAGGTGTCTTCAAATACCACTTAGCTGTTGTGCCTCGCAAAGTTATTGGGAACAAATTCAGTAAATGGACCTTCCCGATCCCTAAACTAGACATAATTCTTACAGAGTTGTCCAAATAGGCTTCAAGTGGGCCTTCTCTGGTCTAAGGAGGCAAGTACAGCATTTGGAACTCAACTGGGAGCGGTTCTCCCCCTTTTGCCAACAAGATAGTTGTATCTGCACACTTAACAGGATGGTAGTGCACCATTTCCTTCAGCTTCGACAATAGTGCCTTAAAATCAGAGAATTTTTCCTTGAGGTGTCGTTTAGTAGCAGTCTCAACTGAGGCCTCTCTTGCCCTTACAAAAGCCTCGTCTTCTTCAGACTGATGATCAATTTCCCGCTATGGGATAACCACCTTACTGCTGCCAGGGATGTTCCTTCTCGAGTTAGGGGCTCCTTGAACCATATTTCCTTCGTTTCCAACTGGGGTTTAGGTCTTCTGACTAGTTTGGCCCACATCGGCAGTCACTAAAGTTTGTACCTGCTCCTTGATGGTAGCTTTGAACTGTTCTGAATTCAGAAATGCAGTCATGAATGCATTCATTTTCAAAGGCATCCCCCTGCTGGATCTATCTTGAGCCATCTCTGTTTTGTCTGCTTCTTCCAACACAAAACTGATTGTCAACTGGCAAGGAAGGCAGCTGTCCCCCAAACTGTTGCTTTAAATCTGAATCTGAACTAACTCTAACCCCTTCCATGGTGCCTGATTCTGTATGAGCTGATTGAACTGACTGACTAGACCTTGATCTGACTCATACCAATTGCTTTGAAGTTTGGTACCAAATTGCACATTCAGCACAGAGTTAGCATCATGGATGAATGTTATGACCCTAGACGCAATGTACTAAGTGGCACGTATGGTATGATCATGGGATGATCGTGGTCAAATGATGTTTCATGAATGAAAATAATAATGAATGTGGCTTCTTTTTTTTTACTTTGGACATTCCAAGAATGTCCAAAAACTATGCAAAAGACAATACAAGAATCGTCGCGTGTGGACCGTCACACGGATAGAGGTTCGGTGCCTTCGGGGCACCTAATGGATGTTATGAAATGGTCGCGCGTGTACCGACACACGGACGGAGGTTTGACGCTTTGTAGGTCAAAATGAAATTGTATGAAGTCGTCATGTGGAAGCGGTTCTACGGACAGAGTTTTGATGCTTTTGAGGCATCTAATGTGAAATGATGTTGCAAACAAGTCACGTGTCCATAGGGACACAGAAAAAGGTTTGGCATCCGTGGAACATCTTGCATGAGTTGGTAATGTTATGAGATGTTCCTACATGCGTAATAATTCAGCACTCGTGGAGTACCTCGAATGAGTTATTAATGTCATGAAACAAGTCCGATGTGGATTGCGACACAAAAGCAAGGCTTCGGCATCACCGTGATGCCAATGATGAATGGACATGAAGTGGAGATGATGTTATGTTATGTTGTCGTGCGACTTGCCACACAACACAGACCTAAGATCATTGTGATCTTCTAGTGAATGACATGGTATAGTGGAGCAGCCATATGCGAATCGGTGAATAGGCGGACTACGGGTAGTTTTGGGGTTACCCCATATAGCATGAAATGAAATGATTGTGATAGGCATTCTTAGAACGTCCCTTATTAGGTGGAATGGAATGAAATGGCATGAATGTGCATGTCACACAAAATGCAAGTGGCTGTAGAAAAATGTGGTTAGGATGTATGACACACAGGATGATGTCGTGTATCTTTATGGCACATGGGATGTATATATATGGCACACAAATAAAATGTCATGGATGCACGAAGACGTGTTTAGCACAAATGCCATACATATGTATATGTGTTAAAAATGACTACACGAAAACATGGTTAAAATGGCATGCAGATGATTGTGCATGTTTGATGTTACGTGAAAAAGGTAAAAAGAAAATCATCACGGAACAAATGTTAGCACACACAAAAATATGCTCTCCCTTCCAACCTTATTCCCCCTTTCGATTGGTCTTGCATTCTCCCTAGGTGTTGGGTCTCTTTGGCATCAACGGGGGATACCAAAGGTGCACACTCAATTATTCAATTTCAAATTTATGTTTTGGTAATCCTAGGGGAAGTTACTAAGCGATTACATGTGGGCCAAAGTCAAACCAAGGGTCGTGCAGGTCCCCATAGCGAATATACACTCCTTACCGTAGAACAAGATGTAAGGTCATGCGGTGCTATGAGTGGTTTACCCCGTCGGGTGCCTCCAATCCTGGCGGAATAGGTAGGTCACCTTCTTGAGTAAACCGGGCTGATAAGTGTATTTGAGGGTTAAGAAGAAGAAAATGTCATGATATGCAAAGTATGAATAAATACGGTATTTATAAATTAGTAAATGACTACAAGCGAGGTTATATTTCAATAGTTGTCTAAGTTCTTTAAGTTTTTATGAAAAACATTTTAAGAAACTTGTATCCCCAGCGGAGTCGCCACTGTAAGTGGATGACCTAAAAAGTGGGACTCGGCGAAGCGAACAGGGGAACCGAAAGCAGTGTTTTAGGTTTTGATGGAAAACGAGTCTTGTTTATCTTGCTTTGGGAAAATCACTTGTTTGTTTTAGAAATTCCTTTCGTAGAAAACATTTTTCCATTTTTATTACTTAAAGACCTCGAAACCTAAATTTCAAGATCAGTGATAGAGTCACCACCCAGATCAGCTAATCCGGGAAATTCCGGTATAGCTCCCTACCGAGTGTAAACTGCCGTACCTAATATAGAGATTTAGGGTTCGGGCAACTTACCTATTCAACCTCGAGCTTGTATTCATTTTATAATTTATATTACCGTATTTATTCAATTTATTATCTTTCTCTACCCAATTTCGTTCATTTATTAGCCGATGCTTAACCAAAATTACATAAATAAATTGCAAGAAAAGTAAATCATACATCCAAAATATACAAAAGAATAATAGAGGCTGCTTATATAACCAAATTGAATAAAAATAAAAACTCTCGTCCTCACATTTACAAATGCCTAAATACACGAATATCTAAAAATTACAACCGCCTAAAATACATGAATTAACTATTAATTACATCAAAAATGAAAATGAAGAAAAACTAAAAGCTGCAAAACAAACGGTTAGCATAATTATCGCACAAACACAAATAGGACTCAAACACCATAGAATTGGAATTTTTAGGAATGAAGGCATGCATTTAGGGGGTAACAGGGTCGACTCAGCCAGCCGGCCCGGTTAGACTTGGAAACAATTTTGAAACGCCCTATAGATTTTTTGTGCTGGAAAACAATTTTAGAAAATTATTTGGCTCAATTTCATGCAAATTTCCATATTTCAGTGGGCCTGTTATTCTGGAACTCGGGGTCCGTTCGTGTGGGTTTTCCTAATTTCCACAACCATCTAGGATCTGAAAGTGGTAAACACACTAAAAACAGTTTGAATCTGAAAACAGCATCGCGCTACGATGTCCGTACGGGTCGTTCCGCGAATCTGTCTCTTTTTGGAGACTACAGCTGTACGGCTGTAATTAGAGCCGCACGGTTGTAGTTAGAGCCATGCGACTGTAATTTAGAGCCTTACGGCTGTAGTTCCCAAAACCCAAAAAATGGTTTTCTCGTTTTTCAAAAATCACTATTTTGTTCGTTTTCCATGTTCCCCGAGGATTTTTACCCGGTTTGGGGCTCCGCTAATTCTGGACTACGAATCCAAAAAATAAAATCCAGGAAAAACCGAAAACCTAACACCCGTACATACAGAAATCCGAAAACCAAAGTTTAATAACGTACGAATGTATTTGGGCCAAAAAAACATCACAATAGAACGCATAAAATGGAAAGCGGGCTATTTTCGGCCGATCGGGCATTTTCGGGTTTTCGCTTGGGAGGAACATAGCCGTGCAGCTCTGAGGTTAGAGCCGTGCAGCTCTGTTCCAAGGGAACATAGCCATGCGGCTGTGTTCTTAGAAAACACAGCCGTACGTCTCCGTTCGGGTAGCCGGTTTTCTGAAAATTGACAAAACAGAGGAAAAATGCATAGAAAACGCAATGAACACAAGTTTAAGGCCTCTCAGAGTTTACCTTGATGTCGTTCCAGTATACTGGATAATCAGAAATGGATTAAAAAGCGAGAATGTGGTTCGAATCCTCGAACATTTCGAAATCCCGAAAATGAATCCCAAACCAATCCGAAACGAATCCGAAAATGTATCCGGACAAATGAGTAATGGTTTAGACTTGTTATAGGACGATTCGAGTAAGTGTTTAAGCTTGGAATTTAAATTTCTCTCTTCTTCTTCCTCTCTTTTTCAAGTTTCTCTACAACTTTCCTTTTTGGCCGAAAATCTTCTTTTTAATCTCTCCTCCTTTTTTTTTATTTTAAGCTTTCATATTTACTTTTTGATTTTTAATCATTATGAAAATTAAATGCGCCTCCTGCTGATTTGGGATTTCGGCTGAAAGATTGAAATCTCGCTCGTTTCAGCCAGTTGCTCTGCTTTGCAGAGCAACTTGCCTAACCCATTAGAGCCGTGCTGCTCTAGCAACTAAGGTCGGGTGGCTCTGACCTAGAGCCGCGTGACTGTAGTTCTGAAACAACAGCCGTGCGGTTCTGGACAGAGCCGGGCAAACAACCCTAATTTCCATGCTCGCCTCTAAACCCTAAACTCACCTGAGGGACCTTTGTAGGGGTTTTCTGATCGCTGGCAGTTCGGTCTTTGGAGTGTTCGAAGCATTCCAGGCGACCCTCTACTCTTTTCCAAGTCTGACAGCTTAAAAGCTAATAAAGGATTCTCATCACGGAGGTTGGGAAAACCCGTGCTCACAGATACAGTGATAGTTATATGGATATTGGTAATAGTCATACGGATGTTGTTAACATTTCAGAGTTTTGTTTTGTTTATTTCTTATTTTCTAGGTTTGTTTCAAGACTATACCCCCATGGATAAACAATACCCGTACATATGTTGTCCATATCCATACAGGTATGATTTTGAGCCAAAATGCATTTTTATATGTTTTTATCAATTTCACCTGGATTTAATTCCCAGAATATTCTTAATAGACCAGTTCAATGATAGAAACACTAGTATCTTTGAATCCAGACCGACATTTTGTATGTGAAAATAATAAACTGGACAAAAATAATTTTCAAAATGAATTTACAGTCCCATCAAAATGCATTTTAAAACGTTTTTCAAGCCAAATCGATAAATTTATCGAATTTTCCAGTTTTCCCCGTTTCATGCCCCGAGCTATCTAAATTTCCTATTCTGAGTCTATTTGAGTCCTATGTGTATATATTTATCTATACTAACTTTGTTTTGCAGGTAGATGTATGTTGGAATTGATGTATGTATAACTTTTAATTTTTAGATACTTTGTATATAGACAGATTTGTACTCCGAATCCTATTTTATTAATGATATCCCCTAGGATAGTCACTTGATTAGTCTATATATATTTTAAATTTTCCTAATTTATTTACTGCTTTTCGAATTTATTTATTGCATTTCAGTATTTGTATCTCATGTGTGAGCATTGAATAATAAACCAAGATAAAATGAATTGTAGAAATATAAAAGGCAAAAATATAACTGTTAAATAGATTTTGAAACGAGAAGAAATAGGTGAGTTGTTCGAACTTGGTCTCTGATTAAAAGGTATAGTGATTCGTAACTCATCTCATATATACCGCAATTTCCTAGTTAAGCTGAGGCGTGCGGCGAATCCTGTTAATTTTAGTGAGAGCATTCGAGTTTGTTCGTTTTCTCACTATAAAACCTGTTTTTCATAAAATCCTATTAAAATCTTCCTGGCCCAGTCGTGAGGCCCGTGCTTTTTAGGATCGTCTGTTTACAGTGGTGACTATGCTAGGGATTTTTATTTTTTATTTTCAAAATCAATAATTGACAAAAACTGGAAATTCTTGATTTAAAATGTCATGACACTTTTATATCAATGCCTTTTATTGCATATCACTTAGAAACACTTTGCACACACACTTTTGAGGTACCTTCTTAGCCCCGATGTGCTATTGAAATGTCGCCTAAGTTTTGCCAGGTCTTAGGGGCACGAAAATGGTACATTTAGTATGAACCCTTTCGTTTGGACCCTTGAGTAGGGAGAAGTGAGGAGTATATTCTGCTAGGGGAGCTGAACCCGAGACTTTTGACATAGCCCATATTAACCAACAGTAGTAATCTCCCTTAAGAAACCAAAATGCAAATTGCATTAAATTGTCAAGAAACTACTTTTATTATTCCCCGTTGATAATAAAGAGAACCAACTCCTAGGAAAGATTTGTCAACCAACATGGAGAAATAATGTCGGAAAGGAGTGCATCTTTTGTGTGCGTTAATCGTTTATTCTTTATGCACGAACACATATATATTTTAAAGCATTTGTATAATTTTTTGATTCATCATTTAAATGTCATTCATACTAATCTCTTTTATGTACCCATGTTTAGTGCATGTCATGTATATAATTTTAAACATACATTCAATATTTATGCATTTTGTATGTCATTTACACTAACTTTTTTGTGTAGCCATATAAATTGTGTCATTTGAATTAAGCATTAGGCTTTATGTCAGGTTTGATTTGTATATCATTATATACATGATCATTTGTTCTTTTTACATGTATTCATAAGGTGTTTGTACATGGTTATACACGAGTTCACGTATCATTGTATATATATCCCAACCTTTTTAGGTTATCAAACACACTGAATTTCATCCATACACATTCGTGTATGAATTCTTTGTTTTGTAAGCTATATGTTTTGCATTTTCAACCTTTAGGTGTTCAAATATGTCAAATTCCACCTATACACATTTGTGTATAAGTTCATCATTTCCCCTTTAACCTTTAGGCATTCAAATACGCGAAATTTTATCTATACACATATGTGTACGAGTTCAACATCTTTTAGCAACATTTGTATCAACCTTTAGGCATTCAAATATACTGAAACCCATTTGTACACATTCATGTACATTTTCACCTTTGCAAGCCATGTCTTGCTCCAAACTTTTAGGCATTCAAACACGCTGAACCCAGTTTTTACACTTGTGTATGATTCTAGTATTTGCAAACTTGGTTTTGCTCTAATTTTGTATATTTATATTCAGTGAGTTCAGTCTATTTCTTTTAATGCATAAGTCTCATTTTAGAGGGTAGTTTCTTAAATCTGTGTGTAACCATGTACATTGTAAGTCTTGCATAAATTTCTTTTTATGTGTTATACATACATCAATCAATTTTGGGTGCAATCATAAATTGCTTGTCAATCATACATCAGTCATGCATACATACAACATATCATTCATGCATTCACACATAATATTCTTAGCTTAAATCTTCACCATACATGCATTCACAAATGCTAACAGGTGTTCATGTTCTCAGGTTTTGTCGGTCTAGTTTGAATCAGGTAACAGTAAATTTGGGTTCAGGATAATTGTTGGAAGAAGGAATAATTTAGAAACTATGAGTAGAGCAGAATAGATGGAAATTCAAAAATTAGAGTAGCTGAAGTCCTTAAGGATATTCATGCTTCTCGAGATTTCAAGAATAAGAAGAATGTAAAGTCCTCTAAACCTAGGGGCAATATTTCATAGCTGAATAGAGTTACAGAAGAAGAATTCATCTGTAGGAAGAAGGTCAAAGCGAAATATGCTGAACTAGAGGAAGTGTGTCTGAAGTGAGAAATGGAGCTAACTATAAACCTAACAAATACATTGATGTTGATACAATGATAAGCCAAGGAATAGAAATTCTTGCCAAGGATAGCAACTTATAAGGGCATGAGTTCTCCTGAAGTCATTTGAATTTGTGCCAGGGTGATGTTGACTGCCGGAGTCACCAAGGGGCAGTTAACCAATCTATTCCCCACCACTCTAAAAGAAGGGGCATTGGTATAATATAATAGCTTGTTTGAAGAAATACATATGAACTAAGAAGCTCTTTCTATAGCCTTTGTTAAACATTACAATTTTTATAACTTAATACAAGTGAAGCTATATGATCTTCAACAAGTCAGGCAGTGGCCCAATGAATCTTTTACAAGCTTTTATCAAAGATGGATGGAGAAGATGATACAGATGAAAAACAGGCTTGATGAAGATGAGCTAATTCTCAAACTCATAGATGGAAGCCAGGAAGAGTACCGAAAAGCTATGAAATTTTAGAGGTTTGATGCTCTAAGTGATATGTACAATATGGCAATTAAGATTGAAAAGCATATAAATGAAAAGGCTGATGATTTATTCATAGCTGATAGCTTAGGGTCAGTCAGTACGAATTATATGAAGGCTGCGGTGCATCAGGGGCAGTTTGATTAGCATAAAAGCCAAAAGAATCATGGAATTTCTCCTTTGACTTTCACTTTGACTCTGACTCAAATCTTTGCAAAGTGTGGAAATGGTGGTTTATTAAAGTCTTTAAAGTATTTTAAAACGCCTTTAGAAGAAGACATGAACAATTTGTGCACTTATTATGTGACAATCAGCCACAGAACTAATGATTGTTGAAAGAACCAAAGAAACTTGAAATTCAGGTCAATAGTTCTGATCTTACATCTGAATATCAAGTCACCATGGTACGGTCTAGGTTGCCAATAGATTTTGTATTGTCTCAAGTCATTCAAGCTAATCAGATAGTACAAACAGTAATGGATGATGAAGTCACTTCCATTAGATGGTAAACTCTTTTAGCAGTTAGTGAGATGAAGTGTGATGGCTTAGGTGAAAGCATAGAATCAGAAAGGAAAGATAGAGTAGATACAATTAGTCAGATACTTGCTAACAGCATAGCAGATGCCATGGAAGATTATGTTTCCTCATATCATTTTTGCAATATCATTAGAAAGGAAGTAGCTTCAGCAATGAAAGAAAATCATGTGATAAAAAGGCTAGAGGCAAGATGTGAAGAATTAGAAAAGACGGTATACTCAAAAGGGAGATTTGTCTTCATTCTAGTATATGTGTTGTCACTGAAGATGGAGTAAGCAAAGGCAATGAAGTTCTTTCTACGGATCATCAAATGTCAGAAAATGCTTTGTGTGAAGATCCAATATTGCCTGCTATAAACGATGATGTGGATGAAATGCCAACTACTGGGATATCAACAACACGACTTGAATATTTGATTAAGTCCATTATGTGTCTTTAACTGATTGTTCTAATGAGGGAAATGCAGATTCAATAGCTAATGCACAACATGAAAATCCAGTGATGGTTTTCCAAAGGCAGTCTATTCAGAATAATGGAAAGGAATCAATCGGAATTTCTCCTTAGTCTTTATCATTATCTAGAATTTTTGCTAAATGTAGGAATAAGGGTCTAATATAATCTCTTAAACCTTTTAAGAAGACATTTGAAGATGATATAGATAATTTTTACACATCATGTGGTGGTAGGTCATAGAATCAATAATTTCTATAAGTTGAGAAATGACATTCAGAAGCTAATTGATAAAGGGACATTGAAGTTAACAAATGGACAATCATTAGTAATCAGAGAAGATACTGAGATTAAGAAAGCTACATAAGGCTTTAGTCTAGATTTGCCCAGTGGCACAATTTCCGCTCTTGTGAGGTGATGAATAGATAGATACCAAATAATAGATCCCAAATTCAATAATCGCCAAGTGGTATCTATATCACTCTCGTGAGGCATTATTCAATATTGCCCAATGGCACAATTCCTGTTCTTGTGAGGCTTTAATCCAAATTTGCCCAACGGCACAATTTCCACTCTCGTGAGACAATGAACAGATAGATCTCAAATAATAGATCCCAAATTCAATAAATCACCCAGTGGTATCTTTATCGCTCTCAGAAGGCATTATTCTAGATTGCTCCATGGCATAATTCCTGCTCTTGTGAGGCTTTAATCTAGATTTTCCTAGTTGTATAATTTTCACTCTCATAAGGTAATGAATAGATAGATTCCAAATAATAGATCCCAAAGTCAAATCGCCCAGTGGTATTTGTATCACTCTCATAAGGCATTATTCCAGATAGCCCAGTAGCATAATTCCCACTCTTGTGAGGCATTATTCTGGATAGCCCAGCAGCATAATTCCCGCTCTCAGGAGGCATTAGAAAGATCCCTAATACCAATTTTGATCCCACGGAGTATGGCATAAGGCCCAGCATAATGAGAGATCAAATTATTCAATAAAGTGATGATACTGTGGAGCATGGCACAAGTCCCAATACATTTAGTGATCACCATGATTCATGCATTTAGTATGCTCACGCATTTGCATACACGCATCAAGACAGGAACCAAAGTTTCTTTAACACTTGAGTTAAGTAAGTTTTCATTCTTTTGTTCATCGCGCTCTTCTGCATTCTCAAATTCACCTTAGGTATATTAGACCTGGTATCGATATTGAATTTGATCATGCGAGAGGCAGCTGTGAGTGGTGGGTTTTTCCTCGACCTCTATGATGAAAGTTGAATTGGTTATCTACTATTTGGAAATCATTGTTGAAATCGGTTTGAGAAGCAGGGATTCAGATTCAAACAAGCTTTGAACTTAAACCTAGAAAAATTTGAGGAATTAGAGATGAAAAGTGGCAATACCTGTATGCCTATTGCACTACAGCCATACGACTGTTGATGAGTGGCAGAAACAGTGCATGAAATGCACAGCTGTTGGATTTGTGGGAGAACAATAAGATTACAGTATTTTGAGTTTGGATTGAAAGGAGTTCTCTGAAGTGTAAGAGAAAGATAAAAGAATTAATAACTAAGAGAAGGATAAAAGAATTAATAGCTAATAGAAGGATTAAGCAAAGAAATCAAGAAAGAAAAGAACCAAAAACTCTCAAATTTAATAATTCCAAATTCAATCAATCAAGCCACAAATTCACTGAGTTCAGCCATCAATTTACAGTCCAAACCTCACCTAAACTTTCAGAGACATAAATTGAAGCTGGAATTGGAGGTTTGAAGCTCAATTTGGGAGAATTGCAAATTTTGGGTTTGATGGTCCCAAATTTCTAGTTACAATACTAGAGGGGGGGTGAATAGTACTGTAGGGTGAATAACTAGTTTCACGGACCTCTTTTTCAAAAACAAGTTTTATTAAAAAATGCAGAATTATAAACTATAATAAAACCTGTAAATATAAAATGCTTTTGTAAAGAAATTAACTTTAAGTAATAAAGCATATAATATAAAGTGCAGAAAATAAAGAGAGTAGGGATAGAGAAAATGCAAACACAGAATTTTATCATGGTTTGACCCAACCGGTCTACGTCCAGTCCCAAACCAACCGCTTGAGATTTCCACTAGCGTTTCCTTTACGGGCAAGAAACAAGCCTACGTTACTTTCTCCGAGTTCAATTAATAAGCTCAATACTTTTACAGGCTCAGTATCAAACCTATCGCGTTACTTTTTGGAGCTTAAGTAACAAACTCTACCGATGCTTTTTCGAAGCTCAAGCACCAAACTTTTACAACCTTTGTTGATCAACCACCAACAGAGTAACACCCCTTTCACATAACCTTGTGTGAAAAATACAATTCCCAAAATTTGTGAATATAAGAATGAATACTATTTTTCTCTCTTCTCTTGGTGCTTTTTGGGAATATGGAAGACTTATAACTTGTAGGCTTGAATAAGATTGTATCTTGGATTGTCTTCCACACCTCACATCTTCCTTCTTCCTTTTTATACCAAAAAGAAAATATGGCCGTTTGAAACAAAATATGGTTATTTGATACAAAATATGGCCGTTTGCTTTAGGTGATATGTTCGTTGGAAGAGAGGTGTGAATTGTCTTCAAATGACAACCAAAGAGAGAGATATAGCCGTTTGTCTTCACATTTCTTTCATAGCCGTTGTCTTTAACCTATATCCAAAGTATAGGTGACTTTCTTCTTTAGAAGGACATGTGAAGTACATCCTTTAGTTTAATCCATAGCTATAAAAGATGGAGAGTGACTTCATTCTTAAGGCAAGGTTTGACCTTAAGATCACATGTGATCATACATTAAAGAACTCCTTACCTATGGTTGCAAACTAAGGTAAAAGACATCACATGATGAAGTACATAAAGTGGCCGAATTAGATCTTTAAGCTTTACCACTTATAGGTCAAGGTAAGGTCAAAGTATAATCTTTAAAAAGTAACTTACCTCATGATCAAATATGAGCTCAAGGTTGATATGTCCATGTGACCAAGTGAGAGATAAAAAAGAATGTGTTCATATGGCCAAAAAACATCTTATGGTCAACATTCATAATCTTAAGTCATAAAGCAACCTTAGGTTATTTTGATATTCTCAAGTCATAAATAATCCCAAGGTCAACTTTAATAATCATAAGACATAAAGCACCCTTAGGTTTACTTTAATGATCTCAACTTAAAAACCAACCTTAGGTCAACATTAATGTCCTCAACTTATAAACCAACCTTGGGTCAACATTAATGTTCTCAACTTATAAACCAACCATAGGCATAAAATATATGGAGGAGGCCGAATGTATATATACACATGTATAAGAAACTTTCAAGTTATAACCATTTATGAGATAAGCAAGTGTTTGATTATTTAAGCTTTGTATCTCTCATGCTTGTCTATATATATATATATGTTACTTTCTTTTTCTTTATAAATAAAATGCTCATGAGTTGATTTTTTACTCATAAACCAAGTATAAAAACATTTTACCTTGTGAAACGCATTATTTTAAAAATGTCAATTGTGATCATCAAAACTGAACTCAACAGGGTTCAACATTCAAGTTTATTCAAATTCGAAATTCAAGCGTCATGAATCAATTTTCTTTGATTCAAACACTGGAAAAGCATCAAAGGTAACTTCTGAGGGGCCTTAATACTCTATTTTATTGCTTTTTGGGTGATTTGTTGCCTCATTTTGAATGCTTTATTTTTCAAAAATTTTTGGTTAACCAGATCCGTACGGGTATCGCAATACCCGCACGGTTATTGCTATATCTGTACGGATACAGTGATAGCTGTACGGATATCGATAATAGCCGTATGGATGTTGTTAAAATTTCAGAGTTTTGTTTTGGTTATTTCTTGTTTTCTAGGTTTGTTTCAAGACCATACCTACATGGATAAACAATAGCTGTACAGATGTTGTCTATATCTATATAGGTATGATTCTGAACCAAAATGCATTTTTGTGTGTTTTTATGCATTTGACCAAGATTTATTTCCCAAATTATTTTAAATAGACCAGTTCAATGATAGAAATGCTAGTTCCTTAAATGTAGATCGATATTTTGCATGTGAAAATAATAAATCAGACAAAAATGATTTTCAAAATGAATTTCCAATCCTATCAAAACGCATTTTAAAACGTTTTCCAGGTCAAATTGGTAAATTTATTGAATTTTCCAGTTTTCTCCATTTCACGCCACAAGCTATCTAAATTTCCTATTCGGAGTCCATTTGAGTCCTACGTGTATATATTTATATGTACTAACTTTTTTTTACAGGTAGATGTATGTTAAGATAGATGCGTATAGCTGCTAATTTTTAGATACTTTGTATATTGAAAAATTTGTACTTTGAATCCCATTTTATTAATTATATCCCCCAGGGTAGTCATTTGATTGGTCTATATATATTTTAAATTTTCCAAATTTATTTACTGATTTTCGAATTTATTTATTGCTTTTCAGCATTTGTATCTCGTGTGCAAGCATCAAATAATAAACCAAGATAAAATGAATCGTTGAAATATAAAAGACGTTAATATAAAACTGTTAAATATATTTTGAATTGAGAAGAAATAGGTAAGTAGTCCAAACATGATCTCTGATTAAAAGGTATAGTGATTCGTAGCTCATTTCGGCTATCCTATAATTTCCAGATTGAACTGAGGCGGGTGGCGACTCCTGTTACTTTTAGTAAGAGTGTTCGAGTTTGTTCTTTTTCTCGCTATAAAACCCACTTTTCATAAAACCTATTAAAATCTTTCCTGCCTGGTCACAAGGCCGGTGCTTTTTAGGATCATCTGCTCACAACATCCCCAAACCTCACCAAAAGTAATGGGACTCACCAAACTTATAGAAGATAAACTACAAACTACCAAAGGCTCCACCTTTCATACTTCTTTTCCCTGATCCCAAAATGTAACCACTACATATGGCTCTTCCCTTCAGCCTCCTTCCCCTACTCCCCCCCCCCCCATCCAAAGTACCAATCAAACAATTATCCCCAACCGAAATGGCGATCCGGCGTGAAAAAGGTCTGTGTTTTAATTGTGATGACAAGTTTGCATCCGGTCATCGTTGTCGCCCTCCATAATTCCACTGTTTATTGGTTGAAGATGATGGTGGTGATGGAGTTTCAGAACTAGTTACTACCAATGAGGCCACAGACTCCAAGCCCATAATTAATCCTCTTCCTCCATTTATAGTGCCGGCTCTAGGAATCTACTTCCATACTCTAAAAGGTCATATTACTCCCTCCACCCTTCGAATTCCTACAATGATCAAAGAGGTTTCTGTTTTAGTACTGATTGATGGAGGTTCCAACTATAATTTCATGTAAACACGCATGGCATATCATCTTAGGTTACCGATTCTGCCATCTACGCATATAAATGTTACAATGGGCAATGGGGATTTGCTTAGCTGCATGGGACTGCTCTCAGGTTGAGGTACGTATGGATGGCTCTATTTTTTAGATTGACTTGTACCTTCTTCCCATATATGGAGCAGACCTAGTTTTGGGTGTGCAATGGCTTTTTGGGCTCGGGCCCATTATCTTTGATTATGCCAAACTCTTTATGAAATTCTCTCCCCAACAACAAACCATCACCTTGTCTGGTACCCAACAAGCCGAGTTAGCCCTTATCTCCCTTACCCAACTTCGACGAGCTAAATCTACTGATAGCACAGCCTATTATTACTAAATTACTCTAGATTCTTCCCCTCATACACTAAGCCTAATCAAACTAACTCTGCCACCTCCTCCTCTTCAAGCCCATCTCTAGCAATACGCCCCTATCTTTGACAAACCGCACCACCTTTATTATCAAAAAGCTGAAATAGCTAAACTTATTCAAGAAATGTTGGTCGAAGGCATAATTAAACCCAGTCGTAGTCCATACTCATCCCATATTCTCCTGGTGAAGAAAAAGGATGGTTTGTAACGGTTTGTCTTGATTACCATGCATTCAATGCATTCACTATTTGGGATCATTTTCCGATTCCGGCTATTGATGAACTTCTTAAAGAGCTCCATAAGGCCAAGTATTTTTCCAAGCAGGATCTTCAAGCTGCTTACCAACAAATTCGCATCTTTCCCCCAGATACAAAGAAAATAGCCTTCTGCATACATGATGGGAACTACAAATTCCTTGTCATGTCCTTTGGACTGTCTAATGCCCCCTCCACCATTCAGGCAGATATGAGTCACTTTTTCAGGATATTAATCATAAATTTGTCTCGGTATTCTTTGATGACATTTTAGTTTCTAGCTCCACCTAGGAATCCCATATAAAGCACTTAGAGGTAGTATTTCACTTCTTATTGGAGAACTCTTATTATGTTAAGCTTTCAAAGTGTGAATTTGGCAATACTTTACTTTCTTATCTAGGTCATATAATTTCTCATGAGGGAGTCTCTGTTGATCCTAGTAAAATTGAGGCTATTTCTAATTGGCCTTTACCAACTACATTAAAGCAGTTACGCTCCTTTTTAGGCCTTGTTGGCTTATCATCAATTTATGCAGAACTTTGCTTTGGTTGTAGGTCCACTTATAGCATTCTTGCGCAAAAATGCATTTGTAAGGTCCCTTCAAGCCATATTAGCCTTTGAGTCTTTACAACAGGCTCTCTTAACCACACCAGTCTTAGCTCTACCAAATTTGAATCTCCCATTTGTTATGCAGATTGATGCGTTTGGCGTAGGAATCAGGGCTGTTTTGACTCAGGCTGGCCATCCACTAGCATTTTCCAGTCTCCAGCTTCTTTCCATCATCCAAAAGGCATCAACTTTTGCTCAAGAAATTTATGTTATTACGGTATCTGAAAGTGGCGACAGTATTTACTGGGTGCTAAATCTGTAGTCCAAATAGATCATCAAAGAATTTGCTCTATGTTCATCAAACAATTCAAACTCCAAAGCAGCAATTTTGGATAACCAAACTATTGGGATTTGACTTTGATATTGTTTATAAGCCAGGTATTTGCAATGGACTAGCAGATGCCTTGTCTCGACTTCCAGAGGCTTCCCTCCATCATCTTTGTGTGGTCTCTGAACCAATGATAGGAATCCTGTCTACTCTCAAGGAATTCATCCGTACCAATTTACAAGCTTCAGATCTTTACAATTCCATTTCTACTAATCTGGGGAGCCATCCCAATTACTAAGCTCGAGACGGATACATATTTTACAAGTATAGGCTCTTTATCCCACCCGATTCAGCCCTTCACACTCTTTTGTTACAATACCACTGCTCACATACTGGGGGCTATGCTTGTAGTCAACGCTCTTTAACCCCACTGGCTATAAATTTCTATTGGCTTAAGATGCGCCTTGCAATGGAAGCTTTTATCAATAGTTGCCAAATTTGCCAACAAGTCAAACCCCTCAATTCAGCCTCGCCTGGTCTACTATAACCTTTATCTACACCAGGGCAAGTCTAGGATGCCATAACTATGGACTTTATAACTTAATTAGTAGCTTCCTTTGGAAGAACAGCTATTATGGTGGTTGTTTGTCGCCTCTCTAAGCATGCTCACTTTTGTGCTTTGGGCACAATATCTATGCACCAACAGTGGCTGAATTTTTTGTCAAAAAAATTTTTCGTCTTCATGGTTTCCCTTCCTCCATTGTGAGTGACTGAGATCCCATCTTTATGAGTGCCTTTTGGCGGGAATTTTTCAAATTACATGGAACTACTTTGTGCATGAGCAGTGCCTATCATCCCAAATCGGATGGATAGACAAAGGTATTAATTCGTTGCCTGGAGGATTATCTTTGTTGTTTTATTGCTGAAACACCAAAGCTATAGCTACATTACTTACCTTGGGCTGAATGGCATTACAACAACGCCTAGCATTCCGCAATCAAAATTTCCCCCTTTGAAGCAGCCTATGGTCGCTCCCCACCATCACTTCAGGATAACATTCCGGGTTTCACCTCAATTGGCTCTCTTGATGAAAACCTTACGGATCACACACAGCTGCTTGCTCAATTACGAGCTAACCTTCAACGAGCTAAAGTCCGTATGCAAAACTAGGCGTACTCTCATCGGAAGGACATCTCTTTCTCGGTTAGAGACCGAGTTTTCCTTAAACTTTAGCTTTACATGCAGTCTATTGTAGCTCACCGTCGGTCCAACAAACTGGCATTGCGTTACTATGGCCCTTATCAAATCACAACCCGTATTGGTCCTGTCACCTATCGCCTTGCCCTTCCACCTGAAGCCCGCATCCATAATGTCTTTCATGTCTCAAAATTGAAGCTATGCAAGGGTAAACCTAATGATCAGCTAGCTCTTTTACCACCTCTCAATTCCAATTGTCAACTACTCATGCTGCCATACGCAATCTTGGGACACCATAAGCTCATCCTCAATGGCAGCCTCGTGATCCAGATCTTGGTACAATGGCAGACCTTCTCTGAATTTCAGCAAGATTTCGCTACCTTTAATCTTGAGGACAAGGTCCTTTTGGATGCAGGGAGCAGTGATACAAGCCCACCCACTAACCAAATCATGTTTAGCCACCTAAGTCCCTTAGGATCAACATTAGTCTCCAAAAAAGGTATAAGACAAAGCAAGATACCAGACAAATTGAAGGACTATTATGTGTGAATAGGCCAAATTGTTAATGAATATTTTTGTTAGTGATATTTATGAATTATGCTTCCTTTCCAAGAAAACTATTATATTTATGATGGTTGAGGATCAAATGAAAAGGCATCATATATCTTGCCTCAATTTCCCCTCTCTCATTCCTCTGCTCTTTTATTTTTGTCTCTTTCTCTCCTTCTTTCTACTTATCTTCAAGTCTCTAGGTAATATTATCTACATTAGTAAATTTATACGATTTTATTCAACAAAAAAAAAAAAAAAAAGTAGGTCACTATGAATAGAATTTTGCAAATGCAATTAACCACAAAATTTATTTTTATAATCGTGTATATAAAAAATTTGCAGCTACCAGATCATCTAAGGGATGGACCAATTAATCAAACTACGAAATTAGATGAAACTAATTCGAGTCCACGTGTGTTTCACTAGTCACCAAAACATCTTCCAGTTTTTGTTTTTCTAGAAGAATATGCCATTTCTGACAAAATTGACATTAATTTATTTATTCCTTTACGGACCATTAAAAAAATAAAAATTCCATATATTTTTGTACAACTCAACTTGTATTAGTATATATCCACTTCTAACAATACATTTAAAAAAAAAAATCCAAAATCAAAAAAAAATATTTTGGAATCTGAAGTTCAAATTTCTACCACTAGAAAATATACTATATCCAAAATGAACTAAAGAACTGTCATGTAAGAAAAGTAACATGTGAAATATTGGTCTCTGGCACGAAGTATGTCCTGTATGTGGCAGCATTTGGATATTCTTCTTTTTGTAATTTTCTGTTTTTTTCTATTTTTTTGAAGTCACGACCCACTACTAATAGTTGTTAAATTATTTGTTTTTGTGGCTGCCGTATTTTTAAAAAGAATTCGAATTTATCTACAAACTTTTTACTCCACCCCCCGAATTTTGCAATTTTTGCAAGTGGCAATTGTACCAGAATAAATGGGATCGTCTCTTCTGATTGGTTGCCCCAAAGTATATGAAGAGACGTTGTCATTCTCCTACCACAGAAAACTGAAAACAAATACTAATTAAAAAACGTGCAACATTAGTTTCCAACATACACGTGTCTCATGCCTAATGGTTCTTTGTGGACCCCACTTTCTCCTGATAGATGCGTTAAAGCTTATGTAGGACCGCGCATTAATCAATTACTACAAGTTTTTTGCTTTTATTATTCCGTTATGTTTTCCATCCCATCCCCTGCCCTCCCTTCGCTTCACTTCACGTGTTCCTACTTCTTAAATATACTAAGTATTATTTTATTTTTCACGGTTTTACTACCTTGTCAAGTTCACAAGTTAAGAACAACTCTAACCGACAAAAAAAAAAAGGAAGTACTAGTGGAAGGTGCTGCAAATAAAGAAGAAAGGTTGCCCTAAATTTTATGATCTTGAAAATGGTGTCCGATCATGCTCTTTCTAGTTTGATAGTATTAAGTTTCAAACTTGATATATTTGTCTCGTGTGGACAATAATATTTGTTAATTGACGCGTGACATAATTTTTATGGACATGTAAAACTAAATTAGAGGTATGATTTACATAAGCAGCTATGACACCCCTATATAGCAAGTATGATTCAGATCGCTGTAGTAAACTCCATAATTTTTTACTTTTCACAAAAATTGTGTCACATGCTTGATAACAGATAACACAACCCACGTGAAACAAATTTGTTAAGTTTGAAGCTAATATTTATAGACCAATTGTAAAATCCATAAAAGTTCATAGAACTAATAATGCATTAGCTAAAAGATTGTTGTATCATGTAATAGAAAAAGTTTTACAATACTTCATGGGTAAATACTCCCTTAATTACAAAATGAAATTTGTATTTTTTTTATAATATTCTAAAAGGACTTACATCAACCTTTTTTAATAATATATTTTAAAGAAGTATCATACTTCAAAAGTATTCTAAAATTTTCCATGTGATAAGCATTGTGGTAAATCAAATGTGTCAATCAGCTCGAGGTTGATAAAATGAATGACTTGAGACCTTTAAAACAAGAAAAGTATATACATAAATGCTTAGAAAATGAGAAAGCACTTTAGAAGCATATTAGGTGACGGCTCTTTAAGCTGACTTGAATAGGTCTTAATGAATATTGGTACTAATAATTGGGTAGCATTTGTGAATATTTATGGAATTAATTAGGAATTAGACGTAATGATAAGGAAGGGAAGAGAACAAATAAGAAGTAAATAATAAACTAGATGGAGTTGGTAGCTTGAAAAAGAAGGCACATTGAAATGTTCATGATTAGCTATCTTATAAGCCACGCATATATATACAATAAAATCACGCATTTTATCATCTCTACTCTACTAAATATATTTTTTTACAACCGTTACATTGGTCCAACTAACGGAACTAATTTTGACAGGAAATCCCAATCGACAGTTTACTGTGAAAACAAAACTAATTAATAAATTAAAATATATTATATATGGTTGTTAATGGGTCGAATTACTTCATTTCAACAATATCCACCTGCTTAAATAGAGTGGGTTCACTTCGTTTACTTTGTGGAATTAGTTGCAACGTCTTTAACACTCTTCTTAATGCTTTTATTATCTAAATTATATATCTATATATATATTAAAACACACTTTTTAACTATTCTACTTTATATCATGAATCTGTTGATTTGTTAAATATTTCATATCATAACTAATTATAAAAAGTACAAATTTATTTATATATGATATTAAAAATATATATATATATATATTAAATTTTGAACAAAATAATACTTGTTATCGAAAAACTAATACAGTAACAAATTTCTAAAATGTCTTCGATATGTATATCAATTATATCAATTTTTTCTGTAAAATACTGGAACATGCAATAATTTTTGTTATTATTGCCAAAAGCTATAGCAACAATTTTTATTTTGGACAACAAAATTTTTTTATGTCAAATTTAGTATTTCCTATAATGATAGTTTTGATCTTTGAACTACTTTTACGAATCAACTTAGGTTTAAGTTTCTCAAAATAGATCAAGAGCTACTTATATTCGATTTTAGACTATATAATAGTTAATTGCTTTAAAATATTGAGTCTTATGTATTAGAGACAATATAAAAGCTATTTTTAGACCTTATTGATTAGTTTAAGTGATTGGATTAAATGGTTCCATTACATGATAACATAGTTTTTTAGACCAAGTGGTTAAGAGTTCAAATCTTAATACTTCTATTTATTGGTGGAATTTCAACACATGATAAAATGAATCAGTGTTGTACATACATAAAGGTCAAAGTGCATTTTTGTCAAAGGGGGTATCGTAAATACGTAAAAACGATTCTTCGATCTTATCTATTAACTTAAGTTTTTGGGTTAAATAATTACATGATTATATAATGTATTTAATGTACTTTTAGCATTGAAATTATTAAAAAAAAATTGACACTAAACCCAAAATTTTCAATATCATCGTATTTTAATGAACTTTCTTTTTTTCACTTGAAAGTGCCAGAAAAAAGTTACATGACAGGAATAAAAAGTTAATAATAATTCATTCAAAAAACAAATAAATAATAATTTCTGTTAAAAAAATTAAATAAATAATAATTTGGGTTTAATACGATGCATTGATAATATTACTAGGTCTAAGTCTCAAATAAAATACAACATCTAGGGAAACAACAATGCAAGAATTAGGGTCTAAAAGAATGGGTTTTTTTGTAAAAAAAAAAAAAATGAAAAGAAAAGAATGGGTTTTTGTTTTTTATTATTTTTTGTTCCTTTAATATGCATGTGGATAACTCGTTCACTTATAATAGAAGCGTTTATCATAATCTTCAGTCTTAAAGCAATGAAATGTAACACGTAACAAAAAGTACATTTTTCTTTTGCATGATTTACATTTTCTCAAGTGTCGCATCATTTTAAACCCAACTTTCACAATTTATTTACTTTTTCCTCATTCATTAGGATTCAATTAATTACTTAATTAATGATGTGATTTCCCCCAAAATAAATTAAACTTAATTTGTGGATTCAATTCGAATACTTGAACCGTATAAATTTAAATAGAAAAGATGATATATTTTACCATTATAAAATATGATAAAAGGTAATTTTAGTATTGGTATTTTTATTTAACCATTAACTCAAATAAAAAGATTAAATATTTGATAATGACAAAACTTAATTATCATATAATTATTTTTAAAAATATATGAATTAACCAGTGTAATATATATAAACATAATTACCAATATTGTTTTTAGGGAAAATAAAAACCTCTTTTTATAATATACCTTTCCTACAAAAAGTCTCATATTAGGGAATTTCATACGAAATTTTCCTTAATGAAATGGACTCAGAAATTTTCTTTTGTCTTTTTCTTTTTATTTTTTTCAAATGGAATTGGTCAACAATTTGCACATAATTATACTAAATTAATTAAATGAATAATTATGTAAAAAACCTATATGATTACACTTATTTGTAAAAAAATCTTAGAGGTTTTGTTTTTGACAAAAAAATTCCTATGGTTTTCGACCGTTAACAAAAAATAGATTTTTACCTAACACTGTCAAAAATTGAACACGTGTCAACTTTTATCTCTGCCACGTCATCAAACTTTCCCGGTCATGTCATCAATTTTTGACGGTATTAAGTCAAAATTTATTTTTTGTTAACGATTGGAAACCACAATGATTTTTTTACAAAAACCGAAATTTCTAGGATTTTTTTATAAACAAGTATAACCACAGGAGTGGTTTGCATAATTATCCCTTAATTAAATTAAGTCATCACTTTCACCCTGTTAAAATATTAAGTCATATTTTTAAAAAACAATCAGATTACCAAATTGATTTTAAGAATTTGTAAGATTGTTCGACTGGAAAAATAATTGGATCTTTCTTCGCAGTTTTATTATACTAAGGCTTATCGTATATATTTAGAGTACAATTGTTAATAAATATAATAAGATCATTTTTCATTTTTCATAGTCCATTAAACTATTTATCATTTTTTTCCCTCCTAATATATATGTATAATAAACATGCAATAAAAAAAATAAATAATAAACTTTTTCATGCTATCCATAACAACAATATTAATTAATAAAATGATTAAAGTACACCAATTATCAATCATGTTATGTGAGAATTTTCTATGGATGATTTGAGGTATCATTTTTGGGACTATAATTTGAGCTTTTTCAATTAGTGATGATTAAAGTAGAAACACAGAATCATATATGTTCATTATGATTTCGTGCACAATTGTGGCTTTCGTAAGCAAGAAACAAATTGACTATATTATTGTCTTCTATTTGAATATATATATATTATGCATTGATTAATTAATTAATTAGGTATTTTCATTCTATTGTAGTATATGGGAACTTCCCTCCAAATTATATGATGATTCCTTTGCTTCACGGAAAGAAATCCATGACAAATGCTTGAATATTTTCAGAATTTTAGTTAGTTTGTGGCTTGTAATTACCATCTAATTCCTGCTTTTACAAGTTTAATTAGTTACAGTGCACTTTATATATATATATATATATATATATATATATATATATATATATATATATATATATATATATATATATATATATATATATATATATATCTTTGATAAAAAGAAAAATAAGAATTGAATATTCCTGTCCAAATTCCTTGTGTTTCTTAACCAAATTCAAGTACCAATCTTGCATATTTGTCAACTACGCAATGCGGCAACGTTTTGAAGACACCGCACGTTGTCTCAAAATGTTTTTGACTTGCAAAATTACAAATTAAATAAATAACCGTGTTTGACTATTTGTTAATCTATGGGTTGATTTTTCATTTGTTAGACTTTATATGAAAGTTGCACTGCATTATTCACTTTTCATCATACCAATACATTCATGTTATGCCATATATTTTATGGTGTGAAGTTAATAATTTAAGATTTATATTTATATTTTAGAATCTAGAATTTATATATTTAGATCTACCACATGAACAATGAAGTGTGCCGACTACATTCTAAATTCTTTTTGGTAATGATAGAGCAACTTGAAATCGATAGCTCAAAATCAATTACTAACAAAAACAAAGAGAATAACAAATTTAATCGGATTGTTTTTTGGCAGTCCCACAAGGTGATTTTGGTTGGGTTCGCACTACCGCGGCGGACGCCTTTAAATCCAAATCCACGACCAGACTAATTACGGCTCGAAACATGTCAGGTCCATTTCTAGAGGTATTGCGTATGTAAGGGTTTAAAATTGAGACCTATTACTTAAACGATCCTAGCCTCTTTCAATAAGACTAACACTTTTTGGTAAATTTAATTATATTTTAAATCAAGATTAAAACAAAATATAGAAAAGAATTGAACGTGTATGAACAATAATCTTTTTAGCTTCCTAAAACAAGATGAATTCACATTACCCATCTACATTGGTATCACATAAAAACAAAGCAACCAAACAAATATGAAACCAATTATGGTTGACTAATATGTTTTTCATTTTGTCAAAATGCCAAAATATCAATGTTCCTGTACACACAAAAATTTGACCTTTTGACAAAATACCCAATTCCTAAATTCTAATCCATGGACATGTACTTTTCTCCAGTATATGAAAAGACTTCAAAATTTGACACATGGGCGTCATAATTTAAATATAAAAAGGAGATACTAAAATTCAACTTCTTTTTGGTGGTTCAACCCACTTTCTAATTCATCACTATTCACCCTCCCCACCCCTAACTATAAACCCACCAAATTTAATTTTTGGAAAAATCCACTTGCCTACAAATTATGGTATCCAAGTGGTATTTTATCTATCCAATCCGAAATCTAACCCTTATCCGTCCTCCCCATCCCTTGTGCCACCAAACCAACCCAAATATTCACTTGCACAAGTCATATTTGCTTACACTTTTGAACTCTACCTCTTACGTGTCCGCTTCTCATCTCTCCACATCATCCACTCCAAAGCTGTCAACTCCCACCAGAAATTTAACACGTTGTGTACTTCCGTTAAAAGGAATTGTCAAATTTGGAGAAATACTCAACTAACTCTAAATTAAATAAAATAAATTTTTTTACATTTTTTGAAAATTAAATCAATTCTAAATTAAAAATCCCACCTTATATATATAAGGAGTCGGCTACTAACAAACTCCAACAAAAACCAAATATTTCTTCTTCCTCTCTTCTTTCCTCCTTTACCAAAATGAACAGTTGGACCAGAGGCCGCACTTTAGGCCAGGGCTCTACGGCCACAGTTTCTCTTGCTACTTCTCTAAGCTCCGGTGAGGTTTTCGCCGTCAAGTGGGCTGCGCTTTCTCAATCGGAATTCTTACAAAGAGAGCAGAGGATTCTTTCTTCTATTGCCTCTCCTCATATAGTTAGCTACAGAGGATGCGAAATTACACAAGAGAACGGCGAAGTTTTCTACAATCTTTTCTTAGAGTACATCTCCGGCGGCACACTTACTGATTTCATTCAGTCTCATGGCGGGCGGCTCGAAGAATCGGTGATCGGATTCTACACTTGTCAAATTTTGGAAGCTCTTGATTACCTGCATTCTAATGGAGTGGTTCATTGTGATATAAAAGGTAGGAATATTTTAATTGGACAAAATGGAGCAAAACTTGCGGATTTTGGCTGTGCGAAGAGAATCGACGCGGCGGCGGCAATTGGCGGCACTCCTATGTTTATGGCGCCGGAGGTGGCTCGTGGGGAAGAACAGGGGTCTGCGAGTGATATATGGGCTTTGGGCTGCACAATTGTTGAAATGGCAACCGGTGGTTCACCGTGGGGTAATTATAACGATAACGCAGTTTGCACTCTTTACCGGATTGGATTCTCCGATGAGTTGCCGGAGTTTCCAAAATTTCTGTCCGACGAAGCGAAGGATTTCTTAGACAAGTGTTTAAAGAGGAATCCGAGAGAAAGATGGACGGCGAAACAGCTTTTGAATCACTCATTTTTGGGGAAATTGAAATCCCTAAATGGAAAACAAATTGAAGAATCAAAGTCAAATTCATATTCTCCTACAAGCATTCTTGAACAAGGATTTTGGAACTCAGTGGAGGATGATGATGAATCAGATAATTTCAACCGTCTGATACAATCAAGTACATCATCATCATCATCAGGAAGTGAAAGAATCAGAGGGTTGTGCTTAAGTTCAGGTGGGCCCAGTTGGGAATGGGATGAGAATTGGATTACAGTAAGGTGTAATTGGAGTCATGATTCAGTGAATGAAAGAAGTTGTGAGCAATTGGTGAATGACTTAGCTGACAGCAATATAATTAGGAGTAGGATTAGTGCTTGTAAATATGGGAAAGATAGTTTTCTTGTTAAAGATGAGTTGTTAATTCCGTATACCTCAATATTAACTTTACAATCATAAAATTAATCATCCTCTTTATTTATTTATATTAATTCTTTTTAAACAGAATGGACACTTTGGATTTCTTTTTGAATGCATAGGATAAGGATGATAAAGAGTAAAGAATTCAAAATGCCAAAAACCAATGAATCCTTTTGATAACTTGTGAAGGGAAAATGACCACATTTTGAATCTCTGAGGGTCAATTTTTTTATTATTCAATTATTTCATTACTAGTCAAAATTTGATCTTTTTGTTTCCTCGTAACTAGCATTAAATTCTAGCAACCGTCTACGTCTAAAAAATTGATAAAAAGGGTGCTAATTAAAATGGCCAATTTGCATAACAAAATCAGTAAAATCCTGTGTTTTTGGTGAGTTTGTTAATTAGGTGAGTGGAATTTTGGACCAAACTATGAAGAGGAGCAATGTGGCTAACTCCACCAATGCCCAATGGTGGAAGAAGAGGATATGTAGTTTAATTGTTTTGTTTGGTTTTGGCAGGTATTGGATGACAATCTGGCCACTTCTAATACCGTTTCCCTCTCTCTCTCTCTCTCTCTCTCTCTCTCTCTCCTCAGTAGGTAAAGTTCCAATTATTGATCATACTCACTTGCATATATACAAACTCTGCTATGAGAAAAGCTCATGTACTCCACGAAATGGACTACCCCAACCAATGACATCGTGACATGTCATAAATGATGTGTCCCAATGTTATTGGCCGGTAGTACTCCATTTTCGTTGTAGGCTAGAATTTTTCGTCTTTTATTAAATACCTTAACTAGCTTAAACTAGTTTGTAAGACCGATTTTTAGTATATCCCGAAAAAAAAAAATGTAAAAAGAGCCATCTAAATGGTATTTAATCAATCTTAAATCAAATAATAAAAAAAAAACAAAATAAGTCAACTTAGTAGCAAATTAATAGACCCCACATAATTTTTGTTCAAAATGTTTATTTTTAGCCATAAATAGATGTGTTAATCTCTACACAAGAATATGATTTATAGAGCCAATGATCTATCCACGATATATTTGATACGAATATTACTTTTATTATCCATATTTATATCTTATATAATTACATGAAATCTATAAATAACATAATATGAGATACGGAATCCAAACTGAACTCGAATCGTAAATTTAAGTCTTTTCCAAATATAATGGGTTGAAATTTCTTAGCAGGAATTTTCACTTTTTTTTTTATGTAAAATTTGATGAAGGATCCTAAAAGACAATTTCTTCTAGAAGTTATTTTTGGATAGAAAGTGAAAGTTCACCTTTGATTTTGCACATGATATAAATACCAATCTCTAATAAATCGTACTTCCATAAGTTTCTATAACATTCTTGGAAGTTAAGTCATGTAGAAGGCAAAATACACACACAAGAAAGAGGAAAATTCTAAAGCGTATATATATTGTCACTATACTATATATGAAAGAACGGAAAGTTCTGCGTGTAGAATTAATAGCCAATTGGCACGAAACTAGCGCACCACAAGATACTACGTCCATGTGGCAATATTTCCAAACAAGCAAAATTAATCAAATACTACATTCATGAGATCAACTATTTTTATAATTAAATTGTTCAAAGCAGCTGGATTCGTATTAATAAACTTTACTAGAAGAAATGATCATCAAATTTCAACAACTGCACGGTTGAGAACTTCTAGCTAGAACCTTCCAAAATTCATTTTCCCCTTATCTTAATTCCTAATTAACAGAAAAACGTTAGAATACTTTCGTAGCAAAAATATAGATGTTTGGACTATTTAGATTAATTTATCAATAAATGAATATTTTATTAATTTATAAAAATATTTTTATATTTATACATGTTTTTTTTTTATCAGATTAATTCAAAATCATTCACAAGTATTTAAAAATAATGAAAATAAAGCTTACAGATGAGAAAGTATTTAAGAAGTAATTTATGTACAACTACTAATGTTTTACTACATGTTTTTTTTTAAAAAAGTGACTTTTCTAGTTGTAGATTCGTTGAAAAATTATATACATATGAGGATAATATATTAAATTTGGTCTATGTTTTGCAAAACATTAAAGGTCAAATTGAATTTAGTTTACATGCAAAGAATAAACAATTAATTTTATATGCATATTTTAGCGAATAGGGAAAATTTAAAGTAGAAGTTGTCTAAAAAACACTTTAATTATATGATTAGTATGTAGAATTTGTGATACGATTAATGAATTATTATTAGGGAAATTGTCATTTATACCCTGTTTTTGAATTTACTTTTTGCCTATACCTTTCCCTATTCTCTTAAATACGTTTTTCTCAAATTCTATTTCTTTTAATACGGTTTTTTCTTTTTTAAAAAATTAATTACGTTGTCTGGTCTTAGTTCTCGTATTCTTCACTCTGCCCTCCTCCATCTACGCTGATTCTGTTCGGATGTTTCTTTTTCCTATCAATCGCGCTTCCCCTGCCCCACCGCCGACGGCAACCATCGTTTTCATGTCGGTGAACGCTATCTCCTTCTTTTCCTCAGGTTTTTCTCCTCTCTTTCTCTGAAAGTTTTATGTTTTGGTTATACTCTAATTTGGGTTCCTTGAGGATTACAGCAGAAGCATGGTTCATTTCCTTGCTGTGGTAGAGGCATTTCATTTATGACTCAGGTTTAGCAATCTTTGCCCACTTCAACTTCCCATTCTCAAGGTCTGTTATGTGTTTGATGAAATGCCTGTTAGTTCTCTGTTATAAACATCTGCCATTTAGTTTATTAAACTATGATTTCTAATATCCTTCATTTGCAATTTGGTCCTGAAATTAAGGGAAGATACTCTCTGCAATAAAATTTACTTTAAATACAATATGTGCTATACATACAATATACACTTTAAAAGGCCAAACAGGTAATACACTTAGCTTTCATTACATTATTTTGCTAACAAAGCAGTCATGTGATGGCAACGTGTTAACTGATGTTAGTATATTAATTTGCCTAAGTACTTCTGAGACAAAAACTGTGGGCTTACTTGGCTTTGTCGGGTGGAACATCTCTCAACCATTCCAGATCAATGCTTCCATGTTCTCTAACTAGCCGATTTAGGAAATCCTGCAGAAGTTTACTGCTTAATGCCAACCAAGCTGAGCTGTATGATTTCTAATATCCTTCATTTGCAATTTGGTTCTGAAATTAAGGTTAAGTTGAATGGCATTTGATGAATGCTTAATTTATGAGGACTTATTAATTAATTAATTAATTAATTATATTCTCAAGGGGAAATTCCTTTTTCAATTATTCGTTAAAGAGGTGGTAGAAACTGTCTGCCAAGTGCTAGATTAATTGTTTAATAATAATATTGACTTGTATTGCTGGAATTAAGATCGGTTAAAAAGACCAAAGATAGCAAAAAATTGCTTTGGAATGTTTGTTGGACAAAGTGATATGTTATCAAGAACATCACAAGTAACAGAGAAGAACTCATACTTGTTGCCTGCAAAAGAAATCATTTTTCAAGAATATTGGAGTTCAGCTTGATTGCTATATATGACATAATCTAAGTTCGAATGGAATACGTGTAGTGTAATTGGCCATTAAAATTTTTTGCAATACAGATCATTTCATGCTTTTGCAAAGTACAATCATTTGAGTGCACTTCTCTAGCTATTAGAAGGAACTAATGTTCATCATTTAATATTGTCAGCTTGCTGAATTATTAATAATGAATTTTCACACTATTGAATCCAATGATCCCATATCTGCATCTATGTGTGTTTTTCGTAGCTTTTAGTTACAGAAGAGTATAAATTTTAAGCAATTGTGATTTCAGGAATTCTTTGTTCTTGACTATTTATTGCAATTCCTTCCACACGACACAGATGAAATGTAATTAATGTAAGACTAGTGGAAGTATTTTGACATGGGAACTTTGAAACTGGATTGATAATGTAGCGTTGTTACTGGGAATTGCTTGATTGATATGTATGGGAAATGTCCTTCTGTTGAGGAGGCAATATGCGTTTTTCATGAAATTAACAATAAAGACATAATTTCTTGGAATTCAGTTATAGCAGCAAGTGCTAGAAGTGGAAGAATTGAATTGTCGTTAGGCAAGGACGGATTACCGTTGGTGCAATGGCTTACATTCCTCCACACAAGCGGCATTCACTTGACAAGGGGAAGCCATCACCATGTGGAATTGTGGAATTAATTAGTTGAGCTGCAGTAGATGTTATGTTTTTCTATGTACACAGTTCTATGCACTTACAGATGCATGTCAATTGTTGTATGTTTGTTGTTCAAGTGGTATTAGTTTCATTTTCTTTTCTCTTGTAGTCATCAAAGTCCGATGATTTTGGCTTGAGCTGTAATTTTGCAACATTAGTATTATCTTATAATTTAGATTAGGTCCTTTTGTTCCTAATGTATTTATACACTTCTTATATACTATTATACATTGTTATACACTTTTTATACAATGTTATATGTTTATACACTTATTATACATTGTTATATACTGCTTGTACATTATTATACACTGTTTATACACTTCTTATACACTACTTATACACTTCTTATACATTGTTATACACTGTTATACACTTCTTATACACTGCTTATACATTGTTATACACTGTATACACTTCTTATACACTGCTTATACACCATTTATACAGTTATTATACAATGCTTATACATTTTTTATACACTGCTTATACATTGTTTATACACTACTTTTACACTGTTATATGTTTATACACTTATTATACATTGCTATACACTACTTATACATTATTATACACTGTTTATACACTTCTTATACACTACTTATACACTTCTTATACATTGTTATACACTGTTTATACACTGCTTATACATTGTTTATACACTACTTATATATTGTTATACATTATACACTTCTTATACAATGTTATATGTTTATACACTTATTATACATTATTTATACACTCTTTATACACTCTTTATACATTGTTTATACATTGTTTATATATTATTTATACACTGTTATACGTTGTTTATACATTATTTATACACTATTTATACATTGTTATACACTCTTTATACACTGTTTATACATTATTTATACATTATTTATACATTGTTTATACACTGTTTATACACTGTTATAGATTTTTTATACATTATTTATACATTGTTTATACATTATACACTGTTTATACATTTATTATACATTATTTATACATTATTTATACACTGTTTATACACTGTTATAGATTTTTTATATATTATTTATACATTGTTTATACATTATACACTATTTATACATTGTTTATATATTATTTATAATCTGTTATACATTGTAATACACTGTTTATACACTGTTATAGATTTTTTATACATTATTTATACATTGTTTATACATTATACACTGTTTATACATTTATTATACATTATTTATACATTGTTTATACACTGTTTATACACTGTTATAGATTTTTTATACATTATTTATACATTGTTTATACATTATACACAGTTTATACATTGTTTATACATTATTTATAATCTGTTATACATTGTTATACACTGTTTATACACCGTTATAGATTTTTTATACATTATTTATACATTTTTTATACATTATACACTGTTTATACATTTATTATACATTATTTATACATTGTTTATACACTGTTTATACACTGTTATAGATTTTTTATACATTATTTATACATTGTTTATACATTATACACTGTTTATACATTGTTTATACATTGTTTATAATCTGTTATACATTGTTATACACTGTTTATACACTTCTTATACATTGTTATACATTATTATACACTTCTTATTTATTATTATACATTGTTTATACACTGTTTATACACTGTTTATATATTGTTTATACACTGTTTATACACTCTTTATACATTGTTATACACTGTTTATACACTTGTTATACATTGTTATACCTTCTTATATATTATTATACATTGGTTATACATTGTTATACAATGTTTATACACTTAGTATACATTGTTATACTTTCTTTATACACTGCTTATACATTATTATACACTATTTATATATTAAGATACACTATTACATTGATTATACCTTAATTATACCTTAAGATACACTATTCTAGTGATTATACCTTAGTTATTCCTTATTTATACCCTATTTATACCCTAAGATACATTATTATATTGATTATACGTTACTTATACATTAATTATACCTTAAGATACGCTATTACAGTGATTATACCTTTTTTTATACCTTAATTATACCTTAAGATACACTATTACAGTAATTATAACTTAGTTATACCGTAATTGTACCTTAAGATATACTATTACAGTAATTATACATTATTACATTGATTATACATTAGTTATACCTTAATTATACATTAAGATACACTATTACAGTGTTTATACCTTAGATATACTTTAATTATACCTTAGTTATAGATTAAGATACACAATTACAGTGATTATACTTTAATTATACCTTAGTTATACCTTAATAAACAAAGGCATAATTAGTTATACTTTAGTGAAAAAAATATGTCGGAAAAAGTATATACATATGGACTTTGTTTCGAAGATAAAAAAAAATAAAAAAAACTTTCTAAAGTCGGATGACAAAAAAATAAACGGATTGAGAGATAAATATAAAATTAGATTTAAAATTATAAAAAAGGAGAGAGAAACGTGGACAAATTAGAGGATGTATTTTGGAGATTATGATTTTTTACTTTTGTTGTTTTTTGGGCAAAATTCACGTAAAACAGGAGTAAGTTTTTTAGGTATTTTTGAAATTTTGGAAAGTTTTTTATGTATTTATGTAAACTTTTGATTTGTATGTAAAAAAGTTATATAGTGTCAAAAGGTAAGTATTTATGTAAAAACCCCTTATTATTATTATATATTTTCAATGGGCTTTGAGAAATATTTAAAAATTATTGTCTTATACATTTAGCGAGAAAATTATTATTTTAGCTGAGATTATTAATTTATCAAAAATTCATTTATCAAGGTTTTATTAAAATTTGTTTTCTTATACAAATACGTTTTCATAGATCTAGCATTTTCAATTCTATTTTGTTATAGAATACATATAAGAGCAATGGTAATTAAAACAAGAACAAAATTTTAAGGGGATTTGTTTAGGGGTGAGCTAACCCGGACCTAATCGAAATAATCGATCATCCTATTAAAGTTTCAGTTTTTCTGTTCAATTTTCGGTTGTATAATTGTTTCAACTAGTTTCAAAATGTTTTCTTGGTGGTTCTTAAGCAAGAAAAAGGATTGATTTAGAGTGTAGTGTGGGCATTATGGTTTGAGCATAACATGATTTGGCATGGACTAGTGTATGGTTTTTATTTTTAGAAATTAACGGTTACGGTTTAGGTTTAGGTTTTTACACCAAAAGTCCATGTGGGCTCGCGGTTAACCGACTTTTTACAGATATTTTTCTTAAAAAATTATGTAATTATATATATATATATATATATATATATATATATATATATATATATATATATATATATATATATATATATATATATATATAAAATAAGTGAAACATTTGGGCCTTGATGTTATTTTACTTCATTACAATACAACACCAAGTAATCTCGGTCACTCCCTTCCAATCCTATCTCCTGTCAATTCTTAATTTCACACTCACTGAAAAATGAACAGCGAAGAACATTTCATTAATTAATGTTTGATCTTGTATAACAATTTACATGTTTGGGAACTCTTTTTATTAATGTTTTAATTATTGGTTAAAATGTTATTTTAATTAATAATTAAGACTATAGTTTGTAATTTTATATTTTTATTTGACATTTGAGATTTATGGTCTATTTATTTGAGATTTCAAATATTATAAATTTAGCAAAATCATAATATCTATTTCATAAATGGTTAACCGTAAAGAAATGGTTAACGGACCGAAATTAATGATTAACCGACTAATGGTTAACCGAATTTAATGGACAGTGTATGGTAAGTAAATTAAAAAAACCGTTCAAAGGGTTAACCGCTTGTCAAAGTCCATATGGGCCGGTTAACCGACCGTGTGCACCCTTACAAAATCTATTGGAAAAGGAAGAAAACATCTTCTTAGCTTTTTTAAGGGATTTTAAGCTATTTTAACATAGAAAACAATAAAGTACAACTAAGAAACTAGCAGATTTGATATATCTATTATCAAGTGTTTTAGGATCATCAATGAGACGAGTTTGGATGTTGGCAAACTTGTAGAGATGGTGTTTACTAGGACGATGGCTTTGCCGCTATGGTTGTTACTGGTTTTGTTGTAAGAACTGGCAACAATACTGCAGGTTAGGTTCCTCTTAGTCATAGCTCTTCAAGCTCAGTGTTGATGCCTCGGTAGGCCCAAAATTTTCTCAGTGTACTACTTGTTTTGTTGTATGAGATAGTGGTGGTGCAATGTTTCTATTTCGCAATGCTTCAATTGGTGGTTGCATGTTAGTCCTGCATGTGGATCTTGCTAGTTTATCGGAAGGATTGAAGATAGTTTGGCAAGCGGGTTTTCACAATTCGGTTGTGGCCTTGGATAGGGGTGGCAAAGCGACATTTGATCCGGCGACACGACACGAACACATCATGATTTTTCGAGTTTGGGTTTAGATTAATAGATAATGGGCCATTTTTAGGTCAACCCGGATATGACACATTAAATTTCAGGTTGTGTTTCGGGTCAACATGACAACCCGAAACTGACCCAAAAATTAATTACAATTTTGCCCTTATAAGATTTTAGGGATTTGAGAGTTCACAAATATATAAAATCTAATTTTCTGCTTTCACGCCTCTCCTCTCCTGCCTCTTCTTCTCTCTGTCTCTTTAAGATTTCATGCCTCTCTTCTCCTTCGTAGCCTTTCTTGGTCCTTTCTCCACCATTTCCTTCGTAACAGTAAGATTTTAGTGAAATTCAAACAGGTAAAGTTCTTACCCTTTCTTTTGTTATATGATATCATGGATGTATTTTTTTTAAGTTGATCTTGCAAATTTTGATATACATGTGGATTTCATTTCCTTTAACTTTTGCTATTTCCTGTTGAAATTAAAAATTTATGTGGTTTTCATTTCTTAATGCCTACAAATGTTCAATTTGTTTTGGTTGACTTAGAAGTTTGATCTGCCTTTGGCATTTCTGATATATAGTTGTTTAGATTGCTTTGCTACAGGTTGAAGAAAAACATAGAAATATTTTCAGTCACATAGCAGTATTTATTATGCTAATAAATTAGATAAATGCATTTAAATTATAACTAGAGAAATGTGTCAAATATATACAAGTTAAGTTTGAATTTGCATACAACTCGGTCTTATATACACTGCAACTATAATATATTTTAGGCAAAATAGTCATTTATTCTATTATTATGTAGTTCAATTATGTTTGTATTCAATTGGTTATGCTTACAATTATCATTTACAATTTTACATCACTATATATTTTGTTTCACTATTGTAAATGATATTTTCTTTTGTATTTATCAACAGAAATGGATGAAAATGATTGTTATTATGGGTGATAATATTAAAATCATTGACATGCTTGAGATGAAAGACGATGCAAAGTCTATAAAAGAACCGAAATAGAAAGGAAAATGCAAAAGTAAGCTGATTTCTCCAATTTGGAAAGAGTTTGACATGTTACCTCTTGGAGGTGATTATATCCAAAAATGCAAATGCAAGAGGTGTGGACACACTTATATCGCAGAAAGCAAGCACAAAACAAGCAATTTAATTTGCCACTTTCTAGCTTGTTCAAGGAGGGACACTTGTGATGTAGGTTAAATGATTATATCCTGACATACTAGCTCTTTGTCATTAGGTGGTGCTGCATTTGATATTGACAAGTTTAGGGAGCTTTGATCATGGCTGTTATTAAGCATAATCTTCCTTTCCAATTTGTTGAATGGGATGGTATTAGGAGTGCATTTCAACATTGTCGTGAAGATTTGATTCTAGTGAGTAGGAATACTCGAAAGGCTGATTATCTTAAGATGCATAATAAGGAGAAAACTAAGATTAGAACAATGCTATATGAAACACATGGTAGGATTAGTTTGACATCTGATTGTTCGAGTTCCTTAACTACTAATGGCTATATTTCTTTGACTACTCACTTTATTGATAAAGATTGGAAATTGCAAAAAAGAATTTGATAAGTGCATTTTATATACTTGTATTGCCTTAGCTTTTAAGCTTTAATTGAGTTATTTTACTTCATTTAAGGCGTATTTTACTTTCTTTGTGCAATTCTCCATGTTAAGGACTTAAAGAGGAAAAAGGAGCTAAAAGTGCATGAAAAAGGAACAAAATTAGCTTGGATCAATCTAGAAGCAGTCTTAAGGCATGACCATGCCTTAGGGGGTGCTGATTTTGAAGATTTGGAGCTGAAATTGTTATTTGGGCCAGCTTTATTGGTGGGTCTAATTTGAGCTGCGGGTTTAACTTTGGAGGAAGGAGTCAAGTACTTCTTATTAGGGTTTTCCTTATTTTTGTACCTTTCCTATTCCTAATAGGATGGATTGAACTTTTTTTTTTTCAGAGAATTAGTTTGTTTTTATCTCTCCTTTTTAGTTTTAGTTTTGAGGATATTATTTTTAGTCTTGGTTTTTACGTTTTGGGACAAAGTTACATTTTTATTATTTTCTTCTCTTTCTCTTGGCGTTGGAATGTTTTTTGGAAGACATGAACAAAGGGAAGCCATAATTGAGAGGCTAGGGTTTGGAACGTTTCATTCCATCTACATCAACGATTCGTACAATTCTCCGTTGATCATCTCGACTCTTTAGTTTCTTCTGAACTTCCTCTTTATTATGTTTTCTTTAATTTTCTTGGTTGTAGTTAGTTTAGTCATGAACTAAATCCACCATAGCTAAGGCTATAATGGATCTTAGCATAAATTTGATGTAATTACTTTTTAGTTTAATATAATTTAACTCGTATTATTTTCCATTGATTGTGTTGTGTATGCTTAATGCCTTGAATGCTTAACCATCAATTTCAATTCCTCTAGTTAATTTACAATTGACCAAGGACCAAATTAACGAAATCACATAACACAATGATTGCATGACCATTGCTTTTGTGGCTCACTAGTTTATGTTAACTTAATGCTTTCTTGCTTAATTGCATAGAACTGAGAGGTTTAAGTGCTTAGGTTAATTGATAGTCCTAACCAGTATTGATTATTTATGGAATTCGCCATCTTTGGAATTTAATCGAGTTAGTTGTATGACTTAATGAATTACTAGAATGTTTGTTAGGTGAAACTGGACGCCGTAGTTAGCCCTCCCATTATTTCTCATTTCTATTTTATTTCATTCTAAGTGTCAATTATTTCATTTAATTTGTTCTTAGCAGTATATTTATTTTATAAACAAACTCAAAGATATAATAATCTCCGCCCAGATTAATAGACACCTAATTGCATTTAGGTTTGCATGCTTAGTTCTTGAAGGATCGATACTTTACTTATCTTATATTACTTGATCGACAGAGTGCACTTGCTCTAGATTGTGTGTATTTATTGACACATCAAGTTTTTGGCGCTGTTGCCGGGGACTAGTTTATGCAATATTAGATTAAATGGTTTTTGTTGATCTAGGTTTTTCTTTTACTTTTTTTTATTGGTTGTGCATGCTGAGAAAAAGTAGTGGTATTATTCCTTTACCTATTGACCCTAAAATTGAGAAAACTTGTCGCAGGAATCGAAAGCAGAGAAGCAAGGAATGAAGACAAGCCATGGAGATAAAGGAGCAAAGATAAATTTGGTTAGCTGAGGAAAGAAGGCATTAGAATGACCACCCGATCATGGAACTTTTGGCTCCATATAGACATCAGAACAATTCAAGCATCATTGCTCCGCCGATAAATGCGACAAGTTTTGAAATTAAGAATGGGCTACTGCAATTGATCAAACATTATGGTCAATTTGAGGGAGGGCTTGATGGAAATCCAAATGATCACCTAGATAAATTTCTGATGCATGCCGACACTTTTAGACATGAAGGTGTCTCAGTTGATTCTATTTAGATAAAGCTCTTCCCATTTTCTCTGAAGGGTAGAGCTCTAGATTGGTTGAAATCTCAAGAGCCGGATCAATTACAACTTGGGATGAGATGGAGAAAGAGTTCCTATCATATTACTTCCCACCATCCAAGACAACAATATTAAGGAATGAGATCACCTCCTTTAGACAATTCAACTTTGAAACCTGATTCATAGCTTGGGAGAGGTTCCAGAAGCTATTATGGAATTTTCCTCATTATGACCTTCCTAAATGGCAACAAATGAGCACTTTTATAATGGTTTGATCCCTACCAACTGTGCCACCATTGATTCGGCTGCGGGTGGTAACATCTTTAAGAAGACACAAGAGGAAGCTTATGAGCTAGTGAATGAGTTAACTAAGAAGAATGCTCAGTGGTAAGCTAAGAAGCCAAGTGGGAGGAGGCAAAATGCTTTTGCCACAGAAACAAGTCCAAGTGATCCAGTTGTAGCTGAGCTAAGTTGTAAAATGGACTTGATGATGGCCCATTGTAAGCGCTGGAATTTTCCATCTTAAAAAAATCGCTGGAGCCACACGACTGTAGTATACAGTCGTGTGACTGTAGTTTAAAAATTACAGTCGTACGACTGTATGATCGGAGTAGGTGCAGAACACCATGCCCATGACATAAGAAAGAAGAGGGGAAAGATTGAGCAATTAATGCCCAGATTTGGTGAAGAAAGGCCAGGAATTCAGAGATAAAAAAAGAGGAAATCAGAGATAAAAAAGAGGAAAAAGAGAGAAGAGGGGATTGGCTTTTGGATTCTGAAATCTTAGAGAGAAAGGAGGGAAAGAGACAAGGAAAAGAGACACAAAACCTCAAGTTTCTTTTCCTCTTCTATTTCTTTTAATTCTCAAAATTAAGTTTAAAATCTGATAGAAACCCATAGGTTAACAATCTAACTCCCTAAACAAACTCAATCTCGGACTAAAAAAATCATTAGAATCCCTAACATTTGAAGATTTTTGGACCAAACTTCAAACCTTGACTCAAGAGGAGAAAAGAGCAAATTTGAGTGGATTAGAGCGATGCCAGGGGGTCAATCTTACAATGGAGAAGTGCCTAAGAGGTAAATACTCTTTATCCCCTCTTTTTTTCATGCTTTCTGGGTGATTGGTGTGTTTTTGTGCATCTTTGCTTTATTTCTGCGTTTTCTGTTTCTGGAAATCAAGAATAGTCGTGCGACTGTTCTTGGTTTCCAGCTGCTTCCTTCCAGTTTTATTTCAAATAATTTTGGCAAAATGCTGAGTTTGAATGGTTTACAGTCGCACGACCGTAGTTACAGTCGTACGACTGTAATGGCCGTTCAGAATCAGAATTTCCATTTTAATCCATAAAAATTCAGAAAATCAGAAAATCACCAAAAATTAATTTTGTTGTGTGCATCCATGACCATAGATTCAATTTTCGGTAAAATTGCATTTAGAGCAATACAACGACGGAGACCCGATTCTTCCAAAAACCGACCCACCTCACATGTAAAAAATGCATGTAAACCGGTAAAATTGTTTTCAAAATGATTTTCTCACAAAACTAAAGATACAGGGGCGTTTCAAAATGTTTTTCAAGTTTAATCGGGCTGGCTAGCAGAGCCGACCCGGTTATCCTCCTAAATGTATGCCTCCAATTCTTAATTTCCCAATTCTGTCATGTTTAAGTCCTATTTGTGGCGTGCCGTATATTGTGCTAACCTTCTATTTTATAGCTTTTTATTTTTATTTTTGATGTATTTAATAGAATTACTCGTGTATTTTAGGCGATTGTAATTTTTAGATAAATCGTGTATTTTAGGCAGTTGTAAAAGTGAGGTCGAGAATTTTATTTTTGATTCAATTGGGTTGTAAGCCACTTAAATCTTTACTGTTTTACTTTTTATTCCTTGTGTATGCGAGATGTATGTTTAAACTTAATGCAATAAAATTGACTTTAGGATTTGAAATATCTTCAAAGAACATTGACCAATATTTATTCTAATTAGATACGAAATAAGGGACTTGTCCGGACCTAGATCTCTAGATAGTGTAGCAGCTGTTCGTTCGGTTCAACTACATTATAAATTTCCCGGTTGAGCTGAGCCGGGTGGCGACTCCTACAATATTCATCGAGACATAGGTCTCGGTTCTTTTATGAATTAATTCTACTTTTTCCAAAACGTGAATTTCCATTATAAAAACCCCACGCGAGGGAGGGGTCCTCCCGAAATCGAGGCGCCCCTTCCCAGAGGGAGTCTGCATTCCGTCGAAAACGTCATCCGCTCACACCTATTTAAGCTTAAAGCAACCTACACAAGTCCTGGTGTGTGGAAATATTGGAGGAGACCATCAAAGTCATGATTGCCAACTGGGAAACCCTTTTGAGGAAGACACTGTCAATGTGCATTATATGGGGACTAACCAAAGCAGATTCCAGAATAACCCCTACAGCAACACATATAATCCAGGATGGAGGAATCATCCTAACTTTTCTTATGCAAATAAACAAAACATGTTGAGACCTCCTCCCGAGTGCAATGGAAATGAATAGAGAACTCAGCACCAACAACAAGCACCACAGGCTCCAAGACAGAATCCTCCTCTTATTGATCCAATTTTATCCATTCTAAAGGCCATTCAAACTCGCCTTGCAAATAACGAGGCGTATTACAGAGATTTATGTACCTAAGTAGCCCAACTAAACTAGGATACTGTAGAAAAAGCTACTAATACTCGCTTGAGTAATACTGAGCCGAACCCTAGGGAGCAACTTAAGCTATTATTTCACGTAGTGGAAAGGAAGTGGAAACTCGACCTGATGAGAAGTCGACCCCACCACTATAAATAGGTAAAGAAGCAGAAGAGGTAAGTGTTTCTAACACGAATATTAATACTTTTATTCTTACTAAATTATTCATTGATCTAATCGTTAAGCCTTATGTTCCAAAAGTACCTTTTCCTCAAAGGTTAGAAAGGAGAAACAAGATCAACAATTTTCGAATTTCTTTAAGATTTTTAAGAAATTGCATAATAACTTCCCTTTTGCAGAAGCTTTAGAAAAAATGCCTATTTATGCAAAATTCTTAAAGGATATTTTTTCTAAGGAAAGGAAGATAGAAGATAATGAAACGGTTGCCATGATTAAAGGGTGTTCCACCATTATCCTTAATAAGCTTCCCCAAAAGCTAAAGGACCTAGGGAGTTTTTCTATCCCTTCTACTATTGGTAACTGTACATTTAATAAGGCATTGTGTGATTTGGATGCCAGTATTAATTTAATGCCCTTGTCTGTTTTCATGAAGCTGGGGTTGGGCAATTTAAAGCCAACCAACATGACTTTGCAAGTAGTTGATAGATCATTTACCCAACCTAAGGGGTAGTGGAAGATGTGTTAGTGCAGGTGGATAAGTTCATCTTTCCAGCCGATTTTGTGGTTATTGATATGGCGAAAGATGATATGGTCTCATCCTCTTGGGTAGGCCTTTTCTTACAACTAGGAAAACATTGATTGATGTTCAGCAAGGAAAGTTAATTCTTCAGTTGGAGGATGAGGAAGCGGTTTTCAATGTTTGTGATTTGCTTAAATACCCTTCTAGTGATCATGAGAATGTAAATTTTCTTGAATCTACTGATGACTGTGTTGAAGGTCATTTTTAAGCGATGCATTTATTTGACCCACTGAGGAAGGCTATGATAAGCCTGTTGTGCCAAGTCAGATGATGAGGGGGGGCTGGTCATCCAAGAAGCATAAGAAATTCTGGATTCCTTCAGTAAAAATGTGAACACTGGTTTTCCTAACCTCTGTGATGAGAGTCCTATGTTACCTGTTAAGCAGACGAACGCGAATTGGACTTGAGAATGAGCGGGATGTCACCTGAAAATGTTTCAAATGCCCCAAAAACTGAACATTCTTCGATTTGAAACCCCAAGATAGGTCCTTCGAGTGAGTAGAGGGCTTAAAGGCGAGTGTGGTATTTAGGAGAATCTATCTGTAGTTTTACAACTACAGTCGCACGGCTGTAATTCCAGAGCCGTACGACTGTAATACTATAACGGCATGGCTCTAGTAAGCGGTCAGATTGTCTCCCAAATAATAGGAATAAAGCCTTGATAGAGCAAAAATCCCAGAATTGAGGGGACTTTAGCCGGGATTTTAGTGGTCTTAAAGAGGAGAATAGACAAAAAAGAAGGGAGGAACTCATTCTAAAGAAAAAATCAAGAGAGAATTCACAAAAAAGGGGGAACAAAAACTAAAAGGAAACCAAAAAGAAAAAAAGAAACCAGAACCAAACATAAAAAAGACACTGCAAACACTAAGAGTGGGGATTTCCAGCCAGATTCTCACTCATTCGGGATCGTTTTTGGGTCGTTCGGATCAATTTGGGACATATACTTAAGGATTTCGGTGTGTTCGTGAGGTTCTAAACACATTCTAACTTGTCAATCCAATTCCAGTAGTCAAACACGCTAGAACATCAACAAGGTAAACTCTAAGAGGCCTTAAACTTGTATTTGTTTGATTTGTGCTGTGATTTTTCTGTGTTTTGCAAATTTCCGGAAACTGGCTGCTCGATTACAGCCATGCGGCTCTAATTAAAGCTGAGCAGCTGTAATCGCTTAGAACAGAGCTGAGCGGCTGTAGTACAATAGCTGCACGGCTATGTTCTTCAGGGCAGAAACCCAAAAAGCCCTAAAATTGACCGAAAGTAGTCAGATTTCCATTTTGTTTGTTCTGCCATGAACTATTTCGGTCCCAATCACATCCGTCACATTCTGATTTTTTTTGGTTCTCGGTTTTCAAATGACATTGATGTGAGATTTTTGGATTCTTTGGTTTCGATTTTTGAGTTTTGGGGTTGTTTAATCCAAACCGGATCCATTGTCCAGCATTAGCAGACCCCCAGGTTCCTCAAAACTCCTAGAAATCATTGAAAATGGCCAAAACAGTGTTTAAAAGCAAAGAAAAACTAATTCCGGGTTCTAGGTACTACAATCGCACGACTGTAGTGCTACAGCTGCGCAGTTGTAGTGTCTAGAATAAGGTAGAATCATGGGATGATCACACGGACATCGTCACGTGATGCTGTTATGAGCATGGGTTTTTCCTAACCTCTATGATGAGAATTCTGGTTTTACCTTTTGAGTAGACGGATACGAATCAGACTTGAAAACGACCGGAATGTCGCCCGGAGTATCTCAAACATCCTAAAAACCGAGCTATCCACGATCCGAAACCCCGAGAAGGTCCCCAAAATGATTTTTACGGTTTAGGGTGAGCGTCGGATTTTAACGAATATCGGCCCGGCTCTTGCTAGAACCGTACGGTTGTAGTTTTTAAACTACAGCTGTACGGCTGTAGTTTAGAGCCATACGGCTCTAGCATAACTAGAGCCACATGGCTCTAGTGGGTTTAACCAAGTTGCTCTGTAAGGCATAGTAACTTGGCTGAACAGAAGTGATTAAGGCCAAAATAAGCATAAAGGCAGGCAGCTCATTAATTGTAGGATATGATTATGAGTCAGGGTATAAAAAGAAAAAAAAACCATAGAAGGAGAGGGACTCTTTTTGGGGAGGTCTCGAAAAGAAAGAGAAAAAAAAAACCAGAGAGGATGGGAGAAAGAAAAAGAGAAAAAGAGAGAAGGAAAAACCGTAGCATAACCATCCACCAAAACCAACAACTCAACACCCAAATTAATCCCTAAACATCAATAGGGAGTTTCTCAACCCTTATACGTTTATTCTAGATCGTTTCAGTTTGGTTTCGGATCGTTTCGGACATTTTGAGTTTTTGGCCGGTTGAGCATTCCAGGCAAATTTCAAGTAGTTAATCCGTTCTTGGACGTCAATCACATCAAAACAATACCAAGGCAAACTTTGAGAGGCCTTAAACCTACGTGCATTGCTTTTTCTTTGTATTTTTCTTATTTTTGCAAGTTTTCTAGAAAAAGGCTACCCAAACACAGCCGCACAGCTGTATTTGTCGTAAGGAGAGCTGCACGGTTGTGTTCTTTAGGGGTAGATCCTCGAAACTGTCCCCGATCGGCTGAAAATAGCCCGTTTTCCATTTTATGCATTCTGTTGTGATATATTTCGGCCTAAACATATTCGTAAGTTATTTAGCTTCGGTTTTTGGATTTGTGTACATACAGATATTAGGGTTTTTGGTTTTTCTCGGGTTTTATTTTCTGAATTCCGGGGATGTTCGATCCAAACCGGATCCGTAGTGTAGCATTAGTGAACCCCCGAATCTATAAAATTCCCGAGAAACATAAAAAATGAGCAAAACAATATTTTCAAAAATGAGAAAACCCATTTTTCGGGTTCTGGAAGTTATAGCTGCATGGCTATAATTTAGAGACGCACGGCTGTAGTTTCCAGAAGAGACAGAATCACGAAATGGCCCATACGGACGACGTCACGCGATGCTGTTTTTGAATTCAAACTGTTTTTGGTGTGTTTACTGCTTTCTGGACTCTAGATGTTTGTGGAAATTAGGAAAATCCACATGAATGGAACCCCGAGTTCTGGCATAACAGACCCGTTAAATGTGGAAATTTGCATGAAACCGAGCCAAATGGTTTTCAAAAATTGTTTTCTAGCACAAAAATCTACAGGGCGTTTCAAAAACGTTTTCCAGGTCTAACCGGTCCGACCGGTCGGGTCGACCCGGTTACCCCCTAAGTGCATGCCCCCGTTCCTAAAAATCCTAATTCTGTCCTGCTGTGAGTCCTATCTGTGTTTATAATATAAATTATGCTAACCGCCTGTCTTGCAGCATTTATTTTCCTTTTTATTATTTTTAATGTAATTAATAGCTTAATTCGTGTATTTTAAGCGTTTGTAAATTTTTAAATCATGGTGTACTCTAGGCACTTGTAATGTGAGGATGAGAGTTTTCCTTTTTAATTGATTTGGTTGTATAAGCGGCCTCTATTATTCTTTTGTATATTTTGGATGTATGATTTACTTTTTTGTAATTTATTTCTGTCATTTGCTTGAGCATGGGTTGATAAAATAAACTTAATTGGGTAGGGAAAAGATAATAAATTGAATAAATATGATAATATAAATTATAAACTGAATACAAGCTCGAGGTTAAGTAGGTAAGTTGCCCGAACCATAAATCTCTGGATTAGGTACGGCAGTCTACACTTTGTAGGGAGTTGTACCGGAATTTCCCGGATGAGCTGATCCGGGTGGCGACTCTATCACTGATCTTGAAATTTAGGTTTCGAGGTCTTTAAGTAATAAAACGGGAAAATGTTTTCTACAAAACGAACTTCAAAACGAATAAACGGTTTCCCCTAAAGCAAGATAAACAAAACCCGTTTCCCAAAACATCACAGAAACCCGTTTTTGAAAATCCCTCGTTCGCTCCGCAGGTCGTCCGCTCACAGCTGTCTTAAGAATCAAATTATGTTTGGCGTGTTTATTGCTTTTAGTCCTTAGATGGATGTTCGGAATTAGGAGCCCCCAAGAACAGAACCCCGAGTTCTGGGATCACCGACCCACTAAGTGGAGAAATTTTCATGTAATTGAGCCAAATAGTTTTCCCAAAATGATTTCAAGCACGAAACCTACAGGGCGTTTCAAAAATGGTTTTCTAGGTCTAACAGAGTAAGTCGCACAGACTTCTCGGTTATCCCCTAAATGCATGTTCCCGCTTTCGAAAATCCCTATTCTATCCTATATGAGTCCTACATGTATTTATAATATAATTATGCTAACCAATCTGTCTTGCAGCTTTTATTTTTCTTTATTTTTATTTTTGATGTATTTTATAGATTGATCGTGTATTCTAAGCGATTGTAATTTTTTAGATCTTTGTGTATCTAGGCGATTGCATTGGTGAGGATGAGATTTTTCTTTTTCATTCTATTTGGTTGTATAATTTAGCCTCTATTTTTACTTTCTTGCACTTTATTCTTCTGCATTTCATTTTTCCTGTAATTATCTTTGTCATTCGTATGAGCATTGGCTAATAAAAATTAAAAGATAAGAATGGGTAGAGAATAAGTGAGTAAAATATTGTCATATGCACTTATAAATGAAAGCAAGCTTGAGGTTGAATAGGTAAGTTGCCCGAACCTTAAATCTTTGGATGAGGTACAGAAGTCTACGCTTGGCAGGGAGCTGTACCGAAATTTCCCGAATGACCTGATCTGGGTGGTGGCTCTGTCACTGATCTCGAAATTTAAGTTTCGAGGTATTTAAGTTAATAAAACGGGATTTTCTAAAATGTAAAAACCACTTTTCCAAAAACTCACATTCAAGGAAAAGGTTTCCTACAAAAGGGATTTCCAAAGCAAATCAATGGTTTTCCTAAGCAAGATACAAACCCGTTTTCAAAAAACAAATATCACTCAACTCTTTCTTTTCACCGGTTCGCTTTGCCGCCTTCCGCCTGAAAGGTCGTCCGCTCACAAACAACATAGAGGATTACTTGTGGGCAATGGACCATTACGAGGGTCTAGACTGTGGAGACATTCCAAGAGCAAAAGCCTCGCTCGAAGAAGCTTCTATCCTAGAACTAAAACCCTTACCTTCTCATCTTAAATTTGTGTTTCTTAATCCTCCATCATCTTTGCTTGTAGTAATTTCTTCTTCTCTAACAAGTGAAATGGAGGAAAAATTGCTAGAAGTGCTAAGGAATCATAAAGGAGCATTTGGGTGGTCCATATTTGATATCAAGGGAATTAACCCTTCCTTATGCACACACTGAATTTTCATGGAGGAACAAGTGAAGCCCACAATGCAACCTCAGAGACAATTGAACCCGAACATGAAAAAGGTGGTAAAAGTTGAGGTAATCAAGCTACTGGATACAAATATTATTTATCCCATCTCTAGTAGCCCATGGGTGAGCTCGGTACAAGTGGTACCTAAAAAGGGTGCACCACTGTGATGGAAAATGATAAACATGAACGGTTTCCTGTGAGAAAAGTCACTGGTTGGCGTATATGTATTGATTATAGGAAATTGAATGATGCCACTAGGAAAGATCATTTTCCATTATGGTTTATTGATCAAATGATTAAACGGATGGCTGGGTATGAGTTTTATTGTTGTTTAGATGGCCTTTCTAGCTATATGCAAATACCTGTGGACCCCATGGATCAAAAGAAAACCACTTTCACTTGTCAAAATGGTACTTTTGCATATAGATGCATGCCGTTCAAACTGTGTAACGCACTTGCTATATTTCAAAGATGCATAACTGTAATTTTTTATGATATGATTAAGGATTTCATGGAAATTTTCGCTGATGATTTCTCTATTTTTGGATCTTCATTTGATAACTATCTGCATAATCTTGATCTTGTACTTAAAAGGTGTGAAGATACTGACCTGACACTTAGCTGAGAGAAGTACCAGTTCATGGTGAGGGAATTTTTAGTTCTGGGACATAAGGTGTCCAAGAATGGTATCGAGGTCGATCCAACCAAGGTGGAGGTGATTGATAAATTGCTGCCACTCGGTACTATTAAATTGGTGCATTGCTTTTTGGGTCATGCAGCTTTTTATAAGCATTTTATTAAAGATTTTTCCAAAATTTCCAAACCATTATCCCCATTGCTGTTGAAAGATGTTAATTTTTACTTTTCTGATGCATGTTTGCATGCATTCAATGAATTAAAGGAAAGATAAACAAAAGCACCAATCATGATAAGCCCAGATTGGACATTACCTTTTGAACTAATGTGTGATGCTAGCGATGTAGCCATAGGAGCATGCTTAGGTCAATGGTTAAATAAAATATTTCGGCCTATTTATTATGCTAGTAGGACTTTGAATGAGGCACAACAAAATTATACTGTGACTGAAAAGAAATTATTAGTTGTTGTGTTTGTAGTCGATAAATTTCATTCCTACTTAGTACTATCTAAGGTTGTTGTTTACACTGAGCATGCTGCTACTAAGTATTTGCTAGCAAAACAGGATGTGAAGCCAATGCTAATCTAATGGATCCTCCTTCTTCAAGAGTTTGACAATGAAATATGTGATAAGAAGGGGAGTGAAAAAGTGGTGGCTGATCACCTATCCCAGCTAGACTTTGAGGCTAGAGAGTCTTTCCCTAGTGAAGAGATTAAGGAGGTCTTTCCTGATGAAAAACTATTGGCAGTGTCCTTATCTCTATGGTATACAGATTCTGCTAACTTCTTGGCAAGTAACATCTTCCTCCTGGTCTTTCTTATTAGCAAAAATGTAAGTTTTTCTCGAATGCTAGACATTACTTGTGGGAAGATCCATATCTGTTTAAAATCTATGGAGATAATATGATTAGTCATTATGTACCTGACGAAGAGGTAACTCCTATCTTAACTCTCTGTCACACAAAAGAACCTGAGGGTCATCTGGGTCCTACAAGGACCATGACTAAAGTCATGCAATGTGGCTTTTATTAGCTGACTTTGTTTAAGGATACTTTTAATTTTGTTAAATCTTATGATACATGTCAATGTATTGTTAGTACTTTTCGTAGACATGAGATGCCTTAAAATGGAATTTTAATTTGTGAACTTTTTTATGTTTGGGACAAAGTCCTATAACAATGAATATAACTTATAACTGTTGACTATATGTCTAAGTGGGTAGAAGCTGTAGCCTTGCCAACAAACGATGCTAGGGTAGTGATTAAATTCCTTAAAAAGTATATTTTCACTCACTTTGGAACACCTGGGGCAATTATTAGTAATGGAGGGACCCATTTTTGCAATAAATAATTTGACCAATTATTAAGCAAATATGGTGTCACCCATAAAGTAGCTACACTGTATCACCCACAAACAAGCAGACAAGTGGACGTTTCAAATAGGGAAGCATTTTAGAAAAAAGGAAAGTTCATCTAAGAAAGATTGGGCTCTTAAGTTAGATGATTCATTGTGGTCATATCGCACTGCATTTAAAACACCAATTGGTATATCTCCTTACTGTTTAGGTTTTGGGAAAGCATGTCATTTGCCTATTGAATTGGAGCACAAAGCGTATTGGGCGCTAAAATTTTTAAATTTTGATATGCAGGTTGCAGGTGAGAAGCGTCTGTTGCAACTCAATGAATTAGAAGAATTTCGTCTTAGTTTATATGAGAATGTAAAAATTTATAAGGAAAAGACCAAACAATGGCATGATAAACAGCTACTTAGGCTTGTATTTAATATGGGCGGCAAGGTGTTGCTATTTAATTCTCGCCTTCGGCTTTTTCCTGGAAAATTAAGGAGTAGGTGGTCGAGCCCTTTTGAAATAACCGATGTTTTTCCATCCGAGGCGGTGGAAATTAAGAGGTGTGACGAACCTCCATTTAAAGTAAATGGCCAATGACTAAAGTTCTACGATGGTGGTGACTATGAAGCCCATGCGGTCACCATTTTCCTTTCAGATCCAAATTGAGCCAGGAGGAGTCAAGCTAATAAACTATAAAATTAGTGCTTCGAATCCAAATTGAGCAGGCAGGAGTCAAGCTAATGGACTACAAATTAGTGCTTTTAGGAGGCAACCCAATTTTTGTTTTTGATTTTTGTTATTTTGTTGGTTAATTAGTTGTTTTTAGTTTTAATTTATAGGATTTAATCGTGTTAATTTTCTTTTTTTTTTTTTTTTGCAGGTCTTAGCCTAAAGCATGACCGTGCCTTAAGCGTGGTTCTCATCCCAATTTGGTGTTCAAAATTGTCCTTAGGCATGACCTATGCCTTAAGGATAGCTCTTTGCTGTTTTTTAAGGAATTTGAAAAAATGCTTAAGGCGTGACCATGCCTTAGACAAATTTGTTCTCAAAATCAGAATTTCTCTTTAAGCATAACTGTGCCTTAAGCCTTACTCTTTACTGCTTCTTAATTCAAAAAAAAAAAAAAAAATTAGAGCCGTGACTTTTGCCTAAGGATAAGTCATGCCTTAGGCAAAGGTCTTTACTGCTTTTAAATTCTTAGAAGCAAGGCCTTTCCATCTCTTAATTCTTTTATTTCTTTACATTTTTTTTATTATTATTATTTTAATGAAGGTTAGAAAGTTAAATCATAAATCCCTAATTCTTCTTTGTTTTTTTTCTCAATGGCCACCTTCGCCAACCTTCACCGCCTCCGCTACCCAGTCCATGTCTGCCTTTCTTTTCAGCTGTTGCCTCCTCTTTTTTCCATCAGTCGTTAGTCAAACCATAGGCCGTAAGTGAGCAACGGTGGGATGGAAACCTCCATCTAAATCACGCTCCTCTTCCACTCCATTTAAAGCCGCAATTCCGCCCCCACTGCTTCTCCTCTATCCCCAGTCACGATGTTGCCTGCTTCTTTGTTTGCTTCACCACAGTAACCCCCCTCATCCGTAACTGTTTCCCCACCATCTGCTATCCCTTCGACCACAATGCTACCCTCCGCCACACTTCCTTCTGTTAGGGATGTGGTCCTTGTATTGTATCATACATTTTGTATCTTATAATGAGATTTATGTATTATACAATTTGTGTTAATAAATGAAGGCATTGATCTATTTATTATATACCATGTGGAATATTATAAATAGAGTATCCAATGGACATATCCATATCCATGTTGACAAGTGTCATGCACTTGGCAGTAAGACCATGGATAGGGAAAATGATATGACCATAAAGTTATCCGTAGTCTTCTCCAGCCATGGGAATGAATGGAACCAAAGACTATCGTAAATTTAGTTGTATAGTGGTGTATTACTGGCTATTGGACATGGATTGTCAACCAGGTTTATGGGTACATGCAATGGGGCATGGTACTGGATAAGATCCACTAAACGAGAAATCCTTATGGTATAGTATCACTAGTGATTCTCGTGTAGTGTTTGTATGGATCCTTTGACCTGGCCATATCATGGTGTTGCATATAAAGTGACTTACTTTGGTGTATGCCTAAAGGGCCTGTAACAGGGTGTCAAGTATGGGTACGTTCGGGTGTGTCAGTGAACATGGCAGGGCCATGAATATGCAGAAGGGAATGTCACTCAGTAGTCCATTGAGATGATATCACCGACCACTTGATGAGTGCCACTGATAAGAGTGTGGCCACACGCAAAAAAGTTAGAAATTTTTTGTGAGCATCAGTTCATTTGGGATCAAGTTAAAATCCGGACGCAAAAGAGGGTGATTATACCATGCCTCTATGTTGGACATCGATATCAATGACATAGGATATATGAGTTATACTATAGTGTTTCAATTTCAGTTAGACTGCTATCTCCATCTTAATTGGGGGCTGTAGTGGCTTGCTAAAGCCCACCTACAGTCTATGGACCATGGGTCCACTACTAATATAAAGATGGGCCTACAGGATACTACACATTGGACGTCTGAGCTTGAACTTAAAGGATCAACCGTATACTTGGAGTATACCAACTAGAAAGAGAGGATTCTATTGATTATATTATATAGATGAATTGGATTGATCAAAATAATATAATAATATTTATATTGGGTTTCTTATAATTAATTCAAATTAATTAATTTAAGATATTATTTCCTAGGTGGAAATATTTCACATGTATAGGTTTACATGTATTTAATTTCATGAAGAGTCTAATTTTAATTTCTAGGTTAAATTAATTGGTCAAATTGATTTTAATTTGAAATAGCATTTAATATATTATATGGCATAATATATTCACGTAAATGAAAGATTAAAATTAAATTTGCAATTAAAACTAAACCTAAACAATTAATTTCGGACTTGGGGGTTAGTGAGGAAAAGCCCACATAAAATTGAAAAACCTATGACCTAAATTTCCATAAGGTGGAATTCGGCCAACGGGATAAATATGTTGTTGTAATTTTCAGCCAGCATATGAATTTCTAGGCAGAAAATTTCAGCCCCAAATTTCCTTCTCTTCCGATGATTTGATGCTAGCACAGGTTCTCACTCCGAAGCCATTCGTGTACGAAATTATAGGGGAGATCAATTGTGGTTTCTGCAGCCATCTCAGAAAGAGATTCACTCGGTGAGAATCTAAAATTCTCTTATTTAATTTTATTGTTTTGATTTCCACATCAATTACTCCTGGGTCATGGATTTGAGAAAAACAATGCGAGCTTCCATTTTAATCGGTTGTTTTTCTATGAAAAATCCCTACACCTTCTTCGCACCAAATCATAGCTAACATCCTATGAAAGCAGCACCCTTCTCATAAGGCACCTCACTCCGCTTGTCCAGCTTTTTTCGATGATAGGGAGGATGTGATTACAGCATCAACAATTTAACCTCCGGCACCGAAAAATTTGACTCTGGCCAAACCAAATAAGAGGATGAAAAATTTCAAAAGAAAAGCACATCCGCATCAAATCAATCCATATCCTAGTTTAAGAAAAAAAGGGGAAAGAAAGTGTTGAACAATCCGAGCACGAGGAGCCTTCTTCTAAGGAAGAAGAACCGGATAATCTACCCCCTCTATAGAATCAATCGGCATCTCGGGTAGTTTGAGCTCGTTCTCAGTTACCCAAAGGTATAAAAATCTCAATCCTAGAAAAGCATTTACCTGGTAATTTAAATTTCTCTATGGTAAAAAAGTTAGTATATAAAGAAATTAAAGAACGAGAAATTATTGCATGTAAATCCGTTGATAATGATGTGATGGTTGAGTTTGGGTTTGTTGATGAATTTAATTGCTTGGTTGATAATATTGGGTTGAAGTTGTTTTTTTATTTGAATTATCACGGTTATGTTAAGTTAGTTAGGGAATTTTATTCTACGTTCAAATTCAATAAACTTGATAAGTTTACTATTGATTCACCTAAGTTAACTGAGTATAGACTGGGGGGTCAAGAATTTAAGCAATCCATTACCGAATTTAATTTTTCCTGTGGTTTTATCAATCGGCTTTTTGCTAAAACTGACGAGTATAAATCATCTGCCTTAGATTATTTGGAAAAATGGGATACTATTGATGCTTGGAGGGATCTTTCTAATGATATTTTTTTTATAATCCTCGTCGATCCAAATCTAGGGAGTTGAAAACACCTGTGTTGTAATATATTAAATGGTTTTTAGCTTTCGCTTTCTCTAGTAGGAAAGAAGGGTCTAGTACTTATAACAAGGCCGACTTATTTTTCTTATGGTGCATGGTTAATAAGGTTAAAGTGAATTTGGGATTTTGGATTGTTGGTCAATTTCAGCAGGTTCTTTCTTTTGGTAGACCTTTGATTAAAGGATCTCTTATTACTCGTATTATTGCAAATGAAAAGATAATCGATTTATCCAACAATAACTTGCATGTGGCTTATTTGGTTGCACCATTGAATATTTCTTATCTTAAGAGTATGCAAATTATAGAGAAGGGACTTGAGAATTTTCTGGTTTAGTGGGTAGGTGGTAACACTCGATACGTTAATGGCAGAACTCCACAAAATGGTACTAAGGCATCCACTAGCTTGGAGCCTACCTATTGTAGCCCGTGCATCTAACTCTATTGATTTGTAGGTTGTGTTTAGTCTTTTGCAATAGGTTGTTCGCCAAAATGCAAGGATTGAGGCTAATATAGCTAAGCTTTTTAGGATCCAAGGATGTAATCCTTCATGTCTGCCTTCTCTGTAATAGCACGCGGACTTCAGCCTTTATTAACTTAGGGAGTTCTTTTGTTCTATTCTTTTTGGTTTCTAGTTATTGTTGGTTAATATACATTAAGGGCAATGTATGTTTTAAGTATGGGGAAAGGGAATTATAAATTGATTAATTGTAAATTGATTTTTGATGTCGTTTCTTTTATTCAGCTTGAGTTTGTCTTCTGTGGTCCTGCTTTTGTCACTCACAAACTAATAGTATCCAACTCCTCAAAACAATGTTTCTGTTTCAAATTTTCCCTAAAAAAAACAAGAACACTTTTTTGTACATCTTTCTATGTTAGGTATGCTTGTTAATAGGGATGTTTACATTAAATGCAACGTGAGGCCCCATTTGATTGGCATCTTTGTAATGATTTACACTCTGGAGTTGAGATGTATCACTTTTAAGACTTTATAGGAAGCTTCTTTTTAATCAAGCATAAGTAAAGAGATGAAATAGGCAATTTGTGTGCTTTATTTCGAACTAATTTTGGGGTAAAAGCAATTACTTATTTGTACTTAAAGGGAATTGATGAAAATTTAAATCAAATATTAAAAATTTATTTCGTTGGCTTTACTGTCAATGTGAAGTTATGAATAGTGCTTAGTAGCCGCTTGATGATTGTGCTTAGTCGAGTAAAGAGGGTGTATTGTGTTTTCTCCATTTTTGCTACATCTTAAGTATGGTCGAAAGTTATGAAGTTAACTAAATAAAATCGATCAATGAATCGTGCTATGCCCTAAGAAAATTGTGTGAAATTTAAAGTCCTAGTGATCTTTATTTCTGTGATTGATTGGGGAGCGACTTAGAGGTTTACTATTTTAGTGATGTAAATCATATTCTAGCAAATAAATGAGTTGTTTCGAATGCATAAGAGTGGGTTAAATGTCAAATTGTTGTGACATCCTTATTAATGGAGTATGCTTGATCTATTGATGAAATTGAAGTTTTGGTTTATAAGTTTTGAATCTTTAAATTTGAAATTATTTGATTAATCATTAGTGTTCTTTATTTGTTTTTCGGAGTTGAAGATATTTTTTTTGCTTGGGGACAAGCAAAGTTTAAGTATGGGGAAGTTGATAAGTGTATTTTATATGCTTATATTGATTTAGTTTATGAGCTTTAATTGAGTTGTTTTACTTCATTTAAGGTGTCTTTTACTTTCTTTGTGCTATTTTCCATGTTAAGGCCTTAAAGAGGAAAAAGGAGCTAAAAGTGCATGAAAAAGGAGCGAAATTGGCTTGGATCAGTCCAGGAGCGGTCTTAAGGCATGACCATGCCTTAGAGGGTGCTGATTTTGAAGATTTGGAGCTGAAATTGTTCTTTGGGCCAGCTTTATTGGTGGCCTTAATTGGAGCTGCGGGTTTGACTTTTAAGAAAGGAATCAAGGACTTCTTATTAGGATTTTTCCTTATTTTTGTACCTTTCCTATTCCTAATAGGATGGATTTAGCTTCTTTTTTTTTTTGGGAGAATTAGTTTGTTTTTATCTCTCCTTTTTAGTTTTAGTTTTGGGGAGGGATATTATTTTTAGTCTTGGTTTTTACGTTTTGGGACATAGTTAGATCTTTATTATTTTTTTCTCTTTCTCTTGGCCTCGAAACATTTTTTAGAAGACGTGAACAAGGGGAAGCTGTGATTAAGAGGCTAAGGTTTGGAGAGTTTCATTCCACCTACACCAATGATTCGTACAATTCTCTGTTGATCATCTTGACTCTCTAGTTTCTTCTGAACGTCATCTTTATTATGTTTTCTTTAATTTTCTTGGTTGTAGTTAGTTTAGTCATGAACTAATTCCACCATAGCTAAGGCTATTTAGATCTTAGCATAAATTCAATGTAATTACGTTTTAGTTTAATGTAATTCAACTTGTATTATTTTCTATTGATTGTGTTGTGTATGCTTAATGCCTTGAATACGTGACCATCAATTTCAATGTCTCTAGTTAATTTATAATTGACCAAAGGACTAAATTAACGGAATCACATAACACAATGATTGTATGATCATTGCTTTTGTGGCTCACTAGTCGATGCTAGGTTTTCATGAACTTAATACTTTCTTATTTAATTACTTACAACTGAGAGGTTTAAGTGCTTAGGTTAAGAATTAGAATTGATAGCCCTAACCGGTATTGATTATTAGTGGAATTCGCCATCTTTGGAATTTAATCGAGTTAGTTATATGACTTAAAGAATTATTAGAATATATTTTAGGGGAAACCGGAAGCCTTAGTTAGCCCTCCCATTAGATTTCTCATTTCTATTTTATTTGATTCTTAGTTTTAATTATTTCATTTAATTTGTTCTTAGTAGTATGTTTATTTTATAATCCAAAATCAAAGATATAATAATCTCCGCCTAGATTAATAGACACCCAATTGCGTTTAGGTTTGCATGCTTAGTCTTCGAGGGATCGATATTTTACTTATCTTATACTACTTGATCAACAGAGTGCACTTGCTCTAGAGTGTGTGTATTTATTAACACATCAGAATTCTGAACTTTTGCTTTATGCCACCACCTCATAATGGTGTCTATTTGTCTAAAAAAATTGATCCTTTCTTATATGAATAGGGGATAAACATCAATTACTTTGGATAGTGCTAGTGATAATGATGTTTGTGTTAGGATGTTAAGAACTCAATTAACTTTAAGGGATTCTCTTTTGTGTGATGGTGATTTTTTCCATATTCGATGTTGTACTCATATATTGAATTTGATTGTTTAAGATGGCTTAAAAGAGATTGATGTTGCAATTCAGAAAGTTAGGGAAAGTATAAAGTATGTGAAAGTGTGAACACGAAATTTTTCTTTTAAAAAAAAAAAAATTTCTACCGTTGACCGTTGACCCACGACTGTAAAATACAGTCGTGGGATTTTGTTACAGTCGTACGACTGTAACGTAAGTACAGTCGTACGACTGTACTTTCGGGGGCAGGTTGCAGAGCCCATACCCCCTTGACTTGGAAAAAGTGGGAAATCTTGAGCATTAAATGCTCAAGATTTCCGGGTTAGTAGGGGATATATAAGGTGAAGAAAACCAGAATTGGAGGACTTTTGGCAAAAAAAAATCTGATTTTTAGTGAGAGAAAAAGAGAGAAAAAGAGAGAAGAGAGAAAATAAAGATATTGCTTTCTTCTTACCTTTTCTTTTTAATTTCTTGTTGTTAATCACTAAAACGAAGTAGAAATCCTAGGTTAACACTCACACTAAAAATCTAAATCATTTTGGGACAAAAACAAGCACAAATCCGCGACTTTTCTGGGATTATTTGGACACTTTTTGCAACCTTGACTCCTTAAGGAAAAGAGCGAATTCAAGTGGATTGGTGCGTAGCCAGGGGGTCATTCCAGCTGTGGATCGTCACCAAGGAGGTAAATAACCTTTAACTCAACTCATTTTCCAGCTTTCTGGGTGATTTGCTTGTGTTTGGTGCATTTTTATTCAAGTTTTTGAATTTTTATTTCTGGAAAAACAAGAACAGTCGTACGACTATTCTTAAAACAAGAACAGGGGCACGACTGTAATTACAGTCGTGCCAAATCATCTACAGTAGTACGACTTTGCTTATTGTCTCAGTTTCAGGCTTTTGTTTTTAGGGTTTTTTTTAGCGATTTCTACCTAGCCAGGAGTACAGTCGCACGACTGTAGTATACAGTTGTACAACTGTAACTACAGTCGCACGACTGTAGTCCTCGGCCAGAAGCAGAAATCCCTAAAAAATCCCTAAAATCCAAGAAAATCACAAAAATCCAAGAAATTTCATAAAAATCAGAAAATTTCAGAAAATCAGGAAAATAAGAAAACCCCAAAAATCATCAAAATGAATTTTGTTGTGTGCATCACGACCTTAGATTTATTTTTTGGTAAAATTTCATTTAGAACAATTCCACGACGGAGACCCGGTTCTCCCGAAAATTGACCCACTTTTGCATGCAAAGTTAAATTAAACCAGAAAATTGTTTTCAAAAATGATTTTCCCATAAAAAAAAAAAAAAAAAAATACAGGCGTTTCAAAATGGTTTTCCAGGTCTAACCGGGCCGGCCGACCGGGCTGACCCGGTTACCCCCAATTGCATGACCCCGAATTCTAATTTCCCGATTCAGTCTACTTGAGTCCTATTTATGGCGTGCCGTATAAATTGTGCTAACTTCTGTTTTGCAGCTTTTATTTTATTTTAATTTTCTTTTTATTTGTAAATATAATTAAATCGTGTATTCAGGCGATTGTAATTTTTCTAGATTCTTGTGTACATAGGCGATTGTATCAGTGAGGCGAGAGTTTTATTTTTCTTTCGATTGGGTTGTAAGCTATTGAATATTTATTCTTTTTACTTTACATGTTGTATCATTATCCTGTATGCTGTGTGCATTATTCAATAAAAATTGACTTTTAGTAATTTAAAGTGTCATAACTAGAACATTGGCAATAATATTTAAATTAGACACGAAATAAGGGACTTGTCCGGACCCCGAATCTCTGAAAAGTGTGGCAGTTCCCGCTTTGGTTCAACTACACTGTAATTTCCCGGTTGAGCTGAGCCGGGTGGCGACTCCTATACTTTTTATCGAGATTTAAGTCTCGATTCTTTTTCAAAATGATCCGCTTTTCCAAAAAAAAAAAAACGAATTTCCAATCCAAAAAACCCTACTCGAGGGAGGGTCCCGCCCGAAATCGAAACGCCCCTTCCGAAAGGGAGTCCCGCGTCCCGTCGAAAACGCGTCGTCCGCTCACAGTGGCGACTCTGCTGGGGATTTCTTAAAAGTTTTTCAAAAACTTAAAAGAATTTGACAAGCCTTGAAAATTGTCTAATTTAAATTAAGCGGATGATTCTTATATGGCACTTTATGCATTTTTGTAGTTAGACATTTATTGCATTAGGTTAGGTATCCACTATTTAGCCCGGTGAATCGTTGAAGTGTCGCCTAAGTTCCTCTTGGTCTTAGGGGCACGAATACGAAACACCACCCATAGCCTCGTACGAACCCCTTCGATCGGACCCTTGAGTGGGGAGAAGTGAGGAGTATATTTTGCTATGGGAGCCTTAATGTTATCCCGACTTTGGACCGAACTCATTTAGACAACCTTAGTTGGATTCTCATAGGATACCAAAATAAAATGTGTGAATAAAATAAAAATGCGCCTTCATCATCCCCAGTTGGTGATCGAAGAGAACCCCTCCTAGGACTCGGTTAGAATTTTATCGACCTGACCACGTTTGGAGGAATAAGGTTGGAGGAATACGCTCCGTGTGCCAATTGCTACGTGTCTTTTTGTCCCTCCACAACATATCATCATTCACATTTTTCACGAACATAACATACCGCATCTAAAGCATTTGTATGATTCTAACCCACATCTTTTGTACAGCCATTTTCATCCTTTGCATGTAAATACATTAATCACCCGTGTGACATTAAACTAACCACATTTTTTGTAGCCATGCATCCTTTCATTGTGTGAAAAAATAATAATAATTAATTCACATACATCACTTGAGTGTCATGAGCATTAACCATTTTATTTTACAGCCATGGGAAACGCGTGTCATGCATAAAGCATTATACGAATCTTGAATAATTCCATAAGGGTCACACACATCACATTACCTACCAAGTAGGAAAACATTTTAGGCGCTCCATGAGTGCCGACAAAAATTCATCGCATTTCATCAAAACATTTTAGGCGCTCCACGAGTGCCGACAAAAATTCATCGCATTTCATCAAAGCATTTTAGGCGCTCCACGAGTGCCGACAAAAATTCATCGCATTTCATCAAAGCATTTTAGGCGCTCCACGAGTGCCGACAAAAATTCATCGCATTTCATCAAATCATTTTAGGCGCTCCACGAGTGCCGATAAAAATTCATCGCATTTCATCAGAACATTTTAGGCGCTCCACGAGTGCCGACAAAAATTCATCGCATTTCATTAAATCATTTTAGGCGCTCCACGAGTGCCAACAAAACTCTTCGCATTTCATTAAATCATTTTGCGTACTCCACGAGTGCCAGAAAAATTCCATTTCACGCATTAAAACGTTTAGGTGCTCCCCGAACACTAGAACTCTGCCCATTCACTAAGAACGCGTTCACCTCACATCGCGGTGCGGAAATTAAGATACTCCCCGAGTATCGAAATTCCACCCGCAAATCAAGCACGAGTTCACTTTACATCATCAAAAATCCGAAGTGTCCCCCGGACACGGAAACCCCTACCAAGCGCCATGCTCGTGTCGATCTCACATCACAAAATTCGAGGCACTCCACGAGTGCCGAAACTCTGCCAGTTCAATAAGGACATTTATCTCATTTCGCAATACCCGAGGTGCTCCCTGAGTGCCAAAGGTCTCATCCATGCCAACTTAAATTGCAATATATGCATGCATAAATAGGAGTTCATGCATACTTCATCACCTGAAGGATTAGTTATTCAAGGTTCGTATTGCAAATCCATTTCATACAACATCCACATATCATTCATCCAACACGCCATGCATACATGCATATGCCCTAGAGTTCATAACTCTTTGGGTGATCATATTTCACTAACTTTTGTTCGAAATATTTTGTAGTTTGGCTCCGGTCGGGACGACGACTCGTGAGGCTATAGCACAGCGATTCATCATCTAGTGAGTTTGAGGAGTCTGCTCAGTTTGGGGAGGTTGAAGCGTCATCTGAATTAAGTGCTGGGTTTTCGCCGGAATTTGAATAGTTGCAACAGAGATTTCAAGATATGGCAATCACACCTGAAGCTGCTGCTGCCATGATGGCCACCACTGCTATTCGAGAATTCATGAGTTCTGATGAGTTCAAGAATCTTATCAAGAACCAAGTGCAGAGCGCATTGACTGAATCGTCTAATCAGAGACCGGAAAGGGGTGCTCGAGAAGAAAGTAGCGGCAGGAGATTGAATGATGGGCAGTCGGATGCTGAAGAGGGTCGAAGGGATAATACTGAGCGACCTGTGGAGTCTGCTTTAGAGAGAAAGATGAAGGAAATTGAGGAGACTATAGCGGAGCTGCGTGCCAGTTCTAAGATTCAATCTGCCAAGCCTATTGACCCATCCACACTAATAGCCGGAGGAGTTGAAATGCTGCCAGTAGGCTTCCAAATGCCTAGGATTGCACCATATGTTGGGAAAAGTCCTCCCACGGCCCATTTGAATCAGTATGTGCGGATTATGACTATGGCAGGGCTTACCATGAATCAATTAGTGGGATTGTTCCCCACTACTTTGGAAGGAGGAGCCATCACATGGTATAATAAACAGCCCGAGGGTGTACAAGGCGACTGGGATGCACTGTCCGATGCCTTCATTAAGTACTTCAGTTTCAACACACAGCTGGAGGTCAAGTTACAAGATCTGGAGGCGGTAAGGCAAAAGCCAAATGAGACCTTTTCTGAATATTATCAAAGGTGGATGGATAAGATGATCCTCCTTCATCAGAAGCCCTTGGAAGACGAGCTGATTGTCAAGCTGATTGATGGTAGCTTAGAAGTTTATCGGAATGTGATGAAATACCATAAGTTCCAGTCCTTGATAGAAGTACATGAATTGGCTCGCAAGGTGGAGAAGTACGAGATTGACCCGGCACACAACAGTTCTGGAGGAGGGTACCGAAGCCGGATGTATTCTTCGGGGTATAAAAATAATAGCAATCCTACAGCTTCTTCATCAACGAGCGCTAAGCCGAGTCAACCGCCTGCACCTGTTAAGCAAGTAGAGGTAGCATCAGTTGCACAAGGGTCCAATCAACAGGCAGCTGGAAAGGGGATCTCTCCTTGGGAGGATTCTCTGGGGCGGATCTTTCTGAAGTGTAGAAATATGGGCTTCCTTCAAAGCCTGAAACTGTACACGCCTCCGGCCGAGGCGGACAAGAACAACTTCTACTCCTATCATGTGACCAAGGGGCATCGAACCAACGAGTGCCATGCTTTGAAAAAGGCGATCTAGCAGTTGGTTGATGAAAGGAAGATAGAGGCTCCACGCTCTAAGCCCAATGTGCAAAGTAATCCACTGCCCCAATTTGAAAGGAGAGTGAACATGGTGCAATCGGGATTATCTCCTAACTTTGTCTTAGCCCAGATTGCAAAGGCGAATCCTGCGATTCAAGTGGTAGTGGGTGAAGATGTTGAGTCATCTATGGAGAAGAGCAAACCTGTGAATTTGGATGATGTAGAACTGGATGATGATGCAGACGAATTTGAGTTGATGAGTAGGCCCAAGCCTGTGAACTGGACAACACCTCTCTATCCTGTCTGCACCAAGGACGGGATGTATATAAGGAAAGAGGACGCTCCTGTGAATAATGTCACAAGGAGTGGAAGGGTATATCAACCCGAGCCACAACGGTTAGGGGAGCCAAGTAAGAGGGTAGAAGCACCGGTTCAGGATTATTTGCCCATCAAAGTGAATGAGAAAGAAGACCTGGTAGTGGAGCAACTCAAAAAGATGCCTGTACGTGCATCTGTGTGGCATCTACTCATGGAGTCCCAAAGGCACCGGGCTGCAGTGGTGAAAAAGCTTATGGAGATGGATGCCAATCCATTGATGTCTCCCGAGGAAGTATGCATGGTGATTGTGTTAGAGATTGTGCCCTAAGCCAATGTTGGATTATGTAAACAATCTTCTTAAGTCATTAATAAAGACTTATTTTATCATATATATTTGTATGTTAGTATTTATGATAATGTATCCATGAATTAATTGTGTAATTCTAAATTTCCCTAGTCGATTGTTATTATGGGAATAATAACAAACTAAGACTAGTGTGAGTGATAATGGATATTCATAAGATGAATATAGTGTATACAGATACAGATTATACTCACGGGCAATGTGTTAGAGAACATGTTGCTGGAGACCCACTATAAGATCAAGTTCATGGTCACGTGTCACAACTGATCTTGATTATAGTAGTGTCATCAGCTGATTCCTTTGACCTGAGGTCACCATGGATTCCGGGATGAATTTATGTTGTGCTTTGACGCAGTCAAACGCTGCTTGTAACAGAGTAGTTATAAAGGCTGTGGTTGGGTACGATATGACTCATGCTTTGGGATGTGAGTGACAGATATGGGATTTTGTCCCTCTCTAACAAGAGAGCGATATCACTGGGCCCCTCGATAAGTAAGACTGTTAAATGCATGGCCGTGCTCAAATAATTGATAAGAGTATCAATTGATTTGTCTGAACAGTTTACTTTGAGATCGAGAAAGCATATGATTAATTATGTAAGATTGACAAGTGTACCATGTCTTATAATTAATCTTGATATCAAAGAGACAAAAGGGAATATGACATTTTATAAATAGGTATTGGATCATTCCAATCATATTAATTGGGTAGTCGTAATGGCTTGCTAGAGTCCGCTTGTGACCTATAAGGACATTATGGTAATTTCCTTATTGCCAATTAATATGAACCTATGGGGTCACACACAAGAGCAAAATGAAGTTCATCTTATCGGGTATAAATTATTATTGGATAATAATTTATGAATGAGAAAGAGTATAAATATATATAGTGATATATATTTATGTATATATAAATATTAATGTGATTAATATTGCATAAAGTATGCTACATATTATAATTTAATTATATAGAGATATAATTAATTATAATATTATATATACATATGTGTATTATGGAGAATTGATTTGATTTAATGTTAATTGAGAATTAATATTAAATTGTGTGGGTTAATATATAATTATAACTAATAGGTGTATTAGGTTATAATTATAATTAACTAATTAGGTTTTATATTTAAGGAAATAAAAACCTAAAACCTAATCAATCCTATAATGATATAGAAGCAGAATTCGGCAGCCACACTAGACCAAGCAGCCAGCCGAAATTCTCCTCTCCAAGCCAAGAGAAAATTTGATTTTCTGCCTCTCTCTCGATTCGAGGAAACCGTTTCTTCTATCCCGGCGCTAGCACGCGGTGAATGTATTGCTCCGTGTGGATCAACCATAGAGGGAAGCTATTTTGGTTCCTAAGTGATTCAAACTTCAAAGAATTAAGGTAATTCTTTAACCCTCCTTCCGATTCAATGTAATGTACATGGGTCCTTGGTGGGGATTAATCTTTTTCCGCTGCGTTTTATGTTTGTTTTGTGCGATTAATTCCCAACAGATTGGGAGTACAAAGAGTCAGCAATCTGATAATCCCAAGGGGATCATTTTCACCGAGGATGACTTACCACCGGAAGGCACTAACCACAATCGTGCCTTGTATCTGAAAGTGGAAATGATGGATAGAACCCTGCCTTGTGTGATGGTTGATGACGGCTCAGCATTGAATATCTGCCCTCTGAAAGTTTTACCTAGTCTTCATCTGTCCGAAGAAGCATTATCACGATCAAATACAGTGATACGGGCCTACGACGATTCAAAGCGTACTGTGATTGGTACTTTTGAGGCAGAAGTGTCAGTGGGAGAAGTTAAATCAACCGTGCTGTTCACTGTCATTAATATTCCTGTGACTTTCTCCTTGCTTCTGGGGAGACCTTGGTTTCATGCATTGGGAGGCGTGCCATCAACCTTGCACCAAAAGGTGAAGATTCCGATTGGGGGAAAGATTGTAACTCTTGAGGCGGATGAATCTTCTATGGTGGCTGCTTTGAACTCATCTGAACAACCCTTGACCGGCTTTTAAGTGGCAGTTGTCTCGGATCATAAGGAGAAAGACCTGGCATTTTCTCCATGGATCCATAAGTACTTTCGGAGGCAGAATTTCATCCCAGGAAAGGGGCTTGGGGTCAATCAACAAGGGGTCACAAAGTTTGATATCACCATAGGCCAATCACACCAAAGGGGTCTTGGTTACAAAGGCGTCGAAGAGAAGGAGATCCCAGAGACAAAGAAAGTCCATCTTTTGGACGTTTTTGTTCGAGCAAGTGGTGGGCCATATGGTGGTAATCCAGAGCCAATGGTTATTGATGGGGAGACAGTCCCCGGATTTGAGATCTTTACCGATGTTGTCGATTTCTCAAAATATGGGGTTGCTTCGGTGAAAGAAATGCTTAAGTTTGAAGCAGAGCAAGTGATCAATCCTCCTCCAATAAGCCAAGTTGAAGTGGTGGCCCCCATCATTCCAGAGAAGCAACCAAAAGAAGATACAGACCCCCTGGTGGACGCCATTACTAGGGCATTTGCTGACCTGCTGAAGAAAGGGTTAAAAGAGAGCACTGTGAAGAAAGAGGCCATTTCGGGACAGGTAGAGTTAGTGGAAAAAGCTGTCACTGAGCTCACCAAGATGATGGCTAAAGGGAAAGTAAAAGTGGAAGAAGATGCCTTATCTGAAGCACAGAAAGAAACTCTTGAAGCTGATTTGAGTGACTTGTTTGAAGAAGAGCCTGCTGATCCGGAAGACCCTGCTGTAGAAGACCCTCCGCATGTGGAGGAAGAAAATGATTTCTTTGTAAACTTATCCTATGTACTTGATATGAACAATTCCACTTTTAAGGCTATGAATGAAATGAAATCTAACTTTGCTTATTTGTGTGATGTTTTTCCTAATGGCTCTGTGCATACATGCAATCATTCATTCAATGTGTTCAGCATTCATGACACTGCATTACATGAAATTAATTTGGGTACAATTGAAAATCCTAAAATGGTATCTATCTCTAATGAACTCAATCCTGAAGAAGAGAGAGAATTGACACAGATACTTAAAAAGCATGTGGGAGCGTTCACTTGGTCTTACGACGATATGCCGGGGGTTGACAGAGAAATAGCGGAGCACAGAATTCCGATTGATCCCAAGTTCAGCGCAGTAAAGCAGAAGCTCAGGTGTCTACATCCAGAATGGGCTGAGAAAGTCAAGGAAGAAGTAGCAAAGCAGATTAAGGCCAATTTCCTGGAGGTGGTGGATTACCCTGAATGGTTAGCCAATATAGTCCCAGTTGCTAAGAAGGACGAAAGAGTCAGAGTTTGTGTGGATTATCGGGATTTGAATAAGGCCTCTCCAAAGGATGACTTCCCACTTCCTCACATTGATGTCTTGGTTGACAGTGCAGTAAGGGCAGTTATGTACTTGTTCATGGATGGTTTCTCGGGATATAATCAGATTTTAATGAATGTCATTGATAAAATCAAGACGGCCTTCATCACTGAGTGGGGGGTATACTGCTACAGGGTAATGCCTTTTGGGTTGAAGAATGCTGGGGCGACCTATCAGCGGGCGGTTACGATGTTGCTACATGACATGATCCACAAAGAGGCAGAGGTGTATGTTGATGATATGCTGGTGAAGTCTATGACCCGGGAGGAGCACCCTGCTATCCTGGATAGATTTATGACCAGGATTGAAAAGTATAACCTGAGACTTAATCCAAAGAAATGTGTTTTCGGAGTTGCATCGGGTAAGCTATTGGGGCACATTGTCAGTCAGAGAGGCATTGAGATGGACCCAGACAAGATTAAAGCCATTCGAGATATGCCAGCACCGAAAACAGAGAAAGAAGTCAGATCTCTTCTGGGGTCACTTCAGTATGTCAGCAGGTTCATTGCCAGATTGACCACGGTCTGTGAGCCCATTTTCAAGCTTCTTCGGAAAGAACAACCCATTGTGTGGAATGACCAATGTCAGGTTGCATTTGATAGGATCAAAGAATACTTGATTAATCCACCAGTGTTGAAGCCCCCAACTCTGGGAAGACCTTTGACTCTGTACTTAGCCATCGAAGAAACCTCCATAGGGGAAATGTTGGTTCAAGAACAAGATGACAAAAGGGAGCATGCTATCTACTACCTCAGTAAGAAGCTGCTAGATTACGAAACTCGGTACACTATGGTAGAGAAAACTTGCACTGCTATGGTCTGGCTTACAAAGAAATTGAGACACTATTTCCAATCCTACAAGATACAAGCTGTGGCAAAAGTTGATCCAATGAAATATCTCTGCTCTGCCCCATCCTTGACGGGGAAATTGTCCCGGTGGTTGCTTTTGTTATCAGAGTTCGACATCGAGTATGTGACAAAGAAGGTGATCAAAGGAAGAGCAGTGGCTGAGTTCCTGGCCAATCAGCCGCTTGAATCTGATTATGTAGAAAACCTGGAATTTCCGGATGAACAGTTGGCCTTGGTAGAGGTGGAGATCAGGAAATGGATTATGCATTTTGATGGAGCTGTAAACAAGAGGGGGGCAGGCCTCGGAGTAATCATTGTAACTCCTGAGGGAGAGATAATTCCTTCGTCAAAACGGCTAGAATTCCCAGTAACTAACAACGGCGCAGAGTATGAAGCCTGTTTGTTTGGCATTGATGCTCTCATCGCACTAGGGGCAAATGATGTGACCATTGTTGGAGATTCGCTGTTGGTAATCCGTCAAGCCACTGGGGAATGGGAAATCAAAGAAGAATCACTTCGCCCGTACTTGGAGACTTTGTAGGAAATGGTGGAAGTATTTGGGCAATATTGAATTCAAGCATGTGGCCAGGGATGATAATCAAATGGCAAATTCATTAGCTACCTTGTCATCCATGTGGGAAGGACCTCAGAAAGCACCGATGCAGCCTTTGATCCTGGAGATAGCTAGAACACCGTTCCATCGTTCTAGCAAAGTCCTGGCTTTAGTTACAGATGATAAGCCCTGGTACCAAGATATAGCTGACTTTCTGTAAAATGGCCAATATCCCGAGGAAGCAGATGCATCAGATAAGACCACTTTAAGAAAATTGGCGGCTCAGTTTAGGTGGTTTGATGGACAACTTTTCAGAAGGACCGCTGATGGATTGTTATTAAAGTGTCTGACGGAAACAGAAGCAAAGAAAGTCATGCAAGAAATGCATTCAGGGATCTATGGCCCGCACATGAACGGTTTAGCTCTGGCAAAGAAGATCATGAGACAAGGGTACTTCTGGCTTACTATGCAGACTGACTGTGCAGAAGAAGTGAAAAAGTGCCACGAATGCTAGATTTACGGGGACATCAGCCATTTTTCGCCTATGGAGTTGCAAACCCTTATGACTCCTTGGCCGTTTGTAGTATGTGGTATTGACATAATTAGTGAAATTTGGCCTCCAGCATCAAACGGTCACAAATTCATTGTAGTGGCAGTCGATTATTTCTCCAAGTGGGTTGAAGCCGATTCTTATGTCACGGTCACGGCTAAGAATATGGCTAAGTTCGTGAAGAAGCACATCTTTGCAAGATATGGAATACCACATCACGTGGTGACTGATAACGGAGTACAATTTCAGAGGGCTACAGCTGAATTGTTCGAAGAGTACAACATGGAACATCGTAAGTCTTCCCCTTATAGGCCACAAGCCAATGGAGCAGTAGAGGCGGCAAACAAGTCTATTAAAAAGATCTTGCCCAAGACCACCTCAACCTACCAGGATTGGGCAGATAGATTACCTTACGCTTTATGGGGATACAGAACTAGTGTTAGAACGCCGACTGGAGAAACACCTTATTCGCTGGTTTATGGAATGGAAGCAGTCCTTCCTATTGAAGTGGAGTTGAAGTCACTAAGGACGGTTTTGGAGGCCCAATTGCCTGAAACAGAATGGGTAAAGGCGAGATTTGAATAGCTGGCTATGGTCGATGAAAGGCATCTCAAGGCTCTGGATCACCTACAGATGTATCACCAAAGGATGGCTAGGGCTTATAATCGACGGGTTCGTCATCAGAAACAGCCTCTGAAAGCAGGAGATCTAGTGTTGAAGCAGATGAGACCGACTAACACAGATGCAAGGGGCAAATTCAAACCTAATTGGGAAGGACCGTATGTGGTAAAGAAAATACTCTCCAAGGGTGTAATGAAGATTATGGATATGGATGGCAACGAGTTTACGAACCCGATTAATCAAGATCACCTCAAGCGCTACCATGTGTGAAAAAAAAAACCCTGTTAAGTCGAAAACCCGTAAGGGCGATTTAAGCAAAAATTAAGGCAACGAGGGTTAGCTTATCGACTAGAAAACCTGTATAGGATGGTTGATAACAGGAATGAGTTCGTTCGAGATATGTACCAATTTTAAAATTTTCAATTGATGCGATAATTAAATTTCATTAATGAAGTGCGTTATGCTCAACCCATTGCATGAATGTTTGGAGTATGTTACATGATACATTTGTCGAAACATCCAGATAAACAAAGACATTTAAACGCCTAAGTGTGCAATTGCGAATATCATCCATTTGTAAAAAAAAAAAAAAAAAAAGAAGGAAGCCTGTTAAATCGAAAACCCGTAAGGGCGGTTTAAGCAAAAGTTAAGGTAAAAAATAAAAAAATAAAAAAATAAAAATAAAAAAGAAAGATCGCATCAATAATAGAAAAGATGTATATAAATAATAATAATGGTAGCCAATACATGCATGATAATGAAAATCACATTTCCCCTTTTATGCTCTCCTTTTCTTGACAGGAAGTGGTCTCGCGGCCTCAAAAGGAGCCAGCCAGCGGAAAGTCGCACTCTCACGCGCCTCACGAGTCGGTAAATCCTGGATCTCAGCCAGCCACTGCTTGTAACGATCATCTGTCTCTGTGGGAGCAAGCGAGGCATAATTCAACGCCACACGATGGGTATCTCCAGCCCAGCGAAGTCTGATGTGATCTGGCCAAGCAGCAGTATACTCCTCACAACTGGTAACACAAGATCGCTGGGGGATATCCTGCAGATGACCGTACTGCCGGCAAAGGCGACTCGGAGAATAGAATGTCACCCTGGCCTGTCCTAACAACTGCACACCATGTGCCCACATCTCCACAATCAGGTGGGTGATTTTCCACTAGGGGCACACCCACCTAATCTGGTCATCAGTCAGGCGAGATAGCCAAACGCCCCACTCATCAGCAGACATATCAGTATAGGAGTCAATGGAGAAGCCTCGTTCCCTGAGATTGGCCGGGTGGTATTTCTTGAAGTTCCCCCTTGGAATCTTAAGAATTGATAGCTTCTCCAACAACCAGATCTGCAGTTGATGGTAAGCAAGGGTTAGAAGTTCATTCGACCCAGAAATACACCAGACAATAAGGAATTTCACCTGGAGCAGTGTGAGGTGAGGGCCAATATGGAGAACACCGTTTGTCTTAGATGCATGCAAACTGATCAGTGTCTCAGCAAGTGCGAAAGGAGCTGGAGATGCTCCCACAGCCATCTGAGAGATAAGGGAGACAGCCCTGAAGGAGACAACCCCATCACTAGAACCACAGAAATACCCGCTAACCAGTAACAGACTAACTATGGAGGCCGAGCTCATGTGGTCCCTAGGGGCATTGACACACCATTCCAGTACAGAGTCCGAGCTCAACCCGAGAAAAGGGGAACCAGTAGCAAATAAAGCTTCCACCTCGGGATTGGGAAGCCCGAACAAGCTCACCAAGGAGGAAATGCTACCAAAAGTGAACTCGGGGACGGAGATGTCCACTCCTTTGTGGCAGAGGATGTTCAAGATAGCACTGAACTCTTCATATAAGGGGCAGAGCTCTTGGCATGAGAAGCGGAAAACATTGTCCATTGGATCCCAGAAACGATAACAGGCATTCAACAGCTCGATGTTCCACGAGTGTTTGTAATAGGCCTTGAGATTCCACAACCCGAAAGGCTTCAATTTAAGCCAATCAGAGTCTTGTAATGATTCTAGAAAATTGTAAAAGCCTGGATAAAAAGAAAAAAAAAAGATTGAAAAAGAAAAAGAAGAAGAGTGAATTTCCAAAGATTCAATCAAATAAAAACAAATCCCATAATGTAAAGAATGCAGTTCATAATATGCTTAAAAAATCCAATACAAAAGAACAAAAGCTATGAAGACAGTAAATAAGAAAAGCAGGACGCTCCATCTAGCTCTCATCCTACCCCTCATCATCCTCCTCCTCCTCGAACTCACTCTGATGCGTAGCCCTGTAGGAGTCAAAGTCCGCTTGCAGACGAGCCATCCCAGCCTGCAGCCTGGCTATCTCGGCTCTCGCCCTATCCACCTCTTGGTTCGCAACCTGGGCCTAAGCCACGGAAGAAGCAGCCTCCCTGACCTGATCTCGGAGCATCTCGACTCGGGACTGCAGTCAACAACATAAATTAACATTCATACATACATGCATGCAGATTCATGCATTACATAAACCATGACATGATGCAGGAAACACGGGATACTTATCGCCCAAACGCCATTCTCATGGACCAGGAAGTCTCCTAGGCCCTGGTACCGGTAGGCTATCTCTTCCACATCAGCTCGTTGAACCTAGAAAAAGGTAGAAAATTAAAAAAAAAATCATCAATCAAATCATTGACTTACATGGGTGGTATCCTCCGGGAAGAACACAGCTGGCTCCTCACGTGGAATATTCCACGTCCTATAGGCGCGGGAGCCATCCAACCCCATCAGGGTGAAGCCGGCTCTGAGCTCAGACACTAAACGGCCCTCTACCACACCACTAGCGCCGACGGCTTGAGAAGTCGAAGCTGCAGCGCTACCTGCATGGACAGGGTGGGTCCTATCCTGAATAGGAGTATCCTCCCCGGCTGTAGCCGCATCAACACTCTCGTCGGCCGGGCCACTGGGCTGAGAAGACCCGGCTCCCCTATGTCTCTTAACCTGCGGAGAGAATAAAAAGTCAAAAAAAAAAAGTGAATACCTGACGAGGACGAGGAGGAGGAGCCGCTGGCGCGACACCCGCAGCAGGCAGTAAACACTGCTGGATATAAGTCGGATAATCTCCATCCATGGGGTCTACACTATACCCCTCTCCGAATATACCAGGGTATGTCGTGGGGTCCGCCAGGTGCGGCCAGAAGAGCACCTGTGGAAGCAGCGGGGGCACAAGCCGGCCTACTGGACCATCGACGTGGTCGGAGAGGAAGAGGCGCTCGCCCAAGTACCACTCTTGGGACATAGGGCTCTTCATGACGAACGGGCGGAGGACTGAACAAGAAGGGTGATGGCACCCAGACCCTCCCAAGGATGGTGTCGGATCTATAGAAGTGCAATAAAGGAAATTCAGTACAGGTAAATAAGAGTTGATTAAATTTTCTTACTAACGAGTCTTATCTACTTACCCTCCCCCAGGTCGTGTCAAGCAAGCTTTGCTGCACCTCCTCTATATCACGGGCAGTACCCTGCCACCCCTGCGTCCAGCAACACAGAACGGTCAGACGGACATCGCCCTGGACGTCCCTCAACTCGGGCGGCTCCAACACACGATGCTCGAACGCCCAGATCTGTAGTTATGAAAAAATACATATATTAAAAAAAAAAAAAAGAGAAAAGAGACAATACTAGAAGGCCAAACCAGAAGCCCAGAATCTCCTACTGCGCTCCCCGGGCACACAAATCCAGCCCGTAATATAGCTACCCTAGTGCAGCTCGTGCGCTGTCCAAGGATGGGAAAGCAGCCAAGTCCACCAGTGTGGGAAGCAGAGTCAGATTATAGGTACTTTGCCCAGTGGGGAACAGCGTACATGATAGGAGGACGAGCACGTATGCTCTGGTGTACTGCTCCACATCCTCCTCAGACGAGACTACACGGGTGGCCCAATAAGCCTCCACCCGGGAGCATAGGATCTTCCCCTTCTCAGGGGTGCAGCCAATCAGCCTCCTGATGTAGGTATCCACCTGCTGATGCCAAGTCAAGCTACAGTTGAAGATGATAGGGGTCCCGCCAAACCCGAAGCCTGTAATCGCTACGAAGTCCGAGGGAGTGACGGTGAACTCCCCGATGGGCAGGTGGTCGGTTGTCGAATCCGCCAAAAATAATTAAAGAATTTTCTCGTCTATTCCTAACAATAAATAATTGTAGCTGGATAAGTCGAGGTCGAACCCTAGGGATTTAATACCCAATTTTAACAATTGCTTCTTAACCAAAAATAAATTAAAACAGAAATTTAAAAAACAGAAGGGGGGTTTTGTTGATGATTGTTGAAATAAAGAACAAAGAATAAATAACTAAAACAGAAATTAACTATTGCTGGAATTTTAATAGAGTGAAAAGAATGATATAAAAATGTATTTCGCCCTAGGACATTCGTTAACTTGAATGTTAGTATTGATCATTGATGTTAAAGATAATCATTTAATTTCCCCTAGACCAGTTAAAATCTCTAGCTTAGCGCATCGAGATCAACCTTCCCAAAATCAGATTTACCTAGTACGACTCAAATAAATCTCTTCCCGAAAGACAACCCTTCCTTAGCGGTCTAGAGTTTAATCTAATGGAAGCTTTAAGTTCAAGGAAAGCCTAGCCTAAACCAATTAAATTCTTAGCGAAAATAATTTAAATTCAAGTTTTTAATCCCTTTAAACGTTCTCAAGTTAATAATTGAGATTAGAACGAATCTAATTACTAACAACAATTTATTAAATTGCAATCTAAGAATCTGGCCAAGAAATCTAAATTACAATATAATAAAAGAGAAAATAATCTCTTGAAGCAAGATTAAAAACATAGGGGAATTAACGAACAATAAAATAATCGATCTCACAATACTAAATCAAGCCTTGAATTCCTTAGGCAAAGTAGAAGATTTAGCTACACATAGCTAAAAGAAAATAATACATGAAGAGAAAAATAATGTTGAAGAATAATAGAACTTAGAAGAAAGAAGGAGAGAAGGACGTTAGAGATTGTTCCCAAATCAGCCTATACTTGTGCTATATATAGGCTCCCTAAAAACCTAAAAGAGAATCTTAGTAAAGAAATAATCCTACTAAAAATAAAACTCCTAAATAACTAATTAATTATCTCCCACTATTTGTGCAATTTACTAGTTTGACCGCTTCAAAATCAAAACAGGAAGCTTCTAAAAGGGAGGGCTGGAAATTAAATCCTGAATAATTCTGCCAGCTCGTCGAAGGTTTAGCCTTGCCCAAGGCTAATCGCCAAAAACTGGACAGCACTCCATTATAGCGCGGAATCGGCTCCCATTAATCCAAATCAGCCCAAAAGTTACCTCCTGCACAAATAAAACCAAACCACAGCAGTATCCACCAAATATATCCACAAAATCACAAATAAAGTCTATATAAATCACCCAAAATCAAGAGAATTTATGATTTCATCAGCAGGTGGAAGGTGTGGGTGGTACAGACCCATCTCTCACACAGAGCCGTCACCACGGCGTGCGTGGTATGCAGTGTGATCGTGGGCAAGGACAAGACGAAAGACTCGAGCCCTAGGAGCCTAACCCGGGCCCGTACGGGCTCGGGAAGTCGATCCCACCAGACCCGCGGCAGAGAGAGATTCCCGCTGCCGGCAATCCTGTGTACCTGCATTATGGGGAAGTACAACACATATGCATTTAGTTTTTGCATAGCAGTAACATAAAAAAATTAATCGAAACAAAATTTTTAAAGCCTAATTTTCTTGCTATAGTCGTACGACTGTAGTACGCTTTGCACGAGCGTAACTATAGTCGCACGACTGTAGTGCCTAGAGTCGTATGACTGTTCATCGTTGGCATGAACAGTCGCACGACTGTTCATATCCCTGCAGAAAAAATTCGAAATTCATCCAATTTTCACAATTTCTAACTCGTTTTTCCTAGTTTCTTGCTTCTTTTGACTACAGGAGACTCTTAGCATGCATTCTACTCAATCAATTCAACCCAGAAAGCTGTAAATCATGCAAATCAATTCCAAAAATTCAAAAGGAAAAATATTGGAAAACTTAAAATCAAGGCCTAGGAATCGGGTACCAACCTGTGTAACGGACAAGTGGGAGTCCATCGCTAATAGAATTGGGATCTCCATCCCGAAACGAATCCCGAAATGGTCCATGTAAAGCGGGTGCCCATATCCTTGCGTAATCCCCACAAAAGAGATCTCATTGGGGTTATTGGGTTCTGGAATCGTGTTGTTTTGGATCTTTTTCAACTTCTTTCCCATTTTCTTCAACATTTTGGGCGAAATTTTGAAGATTAGGGTCGGTTTCAGAGAGAGGGAGAAGAAAAGTTTTCGGAAATATGGGAGAATGGAAGAGAAAGGGGCAGAAACCGCCCCTTTATTTCATTCTGCCCGCGAAGTACAGTCGTACGACTGTAACAGTCGTACGACTGTATTCAAAATTCAAATACAGCCGCACGACTGTAGTTGAAAAAAGGGGGGGAATTTTTTTTAATTTTTTCCTATTTATTCTTTAAACCCTATTTTCATTATTTGTTGTTTAATTATTCCCCACAGGGAGATATTTCAGTAATTTTGCAGGGCTAATCCAACGGCGACTAGTTTCTTTCAACAATGGTCCGCCTCGCCCAAGGGGCACGAAACCCGAGAAAACTGTGAAAAATTCACTGTAAGTATAATTTCACCAAACTGCATTTTCAACGCGTCCCGTGTGCCAAGCCGCACCGGGCCATCACATTCACACAAAAATCATAGTCCCCCACGACTTTAAAAGGGAACCCAAATCCAATTTCAGTATGTCAGGTGTGCCCAGCCGCACACGATCGTCATGCATTCACACAAAAATCATAGTCCCCTACGACTTTAAAAGGGAACCCAAATCTCGTGTCAGTCTGTTGAGTGCGCCAGTTGCACACGACTATCACATCTTGTACTCGTAAATCCAGTCCCGCACGACTATAAAAGGCAACCAGGACACACATTCCTGTATTTATTCTTGATCGAAGGGGCAAAAATTTTTGTTTCAAAATTATCGATCAAGGAATAAATACGTTCATCAAACACGCATCACGTGCATTTTTGGCTCGGTATGACAAACCATACACGGCCTTTTGACTCCAAAAGTCATTCTATCTCGGCGTCATCCTTACGCGAAAACCATTGTAAGGAACCGCCCGACTCCAAAAGTCACTTATACTCTCGGTGTCATCCTCATGCAAAAGGCATATGGACCACCTGACTACCAAAGTCACCTGCAGTTCACCTGCGAAAACTGCGCTTGCATGTCCACGTGATTTCGTGTTCTTTGTCGTGTACCTAAATCCGTTTCGGAAATCGGACTTCAGCTACACGAGGGGTAGCCTGTGAACACGAAATTTTTCTTAAAAAAAAAAAAAATTATGCCGTTGACCGTTGACCCACGACTGTAAAATACAGTCGTGGGATTTTGTTACAGTCGTACGACTGTACTTTCGGGGGTAGGTTGCAGAGCCCATACCCCCTTGACTTGGAAAAAGTGGGAAATCTTGAGCATTAAATGCTCAAGATTTCTGGGTTAGTAGGGGATATATAAGATGAAGAAAACCAGAATTGGAGGACTTTTGGCAAAAAAAAAAATCTGATTTTTAGTGAGAGAAAAAGAGAGAAAAAGAGAGAAGAGAGAAAATAAAGATATTGCTTTCTTCTTACCTTTTCTTTTTAATTTCTTGTTGTTAATCACTAAAACGAAGTAGAAATCCTAGGTTAACACTCACACTAAAAATCTAAATCATTTTGGGATAAAAACAAGCACAAATCCGTGACTTTTCTGGGATTATTTGGACACTTTTTGCAACCTTGACTCCTTAAGGAAAAGAGCGAATTCACGTGGATTGGTGCGTAACCAGGGGTCATTCCAGCTGTGGATCGTCACCAAGGAGGTAAATAACCTTTAACTCAACTCATTTTCCAGCTTTCTGGGTGATTTGCTTGTGTTTGGTGCATTTTTATTCAAGTTTTTGAGTTTTTATTTCTGGAGAAATAAGAAAAGTCGTACGACTGTTCTTAAAACAAGAACAGGGGCACGACTGTAATTACAGTCGTGCCAAATCATCTACAGTCGTACGACTGTGCTTATTGTCTCAGTTTCAGGCTTTTGTTTTTAGGGTTTTTTTTAGCGATTTCTGCCTAGCCAGGAGTACAGTCGCACGACTGTAGTCCTCGGCCAGAAGCAGAAATCCCTAAAATCCAAGAAAATCACAAAAATCCAAGAAATTTCATAAAAATCAGAAAATTTCAGAAAATCAGGAAAATAAGAAAACCCCAAAAATCATCAAAATGAATTTTGTTGTGTGCATCACGACCTTAGATTTATTTTTCGGTAAAATTGCATTTAGAACAATTCCACGACGGAGACCCGGTTCTCCCGAAAACTGACCCACTTTTGCATGCAAAGTTAAATTAAACCGGAAAATTGTTTTCGAAAATGATTTTCCCACAAAACCAAAAAAAAAAAAAAATACAGGGACGTTTCAAAATGGTTTTCCAGGTCTAACCGGGCCGGCCGACCGGGCTGACCCGGTTACCCCCAATTGCATGACCCCGAATTTTAATTTCCTGATTCAGTCTACTTGAGTCCCATTTATGGCGTGCCGTATAAATTGTGCTAACTTCTGTTTTGCAGCTTTTATTTTATTTTAATTTTCTTTTTATTTGTATTTAATATAATTAAATCGTGTATTTAGGCGATTGTAATTTTTCTAGATTCTCGTGTACATAGGCGATTGTATCAGTGAGGCGAGAGTTTTATTTTTCTTTCGATTGGGTTGTAAGCTATTAAATATTTATTCTTTTTACTTTACATGTTGTATTATTATCCTGTATGCGCGCTGTGTGCATTATTCAATAAAAATTGACTTTTAGTAATTTAAAGTGTCATAACTAGAACATTGGCAATAATATTTAAATTAGACACGAAATAAGGGACTTGTCCGGACCCGAATCTCTGAAAAGTGTGGTAGTTCCCGCTTTGGTTCAGCTACACTGTAATTTCCCGGTTGAGCTGAGCCGGGTGGCGACTCCTATACTTTTTATCGAGATTTAAGTCTCGATTCTTTTTCGAAATGATCCGCTTTTCCAAAAAAAATGAATTTCCAATCCAAAAAACCGCACGCGAGGGAGGGCCCCGCCCGAAATCGAGACTCCCCTTCCGAAAGGGAGTCCCGCGTCCCGTCGAAAATGCGTCATCCGCTCACAGAAAGGCTCGCAAAGTAAGAAGCAAAAGTTTTTTGAGTCTGTATCTAATTGTAAGCTTGATTTTAAAATGGGTTTGAGACAGGATGTACTGCTAGATGGAACTCGACTTTTATCATGCTTGATAATGCCCTTTAAATTCGTTGTGCATTTATGCTTTTGACTGCTATTGATGTAGGCTATAAAAGTTGTCCTGATAAGGAGGAATGAGATAAATTAAAGAAAACTAGTGAGTTATATTCCATTTCTATGATCTTACATTTGTTTTCTCTAATTCTAAGCAACCAACTGCAAACTTGTACTTTCATGGTGTCTTTACCATTTATGTGACTTTGTTAGAAGAAATGAAGGGTGATGATGAATACAAAAAAGAAATGGCAGAATATATGTTTAAAAAGTTCAATAAGTATTGGAAGGATTTTAGTGACATATTGGCAATTGTTGTTATCTTAGATCCTTACTATAAGTTTGCTTTTTGTTGAATGGTGTTATAAAGAGGTGCTGAGAATGATGGGGCTTATGAGATCATGTGTTTGAAATATGCCTTTTTCAACTGTTATTTAAAAAGGAATCCCGCAATAATAAGTCCCACAACATCAGCAACATCATCACTGGAGAAGAGCTCGAATCAAGAAGCTAGGGATGGGCTTCTTCCTATTAAACAAAAACATGTTTTGAAGGTAATGTGTTAATTTCTTGCTTTAATTATGTTGCTAATTGTATGCTACTTTCTACTTTTAATTTTATAAAATTGATTGATATGTTATAATTTGAATGCTGATTTGCAGAAGCCCTAAAAAAAGGTCACAAATGGATCAATATTTAGATGAGCCAAGTTTGGATATGAATCGTTTGGACATTCTTCAATATTGGAAGGCCAATTCCTTTCGTTACTCGAAAGTTACAGTAATGGCTCGTGATGTGTTAGCCATTTCTGTTTCAACTGTTGCATCAGAGACTGCTTTTAGCATAGGAGGATGAGTCTTAGATTAGTACTATAGTTCACTAAAACCGGATGCATTGGAGGCCTTGATTTGTACAAGAGATTGGTTATTTGGTGAGCAAGGTAATACTAATCCAAAGTACTATTTCTTTTTCATGTATATTGATGAATTAAACTACAATTTTTATTCTAATTACTTGTATTAAACTGCAATTTTATGTTTGCTTTTTCTGATTTGAACAAGGAAGAATGGATTGACGATATTATAGAGAACACAAATGAGGAAGAACATGCATTTGATTCTAGTTATGTCTAGCTAGATTAATGGATTCTAATCTACTATGTTTTAGTTTAATGGATTATGGATGTTAGAACTTATTGTTTAAGTTTCAATTTGATGGATTGTAAAACTGATTATTTATGTTTTTCTTTGAATTTGATGGATTGTAGTTTATAAAGCTTAGTCTTGAATCTGTTTTATGAAGATTTTCAGGTTTGAATGTGTTAAGTCTCAGGTTTTCATTTCACAGGTTGGGTTAGGTTAGTAGGTTGAGTTATGTTTTAATTAACCTATTTAGTGTTCTCGTGTCGTGTCGTGTTACTTGTGTTTTTTAGCATGTCGTGTTTGGATTTGAATTCTTGACCAAAAATTTTTTAAGTCGTGTTCGTGTTTGGGGTTTTCGACATTAACCCGAAATTTGACACGATCTGAACAGGACCTGATGACACGAATCGCCACCTCTATCCTTGGATAATAACAGTGCTATAGGTCTCTATCAAAATTGCTCCTCTTATGATGGGTATCTTAGGAATGTTGTAGATGATATTCTTCTTTGGCATGGTGCTTGGATAGTATTTCATTTATGCATGAGTATCATAGGGAGAATAATGTTGCCCATGGTCTAGATAAATGGGGCCAATCTCTCACCCCCCCCCCCCCCCCATGCTATCAGTTTGTTAAAAGAGTTTCCTCCTTGTGTTTCCGTGTGTATTATTGTTGTTTTAGCCTCTTTGACTCCTTAATGCAAGGTTTCTTTTTTATCAAAGAAAAAGAATACCCTGCAGGGCTACACTTGAACTACAAATGATAATGAGGGTTTTTTTTTTTTTTACAATTCTCCATTTTTGAGGGTGTATTGTTTGTTTAGGGATGTAAAGAGCTCGAAGATGGGATACTCGTGAATTCCGGGAATCTCATCCCTATACCATATATGAATTGAAAAAAGACTCCACCCTGTAAAAATCCCCACGGGATGGAGATCTCCTTGGAGATTTTTTAATTTTTTAAAAAATATTAATTAAAAATTAAATTTATGCAAAACAATATATATCAAAATTAATTAATTAAATTTGTAATCTTTTAATATTTAAACTAAATATAAATAATATGTTTACATTTTCTAGTTAAAAAATATAATTAGACTAATTAAATATAAAACTAATATTACTATTTGAAAAATATAAAACAAATTTTCCCTCTTTCCCCTGTACCAATTTTTTATAGATATTTTAGGTAGAAAAAGTTGTTGTTTGCCGTCAACAGATTTTTCTTCTTGTTCTTGAAAAACACTCCCTTATATATATAAGTAGCTTTGAACCCGTATGTTGCATGATTTAATAAACTATTATTTTCAATGTACACGTACATCATAAAAATTTATAATATTTTTAATATTGAATTAAAAATCAAGCAACTACTTTTATACGAAATAAAGAATTAGATATATGATAAGATGATTGAGTAACAAACATAATTACACTAGTAATTTTTTTCTACTCAGTTTTATAATTTCTATACTGTGAGCGGATGACTTTTTTGACGGAACGCGAGACTCCCTTTCGGAAGGGGCACCTCTATTTCAGGCGGGGCCCTCCCTCGCGTGGGGTTTTTTAGATTGGAAATTCATTTTTGGAATATTAATTATTTCATAAAAGAATCGAGAGCTAAATCTCGATAAAAAGTGTAGGAGTCGCCACCGGGCTCAGCTTGACCGGGAAATTATAGTGTAGCTGAATCAAAGTGAGAAATGCCACACTTTTCAGAGATCTAGATTCGGACAAGTCCCTTATTTCATGTCTAATCAAAATAAAATGGCCAATGTTCTATAATGACACTTTAAATTTCTAAGAATGGATTTTATTGAATAAAAACATGCGGCACGCATACATACACAATACAAAATAAAAGTAAAGAAATAAATATTTAAAAGGCTTACAACCCGATCGAATGAAAAATAAAAACTGTCGGCCTCACAACACAAACGCCTAGATACACGAGAATTTAGGAAAATTTACAGTCGCCTAAAATACACGAATTTATCTATTAAATTCATTAAAAATAAAAATAAAGAAATCAAAGCTGCAAAACAGATTGTTAGCACAGATATATAACACACCACACATAGGACTCAAGTTGGACAGAATTGGGAATTTTAGAGTTCGGGGGCATGCATTTGGGGGTAACCGGGTCGGCCCAGTTAGACCTGGAAAACAGTTTTGAAACGTCCCTGTATTTTTGGTTTTGTGAGAAAATCTTTTAGAAAATATTTTCCGGTTTATTTTGATTCAACATACGAGGTGGGTCAGTTTTCGGGAGAACCGGGTCTCCGTTGTGGTTTTGTTCTAAATGCAAAAACACCGAAAAATAAATCCAAGGTCGTGAATGCACACTCCAAAATTCATTTTTGATGATTTTTTATTTTTCTGGATTTTTATGATTTTTATGAAATTTTTGAGATTTTTATGAATTTTTTAGGATTTCTAGGGATTTTCTGCTTCTGGCCGAGAACTACAGTCATGCGACTGTGATTATAGTTGTACGACTGTAAACTATAGTCGTGCGACTGTAGCTCTCCCTTAAGCAGAAATCGCCAAAATTATTTAAATGAAAAGCTAAAAACTAAGAAAATTCAATAACAGTCGTACGACTATAGATAAGATGGCACTACTGTAATTACAGTCGTGCCCTTTTTCTTTGTGATAAGAACAGTCGTATGACTGTTCTTAATTTTCTAGAAATAGCAAGTTTAAGAAAGGCAAATTTTATGCACAAAATAACCAAAACACCCAGAAAACGCAGAAAAAAAAGAGGGATTAAAGTGTGATTACCTCTATGGCACTGATCTACTGTTGGAATGACCCCTGGCAACACACCAATCCACGTGAAATTGCTTCTTTTCCTTGGTGTGTTAAGGTTGCAAATGGGTCCAAAAAACCTCTAAAAAGTCACAGATTTAAGCTAGTTTATGGTCTAGAAATGATTTAGATTTCGTGTTACAAGTTTAACCTACGATTTCTAATTCATTTTACACATTAACTCTCTCAAATTAGGAAGAAAAGGATTGAAGAAAGTTGGGTTTTTTTGGGTTTTTTTCTCTCTTCTTCTCTTTTTCTCTAATCTCTCTCTCTCTAATCTCTCTCTCTCTAATCTTTTTCTCTAATCTCTCTCTCTCTAATCTTTTTCTATCAATTTTCTACCAAAGGTCCCATCCTTCTCTTCTTTTCTGCCTTTTATCTTCCCTTTCTTCCGGAAAATCTAGAGCATTAAATGCTTAAGATTTTTCTCAATTTTTTATTTGATAGGTATGGGCTCCTGCAACCTGCCTCGATCTTACAGTCGTACGACTGTAATTTAGTAACAAAATCTCCACGACTGTAATTACAATTACAGTCGTGGTAATCAGGTCTTTTTTTCTTTTTCTTTCTTTTGACACCCGGAAAATTCCGTGTTCACATATACTACAATGTTAGGGGGGGACTTGATCTATCTTATTTATTCATTTGGTACCTAACATCCACAGCTCACTCCACCAGGAACACCTCAATGGAATGGGGTGTCCAAACGGAGGAATAGGACCCTGTTGGACATGGTCCGCTCAAACGATGAGTCAAACGATATGGCCATAAAGCTATCCGTAGTCTATTCCAATCATGAGAAGGAATGGAACTAGAGACTATCATTAGCCTGGTTGTATGGAAAAGAAAACAAAACTAAGTCATCACTTGTTAATTGATGGCCGTAACTTATGGCAAGGGAGATGTATGGTGAGTCAGACTTATATTTCATTACATAGGCATAGCCATTTCTGATGAAATCGTCTGTGAAGGATACGAAGTATAGATGTTCACCCCTGGTTGCTATGCTTGTCGGTCCATATACATCTCAATGCATTAGGTCCAATAAGCTAGCGACCCTTTTAGCCCCTTTGCTAAAAGGTTCTTTAGTCATTTTACCTTATAAACAAGACTCGCATATATCAAGTGACTCCATGTCAAATGATCCTAGGATTCAAGCTATGTGAAGCCTAGCTACTCGCTTCTTGTTTATGTGGTCATAATTGCTGCTATTGTAATAGATAGATCATTGTAACTTTTTGCTATTATTTTCTAAATTACCAATATCATCCATTGTATTGAATATCAATGTTTCAATTACTCTAAGTACTAAATATTTTCAATTGATATAGGTTAGGTACTAAAAACACTAAATTAATAGAATATGTGCCAAATGAACATATTATAGATATATCATCCCCAAAAATGTATTTTTGTTGATAATGTTCACATCAAATAATTTGAAGTTTTCCACCATTAGCTAAAATGTAAATGAAATTAATTGATGTCTATATACTTATTTTTTTATAACGAAATTGTTTCTATATCAAAATATTGATGTGATGCGATCTTAATAAAAAATATATACTTGTAATTAATTTTTTTTAATTTTCAAACAATTATGTATAAAAATACATTTAGTATAATGACTTCGAATTAAGGAATTTATTACTACTCTTAAATTAAAATTATTAAATTTTAGTATTATTTTGTAGAAAATGACTGTTTTTTGTATCTTGTTTCTTACCTTATTCATATCGAAAAATAAAATAAAAAAAATAAAATATGAAATTTATAAATATATTAAATATTTAAAAACATAAATAATAATGAAACATATAAATTTTTCTACATAATTAAATTATATTCTTTATGTGTTTCTTATACATGGTATTTAATATTGTGGTATGTAAATTTATATATATATATATATATATATATATATATATATATATATATATATATATATATATATATACTGAAGTTAATTCAAATATATAATTAAGTTAAATAATAGTTACAAAAACTAATACACCATGATGAATTTAAATAATGAATCAAAGAATATTTAAAAGTTGACAATAATTTCTCTTTTAATGTTATGATGAGTTACAGATTGATAAGAAAAGAAATGAATTGAGTAGTATACAATAAAGGAGTAACATTGATGCACAAATAATTATATATCACGTATTTAATTTATAGTTATAAATATATAAATTGTAAAAGAAAAGCTACAACGTAAAGAGAATTGTACACATGTAAATAATAATTGAAATATAAAAATACAATAATTATGATTTACAATTACAATGGTACAAAATAAATTATAATTTTCATATATGAATAGTTAAAGAGAAGAAAGAACAAAAAAGCCCAAATAATGAGAGACGAAGAAAAGAGAAATAATCTTTAACTTTAGTAAATCCTTACAAATAATTTATAATTTTCTTTACTTTTTTTCTCAAATCTACTTGCTCATCACCATCATCTTCAATTTCCATTAGGAAAAAAACTTATAAAATGACAAAAAAAAAGTCATAATTTGCAAATAAAATTGTACAAATAAAAATTTATTTAATATCCCTACATCAGGGGCAAAACTAAGGGGGTGGCAACAGGGTCTAAAGCCCCCCGCTGGCCGCGGTTGACCAAAGAAACCGGCCAACCTTCATCCCCTGTTGCCCCTGCTGAATATGGATCGACACCTGCATAATTGATCTTGTGCTTTTGGTTTTCAATTGAAGAAGAAGAAGGCCATTATTTTATTTCTTCGGGTAAACTTCAAAAACCCTAAACATACCCTGTGATTCAAGGCGCGTTCAAAATGAGGACGATGCTTTTTTTTCCTGCAAAAACAGGTCTTATGCATTGTGACGTTATCGAAAAAAGGATTCACCCCATTTCCGTGAAAAATCTTAATGGAACTAGGGACATTTTTGTCTTTCTGAAAATAGTAATATAAAAACCATTTTTTTATTAGTTTCTTCAATTTTTCCTATTTCTTCTCATAACCCCAAATTTCTCTCTGAAATTCCTTATTTGAAATCTGTAATCTAAACCCTAACTCTTAAATCATCATCTTCTCTGCCGTACCATCATCACCGTTGCCGCTGTCGCTGTCATCGCTTCCGCCATTTCGATCATCATCGATGTCTGTGGAGTGAAGGATTGGCAGAGGTAGCAAAGAAGAGTTCTTAAATGTTTAACATCGAGAAAATTTGTAATGTGAACTTTTGAATTGCAAATCCAATTGGGATTTGCTTGATCTGATTCACAATACCTTCGCCGGAGAATTGCAGATTTCCCGCTTCTTCATTTTGAGAGAGAAATATGGAATTTGTTTGATTTGAAATTTCGGAATCCATTTGTTCTTAGATGTTTAATTTTTTCAAGATAAAAAAAAAAAGATATGATGGTGATCAATTGGCTATTGCTATAATAAAAGAGTCATAGAGAAACAACAAAACTTCGCAAATCACAGAGAAATTGAAGGAAAAACTAGGATTAGGCTGATTTAGGTTTTTAATTTGGTCTTCAGGAATTTGGGGATTTAATAGAATAATTAAGAGGATTTTAGGTATTTTTGTACTGATACTTGTTTTGTACATAGGTTCCCTGTAGGTATTCATTTTCTTGATAGTTCTCCTACTGAAATTAATCTTGATTTTCTTAAATAATGCTCCTGGTGTTAATTGGACATTTGGCTTTTTTTTTTTTTTTTTTTTTTCTTTTAATTGTAAAAAAAAATAAATAAGATTAAAAATTGGTTTTTATATGACTATTTTTCAGAAAGACAAAAATATCCCTGATACTCTTAAGGACTTTCAAGGAAATGGGGATGAATCTTTTTTTTGCTAACATTACAAAACATGAGACTTGTTCTTGCAGAAAAAAAAAAAGCATCATCCTCGTTTTGAGAATTTTTTAAACCACAATGTATGTTTTTGAAGTTTACCTTATTTCTTTTATTTTAAGTGAAACAGCTGCATTTTAAGCGAAAAATTTAAAGATGAAAACAAAATCTTAAAAATCCACATACTCACTCATCTTCGTGTGCGCCCTTTTTCCTTCCACTTTTAATTATAATATCTCTCTTATTCTATGTTTTTGTCTTTTTCTTTCTCAATAAACCATATCAAGTTTTTTTTTTTTTTTTCATTATTACATACTAATTTTATTCATAACTTTTGTTTTTATTACTGATACTATAATTAATCAAAATTTTTAACTGTTTTGAATGAATATTGTCAATTTAATTTTTTTTTGAAGAAAAAAATATTATTAATTTTACTTGGCCAAACATTTACATAATTACTTCCCAAATAAGATTACATAATTAGTTTTCAAATAAATTTTTAATTAATCGCTTTTTAAATTGAATTCCTTAATAAGTTTAATTAATTAATTGCTAAATTCATTTTGAATTAATTATTTAATTATCTTATGTTTGAATTTTATTATACATAAATTACAATAAATGAACAAACGAAAGTATAATATGAGCCCGACTTAAATTTTATTCTAGTTTTGTTATTGCCCACATGATTGGTTATAAAAAAAAAAAAAAAAAAAAAAAAAAAAAAAAAAAAAAAAACCAAATAGAGAGAGATAAAGAGAATAAGAAAAAAGAAAAGAAAAGAAAAAACCTTCTATAATAGCCTTACAAATGATTTATATTTTTATTTATATTTTTTCATATTTTCTTACTCTTTGCCAACATCTTCGATTTCCATAAAAAAACACATATAAAATGACAATAAAAATATTACAAATGATTTATATTTCTCTTTATTTTTTCTCATCTCATTGCTCCTTGCCAACATTTTCAATCTCTATAAAAAAATCACATATAACATGGCAAAAAAAATATAAAAAAGTGAAAGCTTTACAAATGATTATATTTCTCTTTATTTTTCATTGCTTTTTGCTAACATTTTCAATTTTCAATTTCCATAAAATTCACCTATAAAATGACAATAGAAAATAAAATTGTAAAAGTTGTGATTTGCAACTATAACTGTACAACAAAAAAGGCAGTGAAAATCTTGAAGAGACACCTCATAGAGAGAGAAAGAGTAGTATATTGCTTAAGGGTCGAAAAAATCACTATTTATGCAAGAATTATATTATCTCTTATTTATAGATAAAATATAATTGAATTTATATAAGTTTATGTAGTTACAATCCATTAAATTATTAGAATTATTACATGATGCTCACTTCATTTCATTATTTACTTTTCACGAATGATAATTAATTTTGTAATGACAAGATATAAATTTTATATGATGCTCTCTTTATTTCATTATTTATTTTTCATGAATGACAATTAATTTTGTAACGAGAGATTTTTGGGGCCTGATGTATATTAATATTACTATAATAACTTACATAATCATTGTTATTATAATAAATCGATCATAAGTCAGGTATTAAAATAATCAAATCAATAGATCAGGTATCAACTATATATATATATAGCTTTAAAATTAAATTCTTAACTAGCCTCGTCACTATTCACTAATTAGTTGCAAATCGGGGGTGCTTAGCTCGTTTACCTAATGAACTTGAGAGTTTCTTTTTTCTAATAATAATCAAATATCTTTTTGAGACAATATTATGCAAATTAAACCAACATTGTAAAACCAATTCAAATGACAAAATATTTTCTTTAATCAGAGATATTCTAATACAGTTAATTTATTAAAAAGAAACAACACTAACAAGCAAGAAATGATTTTTAAAATGAAAATGAAACAACACTTGATATATATTAATTTTTATTTTTATAATTAATTTATTAATTAATTTAAAATATATCCGTGTTAGTTTTTTTACATATTAGTAACAAAAATTTATTTTACGATTAAAATATATCCGTGTTAGTTTTTTTACACCTTAGTAACAAAAATTTATTTTGGTTTTACTTAATATTAATTATCAATTATCAACAATTATTAGCAACAACAAATAACAAATAGCAACAACAAGAATCAAATAACAATAATAAACAGCAAACAATATCAGTAGAACCAGATAAATTAACCTGAATGAGCGGCCAATTTTAGTTTTGGTTTCAATTTCTTTTATTATTTTTGGAAAATGGCAATTTTGATTTTTAAGTGCATAATTTAAAATTTAAAATAAACATACGTTATTTTCCTCATCCATCTTAAAAAGAAAAAAACAATTGACCACCACACACAATTCGTCTCCCAATTTCTGCAAACCTCTAAATTCAAATCCCTATGAATTATAATCAAACCATCAAGAAATAGAAGCACTGAACAATGCTTCTTCACGCCATTTCCTTCTCCTCATCTACCGTTTCTCTTCCCAATTTCAGCGCCAAGCTTCACCGCCATAACTCTCTACTCTTCCGCCGTCTCGCTTTAAATGGTGAATTTCGTTTCAACCATCTCATTTTCATTTTTATCGTTCTACGGATAGTTTTTGACGATTAAATTTTGTCGTCACAGTTTCACAATGGAGTGGAGCAATGGGCGTGCGGTTTAGGAGGGAAAGGAATCGGAAAATGACGATTTCAGCTTCTAGTGATTCGAGCTACAATCTCAATGTGGAAAAGAAGAGGTTCTTAACTCTAGTCTGTCGTTGAATCAACAATTTTAGTGAAAATTTTTAATCGATGCTATTTTTACTGAATTTTATCACAATTAACTTGAACTGATCAGTTTATAAGAAATGTTCATACTTGGTCGTCCATATGTCGGGTTGTGTTATTGAGGATGAACTTCCCTTGGGTGCGGATGAATACATTAATGTAATCGTCATAAAGGGTTTTGCAATTGCTGTTGCAATAAAAACTGTTATTTTTAAATCCTGGTTTTTCTGTTTTAGTATTTTCGGTTCCATCGAAAGATGTTCTTGGCCAGAATCCATAGAGGTTTTTAATAATCGAAACGTATTATGCTTTATAATTTGCATAGACTTGCTGAAAGGATACATTTAATTTTCTACTCGACTGAATATTGGTTATTGCCATTAAAAATAGAGGGGAATCTGATATTCTTTCTGCCATTGAAGTAAGATAACTGTCTGCATTCAAAATTTCTTCATCCCGTTTATTTACAACTATATGCAATTGTGGCAAAAGTTATACATTAGTATAATGACATTCTCCTTTTAGTAAAAGGTATGTAAATGTTCTACAGAAAAGACAATAAAGGAAAAGGGCAAAGGGCATAATTTAAATGGTTAATTCTCATGTTTGGATAAATAAAAGCAATTAGACCTGATATGTCATCTTTGTATATAGGGCATTCTATTTTCCTTCAGTGTCCTAGTCCAACATAATGCATAACTGTCAAAAGCTATCATGAGAAAGTGTTAAAACTTCTGATGGCACTGATACAGCCTAGTGGCTTGATAATTCTTGGCACCTTCCTTGTGCCCTTTCCTACTTAAGTTTTCTTGCTTTTGTTTGCAATTCTTTTCTTTGTTCCTGTGACTTGTGCAGCTTGAAACTTAGTTGTCTTGGAAATCAAAATGACATCCATTTAGTTCTAGTATTAAAAGTTTCTTCTTCTTCTCCAATACAGGAAAATTGTGGAACACATATGTCTGCTCAAAGCAAAGCAAGATTTGTCTGAAAAGGATGAGAATGACATGCTAGATTATTTATACACTTCTCAATATCAAATGCGTGGAATTGTTGCAATATCTTTGGGTATGTTTCCTTATGATAGCCAATTGCTTTTTGCATTCAACTGTTATTGTTTTCTTTATTCAGTTTACTAAGATTTGGCATTGCACATTGTTACAAAATGTACATTTGTAGATAGCTCAACTATTGGGATTAGATTGTTTCATATTTGTTTCTTTCCTAGTTTAACACATAGGTTCCTGTATATTCACATACTGTTCCTAATAGAAAGCATTGAGAATTTTCCCAAATAACATGGTACCGGAGGGTGGTTGTATTCTAGGTTTCTGTTCTGGGTTTTGGGTCTGCCCTAGAGAGAAGTTCTTTCATTTTCGGGTCTGCCCAAGAGAGCAACCATTTTAAGGTCTGAGTTTAGTTTCTCATCGTTGATATTCTTCTACGGAGAGCAGTCTCCTTCATTTTCAAGTCTGCCTTCTCAAAGTGTAGATTTTCTGCCCAGGAGAGCGGCCCCTAGTTTCTTTGGGTGACATTGTTGGAGTGTCTTTTCTTCCTTCATTTTCGCATCGGCCTAGAAGTTGTTTGGGTCCTTGTGTTTAAGACTGGTTCTTGCCTCATCTCCATTCCTGGAAGGAAGCCAGGGTGCTGATTGGCATTATTCCAGAGTCTGGTCACTAGAAACAAGGTGCATTAGTCTCATGTGCAGTGAGAAGTTTTCTTTTGTTCTGGTTGCTGGCGCATGGAGGTGTGTGGATTTCGTTTCGTGCTCCCATCAGTTTTCCTAGTGTTGTCTCTCTTATCTCATTCTGAATATCCAGTTCGTTTCTCCTGGGTGCTGCTAGTTCATGTTGATGTGTGTTGACAGTCCTTTGTTATTCTCCTTTCGCTTCTCTGGCTTGAGATTGGATTCTGGCGTGATTGTCTTGGTTTCTGGATTGATCGTCTTCGGATGTATCATAAACATGTCTCTAATAATGCTCAATTATATTTGTACCAAGGGTATGATCAATATCTATGCTCCAGCTGAGGGGGAGTCTTACAGCATGTACAGCTGTAGATAGCTCAATTGTAGGGATTAGATTGCTGTTACAGAATGGATCAGTTGTAGATAGCTCAATTATAGGGGTTAGGTTGACTCATATTTATTTTCTTTCCTAGTTGAACACAGGTTTTGTATACATACATGTCTTGTTCCTAGTAGAAACCATTGGGTGTTTTCCCAAATAACAACCACTATATGAAGAAAAACAATGTTCAGTAGTACCGATCCGTATATATGATTTTATGTTTTAAGCAAATGATGTTCATTTAAAAGTATCTATATGCACAAGTTGAAGTTGAATATGGTTCTAAAACTTCCTTTTCAATATTGCTTTCTCCATCAAACGTATACTTATCAATGTGGACTACCTTTATCGCATGAGCCTAGAATTCAGCTGCAGTTTTTCTGAACTAGGAATGCAGTTCTTGATTTAAACCAAGTTACATCATTAAAGACCCTACTTTCTCTTGTAGGACGAATCTCCAGTGACAGTTTAGAAAAATTTACCCATGCTGTTTTCATGCGTTTCCAAAGAAGGGAAGATGTTGCTAAGTTTTATGAGAACCCTTTCTATTTGAAGGTTATCAAGGAGCATGTAATGCCTTATTGTCATGTATGCCCTGATATGTAAAGATCAAAGTAAATTGCTCAAAATCTTTATGTTATTTTAATTCCAAACACAATTAAGCTTTGGTGTATATACTTTTGTTTTTGATTGATTCTGCTTATTGGACTCATTTTTTCTGCATTTTTCAGGGACTAATGAATGTGGATTTTGAATCTGAAGTAGAAGATGATATTCTTCCTATATTTCGTAAAGGGGAGGTTTGGGGTCACATCATCATAACTCTGTCTGATCTCAATGAATACTTGCACTTTATTTTGAATCAAAATCTCTTTGTTCCTTCTATCTCGTTTGTTTTTTCACATGATTATCAATATTATAACCATGCAAAAACTGAAAACTAATGTGCTAGGAAAGGAAATCATAGGTATTTTCTTCCCTTTTTTGGTCTAATGTTTTGGCCTTTTCCCCCTTTTACTTATTGCTGATTTTGCAAAATCATTTGTCTGGGTGGATATATTATCAGCTGGGACTGGCACATGAGCGATTTCATCTCATAAGTGTGAGGCCCATGTAATCATAGATAATGGTTTCAGAGAGATGGTTCATGTATCTGTTCTGCTCAATATTTCTTGCCTGTTACTTTTTATGCTGTTAAACGCTGACATGGAGTCGAAGTACTTCTGGTGGCAGGAGTTCAACTATGGTTTGGAGTTTGTGCATCTTATAGCATTTGATGAGCACGCATGTGGCATACCTGTAGAGGACGCATTGGGATCTTTTAAAAACTTGACAAAAGAATTTCCATCATTAATTGTCCAATCTACTCAAGGTGTGTTTAAACTTTATTACAAGATGTTGACGTTATTATTTTCAAGTCAGAAATCAGCCTGTTGTCTTGTTATCCTCTTGTACTCCTTGACCCTCAATTTCTTTTGATAATTGAGGAATCGATTTAGGTTGTGTTTAAGTTCAAATGAGATTATAGCACATACATTTAGTTAAGACTGCCAAGAGGGTTCTTCCTGGAAAGTGAATGGTCGTATTATATGCAAGTAACATCTAAGTAAAGGCATATGGCAGGTTTGTCTAAGAGGATATAATAACTATCCATTTCTGATGATGAATGTGAGGGAACCAAGTGCATATTATTTCTTCTTGTCATGTCGGTAAGTAGAAGTGCATAGACCTCCTGCCTGTGAACTACAAACATGGGGAAGCTGTGTGATAAGAGTATGGGATGTTGATGGATGTTGCAAAAGAGAAAGTTATAAGTTCGTGTGATGATAATGTTAGTTTGCAAGCTCAGGAGGCGCATAAAAAGAAATGGAGTCTAGTGAGCGAAGGGAATCTTTGCAAAATGAAACAAACTCCTATTCAGAAGAAACTAGAGGTGTCAATTGTGCCATGACATTAAGGATGGTTGAAAAACTCTAGGGAGTTGTTTTCCCATTGTTGAAAAAGATAACATGAAGGCCAAATATTTCTTAAGCATTACATAGGTTCAAAGCTACTAGGGAAGGAGAAGATATGATAGTTATTCAATGATGGATCTATTCTCAAAGCGGTGAACTTGTTAACAAGGTGAACCCAAGGCCAAGGACAGGGTGTGGAAAGTGTATGAGAGAAGAAAGAATGCTGAGGCAATGAAGCAGGGGTGAACCGTAGAAGTCTGTTGTCTGTAGTATGTTTGTCTGTTAGTGATGTTGCTGTATTAAATGCTGGGTGTGCTCTATGTTGGGGCATGTTTAGTTATTTTGAGTAAAATTCCAGCTGTGCCTGGAGGGGAAGGGGGCTGTGTCCCTGGGTATTATTTTGTGAGGGTATTGTGTTAGGAATCTCATTTTGTTAACTACTGCTCAAGAATATTATCTCCATTGTTTCAGTTTATTGGTTCCTGTCTTGATTCTTATATTTGAGTTTTGAGTTTCTATAAGAACCAGTTATCTGTACTCATCATGTTAAGGAACTTGAGCCTAACATGAGACTAGAGTCACCTAGTCTAATGTTGAGTCATTCAGTTTTGGTTTAGCCTGAAATGTCCAATCCTAAGAACTGGTGCTCTAGATGTCCATCCCTGTGAGTGTGAGAGATGTGTTAAATGTCTCATCTAGTCCAAAATGAGGCATTAGCCTTTGTATTGTGATGTAATCCTCACCCTATGAGCTACCTTATGGGATGAAGTTAGACCCTATTTTCTCAACAATCCAGTTGATTGATGATTGATTTGCAAAAACCTGGCAATAGTTTTTGAGCAATCCTCATTCCATGTGCATAAATGTAACTAATGAACTTCGTATGTAATATAAAGATGTTTAACATATGAAGAAGAACAGCGTTACTTTTCAATAATACCATAAATCTGAGTTAGCTTTTGTTTTCATGTGGTGATCAGGTTCAAATTTTAATCTCAGCAGTCGGGAATATACACATGGGATTGTGACTAGATTTCGATCATGTAGGTTTGCTTTTATATTCTGTTGTAATTTACTAATTGTCATTCCCATTCTTATTAGCTATTTGTTGGCATGTTTTGCAGTGGAGGCATTTGAGATGTTTGTGGGCAGCTCAGAGTACAAAAATGTAAGAAATCCAGTTAAATCAATGGATATCGCTTTTCTGGATTGAGTTTTTGCATACTCTTTCACATATCAATACACAGTTCATTCTTTCTTTTCTTCGACATGATTTCATACTGTCTGAGGTGTTAAGAGAACATTGTTGTTATGGTTTCTCATTATTCCCTGATTGAAATGGCTAAAAGGATGCTTTTTTTTGGCTTGAAAACTCAGATACTATTGTCTGCTAACCCGCTGCTATTTTGAGTGTCTACTTCAGGTTTCATATTGTGTTTTGTGATCTATTACTCGAACCCAATGTTGACAAGAGAGTCATTATGTATTTTGAATAATGTAGGAAGTAATATATATCTTTTGAACTTCCAGAACGTCAAAAATAATTGACATCATTTTATCCATTATCACTATTATCTTTCAAATTCTGAGCTCAATTTAGTACGTGGTTAACTTAGATAATAAATTGTGACCAGTCTGAATTATTTGGAAAAACAGATGTGGAATACAAAATTTGAGAAGATCATACAGAAGACGCTTCCTATTTGTTATTCTGTTGATCCAGTGGCCAAGGAGATCATGTAGGTTCATGGTTTTATGATTTGTGTCCCCGGCCACCGCATGGACGAGAGGGTAAAAATGCAGATATTTGACAGGATTCGTACAGCAGTCTAAAGCTGTAATCTTGCTTATTGCTTTGAATTTGAGGACAAGCATATAGGTGAGCTGTCTTAACATTTCATTTCATGCTTAGCTTCTTCTGCCTCTTTATTCTTTTAATCTTTTGAAATTGGTTATGTAATTATTCAGATACTTGTAGTTCCTGGTCCAAGAACTTCTTGATCCTTAAGTATGAGATTGGTCTTCTCTTTCACCTTGAATGCTTTTATCATAGATATGCTTAATGTCAGATAATTGGAAGTTAACAACTGTAAATTGAATAGATGGCTGTATTCACAATCTGATTGAATAGATGAATGAGTTTCTTCTCCATTTGTTGAATCAACATCGAATGTTTCTCCTCGCTGAATTAGCTTTGCACGGTTGTTCTTCTTCTTCCTGCCAGCCATGGTTGCTCCAATAACATATGAAGCTCAGCTTGAGCTTTAGAGAAAAAGTATTTATTGATTCAACTTCATTACAAATCATTAAGGTCTTATAATAATCCTTTGAGAAGGGAGTAGAAGTTCTTCAGTTTTGGGGCCAAGGATAACAGAATTGTGATCTGATGCATTCCACTGTGGGTGAGTCCATGATATCTCCTATGCTCAACATAGTTCAATAATCCTATTATGTACTAGTTAATTTTTTAAACACATTGATTGATCACCACTTATCAGTTGTATAGTGGATTTGGTCCTTCTGATGAGACCCTCGATAGACTCTATGTTAGCCTCGACAGTCACCTAATCCCTAGTAACTATAGAGGGAGAAATTCTAGTATACAACTCTTTATGTATAAGGGTTAGGTTCCAAGGTTTAGGAAGAACTTACTGAACTATTTCTTTTTTATGTATTGGATTATTTTATAAATAAATCTTAAAAAAAAAAAAAGAAAAAAGAAAAATAATAGTTTCTTGTTTTTTTCAAATGAAAAGCATAAATTTAAAATTTTTTATTTGGCTCTATTTTTCGTTTGATTAAAATTATAGATTTCAAATTTAATGAATTGATGACAAAAATCCATTTTTTGTTTCTCAAAATCATAAAAAACAAAAATAAAATATACAATTCAAAGCTGAATAGCATGTCAGCCATCACTTGTGTCACAGTGTAAAGCGTGTACATTAGAAGACCCTTTTAGATAATTTCAAGGACTATTTTATGTATTAGCCTGCAAAATGCCCGTTTATATGATATATCACATGTAACTAATATCCTCTCAAATTGATACCTTTCAAAGTTCAAACTAACTTGTTTTATCCCCAGAATTTATCGGTCTTTGTTTCCATTTTTAATATCCAATTTTCATAAACAAGGACTAATTATATATATGTGTGTGTGTGTACATATAAATTCCGCCGGCATAAATCTACACCACTCATTTCTCCAAGTTTATTCTCCCATATGCTTCCCATAATGGTACATAATTAAGTAATCAAACCATCTCATTATCACACTACAAGATTTGACAGCAAATAATATTGCCGTAAAATAAAAAAGCTAATGTAATATAGTAAATATCTAAAATTTGCACCTTATGTATATATCAATGATGACAATGTAATAGATTTTTTTTATTACTCAGCGAGCAAAAAGAAATTTCTTATTTATTTATTTTTTTTATTTCACCCAGAGAAACAATAAAAAAAAAAAAAACTCCTACTTTTTATGTCATTCGCTACTTTACAACCCAAGTGGATTGTTATATTATTTTGTGATAAAAGCATAGGATCTTTTAAAACTCAATTAATTAATTTCTTTCATCAATGGAGCAAAATATCTACAGAACTATGAACGGAAAGAGAGAAACACTGAAATGGGATTGAAATTCAAATTAAATGATTTCTCTATTTATTTGAAAATTAACAAAGTTGATGTCTGCATATGGTCAACATGCCAATTCTGTACTGTTATATTATATTTATATTAACATCACAAATATAGATCTTAATCTATCAATAATATAAAAATAACTTAAGATTTAGGATTTCCTTTTGGAATGCAATTCGTGGCAAGAGTCCATAACGAAAACACAGCGATTGACGGGAGGGATGATAATATTATTTGACAGTTGCAATAGCAGACAGAAACAAAAACCCTAATACATTTAGTGGGTAAAACAACCCTAATCTTTGGGGAAGAACAAGCAGTGAGGGTAGGGACGTATTACTATTTTGTTGGAATATGTTTCTAATTAACTAGTTCCGTTGACAATATAAGTCAGGAAGTTTTAGTTAATTAATCCAACATTTCGATATATAGACATGATTACCTAAAACTGCACATGATTGGAAATTATGATTTCAATTCTCTCTTTTTATTTTTATTTTTTTATTTTTTTGGTTGTTGGTTATATGTATATGAAAACATTGTATTTGAAAACTGTAATTGAATTATTGGGTTTGAAATAAAATTTTTTTAAACAATTCATGTGAATCTTTCATTACTAATTGAAAAGTAAAGTGACTTCATCATTATTTTAATTATTATTATTATTATTATTATTTGAAAGTAATGGATTGGACCCTATGACGTCCTATTTGCACAAAGAAAAAAATTAAATACAATTGGAATTTTTTTTTTTTTCCTAGTATTACAAAACTAAACCCAATATTCACAATAAACACATTGTGTTTCTTAAAAGATTAAAGTAAAAGTCAAAACTAAAGCATATAAAGAAGAAAATTATAAAAGTTATAAAAGAAAACATGAAAATATTGAGAAAAAGAGAAACAATTTATATAAAAAAAGCAAACCTGTATAAAAGCCCAAAATAAAGATGTAATAGCTAATACCCAATTATTTGATGTTTGATATAATATTACAAGAAATGTTGGCTTAATTTCACTCATGGTATACCAACTATTTCCCTAATCACAGTTTGGTATACCAACTACCGTTTTGCACACTGTAGTACCCCAATTTCTAGGTGACCTCCCATTGTGGTACATGTGACCTGTTATTGCAGGTTAACTGTGCCACATCAGCACTTTGTTGGGCTTAATTTCACTTATGGTATACTAATTATCTCCCTAATTACAGTTTGGTATACCACTTTATACATATTGTTTCATTTTATTTTATAAAAAAAATAACAAAAATATATAAATCAAAGAAAGTAAAAGAAAAAAAATTTGATTTATATATTTCTGTTATTTAAAAAAATAAAATAAAATGAAACAATACGTATAAAGTGGTATACCAAACTGTGATTAAGGAGATAGTTGGTATACCATAAGTGAAATGAAGCCCAATAAAGTGCTGACGTGACACAATTACCTGCAATAACAGGTCACATGTACCACAATGGGAGATCACCTAGAAGTTGGGGTACTACAGTGTGCAAAACGGTAGTTGTTATATCAAACTGTGATTAGGGAGATAGTTGGTATACCATGAATGAAATTAACCCAGAAATGTTAAACAATTTTTTTTTCCCTTAATACAAACTTTATTGCAAAAAAGTAACATAAAGTAATATTAAAAAGTTATTGTCATTGTTATATCAATGACAATAAAGTTATATCAAATTTCAACGAAAATATATAACATTCACAATTTTATAGCAACAATATACAACAGTTTTTTATTACAACCAAAAACCACAGTAGCAATTTATATACTTTTGGCTAGGGTGAGTAAAATTGAACTAAAAAGCAAAGAACAAAACACCAAACTTATCTAAACCAATTCAAAATTATCCAATTTATAATTTGGTTGAATTCAGTTTGTAAATTTCTAGTAATTCGGTTTTCAAATAGGTTCAATTTGATTTGATTTTATACCACATAAAACCAAACCAAACTAAATGGATTATTAAGTATATAAACATATAAGAAAGTTTGTAATTCTTATTGAATAATACAAAGGAAAGACAAGGCTATATATACAAGATGTAAGAGACTAAAGAAGAATGTTACAAGACTACTATATAGATTTCCTATACACGTAATAATAAACATGCCTATACAAGAGAATAGAGAAGAATATTACATGACTCCTATATAGACTTCCGATACAAGTTATAATAAATATGCCTATACAAGAGACTAATGAAGAATATATACTAATGAAAAATTATATTTCTTTACACTCCCCGCAAGTAAAGCACAGGATGAAACCAAGCGTAACTTGGATCGTAACAAAAGAAATCGATCCTTTTGAAGAGGCTTGGTAAGAACATCTACAGTTTGGTTAGCATTAGAAATATAACGTACAAACAATTGTTGCTTGGAGACATAATCATGAAGAAAACCAAAGTCAATTTCCAAATGCTTATGGGGAGCGGAGAACAGGATTGGCAGTAAGATAAGTCACACTTAAATTGTCACACTATAGCACTGGAGGAGAGAGAAGAATAAATCGAAGCTCACAAAGCAAGGAACATAGCCAAAGTACCTTAGAAGTAACAATAACAAGTGCATGATATTCAGTCTCAATGGGGGCACTAACAACACTCTTCAATTTTTTTGGAACACTAATAAGATTAGGATCAAGAAACACTGCAAACCAGTAGTGGACTTTTTGTCATCTAAAGAGCCATCCCAGTTAGTATCAGAATAACCATGCAACGGAAAATCAGAGGAAGGAGTGATAAGAAGACCAGTAGATGCAATGCCTTTAACATAGTGTAAAATACGCTTAACAGCCATCCAATAAGCACGATTGTGATTGGCCTTAAATTGAGAGTTCGCAATGTCAGGATGAGTAATAGTTAAATATTGTAGAGCTTCAACCATACTGCTGTATTTAACTATGTCTAAGAACGAATCTCCCAATTTAGAATGCAATTTTTCAGAGGGATTAATAGGAGTAGAAATTACACTAGAGTCCACCATTTAAGCCTAATGCAAGAGCTCATGAACATACTTTTGTTGACAAAGAAGCATACCATGAGAAGTGGGTCGAAACTCAAGGCTAAGAAGATAACTCAAGTTTCCTATATTGCGAATGACAAATCGTTGTTGAATTTTAGAAATAATAGACCAGATAAAAGTGGAATTATTCCCATTCAGAACAATGTCATCCATATAAATTAAGCAAAATACTCTTTCATCCTAGTGAATAAAGAAATAAAGAGAAAGATCGGCTTTCGACCCAACAAAGCCAAGCCTTTGAAGAGCTTGTGTCAAATAATGATGCCATCTATAAGGAGCTTGCTTAAGTCTACCAAGTGAGCGATGCAATTTGTAGACATAAATAGGAAACTCAAGATTAGAATAGCCTAGTGTTTGCTTCATATAAAATTCCTCGTCCAATTGCCCATAGGGAAACGCATTGGAAACACTCAATTGCAAAATTTACTGGCGTAAAGAGACATCAATAAATAAAGCAAGTCTGATGGTAGCTAGTTTAACAACATGACTATATGTCGAAAAATAGTCATGTCCAAACCGTTGATCAAAGCCTTTAGCCACCAATCGGGCCTTATAGTGATTAATAGTACAATCTGCCTTTTTCTTCAACCGTAAAACTCACTTGCTCCCAATCACATTTTGAGAAAAATATGGAAGAAGAATGATGCAAGTCCCATTAGAAAGAAGAGCATTATACTCATCATCCATTGCCTTTCTCCATTCAGCAAATTTAATTGCTTGTGTGTAAGATGTAGGTTCAATTTCACTGGCCAAACTTGTAAATAACCAATGTTTCAAACTACTCGTTTACGAATGAGTAACCAGGTGAGTGGGATAAGAAACAAAAATAATAGGTATGGTGGATAGAGCTGGAAAAGGCCCAAATGAACAAGATCAATTGCTAATTTCAAGCTTGGGAACTTGGATGAAACTGTCCAAGGACTGCATGCTAAGGAACTACCTGTTGAAGGACTGCATAGTGCGGTAGTGCAGGCGTTGCAGCAGATGGCATTGCAGGAGGTGCTACCAAAGACCGTCGAGTGACAGAACCAAAAGGTGCAAAAGTGACCGATAGGGTAAGGGTAGAATTGGGCGAAGGTTATAGAGCGAGATGGGGCTGAACAAGTGGTGGGGCGTGGAATTTGGTGGGAATCAGGTAGTGTTCGGGGCTGGTCTGATATGGTAGTAGTATTTATAGGATGAGAAGGATATTGTGTTGTTGGTAATGGAAAGGTAATTATGAGTCTAGGTTGATGAAGATAATCTGGAGCGAGTGATGAAGGAGCCATATAAGAGTTATTAGCGAATGGATAAACATGTTCATCAAATAAGACATGCCGTAAGATATAAATCTTGGAAGATAATAAATCAAAACACTTCTAACCTTTGTGTTGCTTACTATAACCGAGGAAGACACAAGGAAGAGAATGAAAAGCAAACTTATTATGAGCATACAGACGCAACCAAGGATAACACAAGCAGTATAAATAGGAAGAAATTTATAACCAGGAGAAAATTTAAACAAACATTGCAATGGATTGTTGTAATGTAGTTGAGCCATGGGAGTACAATTAATAATATAAACAATAGTATCAAAGGCGGTTGGCCAATATTTAGAAGGAACGGAAGCATGATGTATTAAAGCAAGTCCAATTTCAACAATATAATGATGTTTCAGTTCCGCACAACCATTTTATTTTAGGGTGTACAGATAAAAAACTCGATGATTAATTCCATTTTTACAAAAGAATGGTGTTAATGCTTGAAATTCACCATCTCAATCAGATTAAAAGGATTTAATTTTCAAATTGAACAAACTTTCAACAAGGACTTTAAATTGTTGAAACACCTTAAAAACTTCAGACTTGAATTTAAGAAAATAAATCCAAGTGTACTTGCTAAAATGATTATAAAAAAGAACATAGTATCTAGTTCAATTAAGAAATAGGCGTTGGACCCCATACATCAGAGCAAACCAATTCAAGCTATGTTTGTTCCATATAATGAGAATCAACAAATGGTAATTTGTGAATTTTGCTCTGATTTAACATAATTGGAAGAACATCCAATTTTATTCAATGATAGAAATTGTTTAACAATAGGTAGAGAGGCATGTCCTAAACGCGCATACCAAGTAGACAACAATAAAAAAGATTAATGATAGTTGATTTTGGTTATACAATTAAGCCACGATCACTTCGGTCTCGATGAAGAACCCCTTCATTGCCAAATCCTTAAAAACAAAAGAATCAGAAAAAAATTAAATGGAAACAGGATTGGAGTTAGTTAAAGCAAAAACGGATAAGAGATTATTCTTATAAAAGGGAACAAACAATATATCAAGAAACCTAAAGGGGTAATATTCAATTGAAACTTTTATAGACTTTTTTTTAATTGAATGACTCTTATAGACTTTGATGATTTTTAGTGACTTTGATAGAGTTTTTAAAAGCATTGATGACTTTTATAAATTTTATTCCATTGACTTTTATAAACTTTTAAAGACCCTTATAGACTTCTTAAAATTCTAAAATATAATAATCTCCATGTGTGCAATGATAATACAAAAAAAAAAAAAACCCATAAAGATCCCTAAACATATCATATGAAACAATAACACAACATCATTCATATGCTATAAAATTTCTAATCTTCATTATCATTCATATGCTCAACATTATTGCACATGTCAGCAGCAATCATTCATTCAGCATAATTTCTTTGTTGCTCTTGTGTTCCAACAAATGGTTCAAAATCTTTTTCTTGATTAACTGACATCGGTGTAGATGAAAAAGTTTCACTATTTAGTTCAATTGGAAACTCATCTAATCAATATTCTTTTCTAAAAAAATTATGCAATCCTGCACAAGGTAAGACTAGCTCTGTTTGTATGTTATACTTAAACGAGGGAACTGTCTTAAAGATGATAAATCATGATTTCAAATACCACATAACTTCTTAACTGTATTCCTCAGAGAAGCATGACTAAGATTAAATAACTAATTTGAATCTTCAAGATGTCAACCTTGCTCATGAAAATCCAGTAGATGATAGTGAACACCTTGAAATGGAACTAAATTTGGGAACCCACAATCCACCAAAAAATATTTGCTTAATATATGTAATACATTAAAAATTAAATTAAATTTATCATAAAAAAATTTAAAGAAATAAAAGGTGATATAACCAGAGCTATAAATTATAGTGTACCTTGAGGCACTTTAGGTCCATTATTCCTCAATAAAGTATTATTTAATACTTTTGAATCATATGCAGATCCTTCTCACATACTAAGAACATAAATAAATTCCAAATCAAAATTACAAGCTGCCAATATATTCTTTGAGATTGTTCCATGACGATTACGATAACTACTTTTATCCCGACCAATCACCATAGCAGGAATATGTGTGCCATTAATTGTTTCAACACAATCCTAAAAATATAAAATATTATTTTTAAATCCAATTAATCAAATAAGTAGTCACAAATATAATTTTTCAAAATAAGAATTATAATATACTTACTTTAAAATAAGGAAAAAATCTTGTATTTTCTCTGATTTTTTCTGGAACTACGGAACTTGGTTTGACCATAAAATAAAATCAATTTTGTTTACTGCTCTCAAAATTCTATTAAAATTTTGACTGATTGTGAAATGTGATCGATTGAATGTGTATCAAATTATGCCATATCTAACACTTTGTCTGACAATAAGTAGAAAAGAAGTAAACATTTCTTCAATGCAAATGAATTTTGTATCCTCTAAGAGCGTTTTTTTCTCTAATAATTTTGCATAGCTTGAGAAATACAGTAGGAAACATTCTATAAACTTTTGAAAAGTGTGCTGGGTTATCATTCAAAACTCCTTAAATAATTGTATCCAGTTAAAGTTATTGATGGATATTGGACATGGTATGTGTAAGCTCCTCTAATGCACATAACTTGAAGCTTCATCAATACAAAATGAATAGTTTCATAACGTTTTCGCTTTGTGTTTTCTTCTTCTAGCTCTTCTTCTTCTTCTTCTTCTTTTTTTTTTGTCCACCTATTTCTTCATTATACAACACATGAGCTCCAGATATATTTTAATATTTATGAAAAATAAAACCTGAAAAAAAAAACTTGTATAAATCTATAAATAAATAATATAACTTAGCTAAAAATAAACACTTAACAATTGATAAAATCATGTCCATTATTCATAAAAGTAAAATAACAATATCCCTAACAGTTATAAGAAAATCAAAACTAAAAAAAAAATGCCAAATGAGTCATGCCTATTATCTATAAAATTTCAATAAAATGCAACACCAATAACAATTAAATGGCAACACTATAAAAACTCAGAAGAAATGAATTCCCAGGGCTCTTTAGGAGTTATTTTCCTTAACTAGGCTTTCTTTGATGCAGTAGAAAAATACTTAGTTGCCTTGTAATAAGTACGGTTATCCAAGTTCGGTATTTCCTTAATAAGATCCCAACTACCATCTTCCTCACTATCAATTACTTTACTCATAGTTCCTTTTAACTTTTCAACAAAATGTGACAGTTTGTTCAAAAAATCTGATTGGGTATTGGAGGACTCAAAAGATGTAACTTTTCCTCAAACTCACTTCGGTTTCATTATTGTATGCTGAAGGGATTTCTTGATGCATGATTCTAGAATGCAATGGTGAAGTATAGTTTGTATGAAGTGGAGAATGACAAATTAAATCTTCTGCAACAATATTATGATCATAAACTAACATATCAAAAGTTGATTTCGTGTTTCCTTGTTCCTTATATGTTCTTGCATCAATACTTATCCTAAACCAATTGCACGTGCTCCAATAGGAGTTCCACTTCCAATTGCAATTCTTAGATTTTTGTAGTCTCCAAAAGCATCTATGTGATAGAATTTATGGCCAGGATGAGCCTATTTAAGATATATATATATATATATATATAACCACAAATATTGAAATAAGTTTGATGAAAAATGCCTTTAAATAATCATCCCATACTTCATTAGGAGCAGTGAATTTCTAAGTCACAGAATCATATCTGAATCCAGAGCTACATCATAGAAAAGTATAATAGTTGTTGTATATTTGTTTAAATCACTTTAGTCGACTTAAATATTGAGAATAATTTTGATCACATTTCAATGTTGCATTTAGAACAGGAAATATCTTTTTCTCAATGGTGCTTTTACTTAATAGACCATTATTATCACACCAACCTCGGTTTGCAGCATCGACTATGAGTTTCAGTAGCTCGTTACTCTCATCAGTCATCCAAAGTTTATATCCAACTTTTTCTTTACCTTTACCTTTTTTATTACATGCATCTACTATTATATAATACTAATATATAACGTAGGCCCAATTCAGTTTCATTAACATAATAATAAAATTATTCAGTAGAAAGTAAATAGACAAAACTATGAAGCAAATATTACATGGTATCTCAAATCAACTCAAGTTATGTGCATATAAAATTTAGAAATATTATCATATGATAGATTATGGAAGGCTTAACATTTGCTTGTTATGACACTAGTTACAAGTCTAGATTAAGGAGGAAAGCATAAAATATTATTGCTTGTGTATATTTTTTCACATCATAAGGGCATGGATCCCAATAATACAAGAACAATGATAGGCCATACAAAATTAAAGTTACGCAATTTTTGTTTTTACAAATCTAGGAATATAGTACAAAATTCTTAAGTTGATAAAGTTTTTTTGGTTTTGGTTCCATAGTTTTGTTGCCTATAGGGCTATAAAGTAATAAGATTTAGCATTTTTATAGTTGGCTTATGAAGTGTAACAAATTTCTAACTGATTGATGTATACCATTTTAGCCAAACTGCCAAAGTAAGTATTTTATACTTTTGCAAAGATCTAGAAGTTGACAATAAGAAAAAGGACTTAAGTTATAGGACCAATATTCTTATACCTAACATTATAAAGAATATGCAAATACTGATAATGACTTAACACTTAAAGTTCTTGTCTTTTTTCCAAGATCTCTTGCAATACAAGATCTCATCCCTACTACTTTTTTTATTTGTAGAAAAAAAATTGCTGAATACCAAAAAAAAAAAAAACACACATTCAAGTTTTCAAACTATATTTACAAAAAAAAAAAGATGTAAAATTCATTCCATTTAAAAAATAATGCAATGAACTTAAGGAACACTACATCCTTTAGAAACTTATTAGATAATTACATAACAACAAACAAAGTAAAACATAGACACTAATGAAAAAAATCCAATGGCAACTTCAACAAAATCAAAATCTATCATCACATGATATCATTCCAATCATTTTCTCAAGGATTGATTATGAAAATAAATAAATCTTTGGATGACGGATGAGAAGGTGCTATGCGATCGAGGATGGATGGTGGCAAAGGAGAAAGAAGAATTATAGGAGGATTCGACTCACCAATCGGGGATGAATGAAGGCTATGGTTGGAAGGGCTTCTACCTTCACACTTATGAGAAATTGAACATGAGCATGAATGACTTTTCTTATTGTATTTTACATTAAAAATTGTAAAAAAGTTTATAAAAGTCATTTTCATCAATAGTTAATGACTGTTTGAATACAAGAATCCTTTTTATAGACTTTATAAAGTTCCTCATGGAATACCTAATGACTTTTAAAGACTCTTAAAAAAGTCAAAATTGAATACCTGATGCCTTTTTAGGACTTCTGGATTTTAAAAGTTTTTAAAAGTTTATAAAAGGCTTAACCAACACACCCTGTATGAGAACAATTATTTAACTTAAAATTTGAAGAACCAATAGAAGAGTAGGAAGTTTGTGACCATTACCAAGAGTTATTTCTTCAGGGCCTTGATACTTAGATAGATGAGTTATATTATCCATATTGCCAGTAACATAATGTGTGGCTCTAGAATCAACCACCCAGGACTGTGAAGCAAAGTTGGTTGCACATTTCATATATGAGTCACGAGGAAACTTTGGGGAAGGGAATTTGGGGTGCAATATGGCCTAAGCCACGATAGTTATGACAAGGTAAAGTATAAACATCAACATTGGAGAATCGATTGTATGAACCCGATCCTAAACCTCGACGACCACCACTAGTTGAAAATTAAGTGTCACCATGACCCTTAGAGACCTCTAAGTCATGGTCCCTTTGAGTAGTGGATTGACCACGAGTAACATTAATAGGAGCAACGGGAGCGTCATCATGAGCAACTTGACGCTCTTGACTTATTAATGCTCTTGAGTGATTTGACGCTCTTTACTAAGCAATAAGCCAACAATATTATCAACACTAATAGGTTCAAGATGAGATTCTAAAGTTCGTAAAAGGTTGATAGTTTCTTCCAAAAATTGTAAGGACAATATTAACAAGATCATCAGTAGAAACTTGGTATTGTAAAGCATTTAATTGGTCACAAATGGATTTAGCTTTGGTTACATAAGATGAGATACTCTCTTGATCACCATGTTTGAGAGCATGTAGTTGGTTCTGCAAATTATGGATCTGAAATCAAGAACCATTAGAGTTAGTGGTAATTATTTTAGTCCAAAATTCATAGGCAGTTTGTGCTCCCACCACCTGTGCTAAAATAATGTTAGAGAGAGAGAGCAAACAATCCAGCTTAAAACTTATTGGTCACTGCGGCGGCATAGGAAAAATGTTGAATTAGCCTGACCATTAGAAAGGCATTGAAATGGAGGAGAAATGTAGCCATCAATATGGTGTTTAAGTCTAGAAGCATAACTTAAAGGAATTAATTGTGTTTTCCATTAAAGAAATTGGTGGAATTATATTTTTGATTTAATTGGCTAGATAAACCAGTAGAGAATGGCATATGTTCTATTGGAGGCTGCTGAACAAAAACCTGGTGTGCTGGTGGCAACTGGGCAGTATACGACTAGAGAGTTGTTAATTGACCAATAGTGGTCAGCGGTGGCATTTGCAAATAAACAGCCTGTAGAGGCAGTGAATTAATGGATGAAGCAGGATATAGGTAGTAATGAAACAAGGGATGGGGTAGTAGCCATAATGGATGCAAACTCAGTTACTGAAGCAACTAGAATATATACAATTGGAGATGACAAAGACAACTTTTCCATTCAAGTAGATGAAGCAGCAGATGAAGAAGCTATGAGTTAGAAGAATTCAAAAAAATTAATTAGGTTTTGGAATTGCTTTGATACATAAAACTATGTTGGAAAATTGGGCATTTAACAAGTGATTGTTTATCAACTTTAGGCTTAATAGTCACGTGATGCCACCTAGTGTGAATCATGTGGATAGGCTTGAAAAATTCTCTAGTGGTAGAAGAAGATGTTCTTTTTTTTTTTTACTATGATGAACCTTCAGTGGTTCCTGAAGGAGGATCCTCCCAATGTTGGAGAGGATGTGGTTGATTCTTCAATCCAATGAGTTGTGGATGCCTGCAATTATTCTAATTTTATGTGCAAGAATCATTTTCTAAAATGTTTAGTGGATTCCCTTTACAGTATTTATGAACCTTTGAAAACTGCAAAGGAAGTTTGGGATTCCTTGGATAAGAAATATAAAACTGAGGATATGGGTGCTAAGAAATTCTTAGTAGGCTAATTTCTTGATTTTAAGATGAATGATTCTAAATCTATTGTTAGTCAAGTGCAGAAACTTTAGCTTCTGATCTATGGAATACATGATGAATGTATGATGATTAATGAGTTATTCAAAGTGGCTGTAATGATTGAGAAATTTCCACCTAGATGGAGTGATTTTAAGAATTACCTTAATCATAAAAGAAAGGAGATGATTATTGAGGATTTCATTGTCCCTTTGCATAGAGGAGGACAATAGAGGTTCTAAGAAAAAACATTCCAATGCTACTAACCACTTTGTGCCAAGGGCCAATGTGGTGGAGGTCAAGAGAGACCCCCGAGAAAGGCAAGAAGCCTACTGGGTGCAAGTTGGGATCGAAAGGAGGCATTTCTAAAAAGCCCAAATTTAATGGGAAATACTACAATTACAGCAAGATGGGTCACAAGTCATCTAATTGTAGACTACCCAAGAAGGTCAAGACAGCTGAGGCTAATGATGTGGAAGCAATTGCACAAGATGTGTTTGATATTGACCTATGTGTTATGATCTCCAAAGTGAACATGGTTGATTCTAATCTAAGAGAGTGGTGGCTTTACACTGGTGCTACTCATCATATTTGTTGTGACAAAGAGTTTTGCTGGATTAACTCTTATTACGAAAGGGGAGAAACTCTACATGGGAAATGCTACTGTTCAAAGGTCAATGGGAAAGGAACTGCGATCCTGAAGATGAACTCTGGAAAAGAAGTGAAGCTACAGAATGTTCTGTATGTGCCTAAAATACGGAAGAATCTTGTATTTATGAGCCTTTTGAGTGCACACGGCTTCAAGATGGTTTTTGAATCCCAAAAATTTGTTTTGTCTAAAGGGGGCATATGTGTAGGCAAGGGGTATGAATGTAACGGGATGTTTAAAATTAATTGTATCTCTTGTAAGTACAACTTAATTGAAATGAATAAGAATGTTGCTTTTTCTTCTTATATGGTTGTCATATGATTTATGGCATGGTAGACGTGGACATGTTAATTATGATACGTTGCAACATTTAATTAGCTTAAATCATATACCCTCATTTGATATTGATAAAAAAACATAAATGTGAAATTTGTGTTGATACAAAATTGACAAGATCTTCATTTCATTCTGTTGAAAGAAATTTAAAACCATTTGATCTTATACATACAGATATTTGTGACTTGAAATTTGTTCAATCAAGGGGAGGAAATAAATATTTTATTACCTTCATAGATGATAACATAAAATACTATTATGTGTATCTACCTGAAAGCAAAGATAAAGCTTTAGAGAAATTTGTTCTCTATAAGCAAGTAGAGAACCGACCTAATAAGAAAATAAAATGGTAAGAAGTGATTATGGTGGTGGATATGTTGCACCATTTAGTGAGTTTTTCTCCCAACATAGTATTATTCATAAGGTAACACCAACGCATTCTCCTCAATCTAACAGAGTAACAGAACGTAAGAATCATACTCTGAAAGAGATGATGAATACAATATTAACCAACTCGAGTTTACCATAAAACTTATGGGGAGATGTTGTTCTATCAGTAAATTATCTTTTGAATAAGATATCACGTAAGAAACAAGACGAAACTCCTTATGAATTATGGAAAGATCAAAAACCTTCTAATAATTACTTGAAATTATGGGGGTGTCTTGCAAAGGTAATGGCTCCATTACTTAACAGAATGAAAATAGTTCCAAAGACAGTGGATTGTGTTTTTATTGGATATATAGAACACGGCAATGTATAACGATTTCTTGTGCATGAATCTAAAAACCCAGAAATACACAATAACATTTTATTAGAGTCAAAGGAAGCTTTGTTCTTTCAAAACATTTATCCATGCAAGAAAAGAGACAACGGGTCGAGATCTAAACGGTCTCGTGAAAGTATTGAAAATGATAGTCAACTTGATCAACAAGACATTGTTGATAACAATGATGATTTTCAACAAGTGGCTAAAGAAAACAATCAGGATCCTCATCAAGAGGATAAATCAGAAGAAGAGGTAGAGCCTAAAGAAGTAAAAGGGTAAGGGTTGAAAAATCTGTTGGTCTAGATTTTTCAACCTATATGGTTAAGGCTGAACCTCAAACTTACAGAAAAGCTGTAAGTTCTACAAAAAGTCCTTTATAGAAGGAAGCCATAAGGAGTGAAATTGATTTCATATTATAGAGCCATACTTGGGAATTAGTTGATCTTCATCTAGGAACAAAATCACTAACTTCTAGATGGATTTTCAAATGGAAAATCAAAGCAGATTAAACAATTAAGAAGTATAGGCTCATTTGGTTATTAAAGGTTACAGACAAAAGGAAGGTGTGAGCGTGGGATTTTCATCCCCGGTTTCAGTGATGAATAAGTTGTCCATTTACTTCTATAGCTTTCTACAGCCGCAAGAATCAAAGTCAATTCAAGATCAAAGTCAATTCAAGATCAAAGGTTTGGTCGACTGAACTTCAAGCCTTAAAACATTTCCCGGATGAAGAGGAGGCTGCTTGGGAACAATAGCCGCAGAGCTGTTATGTCATCAGTTGTACGGCTATTGCATCAACACCCGCACGGGTGTTGATCCCTGACAGAAGTGTGACTCTTCTTCTTGGAAATGATTTTTGGATTCTAGGGGGCATATTCTATAATGAAAAGCCATGATTTTTCCTATAAAAAAGCTTCTGGTTTTTGGATTAAGGGTTGGCAATTTTTATTTAAAGAGACAGCGGAAGAAAAAGGAAGAAAAGGGAAAAGGAAAACCAAGCTTTTTCTTCAAATTTCATCTTCAATCTCCGTTTCTAGGCTTAAAATCAGTTAGAAGCCTTAGGAAAACACCTCACTAAGACTTCTAATAAGTTTAAAATTAATTTGAACACTAAAACCTTAACTTTTGGAGCTTGAGACCGTTTTTGGAACTTAAAGTTCGGGTTTCAAATCAAAGCTTTTCTTGAAGGATTTTCACCTCTTGAAGTTGTGGATCCATGCTACAAGGGTAAATATCGAAGAAATCAAAACATTGAACTTGTTTGTGCTATATTTAGGTATTATTTGCATCATTTTTAAAATACTCTGGTTTTCAGTTCTGGGCTGAGAATCAGAGCCATGCGGTCATCGCAATAGCCTTGTGTAATAAACAAACAACTTAATAGTAATAAAAACTCTTCAGTTCACTTTGCCACATCTCGTATAATCACATCGAAAATGTCGTTCGCTCACAGAAGGCCTTGATTACTTTAATACGTATTCTCCTATGTCGAGAATAACATCCATTAGGATGATACTTGCAATTGCCGCTTTGCAAAATCTTGAAGTACATCAAATGGATATGATAATAGCCTTTTTGAATGGAGATCTTGAAGAAGAAATCTACATGGAACAACCTGAAGGTTGTATAGTTCCAGCTCAAGAAAGGAAAGTCTATAAATTGGTGAAATCATTATATAGTTTAAAGCAAGCACCAAAACAATGGCACAAAAAAATTTGATGATGCCATAATGGCAAACGGTTATCAAATTAACAAGTGTGACAAATGTATTTATGTCAAAACTACTAATAAAGGATATGTCATCTTATATTTGTATGTTGATGACATTCTCATTGTGGGAAGCAATGAGAAAATGATAAATAGTACCATGAATATGTTAAATTCTAGATTTGACATGAAAGATATAGGACCAGCAGATGTGATACTAGGTATCTAAGTTAAACATTCACCTAGTGGTCTTATTCTAACTCAGTCACATTATGGGGACAAGTTACTTGGGAAGTTTAGTAAGGATGATATTGTTGGGATTTGTCACTAGAAATCACCCGATTAAAGCGGAATAACGCGATGATTTCCTCAAATCCGTGCCCAGGAGCAATTGAGATGGAAATTGGAAAAACAAAAATTTAATTCAAAGAGATAAACTCTTACCCGGAATATCTCTTTCAGAGATGGATGTAGACCACAGGAATCAACTTAGAATCCCTCCTCGTTTACGTACACGAGCGCTTAACGAACACCACCCGTGCTAGAGTCGGAAAACACGAAACTTTGGAGAGGGAGTCTTGGGTCAATTTCGGCTAGATGGATGCTTTTTTGTGCTTGGCCGAAAATCCTAGGGTGATTAAACCCTCGGTGGCTGAAATTCACAAGGGAATTTCGGCCCATACTGGCTGCTTCATCTATGTCGGCTTCCATCTTTTATTTCAGTCCCAAATCTATTTTAATTAGTCTGGTTTAAATTAATTTCAAGCCCAACTTTAATTTACCCATGTATTTAATATATTACACCAAGTAACATGTTATTTACATTTAAATTAAAATTGGTTTGACTAATTAATTTAATCCATCAAATTAAAATTAGATCTTCACAAAATAAATTCCTATGTAAACCTTTACATATGAATTTTTCCATCCAGGAAATAATCTCATAATTAATCCAATTAATTATGAGAGAGCCAATCAAATATTAATTTTATTATTATGATCAATCCAATTGATCTTTATAATATAATTAATATATATACCGCTCTCTCCAGAGTGTATACTCCAAGTATACATGTGATTCTCAAAGTCAGTGTTCAGTCGCTCGATGTGTATGATCCCGTGGGCCTATATTTATGTTGGCAGTGGGCCTGTGGCCTACAGACTGTAGTTGGGCTCTAGCAAGCCATTGCAGCCCCCAATTAAGATGGAGATGGCAGTCTAACTGTTATCATAACCCTGTAGTTTGAACTTGCACATCCCATGTCATCGATATCGGTGTCCAACACAGAGGCATGGATTGATGACCCTCTTTTGTGTCCGGACATTAACTTGATCCCGAATGCACTGAAGTTCACAAACAAGTTCCAACTCATTTGGGTGTGGCCACACTTTTATCAGTCACATTCATCAAGAGGCCGGTGATATCTTCCCAGTGGACTACTGAGTGACAAATCCCTTCTGCATATCCATAGCATTACCATGCTAAGTGACATACCCGAAAGTACCCATACTTGGCACCCTATTACAGGCTCTTTAGGCGTACCCCTAAGTATGCGACCTCACATGCAACACCATCATATGGTCAGGTCAAAAGATCCATACAAGTACTACACGAGAATCACTTGTGATACTATACCATGTGGATTTCTCGTTTAGTGGATCTATCTAGTACCATGCCCTTTTTACATGTACCCATTAACTTGATTGACATCCCATGTCCAATGACCGGTAAGACACCGCCATACAACCAGGTTAATGATAGTCTCTTGTTCCACTCATTCCCACGACTAAAACAGACTACAAATCTATTTATGGTCATATCGTTTACCCTATCCATGGTCTTACTGTCAAGTGCATGACACTTGTCATCATAGATATGGATATATCCATTGGATACTTCATTTAATATATTGCACAAGATAAATATAATAAATGAATTAATGCCTTTATTAATAACACAAATGAGTATAATACATAAATCCAATAAATGTATAATACAAATACAAGGACCAATGCCTCGGAACTAGGGCATATCCAACAGATATTTGCATAGCCAGAACTCCGATAGACATTAGCCAATATTTGTCCAAGAACAAAGGTGAAAGCTTAGACCAAGTGGAATATGCGAAAGTTATAGTAGTCTGATGTACCTCTGAAGTTGTACAAGACCTGATATTGCTTTCACAGTAAGCAATTTAAGCAAATTCACGAGTAATCTTTGAAAGAGCCATTGGAAGGATATCGTGAGAATACTGAGGTATTTGTGATATACTCGTGATTGCGGATTGCATTATATGAGAGAACCAGCTGTACTAGAAGGATTTTCTGATGCCAGTTGGATAGCTGACATCAAGAGTTCCAAAGGTACAAGTGGATATATGTTCACTCTAGGAGGAGAAGCAGTGTCCTGGAATTCCTATAGGCAAACAATCATAACCAGATCCACTATGGAAGCTGAGTTTGTAGCCTTAGATAAAACTGGAGAAGAAGCTGAGTGGCTATAAAACTTCTTGGAGGATATTCCTGAATGGCCAAAACGTGTGCCCACAATTTTGTATACATTGTGATAATCAAGTAGCGATTAAGAGAGCGCGGAACGTGATGTATAACGGTAAGTTAAGACACATGCATCATCAGTATAATATCATTAGACAACTAATCTCAACGAGAGTTATCTTTATTGACTTTGTAGGTTCAAAGGATAACACTGCGGATTTGCTAACCAAAGGGTTAAATCGAGATCAGTTTGATAAGGCATCAAAAGGAATGGTACTTAAGCCCATAAAAATTTAAGACACTATATAAAGGAAAACCCAACCTTGTTGACTGAAGATCCCAAGATCTAGGTTCAATAGGACAACCTAATTTCATAAACCTTATGAGGGAACTATGGAGGTCAACTCCTTGTCCATACTTGGATGTAACAATGATAAAATGTTAGGTTAAGCTGTGATTTTAATGATTCTTCGTGTGTCAGAAGTCTAAACAAAAGAGCTCATCTATGTGAGAGTGAAGTGGGGTCGCTTCATAAACACTAATGGGGATTTGTTCTCTGAAACTCTTACAGAATCAAGAGATGTTCATGACTATCATGAACAAAACTATGAGAACCAAAAGCCATTTTATGTTGTTATTTGTGTGGGGGTATATTGCCGTTTACACAAACGACAGAATAGTTTAAAGATATCGTCTTTACTAGTCAGCCAGTAAATTATATATACTTTCACAAGGGAAGGTTCAAAGGTTGTAGCTTACCTATCCTATGCAAATATCGACTGTAGAGTTATATCACCACTTCGAATTTTGAAAAGTCCATTTCGTTTTTTCAATTTTTATTCATGTGGGGGATTGTTGGAATATTGGGCATTTAACAAGTGATTATTTATCAACTTTAGGCTTAATTATATTATGGTTAGTTTGTAGTTTGGATAACGGGAGTTGTGTCATCGTATTCTATCCAACAAGATCTTTCCAACGGTATATAATATGCCTAAAACGGATAAAGGATGAATGAGAACTTAATGCTCAAATAGAGCTTGAAAGAAAGGAATTTGTAGAGGAAAATAGTTTTGAAATTCCCAAATCCCACATCCCTTGTTTATGGGAAAGTTGAGTGGTTTATAAGTAATAGCACTTCCTTAGGTTGTAAGAATTTCTAGCCAAGATGCTCTCTCTTGTGAGGGCAGGAGGGTTGCAAATCCAAACTCGAACCTCCAAAGGACCAATGTCCACCCACACGACATGGGCGACGTGAATACCGGATCGAAATGGGCAATATGGGTCTGCCTACTTTTGCTCCGGCTCGATTATTTTTTCCTCTAAAATATTATAGACCTTTTGAATGCTCAACAGAAATTTTCAGGAGATTAATTGTGTTAACTATAATTAAATTCGTATTAATTTTCTTTATGGAGAATTATTCTCCTTAATTCAGTTGTCTGTTCTTAATTTCCAGTAGTTCTCTTTCCAGCCTACATGAAAATTTTACTTCATTATATTTTTGACTAAGTAATTTTTTACAGAAGCAATTTTTGTTCTTTACTTTAAAATTCATAGGCTGGTAGACTAGGTTCTAATGATATTCTCCGCGCTTGGTTGAATTCGATTGTGACGTTGTTGTATCTTGAGCGACAATTGTTCAACCGGACAATATCTGTCTTAAAGAGACTGGATTTCAGGGCTTAACATACTTTTTTTGTTCATCAATTTTCAGTTATGGTTTCTTTATATTTCTTATTTTCTCCTGTAATCTGTGATTCAATTTTAATAAATCATTATTCTTTATTGTTATGCTCTTGTTAATTATTTATATAAACATATTGCGTCTAACAAGCCAAACCAAACCAAACTAAATGGTTTATTAAATATATAGACATATATGAAAGTTTGTAATTCTCATTGAATAATACAAAAGGAAAGCCAAGGCTTTATATACAAAACGGAAGAGACTAAAGAAGAATATTAGAAAACTCCTGTACCTATACAAATAATAATAAATATGCCTATATAAGAGACTAAATATTCCTCATTACAATATATTGTTAACAAAGTACGAAGATGATGTTGTTGTTGTTGTTATTATTATTATTATTATTATGTTTTGTGAGGAGTTAAGTTATAATTATTTGGTATTATTATGGTTAAATAATTGAAGTAATATTATAACTTTAAGATATTGCAATTTATTAGATAATTAAATTCTAAATTGTTGAGTTCATAATGATTATATTATTTATAGATTATTATTTTGTTTATTCAGTAGTATGTTTAAAACCGTACAAATTAAATATATCATTATCGAATTTGGACAGTAAACTAATAAGATAATGTTGTATTTAAATTTAAAAATTATTCAATTTATGTTCAGATCAAATTGATATCTCTAAACAGATTTAATTCAGTTTGAATTTGTCAGGAGGATGAGTATTGGTCGGTTCAATTACCAAATTGAATTATCCATTAATCGTACCGTATTTGATTGGACCATTAAAACTAAACCAAACCAAATATATACAAGAATCGAGTATAACCGAATCGGCTTCGTTTGGTTTGTTATTAACTGTGGCAACCGAATTTTTTTTTATAAAGGATTGAAAAATTTATAAAAATTAAAAATATATATTTTGATATAAATTAAATTCAATACATTAAAAAGTAGTATTTATTATAAAAATATAAAATAAATATTATATAAACATATACATATATAAAATATTTTAGTATTTCTATTAGTATTATTTTAGTGAGTTTTCAATTTAACTGAATTTTTTAATACTAAAATCGAAATTGGATCATTCATAAAATGATTTCTAAATCGAAATAAAAAATTTTGGTAACTGAGACAAACTTTATATCCAGTTTGATATCAATTTGATATTTTGTAACCTTCAAATTATGTCCACTCTATTTTGTAGGAATTATAATAAAAACTATTATTGACCTTTACTTTGTTAGTTTAAACTTTACAGTCACCTGGTTCGATAACTAAATCGAACCAAACAAGAATGTAATCCGAATTGATTCGGTTCCAAAATTCTCAATTTATGCGATTCGAATTTGTTTGGTTTGGTTTGAATTTTGAACTTAATCAATCTGTCCTCAGCCACTAGTTTTGGGCGTAAAAATTGTTGCAAGGGAAATAATTCTTATAGTATGATTATATTAAGTTTTATATTTCGATGATCATCACAATATAGAAATTAATTTTGATAATGAGTGCTTATGGCGTTTCAAAAGTGAAACCTGATAAAAACAAAATTCAATTAATTACAATTTTCGCATACATAGAATTTTACAAAAATAATGAACAAAACTTAAGTAATGGATCGTTTAATTGGAGTAATACATAACAATAGAAATTTTGAGGAAAAGAATCAGGTAGGTATAATTAAGATCCTGTTATGTACCATAATATATGGTATTTTTTTACATTTGCAAGGATACATATATGATTCACATGCAAGCAATTAAGTGTCGGAAAGATTAGTATTAAGAGGTAAAGCAGGATCGGCGGGAGGAAAGAATCGGTTAGTATTAATGGCAGTGAAGAAAATCAAAGAGAGAGAAACAAAAACTGAGATTGAAGATAAAAGTAGCATTATTCCATGTGCAATTCCACCCTTCACCTCTTTTGCATATTCTGCTGATGCCAATGCCAAGACTGTTATTGGAAATGAGTAAGCCCACCATGCTACGTTGAACTTTCTTGTCGATTTTTGGAACAATTTTGGCCTCGATACCTGTCTTCACATCACCAGTCAAAACATTTTTATTACTAACCGTAATGTCAAATAACCACATTCATCTAAAGTTACATTTGGATTTCGAGTTCAATTCTTAATCAATCTACGGCTTGGAAAGTTTTAATTATCTATATAAAGAGCTCATTTAAAGCGTGTCTGATTTGTCAAAGATCATATGTAAAAGCTATTAAAACTTTACTTATCAAGTTAAGATATTGAGTCAAATGGTTTTTTTTTTTTTTTGGTTACATGATATTACAACCCTTTAGATCAAGTGGTCGATGGTTCAAATCTTGAGTGAGTATATATTATACACACTTCAAACTAGGCGTAAGCATTTAGTTATTTGGTACCGAATTGTCAGCTAACCCAACCGAAATAGACTGATTTATTAAAATTGAACCAAAACAAATAAGAAAAATACCGAATATACCCACACCGAATTTTATCGATCCGGTTATTGATCATGGTAACCAAAATTTTTTAATAAAGAATAAAAAAATTATAAAATATAAATTAAATATAATACATGACAAAATTAGAACTTCATTGGCATTAAATAGATTAAATGAGCAGTTAAAATTATAAAAACATAAACTAAAATTATATAAGCACGTGTAAAAAAAATATTTTAATATATTATAATAATTTAAGTTTGGTTTCAATTAACTGAATTTTTTACAGTAAAATCAAATCGACAACTGTTACTAAACTGGTCCAAAAAAATTCAGTAACCGAATCAAATTTGTTGCTGCTTTGGTATAGGGTTGAGATTTAGTTATTCCAAATAATGGTTACTCCTACTTCAAGCCCAATGGACATAATCTATAAAACCTATTTTTCGGATTTGTCAACTTTAGTTGTGCTATCAAATGATTTGATAACATGATTAATGTAGCGAAAATTAATTTCATCTGCCTTAGAAAATAATAGCTTTTTATTTTTTCTAACAAGTATATATATAATTAAAGAAAAAATTTCTTATGGACCAAATGGTTCAAAAGCAAGTCAATTAGACTGCTCGATTCCTAACCGGGGAATGTTTCATATGAAACCATTGAAATCAGGTTTACATCCATAGCTTTTTGTGTTGTCCATCTTTTTTTTTTTTTTAAAGAAAAAAAGGCAAACTCAAAATTTGACTTGAGCAATTAGAGAGAAATTTTATAGTGGACCAGGTCTATATAAACCGTTCCACTGAAAAAATAACATGTAAACAATATAATCATTGGGAAATTAAAAATACTTATGTGTCAATTTTTTAATGGAAAGGTCCACATAGACCGGACCCATTATAAAATTTCTTGCTATTAGAACCACAAGTCCCGAATAAGTAGTATAAGTTACGTGGAGGAGTGGACTACACATGCATGCCACGTGATCTTTGTGGTCCCTTTTTGGGGATGTTTAAATGTTACTAGAATGGCAGTTCAAATTTAATTTTACTTCTTAATTGGTCTGGCGTAATTAATTAAACTTGGAATATGAATGATATTAATTACCAGGGATAAGAAGAGGAAAAGCGAGAGAAAGAAGAGCATCTTTGCAAAATTATCAAAGCTTCCAGAAATGGAGTCCCATGCCAAACTAGCAACACTTGGTGCTGCTATAAACAAGAAGAACACTGGCCTTAACATCGTCGGTAAACAACTCCCACCCGACAACCTTTGGTACAACGTTACAAACAGCACCAGATAATGTGTCATTCCTAATGAGAACAAGCAAATTGATGTCTCTTCCCAACCCATTAACGCTGCTGCTCTTGCTCCCACCAAGTTCCCGATCACCGATAGCTGACTTGTCGGATTTGCGGCCGTTGATAATGATCTCTTCCCTTTAATAAACCACTGGCCGTAGATTTTAACATCCAGAACCAACATTGGTACCACAAAAATCCACCATAGGACAAGGTAATAAGTAGTTTTTGGGGTGAAGAAAGGGGAGGATTGAAGCAAAAGAAGGCAAGAAATGGAAGGGGCAAAGAGGTAATTGACTCCTACATGATGTAAGAATTCAGCCTTAACTAAATGAAAGTGAAAGAAACATCTGAGTAAGTAGAGAAGAGAGAGAGAGGAGATAGTGAAGAGAGCAATTGACCAAAGAAGAAGAAAAGCAGTTGAAGGTAACAATTCAAAGACTCGACGGTAGAGATTATGGGAATCTAAAATTGATTGGTCTTTTAGTATTTTCCAAAGCAAAGCTTGGCTGCAAACAGAAAGACTTATCCTAAAATATCCAGCATGAAATCTACTTAAGATTGAAATAAAAGACTCTTTTAAAGGCTGATTTTGTTTTTGTTGTTGTTCTTGAGTTTGAATGACAATGACGATGTGGGAATTGGGGTTTTTGTTATCCATTTGAATGGGTTAGTTTATTATGTGAAGGTTGGTGCATGGTGGGGGTGGTTTATATAGAAGGTTTTTGGACTAATTATATGGTACGTCAGCGTAGTTGGTACATTACAATATCAATATTTATATACTAAACCAATAAAATAATGACAATTCATATCTCAATTAATGAAAAAAATAATGATATACATTTAATAATTTAATTGTATATCCTAAAATATATATTCTAGAACCTATAATATATTATGCAATATAAATAATTCTATTGATTTAGCACATAAATAATGTGTAATATATTTTATAATTTTCTGACCTTTTAGGTAGAGTGGTGCAAAGATTTGAGGAGGTTTAAAAAGGGAATATATATACATAAATGTGTGTAGGAGAATGAGAGTCGGCAAAAGAGATGGGACCAATATAATTCTACTGCTTCAGTAGAGGCGGCTGACTGGGTTAACCATTTTGGACTTTTGTTTCATGACTATGAGTTGTTTTGGAGACTTTACAGCTAGACCCCATGCTTATTGGGTCCCCTTTTGCTTTTTTTTTTTTTTTTTTTAAATTAATCGACCGCACTTTTCTTTCCTTTTAGCATGCAATTTGGTTTACTGCTTTTTATCATTTACACGTCACATTCACAGCTTCTAATCACACCACAATACACCCTATATTATATAGACTTGGGCTTCATGAGCAACTATATTTGTTTATTCGATATATGCTGCGACGGTGATCCAATTATTGATAATGCTTCATAAAACTATAATTTGTCACAATATTGTAATTAACTAATGTTTTTTTATTTTATTTCAATTAAATCACAATCGACAATTTTTCCGATAATCTAACTAAGAAATTATGGTAACTAATTAAGATAACTAAAGCTAAGGAACTCACTGACACATCAATTAATGCCATGTATAAAAAGTTTAGTCTTCCTAACATATTTATTGGCAATGTGGCCTTTAGACATGGATGATCCGAAAATTATATTGAAATTTTAATATATGCAAGTACTAACTAGGACTATATCTATGTTGTAGTCAGCATTCTGATATTTGAATTACTAAAAATTTAATAAAGGTACGAACTAAAGATTATGTGATCATAATAAATCTCTATCGATTGAGATCTTAATTAATTTCTCTAATAATCAATTAATAATGTAAAATAATAAAATATAAGTGGGTGGCGAAATGAAGATTGCATTAAGAGGGAAAATACTTTAGTTGCTTCGTTCTCAGCTGTGCACCGCTCTTTATATACTCAAGTTGGAACCCATCATCTTGCAGTCTTTATTAGTTGTTTTTGGTATGTAAAGTCCAAAGGGACCATTTTGTCCTTTTCACATCTCTGATATTTGGTACGGATGGGGCAAATGGCAAAAAGATTGAAAATTACGCACCTGAATCAAATTTGGAAACAAGCGCGTCCATCCAATTAAAGTTCTATCTTTTTTTTCTTTTATATTTAATTATTATATCTATTAGTCAATATCAATTTTAACCATCGTGGATTTTATTTAATTTAGAAACTTCGATTCGCATATTTAATAGAAAAAGAAATACTTCACATTTATTTTTGCTCATACATGTTTTTGCTAGCGTACTCCTGTACATATATATATATATATATATATATATATATATATATATACTAAAGGGAAAATACCAAAAAAGTTTTCTGCTATTTTTTTTCTTTTATGGACACATATTTAGTAATTAATTTTCTGATTAGACAAGGATCTCTATAAAACCATATGTTTTATCTTCTACTTTGACGCGAAGTACATTTTCCATGTCTTAAAAGCATTTAACCTAAAAATTTAAGATGATAGGTAAGTCTCAGTAATAGCTTTTCTATTATTATTTCTAATACACCCTCACACGCAAATGTCATTTGGGCTTGTAGCGTGCACAACACATGCTCATTGAGACATCCGGTTAAACCAAATCAGACGAAAGACCAACAAAAGAGATACGGATGATTGAAACGAGGAAATTGATATAGTGGAAGAGATTGTCATTTGATAAAAATTGGATCAGATTATAGATTCGGCATTGAAAGGAAGTTCATATGGGAATCTGAAACAATGGGAGATTCGACAAGATACAGATGAAACATAATGAATCTTAGTGTTAGGTGGAAATCCGGTTATTGAAATTAAGGACATATTACAATGAGACTAGGTGTAAGCGCCGGAATTTTACTCCTCTCTAAAAAAAAAAAAAGAGTAAGTATAGTCGTACGACTTTAACTACAGTCGTACGACTGTAGATCGTGGCAGGTGAGCCAACCCATACCCTAAAAGCAGAAAAAAAAGGAGAAAAGAAAGGGGGAGGCCGGACGAAGAAAAAGAGAGAGAAGAAATCAGAGAGGGAGAAAGAAGAAGAGAAAACAAGAAAAGGAAAGAACTGATCTTCAAGAATCCCTAACATTTGGAAATCTCTGGACCCAAGTTCCTAACCCTAACTTAAAGAGAAAAGTGTAGATTTTAGTGGATTGGAGCAACGCCAGGAGTCAATCCTACGGTGGACGGACGCCTAAGAGGTAAACACTCCTTTTCCCCTCTATTTTTCAAACTTTCTGGGTGATTGGTGTGCTTTTTCTGCATTTTTGTGCATTTTTCCTCGCATCTGTTTCTGGAAATCAAGAACAGTCGTGCGACTGTTCTTAAGTTTGATGAACAGTCGTACGACTATAGTTACAGTCGTACGAGTGTTCTTGATTTCCAGGCATTTTCTCCCAGTTTATTTCAAACTAAGTTTTGGCAAGATTCTGAATTTGGACCGCTTACAGTCGCACGACTGTAACGTTATTTCCAGAATCAGAATTTCCGTTTTTATTCCCAAAAATTCCCAAAAATCCCTAAAAATTCAGAAAATCCCAAAAATCATCAAAATGAATTTTGTTGTGCGCATTCACGACCCTAGATTCAATTTTCAGTAAAATTTCATTTAGAATAATGCCACTACGGAGACCCAGTTTTCCCGAAAACCAACCCACCTCACATGTAAAAAATGCATGTAAACCGCAAAAATTGTTTTCAAAATGATTTTCCCACAAAACTAAAAATACAGGGACGTTTCAAAATTTTTTCCAAGTCTAACCGGGCCGGCTAGTCGAGCAAACCCGGTTATCCCCTAAATGCATGCCTCCAATTCTTGATTTCCCATTCTGTCATGTTTGAGTCCTACTTGTAGCGTGCCGTATTTTGTGCTAACCTTTGTTTTGCAGCTTTTATTTTTACTTTTATTTTATATGTATTTAATAGATTAATATGTGTATCCTAGGCGATTGTATTTTTCTAGATAAATCGTGTATTCTAGGCGCTTGTAAAAGTGAGGCGAGAGTTTTTATCTTTTATTTGATCGGGTTGTAATAATCTAATCTTTTACTATTTTACTTAACCTGTATGCGCGCTGTATGTCTATTATTTCAATAAAATTGACTTTATAGTTTGAAATACCATCTATGAACATTGACCAATATTATTTTAATTAGACAGGAAATAAGGGACTTGTCCTGACCCAAACCTCTGGATAGTGTAGCGGCCGTTTGTCCGGTTCAGCTACATTATAAATTTCCCGGTTGAGCTGAGCTGGGTGGCGACTCTACAATATTCATCGAGACTTAGGTCTCGGTTCTTTTAAGAATTAATTCCATTTTTTCCAAAACCGATTTTCCATTTATAAAAACCCCACGTGAGGGAGGGGCCCGCCCGAGATCGAGGCACCCTTTCCGAGAAGGAGTCTCGTGTTCCGTCGAAAATGTCGTCCGCTCACAGTGGCGACTCACCTGGGGATTTCTTAAAAAGTTTTCTTAAAAACTTAAAAGAATTTGACAAGCCCTGAAAAGTGTATAATTAAAATAATTTGGATGATTCTTGATTGGTATTTCATTTTGCATTTTAGTTAGACATGCTTGCATTAGGTTAAATATCCCATTTTAGCCCGGTGGATTGTTGAAGTGTCGCCTTTGTTCCTCATGGTCTTAGGGGCACGGATACGAAACACCAGCCATAGCCTCGTACGAACCCCTTCGTTCGGACCCTTGAGTGGGGAGAAGTGAGGAGTATATTTTGCTATGGGAACCTTGATGTTAACCCGACTTAGACCGAACTCATATAGGCAGCCTTAGTTGGATTCCCTTAGGATACCAAAATAATTGTGTGAATAAATAAAATCACGCCTTCATCACCGCCGGTTGGTGATCGAAGTGAACCCCACCTAGGACTCGGTTAGAATTTTTGAGACCAACCATGTTCGGAGTAATAAGGTTGGAATTATTCACTTCGTGTGCTACGTGTTACACGCTTCTCGACATTTCACGACATACCATAATCGCCATTTTCCATACATGATTGACATTTTCCATACATAGAACATTTTTGTGTGATATTAACCCACATTTTTATGCAGCCACGTGTATTTTATTTTCGTGTGAAAACATTAAATCATCCGTTTGCCATCCATACTAACCATTTCTTTTTCAGCCATAACATTATACTTGTGTGATTAGCATTTTTTCACATAGCATACATAGCATCATTATGTGTGTCATGCATCCTAACCACGTTTTTGTGCAGCCATTTATATTTTGTATGTCATAAGCATTCACGACGTATCACCTAAATTAAATTAGGGGCATTCCAAGGACGCCCACCACGATCATATCATTCCATCATATACTGGGTATCCTAAAACACCCGTGTTTTGCCAATGCACCGGATTGCATTCGGCCATTCCACCAAATCATTTCATTTAATAGAGACCACAATGGTCCTAGGTATATTTCCGTGTGACAATCCACACGATGCATTTTATGACATCAAACCCATTCATCATAAATATCATATAACACTGTGATCCACATCGGGTTACCTCATGACATTACTACATTATTCAAGGCGCTCCCCGAGTGCTGGATTAGTATGCATGTAGGGGCATTTCATAACATCCCAAATCATGAAAGGTGTTCCCTGAACGTCGAACTTCTATCCGTGTCTCCTATGGCACATGACTTTCTTACAACATCATTTCATTTCATATGCTCAAAAGCATCAGAACTCTGTCCATGGGCCGGTCCTATGCCACCATTTCATATCATCTCATAGACCTACAAAGCGTCGAAACTCTGTTTGTGTGTCGGTACACACGTGACCCTTTCACGAATTCATTAGGCGCTCCAAAAGCACCGAACCCCTGCTTGTGTGGCTGTCCACACGTGTCCTTTTGCATAGCATTGGGTGTACTTGGAATGTCCAAAATAAAAAAAGAAAGAAAGAAGAATGAATAAAAAGGTCATATTCATTATCATCCACATTCACGAAGCATCATCCAAGCATTATCATTCATACCATCCAACCATGCACTTTTTAACCCTAACATTCTTTATGTGCATTAAAGCAGGATAAGCTGGGACATTGATGCAGCGGAACTTCGAACGATAATACTAACATCCGTTGATCGCGCACGATGCCGGATAATAGTCTTCTACTAATTGAATTTCGCAAAATTCACAAAAGCAGAGTAACAAGGAATTAATTCCAAAAATTTTATTCAATTCAAAAACTGATTACAATTGAGAAATAAAAGCCTATTTATAGGCAAACTATCCTAATGTAATAAAACGCCTAAACAATAAAAACTTCTAAATAGTCTAAACTTCCTAATTAAAAAAAATACTAAATAAATTAAAATACAAACAAAAATAGGAATCCTTATCAATTTAGGATCCTTACAATAAAATCTATTCCTAATCCAAATTATAAAATAATTACAATTAAAATAAAGATATAATCCAAAATATATCTTTAATTTCTTTCCACAACAAGTAGTTGTTTCCAAATTGAATTGGAGATCCTTTTTATTATTTGTGGCCCGCATCATTCTCATCCTCTTAGAAAAAACTCGTCCTCGAGTTTTCCCGTTAATAAACCAAGCTTTAATTTTATTAAAAGAATCCACATTCAAAATATGGTTGACCCCAATAAAATCGATATCATCATTCCAATAAAATTTCTCATATTCATCTTCATAGACATCATAAATTGGTTGTAAAGTTTCTTCAACACCAACAATCTTGTCACAAGATACATAATCTACTACTTCAACAAAAGCAAAATCTTCATCATATATTGGGGGCAATGAGAAATCAAAGAGTTTACCTTGACAAAGTTTTGATTCTTGAGAGAAAATTACTTCATTCGCTCTCTCATAGAACTCATCAAGCTCCTCATCACTAAAATGAATATTTCTTTGCATTTTTCTCCACCCAAGAGCAAACCAAGCTCTGATACCAACTGATGCAGTGGAAGAATTCAAACTTGATGATACAAATTGAAAGGGGTTGTTGATTCTAAGAATACCCCAACCCTAACAACTACTAAAGTCCGTTGATCGCGTACGATACCGGAAATTAGTCTTCTAATAGTTGAATTTCATAAAATTCACAAAAGCAGGGTAAAAGGAATGTAATTCCGAAATTTTTATTCAATTCAAAAACTGCTATTACAAACTATATTATAGCCTATTTATAGGCAAAGTATTCTAAATGTAATAAAACTCCTAACTAATTAAAACTCCTAAATAGTTTAAACTTCCTAATTAGACTAAATAAGAAAAACTACTAAATAAATTAAAATACAAACAAAATAGGAATCCTTATCAATTTAGGATCCTTTGAATAAAATCTATTCCTAATCCTAATTATAAAATAATTACAATTAAAATAAAGATACAATTTAAAATATATCTTTAATTTATTTCTATGACAGGTAATTGTTTCCAAGTTGAATTGTTGATCCCTTTTACTATTTGTGGCCCACATCATACTCCTCCTCTTAGAAAAAACTTGACCTCGAGTTTTCCCATTAAGAAACCAAGCTTTGAGTTTGTTAAATGGATCCATATTCAAAATATAGTTGACTCCAATACAATCAGCATCACCCTTCCAATAGGAATTCTCACATTTGTCTTCATATACATCATAAATTGGCTGTAAAATTTCTTCAATACCAACAATCTTGTCACAAGAATCATAATCTACTACTTCAACACAAGCATAATCTTCATCATATGTTTGGAGGTAAAGTGAAATCAAAGAATTTACCTTCTTCAAGTGTTGATTTTTGAGAGAAAATTAGTTCATTCTTTCTGTCATAGAATTCTTCCAATCCAACAAAAGGGTTTCTAAATTCTCCATAATTAAGGTTCCTCCTTGTACCATGGAATTCTGGGATTTCAGTCCGTATTCCACTCTCCCAACGTCGATCTTCGCCTGCTACACGACGCCGATTAGGAGCCTCTTCACCATCTAAATCCTCTTCCTCGTCCTCTTCGTTTCTACCGAACGGGTTGACCAGATTCGCTTGTCTCCTATGGGGCTGATTGACCCTAACTTGGGCAGCAATCATCTCTCCCATCCTCTCAGTCAATAGATCGACAGCCGCTTGGATTTGCTGTCCGATCGCTTGATTGAGGCGTTGCTCAATCCGTCGTTTCAGGTCCTCTTCCCCTGCGATGTCACCAACTCGTCTCTCTCTTCCTCGAGACATGATGACGCAAGGTTAGGCTCTGATACCAACTGATGCAGTGGAAGAAATCAAACGATAATACTAACATCCGTTGATCGTGCACGATGCCGGATAATAGTCTTCTACTAGTTGAATTTCGCAAAATTCACAAAAGCAAGGTAAAAGGAATTTAATTCCAAAATTTTATTTCAATCCAAAACTGCCATTACAAACTATATTATAGCCTATTTATAGGTAAAGTATCCTAAATGTAATAAAACTCCTAAATAATTAAAACTCCTAAATAGTTTAAACTTCCTAATTAAAAAAAATACTAAATAAATTAAAATACAAACAAAATAGGAATCCTTATCAATTTAGGATCCTTACTATAAAATCTATTCCTAATCCAAATTATAAAATAATTACAATTAAAATAAAGATATAATCCAAAATATATCTTTAATTTCTTTCCACAACAAGTAGTTGTTTCCAAATTAAATTGGAGATCCTTTTTATTATTTGTGGCCCGCATCAGACATCCTAGAAAAGATCTCGGACTGCAAGAGCACGTGAGAGTGAAAGATCAGTCGAATCAAGCAGCGCAATAGAGTCTGGAGAAGAAGTAGCAATGGCTAATCAAACGCCAAACATTGTTAGTGTTCTGAAGGATTTCTTTCGATCCTAAGACTTCCGGGATATGCTAAAGGAAGAACTGAGGGCTGTTGTTAGGGAAAGTGGTGAAGCTGGTAATGGTGGAACTGGGAAAGAAAAAGAAGGGGAGACCTCTCAACATGGGGCTGATGCTTCAACCAGTATAGAAAGCTGCAGGAAATCGAGGCAGCTATGGAACATAAAATGAAGGCCAAATACTTTGAGCTGGATGAGATGCTAGCTGAGCTGAAAAAGGGAGCCAATATCAGTTTGGGTTCCAAGCAGGGCGTCAATGTGGATGCCATGATAAACAAAGGCATTGAGACATTCCCTGTGGGGTTCCAAGTCCCCAAAATTCCTTCTTACAAAGGGCTCGGATCACCAAAAGCTCACATCAATCTCTATGCTCGTATAATGCTAACCGCAGGTGCTACCAAACAGCAGTTGGTCAACTTCTTCCCAACAATAGTAGAAGAAGGAGCTTTGAAATGGTATAACTCCCTAACGGAGGAGGTACAGTCAGATTGGGGGACATTATCAGAGGCCTTCATTAAATATTATAGCTTCAACACAAAGATCCAGATGAAACTATATGACTTGGAAAGGATTAAGCAGAAGCTCAATGAACCCTTTAATGAGCATTATCAAAGGTGGATGAACAAGATGATCCTGCTGAAGAATCACCCCGATGAAGACGAGCTGATTCAGAAACTGATTGAGGGAAGCAGGGATGTCTATAGAGACAACATGAAATTCTATGCCTTCAATGAACTCAGCGAGGTCTACAGCATGGCCATGAAGGTTGAGAGGGATGAGGAAGAAAAAGCGGCCAATCAAAAGGGTGGAAGAAGCTTCAAGCACGGTCTGGGGTATCAATTGACAACTGCCATTAGATCAAGCAGTGGATCCAGTTTTGGCTTTACAGACAAAAGTGACCAATCCCTAGAGGATAAACCAGCTGAAGTTGTTGTAGTGTCTCAACAACAACGAGATCAAGCCGGAGATTCGCAAAGTCGAGGCTTATCCTCGTGGACCCTTTCTTTAGCCATGATTTTTGAGAAATGCAGGAATGGTGGCCTCTTGAGTTCTTTGAAGTCGTTCGAGAAGCCGGCTGAGACAGACAAAGGCAAATTCTGCTCCTATCACGTGACAGTGGCACACCACACGAATAATTGTTCTTGAGTTTAATGAACAGTCGTACGACTGTAGTTACAGTCGTACGAGTGTTTTTGATTTCCAGGAATTTTCTCCCAATTTATTTCAAACAAAGTTTTGGCGAGATTCTGAATTTGGACCCCTTACAGTCACATGACTGTAACGTTATTTCCAGAATTAGAATTTTCGTTTTTATTCCCAAAAATTTCCAAAAGTCCCTAAAAATTCAGAAAATCCTAAAAATCATCAAAATGAATTTTGTTGTGTGCATTCACGACCCTAGATTCAATTTTCAATAAAATTGCATTTAGAACAATGTCACTACGGAGGCCCAGTTCTCCCAAAAACCGACCCATCTCACATGTAAAAAATGCATGTAAACCGCAAAAATTGTTTTTAAAATGATTTTCCCACAAAACCAAAAAAACAGGGACATTTCAAAATGTTTTCCAGGTCTAACTGGGCCGGCTAGCCAAGCCAACCCGGTTATCCCCTAAATGCATGCCTCCAATTCTTGATTTCCCATTCTGTCATGTTTCAGTCCTACTTGTGGCGTGCCGTATTTTGTGCTAACCTTTTTTTTGCAGGTTTTATCTTTACTTTTATTTTATATGTATTTAATAGATTAATACGTGTATCCTAGGTGATTATATTTTTCTAGATAAATCGTGTATTCTATGCGCTTGTAAAAGTGAGGCGAGAGTTTTTATCTTTTATTCGATCGGGTTGTAATAATTTAATCTTTTACTATTTTACTTAACCTGTATGCGCGCTGTATGTCTATTTATTTTAATAAAATACCATCTATGAACATTGACCAATATTATTTTAATTAGACACGAAATAAGGGACTTGTCCAGACCTAAATCTCTGGATAGTGTAGCGGCCGTTCGGCCGGTTCAGCTACATTATAAATTTGCCGGTTGAGCTGAGCCGAGTGGCGACTCTACAATATTCATCGAGACTTAGGTCTCGGTTCTTTTAAGTATTAATTTCATTTTTTCCAAAACCGATTTTCCATTTATAAAAACCCCACGCGAGGGAGGGGCCCGCCCGAGATCGAGGTGCCCCTTCCGAGAGGGAGTCTCGCGTTCCGTCGAAAACGTCGTCCGCTCACACTAGGTTAAATAAGAAATGCAATAGAAATGATGTAGTAAAGAAAGGGTAATATAGTAAAAGATGTTTTAGAAGAGGCAAGAGAATACGTGGAAGAAGATATTTTTGCATAAAAAGGCTTAGGTGGTAAAAGAGGAAGTGACCATATGTTAGAACAGGTAACATGTGGATAGAAATGTGCCACGTGTATTGAAATCTAAAGGGTTTTATAGTGTAAAAGGAAGAAAGTAGAAGAAGGATAGGGGGGAAGCAAGAGGAAGTTTAGTAAGAAATCTTAAAGGGAAAAACAAAAGAACTCCAGAGATAGAAGGTAGGGAAATGGTAGATTTACAAGGAAAAAGAAGAAAAGATAAACAAAACTACATTAGGCTTTGATTCCTAGTGGAAAATCTGGGATACGTAGGTAGCTTGGTAAAAATTTACCAAGTTCAAGCAACAAATATCAATGTTAAGTATTAGCTAGATCTGTGAGCCATAATGAAGAATTTATCAAATTTGGTTAAAAAAAGATAAGTGGAAATGGTAAGGACTACTGAAGATGAGACTTGAAAGAATTGAGCAAAGCGCCAAAAGACAATGGAGGAAGAACCAGTCGAGGTAAAGACCTAATTTATAATCAATTGCAGGGACAATATTACTTAGTAAATATCTTGTATTGGGAATTTATCTTTGCTCTAAAAATGTAAAATTTTATTTATATTTCCTTACAAGCTTATCATAGTTGTAAATGTAATTTAATAAAGGAAAAATAGTGTATAAGTAGCATAAATGGTAGATCTGTTATATGATTATAATTGAGTATGGAAGTTTGATGGTTTAAGTTATAGTTCTGGAAATTTGGTGTTATTAATCAAGAATGAAGTTAATAATTGAGAAAATGATATTGTTGAAAAAGACTTGAATAGTATGTGAAGGAGAAAGTTGAATACAACATATTGAATTTGTGTGAGACTCGATACATTGATATTAATAATTTATTTATTGTCAACGTAGAAACAGAATAATCAGAAATGATTATTAGAGTTAAATAGAGCGAGTAGAGACTTGATAAATACTCCTATTGCCGAGTTAGAGAGCTGTTGATGAATTTTCCCACAAGTATACTATTACTGTTATAGTACAAAAGATATCGTTTCTACGAGGAATGATTGTTATTACACACTGGATTTCGATTTCCGATTTTGTTTCCACTTAAACAAAAAATGTATTTGTTTTTCCTAATCTAATTCTAATCCTAAATTAAACTAATCCTAATGCGGGTTGAATTAGAGTAAGGAGACAACCAAAAGTAATTTTGCAAACTTATTCTCAAATCTATGTTTAAGTTATTTTTACATGTTATACTAATTTCCTATGTAATTTCTCTCGAACAATATATAGATTTGCTTGAACATGTTCTTATTAAACTTGACTCCTAATTCTCATTAGTGAACCAATTCTATTAACACTAATATGCTTGAGTTGATAATAAGTGATCTCTCTTCTATTATCATACTTATGAATTCTTGGAAACTTTTTTGATAATATATTTCTCAATATTAAACTCACGTTAGAACCAAAATAGAAATCATACTTGGCATACATAAGAGTATATTTCTCAATATTAAACTTATATCAAAACCAAATATAAGAAAAACTTGGCACAAGAACTTTTATTAAAATAACTTAACATAGAAAAGAAGAAATCATTACCAAATAGTATGCATAAAAGAGTACAAGAAAGATATAAAGGTAGAGTAAGAATTTCTCAATCCTTTACTCCTCAATTACGCTTAATCTTTCTCGTATTTCTTCTTCCTCTAACTCGATCCTTCGCTTCTACAAATCTTCGGTATCTTGTTTTATATCTGTGTATTCTCCCCTTTTGGCTTGCAAATTCACCCCTTTAAATAGTACATGAAACAACACAATGGTTTGTGAAGATGTCTCTCTATAAATGCATGACTTTTGGGTAAAGAGACATGTCTTTTGGTTACTGGAACTGGGTTGGTCATGCCGGCAACATAGTGTCGCGCCGGTGACATGGCCAAAATATTTTCTGAAGGTGAACGCAGGCAGAGTAGCACGGGCGACATAGTTGCTTTCAGCACTCCTTTATTGAATTTTCGCACGATTAATCTGCTTTTCGTCCGATCTTTCCCCAAACGATTTCTGCTACTCCTAATGTCACAAAACACATAAAAAGCATCACATAAAACAAGAAATCCTAATAAAAACTAACAAACACAAATATTTATAAAGATAAAACAACACAAAATATGAGCATTTTATGCTCATAACAAATCCCCACACTTGAACCTTTGCTTGTCCTCAAGCAAACATACAAGTGAAAACAACCTAACTACCAAACATAATATAGTATCCATAAGTTTATCTATACCATGACCAAGTGCTTTTTTTTTTAACATATTAATTTTAATGCTCAACAATGATAAATATGAGTCAAGTTGTATAGCCAAGTCACTGTGTTCGCTACACTTGCCTTTAGATAATCATAATCAAAGTTTAAGAATGTAGAGTCAATAAAAGTCTAACTAATCTTCAAACTTAGGATGAACATTTTCTAAACTCAGTAGGTTAAAGATAAAACATAGTTTTGGGATTAGTTTTAAGTACGCACATTTTTACAATTCTCATGGCATTTTTAGACACCCTAAGTTAGTTATTTCTTTTTCTCTTTTTCTCATGGGTCCATCCCATAGATTCTTTTATATTAAAATACTTGTTGATGAATTTTTCCGCAAGTATACAGTTACTGTTATAGTACAAAAGATATCGTTCCCACGAGGAATGATTGTTATTACACACTGGATTTCGATTTCCGATTTTGTTTGCACTTAAATCAAAAATGTATTTGTTTTTCCTAATCTAATTGTAATCCTAAATTAAACTAATCCTAATGTGGATTGAATTAAAGTAAGAAGACAACCATAAGTGTTTTGCAAACTTATTCTTAAATCTATGTTTAAGTTATTTTTACAAGTTATATTAATTTCCTATGTAATTTCTCTCCAACAATACATAGATTTACTTAAACATATTCTTATTAAACATGACTCCTAATTCTCATTAGTGAACCAATTCTATTAACATTACTATGCTTAAGTCGAAGTGCAACTTGATTAGTATAATACGTGATCTCTCATCTATTGTCATACTTATGAATTCTTGCAAACTTTTGTGAGAATATATTTCTCAATATTAAACTCACTTTAGAACCAAAATATAATCCTAAATTAAAATAATCCTAATGTGGATTGAATTAAAGTAAGAAGACAACCATAAGTGTTTTGCAAACTTATTCTCAAATCTATGTTTAAGTTATTTTTACAAGTTATACTAATTTCCTATGTAATTTCTCTCCAACAATACATAGATTTACTTAAACATATTCTTATTAAACATGCCTCCTAATTCTCATTAGTGAACCAATTCTATTAACATTAATATGCTTAAGTCGAAGTGCAACTTGATTAGTATAATACGTGATCTCTCATCTATTGTCATACTTATGAATTCTTGCAAACTTTTGTGAGAATATATTTCTCAATATTAAACTCACGTTAGAACCAAAATATAAATCATACTTGGCATACATAAGAGTATATTTCTCAATATTAAACTTATATCAAAACCAAATATAAGAAAAACTTGGTATAAGAACTTTTATTAAAATAACTTAGCATAAAAAAGAAGAAATCATTGTTCACAAAACCAAATAGTATGCATAAAAGAGTACAAGAAAGATAAAAAGGTCGAGTAAGGATTTCTCAATCCTTTACTCCTCAATTACGCTTAATCTTTCTCGTACTTCTTCTTCCTCTAATTCGATCCTTTGCTTCTACAAATCTTCGGTATCTTATTTTATGTCTAAGTATTCTCCCCTTTTGGCTTGCAAATTCACCCCTTTAAATAGTAGATAAAACAACACAATGGTTTGTTAAGATATCTCTCCATAAAGGCATTACTTTTAGGTGAAGAGACATGTCTTTTGGTTGCTGGAACTGGATTGGTCGAGCCAACGACATGGCCAAAATATTTTCTGAAGGTGAACGCAGGCGGAGTCGCACCGGCGACATAGTTTCAGCACTCCTTTGTTGAATTTTCACACGATTGATCCGCTTTTCGTCTGATCTTTCCCCAAACGATTTCTGCTACTCCTAATTTTATAAAAACACATAAAAAGCATCACATAGAACAAAAAATTCTGATAAAAACTAACAAACACAAATATTTATAAAGATAAAATAACACAAAATATGAGCATTTTATGCTCCAAACAAGAGCCTTAGGGTAATTGTGAAGGTATAGTATTGTAACGCGTAACTCGGTATAACCAGATCAAGGAGTAATAAACCATCTTTTAGCTTTTTTTTCATCTTCTTTGCATTAACGTTGAAATCATGCTTTGGCCGGATCTTTTTAAGGTTTAAGTAACTGTTGTTTAATCATCGCCCTCATTAACAAAATTGATGAGATTTTCCCCCATTTTATCAAATGATGTTCAGTGCTATATGAGACTATTTTACCGAGTCTCAACCCAATAAAACTGATGATTTTGTTGTATTACTTAACTCATGGTTTATATATAGTTTTTGTTGTATCAATTTGGATATCATTCCTTCACCATATAATTCCCACATCTGATTAATTTCTTTTGATTAAGATTTATAACTGTTTCTTTCCAGCTTCGTTACATTAAGTCATCACAAAAATTTGATCTGATAATCCAGTTACAATTATACTATAATATTTTCCGAGATCAAATACTTATGCGTTTTCATCAAGGATGCTACTTCATGCATATTAATCGTGACCCACTACATGAAATATCATTTTCCTTCAGGGTCCATCCTTATATGTGGTCACCAAGCCTCATAAGATGCCCTCCATTGAATCGCATCAAATATCGGATAACTTATCAATTTCTCTTCTATGACTGAAATTATACGTTCACTCTCACAGTGATCTGGGTATAAATAATTTGTTCAATTTAATTTAGGATTGAGACCCAAAGAAATAATCTTAAATAATAATAAATAATATATGATAAAATGAGAGAAAACTTCATCAATTCTGGAAAAAAAGGGTGATGATTAAACATCATCTACATAAACTGTATAAAGATTTAGCCAAAGCAAATTTTGAATGGGAATGAAAAAAGGTAGATGTTTTTAGTTAAAAGACAATTCATAACTCCTTGATCCCGTTATACCAGGTTACGGTGTTACATTCACTCTATCATGTATTCAAATTTAATCAACAAATTGAGCTGTTAGGATTCGAACCCTTGACCCCTAGGTCTAAGAAACTCTAAAACCATACTATGAAACCATTTAATCCAAAAGCTTAAGGTGATGATGAGGTCCAAGAACCAAAAGACTCCAACTTGTTTGAAGACTAATAAACAAAAAATTGGACCTTCATTCGTCATAAAATGAGAATCCAACCAAAATTCCACTTGAATGCTTAAGACCCTACTATGCTTGATTTGATGCTAGGTACGTTGAAAATATTCAGTTATCACCAAGTCATAGCTACTCTAACCTTAATACAAATATAATGATAACTATCTCTTACATGTATTATATTGTAAAATTTACAATTTCACAAATAGAAAAAAGGGATGAGTGTAAAAATAAACCATGCAGTTTCGCCAATTTGCAAATCAAAACTTGTGGTTTAAAACTTTACAAAGTATGATATATGATTTGCACCAAAAAAAAAAAAAAAAAAACCTACTGTTTAATAAACTCTCCTAAATTATCATATCTTTTGGATTTTTGCATGAAAGTTTTTACTTTGGTCAATAAAACTATAATGGATCTTGATGATGAAACTCAAGAATTCTTTAGAAGCGCATGTAGGATGTATATATATTTTTTTTAATTAGTATTTCTCAAAAAGAAAAAAATCACAAAAAATAGAAAAATGACTGAAAAAGTTCAAATCTTGTTGAAAAATTCAAAAATAATGTAGTTAAATTATTGAGTTACTAAATAGTAAAAATATTAAGTTTTTCACCGAAATCATATTAACAATGTAAATCATAGATTTTTAACCTTATCTTCATGAAAAACTCAACATTTTCTACCATTTAACATCTTATAATTTTTTATCCACATTATTTAGGAATTTTTCATGAAAATTTGAACAATTTACATCAATTTTTCTAATCTTTTTTTTTTTTTTTGGTGATGTTTCCATTTTTTCGTGTTAGTAACTAATAAAAATACCCCTATTCGAAATTCTCAAGCTTCATTATCAAGGTTCCTTGTCTTGTTATCAACCAATATGAACAATTTTAGGTTAAAATGAAAATGATATGATAGTTTTTAGGAAAAATATGTTAGATGGAAGACTATTTTATTTAATCGTGCAAATCACAGATCCCAGTTTATAATATGTTAAAACAACAGGCTCCAATTTGCAAATACGAACCACATAAAAATTTGGATGTTAATGAGATTCTCAATGTTTGCTGCGGGTTTTTAGTTATTTGATGGGTACTCAATTTATTCGGTTACTAAATTGTAATGATGTTATTAACGTTATCTTATTCACGTGATATCCTACAAATATTTCTCCTTCAATTATCCTAAAGTATTGAATATTAATTAAATATATTATCTTTAAGTATTGTTTTCTCGAGAGTTGAAAAATGAGTCAGTGTGATGCATCATCAAGTTCAACTACCTAATTAAATTCGACTGCACCATTCAACAATTATAATAATACTCTTTGACTTTTCTCAATACTTTGTGCATCTTATAAATAATAGTATTAAAAATTGACCATAACAGCATTACCAAAATGGCATGCGAAAACACTAGCTCGGCCATTTCAGATTTTCTAATTTTTTTTTTTTTTTTTTTTTAAAAGTCCACTTCCTATGCTCTAATTATTATTTGTCTATAATAGTATATTTTATCATTTTATTATATATTTTAAACTGTGTTGATGCTATGAACCCATTCAGTAAAATTCAATAAAAGTAAAAATATATATGTTTTTAAATAATTTTTTAATAAAAAATTATCATATTCATATCTTACATACATATTCTTTCTAATAGTTGGGTCAATTAGAATTGATCTACTATAAAACTTCTTGGTTGTTTCAAAATTTAAATACGTACTGACCATGTCATGTAGTCCTAAAAAATATTGTTTAGATTAACTAATACAGATAGTGGGTTGTGTATATCTGCTTCTAAATAAGTAATGCTTTAAACATAAAAGCATTTTTCAAAAAGGAAAAAACAAAAAAAACATAGTAGGTTGAGTTGTTTCTTGTTTATTCTTCGCCGATAATATATAGCTTTTTTTCTTTTCAAGGAGCTGTTGATGAAGCTTTTGGTTCTAAAGAACTGTGTTGACATGGAAGCCAGATACTTGGGTCAACTTCTTAGTTTTGATGAATTGTTAATTACTTTCAATGCAACGGTCTCCCAATCAAGTCTTAATCGGCCTAGCCCATTTCATGGGCTTCTTTTTTTTATTGGAAAATTATCAGATTTACGTTGATTTAAGTTTGTTTTTCTCCCATATGCTATACGCTTTTTTTTTTTTTTAATATATATATATATATATATATATATATATATATATATATATATATATATATATATAATTATCAGATTGACATTGATTTAAGTTTGTTTTTCTTCCATATATTGTATCAATTTTGAAAATATCTGTTTTTTTTTTTTATCTCCGTTGTTTTATCTCCAGCTAATTCCTCAACTTTTCTCTTCTTCCTTTTATATTAAAAATTAATTTCGTTATTTATCTCTAAATCTGTTTATTTTTTCTTCATTCGGTTTTAGAAAATTTATTTCGTTCTTTTTTATCTTTGAAATAAGATCTATATGTATATATATTTTCATCTTTTTTTTTTCCATCTTTGATTTTTGTATCAAAAAAGAATTAACAAAGTATCAACATAATATATGGAAAATACATATATATTGTTGGCAAACATACATTTGAGATACAGTCTAGATATACATATGAACAATACAAAATAATGATACATTTATGATACTTTATTCTTACATGTTTGGATATTTTATTGTTGTTTTATGTGCGTTTGTGCCAGATATTGTGTTGATACCTTTTTGATACTTTTGCGATGTTGTGTTGATATATGTTTTGGTGTTTGGTTGTTGTTATCTATGTATTTTTGTCATATACATTGTTGATACATTTTTATACTTGTTTTGGCGTTTGGTTGTTATGTATGTATTTTTTTGTCATATATTGTGTTGATACTTTGTTAATACATTTTTAATGCAAAAAATCAAAAATGGAAAAAAAGGTGAAAATATCTATACATATGAATTTCATTTCGAAGAGGAAAAAAGAACAAGAAAAACTTTCTAAAATCGAGTGACATAAAAATAAACGGATTCAGAGATAAGTGACGAAAGCAAGTTTTAATTATAAAAGAGGAGAGATAAAAGGAAATGAATCAAGTGGGGAAAAACAATGGAGAAGAAACGTTGAAAGTTTTTAAAAGTTTTAGTAGTATTTTGGAAAAAATCTTTGTATAGCGTATAAACAAAATGTAAGGCCAAAATTGGAGTATTTTCGTAAAATCCCCCTTTTTTTAACCTTAGGTCCATCATTGATTCTTACGTTTTTAGTATGTTTATGAGGTCAAAGTGCTCTTTCAACCTTAAAGGCCCAAGTATGCATTATCATCCATTAACTGGTCTAAGCAAGCTATGTAGAATTGCTAGCCTAGTCTACCAGATTCTTTTCATAGTTCCATGAATTCTTCTATTGTTGGGCTTGGATTCTGATGTCATTTGTTAGAATTATCAAAATATTGAGATGGCATTGGTAATAGGGAAAAAGTTTTCTCATTTGTGTTGAACCTTATTAATGTATGGACAACTATCTCTTGAATCACATCGGCTTACACAAACCAAGAACTACAAGATCGCCCCTTTCATTTTGGAGCGATAGAGAAATCATACCATTCGAGCCATTTTTTCCATGCTTTTCTTGATAAAAATGTGCCCCTAGCACCTTTTCCAATAAATTAACATGACTTTTTGGAAAATGTGTCATGTGGTACCTTTACCTAATGCAATGCTAAGAAAATTTTCTATACTTCTAGAGTACACATTCTTGTATATTTCTTTAGCGTATGTTTTTTTATCATATATTTTTAAAGCCCCTAACATTAATATGGTTATATATATTTTTAAGGAGTTTGGTTTAACGTTTCATGGGAAGGTTTAGCAGTTTTTGCTCAAAAAACTTTCTAAGTGTTTACTGCTTGGGAATGAAAGGTTGCATTTTTCTAAAAGCTCTATTTTAGAGCTTTTTGTGAAAAGCTCATTTATGTGGTAGTATATTGATAAAATTACTCCAACAAAACCTAATAAAATTTAACAATTTGTTTATGGAGAGCTAAAATTATCTAAACAAGAGGTATACAATTTCTTATATATCTATGTATGGAAAAAATATAAACGTTTATAAATTTGTAATTTTGGAATATTTTTCTTTTATGTTTTTTCTTTTTTTTTCTCTCTTTCTTATCTATTCTTGTCCCATTCGCTTATTCTAATTAATTTTTCTCTCTCCTTTTCCATAATTAATTTTTTTTTTTGTTCATGTATCTCCATATTGGTACATTTCTCATCAATCCAACTTTAGAAAGTTTTTCATCTTATTAGTCTCCTTTTCCATAATTAAAATTTTTTTTACTTGTGTATCTCCCTTATTTATATTTATTTTTAAACATCTTTCATTATTAATATTTATATTATATTATTATTTGTATATATAATTACTATATATTAATTTAAACATACCTATATTAGTATTTTTTTTTTTTTTTTACATTTGTACGGCAACAACTTATTGTAGATTTACCAAATACTAATAATGAATTATCTAACAAATAATAACTAAAATTTTCAACAAATAACAATAACTGAACCAAATACGCCATTATAGTATTCCAAAATTTTTCATGCAATGCTCCATACAATAATTTTTCTAAGCAAAGGAAGTGAGAACTCCACTTCTCGTTGAGAAAGGAAAGCTCCCAAAATGTCTCTCCATCATTTTTTCGCTCTAGCCGCTTTAAAATTCCCATGAATCTATTTGTAAATAATTAATTAGTTTCTATGTTTTTACATATTATATTCAGTCCACATGATAATTATATAGTCCTTACGTTTTATCATTGTCAACTGTTTAGTCCTTTTAAGTCAAATTAGACTAATAATATCAAAATTACCCTTTATTTTATTTTGTAATAATAAAATATATTACCTTTTCTATTTTATATTTTTTCCTCATATAATCCTAATATTAATAATATTACTAATATTGATCAATTAATTTTTTAAATTTTATATAATTATATAACTAAACTCTTGGCATACAATTTATTTTATCAAAATAACTAAATAAAAAAGTATTTTGAAAAATATAAAATTAGGAGTTCACTATGTAAATTATAAATTCGAAAAACAAAAAATTAGGAGTAGAATTATATAAAAATTATAAATTTGAACTTTTCATTCTAATATACCTTAAAGAAAACATTAATAAACAAAAAGATATCATTTTGAAATAATTAACAACATTCATAATAACATTTATCATTAGTTTATAGATATTATGTTAAACTAATAAAAAATGATAATATATATATATATATATTAAAGAGAATAAATAATAAGAAATAATTTTATTTTTATAGCCAATATATAAAAATATAGAAATATTGGTGTATGAGTATATACTGCATAAAAATTTATTGGAAATATTTTAATTAAATTTAAAAATTAAAAGATAACTTTTTTTACCAATAATCAAAATTTTTTTACCAACAATCAAGGGTGATTTTATCTTTTTCATAAGCAAAAGTAAAAGAAAAGACCAAAGAGTTTAGTGAAATAAAACTTAAGAACCTTAAAATTCATCTATGGACTAACTAGTATAATACATAAAAATATAGGGACTAATAAATTATTTAGCCTATTTATTTTTAACCTAACCTAATTTAATATAGATATATTTGATTGAATAATAGTCATTAAATATGTTTTTGCAAAAAAGAAGTCACTAAATATACCTATATGTTACATAGTAAAAGAAATAACTATTCAAACATCATTTATATATATGTTTTTTTTTTTTTTTTTTTTTTTTTTTTGTATACTTATTATATATAATTAAGATTGAAATTGTTAAGCTTTTCATGAGAAAAAAGTTTAAGTGAAGGCCAAGGGTTCTCCGTTTTAGGCAGAGGAGAAAGTGGGAAAACTATATGTTTGCCATTCTTTTTATTAGTTTGTTATGAGATCGAAAAATGCAATAACAAAAAGTAACCCAAACTATACGTATGTTATGTTACACTCTAATCTGCTAATTTCACAAGGTTTTATGATAATAGTTTAAACTAATCATTAGTCTCGTAAAATGAATTTTAATTAATTTTTTTAAATGGCTATACATTTAATTTTTATGAAATCTAATTCATGAATCTTAAAAATTATTTTGGCATTATTTGAAATTTTGTTACTATGATCTAATTATTTTCAAAGATTATGTATGATTAGTAGTTAAAATTCTTAAATTTAATTCAAGCGAACAAAATTTAACATTTAAGTGTATGATATTAAACTTGTTTTAGTGTTTGAAAATTGAAATTGATAAAACGAATGAGTACTTCTAAGTAGACCTAAACATAAATCAGTGGTTATTAAACTTAACTATAATTATGAAATCGGAATATATATGTGGTTTTTTAAATTCACAATCCTACATTGACAACCAAGCAAATCATGAATCTTTAGATTTCTCCATATTATTAAAACTAGAGACTAATTAAGGTGATAGCACGACTTGAATTAATATAAAAATATCTATTAGTTGTGAAATAATTATAATGAGCAGAGGTTATTTTATTTTTTTTTTATTATAAATAATTGCAACCCGTGACAATTCATTGACTATTTTGTCATAATTAGAAGTTATTTTATCAAGAGAAACTACAAAACCGACAAATTTTAAACTGCTATTGGGAGAGCACGTTATTTATGAAAAATTTTACACTACTTCATAAGTACCTACTCTTTTAGTCATAAAATGAGATTTATATTTTTTTATTATATCCTAAAAAGACAAGTATCAACCATTTTTGCTAATATATTTTAAATGATTACTATATTCTAAGAGTATTTTAAAATTTTTCATTATTTAGGCTACAAATTTTGCATACTTTTTCTTAAGCCCTTCAGGTACTATTATTTGTGACTATACTCTAGAAGTGCATATTCCCCTAATTGTAGCATGAGATTTATATTTTTTTATTATATCCTAAAAGGATATGTAACGACTTTTATTTCTAATGTATTTTCAAAGAGTACCATATAGTATTCTAAAACTTTTCATATTACTATTATTTTGTAATCTTTATCATCTATATTCTTATTTATTGCCTAATTTAGTTAACTCTAATTCATTATATGATAAAAAAAATTAGAAAAAAGTAATTTTATAAAATAAATCTAATTTATAATTCTACATAATTAAGTTAAGTGTTCTTTTGTAAATCTAATGTACATTCATTTTTAACAGTAGAGGACTCTTTTTTGCAAGTCATATGGATTCAACGCATGATTTTACCTTCACTGGTGTGTATTTAATATATGATTTTATAATTTGTAGATAAATTTAATTTCATCGTTAAGTGTACACTATGAAAGCTCAAGCAACCTCATGCATTATATATAGCTATTAAATGAGTTAGCGCGTCATATAAGAGTTAACACTAATACGCATAAAGTTAACGCTAACATTATCCATTTATTAGATTGGTTAAACATGTTAACCCATCTCCAACACTAACCCATATGATTTCAACCTTAATTTTGTTATATTTGCGTGTTATACGAATCGTATTATTATTTCACAATCCATTTTGATACTTCTATAAATAAATTAAATTTATGTTTAATCTTTGAATAAATTAAACAAGTTTTAAACAGTTTGGTGAATCAATACTAATATAATACATTTATCGTACGAGATAAATATGTCGATCTATTTGCGGTACAGTTTCACACCCCTTAACATTATATAATGCAGCATCGCAGCCACTCAACATTATTAAGTAAATGTCGAATGCGGGCTAAATCGAGCAATCGGTAAAAGCAGGGTGGACAAATACAGGTGTCAAATATTTCAAAATAATAGAATACATGGTCTCAAGCGCCGGCCGGGCCCCCCCCCAGCCCCCCCCCCCCCCCCCAAAAAAAAAAAATAAAATAAAATAAAAAATGCCAAATACAGGCTTACAATCTCATGATGATCAATTCAACAAATATTCCAAGATGGAATTTATCACAAAGAATTCGAAACTGACCCCTCCCTTACTAATTGTTCATATACAATTAAAACAACAGATTAACATCAATAAATAATTTTTTTTTTTAAAATCTCAAATATGAGTCCAGTTGATCAAAGGGTGTAGCACTGAAATGTTTAATCTAACAATAGAGTAAATAGAGGCCTTGTCAACAAAAAAAGTCTCAAAAGTGGCAAAGCCTTTTGCATACCTGAATTTACCAGTTCCTGAAATCACAGAAAGCTCTCTAACCTTATCAAATTGCTTACTAATCCCTTGAATCTCTAAAGTGCTACCGTCATATTTTTCATTTGAGAAAACAATTGTTAGCATAACTTGAGAATTAATTCCATCCAATCCTGCAGTTGCATACATTCCCTGAGCTCGACCCACCGGAGTTGACTTGATTTTGGGTGTTTCAGTCAGCAGATTATCGCAGACTATTATGCTACCAAATTTGACAAATGACCATTTCTTGCCTGCTGGTCCTGCAACTATAGCAATGGTCGAATTAGGACCGCTCGCGAAGTTGTGCAGAAACATAGTCATTTTGGTTTCTACAAGCGGCATGCCATTTGTTATATGAACCAAACTAGACATGGCTACTATTAACAAAAGGGTTATGGTTAAGTTGGTTGGTTTTGCTAGTTTTCCCATCTTGATTCAAGGGCTTTTTGTTTGTGTGGTTGTGCAATCCAATTGGGTGTCGAATTGCTATTTATGATGGAATTGAGGCTGTGATAGTTGGATATTGGTGGATAGTCAAATATATGTATTCTTTTTTAAATAGGGATTTAAAATTCTTAAAATAAGAAACTACTCAATAGAAGAGAAAAACAATGTTACAATAATTTTGTGTAAAGTCAATAACTTTTGTTCCTTTAACCTTGCTCGTGTCATCGATAAATTTGTTTTAAACTAAACTTTTAGTATTTGTTAACTTTTTTTTTTTTTTTTTTTTTTTTTTTCTGGGTCAAATTACTTCATAACAATTAGTTATTTTTCCACAGACTTTCAACTTAAAAGTTACTAATGGAAGATGAATTAATATATATAAAGAATAATTTGAACTGGTCCATCCAGGTACATCCTAGTGGTAAGCGTATTGCTCTTTAAATGGAAGGTCGAGAATTCAAATCTTTTTAGAATTGGATACATCAGACTCCTAAATTAACACTAATTCCAAACTAGTGTTTGGTAAAACTGAAAAATTAAGTGTTGAATTTTAAGTGATGAATATTATAAATTTTGAAACTATTAAATGATAGAGTTGTTTGATAAACATGAAAAATAAAACACTAAATTTATTTTAAAAATAATTGTTGATAGTATTCAACTTAAAATTTTAAGTCAAATCTTTTGGCTTATTAGATAAAGTGGTTTTTTTTTTTTTTTAATTTAACTGAAACTTTTAAGTACGGTTATTAAACAAGCTTACAAAAAAAAAAAAAAAAAAAGTGATTAATGCATTAATTCAAGTTATTTTTTTAGTTATCAAATATGGACTAAATATATAAATTTTAGCGCAAGTACAAAAATGTATAATGGCAATAATTAAGAAGAATTCGAGTGATGAAATCAAAATAATAAAGATGATAATAATAGCTCCAGTGAAATTAATTTTTAGTGAAATATAAATGAGGAGTATATCAGAAAGATTAGGAAACAATTAATTTTATAGAAAGAAAGTTGTCTATAATTTATAGAAGGAGATCAAAATGGAAAATGCTCTATCAATTAGTAGGGAGGAGTACTATGATGTAGAGACTAGCCATTACAATCTCATTTTTACATTACATATATAATTACCAAGAAAACAAATCACATATAAAATTTTTGTTTATAGGGGACTAAAGCTAGGCCAGAATTTATCACACGCAAAATCTTGAGCATTCCAATACAAAAGGATATGGTTGGAAATTTAACATACATAATGCGAAAAGCATGATAAATATATAATATATATTTTTGGGTAGACCTAAGAAAAATAATAAGGAAACAGAGCATTACAGCAGAATTGATTTTTATAACTTTATCAAATCTGGAAATTTTCAACCGGAGAAATCTCTGGATTATTATAATTCATACAGACACTCTGGACATATATTTGTCAAATTCCTATTTATAATTAAAAAAAAAAAATTGCTTTTACAGGAACATACTTAACAAAGTCTCTTGCCAGTTGGCAATCGTTGAGGTAATATTATATATATATATATATATATATATATACCTTAGCATAGTTAAAAAGTACCAGTTTCCAACTTGAAATCGTGATCGGATATTAGGATATTAGGGGTCCCTAGACTTGTCTATTTAGTTTCATTGGCTCCTCAATTTTTAAAATGTCTTGACAATTCTCTCAAACTTGTTTTTTTGCTTATTGTCTCAAGATCATTTTGGAATTTACAGCTTGTTTCGTTGGTGGTTTTATAAGGTAGAGTATAGTATGGTTGATCAAAATCCCATATTTGGTTGGACTTCATTTTAACATGGTATGGTACGCTTTTGTTTAATTATTTCATGACTTTAAAACCATGAAATTGTCCAATTTCTTAACACCCCGAATTGGGATGTTAGCATGGTTTTGTGTTTCATATTTCTAAGTATATCCTTATTACTTCAACTAATCTAAAATATTCTCTAATTTATATTATATTAAATTAAAATATTAAAAATAAAGATTTTATAAAATAAATTTTTTAGTAAAATTCACTCTATATCATTTAAAAATAATTTTAATCATTTTTTCAAATTATTCTTATAAAAGTGTAATTTTGTAATTTTATTATAACTTTACTGTACAATACCGTACAAACAAACATACTAACATTATCAAACTATAACTTATCTTACCATGGTACCAAACACAAATAAATATTAAATAGCTTATTACTATCCATTCTAATACTAAGAGCCTATTTGGTTCAACTGTTAGCTAATAGTTGTTGCTGTTAGCTGTTTGCTGTTCATGTTAGCTGTTTGTTGTTACAGTAAGCTGTTAGCTATTAGCTAACTAATTGATAGCGTTTGGTAAATTTAGTATCAGCTGTTGTTGTTGAAATATAAAAAGACTAATATAGATATATATTTTATACCATTATACAACAATTATACAAAAATAATAACATTACATAAATATTAGTAAAAATAATTAGATGATTAAAAAATTTAAATATAATTTTTATTACACTTCAAAATTTATAGTTTTCATTAAATAGCAACTTCATAAGCGTACAAAAATAATTTAAATTATAGTTTCATCTATGTAAAATACATCAAAATAATATGTTTTTAATTTTTGACTAAACTAATATAAATAAAATTTTTAAAAAAAGTGAAACTAGCCTAAATAAATTAATATAAGGAATTGATCTCGCTTAATTTTGCAATATTTATAGACATAAAAAAGTTCCATAAAAAAAATCTATATATTTATATAAAAGTATAATTTATCATTTTGGAAATGTTAAATTTGTAAAAGCTAAATAATTATAAAATTTTTTTTATGAAAATCTCTAAAAATGAGTTTTTCATGTAAAAAGCTTTAGAAATGAGCTTTTCGTGAAAAACTATTTTTTCCTGCAAAACAGCTAAAAATTAATATTTAAAAATCCAACCAAACCCTGTATATTCTATTTTTCGGAGCGAAAAGCTAAACCCTGTTCCAAAAGGTAGAAACAACCGCACCCTAAAACTTACCATGTCGTACATTATTAACAACTCATCCGATCAAAACCGTGATTGAATAGGAAATAGGGAAGACACAATGACTTTTCCGTTGGTGGCTGGGAGATGTACATATTCGACTCTCCACGTGTTGCATGGACATAATGATTACATGTTCTACCACATATAATTATCGAAACGACCCACTTATAATTACAATATTTAATATTATCCAATATTCGTTCAAAATGTCCGAATTAGTATTTTCACTTATCTATATGCCTTATTGGCATAACTGTAAAAGATAAGATTCCTATTTTAAGGAACAATATTATTAACAGTTTTAATATTCTAAAATTTTCATATTTCTAAATAATAAATATCACCAAAATGAAATAATAATATATGTTTGAACCCACGTATTGATTTTATATATATATATATTTTCAATGTTTATCTAATATATCAAACTTCTATTAAAATTACCAAAAACGTATATTTTCAATATTTGTGGAATTCATTTTAAAATATTAATAATATACTTTCAATATGCATGAGAAAAAGTAGCAAGAAAAATTGTATCCAACATTAAGAGATCGAGTGGCCTGAAAATATTGTACAACATATTTTCTAAAAAAAAAAAATACATGTTATTATGTTTATTGGAATGGATAAATTGATTAGAAAAAAATAATAAGAACTTTGTATTCCAACGTGAAGTGGAATTGAATTTAAAATAGAATTTTATTAAATAGAAGAATTGGAAAAATAACCATAACAAAAATAGAGTTAACATAATAATGGAAGGATAAAGGTTAGATAATTAATATATAAAAGCAATTATTAAAAAAAAAAAAAAAACTATTAATAGTTGTGATATTGGTCTAAATGAAATATAAATTTGGCTATGAGTTAAATACAAAAACAGTTGATTTTCCATTTACTTATTACACGATAAGCAGGTTGAGGGAGCAGTTCAGACTCTTTGAAAGTTTAATGAATTAATAAGGATTAATAAGATTAAATGGACAAATCCATGTAGTAGGCCTAAATATTAGTAATAATTAACTTGAATAGTAGTTTTGTTTATCGAATTTTGTTCTAATAATAGTATATTACAAAATACATTATGCCTTTTGTTAAAAAAAAAAAAAGTTCAGCTGAAGATGCTGAATATACGAGAATGATCAACCACCTTGACGACAATTTCATAGGCATACAAGCAGCTTATGAGTCATAACATAAATGCTTCTAGGTTAATAAAGATGATGCTTCTCAGGTTTATATGAATATAAAATCTTATTGGTGATGCTAAAAGTACATCATTGTCAAATTTATTTTGTGATTTGTACGCAGATTTTGTAGCTGAAGTCCTAATGGATCAATAAAAACTGGAGATAGGTTTACGCCAAAAACAAGTACTAAACTATGCGCTTCATACATTAAACTAACACTTAACTGTTGCATTATTTTCATTTAGGTAGGAAAAAAACACACACACACACACACACACACACACAAACACACACACAAATCAAAATCCCTAGCTCCCTCTGGCTCTACTATCAAAATCCAAAACCTCCAATGCTTCCAATAAACACCAAGTACAGTAAAATATATAGGTTGGGAATTTCATATATGTAGTTACTACCTCATATATTCTTCTTGCCATCAGATTGTGACACGGTCTGACCCATTGACTCCAACTGATTCCTCAGGTTTTGATTGTCAGCCAGCAAGCGATCATACTCCATAAGGAATCCTTCAGATTGTTTTCGTAGAGCATCCACTTCATCTTCTGCATCCTTTGCTCCCTTTGCTTTTGATTCGCATTCGCTTTCTAGATTCTTGACCTTTGATTTCAGGGTGTGGAGATCTTCCAGGGTTTTGGCTTCCTCTGCATTGCAATTCTTTGCATCTTCAAGCCCCCGGCTATGTTTCTTAGCAGCCTCCATTGTCTTCCTAAGTGAACGCAATTCTCTGATGTAGTGGTGCAATCTATCAATCATCAATGCTAGGAAAAGCAGGAATCCTGCACAAAATGAATTGTATTAAACTCAAATACTGCATCTACTTATAGAGAGTGCTTGGGAACCCCATTTTCAATTCAATTTCATTCTATTTATTCAAATTTCATATTTGGGAGCTTAAAATAAAATGAAAAGAAATGAATTCTCTCATATTTAAAAAATCATGCCAAATATGGCATGATGGCATGATTTTGTAAGAATTCAATTGAGAGCGGTTTATCAAGGGACACATTAGCTCAAATTAGCAATTAAAATACTTTATACTAGAAATGTTTCCCAAACATAAGAAAAGATTTGGAAAATGAATTGAATTTAGTAAGAAAGTTCACTTCTTTTGTTACATGGAATTTGTCCCCAACAAGGAGTCAAGATATAGTACAAATGCGCATTCTTTGAGGTCGGAGAAGATGATCCAAGTTAAAGCATGTGACTTATGTTGAAAGCCAAATTACAACAAGGTAAACCTAAACAGATTGAAGAACCAAAAGATTCAACAAAAAGTACCAGACATGATTCAACAAAAATTAATCAATGAGTTTGGAAGCTGCTTTACTGCAATTACACATGGGGTGTAATAAACTGAAAGATACTTAACAGAATTGTCCTCACGAATTAATCCGAAAAATGGAATACATTACAATATAACTCGCATGCTAATTTTAAATAATTTTTGAATGGTTTCCAAACTTGAACTGAATGCATGAACTGATATGCTAAATCCACAATTTCCTGTATTAAAAGGTTAAAAGGAAAAACACTTATCTCTATGAAATAGATACTTGTGCGTAAAGTCCATCATCTAATTAGGTTGCACATATTATTGTGAAAAATAATAAGACATGGATTTTGGGTTTTCCTTTTTACTCAATATCTTGACATTCATGTATTCGATGGATCAATTTTAACTTTAAGATACTATGTTCTCTCCTTTTTTGAACTTTAACATCAATAATAACTCTGTTGTCAGAATTTAATGGGATTTAATAACTCTGATTTCAGAATTTAATAGGATTTCTTTGTCAACTGAAGTCCAAATACATAACAAATATTTGAGATTTATCATCCTTCATGGTAATAATATAGACAATAAAGTCCACCCAAACGTTTTCAAGTAGAATGACATGCATCCATGTGAATGGCTAGCACAAATCTCGTAAAAAAATATAAGTAATTAATAAAATTTACATTATCATTAGCTTATTTAGCTACAAATCTAATCCAACTTTGACTAATATCTGAAAGAATCAAACCCCTAACTTCTTCCAAGGTAAGCCCCTTTCACCATTCAGTATACATACACTTAATGCAGGCTCACACAAACCCGCAGGGGTGAGAGAGGGAGCTATTGCCAGTATTGAGCACCCAACAGAACATGAAGGGCGCATTGTAAACTAAAGAGAGCAATATGAAATGCTTGCATAATCATTATATCTATCTTCTTGGTAAGAGTCCCAACCATTATCTACAACATTGCTAAAACTACAAGCCTTAATGCCTGTTAGTAATTGCTTCTGCAGCTGCATCTTGGTAATAGGACTAAACAAGGGCTCTTAAACAGCTTTGTTTAAAACTAGACTGATCCAAGGTCCCAGGGACATAGCTTTGGAACAAGGCTTAGCCAAATGCAATGAGACTGTGGCCCAGGCTTACAATTTTACAGTTATTCTAAGGGCAAAAATAGCTGTATAATAAACGGTCTATGTTAGTTTGGAAAGGTCAAAGATTGAGGACTGAGTTCAGAGTGGATTTGACTTTATTTCTAAAAGACAAGCCCAACCCGACATCAAAATAATTGTACTATGGATTACAAGTCAACATTAATTTGATCATGCATACAGAGAGTTGACATCAAGCATGCAAGGGGTATAGTATTAGTTAGGTTGTCCCAAGAGAACATGTCCGACAAGAATATTATCATTCTTAATAAATTGTTGAGGCAAAACACCTTTTCTTTTTCAATAGGTTGTAGCATGTTTAATTCTCCGGTGATAGAAAACAATTCTATGCTGCTCTCTATCATATGGCAACAATTACTATATTATCCTACAAATAAGTTCAAGCTAAGCATCCAAAATTTTCCATAGGGTTGCATCAGGTAGTATAAAAGCTTAAAAAGATGAGATGCATATCTAGTCTTGGCTGTGTGATTTGCTTATTGAAAGGACTAAAAGTTACAAAAGTTCCACCATTTTTCTTAGTTTAACAAGTAACCAAACAAGAACAGAGTATACAACTGTAAAGTCCCATCAAACCAGAGGTGCCATTTTCCTTTTAAAGTCAAATCCTGAAGTAGTGTATAAATTACCGCAGCACAGTTGCTTTGATCAAACCACACGTATATGATTCCACAAGACTAAGCTATGCTTGTCTGTGTAATGTGCAGTAACTAATCTTTCTGTTTCCAGCAAAGTTAACACATCTGACTATAATGAATCAAATATTACACGCTTATAATTTTACAAGCTAAATTTGCAAAAGGCACACAGCATAGAAGAGACCCATTATGAAGCAACAAAACATAGTTGTCTACAGACAGCTGCTCATGTTTTGAATCTACATCCAAAGACAAATCCATATGATCCAAGAGAGTTGACACAGGACTCAACAACTAAGTATCTTAAATTTTTATCCGAATTTCGTTCGAAAGAAAATAGTACTCGCTTATTCTAAAATAAATTGCTTATAGGTGTTTTCGCACCAATTTGAAAAGATTAAAAAAAATTTCTGTTTGATTTTTCAAATCTAACTATTAATTTAAGAAAACTAATTCCATTATTAATAGCAATGGGCATTAAATAGCAATAGAACACTACAAAATTAGTTATACTCTCAAGAGAAGGAAAGTAGATTATATTTTGAAAGTAAAAGTAAGTTGATTTCATTATACGTTAGTATGGCTCCGCTCAAACAGATATTCTAAAAGAGCAAAAACAAAAGAAAATCAACAAAAACTACGGAAAGAGGAGAAACTGTCCCTTTGTTCTAAAGCTTTTATCAATCAAATAGCAACAGATTCAATATTCTATTGGCTACTGAATAAAAGAAGAATTGATTTCAAGAATAGATAAATCAATCAATTCAAATATAAACCTAAGTCTCATAATCGCATTGCTCAAAATTCAAAAACCAAACACGGAGCATTAAAAACACACAATAGCCACCATTGTTGGAACACCAAAATCAGAGTAAGAAGGAGAAAAGAGAATTACCCATGAGAGACGCCTCAAGCATGTGTTTTGACATAAGAACTTGATCAGTAGGATTGGGAGTACCAGCTTCGATCGTACGATTCTGGATCTTGATCATACTATAAACACTAGCCAAAAGCACAACAAACACAGTGCCAGCAATGGTTTTGATCATAACAGGGCCTCTGCCTCGCTTGACCCGATCCAAAGTCGCGAGCACAAGCCTTCTGAGTGGGGTTTTGAATAAGAGGGTCAGGATTAGAGCCATTTCCCCAAAGATTACGGCATAGAGAAGCTGTATCATGATTCAGTGGTGAGGGAATGATGAGATTATGGAGAAATTAAGATTTTCGTTATGTTTTGTTGTAGAGAGTGAGATTGAGAATTGAGGCAGTTAGTTTAAATCTGGTAGAGGAAGAAGCGGGTAAATCGCCGAGTTCCGCTTTCTTTAAGAGAGTAGCCCAATTGCAGATGACGGTTCCTCGCACACGTGGCTGCCTAGAAACGGCTTAACATTTTGTATTTTCCAAATTTTTATTACTTTTGTTTTTATTATGTGAGGTTCTAAATTTGTAGTACTATTATTATTTAATGGTTAGCAGCTGAGAAAGTGAAATTAATTTCATAGTTAGTCCATTTGTTAAATTTTATCATGTTGTTGGTTTTTGGTCTGCTCATGATATTTTAGAACGGCAGAAATTAAATTATAATTATGTGTAAATTACAGGAACCAAATGTGTAATTTGATCCGACTCTATATATAGATGGAAGTTGGGATTTCCACTATAAATAGAGAATTCGTTTCTCAGATTCATTACGCGAGAAAAACGAAAAACGCTCCCAGAGAGAAATCACGAAACACATCTTCCTCAATTCATCGGAAGAATTCACGGATTAACTCCCGTACTCTGTGTAATCTTACATATGTAGGAAAGGCAACCAGAACGATCCGGTTTTCCTATGTGGATCAGAATCGCACCGTAATCAAACTTCCGCTGCAAAACAAACTGTAAGTCTGTTTATATATTCTGATTACGGATTCTATACATTCGTTGTATAATCTATACGTGTTTCTAACTTCATTGGTATCAGAGCTGAAAGGTTTATAGATTGATGTGTTCAAATCTAGTTTTTTGAAATTCCGTGAATTAGAATTAGTCGTATGCGTTTAAAAGCATGTTTATTTGTTTAAATACATGATCATTCGTTTTGATACGGATTTATATTGAAATCCGTGTCAAAATGATTCCGTAAACATTGAAATCTGATATTCCATGAAAAGAATATGTTTATGTTCATTTTGAATACGTTTTTGTTCGTTTTGATATGGATTTGCATTGTTATCAATGTCAAAACGATACCGTATTTGATCCAACAGTACAAAGTGTCAAAATTTTTTGTCGAAATTTTGAAAATCCAACCACACCACTGAAATCAGCACGAAAAATTAAGTCGGAATCTCAAATTTCACGACTAACGGAGCACCGGAAGGCGGCGCGTGGACCTCACGGGCCACCACTGCGGCTGGTGTTGGTTGCAGATCAGTTGAGAGGTTTTCTGTGTGAGCGACTCGTGGCGAGACGCGATTAGCTGATCCGTAAACGGTTGAAAAGTAAACGGTCCAACAGCCAATCACGTAATGACGCGTGTCAAGCCTCAACCATCGAGAACTGTTCACATGACAGGTGGTACAACTCGATTGGACGGTTTCAACGGTTGAAAAGTCAACATCCAATCACGTGATGCCACGTGTCACCCAGTAACCGTTCAGAAACCGTTAACGTGCCACGTGGCGACACGTTTTTGAAACGTGGACCAATGGCAAAATGACATGCGTCAAATCTGTTTTGTGTGTGCCACGTCAGCATGACACGTCATCATGCCACGTCGTCTTTTGAACCAATCAGGTGATGACACGTGTTAGTGTTGGAGATTGTGCCCTAAGGCCAATATTGGATTATGTAATTTGACTTCTAAGATTAATCTAGTGTAGATTAATATTATCATTTATGTTTGTATGTTAGCATTTATGATAAGTATCCATGAATAAATCGTGTTATTCTAAATATCCCTAGTCGATTGTTATTATGGGAATAATAACAAACTAAGACTAGTGTGAGTGATAATGGATATTCATAAGATGAATATAGTGTATACAGATACAGATTATACTCACGGGTAATATGTTAGAGAACATGTTACTGGAGACCCACTATGAGATCAAGTTCATGGTCATGTGTCACAACTGATCTTGATTATAGTAGTGTCATTAGCTGATTCCTTTGACCTGAGGTCACCATGGATTCCGGGATGAATTCATGTTGTGCTTTGACGCAGTCAAACGCTGCTTGTAACAGAGTAGTTATAAAGGCTGTGGTTGGGTACAATATGACTCATGCTTAGGGATGTGAGTGACAGATATGGGATTTTGTCCCTCTCTAACAAGAGAGCGATATCACTGGGCCCCTCGATAAGTAAGACTGTTAAATGCATGGCCGTGCTCAAATAATTGATAGAGTATCAATTGATTTGTCTAAACAGTTTACTTTGAGATCGAGAAAGCATATGATTAATTATGTAAGATTGACAAGTGTACCATGTCTTATAATTAATCTTGATATCAAAGAGACAAAAGGGAATATGACATTCTATAAATAGGTATTGGATCATTCCAATCATATTAATTGGGTAGTCGTAATGGCTTGCTAGAGTCCGCTTGTGACCTATAAGGACATTATGGTAATTTCCTTATTGCCAATTAATATGATCCTATGGGGTCACACACAAGAGCAAAATGAAGTTCATCTTAACGGGTATAAATTATTATGAGATAATAATTTATGAATGAGGAAGAGAATAAATATATATATAGTGATATATATTTATGCATGTGTATGTGAATATTAATATGGTTAATATTGCATAAGGTATGCCACATATTATAATTAAATTATATAGAGATATAATTAATTATAATATTGTATATACATATGTGTATTATGGAGAATTGATTTGACTTAATATTAATTGAGAATTAATATTAAGTTGTGTGGGTTAATTTATAATTATAACTAATAAGTGTATTAGGGTATAATTATAATTAACTTATTAGGTTATATATATAAGGAAACAATATAACCTAATTGTAATATATAACAAAACTGATTTCGGCAGCCACACCAAAGGTGAATAGTGGCAGCCGAAATTCTCAAAAAACTCCAAGGAAAAATTTGATTTTTCGCTTTCTCTGTCTCGTTCGAAGAATCGTTCTTCAATCCCGGCGCTAGCACGCGGTGAATGAATTGCTCCGTGTGGATCAACCGTAGAGGGAAGCTATCTTGGTTCCTTTGATTCAATCTTCAAAGAATTAAGGTAATTCTTTAACCCTCCTTCCGATTCAATGCAATGTACATGGGTCCTTGGTGGGGATTAATCCGTTTTTTTTTTTTTTTTTTTCTTTCCGCTGCGTATTTATTTTGGCGATTAATTCCCAACAGTGGTATCAGAGCCACTTGTGCATTGGTTGAATTGGATTTGATATTTTGATTGGATCAAAATTGTTGTTAGGGGTTTGTATGTTTTTTATTTAGGGTTCTATGTTATTATGAATAACAATTAAAATTTGATTTTATACATTAATCATTGTGAATAATTTATTTTAATGATTTGGAATGTTTAAGGGGTTGGTGTCATGAATTTGATTCATGGGTTTTTAATTGAAATTGTTTCAATTAATAAATAAAAAAAAAAAAAAATTGTTTTTTTTTTCTTTTCTGGGCATGACGCCCAGAAACCTATTTGGGCGTTGTAATTGCAATTGCAACACCAATTGCAATTGCAACACACATCATTATAAAAAAAAAAAAAAAAAAATGTTTTTTTTTTCTGGGCATGACGCCCAGAAACTTTTTTGGGCATTGAAATTGCAAAACCAATTGCAATTTCAACGCCCTTCTTCTCATGCTGCGTAAGCAGCATGCTGCTCCTGCAGCATGGGCTGCGCAGCAGTGCGCGGCCCGTCGAGCATGCTGTCCGACAGTTTTACCCCTTTTTCGTTTTAAGTGTGGAAAATTGTTTCTGCATATTTACGAATTTTTCCAAATTAATTAATTCTAAATACAATGTGATTGTATTTTACCACTTTGAACCCTAAATATTTTAGATATAAAATTATTGTTGATAATTTTATGCATGGTGTTATGGTATGGTTTTGGACCCCGTGGATGCTTTATTTTATTTATTATGGTTTTATATAAATACGACCTGCGAGTCGTTTGTATTTATGTAAATTTTAATTTTAATTTTACTAGATAAATTGTATAGGATGCAATTTATAATATGTAAATTTTATTTTACTAAAAAAAAAATTGTATAGGTTGCAATTTTGTAAAATATGTAAATCCATGAGATGGTACCAAGCAACAAAGACGTGAGGACGGATCCAAGGGGTGCGGGAGAGCTGTGACCATGCGATGGTTACAACCACCTAGGAAATGGCCTTGTTGATTTTCATATTGGCCTATGAAAATCAATGTAGATAAAACCATACCATAACACGGTTTTGAGTCTTATGCATGTTATATTTATTTTATGCCATAAGATGCCATGTTAATAAATATTGCTGCATGTTAGAAATTATTTTGCATGTGATGCAAATGTTAATATATATGTATGTAAATGCATGTTTTGATACATTTAAATGCCATGTGATGCCATGCTAAATATTCAATATGCATGCTAGATGAATGTATGACATTGGATGCCATGCTAGAATTAATATTAACTTAGAAAGACTAATGTTAATGCCATGTATTGTATGAGATACATTTTAATCACAGGAATTAATAAACCCTAAATAAACTTATGAAGTTTATATTTTTGCCACCCAATTACGTATAACACTAGTCAAGTACTATGTTCGCATCATGGTAGCCACGCCAAAGCGGGTACGCATGTTGTGACCTTAGCGAAGCGATAATATGAGAAATGGTGATTCTCATTGTGTTGTAATTGGTTTAACAAAGGGTTAATCAAAACGGTGTTTGAGCCCGAGGCAAAGATGAGATGAGTAACATACAATTAAATATGATATATGATATCATGCATCTCATAAATTAGAAGAGTTGCATAATGATGCAATTGGCAAAGAAGTGCACATCCAAAATATGTTTAAATGGTTTAAAGCATGATTTTGAGTCTTTGCCTACCGAAATTATATTTAATCATAGGGACATGCCAAAGCAGTGCTATGGTTAAGTATGGATTTTGGATCTTCACCCACTTAAATATTTTAAAGGGTTTTATAATTTAAGTGGGAGCATTTAAATAAAAATCTTTACACGCTTTATTATAGTTATGATTGCTATTACCATGATCTCGATTGTTATTGAACTTTGAGAATTGTTCTCAAATCAAAAGGAATCATATGTTCTCAATAATCCTTTTGCCCAATGAACCACTAGCAATTGTGACATGAGTATAAAAGATGCTTACTTGAAGCATCGAAGGGACTCTGTTTAAAATTTATTATCTTACACTTGCCACCAATTTTTCCGCACGTGGAAGTTTTACTTGAGGTATATGATACATCACAAATGGAAATGTTCCATCAGTTAGTGAGCAAGAAAAGATAAGTGTTTGAGGCAACAATTTCTCATTGGCCTCCAAAAGGCATTGAGATGTGATCTTGATTTCATTATTTGATAGTCATTGGTGATGAACTATCATTTGAATGACATGGGGAAAATTGTGAATTAGTTGCATAGGATGCAAAAGAATGTTAAGCTATCCATAAAGGATAAGCCCGCCTCGAATTGTGTGCTTATGGTTCAAAAGGAAAGGATAAAAGGAAGGTCGAAAAGCATAAAGACCGAAAGGTTCGGGTGAAACATGTTTTAAAGGCCAAAGCTGTTGGCATAGAGAGATCTCCAAAAGTAGGGTGTTGCCAATTCTAGAATGAATCGTTCATTAGAATAGAAATAGCAAACCTTGTTTGGAGAACTATAAGAAGATGAAAGGCAGTAAGACTGCTACCTTAAGTATTTATTAACTATTCTACTCTTGTTTCTATATCAAAAGGTATTAGATACCGTTGTGAATCTCATATTAGTAGAATATGATGAATCGCAATTTGAATAGAAACCTTATGAAGGTGAAAGGTAGAATGCGAATAGGCAAGAGAAGCAAAGGTTGTTACTCAAAGGTTATGAACTTTTACATGTGAGTTGCGAACTCTTGTTGCCTATTGAGCTTGTTGGCTTGAGTAAACAAATTTTGTTTATTTTATAATTGTGAATTATAAACTTTATAAAGACATGATTATGAAATGTAAATTTACATAATTGTCTTTATATGTGGAGCCCATCTGTAACATAAATACTGTAAGGATCGAATCAAATAGTTGATTCAACCTATTTTGGCAGTGTCCTCTTGGAGACATAAGCAAAGTCGCATTACGAAACTCCATGAGAATGGACTTTTGGATTCATGAGATTGTGAATCATCTTGAACCATGCGAATGTTGTTTATTGTAAAAGATGATAAAGTGGTTCTTTGCTAAAAGTAGTTAAAGAATAATCGATTTATTAAGCATTATACATGTGGATGTATATGAATTATAAATCAACTGCTAAAGGAGGTTTTAATACTTCATTACCTTTATGGAACTTTTCTCTAGATAAGAGTATCTAATGAAACACGAGTTTGGAACTTTTGAAGTGTTCAAAAGCTTGTAAAAGGAGTATGAAGTATCTTGACAAGATAGTAAAGTCACTTAGATATGATCCGAGTGGTGAATATTTGAGTCAAGATTTTGACAATCATCTTAGAGAATGTGGGACTGTCTCACAATTGACTCCTCCAAGTACGCCACAAAGTATGTTGTGTCGAAAAGGGAGTAGTCGAACTCTATACAGATATAGTTCAATCTATGATGAAGTCAAGTTGATCATCGTTTTCTCGAAAATATGCCATTAAAGCAGCTGTGTATATTGTTCCGTCTAAAACAATTCATGAATCAACATATGAGATATGGTTGGGTAAGAGACCCAAGTTGTTTCATTGAATAAGTTTAGGGCTGTAAAGCTTATTTCGAATAAGTTGGCACCTAATTTTAAATGTCGTATTGTGGATTACTCAAAAGGAAAGTAGGAGTTGTTACTCCTGTGTTTCTTTGGGATACAAAATAGTTGTAGCTAGAAATGGTTTCCCCTTGAAGAGGGAGTTAATTTCTAGAAGAGTTAGTGGGAGTAAAGTACACCTACAAAACTCGTAATTCACAAAGTGACATTAACGTTGAAGAGGAACGTGGAAATGGTTTCATGATCATTGTTAAAATTACACAAGTCCAATGAAAGTCTAGTGGAATACGACATGATTAGGAGAGATATGGATTTCTCAAAATCATGATGTAGTTTTACTAAATTGGAATAAGTCTTCTTTTATGAAGAAGCAATGTTAGATTTTGAATCTAATAAGTGACTTGATGCTACAAAGGTTGAAGATAAGTCCATGTCTAACAATCAAAGTATAGACTTTGATAAATCTTTTACTAGATGCATATGCAATGGTTGCAAGTGAGTTTTCAAATTGAAAACCGACATGAATGGTGATCTTCAAACTTATAAAGCACGACTAGTGACAAAAAGGGGTTATAAACAAGTTCATAGTAGTGACTATGAGGATACGAACAAATTCATAGTAGGACTATGATAAAATCCTTTTTCGTCATTAATCATGATCAAGTCAAATTGAGTTCTTGTTGCCACATCCGCATAATATGATTATAAAATATGGCAAATGGATATCAAAATCTGTTTTCTACGTGAAAACATGATTGAGGATGTGTACGTGACACAACCCAAAGTTTTGAGCATCCAAAGAATTCAAATAGCGTATGCAAGTTTCAAAGATTCTTATAAGGATCGAAACATGCATCAAATAGTTGGAATCATAGTTTTGATAAAGAAATCAAATGGTTTGATTTTATCAAAAGGATGATGAATCTTGTGTTTCAAAAGGATCAGTGGGAGCATATCGGTATTCCTAACGCTATATGTGGATGACATATGGCTTGTTGGAAATAACATTCTTACCTTGCAAGAAGTAAAATCTTGGCTAAGAAAGTAATTTCGGTTAATGTTATAAGCATGACTGCCTGTGTTCTTGAAATTGGAATCTATAGAGATAGATCTAAAAGAATGTTTTGGCTTAAGTCAAAGCATTGAAAGCGTTCAATGTAAAAAGACTTAATAGAAGCTTGCTTATGTTAACTGCACATATACAACTGATTGCAATTAGTTGCAATATATCAGTCGAGATCTAGTATTCTCTTAAAAAGAGATGTTATGATTTTGAAAGGTTCAAAATAAAACAATATAGCTAAATATCTATAATAGTAGTCAAAGTATATTGTTACATATGATGTAAAAGAAATTTTGGATGAAGAAGTTCATCAAAATTTTTGTGTTTTGTTCTAAGCATTGCTTATCCTGTGAGACTATTGTAGGGACAATAGTTCAATGCGTAAGAACCCTGTATGACACAAGCATATACTTAGGCGTCTTTCACTAATTTAGAGAGGCTGTCTCTAAAGAAAGAGTGAAAATGTGTAAAGTAGCAACGGAAGCGAAAATTAATAATTCACTGACAAAGACTCCCGCACGAATGAATACATGAAAGTCATGTAGGTCAATGGGTATAAGATACATGTATGATTGGCCATAGTGCAAGTGGGAGATTGTTGGAGATTGTGCCCTAAGGCCAATATTGGATTATGTAATTTGACTTCTAAGATTAATCTAGTGTAGATTAATATTATCATTTATGTTTGTATGTTAGCATTTATGATAAGTATCCATGAATAAATCGTGTTATTCTAAATATCCCTAGTCGATTGTTATTATGGGAATAATAACAAACTAAGACTAGTGTGAGTGATAATGGATATTCATAAGATGAATATAGTGTATACAGATACAGATTATACTCACGGGTAATATGTTAGAGAACATGTTACTGGAGACCCACTATGAGATCAAGTTCATGGTCATGTGTCACAACTGATCTTGATTATAGTAGTGTCATTAGCTGATTCCTTTGACCTGAGGTCACCATGGATTCCGGGATGAATTCATGTTGTGCTTTGACGCAGTCAAACGCTGCTTGTAACAGAGTAGTTATAAAGGCTGTGGTTGGGTACAATATGACTCATGCTTAGGGATGTGAGTGACAGATATGGGATTTTGTCCCTCTCTAACAAGAGAGCGATATCACTGGGCCCCTCGATAAGTAAGACTGTTAAATGCATGGCCGTGCTCAAATAATTGATAGAGTATCAATTGATTTGTCTAAACAGTTTACTTTGAGATCGAGAAAGCATATGATTAATTATGTAAGATTGACAAGTGTACCATGTCTTATAATTAATCTTGATATCAAAGAGACAAAAGGGAATATGACATTCTATAAATAGGTATTGGATCATTCCAATCATATTAATTGGGTAGTCGTAATGGCTTGCTAGAGTCCGCTTGTGACCTATAAGGACATTATGGTAATTTCCTTATTGCCAATTAATATGATCCTATGGGGTCACACACAAGAGCAAAATGAAGTTCATCTTAACGGGTATAAATTATTATGAGATAATAATTTATGAATGAGGAAGAGAATAAATATATATATATAGTGATATATATTTATGCATGTGTATGTGAATATTAATATGGTTAATATTGCATAAGGTATGCCACATATTATAATTAAATTATATAGAGATATAATTAATTATAATATTGTATATACATATGTGTATTATGGAGAATTGATTTGACTTAATATTAATTGAGAATTAATATTAAGTTGTGTGGGTTAATTTATAATTATAACTAATAAGTGTATTAGGGTATAATTATAATTAACTTATTAGGTTATATATATAAGGAAATAATATAACCTAATTGTAATATATAACAAAACTGATTTCGGCAGCCACACCAAAGGTGAATAGTGGCAGCCGAAATTCTCAAAAAACTCCAAGGAAAAATTTGATTTTTCGCTTTCTCTGTCTCGTTCGAAGAATCGTTCTTCAATCCCGGCGCTAGCACGCGGTGAATGAATTGCTCCGTGTGGATCAACCGTAGAGGGAAGCTATCTTGGTTCCTTTGATTCAATCTTCAAAGAATTAAGGTAATTCTTTAACCCTCCTTCCGATTCAATGCAATGTACATGGGTCCTTGGTGGGGATTAATCCGTTTTTTTTTTTTTTTTTTTCTTTCCGCTGCGTATTTATTTTGGCGATTAATTCCCAACAGTTAGTTCATGCCACATCATCACGAATCACATGTCGCCATATGTCACCTGAGACAGCCGGTCTTAGTGGTGCGTGACGGCACGTGGCAGACAGTTCCGGAGCGTGTGTTGGCGCGTGCGGTGGTTTCCGGTGTCCAAATTTTGTCAAATTTTTTCCAGAATTAAAATTTATATTTTTCTTGAATTTTTGATATATTTTGATGAATTTTTGGAATTCATTTGGTATTTTAAACTAAATTTATTAGTATTTATTGTGTATAAATGCTTAATTTATGTTTAATAAATTCAAGAAAATTCAGTATATTTATTGTGTATTTATATATTGAGTTTTGGTTGATCATTAACAAGTTTTTGTTATTTCTATATGTGTTATAGAAATAGCAATCATCGTTAAAACGGCGAAAATAATCGAGTCTCAGGAGGAGGCGCGAGCCATACAAAAACTTGAAGATGAGCTATTCTCTAAACGGTATCCTCCGTTGGACGAAGGGTTTATTGTTGGAGTACAAGTTTAATCGGGAAATCCAAGAGCTCGTCTGGAAAGGAGGATTTTCCTCAGGGACTGATCAATTAAAAATGTTAAAATTTGTGAAAAAGGATTTTCGGGAAAAGCATTTTAAGAAATTCTGGTTTGGTGAAAATCTTATATTTGACATGGCAGTGGTCTCCATTAAAGGAGTGGTTCCCGAAAAGGAATATGAGTACCATTGCAAAGTATTTGTATTACAATTGGCTGAAACTGGAGCCAAACTGTCTCATAATCCTAGAACTATGTTACTCAGAAGTAACAAATTGGTTCGTCGGCCCTGTCTGGACACTGTTTTTGAGGGTGTTGAGAACATGTCTCATGATCTCTACTATCAGTTCGTAGAGACAATACCAGTCACCTCTAAAGAAATTGAGATTATTGACCTAGAGGAAGAGGATGAGATCGACACTAGTGTCGAGGATAATCCGATGACTCCAGAAGGTTACTATAATGTGGACAATTGGGCTGGAAATGATGATTGAGTTCTTCTGTTTCCAATTTTTTTTTTGTTGCTGATTTCAAATGTTCAATTGTGTATTGAATTAGCTACGTGCTAAATTTTTTTTTTTTTTTGTGGTTGTATTTTTGTTGTTGGACAAGTTATGAAATAAAGTGTTTATTTGTTAAGCATTCCTACCTTGGTTAATTGTTTCAGTTCTTCAAATTTATTTATTTTGATTTTATAACTAAGTGTTATATAATCATTTGCTTTATACTTAAAATGTTTATATGTCCAAATAAACTAGTAGTCTGAAACATAACCAATAGAAATATTTATTATTGGAAATTTAAAACTAACATAGTGTTTGTATTAGCCAGTATAAATGGAGACTCTGTGCATTGCGCATAGTGTTCGATTTTATGTGAACCAAACACTATTTTTAGCTTTAAATGATCTTATAATAAATATGGTGTATCGCTTACTTGTTTGTGCTACTCGTCTTTATAGTTTTCAATGTTGCTTCCAAGTCAATTGTCGCTGAATTGAATAAGGAACTATGCTTAAACGGTGACAATTATGAGGTTTGGGCAATGAAAGTCCAATACATAATTGAAGAGCAAGAGGCTCTTGACACTCTTGAGAGAATAATGGTTCCTCCTGAAGAGGGTACCACTGCACAAGCTAGAAGGGACCTTGAGGCTGATCAGATCTAGAAAAGGAAAAACTCTACTGCCCAGATCATCATGCTTAGTGCAATGGATGATGATATCGCGAAAAGGTTTTGTGTCTACCCCACAGCTAAAGAACTGTGGGATGCTTTCAAAGAAAATTTTGGAGGTTTCTCCTTAACTAAACTCCGTTCTTTGAGTATCAAATTTGATACTTATAAGAAGAGAGCAGACCACACAATGAAGAGGCATTTAAGAGAAATGTCCAACATGATCACGGAGCTTTATGATGCTGGTCATAAGTTGACTGAAGAGCAAAAGGTTCAAGCTGTGATTCGTTCTTTTCCAAACGGGTGGGAGCATATGAAGTTGCACCTAACCTATGCCAATGACATTAAGACCTTTGACGATGCAGTTCGTCATCTTGAACTAGAGGAGGACCGGTTGGCTTCTCTCCATGTGAGATATGAAGTTCACATGGTAGGTTCAAGTTCTGGTCCGAAGTCAAAGGGAAAGAACAAGAGGTTCTTTCAGAAGAAGGCTAAGGGAACGACGGGCAGTGTTCTAGTTCAAAAGAAGGGCAAGAAAAAGGTTAACATTTCTAAAGTGAGATTTTATAACTGCAGACAGAAGGGGCATTTTGCAAGAGACTGCAAAGCTCTTAAGGTAAATGTTACCGCATTGTATAAGTGTTATACATAAGTTTCAAGTTCTGTTTTCCTAATTGAATCTCATCCTTTATGGATTGTAGACTCAGGAGCTATAGACCATGTAACAAAGGATCGTGATTCCTTTGTAGAGTTCTGAAGTGTTCCAAGGGGAACAAAATGGATATACGTGGGAAATAATTCAAGGGAGGAAGTCTTAGGGATTGGCTGTTGTCAGCTGGTTTTGAATGGTGGTCGACCACTATTCCTTGAAGATGTCCTCTATGCTCCTGGAATACGAAGGAACTTGATATCTGTTCTGCCCTAATGAATTTGGGATTCATGTTGTCTTTTGAATTAAACAGTTTTAGTCTCTATTTGAACAATATTTACTTTGGTGGTGGATATTTAATAAATGGTTTTATTGTATTGGATATAGATCCAAATTATTTGTGTAATAATAGCTTTTCTTTTAATGTTAACTCATCTGTGGATAATGTTAGCATTTCAAAAATATGGCATGCAAGACTTAGTCACATTGCTCAACATCGTTTAGTACGATTGGCTCAAGAAGGTTTGTTAGCTGATTTATCAAAAGTAGATCTCCCAACTTGTGAAAGCTGCTTAAAAGGAAAGATGACAAGAAAACCATTTGGTAAAGCTACGCGAGCTGACCAACCATTGCAACTAATCCATTCTGACATCTGTGGCCCAATGAATGTTCGGGCAAGGCATGGTGCGTACTATTTCATTACATTCATAGACGACTATACAAGGTATGGTCATGTCTATTTGATTACACATAAATCTGAAGCATTAGCATGTTTCAAACGATTTATGAATCTAGTTGAAAATCAATTAGAGAAGAAAATCAAAGCTTTAAGAACCGATCGGGGAAGAGAGTACCTCTCCGAGGAATTTAAAGTTTTATGTGATGAAAAAATTATAAAACATCAGTTGACTATACCTAGAACTCCACAACAAAATGGAGTCATGGAAAGAAGAAACCGAACCCTCTTAGAGATGGTAAGGCCTATGATGGCCGAAGCCAATTGGCCTATCTCCTTTTGGGGAGACGCACTATTGACTGCCACATATGTACTCAATAGAGTACCTTCTAAGTCTATAGAAACCACGCCTTATGAGTTGTGGACGAGCTGCAAGCCTAATTTGAACCATTTACGACCATGAGAATGTGCTACCTATGTTCATGATACATCTAGCAAGCATGGCAAGCTAGGCCCTAAAGGCAAGAAAGGTATCTTTATAAGATATCCTGATCTCTCAAAAGGATATGTTCTAGTGGGAGAGAATGAGAATGGTCAAATAATAGAATTTGAGTCACAAGATGTCACATTCTTAGAGAATGAATTTCTTAAGCTGGGAGAAGTGGATAAGGAATTCACTTTCTTTGAAACTCAAGAGTCTAAAACTTCAGGATCACTCAATTCGAGTGGGAGGAATGAAGTTGAAGACGTAAGGGAAAGGGAAGAGAATGATGTTTTTCAACCTTCACAAGCAGATTTGAGTAATCCTGACCCTGACTTGAGTGGTCTTGATTTGAGTGGGAGTCTTATTCAAAATTCAAGTGTGAATATGGATATAGATCCCAGTGGGAGTGGTTCCAGTGGGAGTTCTGCCCAACACCTTGATAAGATTTGTTTATCAAGAAGCATACCTTTAAGGCAATCGAAGAGGGGAAACATTCTGCGACGTCGTCATTTAGTTGATTACGAAGTTCTCTCGGTCGTAGCTCAAATTGAAGACATTCCAACTAACATGAGAGAGATATTGGAATCTCCAGCAAAGGAAGAATGGATAAAAGCGATGGAAAGTGAGATGGAGTCAATGAGAATCAATAAAGTTTGGGAACTAGTTGGTCTACCCAAAGGGTGTTGGAAATGCCCTAGTCCCGAGGCATTGGTCCTTGTAATTGTATTATACATTTATTGGATTTATGTATTATACTCATTTGTGTTATTAATAAAGGCATCAATTCATTTATTATATTTATCTTGTGCAATATATTAAATGAAGTATCCAATGGACATATCTATATCCATGATGACAAGTGTCATGCACTTGGCAGTAAGACCATGGATAGGGTAAACGATATGACCATAAATAGATCCGTAGTCTGTTCCAGTCATGGGAATGAATGGAACTAGAGACTATCATTAACCTGGTTGTATAGTGGTGTCTTACCGGTCATTGGACATGGAATGTCAACCGAGTTAATAGGTACATGCCTGGGAGTATGGTACTGGATAGATCCACTAAACGAGTAATCCACATGGTATAGTATCACAAGTGATTCTCGTGTAGTACTTGTATGGATCCTTTGACCTGACCATATGATGGTGTTACATGTGAAGTCACATGCTTAGGGGTACGCCTAAAGGGCCTGTAATAGGGTGCCAAGTATGGGTACTTTCGGGTATGTCATTGAGCATGGTAATACTATGGATATGCAGAAGGGATTTGTCACTCAGTAGCCCACTGAAAAGATATCACCGGCCTCTTGATGAATGTGACTGATAAGAGTGTGGCCACACCCAAACAAGTTGGAACTTGTTTGTGAGCTTCAGTGCATTCGGGATCAAGTTAATGTCCGGACACAAAAGAGGGTGATCAATCCATGCCTCTGTGTCGGACACCGATATCAATGACATGGGATGTACAAGTTTAAACTACAGGGTTATGATAACAGTTAGACTGCCATCTCCATCTTGATTGGGGGCTGCAGTGGCTTGCTAGAGCCCAACTGCAGTCTGCTAGCCAAAGGCCCACTGCCAACATGAAGATGGGCCCACGGGATCATACACATAGAACGACTGAATGCAGACTTAAGGAATCACATGTGTACTTGGAGTATACACTATGGAAAGAGAGGTGTATGTATATTAATTATATTATAAAGATCAATTGGATTGATCCTAATAATAAAATTAATATATGTTCGATTGGCTCTTCATAATTAATTGGATTAATTATGAAATTATTTCCTCGGGGAAATATTCATATGTATAGGTTTACATATGATTTTATTTTGTGAAGATTTAATTTTAATTAGATGGATTAAATTAATTGTCAAACTAATTTTAATTTAAATGTAAATAATATATTAGTTGGAGTAATATATTAAATACATGGGTATATTAAAATTGGGCTTGAAATTAATTTAAACCAGAATAATTAAAATTAGACTGGGCCCAAATTAAAACAAGGAAGCCCGCACAGAATGGAATGGAGCCAAGCTGGGCCTGAATTCCCCTAAGGGAATTCGGCCACCCTAGGTATAAGACCTAGGGTGAAAATTTCGGCCCCCCTAACCCTAGCATACTAGTAGCCGAAATTTTCATAGCCTCCTCTTTTCCATTGTTTCGTTTTTCCGATGCTAGCACGGGTTGCATTCGTTAGGCGTTCGTGTACGAAAACGAGGAGGAAATCTACTTTGGTTTCTGCAGTCTTCATCCATCTCTTGAAAGAGATTTTCTGGTAAGAAAATTTATCTCTTTCTATTTAATTTAAAGTTTTTCAATTTCCATTTCAATTGCTCCTGGGACTGGATTTGAGGAAATCACCGCGTTCTTTCGCTTTTATCGGGTGATTTCCGGTGAAAAATCCCAACAGTGGTATCAGAGCGGGCTTTTGATCCGTGGAAATTGATAATTTTGGTTGAATCCCATTTTTGAAATTGGAGATTTTTATTGGGGTTCTTGGTATGGGTTTTATGATTTTTCCCATATGTTTTATACAATGAAAATTAAATTTGCATATTGGTTATGTTATTTTAATTTTGTTGTATGTTATTGGAATTCTTGGTGAATTGCTTTGTGTTGATGGATGGTGATTTTCTTATTAATTCTGTTTTAAATAAATTAAAAAAAAAAAATCTGCCTCCCGGGGTGCGGGGCTGCCGGCGGCCGCCGCACACGGCAGGAGGCGCGGCGGCAGCCGCTGTCTACTGCTGTGCCAGCAGCAGCAGCCGCACAAGCGGCAGTGCCGCTGCTGGGCAATGGCTGCCGCACGGCAGCAGCGGGCAGCCGTTAGGCGGCTGCACCGCTGCTGCTGCTAGGGCAACTCCATTGCCCTAGCTGCAGCAGGCCGGGCCCAGTTTTTTGGATTTGGCGGGTCTTGGGCCTGGGGCCCAGTTTTGAAATTTTAATTGGTTTTAAAATTCGTGTTTTTAAATTTATGTAATTTAAATGCGTATGGTTTCTTGGATGAATTTTATTTTCGTTCTGGAAATTAATATGGTTAATGGAAATTGGTTCGGGTAATTTTGGCACAATTACTTGGACGGCTGAATTGGACCCATGGTTTCCCAATTCCAGTGGGAGCAGTTGGACTGCCTGGGCTGGAGGCCCAAAGCCCGTTAAGGGTTAGAACCATGGTGGGCCAAAATTGGCGATTTCCTAATAATGGCTTGGACATAATTAAAATGGGCTTAAATCATGCATTGTGACATGCTTATGAATTGTATGTATTGGATGCATATGAATGATTAAATGTTTGTATGATTGGATGCTATTGGGCCTTGTACAAGATGGGTTGTATTTTTCTTTTTGGGTAAATACGGCCTGCGTGTCGTTTTTCTTTTTTTTAATGTAATTTTATTTTATTCAAATATTATAAAATTTGTAAAAGAAGAAGCCCATGGAGTGGTGAGCCCAAATGGAGGTGCAAGCCCAGAAGGAAAAGATGGAGGCCCACCTGATATTTATTTCTGGTATAGGTTTACTAGAATAATATTAGGATGTAATATAGGCCCATAGCAATCCATTTTACTTTTATTTAATTATGTTTTATATTCATTTGCATGTATGAATGTATGTTCCATTGCCTATTCACCCGCTTTATGTATGTAAGCCGTTATAATTGAATCTAATAACCAAATGGAATTACTAAGTCGCTTAAAAGTGCTTCCCTCATTCAAAACCGAATCGAGGTGGGAATAGGCTAGTTGTAGACCATGCCCTCGCAGGATGCACTGGAGTATTGTCACTTTGTATTGGGTTAGAGTATGGGATACTCTAACACTTGGATGGAGGTTTTGACTTAGTGTGGGTAGTAGGATTCTCCTGGCCCTAAGCACAGATGGGTAAGTGCCAACAAGCCCATCAAACCGAGAGTCCCTAGGTTGGGATTGGACGGCATTCCTACCTAAATAATTAAGGTGTAGTTGTACCAAACCCTCGTTTGGCTATATCTTAATGAAATATGGATCTCGGCCCATGAACCCAATAACTCAGTTTAAATTAATAACTTGATTCATTATTAATTTTATATGGGAACAACAAAGTAAAGCCCTTTATTAACACTCTAAATGTCTTTCTGTGTAGAAACACCCAAATGGCAAACACAAATACCTTATCACTGCGATCCATTCTTGAAAAGGACAAGCTTTCCGGTCCTAACTTTTTAGACTGGTCTAGGAACTTAAGGATAGTTCTAAGACAAGAGTCAAAAGAGTATGTACTGGAAAGGCCTGTGCCGGCTGCGCCTCAAGGACGTAATCCACCGGCTGCCCAGCTGGAGGAATACGAGGCGCATGTCAAGGACAACCGGGATGTGACATGCCTTATGTTGGCCTGCATGGTCCCTGAACTGCAAAAACAGTTTATGGACCACCAAGCCTATGCTATGATAACAACTCTTAACGAGATGTTTCAAGAGTAAGCTCGTCAGGAAAGGTACCTGACCAATAAGGCATTCCACTCTTGTAAGATGGGGGCCGGGACATCTGTGAGTGCACATGTGCTCAAGATGAAGGGCTATTTGGATACTTTGGCCCGTCTCAGATCGCCTATCTCTCAAGAGTTGGCAGTGGACACTATCCTCGCGTCCTTGCCGGATTCTTATAATCAGTTCATCCTGAACTATAATATGCAAGGGATGAACCGTACTATCAGTGAGCTGCATGGGATGCTTAAGCTTACTGATCAGTCGATCAAGAAGACTCCACCGGTGCTGCTGGTTAACAAGGGGAACCCTCCTCTTGCCAAGGGTAAGGCCAAGGCTAAAAAGGCCAAAGCCAAGAAGGCCAAGGCCCAACCCAAGGCCCAGCAGAAGGCAGGTCCTGAGGATGTCTGTTTCGGGTGTAGACAGGCGGGCCATTGGAAGAGATCGTGTCCCAGGCTGATGGCAGAGCAAAGAAGGGGCCAAGGTGCGTCCTCTTCAGGTATTTATGTTATAGATATTAACCTTACTGTTTCAACATCCTGGGTATTGGATACTGGATGTGGTTCTCACATTTGTTGCAATGTGCAGGGACTTAAGAACAGAAGGTTGCTGGGGTTGGGAGAGGTGGACTTGCGGGTCGGGAATGGAGCAAGGGTTACTGCCATAGAGATCGGCGAATACCACCTTGTGATGCCCAGTGGATTGGTTTTAATTTTAGAACATTGTTACTTTGTACCTGCTATGTGCAGGAATATTATCTCTGTATCAATGTTGGATATTTCTGGATTTATTTTCACTATTTCTAATGGTCGAATTTCTATATCTAGAGAGGGATTATTTTATAGAGATGCTCTATTAAATAATAGCCTATATATCCTGGACTTAAATGAAACCAATCATATCTATAACATAAACACTAAAAGGGTTAAGCCTAACGAACTTAATCCTGTCTACCTATGGCATTGTCGTCTTGGCCATATAAACGAGAAGCGCATTGCTAGACTTCACAATGCAGAAGTCCTAGGGTCATTTGACTTGGAGTCAATTGATACATGCGAATCATGTTTACGAGGCAAGATGACAAAGGCGCCTTTTAGCAAGAAGGCTGAAAGGGCCACTGGCTTATTGGACCTAATACATTCAGATGTATGTGGACCTATGAGCGCAGCGACCAGAGGTGGGCATCTGTACTTCGTCACGTTCACGGATGATTTCAGCAGATATGGCTATGTCTATCTGATGAAACACAAGTCTGAGACCCTTGATAGGTTCAAGGAATTTAGGAACGAGGTACAGAACCAGCTAGGCAGGAATATCAAAACCCTTCGGTCGGACCGAGGCGGTGAGTATATGAACCTAGAGTTTGACTCATACTTGAGAGAGCATGAAATAGTTCCACAGCTCACTCCTCCCGGAACGCCGCAATAGAATGGGGTGTCCGAATGGAGGAATAGGACCTTGTTGGACATGGTCCGCTCAATGATGAGTCAAGCATCTCTCCCAATTAGTTTCTGGGGACACGCCCTCGAGACAGCAGCTCTCATCTTAAACAATACTCTGACTAAGGCAGTGGAAAAGACCCCATATCAGATATGGACGGGCAAGGAGCCAAATATGTCTTTCCTAAGGATTTGGGGATGCGAAGCACATGTCAAGAAATTGACTAGTGGCAAGCTAGAGCCCAAAACCGATAAATGCCTGTTTGTGGGCTACCCTAGGGAAACCAAAGGGTATTACTTCTACAACCCCACCGAGAACAAGGTGTTCGTGGCAAGGAAGGGGGTCCTTCTGGAAAAGGAGTTCCTTTCCAAGAAAGATAGTGGGAGCAATGTTGAACTCAGGGAAGTTCAAGGTCCATAAGCTCCTGAAGAGGATAACTCGGAGGCCCAGGTGGAGCTTCCACAAGTGGAAGCACCGACCCAGGCCACACGAGAACCTAGAAGGTCTGGTAGGGATCGTCGGGAGCTGGAGAGGTATGGTTTCCTCGTCACCGATGATCAAACTCTTCTCATCTGGGATGAGGAAGAGCCCAAAACCTACCACGAGGCTATGGCTAGCCCACAGTCTGCAAATTGGCGTAAAGCCATGGAGGCAGAAATGCAATCTATGTACGATAATCAAGTTTGGAACTTGGTTGACCCACCTCCGGCTGCTAAGGTAATAGGTTGCAAGTGGTGATATAAGCTAAAAGCTGACAACACCTTCAAGGGGTGTCTGGTTGCAAAAGGTTTCAGACAAGTCTATGGAATAGACTATGATGAAACTTTCTCACCAGTAGCCATGCTCAAATCCATCAGGATACTACTGGCCATAGCCGCATGGTATGACTATGAGGTATGGCAGATGGATGTCAAAACCGCTTTCCTTAATGGAAAGCTACTCGAGGATGTGTACATGACACAACCTGAGGGTTTTGTCGATCCTAAGTATCCGGGAAGGGTATGCAAACTTCAAAGGTCCATCTATGGACTGAAGCAAGCGTCCCGTAGTTGGAATCTAAGATTCAATGAGGCTATAAAGGAATATGGCTTCATACAGAATCTAGATGAGCCTTGTGTGTATAAGAGGACTAGTGGGAGCATTGTCACATTCTTGGTACTTTATGTAGATGACATCCTGCTCATTGGAAGCGACATACCCACACTGCAAGGGGTAAAGTAATGGCTGAGTAAGTGCTTTGCAATGAAGGACTTAGGCGAGGCTAAGATGATCCCAGGGATCAGGATCTACAGGGATAGATCAAATCGGCTTCTGGGCCTAAGTCAGGCTTCGTACATTGACAAAGTTCTAAAAAGGTTCAGCATGGACCGGGCCAAGAAAGGTTTCTTGCCAATGGGCCATGGGCTGAAACTTAGTAAGAAGAACTGTCCTAAAACAAGGGAGGATAAGGAGAACATGAAATTGGTTCCATATGCTTCGGCTAGGATCAATTATGTACTCCATGTTATGTACGAGACCTGATGTCGCCTTTGCACTGAGTATGACAAGCCGATACCAGCAGGATCCCGGGGAGGATCACTGGAAAGCTGTCAAGGCGATCCTCAAGTACCTTAATCGGACTAAGGATAGCTTCTTAGTGTATGGTGGTCAGGAAGTGCTATTAGTTACTGGGTACACTGATGCGAGCTTCCAGACAGACCAGGACGAGTACCAGTCGCAGTCTGGGTATGTATTTTTACTGAATGGTGGTGCTGTAAGCTGAAGGAGCTCAAAACAGCCAACCATAGCGGACTCTACAACAAAAGCTGAGTACATCACTGCGTGTGATGCAGCTAAGGAAGCTGTGTGGATGAAGAAGTTTATCAATGAGTTGGGAGTAGTGCCAACTATTCAGGACCCAGTCGATATCTTCTGTGACAACAATGGGGCCGTCACACAAGCTAAGGAGCCCCAGTCACACAAGAACACAAAGCACGTGCTCAGAAAGTTTCACCTCATACGAGAGATCGCGGAGAGAGGTGACATTGCATTGCACAAAGTGGACACCGAGGATAATGTTGCAGATCCATTGACCAAGGCGCTGGCTCAGCCCAAGCACGAGGGTCATACTAGATCTATAGGGATTAGGCCCATGCCTAGTTGGAACTAGTGCAAGTGGGAGATTGTTGGAAATGCCCTAGTCCCGAGGCATTGGTCCTTGTATTTGTATTATACATTTATTGGATTTATGTATTATACTCATTTGTGTTATTAATAAAGGCATCAATTCATTTATTATATTTGTCTTGTGCAAGATATATTAAATAAAGTATCCAATGGACATATCTATATCCATGATGACAAGTGTCATGCACTTGGCAGTAAGACCATGGATAGGGTAAATGATATGACCATAAATAGATCCGTAGTCTGCTCCAGTCATGGGAATGAATGGAACTAGAGACTATCATTAACCTGGTTGTATGGTGGTGTCTTACCGGTCATTGGACATGGAATGTCAACCGAGTTAATGGGTACATGCCTGGGAGCATGGTACTGGATAGATCCACTAAACGAGTAATCCACATGGTATAGTATCATAAGTGATTCTCGTGTAGTACTTGTATGGATCCTTTGACCTGACCATATGATGGTGTTACATGTGAAGTCACATGCTTAGGGGTACGCCTAAAGGGCCTGTAATAGGGTCCCAAGTATGGGTACTTTCGGGCATGTCACTGAGCATGGTAATACTATAGATATGCAGAAGGGATTTGTCACTCAGTAGCCCACTGAGAAGATATCACCGACCTCTTGATGAATGTGACTGATAAGAGTGTGGCCACACCCAAACAAGTTAGAACTTGTTTGTGAGCTTCAGTGCATTCGGGATCAAGTTAATGTCCGGACACAAAAGAGGGTGATCAATCCATCCCTCTGTGTCGGACACCGATATCAATGACATGGGATGTACAAGTTTAAACTACAGGGTTATGATAACAGTTAGACTGCCATCTCCATCTTGATTGGGGGCTGCAGTGGCTTGCTAGAGCCCAACTGCAGTCTGCGGGCCAAAGGCCCGCTGCCAACATAAAGATGGGCCCACGGGATCGTACACATAGAACGACTGAATGCAGACTTAAGGAATCACATGTGTACTTGGAGTATACACTATGGAAAGAGAGGTGTATGTATATTAATTATATTATAAAGATCAATTGGATTGATCCTAATAATAAAATTAATATATGTTCGATTGGTTCTTCATAATTAATTGGATTAATTATGAAATTATTTCCTCGGGGAAATATTCATATGTATAGGTTTACATATGATTTTATTTTGTGAAGATTTAATTTTAATTAGATGGATTAAATTAATTGTCAAACTAATTTTAATTTAAATGTAAATAATATATTACTTGGAGTAATATATTAAATACATGGGTATATTAAAATTAGGCTTGAAATTAATTTAAACCAGAATAATTAAAATTAGACTGGGCCCAAATTAAAACAAGGAAGCCCGCACAGAATGGAATGGAGCCAAGCTGGGCCTGAATTCCCCTAAGGGAATTCGGCCACCCTAGGTATAAAACCTAGGGTGAAAATTTCGGCCCCCCCTAACCCTAGCACACTAGTAGCCGAAATTTCCATAGCCTCCTCTCTTCCATTGTTTCGTTTTTCCGACGCTAGCACGGGTTGCATTTGTTAGGCGATCGTGTATGAAAACGAGGAGGAAATCTACTTTGGTTTCTGCAGTCTTCATCCATCTCTTGAAAGAGATTTTTTGGTAAGAAAATTTATCTCTTTCTATTTAATTTAAAGTTTTTCAATTTCCATTTCAATTGCTCCTGGGACTGGATTTGAGGAAATCACCGCGTTCTTCCGCTTTTATCGGGTGATTTCCGGTGAAAAATCCCAACAAAGGGCGCAAAGCCATTGGGAATAAATGGGTACATACTATTAAGTGATCAACGGATGGGAAACCTATCCAGACTAAGAGTCGGCTGGTTATGTAGGGGTTTACACAATAGGAAGGAATTGACTATCAGGAGACTTTTTCACCTGTTGTCCGTTTCACATTTATAAGAATTGTACTTGCTTTTGTAGCATGTATGGACCTTGAATTACATCAAATGGATGTAAAGACTGCGTTCTTGAATGATGAATTGAACGAGGAAATCTATATGGTTCAACCAGAGGGTTTCATTGTTCAAGGTTAAGAACATAAGGTTTGTAAGTAGAAGAGATCAATTTATGGCCTTAAGCAGTCTTCAAGACAATGGTATTTTCGGTTCCATGAAGCGATTATATCAATGCAATTTAAGGTGATCAATGCAGACTCATGTGTCTACATTAAGCATGAAAATGGAGGGAAGTTTGTCATTCTAACATTATATGTTGATGATATTTTGTTAGCAGGAAATGACACTTCCTTACTCAACAAAGTAAAGACTTGGTTATCTTCTAACTTTGAGATGAAGGATCTAGGAGAAGCTAATTACATCCTTGGGGTTAAGATCTCAAGAGATCGATCTAAGAGATTATTGGCTCTTTCACAAGAGACGTATATTAATAAAATCTTAGAACGGTTTGGTATGGCTCACTATGATCCCGATCCAACCCCTATTGCAAAAGGTATGGAACTGAATGCAAGTATGTGTCCCACGACTCCAGAAGAGACTAAAAGGATGGAGAGAATTCCTTATAGGTGTGCAATTGGTAGCTTGATGTACGCTATGATTTGTACACGACCTGATATAGGTTTTGCAGTGGGTCTCGCAAGCCGTTATCAGGCTAATCCAGTTTTGAAGTAGTGGGCAACAGTGAAAAGGATATTGAGATATTTGAAGGGGACTTCAAATTATTCCCTTTGTTACCAAGGAAAGGATCTGCAGTTAAAGGGATACACAGATGCTAATCATGGAACTGATAAAGATGGGAGGAAGTCCACGTCTGGGTATATTTTCACTCTAGGAAATGGTGTAATTTCCTGGTGTAGCAAGAAACAAACTTGCGTGGCATTGTCAACTATGCAGTCGGAATATGTAGCTGCAGTACGAGAAGCGGTTTGGTTAAAACGCTTCATACATCTTTTAGATTTATTGCCTAAAGGGAAACATACGACTATCTATTTTGACAGCACTACATCGATAGCTTATTCCAAGAATCCTTGTTATCATGGAAAAAGCAAGCATATCGATATAAAATATCATTTTGTTAAAGACAAAGTAGCACAGGGGGAAATAAGTTTAGTGCATGTTCCAACTGGAGATATGATTGCAGATTCGTTAACAAAACCAATAGCTCCAAATGTTTTTAGTAAACACATTTTGAAATTTGGTCTTCATAGATTATAAGAACATGTTGTTTTCTTTGAACTATTGTAATAACTTTGGAAAATTCTATTGAAATAGAATGTCAGTTATTTGTTGTGTTTAAATTCATTTTACTATTTAACATAGAACTATTGAATATAGTTCAGTATGTTGACGAAATGCATCTACTCACATAGATGAATCTTTTACTGTGAGCGGTGTGTTCATAGGTAAAAGTATAGATGGAGATGTGAGAAACTCCATAACTGATATGTGAAATATCATAATTTCATTGATACCGAAAGCTGTCTTGTGAAAGGCTTAAAATGTGGACTAGAGGTAATGATGCATTAGTTGCATTTAGAGACTGAATGCTTTCTCATAGTGTTCATAAAACATACATCCTAAGTGGATTAACACTATGGCATATTTTAGTAATATGTGTAAAAGCCAACCAAGGGATGGAAAGAAGAAGAAAATTGATATCAACTTTCCTAATGTGAGACCCAAATGAAACTATAAGTTTCAATTCACCCTTATGGACTCTTGTAAATAACAAGAAGGGTATGTCTAATTGTTTATCTTGATTGGAACCCCAAACCAGGCTACGTTAGCAATGAACGGGCATATAGGGACCTTTCAGACAAGTATTAGATATATGGTGGAAGGTTATTTATAGAGAGGAAGTACATTTTCAGTAACATGTCACTCAGTAAACATATAACACTCGAGCTCAATACTTTTTCGTGGAAAAGGTATGTAGTGTATATGAATGTTTTCGTGGGATTAAAAGTGAGTCGAAAACTAGTGATCATGGAAAATGGACTAGGGGGGAGTCGCGTTAAGCTAAAGGTGGAATGATGAAGGAGAGCTTCAAAGGTTTAACCGTTACGTTGACTGGTCGCGTGAATTCGCCGAATAAGAATTGAAAGAGGTATGTGTGTTCAATCGCCATGAAAGTATGTCTTGTCATGTGCGAATGGGAGATGTTGGTTTTTGGTCCGCCCGTGACATTTTGGAATGCCAAGGACTAAACTGTAATTATGTGTAAATTACAGGGACCAAATGTGTAATTTGATCCGACCCTATATATAGATGGAAGTTGGGATTTCCACTATAAATAGATGATTCGTTTCTCAGATTCATTACATGAGAAAAATGAAAAACGCTCACAGAGAGAAATCATGAAACACATCTTCCTCAATTCATCGGAAGAATTCACTGATTAACGCCCGTAATCTGTGTAATCTTACATACGTAGGAGAGGAAACCAGAACGATCCAGTTTTACTGTGTGGATCAGAATCGCACCGTAATCAAACTTCTGCTGCAAAACAAATGTAAGTCTGTTTATATATTCTGATTGCGGATTCTATACATTCGTTGTATAATCTATACGTGTTTCTAACTTCACATGTTGTAGGCTATAGTTTCGAAAAATTTTAGAATATTGCTGGAATATATACTCTTATAGTTATAAAATATTATTTATATTTTTTTTTTATTATATCCTAAAAAGGAAAGTAGCAACCCTTTTTACTAATATATCTTATAGAAGTACCATACACCGGAAGTATTCTAAAATTTTTCATAGTTTTCATGTTCTCAAGCTTGTGGACCGATCATATAAAGAATTTACAAATACACTTGCATATTATTCCATCTAGAAAAATTTTAAGATACTTCCTGAATATATATTTGCATTATTCTATAAGTACAATTTAAGTATTCCGATAATTTTTTTATAACTGAGGGAATATGAGAAAATCTATCTATCTATCTATTTATATAACAAGGTTTTTGGAATATTCTGTCCCCTTTTAAAATTCAAGAAATTCTATTTATCTCTTTTATCAATTTTTCTCAATTTTTTTCTAAATTTTTGCTTAAATTTTCATTCATAAAAGTTTATGACTACTAATACATTAATTTAAAATTATGATCATAATTGCATAATAAACTTTCAAATAATAACTCATAACTGATATAGGTATTATCATAGTTAATGAAAGAATTGGAGTTATAAATGAATTTGTAAAAAGTTTTTCCTCATGCTATAAAATAGTTTTATGTAAGCTCTTCTTTTATCATTTCGTTATTACATTTTCCCTAATTACTATATGATTCATTAGATTCATTCATATGTAAACAACATAAATTGAAAAGAAGAAGAAGAGAGAATTAGACAAGTCGTAGATGATAGAAACAAAGGATCAAGGAATATGGTTTAATATGGCAAGGACGACTTCATCCAAGAAAGCTACCATATAGGTAATGATGATGAATTTCATTATTTTATGGATTTAGTATTGATGTATTGCTCTCCGCTTTTACTTATTTTTCAAGTACATAAGGGATTTGTTTTTATTTTGATTTCATATTGTAAAAGAGTTAAGAATTATGTAAAATGTTCTATTTTGTAAAAAAATAAAACTTTTGTCTTTTCTTATTTTTTTGAAGGTATATCATGAACTCTTTATAGATATGTTTGGTCATACGGGTTTATATGTGTAAAATTGAAGCCTAATTCATCGTTTAACTTTTACAGGTTGTCATTTTTCTTAAGTATGTGTTTAATGCTTTTACTATATTATTACTTTAGCCATATTCGTATCTCTATGAATTCAACTTTTGGATCTTAAAAATTGTTTTAAACATGTAATTTTAAACATATATGATAAATTATTGGAGAGAAAAAAGAAATAACGTCTTTTAATCTTCATTTTTCTCATATGATTTTTTGTTGAAGACTGACATTATTCTTTTCCTCTTATTTTAATTTATCTTATAGTTATGTTTCATTTGCACTAATCGATCAAATTAATTATTAATGAGCAGTTGATTGGATTTTGAGCTTTAAAAAGCTTTTTATTTTGTTATTTATGATTTTAATGTTGTTGGATAATGAAATTATAAATAATTGTATAAATCACAATTGTTGAAGGTGATTTTCAATTTTTCAATATCCTGTAACTTTATTCCTACTTTGAATTATTATTTTGTTTTTTATATATTTATTTTACTTTTATCATTACGTGCTTTTTAATAAATAGTATGTTTATTGGTTTAGCCAATTTAAAATTTCTTTATTTTTTCTCTTTTATTTTTATTTAGATGGTATCCGGGGATAAAAAATTATAAAATATGAAGTTTATAAATTTTAAAAAAAATTATAAATTCACAAGAGTTAAACAAAATTTTTATTAATTTTAAATAATGCGTATATGACCCTAAATGTGTTTTGTACTTTTCAATTTACATTCTTTTGTCTTTTTTTGTATGGATTTGGTTGTATTATGTGTTTTTCCATCATATATATATATATATATATATATATATATATATATTAGACCATAGACAAGAAAAGAAGTTTAAAAAAATATTCTTATTCTCTATAGCATTAAGTGAATCCAAAAAGGATTAGAAGGGTGTTGAAATTAAAATAATTTATTTATGATATAAAAGGAGACTATATTTGTGCTAATCAATAAAATTATATGAAATGGTGCAAACTTTTTTTATTTTGTCACTTATATACAATTATATCTCATTTGATTTTTCTGTTCCATATGAAACTTACTCTATTTAATATTTACGTGGTCAAATGTTTACTTAGCGATAAATTGGCCTTCTGTTAGCTACACTTTATTGGGTTTTAACTGTATCATTGATATAACCTAACACTTTGAATTATTTTCGTTTTACATGAAATTAATATTCCGAATCGATCATACAACAAATGTATAGATTCCGTAAACAGAATAAATAAACAGACTTACAGTTTGTATTGCAGCGGAAAATCGTTTACGTGATGATTCTGATCCACATAGGAAAACTGGACCGTTCTGGTTGCCTTTCCTATGAATGTTCGGATACACTGAGTACGGACTTTAATCCGTGAATTCTTCCGACGAATGAGAAGTATGTTTGATTATCGAGATTTCTCTCTAGGAACTTTTCTATTCTTATGCGTTTTTGAATCTGAGAAACGACTTCTCTATTTATTGAGAAAATCCCAACTTCCATCTATTTATAGGGTTAGTCCAAATTACACATTTGGTCCCTGTAAATTACATATTTGGTCCCTGTAATTTTCTATAATTACATTTGAGTCCTTGCCATTCCAAAATGTCATGGGCGGACCAAAAACCAACATCTCCCACTTGCACATGACAAGACATACTTTCATTGCGATTGAACACACATACTTCTTTCAATTCTTATTCGGCGAATTCACGCGACCAGTCAATGTAACGATTAAACCTTTGAAGCTTCATCATTTCACCTTTAGCTTAACGTGACTTCCCCCTAGTCCATTTTCCATGATCACTAGTTTTCGGCTCACTTTTGATCTCACGAAAACATTCATATACACTACATACCTTTTCCATGAAAAAGTATTGAGCTCAAGTATTATATGATTAATAAGTGACATGTTACTGAAAATGTACTTCCTCTCTATAAATAACCTTCCACCATATATCCAATATTTATATGAAAGGTCCCTATATGCCTTTTCATTGCTAACGCAACCTGGTTTGGGGTTCCAATCAAGATAATCATTAGATATACCCTTCTTGTTATTTACAAGAGTCTTTAAGGGTGAATTAAAACTTATAGTTTCATTTGGGTCTCACATTAGGAAAGTTGAGATCAATTTTCTTCTTCTTTCCATTCCTTGGTCGGCTTTTACACATATTACCAAAATATGCCATAGTGTTAATCCACTTAGGACGTATGTTTTTATTAACACTATGCGAAAGCATTCAGTCTCCAAATGCAACAACATGTTCCTATAACCTATGAAGACCAAATTCCAAAACATGTTTATTAAAAACATTTGGTGCTATTGGCTTCGTTAACGAATCTGCAATCATTTCTCCAGTTGGAACATGCACTAAACTTATTTCTCCCTGTGTTACTTTATCTTTAACAAAATGATATTTGATATCGATATGCTTGCTTTTTCCATGATAACAAGGATTTTTGGAAGAAGCTATCGATGCAGTGCTATCGGAATAGTGCTGTCGGAATAGATAGTCATACATTTCCCTTTAGGCAATAGGTCCAAAAGATTTATGAAGCATTTTAACTAAACCACTTCTTGTGCTGCAGCTATATATTCCTACTCCATAGTCGACAATAGCACGCAAGTTTGTTTCTTGCTACACCAGGAAATTGCACCATTTCCTAGAGTGAAAATATACCCAGACGTGGACTTTCTCCCATCTTTATCAGTTCCATGATTAGCATCTGTGTATCCTTTTAACTGTAGATCCTTTCCTTGGTAACAAAGGGAATAATTTGAAGTCTCCTTCAAATATCTCAATATCCTTTTCACTGCTGCCCAATGTTTCAAACCTAGATTTTCCTAATATCGGCATGGGAGACTAACCGTAAAACCTATATCAGGTCGTGTACAAATCATAGCATACATCAAGCTACCAATTACATACATATAAGGAATTCTCTCCATCCTTTTAGTCTCTTCTGGAGTCTTGGGACACATACTTGCATTTAGTTCCGTACCTTTAGCAATAGGGGTTGGATTAGGATCACAGTGAGCCATACCAAACCGTTCTAAGATCTTGTTGATATACGTCTCTTGTGAAAGAGCCAATAATCTCGTAGATCGATCTCTTGAGATCTGAACCCCAAGAATGTAATTGGCTTCTCCTAAATCCTTCATCTCAAAGTTAGAAGACAACCAAGTCTTAACTTTCTTGAGTAAGGAAATATCATTTCCTGCTAACAAAATATCATCAACGTATAATGTTAGAATGACAAACTTCCCTCCATTTTCACGCTTAATGTAGACACACGAGTCTACATTAATCACCTTAAATTGCATTGATATAATCGCTTCATGGAAATGAAAATACCATTGTCTTGAATACTGCTTAAGGCCATAAATTGATCTTTTCAACTCACAAACCTTATGTTCTTGACCCTAGACAACGAAACCTTCAAGTTGAACCATATAGAATTCTTCATTCAGTTCACCATTTAAGAATGCAGTCTTTACATCCATGTGATGTAATTCAAGGTTCATACATGCTACAAAAGCAAGTACTATTCTTATAGACGCGAAACTAACAACAGGTGAAAAAGTCTCCTGATAGTTAATTCCTTCCTGTTGTGTGAACCCCTTCACAACCAGCCGACTCTTAGTCTGGATAGGTTTCCCATCCGCTGATCGCTTAACAGTATGTACCCACTTATTCCCAATGGCTTTTCGCCCTTTGGGTAGATCAACTAGTTCCCAAACTTTGTTGACCCTCATTGACTCCATCTCACTTTCCATTGCTTTTATCCATTCTTCCTTTGCTGGAGATGCTAATAACTCTCTCATGTTAGTGGGTATGTCTTCAATTTGAGCCATGATCGAGAAAGCTTCGCTATCAACTAAATGACAGCGTCGTGGAACATTTCCTCTCTTTGATCGTCTTAGAGGTTCTACTTCTTGATAAACGAATCTCATTTATTCATCAAGATTTGGGGCAGAACTCCCACTGGTATCTATATCCATATTCTCACTTGAATTTTGAACAAGATTCCCACTTAAATCGAGACCACTCGATTCTAGGTTAGGATTACTTAAATCTGCTTGTGAAGGTTGAAAAACATCATTTTCTTCCCTTTCCCTTACGTCTTCAGCTTCATTCCTCCCACTCGGATGGAGTGATCCTGAAGGTTCAGACTCTTGAGTTTCAAAGAATGTGAATTCTTTATCCACCTCTCCCAGTTTAAGAAATTCATCTAAGAATGTGACATCTCGTGACTTAAATTCTGTTATTTGACCATTTTCATTCTCTCCCACTAGAACATATCCTTTTGAGAGATAAGGATATCTTATAAAGATACCTTTCTTGCCTCGTGGGCTTAGCTTGCCATGCTTGCTAGATTTGTCGTGAACATAGGTAGCACATCCCCATGGTTCTAAATGGTTCAAATTAGGCTTGTAATTAGTCCACAATTCATAAGGCGTGGTTTCAACGGACTTAGAAGGTACTCTATTGAGTACATATGTGGCAGTCAATAGTGTGTCTCCCCAAAAAGAGATAGGCAAATTGGCTTCAGCCATCATAAACCTCACCATCTCTAAGAGAGTTTGGTTTCTTCTTTCTGCGACTCCATTTTTTTACAGAGTTCTAGGTATGGTCAACTAATGTTCAATACCTTTTCATCACATAAAACTTTAAATTCCTCGGAGAGGTGCTCTCTTCCCCGATCGGTCCTTAAAGCTTTGATTCTCTTCTCTAATTTATTTTCAACTAGAACCATAAATCGTTTGGAACATTCTAATGCTTTAGATTTATGTGTAATTAAATAGACATGACCATACCTTGTATAGTCATCTATGAATGTAATGAAATAGTATACACCATGCCTTACCCGAACATTCATTGGGCCACAGATGTCGGAATGGATTATTTGCAATGGTCGGTTAGCTCGCGTAGCTGTACCAAATGGTTTTCTTATCATTTTTTCTTTTAAGCAACTTTCACAATTTGGGAGATCTACTTTCGATAAATCAGCCAACAAAACTGCTTTGGCCAATCGTACTAAATGATGTTGACCAATGTGACTAAGTCTTGCTTGCCACATTTTAGAAATGCTAACATTATCCATAGATGAGTTAACCGTAAAGGAAAAGCTATTATTACATACATAATTTGTATCCAAATCCAAAACAATACAACCATTCATCAAATATCCAGTAAATATTATTCAAAAAGAGACTAAAATTGTTTAATTCAAAAGACAACATGAATCCCAAATTCATTAGGGCAGAAACAGATATCAAGTTCCTTCGAATCCTGGGAGCATAGAGGACATCTTCAAGAAATAGTGGGCGACCACCATTCAAGACCAGCTGATAGCAGCCAATCCCTAAAACTTCCTCCCTTGAGTTATTTCCCACGTATATCCACTTTGCTCCCCTTGGAACACTTCAGAACTCTGCAAAGGAATCACAATCCTTTGTTACATGGTCTGTGGCTCCTGAGTCTATAATCCACAAAGGACGAGATTCAGTTTGGAAAACAGAACTTGAAACCTATGTATAACACTTATACAATTCGGTAACATTTACCTTAGGAGCTTTGCAGTCTCTTGCAAAATGCCCCTTTTGTCTGCAATTATAACATCTCACTCTAGAAATGTTAACCTTTTTCTTGCCCTTCTTTTGAACTAGAACACTGCCCACCATTCCCTTTGCCTTCTTCTTAAAGAACCTCTTGTTCTTTCCCTTGAACTTCAGACCAGAACTTGAACCTACCATGTGAACTTCAAATTTCACACGGAGAGAAGCCAAACGGTCCTCCTCCAGTTTAAGATGATGAACTGCATCGTTAAAGGTCTTAATGTCATTGGCATGGGTTAGGTGCAACTTCATATGCTCCTACCCGTTCGACAGAGAACGCATCACAGCTTGAACCTTCTATTCCTTGATCAACTTATGACCAGCATCATGAAGCTCTGTTATCATGTTGGACATTTCTCTTAAATGCCTCTTCATTGTGTGGTCAGCTCTCTTCTTGTAAGTATCAAACTTGATACTTGAAGAACGGAGTTTGGTTAAGGAGACACCTCTAAAGTTCTCCTTGATAGCATCCCACAGTTCCTTAGCTATGGTATGGACGTGAAACCTTTTCACAATGTCATCATCCATTTCACTAAGCATGATGATGCAAGCAGTTGAGTTTTTCCTTTTCCAGATCTGATAAGCCTTGAGGTCCCTTCTGGCTTGAGCAGTGGTACCCTCTTCAGGAGGAACCATTATTCTCTCTAGGGTGTCAAGAGCCTCTTGCTCTTCAATTATGTATTGGACTTTCATTGTCCAAACCTCATAATTGTCACCATTCAAGCATAGGTCCTTATTCAATTTAGCGACAATTGACTTGGAAACAGCCATTGAAAACTATAAAGACAAAGTAGCATAAACAAGTAAGTGATACACCATATTTATTATAAGATCATTTAAAACTAAAAATGGTGTTTGGTTCACATCAAATCAAACACTATGCGCAATGCATAGAGTCACCATTTATACGGGCTAATACAAACACTATGTTAGGTTTAAATTTCCAATAATAAATAGTTCTATTAGTTATGTTTTAGACTACAAATTTATTTAACATTTATACATTCTCAAGTGTAAAACTAATGAATTATATAACATTTAGTTATAAACTTCAAAATAAATAAATTTGTATAACTAAAACAATTAACCAAAATAGGAATGCTTAACAAATAAACATTTTATTATTAAAAAAAAATTATAATCCAACGGTAATAAAAAATACAACGACTTTAAAAAAATTTTAGCACGAAGCTAATTCAATACAAAATTGAACAACGAAATAAAAAAAAAATTAGGAAACTGAAGAACTCAATCTTCATTTCCAGCCTAATAGTCCACACTATGGTAACCTTCTGGAGTAATCGGATCATCCTCGACACTAGTGTCAATCTCATCCTCTTCCTCTAGGTCAACAATCTCAATTTCTTTTGAGGTGATTGGGATTGTCTCTCCGAACTGATAGTAGAGATCATGAGGCATGTTCTCAACACCCTCAAAAATAGTATCCAGACAAGGGCGACGAACTAATTTATTACTTCTAAGTAACATAGTTCTAGGATTATGAAACAGTTTGGCTCCTGTTTCAGCCAATTGTAATACAAACATTTTGCATTGGTACTCATATTCCTTTTCAGGAACTAATCCTTCAATGGAGACCACCGTTGCGTCAAATATAGGGTTTTCACCAAACCAAAATTTCTTAAAATGCTTTTCACGAAAAGCTTTTTTCGCAAATTTTAACATTTATAACTTATCAGTACCAGAGGAAAATCCTCCTTTCCAGAGAAGCTCTTGGAATTCCAGATTTAACGCATTAAACTGCTCCATAACTCTAACAATATCCCCTTTTTTCAATGGAGGATACCGTTTAGAGAAAATCTCATCTTCAAGCTTTTGTATTGTCTTTGCTTCCTCCTGAGACTGGATTATTTTCGCCGTTTTTACGAAGTTTGCCATTTCTATAACACATAGAAATAACAAAAACTTGTTAATGATCAACCAAAAATCAATATATAAATACACAATAAATATACTGAATTTTCTTGAATTTTATTAAACATAAATTAAGCATTTATACACAATAAATACTAATAAATTTAGTTTAAAATATCAAATGAATTCCAAAAATTCATCAAAATATATCAAAAATTCAAGAAAAATGTAAATTTTAATTCTGGAAAAAATTGATGAAATTTAGACACCGGAAACCACCGCACGAGCCGACAAGCGCTCTAGAATATACTACCACGTGCGTCCATTCGCCGTTACGCGCCACCCAAGACCGGCTGTCTCATATGGCATGTGGCAACATGTGATTGGTGCTAACGTGGTGAAACTGACATGTGTCATCATCTGATTAGTTCAATGTATGACGTGGCATGATGACGTGTCACACATAACTGTTTTGATACGTGTCATCACTCGATTGGTTCACGTATCTGCCACGTGGCACGTTGACGGTTTCCGAAACGGTTACGTAGTGACACATGTCAATACGTGATTGGATGTTGACTTTTCAACAGCCGAAGCTATCCAATCGCGTTATGCCACGTGTCCAAGGATCAATTTCCGTCTTTTATTACTTGACATGTGGCAACACGTGATTTGCTGTTTTGACCATTTACTTTTCAACCGTTTCAAATCAGCCAATCGAGTCGTGCCACATGTCCTGCAACCAGTATTCCTCTCAACGGATCTGCGACCAACGCCAGCGGTAGTGGTGGCGCGTGAGATCCATGCGCCACCTTCTGGGGCTCGTTGGCGTGAAATTTGAGATTTCGACTCAATTTTTTATGCTAATTTCAATGGTGTGATCATATTTTCAAAATTCTGACAAGAAATTTTGACACTTTGTACTGTTGGATTAAATATGGTATCATTTTGACACGGATAAAAATGCAAATCCGTATCAAAATGAAAAAAAAATGTATTCAAATGAAAAAAAAAAATTCTATTCACAGAACATTAGAGATCAAGATTTATGGTATCATTTCGATATGGAAATCAATACAGAACCATATCAAATCAAACAAAAACACATTTTATTTACGGATAGCTAGAATTTAAGGTTTGAACACATCAATCTTTGAACCTACATTTTATTCATGGATAACCAGAATTCAAGATTTGAACACATCAATCTTTGAACCTTTCTGCTCTGATACCAATGAAATTAATATTCCGAATCGATCATACAACAAATGTATAGATTCCGTAAACAGAATAAATAAAGAGACTTACAATTTGTATTGCAGTGGAAAATCATTTACGGGATGATTCTGATCCATACAGGAAAACTATTCTGGTTGCCTTTCCTACGAATGTACAGATACACAGAGTACGGGCTTTAATCCATGAATTCTTCCGACGAACGAGAAGTATGTTTGATTATCGAGATTTCTCTCTGGGAACGTTTTCTATTCTTATGCGTTTTTGAATCTGAGAAATGACTTCTGTATTTATTGAGGAAATCCCAATTTCCATATATTTATAGGGTTAGTCCAAATTACACATTGATCCCTTTAAATTACACATTTGGTCCTTGTAGTTTTTCATAATTAGATTTGAGTCCCTGATATTCCAAAATGTCATGGGCGGATCAAAAACCAACATTAAGTAAATAAAATGAAAATAAATATATTTCAGCAGTTTTTTTTTTTTTATTTTTTGCGAAGTTAAAATTCTCATATAAAGTAATAATATTATGAGAATTGAGTATTACTTCACGAAAAATACATCTATAATTATATGCATTCCATAAAATTTAATGATTTTACATGAAACTTAATTTTTTCTACTTTTTTTTCTACTATGCAGAATTTTTTATATATTTATACAAAAAAATATTACTAAATTATTATATTTTCGTAAATTTAAAACATTTTTTGTGAAAAATATTTTTTTTTATATTTCAGGAATTTTTTTTTTTTTTTTTTTTTTTTTTTTTTTTGCAAATTTGAAGATTTTTTTATGTAAAGTAATAGTATTATGATAAAGTAATAGTATTACGAGAATTAAGTATCACTTTATGAAAAATATATCTACCATTGCATGATGTTATGTAAAATTTAAAAGTTTTATGTGAAATTTAATAATTTTACTATTTTTGGTACTATGCCAAATTTTTCATTTTTAAATAAGAAAATATTACTTAATCATTATATTTTCGTAAAGTTAGAACATTTTTTGCGAAAAAATCATTCTTTTTATATTTTAGCAGTTTCTACTCATTTTTTGCGAAGTTCGAGATTTTTTTGGTGAAATAATAATATTATTAAAATTGAGTATTACTTCACGAAAATATGTCTACCATTATATGGATTTTGTAAAATTTAAACATTTTATGTGAAATTTAATATTTTTACTGTTTTTGTTACTATGCAGAATTTTTCATCTTTATATAAAAAACATTGCATAATTGTTATATTTTCATAAAGTTAGAATGTTTTCATGATTTCTTTTCATATTTTTGTAGTTTCTATTCATTTTTCATGAAGTTCGAGATTTTTATTGGTGAAATAATGATATTACGATAATTAAGTATCACTTCACATGTAACAAGTGTTATATTTCATGAATTTTGTAAAATTTAAAGGTTTTACGCGACATTTAATCATTCTACTGTTTTTTGTATTATGCTGAATTTTTATTGTTATACAAAAATATTACTGGATTATTATATTTTTGTAAAGTTAAAAAATTTTCGGTAAAGTATTTATTTTTTTATATTTCAGCAACTTCCATTTATTTTTTGCTTGCTTGGGGATTTTTTTTATAAAGTAATAATAATACAAGACTTGAGTATAATTTTATGTAAAATATGTCCACATTACATGAATTTCATTAATTAAAGATTTTAAGCAAAAATTAATTTTTTTCACTTTTTTTACTATGCAGGATTTTTTTATCTTTATACGAAAAAATATTATTGATAAAGTTAGAAAATTTTTTGTGAAGCATTTATTTTTTCATTAATCATTTTATAAAGTGACATAATTCAGTATTAAATTAATTTTTTTAATAAAATGTGAAATTAATTTTATTAACCCTTACTAGTTTAAACTTTGGAGTTAAATTTATTAATTGTATATGATAAAATTAAAAATAAATAATTTTCTGTAGTTTTAGTCATTAACTATGGATTGAATGGACACATGTGGACCTCCATTATCTATGACGTAACAGTTAAGCTAAGGACATATCAGCTCTTTTTTTTTTTCTTGTCATGGGCATATTAGCTTTTCTTTCCATACCTAACGTATATAAGACACAATCCTCCATTTTATTAAGGCTAAACTGTATTGTAATACTCTCTCTCTCTCTCTCTCTCTCTCTCTCTCTCTCTCTTATCAATTATCCTCTTAAATATTGTCATGAACTAACTTGAGCTTCGAAGTCTTGGCAAGGGGCCAATCTTGACACACCTATTATGCCAAATCATCATACTCGGAGCCTATGTATCTCATCAGTTATTTTTTTCATGATTTTTTCTGCTAAGTAATAATATTACAAGCAATGAGTATCACTTTACATAAAATTTTTCTAGGTTTATATCGATTATGTAAAATTTAAAGATTCTACATGAAATTTTATTTTTCTACTGTTTGATATATTATGCTGTATTTTGCCATCTTTATAGGGAATTTCGGAAAAAATTTTACCTTTTTCCCGCATAAAGAGTACAAGAAAGTAAACAATAATTGGAGAAATTATAGTATATTACTATTTCTCCATGTCAAATTATGAAGAATTATTTTAATTATGAAAAAGAAATGAAAGAAGTAAAGAGAGAGAAAGTAGAGATAATGAAAAAAAAAATTAACTGTAATTGATAAATAACAAAAACTCTTCCGTTAATTTTTCTAAAACAAAAGACAAATAGCTTAAATTTCGCAATTGAAATAAATTAAAATTTTGTAAATCAAAGTGCAAAGGCTAAAAGCCCCCAAAAGCAAGGACCAATTGAAAAAATTCAACCAAGCACAAAGGGTAAACTATATCTTTTGCGCCTTGAATTACAAATGACAAGAAAGACATGCAAATTTTAAGACATTTTAGATTCACAAATACATATGATATATGAAAGAAACACAATGGGTTTATACTCCTTTTTGTCAATAAGAAATTGGAAGATATATTGTCTCAATATTGTTTCCATTATATCAGTCTTCAGCAAAATAAGAAAATTAGACCTTGAGCAATTAAATCAAATATCAACAGTATTACACAATAGACAATTGAGAACTCATTTGTCAGGCTCCTTTATGGCTCACATTGAGAACTCTATGTTTCACCACCTAAAGTAGGATCTGACATTCAAAGTCAATGAGGTTGGCATATTATTGAAAAAAAATCAGGTAACCATAAATTCTAACTTGATGGATTACTCTGGCTACTTCATTGGCTGCCAAGGTTGGTACCTAGTCCAGTCAATCTAACCGCAATTGAGGGCATGCCCTTTCAAATGATATATATATATGAATATATATATATATATATATATATATATATATATATATATATATATTTGATATTCAGACAATCCATCTAGATTCCACTCATAGACAGAAGATGCATTAAACCTAGACTGGCTACTAGATGCTTGATTGCTTATGTCTAAATGGTTTGCAACAGGAACAATAGGCCATGTAATCTTGTTGACCAGAGGAGTAGGTTCAATTTCTTTTTCACTTATGCTTTGAGATTCTGTCGGAGAATCTTCATGCAATACATTTATTTCTGGTCGTAGACGAGACTGAGGTGTCTCTGGAGCAATTAAGTTAGAGGTTGAGGCCTCTATCTTGCTTAATTGGTCTTGAATAGCCTTGGCGAATTCCATTTTATTATTCTGAAATTCTTTTTGGCTTTCCCTAGAAATTTGAGACGGCTTAAAAATAGGATTCTTAAGCCTTTCCTGCTTCTGTTCTATTTTTACAACAGAAGGCTTAAGAGTTTTCTCAATTCTAGTTAATTGTTTGCCTAAGGTATGCAGATGCGTATTTGAGAAATTATTCTGCTCAATAACAGATGCAAAGTTCTTATGCACATCTTCAGTCACATACTTGTATGCAGATGCATTAACAGATGAATTTCCTGAGACTGGAATTTTTATTCCTCTAAGAGGGGGGTGATCAGACTCAATCTTTGAGCCATCAGATAAACTCCAAGTACTAACCTTTTCTTGGCTAGAGACTGGATTGATGCACTTGAATGGATATGCAATGTTATTCTGAAACGCATAAAGTTCAAACCAATCAAAAAACATGATATGGACTTTATGTTGCAAAACAAAATCATAATACTTTTCTTGAATTTCCTTTCTTTGGTTCAGGAAATTCTTAAAAAACCAAAGTTTTTTCTTTTCATTATGAGGAGCGTAAAAATCTTTATGCAAAAGGGTTTTGTTTAAAACAAATTCTTTTTCTAACACATTGATAATATTCTCAGTAACTGAAGAAAAAGTAGGCGAGGTTGGTTCAGATTTTTGAACACTTACTTCTCCTAATCCTTCTTTAGTGTAAACTGCTCTGGGAACATTATCAGCGTAGAGAACACCAGTTAAATGTGTATTAGGGATGTCAGAGGTAGAGTGCCTGTGAGGCATGCTTACAGGGATTCTTCTTCTGTGAAACAAATGGCAAGAATCCTTGTCTTCATCCTCAACATTCTTATGTTCGATCTTACCTAATTGTGATATTCTACCCAAATCCATGGTATCACTATTGGAAGAGTCATCAGAAAATCTTGTACTTACCGATTTTCTGTCAAAGGTTAGAGTGACTTTTCCACTAGGATACTGGTTAATTTCTCTGACATTCGTATTAGGCATTATTCTAATTGGTGGTTCGACAGCACATGCTTTTTCCAATACCCATTCTTCAGGAAGAGTTACATCTTCCCATTTAATGAATTTTGGAACAATAGCATTTGCCTTGGACATATCTGTTTGCAAAACCAAAGTTTCTCCTTTATGACATGAAAACTTGTGTTTTGAGTCAAATGCAGATGTCATGGCTTTGTAATGAACTCTGAAGATCAATGCAATAGGAATAGATCCCTTTTTCATGCGATAATTATGTGTTTGAATTTGTAAAACAAGAGAATCCAAAATGTTTTTATCATTTAAAGAAATGGTTAAATTAGGGTAACATGAGAATGATATGGGACCTGCACACAGACTAGACTCAACCGTGCCTAGGATGCCTTCCTCATACACTTCCATTCTATTATCCCTAACAACACATAATATGCTTGTGTTTAGGCCTTCCTTGGTCAAGGGCTTAATTCCTATTTGAACAAGGCCAATGTGAATATACTTAAAATTCTTTTGTCTATGCTTGTCTAAAGAATGCTGTGACAAAAGGTTAATGCTTTCATATGAGTTTGTGAGAGGAACATCCCTCTCTTCAGTCTTTATGTTCAAATTTGTTTTGAACAACTTATCTCTAATGCTAAGTTCATATATTTCATGCTTCTTAACATGAGGTATATGCCAATCACTAATGCATTTGGTAAAATCTTCAACAGTAATTTCATTACTACTGTTGATCCTTATATTCTCTAATGATGTAGATGCAGAAGATGCAGAGTATGTTCTAGGTAAAAGAGTGTGATCCATCATTAAAATACAAATCAAAGCAAACACATACTAATATTGACTACGGAACCCAGTCACTGCCTCTTCTTCCCTGTCCGTCGGTACTTTTGGGCAAACAAGGGTCTAAATGACTCACCAATATAAGTATATGCAAGAATGATATGCACAGTAAATCTGGAAAATGGATGAATGTAAATAGTGATGATGATGAATGAACAGTACTCTCACCCCTTCTGGCTCTGATACCACTCAGGGAATACAACGATCGTACGGGTGATAATGAAACTAATGCAGAGGAGATTTAAACCAAACTCAAAAATGATTATGCATACACAACAAGTTAAAATGCAGAAAGATATATAAAATGCTCAAGAACAAATTTATGCTAGGCGGTAGAAACCTGCCATATAAATTCTTAAAATTAAATGCAGTAATCAAACACCTTAATCATATGTGACTAAATTCAGGCGGTAATCCGCACAACTTATAATCACATATGATTAAGTTAGGAAATTAAGAAGAAACAATGCTTACTCTTTATTCAAACAAATTCTTTTGTTACAGCTCGGGGAATGGTTTGATTCCAGAAATATAATTACAAGTAGAGATCTAGAGAGAAGGAAGAGAGAATTAGAGAGAGATCTGAGAGATGTATTCAGAGAGATAAACTGAGAGATATATTGAGAGATCTATTCTGAGAGATGTTTTGGATCAATCTGGATTTGCCAAAAACCAGATTTAAGGTCAAATTTAGAAAATACATATGCAGAATGCAATCTTTGTAACAGGTCTTTTTTATTAGGTATTGGGTACCTAATCCACCTGAGAACCTGATTCAAAGGCTTATAATTTATTACTAATCGTGGAACTCCACGTTCAATCTCAGATGCCTTAATCACATAAAATGCTGCACAACTCCAAGGAGACCTAGATTGGGCAATTAAACCTTTATCTAAGAGATCTTGGATTTCTTTTCTACAATGATGCTCAAGCTCAGAATTCATTTGGATTGGCCTAGCTTTAGTCGGAATATCCCTTTCATCAAAAGTAGGTTCATAAGGTAAATCTACCATATGCTGTTTTCTATTCCAAAAGGCATTAGGAATATCTGCGCAAATTTCATTTTCAATTTGCTTTTGAAAAGCTAAAATTCTTTTTTGAGTAAATTCATTCTTCAAATGGGCAGAAATTCTTTGAAAATTAATGTTATGCTTTAAATGCATGATTTCAAATTCTTTAGTTTTAATCAGGTTGTTAATCTGATTATCAAAAATTGAATTTGCTTTCAATAAATTGAGATTTCTGGTTCTGGGTTTTTCAATAAAAGGGAAAATAATATTTTCATCCTTAACTTTGAAAATAATACCAGAGTTTGATACAGAAAAAGGAGTAATAAGAGTAATAAAAGGTGTTCCTAAGATAACACTATGATTTATGTTATTAACAAGAACAAATGCAGTTTTAATACGGGTTTTTTCACTTAACACATATGCTTCAGTCTTACTGCTAATATTCATTTTTGAGTTATTAGCGGCAGACAGCTTTTCTTTGGTTTTTTCCCAAAATTTTTTAGGAACCAAATCAGGTTTTATGCAATTTAAATCAGCACCGGTATCAAATAATGCAATAGTATTGAGTTGAAAATCATCAGAAAATTTCAAAACAATGCTAATCAAATACTTTCTTAAAGTAATTTCTTTTAAAACATACAGAAAATCTTCAGGTGCACATTCTAAGTTATCTAACTTAGATTCCTCTAAGTTAGTGTCATTTTCATTCTCGCTTTCTGAATTATCTAACTGATTATTCAGTAAGGCTTGGATAATGGCTGAATCCTTTTCTTGCTTTTCTTTGACCTGTTTGAGTTCAAGTTTAACATTCTTGATCTCAGTTTGCAGATCAGAAAGGGATAAGGGAGTATTCTTTCCCTTAGCCTTTTGCTTTTCTAAAATACTGGTCAAGTTATATGTGTTAGTGCTAAATTTAGGAAGACTAACAGGCTTGACCTCAGGTTTGCTTTCTAGGGTTTTCATTAATCGATCAAGGTAATCCTTTTGAAGTTGAGGATCAGAGATATGCTTAATGACATCTAACAAAAGTTCTTGGTCTTTTGTCAAAACATTTATGCTTTTACTATCGTCATCAGAAGATGATGATGATGTTGATGAATCAGTTGCTAATTCATCAACCTGAAATGCAATTTCTTCATCAGTTCCTGAATCAGGATCTGATTCTGAAGAGTAGATGAGAATAGCCTCAAGTTTACTTAAGACTTCTTCTTCTAATCCTAATGCATGCAGTTTTTTGCTAAAGCGGCAATACTTTGCAGTATGCCCTTTCCTATTACATTTATAACAGGTAACATGCTTTAAATTTCCAAAGGGTTTTACCCCTTCTGGTTTTTCATTTCTTTTAAAACCAGACTTATGCTTATGAAAATTCCTTTTGTATGCAGGAAAATCTTTTGAACGGTTTTTCTTTTGAAATTCCTTTTTATAAAAATGTTTTTTATGGGATCTTTTAGACTCCTTATGGCAAGAACCATTACAATCAGGCTTGTCCATGGAAACATCAAATTGTTTACAGAACGAACCTAATTCTTGCCTAGTTCTTTTCATTTCCCATTTCAAATGCCTTTGAAGTTTCAAATCCTGGCAAATCTTTAGCCTTCTTTTTGAATAAGACTAATAAGTTCACCATATGTTAATGTTGAGTAAGGGATTGGAACCCCTAAAGTTTCCTTAATTCTGTTTCTTACCTTTTCACCTAACAAGGTAGGTAAACCTGCAAGAAACTTTTCTTTCCAGAAAGGCTGGTTGGAATCTTCTCTCAACATAACACGAGATAAAAATGTATTTTTATAATACTGGAAATCACTGAGTTTTTTACATCTTAAATTTGATAAAAGCTCAGCGTTTTTATCCTTTAAATGCGAAGAATCTCCCAAAAAATGCAAAGAAATGGTTAAAATTAATGTAGAAACAGAATCTTGAATAGGTTGACCTTCATTATCTAAAATGGGTTCTGCGTCTTCGTCAATCTTAACAGCATTTAATATGCTAAGACGTTCAGTTTCGGTAAGATGGTAGTCCCACCATCCTTTTAACTGTCCTGCAAAGCCTGCAGTAAGAAGTTCTGCAATGGCTCTATCCTGGACATTGGTCTGTATTCTATATGCATTGGCTGCCATGGTCATTTGTTGCAAGAAATTCAGAATTTGATATTCAGACAATCCATCTAGATTCCACTCATAGACAGAAGATGCATTAAACCTAGACTGGCTACTAGATGCTTGATTGCTTATGTCCAAATGGTTTGCAACAGGAATAATAGGCCATGTAATCTTGTTGACCAGAGGAGTAGGTTCAATTTCTTTTTCACTTATGCTTTGAGATTCTGTCGGAGGATCTTCATGCAATACATTTATTTCTGGTCGTAGGCGAGACTGAGGTGTCTCTGGAGCAATTAAGTTAGAGGTTGAGGCCTCTATCTTGCTTAATTGGTCTTGAATAGCCTTGGTGAATTCCATTTTATTATTCTGAAATTCTTTTTGGCTATCCCTAGAAATTTGAGACGGCTTAAAAATAGGATTCTTAAGCCTTTCCTGCTTCTGTTCTATTTTTTCAACAGAAGGCTTAAGGGTTTTCTCAATTCTAGTTAATTGTTTGCCTAAGGTATGCAGATGCGTATTTGAGAAATTATTCTGCTCAATAACAGATGCAAAGTTCTTATGCACATCTTCAGTCACATACTTGTATGCAGATGCATTAACAGATGAATTTCCTGAGACTGGAATTTTTATTCCTCTCAGAGGGGGATGATCAGACTCAATCTTTGAGCCATCAGATAAATTCCAAGTACTAACCTTTTCTTGGCTAGAGACTGGATTGATGCACTTGAATGGATATGCAATGTTATTCTGAAACGCATAAAGTTCAAACCAATCGAAAAACATGATATGGACTTTATGTTGCAAAACAAAATCATAATACTTTTCTTGAATTTCCTTTCTTTGGTTCAGGAAATTCTTAAAAAACCAAAGTTTTTTCTTTTCATTATAAGGAGCGTAAAAATCTTTATGCAAAAGGGTTTTGTTTAAAACAAATTCTTTTTCTAATACATTGATAATATTCTCAGTAACTGAAGAAAAAGTAGGCGAGGTTGGTTCAGATTTTTGAACACTTACTTCTCCTAATTCTTCTTTAGTGTAAACTGCTCTGGGAACATTATCAGCGTAGAGAACACCAGTTAAATGCGTATTAGGGATGTCAGAGGTAGAGTGCCTGTGAGGCATGCTTACAGGGATTCTTCTTCTGTGAAACAAATGGCAAGAATCCTTGTCTTCATCCTCAACATTCTTATGTTCAATCTTACCTAATTGTGATATTCTACCCAAATCCATGGTATCACTATTGGAAGAGTCATCAGAAAATCTTGTACTTACCGATTTTCTGTCAAAGGTTAGAGTGACTTTTCCACTAGGATACTGGTTAATTTCTCTGACATTCGTATTAGGCATTATTCTAATTGGTGGTTCGACAGCACATGCTTTTTCCAATACCCATTCTTCAGGAAGAGTTACATCTTCCCATTTAATGAATTTTGGAACAATAGCATTTGCCTTGGACATATCTGTTTGCAAAACCAAAGTTTCTCCTTTATGACATGAAAACTTGTGTTTTGAGTCAAATGCAGATGTCATGGCTTTGTAATGAACTCTGAAGATCAATGCAATAGGAATAGATCCCTTTTTCATGCGATAATTATGTGTTTGAATTTGTAAAACAAGAGAATCCAAAATGTTTTTATCATTTAAAGAAATGGTTAAATTAGGGTAACATGAGAATGATATGGGACCTGCACACAGACTAGACTCAACCGTGCCTAGGATGCCTTCCTCATACACTTCCATTCTATTATCCCTAACAACACATAATATGCTTGTGTTTAGGCCTTCCTTGGTCAAGGGCTTAATTCCTATTTGAACAAGGCCAATGTGAATATACTTAAAATTCTTTTGTCTATGCTTGTCTAAAGAATGCTGTGACAAAAGGTTAATGCTTTCATATGAGTTTGTGAGAGGAACATCCCTCTCTTCAGTCTTTATGTTCAAATTTGTTTTGAACAACTTATCTCTAATGCTAAGTTCATATATTTCATGCTTCTTAACATGAGGTATATGCCAATCACTAATGCATTTGGTAAAATCTTCAACAGTAATTTCATTACTACTGTTGATCCTTATATTCTCTAATGATGTAGATGCAGAAGATGCAGAGTATGTTCTAGGTAAAAGAGTGTGATCCATCATTAAAATACAAATCAAAGCAAACACATACTAATATTGACTACGGAACCCAGTCACTGCCTCTTCTTCCCTGTCCGTCGGTACTTTTGGGCAAACAAGGGTCTAAATGACTCACCAATATAAGTATATGCAAGAATGATATGCACAGTAAATCTGGAAAATGGATGAATGTAAATAGTGATGATGATGAATGAACAGTACTCTCACCCCTTCTGGCTCTGATACCATTCAGGGAATACAACGATCGTACGGGTGATAATGAAACTAATGCAGAGGAGATTTAAACCAAACTCAAAAATGATTATGCATACACAACAAGTTAAAATGCAGAAAGATATATAAAATGCTCAAGAACAAATTTATGCTAGGCGGTAGAAACCTGCCATATAAATTCTTAAAATTAAATGCAGTAATCAAACACCTTAATCATATGTGACTAAATTCAGGCGGTAATCCGCACAACTTATAATCACATATGATTAAGTTAGGAAATTAAGAAGAAACAATGCTTACTCTTTATTCAAACAAATTCTTTTGTTACAGCTCGGGGAATGGTTTGATTCCAGAAATATAATTACAAGTAGAGATCTAGAGAGAAGGAAGAGAGAATTAGAGAGAGATCTGAGAGATGTATTCAGAGAGATAAACTGAGAGATATATTGAGAGATCTATTCTGAGAGATGTTATACAAATGAGAGAGCTACTCCTTATATAGACAGGTAAGGAGCAAAAGACAAAAATGCTTTCGGTGCCTGGGACCCACTTTACTTTCGGCGCCAGGCCCACCAAAGATGCTGAGACAGATACGTCTGGATACTGTAAATACGTAACCTTGTAAGAAGATGTATACCAGTTATGCTTACATTGGCAAGTATGCATATTAGGGAATTCCTGGTTATGAGCCAAGTACCCCTAACCACATTACCAAACCAAGCGGCTACTAGCTCGGTTCATATTCTTTTAGAACATTGGAACCCTTTTTTTTTTTTTTTTTTTTTTTTTATTCTGGTATAATATTCATTAGGTTATTGAATTACAATAATCCAAATATATCTTCATTTTCATCAGCCAGGGATGGTGGCTTGTCAGAAGAAGATGAAGAAGATGCTTTGGATCCAGCAGCTGAATCTCTGGATACCATTAATTCTTTCATTATCTTGAAAAATTCTTCCTCGGACTTAGCGGCTGCAAGCTGAGGAATTGCAAATGATTTTTGAGCCAAAAATTCTGAATGAGCTTGGACCTGTTCAATAGGCAGATCAATTTTGCCCTTAGATTTAAGCCAAGTCCTGACAGCAGCTTCATTGCATTTATTAAATGCTTGGAATTTATTCCACCACTTAATCTTAAAAATTCTTATAAGATCAATGGTTGCATTTTGATTTGTTTGGTATGAAAAATGCCAGGTTAAAGTCCAAGGTACAAAAAAGATTGTACTGAAGACTAGGAGAGGAGAATGCCTTTTCTGTAAAGGTGAAGGGTCATATTTTTCTTTAAAAAGAATAAATGCTTGGTTAACTTGATCAGGTAGGATTTCGGTAGAAGACCCAAAAAATCCCCACCAATGGTTAAACCAGTTTGGAATTTTGGAAATTGTTTTTCTGGTATCAAACATGATTAACCAGGTATGCAATCCTTTTGTGTTTTGGACCATTAATGCATTGTACCAGGCTTGTTGGTAATCCCAGTAAGAAAAGGTTTTGCTGGTTGTTATTCTGTTGGCAAAAGATGCTGGAAAAGATTTTAATTTTGAAGGGCTGGTATCCCAATCCTGAGGGTGGATGACCTTCAAGATTTTGAATTGGGAGTATGCTGGTTCACCTGAATCACCATGAGATGTATGCTTTATTTCCACCGATTCTGTTACTTTTAGGATGGATAGATAAAAGTCTATGGGCTTTGAATAATCCCAAGGCTTGAAATTCCATCCATGAGGAAAAAGTTTTGATACAGCCACAGAGGGGTTTTTATCATAAAAGCCGTCCTCAATGGAAGTAATATACTGGAAATTCTTTTTGGTAAAATATTCAGATTTAGGCTGGGTAGCCGTATTCTGAGAAACAATATTTGCAGAAATACTTTTGGAAGAAGAAGGAAAAGTTATAAAATTTTCAGCAAAAATTTCTTTTGATTCTTTTAAAGATACTGGCCCGAAAGGACTAGAAACCGTTAAATCTTTTGAGGGCTGAGAAATGCTTTTGTCCTTTGAAATTTTTTGCAAATGCGATTGGGAAGTAGATTTTGAAGGAGAAGAGGGCGATGGTTCTGCAAGAAACCTTTTTGCTTCTTCAATAGAATCCCAATAAGCTTTAAATGCTTTTTCAAGAGAGTTTTTGGCGACTGCCAAAGAATTCTGACTATGCTGATTCTGTTTGGCAGAACTAGAGCTGCCTTTGCTTTCAATGCTTTCTCCTTGGGCATCCTGAAACATGGCTGTCCAAGATTTTACCTTTTCTAATGCAGAAAGCTTGGCCTGATTCTTTGAGGAATCTTCACCTTTTTTCTTTTTAGGAGGCATGATCCTGCAAAAATTCTCGGGTTAAGAAATCAGGAATAGAATTCTGATCTCCTCTAATAAATTGGATATCAAAATCAAATATACTTAATAATGCTTGCCATCTTGCAAAAATTTGTTTAGAGGCAATATTTTGAACATCCTTTTGTAAAACTTCTTTTGCAGATTTACAATCAATTCTTAATAAAAATTTTTGATTAAGTAAATCGCTTTGAAATTTGGAAATACATTTAACAATGGAAAGGATTTCCTTTTTTATTGTGGAATAATTCTTTTCAGTGGCGTTCCAGTGCCCGGAAGTAAACTGGACAATATACTCATGCTTATCTTGTACCTGCTTTAAAATACCTCCATAACCAAAATCAGAAGCATCAGTTTCAACGATTTTAGGCAATAAAGGATTAGCAATATACAAGCAAGGAATTTTATGCACATATTGTTTTATTTCTTGGACTATCCGAGTGTGTTCTTCAGTCCATGTTGGTGGATTTTTCTTTAGTCTATCATGCAAAGGTTTTGCTATCCTATTGATATTAGGGCAGAAATCTAAAACATAGTTTAGGCTTCCTAAAAACCTTTGAAGTTGTTGTTTTTCCAGAATCTGATCTGGAAATTTAGTTGCAAATTCTAAAGATCGCTCAATAGGAGTGATCGTTCCTTGGGTAATGTAATGGCCAAGAAACCGAATTCTGGTTTGAAATAATGACATTTTGCTTTTAGAAACAACTAAGCCATTTTTCTTAGCTGTATGAAAGAATGACTTTAAATGCTTAAAATGCTGTTCAATGGATTCTGAAAAGATAAGTACATCATCAATATAAACAATGCAAAATGCTGAATATGGATTGAAAATATCATTCATAATGCGTTGAAATTCTGATGGAGCATTCTTTAAGCCAAAAGGCATAACATTCCATTCGTATTGACCAAATGGGACAGTAAATGCAGTCTTATACCGATGTTTTGGATCAATCTGGATTTGCCAAAAACCAGATTTAAGGTCAAATTTAGAAAATACATATGCAGAATGCAATCTTTGTAACAGGTCTTTTTTATTAGGTATTGGGTACCTAATCCACCTGAGAACCTGATTCAAAGGCTTATAATTTATTACTAATCGTGGAACTCCACGTTCAATCTCAGATGCCTTAATCACATAAAATGCTGCACAACTCCAAGGAGACCTAGATTGGGCAATTAAACCTTTATCTAAGAGATCTTGGATTTCTTTTCTATAATGATGCTCAAGCTCAGAATTCATTTGGATTGGCCTAGCTTTAGTCGGAATATCCCTTTCATCAAAAGTAGGTTCATAAGGTAAATCTACCATATGCTGTTTTCTATTCCAAAAGGCATTAGGAATATCTGCGCAAATTTCATTTTCAATTTGCTTTTGAAAAGCTAAAATTCTTTTTTGAGTAAATTCATTCTTCAAATGGGCAGAAATTCTTTGAAAATTAATGTTATGCTTTAAATGCATGATTTCAAATTCTTTAGTTTTAATCAGGTTGTTAATCTGATTATCAAAAATTGAATTTGCTTTCAATAAATTGAGATTTCTGGTTCTGGGTTTTTCAATAAAAGGGAAAATAATATTTTCATCCTTAACTTTGAAAATAATACCAGAGTTTGATACAGAAAAAGGAGTAATAAGAGTAATAAAAGGTGTTCCTAAGATAACACTATGATTTATGTTATCAACAAGAACAAATGCAGTTTTAATACGGGTTTTTTTCACTTAACACATATGCTTCAGTCTTACTGCTAATATTCATTTTTGAGTTATTAGCGGCAGACAGCTTTTCTTTGGTTTTTTCCCAAAATCTTTTAGGAACCAAATCAGGTTTTATGCAATTTAAATCAGCACCGGTATCAAATAATGCAATAGTATTGAGTTGAAAATCATCAGAAAATTTCAAAACAATGCTAATCAAATACTTTCTTAAAGTAATTTCTTTTAAAACATACAGAAAATCTTCAGGTGCACATTCTAAGTTATCTAACTTAGATTCCTCTAAGTTAGTGTCATTTTCATTCTCGCTTTCTGAATTATCTAACTGATTATTCAGTAAGGCTTGGATAATGGCTGAATCCTTTTCTTGCTTTTCTTTGACCTGTTTGAGTTCAAGTTTAACATTCTTGATCTCAGTTTGCAGATCAGAAAGGGATAAGGGAGTATTCTTTCCCTTAGCCTTTTGCTTTTCTAAAATACTGGTCAAGTTATATGTGTTAGTGCTAAATTTAGGAAGACTAACAGGCTTGACCTCAGGTTTGCTTTCTAGGGTTTTCATTAATCGATCAAGGTAATCCTTTTGAAGTTGAGGATCAGAGATATGCTTAATGACATCTAACAAAAGTTCTTGGTCTTTTGTCAAAACATTTATGCTTTTACTATCGTCATCAGAAGATGATGATGATGTTGATGAATCAGTTGCTAATTCATCAACCTGAAATGCAATTTCTTCATCAGTTCCTGAATCAGGATCTGATTCTGAAGAGTAGATGAGAATAGCCTCAAGTTTACTTAAGACTTCTTCTTCTAATCCTAATGCATGCAGTTTTTTGCTAAAGCGGCAATACTTTGCAGTATGCCCTTTCCTATTACATTTATAACAGGTAACATGCTTTAAATTTCCAAAGGGTTTTACCCCTTCTGGTTTTTCATTTCTTTTAAAACCAGACTTATGCTTATGAAAATTCCTTTTGTATGCAGGAAAATCTTTTGAACGGTTTTTCTTTTGAAATTCCTTTTTATAAAAATGTTTTTTATGGGATCTTTTAGACTCCTTATGGCAAGAACCATTACAATCAGGCTTGTCCATGGAAACATCAAATTGTTTACAGAACGAACCTAATTCTTGCCTAGTTCTTTTCATTTCCCATTTCAAATGCCTTTGAAGTTTCAAATCCTGGCAAATCTTTAGCCTTCTTTTTGAATAAGACTAATAAGTTCACCATATGTTAATGTTGAGTAAGGGATTGGAACCCCTAAAGTTTCCTTAATTCTGTTTCTTACCTTTTCACCTAACAAGGTAGGTAAACCTGCAAGAAACTTTTCTTTCCAGAAAGGCTGGTTGGAATCTTCTCTCAACATAACACGAGATAAAAATGTATTTTTATAATACTGGAAATCACTGAGTTTTTTACATCTTAAATTTGATAAAAGCTCAGCGTTTTTATCCTTTAAATGCGAAGAATCTCCCAAAAAATGCAAAGAAATGGTTAAAATTAATGTAGAAACAGAATCTTGAATAGGTTGACCTTCATTATCTAAAATGGGTTCTGCGTCTTCGTCAATCTTAACAGCATTTAATATGCTAAGACGTTCAGTTTCGGTAAGATGGTAGTCCCACCATCCTTTTAACTGTCCTGCAAAGCCTGCAGTAAGAAGTTCTGCAATGGCTCTATCCTGGACATTGGTCTGTATTCTATATGCATTGGCTGCCATGGTCATTTGTTGCAAGAAATTCAGAATTTGATATTCAGACAATCCATCTAGATTCCACTCATAGACAGAAGATGCATTAAACCTAGACTGGCTACTAGATGCTTGATTGCTTATGTCCAAATGGTTTGCAACAGGAATAATAGGCCATGTAATCTTGTTGACCAGAGGAGTAGGTTCAATTTCTTTTTCACTTATGCTTTGAGATTCTGTCGGAGGATCTTCATGCAATACATTTATTTCTGGTCGTAGGCGAGACTGAGGTGTCTCTGGAGCAATTAAGTTAGAGGTTGAGGCCTCTATCTTGCTTAATTGGTCTTGAATAGCCTTGGCGAATTCCATTTTATTATTCTGAAATTCTTTTTGGCTATCCCTAGAAATTTGAGACGGCTTAAAAATAGGATTCTTAAGCCTTTCCTGCTTCTGTTCTATTTTTTCAACAGAAGGCTTAAGGGTTTTCTCAATTCTAGTTAATTGTTTGCCTAAGGTATGCAGATGCGTATTTGAGAAATTATTCTGCTCAATAACAGATGCAAAGTTCTTATGCACATCTTCAGTCACATACTTGTATGCAGATGCATTAACAGATGAATTTCCTGAGACTGGAATTTTTATTCCTCTCAGAGGGGGATGATCAGACTCAATCTTTGAGCCATCAGATAAATTCCAAGTACTAACCTTTTCTTGGCTAGAGACTGGATTGATGCACTTGAATGGATATGCAATGTTATTCTGAAACGCATAAAGTTCAAACCAATCGAAAAACATGATATGGACTTTATGTTGCAAAACAAAATCATAATACTTTTCTTGAATTTCCTTTCTTTGGTTCAGGAAATTCTTAAAAAACTAAAGTTTTTTCTTTTCATTATAAGGAGCGTAAAAATCTTTATGCAAAAGGGTTTTGTTTAAAACAAATTCTTTTTCTAATACATTGATAATATTCTCAGTAACTGAAGAAAAAGTAGGCCAGGTTGGTTCAGATTTTTGAACACTTACTTCTCCTAATTCTTCTTTAGTGTAAACTGCTCTGGGAACATTATCAGCGTAGAGAACACCAGTTAAATGCGTATTAGGGATGTCAGAGGTAGAGTGCCTGTGAGGCATGCTTACAGGGATTCTTCTTCTGTGAAACAAATGGCAAGAATCCTTGTCTTCATCCTCAACATTCTTATGTTCAATCTTACCTAATTGTGATATTCTACCCAAATCCATGGTATCACTATTGGAAGAGTCATCAGAAAATCTTGTACTTACCGATTTTCTGTCAAAGGTTAGAGTGACTTTTCCACTAGGATACTGGTTAATTTCTCTGACATTCGTATTAGGCATTATTCTAATTGGTGGTTCGACAGCACATGCTTTTTCCAATACCCATTCTTCAGGAAGAGTTACATCTTCCCATTTAATGAATTTTGGAACAATAGCATTTGCCTTGGACATATCTGTTTGCAAAACCAAAGTTTATCCTTTATGACATGAAAACTTGTGTTTTGAGTCAAATGCAGATGTCATGGCTTTGTAATGAACTCTGAAGATCAATGCAATAGGAATAGATCCCTTTTTCATGCGATAATTATGTGTTTGAATTTGTAAAACAAGAGAATCCAAAATGTTTTTATCATTTAAAGAAATGGTTAAATTAGGGTAACATGAGAATGATATGGGACCTGCACACAGACTAGACTCAACCGTGCCTAGGATGCCTTCCTCATACACTTCCATTCTATTATCCCTAACAACACATAATATGCTTGTGTTTAGGCCTTCCTTGGTCAAGGGCTTAATTCCTATTTGAACAAGGCCAATGTGAATATACTTAAAATTCTTTTGTCTATGCTTGTCTAAAGAATGCTGTGACAAAAGGTTAATGCTTTCATATGAGTTTGTGAGAGGAACATCCCTCTCTTCAGTCTTTATGTTCAAATTTGTTTTGAACAACTTATCTCTAATGCTAAGTTCATATATTTCATGCTTCTTAACATGAGGTATATGCCAATCACTAATGCATTTGGTAAAATCTTCAACAGTAATTTCATTACTACTGTTGATCCTTATATTCTCTAATGATGTAGATGCAGAAGATGCAGAGTATGTTCTAGGTAAAAGAGTGTGATCCATCATTAAAATACAAATCAAAGCAAACACATACTAATATTGACTACGGAACCCAGTCACTGCCTCTTCTTCCCTGTCCGTCGGTACTTTTGGGCAAACAAGGGTCTAAATGACTCACCAATATAAGTATATGCAAGAATGATATGCACAGTAAATCTGGAAAATGGATGAATGTAAATAGTGATGATGATGAATGAACAGTACTCTCACCCCTTCTAGCTCTGATACCACTCAGGGAATACAACGATCGTACGGGTGATAATGAAACTAATGCAGAGGAGATTTAAACCAAACTCAAAAATGATTATGCATACACAACAAGTTAAAATGCAGAAAGATATATAAAATGCTCAAGAACAAATTTATGCTAGGCGGTAGAAACCTGCCATATAAATTCTTAAAATTAAATGCAGTAATCAAACACCTTAATCATATGTGACTAAATTCAGGCGGTATATATATATATATATATATATATATATATATTGCTCACCCTCTCCAGACAGATTCTTCTTGTGCTCAGCTCCATATATCTTGGGTTTCAGCATTAGTAAATGTAATGCACCATTTTTCTTATTTATTTAGAATGTGAATAATAATTTTATGGAAAACATCAGGGTGCGTAACATTACCTCATCTCTTGTATGATCAGTTAAAAAATGAAGCCTACCATGCCACTCTGATGGCACCTAAGAAGCATTGCACCAACTCTTTTATGCATATATGTGGTATTCACTAATCAATAGAGATTCATAAGCTGCCTCATATTTCAACAAGTGCTATAATTCCTTCCTAAATAGATTCATTAAAAAGACGGTTGTGCTTGTTGCTATGACAGATATAAAAGAATGCGGTGGCAATAGAGGTGGTAGCAAAATTCATAACATATTCATTAAGAGCATAAAATATAAGCCAAGCAAGACCATTGTCAAAAAAGATTTTAGATAAAAATAAAAAATTAGCAAAATACAAGTATCATGAACCAATTCACTTTGACATTAGGGCAATTGGGTTGATTGTTCTTTTATTTGTCAAACAAAGACTTGATAAAAGAAATATGTACTATACTTTGCATCAATTTTTCTCTTCAATCAAATCCTTTATGTAAAAGATCCTACAAAAACGTTCCAAAGTTAACAAACCATGAAATTAATAATAGTGCAGCTTAGAAGCAAAAAAGTTATCTTACTAGTACTATTATAGAAAAAAGAGCAACTTAAAAGCTTTCATATAGAAACTCTTAAATTGCACACAAACAAATGTAGTTCTATTAGATAAGTGATTATGTTAAATAAAATTGTGGTTACATGATAAGACTAAGCAAATCTTATATACTAATCAAATAGTAAACAACATAGAAAAAAGTAACATCCCCCAACTAAGTTAGACGACAATTAAATTACTTTATCTAAGTAAACTATACATTAAGGAGCAAAATACAATAGAGAAGCCAAGCAACATCTGGTTTCTAAAAATCTCCACTCATCTACATTAAAATGCTAAAAATTACAACACAAAGAAAATCAAAGTTTGAAAAAGTTCAAAATCTTGTCTGCCACTTCAAACCACCAAAAAATCTAAGCGATTTGGATATCTCTAATATCTATTTGTAAGGACCAAAATGGTGGCTAGCTCAATACACTAACAACATATCAACATATGAAAAATTTGAATTTATACAAGTGTTCTTTGTAGACTGTAGCAGATAAAATTGTAAAATTTAACTAATTGAGAAATATAGATTGAGCACATCAATGTATTCAATTAAGCTCTTACCCTAAGCAGAACTATAATAGAGACTAAAAAAGGGGCAAACATAATGCCAAAGCAAAATGTATAAGAAAGTTTGTATTTAGTATAAAAGCAGAACAATTGATGAAAACAAACCAAGAAACTTACATTGGATGTAGAGATTGATAAAACAGTCTCTTATACCATATTGGACACATTTATTCATCAAAGCAGACTTGTATGAATTGTTAGAAGATGATTAGCGGAGCCAAGAAAAAAAAAATCCACAATTGGCAATTAATACTTGAATGAGCAGTAGATTACTAAATTCCCCAACTTTTACTTTATCATGCTTTGCGTTATCTAATTGATATATATGCTCATGGCCAAATATCAAAAATGAATTTGTGTAACTTTTGTGCTTGAAAAACCTAGAGATCCTTTGAAGCAACAGCTTACATTTACAGGTGGATTTTGCCTGATTTCATTTTTTAAAGGGTTATTTGAATTCTTTTCCTCTTAACTGGACACTAGCTATATCATTGCATACAAAATGTAGCCTAAAAGTATTGTTGCATGATAAACACACTAGCAAGTGCACTAGTCGAACAAGTAGTAAAGTGATTGAAAAATTAAGTTATCATTTCCACGAGGATTGATGGAGCAAATAAATAAACTTAAGTTAATCTTGAGAATTTTATATAAGTAACTTCTTGTTGGAAATGCCCTAGTCCCGAGGCATTGGTCCTTGTATTTGTACTATACATTTATTAGATTTATGTGTTGTACTCATTTGTGTCATTAATAAAGGCATCAATTCATTTATTATATTTATCTTGTGCAGTATAGTAAATGGAGTATCCAATGGACATATCTATATCCATGACGACTAGTGTCATGCACTTAGCAGTAAGACCATGGATAGGGTTAACGATATGACCATAAATAGATCCGTAGTCTGTTCCAGTCATGGGAATGAATGGAACAACAGACTATCATTAACCTGGTTGTATGGCGGTGTCTTACCGGTCATTGGACATGGAATGTCAACCAAGTTAATGGGTACATACCTGGGAGCATGGTACTGGATAGATCCACTAAACGAGCAATCCACATGGTATGGTATCACAATGGATTCTCGTGTAGTACTTGTATGGATCCTTTGACCTGACCATATGATGGTGTTACATGTGAAGTCGCATACTTAGGGGTACGCCTAAAGGGCCTGTAATAGGGTGCCAAGTATGGGTGCTTTCGGGTATGTCACTGAACATGGTAACACTATGGATATGCAGAAGGGATTTGTCACTCAGTAACCAACTGAGAAGATATCACCGGCCTCTTGATGAATGTGACTGATAAGAGTGTGGCCACACCCAAACAAGTTGGAACTTGTTTGTGAGCATCAGTACATTCGGGATCAAGTTAATGTCCGGACACAAAAGAGGGTGATCAATCCATGCCTCTGTGTTGGACACCGATATCAATGACATGGGATGTACAAGTTTAAACTACAGGGTTATGATATCAGTTAGACTGCCATCTCCATCTTAATTGGGGGCTGTAGTGGCTTGCTAGAGCCCAACTGCAGTCTGCGGGCCAAAGGCCCGCTGCCAACAGAAAGATGGGCCCACGGGATCGTACACATTGAGCGACTGGACACCGATTTAAAGAATCACTTGTACACTTGGAGTGTACAGTCTAGAGAGAGAGTACTATATATATTAATTATATTATAAGGATCGGTTGGATCGATCATTATAATAAAATTAATATTTGGCTTCACATAATTAATTGGATTAATTATGAGATTATTTCCTAGGTGGAAATATTCATATGTATAGGTTTACATATGAATTTGTGTTGTGAAGACTTAATTTTAACTTGATGGATTAAATTAATTAGTCAAACTAATTTTAATTTAAATGTAAATAATATATTACTTGGAGTAATATATTAAATACATGGGTTAATTAAAATTGGGTTTGATATTAATTTAGACCAGACTAATTAAAATAAGCTTGGGCCTGAATTAAAAGGAGGAAGCCCACACAGACACAGAAGCCAGACTGGGCCCAAATTCCAGCAAGGAAAGTTGGAAGCCCTAGGGTTAAAAAACCCTAAGGAGAATTCGGCCAACTCACTAGAGCTTGGTGCCCCCTTTTGGCCGAATTCTTCTTCCCTCCCTTACTCTCTAATCTTTGTGATTTTTGACGCTAGCACGTGCGGTGCTCGTTAGACGCTCGTGTATGGGAACGAGGAGGAATTCTATTTTGAATTCTGCAGTCATCATCCATCTCTAGAAAGAGATTTTTCTGGTAAGAAATTTAATCCCTTTCTATTTAATTTTAAGTTTTTCAATTTCCACTTCAATTGCTCCTGGGACTAGATTTGAGGAAATCACCGCGTTCTTCCGCTTTTATCGGGTGATTTCCGGTGACAAATCCCAACACTTCTTTCAATTTATGATTTGATAACCTAAGATGACTAAATAAGAGTAAGATTAATTAAATTAATTAAAAGCATATAAATATAAAATTTAAAGAAATGAAACAGGGTTAACATAAGGTCAATGTGAAATACGCATAGGGTAAAAATAGATTTAAAAGAACACATGAGGCAAGGCATAACTTTGAATAATGGTTTTGGGTAACTCTTAAAAATCAAGGATATTTTCAAATCATGGGTTTGGATAAATCTCAAACATAAAAGAATAGCTGCAAGTATATCTTTATATCATGAAACACTTTAATATCATCCGAAAATCATATCTCTATGCAAGTTTGGAATAAAATTAAGCATGAAGTTCTTTGAGACATTCTATTAAACATTTAATATGTATAATAAAATACCCAACATTTCTAGCAATAATATCTCTATTCAAAGCAAAAAATGAGTAAGATGTAGATCTACCCAAATGAACTTTTCTCAAAGACTCATTCAAGCATAAGGTAGAGTTTAATCAAGACTCAAATGCAAATATAACAACATCTTAACAACCCATTTTAATGAAAATGCATCCATAGATAGAAAGAGTTACAACTAAGTTCTAGCTAACCTACCCCATGTATATAACTACTGCTCCTTCAACATTGGAGGCTACATAGTGTGTCTAGAATTTGACACAACTTCCATGAAGAAAAGCAAAAATGGAGAAAAGAAAAACAGGTTTAAGGCTTAGATTTTTTCGAAAGATGGATATTATTCATTCCACCCTTTTCTACCTAGAAATGACATTATATATACTAGTGTCCAAAAGAAGGAAATTTGATGCCCTAACACATTATGTGCACATGCTTTAAGAGACAAAATATAGGATATTCTCAAGTTTATCCTGAAAACTATCTACAATAAAAGTTAGTTTCTATTACAAAATGGTTATTTAGTTTAATAAATGCCTAAGTCAACTCTCATTTGAGTCTAAGTTAATCCCTATGCTCCATGTAAGCTCCAAATCAAGTCAAAAAGTGTTCTTTCTCCATTTTTTCAATCTACACAGCCTTATCTATAGAAATACATATCATATGAGGAAATATATTTTCAAACTATCCAATTATGAATCAAATTCTAGCATTTTGATATAAAATATTATTAGGTATATTTTAAGCACATCAAAATACCTTCAACTTAAGATTTTGCTTGTCCTTAAGCATTGAGAAATAAATCGTGAAAATTTATTCTAAGGAGTTTCAATCCTCAAAGGTGTTACAAATTTCAAATGGGCACTTCTAACCAAATTACCTTGAACTCAAAGGTACTAGAAAGGTATTTTTTAACAATTTACTCTAGATGCACTTGCATTAATCATGCACAAGATAGAATGAGAAGACTATTTTGATAATTGACACAGAAAATAATAGTTGAAAATCAAAACCTTATTGATCATCTCAAAAGGTTAAAGAGAGAGAAATCTATAAATCAACAACATAAACATTTAATCAATTTAGAGAGCAAGAAATTCTTATTTGATTTTTTTTTCTAATACTTCTTCTTTTCTTTGAAAAAGTCAATTGCCTTTTGACGTGATTGTCTCGCATTTGAGATACGTACCTCTGGTTACTCAACACTTCACAAAGTCAAAGTGCTTTGCATTCTCATATCTCAGGTTGCAAGGTTTTTTTTTTTTTTTTTTTTTTGCGGTTTGTACTTATTTGAAAGCAAGCAAGAGACATTAGAATAGAAACAAGAAGCAACTTTTTAGCTTAAGTATAAGTATACGACACATGATTTGGAAATAACTCTCTCAAATTCAAACCAATTTAAGAATCACTTAGGAATTAGCTACAACTAACTCTAAAACATGTACAATTTCAAACTTTCAACTGTTCTAAAAAGGCATGATTAATGAATTGCTAAGAGGAGCAAAAAGAAAATAAAATACAATCAAACTAGTATCTTATTATTCTAAGCAAGAAGGTTAAAAAGCTCATAATTCATAATTCACAACCTTAAGAAGAGAAGATCCTTAAAAATAAACTTTTCCAAGGAATTTTAACTTAAAAATAAAAAGTCTTGAGTTCAAAGAAAAATAAAGTTGGAAGAATTTTGAAAATTAGCCTTAAAATATAATTCCCTATACCTCCAACTTAAAATCAACAATGTCTTCATTGTTAAAAAAAATGCAACACAATTCCCAAGAAAAGTCGAGCAGCACAATATACTTACATCTACACAACATACTTGAAAATTAAAATTAAAGAAGGGTAAAGGGCATACCAGAGAAAAAAAAAAAGGAGAATTTTGTGGAATCAGCATCTGCTTCATCCAATTCCTCATCCGATGTCTCAGAATTAGAATGTTCACTAGCTTCACTAATTGGTGCCTGTGCATCTTTTTGACTCAGTTGTGCCTTAAGTTCTTGTACTATTTTTTTTCCCAATAATGCAATTTTCTCCATGAGATCAACTTTAGTTGGCCACTTAACTCTCTGACATGTGGTGCTATGTTGTGTCCTTATAGGTAATGTCTTAGGCTCAGTCCATAAAACAAATTCATCCTTCTTATTATCCACAGGCTTACACAAGATATGCTTTTTTGGATCATAAACCCCTAAGTTCTTTTCGAGTTTACTGATATAGCTTCCAAATCTAAATGCCCCATTTTTCTTGCTTTCCAATGTCAACAAATGCCTAGCAAACCAAAATCCAAAATTGATCCTATAACCCTTTGTCATACACCACAATAGCAGTAAATCAGCCTTAGGTACTATGTTGTGAGCCTTATGCCTAGAGAAAAGAGAGTATACAAGATAGCGCTGTAAAAATTGAAATTCTAGACATTTAAGTGCAGAGGACTTAGAGGAGCTAGGTTTATAAAAATCATTATTAGCAATAGTGAGCCAAAAATCCTTAGCATGAAATTCAGGTGGCAAACTAACCACAACATTCTTATATGCATCAAACTGCAATTCTTCCTTTGACATAAAAACCAAAGCCAAATTCAATTCATCCAAGTTCAATACTTTCTCACAACCCATAATCCTAAACCTATACTTCCTTATCTCCCTCATAGTTGAAATTAATTTAAAGGTAGAAATAAATCCTAGGGTTATCCATTCCAACACTGTTGAGAAGCCTTAATACCTTAGTATCTAGCCCAAATTTTGCCAAACTAGAGACACACACAATTCTAGTAGATTTCATCACCCAAGTGTTAAAGAGTGCATACATCTTAAGATCATCAGGTTATTAAAAAGTGAGCATCCTCCATCTTAAGGTAGCGGGTTTCTGCTTTGAGTTATTTACCTTCCTCTTCTCTACTGCTCTTTTTAATTTCTTTGCCATAGATGTAGTTTCCGACTGAGTTAATCTTTTTCTCCCAAGCAAGGAAATTAAAAAAGGGCTTGATGTATCCATTGCTGCTTAAACAAGGTGAAAGGAAGAAAAAAAATTAGAGGAGAAAAGTTTAGCAAAAGGAAGTTTTTGGGCTTTGAATTTTAATAGAAAGTAGAAAGTGAAGAGTCATGTAAATGTTGGGTGCAGAGAAAAAGTGAATTTGAATTTGGGTAGGTGAATAATTAAGGGTGAAGAATATATTGGTCTTTTATGAAAAGAAAGGAAGGACAAATTTGGTAGTATGATAAAGTGAAGGGACATGGAGGGAAAATGATTCGTTGGAAAGATGGGATAGTGGGACACAGAAGGAATTAGGGAAGATGAAATGGGCATAAATGAAAAGAGGGAAACAAAATTGAAAAGGAAAAAAAATTGGAAAGCATTCCTGTGCGTGGCTCATATTAACTTGACGGTCCCAAATAAGCTAGCTACAGTACTAAGGGGGTAAATAGTACTGTAGCGAATAAAAAAATTTTTTCGCAAATTATTTAGAAAATTCTTTTTGTTGAAAAACAATTTTCTTTCAATAAGCACAAGTTTCACAAAAAATGTGGAATTGATAAAATAGTAAAACTTGTGAATATAAATTTGTTTGACTAATAAAAATGTCTTCAAATAATAATGCTATTAATTTAAATTGCTAAAATTTAAATAATAATAAATGTAAAGAGTATAGGGATAGAGAAATGAAGACACTGAGATTTATACTGGTTACATATAACTGTGATCAAACTTAACTAGAGATGTCTAGCCAAAGATTCAAATCAACATTACAAGTACCATCAGTAGTTTTAAAACATCCAACTTTAGTTATATTATACACCATAGTCAAAGTTTTAAAACATCCAACTTTAGTTATATTATACACCATAGTCAAAGTTTTCTCAAAGATCGCATATATGCATAACAATTAAAGACAGAGATCTTATTGAAGTCAGTCTAAAGATCATATGTCATAGCTTATCACAACTAACACATATAGAGATGATAACCAAAGGAAATTTTCAAGGTCCAAAGGCTATATGTAATATCTTATAGACCAAAAATACAACAAAAATTTTAAACATTCACAGCCACTAACCAATGGCTTCTGTTATCACAGCTTAACCATTTGTTCCTTAAGAATTGCATCTTATGCATGAAAATAGGTATGGCATAAGATAGAATTGCATTAGTGACTATTCACATATATAAGTAACATTTTAAAAGATCACATCATATGTAACCATAGGATCACTTTACGTGTGTAAAAGAAACATAAATGTAACCAACAACCAAGGAATTCACATTTCACATCTATAGCAAGAGACTTTACACCAATAACTAATAACTATATCACATACATAGTGAAACTAGAAGTTTTCCTCCCCTTTTGGAATCATAAAAAAGCATACCAAACTTAGATAGACAATACTTATTGGGTTATGTCCTAGTCCCTATATGATGTACCTGTTTATTTTGTGTATGAGTACACGTTTACTTTATATTAATAAAAGACATAATCATATTTATTGTATTACTTGTGTAATTAATAAATATTGAGAATTCCACAAACCGATGTTCACTCATGTTTGTTAGTAGCGTGTGTTGAACGAGTAAGACCATGAGTTTGAAGAACACGGTTTTAAAGTTATCCCTAGTCTGTTATAATCATGGGAATGAATATACAAACACTAGTATGTTCTTTGTGAGATAGGTGGTGTCTTACCGACCATAGGAATTTGAATGTCTACCAAGGACATAGGTACATGTTAGTGAATAGTGTACTGGATCGATCTGCTTGTGAGAACACTACATGGTCAAGTGTCATTGTTGTTTCACACGTATTGCTTATACTAGATCCTTAGACCCGATATTACTACACTCCTAGATGTGACCTTGTATACTTTGATGTGCACCTAATGGGCTCGTAACTGGGTGCCAAGTATGGGTATGTTTAGTATATCGAGAAGCTTGTTAGGACTGGGAGTAATGTGGAGGAATTGCCTATCTCTTCATCGAAGAGGTAATATCACTGGCCTCTTGACGAGTGAGACTGAGTAGTGGACAGCCGTACCCAAATAGAATGATTATTGGATAATCATTTATTTGATCTTATGAGTCTACTTGGATGTCAAGTAAATGTCCTAACACTTAGAAGGATGACAGTGCTATGCCTTTGTGTAGGACACCGATATACAGATGTGCAAAGGATCATATAAGAATACTACAGGTGTATGTCGTTATGATTTTAACATCTCCATCCTAATTGGAGGTTGTATTGGCTTGCTAGAGCCTACTTACAACTTGTGGACCGAATGCCATTTCACGCCCATGGCCAACATATGGATGGGCCTACAGGATCGCACACTTAGGAGTTTAGGCAGGCTTTATGATAGACCAATTGTTATGTATTGGATACATATTAATTATTGGATTATTTATTTTATAGGATCAATTATTGAGTCAAAATAAAATAAAATAACCTATGATGAGAAATTGATTTTATGGTTTCACAAAGTTACTATGTGGTGACTTTGGTTAAATCATTATGTATATGTAAAGTATAATGGATATTTTACATTAAGGGGCTAGTTTGGGTATTTTGTCATTATGGTACATACATAAAGAAAAATGAGAAATCCTAATACCTAATTATCTAAGACTAGCCTCCATCTCATCTCCTTCCCTTGGGCAAAAAGGGTTTTGGCACAAAGGGAGAACCATTGGTCCAAGAGCTAACACTCAATCCTGATCCATGAGACTCCACGTGTGGGAACACTGAGGGGCGACATGTGAAACCCTTAGTCAAATCAATCTAGTGCGGGGATGGCTTAGGTGAGAAATTCCATTTCTCCTTCTTTGGTTTTTGTTGAATCCATAACCTAGCTTTGTGATTTTTTAACATGAACCTTAGCTTGGAGACATGTATTCCGTAATTTATTTTTGTTTTCAAGTCGAGATAGGTTCCAACAGTGGTATCAGAGCTTCCTTAGCTTTGGTTATGGATTTTGTTGAGTTAGGGTTTCATGTTTGATTTGAATGGGTTTTTGAATCTCTTGTTTTTTGGAACCCTAGCTTTGAATTGAATAGATTTCTGGATTTTAGGTTCGTTTTCCCCTATTTTCCATTCTATTTTCCGTGTTTTTTTGGTGGAGAAACAGACTATTCTTGCTGATGGATTATCTACAGAATCGCGCCTTAAAAACCAGACCCTCACGGCTGTAACGAACACCTACACTGGTGACGCAACAGCCGCATAGCTCTTGCATAGTAAGCCACATGGTTATGGTTTCTATTGCAATTTTGGTTTTCTCATTTTTTCACAGACTACAGCCACATGACTTTTGTATAGTGGGCCGTACGGCTGTAGTGTCTTGGTTGGCAAATTTTTTTCTGGTCAGCCGTGCTGAAGCCGCCAAGAGCCGTACAGCACTAAGCGACAGCCACACTACTGTACATCTTCTTTTTTGTATAGCCGGGAGGTTGTGAGTAGACGACCTGAAAAGCGAGACGCGGAGAAGCGAACCAGGGGTTTTCAAAAACATGGTTCTCAGTGATGTTTTGGGAAAAAGGTAGTGGGTTTTATCTTCTTTTAGGAAAAATCGTTTATTTGTTTTGAAATTCTTTTTGTAGAAAACGTTTTCCCATTTTTATTGCTTAAAGACCTCGAAACCTAAATTTCAAGATTAGTGACAGAGCCGCCACCTGAATCAGCTTATCCGAGAAATTCCGGTACAGCTCCTTACCGAGCGCAGACTACTGTACCTAATTCAGAGATTCAGGATTCGGGCAACTTACCTATTCAACCTCGAGCTTGTATTCAATTTATAATTTGTATTACCATATTCATTCAAATTATTATCTTTTCCCTAATTTCGTTTATTTTATTAGCCCGTGCTCAAGCAAATGACAAAATTAAATTGCGGAAAAATAAATTATACACACAAATTATACAAAAGAATAACAGAGGCCGCTTATACAACCAAATTGAATAAAAATAAAAACTCTCGTCCTCACATTTACAAGCACTTAGAATACACGAGGATCTAAAAATTACAAACGCCTAAATACACGAATTAATCTATTAATTACAGCAAAAATAATAAAAATAAAAATAAATGCTGCAAAACGGACGATTAGCACATTTTACGGCCCAACACAGATAGGACTCAAATCAGCACGGAATTGGTATTTTTAGGATCGGGGACATGCATTTAGGGGGTAATCGGGCCGACCCGACCGGTCAAACCAGTTAGACCTGGAAAACGGTTTTGAAACGCCCTGTAGATTTTTGTGCTGAAAAACAATTTTGGGAAATTATTTGGCTCGATTTCATGCAAATTTCCATATTTCAGCGGGTCTGTTATCCTGGAACTCGGGGTTCCGTTCGTGCGGGTTTCCTAATTTTTACAAACATCTAGAGTCCAAAAAGGAGTAAACACGCCAAAAACAGTCTGAATCCGAAAACAGCATCGCACAACGACGTCCGTACGGGTCGTTCGACGATTCTGTTTTATTCTGGAAATTATAGCTGCACTACTGTAATTACAGCCGTGCGGCTGTAATTCCCAGAACCTAAGAAAATTGGTTTTCTTATAATTTTGTGAAAATACCATTTTGCTCATTTTCAATATTTTTCGGGAATTTTATAGGGTTCGAGGGTCCGCTAATGCTAAACTACGGATCCGATTCGGATCGAACAACCCCAAAACTCAGGAAATAAAACCCGGAAAAAATAAAAAACCCTAATATCTGTATGTACAGAAATCCGAAAACCAAAATTTTACAACATACGGATGCATTTGGGCCGAAATCGATCATATCAGAATGCACAAAATGGAAAACGGATTGTTTTCAGCTGATTGGGCAGTTCGAGAATCTGCCCCCCTACAGGACAAAGCCGTGCGGCTCTGATCAATAGCCAATTTCCAGAAATTTTTGTAAAAGAAGGAGAAAATCATAAGAAATGCAATCAGAACGAGTTTGAGGCCTCTCAGAGTTTACCTTGGTGTTGTTTTGATGCTTTGAACATCAAGAAACGAATTGAGAACTTAGAATTTGCCTTGGATGCTCAACCGGCTAAAAACCGAAATGATCCGAAACAATCCGAAATCAATCCGAAATGATCCCGAATCAATGTGCAAAGGTTGTGGAACTTGTTATTGATGTTTTAAGATTGATTTTGGGTTTTAATCCTTGGTGTTTTAATCACTCAAGCTCTCGGCCACTATCTCTCTTTTTCTGTGTTTCTTTCTTTTCCTCCCTTTCTTGAATTTTTGAGTTTTCTGCCTTCCGATTGAAAAGCCTCCCCCCCATTTGATTTTTTTTTCTTTTGTACTCTCTTACCCATCATCATTTCAAACATTAAATGTGCCGCCTGACTTCCTGAAATTTCACCCACTTCTTCTTTCTGTCGAGCCAAGACCAACTTGGCTCACCCACTAGAGCTGCCCAGATCTAGCTTAAAAGCTAGAGCCGGGGCAAAATTCTCGAAAATTCGACGCTTACCCCAAACCCCATAAATCACTCGGGAGACCATTTCGAGGGTTTCAGATCGCGGATAGCTTGGTTTTCAGGATGTTTGAGATACTCTAGCGACATTCTAGTCGTTTTCAAGTCTGATTCGAGTCCGTCTGCTTCACAGATAATACAGGAATTTTCATCATAGAGGTCGGAAAAAACCTGTGCTCACAGCGGCTATTGATCTGGGGCCAGATTTCTGGCATTTCTTTTCTTGGGCCTATTTTCTAGTTTTATGGGTTTTGCATGGCCCGGGATGGTGAATTTTAAAGTGGTTTTAAAATTCGCATGTTTAATTATGGCATTGGATGCGTATGGTTTCTGGATTGAGATTTTATCATATTGGATATAGTTGAAATCGAAATTGGGAAAGGAAATCGATTCGAAAGGTTCTGGCATGAATCTCTGAATGTTTGACTCGGGTTTCTTAGTCACCTCATTTTAGAGGGAGACAATAGGATTGGCCAATGGGCCTCAGGCCCAAACCTGTCATAAGGCTTAGACTAAGAATCCCAAAATTGGCAATTTCCATAACAGCTATGGAAAATAAAATTGGTTAACATAATCATGCATACTTTATTCCAATAAATGTGATTTGATTAGATGTTGTGATGTATGTTGTGATTTGATTAGACGTGGATTGTAAATTCAATTTTTAGTTATTGTGGCCTGTGAGCCATTGTAATTTTTCTTTTATTTAGAATAGTTAGAAAAGTTGTATTAGGCCAAATTCCTTTGTAATTTGCAAGTCCAAGCCCAGAAGGTGATAGAGCCTGGAGATGGTGTCCGTGCCTGGCCTTGTTGGAGGTTGCAGCTAGTATAGGATGCTAGTTGTTCTAATAGGTTGTATCATAGGCCCATGATATATCATATTTTCTTATATCGTTTATGCATGTTATATGTGTTCTCTAGATCACCCACATTTGCATGTAAGCCCATTTAAATTGAATTGATTCCATAAAATATTAAGTCACTTAAAAGTGCCTTCCACAATCGCACCTCATGAAAGTGTTGATTGTCTGAATGTGGGTCATGCCAACGCTGGGTGCATTTGGGTTATCGTCATGAGACTAGGGTAAAAGGCAAGAGTTATGCTTTAACACTCGATTGGTGGTTTGACTTAAAATGGGAAAGGAATGTCTAGACCCTAGGCATAAGTGGAAAAGTGCCAATAATCCCACAAAACCAAGAGTCACATAGGATGTGGATTGGATGTTATCCTACCTAAATAACCAAGGATCAGGTGTACAAGCTCAGCTTGACTAAGTCATGGCGAAATATGGATCTTGGTCCACTTAAAGAGCATAACCATCATGAATAATTATAATTGGAATTTTATTCATTAAGTGGAAAAATCAAAAGTCCTTTTATTAATCAAAACCTTAATGTTTTCTGTGTAGATTAATGGCAAACCATAGCAACACTTTTTCACTATGATCTATCCTTGAGAAGGACAAGTTATCTGGATGTAACTTTTTAGACTGGTCAAGGAATCTTCGGATTGTCCTACGACAGGAAGTCAAGGAGTATGTCCTAGATAGGGCCTTACCTAGAACATTGCCAAGGAATGCATCTGATGATGCTGTGGCTCAGTTTGAGGACCACAAGAAGGACTCTCAAGATGTCACCTATTTGATGCTAGCCACCATGATTTCTGAGCTATAACAACAGTTCATGAACATGGAGGCTTGTGCTATTATGGAGAATCTCAAGGAGATACAATCCCATTAAGAAAGGTTCTTGACAGCTAAAGCTTTATACACCAGAAAGATGGCTCATTTGTTAGTGCGCAAGTGCAAAAGATGAAGGGGTATATTGATATGCACTCTAGGCTCAGGACTCCCATCCTACAGGACTTGGCTATTGACATTGTTTTGTCATCTCTATCAGAGTCTTATGACCAATTCATCCTTTATTACAATATGGAAAGGATGAGCAAGACTATTTTAGAGTTGCATGGGATTCTTAAGACTACCGAAAAGTCGGTCAAGAAGACTAACCTGATGCTTTCAGTGAACAAAGGGAATGTCCCTATTGGCAAGGGAAAGCAAAAGGCCAAGGTTGATCCTAAAGGCAAAAAGGGTTTTATGCCTAAAGGAAAGCAACCTAAGCTTGCTACAAAGCCCAAGGCCAAGGCCCATGCTTAGGAGCCCTGCTTCCATTTCCAGTAACTAGGGCATTGGAAGAGGCAATATCCTCTATACCTGGAAGAGCTTAGGAAGAGCAAGGGTGCTGCTTCCAACACAGGTATCTATGTTATTGAAGTGAACCTTTCTATTTCAACATCTTGGATACTGGCTGTCGGATGTGGTACTCACATTTGTTCAAATTTGTAGGGACTTAGAAGTAGAAGGGCATTGGCATCCAGAGAGGTGGACCTCAGAGTCGGAGACGGTGCAAAGGTTACGACTGTAAAAGTTGGAGAGTTCCACTTGGAGATGCCGACTAGATTGGTTTTAGTTTTGAGAAACTGTTATTATGTACCTGCAATGAGTAGGAATATTATATCTATTTCTACTGTAGAATGTGAAGGATTTCATTTTATTATTTCTAATAGTGTTATAAAGTCTTTCACAGAGACATTTTTTATTGTCATGCATAGTTAAATAATGGTCTCTATATCCTAAAACTAAATGCATCTAATCTTGTTTATAACTTAAATAATAAAAGGGTTAAACCAAATGAATTGAACTAATCATACTTTTGGCATTGTCGTTTAGGCCACATAAATGAGAAATACATAACTAGGCTTCACAAGGTTGGATACTAGGTTCATTTGATTTGGAATCATATGAAACATGTGAATCTTGTCTACGTGGAAAAACGACCAAAAGCCCATTCAATAAGAAAGGTGAAAAGGCTTTGGGCTTATTGGACCTAATACACTCAGACATATGTGGGCCCATGAATACTAGTGCTAGAGGTGGTTTTCAGTGCTTTATGATTTTCACAGATGACTTCAGCAGGTATGACTATGTCTACCTGATGAAGCATAGATCTGAAACTTTTGAAAAGTTTAGAGAGTTTAGGAATGAAGTACAAAGCCAGTTAGGCAGAAGTATTAAGGACATTCGATCATATCAAGGGGGCGAATACCTTAGCCTAGAGTTTGACTCATTCCTTAGAGAGTGTGGGATGGTCTCATAACTTACCCACCCGACACCCCAATGGAATGGAGTGTCTGAGAGGAGGAATCGGACCCTGTTGGACATGGTTAGGTCTATGATGAGTCAAACAGCTCTTCCAGTTTCATTCTGGGGCTATGCCTTGGACATAGCTGCGTTCCTGCTGAATTGTACTCCAACTAAAGCAGTTGAAAAGACACTATATGAGATATGCACTGGTAAGGTATCCAAAATGTCTTTCTTATAGATTTGGGGATGTGAGTGTCAAGTCAAGAAGTTGAGCATAGACAAGCTATCCTCCAAAACCTACAAGTGCTTGTTTATAGGGTACCCTAAGGAAACAAAAGGGTACTATTTCTACAACTGTGATGAGAACAGAGTGTTTGTGTCTCGAAGAGCTATTTTTCTTAAGAAGGAGTTTATCACCAAGAAAGACAGTGAGAGAAGAATTGAACTCAGTGAACTTCAATAACCACAAGCTCCTGAGCAGGATAGTTTAGAGATTGTGCAAGATTCTCAAAGGGTTAAGGAATCTGTGCCAATCACATATGACCCAAGAAAGTCTAGCAGGGTTTGTCACTAGCTAGAGAGATATGAATTTCTCATGACTGATGACAACACTCTTCTGATATATGATCAAGAAGAGCCGACAACCTACCAGGAGACCATGGCAAGCACTAACTCAAAAAAATGGCTTAGAGCCATACAAGATGAGATGCAATCAATGTATGATAACCAAGGTTGGAATTCGGTTGATCCACCTTTTGGTGTTAAGGTCATTGGTTGCAGTGGTGCTTCAAGTTGAAGGCCGACAACACCTTCAAGGGGCAATTGGTGGCAAAGGGTTTCATACAAGTCCATGGAATAGACTATGATGAAACCTTCTCTCCAGTTGCAATGCTCAAGCCCATTAGGATACTACTCACCATTGCTACATGGTATGACTATGAGATATGGTAGATGGATGTCAAGACCACTTTCCTTAATGGAAACCTCATTGAGGATGTTACATGGCTCAACCTGAGGGGTTTGTCGATTCTAAGTATTCTGATCGGGAGTGCAAGCTGTAAAGATCCATTTATAGTCTTAAACAAGCATCCCAAAGTTGGAATCTTCATTTTGATGAAGTAATAAAGAAGTTTGGCTTCACCAAGAATGAAGATGAGCCTTGTGTGTACAAGAAGGCTAGTGGTAGCTTAATTGTATTTCTAGTCTTATATGTGGACGACATTCTACTCATTAGAAATGATGTTCCAACACTCTTAAGTGTTAAGGAGTGGTTGGGAAAATGTTTTGCAATGAAGGACTTAGGTGAAGCAGAGACTATACTAGGTATAAAGATCTATAGGGATAGATCTCTTCGACTTCTAGTCTTGAGTCAGGAGAGGTACATAGACAAAGTCCTTGAAAGGTTTAACATGACAAATGTGAAGAAAGGTTTCTTACCATTTCATCATGGTCTTACTTTAAGTAAGAAAGACTATCCCTCCATAAGGAACAACGGGAATACATGAATGCGATTCCATATGCTTCCGCAATTAGATCCATTATGTATGCTATGTTATGTACCCGACCTGATGTTGCACATGCACTGAGTTTAACTAGTCGGTACCAGCAGGACCCAAGTGAGGCCCATTGGACTGCGGTCAAAGCCATCTTAACGTACCTTAAAAGGACTAAGGATAGCTTCTTGGTGTTCGGTGGTCATGAAGAGCTCACTGTAAGTGGTTACACTGATGCTAGCTTCCAGACAGATGCCGATGAATTTCGATCGTAGTTTGGTTGTGTGTTTATGATGAATAGGGGTGTTGTAAGCTAGAAAAGCTCAAAGCAAGACATTGTTGCTGATTCTACCATAGAAGCTGAGTATACTACTACATCGATGCTGCAAAAAAAGCTATTTGGATTAGGAAGTTTGTCATTGAGTTAGGAGTTGTTCCCTCCATCCTAGACCCAGTTGACCTCTGACAACAACAGGGCCATGGTAAAAGTAAAGGATCCATGTTCACATCAAAGATCCAATCACATACTCAGGAGATTCCATCTCATTCGAGAGATAGTCGACTGAGGGGATGTGATGATTTGTAGGGTTTCTTCAAAGGATAACATCGCTGATCCTTTGACCAAGGTGTTGGCACAGTCCAAGCAGGATGGTCATATTAGATCTATGGGGATTAGGCCCCTGCATAGCAGTGACTAGTGCAAGTGGGAGATTGTTGGGTTATGTCATAGTCGTTATATGATGTACTCTGTTTATTTTATGTATGAGAACATGTTTGCTTTATATTAATAAAAGGCATAATCATATTTATTGAATTACTTGTACAATTAATAAATATTGAGAATCCAAAAACCGATGTTCACTTATGTTTGTTAGTAGTGTGTATTGAAAGACTAAGACCATGAGTTTGAAGAACACGGTTTTAAAGTTATCCCTAGTCTGTTATAATCATAGGAATGAATATAACTAAACACCAGTATGTTCTTTATGGGATGGGTGGTGTCTTACCGACCATAGTAGGACTTGGAATGTCTATCAAGGACATAGGTACATGTTAGTGAATAGTGTACTGGATCGATCCACTTATGAGAACACTACATGGTCAAGTGTCATAAGTGTTTCACACATATTGCTTATAGTTGATCCTTAGACCTGATATTACTACACTCCTAGATGTGACATTGTATACTTTGGTATGTGTCTAACGGGCCTGTAACTGGGTGCCAAGTATGGGTGCATTGGGTATATCGGGAAGCTTGTTAGGAATTGCCTATTTCTTCACCAAAGAGAAATATCACCGGCCTCTTAACTAGTGAGACTAAGTAGTGTACGGCCGGACCCAAATAGAATGATTATTGGATAATCATTTATTTGATTTTATCAGTCTACTTGGATGTTAAGTAAATGTCCTAGCACTTAGAAGGATGATAGTGCCACGCCTTGTATAAGACGCCGATATTAGATGTGTAAAGGATCATATAAGAATACTACAGGTGTATGTCGTTATGATTTTAACATCTTCATCCCAATTAAGAGTTGTAATGGCTTACGAGAGCCCACTTACAACTTATGGGTCGAATGTCATTTTAGGCCTATAGCCAACATATGGATAGGCCTATAAGATCACACACTTAGGATTTTAGGTGGGCTTTATGATGGACCAATTGATATGTATTGGACATATATTAATTATTGAATTATCTATTTTATAGGATCAATTGTTGAGTCCAAATAAAATAAAATAACCATAAAATAACCTATAATGAGAAATTGGTTTTTTGGTTTTCCAAAGTCACCATGTGGTGACTTTGGTTAAATCATTACGTATATATAGCATAATGGATATATTACATTAAGGGGTAGTTTGGGTATTTTGTCTTTATGTTACATACATAAAGAAAAATGGGAAACCCTAATACCTAATTGTCTAAGACTAGCCTCCATCTCATTCCCTTCCTTTAGGTAAAAAGGGTTTTGGCACAAAGGGAGAACCATTGGTCTAAGAGCTAGCACTTGATCCTGGTCGACGAGACTCCAAGTGTGGGAATGTAGAGAGGCAACACATGAAGCCCTTATTCAAATTAATCTAGTGCGAGGATGGCTTAGGTGAGAAATCCCATTTCTCCCTCTTTGGTTTTTGTTGAATCCATAACCTAGATTTGTGATTTTGGGAATGAACCTTAGCTTGGAGACATGTATTTTGCAATTTATTTTTTTTTTCAAGTTGAGATAGGTTCCATCAATACTGACAATTAAAGCATAATAATAGAGCACTATATTATAGCAAAAAGACATAAGCATTGTATAGAGATTACTAAGACATAAACAAGCATTTATAGCCTATTTAGGCCACATGTAACCTAAATAGACTAAAATACTTGCAAACAAGATGTAAATATAGATAAAGTATTGTTATGAAAGTAGATATAAAATATTAAGAAGCTGTTGACTCATAAATGTAGAGAACAGATGTGAAGTGCCATTTCTTTCTTTTGATCATCTCTGCATATCAATAGTCTACTTCAGCAAACCTGATTAGTTTGGTGAGGATAAAGAGGATGCACCAGTCTTCAGAATCCTAGAGATAAGGCTTTTCATAGCTTTTATCTGTTTAGAGAGATGATTAAGAGTTCTAGTCATCCTTGCCAGCTCCATTTCCATACCAGTAGTCATGTTGTGCACTTTATCTTAGACATTCAACAGCTAGAGTTGGAGATCTCTTAGGGTAGTTGGTACTTCAGTGTAGGCCTTAGAGGCTATAAAAGCCTTGGAGGCACTTAGCACTTCTAAAATAAACTTTAAGCATGTTTCCATGGTGTAAGCTGTAACTCTATAATAATCTGGTAGAGGTGGAGGGTTTGAAATGTATGGTGTTGTGATGGGTGACATAGTCATTACAGAGCATTGGCTTGATCCAGGCAAAACTGATGAGGGTGAAGGAGGGCAAATGCTAAGAGGGAGAGATGGAAAGTGCTCTAGATCAATAAAAGTGTTTGTCATTGTGAAAGATGAAGGGATTTATAGTCTCTAGTTGAAAATCATTTGAGGTCAGATTTTGAATCAAATAGGAATAAAAGTTGTCTCTTCCTTAGGTCTTAAGTCCAAATCCACTTCATCATATAAAGCCAGGAGAGAGTCATGAAGTGCATTGTCCTCTTGTGATGTTGGTGAATGTGATTGAGACCTATAAGCAGTATCTTCTTCCTCTATCTGAGGCGATATTAAGATACATCCTGGAATTCATCTTCAGTGTTTTCATTAGAGACCACATTCTCTCTCTTTCTTTCCTTCTTCATTTACTAAAGATAGAATTACTGCACTTACATTCACTAGCTTAGAGACAACTTCCTAGTCATTATCACTTATAAACTCACTGTCTGAGGCTAGATCAGACTTGATAAATACAGGCTTTGTGGGCAGATGAGTTTTATGGGCATAAGCTTTTAACATTCTTGTAATGTTAGTCTCATTTATGATTGATCTTGGGCAAACAAAATAAGGTTTAAGTCCAACCGTAGACACTTTGAAGAAGTTGAAGAACTTAGTGAGGATCATACTATATGAGAGGGTAGAATTACTCCTCACATGAGCCAAGTGACTAATCAATGTAAATGGCAGCTTAATTCTCACTCTATTGACTAGATGCCATGTGAAGCAAAGATCAAAGCCATTCATTGTAGCCAAATTGGCTTTCTGAGGTTGAAAGTAGGAAGAGTTCAAAAACTGTAGGACTCTAAATTTGTCATCCAAATATCCTCAAGTTTAGACCATGGCACAGAATGGTCCAAAGGAATATTGAACAGTTGATAGACAAATGCAACAGAGTTGTAATCCCCTAAGTGAGAGGGTGCAGGTGATCTTTCTATCCTTACACCAACTAAGGGCAGATTGAACACTTTGCTATAGGTCTTTTCATTCACAGGATATTTTATAGCTCTCAAAGTTACTTTATAGCTTATATCTCCTATGAAGGTTAGGGTTCCATAAAATTGATTCACTAAGGACTCATAAATAGGTTGATTGATATTCATGAAACTTTCCCACCCTTGATCCTTAAAAATCCATAGAAAAGGTCTCTCTACTTTCCTAAGATATTCCCAATCAACTCTCCTGCATCTTACTTTTCTTTGGTAAACTCATCTAAGTAAACGATTTTACCTTTGCTAGTTTTCGGGCTTCTCACAGGAGATGAAGCAGAGATAGTGGCTCCAGTAGTTGGTGTAGATTTCCTTGCACTTTTTCTTCTTTTGTACACTTCATCGAGAGAGCTTACTTTCCTCTTCTTTGAATGAGGCAAATTGTCGGTGTTTTTTGAATCTTCTCTCTTCCTCTTCATTTCTTCTTTGGTTGTTCTAGGAAGATACACCCGTAATTTCTTAGTAGCATTAGCAGCCATCTTGTTAACATAGTTGCTGCTTGAGAGGTTAATCCTTGGGAATAGATTTTAGCAGAGAAATCGAGAGAGAGAAATGGTGTGAAGTACTGCTTCAGAGAAGTTGGTGATGATTTTCCTTTCAAAAACTGTCTTTTCATTAGCCAATATCTGCAGGCATGGCTTGGAGGAGATGATATAACTGGTGCCTTAGTTTATGTTATAGGATGACGTCGTTTTTGTCTGATACAACACCATTTTTGAATAGTCATGTTAGTTTCTTCCTTTTTATTCCTTTTCTGCTCATAAGAACTTATTAGGACTTGGGCTTTTGATAATTTTTTGGCCTAAAAATAAACTCTCCTATTTAATATGGGTTTTTGAGCTTATGAGACCAATATGGCTTGATTTAATTTTATCACTTTTCATGATTTTGTCATTTAATTTATGCTTATATTTACTATTGTATTTTAGAGATAATAGCATAAACTATGAGAAAGTGTATGGAAAAAATATTTTCATAAATATTTATGATTTAAACTTTTAATTCATAATCCGATCCAATAGTAAAACCTTATTTGATTTTACATAATCTAGAATTATGAAAAAGAATTAATCATAATATTTAATCCAATAAAATTATTACTTCAGAAATTATTAATTCAAGTGAATTAATATTTCTTAGAATATTAACTGTATTTTTCATAAATTGGATTGGACATTCCAATTTTTCAATCTTAACTCACTGAACTGATTTTCACATAAGGGCTTTGTGAAAATATCTGTTATTTGATCTTCTGTTGGAACAAAGTCCAAGTAGATGTCACCTTTTTATGCATGATCTCTGATAAAGTGATGTTCGATATCTATGTGCTTGGTTCTTAAGTGCTGAATGGGGTTCTTTATTAAATTTATAGCGTTTGTATTATCACACCTTATAGGTATATGAGAATACTTTATGCCATAATTTTCAAGATGTTGCTTCATCCATAATATTTGTGATACACAATTGTATGCAGATATATATTTAGTTTCTATTGTTGAAATTGCTACAGTTGATTGCTTTTTGCTTGACCATGAGACTAATGCTTCTCCCAGAACCTGACAAGTACCTGAAGTACTTTTTCTTTCTAATTTACATCTAGCATGATCAGCATCACTGTAACTTATAAGATTAAAATTTTGACATTTTGGATACAAATCTAAATTTCTTGAGAACCATTCAGATACTTAAGAATTTTGTTAACAGCTTTTAAGTGAGACTCTTTGGGATTGGCATGGAATCTTGCACATATACATACACTGAATTATATATCAGGTCTACTAAAGGTTAAATAGAGTAGAGAATCAATCATACCTCGATATTTTTTTGGTGTTTACACTTTTACCTTTCTTGTCTTCATCTACTAAGACTAATGTACTTATCGGTGTTTTGTTGGTTTAGAATTCTCCATTCCATATTTCTTGATGAGTTCCTTAGTATACTTTGATTAACAAATAAATGTACCTTTCTTTCCTTGCTTGATTTGTAGTCCAAGAAAGAAGTTTAATTCGCCCATCATAGACATTTCAAATTCTATACTCATCTCTTGTGAGAATTCCTTGCATAACTCATTGTTAGTATAACCAAATATAATATCATCAACATATATTTAACAAGCAATATATGGTTCTTTATATGCTTTATAAACAATGTTGTGTCAACTTTACCACGAGTAAAACCTTTAGCAAGAAAGAGTATACATTACCTTTCATACCATGCTCTCAGTGCTTGTTTTAGTCCATACAAGGATTTTGTAAGTTTATAGACATAGTCAGGATGGTGACAATCTTCAAATCCTGGAGGTTGCTTCACATAGACTTCTTCATTGCTTTAGCCATTTAGAAAAGCACTCTTTACATCCATTTGATAGAGTTTGAAGTCTTTATAGTAAGAAAATGCACATAGCATTCTGATTGCTTCCAACCTTGCTATCGGAGCGAATGTCTCATCGTAGTCTATTCCTTCTTGCTAGTTATACCCTTGTGCAACTAATCTGGGTTTGTTTCTGACAACATTTCCAAATTCATCAAGTTTGTTCCTAAAAACCCATTTGGTCCCAATCATTGATTAATTGTTAGGTTTTGGAACAAGTTTCCAAACATTGTTTCTTTTGAATTGATCCAATTCCTCTTGCATAGCCGTCTTTAGTTTCAACTTCTTTGAAGTTCTTTGGTTTAATTTCAGAAACAAATGCCACATTCGCAAAATATTCTTTTAGTTGGCTCCTTGTCATCACTTTTTGTGAAGGATTGTCAATAATATCATCCTTTGGATGATATCTATGATATCTAAACTCTTTTGGTAGATCATCATGTTAATTTTCTTACACTTGCAGTTCTTGCACATTATTTTCATCTTGATCACTAAAGTTGTCTTCTTTTTGCTGGATATTTTCATTATTTCCTATGATCTCAATCTAGGAGAGAGTTAACTTCTTCAAATACAATATGCATGGACTCATCAATGGTAAGATTTCTTTTATAAAGACTCTATATGCTTTGTTATGCAATGAATACCCTAAGAAAATACCTTCATCTAACTTAGAGTCAAATTTATTGAGATATTCCTTGCTGTTGAAAATTAAACAATTACAACCAAATGGATGGAAATAACCAATATTAGGTTTTCTAACATTCCATAATTCATTTGGTGTTTTCTTCAGAATGGATCTTATAAAGCTCAATTCAAAATATAACATGCTGTGTTCAGAGCTTCTGCCCAAAAATATTTTAGTAAATTATTTTCATTGAGCATAATTCTTGTCATCTCTTCTAGAGTCCTGTTTTTCCTTTCAACAACACCATTCTATTGTGGAGTTCTAGGATCTGAGAAATTATGTGAGAAACCATGCTCAGAGCAAAACAATTCAAAAAGATGATTTTCAAATTCTTTTCCATGATCACTTCTAATAGCAACAATAGAACTGTTTTTCAAATTCTAAAGTTTTTTACACAAGGTAGAAAATTGTTCAAAAGTCTCATCTTTTTGACTCAAAAATAATGTCCATGTAAAATATGACTAATTTTGGGTAAACCTTTGACAAGATCTTTCTTTAAAAGCTTTGAAATCAAATGCATACTTGCATGACCTAGTCTACAATTCCATAACCAACTCTCTTCTTTAAAAGATAAATATTTTCAACTCTAGGTACTTCAAGTAAAATCTTACCATTCTTAGCTTCCACAATTTCACATTTCTTTGAATCAAAGATTACCTTGCAATCTTTGTCACAGAGTTGACTTACAGTTAGAATATTCTATTTTAATCCATTTACCAAAGGTACTTCATCAATGCATGGATTTTTTCCAATCTTTCCTTTTCCAATGATTAGTCTTTCTAAATTATCTCCGAATTTCATAGATCCTCCTTTTACTTGCTTTGTGGAAGTAAAGTATCTTCCATCTCTAGTCATATGTCTAGAACATCCGCTATCAATGTACCACTTTGAATTTCTAAAGGTGTTCTTTAGACATACCGACAAATAAATCAAGTAGACTTAGGTACCCAAACAGTATTGTATCCTTTGGAGTTAGAATCAACAATTATCTTTTTAGGAATCCACATAACTTTCTTTTAGAATCCTTTCCAAAACTTTCAATCACCAATTACATGTCTTGTATGATTACAGTAATAACATGTAACATTCCTCTTTTTCTTATATTGATGTGACTGGTGGGATTTTGAGGTGGAATGTTGGTGATAAGGAATATAGTTAATTTGATGAGAGTGTTCGAGTTTATAACTATGTCTTTGCTTTGACCTATAAGAATAAGGCTTTTGAGAGTGTACAGGTCTAAAAGTGTTTGTGTGGACAATCTTCTGTTGTGAATAGAAATTTCGGTTTGATGTAGAAGATTGTACACTTCTTAGTTTGGAAGGATATGTCTTCTTTTTGGCTTTTTGGTCAATATACTGAACATGAGTGGTTTTTTGTTTAGGATTTGGTTCAGTAGACTATTTTTTACTTTTATTATGCTTTTAATATGTAGGTTTGGGAGATGAGGTTTGCATAGTAGAAGAACAGAATATATATTGGCTTTGGGAGAATTTGAGAAGGTATCTCTTCAATGCTTGTATAACCAATTCTTGTTCTATCATTTGGATTTCTTTAAGAGTCTAAAAGCATATTCAACATATTCTCTCCATTTGAGAATTTGTTAATAGCATAATCTAGCTTTTCACATTTGTTTTCAAGATGTGATACTTTGCTAACTAATTCAAGATTTGTGTACTCGAGAAAACTCACTTTGCTTTGAAGTTCAAGCTTTTCTAACTCTTTTTCTAAAAGCTTTTTTTCATACTTTTTGCATTTAGCAATCATTCTTAGCTTAGTATCATGCATCTTAAAGAATTCATGAATAAGATCATTATGAGATAAGGTTTGTAGAATTACCTCATCTTCTTCATTTTTTATATGTTGTTGTGATGATTTGTCTATGTTATCATCTACCATGAATCATATTTGAGCTTTTTCTTACTTCTCGTCAACATCATCGTCAGAACTTAATTCATCACTGTCACGCCAAGTAGCTACCATTGCTTTCTTATCCTTCTTCTTGTATTTGCTTTTAAGCTTTGGACAATCAGCATTGAAATGGCCTGGTTTGTTGCATTCAAAACATGTATTTTCTTGTTTTGAATCTTTCTTGGCTTTATCAACTTTGTTGTTAATTAATCATCTCTTGAATTATTTTTTTTTTTTTGTCTTTGTTCTTTCTTTTCAGGAATTTTCTGAATTTTCAAACTAACAGAGCTTTCCCATCATCTTCACCATCATCACTATCTGATTCACAGATAGCTTCTCTAGAGGTTGAACTAGCAGCTTTTAATGCAATGGGCCTCTTCTTGTCAGTTGCTCATGGTCAGTAGTAGACTTAATTTTTATCTCATATGTGAGTAATGAACCAATAAATTCATCATATGAGTATGTAGTTAAATCTTTTGATTCATCTATTGCTGTGAGCTTTGCATCCCATGAAGTTGGTATTACTCTAATTAATTTTCTAATCAGTTCTTCATCTGTGAAGTTTTTGCCAAGATTATTTAATTTGTTCACAATGAGTGTGAACCTTGTGTTGATTTCTGAAACTGACTCTTTAGCTTCCACCTTGAGCAACTCATACTCTATGATGTAAAGATTGATTTTTCCAACTTTGACTTGTTTGGTTCCTTCATGAGTCATCTCAAGTGTGTTCCATATTTGCTTAGTTGTTGTCCAACCTGAAACACGATTAAATTCATTAATATCTAAAGTACATGTAATAAATTAATAGCTTTAGAATTTAAAGCTTCTTTATTCCAGTCAGCAATTTCATATTCATTTTCTTCTTTTGGAATAGACTTTCCATCAACAGTTTTTGTAAAAATACTAGGTCCTTCATTGATAATTCTCCAAACCTGAATATCCATAGACTGTAGAAAAATCCTGATTCTATTTTTTTCAAAAACTATAATTTTCTCCATTGAATAGAGGAGGCTTGTTGATGGAATATTCATCGGAATTAAAAACATTTTGACTCCTAGAAGTACTAGTCATTTTAGGATTACTCTAAGGATTTTACTCATTCTGTTTAGAGTCAAGCTATGATACCAATTGATGGTCCCAAATAGGCTAGTTATAGTACTAGAAGGGGGGTAAATAGTACTGTAGCAAATAAAAAAATTTCGCAAACTATTTAGAAAATTCTTTTTGATGAAAAACAATTTTCTTTCAATAAACCCAAATTTTATAAAAAATGCGGAATTCATAAAATAGTAAAACTTTTAAATATAAATTTGCTTGACTAATAAAATTTTTTTCAAATAATAATGCTATTAATTTAAATTGCTGAAATTTAAATAATAATAAATATAAAGAGTATAGAGATAGAGAAATGAAGACACTAAGATTTATACTGATTCAACCCAACCAATCTATGTATAGTCCTCAAGCCAACCACTTGGGATTTTTCACTAGTATTTCCTTTACGGGCATAAATTAAGCCTGGTTACTTTTTCCTAGTTCAAGTAACAAACTCAATACTTTTACAGGCTAAGTATCAAACCTCTATCGTTACTTTTTTCGAGCTTAAGTAAGAAAAACCTTCCGATGCTTTTTCACAGCTCAAGCACCAAATTTATCTAGTATTTTTTACAAGTTCAAAATACCAAACTTTTTCCAATGCTTTTTCAAAGCTCAAGCACCAATCTTTTACAAAATTTGTTGATTACACTATCAATAAAGAAACCCGCTTCAGATAACCTTGTGTGAAAATACAATTCTCTTGCATAAATATTTGAATGACTAAAACAAATATGAAGCTTTTCTCCTTATTTTCTCTTTGAAGGAATTCTGGAAGACTTGAATAAAATTGCTTGTATATGTGAATATTGCTAAGTAAGTCTCCCACCAACTAATTTCAATCTTCTTTTCTTTTATACGGTATGAGAAGCTTATGAAGAGGTGAAGTAGCCGTTGGACTTACCTCATAAGCATGATATGGCCATTGGAACTCCTAAAGCAAAAATATGGCAGTTGATTCTAGATCATAAGATGAATATAGGGGTTGGAATCAAAGTCTTGATCACATGTCAAGCAAGATATAGCAGTTGGAGAGATTGAGTTCATGTAATAAGTGGAACAAGGAGCTCTTGAAGCATTTTTCTGAGTTCATGTAATAAGTGGAACAAGGAGCTCTTGAAGCATTTTTCTGCTTTTGCAGTCGTTGGAAGAGTTTGAGTTCACAAAGCAAAATGGTTTTTAGCTTATAAGTAATATTTATCTTTTGATCAACTTGTTATGTATTAGACCTTTGACCTCCTGATGCTTTGTAAGACTTGTTGATATCCTTCTTATGATGTAGCTTCATCTTCATTTATAATAAACATATTTTACACCTTTAATAATTACAACATAATGGTAATAATATTCAAGTAAATATGATTTTCTTTTTCTCTTTTATGTCAAATTTTTTATCAGTTGTTATCATTAAAACTCAATTCAATATTCTCTCCCTTTTTTACGATTGTAACTCCTTGTATGTGATATTCCTTGAAAAACTGTAAGTTGATAATGTAGGGATAAAAGCTTTTCTTAATTCTTCACTTAAGATCTTTGCAAAGAAATGTCAAGAGTATCTTTAGGTTTTCATATAATGTGGATAGATTTGGCTCCTCTTGAGGATATGATTCCTTTTGATAAAGCTCCCCCTCAAAATGTGCTCGTCAACTTTTCGATTAATTGTTATCATCAAAACTCGATTCAACGAAACTGATGGGCAAAAAATCATTTTCAGGCCATTTAGCAATTAAGAAAATTCACCAGCACACAAAAAATAAAATTAATTCCTCTCAACCGAAGAAAATAATTAGGCAAAGAGAAATTTAACATTCAAAATTTCCACATGTCAACAGAAAATTATACATTTAAAACATTAACATTGTGTGAGTATGTGCAAAATATAATTTGACCAAAATAATGAAAAAATTAAGCAATAAAGGACTTTGGTAAAACTATACAAATGGTAACCTAAAAAAATTGACATGTATAGTTATCAAAAACAAATATACAATGTACCATTTAATAATGCCTATAAATTGTGCAAGATTGAATTAAACATTAGAGTATTAAGATAAGTGAAAAGAATAAACTCTATTAGTTTTTTTTATCCTTGCAAAACACTTGAATTTGCACAAATAGCCCTTCAACCTTTGAAGCTTAGAGACCTATAAAAGACAAATAAAACCAAAATTAAAACCAAAATTGAATATCTACTAATAACTAATTATTTATATACAAAATGGAATTAATTAAAATGCTACTTTTGGTGACTGAAGCTGGACATAGGGTGTGAGCACACTGTGCTCATAGTGGTTCCAACAACCAAATTTCATTAATGGATGAAGGAACTATGAGATTAACAAAATGCTTAATTCTTTGTCCATTCACTTTAAAAATTCCTTTCTTCGGATGCATTAATTCTATGGCTTCATAGGGAAAGTCTTATATAACTTGAAAAGAACCCCGACCACCTTGATTTCAACTATCTTGGAAAAAGTTTAAGGCATGAGTTAAACAATAATACCTGTTGTCTAGAAAGAAATTCCCTCTTTAAAATGTGCTTATCATGCAAAAGTTTGGGTTTTCCACATATAACCTTGCATTTTCATAAGCAAACACCCTAAACTCATCTAATTGATTTAATTGGAGCTGCCTGTACTCTACAGCAAACTGTGCATCAAAATTGAGAAACTTGATAGCCCAAAATGCCTTATGTTCAAGCTCAACGGGCAAATGACATGCTTTCCCATACACTAACCAAAAAGGAGAAATTCCTATGGGAGTTTTATAGGCCGCACTATAAGCACATAATGCATTATCCAATTTCTTGGCCCAATCTGTTCTAGAACTCCCTATTGTCTTTTCGAGGATTTTCTTAATCTCACGATTAGAAAGCTCAACTTGTCCACTAATTTGTGGGTGGTATGGTGTTGCGATTTTATGTGTGACTCCAAACTTTCCTAGTAATTTCTCAAATTGAGCATTGCAAAAATGTGTTCCTTGGTCACTAATGATAGCTCTTAGGACTCCAAACCTAGCAAAAAGTTGTTTAAGAGTTTTCACTACAACTTTAGCATCATTTGTTGGTGAAGCAAAGGGTTCAACCCACTTAGAGACATAATTAACCATAACTGGGATGTACTTACAACCATATGAATTAGGAAATGGGCCCATATCAAAAGCATTTCATGTTTGCTAGAGGTAGCACCTGTGCGTTGACATTGTGCATGTAGGGAATCATCACGGGAAAAATTAAACGCAAGGTGGAATACTGATTAAAATTTTCCTCAATTCCATAGCCCAAGATTCATGTAGATTAATAGAATGAAACAAAGAAAGGAAAGAATATTAAATTTTCTCACCTTAAATGTCTCCTCTAGAGACTGCTGCAGAAATCCAAGCGTGTTTCCTCCATAATCTGGTACATGAATGACTCTTGAACAGGGCTCGTGCTAGCGAACGGATTGAACGAAAACCAAGAGAAAGCAAGGAAAGGGGCGGCTCCTTTCTATGTTAGGCTGGCCGAATTCTTTATGTTAGGGTGAGGGAGAAATTAGGATAAGGCTTCCTTTATATACTCCTTAGCCTACTAGGATTTTAATTAAAACTATAGGTTATTTAATTTGATTGAATCAATTCAACTTATACAATTAGAATTAAATAAAACCTTATTATAAAATTCCAGTTGACACAATTAAATATAATTTTATCAAATTAACATAATCCAAAGTTAAATTAAAGCCAACCTTAATAAATACACCTTTTGTATTTATATTTCCACCAAGAAAATTTTATTTTATTTAATTAATTATTTACTGCATATAATTAATTAATAAAATAAAATTAATTTCTCCCTTGATATAATTGAATTAATTATTACATAACCTAATGTTAATAACTCAATTAATTTGGTTTACGTTCAAATTCCGATTCGTCAACGTTCAGTCATTCTATGTGTACGATCCTGTGGGCCCATCTTTATGTTGGCAGTGGGCCCAAAGCCCACAGACCGTAAATGGGTTATAACAAACTATTACAGCCCCTAATTAAGACAAAGACTAGTAGTCTAATCTAAAACATAACTCGGTAGTGATCTTGTATATCCCTTGCCAACTGACATTGATATATAAGCAAGAGGCATGGCCCTGTCATCCTCTTATATGCTTATTTATTTCTTGATATCGAGTGGACTGAACCTAACGAATAAATATCCCAACTTGTTTGGGTATGGCCATACACTTGTCAGTCCCACTCATCAAGTAGCAGTGATGTCATCTCAGGGGAGGCTGAATGGCAATTCCGTTGACTTCACTATCAACATCAACATGTTCACTGGCCCACCTAACATACCCATACTTGGCACCCTGTTACGAGCCCGTTAGGCATCTATCAAAGTGTATGAGATCCTATGTCATGTTACAGTGAACATCAGGTCTAAGGATAATAGCAAGACCTACCTGAGAAACACCTATGAAGATTGAACCATGTGGTGTTCTCATGGTGGATCGATCTAGTACCATGCAACCCAACATGTACCCATATCATTGACTGATATTCCATGTCCAATGGCCGGTGAGACACCACCATCTAGTCAAGGATATGCTAGTCTTTGGTTCTATTCATTCCTATGATTAGAACATACTAGGGATATCTTTATGACTATAACTTTAAATTTACTAAAAGGTCTCATAACCCAATGACCTACATTGGTTTGCTTTAGTATGGTTATAATCATTGGATACTCTATTTATAAATAGCATAAGAAATGAATAAATAGATTCATGCCTTTATTTCAACACAAAATGTATAACACAAAATATCCAAATATAAAGTATAATAGAATACGAGAACCAATGCCATTTGGACTAGGGCACACTAGTAATCTCCCACTTGCACTAGTTCCAACTAGGCATTGCCCTAATCCTTATAGATCTAGTGTGACCCTCGTGCTGTGTCTGTGGCAGTGCCTTGGTCAACGAATCAGTGACATTTTTCCCAGTGTCAACTCTCTGCAGTGAAATGTCCCCTCTGTCCATGATCTCTCAGATGAGGTGAAACTTCCTGAGTACATGTTTGGACTTCTTATGTGACAGAGGCTCCTCGGCTTGTACAATGGTCCCGTTGTTGTCACAGAAGACATTCACTGGGTCTAGGATAGATGGAACTACTCCTAACTCAGTGATGAACTTCTTCATCCAAACAGCTTGCTTTGTAGCTTCACATGCAGCAATGTACTCAGCATCTATGGTAGAATCAGCGATGGTTGGCTGTTTTGAGCTCCTATAATTGATGGCACCGTCATTCAATAGGAAGACTTAACTAGACTGCAACTGGTTTTCATCCTGATTGGTCTCGAAGCTTACATCAGTGTAACACTATAACAATGATAGCTCTTCTTAACCTCTATACACCAAGAAGTTATCGTTAGTCCTGTTAAGGTACTTAAGGATTGCTTGACTTCCATCCAGTGATCCTCCCTGGTATCTGACTAGTATCAGCTAGTCATACTCGGTGTAAAACTGACATCAAGTCTCATATATAACATGGAGTACATGATAGATCCTATATCCGAAGTATATAGGATCTTCTTCATCTTCTCCCGGTCCTCCTTTGTCTTAGGACCGTTGTTCCTACTTAGTTTGAGTCCATGGCACATAGGTAAGAAACCTTTCTTTGCCTTATCCATGCCAAACCTTTTCAGAACTTTGTCTATGTAAGAGGCCTGACTTAGTCCTAGAAGCCGATTGGATCTATCCCTGTAGATCCTGATCCCTAAGATCATCTCAGCTTCTCCTAAGTCCTTCATTACGAAGCACTTACTCAACCACTGCTTAACCCCTTGTAGTGTTGGTATGTCACTTCCAATGAGAAGGATGTCATCTACATATAGGAATAGGAATGTAGATACACTCCCACTAACCATCTTGTACACAGGGCTCATCTAGATTCTATTTGAAGCCATATTCCTTAATAGCCTTATTCAATCTCAGGTTCCAACTCTGAGAAACTTGCTTCAATATATACATGGACCTTTGAAGCTTGCATACCCGGTTAGGATACTTTGGATCAATAAAACCCTCAGGTTGTATCATGTGCACATCCTCGAGTAGCTTTCCATTGAGCAAAGCAGTCTTAACATCCATCTGCCATATCTCACAATCATACCATGCAGCTATGGCAAGTAGTATCCTAATGGATTTGAGCATTGCAACTGGTGAGAAGGTTTCATCATAGTCAATTCCCTAGACTTGTTTGAAACCTTTCACCACCAATTGCCCTTTAAAGGTGTTATCAGCCTTTAACTTGAAGCACCACTTGCAACCAATTACCTTAGCACCCGGAGGTGGATCAACCAAATTCTAAACTTGGTTATCGTACATCAATTGCATTTAAGCTTCCATGACTTTACGCCAGTTAGCTAACTGTGGGCTTTCAATAGTCTCCTGGTAGGTCCTGGGTTCTTCTTGGTCAAAGACTAGAAGATTCCTATCACCGGTCATGAGAAACACATATCTCTCAGGTTGATGACTGACCCTACCAGACCTTCTAAGGTTCTGTATGATCGATTTAGATTCCTCAATTGCTTGAGGTTCTGGTTTGATCTCCGAGCTATCCTCTATAGGTGCTTATGGATCTTGAACTTCCCTAAGCTCAATATTGCTCCCACTGTCTTTCTTGGAGATAAAATCTTTTTCAAGAAAGACACCCTTTCGTGCTATGAACACCTTGTTCTCAACAGGGTTGTAGAAGTAATATCCCCTTGTTTCCTTGGGGTAACCCACAAACAGGCACTTTTCAATTTTGGAATATAGTCAATTTCTTAACATGGGCCTCGCAACCCCAAATCCGCATGAAAGAGACATTGGGCTCCTTGCCTGTCTATAGTTCATATGGCATCTTTTCAATTGCCTTACTCGGTGTACGATTAAGTGTGAATGTAGCTACTCGGTGTACGGTTAAGTTTGAATGCAGCTGTCTTTAATACATATCCCTAAAAGGATGTTGGGAGAGTGGTTTGATTCATCATCGAGGGGACCATGTTATGAGCGGACGACCTTGAAAAGAGGGTGGGACGCGACGAAGCGAAGCGGGGAAAAAAGAAAGAAAAAGGGTTGGTTTTATGATTTGATTGAATGAAAACGGGTTTGATGTCTTGTTTTTAGGGAAAACTATTAATTTGTTTAGAAATTCCATTTGTAGAAAACATTTTTGCATTTTTTTACTTAAAGACATCGAAACCTAAATTTCAAGATCAGTGACAGAGTCGCCACCCGGATTAGCTCATCCGGGAAATTCTGCTACAGCTCCCTACCGAGTGTAGACTGCCGTACCTGATCCAGAGATTTAGGGTTCGGGCAATTTACCTATTCAACCTCGACCTTGTATTCATTTTATAATTTATAGTACCGTATTTATTCAATTTATTATATTTCCCTACCCGATTTTGTTTAATTATTTACCGATACTCATACAGATGACAGAAATAAATTGCAAAAAAGTAAATCATGCATCCAAATTATACAAAAATAATAGAGGCTGCTTATACAACCAAATTGAATAAAAAGAAAAACTCTCGTCCTCACATTACAAGCGCCTAGAATACACGGGTATCTAAGAATTTACAAACGCCTAAAATACACGAGTTAATATATTAATTACATCAAAAATAATAAAAAAGGGAAATAAATGCTACAAAATAGATGGTTAGCACAATTATCTCACAAACACAAGTAGGACTCACACAGGACAGAATTGGAATTTTTAGGAACTGGGGCATGCATTTAGGGGATAGCCAGGTCGACTCGGCCAGTTGACCCGGCTAGACCTGGAAAATAATTTTGAAGCGCCTTATAGATTTTTGTGCTGGAAAATAATTTTGGAAAACCATTTGGTTCGATTTCATGCAAATTTTTGTATTTTAGCGGTTCTGTTATCCCAGAACTTGGGGTTCTGTTCGTGCGGGTTTCCTAATTTCAACAACTATCTGGAGTCTGAAAGCGATAAACAAGCTAAAAACGATTTGATTCTGAAGACAGCATCGTGCGATGACGTCCATGTGGGTCTTCCCGCGATTCTGTCCCCTTCCAGGAACTACAGCCGTGCGGCTCTGTTTAGGGTTCCAAATAAAATCAAATTAAAAACCAATTTCAATAAAATCAAACACCAAGAACCCTAATACCAATCACTTTATTAATCGGAACATAAACCTATGCTCTAATACCACTGTAGGGAATTGTTACGGGAAAAATTAAATGCAAGGCAGAATACCAATTAAAATTTTCCTCGATTCCATAGCCCAAGATTAATGTAGATTAATAAAATGAAACCAAGAAAGGAGCGAATATTAAATTTTTTCACCTTAACTGTCTCCTTTAGAGACTGCTGCAGAAACCCAAGCGTGCTTCATCCATAATCCGGTACACGAACGACTCTTGAATAGGGCTCGTGCTAGCAAATGGGTTGAACAAAAACCAAAAGAAAGCAAGGAAAGGGGCATCTCCTTTCTAGGTTAGGCTGGCCAAATTCTTTATGTTAGGGTGAGGGAGAAATTAGGTTAAGGCTTCCCTTATATACTCCTTAGCCTACTAGGATTTAATTAAAACTATAGGTTATTTAATTTGATTGAATTAATTCAACTTGTACAAATAGAATTAAATAAAACCTTATTATAAAATTCCAATTGACACAATTAAATATAATTTTATCAAATTAACATAACCCAAAGTTAAATTAAAACCAACCTTAATAAATACACCTTTTGTATTTATACTTCCACCAAGAAAATTTTATTTTATTTAATTAATTATTCACTGCATGTAATTAATTAATCAAATAAAATTAATTTCTCCCTTAATATAATTGAATTAATTATGACATAACCATATGTCAATAACTCAATTAATTTGGTTTTTGTTCAAATTTTGATTTGTCAATGTTCAGTCGTTTTATATGTACGGTCTTGTGGGTCCATCTTTATGTTGGCAGTGGGTCCAAAACCCATAGACTGTAAGTGGGTTCTAGAAAACCAGTACAGCCCCCAATTAAGACAGAGACTAGCAATGTAATGTGAAACATAACCTAGTAGTGATCTTGTATATCCCTTACCAATTGACACCGATATACAAGTAAGAGGCATGGCCATGTCATCCTCTTATATGCTTATTTATTTCTTGATACTGAGTGGACTGAACCTAACGAATAAGTATCCCAACTTATTCAGGTCTTGCTATACACTTGTCAGTCCCACTCATCAAGTGGCCAGTGATGTCATCTCAGGGAACGCTGAGTGGCAATTCCATCAACTTCACTATCAATATCAACATGTTCAGCGGCCCACCTAACATACCCATACTTGGCACCCTGTTACGGGCCCATTAGGCATATATCAAAGTGTATGAGATCCTATGTTATGTTACAGCGAGCATCGGGTCTAAGGATAATAGTAAGACCTACCTAAGAAACACCTATGATGATTGAACCATGTGGTGTTCTCATGGTGGATCGATCCAGTACCACGTAACCCAACATGTACCCATATCATTGACTGACATTCCATGTCCAATGGCCGGTGAGACGCCGCCATCCAGTCAAGGATATGCTAGTCTTTGGTTCTATTCATTCCCATGATTAGAACAGACTAGGAATATCTTTATGACTATAACTTTAACTCTACTAAAAGGTCTCATAACCCAGTGACCTACATTGGTTTGCCTTAGTATGGTTATAATCATTGGATACTCTATTTATAAATAGCACAAGATATGAATAAATAGATTCATGCCTTTATTTCAACACAAAATGCATAATACAAAATATCCAAATATAAAGTATAATACAATACAAGAACCAATGCCATTTGGACTAGGGCACACTAGCAGTGCACAACCAGAAACATACTTGTGCGAATCCTAAAGATATTAGGCTAATAAAAAGCTTATTAGAGCACCTTTACTATTGTCCTTGAAGAACGAAAATGACCTCTAGCTTCTCTTGAATGGTAGTGTTCAAGGATAGACATGGCTTCCTCTTCATTAACACAACGCCTTATCATTTGGTCTGCACACAACTTGTACAAAAAAAGGTCTTCCCAAAAATAATATTTCACATCTGAGAAAAACTTTTTCTTTTGTTGGTAAGTAGGTTAAATGGCATAATATTGCAAGCTAAAAATTTAGCAAATTCTGTAATCCAAGGTAGAGAATTTACCTTAATCAAATAAAGCTTTTCATCTGGAAATGTCTCTAAAATTTCTACCTGTTCTGCTGATGCTATGCCAATAAGTCTTGAGAGATAATCCGTAGCCAAATTTTCAGCCCCCTTCTTATCTTGAATCTCAAAATCAAATTCTTGCAACAAGAGGAGCCATTTTAAAAGCCTTGGCCTGGCATCTTGCTTAACCATTAAATACTTCAAATTCGAGTGGTCTATATATACTATCACCTTGAACAAGATCAAGTAAGAGCGGAATTTATCAAATGCAAATACAATCGCAAGTAATTCCTTCTCGATAGTTGTATAGTTTTGTTATGCTTCATTCAAAGTTTTACTTGCATAATGAATTGGCTTGAAATGTTTGTCCACTTTTTGTCCCAAAACAGCCCTTACATAATAATCACTGGCGTCACACATCAATTCAGATGGGAGATCCCAATTCGGTGCAATAAGAATGGAAGTTGAAATTAGTTTCTCCTTAAGCTATGTAAAGAGAGAAACACATGTTGTGTCAAAATGAAGCTCCACATCTTTATGCAACAAAGATGAAAATGGATGAGCTATCTTAGAGAAATCCTTTATAAATCTTTTATAAAACCCAACATGGCCTAAGAAACTTCGAACCTCTTTCACTAAAGTTGGAATAGCTAGCTTCTCAATGACCTCCACTTTGGCTCTATCAACCTCTAATCCCTTTTTCGAAATTTTATGCCCTGAAACAATACTTTCATTCACCATGAAGTGACACTTTTCCCAATTAAGGACCAAGTTAGTCTCCTTATAACAGACAAGGATAGCCTCCAAGTTGTGTAAATAACTTTCAAATGACTTTCCATATACTAAAGAATCATCCATAAAGATTTCAACCGTTCTCTCCACCATATCATGAAAGATCGCCATCATACAACGTTGAAAAGTAGCTGGAGTATTACAAATCCCAAAAGGCATCCTCCTATAGGCAAATGTGCCGTAAAGACATGTGAAAAGTAGTCTTGTCTTTGTCTTTTCGGTAAATTGGTATTTGATTGTAACCTGAATACCCATCTAGAAAGCAATAGAAAGAATATTCGGCTACCCTTTCTAACATTTGATCAATGAAGGGCAATAGGAAATGGTCCTTGCGTATAGCATCATTAAGCTTTACATAGTCAATACAAACCCTCCATCCAGTCACTGTGTGTGTAGGAAGCAGTTCACCCTGTGCATTCTCAACAATGGTCAATCCTCCTTTCTTAGGCACAACTTGGATGGGGCTTGTCCACACACTATTAGAAATTGGGTAAATGATAGCCGCATCAAGAAGTTTGATCACTTCAGCCTTTACAACTTCTTTCATATGATGATTTAACCTCCTTTTGTGGTTGAGTTGAAGGCTTATGGTTGTCCTCCATAAAATAATAACCGATAATTTCTTTGGAGGTTCTAAGAAATAATAACCGGTAATTTGTTTAGAGTTTCCAAGAATGCTTACTCAAGGTGGGAAGGTAAAGGTTTCAATTCAAGAGTTGGTGGTTCTTCAATGGAAGCTTTTGTGGATAGTTTAGGTAGGCTATTTAAAGGTTCAATTATGCACAATGTCTACCCAGAATCTGCACATCTCTGTTCTAGATTCACATAGCTTGGTTGTTCCTCTACCACTTCTTCAACAACTTGTTCTTCAAGAAGAACCTCTTATTGATCATTTTCTTTATGTTTCTCCAATGAAGGTTCCTCATTAATCTCCTACAAATTTAACCAAGGGAATTTGATTAATGCATCCAAAAAGAAATAAGAATCATCATTAAAAGGTGATTGTTTAATGGCCTCATTCATTTTAAAAATTACTTACTCATCATTCATGTTGCGGTTATTGTTTTACAACAGTACAAATTTCTTACTTAGTTTTTTTGATAATAATAATAACGATAATAATGGTATTGGTAGTTTCAGAGATTAGTGCTTGTAAGTATATGAATCGCAATGTAGTAATAAAAGATATCGATCCCACGAGGAATAAGTAGTCCACTTTAGTTTATTTTTCTTCGCATTTATAGAGTACCGAATTATAAAGTGATATCAAATTTAGTAAATAGCAAGTTAATTAAAGTACTAGTTATGAGTTGAGTTATTGTTTAACATTCAATCGCATAAATATACAAGCATTTTATCTTAGATATTCATTGTTTATGCATTAATTATTCATTCAACCTTTATGAGAAGAGTATGTTGGGTTAGTTCTATTTCAACGGGTATGTCTAAAAATAGATTTTATTCAATAACTCATAAACAAATTATTGAATACCTTTGCCAAAATAACTAAAGGTCTTAATATACAATGACCAAGCTATATCAAGATGATCTTTAATTAATCCAACAAAGTGAAGCAAAACAATCATACATCATAATTTATTCTATCTTATTAACTAAACAAGAAAAAGTAACATGCGAACTTCTCTATATCTTGTTATGAATCACAATACATACTTCGAATTAGTCATGCAATGTAAAACAAGAATTCAATACATACTTGGCATTAGTCATGCAATGAAGAATAAGATATAAGAAAACTTATCAATATTGATTTCATAAACATTCAATACATATACAAGAGTGACGCTTTTGTAAAGGAAAAGCAGAAGAATAGAATTAAGAGAGTAATTGGGCATAAAACACTCCCTTACGCCTATAGGTATATTGCAACCTTGGGGTATCATTTCTTTATACAGCGATAATACTTGATTGAAGGACCTTGTGTTAGGCTCCCCTTTATGCATACTAAATATTACAACAATACTCAAACTCTCTCTAGGCACTTATAACATTGTCGATTTTTCTCTTTTTTTTTATCTATATGTGTATCTCGAAATCTGGGATTCCATCCTCTATTTATAGGCATTGAACCATTGTGTCCCTCTATGAAAGGTTGTGATGCTTCATGAAGAGTTGTGTCTCTTTGTAAAGTTGTGTTGGTTCATTAAATAGTTGTGTCTTTTTGTGAAGAGTTATGTCTCTTGAATACTATTGGTTCTCTTGGAAAGTTGTGTCCTTTCATGAAGAATTATGTCTTTTCATGAAGGGTTGTGTCTATCCAAAGTGGTGGTTGAAGTTCCAAGTGGATAAGATTGAGTAACTTCTCTTGAAGTCATGTCACAATCGTGACATAGAGTCGCGATCGTGGTTGACATGGATTTCTTGGATAATTTGCTTAAGTCAGGTTGGGTCGTGCTCGTGATACATGTCGCGCTCGTGACCTGTCTCTTTTCTTTAATCTTTCTTTGTTTTTGCTCCTTTTTATAGCTAAACTCCACATATTTGCATATTTAGTCTTTAAAATTGTAAATCATCAAAAACATGCAATACCAATGTGAAATCTAATATAAAATAAGTAAAAGCATCATAAATGCCTTATAGATTATATCATAAATAAGTGCCTTTTTAGCACTTATCAATTCACTTTAAGTATTATTTGACCATTATGCACATCAATCAAAGCCTTACCCGTTGCTAAAAATGGTCTTCCTAAAATTATAGGCACATAAAAATCTTCATCTATATCCATAACAACAAAATTAACTTATCCACTTTAACAAGTACATTTTCCATAATCCCTCTAAGGTATCTAATGGATCTATCCGTTAATTGAATGGATACCTTAGTTAGTTATGGCTTACCCAACCGAAGTTTCTTATAAATAGAATAGGACATTAAATTCATGCTAGCACTCAAGTTACAAAGAGCATTTTCCATATGTATAGGGCTTATGTTACAAGGAATTGAGAAACTCCCTGGATCTTTGAGCTTTTGAGGTAATGGTCGTTTGCTTTACAAAATGGTAGAGCAATCTTGATTCAATTGGATGGTTGCCACACTCTCCAACTTCTTCTTAGTGGTCAAAAGGTCTTGAGAAACTTGGCATACATAAGAATTTAGGCTAAGGCATCCGCAAAAGGAATGTTGATATGAAGCTTTTTAAACACTTCTAAGAACTTCCTAAATTACTTGTCTACATGGTGCTACTTCAACCTCTTTGAATAAGGTACTCTAGGTTGGTACACGGGAAGTGGATTTAGGGTTGAAACAACTTCTGAAATTAGGTTCTGCATAGCTTTTAGATCACTCTTCACAGCTTCTAGACTTTATTGAATAAGCTGTTCTGGTTGTTGCACAGGTTCAGAATCTACCCCCTTCACCTTTGCATTCAAAGAACTATCATTTGCCTTAGACTTTTACACTTCAGGAAGCTCCTTCTACTTTTCAAAATTATAGCATGAGCATCCTCTCTTGGATTCACTTCAGACTTGCTTGGTAGTATACCTTTGTTCTTTGGAGCCACAACATTTGAAAGTTGGTGTATTTGAGTCTCCAAGTTCTTTATGGAAGATTGAGTTTGCTTCATGAATTGCATGAGCATCTCGTCTATTTCAGGTTTCTTTTCCTCCCTTATATGAGAAGATTGAGCAAATTATGGTTGGAATTGGTGATATTGTGTAAATTGCTGTTGAGGTTGCTAATGTTATGCAAAATGTGGCTATGTGGGAAATGGGCATTGTTGGATAAGCTTTGTTGATTGTTGTCCCCAAGAGAAGTTAGGGTGGTTCCTCCATCTTGGATTATAAGTGTTTGAGAATGGGTTCCCTTGTTGCCTTTGATGATTTCCACCAACAAAGTCACATTGCTCTTGTTTGGGATTAAATAATTGATCTCCCCTTGGCAATCAATGTTCCTATATTTACCTCCACAAAAGGAACATCTTAGTTGCATACTGTGTATAGCAGGAACATTGCTATTCCCCATCATTTTAATTTGTTGAGTCAACTGAGTAACTTGTGCAGAAAGCTAAGATACAGCCTCATTTTTAGAATTGCGTTTGCCTTCAACTTCATCATCTCTCGAATGTCATTTATAACTTTGTGTAACAATTTCTCAAAGAGTTCATACATAGCATCGGCTCCTATAGTACCTAGTTCTCCATTGGCTACGGACTCCATTTGTATCTTGAAATGCATTGTAGAAAGTTTGAACTTGCATCCACATTGGTATCCCATGGTTGGGGACCTTTCTTAAAAGCTTTTTGAACCTCTCCCATGCTTTGGAAAGTGACTCATCTCATCCTTGAAGAAATTGTGAAACTTCATTTCTTAACTTGATCAATTTTTATAAAGGAAAGTATTTGGTCAAGAATGTCAAATCCATTTGATCCCATTAAGTGATTGAACCCAGTTGTAAGTTCTTAAACCAAGTCTTTGTCTTGTCCTTTAGAGAGAAAGGAAATAGCTCCAATCTAATCACCTCAACAGATATTCACAAAGTCTTGAATATGACAATTAGGATCCTCGTTTGGTAACCCACTATATTGTACCGTGGATTGAAACATTTGAATCTGTTGAAGCTTTTATCTTAAAAATGTTGTTGCCCTCATCCTACATGACAATACATGATGAATTTGCTCCATTTACAGGTCTTGCACATGGCTCCATCCATGGCCTAGCTTGGCCTACCCCTTGTATTTCTTCCAACTCTTCTAAATTATCCTTTTACACAGGGTCGTTCTGAACACTAGTAGCATGTGCTAATTGTTCTGCCTCTACTTGTTCTTATTCCCTCTACCTCCTTCTTTCTCTTCTAGCTACTCCACTATGTCTACAACAAGCCCTCTTAATTTCAGGATCAACTTGAAATAAAGGCGGACCTGCTTTATGCATAAACTAAACACACAGGTAGGAAAACAGAGTCTGCATAGGTAACAAAAAAATCAAATCCCACAAGAATAAACAAAGTTTATAAATCGTCCAAGACATCAATCCCCAGCAACGGCATCAAAAACTTATTATGCATCAAACACGCTAGCAAGTGAACTAGTCAAACAATTAGTAAAGTGATTGAAAAATCGAGTTATATTCCCTCGAGGATTGATGGAGCAAACAAATAAACTTGAGTTAATCTTGAGAGTTTAATATAAGTAACTTCTTTCAATTTATGATTTAATGACCTAAGATGACTAAATACACTAAGATTACTTAAATTAAGTAAAAGCATATAAATCTAAAATTTAAAGAAATGAAACAATAGGGTTGACACAAGGTCAAGGTGAAACACGCACAGGGTAAAAACATATTTAAAAGAACACATAAGGCAAGACATAACTTTGAACAATAGTTTTGGGTAACTCTTAAAAATCAAGGTATTTTCAAATCATAGATTTGAATAAATCTCAAACATAAGAGAATAGCTTCAAGTATATCTTTATATCATGAAACACTTTAATATCATCCAAAAATCATATCTCTGTGCAAGTTTGGAATAAAATTAAGCACTAAGTTCTTTGAGACATTTTATCAAACATTTAACATGCATAATAAAATACCCAACATTTCTAGCAATAATATCTCTATTCAAAGTCTAAAATGAGTAAGATGTAGATCTACCCAAATGAACTTTTCTCAAAGACTCATTCAAGCATAAAGTAGAGTTTGATCAAGACTCTAATGCAATTATAACAACATCTCAACAACCCATTTTAATGAAAATGCATCCATAGATAGAAAGAGTTACTTACAACCAAGTTCTAGCTAGCCTACCCCATGTATATAAATACTCCTCCCTCAACATTGGAGGCTACACAGTGTGTCTAGAATTTGACACAACTTCCATGAAGAAAAGCAAAAATGGAGAAAAGAAAAATAGGTTTACAGCTCAGAAATTTTCTAAAGTGGAATATTGTTCGTTCCCTCATTTTCTACCGAGAAATGACATTATATATATTAGTATCCAAAAGAAGGAAAGTTGATGCCTTAGCACATGATGTGCACATGCTCCAAGAGACAAAATAAAGGGTATTATTAACTTTACCCTCAAAACTATCTACAACAAAAGTTAGCTTCCATTACAAAATGATCATTTAGTTTCATAAATGCCCAAGTCAACTCTTATTTGAATCCAATCCAATCCCTATGCTCCATGCAAGCTCCAAATCAAGCCAAAATATCTCCTTTCTCCATTTTCTCAATCTACACAACCTCATCTGCATAAATACACAACATATAAGGAAATATATTTCCACACTATCCAATTATGAATCAAATTCTAGCATTTTGATCTAAAATAATAGGTATATTTTAAGCACATCAAGTATATTACAGTTATAGTTTTCAAACTTGAACCGGTTATCGAACCAGTGAAGTGATAGATTTATGGATTTTGGATTAAACCGAAATCGAATTGGATTTAAGAAATATATTAAAATAATAATATATTTAGGTTATTTATATTTATAACATATGAAATTTGAACATTTTTATTATAATTCTATAAACTTAAGAATTTTAAACATAATATAGTAATTAAAAAAGTTCAATGTATTTATAGTTTTTATAATTAGAACTAAATATCAATTTAATTTAAAATAATTTAAAAACTAAAATTATGTTTTATTTTAATTAAAAAACCTAAAAATAATAACCTAAATTATTAAGTAAAATAAATTTCTTTTAAAAAATAATCTAGTCGAATCAAAAATTGATTCGGTTCATAATTTTTCGGTTTCCCTGGTCGGTTTGATTGGAAATTGACTGGCTTTTGACTAGAGTAAAAACTGACTAAAACCGATCGAACCGACCTCTATTTTTGGTCGAACCCTATCTGTTCAGCCAGTCTAGTTCCATTTTTCATAACTATGATTACAGCAATATTCTTTCATAAAGCAATAAAGTGCCGTTGAATAGCTTCTCTGCTCCATCATATGTGGCCGTATGAGTGAAAGCAATATATACATATATTTCAAAATCCTAAATTACAACTAAATCTCAAATCAATTTCACTTATATCCTTAATCCTACTATGTTTCAACTCCATCAAGCTTCAAATTCAAATTCAATGCATAAATTCATGTATAAGTAAAAAAAAATAAAACTACTAGAGCTAGCGGTCTATCGCCAGAAAAGCCATACGATGTCCTTCACCTGTACTCATTGTCCTTCCTTACTGTGCTGGATCTTGTTGCCGTCAACGTCGATTGAGTCTGTTCTAGGAATAAAATAGAATGGGGAAGCAAGACGTGGGGAAGAAGAGAGGGAGGAGTATCTAGTGGTCAACACTAGATTTCTAGAGTAACATCAGTAAAGAACAGAGGAAGGGGACGAAGAAGATGATCGAGACTGCATGTTTGAGCGAAAGAAATTTGGGGGAGGGATGAGCAAGGGAAGAATGAAGAGAAGATAGAGGAAGAAGTTGAAGTCGTATAGGTGAAAGGAGAAGTGCGGTTGATCTCAATAAAGAGTAACTAGTAGCAAGTTATGATCATTGAAAAAAAATTAATGGATATGATTTCTCTGTTTTTAATCTAACAATATAAAAAACAAAGTTCACTTACTTTGTTTTCAAACCAAGTGACCATAGCCGAAACCACTAACAATTAGTTTTAATATGATTATATGTATTGATAACAAAAAGTAATATCTCATTATTACAATTTTTAATTAATGACATTTACAATGAGTAATTAAGAAATAAAAATATTGACAATAGCAAATGATATGCAAGTACTAAAATTCAAAGACATATGGTGATAACATCATAAAAACTACCATCTAAACTAAAGCAACTTTAAATTCCTCAAATTATTTGCTATATTAATTTCCATCGCTATTTATAGAAACAAATATATTTTTCAACAAAAAAAAGGGTTCCAACACTTAACACAAGCAATATATACAAATACAATAAATGTTATGTATAACTTATTAATGAGAATGTTGTCTCAAGACAATCAAACAGGTACAAATTCTTAAAAACCTTATTTATAATGCCAAATATTGAAGACATATTATCAAGCATACGATAAACATTGTTTCTTGCCTTTTGTAAACTTGAACGTGCTAGTAATTTTGCAGGAAATTACAAAGATGAATTGAAGTCTAACTTTTAATCAAACTATTGAAACAAGCTTAAGGACTAAAAGCTTAAGGTTTCATAATTAAATCTATCGAACTAGATTAATTGATGTAACAATGCCAAAATAAATTGCTGGAATGGAAATAAAGCTTGAATTGAACTGAGTTTACAGAAAATATAACTTACAGAGTGAAAAGATGTAAATTGCTAAGGATTCTCTAAAAATGGCTAAGGATTCTCTAGGAAAATAAATGGTAAAAACAAGATGAAATTGAATGAAAAAGAATAGCAAATTTGACTGATGCTCTTTGAGTAGAGTTTTGTTGATGATGCCTGGGGTCCTTTCTCATGCCTTCGACTTTGGCTTTTAAAGAGGAAGAAATAACTGCCAAAGTAGTTACTTGAAATCTCTCCATTTTAGCAAGTTATTCTCCAATACTTTCACTAACTCCAGGTCTTTAACTACCAAAAAACCTCTCAACTTTTCTGCCATTAACTTCACCACTTTCTAACAAATTGCCACTTTCAGAATTCTTAACTTCTCTTGCCGTACATTTCCCAACAAATAAATTGGGCTAGAAATTAATTGTAAAATTGGCCCAATTAAATTACGGGTATAACAATTGCCCCTCCATGTACCTAATTTAAGAATTAAATTGGTACATGTAAAATAAAAAGAAATCAAAGTTTAATCCATGAAATGAAAAAAATGAAACTACGAGGACCAAAATAGATATTTCACACCAAATCAATCAAATTAATTGACAGAAACTCAAATCATTTGTCTTCTTTTTCTTCGTTTTCTCTGTTTCTCAAATTCAAAAAATCAATAACACCCAAAACCTAAAACTCTGGATCAAGTATCAATCAAACTTGCCAAACTTCAAATTAACAAGGTAATTCCTTTTACTCTATGACTAATTTGATTTTCTGGATGTGTATTGGATTTTGAGATTTTATCTTTGAAAAATTTAAAATAGAAAATGTGAAATTTACCTCTGCCGAAACTTCGGTGGCAACTCTCGCACCATTGGAGGCAGCTAGCAAACTGCTTGTCCTCTGCCTGCTGTGAAGGCATTGTGAGCGGACGACGTTTTCGACGGAATGCGAACTCCCTTTCGGAAGGAGTGCCTCGATTTTGGGCGAACCCCTCCCTCGCGTGGGGTTTTTACTATGGAAAAATCGGTTTTGGAAAAAATGGAATTAATTCTTAAAAGAACCGAGACCGAAGTCTTGATGAATATCGTAGGAGTCACCACCCGGCTCAGCTCAACCGGAAAATTTATAATGTAGCTGAACCGGACGAATGACCGCTACACTATCCAGAGATCTAGGTCCAGACAAGTCCCTTATTTCGTGTCTAATTAAAATAAAAACGGCCAATGTTCATAGACGGTATTTCATAATTCTAAAGTCAATTTTATTAAAATAATTCATACAACGCGCATACACAGAAAATAAAAATAAAAGTAAAGTAGTAAATATTTAAGTGATTTACAACCCAATCGAATCAATAATAAAAACTCTCAGCCTCACTTTTACAATCGCCTAAAATACACGATTTTTCTAAAAAAAATACAATCGCCTAGGATACACGAATAAATCTATTGAATACATCAAAAAATAAAAATAAGAATAAAAAGCTGCAAAACAGAGAGTTAGCACAATATAGGCACGCCAAAAATTGGACTCAAGTAAGACAGAATGGGATTTTAAGAATTCGGGAACATGTAATTAGGGGGATAACCGGGTCGGCTCGGCTAGCCAGCCCGATTAGACCTGGAAAACATTTTGAAACGTCCCTGTATTTTTGGTTTTGTGAGAAAGTCGTTTTGAAAACGTTTTATTTTCTGATTTAATTAATTTTAGCATGTGAGATGGGTCGGTTTTCGAGAGAATCGGGTCTCCGTCGTTGTGTTGTTCTAAATGCAAATACACTGAAAATTAAATCTAAGGTCGTGAATGCACACAACAAAATTCATTTTGATGATTTTCTGGTTTTCTGAATTTTTTAGGGATTTTTAGAAATTTTTGGGGATTATTTTGGAAATTCTGATTCTAGACGAGCATTACAGTCATGCGACCGTAATTAAAGACTGTAATTACAATCATGCGACTGTAATTACGGTCGTACGACTGTCATTACAGTTGTGCCACCGTAAATCATTCCAACTTTAGAATTTCGCCAAAACTTATTCAAAACAAACTGCAAGAAAACAATCTGGAAACCAAGAACACTCGTACGACTGTATTTACAGTCGTACGACTGTTCATCAACTCAAGAACAGTCGTACGGTTGTTCTTGATTTCCAAAAATAGAAAACGCAAAAAGTGAACAGAAATGCAAAAAAACACACCAATTCACCCAGAAAGCACGAGAAAAAGAGAGATTGAAGTATGTTTACCTCTTAGGCGCTAATCCACCGTAGGAATGACCCCCGGTGTCGCACCAATCCACTTAAATTTGCTCTTTTTCTCCTTAAGCTGAGGTTGAGAAGTTTGGGTCCAAAATCTCCAAAATGCTTGGGAATCTTAAGATTTCTAGTCCGAAATTTGATTTGTTTAGAGAGTCAGAATATTAACCTATTGATTTCTAATAAATTTTTAATCTAAACACTCAAGAATTATAAAGGAAAAGAAGAGAAAAAGAAGCTTGGAGTTTTTTATGAGGTTTTCTTTTTCTTCCATTTTTCTTCCAATTCTCTCTCTCTCTCTCTGACCAGAAATTCTAAGTGTCAAAAGTCCTCCCCTTTTCTTCTCTTCCTCCTCTCTGCCTTTGCTTCACCAAAAACCGGGCATTAATTGCCCATCTTTTCCCCTCTCTTTTCTTATGTCATGGGTATGGTGTTCTACACCTGCTCCGACGTTACAGTCGTACAACTATAATTTAATTATAGTCACATGACTGTAACAACAGTCGCACAACTGTATGTTACAGTCGTGTGACAAGCATGATTTTTTTTCAGGACGGAAAATTATGGCGCTTACAGCTGCCCCTCGTGTGATCAAATTCGACACCCAGATCCAGGTTTAAAATACCTGAGATGATGAATTTAAGAGCATGAATCAAAGCTCCGTAGACACAGGAAACAACCCACTGTTGAAATAAGCTGATACCGGGTCTAGGTTACCCGAGGCGAAGCTGGAAAAAAATAAGCCGATACCGGGTCTAGATCACCCGAGGCAAGAAAGGTGGAATGCGGATAGGCTGATACCGGGTCTAGGTTACGCGAGGCAAATGAAAATGAAATGTAGATTATGGATTGGCTGATACCGAGTCTAGGTTACCCGAGGCAAAGGAAGATGAAATGTGGATTATGGATTGGCCGATACTGGGTCTAGGTTACCCGAGGCAAAGGAAAATGAAATGTGGATTATGGATTGGTCGATACTAGGTCTAGGTTACCCGAGGCAAAGGAAGGTAAAATAAGCCGGTACCGGGTCTAGGTTACTCGAGGTGATGCTGGAGATGAAATAAGCTGATACCGGGTCTAGGTTACCCGAGGCGAAACTGATGATGAAATTAGCCGATACCGGGTCTAGGTTACCCGATGTGAGGTTTGCTGGGGATTTGAAGATGGAGCCGATCTGGGCCGATACCGAGTTTATATTACCCGAGGTGGATCTGCTGGGGAACTGAGATGAAGCCGATCTGGGCCGATATTGAGTTTATATTACCCGAGGTGGATCTGCTGGAGATATGGGATGTAGCTAATCTGGGCCGATACCAGGTTCATATTACCCGAGGTGGATTTGCTGGAGAACTGGAATGACGCCGATCTGGGCCGATACCAGGTTCATATTACCCGAGGCGGATCTGCTGGAGATATGAAGCTGGGGATGATGATTTCCTGCACTTAAAATGACAAGTCTTCATTCCTTGATCGAGAGATTTTGAACAAAAATTTTTGTCCTTTCGATCAAGAATGAAGACTAGCTGGGGATGAATGATTTGTGTATGCCATGTATGTATGCATAATGATGTATACGTACATGTATGCACTTTCTGCTATTTGATGTTCTCTCTTTCTACTGGGGAGAGGCATGTTGTGCCCCTGGTTGACTCTGTTTTCTTTGAGAGCATTGTATGATGATTGTTGGAGTAGTGAGATAACCGCTAGGGATGTATGACACTGCTAGGGAAATGATTATAATATTCTTTATGGAGATTCCGCTGAGGGGTAGTGTGGAGAATTCTGATGGAGAATAATGTAAGGACTCCTACAGGGAATTGCTGGGAAATTCTAACTTCTTGCCCCTAGGGAGTTTATGAACCTGTAAGTGCTCTAAATTTTGCCTGGGTTGCCCAATGCGGGTTTTCAGCCTAGCGAGCTGCTCTAACTTTTGCCTAAGGCACCTTTTTGGTTTTCACCTCAGCGAGCTCTAATTTTTTTTTTATTATTATTATATATATATATATATTTTAAGAAGAATCCATTAAAATGGCGCCGTGACCACTTGTCCCACTGTATTTCTGGTGCTGATGTGCTACTTGGAGCGACAGTGTGTTCCCATTTCTTGTTAGAAGTCATTGACGTTAGGAGAGATGATTTTGCATAAGGTTGATCTTCTTGACAGTTAAGTTCTTGGATAAGCCCTGTTGCTCTTTTAGGAAGATGAATTGGACTTTGGAGAACGATAAAAGATTTCAAATTGCATGTATTTAGTGCATTTTCATTTAAATAACGCAATGAATTTAACTAGTTGAATGCAAAGCGCTTTCTTTGAATGGATGTTTAGGCAAGATAACTTTGTTTATGCATCTATCATAACCATGCAAACATATTTAAATAAACATTTCACTTTATTGATGAAGTCAAAATGAGTACATTTGAAAGGATTAATTCCCAAATGGTACACATTCCACACTGAGCCAGAACCCGTCACCAGTCGTCCTTTTTAGATTTTCCAACTGATTATTTTCTCTCATGTCTTAATTTTTACCTAGACTGCTCTTTTCGAGTTTTCAGCCTAGCAGACTCCTTTTTTTTTTACACATGATAAAGTTTCAGCCGGTCTTGGTTGATAGGGTTGGTGAATTCATTCCCATCCATGTCCATGATGTTGACACCACCTTTTGATAGCACTCTCTTCACAATATAGGGCCCTTCCCAGTTAGGTCTGAACTTGCCCCTGACATCGACATTCGAAGGCCTTAATTGTTTTAGAACTAAGTCTCCTGCCTTCAACTGCCGCTTGAAGGACTTCACGTTTCAGTTATAGGCCCTAGCCATTCTACATTGGTGCATCTGTAAATGATCTAGGGCTTTCAGTCGCCTTTCATTTAATGCCACCAACTGCTCGTATCTAGCTTGAACCCACTCAGCCTCTGGCAATTGAGCTTCCAGGGCAACTCTGAGTGACTTGAGTTCTATTTCCACTAGCAACACTGCTTCCATACTGTAGACCAAGGCATAGGGAGTTTCTCCTATTGGCATTCAGACACTGGTTCTGTAACCACAAAGAGCATATGGCAATTTGTCAGCCCAATCTCTGCAGGTGGTTACTGTCTTCGACAAGATCTTCTTTATCACCTTATTAGCTGCTTCAACCGCACCATTAGCTTGCAGTCTGTATGGAGAAGATTTATGGTGCTCAATGCCATGTTCAGCAAGCAGCTCAGCTGTTGCCCCTTGAAACTGCACCCTGTTGTCAGTCACTATGTGATGGGGAATTCCATGCCGGGTAAAGATGTTCTTCTGGATGAACTTGACCATTTGCTTAGCTGTTACATTAGTGAAGGATTCTGCTTCCACCCATTTGGAAAAGTAATCAACTGCTACGACTATGAATCTGTGCCCATTAGACGTAGCTGGATGAATCTCACCAATCATATCTATCCCCTATGCTGAAAACGACCAAAGAGATGCCGGGTTCTGTAATTCCAGTGGTGGAAGATTACTGATGTCAGCATATATCTGACACTCATGACATCTCTTCACTTTTCTTATGCAATCTGCCTCTATGGTCATCTAGAAGTATCCTTGCCTCATTAGTTTTCTAGCCATAGCTAGTCCATTCATATATGGCCCGCAAGAGCCTGCATGTACTTGCTGCATCACTGTTTCTGCTTCCTATTCCGTTAGGCACCTTAAAAGAACTCTGTGTGTAGTTCTTTTGTACAGTTTGTCCTCGAACATTCTGAACTGATTTGCTAACCTTCTTAATGACAGCTTATCAGCAGCACTAGCTCCCTCTGGGTATTTTCCTTCCTTCACATACTGGCAGATGTCAAAGAACCATGGCTTTTCTTCAGCTATTAATTCCATTACTTCGTGTACTTTGAAGCAGCGTTGTCTAGAAGTTGCTATAATCAGTGGCTGGACCTGAGTTTCTTCTGGATTTTCCCATATAAAGGATAGAGTTGCTAGTGCATCAGCCATCTTGTTTTCATCCCTAGGGACATGTCTGAATTCACATTGGCCTAATAATTCTCTTCTGAACTATAGCAGCTCCAAGTAAGGCCATAAGGCTTCTTTTTTCAACTCCCATTTGCCCTAAGCTTGCCTGATTAGTAAAAGTGAGTCCCCGATGATCAAGACGTCATTTGCCCCTAGTGTCAACAGAGCTTCCATCCCAAATAGGCATGCCTCATACTCTACCCCGTTATTGGTCATGGGAAAGTTCAACCTCTTTGATGAAGGAATGATTTCACCATCCAGCATTGCTATTAGCACCCCGACTCCAACACCCTTTCTGTTCACTACACCATCAAAGCACATAACGCATCTTTTTACTTCAACCATGGCTAACTGTTCATCCGGGAACTCCAAATTCTCAGTGTAATCTGATTCCAGAGGTTGATTTGCTAGAAAGTCTGCTACGGCTCGCCCTTTGATGGTTTTCTTAGTGATGTACTCGATATCGAATTTCGATAGGAGTAACAGCCACCTAGACAACTTTCCCACCAACACTGGTGCTTTATAAAGATACTTCATTGGATCCACTTTGGCGATGACTTATATTTTGTAGGACTGGAAGTAATGGCGCAGCTTCTTGGTCAGCCAGATCATCGCCACACACGTCTTCTCCACTAGTGTGTACTTAGTTTCATACTCCAGAAGCTTCTTACTGAGGTAGTAAATGGGATACTCTTTTTCTGTCATAGTGTTCCTGTGCTAAAATTTCTCCTACAGAGGAATCCTCAACCGCCAAGTACAAGATCAGGGCTTGCCAGGAATTGGTGGACTCAAGACTGGTGGATTTATCAGATAAGCCTTGATCTTCTCGAATGCCAGCTGACATCTGTCATCCCATGGTTGATCCTTCTTTAATATCTTGAACATTGGTTCACAAGTGGAAGTCAACCGTGCTATGAAATGACTGGCATATTGTAATGAACCCAGGAATGACCGGACTTTTTTTTCTGTTTTTGGGGCTGGCATATCTTGGATGGCTTTAATTTTGTCTGGGTCCATCTCTATTCTCTCTGGCTAACCATGTGACCTAACAGCTTCCCTGATGTGACTCTGAATATGCACTTCTTGGGGTTAAGCCGTAAGTTGTATTCTCCAATGCGTGTTAAAAATCTATCCAGGAGAATAGGATGTTCCTCCCGGGTTGTTGATTTAACAAGCATATCATCGATATACACTTCGACTTCCTTATGGATCATATCATGCAACAGAGTTGTGACAGCCCTTTGATAAGTGGCTCCAGCATTCTTCAATCTGAAGGGCATTACTCTGTAGCAGAAGGTACCCCACTCTGTGATGAACGATGTCTTCACCTTGTCAATCACATCCATCAGGATCTGGTTGTACCCTGAAAAGCCATCCATGAAGGAATACATTACTTCTTTCATTGCACTATCGACAAGGACATCAATGTGAGGTAGTGGAAAATTATCCTTTGGGCATGCCTTATTCAAATCCTAGTAGTCAACACATACTCGGACCCTTCCATCCTTCTTTGGTACTGGAACAATATTAGCTAGCCATTATGTGTATTCTATCACTTCAAGAAACTTGGCGTCTATCTGCTTAGCCACTTCCTCTTTCACCAATGTAGCCGACTCTGGCCTTAGTCTTCTCAGCTTCTGCTTTACTGGCCTGAACTTGGGGTCCGTCGGGATCTTGTACGCTGCTATCTCTTTATCTACACCCGGCATGTCTTCATGTGACCAGGCGAAAGCTTTAACATGTTTTTGAAGTATTCTTATTAATTCTTTCTCTTCCTCAGATTTTAGCTCACGTGAAATGAATACCATTTTAGGATTTTCATCTATACTTATGTTGATTTCATGGAATGCAGTGTCATGTATGCTAAATATGCTTGATGGTGATTTAAATGCATGCACAGAATTATCAGGATAAACATCACACAAGTAAGTAAACTGAGATTTCATTACATTAAACTTGTCATACAGTACATCATTTACACTGAAAATGGAAGAAATAGATACAACAAAATCATTTTCATCCTCCACAGGCGGAGGGCCTTGTTCTTCTTCAGCTTCCATCTTCATCTTCAGAGCACTATCCGGGACTGCAGCTTCTTTGGTTTCTTTTTCAGTCACCTGCGCCTTAGCTTTTTCCATGATCTTAGCAATCTCGGCAACCACAGAGTCCAGGTTCATCTTGGCCATCAGCTCCTCGCCGAACCCTTCGTTGGTCTTCCCAAATGCTTTGCTTAAGGCAGCAGTCAATGCACCTGAGATTACCTCTGCAGCTTCATCACAGGCTTTCTTTTCACCTTTCTCCATGGCCACCTCTACTACTTCTGCTATCACTTCGGATTTCCCGCCTTGCAGCACATCAAACTTAGTAGTCGCTTCTTCTACCACCATCGGGGCTACTGGTTCCTCCTGGCTTTTGTCAAAGTCAACAACATCAGCAAAAATTTCAAAGCCAGGGTATTCAACATTTCCAACCCTTATCGGTTCAGCTTGGCCTTTGTATAGTCCTTCTCCTGCTTTCAAGAACGGTTTCATCATAACTTTGCCATTTTTCCCCTTTCTCAGGTTCTTCTGCTTAAATGCCTCCTTTGTGTAGCCAAGGCCAAATTGTTTTGGCTTCCCCCAGTCGATCTTAAACTCTAGTACCCCTTGCAAGTTGATCCCAAGTCCCATGCCTGGGAAAAAATTCTGCTTGTACAAATATCGAGATAGCCACTCCAGTATATAATTTTCATAGAGGACCATGGGAGCATCCGTTGCCTCCTCTTCCTTGATCACGGTGACTTGGAATCTGCCAAAAGGGACCACTCCTTCATTCACAGCAGCTATCATTGATTGGGCTTCTGCCTTAATAGTCACTATCTCTCCTTTTATCGAACTTAATTTTCTGGATCAAGGTGGAAGGGACACCACCTAGAGGGTGGAACCATGGCCTTTCTAATAGTAGGGAGAAAGTGATCGGGATATCTATCACCGAAAAAATGACCATTAACTTGATTGGCCCAACCTCTACTTCAGTTTCAAAACTCCCTATCACAGTTCTCTTAGAGTCATCGTACGCCCAGATAACTATTAAGGATTTCTTCAGCACATCCTCATTCAGACCCAGAAATGGCAGCATTTTCAGTGGACATATATTTAGTGCCGAGCCGTCATCCACCATAACACACGGCATCACCTTATCCATCACATAGGCTCTAATGTAAAGAGCCTTATTGTGAGCCTTTCTTTCACCAGGTAGGTCTTTCTCTGAGAAAATGATATCAGGAGCCCTAGAATGAATTTTATCCAACAAACAGCACATAGCCTCTGGTGCAGCCATAGGGGAGACTTCAATCTCTGACAGTTTCTTCACTAAAGCAGCCCTATGCTCCTTGGAGTCAGAAGTAAATGCCACAAGCTAGCTTATGTAGGAGTCTTCTTTAACTGGTAAATGACTAGGTCCTCTTTCTCAACCCCCTCCGGTGCTGATGTACTATCCGATCCAGTCATTGGGGCTTTGTCCTTCACTTGGTCTGTCGGCTGATACACTTTGCCACTTCGGGTCACATATTGGACCTCCTGAACTTTTAGCTTCTCAATGGCTGGAGGTTTACCCGTCTCCTCTTCACCAAAATCTTCATACTCATCTTCAGAATCAAGATCATTCAAGCTTATTGGCTTGATCTCCTTCCGCTCCTCCTTCTTCTCACATTCTGGTTCTACTTCGGCTTCCCCTACTGCCACAGCCTGAATTGTAAGGTTTGCTTGAAGAACTTGGGCAAAGATAAAATCAGATGGCAGTCCTGAATGTACCATGTTGACCCGCTTCTCAAATGTTGGTAGTGGGTTGGTCTTCATGCTGGGCTTGGCTGGCTCTTGCAGCTTCCCTTCATCTATCAACTTCTGAATAGCATCTCTCAGCTTGTAAAAATTGTTAGTTCGATGACCAGTAACAACATGATACATGCAGAAATTGTCTTTATCTGCTTCAGAAGGCTTTTCAAATGGCCTCAGCGATTGTAGCAGCCCACCATTTCTGCATTTAGCAAATATCTTCACCAATGGGAGAGCCCAAGGTGATATGCCCTGACTTCCTGGATTCTTGTTCTGATTGCCTTGTTGTTGGGTCACTGTAGCAACTTCCACTTGCTTCACTTCTGAGGTTTGTCCCCCTTTACCACCAGAACTTGAGCCAGAACCACTGCCAAACCCAGCCTCAGCAGTTGATCTATACCCAGAACTGTACCCCGAGCTTCTACCGCCCTTATGACTGGCTTCCTTCTCTTCTTCATCCTGCTCAATTTTCATTGCCATACTATAGACTTCACTGAGCTCGTTAAGAGGATGAAATTTCATATTATTTTTGAAGATATCCTTGCTGCCATCTATCAACTTTTGTATAAGCTCATCTTCACCTGGTCGGTTCTTCAAAAGGATCATTTTGTTCATCCACCACTGGTAGTACTCGTCAAAAGGCTCATTGGGTTTTTGCTTGATCCGCTCCAAGCCATACAGCTTCACCTGAATTTTGGTGTTGAAGCTGTAATACTTAATGAAAGCTACTGACAAAATCTCCCAATCTGACTGTTCCTCCTCCGTCAGAGAATTGTACCAGCTTAGTGCTCCTGCCTCTAGTATGGTGGGGAAAAGATTAATCAATTACTGCTTTGTGGCGCCCTCCATCAGCATGACTCGGGCATACAGGTTCACATAGGCCTCTGGCGAGCCCATTCCTTTATAAGAGGGAACTTTCGGCACTTGGAAGCCGATGGGAAAAGTATCGATTCCTCTACTGATCATGGCATCAACGCTCACCCCTTTCTTGGATTCTGCACTGATATTGGCTCCTTTGTTCAACTGGGCCACTACCTCATCCAGCTCAAAACATTTTGCCTTCATTCTCTGCTCTATGGCTGCCTCTATTTCTTGCAGCTTCTCAAGACTGGCAGAAATGTCACCACCCTATTGGGATGACTTGGCTTCCTTTTCTTTTCCAGCTCCACTGCCACCGATCTCACCAGCTTCTCTTACTACTACCCCATTTCTTCCTTCAACATATCATGAAAATCTTGTGATCTGAAGAAATCCTTTAGAGCATCAGCTAGGCTTGGTGTCGAGTATGCCATTTCCACTTCTTCCCCAGATTCTGAATCACTATCCCTTTCGACTGCTCTTTGTTCCCCAACTGCCCTCAAAGCCTGAGATCTCATTCTAGGACACTCCAGTGTGTTCTACTAGGCATCATACGGGAGGTATTAGGAACATGAATGAATGGCATGGTGACATAAAGAGTAAGACATTGAAAGCACTTGTAATGAATAAATGAAGTGAGTTTATGAGTGAAATGATGGTATGAATAGTTTTATTTTATTCCTTCTTTTTTTTCTTCTCGGGACACTCCAAGAATACCCAATGTCATGCAAAAATGTCACGTGTGGACCACCACACAGATAGAGGTTCGACACCTTTGGGGCACTAAGTGAATTCATAGAATGGTCGCGTGTGTGCCGACACATGGACAGAGTTTTGATGCTTTTAAGGTCTATGAGATGATATGAAATGGTCACATGGGACCGTCCCTTGGACAGAGTTCTGATGCTTTTGAGCATATGATATGAAATGATGTTATGAGGAAGTCACATGTAACAGGTACACGGACAGAGGTTCGGCATTCAGGGAACACCTTTTACGATTTGGTAATGTTATGAACTTATATGTGTACTAATTAGGCGCTTGGGGAGTACCTTAAATGATATATTAATGTCGTGAAATAGGTCGATGTGGGCCATGATATTATATGATGTTTATGATAAATGAGAATGGTGTCATGAAGTGCATCGTGTAGCTTGTTACATGAAAATGGGCCTAAGACCATTGGGGTCTCTATTGAATGAAATGATTTTGGTGAAATGGCCAAATGCAACCCGGTGCATTAGTAGAACACGGGTAATTTTGGGATACCCGATATGTTATGGAATTTAATGATCATGATATGCGTCCTTGAAATGCCCCTAATTTAATTCAATTGGTATGTCATGAATGCTTATGACACACAATATGCAAATGGCTGTACAAAAATGTGGGTTAGGATGCATGACATACGTAATGATGTTATGTATGCCAAGTGAAAATAAAATGCCAATCACACAAGTAAAATGTCATGGCTGAAAAAGAAATGATTAGTATGAATGGCAAACGGATGATTTAATATTTTCACATGAAAATAAAATGCAAATGGCTGCATAAAAATGTGGGTTAGTATCACACAAAAATGTTTAATGTATGGTATGTCATATGAATGGAAAATGTGATTATGGTATGCCATGCACGTGTAGATAGCGATGATGATGTTTCATGGGATGGTGAGAAACACATAGCACATAAAATGAATTCCTCCAACCTTATTCCTCCAAACGTGGTCGGTCTCAAAAATTCTAACCGAGTCCTAGGTGGAGTCCTCTTCGATCATCAATCGGGGATGATGAAGGTGCGATTTTATTTATTCACATAATTATTTTGGTATCCTAAGGGAATCCAACTAAGGCTGCCTATATGAGTTCGGTCCAAGTCGGGTTAAAATCAAGGCTCCTGTAGCAAAATATACTCCTCACTTCTCCCCACTCAAAGGTTCGAACGAAGGGGTTCGTACGAGGCTATGGGTGGTGTTTCGTATCCATGCCCCTAAGACCATGAGGAAAAAAGGCGACACTTCAACAATTCACCGGGCTAAAAACGGAATACTTAACCTAATGCAAGCATGTCTAACTAAAAATGCAAAATGAAATACCAATCAAGAATCATCCACCTTATTTTGATTAGACACTTTTCAGGGCTTGTCAAATTCTTTTAAGTTTTTAAGGAAAACTTTTTTAAGAAATCCCCAGCGGAGTCACCACTGTGAGCGGACGACGTTTTCGACGGAACGTGGACTCCTTTTCAGAAGGAGTGCCTCGATTTAGGGTGGAACCCTCCCTCGCGTGGGGTTTTTATTATGGAAAAATAGGTTTTGTAAAAAATGGAATTAATGCTTAAAAGAACCGAGACCGAAGTCTCGATGAATATCGTAGGAGTCACCACCCGGCTCAGCTCAACCGGGAAATTTATAATGTAGCTGAACCGGACAAACTGCTGCCACACTATCTAGAGATCTAGGTCCGGACAAGTCCCTTATTTCGTGTCTAATTAAAATAAAAATGGCCAATGTTCATAGACGGTATTTCATAATTCTAAAGTCAATTTTATTAAAATAATTCATACAGCACGTATAAGCACCGGAATTTTTCGTCCTTAAAAAAAATGCAGGTACTGTAATCTACAGTCGTGCGATTATCGTTACAGATTAATTGCCCAATCTTTTCCCCCTTCTTTCTTATGTCATAAGCATGGTGTTCTGCACCTGCTCCGATCGTACAGTCGTACGACTGTACGATCAGAGCAGTTGCAGAACACCATGCTCATGACATAAGAATGAAGGGGGAAAAGATTGGGCAATTAATGCCCGGATTTGGTGAGGAAAAAAGAGGATCAGAGAGATAAAAAAGAGGAAAAAGAGAGAAGGAAGGGGGCTGGCTTGGGATCTCTAAAATTTAGAGAAAGTAAAAGGGGAAATAGACAAGGAAAAGAGAAAAGAGAAAACCAACTCAAAATTTCTTTGCCTCTTCTATTTCTCTTAATTCTCAAAGTTAGGATTAAAAACTTATTAGAAATTATTAGGTTAATAATCTGACTTCACAAACAAACTAAATTTCGGACTAGAAACCCTAAGATCCCCAAGCATTTGGAGATTTTTGGACCCAAAGTTTCTAACTTCAATTCAAGCAGAAAGGAGCACATTTTAGTGGATTGGAGCGACGCCAGGTGTCAATCCTACGGTGGACAAGCGCCTAAAAGGTTACCACTCTTTATCCCCTCTGTTTTTCATGTTTTCTAGGTGATTGGTGTGATTTTACGCATTTTTGTTCAACTTTTGCGCTTGCTATTTCTGGGAATCAAGAACAGTCGTGCAACTGTTCTTGAGTTTGATGAACAATCGTACGACTGTAAATACAGTCGTACGAGTGTTCTTGGTTTCCAGCTGCTTTCTTCCAGTTTTATTTCAAATAATTTTGGCGAAATGCTGAGTTTGAATGGTTTACAGTCGTGCAACTGTAATTACAGTCGGATGACCGTAGTTACAGTCGCACGGCTGTAATGCCCATTCAGAATCAGAATTTCCATTTTAATCTATAAAAATTTCTAAAAATCCCTAAAAGTTCAGAAAATTAGAAAATCACCAAAAATGAATTTTGTTGTGTGCATCCACGATCCTAGATTCAATTTTCAGTAAAATTGCATTTAGAACAATACAACGATGGAGACCCGATTCTCCCAAAAACCGACCCACCTCACATGTAAAAAATGCATATAAACCGGAAAAATTGTTTTCAAAATGATTTTCTCACAAAACCAAATATACAGGGGCGTTTCAAAATTTTTTCCAGGTCTAACCGGGCAAGCTAGCCCAGCCAACCCGGTTATCCCCTAAATGCACGATCCCGAATTCTAAATTCCCTATTCTGTCCTACTTGAGTCCTATTTGTGGCATGCCGTAAATTGTATTAACCCTCTGTTTTGCAGCTTTTTATTTTTATTTTATATGTATTTAATAGAATTACTCGTGTATTTTAGGCGGTTGTAAAAGTGAGGTCGAGAGTTTTTATTTTTGATTCGATTGGGTTGTAAGCCACTTAAATATTTACTGCTTTACTTTTTATTTCCTATGCATGTGTGTTGTATGTTTAAACTTAATGCAATAAAATTGACTTTAGAATTTGAAATATCTTCAAAGAACATTGGCCAATATTTATTTTAATCAGACACAAAATAAGGGACTTGTCAGGACCTAGATCTCTTGATAGTGTAGGGGCCGTTCATCCGGTTTAGCTACATTATAAATTTCCCGATTGAGCTGAGCCGGGTGGCGACTCCTACAATACTCATCGAGACTTAGGTCTCGGTTCTTTTAAGATAATTAATTTCCAAAATTGATTTTTTCATAATAAAAACTCCACGTGAGGGAGGGGTCCACCCGAAATCGAGGTGCCCCTTCTAAAAAGGAGCTCGCGTTCCGTCGAAAACGTCGTCTGCTCACAGTGGCGACTCCGTTGGGGAATTTTCTTAAAAAAGTTTTCTAAAAAACTTAAAAGAATTTGACAAGCCCTGAAAAGTGTCTAATTAAAATAAGGTGGATGATTCTTGATTGGTATTTCATTTTGCATTTTTAGTTAGACATGCTTGCATTAGATTAAGTATCCCTTTTTAGCCCGGTGAATTGTTGAAGAGTCGCCTTTGTTCCTCCTGGTCTTAGGGGCACGGATATGAAACACCACCCATAGTCTCGTACGAACTCCTTCGTTCGGACCCTTGAGTGGGGAGAAGTGAGGAGTATATTTTGCTATGGGAACCTTGATTTTAACCCGACTTGGACCAAACTCATATAGGCAGCCTTAGTTGGATTCCCTTAGGATACCAAAATAATTGTGTGAATAAATAAAATCGCGCCTTCATCATCCCCGGTTGATGATCGAAGAGAACCCCACCTAGGACTCGGTTAGAAATTTTTGAGACCAACCACGTATGGGGGAATAAGGTTGGAAGGATTCGTTTTGTGTGCTATGTGTTTCTTGCCATCCTGTGACACATCACCATCGCTATCTATGCGAGCATAACATACCATAATCACCATTTTCCATACATGACATACCATTCATAAAACATTTTTGTGTGATACTAACCCACATTTTTATGCAGCCATTTGCATTTTATTTTTGTGAAAACATTAAATCATCTATTTGCCATTCATACTAACCATTTCTTTTTCAGCCATAACATTAAATTTGTGTGATTAGCATTTTTTCACATAGCATACATAACATCATTATGTGTGTCATGCATCCTAACCACGTTTTTGTGCAGCCATTTGCATTTTGTGTGTCATAAGCATTCATGACATATCAACTAAATTAAATGAGGGGCATTCTAAGGACACCCACCACGATCATCTCACTTCATAACATATCGGGTACCCTAAATTACCCCGTGTTCTGCCAATGCACTGGATTGCATTCGGCCATTCCAACAAATCATTTCATTCAATAGAGACTATAATGGTCCTAGGTCTATTTTCGTGTAACGATTTATACGGTGCATTTCATGACATCATTGTTGGGATTTTTCACCGGAAATCACCCGATAAATCTGGAAGAACACGATGATTTCCTCAAATCTAGTCCTAAGAGCAATTGAAATGGAAATTGTAAAACATAAGAATTCAATAGAAAGAGATCATTCTCTTACCCGGAATATCTCTTCTAGAGATGGATGAAGACTGCAGGAATCAAATTAGAGTCCCTCCTCGTTCTCGTACACGAACGCCTAACGAACACGACCCGTGCTATCGTTGGAAAACACAACAATAGAGAGAGGGGCTAGAGGATTCGGCTATGGTGTGTTGCGTGTATCTTGGCCGAAATTCTCCTAGGTTAAAAACCTAGGTTGGCCGAATTCCCCTTAAGGGAATTCAGGCCCAGCTTGGCTCCTTTATTTTGTGTGTGTTGGAAATGGTCTAGTCCCGAGGCATTGGTCCTTGTATTTGTACTATACATTTATTGGATTTATGTATTGTACTCATTTGTGTTATTAATAAAGGCATCAATTCATTTATTATATCTATCTTGTGCAATATATTAAATGAAGTATCCAATGGACATATCTATATCCATGACGACAAGTGTCATACACTTAGCAGTAAGACCATGGATAGGGTAAACGATATGACCATAAATAGATCCGTAGTCTGTTCCAGTCATGGGAATGAATGGAACAACCGACTATCATTAACCTGGTTGTATGGCGGTGTCTTACCGGTCATTAGACATGGAATGTCAACCAAGTTAATGGGTACATGCCTGGAAGCATGGTACTGGATAGATCCACTAAACGAGTAATCCACATCGTATGGCATCACAATGGATACTCGTGTAGTACTTGTATGGATCCTTTGACCTGACCATATGATGGTGTTACATGTGATGTCGCATACTTAGGGGTACGCCTAAAGGGCCTGTAATAGGGTGCCAAGTATGGGTGCTTTCGGGTATGTCACTGAACATGGTAATGCTATGGATATGCAGAAGGGAATTGTCACTCAGTAACCCACTGAGAAGATATCACCGGCCACTTGATGAATGTGACTGATAAGAGTGTGGCCACACCCAAACAAGTTGGAACTTGTTTGTGAGGTTCAGTGCATTCAGGATCAAGTTAATGTCCGGACACAAAAGAGGGTGATCAATCCATGCCTCTGTGTTGGACACCGATATCAATGACATGGGATGTACAAGTTTAAACTACAGGGTTATGATATCAGTTAGACTGCCATCTCCATCTTAATTGGGGGCTGCAGTGGCTTGCTAGAGCCCAACTGCAGTCTGCGGGCCAAAGGCCCGCTGCCAACATAAAGATGGGCCCACGGGATCGTACACATTGAGCGACTGGACACCGATTTAAAGAATCACAAGTACACTTGGAGTGTACACTCTAGAGAGAGAGAACTATGTATATTAATTATATTATAAGGATCAATTGGATTGATCATTGTAATAAAATTAATATTTGGCTTCACATAATTAATTGGATTAATTATGAGATTATTTCCTAGGTGGAAATATTTATATGTATAGGTTTACATATGAATTTGTTTTGTGAAGACTTAATTTTAATTTGATGGATTAAATTAATTAGTCAAACTAATTTTAATTTAAATGTAAATAATATATTACTTGGAGTAATATATTAAATACATGGGTTAATTAAAATTGGGCTTGATATTGATTTAGACCAGACTAATTAAAATACGTTTGGGCCTGAATTAAAAGGAGGAAGCCCACACAGACACAGAAGCTAGACTGGGCCAAATTCCAGCAAGGGAATTTGGAAGCCCTAGGGTTAAAAACCCTAAGGGGAATTCGGCCAAGATAGAAGAGCATCTAGCCCCCCCTTGGCCGAATTCTCCTTCCCTCTCTCACTCTCTAATCTTTGTGATTTTTGACGCTAGCACGTGCGGTGTTCGTTAGGCGCTCGTGTACGGGAACGAGGAGGAATTCTATTTTGAATTCTGCAGTCATCATCCATCTCTAGAAAGAGATATTTCTGGTAAGAAATTTAATCCCTTTCTATTTAATTTTAAGTTTTTCAATTTCCATCTCAATTGCTCCTGGGACTGGATTTGAGGAAATCACCGCGTTCTTCCGCTTTTATCGGGTGATTTCCGGTGAAAAATCCCAACAGTGGTATCAGAGCGGGCTTTTGATCCGTGGAAATTGATAAATTTGGTTGAATCCCGTTTTTGAAATTGGAGTTTTTTTATCGGGATTCATGGTATGGGTTTTATGATTTTTCCCATATGTGTTATACAATGAAAATTAATATTGCATATTGGTTTATGTTGTTTTAATTTTGTTGTATTATTGGAATTCTTGGTGAATTGCTATGGATGATGGATGGATATTTTTTTTATTTTAATTCTGTTTTAAATAAAAAAAAATCTGCCTCCCGGGGTGCGGGGCTGCCGCCGGCGGAATCGCTGCCGGCGGCCGCCGCAAGCTGCGGGAGGCGCAGCGACAGCCGCTGCCCATGGCGCTGGGCGCCACAGGCAGCGGCCGTTGCCTGCTGCTGGGCAGCAGCGGACCGGGCCCAGTTTTTGGATTTTGCGGGTTTTTTGGGTCCGGGGCCCAGTTTTGAAATTTTAATTGGTTTTAAAATTCGTGTGTTTAAATTTATGTAATTTAAATGCGCATGGTTTCTTGGATGAATTTTATTTCGTTCATGTGATATTAGTTTTGGAAATTAATATGGTTAATGGAAATTGGTTCGGGTAATTTTGGCACAATCACTCGGACGGCTAAATTGGACCCATGGTTTCCCAATTCCAGTGGGAGCAGTTGGACTGCCTGGGCTGGAGGCCCAAAGCCCGTTAAGGGTTAGAACCATGGTGGGCCAAAATTGGCGATTTCCTAATAATGGCTTTGACATAATTTAAATGGGCTTAAATCATGCATTATGACATGCTTTTGAATTATATGTATTGGATGCATATGAATGGTTGAATGAATGTATGATTAGATGCTATTGGGCCTTTTACGAGATGGGTTGTATTTTTCTTTTTGGGTAAATACGGCCTGCGTGTCGTTTTTCTTTTTAATGTAATTTTATTTTATTTAAATTAAATATTATAAAATTTGTAAAAGAAGAAGTCCATGGAGTGGTGAGCCCATACGGAGGTGCAAGCCCAAATTGGAGGTGCAAGCCCAGAAGGAAAAGATGGAGGCCCGCCTAATATCTGTTTCTAGTATAGGTTTACTAGAATAGTATTAGGATGTAACATAGGCCCATAGCAGTCCATTTTAATTTTATTTAATCATGTTTTATATTCATTTGCATGTATGAATGTATGTTCCAATAGCTCATTCACCCGCTTTATGTATGTAAGCCGTTATAATTGAATCTAATAATCAAACGGAAATTACTAAGTCGCTTAAAAGTGCTTCCCTCATTCAAAACCGAATCTAAGTGGGAATAGGCCAGTTGTAGACCATGCCCTCGCAGGATGCACTGGAGTATTGTCACTTTGTATTGGGTTAGAGTATGGGATACTCTAACACTTGGATGGAGGTTTTGACTTAGCGTGGGTAGTAGCATTCTCCTGGCCCTAAGCACAGATGGGTAAGTGCCAACAAGCCCATCAAACCGAGAGTCCCTAGGTTGGGATTGGACGGCGTTCCTACCTAAATAATTAAGATGTAGTTATACCAAACCCTCGTTTGGCTATATCTTAATGAAATATGGATCTCGGCCCATGAGCCCAACAACTCGGTTTAAATTAATAACTTGATTCATTATTAATTTTATATGGGAACAACAAAGCAAAGCCCTTTATTAACACTCTCAATGTTTTTCTGTGTAGAAACACCCAAATGGCAAACACAAATACCTTATCACTGCGATCCATTCTTGAAAAGGACAAGCTTTCCGGTCCTAACTTTTTAGACTGGTCTAGGAACTTGAGGATAGTTCTAAGACAAGAGTCAAAAGTGTATGTGCTGGAAAGGCCTGTGCCGGCTGCGCCTCAGGGACGTAATCCACCGGCTGCCCAGCTGGAGGAATACGAGGCGCAAGGACAACCGGGATGTGACATGCCTTATGTTGGCTTGCATGGTCCCCGAACTGCAAAAACAGTTTATGGACCATCAAGCCTATGCTATGATAACAACTCTTAATGAGATGTTTCAAGAGCAAGCTCGTCAGGAAAGGTACCTGACCAATAAGGCATTCCACTCTTGTAAGATGGGGGCCGGGACATCTGTGAGTGCACACGTGCTCAAGATGAAGGGCTATTTGGATACTTTGGCCCGTCTCAGATCGCCTATCTCTCAAGAGTTGGCGGTGGACACAATCCTCGCGTCCTTGCCGGATTCTTATGATCAGTTCATTCTTAACTATAACATGCAAGGGATGAACCGTACTGTCAGTGAGCTGCATGGGATGCTTAAGCTTACTGAGCAGTCGATCAAGAAGACTCCGCAGGTGCTGCTGGTTAACAAGGGGAACCCTCCTCTTACTAAGGGTAAGGCCAAGGAAAAGGCCAAGGCCAAGGCCAAAAAAGGCCAAAGGCAAGAAGGCCAAGGCCCAACCCAAGGCTCAGCAGAAGGCAGGTCCTAAGGACGTCTATTTCGGGTGCAGACAGGCGGGCCATTGGAAGAGATCGTGTCCCAAGCTGATGGGAGAGCAAAGAAGGGGCCAAGGTGCGTCCTCTTCAGGTATTTATGTTATAGATATTAACCTTACTGTTTCAACATCCTGGGTATTGGATACTGGATGTGGTTCTCACATTTGTTGCAATGTGCAGGGACTTAAGAACAGAAGGTTGCTGGGGTCGGGAGAGGTGGACTTGCGGGACGGGAATGGAGCAAGGGTTGCTGCCATAGAGATCGGCGAATACCACCTGATGATGCCCAGTGGATTGGTTTTAATTTTAGAACATTGTTACTTTGTACCTGCTATGTGCAGGAATATTATCTCTGTATCAATGTTGGATATTTCTGGATTTAATTTTACTATTATAAATGGTCGAATTTCTATATCCAGAGAGGGGTTATTTTATGGAGATGCTCTATTAAATAATGGCCTATATATCCTGGACTTAAATGAAACCAATCATATCTATAACATAAACACGAAAAGGGTTAAGCCTAACGAACTTAATCCAGTCTACCTATGGCATTGTCGTCTTGGCCATATAAACGAGAAGCGCATAGCTAGGCTTCACAAAGCTGGAGTCCTAGGGTCATTTGACTTGGAGTCAATTGATACATGCGAATCGTGTTTAAGAGGCAAGATGACAAAGGTGCCTTTTAGCAAAAGGGCTGAAAGGGCCACTGGCTTGTTGGACCTAATACATTCAGATGTATGTGGACCTATGAGCGCAGCGACCAGAGGTGGGCATCTGTATTTCGTCACGTTCACGGATGATTTCAGCAGATATGGCTATGTCTATCTGATGAAACACAAGTCCGAGACCCTTGATAGGTTCAAGGAATTTAGGAACGAGGTACAGAACCAGCTAGGCAGGAATATCAAAGCCCTTCGGTCGGACCGAGGCAGTGAGTATATGAGCCTAGAGTTTGGCTCATACTTGAGAGAGCATGGAATAGTTCCACAGCTCACTCCTCCTAGAACACCACAGTGGAATGGGGTGTCCGAACGGAGGAATAGGACCTTGTTGGACATGGTCCGCTCAATGATGAGTCAAGCATCTCTCCCAATTAGTTTCTGGGGACACGCCCTCGAGACAGCAGCTCTCATCTTAAACAATACTCCGACTAAGGCAGTAGAAAAGACCCCATATCAGATATGGACGGGCAAGGAGCCCAATGTGTCTTTCCTAAGGATTTGGGGATGCGAAGCACATGTCAAGAAATTGACTAGTGGCAAGCTGGAGCCCAAAACCGATAAATGCCTATTTGTGGGCTACCCTAGGGAAACCAAAGGGTATTACTTCTACAACCCCGCCGAGAACAAGGTGTTCGTGGCAAGGAAGGGGGTCTTTCTGGAAAAGGAGTTCCTTTCCAAGAAAGATAGTGGGAGCAATGTTGAACTCAGGGAAGTTCAAGGTCCACAAGCTCCTGAAAAGGATAACTCGGAGGCCCAGGTGGAGCTTCCACAAGTGGAAGCACCGACCCAGGCCACACAAGAACCTAGAAGGTCTGGTAGGGATCGTCGGGAACCGGAGAGGTATGGTTTCCTCGTCACCGATGATCAAACTCTCCTCATCTGGGATGAAGAAGAACCCAAAACCTACCAGGAGGCTATGGCTAGCCCACAGTCTGCAAATTGGCGTAAAGCCATGGAGGCAGAAATGCAATCTATGTACGATAATCAAGTTTGGAACTTGGTTGATCCACCTCCGGGTGCTAAGGTAATAGGTTGCAAGTGGTGCTATAACCTAAAAGCTGATAATACCTTCAAGGGGCATCTGGTTGCGAAAGGTTTCAGATAAGTCCATGGAATAGACTATGATGAAACTTTCTCACCAGTAGCCGTGCTCAAGTCCATCAGGATACTGCTGGCCATAGCCGCATGGTATGACTATGAGGTATGGCAGATGGATGTCAAAACCACTTTCCTTAATGGGAAGCTACTCAAGGATGTGTACATGACACAACCTGAGGGTTTTGTCGATCCTAAGTATCCGGGAAGGGTATGTAAACTGAGTAAGTGCTTCGCAATGAAGGACTTAGGTGAAGCTGAGATGATCCTAGGAATCAGGATCTATAGGGATAGATCAAATCAGCTTCTGGGCCTAAGTCAGGCTTCGTACATTGACAAAGTTCTGAAAAGATTCAGCATGGACCGGGCCAAGAAAGGTTTCTTGCCAATGGGCCATGGGCTGAAACTTAGTAAGAAGAACTGTCCTAAAATAAGGGAGGACAGGGAGAACATGAAATTGGTTCCATATGCTTCGGCTATTGGATCAATCATGTACTCCATGTTATGTACGAGACCTGATGTCGCCTTTGCACTGAGTATGACGAGCCGACAGGATCCCGGGGAGGATCACTGGAAAGCTGTCAAGGTGATCCTCAAGTACCTTAACCGGACTAAGGATAGCTTCTTGGTGTATGGTGGTCAGGAAGCGCTATCAGTTACTGGGTATACTTATGCAAGCTTCCAAACAGACCAAGATGAGTACCAATCGTAGTCAGGGTATGTATTCTTGCTGAATGGTGGTGCTGTAAACTGGAGGAGCTCAAAGCAGCCAACCATAGCGGATTCTACAACAGAAGCTGAGTACATCGCTGCGTGTGATGCAGCTAAGAAAGCTGTGTGGATGAAGAAGTTTATCACTGAGTTAGGAGTAGTGCCAACTATCCAGGACCTAGTCGATATCTTCTGTGACAACAATGGGGCCGTCGCACAAGCTAAGGAGCCCCGGTCACACAAGAACACAAAGCACGTGCTCAGAAAGTTTCACCTCATACGAGAAATCGTGGAGAGAGGTGACATTGCATTGCACAGAGTGGACACCGAGGTTAATGTCGCAGATCCATTGACCAAGGCGCTGGCCTAGCCCAAGCACGAGGGTCATACTAGATCTATAGGGATTAGGCCCATGCCTAGTTGGAACTAGTGCAAGTGGGAGATTGTTGGAAATGCCCTAGTCCCGAGGCATTGGTCCTTGTATTTGTACTATACATTTATTGGATTTATGTATTGTACTCATTTGTGTTATTAATAAAGGCATCAATTCATTTATTATATCTATCTTGTGCAATATATTAAATGAAGTATCCAATGGACATATCTATATCCATGACGACAAGTGTCATGCACTTAGCAGTAAGACCATGGATAGGGTAAACGATATGACCATAAATAGATCCGTAGTCTGTTCCAGTCATGGGAATGAATGGAACAACAGACTATCATTAACCTGGTTGTATGGCAGTGTCTTACCGGTCATTGGACATGGAATGTCAACCAAGTTAATGGGTACATGCCTAGAAGCATGGTACTGGATAGATCCACTAAACGAGTAATCCACATGGTATGGTATCACAATGGATACTCGTGTAGTACTTGTATGGATCCTTTGACCTGACCATATGATGGTGTTACATGTGATGTCGCATACTTAGGGGTACGTCTAAAGGGCCTGTAATAGGGTGCCAAGTATGGGTGCTTTCGGGTATGTCACTGAACATGGTAATGCTATGGATATGCAGAAGGGAATTGTCACTCAGTAACCCACTGAGAAGATATCACCGGCCACTTGATGAATGTGATTGATAAGAGTGTGGCCACACCCAAACAAGTTGGAACTTGTTTGTGAGGTTCAGTGCATTCGGGATCAAGTTAATGTCCGGACACAAAAGAGGGTGATCAATCCATGCCTTTGTGTTGGACACCGATATCAATGACATGGGATGTACAAGTTTAAACTACAGGGTTATGATATCAGTTAGACTGCCATCTCCATCTTAATTGGGGGCTGCAGTGGCTTGCTAGAGCCCAACTGCAGTCTGCGGGCCAAAGGCCCGCTGCCAACATAAAGATGGGCCCACGGGATCGTACACATTGAGCGACTGGACACCGATTTAAAGAATCACAAGTACACTTGGAGTGTACACTCTAGAGAGAGAGAACTATGTATATTAATTATATTATAAGGATCAATTGGATTGATCATTATAATAAAATTAATATTTGGCTTCACATAATTAATTGGATTAATTATGAGATTATTTCCTAGGTGGAAATATTTATATGTATAGGTTTACATATGAATTTGTTTTGTGAAGACTTAATTTTAATTTGATGGATTAAATTAATTAGTCAAACTAATTTTAATTTAAATGTAAATAATATATTACTTGGAGTAATATATTAAATACATGGGTTAATTAAAATTGGGCTTGATATTGATTTAGACCAGACTAATTAAAATAAGTTTGGGCCTGAGTTAAAAGGAGGAAGCCCACATAGACACAGAAGCTAGACTGGGCCAAATTCCAGCAAGGGAATTTGGAAGCCCTAGGGTTAAAAACCCTAAGGGGAATTCGGCCAAGATAGAAGAGCATCTAGCCCCCCCTTGGCCGAATTCTCCTTCCCTCTCTCACTCTCTAATCTTCGTGATTTTTGACGCTAGCACGTGCGGTGTTCGTTAGGCGCTCGTGTACGGGAACGAGGAGGAATTCTATTTTGAATTCTGCAGTCATCATCCATCTCTAGAAAGAGATATTTCTGGTAAGAAATTTAATCCCTTTCTATTTAATTTTAAGTTTTTCAATTTCCATCTCAATTGCTCCTGGGACTGGATTTGAGGAAATCACCGCATTCTTCCGCTTTTATCGGGTGATTTCCGGTGAAAAATCCCAACAGTGTGGGCTTCCTTCTTTTAATTCAGGCCCAATCTAGTTTTAATTATTCTGGTTTAAATTAATTTCAGGCCCAATTTTAATATATCCATGTATTTAATATATTACACCAAGTAATATATTATTTACGTTTAAATTAAAATTAGTTTGACCAATTAATTTAATCCATCAAATTAAAATTAAATCTTCACAAAACAAAATCATATGTAAACCTATACATATGAATATTTCCACCTAGGAAATAATCTCATAATTAATCCAATTAATTATGAAGAGCCAATGGAATATATATTAATTTTATTATTAGGATCAATCCAATTGATCTTCATAATATGATTAATATATATATATATATATGTATACCTCTCTCTCCATAGTGTATACTCCAAGTATGCATGTGATTCCTTAAGTCAGTGTTCAGTCATTCTATGTGTCCGATCCTGTGGGCCAATTTTTATGTTGGCAGCGAGCCTTTGGCCCACAGACTGCAGTTGGGCTCTAGCAAGCCACTGCAGCCCCCAATTAAGATGGAGATGGCAGCTAACTGTAATCATAACCCTGTAGTTTAAACTTGTACATCCCATGTCATTGATATCGGTGTCTAACACAGAGGTATGGATTGATCACCTTTTTTGTGTCGGACATTAACTTGATCCCGAATGCACTGAAGCTCACAAACAAGTTCCCACTTGTTTGGGTGTGGCCACACTCTTATCAGTCACATTCATCAAGAGGCTGGTGATATCTTCCCAGTAGATTACTGAGTGACAAATCCCTTCTGCATATCCATAGCATTACCATGCTAAGAGACATACCCGAAAGTACCCATACTTGGCACCCTATTACAGGCCCTTTAGGCGTACCCCTAAGTATGCGACCTCACATGTAACACCATCATATGGTCAGGTCAAAGGATCTATACAAGTACTACACGAGAATCACTTGTGATACTATACCATGTGGATTTCTCGTTTAGTGGATTTATCCAGTACCATGCCCCTTATGCATGTACCCATTAACTTGGTTGACATTCCATGTCCAATGACCGGTAAGACACCGCCATACAACCAGGTTAATGATAGTCTCTTGTTCCATTCATTCCCATGACTAGAACAGACTATGGATCTATTTATGGTCATATCGTTTACCCTATCCATGGTCTTACTGCCAAGTGCATGACACTGGTCATCATGGATATGGATATGTCCATCGGATACTTCATTTAATATATTGCACAAGATAAATATAATAAATGAATTAATGCCTTTACTAATAACACAAATAAGTATAATACATGAATCCAATTAATGTATGATACAAATACAAGGACTAATGCCTCGGGACTAGGGCATATCCAACAATCTCCCACTTGCACTAGTTCCAACTAGGCATGGGCCTAATCCCTATAGATCTAGTATGACCCTCGTGCTTGGGCTGGGCTAGCGCCTTGGTCAAAGGATCTGCGACATTATCCTCGGTGTCCACTCTGTGCAATGCAATGTCACCTCTCTCCGCGATCTTTCGTATGAGGTGAAACTTTCTGAGCACGTGCTTTGTGTTCTTGTGTGACTAGGGCTCCTTAGCTTGTGCAACAGCCCCATTGTTGTCACAGAAGATATCAACTGGGTCCTGGATAGTTGGCACTACTCCCAACTTAGTGATAAACTTCTTCATCCACACAGCTTCCTTAGCCGCATCACACGCAGCGATGTGCTCAGCTTCTGTTGTAGAGTCCGCTATGGTTGGCTGCTTTGAGCTCCTTCAGCTTACAGCACCACCATTCAGCAAAAATACATACCTCGACTGCGACTGGTACTCATCCTGGTCAGTCTGGAAGCTCGCATCAGTGTACCCAGTAACTGGCAGCACTTCCTGACCACCATACACTAAGAAGCTATCCTTAGTCCGGTTAAGGTACTTAAGGATCGCCTTGACAGCTTTCCAGTGATCTTCCCCGGGATCCTGCTGGTACCGGCTCGTCATACTCAGTGCAAAGGTGACATCAGGTCTCGTACATAACATGGAGTACATAATTGACCCTATAGCCGAAGCATATGGAACCAATTTCATGTTCTCCCTATCCTGCCTTGTCTTAGGACAGTGTTTCTTACTAAGTTTCAGCTCATGACCCATTGGCAAGAAACCTTTCTTGGCCCGGTCCATGCTGAACCTTTTCAGAACTTTGTCTATGTACGAGGCCTGACTTAGGTCCAGAAGCCAATTAGATCTATCCCTATAGATCCTGATCCCTAGGATCATCTCAGCTTCGCCTAAGTCCTTCATTGCGAAGCACTTACTCAGCCACTGCTTTACCCCTTGCAGTGTAGGTATGTCGCTTCCAATGATTAGGATCTCATCCACATAAATTACCAAGAATGTGACAATGCTCCCATTAGTCCTCTTATACACACAAGGCTCATCTTGATTCTGTATGAAGCCATATTCCTTTATAGCCTCATTGAATCTTAGATTCCAACTTCGAGACGCTTGCTTCAGTCCATAAATGGACCTTTGAAGCTTGCATACCCTCTTCGGATACTTTGGATCAACAAAACCCTCAGGTTGTGTCATGTACACATCCTCGAGTAGCTTTCCATTAAGGAAAGAAGTTTTGACATCCATTTGCCAGACTTCATAGTCGTACCATGCGGCTATGGCTAGCAAGATCCTGATGGATTTGAGCATGGCTACTGGTGAGAAAGTTTCATCATAGTCTATTCCATAGACTTATCTGAAACCTTTCGCAACCAGACGCGCCTTAAAGGTGTTGTCGGCCTCTAGCTTATAGCACCACTTGCAACCTATTACCTTGGCACCCGGAGGTGGATCAACCAAGTTCCAAACTTGGTTATCGTACATAGATTGCATTTCTACCTCCATGGCTTTACGCCAATTCGCAGATTGTGGGCTAGCCATAGCCTCCCGGTAGGTTTTGGGTTCTTCCTCATCCCAGATGAGAAGAGTCTGATTATTGGTGACGAGGAAACCATACCTCTCCAGTTCCCGACGATCCCTACCAGACCTTCTAGGTCCTTGTGCGGCTTGGGTCGGTGCTTCCCCTTATGGAAGCTCCACCTGGGCCTCCGAGTTATCCTCTTTAGGAGCTTGTGGACCTTGAACTTCCCTGAGTTCAACATTGCTCCCACTGTCTTTCTTGGAAAGGAACTCCTTTTCTAGAAAGACCCCCTTCCTTGCCAGGAACACCTTGTTCTCGGCGGGGTTGTAGAAGTAATACCCTTTGGTTTCCCTAGGGTAACCCACAAGTAGGCATTTATCCGTTTTAGGCTCCAGCTTGCCACTAGTCAATCTCTTGACATGTGCTTCACATCCCCAAATCCTTAGGAAAGACACATTGGGCTCCTTGCCCATCCATATCTGATATGGGGTCTTTTCCACTGCCTTAGTCAGAGTATTATTTAAGATAAGAGCTGCTGTCTCGAGGGAGTGTCCCCAGAAACTAATTGGGAGAGAGGCTTGACTCATCATTGAGCGGACCATGTCCAATAGGGTCCTATTCCTTCATTCGCACACCCCATTCCATTGTGGTGTTCCGGGAGGAGTGAGCTGTGGAACTATTCCATGCTCTCTCAAATATGAGTCAAATTCCAGGCTCATATACTCACCACCTCGGTCCGACTGAAGGGTTTTGATATTTCTGCCTAGCTGGTTCTGTACCTCGTTCCTAAATTCCTTGAACCTATCAAAGGTCTCGGACTTATGTTTCATCAGATAGACATAGCCATATCTGCTAAAAACGTCCGTGAACATGACGAAGTACAGATGCCCACCTCTGGTCACTGCGCTCATGGGTCCACATACATCTGAATGTATTAGGTCCAATAAGCCAGTGGCCCTTTCAGCCTTCTTGCTAAAAGGCACCTTTGTCATCTTGCATCGTAAACATGATTCGCATGTATCAATTGACTCCAAGTCAAATGACCCTAAGACTCCAGCTTTGTGAAGCCTAGCGATGCGCTTCTTGTTTATGTGGCCGAGACGACAATGCCATAGGTAGACAGGATTAAGTTCGTTTGGCTTAACCCTTTTTGTGTTTATGTTATAGACGTGATTGGTTTCATTTAAGTCCAGGATATATAGGCCATTATTTAATAGAGCATCTCCATAAAATAATCCCTCTCTAGATATTGAAATTCTACCATTAGAAATAGTAAAATGAAATCTAGAAATATCCAACATAGAAACTGAAATAATATTCCTGCACATAGCAGGTACAAAATAACAATGTTCCAAAATTAAAACCAATCCACTAGGCATCACAAGGTGGTATTCACCGATCTCTTTGGCAGCAACCCTTGCTCCATTCCTGACCCGCAAGTCCACCTCTCCCGACCCCAGTGACCTTCTGTTCTTAAGTCCCTGCACATTGCAATAAATGTGAAGACCACATCTAGTATCCAATACCCAGGATGTTGAAACAGAAAGGTTAATGTCTATAACATAAATACCTGAAGAGGACGCACCTTGGCCCTTTTTTTGCTCTCCCATCAGCCTAGGACACGATCTCTTCCAATGGCCTGCCTGTCTACACCTGAAACAGACATCTTCAGGACCTGCCTTCTGCTGGGCCTTGGGTTAGGCCTTGGCCTTCTTAGCCTTGGCCTTCTTGGCCTTGGCTTTGGCCCTTTCCTTGGCCTTACCCTTGGCAACAGGAGGGTTCCCCTTGTTGACCAGCAGCACCGGTGGAGTCTTTTTGATCGACTGCTCAGTAAGCTTAACCATCCCATGTAGCTCACTGACAGTACGGTTCATCCCTTGCATGTTGTAGTTCAGGATGAACTGATCATAAGAATCTGGCAAGGATGCAAGGATTGTGTCCACCGCTAACTCCTGAGAGATAGGCGATCCGAGACGGGCCAAAGTGTCCAAATATCCCTTCATCTTGAGCACGTGTGCACTCACAGATGTCCCGGCCCCCATCTTACAAAAGTGGAATGCCTTGTTGGTCAGGTACCTTTCCTGACGAGCTTGCTCTTGAAACATCTCATTTAGAGTTGTTATCATAGCAAAGGCTTGATGGTCCATAAACTGTTTTTGCAGTTCGGGGACCATGCAAGCCAACATTAGGCATGTCACATCCCTATTGTCCTTGACATGCGCCTCGTATTCCTCCAGCTGGGCGGCCGGTGGATTACGTCCTTGAGGTGCAGCCGGTACAGGCCTCTCCAGTACATACTCTTTGGACTCCTGCCTTAGAACTATTCTCAAGTTCCTAGACCAGTCCAAAAAGTTAGGACCGGAAAGCTTGTCCCTTTCCAGAATTGATCGCAGTGATAAGGTATTGTTGTTTGCCATTTGAGAATTTCTACACAGAAAAACATTTAGAGTGTTAATAAAGGACTTTATGTTGTTGTTCCCATATAAAATTAATAATGAATCAAGTTATTAATTAAACCGAGTTGTTGGGCTCATGGGCCGAGATCCATATTTCATTAAGATATAGCCAGACGAGGGCCTGGTACAACTATACCCTAATTATTTAGGTAGGAGCGCCATCCAATCCCAACCTAGGGACTCTTGGTTTGATGGGCTTGTTGGCACTTACCCATCTGTGCTTAGGGCCAGGAGAATCCTACTACCCATGCTAAGTCAAAACCTCCATTCAAGTGTTAGAGTATCCCATATCCTAACCCAATACAAAGTGACAATACTCCAGTGTATCTGGCGAGGGCATGGTCTACAACTGGCCTATTCCCACTTCGAGTCGGTTTTGAATGAGGGAAGCACTTTTAAGCGACTTAGTAATTCCATTTGGTTATTAGATTTATTTAATAACGGCTTACATATATAAGGCGGGTGAAATGTGGTTGGATCATACATACATACATGCATATAAATATAAAACATGATTAAATAAATAAGTAAAATGGACTGCTATGGGCCTATATTACATCCTCATATTATTCTAGTAAACCTATACTAGAAAAGAATATCAGGTGGGTCTCTATCTTCTTCTTTCTGGGCTTGCACCTCCACTTGGGCTCACCACTCCATGGGCTTCTTCTTTTTTTTCAAATTTTATAATAAATGAATAAAATAAAATTACATTAAAAAGAAAAACGACACGCAGGCCGTATTTACCCAAAAAAAATACAACCCATCTTGTATAAGGCCCAATAGCATCCAACCATACAAACATTTAATCACACATATGCATCCAATACATATAATTCATAAGCATGTTATAATGCATGATATAAGCCCATTTCAATTATGTCCAAGCCATTATATAGAAATCGCCAATTTTGGCCCACCATGGTTCTAACCCTTAATGGGTTTTGGGCCTCCAGCCCAAGTAGTCCAACTGCTCCTACTGGAATTGGGAAACCATGGGCCCAATTCAGCTGTCCAAGTAATTGTGCCAAAATTACCCAAACCAATTTCAATTAACCATACTAATTTCCAAAATTAATATCACATGAATAAAATAAAAATTTTATTCAAGAAACCACACGCATTTAAATTGCATAAATTTAAACACACGAATTTTAAAACCAATTAAAATTTCAAAACTGGGCCCCGGGCCCAAAAACCAGCCAAATCCAAAAACACTGGGCTCGGCCCGCTGCGGCTAGAGCAACCGAGTTGCCCTAGCAGTAGCAGCTGCTGCTAGGGGCAGCAGCGGCGCAGCCGCCTGGAGGCTGCCCGCTGCTGCTGGCGCAGTAGCAGGCAGCGGCTGCCGCCGCCGTTCCCGCCGCGTGCGGTGGCCACCGGCAGCCCCGCCCCCGGCAGCCAAATTTTTTTTTTTAAACCAGAAAAAAATATAAATCATCCATCAACAACGAATCCACCAAGAATTCCAAAACATACAATTAATTAAACAAACACAAACCAATATGCATATTCAATTTCAATTGTATGAAAATCAAATGGGAAAAATCTTAAACCCAAAACAAGAATCCCAATGAAAATCTCCAATTTTAAAACATAGGATTCAACCAATTTTAACAATTTCCATGGATCAAAAGCCCGCTCTGATACCACTGTTGGGATTTTTCACCGGAAATCACCCGATAAATGCGGAAGAACACGATGATTTCCTCAAATCCAGTCCCAGGAGCAATTGAAATGGAAATTGTAAAACATAAGAATTCAATAAAAAGAGATCATTCTCTTACCCGGAATATCTCTTCTAGAGATGGATGAAGACTGCAGGAATCAAATTAGAGTCCCTCCTCGTTCTCGTAGACAAACGCCTAACGAACACGACCCGTGCTAGCGTTGGAAAAAACGAACAATGGAGAGAGGGGCTAGAGGATTCGGCTATGGTATGTTATGTGTATCTTGGCCGAAATTCTCCTAGGTTAAAAACCTAGGTTGGCTGAATTCCCCTTAGGGTAATTCAGGCCCAGCTTGGCTCCTTTATTTTGTGTGGGCTTCCTTCTTTTAATTCAGGCCCAATCTAGTTTTAATTATTCTGGTTTAAATTAATTTCAAGCCCAATTTTAATATACCCATGTATTTAATATATTACACCAAGTAATATATTTACGTTTAAATTAAAATTTGTTTGACCAATTAATTTAATCCATCAAATTAAAATTATATCTTCACAAAACAAAATCATATGTAAACCTATACATATGAATATTTCCACCTAGGAAATAATCTCATAATTAATCCAATTAATTATGAAGAACCAATGGAATATATATTGATTTTATTATTAGGATCAATCCAATTGATCTTCATAATATGATTAATATATATATGTATACCTCTCTCTCCACAGTGTATACTCCAAGTATGCATGTGATTCCTTAAGTCGGTGTTCAGTCGTTCTATGTGTACGATCCCGTGGGCCCATCTTTATGTTGGCAGTGGGCCTTTGGCCCACAGACTGCAGTTGGACTCTAGCAAGCCACTGCAGCCCCCAATTAAGATGGAGATGGCAGTCTAACTGTTATCATAACCCCGTAGTTTAAACTTGTACATCCCATGTCATTGATATCGGTGTCTAACACAGAGGCATGGATTGATCACCCTCTTTTGTGTCAGACATTAACTTGATCCCGAATGCACTGAAGCTCACAAACAAGTTCCCACTTGTTTAGGTGTGGCCACACTCTTATCAGTCACATTCATCAAGAGGCCAGTGATATCTTCCCAGTGGATTACTGAGTGACAAATCCCTTCTGCATATCCATAGCATTACCATGCTAAGAGACATACCCGAAAGTACCCATACTTGGCACCCTATTACAGGCCCTTTAGGCTTACCCCTAAGTATGCGACCTCACATGTAACACCATCATATGGTCAGGTCAAAGGATCCATACAAGTATTACACGAGAATCACTTATGATACTATACCATGTGGATTTCTCGTTTAGTGGATCTATCCAGTACCATGCCCCTTATGCATGTACCCATTAACTTGGTTGATATTCCATGTCCAATGACCGCTAAGACACCGCCATACAACCAGGTTAATGATAGTCTCTTGTTCCATTCATTCCCATGACTGGAACAGACTATGGATCTATTTATGGTCATATCGTTTACCCTATCCATGGTCTTACTACCAAGTGCATGACACTGGTCATCATGGTTATGGATATGTCCATCGGATACTTCATTTAATATACTACACAAGATAAATATAATAAATGAATTAATGCCTTTATTAATAACACAAATAGGTATAATACATGAATCCAATTAATGTATGATACGAATACAAGGACCAATGCCTCGGCACTAGGGCATATCCAACAATCATACCCATTCATCATAAATATCATATAACACTGTGATCCACATCGGGTTACTTCATGACATTGTTACATCATTCAAGACGCTCCCCGAGCGCCGGGTTAGTACACATGTAGGGGCATTTCATAACATTATCAAATCATGAAAGGTGTTCCCCAAATTTCGAACTTCTGTCCGTGTCTCCTGTGATACGTGACTTTCTTATAACATCATTTCATATCATATGCCTCAAAAGCATCAGAACTCTGTCCATGGGCTGGTCCCATGTGACCAGTTCATATCATCTCATAGACTTACAAAGCATCGAACTCCGTCCGTGTGTCAGCACACACGCGACCATTTCACAAAATTCATTAGGTGCTCAAAAAGTGCTGAACTCCTGTCCATGTGGTGGTCCACACATGTTCTTTTGCATAGAATTGGGTGCACTTGGAATGTCCAAAATAAAAAAATAAAAAAATTTTTTTAAAAAATGAATAAAAAAGATCACATTCATTATCATCCACATTCATGAAGCATCATCCAAGCATTATCATCTATACCATCTAACCATGCACTTTTTAACCCTAACATTCTTCATGTGCATTAAAGCAGAATAAGCTAGAGCATCCTAGAACAAGAGCCCAGACTGCAAGAGCACATTAGAGCAAAAGATCAGTCGAATCAAGCAGCGCAACAGAGTCCGGGGAAGAAGTAGCGATGGCTGATCAAATGCCAAACATTGCTAGTGTTCTGAAGGATTTCTTCCAATCCCAAGATTTTCGGGATATGTTAAAGGAAGAACTAAGGGCTGTTGTTAGGGAAAGTGGTGAAGCTGGTAATGGTGGAACCGGTAAAGAAAAAGAAGGGGAGACCTGTCAATATGGGGCTGATGCGTCGACCAGTATAGAAAAGCTGCAGGAAATCGAGGCAGCTATGGAACAGAAAATGAAGGCCAAATGCTCTGAGCTAGATGAGATGATAGCTGAGCTGAAAAAGGGAGCCAATATCAGTTTGGGTTCCAAGCGGGGCGTCAATGTGGATGCCATGATAAACAAAGGCATCGAGACATTACCTGTGGGGTTCTAAGTCCCCAAAATTCCTTCTTACAAAGGGCTCAGATCACCAGAAGCTCACATCAACCTCTATGCCGGTATAATGCTGACCGTGGGTGCTACCAAACAGCAATTGGTCAACTTCTTCCCAACAACACTAGAAGAAGGAGCTTTGAATTGGTATAACTCCCTAACAGAAGAAGTACAGTTGGATTAGGGAACGATGTCAACAGCCTGCATCAAGTATTATAGCTTCAACACAAAGATCCAGGTGAAGCTATATGACTTAGAGAGGGTTAAGTAGAAGCTCAATGAACCCTTTGATGAGTATTATCAAAGATGGATGAACAAGATGATCCTGTTGAAGAATCGCCCCGATGAAGATGAGCTGATTCAGAAATTGATTAAGGGCAGTAAGGATGTCTACAAAGACAACATGAAGTTCCATGCTTTCAATGAACTCAGCGAGGTCTACAGTATGGCCATGAAAGTTGAGAGGGACGAGGAAGAAAAAGCGGTGAGTCAAAGGGGTGGCAGAAGCTTCAGACACGATCTTGGGTACGAACCGGTGATCGCCACTAAATCAGGCAGCGGATTTGGTTCTGATTCCATAGGCAAAGGGGTGCAATCCTCAAAAGATAAGCCAGCTGAAGTTGCCGTTGTGTCCCATCAGCAAGGCAACGAAGAGGGAAATGTACAAAATCGATGCCTGTCTCCTTGGATTCTTTCTTTGGCCAAGATTTTTATGAAATGTAGGAACGGCGGTCTCTTGAGTTCTCTGAAGCCGTTCGAGAAGCCGGCTGAGACAGACAAAGGCAAATTCTGTTCCTATCATGTGACAGTGGGGCACCACATGAATGACTGTAAGCAACTATTGAGGGCTATTCAACAACTAATCACTGACGGGGAAAATCTTAGAGCCACCTTTGAAGCCCAGTGTTCAGAACAATCCTTTGCCCAACTTTGACTAAGTGTATGTGTGTGGAGCTATCGAAGTTGATAATGCAGCAGCAAAAGAAGACCCTCTGTATGTGGAGGATGTTAATTATTTTGATGTATCTGTTTTTATCTTCATCCTGTTTTGTGAATAATGCAGCCTACGAGGCGTTTAATGTTATGTGATTTGATTTCAATTATTTTTGTGATATTTTCCAGGACGGAACACTGTTCATGCATACAAACATTCATCTAATGTCTTTAGCATACATGACATATCATTACGTGAAATGAACCTAAGGACAGATTAGCATCCAAAATGATATCCGTCCTGAAAGACCTCACGACTGATAAGAGAAAGAAAAGAAAAATTTTAAAATACCTAAGACCATGTGGAGACCTTCACCTAGTCCTACGATGGCACACCTAGAGATTGACAAGGGATTATCGGATACAGAATTACAAAGAATCCGAAAGATAAGTCCAGCCAAGCGGAAGTTCCGTAGCCGTAAAAAAAAAACAAAAACAAAAAGAAGAAAATGGTTTCAAGTTCTGAAATAAGAATGCATCTATATCATATGATGTTTCGCACCATATCATCCCCGATAATAGAACACGAGCTCTGGGGCAATAGTACAATCATTCCAAGATAAAAAGAGAGAGGCATCATGCATCGCCTTCGTACCACCCGTAAGCTAGTAGGATAGTATAAGCAGCTAACAAGCACATCAAGAAGGTGTTCTCAAATTTGGCATTTATCTACAAAGACTAAGTTAGCATGTTACCATTTGTCTTGCAAATACATTGAACTAATGCAAGAGTAACATTAGGGAAATAGCGCAGCCATCAACCTGCATGATCGAAGCGGTCCTACCGAGAAAGACAGAGACTAAGTTGTCAACCCCTTCAATCGGGACAGGCTCAGGTTTCTAAAAAAAAAAAAGTGTCCGATGGATTGAAAATCACAAAAGCAATCCATGCAAAAGTTAGGACGGTGAGGTGAGCACCACCGGCAGGAAAATCCACAAGGACCAGTTGGTGGCAGTCGTGGGTTTGGTTGAGACGGATACCATACTCATCTTGTCCTTAATTTCATTTCATATATAATGTGCATTATGCTAAAACATTATCAATGAATGAATGTCTCGCTCTCTTCATTTAAATATCCCAAGTTTGCTTGAAATTGAATTCACATCGTGCATCATATATGGCTATTCGCCTATGAGCTTCAGCAACAACGATGGAGCAACCAAGTCCTACAAGACTTTCTACAATCATCTCATCATTAGAGGGAAAGTGGAAATGGCGCCACTTCAATTAATCCCCGGTTATCATTGACCTGTACCGAATTAGAAGTCTTCTTCTAATTCCACGGCATCCTTAAAAAAAAAAAACCTCGCTGAGGCGAAAACCGAAAAGGCACCTCAGGCAAAAATTAGAGCAACTCACTAAGCTGAAAACCCATATTGGGCAGTTTAGGCAAAAGTTAGGGCATATGTAAAGCTCGCTAAGGTGAAAACTGAAAAGGCGCCTTAGGCAAAAGTTAGAGCAGTTCGCTGAGTTGAAAACCCACTTTGGGCAGCTCAGGCAAAATTTAGAGCACTCGCAAATTCATGAAGCCTAGGGGCAGAGAAGGCACAACCTCTCTGTCTTTCCCTCAGCAGGAACATTTCATTAATCCCCAACAAGATCCTCTGCATTATTTCTCAATGACATCGTTACCAAGGACATCATCACTTTCTCTCCAACAGTTATTGTACTTCCTTATTAGCCATCATATATCCCTGGCAGGAACGCAAGAATTACATTGCACCCAAAACTTTGTTTCTCCAACTATGGACGATCAATCGCACAACATATCTTCCCTAGTAAGAACCTGGAATGTCATGATTGTACAAATGGCACGAAATGCATTTTCTAAAGTTCATTTGCACATGCACACATTGAAACATATACATGCATTCAAAACATACATGCATACATGCATATATGTATCACAACCAACCCAAGCACAAGTATCCACCATTATCATTGGACTATTCCGAACCAGGATCGCTCTCAAAGCAGAGATGGCACAATGCTGGGGCATCTATTGGGCCTTAAAATATAAGAAGGATCTGTGCAAACCCAAATCTCAACATATCAAGTCTCTAAGGGGAAGAATAATCAAGCCTTATTTATCCTTGATCGAAGGGGCAAAAATTTTTGTTTCCAAAATTATCGATCAAGGGATAAATACTCATCCTCGAGCCGACATCAAAATTATCATTCCTAAAGCTATCTCCTTATTTCATTCAAGCCAGATTTCGAACCCTTGAACTCCATTACGTTCAAGCATGGTTACAAATCCTTGAACCCCTTTCTTCATTCAAGCCAGATTTTTGAAGTCTTGAACTCCATCATGTTCAAGCATGGTTTCAAATCCTTGAACCCTTTTCTTCATTCAAGCTAGATTTCGAACTCTTGAACTCCATTACATTCAAGCATGGTTGCAAATCCTTGAACCCTTTTCTTCATTCAAGCTAGATTTCGAACCCTTGAATTCCATTACGTTCATGCATGGTTGCAAATCCTTGAACTCTTTTCTTTATTCAAGCCAGATTTCAAACCCTTGAACTCCATTACGTTCAAGCATGGTTGCAAATCCTTGAACCCCTTTCTTCATTCAAGCCAGATTTTGAGCCTTTGAACTCCATTACGTTCAAGCATGGTTTCAAATCCTTGAACCTCTTATTTCATTATTTCGAGTCCATCCAATTCCAGTGAGATTTCAAATCCTCAAAATTTCAGCAGTTTTGCCTCGGGTAACCTAGACCCGGTATCGGCTTAGTTCTACATCAAACCCTTTATTTCATCCAAGCAAGATTTTGGATCCTTGAAACATCTTCAAGCCTGATCCATGATCCTTGACCAAACCTCCTCAAGCATGATTTTGGATCCTTGAAACATCTTCAAGCCTGATTCATGATCCTTGACCATACCTCCTCAAGTGTGATTTTGGATTCTTGAAAACATCTTCAAGCCAGATTCATGATCCTTGACCAAACCTCCTCAAGCTTGATTTTGGATCCTTGAAACCTCGTCAAGCTTGATTCTTAATTCTTGAAAACCGCCCAAGTCAGATTTCGGATTCTTGAAGATCAATTCAAGCAAGATCCTAGATCTTTGAAGCCAATTCAAATCCCGCAATTCATTTTCCTTGCCTCGGGTAACCTAGACCCGGTATCGGCTTATTTCATCATCAATTCTGCCTCGGGTAACATAGACCCGGTATCGGCTTATTCCATCCAATCAACTCAATGCGTTAATACAACAGTGAGGCTTCAGTAACTAAGTTGCGTGTTTTATTTCCTGTGTCTGTGGCGCTTTGATTCGTGCTCTCAAATTCATCACCTCAACTATTTCAGACCAAGATCGGGTGTTGAATTTGATCACACTAGGGGCAGCTGTAAGCGCCAGAATTTTCCATCCTTAAAAAAAAGGCAGGTGTCACACGACTGTAATCTACAGTCGTGCGATTGTCATTACAGTCGTGTGACTGTAATTTAAAACATTACAGTCGTACGACTGTATGATCAGAGCAGGTGTAGAACACCATGCTCATGACATAAGAAAGAAGGGGGAAAAGATTGGGCAATTAATGCCCGGATTTGGTGAGGAAAAAAGAGGATCAGAGAGATAAAAAAGAGGAAAAAGAGAGAAGGAAGGGGGCTGGCTTGGGATCTCTGAAATTTCGAGAGAGTAAAAGGGGGAAAGAGACAAGGAAAAGAGAAAAGAGAAAACCAACTCAAAATTTCTTTTCCTCTTCTATTTATCTTATTTCTCGAAGTTAGGATTAAAAACTTATTAGAAATTAACAGGTTAATAATCTGACTTCACAAACAAACTAAATTTCGGACTAGAAACCCTAAGATCCCCAAGCATTTGGATATTTTTGGACCCACAGTTTCTAACTTCAATTCAAGGAGAAAGGAGCAAAATTTAGTGGATTGGAGCGACGCCAGGGGTTAATCCTGTGGTGGACAAGCGCCTAAAAGGTTACCACTCTTTATCCCCTTTGTTTTTCATGTTTTCTGGGTGATTGGTGTGATTTTACGCATTTTTGTTCAACTTTTGCGCTTGCTATTTCTGGGAATCAAGAATAGTCATGCAACTATTCTTGAGTTTGATGAACAGTCGTACGAGTGTTCTTAGTTTCCAGCTATTTTCTTCCAGTTTTATTTCAAATAATTTTTGCAAAATGCTGAGTTTGAATGGTTTACAGTCGCGCGACTGTAATTACAGTCGTACGACCGTAGTTACAGTCGCACGACTATAATGCCCGTTTAGAATCAGAATTTTCATTTTAATCCACAAAAATTTCTAAAAATCCCTAAAAATTTAGAAAATTAGAAAATCACCAAAAATGAATTTTGTTGTGTGCATCCACGACCCTAGATTCAATTTTCAGTAAAATTGCATTTAGAACAATACAACTACGGAGACCCAATTCTCTCGAAAACCGACCCACCTCACATGTAAAAAATGCATGTAAACCGGCAAAATTGTTTTCAAAATGATTTTCTCACAAAACCAAAAATACAGGGACGTTTCAAAATGTTTTCCAGGTCTAATCGGGCCGGCTAGCCGAGCCAACCCGGTTATCCCCCTAAATGCATGATCCCGAATTCTAAATTCCCTATTCTGTCTTACTTGAGTCCTATTTGTGGCATGCCGTAAATTGTGTTAACCTTCTGTTTTGTAGCTTTTTTATTTTTATTTTATATGTATTTAATAGAATTACTCGTGTATTTTAGGTGATTGTAATTTTTAGATATAAATCATGTATTTTAGGCGGTTGTAAAAGTGAGGTCGAGAGTTTTTATTTTTGATTCGATTGGGTTGTAAGCCACTTAAATATTTACTGCTTTACTTTTTATTTCCTATGTATGCGTGTTGTATGTTTAAACTTAATGCAATAAAATTGACTTTAGAATTTGAAATATCTTTAAAGAACATTGGCCAATATTTATTTTAATTAGACAAGAAAGAAGGGACTTGTCCGGACGTAGATCTCTGGATAATGTAGCGGCCGTTCGTTCGGTTCAGCTATATTGTAAATTTCCCGGTTGAGCTGAGCCGAGTGGCGACTCCTACAATACTCATCGAGACTTAGGTCTCGGTTCTTTTAAGATAATTAATTTTCAAAATTGATTTTTCCATAATAAAAATCCCACGCAAGGGAGGGGTCCGCCCGAAATCGAGGCGCCCCTTCCGAAAAGGGAGCTCGCGTTCTGTCGAAAACATCGTCCGCTCATAGCGCGCATACACAGAAAATAAAAATAAAAGTAAAGTAGTAAATATTTAAGTGATTTACAACCCAATCGAATCAAAAATAAAAACTCTCAGCCTCACTTTTACAATGGCCTAAAATACACCATTTTTTTTAAAAAAAATACAATCGCCTAGGATACACGAATAAATCTATTGAATACATCAAAAAATAAAAATAAGACTAAAAAGCTGCAAAACAGTGAGTTAGCACAGTATACGGCACACCACAAATTGGACTCAAGTAAGATAGAATGGGATTTTAAGAATTCGGGAACATGTAATTAGGGGGATAACCTGGTCGGCTTGGCTAGACGGCTGATTAGACCTGGAAAACATTTTGAAACGTCCTTGTATTTTTTGTTTTGTGAGAAAGTTGTTTTGAAAACATTTTATTTTCCGATTTAATTAATTTTAGCATGTAAGATGGGTCGGTTTTCGGGAGAATCGGGTCTCCGTCGTTGTGTTGTTCTAAATGCAAATACACTGAAAATTAAATCTAAGGTCGTGAATACACACAACAAAATTCATTTTGATGATTTTCTGGTTTTCTGAATTTTTTTAGGGATTTTTAGAAATTTTTGGGGATTATTCTGGAAATTCTGATTCTGGACCAGCATTATAGTCGTGCAACTGTAATTAAGGTCGTACAACTGTAATTACAGTGGTGCGCCATAAATCATTCCAACTTCAGAATTTTGCCAAAACTTATTCAAAACAAACTAAAAGAAAACAATCAGGAAACCAAGAACACTCGTACGACTGTTTATCAACTCAAGAACAGTCGTACAGCTGTTCTGGATTTCCAGAAATAGAAAACGCAAAAAGTGAACAAAAATTCACAAAAACACACCAATTTACCTAGAAAGCACGAGAAAAAGAGAGATTGAAGTATGTTTACCTCTTAGGCGCTAATCCACCGTAGGAATGACCCCTGGCGTCGCACCAATCCACTTAAATTTGCTCTTTTTCTCCTTGAGTTGAGGTTGAGAAGTTTGGGTCCAAAATCTCCAAAATGCTTAGGAATCTTAAGGTTTCTAGTTCGAAATTTGATTTGTTTAGAGAGTCAGGTTATTAACCTATTGATTTCTAATAAATTTTTAATCTAAACACACAAGAATTATAAAGGAAAAAAAGAGAAAAAGAAGCTTGGAGTTTTTTGTGAGGTTTTCTTTTTCTTCCCTTTTTCTTCCAATTCTCTCTCTCTCTAAGACTAGAAATTCTAAGTGTCAAAAGTCCTCCCCTTTTCTTCTCTTTCTCCTCTTATTTTCTGCCTTTGCTTCACCAAATATCGGGTATTAATTGCCCATCTTTTCCCCTTTTTTTTATGTCATGGGTATGGTGTTCTGCACCTGCTCCTATGTTATAGTCGTACAACTGTAATTTAATTACAGTCGCATGACTGTATGTTACAGTCGTGTGACACGCGCGATTTCTTTTTTTAAGGACGGAAAATTCTGGTGCTTACAGGCATGCTAGTCGATGCTACTTCACTACACGCTTCCACCCCTGCCCTGCTAGTCTCTCACTACTGGAGGTCACCATTGCGACTGGGGAAGGCTGGTGGCAGTGAATGGCTGCTGCTGCTAGGCTATCGATGGAGAGAAGGGTGGCGGTGAGGAGACTTACAAGCGAGCTGTTGGCCGCACTCCGTTGCCTACTACTTTTACATTTGTTCTATTTCACCATTTACAATTCCCCTTTCTGCAAAACCCTTTTTTTAAATAATTGATTGCAACTAAAATCAATTGCGATTAATCATCAAATTACAAAAGTTTATTTGCAAAAGACTAATGGGAACCGAAAGAATTAGGTTGAATAGGGTGATGATGGATTGGGGATTTGAAGGACTTGAAAACTCAGTAACTTTTTGTCAAAAATTTTGGTCTTTGTGTTTTTGGCTTGGCTTTATGTGGTGTTTATTTATATTTCTTGTGATAGTGCTAATGATCAAACTTATGCAAAAGAATATAATATTTTCTTTAGAAAACACCAGAACATTCTTTGATTATAACTCCATGATCTGCCACCAATCCACTAACCAAGACTTTTTTCTTGTTTTCAGCCCAAAGATAATGCTTTTTGTCCTAAATGAAATATACCCCCAAGGTCCAATTTAGCAAGCTGAACAAGCAAGCTCTTAATTTTATTCCCAATGCGGATGGCCCGGATCTAGAAACACTCCCTAGGCCAACCCAGTATGAGAAATTTCTTGGGTTTTTCCTTTTAAACCTGCCCATTAATGTTCATCCTCATCTAGCTTTGAAAATTAATTAACCCCCTGTTTCGCCATTTCAAATATTCTCCAAATTTCCAAACCCTTTCTATAGACTCTATATCACCTCTGCCTCTTCCAAATTGAAGCCTACACCATCCCAACCTCATCATTTCAAATATCCTATCCTTATTTCTCTATATTCCATCATTAGTGGAAATATTATTCACACTCCATATAAATATAGCTTGGAATGCTTTTACCCAAACATTGGAATGCTTTGACCCAAACAACCCTTCATTTGAAAAACTAGTTGGAACCCTAAATAAACAAGCTCCACAAACTTTGCAAGTTTCCAAAACCCAAAAGACCTTTAAAACTTATCACAGGTGAAGGAAAAAGTACCCTCTACTTATTTCTCAGTTTCAATCTTTTTCCCTTAGCACAACCCTTCCTAATAAGCTCTCCACTTTTTTACTTTGCTAAATCAAAATAAATTGTGTATGTTTGGTGGTTATTACTCTATTTTGCTTATGAATAGGTCTTAGGGCTCAACTTAAACCAAAATAAAAATCGGTTTTCTTGGCAAATTTTTATTCACCAGAGGAAACGAGATCGTTATTTAAATGTTGCATTATATAATAATTACAAGCATTTAATTTCTTTCACGATGTGCACCAAACAATAACTTATACCTTGCTCCTTCTTTGCATAAAAAATGTTCCAAAGCATTGTTCAATCAAATCTCCCTCCTCAACGTGCTCCGTCCTCTTCCTTTGAGGTAATTTAGTCTTCTTCCTTCACTTACCTTTAGTTGTTAATTATGAACATTCTAAAGTCTATGCTTTTGTATTTATGCAGCTCTCTCTCTGACTAACTACCCTCTGATAGATGAGATACCCTATCTCCTTACCCTGCTGGCAGCAGATGAGCTGCTTACTGCTAAAACAACCCGTACACCCGAGAGTAGTGGTAAGATGAAATCTTGGCCCTGATTTTCTTTAGAATGGAAAAAATGGGTAAATAAATTAGCTCTTGTATTTGACATTCATTAGACCAGGATATGGATAAAAGACTTTATCAACCTTATTCTTCAACCAACTTTCTTTTTCCCAAGACATAGTGTTTGTTGCATTAACCATGTGGTCGACACATTGTAACTCCTTCTTCTTCCCTGGAGGCCCTATGTCTATCACCTTAAGAGACATTTTAGCCCTAACCAAATTACCTATCTTAAGACTAGAGGTTCCTGCATTGATTGTGTCTAATGCCTTCCCCGATTTTAAACCATTGGAATTAGACGCCAAATTCAAATCTTATGGTGCATACATCAACCATTTTGCTGCCCGGACCCTTGAAGCCGGCCTGACTAATGAATACATACACTTTTTATAGGTTTTAATCTGCAAGTACATCTTTTTTCCCATTAGTGGTCATCCTACCAAGGACTATCTGGTTATGGCTAAATATTTGGTTGAGGAGCAGCCTTTAGCTCTTGGAAACATGCTTTTAGGGTCTTTTTCCCAATACTTATACCTGTCAATCACTAGAGAACCCTTTTCTAGGCTAAACGATGGGTGTGTGTGGCTCCTGCAGCTATGGCTTTTCTCTTATTTTCCTGCCTTGAAAGGTGATAAGCCATTGCCAATAGGATTTATAGGTGTACGGGTGGCAGCTTGTGAATGTCCTTTAGACTATGATTCTTGTCTTTCCTTTTTCCATAATCTAAAGATGGCTCCTAAAGACTATTGTATTTTCCATGAAAATATCATAGACTTTTCTGTGTCTGGTAAAGAATTTCAATTTCATGGTCTTGACCCAGCTTGGAAGTGGTTCTGGAAAACCTACCTTACTCTAAAATTTCTTCACGTTGGGGTAGGAACAAAGAAATTAGGAACTGGTATATTTCCTTGTTTAAAGGGGTACACCCTACTTTATGGTCTAGACAATTTGGTCTGATCCAGTGGAAAACAGCCATACCAAATAGCAAGTTCCCAAAAGGGGAGCTGAGAAACAAAATAAGCGTCACAGATATTCAAAAAATAATATAAGAACAGAGTATACACTCCCCAGAAATTGAGGAGTTAGGGTTTGAACGTCGTGTACTGGCTCAAACTTTCCATTCCCAGTTTGAAGAATATTGGCACTCCTTATTCCTTAGATTTTTCAAAGATGATCCTAAGGGTGAGCCATACCCATACTTCTTTAAACTATGCTTTAACTTTCTTGTTCCTCCTTTTTAGCTGCTGTGAGAGGACGACCTAAAAGGCGGGACGCGGCGAAGTGAACCAGGGGTTTTTAAAAACTGGGTTCTCGTGATGTTTTGGAAAGCGAGTTTTCGTTTGTCTTGCTTTAGGAAAAATCCTTCATTTGTTTTAGAAATTCTTTTTGTAGAAATTGTTTTCCCATTTTATTACTTAAAGACCTCGAAACCTAAAGTTCAAGATCAGTGACAGAGTCACCACCCGGATCAGCTCATCCGGAAAATTCTAGTACAGCTCCCTACCGAGTGCAGACTACTGTACCTACTCCAGAGATTCAGGGTTCGGGCAACTTACCTATTCAATCTCGAGCTTGTATTCAATTTATAATTCATATTATCATATTTATTCAAGTTATTATCTTTTCCTTACCCAATTTCGTTTATTTTATTAGCCCGTGCTCAAGCAAATGACAGAATTAAATTGCAGAAAAATAAATCATATGCACAAATTATACAAAAGAACAACAGAAGCCGCTTATACAACCAAATTGAATAAAAATAAAAACTCTCATCCTCATATTTACAAACGCCTAGAATACACAAGGATCTAAAAATTACAAACGCCTAAATACACGAATTAATCTATTAATTACAACAAAAAATAATAAAAATAAATGCTGCAAAACAGACGGTTAGCATAATTTACAGCACAACAGAGATAGGACTCAAATCAGGAAAGAATCAGGATTTTTAGGATAAGGGGGCATGCATTTAGGGGGTAACCCGGTCGACCCGATCGGTCGAATCGGTTAGACCTAAAAAACGGTTTTAAAACGCACCATAGATTTTTGTGCTGAAAAGCAATTTTAGAAAATTATTTGGCTTGATTTCATGCAAATTTCTATATTTCAGCGGGTCTGTTATCCCGGAACTTGAGGTTCTGTTCGTCCGGGTTTCCTAATTTTTGCAAACATCTAGGGTCCAAAAAGCAGCAAACAAGCCAAAAACAGTCTGAATCCGAAAATAGCATCACGCAACAACGTCCGTACGGGTCGTTCCACGATTCTATCTTTTCCAGGAACTACAGCAGCGCGGTTGTAACTAGAGGCTGGCGGCTCTAAACCCAACCGGGCGGCTGTGATACCCGGACCAAAAACTGGTTTTCTCGTTTTTCGAAAAATCAATATTTTGCTCGTTTTCGGTGTTTCCCTAAGATTTTATAGGGTTCGGGGGTTTGCTGATGCTGGACTACGAATCCAAATCGGACCAAACGACCCCGAGATCAGAAAATAAAATCTGGGAAAAACCGAAAATCTAATATCCGTATGTACAGAAATCCGAAAACCGAAGCTTAATAATCGTACGCATATTTTTTGGCCGAAAAATATCACAACAGAATGCATAAAAATGGAAAACGGGCTATTTTCGGCCGATTGGGCAATTTTGGGTTTTCACCCGGGAGGAACAGAGCCGTGCAGCTCTAAGGTTAGAGCCAGGCAGCTCTATTCTTAGAGAACAAAGCTGTACGGCTATATCCGGGTAGCCGGTTTTTCAAAAATTGAGAAAACAGAGAAAAATCACACGGAAAATGCAATGAACACAAGTTTAAGGCCTCTCATAGTTTACCTTGATGTTGTTCAAGTGTATTGGATATGCAGAAACGGATTGAAAATCAAGAATGTGACTTGAATCCTCAAATATTCCAAAATCCCAAAAACAAATCCGAACAAAATCAAAAATGTATACGAAGCAATAAGTAGTGATCGGGACGAGTTATAGAACGATTAAGCAGTGAGGTCGGGTTGGGAAATCAAAGACTTTCTTTCTCTCCTTTCTCTTCTTCTTCTCCTTCACCCTCTCTATCTCTCTGTAACTTCCTTTCTTTTTTTTTTTCTTTCTTTTGGCCAAATCAATTCCTTGTTTTCAAATGATTTTACTTTTCTTTCTATATCTCACATCAACGAAATCATTTCAAGAATTAATTACGCCATCTTTTATTTTTTAAATTTCACCGAATTCACTCTGCTTCAGGACAAGTTGCTCTGTTTTGCAGAGCAACTTGCCCAACCCTCTAGAGCCGGCCGGCTTTGGTTTGCACCAGAGTAGGTCGGCTCTGGACCTACATCCGGCCGGCTATAGTTTGAAAACTACAGCTGCCCGGCTTTATGTAGAGCCGGGGGGCAAAAATGTAAAAAAATTGACACGCACCCTAAAAACCCTAGAACTACCCGGGGGACCTTTCTCAAGGTTTCAGATCGAGGATTGCCCAGTTTTCAGAAAATTCGAGATGTTCCAAGCGACATTCTGCTCTTTTCAGGGTCCGACTACTTAACAGAGGTAATAAAGAGCTCTCATCACAGAGGTTGGGAAAACTCGTGCTCACAGGCTGCCCCTCGTGGGACCAAAGTCGACTCATGGTCGGCTGTAAAGCCTAGATCGAGTTTGGCCTCACGATTGGGAGTGCGGTGAGAAAGGATAAGAAGACGTACCTAACGCCCCTCGTTGGGGTGTTGGTTTGGTCTCGAACCGACTCGCTGTGGTGGAGTGTGCCCATGATACTGACTCACTACGGTGGAGTATGCCCGTGATGTCGACTCACTGTGGTGGAGTGTGCCTGTGATGTCGACTCTCTGTGGTGGAGTGTGTCCTATAAAAATTTAATTCTTCCCCATGTGGTGGAGCACCGAATAAGACTATTTTCTCCGTGTGGTGGAGCACCCGAACAAAATTATTTCTTTTTTATTTTTTTTTCCTCCGTATGGTGGAGTACCTGGACAAGAATGATTCTCCGTGTGGTCGAGCACCCGAACAAAATTTTTTCTTTTTTCTTTTTTTTTTCCTCTGTATGGTGGAGTACCTGAACAAGAATGATTCTCCGTGTGGTGGAGTACCCGAACAAAATTTTTTTCTTTTTTCCTCCGTGTGGTGGAGTACCCGAACAAGAATGATTCTCCGTGTGGTGGAGTACCTGAACACAAATTTTTTCTTTTTTCCTCCGTGTGGTGGAGTGGACCGTTGAAGTTGAGTCGAAAGCATGTATTTATTCCTTGATCGACAATTTTGGAAACAAAAATTTTTGCCCCTTCGATCAAGAATAAATACGGCTTGGTTATTTTTACCCCTGGATATCTGCAAAAGTGAGAAATACCCTTCTCGGGATTAAATTAGAATAAATGGAAATCATGAAAAATCAAGAAAAATGCAATACTTAGAGAATCAGAGCCGGTGGCTCAAGGTTAGAGCCGCCCCGCTTAGGGCTAGAGCCGCCCGGCTCTAGCAGGTGGGGAAAGAGGAATAAAAGGGCCGGCGCCCCTTCTTTTCCTTCACCCACAACATTCTTTTCTCTTCTGCAACTTTAGCTCTGAAAAATTCTCTCTACAACCTTTCCGCCAAAATGAGGAAAATGCGAAAGGGACTACTCCCAAATGCTCATGCACAACCCTCTCCTCATGTGAGATACGCTTTACCTGAAGGGGAGTTTTTTCTACCCACTGAGTCTATAGTGGATGTGTATGGATTATGGGAGACGGTTCCTTACTGTGGGGTTCGGAGAAATGATCCTGTACCCGTGACTCTAAAGCCGTCTACACATATCTTTCAGGATTTGGTTAGTTTTTTCCAACTTCCTCTTTTTTTTCCTCCATTTTTAAACTTCTGTAAAATAGATAAAATTAGGCAAAATTACATGAAATTGATGCATGTTTAGAGTAGATTTTACCCCTAGAAACCTTAATTGATGATTTAAAGTTGATTAGAATCGATTTTAGGGTGAAAAATTGCAAAACCTAGGTTTAGGAACCAAAACCGCCGGTTTCCCGAACAGAGCCACACGGCTCAACGTTAGAGCCGGGCGGCTCTATTCTTCGCCCGGCGGCTCTGGTGAAGAACAGAGCCGGGTGGCTCTGGTTAGGGCAGGGCGGCTCTGGTTCGACCAAAATGAGATTTTTTTGTGTTTTAATTTTATTCTAAATGTTTTTAGTCAATTTATTCAAGCAATGCACAACATAAATAACTCCCTGTTTATTGTTTTGCAGGGTCAGACCCACAACCGGGGGGCCTGATCCATGTCCGATGCGCTGGTTTGACGAGGTGCAGGAGATTGTTGACTCGACCGATCTGGACCGGTTTGTCTGCTCTATGTGCAAGGTCCCGCCCCGAACGAGCAGGGGATTATTGATGGCGCTTCTGGAACGGTGGATGGATTCCACCCACACCTTCCACTTCCCGATCGGGGAGTTTACTATCACGCTCGAGGACTTCGTAGCCATCACGAGGCTATCTTTTGGTGGTCGCACCATAGAGTTTAATCAGACCCTGGAGCGAGGAGGCTTCAGTCCAGATCTCATCACTATATTGATCGGCCTGACTCCTCTAGGCAAGTGGGTCCAAGGGAGAACACTGCAGGATCACTGGTTGACTAGACAGAGCAACCTTCCTAAGGGTTACGCGTTCTCTCCTTGGAAGGTGAGGTGTTATGCCCGGGCATTTTTGTTGTATGCCTTGAGTACTCTGCTATTCCCTATAGGTAAGAGTAACCTGAATTTGGCAGTGCTCCCTTCACTGATACAGTTGGAGGACGTGGGGAGCTTAAACTAGGGATGAGCCGGGTTGGTACAGCTATACTACGGCCTCGACATTTGTGCCCACGGGAGGCACCGAGATGTGAAGGGTGCGTGGATAGTCCTTCATGTGAGTTTTTTTTTTAAACTGATTTTCTCATTGTGCAGATTTGGGCATATGAGTACGCCTTTGTTCCTCAGCCGAAATTGGCCATATTGACCAATGCTGAGCTTCCTAACTTCCTCCGGCTGTAGCAGTGGCTAGGCTTCGGTTAGAGTGAGATGGACACCGATCCCTGGATCTGCCGCCAACTCTTGGTGGGTATGAGCTTCGAGCAGGTACACCCTTTTTTTATTTTTTATTTTTTTAAATAACATTCTGGTTCTAGGTTATAAAGGAGCCATAGGGGAACACTGTATGGTCCCTGGAGCTGATAGACGCTCGGAGGCTGATGCCTAGGTGGTTCATGATGGAGAGCCTGGTCAGCTTCGAGTGGTACCTTGAAGAAAGGGTCACCGACTGGCATGTCGGCCCTAGGGAGCGTAAGATCCCACCCACACCTCCAGTCAGACTATTCTGGCCACACATGCTGTCAGAAGAGGACCACTCGAAGCTGTTCGGGTCCGGGCACATAGTTATGGGGGATGACGACGACTACCCCCAGTTTATCAGTACACAGCTTCTTCCACCTATCGGGACTGCATCGACAGAGGATGCGCCAGCTGGGGTACGTCTTTACTCCACTTTTATCCTTTGCTTGTTTGGACCATCCTGCTACTTGCTGACCTTTTTTTTTACAGCCGTTTGAGAGGGGTAAGCACCCTCGCACATCATCGAGTAGGTGTTCCAGTGGTTGCAGGTCTGGGACCGCCAGCGGCCAGGGAGATGGAGGTTCTTTAGCATATAAGGGTGTGTTTGGCACCGACACCGAGGCGGTGTACACTAAGCCTGTTCCCTGGTGGTTCCTCCTACTGGCTTCATTCCCGGTCATCTGGAGTATCTGGTGGAGCCATGGGTCATACTGCATAATGAGACTGGGCAACTTTATCGGGCTGACCTGTGCATCGAGGCACACCCCCCTCCTACTGTTATTCCTCATGATGCGATACATGTGAGTATCCCTGCCCCTGCTTATTTTTTACAGTTACTATTGCCACTAGTCTGACCTGTGTGTTGTTCTTTGTGCAGATTTCAGTGACACAAGGGATGGCTCTGTGCCAAGCGAATTCTTCCCTCAGGTCCCTCTCGCTTCGGGATAACGGGGCGATGGCGGTAAGTACCTACATCAATATGTATATATACGCATATGTATGTTTTAGATGCATGTGTATGTATAACATGATGTTTATGTTTGATTCTGATGTAGGCTGCAGTTGGCTCCCGCTGGAGTGAGGAGGCCTGTATGAGAGCGGAGATAAAGGAGCTACAAAGGACCGTTGCGGACCTCAGATTCATGAATGGGACTCTCCACACTCATTTAGATGACTGGGAGACCGGCTGATGCATCCTCGGTAATGATGGCAGGGCTGAGGGCGAGGAGGAGGATGATGACTCGATTGACGGGGGACAGTCATAGCCCTTCCCTTGTAGCTTTTTGTAGCTTATGTTGATGCAGCCCGTCTGTGGGATTGGATTTGATGTTGTTGGACATATTGCCCGCTCATGGGATTTTTCTTCTTGTTATGTGGCTGGTGACTGGTGTATTTGTTTGTATTGGCGTTTTATGGAATTCTTTACTCACTTGGCTGGTCTATTACTTTTGCCTGCTAGATTTGCTTCTCTGAGTGCATTTTATCTGTTTTTACTCGTTTTTATCGCTGTCTGACATGATTTATACTTCCTCGAAGCTTTATTCCATGATTCTGGAGCCGATTTCGGTCGGATACTAATTCTGGGCAGCAAAGCCGCACTGCTTCAGATCCAAAATTTTGTATAAAAGTATATAGTGCGTGCTGTAGCCAAACCAGAGCCGCCCAACCCAAACCAGAGATGCCCGACTCAGACCAGAGCCGCCCAACCACGACTAGAGCTGCCCGACCTGAACCAGAGCTGCCCAACCTAGACCAGAGCTATCCAACCCAGACCAGAGCCGCCCGACCCAAACCGAAGCTGTCTGGTTCTTCTTTGTATTTCAGCCATTTCTTCTCCTTTCTGTGCCCTTTCTCGAATGGATCAACTCCATGACTGCCTCAGAAATTATTGGGGAACATCTTGCTCTTCCAATTGGATCTTATTTGTGCCCTACAGTCTGTATTCCATGCGGTTCTATATGAATCTGACTCTGAACTGGACCTTTTTGGCGGCTGCAGCCAGGTTTTGGGATCCGATGGATTATGTCTTCTGATTTTTCAGGCAAGAGCTGTGCCCCATGGTTGAGGAATTCAGGGCCATCCTTTACGTTCCTTACCCATGTGGAGTCAGGTTAGTTGTCCCTGAACTTGGGTCAGACAACCTACAGACACTGTAGTGGCTAACCGCACTGGACGCGGAATATTTAGACCGCTTGCTTCCTAGCGGGGTTGCTTCTAGGAGTCTCAACCTATTTGCTGGACGTGTGTTCTGCCTTGGACACCTCTGCCCCTGGTTGGGCTTTTCTAATGAGTCTACTACTGATGTCCCTCTATCTGTGCGAGTCAATAGATGGGATCTGTGACTTCCGGTTAGCCCCGATGGTGGCCCAAATGGCCGATGGTGCTTCACCCATGGGTGTCATTTTAGCTGAGACCCTGATTTATCTGGATTCTGTCCATACTGGTCACCCTGTCGAGACCAACGGATCTCCCCTTCTCTACTTCAGGTTTGTCCCTGACCCATGTTTGACATTTTGATTAATTCTGCAATCCCACCGATTGGCTGTCTTTCTTACAGATTTGGCTATTGGAGAAATTGAATCTCTTGAGTGTTCCTCCACCTCAACCGAGGTACATCCTGAAATGTTTTTGGGCCTGATGTGTCAAAACTACAGACTTTGCCACTCGGACTACAGAGGAATGGCTCAGTTGGCTGAGAGGGAGGATAGATGCATCTATTTGCTAGATTTGCCCTTGGTGGGACATTTTGCAAGTGACACTAGAGACTTAGGCAAGAGGTGTGTAACTCCTCAGACTGTCCAAGGTGACATTTTACTCCCCTGCGTGTTTATGCAGACAATATGGGTAAGTGCAGGGGGTACCCCGCTCTTTGTGCGCGACCAAGTGCGGGGAATTCACACAACGGTGGCCTCGACATTTACAGCAGCAGTGGATGAACCCCATCCGTTCTGAGGTTTTAAGATATGGTAATAGTGGATGAACCCTATCCGTTCTGAGGTTTTAAGATATGGTAATGTAGCTTCGGCGGAGACGGATGGTCATTATAGGGCCTAACTAGCTGACTTAGTGACCTATCCTACAAGACGCAAGCGTGAGATCCTGACCCTGAGATATCTCAACTTGTAGGTTTCTTTCATGTTGTATAGAGTTATTGCTGGATGATTCTTATTTTGTTGTTTTATTTTATGTCCTTACTTTTGCATAAACTGCCCTTGTGGGTTTTCAATCTATCGGACTGTCTTAACTTTTGCATGGATCGCCCTTTCAGGTTTTCGATCCAGCAGACTTTTTATTTGTACCCTAAATTTTGCATGGACCACCTTTTGGTTTTCAGTCCATCAGATTTTTTTTTATATGATGCATGGGAAACATGTAATGTGCACAATCATATATACATGTATAACAAAAATCCAATTTCAGGCAAACTCAAGACATTTAAGCAAACAGAAAAAGCATTCATTCATTTATTCATTAATAATGTTTTAGTACAATGTGTATCAATAATGAAATGAAACTAAGAATAGAGTCAACAATGGTATCCGTCTCGACCGAACCCATGATTGCCACTAGCTAGTCTTTGCAGATCTTCTGGCTGATGGTGCTCACCTTTCTGCCCTAACTTTTGCATGGACTGCCTTTTGGGTCTTCGATCCATCGGACTGTCCTAATTTTTACGTCGACCACCTTTTGGGTTTTCAATCCACTAGACTTTTTTTTTACACGTAGTACCGTTTGAGCCTATCTTGATTGACAGGGTTGACAAATTTGTTCCCGTCCATATCCATAATCTTTACAGCTCCCTTCAAAAGTATCCTCTTCACCACGTACGGACCTTCCCAGTTGGGCTTGAATTTTCCCCTCATGTCAGTGTTGACCTATTTCATCTGCTTTAGTACCAAATCCCCAGCCTTGAGTGGGTGCTTCTGATGGTGGACTTTGCTGTTGTAAGTCCTAGCCATTCTCTGTTGATACATCTATAAGTGATCAATTGCCCGGAGACGCCTCTTGTCAATCAGTGCTAACTATTCATATCTTGATTGGACCCATTCTGATTCAGGTAATTGTGCCTCCATAACCACTCTCAGTGACCTAATCTCGGTTTTCACTGGCAGTACGGCTTACATTCCATAGACTAGGGAGTACGGTGTTTCCCCGATAGGGGTTCTGACACTGGTCCTGTAACCCCATAAAGCAAACGGCAACATATCAGCCCAATCCCTATATGTAACCACCATTTTTTACAGAATCTTCTTAATGGATTTGTTAGCCGCTTCTACTGTACCATTAGCTTGTGGGCGGTACAGAGATGACTTGTGGTGCTCTATTCCCTTATCCTAAAACAATTGTGCCATGACCCCTTGAAACTGTACCCCATTATCTGTGATAATATGATGCGGAATCCCGTACCGTGTGAAAATACTCTTTTCAATGAACTTGGCCATTTTCTTGGCTGGAACATGTGCAAATGATTCCGCTTACACCCACTTCAAGAAATAATCAACAGCCACAACTATAAACCGATGCCCGTTTGACGCAGGTGGCCTTATTTCTCCAATGAGGTTTATCCCCCAAGCAGCGAATGGCCATGGAGTAGATGAACACTGAAGTTCAAGCGGTGGGAGATGATTGAGGTCTCCGTACACTTGACATTCTTGACATCTTTTTACCTCTTCGATACAATCTGCTTGCAGTGTAAGCCAGAAGTAGCCCTGCCTTAACACTTTCTTAGCCAAGGCTAACCCATTCATATGTGGCCTGCAAGTCCCTGGGTGGATCTGCCTTATGACTTCCTTGGCTTCCTTTTCTATTAAGCACTTCAGGAGCAGGCTGTTGGTGGTTCTGTAGAAGATCTGACCCTCAAATAATCTAAACTGTGCCAGTAACCTCCTGAGAGAGATCTTATCTGACTTGCTGGCATCTTTACGGTACTGACCATTCTGAATAAATTTTAGAATATTATGATACCAAGGACGTTCTTCCGCCGTTGCTATAACGCTGACTGATAAGTAGCAAGGATTTTGTGTGATCTCCGCTACTACTGGCTACATAGGGTGTTTCCGGGGTTCCTCCCACATTGATGAAAGCGTGGCTAAAGAGTCTGCCATCTGATTCTCATCCCTCGGCACGTGTCTGAACTCACACAGTCCAAATGCTTCCACCTTATCCCAAACCAACTAGAGGTATGGCCGGAGCGACCCTTCTTTTACCTCCTATTCACCGGTAATCTGATGCATTACTAGTGTTGAACCTCCAATTATCAATACTTCATGTGCCTCTAGTGTGATCAGAGCATCAATCCTGAATAGGCAAGCTTCATACTCCACCCCGTTGTTAGTCACTGGGAATTCAAGGCGTTTAGCTAGGGGGATGATTTCTCCATCAGGTGTGTCAATGATCACTCCTAGTCCTGCCCCATGCTTGTTTATAGCCCCGTCAAAGTACATTATCCATCTGCTCGGTTATGTCTCTATTACAGCCAACTGTTCGTCGGGAAATTCCAAATTCTCGATATAATCTGACTCCAGAGGTTGGTTGGCCAGAAATTTTGCCATAGCCCTTCCTTTGATTGTCTTTTTGGTCATATATTCAATATCGAATTTAGATAGCAAGAGTAGCCACCTTGATAACTTCCCGGCCAATGCGAGGGTTTGGCATAAGTATTTCATCTGATCAACCTTTGCCACTGCCTGAACCTTGTATGACTGGAAGTAATGCCTCAACTTCTTAGTCAACCATACAATAGTAGCATAGGTCTTTTCTACTATGGTATATCTGACCTCGTAGTCGAGCAGCTTCTTTCTCAAGTAGTAGATTGCATGTTCTCGCCCGTCTTCCTATTCCTGAACCAACATTGCCCCTACTGAAGCATCTTCAATAGCCAAGTACAGGACTAAAGGCTTGTTCGGCATTGGAGGCTTCAAAACTGGTGGATTCATTAAATAAGCCTTTATCCTGTCAAAGGCCAATTGATACTGATCATTCCACTTTGCCAGCTGATTCTTCCTTAAGAGTTTGAATATGGGTTCATAGACCGTTGTCAACCTTGCAATGAACAGACTGATATACTGTAGCGACCCAAGAAATGATCTTACCTCTTTCTCTGTCTTTGGCGTGGGCATGTCACTGATAGCTTTGATCTTATCTGGGTCCATTTCAATTCACCTCTGACTTACCACATGGCCGAGGAGCTTTCCTAAAGTTACCCCAAACACACACTTCTTGGGATTGAGGCGGAGGTTGTACTTTTTGACCCTAGTCAAGAATCTATCCAAGATAGCAAGGTGCTCTTCTCGGGTCATTGATTTGACTAGCATGTCATCCACATAAACCTTAACCTCTTTGTGAATCATGTCATGTAATAGTGTCGTGACGGCCCTCTGATAAGTGGCTCCAGCATTCTTCAGTCTGAATGGCATAACCCTGTAGTAGTAGACCCCCCCACTCTATGATGAAGGCTATCTTCACTTTGTCAACTATGTCTATAAGAATCTAATTATACCCTGAGAACCCGTCCATGAATGAATACATTGTGGCCCTGGCGGCACTGTCGATCAAAACATCGATATGTGGCAACGGGAAGTCATCCTTAGGAGAAGCCTTGTTCAAATCTCTATAATCCACACAAACCCTGACTCTGCCATCATTCTTGGCGACCGACACTATGTTGGCCAACCATTCTGGGTATTCAACGACTTCCAGAAACTTTGCTTTTATCTTCTTGGCCACTTCCTCTTTAACCTTTTCTACCTATTCTGGTCTGAGTCTTCTGAGTTTCTGTTTGATGGGCTTCATTTTCGGATCTGTCAAGATTCTGTGTTCTGTGATTTCCCTGTCAACCCTGGGCAAGTCGTCGTAGGACCATGAGAAGGCTTTTACGTGTTTTAGGAGCACATTCATAATTTCTTTTCTCTTTTCAGGCGTGAGGTCTTTTGAGACGGATACCATTTTTGGATCATCATCTGTTCCTAGATTCATTTCATGTAATGATGCATCATGTATGCTAAAGACATTAAATGAATGTTTATATGTATGCACAGTTCCATCCGAAAAAACATCACACAAGTAAGCGAAATTAGATTTCATTGCATTAAAAGCCTTGTAGGATGAAATATTTACATAAAAAACTTAAAAAAGTAGATACATTAAAATGATTATCATCCTCCACATGTGGAGGGTCTTCTCTTGTTGCAGCCTCTTCAACTTCCTCAAACAGGTCCCCCAGGTCACCCTCAAGGGCTTCTTCCTAGTCAGCAGATAGTTCTTCCTCGGTCATCTTGGCTTTTCCAGCCATCATCAGCTTAGCCAACTGCTTCACAGCTTGATCCATCAGTTCTTCCTGAATCTTTGCCACAGGTGCTTGCTTTTGATCAGAACCTACGTTGACTTTCATTAGTGCGGCCAGCGCCTTGGTGATAGCTTCCATGGCCACCTCAGCTTCCCCACTTCCTTGGTTTACCTTCTCAACAAATTCTCCTTTGTTTCCAAACTCAACACTGACTCGGCTGACTGCTGTTCCCTGCTTTTTTAGAACTTTTCTCTTATCATCCTCTGCTTCAATACGGAGCATGTTGACAACTGGCTTGACCCCGTACTTCTCGAAATCCATAACATCAGAAAAGATTTCAAATCCTGGGAGTTGACCCCCCTCGACTTCTACCGGCTCCGGAGCTCCATCGTACACTTTCTTAGTTGGACACACAAACATGTCAACCAAATTCACAGATCTCCTACTCAGTCCATCTCCCTTCTTGCGGTAGCCAAGTTCGTCCTGACGGTACTTCCCTGGCTCAATGCCAAATTTAGGGACACCCTGTATCCATTCCAGAAACTTTGGTTCATCACCGCTTCCCTCTGTACTAGCACCTAAAAACCTGTCATTGGCTGCTCCATAACATTTAAAGTAGCTACTACCGATGGCTCGTCTGCCTCCACAGTCACCACCTTTCCACCTATCAGAAATTTCACCTTCTGATGCAAAGTGGAAGGTACTCCTCCCAGGACATGAAACCACGGCCTTCCAAGGAGTAGGGAAAAAGTGACAGGGATGTCAATAACTATGAACAATACTTTGGATTTCACCTCCCCCACACTGACTTTAGCTTCAAATGTGCCTATCACCGATCTCTTGCTGTAGTCATAGCCCCTGATTACAGTACCATACTTACAAAGTGCTTCTGTGCTAATACCCAAGTATGGTAAGAGTTTGGAGGGGCAGATGTTCAGGGCCGAACCATTGTCGACCATCACACAAGGCATTACCTGATCTATGATTTCTACTTTCAGATACAAAGCCCGATTATGATTCACACCCTCTGGCAGTAAGTCAGATACCCCAAAACTAACTTCCGGGGCCCGGTTGGCTTTCAGATCGACCCTTTTTATCACGGCACACACTTCGTCTGGGGACATAGTAGGATTTGCTTCCATTTCCATCAACTATTTTACTACCACCTCACGGTGTCTTTTGGATTCCATGAGGAGGTGCCATATGCTTGCCCGGGCAGGTGTTCTTTTCAACTGCTCAACTATGGCATCCTCTTGCTTACCCTTCGACTCCTGAGCAGCGATGTCTGTTTCTGCAACTGGGTTGTTCCTTCTGGGTGGCACCTGAGGAGCCACATTAACAGGTTGGTCAACCCTACCACTCCGGGTGATGTGCATGACCAGGCCATCTTTTGAGACCACTTTCCCCTGCCTTGTCTCCACCAGGTATATAAGCTTCGTTTCCTCGAACCCAAAGTCTTTGTCATATCCCCTAAATCAATGTCATCCAAGTTAATCGAACCTTGCTTATTTTGTACCACAGATGTCTACGCTTCAGTTTCCTCTGGCTTTTCCTCCCCTTCTTCGGCTGTAACTGCTTAGACACTCGGATTGGCCTTAATTATCTGACCAAACACACTATTGGCCGGTATCCCCGACTGAACCATGCTAACCAGGCCCCTGAAATTTGGCAAAGGGTTTTTCTGAACCTTCGGTTTCAATGCGAGCTCCATAATTTTCCCCTCAATGACTAGCCTTTGAATAACCCTTATCAGACCGGTACATTCATTGGTGCGGTGACCTGCCGTCACATGGTAGGCACAGTAATTGTCTTTATCTACCTCAGAAGGAGGAACATACGGCTTGACACTCTGTAACAAACCAGCCTTTCTGCATTTGGCAAAAATATGGCCTAAGGTATCGACCCACGGGTTTGTGAGTCTTGGAAGGGCCCTTGACTGTCTGCCCTGAGCTACTACTGCTACATCTGCCTCTCACACTCGATCTATCCCTGCAGTCTGGGTCAGTTTTGAACTAGACCCTGACAGGGTGGTTATGGAACTACTGGCCTTGTACCCCTGAGTATATCCCCGGCTGCCCCGGTAAGTACCTGAACCCTGTCTGTTCATTTGATCTTCTTCCGCGTACCTCTCAATGCGCTTAGCAAAATCCATAACATCATTAAAGGAGTGGAACCTCTTCAGCTTCATTTTCTCCTTGTAAGGCGGCAAGCTACCATCAACAAGCTTCACAATGAGAGATTCCAGTTTAGGAGCCTCGTCCACCAATACTTGCACATCCATCCATCTCTTGTAATATGCTGAGAAGGATTCATTAGGCCTCTGATGGATTCTTTCTAGGTCTTCTAGTGTAGTTTCAACCTGAGCATTGTAGGCATATTGTTTCACAAACACCTCAAATAGATCCTCCCAGGTGGAACGGGTATGGATTGGTGTCTTCAGATACCACTTGGCTGCTGCACCTCCCAAGGTGGTTGGAAACAGATTCAGCAAATGGACCTTTTCAATCCCTAGGCTAGACATAATTCTCACATAGCTATCCAGGTGAGCTTCCGGCGGACCTTCCCTAATGTACGGGGGCAAATACGACATCTGAAACCCAACTGGGAGCAGCTCTCCCCGCTCTGCCAATAAAGTAGACGGATCCACACACTTAACAGGCTGATAATGCACCATCTCCTTCAGCTTCGGCAATAGTGTTTCAAAGTCAGAGAATTTCTCCTTAAGGCGCCTTTCTGCGGCTGTCTCAATTGAGGCCTCTCTAGCTCTTTCAAAGGCCTCGTCCTCCTCAAAATGGTGATCAGTCTCCTAAGGTGGGATGACCACCCTGCTACTGCCAGGGATGTTCCTTCCTAAATTAGGACCCCCTTGAATGAAATTCCCTTCGTTTTCGACTGGGGCTTGGGCATGCTGACTAGTCTGGCCCACAGTAGCAGTCACCGCGGTCTGCATTTACTCCCTGATGGTGGCTTTGAACTGATCCGAATTCAGAAAAGTAGTCATGAATACATTCATGTTAAAGGGTAGATTTCCACCATTCCCACCTTGAGCCATTTATGTTCTGCTTGTTTCTTCCAATACAAACTGACTGTCAACCGGTAAGGAAGGCAACTATCCTCCAAACTCTTGTTTTGAATCTGAATCTGAATCTGAACTGACCCTAACCTCCTCCACGATGTCTGACTCTTTCTAAACTGACTGAATGATTGACCAGACCCTAAACCGACCCGTACTAGTCGCTTCGAAGTTCTACTCCAAACTGCATGCTGGGCATAGGGTTAGCTTCACGGATGAATGTTATGCCCTAGACACGACATACTAAATGGCATGTATGGTATGGTCGTGGGATGATCGTGGTTGGATGATGTTTTGTGAATAAAGATAATAATGAATGTGGTTTCCTTTGTTCCTATTTCAGACGTTCCGAGGATGCCCAAAACTATGCAAAAGACAATGTAAGAATCATCACGTGTGGACCGTCACACGGACAGAGGTTCGGCGCCTTTAGGGCACCTAATAGATGTTATGAAATGGTCACGCATGTACCGCTACACGGATAAAGGTTCGACGCTTTGTAGGTCAAAATGAAATGGCGTGAAATGGTAACGTGGAAACCGTTCCACGGACAGAGGTCCAATGCTTTTGGGGCATCAAATATGGAATGATGTTACAAATAAGTCACGTGTAAGTAGGGACACAGATAGAGGTTTGGTGTTCGTGGAACACCTTGCATGAATTATTAATGTTTTGAAATGTTCTTATGTGCATAAAAATTTGACACTCGTGGAGTACCTCAAATGAGTTATTAATGTCATGGAACAAATCCGATGTGGATTGTGACACACAAGTAAGATTTTGGCATCATTGAGACACCAATGATAAGTGGACATAAAACGGGGATGATGTAATGTTATGTCATCGGGCGACTTGCTGCACAATGAGGCCTAAGATCTTTGTGACCTTCTAGTGAATGATACGATATAGTGGAATGGCCGAGCGCAAACCGAAACATAGGCGGACTACGGGTAGTTTTGGGGCACCCGATATGGTATGAAATGAAATGGCCGTGATAGGTATTCTCAGAATGTCCCTTATTAGATAAAATGGAATGAAATGGCATGAATGTGTATGTTATGCAAAATGTAAGTGGCTACAGAAAACGTGGTTAGGAATGTCACACGGAATGATGTCATGTATGTTCTATGAAAATGTTGGCACACGAGATGTATATGGCATGCGAACAAAATGTCGCGGCTGCATGAAGACATGGTTAGCACAAATGCCATACATATTGATGTGTAAAAAGATGGCTGCATGAAAAAAATGTGAATAGAAACGGCATGCAAATGATTATATGTGTTGATGCTTCATGAAAAGGTAAAAACAAAAATCACCACGGAACAAACGTTAGCACATGCAAAAATATGCTCTCCCTTCCAACCTTATTTCTCCTTTCGATTGGTCTTGCATTCTTTCTAGGTATTAGGTCTCTTTGGCATCAACGGGGGATAACAAAGGTGCACACTCAATTGTTCAATTTTAATTTTATGTTTTGGTAATCCTAAGGGAAGTTACTAAGCCATTATATGAGGGTCAAAGTCCAAACCAAGGGTCGTACAGGTTCCTATAGTGAGTATACACTTCCCCACCATAGAACACGATGTAAGGTCATGCGGTGCTATGAGTGGTTTACCCCGTCGGGTGTCTCCAATCCTGGCGAAAGAGTTAGTCCACCTTCTTGGGTAAACCAGGGGTGATTAGTGTATTTGAGGGGTTGAGAAGAAGAAAATGCATGATATGCAATGCACGAATAGATAGGGCATTTATAAATCGACAAATGAACACAAGCGAGGTTATATTTCAGTGGTTGCTTAAGTTCCTTAAGTTTTTATGAAAACTTTTAAGAAAACTTTTTTAGAAGTCCCCAGCAAAGTCGCCACTGTGAGCAGACGACCTAAAAGGCGGGATGCGGCGAAGCGAACTGGGGGTTTTTGAAAACTGGATTCTCGTGATGTTTTGGAAAACTAGTTTTCATTTGTCTTGCTTTAGGGAAAATCCTTCGTTTGTTTTAAAAATTATTTTTGTAGAAAATGTTTTCCCGTTTTATTACTTAAAGACTTTGAAACCTAAATTTCAAGATCAGTGACAGAGTTGCCACCCGGATCAGCTCATCCGGGAAATTCCGATACAGCTCCCTACCGAGCACAGACTACTGTATCTAATCCAGAGATTCAGGATTCGGACAACTTACCTATTCAACCTCGAGCTTGTATTCAATTTATAATTCATATTACCATATTTATTCAAGTTATTATCTTTTCCCTACCCAATTTCATTTATTTTATTAGCCCGTGCTCAAGCAAATGACAGAATTAAATTGCGGAAAAATAAATCATACACACAAATTATACAAAAGAATAACAGAGGCCGCTTATACAACCAAATTGAATAAAAATAAAAACTCCCGTCCTCACATTTACAAACACCTAGAATACACGAGGATCTAAAAATTACAAACGCCTAAATACACGAATTAATCTATTAATTACAGCAAAAAATAATAAAAATAAATACTGCAAAACAGACGATTAGCACAATTTACAGCACAACACAGATAGGACTCAAATCAGGACAGAATTGAGATTTTTAGAATAAGGGGGCATGCATTTAGGGGGTAATCGGGTCGACCCGACCGGTCGAACCGGTTAGACCTGGAAAACGGTTTTGAAATGCCTTATAGATTTTTGTGCTGAAAAGCAGTTGTAGAAAATTATTTAGCTCGATTTCATGCAAATTTTCATATTTCAGCGGGTCTGTTATCCCAGAACTCAGGGTTCCGTTCGTGCAGGTTTCCTAATTTCCACAAACATCTAGGGTCCAAAAAGCAGTAAACACGCCAAAAAAGGTCTAAATTCGAAAACAGCATCACGCATTGACTTCCGTACAGGTCATTTTGCGATTCTATCTTTCCCGGGAACTACAGCCGCGCGGCTGTAACTAGAGCCAGGCGGCTCCAAACCCAACTGGACGGCTGTAATAAACGGACCCGAAACCGGTTTTCTTGTTTTTTGAAAAATCATTATTCTGCTCGTTTTCGGTATTTTCCTAAGATTTTATCGGGTTCGGGGGTCCGCTAATGCTAGACTATGGATTCGAATAGGATTGAACGACCCCGAAATCAGAAAATAAAATCTAGGAAAAACCGAAAATCTAATATCCGTACGTACAAAAATCCGAAAACTGAAGCTTAATAATCGTACGAATATTTTTGGACCGAAAAATATCACAACAGAATGCATAAAAATGGAAAACGGGCTATTTTCGGCCGATCGGACAATTTTGGGTTTTCGCTTGGGAGGAACAGAGCCGCGCGGCTCTAGGGTTAGAGTCGTACGGCTATATCTGAGTAGCCGGTTTTCCGAAAATTGAGAAAACAGAGAAAAGTCACATGGAAAATGCATTGAACACAAGTTTAAGGCCTCTCAGAGTTTATCTTGAGGCTGTTCCAGTGTATTGGATATGCAAAAACGAATTGAAAATCAAGAATGTGACTTGAATCCTCGAATGTTCTGAAATCCCAAAAACGAATCCGAACGAATTTGAAACGAAACCGAAAATGTATATGAAGCAATGAGTAGTGATCGGGACGAGTTATAGAACGATTAAGCAGTGAGTTTGAGTTGGGAAATCAAAGACTTTCTTTCTCTCCTTTCTCTCCTTCTTCTCCTTCACTCTCTCTAGCTCTCTGTAACTTCCTTTCTTTTTTTTTTCTTTCTTTTGGCTGAATCAATTCCTTGTTTTCAAATGATTTTACTTTTCTTTTTATATAACAAAATCATTTCACGAATTAATTCCGCTGTCCTCGATTTTTTAAATTTCGTCGAATTCGCTCTGCTTTAGGACAAGTTGCTTTGCTTTGCAGAGCAACTTTTCCAACCCTCTAGAGCCGGCTGGCTCTGGTTTGCACTAGAGCTGGCTAGCTCTAGACCTACAACCGCTCGGCTCTAGGTAGAGCCAGGGGGCAAAAATGCAAAAAATTGACGCGCACCTTAAAAACCCTAGAACTACCCGGGGGACCTTTCTCAGGGTTTCAGATTAAGGATTACCCAGTTTTTGGAAAATTTGAGACGTTCCAGGTGATATTCTACTCTTTCGGGGTTCGACTGCTTAACAGAGGTAAAAAAGAGCTCTCATCACAGAGGTCGGGAAAACCTATGCTCACAGCTGCTAATTTGCATTTTGTTTTGTGCAGGGAAAAAAACAGGTGGAGAAGTCCTTATTGCCACTCTTTAAAGAAAGAACAAAAGCCAGCCCAAAACCTAGCCAAAAGCAAAAAAGCAAGATAAAGGCAAAGTTGGTGAGAAACCTATTGCTGCTATGGTTCGCAAATCACATAGATTAATGACAGTGAAACGTGTAAAAGGCAGCCAAAGTGTAAAAGTGACTATAGAAGTTCCAAGTGATGATTCTAACCTTAGATCAGAAGTGGAGGTGGACCCTAAACCTAAGGACAATGATGATTCTTAAGACAAGGATGCAAGTGATTCAAGTGATCTTTCCTTTCCTTTCTTTAGTGTTATCTTCTTCCTTGTATTGTAAGTATGTTTTGCATTGTGCTAAAGACTTTGAACTTGGTACATGAGCAAAGAAGAAGAGTATGGATATGCGACTGCTAATAAAGATGATTCTTTAAGAATAGAGCCAACAATTCAAGGTTTCAATCCAAGCTACAATCACCAACCTCAATCTTCTAACAGCTTCAGGTAAAAGTTATTTCTAGTGATAGCCCATATCTGAATTATAGGGCTAATTCATCTGTCACTTCTTCTACCAAAGTAAGTTAGAAAAGAATACAAGAATATCTTACTTCATATTGTATTGTTGTTGATGACTCTTACTTTGGGTAATTTCTATTTCAGGACTTTATGAACAGATTAGTGGTTAGGCCAGAGCTTTCTTCTCCAGCAGACCCATTATCTGACTTGGACCTCAGATTTCTCACCAAGAAAGCCGTCAGCACCACTGGAGCTAGTCCTGCACCGTCCCATGAATCCATTGCTTACGCCAAAGAGACGGTTTCCAGGTACCTTACTCTAGAACTAAATGAACTTGATCACTTACAAATCAGAAGTTTGAAGCTACTCTGACTGTCAGTTCGAAGATAAAGAAGACCTACTCGCTTCTCTTTCCTCCAAGATGTCTACCTACTATGATCAATTAAGCTCTGACACAGATGAGTTCCTATCTCTTGAAAGCCAACTTAATACCTACATGAAGTCTGTTCACGAACTCAAACTCATTGGAGAAGAAGCGGAAGCAAGAGCTGCAACGAACAGACTTAAAAAGGCAGCATACAAAGAAGAGGAGAAATTTATGCTAGACTTGGAAGCATAGATGGTTGCAAGCAGATCAAGGCTCCAAAAGCTGGATGAAGAAAGGGCTGAACTTGCAAACCAACAAAACAAAGCCCTTGACAAAATTGTGATAAGGAAAGCCAAGTTGAAAGCCCAGAGGAGTGAAGTAGATACTTGGGTGAAAAGAAAAGAAGAGATCAATGCTAGCTGAGCTAGTATGACACAGGCTTGGCAGGTGAAGACCATTAATTTGAGTTCTATTCCATAGGGATTCCTTAGAAACAATAAGAAGTAGTAGGAAGTTGTTAGTTTTTTTTATTATGGCTTACTTTGAACTTTTAAAGCTTGTAATCCAATAATCTTTAATATTTTGTGAATAAGAAGTGGCTATGAAGCCATCTTTTTCTCAAGCATTGTGTTATGCATCCATCCATGCATAACATCTCATGCCTGTGATTTGAGAAATGGCCTGAGGCCTATTTATACTACACAGGTACAAGGGCATGCTTTGTTTGTGATGTGTGATTGCTTGTTGATGGACACTAATCCTGATAGAAAATAGGGGTTTGTATGAAAAGTGGCCAGAGCCTGCAATTGCTTGATAACATACATACATTCATTACAGCTAATAAGCCAGCTTACATTGTGTGAATGTTTATGAAATTGAATTCTACAGGTGGCATAGATTTAGAAAATATGAGCCAACCCTTGCCAAAAGTTTACAAAAAATCCTTCCCTAATAAACCTTCAAGAATTCTGTAAGGATTCTCTAATGGTTCTACAATGATTCTCTAAGGGTTCTCCCTAGAGATTTCTTGCATTTCCCACATGGTTGGATAGAACTTCTTTAGGTGTTACCATTTATCTTCCTCCTATATGTTTGATCCTCTAAGCTGGATAACCAATATGAATTTCCTCCCAAAACCTTATGGATTTTGAATAGCCCTTCCCAATTACTTGACCATTTTCCAAACTCTCTGTCGTTGGAACCAAAAGGCAGCACCAACTTCCATACTAAATCTCCAAGTTCAAATGACTTCTTTTTCACCCTTTTATTGTAAGCTCTAGCAACTTTTTGTTTTTGGACCAACATGTTGTTAAATGCTGTTTCTCTCTCCTCTTCTAAGTCCTCTAACTCAGCCAAAATAGCTGCTAAATATCCTTCAACTGTCAATCCTTCTTACTTTTCCCCTATACGACTGCACCACAGCTTCGTGTCCATAGGTCAAAAGGAATGGACTCATTCCAGTTGCTTCCCTCTTAGAAGTTCTGTAAGCCCATAGAGTTTCTAACAGCACCAAATGCCAATTCTTAGGATTCTCCTCCATCATTTTCTCCAAAATTCCAATAATGACTTTATTGGATGCTTCTGCTTGACCATTTGCTTAAGGATAGTGAGGTATGGAATTTAAAAGCTTTAATCTATAATCCTCAGCAAAATCCTTCTTTTTCTCACCTGTGAACATTATGCCTTGGTCTGTAGTGATGGTTTGAGGGATGCCAAATCTGTGTATGATATGTTGCTTCACAAAATCAATTACATCCTCCTGCTCCACTTTCTTCATAAGAATAGCCTCCACCTATTTAGTAAAATAATCAGTAGCCACTATGATGAATGAGTGGCTCTTAGAGGAAGCAGGGTAGATTTTCCTAACTAGATTGATTGCCCAGCCTCGAAAAGGCTATGGCTTAATCACTGGATGCATTTCATCAGTAGGCACTCTAGGAATAGGCCCATACCTTTGACATTGACTGCACCCTTTTGCGTAGCTTATGCAATCTTTCGACATTGATAGCCACCAATATCCATGCCTCCTTAAAAGCCATCTCATCTTGATTCCAGCTTGGTGAGCTCCACACACACACCTTCATGCACTTAGCTCATTACCTTTAAAGCCTCTGCCATCCTCAAACACATAAGTAGCAGACCATCATCTCCTTTCCTGTACATATCTTCCTCAAGTAACATTGAAAGCTGAGCCCTCATTTTAATTACATAGGGAGTTTTCTTGTATGGATTCTTTCTTTTTATTGGCTCCCTCTAATCATTAATCAAGTCAGCATCTATGTCAAAGCTTTCCACCTGCAAACCTCTCTCCAGAATAGAGGGATGTCCTATTTTCTGAATTAAGATTAGTTTATGATTCAATTCCTCTGAAATCTTCAAGCCTGATGCGATTTGTGCCATCTCATTCGCCTCCCAATTGCATTCTCTTAGTAGGTGCACTAAGGAGATTTCTTTAAAATCATCAACTAGTTGCCTGGCCATAGTAAAATAAGGAGCCAAGGACACACAAGTACACTTGAACTCTCCACTCAATTGTTTAAGGACCAATTGAGAATCTCCCATTATCACTACTTCTTTTGCACCTAAATCCTTCAAAATCTCCAAACCAATAATTAAAGCCTCATACTCTGCTTGATTATTAGTGTAATCAAAATCCAAATTGAAAGATAAAGATGTCTTAGTATTAGAAGGAGAGATAATTATAACACCTGAACTAGCTGCTCTATCAATGCTTGATCCATCAAACTTCAGTGTCCATAACACTTCATCCACACCACATATAGGCAATTCAACCTTAACTTCTTTCTCCATAGTGAAAGAAGGATGTTCGGCTAAGAAATTTGCCAAAGCGTGACCCTTCACTTCTGTTCGAGGTAAATGAACAAGAGTGAACTCCACCAATGCCAATGCCCACTTACCAATTCTCCTTATTATGAGTGGTTAATTAAGCATAAACTTAATCACATTCTCCTGTGAAATCATAAAAACTCGTGACTGTATAAGATAGTGCCTTAACTAAGTACAGGCAAAATACAAAGCCAAGAACTACCTCTCCATAGGCGAATATCTTCTCTCTGCATCATTTAGGCATCTGCTGAGATAATACAGTGCTTGTTTATAGTCAGCCTAATTATTTTGATCAAGAAGGCAGCCAATGGAATTATCTATATATTGAGAGATACAACTTCAAAGGAATTCCCCTTCTTGGTGGTATTAACACAGGAGGATGTGTCAAGTATTCCCTTATCTTTTCAAAAGCCTGTTGGTGCTTCTCTTCCCATCAAAACTCTTCTTCTCCTTTTAGAGATAGCAGTTCTGAAAAAACTTGAGACTTTCCCGTAAGATTAGCTATAAACCTCCTTAGATAGTTAACTAACCTAAGGAATCTCTGTAACTCTTTCTTGTTCTTTAGAGGTTGAGCTTCAAGTACAGCCTTAGCCTTATTTCTATCAACCTTTACCCTTCTTTTATGAACCAAAAACCTAAGGAAGTTCCTTGCTTTGACTCCAAATGCACACTTTAAAGGATTTATGTGAAGCTTATATTCTCTCATTCTAAGAAAACTCTTCCTCAAATGTTCTGCATGATTATTCTTTATTTTTGACTTAACAACAATGTCATCAATATAAACTTCCATGAATTTGCCTAACATATCATGAAATATAGCATTCATAGCCTGCTGGTAAGTAGCACCAGTATTTTTAAGATTAAAAGGCATGATCAGCCATTCAAAAGCACCCAAAGCCCCAAGACATCTAAAGGAGGTCTTAGCTACATCCTCTAAAGCAATTAATATCTAATTATACCTAGAAAAACCATCTAAAAATGACAGGATATCATTCCCAGATACTGCATCAATGAGCACATTAGCTTTAAGCATCACATACACATCCTTAGGTTCAAGTCTCTAAAATCAACACACACCCTAAGTTTTCCATTCTTCTTAACAACTGGAACAATATTAGACAACCAGTGTGCATACCTTGTTGGCCTAATAAATCTGGCCTTCAAGAGTCTTTCAATTTCTTCCTTGACCTTCAGCTCCACTTCTTTGGACATCCTCCTAGGTGGCTGGCGAATTGGTTGAAAATCAGGCTTAATTGGTAACCTGTGTTCTACCAAACTCCTATCCAACCCAGGCATTTCTTCATAGCTCTAAGTAAAACAATCCTTGAAATTATGTAAAAGTTCAATAATTCTTTTCTTTAACTCTGGATTTAGCAAGCTACTAATGAAAGTGATTTTTGGATTCTCCTCTATTCCAAGATTCACCTCTTTTAAAGGATCAGCCACCTGGCAAGGAGTATCATCAAGCTTTTGTGATGCGGCTCTGAGTTCATGCAATTGTATCTCTTCAAGCCCGTTATATTTACACCCATCTCCTTCCCAGATCACCTCAGCTCCAGCACTTTCACAATCTTCCAGCTGCAATAATCTTTCTAGTACATTCAGAATATGTACTTTTATATTAGCGGTTGCAATCACCGCTTCTTACTCCTTTTTTGCTTTAATCATCATCAACTTCTTCAATGATAGGAGCATCCCTTAGTAGCCTACTGATACTTGGTGCAACTAAGGCTTTCTCTTCCTCTACTCTCTCTTTATCTCTGTTCACCATAAATGAGAGCTTCTTTGGACCCCCAAACTTGCTTTTCCCCAACAACTGGACTGGCCCAACTTCTTTTTCATAGAATCTTGCATCCATTGCATCTAAAGTAATTTGAAATGGCTTTTCATTTGCCCATACTACCTCCACTTCATCTCTCTTCCAAAAAAGAAGAAACTAATACAAAGAGGATGGCACACACTAGTTAGCATGTATCCAATCCCTTCCCCAGCACTTGATAGTTGGCAGTTGAATTCACAACAAAGAAAGCTGCCATATGGGGCTTGCTTCCTACTGTAACTTCTAATGGCAAGACCCCAAGAGATTTAGAAATCTCGCCATTAAAAGTTGATACTGTGACATCTGTTGCAATAAGATCCTCCTCCCCTTTTCCAAGAACTTTGACCATCCTCCAAGGCATGATGTTGACAGCAAATCCGTTATCAATCAAAACTCGAGAAGTTGGCCTCCCATTAAGGTGAGCCTTGATGTATAGAGGTTTGATGTGTCGAGTCATCTTCTCAAAGGGCTTTCAAAAATAACCCTCTTTAGTCCCCCTTCTTCTGGTGCTTGAATGGTAACCCCACTACAAACTTTTGGTTCTTTATAAAGGACCTCCCACTCTTCATAATCTGCATCACTTGCATCATTTTTTAACTTTTCCACAACTTCATCCACTTCCCTATCAACTTTTAGGAAATCAGCAGGCAAAAACAAGGAAGTTGCATTTATGGGAATCACAATATCACCAATTTTAATCTCCTTCACATTCAATATGGTAGCTGGATCTTCTTTGGCTTTTTCTTTCCCAACTTCGATTTGCTTCAAAGCCTTGTACTTTTCAGCTAGCTTCTTTCTCTACAGTCTTCTTTTTTGTGTTCGAGTAAGCGGTGGTGGTTGTTGTGGAAACTTTTTATGTTTCACCACTTGCCACTCTTTGCCTGGCTTAGAAGCTTTGGGAACCACAAACCTAGGTCGATTTCTGGTGGACTTAGTTTGTGATTCTTTCTCCTTATTGTGTCTCCGTAAGAACTTGAGTCTATCATGCACACTCTTCTTCTTTAGCTCTCATCTCTGAATTCTCCTTGATACTTGGCTGGAATTTCTTTGGAACCTCCTTTGGTCATTCTCCCTTATTCTATTAAGCACCTGCCTAAGATCAAAATAAGTCATGTTAACTGAAGCAACCGATGGGAAAGGGTCTTCATCTACTAGCATAGACTCCTTCTCTAGGAATTTAAGAATCCCACGGTTAATTCTATCTTGAACCACATTTTTGAAAGCCCAAAATGAAATAGTGGAATGGTTCCATGAATCATGTTACTTTCAATAGGTCTTCCCCTTCATTTCTTCTCTGGATGGCATCTTGACATTCTATGGAACAGTTATAAACTTTTCCTTCACTAAGTAGTCAAAGATCTCCTCTATCTTACCAACATCAAAAGTGCAGTTGATATTACTTTTCTTGGCTTCTCCCTCCTTTGCTGGTTTGAAAGTAGTTGGAAAAACTTTAGCTCCTTTGTTCAAAAGTTCAGCTACCGTAATATCCGGAGTATTAACCTCCTAAAAATATGAACCAAGAGAAGTCTTTTTCCTATGATCATCCTCCCTTAACAGCTTCTCATACTCAGAAACTTTTGCTGCTAGTTCATAGAAATCCCTGAATTTCATTCCTTGGAATTTCTTCTGCAATTCAATATCCAAGCCTCGTTGACCCATCCTCACAAACTCGTTTTCTGGCAGGAATACCTTGCACCTACTCTGCATTCTCTTGAAACAACCTATGTAAGCATCAGCTGTCTCAACATTCCTTTGGGACATCTGGGATAGCTCTACAACATAAACTTCTGGTTTAGCATAAAAAACTGAGTGTGGAAACATCTCTCCATCTCTTGCCATGTATAAACAGAATTTCTTGGTAGTGTACAATACCAAGTGAATGCCATCCCTATTAGAGAGTTAGGAAATAACTGCAACTTCTAATTATCAAAATTTACAAGATTGGCCAATTCCCTATACTGTATCATGAACCTGGCAACATGCTCCAAGGTGGATTGTCCATCCTCTCCAGAAAACAAGCTGTAAGCGCTGGAATTTTTCTTCCTTAAAAATAATTAAAAAAAGAAAAAGAAAAAGAGAGTATAGTCGTACGACTATCACTACAGTCGTACGACTGTAACCAAACTACAGTCGTATGACTGTAGATCGCGGCAGTTGAGCCAACCCATACCTCAAAAGCAGAAAAAAAAGGGAAAAAAGAGGGGGGGAGACAAACAAAAAAAGAGAAGAAGAAAAAAAAAGAAAGAAAAGAGAAAAAGAGGAAGAAGAGAAAACCAAAGAAAAGGGAAGAACTTGTCATCAGAATCCCTCAGCATTTGGAAATCTCTGGACCCAAACCTCAAACCCTAACTCAAGGAGAAAAGTCCAGATTTTAGTGGATTGGAGCGACGCCAGGGGTCAATCCTACGGTGGACGCACGCCAAAGAGGTAAAGGCTCCTGTTCTCCTCTCTTTTACAAGCTTTCTGGGTGATTGGTGTGGTTTTGTGCCGTTTTCATTCATTTTTCTGCATTTCTGCTTCTGGAAATCAGGAACAGTCGCACGACTGTTCTTGAGTTTGATGAATAGTTGTACGACTATAGTTACAGTCGTACGAGTGTTCTTGATTTCCAGCGTTTTCTTCCCCGTTTTCTTCAAATAAAGTTTTGGCGAAATTTTGACTCCGGGCCACTTACAGTCGCACGACTGTAGTTACAGTCGCATGACTGTAACGTGGTTTCCAGAACCAGAATTTCCGTTTTTATCCCCAAAAATTTCCAAAAATCCCTAAAAATTCAGAAAACTTCAAAAATCATCAAAATGAATTTTGTTGTGTGCATTCACGACCATAGATTCAATTTCCAGTAAAATTGCATTTAGAACAATGCCATGACGGAGACCCAGTTCTCCCGAAAACCGACCCACTTAATATATAAAAATGCATGTAAACCGGAAAAAAATTTTTCAAAACGAATTTCCCACAAAACCAAAAATACAGGGATGTTTCAAAACGTTTTCCAGGTCTAACTGGGCCGGCTAGCCGAGCCAACCCGGTTATCCCCTAAATGCATGCCCCCAATACTTGATTTTCCAATTCTGTCTATTTGAGTCCAACTTGTGGTGTGCCGTATCAATTGTGCTAACCTTTGTTTTGCAGCTTTTATTTATGTACATTTTTATTTTTATTTGTATTTTAATAGAATTAATAGTGTATTTAGGCGGTTGTAAATATTTTTAGATTCTCGTGTATATTAGGCGCTTGTAAAGTGAGGCGAGAGATTTTTTATTTTTTATTCGATCGGGTTGTAATAATTTAATTATTTACTATTTTACCTTAATTTGTATGCGCGCTGCATGTCTATTCATTTCAATAAAATTGACTTTAGAATTTGAAATACCATCTTTGAACATTGACCAATTTTATTTTAATTAGACACGAAATAAGGGACTTGTCCGGACCCGAATCTCTGGATAGTGTAGCGACCGTTCGTCCGGTTTAGCTACATAAGAATTTCCCGGTTGAGCTAAGCCGGGTGGCAACTCTACAATATTCATCGAAACTTAGGTCTCGGTTCTTTTATGCATTAATTCTGTTTATTTTTCAAAAACTGATTTTCCATTCATAAAACCCCACGCGAGGGAGGGGCCCGCCCGAGATCGTGGCGCCCATTCCGAAAGGGAGTCCCGCGTCCCGTCGAAAACGCGTCATCCGCTCACAGTGGCGACTCTGCTGGGGAATTCTTAAAAGAGTTTTCTTAAAAACTTAAAAGAATTTGACAAGCCCTGAAAAGTGTCTAATTAAAATAAGGTGGATGATTCTCGATTGGTATTTCATTTTGCATCTTTAGCTAGACATGCTTGCATTAGATTTAGTATCCATTTATAGCCCGGTGGATTGTTGAAGTGTCACCTTTGTTCCTCATGGTCTTAGGGGCACGGATACGAAACACCACCCATAGCCTCATACGAACCCCTTCGTTCGGAACCTTGAGTGGGGAGAAGTGAGGAGTATATTTTGCTATGGGAACCTTATTTTTAACTCGACTTGGACCGAACCCATATAGGCAGCCCTAGTTGGATTCCCTTAGGATACCAAAATAATTATATGAATAAAATAAAATTGTGCCTTCATCACCCCCTGTTGGTGGTCGAAGTGAACCCCGCCTAGGACTCGGTTAGAATTTTTGAGACCGACCACGCTTGGAGAAATAAGGTTGGAAGAATTCGCTTCGTGTGCTACTTGTTACACGCCTTTCGACATTTCAATCCATACCATAATTCATATTTATCATACATATGACATTTTCCATACACATGACATACCATTCACAACACATTCTAATGTGATACTAACCCACATTTTCATGCAGTCATGTGCATTTTATTTTCGTGTGCAAACATTAAATCATTCGCTTGCCATTCATACTAACCATTTCTTTTTTTTTTTAAGCCATAACATTATATTTGTGTGATTAGCATTTTTTCACATAGCATACATAACATCATTATGTGTGTTATGCACCCTAACCACGTTTTTGTGCAGCCATTTGCATTTTGTGTGTCATAAGCATTCACGACATATCACCCAAATTAAATTAGGGGCATTCCAAGGACGCCCACCACGATCATATCATTCCATCATATATCGGGTATCCTAAAATACCCTTGTTCTGCCAATGCACCGGATTGCATTCGGCCATTCCACCAAATCATTTCATTCAATAGAGACCACAACGGTCCTAGGTATATTTCCATGTGACAACTCACACGATACGTTTCATGACATCATACTCATTTATCATAAATATCATACCATACTGTGATCCACATCGGATTACTTCATGACATTACTACATTATTCAAGGTGCGCCTCGAGTGCCGGGTTAGTACACATGTAGGAGCATTTCATAGCATTACCAAATCATAAGAGGTGTTCCCCGAACGCCAAATTTCTATCCGTGTCTCCTATGGCACATGACTTTCTTACAACATCATTTCATTTCATATGCTCAAAAGCATCAGAACTCTGTCCATGGGCCGGTCCCATGTGACCATTTCATATTATCTCATAGACCTACAAAGCGTCGAACTTCGTCCATGTGTCAGTGCACACGCGACCATTTCACGCAATTCATTACATGCTCCAAAAGCACCGAACCTTCATCCATGTGGTGGTCCACACGTGGCATTTTTGCATAGCATTGGGTGCACTTGGAATGTCCAAAGTCAAAAAAATAAAAACAAAGGGATCATCCTCATTAACTCATATTGTACATCTCATCCGTCCATCAAACATTCAAGCACTCCACAACATTCGAGCACTCCACGAGCACTGAGTACTTTACCGCATGCACTAAGTCACTTAAGTGTTCCAAAAACCCTAGAAGATTCATCAAGCCCCTTATGTCTTCCATAATCATTAGAAACCCTAACCTTGTGTCTTGTACACCCAAATACCGAAATATATTTCTATGCAAGACAAGCTCTGCATGTACTGCTTTAAACTCTATCTCTTCCTCCCCGTGTAAGACTAAGTTCTACACGTATCGTTCTAACTCATTCCCGTGCAAGATAAGCTCTGCACGTACCGTTTTAAACTCTATCCTTCTTCCCCGTGTAAGACTAAGTTCTACACATATCGTTCTAACTCTTTCCGTGCAAGATAAGCTCTACACGTACCACTTTAACTCTATCCTTCCTCCCCGTGTAAGACACGCTTTACACGTACCGCTTTAAACATTAAGCCTTTCCCTGTGCAATAAGCTCTGCACGTACCGCTTTAAACACTACATCTCTCCCCCGTGTAAGACACACTCTACACGTATCGCTCTAAACACTAAATCTTCCCCCGTGTAAGACACGCTCTACATGTATCGCTCTAAACATTAAACCTCTTCTCGTGTAAGACACGCTCTACACGTACCGCTTTAAACACTACATTTCTTCCCTGTGTAAGATCTGCTCTACACGTATCGCTTCAAATGTTAACTCTCCTCCCGTGTAAGATTCGCTCTACACGTAAGCCCTTCGCAAGTATCACCTTGCTTCGATCCGTGGACACCCTGTGTGTCATTTTATCCATGTGATGTATATTTATATGCCACGCTATACTTCAGCATATAGCTTCATCAACAATATTCATTGCATTTTGCATGTTCCCATTTTTGGCTTTGTGTTCACATGACTAGCTTAGGATTGCATAACATGACATGGCATCGCATTATATCATCATTCATACACGTATGCATCGTATCTCGCATTCATACCTGCATCATCCCTTGACTTGGTATCCTCTATGCGCATACCCCAGTCAGTGCTAACAAATGTTCTTATCAGGGGAGAAAGGGAAGGAGTCTCGAGAATGGCTGGCCCAGTGAACTTCAACACCATAACATATATCCTAGATGATTATGTTGCCTCATCGCGATTCCGAAAGGCGGTCAGGGAAGAGGCAGCGGCAATGTTGAAGGAAATGCTAGGAGGTGACCTGGACAAGGTGGAAAAGCTGACGACAAGGTGCTCTGAATTGGAGGCACGTGTGATTAAGCTTGAGGGAGTAATAAGAGGGCTGAATGGTGAAGCAGAATCAATGGCCCCCCCTCAAAGCCAACACTGACCTTGTTCCGCGACCAACCAGGAGCTCACTCCCCAAGGGTGACGGAAAGGGCATATCCCCGTGGCCTTTATCGCTGAACCAATTATTTGCCAAATATAGAAAAGAGGGGCTACTGCAGAGCATCAAGCCGTATGTGGAGCCGGCACCGGATCAAAAGAACAACTTCTGCACCTATCATGTAGTGATAGGTCACCGAACCAATGCTTGCTATATTTTAAGGAAGGAGATCCGGAAGTTAGTTGATGAGGGAAGATTAAAGGTGCCATCCGCTACTAATGAGCAACTGGGGGCAAGTAGGGAGACTGGTAGAGAAATTCCTCAAACCTCCCGGGGAGAGGAATATAATGAAGAGCTCCAAAGCCTGATCTGATGAGAGTGGGGCAGTGACCGGATAAGGAATAGTCGGGCACTGTGAGATCAATACCTTTAGAGGCTCCTTCTCGTAGGGAACTCATTTTGTTGTAAAGTGTATTGAACTCATTTTAAATGCAATGCATCTTGTTATTTTTCTCACTTGTGTGGTGATTGCATGTATATAGCATTAAGCATGCATTTGATCATCTGAGACGACATGTCCATCATGCATAATATTAAGATGCATGACATCAATCTGAGTCTTACAGGGAATTTACAAGTGAACCTGACTTCGGTTAAGCGCTTTTCTTAAAGAAAAAAAAAAGGAGAGAAAGAGAAGAAGTTTGCCAAGCAAATAATGGGATGGCACCATTTCATTCAAATCAATTGCCAACCTAGATCAGTGATCCCTACAAACCACGATCCTAAAAGCTGGTGGTCTTGCCCTCAAAGTTTCAACTTGGATAGCCCACAATACACCCAAATCATTCCAAACCAGGGACCATTGTTAAATCTCAGAGCCAATCACCAGAACAAAGCTTTGAGCTTAACTCACGCTCAAGAAAGCATCCCACATCAAAAACCAAATCCATCAAAAAGCACCAAGACCTAAAAATCCAAATGACCTTCGCCACCCACCATGCTGTAAAACTCTGAAGCAGACATTAGTTTTAGTGCATGTATAGTCTTGTTTGTGTGGCATTCATGTGCATATGACATTACACATGCATTGTTCATCCAAAAAGACATATCAAACACGCATGACGTACATGAATCTGAATGCAGCAGGAAAATCAATAGGTGGCTGTGGTTTGGATTTAGCTTCTTCGGAAAAAAAAGCACCGATGGAAGACCTCAGCTCTCTCTTACAGTCAAATTTCTGCTCCTGGTCTAAAGTTGCACTCTCTTCAATCATAGAGTCAAACTCTGTTGAGTACTTGATGAATCTGGGGGCGGCCCACTTATTGCATGAAATGTCAAGGTCAATGAGTTGAGACAATAGAGATAAGTATGTTGTTGCCTGTTCTGAAAAGTTAACTTCGTGAGGTGATAGAGAAGATCGGTGTCTTTACCCAAAGCAGTTCCCTTTTCATTCTCTTCTCTGTCTTCTCCATTTTCCTTCAACACCTTTGTCTTCCCTTTATTGTCTTTCCTTCACTTTCATCTTCTATCTTTCACCTTCTCTCTGGAACTTGAACTGATCCTGTGAAGCCTTATTTCCTACCTTCGATGGCTTCTAACAAGAAGTGAACCCCAATGCTGCTCCATATCATTTTTGTTCCGCATCATCTCATCAGCGGAAGGGCATTGGAGCAGGTGGTTATGGCGCCGTTTCAATCCGTCTTCATTTATCATCAACCTGTACCGAATTGGGGATACCCTTTTAATCCCACGCCATTTCTCTTCAATCCAAACTCCCAGACTAATTATTTAGTACCCTCAGATAGTGGGAAGGGTTTTGATTTGATGATAGATAGAGGATTTGGATATGAGTCTGCTTCAAATGAGTTCAACAATGCTGAAAAGGGGGAAAATGAAATATATAGCTCCGAGATTCCAGAGTAAGAAGAAAATAGTTTCTGTAGGTGAAAAGGAACAATAGTGGTCGCCCAAGAAATTGACTATTGAAGAGACCAAGCTGAATAAAAGAAAGATTGAAGCTAATCTTGGTGGAAAAACAAGCCTGATGATCAGAAACCTACCAAATCAGTTTCAAGGACATAATCTGCTGCAACTTCTAGACAAGCATTGTCTGGAGGAAAACAAGAATAAGGCCAAAGGGAAGCCCGCTTATGATTCCCTTTATTTGCCTATGGATTTCAAGGCTGGAGGAAATTTTGGTTATGCATTTGTGAACTTCACCAACTGTGTCAGAGCAACTTGACTTTACAAAGCTTTCAACAATCATGAAGGGCATGATACCATCAACAGGAAAGCTTACAAAGTCTGTTGCACTTATATTCAAAAGGAAAGTTGCATTTACCAACCATTTCAAGGATTCAGTCTTCGGGAACCATGTTTGAACTGAAATATGGGGTGAATTGGAAATATGAATATAGCATCAGACCATAGGAGAATCCAGTGGTCACTTGAATTCATCTCAGGTTGTCTGTCCATAATGGCAACTCTATCCAATGATCGGGCTAAAAAAAATCCCTATCCAATGTGTAAATTCGAAAGGGCATATTGGTAATTTGAAGAGACATCAATTAAAACCAGAGCCACATTTTAGATTTTCCTAATGCATCCCCATTCATTATATCATGAATGTCTTGTATTCAATTTTGGTGTTCAATATGCATTTGTCGTGTCATTGTATGTCAATGTTCACTTACGGGCTACATCGCGCAATGAACCTTGTCTGTAGAAATGCTTTACTCCCCAAACACAAACCCATAATACTCCCCGAACACAAACCTATAATATTAAGGGCAAGTAAAAAACCGAACCACTGGGCATCATCGATAGCATTATCTTCGCGAGTCGCAATGAACATATCAAGATATATCTGTCCCATCCTAAGACAAACCGTCGCGAAAGGGATCAACGCAGACAAAATGCCCATCACAGAATCTTTCTCAAAAAAAAGAAAAAAAAAAGAACTTGTTGACGAAAAACCGAAAGGACGTGTCGGCAATAGGAGAGGGGTGACATACAAAGTCAGAGTCACTGTCATATTACCTGTTATACTCATTTTGATGTCACCATTACAATATTGTGCATGTTTAGATTTCTAATCAGATGTTCATCTTGCATGCACCATGCCATTACATATAAACATCCATCAGTAAGACATTGCACCCAAACCCGTGATAATATCGCAGGAGCTCTTATTATGCGGTACGGAAATGCAAAGTCTCACTCCCATCTTCTTGCTCAACCAAACGGACCATCCGTCGGCACGGCCTATTACCCTGATCCACTGAGCCTGACAATGCTTCAGAATATGCAGAAGGTAAAGTGAAAGGTCACTCAAGATGGCCAACTCCCCTACTACCTAGATCAACGTAGTAGTTAGTCGGTCAGAAGACATGCCGGAACAATCAGACTAGGTCACCTGGGTTACCATCGGGGCCAGTCACAAGCCGTGAATTCCATCTCCGGGCTTGCACGGATACCAAGAACAAAGCATAAGCCACATGTTGCATGCATACATACATTTAGAACCATATATGCATCCGTACATGCATGCATACGTTTAAAGTAAACATGCATGATCCCCATGCATATGCATCACAACTGATCCAAGTGCAGGTACCCACTGCTATCATTGGGCTATTCCGAACTAGGATCACTCTCAAAGCAGAGATGGCACAACACCGGGGCATCCATTGGACCCTAAGCATCAGTGCAAATCCAGATCTCAACATATCAAGTCTCCAAGGAGCAGAACAATCAAGCTGTATTTATCCTTGATCGAAGGGGCAAAAATTTTTGTTTCCAAAATCATCGATCAAGGGATAAATACTCATTCTCCAGCCAACATCAAAATTATCATCCCTAAATCTATCCCCCTTTCTTCATTCAAGCTAGATTTCAAACCCTTGAACTCCACTACGTTCAAGCATGGTTACAAATCCTTGAACCACTCTCTTCATTCAAGCCAGATTTCGAACCCTTGAACTCCATTATGTTCGAACATGGTTTCAAATCCTTGAACCTATTTCTTCATTCAAGCCAGATTTCGAACCCTTGAACTCCAGTACGTTCAAGCATGGTTTCAAATCCTTGAACCATCTCTTCATTCAAGCCAGATTTCGAACCCTTGAACTCCATTACGTTCAAGCATGGTCGCAGATCCTTGAACCATCTCCTTCATTCAAGCCAGATCTTAAACCCTTGAACTCCATTACGTTCAAGCATGGTTTCAGATCCTTGAACCTCTTATTATTTCAAGTCCACCCAATTCCAATAAGATTTTAAATCATCCAAATTTCCACCTTCCTTTGCCTCGGGTAACATAGACCCGATATCGGCCAATCCATAATCCACCTTCCTTTACCTCGGGTAACAAAAACCCGATATCGGCTTAACCACAATTTCATCTCCCTTTGCCTCGGGTAACATAAACTCGATATCGGCTTAACCGCAATTTCATCTCCCTTTTCCTCGGGTAACATAGACCTGATATCGGCCAATCCATAATCCACCTTCCTTTGTCTCGGGTAACATAAACCCGATATCGGCTTAACTGCAATTTCATCTCCCTTTGCCTCGGGTAACATAGACCCGATATCGGCCAATCCATAATCCATCTTCCTTTTGCCTCGGGTAACATAAACCCGATATCGGCCAATCCATAATCTATCTTCCTTTGCCTCGGGTAACATAGACCCGATATCGGCCAATCCATAATCCACCTTCCTTTGTCTCAGGTAACATAAACCCTATATCGGCTTAACCGCAATTTCATCTCCCTTTGCCTCGGGTAACATAGACCCGATATCGGCCAATCCATAATCCATCTTCCTTTTGCCTCGGGTAACATAAACCCGATATTGGCCAATCCATAATCTATCTTCCTTTGCCTCGGGTAACATAGACCTGATATCGGCCAATCCATAATCCACCTTCCTTTGTCTCGGCTAATATAAACCCGATATCGGCTAAACCGTAATTTCATCTCCCTTTTCCTCGGGTAACATAGACCCGATATCGGCCAATCCATAATCCATCTTACTTTTGCCTCGGGTAACATAAACCCGATATCGGCCAATCCATAATCTATCTTCCTTTGCCACGGGTAACATAGACCCGATATCGGCCAATCTATAATCCACCTTCCTTTGTCTCAGGTAACATAAACCCGATATCGGCTTAACCGTAATTTCATCTCCCTTTGCCTCGGGTAACATAGACCCGATATTGGCCAATCCATAATCCATCTTCCTTTTGTCTCGGGTAACATAAACTCGATATCGGCCAATCCATAATCTATCTTCCTTTGCCTCGGGTAACATAAACCCGATATCGGCCAATCCATAATCCATCTTGCTCTGCCTCGGGTAATATAGACCCAATATCGGCTTAATCGCAATTTCATCTTCCTTTGCCTCGGGTAACATAAACCCGATATCGGCTTAACCGTAATTTCATCTCCCTTTGCCTCGGGTAACATAGACCCGATATCGGCCAATCCATAATCCATCTTCCTTTTGCCTCGGGTAACATAAACCCGATATCGGTCAATCCATAATCCATCTTCCTTTGCCTCGGGTAACATAAACCCGATATCGGCCAATCCATAATCCATCTTCCTCTGCCTCGGGTAACATAGACCCGATATCGGCTTAACCACAATTTCATCTTCCTTTGCCTCGGGTAACATAAACCCGATATCAGCCAATCCGTATTTCATCTTCCTTTGCCTCGGGTAACATAAACCCGATATCGGCCAATCCGTAATCCATCTTCCTTTGCCTCGGGTAACATAAACCCGATATTGGCTTAACCGCATTCCACCTTTCTTGCCTCGGGTAACCTAGACCCGATATCGGCTTGTTTCTTCCTCAACTTTGCCTCGGGTAACCTAAACCTGATATCGGCTTATTTCTTCCTCAGCTTTGCCTCGGGTAACCTAAACCCGATATCGTCTTATTTCCTCCCCAACATCGCCTCGGGTAACCTAGACCCGATATCGGCATATTTCAACAGCAAGTTCTTTCCTGTGTCTGCGGCGCTTTGAGTCGCGTTTCTCAAATTCACATCATCTATCCTAGACTAAGTTTGGGTGGTGAATTTGATCACTCGAGGGGCAGCTGTAAGCGCCGGAACTTTTCTTCCTTTAAAAAAAAAAGAAAAAGAAAAAGAGAGTATAGTTGTACGACTATCACTACAGTCGTACGACTGTAAATCGCGACAGTTGAGCCAACCCATACCTCAAAAGCTGAAAAAAAAAAGAAAAAAGAGGGGGGGAGACAGACGAAAAAAGAGAAGAAGAAAAGAGAAGAAAAAAAAAGAAAGAAGAGAGAAAAAGAGGAAGAAGAGAAAACCAAAGAAAAGGGAAGAACTCGTCATCAGAATCCCTCAGCATTTGGAAATCTCTGGACCCAAACCTCAAACCCTAACTCAAGGAGAAAAGTCCGGATTTTAGTAGATTGGAGCGACGCCAGGGGTCAATCCTACGGTGGACGCACGCCAAAGAGGTAAAGGCTTCTGTTCTCCTCTCTTTTACAAGCTTTCTAGGTGATTGGTGTGGTTTTGTGTCGTTTTCATTCATTTTTCTGCATTTCTGCTTCTGGAAATCAAGACCAATCGCACGACTATTCTTGAGTTTGATGAACAGTCATACGACTGTAGTTACAGTCGTACGAGTGTTCTTGATTTCCAGCGTTTTCTTCCCAGTTTTCTTCAAATAAAATTTTGGCGAAATTTTGACTCCGGGCCACTTACAGTCGCACGACTGTAACGTGGTTTCCAGAACCAGAATTTCCGTTTTTATCCCCAAAAATTTCCAAAAATCCCTAAAAATTCAGAAAACTTCAAAAATCATCAAAATGAATTTTGTTGTGTGCATTCACGACCATAGATTCAATTTCCAGTAAAATTGCATTTAGAACAATCCCATGACGGAGACCCAGTTCTCGCGAAAACCGACCCACTTAATATATAAAAATGCATGTAAACCGGAAAAATTGTTTTCAAAATGAATTTCCCACAAAACCAAAAATACAGGGACGTTTCAAAACGTTTTCCAGGTCTAACCGGGCCGGCTAGCCGAGCCAACCCGGTTATCCCCTCAATGCATGCCCCCAATACTTGATTTCCCAATTTTGTCTATTTGAGTCCAACTTGTGGTGTGCCGTATCAATTGTGCTAACCTTTGTTTTACAGCTTTTATTTATGTACATTTTTATTTTTATTTGTATTTTAATAGAATTAATCATGTATTTAGGCGGTTGTAAATATTTTTAGATTCTCGTGCATATTAGGCGCTTGTAAAGTGAGGCGAGAGTTTTTTATTTTTTATCCGATCGGGTAGTAATAATTTAATTATTTACTATTTTACCTTAATTTGTATGCGCGCTGCATGTCTATTCATTTCAATAAAATTGACTTTAGAATTTGAAATACCATCTTTGAACATTGACCAATTTTATTTTAATTAGACACGAAATAAGGGACTTGTCCGGACCCGAATCTCTGGATAGTGTAGCGACCGTTCGTCCGGTTCAGCTACATAAGAATTTCCCGGTTGAGCTGAACCGGGTGACAACTCTACAATATTCATCGAGACTTAGGTCTCGGTTCTTTTATGCATTAATTCCATTTATTTTTCAAAAACCGATTTTCCATTCATAAAACCCCACACGAGGGAGGGGCCCGCCTGAAATCGTGGCGCCATTCTGAAAGGGAGTCCCGCGTCCCATCGAAAATGCATCGTCCGCTCACACAAGCTAAAATCTGGAATGCGGTATCCCCTAGGATAAGGGTTCTCCCGATCCATAACAACCAGGTATGGTTTGTGAAACTTCGACCTTTCCACCTGCCTTAGGCTTGGACCATACACTTCCTGCATAATTTCCCTCATTGTATCTGCATTCAAAGGCTGGTTGTAAATAAGAGGTAGTGGTTATGCATGAATTGGAACACCACTAGTAGGAATTCCTCCATTCACCCTGTATCTATGCATACCCCCCGAGTCTAGATCTTCCTCCCTCACATAATTGTTAAGAGAGGCTTGTTGATAAGTGTATTTTATATACATATTTTACCTTGGTTTTGAGCTTTTATCAAGTTGTTTTTATCATTTAAAGCATATTTTACTTCCCTTTGTGCTATTTTCTTTGATAGGACCTTAAAAAGGAAAATGGAGATAAAAGTGCATGAAAAAGGAGAGGATTTAGCTTGAAGTAGTCCTGAAGCCGTCCTAAGGTATGACCATGCCTTCATGCCTTGGGAGGTGCTGATTTTGGAGTTTTGAAGCTGAATTAGTGGTTTGGGCTTGCATTTGTGATGGGCTAAATAGGGGCTACGGGTTTGACTTGTGGAAGAGAAGTCAAGGCTTTGGCTGGGATATTTTCCCTTGTTGGTGGACTCCTAATCCTAATGGGAGTGCGGGGAGTTTTCCTCAAAAGAGAATTGTATTTATTTTTATTATTATTTTTTTCTTTTTATTTTTTTTAGTGTTTAACGAGGAGATTTTGAGCTTTAGTTGGGGAGTTAGTCTTTTTATTTTTTTTATTTTTCTCTCTTGGAAGAATGTCTTGGAGAACGTGACTTAGAGCTAGGTTTTGGGGAACACTTCATCTTTCCACCTCAATGATTCATACACCTCTCCATCATCCATCTCAATTCTAGTTTTCTCCAAACCTTCTCTTTATTATGTTTCTCTTAACTTTCTTGTGTGTAATTAGTTTATTTATAAACTAATTCCACCATAGCTAAGGCTATGGTGGATCTTAGCAATTGTTCCATATAATTATTTTATAGTTTAAATGTAATTTAATTCATATTATTTTCCAATATTGTGTTGTGTATGCTTAATGCATTGGATGCGTGACCATCAATTCCAATGTTCATAGTTAATTTATAATTGACCAAAGGACTAGATTAACCGAATCATACGACACAACATTTGCATGACCATTGCTCTTGTGGCACATTAGCTAGTGCTAGGATTTCTTAGACTTAATGCTTTCTTACTTAATTGCTTAGAACTGAGAGATTTAAGGGTTTAGGTTAAGAATTAAAATGGATATCCTTAACTGGTGTTAATTACTTTTAGAAATCACCAGCTTGGAATATAATCAGATTAGTTACATAACTTAAAATATGACTGGGATTAGTGTTAATGAAACCAGCAGCCTTAGTTAGCCTTCCTATCGAATTTATCTTTTCAATTTTCCCCTCATTTAATTAATTGCTTTCCTTAGTTTTAATCTTAGATATAAAACAAAATCAAAGATATATTATTCTCCTCGCCTAGATTAATAGAAATCCAACTGTGTTTAGGATTAGTATAATTAGTCCTCATTGGATCGATACTCTACTTACTATATATTACTTCAGCGATGAAGTGCACTTGCTTCTATTAGTTTTTGCATTTATTATGCATCAAGTTTTTGGTGTGACCCTGTAAATGAACAACTGGAAAATCATTAAGATTTGGGTGCTTCCTCCTTGGATGCGGCTTTGAACTGGTCCCTTCTCCTCCCTTAGTGGAGGAATTTGGCATTTCTCTGCCTAGCTACCCTTAGTGTCCTCCATAAAAGCCACAACTTCCTTCCCTTTTGGTGATGGAGAACTAGTAGCACTCTCTTCGACTTCCTTCCGACTCCCACTTAAATGTCAGACTTTATGCAGCACTTCACCTATCATTTTGTTTAAATTAACCAAAGCAGTAGCAACACTGGGAGAATCATTTTCACCTGGAATTTGCTGGTTAGGTCCCTCCCTTTGTTGTTGAACAGGAGGGACTATGTCAACATTGTCGAAATGTCTAACTAAGTTAGCCAGTTGTCGTGTACTATCAAGCACATCATCTGCATCTTTGAATGCAGCAACTTCTTTGTCTTTAGAATTTCTTTTTGGCGGCATTGTGTTTGTGTCCCATCGAGCGTGCCAAATTGTTTATTGCCTTTTTGTACACTTGAGCGTGCCAGTAATTTTGCTGGAAAATTACAAAGATGAATTGAATTCTAACTTTTAATCAAATGATTGAAACAAGCTTAAGGACTAAAAGCTTGAGGTTTCACAATTAAATCTATTGAACTGGATTAATTGATGTAATAATGCCAAAATAAACTGCTGTAATGGAAATAAAGCTTGAACTAAACTGAGTTGGCAGAAACTATAACTTACAGAGTGAAAATATGTAAATTGCTAAGGATTCTCCCAAGGATTCTCCAAAAATGGCTAAGCATTCTTTAGGAAAATAAATGGTAAAAACAAGAAAAATTGAATGAAAAGAATAGCAAATTTGACTAATGCACTTTGAGTAGAGTTTTGTTGATGATGTCTGGGATCCTTTCTTATGGCTTCGACTTTGGCTTTTAAAGATGAAGAAATAAATGCCAAAGTAATTGCTTGAAAATATTTCCATTTTAGCAAGTTATTCTCCACTACTTTCATTAACTCTAGCTCTTTAACTACCAAAAAACCTCTCAACTTTTCTGCTATTAACTTCATTGCTTCCTAACAAATTGCCACTTTCCGAATTCTTAACTTCTCTTCCCCGCATATTTCCCAAGAAATTAATTAATTAATTAATTAATTAATTACTCTGAAAAATTAGAGAAAAAGAAATTAATTAGCCAGAAATTAATTGTAAAATTGACCCAATTAAATTACGGGTATAACAAACATTTCAAATAATGACAGATCTAAAAAAATATACATACCCCAAATCATATTTTCCCATGATGAAAATTTAACAAAGCATTACCCACATATCATAACAAAACAAGATAATCTGGATCATATGGATTATTATATTCATTGTCTTATTCAAATAAAATAAAATATCTTAGAATTATAACAATCTAAAAATAATGATAATAGTAATAAAATATTAAAATATCAATTATTGTAACTATCGATTTATCTACTAATTTAATAACTTACATGATTATTACTTCTACTTACGAAAAAAAAATTGTTTATTTATCATTTCAATTTATCATCCACAAATGTAAAATAAAAACTTGATTTGTTAAATTAATTGAGAAATCTAAATATGTCTTGAAAATAAAAAGTAAAAAAAATGATATGATTATAGAGAAAAATACCTCACGCAACACTCAGGTAAAAAGCTAGTTCAGTTTATGACAGAAGTATACCACTCAATGGCAGCACGACATGCCATGCTACCATTGGCCAAAAGTAGTATACTTTCAGCATGGGCTAGCATTTTTTAAGGAGTACATACCTTGAGAGTATTCTAAAATAGATACTCTAACCATCTACAATAGAAGTTAAACTTAGAAGAAATTTTACAGTACTACAAGAGTATATACTCCGCCTAATTATAAAATAATATTTGTATTTTTTTATTATACCCTAAAATAGTATGCAACAAAACTTATTGCTAAAGTATTTTCAAAGGGTACCACACTCCGGGTTTATTCTAAATTTTTTTTAAAAATTAGAGTATTTCTCTAAGTATTTACCATTGAGTTCACCCTGGTAAAATATGTTAGAAGCAATATATATATATATGGAATAAGAGCGAACACTGAGGCTTGAAAAAATTAGTTTCCTTAAGACAGATTAGTTCACAACGAGTTTCTTTCTCCCATGATACAACAGTGACAAAGTCAAACTCAACCGTGCATCAGAAATATTTGACACTAGCAGCCTAGAATTTTGAAAACAGAGAGGAAAATTTTGTTCTAGAATTGTTTTCTCCAAAAAAAGAATTGAAAATGATATAGGCTGCAATGGAGGAGTTATTGAAGATAAATGGCAGGATTAATTGATACTTAATCCACATAATGAGTATTAACCAGATTTAATTGAGTTAGAGAATACATATAGTCTCAAATCTGTCAAGAAAAAATAATATGGGAAGCATATATATATATATATATGGAATAAGAGCGAACAGAAACAGAAATATTATTTTATTAATATAAATAAGAATATATAGAAAATGATAGTAAACCTTAACCGAAAAATGAACAGAAGGAATACTGAGGCATGAAAAATCAGTTTCTTTGAGACAGATTAGTTCGCAATGAGCTTCTATCTCTCAGGATACAACAGAGACAAAGTCGAACTCAACCGTGTGTCAGGAATATCTGGTACTAGCAGGCCAGAATTTTGAAAACAGAGAGTAAATTTGTTTTGGAATTGTTTTCTCTAAAAGCAAAATTGAAAATTATATAGACTGTAATGGAGGAGTTATTGAAAATAAGTGGCAGGATTAATTGATATTTAATCCACATAATGAGTAATAACCAGATTTAATTGAGTTAGAGAATACATATAGTCTTTAATCTGTCGAGGAAAAACAATATAGGCCAGAGCAAAAGCAGGCAGATTTGTAGTGCCCATTTCAGTACAACATTCGCATCATGCGAGTGCGCATTGGGCCTTTGGAAGCTCGAGCTTGGATTTGCGGCTTATAATTCTTATCAACATAAGGAAAGACTTTTCCTTATAAACGCATTAACCATTTCATAAGAAAGGGATGTGGGATATGAAAATTATAACTCATTTTCCTCTATAATTTCTTTTCTTTCAAGCTCACTTTGAACATCAATTTGTCATTAATCTTTAATCTGTTTTAAGCGTATTATAAACCGTTGGAAAGATCTCGTTGTGTAAAATATGATGACACAATTCTCGTTATTCGAACCGCAATATAACCACAATATAATTAAGCCTAAAGTTGACAAATAATCACTTTGTCAAATGCCAATTTTCCAACAAAATATACTTTCGTTTTGTTAAATATAAATTGTCTGTGAATTTAGCCTTTCACAATAAAATTTATAAATGGAAAAAATTCTGAATATTTAAAATAATATTAACAAAACATGGAAAAATTCTAAAACTATTTATTTTAATGTTTTCCTATAAGCTATCATGTTTTTTTTTTTTTTTTTTTTTTTCTAAATGCTAGGTGTGGAAAGACTTTTCAAAGGTGTTTGATGAAACTGAAATTAAATACTGCAAAACAAATATCTATCCATTTTTCGTAAAAAAAATCATTCAAGATAAAACATCAAAATTAACAATCTTTTAATTAAATTATTTAAATGATTAATTTTTTCTTAATAAAATTTTTCATCTTAAGAGTGTGCTTATTAGAGAGAAATTCTCGAGTGGATAGATTGAGTTGGGTTGGAGGGTGGGAATTTGGGAATTATGGATAAAATCTTTCTTTATACTGTGTTTGGAAGAGGGTATGGAGAAAGGGGGAAAGAGATGAATGCGTGATTATTTATACCATGATTGATTTATGACAAGTGATAGTGGCAATAAATGGCTAGCTTTTAGCTTTGGCTATAAACCAAAAAAATTTTCAACATCCTTTTTAAGCTAAATTTATGCGGTATCCATCAACTGTAATTAAAATTTAATATCTTTAAGGATTGGTACACAGTAGGTAGTGTGAGGAAAATTTTTCTTACTCGATCTTTGAAAAAATGTTACTTCAATCACACATAGTCTGATGTTATAAAAGTTTCTCATTTAATCTTCTGAAAAGTGTTAAGATTGTCAAGTATCTAGAAGCTTGATGTTGTAAAAGTTTTTCACTTAAACTTGAAAAGTGTTACTTTTTTAAACACCCACAAACTTAATGTCATAAAAGTGTTATATTGTTCAACCACCCATAGCTTGATGTTTTTCCGTAAAGTGTTAGGTTTGTCAAGGATCCAGAAGCTTGATATCATGAAAGTTTCTCGCTTGAACTTAAAAAAGTGTTAGTTTTCGAAGTACTTGTAAACTTGGTAATAGGTTTTCTAAGCACTCTTAAACTTAGTGAAAAAACTTGGTTCTTACCCGCAAAATAATCAAACCTCTATAAACTTTGTCTCCAATCTGTTTAACTTTATCTCTTATTTTCTATTACATTTTCTATTGTAGCATTTTATATTTGCAGATAAACTTTATTAAGTCAAACATTTATTATATTACATCAAAGTTTTACAAAATCTTTTATTCTGGATTTCTTTGTAAACAAAATTCCGTGGGAAAATTATTGATGCCGAAATATTGTCAAAAAAAGATCTTTTTTATCTTTACAAAAAGAATTTTTAATTTGGTATTATATCTCATTTATCCCATATCTTCTTGCATATTTGAGACTAATCCATGTGAGAACAAATCTATTGAAAATATGATACATTTGGTTGGATTTAAACAGAGTAAATCAGCATTAAAATGATTCAACTATACTAATGCATAGACATTTGTTGGATATGTGAGGTTAAGGAAAATGTATTTCTTCATTGGTTTAATTTTAAAATTCACTTTTTACAGTCTGTTTGGTTTAATGATTAAAAAAGTATGATACGGTATGGTAGATGAGGTATGGTATGGTAAGAATGTACGAAATACTATATTTTGTTTAGATTAATGGTAAAGTAAATTTATGGATTAATAATTATACTTATTTTTTATTTTAATAATGTGATATAAAAATTACAATTATAACATTAGACTTTCAACAGACTCAGATTCGAAAAGAATACAATAACCAGACATGGAAATAAGAAAAAAAAATTAAAGATAACTTAATAATAACAAAACATCTTACTATGAAAACACCCTAAATTAGATTGTTAAAAAACCAACATCTTCAACCCATAGATTTACCATATATTACCATTCATTCCATTTAACACTTAAAATGATATAATTTCCATTAATACTTCAAAAGGTATACAATTGTACCTACGATAACCCCCGAACCAAAGATATCGAACAAATGTCTATGCATTCAAATACCCTTTATATGAATTGGATTGTTTGAGTTCGGTTATTGAACGAACCAGTCCATGGTCACACCCCATATTAGCTTACGTTTACGAACCCATACCCGTGATCCTTCCATTGGTCGTCATCTCCTCCTTGAAGCAGCAGCAGTCGTGCTCCGATAGTCTCATCCCTAGTCTACCACGGCTTGAGTTTAAGTCTCTGCTTCCTCTTCTCTCGATTTCGTTTGAGCCTTCTAATTTGCTCACTCATTACATCTATCGGTTTTGTTCAGTTTGAGGTTAGGTTATTCAATTGATTGTATTGGTGATTTATGAATTAGGGATTTTTAGACTTGGGGATTTGTAAATTGCAGCTTACATAATTGCGGTTTTATGGTATACCAGTCTTATATTCTATTTGTATCTCTATCCTCATTCTGTATACTGTGATCTGATAAATACTTTATATTAATTTGTTGTATTTGCGGTTTGTTTGATTTCATGGATCCATCATCTGTCTTTTCTTTTCTGATATGGCAAAATTTGTGGACTCCATGGCCTCAGATATGATATTAACCAAGTTTACCCAATAAATATGTTTTTTAATCTGTAGCGTAGTCTCTTTAATTCCAGCTGACAAGACCAAGATCATATATATATATATATATAGGCTCATCTTTAAAGACTTGCTAATGATAAATTGTATTTCATTCTAACAAAGCTGTAATGTTAAATTTTCATCCCAATGCATTTTTCATTTTAATGCATGTCTATCCATTTCTGAGACCAATGGAACCAAAAGGTCGGTTTGGTGCTGATAATTCTTCTTTCTCGGTTTTTGGTTTGTTCTGCCCGTGTTTGAACCAAAATGCCCTTTGCTAACGTTAGAACTGATTGATCTTGTACTGAGTGATGTGACCAAAATAAATCAGTTCCTCTTATGAGGTTATACTTCTCTTCTATCCTTTTCTCACATTACTTGTGCGTGTTTGGCTGTTCAGGACCATTTTCCACACTTATTCTAGAGAGTCAAGTTTGTTTCCTGTTCTATACTGATGAAAAATAATAGCCGAACTTGATTAGATTTTTAATGTAAAATATTTAACATTCTGCTTATAGAAATTCAGATTCTGAGGATCAGATAAAGATCTGGAAGAGATGATTTGGGGAAATATTCGCCGTTCAATTGCTATGGTAAAATTACCTTGTCTCTTTACTTAACTCTAGTTATGTCTCAGCTAATGATGTCTGTGATGATGAGCAGTCTTGGGCTACTGGTAATTCTGTCTCAAGAATCAACCCTTCTTGGATCAGGCAAACATGTTTTGCTCCAGCAGAGGTACTATCGATCACTTATTTAGCTCTTGCTCAAAACAATTATTTTGCAAAAAAAAAAAAATAATAATAATAATAATAAAAGAAAAAAGAAAAAAAATGTTAGTGCCTCTTGCATTTTCATCTGTATGAATGTGTTTATTATTTATTACTTTGTTTGAATCCATGGTTGATTATTTCGTTTGATGTGGGACAGTACTATTATGCAACATTAGCTTTTTGCTCCAAAAAATCTATGGATAACAAAAGTGATGACTATTAAGATCAGTGAAATGTTCTGTGGAATCTGGTTGAGTCTAGAAATTTAGTATTTGTAGTGAAATTTTTTTTTTTTTTTTTTTTTTTTGCTTTTCTTATGCTTTTTCATGGACATGTACCATAGCGATAAAAAATAGCCAGAGGTACTGGATTAAATAATTACTGAAAAAAATGGAGAAGTGCTTCATGCGATAGGATGCTTGCCTGATATGCTCAATAAAATTTATTGTAGAAGATAGACTCATTTGCTGCATATGCTTCAGTCTGCCCTGCATAATAGTTTTCATGTCTTTCCATATATGTGCTGTATTCAGTTTTATAATCCTACTTAGCCTTTATAGTATCCATATATTTCAAATTAAAAAATTTGTTCCTACTGAAGTTTACTGGAGAGGTTACTATATTACTATTCGTACAGGCTACAATCAATGCTAATGGATTTGAGCGAGTCCAGACCTTTTCTTACTCTTCCTTGGGTAATCATACAAAAACCAAAATTCTATTCACTAGAAACTTATTTTATGTTTTGATTTATTTGTTTATTTGATCTTTTATTGTTATTTCTTACTTATTTGTCTATCTAGCTGCCATGAGGAATATATCATTTTCTTCAGTAGTACTCAAAAAATTTTAGCTTGTCCAGGTACTCTAGCTGGGAAAGCAAATGAGGGCTCTGTATCAGTTCATAAGTTGGGTGGAGGAACATTCCCAAAGTTTAGTGGCGGTGTTTATGGAAGCCTTTTTGGTACCCCAATCTTCAATTCTCACCAGGTATTGATTGGCTGTATAACTTTCTTAGTTCTGTTTGAATCCTGTTGACTTACACTTCCTCTCTTGCAGTCTGCTATTCTTGGCATGCACTCGGATAAGATTGGTTTATTAGGAAAGCAAGGACATACTGTTCGTAATTATAGTACTGATAAGCCTAATACCCCAAATAGCCTTCGCCCTTTATCTCCTCATCTTCCTGTTTATAAGCCACAGGTTAATTCCATGGTTTCAATCTTCAATAGATTTGCTGCGGCTTTCCTATCTGCTGAAATTTTGTTGGTATATCTTCTACTTCAAATTGGTTCGACTTCCTTCACCTATTATAACTTTTACCAGCTCTTCTTTTACTCATCAAAGTTAACTCTACTCTCTGTCGAGATTACAGCCCTAGCCCTGGCCTATCATCTGTTTTATGGAGTAGGAGCACTGATTCGCCCTTTCAGGCGATAGAAAAATAAGTTTGACGGAAGGCAGGGAATGCTTTTTGTCTTGCAATGTAATAAAGTTTTGGTCGAGGATCCTCCAATGCAAATCTATGTATTACTGAAGAAATGCCATCTAGTGTTCTGTTATAATAGGTATTTCAGAAATCGATGAGGACTTTTGTTATTTTGTCTCTTGCAAGTTTTTTGAAATATTTGGCTCTAAAGTGTACTTTTTTGCATCAAAAGATGTTACTGGATTTTGACTGAATGGTTTAATGTTGCAAATGCGCTCAGTTTACATGAAAGTAATGCATTTAAGTACCATTAAAAACAAATAAAGTAACCCGTTATAACCCAACTGCATATACAGACTGTTCTTGTCATGGTAATGTTCATGGAAGCCTTTTCACGGTGTTGGGAATTGAATTGAAACTTTCATTAGCTGTCTCCGTTCAGTTTAGCAAGTGGTGCAATACTATACCTTCCACCTAATAATTCTTACCAAATTCTGTAAAAGCAACCTCGTCAATTGAAAATACATTTATCTTTTAATGACATTGTATTTAAATTGTACGAGTATCCATAGAGGTTCCTCATTGACATCTGAGTTTATAAACACGCCCTCAGGTTAACATCTGTGCATAAACTTTTGCTCATTTGGCATAAGTTCGTTTTGGAATTACTATAATTAACTGTTTCTGCCACAACTATATATAACAAGTATCAAGGGCGAATGTTTTAAAGGATCATAGGGGTGTTAATATTTTCCCTCTCACAATCCCCTCTTTTCCCATAAAATTTACAAGATAAAGAGATGAAGGGTTACTACGAACAGAGTAACATATATATGAAGCAGCACGTTTCCATGTTTGAAGTATCTTCCCACAATAACCCTACATCATTTATCTTATGCTTTGAGCTTCTAATCATATATACTAGTTACAAAAATATAGACATCGATCTGCTTTTCACTTTTCCAACAGATTCTAAAGATGCAGGAGTCCTGGACTTTTAAGTCACAAACAAAAAGCGCAAATCTGCTTCTGTCAGTTTCCCAAAGGCGTCAGAAGATCCACCGACTGTCCTGTAAAATGGATCAAGAAGAAATTTTAAAGCAAGGGACTCACGAGTCAAGCCAACTTATAAAATGTGGAAGACAAATAAGACTAACCCTTCAAACACCAGTTCCTTTTTATCTTGCAGCTGCAAAATCCTCTCCTCAATTGTGTTCTTGATAACAAATCTTACAATTCTATGGATGCAAAGAACATGTTTAAGCTCCTTAAGAAAACGAGATTATTGAAGTCTTCAGAATAGTATGCTTAATACAACAATACCTGATTGGTTTATACTGTCCTATTCGGTGGATTCTATCCTGTGCTTGCCGCTCCACAGCTGGGTTCCACCAAGGATCCATCAAGAAAACCTTCACATAATTCAAAATTTACATCATTGTGAGAAAAATGTGGGTAATGCAAAGTAGAATAACCACAGCAAGTTGAGCAAACGATTGTACAGTTCATACGTAGTAAGTAATTTGAGTACTCAGTATTATACAACAATTATGATATCAGGAAAAAAAAAAAACTCAAATAGACGAAGTCATTATGAGAGAAGAGAATCAAAATAAATATTGAGAGGACTTTGGTATGCTTCAGTGAAAAAGGTAAGAAAAGTATCATAAACTTGAGCAGCTCTTGTAACCAAAAAAATATAGAAAAAGGAACAACACAATTAAACTAATTCAGCATTTTCATTAATTATTTGCAGTATCGGAATGTCGTCGTTTGCACAAATTAATGGACAAGGCCATGACGTTAGATAACCATAACAGGAGAAAAGATAAGTAGAGAAAAGATAAGTACTAACATGTGATGCTACTGTAAGATTTAGAGCAACCCCTCCAGCTTTCAAACTCATGAGGAAGATCCTGCAATCTGGGTCGTCAATAAATCTCTTGATAGCAGCATCTCTCTGCGACAAAGTCATGCTTCCCACCAATTGAACACAGTTCACACCAGACTGTAGAAATGTTTCCTCTTTAAATAAGATTCTTTTTTCAGAAAATAAAGTTAAAACTGTAAGATAAAAAATTTAATAACAAACTATTTTACCTTGCAGAGGGAGTAGCTTATAAGATCCAAGAATGAGGTAAACTGGCTGAAAACAATCCCTTTTGCAGAACCATCCCTCTCAACCATGCATCTAATTTCTTCTCTCTGCAGCCATATGATCTCAATCTATTACATGTTCAAAAAATGAAGCCAGATATAATTATCACAGTATCCTGTGGAACACCCTTTAATTTTTGTCATGAACAAATAAATATTATCATAACCGGAAGCTTTCCCCATCCAGTGCATATTAATATTTTGTAAATGGAAACATTGCTTCAATAGCTACAATCTTCTTTTATGAGGTTGAGGAAAGACATAGAACGTATATAGGCATAAGTACCAAACAATGCTAAATGGGGAAAATTATGAAATACGAAAGCCATGCCGTCAAGTAATATAAAAAATTATTTTAAAATTCGAAAGTAAATCAGAGGTAATACTTCAAAAACACTCACCAGAGCCTCTATTTTAGTGCTAGTCTGAAAATCATTTAACTGTATCCTGTTGAGAATACTAGAGGACTTGTAGCCCTTAATTGTTGGTTTAACAATCTGATCTCCACCATTAAAATTTGTAGTCAAATCAACAGTAAGTAAACAAGAACAGGTAGGGCAGGAGACTTGTCCCAAGGATGCAGAGAAATCGAGCAGGCAAGCCTTACAAAAGACATGGGAGCAGGAAGTAACCTGGAATAATAAGAGTATAACAGGAAAATTAACTAGTGTAACATGCATAGATGGACCAGAGAAGTTGGCAGGTCTAAGTGCATTGACAGCTTCTACGTATTTGATTTTAAGCATCTCATGGTTGCAGCAAATTTCAATGCAAAAATCAATTATTCCACTCTGAGAAAAAATAAAAATAAAAAATGAAAACACTTCCACTTTTCTCTACTAGGCAGACCGAAGATTAGTGGACATTAATTGTTTTCTAGTTGTTGAAAGCCAAAAGAAAGTAGAGATAATTATGTTGAAAATTATAAGTCTGATGATACAAATAGATAACCAAATTTCTTAAAAGTAGCAATTTTTTTGACATGAGGAACAACTGTAATATAAAGACTAACACAAGGACATCTTACATTGAGACGGAGGCACCATGAAGATTAGATTACAAATTCGCAATACAAGTCGAAGTAAATTGTATTTTCTAATATTTTCTATAATTCATGAATATGTGAGCCAGCAGTTGAAGACGGCCATCATACCCACAAACCCAAAGTGGGGTAGATTTAAGATAACAAACACACAAAAATTTGATTTTTACCAATAGAAGAAAATATCAAAACATGCTGTCCCAGATGCCCAATTGAACACCCATTAAATTACCAGGAGCAAATAAGAAAGAACAAAGACATTATTTCTTGAGTCATTAATTATCTGGAGTCGAAGGGAATCAGAAATTAAGAATAAGTACGACTAGATGGCCTAGTGCCAAAATGCAGATCAACTACAAGAAACTGGAAACATTGAACCTTCCTTTGTGTTTGTACTCATTTAGCAACCAATTTGGCCAATAAATAGCATTGAAATATAATGAGAAGATCCTGAGCAAAGGCAACAAGGAAAAAGAGAAGCGAAATTGGACAAATCTTATGTTTGAAAAAGATTGCTCATAATAAAAGAAAAAGATAACTCACTACAGGATCTTCAACTGGATCATGGCAAAGGCCACAAACTTGCTCAACATTATGGGAATCAACCAAGTTTTCTCCTTTTTGTGCAGCAGCTTTTGAATATACAACAAGGTAAGGATGATCAACTGCCTGTAATTTTCACGAGAAACTAGAATCACTAGTGATTATTATTTTTCTTGAGCACAAATCAGATACCAAAGGAGAAGAATTCCATTTACACTAATGCTGACTAGCATTACCTGCTTTCCAAAAGAAGCATAAAACAGTGATGCAGCCGCCACAATTTAAAAATTTTAAAGAAAATAAAAAGGACTTCAAAATAAATTTTTCACCAAAATTTCTAGCTACAAGTCCAAATAAGAGAAATGGTTCTCAAACTAAAAACTCACAATCAAAACGGACATTTACCTACTTCAATGTTTTTTTTACATTGCAAGTAAAGTCATTCTATTTTATTTTCTACAACTGCACACAATGAAGGGGCAAATTTGCTCAATGCTACCCATTCGAAATGCACATTCATCAATGACATGGATGTACCTAGTATCAGTGACCCAATAAATTGAAAAACTTTTTGCCCCATAATTATGCATCAACTAAAATGTAAATGATGACTCTTGGAGATAATTCAAAGGAACATGAAATAGTTTTTTCACCTGCCGCAAACGAGTAAGAAGATCAAATATGTGTGCATAGTTATTCATCACAGTTCCAGAATTGACATATCTGTTGAAAGGAAAGGGCAAAAGTATTAGTACTGTACTGCATACAGCATCAGTGATGAAATTAACATAATACGTGTATGGAAATTTTACGTTAACAGATATCACAAGGGCTATCTATTAATGTGGTCACTGCACTTATCAAACCCTTTCAACGGGAACACTAAATTTTAATTTAGAATCAAAATTTTACTTCAACAGGTGAAAGACTTTCTTGCATCGATGATAAACAAAAATATTTCACACATCTTATAAAAGAACGTCGATGATGCCGATGAATGTAAAATATAAAGTTCAAGTACTTTTGAAACAAATAGAAATTTGTAAACATACTAAATTGCACCAGTTCAATGAACATAGGAAATCAACCTGATAAGATGAGAAATCCTTTTAAATAAGAAGTAGAATGGAAGCAACTTGCATAAAGAACATTTTGGAAGAAAGCAACATTAAACACAGCGAAAAAGAGAGAAATGTAGAATGTCACTAACGTGTTAAATTGTGCCTGGCTTTCGTTATATAATGACTGATAATAATCTTCTTCTTTAACATCCAGAGCATCACGTCTTAACATAACCTGGCAAAGATGGTTCAAAATTGATACTTAAGAAAATGTAAACATAGAACTAGCAAACAGAGTAGTGTTTCCAAATACTGGAACAACTTACTATCCTCGGGGGAAGAGCAAGGTCAGCAGCCCTGCCTTTTTTGGTGCGTCTCAGCACTATGTTTCCTAGAACCTTGTTTTTTAGCAATATCATTGCTCTCCTTCCAAGTTCAAGAGTTCCATGTGCTTGTATTGGATTTGAAACATACTAATGAAAAAGGACACAAAACAAATTAAAAAACGACAAGTTCGCTTCGCTAAAAAATTTTATAAAATAAGAGAAGTGATCTGCACGGCTCACTTTATTCCACCAACAGAAATGTCTAACAGAACTATGAGGACAGCTCTCACATTGTGCTGATTGCCTATACCAGTCAAAAAAACAAGAAAGTTCAATAAATTTTTCAGCAATAAACAAAGGAGATAAAATAGAGGAACAACAATCAGAAACATTGAGGTAAAACTTAAGTTGAATGAGCAATCAACTCAACAAACACAACTTGAAAAAAGTAGAAGAAGAAGAAGAAGAAGAAGAAGAGAGAGAGAGAGAGAGATGACAAGAGAAAAATGGAACAAGGTAGATAATGAGACAATGAATGTAAGAGAAAAGAAAACAGGTCAGGGAAGAAAATGGCCTATCTATGAAAAATGAAGTGTATTTTACATTATTGGGATTCTTCTTTATGTACATGTTAAATCAATTGTGACAGGTAGTCCAACTAAGAAGTGACGATTTCACAAACATTTAATATCAAAATGACATGTCAAGGTGGAAATTATATACATTACAATCAGCATCAATAATTGAATCATTATCAGTCCATAATAACATCAATGGTGGAATCCAAACAAGATGACATCATATAAGACAAATTCAAGAATCCATCTTAACAAAGTGGCACGTAAGCTGAAATGTTCATTACCTACCATGCACAGCAGAACTGCATGTAAATATAACATCAGCACTAAACAAGATTTATTACTCATATCAGTCAGATAATAAACATATATGACTCTCACGTACCTATAGTCAAGGGTTCGACAATCGCAATCCTTGCATAAGTAATAAGAGTATGGGACTATTTGCAGGAAGCGAACCTATGCCAAGGAAGATCAAAGGCATAAGTTTAAAGCAAGATTGGCAGCTTGAGATTTAGCTGCTTTTAACTTACCAGAGAATAAAGTTCACCAACACGATTTTGAAGGGGGGTACCACTCAGAGCCCATTTATATGAAGATTCTAAAGCAAAAACAGCTTTTGCAGTATTACATCGCCTATCTTTCACATAGTGAGCCTATGTTAAACAAATGGAAGAGGACAAATAATTTAGAAAGTGAAAGAAAACCACCATTAAAATGCAGCTTTGTAGATAACATGAGGCGGCAATATTAGCACAAACTTGGTGCACCGTTACAACCATAAAAATGCATTATCAGATAAAGAAAAAAATGAAGATATTTAGTGGTCCCAAATTGCCTTTAAGAAATAACATTACTACACTTATCTCACACATAATACACAATCAAATAATCGGCAACCTTCACTTCACCTTGTCTGATAGAAGGTGCAATAGTATTTCTTCATTCAATACTTGCCTTCTGCCATTGGCATAACTATAATAATGGCAGACAGATTTTGAAGGGAATGTGAACTATTAAAGCTAAAGAGCCTTTTTTTAAGAGAAAGTACCAAGTGCTTGTACATCTGAGTTTAAAATTAAAAAAAAAAAAAAAAAAAATCCTTTTTTAAGAGGAATTTTTATTATAGCTTTGCTTTTAGCAAAGTAACCACTCATTTGCATGTAATTAACATTAGATGATAGGCATGAAGCTGATCAGGTAATACAAAATTAAATTAACGAAGTAATGACACAAAAAACCAGGCGTATGTCCTGAATTTAACTCATTGACCAGGTTGAGGATAAAAGGACTAGATCAAGTTCATAAAATGTTCCACACCAGGCACGAAACAAGAAAGAGTGCACCAAGCAAAATTCCTACTGCTGTTAATGACTGGTTCTCTTATATATTACATATGTACATATATACATACATTTTGACAAAACTGCATAGGTAATGGTTGACAGTTAAAGTAATCGTCTTTTTTATGGACTTGTACTGAGAAAACAGAAAAGACAATGAAAAGTATAGGTTTTATTTCGGTCAATACAAGCAGATTGCACGGTACTTTTTTCATGTGCCCTAGAAATTTTCCAAGTTCAAGATAGGCAGAAAAAGATTACCTTTTTTTCAAAATCTCACAGAAATTTTTCTACGAATTGCCCCATAACTCAAATCTGCAACTAGGGACCATGACAGTCAACCTCATATATGCAGCTCTTATGGTTCAAAGTCGCAATGCATCATCATAATGCGAGTTCAAATGCAAAAGAGTAAAGTAAATACCCCTGAATAATTTATTTCATGCCAACTAACCTCATCCAAAATAATACGAGCCCACTTCATAGAGTGAAGAATTGATTTCTTCTTACACGGGGCTTGTTCATCATCACCCTGAAACCCACGGCTTTTATCTTGATCGGATCCTGTTTCTTGCAGAGTTTCCAATGGCGTAGTTTTCCGCTTTTTCCTGCATTGCTTAGATTGCTTTGCAGTTCTAATGGCATCAGGCCCACAAAAATATTTCAGGTGAATAGAGAGCTTATCTTCATAAAATGACTTCCCACAGTAAGCACACTTTTTCTTGGGTGGCATCATGTATTTTCTGAATTCAGCCTCAACAGTACTATATGTTGTTATAACAAAATCATAACCAGAGAACTTTTTAGAATTTTTTTCCCTATTGACCCCGTGATAAACCAGCACCTTGGTGCTTCCTTTTGTTGTAAAGCGGTCAATCTCACTTACCCACTGGGTCACAGCAACCACAGGACAGACTACAAGGGTAGGTTTGTCACCACTTATGTCAACTGTTGAACAAGGACCACTAGATTTGCCGCCTTTCTGAAGGATATCTCGTTTAGCAAGAACGAGGGCAATTGCTTGAATGGTCTTCCCCATTCCCATCTCATCTGCCAATATTCCTCCCTTTGTTGGTGATTCTTCCTGTTTCAAAGCCCAGGCCAACCATTCCTTTTGGTACCTTAACAAAGGTATAATTAAATCTACCGGGGCCTCAGTTGTTCCAGCTATCACTCCTTGATTATCCATATTAGTGTCCTCTGTTAAATGCTCATCGATCCATCGTTCATTCTCCTCTTCCCATATTTCCCACATCAACGTTGGTTTATCATTATCCTTCTTCTTCTTATAGTACTTCTTCCATTTCACTCCAACAGGACTACTTTCAGCCGCTGCTGGTGGTTGAACTGGTGGAGCTTGTGGTTGTTCATTACCAGGCTCATTCTTCCTCATGCTTCTTCTAGTGGAAGGCTCAGCATGATCAGAAACAGAGAAATTGGTGGCATTAGTAGAAGCCATCTCATTGATGTCAATGCCAAGTTTGGCCTTTCCTTTCTGATTTTTTCCCAAAATATCCTTCCCTTCATCCATTTCACCTGCATTATCATTTCAAGGGGTGAGCACATAAATTTCTAGTTCCAATTAGCTAAACTTCCATTTGACATGCAGATTAGTAACATAGAAGAAATCCCTAAGAAAGTTGCTTGAGAAGTCCAGAAACATAAGAATTCAACTCTCATGAATCTCATTTTTGAAAAGTATATAGTTTACAAGATTTCAATTCTTGCCAGGTACATATGGAGCACTTAAAAAAATTCAAAAATGTGGCATAATTTTACAGCTTTAGCAATGCACAAAACTTCCACCGGAAGAATGAAAAAATAAAACCAAAAGAAAGCAAGAAAAAGAAGTACGAGTACTTTCATCACTGGAGCTGCTATCATAAAAATCTGAATCACTGGAGCCAGATTCATCATCAGATTTAGAGCCGCCATTTAGCAGGTTAGAGTCATCAGTGGAGTTGTTACTGTCGCTACTGTCACTACCTGTTTGCCCATTGCCTGCCCAGCATAAAGAGACTAGAAAACTCAGTCTTAAGACTCCCTTACCGTAAAAATCATTCTAAAAACAAGGTAAAACACCGTTGAATAAATTAAAACAATAAAATAAAAGGGGGGAAAAGAGAAGCTGCCACAAACATTAAACCCCCACTATTAATTTAAAAGGCACAGCCATTCAAAAAAAAAAAAAAAAAAAAAAGAATTTTCCAACTGTTCCCCGAAGATTTCATTTTAGCCAAAGCAGCCTCAATCAAACTCCCTTGAAAAGATCAATATAAAACCTAAAATTCAACCGTTCAAACTTCAAACCCTACCATTTCGCAATCAATGTCAGTAACCAAAACAGAACAAAAGAAGAAAGGATTAAAGAGCGAGAAATTTACCAGCGCTCAAGGTTTTCTCGAGCCTTTTGCGAGAACGGAGCTCCATTGTCGACTCAGGAAAAGAAAACGAATGAATGCCTAGGTTTTTTAAGAGGTTAATAAAGAAAAGGATATCTTGATCGAAGAAAAGAGAGGAGAGGTGGCTTGGGCCTCGATAATAGAGCTTTGAATAAAGAGAGGTTGAATTTAGGGAAAAATGCAACAGATAAATGCAAGGAACCTTAAAAAGAAATGTAATCGTGTGTTGACAAATGCGGCGGGAACACTGAACGGCGGGAAAATACACACTGCGATAGTGACTCGGACTGTACGTGTAGTTGGGCTTTATTCGTTGTTTGCAATCGAACGCCAAACCCCATTTTAGTCCTCCAATTACCCACATTTAGTCTGTTAGGCCTTCCTTCTCATTTTATTTTCTACTATACCCCCCTAATACTTAGATTTTTTTTTTTTTTTTCTCATATCTAGACCTGTTAAAAAAACCAATAAAGGCAAAGGTCAATAGGTAGAGATTGTAATATCTTGAATTTTCAAAAAGTGTCATTATTTGAATAATTACAAGTTAATTGCGATATAGAAGAAATTTTGAACTATGAAATATAAACTTGAGATATTAAATATAAGTTTAAATAATGATAATAATCAGTTAAGGGATTAAAATCATAGAATAACGGTAATTTTGAAAGAATTAAGAGTTTTATAGTAAGGAATTATATGAATGGTAAAATTGTAATTTTAATATAAAAAGAAGAAGGATTTGGATATTTAGGAAGAGATAGCTCTCTGCGATTATTTCGTCCAGAAAAGGTAAAAAGGAAAGAAAATTGATAATTTGGTTTTCCGTCATTTGATTCCGTTGATTTTACATGTATGGATTCAATATTTAGTGTTATTCAATTTGTACAGTTAAGATATTGATTTAATGTCTAATATTTGAGATATTTGGAGAATAAAACATGAGAGATTTTTGTAGATTTCATACAAAGGAGTAAGAATTTAAAGATAAAATTGATATTAATGGATTTCTAGCGGTGCCACAAGTTTGATGGTATCATTAATTTCAGTTAATCATGCCAATTTTAAAATACTATTTCGGTGAACAAAAGTATCCCCGTAAGAGTAATTTAAGTAAAAATTATTTTTATATTAATCTATAAAATATTTTGAGGAACTTTAAGTATTGGAATTTGATAAGATTCTGAATATCTGATTTTATATAGATTTTGTAATATTTATAGATATATAATTTAATATCTTAAGTTATACTATTATATTCATAATTATATTTATAATCATATTGAATTAAAGAGTATTTGTACGTAAGAAAAATATCTGAACTAGTTAGAAAAGAAACTAATAATAGAAATTTTTATTTTTATGAATAGTACCGTATATGTGGATAGTGACATAATAATATTTTATAAATTTATTAATGTATGAATAATAATAAAATAAAGTTTGATTCCCTAAGATTATGAAACTACGTGATTTTGTTTTCCAAATTATAATGTTATTGGGATTCGTAGGAAGCTTGATAATAAAATATTATCAAATTCAAGCCAAATAAGTGAATAAATATAAATAGGTTAGGTAATTGTTTCTTATGTTTATGTTGGTTAATAAAGTAATAAGTATAAATTTATTGATGAATTAGCAATAAGCTCGATAATGAAAATAAAGGTTTAATGTTAAAAAGTAATTCATACGTAAATGATATGCTCATACATGGTGCGTAATGGTCATATGAGTACATGCATATGAGACATTTATGTAAATCATAGGGAAATAAAATTAAAGCATATGTTATATATAGCTATATGAATAAACGCAAATGAGATTAAAAGGGACGATGTGGTCCGCTTACCATACATTCGCAATTACATGATTACATGCAGTGGTGGAGCCACGTATAGCTGAGTGGGTTTAATTGACCTTACTCAAATTTTTAAAAAAATATATAATTTTTTTTTCAAATTTATGATATTGCCCCCACTAATTTATAATTCAATCTCAATGTTAAAAAAAATTATAATATTAACCCCACTTCTTCTATAAAACAAATTCTATAACTAATAAGCAAATAATAAAGTTATAAAGAATAATGACTAAATGTAATGTTTTCAAAAAAAATTGAACTTTGGGAGAAAGCAAATCTAACTTTTTCTGTCTCCTGCGTCTAGGTATGTGTGAACAAAAGGCAAAAAGAACATTACCTTTTTCTACTTCTCATCTTTACCTTTTTTTATTTTCCATCTTTAATTTTTTCTTCGAAAGCAGCAAAGAAGAATTGAGATTTAGATATCAAGAGTTTCAATTGGAGTTTTTTTTTTTTTTTAAAACCTTAACTAACTGATAAGTATTATATTTTTTTTCTACATAGATTTTCTTTTGTTTTCTATTTTATTTTCACAGTTCCACTTTTTTTTGTTCTTTGGTTTAGGGATTCTAGAATATTATTCTTATTTAATAGATGATTTAATAATAATAAAATTGATGTATATAAAGTTCTTAAATTTAAAGATTTAGATAGAAATATATTTGTATATTTGTTATTCTTATTGGAACAAACAAACGGTCATGGACAAATTTTTGACCAAAAGAAAATTGCCTTTGGATTTGGAATTGGAACAATGAAAAAAAGACCATGAGAGGAGCAACAAAGAGAATACAGAATGTAATTCAAAAATATATATATGGTACTTGATTTAGAAAATCTTTGTGCAGATCCTGGGTTGAGGATTAAAATATCATAATACCATCCTAATGACCACGTAGGGTGAGAAAAGCATATTTGTAGAAAGGTCCTTGTCAACCATGAAACCATAATTTTAAATAGCAAAAATTGGTAATGCAATGCATCGTTTCAATCCAACGTGGTTCACAAAATATAAAAACTGGTTGGAATACAGTTTCACAAAAGATGCTGCTTTTTTTGTGTTGTTATCTCTTTAGGCCTGATATTGGTAAGCAAGCTGATGGTGACTCATTTGTGATTGAAGGCTTTAATGCTTGGAATAAAAAAGAAAGATTAGATATTCTTGTAAGAGGTCCTAATAGTTCCCACAATGAAGCTTTGAGAAATAGTGAAGTTTTAATGAAAAAGGACGGTCATATCGATGTTAACTATAACAGGTTATCTAATCAACAAAGAAAGGAAAATCGAATTCACTTAAGTGCTTCACTGAATTGTCTTTGGTTTCTTTTGTAGCAGGGGCTTCCTTTACATGGTCATGATGAAAGCTTTGATTCAAAAAATCATGGGCATTTTCTTGAACTTTTGAAGTTTCCAGCTAAACATAACAAGTCAATTAGCAATGTTATTGGAATAAATGCTCCAAGTAATCTTAATTAGGGGTGAGCAAAATATGGTTCGTTTCAAAAACCAAACCAAACTGAAAATCAAACAAGGAAAATTATTAAAATCAAAACCAAACTATTATACATTCGATTTGGGTTGAACTGAACCAAACCAATTCGTTTGGTTTGGTTCAAAACCAAAATTTCCACATTTTCAAATTTAAATAAATTATCATTATTATTTTCATTAAATTATTATTAATTATATACAAACTATTAGAAAAAATGGTCTATATTACATATGTACTATTAAAATCTCATAAATATGTATTATACCAAATAAAATGTATTTTATACATATATATAAATTATTTTTTTATATTTTTAATTAGTTCGATTCGGTTCAGTTTGATTTTTATTAGGTTTTTTAATCAAAAACCAAAACCAAACCGAAAACCAAATTATCACATTTCTAAAAACCGAAGCCAAACCAAACTAACTTTAGTTTGATTCGATTTTTCTGCTCGGTTTGGTTCGATTTTCGAATTGCGGTTTGGTTTTGCTCAAACCTAATCTTAAGTTAATATCTCATGATATTCAAACTGATATCATTCATGCTTTGTGCTAATGAAATTGTTCATGATATTATTCATGACATGGGAGATAATCTATTTAGCATTTTAGTTGATGAGTCGCATGATGTATCAATTAAAGAACAAATGATTGTTGTTTTGTGTTATGTTCATAAACAAGGTTGTGTAATTGAGCGACTTCTTTCTATTGTACAAGTTGTCACAACATGGGCAATGGGTGAAAAATAAAATCTGATTACTAATCACAGCTGTAAAAAAACAAACGAATAGTTTTTCTATTTTAAACTATTTGATAAAAGAGAGTCACCACCAATCAAAATTGGGGTGTGATTGGACACCAAAATTAACGACCTACAAAACTAGGGATTTCGAGGTTCATTTGTCGATTACGTATAGGAAGCATAATAGGTTAAATCACCCTATCTCGTCCAAAATTGGTACTAGAGATGTGATTTCATCTATTTGTTTTTTTTTTTTTATTTAATAAATTGTAAGTCTCAAAGCAATATACAAAAATTAGAACCTAACTCTTGTATTACGGATTATTTTAAATAGGCTTTATTCTAATTCTTTGTGCATACAATTATTAAACTAAAAGATGTAAATTGTTTTTAGCTTAAATTATCAACTTAATTTGGTTGGTGCTTTTACATATTCTTATCATAAAGCTATTACATTTGTGTGTTGTGTTTAGTACCTAAACACACTTAAACGATGCCTGTAAAAGGATTAAATATTAGAAATAAGAAAAGAATAGGTGAACTTGTAGTCATAACATGACAAAAGCTATAATCTTTTCTTTAAATAAAAAGAACCATTTATTATCAAAGTAAAAGAAAGTGGGGAGATGGTGCTTCAATTTAACTAGCCTACATAGTACACTGGTAACGAAAAAAAAAAGATGAGAAAGAGAAACCATTCTTTGACTCCTTTTACTCATATCTTCTATGTAATTAGACTAAAAAAGGACTTCTCAAGAAAGTGCAAAGAAAAGGGCCTTGATCATGAGAGATAGATTTGGCCTAATTTTTTTTTTGTTAAATCTTTTTGTGTTTAAGATTTGAGAATAAAAATTAATAATAGTTCAAGGAGCCTATAACCTAAGAATTTTTCATCATTCATAAGGGTTTTCATCAACACAAAAGGTGAGAAGGATCTAACTTTCATCTTTTTTACATGTACTTGTAATTTTTCAAAGTGGTAATGCATATTAAACATCCAATTGTAGTCTTATGACATGTTGATATGATTTTTATTGACCATAATGCTTGTTGAGGAAGCAATAGAGACCTAATCTCATTTTTTTTTAAATATGAAATTCAACCCTTATATTTACCTATTAGGTTTTGTTTAATTCCTTTCAAAAACAAAATAGGACTTAATGAAAATTTTAGAAGAGAATACACTTATTCCTTTAAAAAACAAAATAGGACTTAATGAAAATTTTGGAAGAGAATACACTCTAAACTAACAATTATTTGATTATTATCAGTTTAATTGCTTAATACAATGGTTTCTAATTAGGAATGATTAGAACCTATTCATTCTTTCATCACTTAAGAGGTACATTTTGATTAAAACTTAGCTAACAAGTTAATGTTTCAACAGGATTGTTTAACTATTGTGTTATATTATGATTTATGAGCCATAAATTAACCATTTAGTGTGCTTTCAAATGGGACAGAGCGGTGTATGTTTAATTTAGTCATTTGTTTGAGATACTAACTTGTATTATCATTTAATCCCTTTTATCTCCCAAAGATAGCACCTATCTTTTAAGTGATACAAGTCGAATTCAGGGCTTAGCCACACTATCTAAGCACTTAGATAATCTGTTAAAGCCCTTAATCCGATTCCGAGGAGTTTATCCAAGTCTTAAGATACATAAATTACATCTTGTAATAAATTAGCAAAATTTATTAGTAAAATAAGAGCATATTCGTAGTGTTTATAACAACAAGAAAAAAATATCAAAAATAGGAAATCTACAAACCAATAATCATATGATTGATCTTAATCACATAGGTTACATATTTATTAATTATGTATACCAAGCTTTCGATAAAAACTATAGTAAGGAAGATAGCAACACCTATGATCCCTTAATGATTTTGAGCATAACTAGAAAGAAATTTGTTGATTATTTTCCCGCAAGTATACGGTTACTGTTATAGTACAAAAGATATCGTTTCCACGAGGAATGATTGTTATTAGACACTGGATTTCGATTTCCGATTTTGATTGCACTTAAATAAAAAATGTATTTGTTTTTCCTAATCTAATTCTACTCCTAAATTAAACTAATCCTAATGTGGGTCGAATTAGAGTAAGAAGACAACCATAAGTGTTTTGCAAACTTATTCTCAAATCTATGTTTAAGTTATTTAGACAAGTTATACTAATTTCCTATGTAATTTCTCTCGAATAATACATAGATTTACTTGAACATATTCTTATTAAACATGACTCATAATTCTCATTAGTGAACCAATTCTATTAACACTGATATGCTTAAGTTGAAGTGCAACTTGATTAGTATAATAGGTGATCTCTCATCTACTATCATACTTATGAATTCTTGCAAACTTTCGTGAGAATATATTTCTCAATATTCAACTCATGTCAGAACCAAAATAAAAATCATACTTAGCATACATAAGAGTATACTTCTCAATATTAAACTTATATCAAAACCAAATATAAGAAAAGTTGGCACAAGAATCAAAATAACTTAGCATAGAAAAGAAGAAATCATTGTTCACAAAACCAAATAGTATGCATAAAAGAGTACAAGAAAGATAAAAAAGGTAGAGTAAGAATTTCTCAATCCTTTACTCCTAAATTATGCTCAATCTTTCTTATACTTCTTCTTCCTCTAATCCGATCCTTCTATGAATCTTTAGTATCTCGATTTATCTTCGTCTATGTATATCCATATGGCTGCATTTTTACCCCTTTAAATAGTTGATGAATCAACACAATGGTTCATGAAGATGTCTCTCCATAAAGGCATGACTTTTGGGTGAGGAGACATGACTTTTGAGTGAAGAGACATGACTTTTTTAGTGAAAAGACATGACTTTTGAGTGAAGAGACATGACTTTTTGAGTGAAGAGACATGACTTTTAAGTGAAGAGACATGACTTTTTGAGTGAAGAGACATGACTTTTTTAGTGAAAAGACATGACTTTTGAGTGAAGAGACATGACTTTTTGAGTGAAGAGACATGACTTTTAAGTGAAGAGACATGACTTTTTGAGTGAAGAAACATGACCAAAAAGTTGTTGGAACTGGGCTAGTCGCGCCGGTGACATGGCCAAAACATTTGCTAAGGGCGAGCGCAGGCGCAGTCGCGCTGGTGACATTCTTGCTTTTAGCACTCCTTTGTTCTCTTTTCTCATGATTATTCTGATTTTCGTTCGATCTTTCCCCAACCGATTTCCGCTACTCCAAATGTGACAAAAACACATAAAAAGCATCACATGGAACAAGAAATCTTAATAAAAACTAATAAACACAAATATTTACAAAAATAAAACAACATGAAATATGAGCATTTTATATTCATAACAAAATTTCAATGTTAAAGAACCTAAATATCTCTTTTTCTTTCTAATTGTAAGCGTCGGAATTTTTTAAACTTAAAAAAAAAAAGTTTATGGTCGTACGACTATTCTTACAGTTGTGCGACTGTAATTTAAAAATTACAGTCGTACGACTGTAATGTCGGAAAAGTTGCAGGAGCCCATACCTCTGCAGCAAAAAATGGAGGAAAGAGAAGGAGCATTAATTGCTCCGTTGTTGCAGCAAGCAAGCCGGAAAAATCAGAGATAAAAGAGAGGAAAGGGAGGAGAGAAGCAACAATTGGATTTCTGGTGGAAAAACTTAGAGAGAGATGGAGAAAAGAGAGAAGGAAAAGAAAGAAGTGAAAAACCCATAAAACTCATCTTTTCCTCTTATATTTTCTTTTAATTCTCAGAATTAGGATTAAAACTTGTTAGAAATCCCTAGTTTAATCAATTAACTTCATGACCAAATCAAAAATCCGGACTTAAATCATCAGAATCCCTTGTAATTTGGATTTTCGGACATAAAGCCCTCAACTTCAATTTCAAAGGAAAAATGCAAATTTGTTAGGATTGGAGCGATGCCAGGGGTCAAAACGACTTGGATTAGCTTCTAAAAAGGTAGACACTTCTTCTCCCTACACTTTTGCTCGCTTTCTGGGTGTTTGAAGTGAGTTTTGTGCATTTTCTGCTGCATTTTTATGCCTCTGTTTCTGAAAATTAAGAACAGTCCCACGACTGTTCTTGGTTTTGTTGAACAGTCATACAACTATATATACAGTCGTACGAGTGTTCTTAATTTCCAGATTGTTTTCTTCCATTTTTGGTTCAAAATAAATTTTGGTGAAATCTTGATCCTGAACCGTTTACAGTCGCACGACTGTAAACTACAGTCGCACGACTGTAACCCTTGTTCCAGAATCAGAATTTCAGCTTTTATCCCTAAAAATTTCTAAAAAAATCCACGAAAATCATAAAAAATTAGAAAATCCCAAAAATGAATTTTGTTATGTGCATTCACGACCATAGATTCAATTTTCAGTAAAATTGCATTTAAAACAATTCAACGACGGAGACCCGGTTCTCCTGAAAATCGACCCACTTAATATGTAAAAATGCATGTAAACCGGAAAAATTGTTTTCAAAATGATTTTCCCACAAAAACCAAAATACAGGGACGTTTCAAAATGTTTTATAGGTCTAATCGGGCCGGCTAGCCGAGCCAACCCGGTTATGCCCTAAATGCATGCCCCCAATACCTGATTTCCCAATTCTGTCTATTTGAGTCCTAGTTGTGGCGTGTCGTATAAATTGTGTTAACCTTTGTTTTGCAGCTTTTATATTTATTTTTGATTTTATTTGTATTTTAATAGAATCAATCATGTATTTAGGCGGTTGTAAATATTTTTAGATTCTCGTGTATCCTAGGCGATTGTATCAGTGAGGCGAGAGTTTTGATTTTTCTATTCGATTTGTTTGTAAGCCAATTAATATTTATTTCTTTTCTTTATTTTTGTATTATATATTTGTATGCGTGTTGTATGTTTAATTATTTCAATAAAATTGACTTTAGAATTTGAAATACCATTCGAGAACATTGGCAATATTTAATTTAATTAGACACGAAATAAGGGACTTGTCCGGACCCGAATCTCTGGATAGTGTAGCGACCGTTCGTCCGGTTCAGCTACCTTAAGAACTTCCCGGTTGAGCTGAGCCGGGTGGCGACTCTACAATATTCATCGAGACTTAGGTCTCGGTTCTTTTATGCATTAATTCCATTTATTTTCTAAAACTGATTTTCCATTCATAAAAACCCCACGCGAGGGAGGGGCCTGCCCGAGATCGTGGCGCCCCTTCCAAAAGGGAGTCTCGCGTCTCGTCGAAAACACGTCGTTCGCTCACACTAATTATCACTTTATACATATTAAAGATGTTTATTTCATGCATTACAATAAAAGAATTTGAGTATTGGAAGGTAATAAAGACATAAAAAAAAAGGAAAAGAAAGAAAAGAAGTGTATAAAGGGTTTAATGCTATAGTTGTGTACTTACTCTGTTATTCATATGTGAATGCTTCTTAATCTACTGCCCTTGATACTCTACGGTGAATCATACTCCTTCTCGAAGAAAATAGTTTTTTTTTTTCTAAATCCCAATTCTTCTTGGTTCTTAGAAAAAAACGATATTAGTGAAGAAGAAAGCTTAGACTCTTTTCACCTAGATAGAAAGAGACCCATTAGAATAGAAAGAAAAGAAGATAAGGACAAATAAAAGAGTATCTACACAACCTTTTTCAATTTGAATTCTATCCTCCTTTTCTAGCTACTTGCATCATCTTTTATATAGTGAGGCACGATTCCAATTCAACCTGTAATCTCTAATTTCAATCTTGTAATTTCTCTTCTTAGTTTTTGTGGAACCAAGGAGTAACAAGATGATGATTTGTTGCGTAGTAGCTGCTTGAAGATGAAGTTGTTGTGACATCCTTAATTAGGCTTATTGTGGGCTTTATATACATCACTTAATTAATTCTTTTTTTACCTATAGTTATCTCCTTTAATTCGACATAAGAATGAGCTTAAGTCTACTTAATCTATCGATATAAAACCCACTTTAATTCTCAATCTTAATTAATTGTATTTATGTCGCTATCTTTTTCTTTTGCAAATAATAATTGAAACCATGATATATTGAAATTTCCATTGGCCCATTTCATTTAATAGTGTTTTATTTTTTTTATCCCTATCAATTTATACTAAATAATTAGAGTAATCATACTAATTATTTTCATAATTGTGACAAGCTCAATAACACTAAAAGAAATTGATATTACAAGTTTGTATCTTAATGAAATGTATAATAAAGAAAATATTTTAATCATCAAACAAAAATGAGTATTCATATATGCTCTTAGTACAAGTGCTTCATCACTCAAAGCATCAATTGACTTATTATTTTCAAAATATAGGTTAAGCATGTCAAACTTAAGAGGGCAATTATGACAGAGCTAGTAACATAAGAGGTGAAATTAATGGGTTAAAGAGTTTGATAATGAATGAGTCTACTTATTATATTCATTGCTTTGCTTATCAACTTCAATTGACACTTGTAGTTGTTACAAAAAGGCACATTCCCATTGCATCTCTTTTTAATATGATTACTAATTTGGTGAATGTTGTTGGAGCCTCTTGTAAGCGTCTAGATACAAGCTGCTAATGTCAAGCATTAAAAAATGGTGACCTAGTAAGCGGACGAGGACAAAATTAAGAAACAAGTCTCAAAACGGGCATGTGATACTTGTTGGGCTTCATATTATGGTATGATTTTTAGTTTAATTACTATGTTTTCATTTGTGGCACAAGTACTTGATAATATTGTTGATGATGGTTTAACTTCTAAGCAAAGAGCTGGGTCTTCTGCTTTACTACAGATTATGAAAACTTTTGATTTTGTGTTTATCTTACACTTGATGAAATGAGTATTGGGAATTACCAATGAGTTATCTAATGCTTTGGAAAGAAAAGAAAAAGATATTGTGAATGTTATGGCATTAGTGAGGATATCAAAAATAAGGTTGCAAAAATTGAAAGACGAGGAATGAGATAATTTATTGATTGAAGCTACTTTGTTTTGTAAGAAGCATTATATATTAGTAATTCATAAACTTAAGTGATATGTTTCTAGTAAAAGGGAGATTTCAGAGCAAAATTCCACAAGTCATAAATTTTCATCATTATCAAGTGGAATTATTTTATATTGTTATTGACTTGCAACTTCAAGAGTTGAGTCATCGTTTTGTTGAGATAAATACAAACTTGCTTCATTGTATGGCATGTTTGAGTCCAGATGATTCATCTTTTGACAAAGAAAAATTGATTCGTTTTGCTTAATTTTATCCATAAAATTTTAGTTCAACTTAACTCATGGCGTTGGACAATCAATTGGATACTTATGTTTTGGATGTGAAGTCTAATGATGAATTTCCAACGGTAAAGGGGATAGATGATCTTCTTGCAAAGTTAGTTCAGACAAAGAAAAGTTTGATATATCCTTTAGTCTACTTGCTTGTAAAATTAGCATTGACATTACTTGTTGCAACTGCAATTGTTGAAAGGGCATTTTCAGTAATGAATTTTGCGAAGAATCAATTTGGAAACAGGATGGCAGATCAATTATTGAATGACAACTCACTACATATATCCAAAAACTATATTTAATACTATTGAGAATGAATCAATTATGCAACAATTTCAAAATATGAAGAATCATTTGGGTGAATTGTAAACATTGTACGTAAAATCTAGAATATATATTTTATGTGAAATTACGTTTTGTTATATTTTTTGTGTTGTAATATACTTTACATGTAATTTAAAATTTTTGACCCCATTCAACTATGAGCACGGGTTTTTCGCGACCTCTATGATAAGGATTCCTTATTACTTTGTTCGAGCAGATGAACACGAATTGGACTTGAGAACGACCGCAATGTCGCCTGGAGTATCTCAAACGTCTAGAAAATTGAGCTATCCTCGATTCGAAATGCCAAGAAGGTCAGGGTGAGCGTCGGATTTCTGCAAATTTCGGCCCGGCTCTTGTTAGAGCCGCACAGCTGTAGTTCTTAAACTACAGCCATGCGACTGTAGTCTAGAGCCGCACAGCTCTAGTGGGTTCAACCAAGTTGCTCTGCAAAGAGCAACTTGGCTAAGCAGAAAAGAAAAGAGGCCGAAATTAACAGGGGTTCAGATAGCTCATTAATTGTGGGAAATGATCGTGAGTGAGGGGTATAAAAAGAAAATCAAATCAAAAGGGAAAGGGGATGATTCTTGGAAAGGAGAAACACTTACAGAAAAAGAAAAGGGAGAAGAGAGGAGGAGAAGCCGTAGCAAAACCATCCACCAAAACCCCAAAAAAAAAAAAAAACTCAACACCAAATCAATACCCAAACATCAATAGGAAGTTTCTTAACCTTTGCACACTCATTCGGGATATCCTCGGATTGGTTTTGGATCGATTCAGATTCGTTCGGGATTTCGGCCAATTAAGGGTTCAAGGTGCATTTCAAGTTTCCAATCCGATTCTGTACGTCAAACATACCAAAACAAAATCAAGGTAAACTCTAAGAGGCCTTAAACCTGCGTGCATTGCTCTTTCTTTGTGATTTTCTTCATTTCTCAAACTTTTCCAGAAACAGACTACCCGAATACAGCCACACGGCCATGTTCTTCAAGAACACAGCCACACGGCTGTGTCCCTCATGAACAGAGCTGAGCGGCTCTGGTACTCAAAGCCGCACGGCTATGTTCTTTAGGGGCAGATTCCCGAAACTGCCCTAAACGGTTGGAAATAGTCCGTTTTCCATTTTATGCATTCTGTTGTGATCTCTTTCAGCCCAAATGCATCTGTATGTTGTAAGATCTTGGTTTTCGGATTTCTGTACGTACGGATATTAGGTTTTCGGTTTTTCTAGGGTTATATTTTCTGGGTTTTGGGGTTGTTCGATCCAAATCGGATCTGTAGTCCAGCATTAATGGGCTCCCGAACCCTATAAAATCATCGAAAAACATCGAAAACGAGCAAAACAACATTTTCGAAAACGAGCAAAGCAACATTTTCAAAAACGAGAAAACCGATTTTTCAGGTTCTAGAAGCCGTAGCTACACATCTGTAATTTAGAGCCACATGATTCTAATTACAACCGAATGGCTGTAGTTTCCAGATAAGGCAGAATCACGAAACGGCCCGTACGGATGTCGTCGCGCAATGCTGTTTTCGAATTTAAATTATTTTTGATGTGTTTACCGCTTTCGGACTCTACATGTCTGTGAAAATTAGGATATTCCACAGGAACGGAACCCCTAGTTATGGGATAACAGACCCGCCAAAATATGGAAATTTGCATGAAACCGAGCCAAATGGTTTTCAAAAATGGTTTTCCAGCACAAAAATCTACATGGCATTTCAAAACCGTCTTCCAGGTTTAACTGGTCGGATCGACCCGGTTACCCTCTAAATGCATGCCTCCGTTCCTAAAAATCCGAATTCTGTCCTATTGCGAGTCCTACTTATGCTTGTGATATAAACTATGCTAATTATCTGTTTTGCAGCATTATTTTCCCTTTTTATTATTTTTACTATAATTAATTGATTAATTCATGTATTTAGGCGTTTGTAATTTTTAGATATTCGTGTATTTAGGCACTTGCAAATGTGAGGACGAGAGTTTTTTTTATTTATTTTTATTCAATTTGGTTGTATAAGCGGCCACTATTATTCTTTTGTAGATTTTGAATATATGATTTACTTTTCCTGCAATTTATTTCTGTCATTTGTTTAAGCATCAGTTGATAAGTATACTTAATTGGGTAGAGAAAGATAATAAATTGAATAAATATGGTAATATAAATTATAAAATGAATACAAGCTCGAGGTTAAGTAGGTAAGTTGCCCGAACCCTAAATCTCTAGATTAGGTACGGCAGTCTACACTCGGTAGAAAGCTGTACCGGAATTTCCCGGATGAGCTGATTCGGGTGGCGACTCTGTCACTTATCTTGAAATTTAGGTTTCGAGGTCTTTAAGTAATAAAACGAGAAAACGTTTTCTACAAAGGTAATTTCTAAACAAATTGGTTGTTTTCCCTAAAGCGAGATAAACAAAACCCGTTTTCCAAAACATCATGAAACCCGTTTTTGAAAATTAACGGTTCGCTTTGCCGCGTCCTGCCCTTCTATTCCCAGGCCGTCCGCTCACAGTGGCGACTCTGCTGGGGATTAAAAGTTTCTTAAAAAGTTTTTTTTCATAAAAACTTAAGGAACTTAGGCAACTATTGAAATATAACCTCGCTTATAGTCACTTACTAATTTATAAATGCCATATTTATTCATGCCTTGCATATCATGACATTTTCTTCTTCTCAACCCCTCAAATACACTAATCAGCCCCGTTTACCCTAGGAGGTGGCCTACCTTTTTCGCCAAGATTGGAGGCACCTAATAGGGTAAACAACTTATAGCACCGCATGACCTTACATTATGTTCTACGGTGAGGAGTGTATATTCACTATGGGAGCCTGTACGACCCTTGGTTTGACTTTGGCCCACATGTAATGGCTTAGTAACTTTCCCTAGGGTTACCAAAACATAAAATCGAAATTAGACAACTGAGTGTGCGCCTTTGGTGTCCCCCGTTGATGCCAAAGAGACCCAACACCTAGGAAGAATACTAGACCAATCGAAAGGAGAAATAAGGTTGGAAGGGAGTGCATATTTTTGCATGTGCTAACGTTTGTTTTGTGGTGATTTTCTTTTTTTTTTTTTACCTTTTCACGAAGCATCAACACATATAACTATTCGTGTGCCATTTTTTAATCACGTTTTTGCACAGCCATTTTTTACACATATGCATATGTATGGCATTTGTACTAACCACATCTTCGTGCAGCCATGACATTTTACTCACTTGCCATATATGTACATCTCGTGTGCCAACATTTCCATAAAGCATACATGACATCATCCTATGTGTCACGCATCCTAACAACATTTTTCTACAGCCACTTGCATTTCATGTGACGTACACATTCATGCCATTTCATTTCATTCCATCTAATAAAGTACGTTCTGAGAATGCCTAACATGATAATTTCATTTCATGCCATATTAAGTACCCAAAACTACCTGTAGTCCACCTGTGCACCGGTTTGCACTCGGCCATTTCACTACATCATATCATTCACTAGAAAATCACAAAGATTTTAGGTCTGGTTGTGTGGTAAGTCTTACGACAACATAACACTACATGATCTCCATTTCATGTTCATTCATCATTGGGGTCACAGTGATACCGAAACCTTGCTTGTGTGTCGCGATCCACATCAGACTTGTTTTATGACATTAATAACTCATTCGAGGTACTCCACGAGTGCTGATTTTTTACACACATAGGAACATCTCATAACATCACCAATACACACAAGGTGTTCCATGAACGCCGAACCTCTGTCCGTGTCCCTACTCACACGTGACTTGTTTGCAACATCATCCCATATTAGATGCCCCAAAAGCATCAGAACACTGTCTGTGGAAAGGCTTCCATGTGACCATGTCACACCATTTCATTTTGACCTACGAGCATCAAACCTCTGTCCATGTGATGGTGCACGTGTGACCATTTCATAACATCCCTTAGGCACCCCTAAAAGTGCAGAACCTCCATCCGTGTGTCGGCTCAGGCACGACTTCTTTTGCATTCTCTTTTGCATGATATGGGGCATTCTTGGAACATCTGGAACAAAGAAGTCACATTTATTTTCATTCGTGAAGTGTCGAATACGCACAGTCATCCGTGTGTCATCATAACCCCATCTTTATGCAGCCATTTTCAAGACATTAACATATGTATGACTAACATTAACCACATCTTCGTGTAGCCACGACATTTCATCCGTGTTCCGTTCACATCTCACGTGTGACATGTTCACGAATCATGCATCACCTTGTATATTATATGTCTTAACCACGTCTCTGTGTAGCCATGACACTTTATTTGTGTGACTTATGCATTCGTACCTTGCATGCACGACATTGTCTTGTATGTCATTCTAACCACATCTTCATACAGCCATCCACATTTTATGTGAATGCACATTCTTTCAAGCCATTTTATTCCGTTTAAGGAAAGGATGTTTCAAGGATGCCCATCATGGTCATCTTATTTCATATCGGGTGTCCCAAAACCGCCCGTGTTTTGCCTGTACTCCGGTTTGCACTCGACCGTACCGCTACGCCATAACATTCACTAGGAGACCACAATGGTCCTAGATCTGTTTTCATATGGGGAGTCACACGACAAACGTTACACTACATCTCATCCATCCATCATTAGTGTCACAGGGATACCGAGATCTTGCTTGTTTATCGTGATCCACATCGGATTGCTCATAACATTGTCGAATCATCCAGGGTACTCCATGAGTGCCCAGTTCCTACACATATAGGGGCACTCAATGACATTACCAAATCATGCAAGGTGTTCCAAGAACACCAAATCTTTGTCCGTGCCTCAAGTTACATATGAATTACCAATAACATCATTCCATATTTGATGTCTCAAAAGCATCAGAACTCTGTCCGTGGGATGGTCCCCACTAGAACATTTCATATCACCTCATGGACCTGCAAAGTGTCAAAACCTTGTTCGTGTGTCAGCCACACACGACCATTTCACAACATCCACTAGGCACCCCAAAGGCACTGAACCCCTGCCCACATGCCTGATCACACGCGGCCTATTTGCATCGCCTTTTGCGTAACATTGGGGCATCCACAGAACATCCAAAATAAATAACAAAGAAATAAAACAAGGAAAGTCATCCTCATTCTTGTTTCCATCCGTCTGACATCATTCAATCATGACTAAGTCACATCTCATTCATACATAAAAGCCGTTTAGGTGCTCCCCGAGCGCCGAAACGCTATCTGTGTGTGAAGCACACCATCTCATCTCATATCATCGCATAAAAACCCAAGGTGCTCCCAGAGCGCCGAAAATCTGCTCGCACTCCAAGCGCGAACTTATATCATATCATTGCATAAAAGCACAAGGAACTCCCCGAGCGCCAAAACCTGGCTCGCGTGCCAAGCACGTTGTCTCATATCATTTCATTACATTAAACCATTTAGGTGTTCCCCGAGCACCGAAACACTGTCTGTGTGCCAAGCACACCATCTCCTCTCATATAATAGCACAAAAACCCAAGGTGCTCCCTGAGGGTAGAAAATTTGCTCGCACTCCAAGCGCGAACTCATATCATATCATTGCATAAAAGCACAAGGTGCTCCCCGAGCGCCGAAACCTGGCTCGCGTGCCAAGCATGCTGCCTCATATCATTTCATCACATAAAAGCCGTTTAGGTGATCCCCGAGCGCTAAAACGCTGTCTGTGTGCCAAGCACACCATATCATCTCATATCATCATAAAAAACCCAAGGTGCTCCCCAAGTGCTGAAATTCAGTTCAATGCCCAACGCGCCATCCTATTTCATATCACCTCATACAAGCCCAAGGCGCTCCCCGAGCGCTGAGGCATCATCTGTGTGCCATGCACACCTCTTCATTCCATGTCATCCATGGATCCAAAGGTACTTCCCAAGTACCAGAGTTACTCAGATACACCACACGCATACATGCATCCATGGATAAAATTCCCTTGCAAGTCTCAACTTGCTTCGATCCGTGGACACCCCGTGTGTCATTTTATCCATGGTGTATATTTATACACCATACTCTGTCTTAATTTGTATACCACGTGCATGTGTACATCCATTGCATTTGTGTGTTTCTGTTCTTGACTTTTCATACACTTGGTTTAGGATAGAATAGCATGACAAGGCATTACATGACATCACATGTGCAACTCACCATTCATACACGTACACGTCACACCACACACTCATGCATACATCCTTCCCTATTTGGTATCTGCAACGCATGCATCTATCGACACTAACGAGTGTTCTTACCAGGGGAAGGGAAAAGAATCTTGAGAATGGCCAACCCAATGAACTTCAACACCGTAATAGATGTTGTGCAGGATTATGTCGCTTCATCATGATTTTAAAAGGCAGTCGGGGAGGAAGCGATAGCGATGTTAAGGGAAATGCTAAGGGGTGATTTGGACAAAGTAGAGAGACTGACGGCAAGGTGCACTGAGTTAGAAGCATGGGTGGTGGAGCTCGAAGGAAAAATAAGAGATATGGCATGCACAGACTCTAATGCCGATGCCAACAAGAAGCAGAGTGCCCAGATTGCTGACACTCAGTCTCGACACCTCCGAAGGCCCTCTCACTAGGAGTTGGGCTTACCCGGGCTGACTAATGAAGGAGAACTGAAGGGGCCTCTTGACACCAGTGCCAATGCTGAATCTATTCCGTGACATATCCAAAACTCACCTCCTAAAGATAGTGGAAAAGTCTTATCCTCTAGGCTAAGCTCGTTGAACAGTTTATTTGCCGTATGCAGAAAGGTGGGTTTGCTGCAAAGTGTTAGACCATATGTGGGGCCAACACCAGAACAAAAGGGTAATTTTTGCAGCTATCATGTGATAGCAGGTCACCGGACCAATGAATGTGTCGCTCTACGAAATGAGTTCTAGAAGCTAATCGACAAAGGAAAATTGAGGGTCCCATCTACCTCTAATAAGCAACTAGGGGCAATCAGGGAGATCACCAAGGAAATTCCTTAGGCTTTTCAGGGAGAGGAATATGATGAAGAGCTACAAGGTCTGATCTGATGAGACTGGGACAATGACACTGAAACAGAGATGACAACTGGTCGGAAAACAGTCAATTATGAAATCAATACCTTTAGAGGCTTTCCTTTTGTAGGAGACCCATTTTTGTTTGCAAGGTGTGTTGAAATCATTTTGAATGCAATGCGTTTTGTTATCTTCTTGCTTATGTGGTGATTGCATATACACGGCATTGTACATGCATTTGATCATCTGAAATGACATATCCAACACGCATAATATCAAAGTGCATGACATTAGTCTGAATACTGTAGGGAACCTAAAAGTGAATCTGGTCCTGACCGAACTCTCTTGAAAGGTAAGCTCGTGAGATAAATAAATGATATGATGGCACCACCTCCACCGAGTCGTTTGCCGATCCAAATCAGCGGTCCTTACAAATCACAATTCAAGATGCTATTTGGCCCTGCCCCAAAGTTTCAATTCGAATAGCACACATGATACCCGAACTGTTCCAAGCTAAAAGCCATTGCTGAAACTCAAAATCAAACTCCAAAATGAAGCCCCAAGCCTAATTCCTTACCCAAGAAAGTACCCCATTCCAAAACCCTAAAGCTAAAATTCCAGACTCACCAAAATCTCCAACCTGTGGGGAATTCAAATGGCTTTCATTACCTTCATCACCTATCATGTGGTAAAACTCTGATGCAGTTCTTGGTTGTAGTGCATATATTATCTTGATCGTGTGACATTCATGTGCACATGACATCACGCATGCATTGTTCATCCAAAAGCATATTAAACACATATGACATGTATGAATTTGAATGCAACAGGAAAACCAACAGGTGGCCATGGCTTATATTTAGTCCTTTTAAAAAAAAAAACAAAAGAGATCAGTGCAGGCAGAAGAGTCTTTCCTTCTCCTACATAGCCGCCATAGCTAACACTGGAGTGCCTCCACTTCCCAATTTTCCATCATTATCAAATTTTTGTACCCTTTCTGTGGAAGATTTGGACTTTCCTGTCTTCAAACCCAAAACACTTCCCTTTTCCACCTCCATCCATACCTTCAACACCCTTTCTCTTCCGTTTATATGCAAGGCACAACACTTGCTTTATGAATCACCCCTTTCATCTTCTCCCCTGAGCTGATTTTGTGAAACCTTATTCTCTACCATCAATAGCTTCTAACAAGAAATTGAACCCCAACGTCGTTCCATATTGTATCATCTCATCAGCAGAAGGGCAATGGGGCAGGTGGTTATGGTACTCTTTCAATCAGTCTTCGTTTATCATCAACCTGTACCAGACCAGGAATCCCCTTTTATCCCGTGCCGCTTTCCTTTAACCTAAACCCCGAAACTAATTATTTTACATCCTCAGGTAGTAGGAAGGGCCTTGATTTCATGATAGAGAAGGGATCTGAATATAAGTCTGCTTTAACTGAGCTGAAGATTGCCGATACACCAACAGACTATTGATGGAACTCCTGGATGAGCACTGTATGAAAGAGAATGAGATTAATAATGAGAAATCAGTGTCAACCTTTGATTTGTTGCACCTTCCTCTTGATTTCAAAAATAAAGTGAACAAAGGGTATACATTTGTAAATTTCACAAAGCCAAAAGCTGCATGACACCTTTAGCGAGCAGTTCACAATAATAGATGACCACTTTTCGTATCCAGTATAGTCCACACTGTAGCCTATGCTAGGCTTTAGGGAAAAGAGGAGCTAGTGAGGCACTTTGAAAGGTTAATATTTGAGTGTGAAAGGGATGATTATCCACCAGTAACATTCAACCCAGCAAGGGATGGTACAATAGGTTCAACCAAGCAAAAAGTGATAAGGAGAAGGTGGAGAGATTGGCACCAATTAGCTAGAGGAAATCCTCCACCAGCAACCAGGTTTTACAAAGCTTTCAACAATCATGAATGGAATGATACCATCAACAGAAAGACGTGTAAACCTGCTGTGCTAATATTCAAGAGAAAGTTGCATTTACCAACCATTTCAAGAACTCAGTCTTCAGCTACAACAAAAGTGACTACTTATCAGTGTTCGACTGTATACCTTGGTGACTTGCCTTTAACATCCAAAAAAAAGAAGAAGAAAAATTTCCAATATGGAAAACCGAAAGGACATATTGGTAGCGTGAAGGGACATTGATCAAAACCAGAGCCACAGGTTGGATTTTCCTAATGCATTCCCATTCATTATGTCATAGATGTTTCATATTCTGTTTTGATGTTCAATATGCATGCGTCATGCCATTGCATATAAATGTCCATATACAGGTTGCAGCAAAAAAGCGAACCAAATCTGATGAAGTGTTTTACACCCAAATGCAAACCTCTAACACTAGGGGCAGGTAAAAGCTAAGCCACTGAGCATCATCAAGAACAATGCTCTCTCAACTTTCAACGAACATGTTGAGGTGCATTTCCCAAACCTAAGACAAGCCAGCGTGAAGAGATCTACTCAGTTGGAGTACTAGTGTAGAATTTTTTGTCCATAAAAAAATGGTAATCACCAAGAGGAAATTTTCGACGTGGAAAACCGAAAGGACATGTTGGTAACAGGAAGAGAGTGATGTTCAGAGTCAGAGTCACTTGTGATTTCCCTATTGTATTCATTCTGATGTTATCATAATGATATTAGGCATTTTCAATTTTCCGCTTAGATGTTTATATTGCATACATCGTGCCATTACATGTAAACACCCATCAGTAGGCCATTGCATCCAAGCCCACGACTGCTCCAATGGAATTCTTGTTATAGATGGCAACTCCTAGTTTGGATGCTATATCCAAGCACACAATATGGGATACCAGATCTAGTTCTCATTTCCCCCGCTCAGACAATTGGGCCATCCCTTGGCAAAATGGGTAGCGAGTTTGTGGTATCGATGTGCTAAACCCACTAGTACAATTGATCAGAAAGGTCTGAAGAACACCAAAGTGAGCAAGCTCGGCCTGGAAGCACACCCAAATTTGGGAGGAAGCATTTGTTAGTCTCAATAGGGCTGATAGACTGAACAGAACCTACATGAGTCAGGGTCCCCAGCTGAGACAGTCCCCACAGAAGATCATCCGAAGTCATAAATCCCTTCCCCAGCCTCACGCAGATACCAAGAACAGTAGCATAAACATCATGTCACATACATGCATACACCTAAAACATACCCACATACAGACATTCATGCATACATGCATCAAAATCAATCCAAATGTAGGCATTCGCTGCCATCATCGGGTCGTCCGTCCATGGTGGCGACTCACTACCATCATCGGGTCACCCCGAAATGGGCTCCCTCCTAAAGTGGAATGGTCTAATCTAGGAGCACCCCGGGGTCGCAATGTGCAAATCAGAGCTATACAACTCTAGATCTCAAGTATGAAAAATTCTCCAATTATCAGAGTTTTTATTCACGCCAATATCACCCCGAGAAGGGTATTTCTTGCCTTTTGCAGGTCCTAGGGGTAAAACAACTCAGCCGTATTTATTCTTGATTGAAAGGGCAAAAATTTTTTTTTCCAAAATTATCGATCAAGGTATAAATACGCGTTCTTGTGACAAATCTTTTCGGTCACTCCACCGCACAGAGAAGAAGTTAGAATCTTTTCGGTCACTCCACCATACGGAGAAGAAGTTAGAATCTTTTCGGTCACTCCATCACATGGAGAAGAAGTTAGAATCTTTTTGGTCACTCCACCGTACGGAGAAGAAGTTAGAATCTTTTCGGTCACTCCACTGCACGGAGAAGAAGTTAGAAACTTGTCACTCCACCGCAGGGAGAAGAAGTTAGAATCTTTTTGGTCACTCCACCGCAGGGAGAAGAAGTTAAAATCTTTTCTGTCACTCCACCGCATGGAGAAGAAGTTAGAATCTTTTCAGTCACTACACCACATGGAGAAGAAGTTAGAATCTTTCCGGTCACTCCACAACACAGAGAGAAAATTCAATCTTATTCGGCCTTTTCAACACATAAGAGAGGGAATACAATCTTTTCGACCTCTTCACCACATAGGAGAGAAAGCACAATCTTCCCGGCCTCTTCACCATATAAGAAGGACAGCACAATTCGTTCAACCTCTTCACCAGATAGGAGAGGAAGAAATGTCTATTGAGTCTCTTCACCATATAGGAGGGACAGCTCAGTTCATTCAGCCTTTTCACCACCTAGGAAAGGCAGTACAGTTCATTCAACCTCTTCACCCTATAGGAGAGGAAGAAAAGTTTTTGTGAGTCTCTCCACCACATAGGAGGGACAACATAGTTCATTGAGCCTTTTCACCACATAGGAAAGGACAGCACAGTTCGTTCAACCTCTTCACCACATAGGAGAGGAAGAAATGTTTATTGAGTCTCTTCACCACATAGGAGGGACAGCTCAGTTCATTCAGCCTTTTCACCACATAGGAAAGGTAGTACAGTTCATTCAACCTCTTCACCCCATAGGAGAGGAAGAAAAGTTTTTGTGAGTCTCTCCACCACATAGGAGGGACAACACAATTTGTTGAGCCTTTTCACCACATAGGAAAGGACAACATAGTTCATTCAACCTTTTCACCACATAGGAGAGGAAGAAATGTCTATTAAGTCTCTTCACCACATAGGAAGGACAACTCAGTTCATTCAGTCTTTTCACCACATAGGAAAGGAAAGCACAGTTCGTTCAACCTCTTCACCATATAGGGGGGAAGAACAATTTATTGAGTCTCTCCACCACATAGGAGAGAAAAAGCAGAATTTGTCGGTACACTCCACCACAGAGAGTAGACTACATGGGATCACTCCACCACAGAGAGTCGACTTGGAACCACGGCCAGCACCCCCAGCAAGGGACGTCAGGTATGTTTCCTTTTCCTTTCTCACCGTGCTCCCAATCGTGAGACAAACTCGATCTAGGCTTCACAACCGACCATGATCCAACCTTGATCCCGCGAGGGGCAGCCTGTGAGCACGGGTTTTTCTCGACCTCTATGATGAGCATTCCTTATTACCTTATTCGAGCATACTAACATGAATTGGACTTGAGAACGACTAGAATGTCACCTAGAGTATCTCAAACATCCCAAAACTTGAGCTATCCTCGATCCAAAACCCCGATAAGGTCCCTCGGATGATTTTGAGGGTTGAGGGTGAGCGTCGAATTTCTATAAATTTCGGCCCAGCTCTTGCTAGAGCCATATGGCTGTAGTTCTTAAACTTTAACCATACGGCTCTAGTGGGTTCAACCAAGTTGCTCTGCAAAGCAAAGCAACTTGGCTGAGCAGAAAAGAAAAGAGGTCGAAATTAACAAGGGTTCAGACAGCTCAATAATTGTGGGAAATGATCGTGAGTGAGGGGTATAAAAAGAAAATCAAATCAAAAGGGAAAGGGGATGATTCTTGGAAAGGAGAAACACTTACAGAAAAAGAAAAGGGAGAAAGAGAGGAGGAGAAGCCATAGCAAACCATCCACTAAAACCCCCAAAAAAAAACCTCAACACCAAATCAATACCCAAACATCAATAGGAATTTTCTTAACCTATTCACACTCATTCGGGATATCCTCGGATTGGTTTCGAATCTGTTCGGATTCGTTCGGGATTTCGGCCGGTTGAGGGTTTAAGGTGCATTTCAAGTTTCCAATCCGATTCTGTACATCAAACATACCAAAACAACATCAAGGTAAACTCTGAGAGGCCTTAAACCTGCGTGCATTGCTCTTTCTTTGTGATTTTCTTTATTTCTCAAACTTTTCCAGGAACAGACTACCTGAATACAGCTGCACGACTATGTTCTTTAGGGGAAGATTCCTGAAACTGCCCCAAACGACTGAAAATAGTCCATTTTCCATTTTATGCATTTTGTTGTGATCTCTTTCAGCCCAAATGCATCAGTATGTTGTAAGATCTTGGTTTTTGGATTTCTGTACATACGGATATTAGGTTTTTGGTTTTTTCAGGGTTTTATTTTCTGAGTTTTGGGGTTGTTTTTTCCAAATCGGATCCGTAGTCCAGCATTAGTGGGCCCCCGAACCCTATAAAATCCTCGGAAAACATAAAAAATGAGCAAAACAACATTTTCAAAAACGAGAAAACCAATTTTTCAGGTTCTGGAAGCCATAGCCGTACGGCTATAATTTAGAGCCACACGACTCTAATTACAGCTGCACGGCTGTAGTTTCCAGAATAAAGCAGAATCGCAGAACGGCCCGTACAGATGTCGTCGTGCGATGCTGTTTTAGAATTCAAATTATTTTTTATGTTTTTACTACCTTCGGGCTCTAGATGTTTGTGAAAATTAGGAAAACCCATACGAACAGAACCCTGAGTTCAAGGATAACAGACCCGCTAAAATGTGGAAATTTGCATGAAACCGAGCCAAATGGTTTTCCAGCACAAAAATCTACAGGGCGTTTTAAAACCATTTTCCAGGTTTAACCGGTCCGACCGGTCGGGCTGACCCGATTACCCCCTAAATGTATGCCCCCGTTCCTAAAAATCCCAATTCTGTCCTGCTGCGAGTCCTACTTGTGCTTGTGATATAAACTGTGCTAACAGTCTGTTTTGTAGCATTTATTTTCCCTTTTTATTATTTTTAATGTAATTAATAGATTAATTTGTGTATTTAGGTGTTTGTAATTTTTAGATATTCGTGTATTTAGGCGCTTGCAAATGTGAGGACGAGAGTTTTTTTTTGAATTCAATTTGGTTGTATAAATGGCCTCTATTATTCTTTTGTAGATTTTGAATGTATGATTTACTTTTCCTGCAATTTATTTCTATCATTTGTTTGAGCATCGGCTGATAAGTATACTTAATTGGGTAGAGACAGATAATAAATTGAATAAATATGGTAATATAAATTATAAATTGAATACAAGCTCGAGGTTAAGTAGTTAAGTTGCCCGAACCCTAAATCTCTGGATTAGGTACCGCAGTCTACACTCGGTAGGGAGCTGTTCCAGAATTTCTCGGATGAGATGATCTGGGTGGCAACTCTATCACTGATCTTGAAATTTAGGTTTCGAGGTCTTTAAGTAATAAAACGAGAAGATGTTTCTTTAAGTAATAAAACGAGAAGATGTTTTCTACAAAGGTAATTTCTAAACAAATTGGTTGTTTTCCCTAAAGCGAGATAAACAAAACTCGTTTTCCAAACATCACGAAACCCGTTTTCGAAAATCCATGGTTCGCTTCGCCGCGTCCTGCCCTTCTATTCCCAGGTCGTCCGCTCACATCAACCAAATTCCTTGCTCCGCCACTGATTACATGGATTATCTACTTACATGGACCTTTATGGTCACTACATGATTATATAGACCATATGGTCACCACGTGGTTATTCGATACCAAATTTGTCAACAAAATCATCTATTATATATATATGATACCCGAGGCAATGTTTGGTTTGCTGATCATAACGAATAAAAGAAAAAGAGCATTTGTATGTGAGACATTTTTGTCACAAGGTATTTGACACATATGAGTGCATTCATGCATACATTTGATAATTAAAGTATGCTATGATTGACTAGTTAAATACCATGAAATTATATGAATGTAGACCGACATGGTTAACCACATGAATATCTGGTTATATAGGCCAAAAGTCAACCAAATGTTTATTTGTTCATCATATGTTATAGGGCTGGCTAGCAAACTTATATGTTACATGTTATTTAAACCTGGGCTAGTGGTTCACGAGTTGAGTCACAACCAATAATAATAAATAAATAAAAAGAAAGAATCATTCATTAGTAGAAGAATTATGCTTGATCATTTTTACATGGAGCCAAGTATGTAGACAATGAGTTCATCAATTTATTAAGAATTGGAGTGAAAAATTACAAATTTTGATTAAGCGATGTCAAAATATTTAAGTACATGCTTATAAATAATAAATAATTAATACAATAAAAAAATGTTCAACTTGTTATAATTACAGTGAGACATTTGAGTATAATATTTAAAAAATTTAGGGTGTCACATTTTGGTATAAAAGCAAGGATATGATCACATAGGATATATATTTGTATAGAGTAAGAAAAAAAAGTAATAATAAGTGTAAGGATAAATAAGAGAGAATATGAGAGGATTAGGATATGATTGAAAAGTGAGAGAAATGTGTAAAAAGAAAAAAAGGCCATGTTTTGAAAATCTCATCATTCACTTGTCATTATATCTTTCTATTTCTTTAGCCGATTCTCATCAAATTTTAAAATTTTTCAATTTAATGGGAAGAGAAATATGAAATTTTATAATAAAAATGATATGTAATTGTAAGTTATTCTATTTTTTTTATTTATTAATAGGTCTTGACAATTGATGGAAATATATATACACATATATTTGGGTTAGTGGAAACGAGTTACTTCTTGTAGCGCAGAATCCACTAGGATAATTGCATCGGAATAATCAACGAACCAATTGCATATTACTAGTCAAATGAAAACCCACACCGACATATCCAAGAGGAATCCGTGTATATTCACAAGCTAACGCTCAAAGAAATGGGATTGATGAAAGGAGAAGAACAAGAACACCAAAGCTACTCAAGCTTTCTATTCTCTGGTTATTATGGTGGAGATTAGGAAATGATAACATTATCATTTCTTCCACCACACAATGCTTTACATAGCATTATCCATGGTCTAGGTCAGGTCAATTAGATTACGGGCAGATCGAACCGAATCCAAACCCAACATCTCCCACTCGTATGTAACAAAACAAATCTGTTACACAATCTCTTTCATACTCGCAAATAGTTCATGCAACTAGTATACCTTGAGAGCTATTATGCTATACACTTGTTGGAGCTATATAGCAGCTTGATGGAAATACCGAAAAAATTGTATGCCTTATCCTAGATCCCACATCATATCCATTGTAATCCTTTTAATCTCTACAATTCTCTATAACCACAGATATGCACATATGCATAATTACCCGTGTTGTGATGAATAGAAACTCAAGATGTGAACACATGGTAATCTTCCCTTTATACTATGTTCTTTCCATCATAATCTAACTCACTTGTCCAGTCAGGCTTATCCAAATTCGAATCACACTTGACCCCTTCAAAGTCTCCTTCCAAAACAACCACATTAGACTATACTTTTAGAATAAGTTAGGGTCTTAAGGATAGTTATCTCAACAAAAACTCAGTTTTGTTGTAAGAGTCTCACACTTAGAAAAGTTGAGATTGTTACTTTTCCATCTCAGGGTCGCTATGTTGGATACGCCCTAGTCCCAAGGCATTAGTCCTTGTATTTGTATCATACATTTGTACTTTGATATGAGATTTATGTATTATACAATTTATGTCATTAAATAAAGGCATTTATCTATTTATCACATATCTTGTGCTATATTTTAAATAGAGTATCCAATGGACATATCCATATCCATGTTGACAAGTGTCATGCACTTGGCAGTAAGACCATGGATAGGGAAAATGATATGACCATAAAGTCATTCATAGTCTATTCCAGTTATGGGAATGAATGGAACTAGAGACTATTATTAGCTTGGTTGGATCGGGGTGTCTTATCGGCCATTGGATATAAGATGTCAACCAAGTTAATGGGTACATGCAAAAAGGGCATGGTACTGGATAGATCCACTAAACGAGATATCCATATGGTATAGTATTGCAAGTGATTCTCGTGTAGTGCTTGTATGGATCCTTTGACCATATGATGGTGCTGCCTGTGAAGTGGCATACTTTGGTGTATGCCTAAAGGGCTTGTAACAGGATGCCAAGTATGAGTATGATTAGGTATGTCAGTGAACATGGAAATGCTATGGATATGCAGAAGGGAATGTCACTCAGTAGTCCACTGAAAAGATATCAACCAGCCACTTGATGAATCAACTAATAAGAATGTTGCCACACCCAAACAAGTTGGAACTTATTTGTGAGTATCAGTTCATTCAGGATCAAGTAAATGTCCAGAAACAGAAAGAGGGTGACCAATTCATGCCTCTGTGTTGGACACCGATATCGATGACATGGTATATATAAGTTTAAACTACATGGTTTAGATTTCAGTCAGACTACTATCTCCATCTTAATTGGGGGCTGCAGTGGATTGCTAGAGCCCGCCTGTAATCTATGGGGCATAAGCCTACTGCCAACATAAAGACGAGCCCATAGGATCATCATATTGAACGTCTGAGCTTGAACTAAAAGGGTCAACGGTATACTTAGAGTATACATGCTAGAGAGAGAGGATTCTATTAATTATATTATATAGATCAATTGGATTGATCAAAATAATATAATTAATATTTATATTGGCTTTCTCATAATTAATTCAATGAATTAATTTATGAGATTATTTCCTAGGTGGAAATATTTTACATGTATAGGTTTACATTTTATGAAAGTCTAATTTAATTCCTTGGTAAAATTAATTGCTCAAATTAATTTTAATTTAAATGTCTGCAATATATTATATGGTATAATATATAAACATACGTGTTGAATTTACATTTGAAATTAAATTGCACCAAAAGAATTAGTACAGACTTGGGCTTAAAGAGAAGAAAAAGCCTGCATAGAATTAAAAGAAATTGGGCCAAAAATTTGCAAGGGATTTTCGGCCATCTAGGGTTAAATCCCTAGAGGGCTTTCGGCCAAGACATAAGATTTACAGCAGAAAATTTCCAGCCATCTTTTCTCTCCTTTCGGTTGATCGAATCGCTAACACGGGTTTGAGTTCGATAGCAGTTCGTGTACGGGATTATGGAGGAAGTCTACTTTGATTTCTGCAGCCATCTCTTGTGGAGATATTCTAGCAAGAATCTAATCTTCCTTATCTTTATTTTGGTTTTTGATTTCCATATCATTTGGTCCTGGGCACGGATTTGAGAAAATCAACACGTTCTTCTGCTTTATCGGTTGATTTTCGGTGAAAAATCCCAACACGCTATGCACACATGGTATGAATACATGTGTCATGGTATTCTCTTTTTTCCTCTTGAAAGAAGTGCATGTCTTACACTAACACCATACGAAAGCATCGGTTAGGTGTGCCAAAACATCCAACCTTAGTCCACTTACTTTATAGACTACTTCCAACTATGAAGATAGAATAGGTTCTTGTTACTTGCAACAAGCCTCTTAGATTACGTATAATCTCTTATATACTTGCCCTTTGCTTGTATATGTATTTCACACTTTAATGAAATTATTTTTCATAATTTAAGTGAAACGACCTCTACTATTGAACAAGCTCCCATTTTTTCAAAATAGCCTAATCCTTCACATTTGTCAACCAATGACAAAATAAGGTAAACACTCATGTGAGTGAGTTACTTCTCTATCCAAGTATTAACATAATAATATTTGTACTTGTGTATTGTAAAATTTAAATTTTGTTAAATCATATGTTCTCAAATGCACAGAACTAAGATTCAGATCTGGCACAAACCCTGGGATTTTACATGTTTTACATAAACATCTCTTCTTACAGGTTTAGTTAAATGGATTTGCTACCATGTCACTAGTCAATACATATTCCATACAAACTTCTTTGCATGCTATTAAGTCCTTAACATAATGATATTTAAAATCTATATCCTTCGACTTGCTATGAAATCTTTGATCCTTAGCAAACACAATAGCAGATTGACTATCATTGTTTATCACCACTGGAGCATTTGAGGAAGTAATACATAAATGGTTTATAAACCTATTCAACCATACTGCCTCTTGAACTGCGGATGAGTATGACACATACTCTGCTTCCATCATGGATAGGGCAACACAGGTTTGTTTCTTGCTACTCCATGATATTACACCATTACAAAGTAAGAAAACAAAACTAGAAGTGGATTTCCTCTTATCCACATCTCCCGCCCAATCCGCATCTGTGTATCCTCTCAATTACAGATCCTTGCCTTGATAACATAGAGAGTAATCCACAGTGGCCTTAAGGTACCTCAGTATCCTCTTCATTGCTGTCCAATGTGTTTGTCCAGGATTGGACTAATATCTACTTACCATGCCAACTGTATGACAGATATCTGGTCTTGTACATATCATAGCATACATAAAGCTACCAACAACACTCGCGTAAGGAACATTTTTCATCCGTTCAAATTCTTATTGTGTTTTGGGACACGTATCAACACTAAGGGTCACTCCCTTAGACATCGAGCTATCTATAGGCTTACAGTTACTTATGTTGATGTTGGTGTGCCTTAGTTCTTAGGGCATTGGATTCTTGCATTTTGTCTTATACATTAAGACTCATTGTATGAATACATTATTTGTGTCACATTAATAAAGGTAATTAATCTATTTCATTTATATCTTATGCTATAATATGAGTAGAGTATCCATTGATTGATAATCATAAAACCTATCCCAGGTCTGTTCTAATCATGGGAACGAATAGAACCACAGACTTGTGTATTTGATGACTGTATGGCAGTTCTTAACTAGCCATAGTACTTGTATAGTCAGTCATGAATATAGGTACATACCGTTGACATGGGACTGGATCGATCCGCACAAGAAAGCCACATGGTTGTCGTGTCATAGGTCTTTCTTGAGTAGGTCTCTTTTGTCCTCAGACCAGATTTCATTATAGTATCAATATGGAATCTGGTTCACTTTGACATACGCCTAACAGGTCTGTAAAAGGATGCTAAATACGGGTATGATTGGGTGGACTGGTGAACATGTTGATATTGATGATGAAGTGATGGAATTGCCACTCGGGTACCACCGAGATGATAGCATTGGCCACTTGATGAGTGGGACTGATAAGTGTATGGCAATACCCAAGTAAGTCGGTGCGTATTTGATTAATCAGTCAACTCAAGATCAAGAAATATAATAAACAGTAGAAGAGGATGACAGACAGCATGCCTCTTGTTTATTCATATCGATATCGTTTGGCAAAAGACACTATGCGATTACTACCAGGTGAGTGTCTTCTATAGACTGCTGCATCTCTATGTTAATTGGGGGCTATAACGGTTTACTAGAACCCACTTACAGTCTGTGGGCCTTGGGCCAACTACCAACATAAAGATAGACCCATAGGATCGTGCACATAGATCAACTGAGCCGTAACTTATAGAAATTGTACATGTAATGTACATTGGAAGGAATGCGTTAATTAATTAGTTGACATTCGGTGTCAATGTAATTAATTAACATTGGGTTGAACTTAATTTAATTAATAAGTTTACATAATGCAATTAATTAATTTATCAATTAATTGAATTACATAAAGTAAACAATTAATTAAATAATTTTCCTAAGTAGGTAAATTAAATACATGTATTGTATTTACTTAAGTGTGATTTAATTTTATTTAGGGGTAATTAAATTTAGCCAAAAGGAATTAACTTACATAGTATATACTTTTTAATTTAAGTTTATTTATGTAATTATAATTCTAGTGGGCTTGGGTTTAATTAACCTAATTAAAACCCAATTAGCCAAGGTGTCTATATAAGGGCACACTTAAGGAAGAAAACCCTAATTCAACCCTAATTAATTGATGGAAATTTCAGCCACCAATAGCAGCGCCAAAATAGCCGAAAATCTGAGCATTAATCCTCCATTCCTTCGTGTCTTTGGCTAGCACTAGTTCCCGCTCAATAGTTGGTTGTGCATCGGACTTTGGAGATCGCAGTTCCAAGAAATGATTTTGCATTAGTCTCTAGAAGAGATGAATTCGGTGAGTTAATCTCTCTTTATTCAAATTGTTTTTATTCTAATCAATGGTAATTGGACACGATAGGTGGATTCTAGGAAATTTTAAACTGTGTATTTTCTGCTGCTCCACGTTATTTTTCTGATGACGAATCCCAACAGTTGAAACATTCAAGAACTTTGTTAATATATGTCTTTTGAGACAATGCTAACAATTTCTTTGAATGGTCCATCAAAATCTTAATTCCAAGAATAAAAGCAGCTTCACCCATATCTTTCATCTCAAAACTTGAGGTTAACCAAGCTTTGATTTAATTCACATATTCCATATCATTTCCTGCTATCAGAATGTCATCAACATATAATGACATAGTTACAAATCTACTTCCAGAGCTTTTCCAATAGACACAATGGTCTTCTCCAATCATCTTGAAGCCATTCGATGTCATCACATTATGAAATCAAAGGTACCACTGTCTAAAAGACTATTTAAGACTATAATTGATCTTTTCAATCTGTAAACTTTTTCTTCGCAGCCTTTTACAATGAAACCTACAGGTTGGTCCATATAGATTTCTTCATATAATTCTTCATTGAGAAAAGCAGTCTTAACATCCATTTGATGTAGCTCTAGGTCTAGACTTGCTACTATGGCCAGGATCAATCTTACAGACGTGAACCTCATAACAGGTGAGAAAATTTTCTCACAATCTATCCCTTCCTATTGTGTATAGCCCTTGGCAACTAGGCAGGCCTTGTATCTTTTGATACTCTCATCAGCCTTATGCTTGATCTTAAGAACTCGCTTGTTCCCAATAGCTTTTCTTCCCTTTGGAAGATCAATGAGTTCCCAAACTCTGTTGGATCTCATAGAAGCCATTTCTTCTTCCATAGCCTTAATCCATTCATGTTTTACGAGGCATGAGAGAGCTTTTTTGTAATTTCTAGGCTCGTCATCATCTTATGGGGTGAGTAAAAGAGCCATGCTCTGGCTTTTTATCTTTTAGTTCTTTATGGTTCCAAATCCTGATAAACATGTCTCATATATTCATCGTAATTCGGTACGCTCCCACTTAGACCATGTTTCATACTCCCACTGAAGTCTAGATCCACATGCTTGCTAGAAATTAGAATTTGATCTAGACCTTGATCTTGATCACTCGTAACGTTTTAAGGTTCTTGAACATTTTCATGTTCATCAAAATTTCTCCACTCGGATGGAGAGATCCGTTAGTTTCCAATTCCTCGTAAAGTGGTAAATCATGGTCTACCTTGCCTAACTTAGGGGACTTGTTCTCTAAGAAAACTACATCACATGATTCAAACTCTCACTTTTTTGTCTTTGGTTTCTCCCACTAAGACATATCCTTTTGACACATCTGGATACCTTATAAAGAACTTTTTGCCTCTTGAGCCTAGTTTCCCAAACTTGCTCGAGGTATCATGGGCAAAAACGATGCAACCCCATGGTTTGAGGTTACTTAAATTGGATTTATGACCTGTCCATAGCTCATAAGGACTGGAAGTGACAGATTTAGAGGGCATTCAATTGAGAACATATGTGGCTGTAAGCAACGCATCTCCCCAATTGGAGACAAGCAAATTTACTATACCCATCATAGATCTAACCATATCGAGAAGAGTTCTATTTCTCCTCTCAGCAACACCATTTTGTTGTAGAGGGTAAGGAATCGACAACTGATGCTCAATTCCTTTTTCATCACACAAGGCTTTAAATTCATTTGATAGATATTCCTGACCACGGTCAGTTCTCAAAGCTTTGATTTTCTTATTTAATTGATTCTTAATAAGGTTCATAAATTTCTTAAAGCAACTCTAAGCTTTAAACTTGTGAGACATCAAATAAACATAACCATACCTAGTATAGTCATCAATGAAAGTGATAAAATAATAGGCTGCATGCCTTGCCCTCAGATTCATCAGACCACATATGTCAGAATGGGTTAATTGTAAAGGGAAATTTGCCCTAGTTACTTTTCCAAATGGTTTTCTACACATTTTTCCTTTAAGACATGATTCACAGGGAGGTAATTCAACCTTATTCAAATTACCCAATAAACCTAATTTAGCTAACTAACTCATTTGATCTTGGTTAATATTGTTTAACCTGGCCTGCCATAATAAAATGTCACTATCTCTATCGTGTATATAAGTAGAAGCAGATTGTAAGAAAAATTCAACATTATTATTATTTATTGAATCATTATCCAGAATAAGCAACCCATTCAAAACATGTCCCAAAACATAAAAGGTTTCGGCCTAACACAAATGCAAACTGTTATTATACAAGAACAAATTGAAACACAAATTCAATAGAGCTAATACAGAAATTAGATTCATTCGAATTTCAGGAACAAATAACACATCATGCAGGAGAAGGGTCTATCCACCTTTCAAAATTAATCTACAAGTGTCGATCCCTTGGACTTCAATTCTTGAGTTGTTTCCTAAATAGATCCACTTTGATCCTTGCAAGATTTGTTGGAACTCAATGAAGGAACCTCGGTCCCTCGTTACATGGTTCGTTGCACCTGAATCAACAATCCATATAGGATCATATTCCGTTAGGTGAATAGTACTAGATACATATAATTTACTCACCCTTGAGTTTTTAGAACGTAGCTTAGCCTCAGACTTGCAATCTTTGGCATAATGCCCCTTTTCCTAGAAATTAAAGCATTTCACCCTTGAAATGCTCGCTTTCCTACTTTTGCTTTTCTTTTCCCTTTCTGTTCAGCTTTCTTGGGCTCAACAGCATGCTCGTTGCCTTTGTTGTAGAAGCCTTTACACTATTTGCCTTAGTTACTAGAAGTATTTCCAGCAGATGCATAGTTAGCCTCAGCATTGACCTTAATCAATGCTGAGCGGTCCTCCTCGAACTCAAGGTGGTGAACAACATCATCAAAAGTCTTAATACTTCCAGTATGAGTTAGATGCATCTTCATATGTTCCCAATTGTTAGGAAAAAAGTAAATAACAGCTTGAACTTTTTGCTCTTCGGTCAACTTATGACCTGCATCACTAAGCTCACTGATCATATTAGACATTTCCTTTAAATATTTTTTCATGGTAAAATCACGACGTTTCTTATAAATATCAAAATTGATCATTAGAGAATGACGCTTTGTCAGAGACACACCTTCGAACTTTTCTTTCAAAGCTTTCCATAGATCACTCGTGTCCTCATACTTATGAAACTATTTAATGATGTCATCCGTTGCATTTAACAGGATGAGATAGGCAATGAAATTTCTCTTTTTCCAAGATAAAAAAGCTTATTTGTCCCTTTTATGTTGAGCAGAAGTTCCTTCCTTAGGTTCAGACATAACTGTCACCAAAGAGTCCAAAAGATCTTGATCCTCTAGCATATATTAGATCCTTATGCTCCATGTCTCATAATCCATTCAATTTGAGATCCTTGTTCATATTGACCATAATCAATTTTGAAACTGATGCCATTCTACGAACTTGATCTACAACATATACAAGCATGACTTATTAGAAGTTAAAACAATACACAAATATTCAATACATAACCAATATCTAATTAGCAAAGTTTTACACTAGAATTCAATTTGAAAGAGAGACCTTAAAAGGCTCTAATTACCCACTAATTTTTAATGTCCAACTAGAGCTGCACAAAAACCAAAAAACCGTAAAACTGAACTAAAAATAGGGTTAACCGAGACTAGTGTTTAGTTTTATTTTTAGAAATTAACAGTTTTGGTTTTCACACTAAAGTCTATGTGAACTCGCGGTTAACCGACCATTTACAAATATTTTTTAAAAAAAGATTTATCTAATTATATATATAGGTAATATGAGTAATAAGTGAAACATTTTAGCCTTTAATATTTTTTTCCTTCCTTACTATACAACCAGTCTCAGTCAGTTCCTCCAATCTCATTGTCAATCCCTATTTTCACACTCACTGAAAAACGAGTTTATTTTATTTTACTTTATTAATGTTTTAATTACTAGAGTTTATGGTTAAAATGTTATTTTTAATTAATTATTAAATCTACGGTTTGTAATTTCATATTTTTATTTGACATTTGATATTTATGGTCTATTTATTTGAAGATTAAAATATTACAGATTTAGCAAAATAATGTCTTGTTCGTAAATGGTTAATCATAAAGAAATGGTTAACCGACTAATGGTAAACCAAATTTAATGGACAGTGTATGGTTAATAAATTTAAAAAACCGTTCAAACGGTTAACAGTTTACAAAAGTTCACATGGATCGGTTAACCGACCGTGTACACCTTATGTCCAACCTTACTAATAAAATATATGCATAGTGAACTTGATTAATGGACTTAATCTCATAACTTATTTATGAGAAAATTATTATTATCTATGTTGACTTAGTTTTATTATTACCCTAAAAAAAACAACAATAAATTATACACAAATAATTAATTGTCAACTAACATAATTAAATAACAATTATCCAATAACCAAAATCAGAAAATAAAATTTATCTTCAAAAAAATTGAACAAATTTCAAATTTTTAAATAAAGCAACTAATTCTCTAAATTCATGATTTTTAATAATTAAAACTCATTTTGATTTATTCAAGTTACATAAAAATTACTCCAATGATTTTTTGGATTTTATAAAAATTTTCATTAATTTTCTGCAATTAAAAAAAAACAGAAAATAATTTTTAATTAATTTTTTACATATTAAAAAATACAAAAATATACATATATATATTTTGTTGACCCAAAAATAAAATAAAATTCACAAAAAAATTAGAAAAATCACAAAAACTGATGAGTGCATTTTATGCACGTAATTCGCCTTTGTTTATAAGCTTTATTTACTGTATTTTTTGTTAACTTAAGCGGATTTACTTGATTTTGTATTATTATTCATGCTAGTGGCCTTGAGGTTGAAATTAAGGTTGATTTACTTCATTTTGTATTATGATTAATGCTAGGGGCCTTGAGGTTGAAATTAAGCTTAAAGTGTCGATTTTGGGAGCTTGGAATGCATTGAAGATGAAGCTATGAAATTATAACCCATGAGCACGGTTTGTGGTGTGCTGTTGATGCTGAAATTGACCTAAACGGCTGTTTTTGCATAAACTAAGAGCATGGCTTAAGGGAGCTATGGATTTAAAGTTTTTTTATGGGTGTGGGAGACTTCATAATTAGTTTTATTTTGTTTGTATCAGCTTGTAATCTGTTTAGGATATGTTAGGATTTTATTTAATTGTATCAATTCTATTTAGGATATTATCTAATTTTCCTAATTAGAGTTGCATTCTATTCAGGATTTTATTTCTTTCTCCTTTCCAACTTCTATAAGGGGAGTATTCTTGAACTTCTTCTTCCTAATGGTGATGGTTTTAGTTTTAGTTTTAATTTTATTCTTTCTCTCATGGAGATACAATTTTCTTTTCTAGCTAGGAGGAATTTGATCTTGTAGAATCAATTGTGAGATTAATCATTCTTACTTTCTTCTTTAATTCAAGTAAGTAATTTCATTTTGTTGTTATTTCTCTTGCATGATTTAATTGAATCCTTGATTTAGTTATATACTTGTGATTGATTTGCTAGTTAAGAGATTAAATACATAATTGTTTAATTCACTTCACCTAAACAGCTAGTTGTTGGGATTTTTCACCGGAAATCACTCGATTAAATACGGAAGAATGCGGTGATTTCCTCAAATCCGTGCCCAGGAGCAATTGATGTGAAAATAGTAAAACTTTAAAATTAAATTGAAGAGAATGGATTCTTACCAAGAATATCTCTTCAAGAGATGGCTATAAAAACCAAAATTGATTCCCTCCGCGTTCACGTACACGAACGGCTATCGAACACGACCCGTGCTAGCGAGAGGATCAAACTGGAGAGAGTGGGAGGAGGCTGTAATTTTCGGCAATCACTTGTCACCTTGGCCAAATTCTTTTCTAGGTTTTATGACCTAGTTGGCTGAAATTCCCAAAGGGAATTATAGGCCCAATTCGATTTAATTTCATGCGGGCTTTTAGCTCTTTAAGCCCACGTCCAATTTTAATTCTTATGGTCCGATTTAATTTCACATTTGATTTCTATTTAACATGTATCATATTATACCATATAATATATTACATACATTTAAATTGAAATTAATTTGACTAATTAATTCAACCAAGGAATTAAATTTGACTCTTCATGAAATCAAATACATGTAAACCTATACATGTAAAATATTTCCACCCAGGAAATAATCCCATAAATTAATTATGAGAAGGCCAATACAAATATTAATTTTATTATTTTGATCAATCCAATTGATCCTTATAATATAATTAATATAATCCTCTCTCTCCGGTGAGTATACACCAAGTATACAAATGATCCCTTAAGTCCACGTTCAGACATTTAATGTGTATGATCCTATGGGCCCATCTTTATGTCGGCAGTGGCCCTGTGACCCACAGACTGCAGGCGAGCTCTAGCAAGCCACTATAGCCCCTAATTAAGATGGAGATGGCAGTCCAACTATAATCATAACCCTGTAGTTTAAACTTGTATATCCCATGTCATTGATATCGGTGTCCAACACAGAGGTATGGATTGATCACCTTCTTTTTATGTCCCAAAATTTACTTGATCCCGAATGTACTGATGCTCACAAACAAGTTCCAACTTGTTTGGGTGTGGCAACACTCTTATCAGTCACATTCATCAAGAGGCCGATGATATCTTCTCAGTGGACTACTAAGTGACATATCCCTTCTGCATATCCATAGCACTGCCATGTTTAGTGATATACCCGAACATACCCATACTCGGCACCCTTTTACAGGCCTTTTAGGCATACACCAAAGTATGCGACTTTGTATACAGCACCATCATATGGTCAGGTCAAAGGATCCATGCAAGTACTACACGAGAATCACTTGTGATGCTTTACCATATGTATTTCTCGTTAAATGGATCTATCCAGTACCATGCCCCTTTTGTATGTACCCATTAACTTGGCTGACATCCCATGTCCAATGGCTGGTAAGACACCGCCATACAACCAGGTTAATGATAGTCTCTAGCTCCATTCATTCCCATGACTGGAACAGACTATGGATCTCTTTATGGTCATATCGTTTTCCCTATCTATGATCTTATTGCCAAGTGCATGACACTTGTCAACATGGACATGGATATGTTCATTGGATACTCCATTTAAAATACAGCACAAGATATATTATAAACAGATTAATGCCTTTATTTAATGGCACAAAATATGTATAATACATAAGTCCAATAAATGTACAATACAAATACAAGGTCCAATGTCTCGGGACTAGGGCATATCCAATAATCTCCTACTTGCACTAGTTCCAACTAGGCATGGGCCTAATCCCTATAGATCTAGTATGACCCTCGTGCTTGGGCTGAGCCAGTGCCTTGGTCAAAGGATTTGCGGCATTATCCTCGGTGTCCACTCTATGCAATGCAATATCACCCCTCCCGGCGATTTCTCATACGAGGTGAAACTTCTTAAGCACGTGCTTTGTGTTCTTGTGTGACCGGGGCTCCTTAGCTTGTGCAACAGCCCCATTGTTGTCACAGAAGATATCAACTGGGTCCTGGATAGGAGGTACTACTCCCAACTCAGTGATAAACTTCCTTATCCACACAGCTTCCTTCGCTGCATCACATGCTGCAATGTACTCAGCTTCTTTTGTAGAGTCCACGATGGTCAGTTGCTTTGAGTTCCTCCAGCTTACAGCACCACCATTTAGCAAAAAAACATACCCAGACTATGACTGGTACTCATCCTGGTCAGTCTAGAAGCTTGCATCAGTATACCCAGTAACTGATAGCTCTTCCTGACCTCCATACACTAAGAAGCTATCCTTAGTCTGGTTAAGGTATTTAAGGATTGCTTTGACAGCCTTCCAGTGATCCTCCTCAAGATCCTACTGGTACCGGCTTGCCATACTTAGTGCAAAGGCGTCATTAGGTCTCGTACATAGCATGGAGTACATAATTGATCCTATACCTGAGGCATATGGGACCAACTTCATGTTCTCCCTGTCCTCCCTTATCTTAGGATAGTTCTTCTTACTAAGTTTTAGCCCATGGCTCATCGGCAAGAAACCTTTCTTGGCCTGATCCATGCTGAATCTTTTCAGAACTTGTCTATGTACGTGGCCTGACTTTGGCCCAGAAGCTGATTGGATCTATCCCTATAAATCCTAATCCCTAGGATCGTCTTAGCTTCGCCTAAGTCCTTCATTGCGAAGCACTTACACAACCACTGCTTTACCCATTGCAGTGTTGGTATGTCGCTTCTAATAAGAAGGATATCATCCACATATAATACCAGGAATGTGACAATGCTCCCATTAATCCTTTTATACACACAAGGCTCATCTTGATTCTGTATGAAACCATATTCCTTTATAGCTTCATTGAATCTAAGATTTCAACTTCGGGATGCTTGCTTCAGTCCATAAATGGACCTTTGAAGTTTGCATACCCTCCCAGGATACTCTAAATAGATAAAACCCTCAGGTTGTGTCATGTACACATCCTCGAGTAGCTTTCTGTTAAGGAAGGCGGTTTTGACATCCATCTACCAGACCTCATAGTCGTACCATGTGGCTTTGGCCAGCAAGATCCTGATGGATTTGAGCATAGCGACTGGTGAGAAGGTTTCATCATAGTCTATTCCATGGACTTGTCTGAAACCTTTTGCAACCAGACGCCCCTTAAAAGTGTTATCGGCTTTTAGATTGTAGCACCACTTGCAACCTATTACCTTAGCACCCGGAGGTGGATCAACCAGGTTCCAAACCTGATTATCATATATAGATTGCATCTCTGCCTCCGTGGCTTTACGCCAATTTGTAGACTATGGGCTAGCTATAGCCTCCTGGTAGGTTTTGGGTTCTTCCTCATCAAAGATGTGAAGAGTGTGATCATCGGTGATGAGAAAACCATATCTCTCCTATTCCCGATGATCCCTACCAGACCTTCTAGGTCCTTGTATGACCTGGGTCGGTGCTTCCTCCTGTGGAAGCTCCACCCTGGTCTCTGAGTTATCCTCTTCAGGAGCTTGTGAGCTTTGAACTTCCCTGAGTTCAACATTGCTCCCACTATCTTTCTTGGAAATGAAATCCTTTTCTAGAAAGACCCCCTTCCTTGCTGTGAGCGGACGATGTTTTCGATGGAAAGCGGACTCCCTTTCGGAAGGGCGCCACGATTTCGAGCGGATCCCTCCCTCACGTGGGGTTTTTATAATGGAAATTCGTTTTGGAAAAAATGGAATTAATTCTTAAAAGAACCGAGACCTAAGTCTCGATGAATATTGTAGGAGTCGCCACCCGGCTCAGCTCAACCGGGAAATTTATATTGTAGCTGAACCGGACGAACGGCCGCTACGCTATCCAAAGATCTAGGTCTGGACAAGTCCCTTATTTCGTGTCTAATTAAAATAAATATTGGCCAATGTTCATAGACGGTATTTCAAATTCTAAAGTCAATTTTATTGCATTAAGTTAAACACATAGCGCATACAGGTAAAGTAAAATAGTAAATGATTAAATTATGACAACCCGATCGAATGAAAAATAAAAAACTCTCGTCCTCACTTTTACAACCGCCTAAAATATACGATTTATCTAAAAATTACAATCTCCTAGGATACACGGATAAATCCATTAAATACATCCAAAATAAAAATAAAATGCTGCAAAACAAAGGGTTAGCACAATTTACGGCACGACATAAATAGGACTCAAACATGATAGAATGGGGAATTTAGAAATTAGGGGCATGCATTTAGGGGGATAACCGGGTCGGCTCGGCTAGCCGGCCCAGTTAGACCTGGAAAACATTTTGAAACGTCCTGTATTTTTGGTTTGGTGAGAACATCGTTTTGAAAAATATTTTATTTTCCGATTTAATTTAATTTAACATGTGAGGTGGGTCAGTTTTTGAGAGAGTCAGGTCTCCATCGTGGCATTGTTCTAAATGCAATTTTACCAAAAATTGAATCTAGGGTTGTAAATGCTCACAACAAAATTCATTTTTTGATGATTTTCTGATTTGCTAAATTTTTATGGATTTTTAGAAATTTTTATGGATTAAAATGGAAATTCTGATTCTGAACGAGTATTACAATCGTGCGACTGTAACTACGGTCGTACGACTGTAAACCATTCAAACTCAACATTTTGCCAAAATTATTTGAAATAAAACTGAAAGCAAACAGTTGGAAACCAAGAACACTCGTACGACTATATTTACAGTCGTACGACTGTTCATCAAACTCAAGAACAGTCGCACAACTGTTCTTGATTTCCAGAAACAGAAAACACAAAAATAAAGCAAGGATGTATAAAAAACACACCAATCACCCAGAAAAAATGAAAAATAGAGGGGATAAAGAGTGTTTACCTCTTAGGCACTTTTCCACCATAGGATTAACCCCTGGCGTCGCTCTAATCCACACCAAATTGTTTCTTTTCTCCTTAAGTTGGGGTTCAAAAGTTTGGTCCGAAAATCTCTAAAGTGCCTGGGAATCCTAGGGTTTCTAGTCCGACATTTAGTTTGTTTAGGGAGTTAGATTGTTAACCTATGGGTTTCTATCAGATTTTTAAACTTAATTTTGAGAATTAAAAGAAATAGAAGAGGAAAAGAAACTTAAGGTTTTTGTGTCTCTTTTCCTTGTCTCTTTCTCTCTTTTCTCTCTAAGATTTCAGAATCCAAAAGCCAACCCCCTTCCTTCTCTCTTTCCTTCCTTTTTATCTTTTTGATTGCCCTTTTTCCTCACCAGATTCGGGCATTTATTGCCCAATCTTTCCCCTCTTCTTTCTTATGTCATAGGTATGGTGTTCTGCACCTGCTCCGATAATACAGTTGTACGACTGTAACGACAGTCGCACGACTGTAGATTACAGTCATATGACACCTTTTTTTAGGGCAAAAAATTCCGGTGCTTACACTTGCCACGAACACCTTGTTCTCGATGGGGTTGTAGAAGTAATACCTTTTGGTTTCCCTAGGGTAGCCCACAAATGGGCACTTATTAGTTTTGGGTTCTAGCTTGCCCCCAGTCAATCTCTTGACATGTGCATCGCATCCCCAAATCCACAGAAAATACACATTGGGCTCCATGCCCATCCATATCTCATATGGGGTCTTTTCCGCTGCCTTACTCAAAGTATTATTTACAATAAGGGATGCTATCTCGAGGGCGTATCCCCAGAAGCTTGTTGGGAGAGAGGCATGACTCATCATTGAGCAGACCAGGTCCAACAGGGTCCTATTCCTTCATTTGGACACCCCATTCCATTATGATGTTCCTGGAGGAGTGAGCTGTGGAACTATTCCATGCTCTATCAAATATGAGTCAAACTCTAGGCTCATATACTCGCCTCCTCGATCTGACCGAAGGGCTTTGATATTTTTGCCCAGCTGGTTCTGTACTTCGTTCCTAAATTCCTTGAACCTATCAAGGGTCTCAGACTTATGGTTCATCAGATAGACATAGCCATATCTGCTAAAATCGTCTGTGAATGTGACGAAGTGTAGATGTCCACTCTGGTAGATGTGCTCCACATATGTCTGAATGTATTAGGTCCAATAAGCCAGTAGCCCTTTCAGCTTTCTTGCTAAAAGGTGCTTTAGTCATTTTGCCTCGTAAACATGACTCGCATACATCAAGTGACTCCAAGTCAAATGACCCTAGGATTCCAGCTTTGTGGAGCCTAGCTATGCGCTTCTCGTTTATGTGGCCTAAACGACAATGCCAATGGTAAACATTAGGCTTAACCCTTTTAGTGTTTATGTTATAGACATGATTGGTTTCATTCAAATCCAGGATATATAGGCCATTATTTAATAGAGCTTCTCCATAAAACAATCCCTCTCTAGATATACCAATTCTACCATTAGAAATAGTAAAATTAAATCCAGAAATATCCAATACTGAAACAGAAATAATATTCCTGCATATAGCAAGTACAAAATAACAATGTTCCAATATCAAAATCAATCCACTAGGCATCATGAGGTGATATTTGCCGATATCTATGGCAACAACCCTTGCTCCGTAACCGACCAGCAAGTCCACCTCCCCGATCCTAGTGACCTCCTGTTTTTAAGTCCCTGCACATTGCAACAAATGTGAGAACCACATCTAGTATCCAATACCTAGGATGTTGAAACAGTGAGGTTAATGTCTATGACATAAATATCTGATGAAGACGCACCCTGGGTCTTCCTCTGCTCTCCCAACAGTTTGGGACACGATCTCTTCTAATGCCCCACCTGCTTGTACCCAAAGGAGATGTCCTCGGGACTGGCCTTGAGCTGGACCTTTGGTTGGGCCTTAGGCTTCTTGACCTTTGGTTCAGGATGAACTTATCATAAAAATCTTGTAAGGAAGTAAGGATTGTGTCCACTTCTAGCTCCTGTGAGATAGGCGATCCAAGACGGGCTAAAGTATCTAGATAGCCCTTCATCTTAAGCACGTGTGTGCTCACAGATGACCCAGCCCCTATCTTACAGGAGTGGAATGCCTTATTGGTCAGGTACCTTTCCTGATGAGCTTGCTCTTGAAACATCTCATTTGGAGTTATTATCATAGCATAGGCCTGATGAGCCATGAACTGCTTTTGCAGCTCAAGGACCATACACGCCAACATAAAGCATGTCACATCCCTATTATCCTTAACATGCACCTCGTATTGCTCCAACTAGGTAGCTGGTGGATTACGTCCCTGAGGAGCAGCCGGTACAGGCCTTTCCAGCACATACTCCTTTGACACTTGTCTTAGAACTATTCTTAAGTTCCTAGACCAGTCTAAGAAGTTAGGACCAGAAAGCTTGTCCCTTTTTGCCATTTAAAATTCTACACAGAAAAATTTAAAAGTGTTAATAAAGGACTCTATCTTCTTTCCCATATATTAGTGAATTAGGTTATTAATTAATTCGAGTTGTTGGGCTCATGTGCCGAGATCCATATTTCATTAAGATATAGCTAGACGAGGACTTAAAAAAACTATACCCTAATTATTTAGGTAGGAACGCCATCCAATCCCAACCTAGGGACTCTCGGTTTGATGGGCTTGTTGGCACTTACCCATCTGTGCTTAGGGCCAGGAGGATCCTACTACCCACGCTAAGTCAAAACCTCCTTCCAAGTGTTAGAGTAACCTATACTCTAACCCAATACAAAATGACGATACTCCAGTATATCCAGCGAGGGCATGGTCTACAACTGGCCTATCCCCACTTCGAGTCGGTTTTGAATGAGGGAAGCACTTTTAAGCGACTTCGTAATTTCCATTAGGTTATTAGATTCATTTAATAAAGGCTTACATGCATAGGCGGGTGAGAATGGGTTTGGATCATACATACATACATGCAAATAAATATAAAGCATAATTAAATAAGTAAAATGGACTACTATAGGCCTATATTACATCCTAATATAATTCTAGTAAACCTATACCAGAAAATACATAAGGTGGGCCTCCTTTTCCTTCCTTCTGGGCTCGTCTCTCCACTGGGCTCACCTCTCCACTGGGCTTCTTCTTTACAAATTTTATAATAAATAAATAAAATAACATTGCATTAAAAAAGAAAAACGGCGCGCAGGCCGTATTTACCCAAAATAAAAATTACAACCCAACTTGAATAAGGCCCAATAGCATCCAAGCATACATACATTTAATCATACAAAATGCATCCAATACATCAATTTATAAGCATGTTATAATGCATGAATTTAAGCCCATTTCAATTATGTCCAAAGCCATTATTTTGAAATTGCCGATTTTGGCCTATCATGGTTCTAGCCCTTAACGGGCTTTGGGCCTCCAGCCCAGGCAGATAACTGCTCCCACTGGAATTGGGAAACTATGAGTCCATATCACCCGTCTGGGTAATTATGCCAAAAAAACCCGAACCAATTTCAATTAACCATATTAATTTTCAAAATTAATATCCCATGAATAAAATTAAAAATTTCATCCAAGAAACCATGCGCATTTAAATTACAAAAATTTAAACACACAAAAATTTTAAAACCCATTAAAATTTCAAAACTGGGCCCCGGGCCCGAAACTTGCAAAATCCAAAACTGGGCCCTGTGCCCTAGCAGCGGTGTTGCCGCCCAGCAGAAGTAGGCAGCGCCTGCTGCCGCTGTTTCCGCAGCGTACGATGGCGCGGAAACAGCCCCGTGATTTTCTTCGAAAAAAAAATTGCAGCCAAGAAAATAAATCACCAAGAAACATAATCCGATCAACATAAAATTAAATGAACATAAACCTATATGCAAATTAATTTTCAATTGAAAAATCAAAAGGGAAAAATCACAAACCCCAATTCATGAATCCCAAATCAAAATCTCCAATTTCAAAACCAAAGGATTCAATCCAATTTTAACAATTTTCACGGATCAAAAGCAAGCTCTAATACCATTGTTGGGATTTTTCATCGAAAATCACTCGATTAAATGCGGAAGAACGCGGTAATTTTCTCAAATCCATGCCCAGGAGCAATTGATGTGAAAATTGTAAAACTTTAAAATTAAATTGAAGAGAATGGATTCTTACCAAGAATATCTCTTCAAGAGATGGCTGCAAGAACCAAAATTGATTTCCTCCGCGTTCACGTACATGAACGGCTATCGAACACGACCCGTGCTAGCGAGAGGATCAAACTGGAGAGAGTGGGAGGAGGCTGTAATTTTCGGCAATCACTTGTCACCTTGGCCGAATTCTTTTCTAGGTTTTATGACCTAGTTGGCCAAAATTCCCATAGGGAATTATAGGCCCAATTAGATTTAATTTCATGCGTGCTTTTACCTCTTTAAGCCCATGTCCAATTTTAATTCTTATGGTCCGATTTAATTTCAAATTTAATCTCTATTTAACATGTATGCTATCATATTATACCATACAATATATTACATACATTTAAATTGAAATTAATTTGACTAATTAATTTAACCAAGGAATTAAATTTGACTCTTCATGAAATCAAATATATGTAAACCTATACATGTAAAATATTTGCACTCTGGAAATAATCCCATAAATTAATTTATTAAATTAATTATGAGAAGGCCAATACAAATATTAATTTTATTATTTTGATCAAAACAATTGATCCTTATAATATATTTAATATAATCCTCTCTCTCCGGTGTATACACCAAGTATACAGATGATCCCTTAAGTCCGTGTTCAGACGTTCAATATGTATGATCCTGTGAGCCCATCTTTATGTTGGCAGTGGGCCTGTGGCCCACAGACTGCAGGCGGGCTCTGGCAAGCCACTGCAGCCCCCAATTAAGATGGAGATGGCAGTCCAACTATAATCATAACCTTGTAGTTTAAATTTGTATATCCCATGTCATTGATATCGGTGTCCAACATAGAGGCATGGATTGATCACCCTCTTTTTGTGTTCGGACATTTACTTGATCCCGAATGTATTGATGCTCATAAACAAGTTCCAACTTGTTTGGGTGTGGCCACACTCTTATCAGTCACATTCATTAAGAGGCCGGTGATATCTTCTCAGTGGACTACTGAGTGACATATCTCTTCTGCATATCCATAGCACTATCATGCTCAGTGACATACCCCGAATGTACCCATACTTGGCACCCTTTTACAGGCCCTTTAGGTGTACATCAAAGTATGCGACTTCGCATGCAGCACCATCATATGGTCAGGTCAAAGGATCCATACAAGTACTACACGAGAATCACTTGTGATGCTTTACCATATGGATTTCTCATTAAATGGAACTATCCAGTACCTTGCCCCTTTTGCATGTACCCATTAACTTAGCTGACATCCCATGTCCAATGGCCAATAAGACACCACCATACAACCAGGTTAATGATAGTCTCTAGTTCCATTCATTCCCATGACTGGAACAGACTACAGATCTCTTTATGGTCATAACGTTTTCCCTAGCCATGGTCTTACTGCCAAGTGCATGACACTTGTCAACATGGCTATGGATATGTAAATTGGATACTCCATTTAAAATACAGCACAAGATATATAATAAATAGATTAATGCCTTTATTTAATGACACAAAATATGTATAATACATAAATCCAATAAATGTACAATACAAATACAAGATCCAATGCCTCGGGACTAGAGCATATCCAACACGAGTAACATGGCTGATTATGGACAAGTTTTTAATTCATGTTATGAATGAAATTGACGTGCCTTAAATAATCCCACTTGTGTGATTATTGAGTAGAATTAGTTTCTCTTTCATGTGTTAATGCTTTTGATTGAATTAAATTCCGAAACTTATTTGGAACTGTTTGATTAAATAGAGATAATTAATGAGCTTCTCTTGGTTATCTATTTCATAAGAAGAGATAAGTGAATCATGCTTTGTGATAGCCATAGCTAATTTACTTGAATTCATTGAAATTATCTTTTGTTGTTGATCCATGATCAGTTGGTTTGACTTAAGACCCGAACCTACCTTCTAGTTGGAATTCACCTCATATAAATTTTCATCAAATTATTTCGTTTCTATTATTTTTAAATTTTAATTGCAATTGTTAAACACCCCTTTTTTACTTTTTATTATCTAAGCCTTAGAAGAAATAACTCAACCAATCCTTGTGAATTCGACCCTACTCCATAATACTACAAAAATTTGATTTCCGAGAGTAGGTATTTATTTTCGGGGTGCTCGGCACCCATCAAAAACCCATTCTACAAAATAACGGTGACCAAAAACCACCCGAGAGATGTCGCGTGCTCCACCACACGCAGCTAGACATGCTGGCGCGTGCTGACTGGACCGACAGTAAGCCACGTGGCTGCACAGTCCAATTCGCATAGCATGACCTGTCAACGCCTAGTGTTAGGGCATCCACACACCACATTCCGGGCATTTTCGGCCCTTGAAATTTTATCCGTTCTAGGATTTTTGGATCTCCGGTCATGGTGTTGGCATCGGCTTATCCATTTGACAATTGAAAATATGAGTTTGATGTTCAAACTCCCACTGGTGAGAGTGAAACTTGTTTCAGATTGGAAATTTAAAATTCTAACTAGAAAATTAAGTGTTTTCCAATGGAAAATAGTCCGATTTTCACCCAAATTCAACCACCAAAAAATATTTTCTACCACCAAAATACATCTCATATGCCTAAATCAAGCTCAAAATTAACAGAATACACAATATATGGCTCTTATACCAATGATGGAAATACATGTACATATATATTCGAGTTAGTGGAAACGAGTTACCTCTTGTAGTGCGTAATCCACTAGAATGAATGCAGGGAATAATCAATGAACCCAATTGCATATTACTAGTCAAACGAAAACCCATGTCGATGTATCCGAAAGGAATTCATGTACATTCACAAACTAAAGCTCAAAGAAATGGGATTGATGAAAGGAGAAGAACAAGAACATCAAAGCTACTCAAGCTTTTTATTATCTGGTTATTATGGTGGAGATTAGGAAATGATAACATTATCATTTCTCCCACCATACAATGCTTCACATAGCATTATCCAGGTTGGGGTCGGGTCGGTTCGGTTATGGCGAGTCGAACCGAAACAAACCCAACAGTAATTAAATGAATTCGTAAAGAATTAACTATGTGACATATCTATACATAGATTATATGGTAAGAAAAAAATGAGACATAAATTAATACATGTTGAGAAAAAGTATATGGATATAGTAATAAACATGGTTTTCAGACCCGGACCGGTCATCGAACCGGTGAAGGGATGGATTCATGGATTTTGGATTAAACCGGAATAAACCAGAATCGAACCGGATTTAATAAATATATTAAAATATTAATATATTTTTATTTTTATATTTATAATTTACAAAAATTTGAATATTTTTATTATAATTCTTTAAGTTTAAACATTTCAAACAGAATATAGTAATTAAAAAAACTCAATTTATGAAACATAATTTTTTTAGTTACAATAAAATATCAATTTAATTTAAAATAATTTAAAAATACAAACTATATTTTATTTTAATTAAAAACACCTCAAAATAATAACTTAAATTTTATATTCAAATAATTAAAAAAAAAGTCTGGTCGAACCAGAAAACCGGCCCGGTTCATAGTTTTTCGGTCCGACCGAAGTTTGACCGGTTGTTAACCAAAGTGAAAACCGGATGGAAATCGACCGGTCTGACCTCTGGTTTCAGTCAAACCCGATCCGACCGACCGGTCCAGTCCGGTTCTCACAACTATGGTAATAAAATAAAAGTATGCATATGGGCAAGAATACACGAACATAAAAAAAAAAAAAAAAAAAAAAAAAAAAAAAAAAAAAAACATGAATATTATTTTGTATGATTTCTCAAGATGTGTCATTTTATCCGGATAAATATTTTATCAATATATGATCACATGGATACCAATTGATTAACAGGAGGAAAGGGCCACCCAAAGAGGTCAAGCCTCCATTGCTAAACTGCAATTACATTATATGTTTACACAGAATATGAGAAAATATTTGTTTGGATATATTGGCACACCTCGATAAGTGAAATTCAAATACTAATTATACAGTAAAAATATGAAGGTGATAGAAATCATTATTTGGATAGATTAGGATGATTTGATAAAATGACAGACTTTATTAAATATAAAGAATGAGGAAATAAAACTATCATTACAATTTTGAATAAATAACCAAGAAGCAATTGTTTACAATTGAAAATAGGGTAAACTCAAAAACAAACCCTGTGGTTTAGCTTGTTTTTAAAACGAGGACGATGTTTTCTTTTTTTTTTTTTTACATAATAATTAAAATTAAATCATGACATTACAGAAGGTATTTTTATCCATTTTGAACTAAAGTTTTTCAAGTTGGTTGACAAAAATATAATAGATCTTAGTGAAATTTTTTGAAATTTTCGAGAAGCGCAAATACTTTTTTTAATTAAATAATGGTAATAAATTTTAAAAAATACAACAAAATGGAAAATATATGGAAAATATTTAATTTTTTATGTGAAATTCTTAAATACTATGGGTAAGCTATGAGAATGCTAAATGGACAAAAACACCCTCAGCCAAATCATTATTTTTAACGGAAAAATGTTAATTGTCCTTTTTTTTATAACATCACAAACCAAATTTCCTCTTTTTGTAAAAAAAACCATCCTAGTTTTGAAAACGAGTAAAACCACATGGTTTGTTTTTAAAACCACAGGGTTTGTTTTCGAAGTTTACCATTATAAATAATAATAATAAGTGCATTTGCTAGAGTTGAATTACTAAAATTATTAGTTACTGCAATTAAGAACTCCTGCAACATAAAACTGTGGTTTGGTTTTTGAGGATCAATCGTTGATTTGACTCAATCTGATTTAATTGTTTAGTAGTTTCTCTTGAGCTTAATCATTTTTCCTTAGATTGTCTTTGTTCTCTTGTAAAAGACTCGCTATTTGAAGATCTATAGAATTTTGTTTCTCAACTAGTAATTTATTCTTGGAATTATAGATGCCTCAATATGTCTTTGCCAAAATTTCATCTATGTGCGGTACTTTCATATTAGCATATGAGAGACTTTGAATTATTCTAAGTACTGCATCTTTATCAAAAGATATTCCATAATAGTTTAACTCGTTAGACAAGTCTACTTCAAAATATATAAATATACGTGTAAGGATATTTTCAAAAGGAATTATTTTTGTAGAATGACTATAGACTTGAGACATGTGAGCTATAATAGAATAGGATGATTTATTTTTTCTCCTAATAAAAGCATTGAAAGGTAAAAGATTTCAAGGTAGCTTAAATTTTTTGACTTTGATTTCTCAGGAGAAAAAGTGCGACAAAAAACATAATTAATTAGTTGAATAAATGGATGCAATTGATGAGGAGTAGGAATACCCTTATTAAAGGAAACAAAACTTTTTCTAAAACATTAATGAGAATGATTATTGATAGACCAATCTTTTAAAAACTAAAAAGATACTCTTTCACAAGGAATTTGAAGAATATTTAGTTAGTAGATGAGGATTAAGGTTTATCTTTAACAAAAGAGCTAATAGAGTTAAGATAAAGACTAAAATTGAGGCTTGCATAAAACTAATAAATTAAAATACGAAAATACAAAAAATTTTCAACAAGTACATGAACTCATTATTGATTTTGAAAGATTTTCATTATTCCTAATTTGTTGAAAAATGATATATCATTCATGTACCTTGGAATTGCTATTTGACACTTTTGTAATTTATTAAATTTTGCTTTAGCTTCATTGGTATGAAAAGCAATAGAATTAAATGAAGAAGGAACTTTATTACTTTCTAAAATATTGCAAGCCATTAGTTGCTAAGGTATCAAGATAATTAGAAATAAAATGATTTAAAAGAGATTGAAATTGTAGAGAATGAAGAAATACGCAGAATGAGTAAGCTTATATAGAAAAGTTGCTAGTGTTAAAAATTTAAACAAGTTTATGGTCTATGATTGATGAACTGTTATAGGTATACAACTGACGTAATTCAATTAACTGATAGAGACGTGTATTAATTAGGCAACTATTGCATGTGATTTAAACAATACTTAGTTTCGAGTAAAATTAATGTATGGACTCATACTCCATGTGGCCAAATTTAAAGTTTCACGTATGACAATTTAATATTTATTACGGTAACAATTATATGTAAAAAATTATTACCATAAAAGAATGGTGGAGAGTTGATATCAAGTATTTTTAAATCATAATAAGGCCTAATACATCATTTTCCCCCTTAAGTTGGCACCAAATACCTCCCGACTCCCTGAACTTTGAGTTTGTCCACTTTGCCCCTTTATGTTGCCAAAACCGATCTAAATAACCCCCTCAATTCCTTTAAACCATACAACATGAAAACTGTGTAACACACGCGCTGCCACATGCCAATTTGAAAAGTCAAACTGTGAATTAACCAATAGTAACATGACACGTGGTAGCAAATGTTAATTGAAGTGAATTTCACCTTCTTCTTCTTCTCCCCTCTCTTTCATTCTTGAACCTCCATTAAAGCTTTAATTTCTAATATTTTCTTCCTTATTTTTTTTAATTAAATATACATGAGCAATTAATTCAATCAAAATTACATACTGAGATTTGAGTCCATCTCCATTTTGTTCCATTTAAAGAATTGATTTTCACCTATCTAACTTTTTCCAAATTGCAAGATCTGCACCTACCTAAATCCCTTTTTCATCAAAAACATTAAAAACTCTTGATCCATAGTTGCATGAAATCCCACAAAAGAAAAGAGTAGTTTCTGAAAAATTAGCATCCATCTCCAATTTCATCCATTTTTACAAATTCGTTGCGAGAAATATAGTACTCACTTCCCTTCTTTTACATCTATTTCTCACAAACATAATATACCAAAAAAAGAATAAATTTCACAACCAATTTTCATATCTTAGAATAAATCAAAAGCATAGAGCAAAGGCAGCATTGGTCGAAGAGGTCGGTGATGAAGATGGGACGCGACGATGATGATGAAGATAGAAGTGGTGACAAAGACATAGATGGCGCTGGTTAAAGAGGACGATGATGGGAGATAAGATGTTTGGGTAGTGTTGGTCGGCGACAAATTGGCTTAGGTAAGAGAGATAAGAAAGCGAGTCTAAAGAGGGAGAGAAAAGGAGGCGTATAAGTTTGAACATTAAAGAAGATGAGGTTTCTCTTTTATATTTCAGTATTAATATTTTTTGCACTGTCTGATCTAATCTAAAGGAATTATCATAGCCGTTCGATTCATTTTTTTCCCTCTTAAATTGCTTTACATGTTGGTATCTGAGAGAACTGCACGTGTTTTGCCACATCAGATTTTTGGACCAATCTGGGTATGTTTTACCAACATAAGAGGGTAAAGTGGAAAAACTTAAAGTTTAGGGAGCCAGAAGGCATTTGTTGCCAACTTAAGGGAGCAAATGATGTATTACGCCTTATACAATTGGTGATGAATTTCGATTACTTGGTGCTATTAATATGAGTGGATGACGTTTTACGATGCGGCGAAGTGTGCCGCAGGGTCTTTTTATTTGTTTATTGTTTATTTGAGGAAATTCGTTTTGAGAATTAATGTGCAGAAAAGATTTGAGACCTAAATCCTAAAAATGTATAGCGGTTGCCACCCGGATCAACTCAATCGGTAAATTCAGGTATAGCCGAAACCAATGAGGACCGCTATATCTTCCAGAGATCTAGGTTCGGACAAGTCACTTATTATCTAATTGAAACAAAATACAACATTAAATACATTATATTTTATAAGCTAAGGTTAATTTTATTTTAGCACGCGACGCACATGTAATAAATATGTGTAATAAATTATTTATTACAAACCAAATCAAACAAATACTATCCTAGGGGATACATTCATATAAAAAAGGGATTAGAGGTACAATCGCCTAAAATGCATGATAATCTAGAAAATGGAAAACTAAAAATTCATTTAAACCAGCAAACCAAAGGTTAGCTTGCTAATAATCACATTTTAGACTAAAAAATGACAGAAAGGGATAATAATAGGGTCGGGATCATGCCTTAAGAGAGGATAGTCAGGGAAATCTGATAGATTTACCCGACCAGACTTGGAAAATATTTGGAAACGTTCCTATGAACATTTTTTAGAAAACGGTTTTGAAAACAGTTTTTTCGATTCATTATTCAATATGATAAAGTGGGTCAAATTTTAAAAGATCTGATCTCTATAGTTTATCTGGTCCAAATATAGCTTCTGAAAAATGAATCTAAGGTCAGATGCATGAAATTCTCATAAAAGGGATTTTAAAGAATCTGTCCTGATACAATAGCTGTGCGGATGTTGTTGAAAACTATACGGTTTTCATGAAATCTGTACGGATATTGCCTCTACATCAAAAGCCTAGTTCATGTTTTGGCTTGGTTTCTGGGAATTTCTAGGTTTACATAACCATGCGGTTATGGTGGCAATCGTGCGAATGTTACGACAAACGTATGATTGTTATTTGCAGAACCAAAAAATTCTCAATAATGAAATAAGGCAAAAATGATGGGAATGATGCTCCAAATCAAGTCAAACAAGAGAACTATGCTCGGTTTCTCATAAGTATACCTTTATAGTGTGAATCCATGGTCTTAAATGTCGAAAATCAACTAAAGTGTGCTCCAATTCTTTGAAATCCAGATTTGAACTCCAAACTCGAAAAACTCAGAATTTTGCGACGTAGTTAGAAATTTAGTGATTCAATTTGTCTCGAAACCTATTATTAATCTTAGTGAAGTGTTTCCCTAAAATGTCTAATAGATTTTAACCTAAGAATTTAAGATTAAGCAGAAAAAAAGCTAAGAATTATAACTTTTCTCCCTTCTCTATCTTTCTCACCTCATCTCTTTAGAATGTTGGTTATTTTTCCCTTTCCAGATTATCTTTTCCCTCCTCTCCTTTCAACCAAGCTTATCTTTTATTTTTGGGTTTCTTTTTCTTCCTTACCCGACCAAATACCCAAGACATTAATGGTTTTGAAATTTTGTCTCTGATTTTCGGTTGATTTGATGGACATTCGTACGGTTATCAATGTCTATACGGTTGTTGTCCAAAAAAAACAAAAAAAGTTTTCTGAGTCATGGAATTCAATGATGTGGCGCTTCGATCTTGAATTGATTTAGACCCTTGAAACTGTAGAAATAAAAGATATATATATATATATATATATATATATATATATATATATATATATATATTCATCATGGAAGCCTGGGGATCATAATCCCATGCTCATAGTTAATTAGTATTTTTGAGATGTGATTGTAATCATGGTGTTGGATGGATTAGTAGAATCATAGATTTTCTTCAAAGATACACATATTAAGTTATGATTTACTATTGCATAATTTTTAGAAATTTCGAGGATAAAATTCATTTTAGAGGAAGAGAATTGTAATATCTTGAATTTTCAATAAAAATATATTGTTCAAATAATTATCATTATAAAAGAAATTTTGAGCTACAAAATATAAAATTGAGATATTAAGAATATAAATTTGAACAATGATATAAGAAGTTAAGGGGTGAAAATTAGAAAAATGGTAAGGGAAATTTTTGTAAGAATTAAGAAATTTGCGGTTAAAAACTATATGACTGGAAAAATTGTAATTTTAATAAGGATTTTTAATATAAATGGAAGAAAGATTTGGATATTTAGGAAGGAATAGCTCTGGACGATTCTTTCGTTTAGAGAAGGTGAAAAAGAAAGAAAAGAAAAAGAAGAGAAAGAAAATTGATATTTTGATTTTCTGCCATCTGATTTGGATAATTTTACAGGTAGGGGTTCGGTATTTAGTGTTTTTCAATTTGTACGGTTAAGATTCTGATTTAATGTTTAATATTTGAGATATTTGGAGGAAAAAATATGAGAGATTTTTGTAGATTCCGGGCAAAAGATTAAGAATTTGAAGATAAAATTAATATTAACAGATTCCTATTAGTGGTACAAGTTCGATGGTATCATCAATTTCAGTTAATCCTGCCAATTTTTGGAATACTATTTCTGTGAGTAAAAGAATCCCAGTAGAGCATTTTAATTAAAAATTATTTTTATATTAATATAGGAAATATTCTGAGTAACTTTAAGTATTTGAGTTTGATAAAATTTTGAATATATGATTTTATATGAATTTTTGAATATTTATAGATATATAATTTAATATGTTAAGTTATATGATTACATTCATAAATAAATTGAATTAAAGGGTATTTGTGTGTAAGAAAAATATATGAATTAACTAGATGAATTTGGGATGTCTTTAAAAATTTGTATTTTTATGAATAGTACCATAAATGTGAATAGTGATAGAATAATATTTTATAAATTTATTAATTTATGAGTAATACTAAAGTGAAGTCTGATTCCCTAAGATTGGGAGAACTATGTGAATTTGATTTTAAAATTATAGTGTTATTGGGATACGTAGGAAGCTTGATAATAAAATATTATCAAGTTCAAGCCAAATAAGTGAATAAATATAAATATGTTAGGTAATTGTTTCTTATGCTTATGTTGGTTAATAAATTAATAAATATTAAGAAAATATGTATAAATTTATTGGTGAATTAGCAATGAGCTTGATAATGGAGATAAAGGTTTAATTTTAAAAAGTAATTCGTACGGAAAATGATATGCTTATACATGGTATATGGTAGTCACATCAGTACATGCATATGAGACATTTATGTAAATCATAAAAAAATAAAACTAAGGCCTAATACATCCTATACCCTCAGAACTTGGCTCCAAACCCCAAATGCATCCTCAACTTTGAGAACGTCCAATTTACCCTCTGAATTTGGCTAAACCGATTCAGTTTGTCCCATGAATCCGACTAAACCAGATAACTAAAGGAGAGTATATTTCACGCGCTGTCATGTGTCAAATTTGAAAAATTAACCCAATCAGAATTTGACACATGGCACCTTCTTGCAAAAATTTCAAAAAAAAAAAAAAAAAAAAAAAAAAAAAAAAACCCTTTTACAATTTCAAAAAAGCCCCTCTTTGATTTTCTTTTTTAATAACACTATCTTCCCTTTCTCTCATTCTAATTCTCAAATAAATAAAAATCCGAGTTTATGGGTTATATTTGGATTATGGGTTTATGCTCATTTTCTGCGATGCTTCGATTCAAGTTCCAATCTCAGATTCATGTTCTCAATTTCTTCTTTTTCTAATCCATTCAATTTTTTTTAACAATTTTCTTCGTTAAATCATCCTTATTCTGTTGCAAATTATTATTCATTATTTGCCTTAAACAATCGAGACTATTTTCTCCTTCCTTTGGCCATGTAGATCTGATTTGCAATTGATGGATTTAACCATCAAGAGGCTACTCCATTTCCAGTGATTCCATCCGGTCAGAGATAAGACCAACGGTGGTTCTTCTCACAGTGGCGGCAAAGAGCCAGGGACCAAACTGCTGTCGTTCATGGTGATCTGTACGGGAGAATCCATCTTCAACCTTTAATATTCCTTTTGTAAGAGTAATTTTGTTTGCAAATATAATAATATTGTGATGGTTCATTTAATTGAAACAATTATAAAATAAATATAAAAAAGTTATAGAAAAACGGTGTTGTTGGTCGCAGATCATGGAAAAGGAGAATAATAGCATTTTTTTATTTTTTATTTATACTTTAATTATTAAATAATTTTTTTTATTATTTTCTTCTTTGGATAAAGGTTTCACGCACCTAACAAATTTTAACACCCACATGCTTTGCCAGGTCAGACATAAGGGTTATTCGGGTTGGTTTAGTCAAATTCAAAGGGCAAATTGGACATTTTTTAAGTTGGGAGTGCTATTTGGCATTTGAAACCAAATTCAGGGAGTATCGAATGCATTAGGCCTAAAATTAGAGTATATGTTGTATGATAGCTATATGAATAATTGCAAGTGAGATTAAAAGGGACATTGTGATCCCCTTGCCAAAACATTTGCAATTACATGATTACATGTATTATCTAATTACATGGACTTTTATAGTCAACACTTGATTATCTGGACCAAATGGTCACTACATGGTTTTATGATATAAGATTGGCCAACGAATTCATTTGTTATATGTACATGATATCTAGGGCAATGTACTGATCACAAAAAATAAAAGAAAAAGTGCATTTGTATATGAGATATTTGTGTCAAAGGATATGTGACATATGTGAGTGTTTTCATACATTTGATATTTAAAGGATGTTATGACTTACTAGTTGAACGCTATGAAATTATATGGATTATCAAGATTGATATGGCCAACCATATGGATATCTAATTATATGAGCCAGAAGGTCAATCAAAAGTTTACTTGGATCAAAAGGTCATCACATGTTATAGGGCTAATCAGGAAAACTATATATTACTTGTTATCTAAACCTGGGGCGGTGGTTCACTAATTGAGTAACAACCAATAATAATAACTAAATAGAGAGAAAGAATCCTTCATTAGTATAAGTATTCTGCTTCATCATTTTTACATGGAGCCAAGTATGGAGACTGTTAGTTCATCAGTTTATTATTGTAGTAAAAAATTATAGATTTTGATTAAGCGATGTCAAACTATTTAAATACATGCTTATAAATAATTAATACAATAAAAAAAATGTTCAACTTGGTATAATTACTGTGAGACATTTGAGTATAATATCTCAAAAATGTAGGGTGTTACAGAGATTGAACTGAAATTAAATTAAAAATTGATTATTTCAAAGACAGTATAAGTATTTACATTTTTTTATAAAATGTTAAGATGTAAAAATAAAAAAATAATGTAAAAATTTTAAAATTTTTAATTAAATAGTTAGCTTTTCATTAATAATATTAATTATAGGGCAAATTACAAAAAAAAAAAAAAAAATCATGTGGTTTCACTTTTTTGCAAATAAAGGACTGTGATTTTTTCATTTAAAAAAGAGAATTGTGTTTTAAAATGTTAACAAAAAAATAATAACTAACATTTTTCCGTTAAAAATGATGATATAGCGGAGGGTATTTTTAGTAATTTAACATACCAATAATTTATGTATATTATTTAAGAATTTTACATCAAAATTTGAATATTTTTCAAAGATTTTTCAGTTTGTTATGATTTTTTTTAAATCTATTATCATTATTTAATTTATAAAAATATTTGTGCTTTTCAAAAATTTTCAAAGTTTATCATTTATGTGTATTGTATTTTTATTAACCAACTTAAAAATTTTGAGTTCAAAATGAACAAGAATACCTTATGTAATGTCATGATTTAATTTTAGTTATCCTTTTTTTGTTAACATTTTAAAACACAATCCTCTTTTTTTAAAAAAAAAAAAAAAAAAACCACAGTCCTTTATTTGCAAAAAAATGAAACCACGTAGTTTTTTTTTTTGTAATTTGCCCTTAATTATAATATGAATAGAGTTTTACGGTACATATTTTATACCAGTTAAACTTAAATTAACTAATTAAGTAATATCTTAAAAATTTTAAGACATATTATGCAAGTAGGAAAAAAAGTTTAATTGATTTTTTTTTTTTTAAAAAAGTTTTCTTTCACAATATTTAATGAAATATAGTCTGAACATAAAAGTATATATTAAAAGTAACATTATGGTATGGTCTATGTATGTTTCAGTTATATCCATCAGAGAAACATATTGTCTAAATTATTATTATCATATATATATATATATATATATAAAGATGTTGTTGCTAAGATTATGCAAAGGAATAAGGTGGCATAGTGCTTGAGAAATATTGAATTTGGTTGTTGTTTGTGAAGGAAAAAATAGTAGTTTCACCGAAAAAAAAAAAAAAGAAAGGAAGAGATAAGGTTATTAGAGAAAAAGGGATATTTGATTGGTGAAAATTCTGATATCATAACTTAAAGTGGACACTGATTATTTATTATTCATAAAAGAAGAATTTATGCAAGAGCCTAGAGAAGAAATATTACTATACATATACTACTCTCCATACGAGATAACATGATTATAGAAAGTATTATAGAATAGGAAAATACAAATAATAACCATAAGATATCATTCCATCAAGAAATGTTGCATTTAGGTTTTTCAATTTCGAACCAAAATTTTATAGTTTGTTTAATTTGGTTTTGTGTTACTACATCCCACATGTATATGTAAGAGTTTACTTTGAGAATTACTAGTTGGTTGTGAGAGCCACAGGTCATGGTTCATTACGAGTTAGTTTTTTTTTTTTTTTTTTTTCATGGTGACCTTATTCTTATGATCAAGATGTTGGGAAAAATATTTCAATTATTGTGTTTTTTTTTTCCAATTTGCTACGTGTCAAACACGTGACAATCTCGTATGAGTCAAATTTGGTATGGTAATGAGTTGATGAAAAAGTATTTAGATTGACTTCCACATTAGTTTTTCGGTGGTCTTTTATCCCTTAACTAGTCATAGTAATTTAAATAAGACCGAAATTATAGTGACTTTATTAATATCGAAACAAAATTTTAGTAATTTTATTGACACTTTAGTGTCTATTGTAAAACATAATCAAAACTATTAGTAGCCATTGGTGGATTTTAGGCGGTAAATGATGTGATGTTTTTGTTGTTGTACCAATTACAAGCATTTATCTCGTTTTAGAATCAAAATTAAACAAATTAAACCACAAATATATGTTCAAAAAGAAGTTTATTAGCATTTGAGAATCCTGGTAATTAACAGTTGTAACAATTACAATAACAAAATACACATGCGATACTTAATATTTTGCTTCCTAGCAATCCATGTTTTAGTTTCATTTATAAATTAAACTAAACAAGAAATGAAAAGCAAAACTAGAAATTGAAATCCAAATATGTTGGATTTTAGATAAAGTCTTATTGTCGGCCGCCACCACTTCCGGTACCAGAGCCGCTGCCGGATCCTTGGCCAGCACCGGCTCCAACTCCTATGCCAATACCAATACCAACTCCAATTCCAACACCCCCTCCTGCTCCTTTACCCCCACCTCCCGCGCCAAATCCTCCTCCATGTCCTGATCCTCCACCTAAACCACCACCACCACCGCCTCCTCCTCCTCCTCCTCCTCCACCACCTCCAACACCACCACCTACACCACCTCCAAAGCCTCCACCATGCCCTGAACCACCACCAAGCCCACCACCACCTCCTCCACCGCCACCACCACCTCCAGCACCACCATTACCACCACCAACACCTCCACCAGCTCCAAAACCACCTCCATGACCTCCACCACCACCTACACCCCCACCTCCACCACTTCCACCTCCAGCTCCACCACCAAGGCCTCCTCCAGCTCCACCACCTACTCCTCCACCGGCTCCAAACCCTCCACCTTGACCTGATCCACCTCCTACACCACCTCCACCACCACCGCCAAGACCACCACCTCCCCCAGCTCCTCCACCAAGACCTCCTCCTCCTCCTGCACCACCACCAAGACCTCCGCCTCCTCCTGCACCACCGCCAAGACCACCACCTCCTCCAGCTCCTCCACCAAGACCTCCCCCTCCTCCTGCACCACCACCAAGTCCACCGCCTCCTCCGGCTCCTCCACCAAGACCACCACCTCTACCTCTACCGCCACCTCCTCCTAGTCCTCACCCACGTCCACGACCAAAGCGACCACCGCATCGTCGACCACGACAATAGTAATCATCGTCACGACCATATCTAGTTTTATCAAGCTTGTCATTGGCAAAAGCGAGAACACATAAGAAAAGCAGCACCAAAGAAACCAATTTGGGAGAGAAACCCACAGCCATAGCTTGATTTTTAATTAAACTGAAAGTCGAGTTTGCTTGATTTAGTAAGCAGAAAGAGTGTCGATATATATAGTGTAGTGTTGCTATGTCCACTTGGATTAATTCTATTCATGCTTACGCGTTTAGATGCAGTTGGGTGGACTGGTGGGAGCATTTATTTTCGTATCTATCAAATAAAGTCAACCTACATACATTTCAAAATTAGATCGTTGACTCGGCCTCCTCTTTGAATATCTTTTACTATATGCTTTGCATGCATGCTGATCGATCGACTTCTGCAATTAATTATGATACGTCCATGCTGAGAGAATTAATTAGTTAATTAATTAGGTTCTTATTAGGTTATTCAATCGCATACTAATAATATTAGAGCAGAGGATGGATCGATGTACTTTTCTTATTATACTGGACTACTCTTCTTTACGGGAATTTTCAATTGTATTCTATGTACACATATAAAAAAAAATAGGCCCCCTCAACTTGGCCTGAAAAATTTACTGCCTTCCTAAATTTTCAGGTTGTCCTTCTAGCCCCTTAATTTGCTTCAAATGCCTAATTCTAGTTCAGAGTTTATAGTGTATAAAAAATAAATTAAAAAAAAAAAAAAAAAGACGAGAAGCTAAAAACTCAAAAATAATAACTAGCAGGCTTGTAAATAGAATCCACTGCTATACAAGGCATGAGTCAAATTAATGATTACTGAACTGAAATTACAGACCATAAAACTCTAAACTAAAGGATTTTGCAATCTATAATAAGTTAATAACAATATCAAAATTAGAATTAATCAGGGGCAATTACAATGTTAATTTGCTCGGACTTTCACTTGTTAATTCGTATCACATACTGCTGTTTAAAACAAATATTTTAGGTACAGATTTCATCATAATTAGTTTTTTTTTCTCCCACCTCTCTCTTTCTCTCTAAAAATTAGATATATGGTTTGTCTAGCTGGAACAATTATGTGAGTAATGGTCACAGCAGGAATGAATCTGAAGTAATCCATATATATTTTTTTAGAATATTAAGTCAACTGTGCAATTCAGCTAGCTAGCTAACTGCATTTATGAAGAGTTGATTTATTCTGGGATGCTGATCGACATATTCATCATCTTGTTTATTCAATTTTCATTCTGAAGGTTCTTGATATGTTACGTATATATCCAAATAATGCTGAGCAAAAATAAAAAATTTTGAAGGATTGTATAAAATAATATCCTTCGTCCAAAAAAAATATATTTGTATAGAGATTTTTTTTTGGAATGAAAAATGTTTTATTAAAAAAGAGAAAGTAGCTAAACATCCTAACTAGGTTGACACCCTTAGCAACTTCTCAAATCCATAGATAAAGCGTTTACAGTGTCAGAAGGCGGATGTTGCTCAAAAACTACACGCAAAAGCGAGCTACATGGGTGACTGAGTTAGCACCCTTACGAACAAAACTAAAAAAAAAAAAAATTTACAAAAGATAAAGCAATAAGCCTACAATCATCTAAAATTGCTCCTACAATTGAGTAATCCTCGTGCTTTGGTCCTTGTAGAGCGTTTATAACAAGTTGAGAATCTCCTTCTACTTGAACTGGTACCAAAGCGAAAGATTTTAACCAACTCATAACTTCACGGCAGGACATGGCTTCTGGTAGCAGAGGCTTCAAAGCAGTAGGAAAAGAAGCACTCCTTGCAGCAATAAAAGAACCATTTTCATCTCTAACAACACAACCAAAACCCGTGGTGTTCGAGGTTGCATCAATAGCTGCATCAAAATTGTATTTCAAACCCATCGAAGGTGAATGCCAGGACTCATCATGGGGAACAACACTCCGCAGAGAACCAGTCGGCCTTTGAGCTCGACTCCAATCCTATACAACATTCGCTCCACCTGAAGCAACAGCCAAGTGATTAAATCATGAAGCATTCCACACGACTTGGTTCCTCGTATACCATAAATACCAAGCCACTCCCGCTAGAACACCCACGGTCTCCATGTTGACCCTTTCAACAAGTACCTCCCACCATTCAACAAAAGAACGAGCTCCTGTTATGTCTCCTGCCAACGAACCAGCCCAACCAGCCCATACCCGAGCAGCAAAACCACAAGAAACAATGCAATGAAAGACTGTTTTGGGCTCTTGATTACACCAAGGACAAACAACAATAACATCAACTCTTCTACTACGCAAATTCACCCTCGTAGGTAGAACATTGATACGAGCACGCCAAGTAAAATTACGAGTCTTGAAAGGGACTAAAAAATTCCACACATACCTCCAATTAAAATTGCATTCATATTCCGGTGGGTGAGGATGAGACTCCACTAATAAATAGTAGGCTTGCTTGACTGAATACAAACCCTTCTTGTCTCTTATCCAAACAATTTGGTCTTTTATATCACGATAAGGTAAGGGAATTGATTTAATAGCGAGTCAATCAGCTTCAGAAAACAAAATCTGTCAAAACTTCATTGTCCCACTGCCAATGTCCATCAACAGGCATCAAACTATCCACCGTGGCGTCAACCAATTCCTGCCCTGGCGGTTGTGAGCGGACGATGCTTTTTCGACGGGACACGGGACTCCCTTTCGGAAGGGGCGCCAAGATCTCGGGCGGGCCCCTCCCTCTAGTGGGGTTTTTATGAATGGAAATCCGCATTTTTGGAAAATAAATAGAATTAATGCATAAAAGAACCGAGACCTAAGTCTCGATGAACATTGTAGAGTCGCCACTCGGCTCAGCTCAACCGGGAAATTCTTATGTAGCTGAACCGGACGAACGGTCGCTACACTATCCAGAGATTCAGGTCCGGACAAGTCCCTTATTTCGTGTCTAATTAAGATAAATATTGCCAATGTTCTCAAATGGTATTTCAAAAATCTAAAGTCAACTTTATTGAATATAAAAGGGCATACAGCGCGCATAAAAATATTTAATACAATGTAAAGAAAAGTAAATATTAATTGGCTTACAACCAAATCGAATAGAAAAATAAAAACTCTCGCCTCACTTATACATTCGCATAAAATACACGAGAATCTAAAAAAATTTACAATCGCCTAAATACACGATTAATTCTATTAAGATACAAATAAAATGAAAATTAAGATAAAATAACCTGCAAAACAAAGGTTAGCACAATTCATACGGCACGCCACAAGTTGGACTCAAATAGACAGAGTTGGGAAATCAAGTATTGGGGGCATGCATTTAGGGGATAACCGGGTTGGCTCGGCTAGCCGGCCCGATTAGACCTGGAAAACATTTTGAAACGTCCCTGTATTTTGGTTTTTGTGGGAAAATCATTTTGAAAACAATTTTTTTGGTTTACATGCATTTTTATATTTAAAGTGGGTCGTTTTCGGGAGAACCGGGTCTCCGTCGTGGCATTGTTTTAAAGGCAATTTTACTGAAAATTGAATCTATGGTCGTGAATGCACACAACAAAATTCATTTTTCATGGTTTCTGGGGTTTTCTGAATTTTTAGGGATTTTTAGGAATTTTTGGGAATAAAAACGGAAATTCTGGTTCTGGAAACCACGTTACAGTCGTGCGACTGTAACTACAGTCATACGACTGTAAACTACAGTCATACGACTGTAAACTACAGTCGTGCGACTGTAAGTGACCCGGAGTCAGAATTTCGCCAAAACTTTATTGGGAGAAAACTGGGAAGAAAACGCTAGAAATCAAGAACACTCGTACGACTGTTCATGAAACTCAAGAACAGTCGCACGACTATTCTTGATTTCCAGAACAGAAACGCAGAAAAAAAATGGATAGAAATGCAGAAAAAGCACACTAATCACCCAGAAAGCTTGTAAAAGAGAGGGGAAAAGGAGTGTTTACCTCTTTGGCGTGCGTCCACAGTAGGATTGACCCCTGGCATCGCTCCAATCCACTAAAATTCGGACTTTTCTCCTTGAGTTAGGGATTTTGGGTCCAAAAACTCCAAATGCTGAGGGATTCTGATGATGAACTCCTCCTTTTCTTTTTGATTTTTCTCTTCTGTTTCTTTTTTCTCTCTTTTTCTTTCTTTCTCTTTTTCTCCTCTTCTCTGTCTAGTCTCTCTGTCCGTCTGTTTTTCTTTCTTTTTTTTTTCGTCCCCCCTCTTTCGTTTTTCTTTTTCTGCTTTTATGGGTAATGATCTACAGTCGTACGACTGTAGTTTGACTACAGTCGTACGACTGTAGCCAATGCTGTACGACTTTTCTTTCTTTCTTTGTTTCTTTTTTCTTTTTTCTTTTTTTTTTAAGTAAAATTCCGGCGCTTACAGCTTCCCCTCGCGTGATCAAATTCACCACCCGAACTTAGTCTGGGATAGATGATGTGAATTTGAGAAACGCGACTCAAAGCACCGCAGACACAGGAAATAACCCGCCGCTGAAATGAGCCGATATCAGGTCTAGGTTACCCGAGGCGATGCTGGGGAGGAAATAAGCCGATATCAGGTTTAGGTTACCCGAGGCAAAGCTGATGAGGAAATAAGCCGATATCAGGTTTAGGTTACCCGAGGCAAATTTGAGGAAGAAGTAAGCCGATATCGGGTCTATATTACCCGAGGCGAAGTTGAGGAAGGAATAAGCCGATATCAGGTTTAGGTTACCCGAGGCAAAGAAAGATGAAATATGGATTGGCCGATATCGGGTTTATGTTACCCGAGGCAAAGGGAGATGAAATTGCGGTTAAGCCGATATCGGGTTTATGTTACCCGAGGCAAAGGAAGATGAAATACGGATTGGCCGATATCGGGTTTATGTTACCCGAGGCAAAGGGAGATGAAATTGCGGTTAAGCCGATATCGGGTTTATGTTACCCGAGGTAAAGGAAGGTGAATTATGGATTAGTCGATATCGGGGTTTATGTTACCCGAGGCAAAGGGAGATGAAATTGCAGTTAAGCCAATATCGGGTTTATGTTACCCGAGGCAAAGGAAGGTGAATTATGGATTTGTAACCATGCTTGAACGCATTGGAGTTCAAGGGTTTGAAATATTGCTTGAATGAAGAGAGTGGTTAGAGGATTTGTAACCTTGCTTGAACGTAGTGGAGTTCAAGGGTTTGAAATCTTGCTTGAATGAAGAGAGTGGTTCAAGGATTTGTAACCCTGCTTGAATGTAGTGGGGTTCAAGGTTTCGAAATATTGCTTGAATGAAGAGAGTGGTTCAAGGATTTGTAACCCTGCTTGAACGTAGTGGAGTTCAAGGGTTCGAAATCTTGCTTGAATGAAGAGAGTGGTTCAAGGATTTGTAACCTTGCTTGAACGTAGTGGAGTTCAAGGGTTCGAAATCTTGCTTGAATGAAGAGAGTGGTTCAAGGATTTGTAACCTTGCTTGAATGTAGTGGAGTTCAAGGGTTCGAAGTCTTGCTTGAATGAGATGAGGAAATAGGTTTAGAAAGGATAATTTTTGTGTTGGCTGGGGAATGAGAATTTATCCCTTGATCGATGATTTTGGAAACAAAAATTTTTACCCCTTCGATCAAGGATAAATACGGCTTGATTGCTCTGCCCCTTGGAAACTTGATTGTTCTGCCCCGACATTGTGCCATCTCTGCTTTAAGAGTGATCCTGGTTAGGGGAGACCTGGTGATAGATGTTGGTACCTGCACTTGGATTGGTTGTGATGCATATGCATATGAATTGTGCGTGTTTACTTTAAACGTATGCATGTATGTATGGATGCATGTATGGTTCTACTTGTATGTATGCATGCAACATGTGGCTTATGCTTTGTTCTTGGTATCCGTGCGAGCCCGGAGATAGAACTCACGGCTTGTGACTGGCCCAGATGGTAACCCAAGTGACCTAGCCCGATTGTCCCAACGTGTCTCCTGACCGACTAACTATTACGCCAATCTAGGTATTAGGGGAGTTTGTCATCTTGAGTGACTTTCCACTTTACCCTCTGCATATTCTGAAGTGTTGTCAGTGCTGAGCGGATCAGGATAGTAGGCCGTGCTAGTGGATGGTTCGTTTGGTCGAGCAAGAAGATGAAGTGAGACTTTGCATTTCCGTACCGCATAATAGGAGTTTCTGCGATATTGTTCCGGGCTTGAATGCAATGTCCTACTGATGGATGTTTATATGTAATGGCATGGTGCATGCAAGATGAACATCTGTTCGAAAGTCTAAACATGCACAATATTGCAATGGTTACACCATAATGAGTATAACAGGGGATATGACATTGACTCTGACTTTCTATATCACCCCTCTCCTGTTGCCGACATGTCCTTTCGGTTTTCGGTGTCAACAAAATTTTTTTTTTTTTTGAGAAAGATTATGTGATGGGCATTTTGTCTGCGTTGATCCCTTTTGTGACGGTTTGTCTTAGGACGGGAAAAATATACCTTGATATGTTCATTGCGACTCGCGAAGATAATGCTGTCGATGATGCCCAGTGGTTTGGTTTTTTACTTGCCCCTAATATTATAGGTTTGTGTTCATGGAGTATTAAGGGTTTGTGTTTGGGGAGTAAAACACTCCTACGGATAGGGTTTGCTGCGCGATGTAGCCCGTAAGTGAACATTGACATGCAATAACACGACAAATGCATGTTGAACACCAAAATTGAATATAAGACATTCATGGCATAATGAATGTGGATGCATTAGGAAAATCTAAAATGTGGCTCTGGTTTTAATTGATGCCCCTCCAAATTACCAATATGCCCTTTTGGTTTTACACATTGGGTTTTTTTTTTAATGCTCGATCACTGGATAGAGTTGCTATTGTGGATGGACAACCTGAGATGAATTCAATTAACCACTGGATTCTCCTACGGTCTGATGCTATATTCATGTTTCCAATTCACCCCAGATTTCAGTTCAAGCACGGCTCCCGAAGACTGCATGCTTGAAATGGTTGGCAAATGCAACTTTCCCTTTGAATATGAGCACAATAGACTTTGTAAGCTCTCCTGTCGATGGTATTGTCCCCTTCATGATTGTTGAAAGCTTTGTAAAATCAAGTTGCCCCAACACAGTTGGTGAAGTTCACAAATGCATAACCAAAATTTCCTTCAGTCTTGAAATCCATAGGCAAATAGAGGAAATCATAAGCAGGCTTCCCTTTGGACTTATTCTTGTTTTCCTCCAGACAATGCTTGCCCAGAATTTGTAGCAGATTATGTCTTTGAAACTGATTTGGTAGATTTCTGATCATCAGGCTTGTTTTTCCACTAAGATTAGCTTCAATCTCTTTTTATTCAGCTTGGTCTCTCCAATAGTCAATTTCTTAGGCAATCACTGTTGTTCCTTTTCACCTGCAGAAACTATTTTCTTCTTACTCTGGAATCTCGGAGCTATGTATTTCATTTTCCCCCTTTTTCAGCATTGTTGAACTCATTTGAAGTAGATTCATATCCAAATCCTCTATCTATCATCAAATCAAATCCCTTCCCATTATCTGAGGGTACTAAATAATTAGTCTGGGAGTTTAGATTGAAGAGAAATGGCGTGGGATTAAAAGGGTATCCCCAATTTGGTACAGGTTGATGATAAACGAAGACGGATTGAAACGGCGCCATAACCACCTGCTCCGATGCCCTTCCGCTGATGAGATGGTACAGAACAAGAATGATATGGAGCAGCATTGGGGTTCAACTTCTTGTTAGAAGCCATTGAAGGTAGAAAATATGGAATCACAGAATCCGTTCAAGTTCCAGAGAGAAGATGAAAGATAGAAGATGAAAGTGAAGGAAAGACAATAAAGGGAAGACAAAGGTGTTGAAGGCAAATGGAGAAGACAGAGAGGAGAGTGAAAAGGGAACTGCTTTGGGTAAAGACACTGATCTTCTCTGTCACCGCGCGAAGTTAACTTTTCAGAACAGGCAACAATGTACTTATCTCCATTGTCTCAACTCATTGACCCTGGCATTTCATGCAATAAGTGGGCCGCTCCCAGATTCACTAGGCACTCAACAGAGTTTAACTTTATGATTGAAGAGAGTGCAACTTTAGACCAGGAGCAGAAATTGAACTGTAAGAGAGAGCTGAGGTCTTCCACCGGTGCTTGCCCCTTTTTTTTTTTTTTTTGAAGAAGTTAAATCCAAATCACAGCCACCTATTGATTTTCCTGCTGCATTCAGATTCATGTATGTCATGCGTGTTTGATATGTCTTTTTGGATGAACAATGCATGTGTAATGTCATATGCACATGAATGCCACACAAACAAGACTATACATGCACTAAAACTAATGTCTGCTTCAGAGTTTTACAGCATGGTGGGTGGCAAAGGTCATTTGGATTTTTAGGGCTTGGTGCTTTTTGATGGATTTGGTTTTTGATGTGGGATGCTTTTTCGAGCATGAATCAAGCTCAAAGCTTTATTTTGGGGCTCGGCTCTGAAACTTGGCAATAGTCCCTGGTTTGGAATGATTTGAGTGTATTATGGGCTGTCCAAGTTGAAACTTTTAGGGCAAGACCAACAGCGTTTTTGGATCGCGGTTTGTAGGGATCGCTGATCTAGGTTGGCGATTGGTTCGACAAAAATGATGCCATCTCATTATTTGCTTGGCAGACTTCTTCTCTTTCTCTTTTTTTTTTAAGAAAAGGGCTTAACCGAAGTCAAGTTCACTTGTAAATTCCCTGTAAGACTTAGATTGATGTCATACATTTTAATATTATGCGAGATGGACATATCGTTTCAGTTGATCAAATGCATGCTTAATGCCATATACATGTAATCACCACATAAGTAAGAAAATAACAAGATGCATTGCATTCAAAATGAGTTCAATACACTTTACAAACAAAATGAGTTCCCTGCGGGAAGGAGCCTCTAAAGGTATTGATCTCACAGCGCCCGACTATTCCTTATTCGGTCACTGCCCCACTCTCATCAGATCAGGCTTTGGAGCTCTTCATCATATTCCTCTCCCCGGGAGGTTTGAGGAATTTCTTTACCAGTCTCCCTGCTTGCCCCCAGTTGCTCATTAATAGCGGATGGCACCTTGAACCTTCCTCATCAACTAACTTCCGGATCTCCTTCCTCAAAATATAGCAAGCATTGGTTCGGTGACCTGTCACTACATGATAGGTGCAGAAGTTATTCTTTTGATCCGGTGCCGGCTCCACATATGGCTTGACGCGCTGTAGTAGCCTCTCTTTTCTACATTTGGCAAATAATTGGCTCAACGAAATAGGCCACGGGGATATGCCCTTTCCGTCACCCTTAGGGAGTGAGCTCCTGGTTGGTCGCGGAACAAGGTCAGTGTTGGCTTTGAGGGGGGCCATTGATTCTGCTTCACCATTCAGTCCTCTTATTACTCCCTCAAGCTCAACCACACGTGCCTCTGATTCAGAGCACCTTGTCGTCAGCTTTTCCACCTTGTCCAGGTCACCTCCTAGCATTTCCTTCAACATTGCTGCTGCCTCTTCCCTGACCGCCTTTTGGAATCGCGATGAGGCAACATAATTATGAGCACGGGTTTTTTTTCCCGACCTCAGTGATGAAAGCTACTGTTACCTTTTTCACGGATAAACATGAAGTGGATTCGGACCGACCGGGATGACGTCGGAAATGTCCCGGATAGCCCGGAGGTGTGTGACAAGTCCTAGTATGGAACCCTGGAAAATTTGAGCGGATATTTAAGAGAGCCGAAAAACAAACCAAAGAAAATAAGTGAAAATATAATTTTCTGGGTATTACAGCCGCTCGGCTGTAACCTACAGCCGCCCGGCTGTAATCTACAGCCACCCGATTGTAGTCTACAGCCACGTGGCTGTAATCTCCTTATTTCCTTTTTTGGGCAAAATCAGCATTTAATTCGGTTTTTGAGCAAAATAGAAATTTTTGATGCTACAGCCGCGCGGCTGTGACCTACAGCCGTGCGGCTGTATATTACAGGGGCGCGGCTGTAATCGTCAGTTTTCCTTTTTTGACAAAATCAGCAATTAATTCCGATTTAATACCAAAACAGGAGATATTTAAGGTTGCTATTCGGGAATTAGGGCAGGGAGAGGCAAAAAAAAACAAAAAAAAAAGAGAGAAAACCTAGAGAAAAAAGGAGAAAAAAAAAAGAAATAACATAGTTTTTCTTAAGGTTTTCAATACAACAAAAAAAAAAAAGAGACAAAAAACAAAGAAAAGAAAGAAAAGAATGGTTAGAAAAAGAGGGAACACTCAAAAATCAATCTTTGAATTCTCCTCGTGGTTCCGTTCGAGGTTCGGAAAACACGCTTTGCTCAGGTCGTTCGTGGCTGCGGGACGTTTTCTGGCATCTAAAAAATCTTTTTTGTGGTCCAAGCGCTGGAACACATACAAGGTAATTTTCTGAGAGGCCTTAAAAATCCATTCTGTTCATCTTGGTTGTGATTCAATTGCATGATTTGAGTTTTTTTTGCGTTTGGTTGTTTTTTTTTTTGGACTACAGCTGCCCCACAAAAGATCACAGCCTCCCGGCTGTTAACTACAGCCGCGTGGCTGTAATCCAAAGGGGTATGGCTGTAGTTCTTTTCCATTTTTTCTTCTGTTCTGTGGGAGTTTTCTGATTACAGCCGCCCCACAAGATCACAGCCGCCCGGCTATAACCTACAGCCACCCGGCTGTGAACTATAGGGGCGCGGCTGTAATGCTTTTTTTATTGGATTTTTATGGTTTTTTGGGTTTTCTGTGATTACAGCCGCCCGGCTGTAACCTACAGTCACGCGGCTGTGATCTATAGGGGCGCGGCTGTAACCTACAGGTGCCGAAGCTCCATCGGCCCGAATCGATCGATAACGCTCCCACGCTTCAATTAAATGTGTTTTTCATATCTGTTATCGATCCAATCACATCCGTGCATGCTTCGATTCCATGTTCTTCTTTTTTTTATGAGCGGATGTGATGAATTTGGTGATTTCGGACGATTAGGGATTTCCGGATTCGATTTGGTCCATTTCGGGTCTTTTCTGTTGGTTTTAGTATTTTTCCAGAAGTCCCAGATCGTCTAAAATTATCAAATTTTGCAAAATGATCTTCGAAAACACGAAAAATAAGTTGGAATCGATTCTGGAGCATTACAGCCGTCCAGCTGTAAGCTACAGAGGCGCGGCTGTAGCCTACAGCCGCGCGGCTGTAATATGGGCAGAATTACAGTTTTGCCCTTTTGGGCCCCAAACTTATAATTTTGCATTCTTTTCACATTGAAAAATGAATTTTGGCGTGTTTGCACACTTTTGGACCCTAGATGGATGTTTGTTTTAGGCCCACACACGAACGGGACCTCCGGTTCCCGGGATATCCGGCCCGCTAAAGTTGGATAAGTGCATGTAAATGAGCCAAACCGCTTTTAAAACCGATTTTTCATCCATAAAACCTACAGGGCGTTTAAAAAACCGTTTTCCAGGTCTAACCGGGCCGATCGGTCGGTCGACCCCGTTACCCCCTTTGCATGATCCCATTTCCTAAAATACCCCTATTCTGTCCTATATGAGTCCTTGTTGTGATTTATTTATCTGTGCTAACCGTATTTGGATGCAGCTTTTATTTTTGTGTTACTTTTATTTTTGAATGTATTTTATAGATTAAATCGTGTATCTAGGCGATTGTAAAAGGTGAGGATGAGAGTTTTTCTTTTTCTCGGGTTGTATAATTTGGCCTCTGATTTACTTTTCCGCACTTTTATTTTGGTTTATATTTATGTCATATGTATGAGCATTGGCTAATAATAAAAGAAGTGATAAAATGAGTAGAATTAAGTGAATGAAATGTCATATTATGAAATAATAATTAAAAATTAGTGAGGATTAGTAGATATGTTGCCCGAACCTCGAATCTCTGGATTAGGTACTGCGTCTACACTTGGTAGGGAGCTGTACCGGAATTTCCCGGATGAGCTGATCCGGGTGGCGACTCTGTTTCTAATCTCGAAATTCGTGTTTCGAGATCTTTAAGTTAAAATGGGATTTTCTAAAAAGCTTGTTTTCTAAAATTCATGCTTGAAATTAAGTTTTCTACAAAAAGGCTTTTCCAATAAAATGGAAGGTTTTTCCAAGAAAGATTAAAACCCGCTTTCAAAACCAAGACATAATCACCCAAAAAGAAAATCCCCGGTTCCCGCTTCACCACGCGTTCCGAAAAAGGTCGTCCGCTCACAATAATCATCTAAGACATCCGTTACGATGTTGAAGTTCACTGGGCCAGCCATTCTCAAGACTCCTTCCCTTTTTCCCCTGATAAGAACATTTGTTAGCACTGACTGGGGCATGCGCATAGAGGATACCAAGTCAAGGGATGATGCAAGTATGAATGCGAAATGTGGTGCATGCATGCATAAATGATGATGTCATGTGATGCCATGTCATGTTATGCAACCCTAAGCTAGTCAAGTACACACAAAGCTAGGAATAGAAACATGCAAAATGCAATGAATGTTGTTGACGAAGCTACATGCGTTGAAGTAGAGTGTGGCATATAAATATACACCACATGGATAAAATGACACATAAGGTGTCCACAGATCGAAGCAAGGTGATACTTGCGAAGGGTTTACGTGTAGAGCGTATCTTACATAGGAGGAGAGTTGACATTTGAAGCAGTATGTGTAGAGCAGATCTTATATGGGGAAGAGATGTAGTGTTTAAAGCGATACATGTAGAGCATGTCTTACACGGGAAGAGGTCTAATGTTTAGAGCGGTACGTGTAGAGTGTGTCTTACATGGGGAGATTTGGAACGGTACATGTAGAGCTTAGTCTTACACGGGGAGGAAGTGTGCAGAGCTTGTCTTGCACAGAAAGATATTTTGGAACGATACGTGTAGAGCTTAGTCTTACACGGGGAGGATGGGTAGAGTTTGATGTGGTACGTGCAGAGCTGGTCTTGCACGGGGAGATTTGGAGCGGTACGTGTAGAGCTTGTCTTACACGGGGAGGAAGTGTGCAGAGCTTGTCTTACACAGAAAGATATTTTGGAACGATACGTGTAGAGCTTAGTCTTACACGGGGAGGATGGGTAGAGTTTGATACGGTACGTGCAGAGCTGGTCTTGCACGGGGAGATTTGGAGCGGTACGTGTAGAGCTTATCTTACACGGGAAGGAAGGGTAGAGTTGATGCGGTACGTGCAGAGCTGGTCTTGCCTGGGGAGATTTGGAGCGGTACGTGTAGAGCTTAGTCTTACACAGGGAGGAAGTGTGCAGAGCTTGTCTTGCACAGAAAGATATTTTGGAACGATACGTGTAGAGCTTAGACTTACACGGGGAGGAAGGGTAGAGTTTGATGTGGTACGTGCAGAGTTGGTCTTGCACGGGGGAATTTGGCATGACACGTGTAGAACTTAGTCTTACACGGGGAGGAAATGTGCAGAGCTTGTCTTGCACGAGAAGATATATGGAACGATACGTGTAGAGCTTAGTCTTACACGGGGAGGAAGTGTGCAGAGCTTGTCTTGCACAGGGAGATTTGGAGCGGTACGTGTAGAGCTTGGTCTTACACGGGGAGGAAGGGTAGAGTTTGATACGGTATGTGCAGAGCTGGTCTTGCACGGGAAGATTTGGTATGACACGTGTAGAACTTAGTCTTACACGGGGAGGAAATATGCAGAGCTTGTCTTGCACGAGAAGATATTTAGTATTTGGATGTGTGGGACACAAGGATAGGGTTTCTAAGGATTATGGAAGACATAAGGGGTTTGATGAAGCTTCTAGCGTTTTCGGAACACTTAAGTGACTTAGTGCGTACAGTAAAGTACTTGGTGCTTGTGGAATGCTCGAACATTATGGAGTGCTTGAATGTTTGATGGATGAATGAGATGTACATCGTGAGATAATGAGGATGATCCCTCTTTTATTTTCATTTTTATTTTTATTTTTGGACATTCCAAGAACATCCAATGCTATGCAAAATGTCATGTGTGGACCGCCACACGGATGAGAGTTCGGTGCTTCCGGGACACCTAATGAATTTCGTGAAATGGTCCCGTGTGCACCGACACACGGACGAAGTTCGACGCTCTATAGGTCTATGAGATAATATGAAATGGTCACATGGGACCGGCCCATGGACAGAGTTCCGACGCTTTTGAGCATATGAAGTGAAATGATGTTGTAAGAGAGTCATGTGCCACAGGAGACACAGACAGAAGTTCAGCGTTTGGGGAACGCCTTTCATGATTTGGGATGTTATGAAATGCCCCCACATGTGTACTAATCCGGTGCTCGGGGAGCGTCTTGAATGATATAGTAATGTCATGAAGTAACCCGATGTGGATCACAGTATGGTATGATGTTTATGACGAATGGGTATGATGTCATGAAATGCATCGTGTGGGTTGTCACACGGAAGTATACCTAAGACCATTGTGGTTTCTATTGAATGAAATGATTTGGTGGAATGGCCGAATGCAATCCGGTGCATTGGCAAAACACGGGTATTTTAGGATACCCGATATATGATGGAATGATATGATCGTGGTGGCCGTCCTTGGAATGCCCCTAATTTAATTTAGGTGATATGTCGTGAATGCTTATGACACACAAAATGCAAGTGACTGCATAAAAACGTGGTTAGGATGCATGACACACATAATGATGTTATGTATGCTATGTGAAAAATGCTAATCACACAAATATAATGTTATGGCTGAAAAAGAAAGGGTTAGTATGAATGGCAAAAGGATAATTTAAGGTTTTCACACGAAAATAAAATGCACGTGGCTGCATAAAAATGTGGGTTAGTATCACACACAATGTTTTATAAATGGAAAATGTTAATTGTGTATGGTATGTCATGTGTATGAAAAATGTTAATCATGGTATGTTCTGAAATGTCAAGAAGCGTGTAACACGTAGCACACGAAACCTTATTTCTCCAAACGTGGTCGGTCTCAAAAAATTCTAACCGAGTCCTAGGCGGGGTTCACTTCAATCACCAACCGGGGGTGATGAAGGCGCGATTTTATTATTATTATTCACACAATTATTTTGGTATCCTAAGGGAATCCAACTAGAGCTGCCTATATGGGTTTGGTCAAAGTCGGGATAACATTAAGGCTCTCATAGCAAGATATACTCCTCACTTCTCCCCACTCAAGGGTTCTAGCGAAGGGGTTCGTACGAGGCTATGAGTGGTGTTTCGTATACATGTCCCTAAGACCAAGAGGAACTTAGGCGACACTTCAACAATCCACCCAGCTATAAAAGGATACCTAAACTAAATGCAAAAATGGCTAACTAAAATGCAAATGAAATACCAAAAGAGAATCATCCGCCTTATTTTAATTCTATACTTTTCAGGGCTTGTCAAATTCTTTTAAGTTTTTAAGAAAACTTTTTAAAGAAATCCCCAGCAGAGTCGCCACTGTGAGCGGATGACGCGTTTTCTACGGGACGCGGGACTCCCTTTCGGAAGGGGCGCCACGATCTCGGGCGGGCCCCTCCCTCGCGTTGGGTTTTTATGAATGGAAATCCGCGTTTTGGAAAATAAATAGAATTAATACATAAAAGAACCGAGACCTAAGTCTCGATGAACATTGTAGAGTCGCCACCCGGCTCAGCTCAACCGGGAAATTCTTATGTAGCTGAACCGGACGAACGGTCGCTACACTATCCAAAGATTCGGGTCCGGACAAGTCCCTTATTTCATGTCTAATTAAGATAAATATTGCCAATGTTCTCAAATGGTATTTCAAAACTCTAAAGTCAACTTTATTGAATATAAAAGGGCATACAGCGCGCATACAAATATTTAATACAATGTAAAGAAAAATAAATATTAATTGGCTTACAACCAAATCGAATAGAAAAATAAAAACTCTCGCCTCACTTATACATTCGCCTAAAATACACGAGAATCTAAAAAAATTTACAATCGCCTAAATACACGATTAATTCTATTAAGATACAAATAAAATGAAAATTAAGATAAAATAACCTGCAAAACAAAGGTTAGCACAATTCATACGGCACGCCACAAGTTGGACTCAAATAGACAGAGTTGTGAAATCAAGTATTGGGGACATGCATTTAGGGGATAACCGGGTTGGCTCGGCTAGCCGGCCCGATTAGACCTGGAAAACATTTTGAAACGTCCCTGTATTTTGGTTTTTATGGGAAAATTATTTTGAAAACAATTTTTTTGGTTTACATGCATTTTTATATTTAAAGTGGGTCGGTTTTCGGGAGAACCGGGTCTCCGTCGTGGCATTGTTCTAAATGCAATTTTACTGAAAATTGAATCTATGGTCGTGAATGCACACAACAAAATTGATTTTTGATGGTTTCTGGGGTTTTCTGAATTTTTAGGGATTTTTAGGAATTTTTTGGGATAGAAACGGAAATTCTGGTTCTGGAAACCACGTTACAGTCGTGCGACTATAACTACAGTCGTAAGACTGTAAACTACAGTCGTGCGACTGTAAGTGGCCCGGAGTCAGAATTTCGCCAAAACTTTATTGGGAGAAAACTGGGAAGAAAACGCTGGAAATCAAGAACACTCGTACGACTGTAACTATAGTCGTACGACTGTTCATGAAACTCAAGAACAGTCGCACGACTGTTCTTGATTTCCAGAACAGAAAAGCAGAAAAAAAATGGATAGAAATGCAGAAAAAGCACACCAATCACCCAGAAAGCTTGTAAAAGAGAGGGGAAAAGGAGTGTTTACCTCTTTGGCGTGTGTCCACCGTAGGATTGACCCCTGGCGTCGCTCCAATCCACTAAAATTCGGACTTTTCTCCTTGAGTTAGGGTTAGGGATTTTGGGTCCAAAAACTCCAAATGCTGAGGGATTCTGATGATGAACTCCTCCTTTTCTTTTTGATTTTTCTCTTCTGTTTCTTTTTTCTCTCTTTTTCTCCTCTTCTATGTCTGGTCTCTCTGTCTGTCTGTTTTTCTTTCTTTTTTTTTCGTCCCCCCTCTTTCGTTTTTCTTTTTCTGCTTTTATGGGTAATGATCTACAGTCGTACGACTGTAGTTTGACTACAGTCGTATGACTGTAGCCAATGCCGTACGACTTTTCTTTCTTTCTTTCTTTCTTTTTTCTTTTTTTTTTTTTGAAGTAAAATTCCGGCGCTTACAGCGGTAAAGTCTCTGGCACACCGAGCTTAGTACCTATCCAACGATGCTACCATATCTTCGTTGTCCAGCCATTACCTATTCGCATAGCTGCCCCTTGACATACAAGAGGTTGGGTAGCCTATAAACTTATCCAAATAAAACTCGGCTTACTCCCTTTGACAACATGTAAAAAATCAGTATCGAGAAAGTATCTTGCCATATACACTCTTGCCACCAATGAATTTGGCTGAGAAATTAACTTCCATGATTGTTTACCCAGCAAATCGAAATTAAAATCATGGAACAATCCTTCCAACGACACAAACGATCCCACGAACGCCATTGAATAGCACTTCCCCACCAAAAAAATTCAAAAGCCTTTCCACAGTCATACAAACCGATTGAGGATTAAAAAAACTCCCATAATATAAGATGGCAAGGAATGAGCTACCATTTTAATTACAACTTCTTTCCCGGCTCGAGATAATTTACGAGCACGCCAACCGCTAATTTTCTTATTCAACCGATCAATGAGAAAGTTAAGCACCGACGTTTTATTTCTACCAACATGGCTCAGCAGCCCCGAATAAGTACCTACATGCTCGACTTGATCAACTCCCAAAGTCAGACAAACATGGTCACAGTCATTATCTTGTGTATTAGCACTAAACATTACTGTAGACTTTGCAAAATTGATCCGTTGCCCTAAAACCGCCTCAAATCTATCAAAAATATCCTTCATAACTCGACATTCATCCTCATCCACCTTGAAAAAGAAATAGCTATCATCCGGAAAAAGCAAATGAGAAATAGGAGGCGCATCACGGTAAATAGAGCAGCCGTGTAACAAACCATTATACTCTGCTTTCCGAATTAACCCCGTTAAACCTTTTGCACAAAAAATATATAAATAAGGGGATAATGGGTAATAAATATTAATATATCAATTTATAAATTATTTTAATTTATGCATGTTTTAATCAATATTTATGTAAAAATTATAATTGAACATCAAAATAATAATAATTGAATGAGTAAAAAATATGTTAGTTGATGATTAAAATTCAGAGAACAATAGTGTTTTACCATACATATTTATCTAGAAGCACTGGCGGAGCTAGAAATAAATTATTTGGGGGGCTAAACATTATTTGCTCTAAACAAATATATGATAATATACATTAAAAAAAAAAAAAATTGTATTACATAATATATATACCTAATTTTTTTTTTTTTTTTTTTTTGTCATGAATGCTAGTATCCAGGCCACTACAGCCCCCTTGAAAGAGCATTTTCTAATTGTAGATACTGTAAAAATTACCAAATAAAAATTGATATATATCAAATATGGACTATGCCATGCACAAAAAATTATAGATGAAAGCTTAGTCCACCTGTACATAAAAATATATATGACTTCTAGATGCATACTTTAACAGAGCATAATTTTAAAAATCAAATTTGATATTATGAATATATATATATATATAATTTTTGTATGTATGTGTTTTTATGTTTTCATTGGATTTAAGAATTTTCTAAAATTTAGTATCTTATTCATTTTGCGTCAGTTAAGACCTAAAAAAATTATTATTTAGTTAGTGTTGTTAATTTATCAAATGTTCATTTAATTAAAATTTTATATTGCAGGTCTAAAAATATAAAACTTTGTTGAGAAGAGATGATAATGGTAGATTGGCTTTGTATTTTTATGTAGTTACAATTGTGACAATCCTATACAAAGTAGGAAATATAACAAACAATATTTACAAAATACTATTCTCTATCACTCCCCTGCAAGTTGAGCTGGAGTGGACACCACAGCCAACTTGTCACACAGGTGCTGGAAACGTACGAGAAAGTGGTTTGGTAAGTATATCAGCAACTTAGTCATTCTTGGAGATGTATTTGATAAAATTTCTCGGTGCAACAACCTGTTCTCGAGCAAAATGGAAATCAAGTTCTAGATGTTTGATGGGGGAACAAAAAATCAGGTTAGTTGTCAAATAAGTTGCACTAAGGTTATCACACCAAATGGTAGGAGCCCGTGTCAATGTGAAACCAATTTCTTGAAGGAGCATGCCGAGATAAGCAAGCTCAAATGTAGTGGTAGCTAATGGATGATACTATGCCTCAATGGATGATTGTGACACAATGAGTTGCTTCTTAGAGGCCTATGAAACCAGATTGTTTCCCATAAAAATTCCATAACCCGAAGTAAACCAGCGGTAATCAACATTGTCGCCCCAGTTTGAGTCCAAAAACCCATGCAGCTCTAGTGTACGCTGCGGTTGAAAATGAAGGGAGAAGGCTATCATGCAAGGCTTGCAAATACCACAGGATACACTTCAAAGCCTACCAATACAGAGTACTTGGAGAATGCATATGCTAGTCCCAAATAGGCTAGAGATACACTAGAGGGGGTGAATAGTGTATATTTCCAAATAAAAATTCTTTTTATAAAATGTTTTATTCAAAATCAAATTTTCCCAAAAAACATGCTTTACTTAAAAATGAGGAATAAAATTATTTGTAAAACTTGTAAATATATTGCTTTCGAAGAAATTAAATAATATCTCTACTTAGCTAATACCATAAAAAACAAACGTATAAATACAAATGACAGTAATTAAAAAGGTTAGGGATAGAGATATTGATGACACTGAGATTTATACAGGTTCAAACCAACTGTCCTACTCCTATCCCTAAGTGAACCACTTGAGATTTTCCACTACAATTCCTTTAAAGGTAGGAATTAGACCAAGTGATCTTTCTTCTATTCAAGATCAGGATGACTAATCCTACTTCTATCTAGGATTAAGACAATGATCCTTCTTCGGTCTAGGATCGAGATAGCCGGTGCTTTTTGCAAGCTCAAACACCAAACTTTTACAATTGTTGTTTTTCAAAAATTAAAAACTAAACTTTTACAAAACTTTGTTGTATAGAACTTTAACAACAAAGCTCCCCCTCACACTAATATCCCTCAGTGTGATTTTACAATTCACTCAAAATATTGGATTTGAATGTGTATGAATTGCTTTGATGAAGATTTGAATTCTTTTAATTTTTCTCTTTCAAGTGTGTTGGAAAGACTACTCAAGAATGCTTTGATTGCTTTGATTGTATTGTATGCTTTGTAAATTGTCTTCCTCAAGTTGAAATGTTTGCAATTGTCTTCTATTTATAGGCATTGTAGAAGTGGTTTTGAGAAGATATTCAATTTTTGTTCAGGTCTCTGAAACTAGTTGTTACATAGTATTCAGCCCTCTGAAGCTTTAATTTTGATTTTCTTCAAGTCTCTGAAACTAGCTGTTACACATTGTTTAGCCCTCTGAAGACTTGTAATGAGCTTTCTTCAGGTCTCTAAATATAACTGTTATACAGTGTTCAAGTCTCTAAGGATTTGAATTGAATTTCATCAGGTCTCTGAAAATTTTATATAGTGTTTAGGTCTTTAAAGATTTGAATTGAATTTCTTTAGGTCTTTAAACGTGATTGTTGTTCAACGTTTAGGCCTCTGAAGAATTGTAACAGATTTTCTTAAGTCTTCATCTTCCTGAAGCAATGCTTATCTTTTTACTTCAAACTTTTTATATCTTATTGCTTCAAACTTTTTATCTTCTTTTTGTAATAGCCTTCCAATGTCTTTGTTGTAAGTCTTCACCTTTATACTTTGATTATTTAACTAAACATAAAATCACATTTACTTTTAATTAATTCTCAAAGTATTTATTTAATTTTATCTTCTTCAAATATAAAGTTATTTTTATCAAAACAAGATTCAACAGCATATATATTGTGAAAGCTTATGCGTAGAAAAAGCAATATTTGGCCTTGTAATTGTCAAGTACTGAAGTCCACCTACTAGACTACAATAAAGAGTAACATCATAAAATCAGCTACCACCCTAAACTGATAACTTGTAAGTGGCACTTGTGTTGGGATTCGTCATCGGAAAAATAATGTGACGCAGCGGAATTACACCGTTTAAAATTTCCTACAATCCGCCTAATCATGTTCAATTACCATTGATCGGAATAAAATAAATTTGAATCAACAGATATTCACTCACCGGATTCGTCTCTTCTAGAGGCTACTACAGAATCAATTCTTTAATCGATCTCCAAAGTCCAGTGCACGATCAATTGTCGAGCGGGAACCGGTGCTAGCCAAAGAATCGGAGGAATGGAAAAATAAGTGCTGAAATTTTGGCTGTTGGGGCTTCTCTAGGTGGCCAAAATTTCCAGCAAAATAAGGTTAGGGCTAAATTTTATTCTTAAGTGTGTCTTTTATAGACTACTTGTCTAATTGGGTTTTGACTAGGTTAATTAAACCCAATCCCACTAGGATTACAATTATATAAATAAACTTTAATTAAAAGTTCATACTATATAATTTAATCCCATTAGGCTAGATTTAATTACCCTTAGATTAAAATTAAATCACACTTAAGAAAATACAATACATGTATTTTAATTTCCTACTTAGGAAAATTATTTAATCAATTATTTACTTTATGTAATTCAATTAATTAATTAATTAATTAATCACATTATGTAAACATATTAGTTAAATTAAAACAACTCAATGTTAATTAATTACCTTGACACTGAATGTCAACTAATTAATTAACCCATTCCTTCTAATGGACATGTGCAATTTCTATAATTTTCAGCTAGTTGATCTATGTGCACAATCCTATGTGTCTGTCTTTATGTTGGCAGTGGGCCCAAGGCCCAAAAAACTATAAGTGGGTTCTAGCAAACCATTACAGCCCCTAATTAAGATAGAGATGCATCAGTCTTTAGAAGACACTCACCTGGTAATAATCTCATAGTGTCCTTTGCCAAATGGCATCGATATGAATAAACAAAAGGCATAGTGTCTGTCATCCTCTTTTGTTGTTTATTATATTTATTGATCTTGAGTTAACTGATTAATCAAATAAGTAACTGACTTATTTGGGTATGGCCATACACTATCAGTCCCACTCATTAAGTGGCCAGTGACATCATCTCGGTGTTACCCAAGTGACAATTCCATCACTTCATTATCAGTATCAATATGTTCACGTGTTCACCTAATCATACCCATATTTAGCATCCTTTTACAGACCTGTTAGGCAAATGTCAAAGTGAACCGGATTCCATATTTATACTATAATGAAATCTGGTCTGAGGACAAAAGAGACCTACTTAAGAAAGACCTATGACGTGACAACCATGTGGCTTTCTTGTGCAGATTGATCCAGTCCCATGTCAATGACATGTACCTATATTCACGACTAACTTTACAAGTACTATGGCTAGTTAAGAACTACCATACGATCATCGAATATACAAGTATGTGATTTTATTCATTCCCATGACTAGAATAAACTTGGGATATATTTTATGATTATCAATCAATGGACACTCTATTCATGTTATAGCACAAGATATAAATAAAATACATTATTGCCATTATTAATGTAACACAAATGATGTATACATATAAGAAATCTTAATGTATAATACAAAATACAAGAATCCAATGCCCTAAGAACTAGGGCACAGAACAACTTGTTGGGGTAGCCACGACCTTGCAATCCATTATTTTAGACTGGGAGAGGGTCTAATATATATTTTTTCTTAGATAGATACATAGAACCATTTTGCCATACCATTTCAATTCCAAAAAAATAATTCACCCTGCAAGAAGCGATTGAGATGTGTTGCCTTAGCCTTGTCATTGCCCAAAATCAAGAGTTCATCCACATATATCAAACAATACATAGTTGAACCCTCAGTTTGTAAAATATATAGAGACACATTAGCTTTTGAACTCTAGAAACCATAAGAGAGAAGTGCTTGGGTGAGCTGCTTATGCCACATACGGGGTGACTATTTTAACATATAAAGAGACTTACGTAATCTATAGACATGATGAGGATATGCAAGATCAGTAAACCCAGGAGGTTGAGTCATAAAAACTAGTGCATCTAAATCACCATGGAGAAATGCATTGGACATGTCCAAATGTGTGACAAACCAACCATAAGAGAGAGCAAGGAATAACAACAATCGAATAGTAGTAGGCTTGATAACTGGACAAAAGTATCTATCAAATCCATACGCGGGCATTGATGACAGGCCTTTGCCACCAAACACGCCTTATAGCACTCAATTTACCCATTTGCCATAAGCTTTGTTTTGAATACCTATTGACAACCAACTATATTCAGATCCATAGTTGCAAGAACCAATTCTAGGTGCCATTTAAGATTAAAGTTATGTACTTATAAGCCATTTCTTTCAACCAATGCGGGATTTCATAGCCTCAATGTAAAAAGATGGTTCAGAAGCAACAACTACAGCATTTAATGCTTGAGGTTTCAACTTCCTTGTCTACACTCGTGTAACCATCTAGTACTCAGGCTGTAAGCAGACAAATGAGGACGAGGCAACATCATATTACTAAAGATCAATCACATGAGGTAACCTAGAGGAGCGGGCCAAAAGGGGACTGGACATGTGGGTTAGTTTGGATGATTTTTAGGATGGACGAGAGGTCATTTCAGGTGGGTTACTAGGCTAGTCAGTCTATAGCTTGTTAGGTTTAGGTTCGGTGGTAATTTGGCTATTTGTAAGCTATTAAAGCTGGAAGTGAACTGATTTGGTGGGGAAGCTGGTCGAGGTAAATTAAGAGGAGGCAACAATATCATGGAAGGACCGGGAGAAGTGGTGGGTGGTGGATCATGAACCGAAGAAGCACTCAACTCCGGAAATGGAAACACCTGTTCATTAAAGACAACAAGGCATGAGACAAAGATTTTGTGAGAGGCAAGATCAAAACAACGATATCCCTTGTGAACTCAACTATACCGAAGAAAAATACAAGGACGGGAGTAAAAATTTAAGTTACGAGACGCATATGGACGCAACCATGGATAACATGAATATCCAAAGGTATGAAGCAACAACTAATCAAGCTGAATTTTAAATAATTTGTAATGTGGAGTGGAATTATTAAGAACTGCAATAGGCATATGATGAAGTAAATAAACATTTGTTTCAAAAGCATTTGGCCAATAATACATGGATAATTTGGCATGGTGCAACAACAATAAACCTATTTCAACAACATGACAATGTTTACATTTAGAATTCCCATTTTCTTCAGTGGTGTATAGACATGATAACCTGTGTTGAATACCATTCGTAGATAAATAAGATTTTATGGCAGTAAATTCTCCTCCCACATTAGATTGGAATACCTTAATAGTTCGCGTAAAATATTTTTCAACAATATAACGAAATTTGATAGAATTATTCAACACATTAGATTTATATTGCAAGAAAAAAAATCCAACAATATTTATTGTGATGATCATAAAACAAAAAATAATAAGAAAAATTGTCATGTAATTTAATAGGAGATGACCCCATAAGTCTGCACAAATCAAATCTAAAGGACCCGACGCTTGGATTTCAAAAACAGGAAAAACTAAATGATGACTCTTGCCAATCGCAAAATTAGAACAAATAGAGGGATTAGCTTTATTAGAAAACTCAATATTATTGGCCTTCAATCCTCTTGAAACAACGGAAAGTGTTGGATGACCAAGCTGCTCATGCTAGGTGGATAAAGAAGCTAAATTGACTCGAATTGGTGATGATGGAGAAATCGACATGGTGTATGAGCATTCCTATTCGGGCTTTGAAGAACTATCTGTTTGGAATTCAAGTCCTCCACAACAAAAATAATTGTAAAAAACCTCAACAAATCATTAGCATTGGTTAAAGCATAATAGATATTAAATTGGAACAGGAATTCAGCACATGTAATATTTTTAACAATTTAAGAGATGAAATTACAATAGGAATAACAGAATGACCAACATGTTTAATAGAAAGGCTATATCCATTACCTAATTGGACCTCTTTGGATCCATTGTACTCAAAATGAAGATTAAGGTTTCCAACTTCCCAAGTGAGGTGATGTGTTGCTCCACTATCCATGATCCATGACTTGTTATTTTGATGTAGTTAAGAGATGAGTGATGGGTTATTCCATGGTTAATTGAGCTTCAGAGAAGGGCAATTTTTTTACATAGTGGTAGTAACCTTGATAATTATGACATATTCACTTTGAAATATTAAAAGAAGAAACTTGTGTCGTATACTATTGTTGTTGCCATCGATAGAACATAAGAGATCGAGCTATTGCTGGCTGCGGCCACACCCTTTAGATGGGTTTTACTGCCTAGTAGCTGTATAATGCACGATTAGTGCATTAAATAATGGGAAATGTTGGATGACTAAGCCGCTCATGCTAGGTGGACATAGAAGCCAAACTGACTCAGATTGATGATGGTGGAGAAATTTGCATGTGTATGAGCCATTCCTATTTGAGCCTTAAAGAATCACCTATTTGGAATTCAAGTGCTTCATCACAAAATATTTGTCAAAAATTCAACAGAAACATCATTAGCATTGGTTAAAGCACTAATAGATATTTAATTGGAACGAGAATTCGTCACGTAATATTTTAGACAATTTAAAAGATGAATTTGCAACAGGGATAGTAGAATGACCAACATCTTTACTAGGAAGGCTATAACCATTACATAATTGAACCTCTTTGGGTCCACTGTACTCAAAATGAAGATTAAGGTTTCCAGGTCCCAGGTGAGGTGATGTGTTGCTCCACTTTACATGATCCATGACTGGTTATTTTGATGTAGGGCAGTATGATTAGAGATGAGTAATGGGTCATTCTGTGGTTGATTGAGCTTTGGAGAAGGGAAATGTTTTGCATAGTGGTCATAACCCCAACAATTATGGCATATGTTTGTTGAGATATCAAAAGAAGTAGCTTATGTCGAGTATTGTTGCTATTGCTGTTGATATAACGAAGGAGATAGGGTTGGCTACTAGTGTTGCTGCTAATACTGCAGATGCTGCTTGCCATAGCCATACCCTTTAGGCAGGTTTTGCTGCCTAGTCATCTTATAATGCACAACCAGTGCATTAAGATTAACAACAAAGCTAGTGGAATGCCATAATTGATGCTCCTTCATCAATAACATTCCATATAAATTATCAAATGACACCTAAGTCATTGTGGTTTCAGTTGTTCTCACAAATCACAATAAGGTTCATTTAACCCATCCAAAATACCATTAAATAAATCCTTTTTAGAGTCAGGATATTGCAAAGCACCTAACCTGTTCGAGATCACCTTTGCACGTTGCCTATAGTTGGCAATCGACTCATTATCTCCCTTTTTGAGATGATGTAGCTGTTGCTTCAGATTGCACACTTGCACCCTTGATCCTAAAGCGTACTCAGATTGAAGCTTCAATGAGGCTTCCCTCGCATTTTGAACACCATAATTTGAGGCAAAATTAATTCATTCATAGAGGACAGGATCCAACTAAGGACTTGTTGATCCTATTGTTCCCAAGAGCAAAATTCCATATTGGTGCTATTATCATCAAGCTTCTCAGGTGGAGGTGGTACGTGCCATCAACATGGTGAACAAGGTCACACCCTCTAAGCATTGGGAGAAGTAGTGTTTTCCATAAAATATTATTGGTGGAATTCAATTTCTTAGACATTTAATAGGTGAAATTGGGTGTGATGGACGCCATAATGGTTGCCGACAATGGTGATGAGGCGGAAACAACTGCGCAGGAGGTAGGGGCTGCACCTATGGACGACATCTTAGGAGGAGAGGAACCGAATGTTTCGTCTATTAGGCCCTTGGAGGCTCTATAACCATAAAGCAATTAGGTTTTGTCAATAATCTCTCTTTAGGGTTTGGAGTAGATTAGCTTTGTATTTATATGTAGTTAAAATTAAGGCAATATTACAATTACGACAGCCCCATATAGAGTAGGAAATCCAACAAATAATATTTACAAACTAGTAATCTTTATCAAATGGGTTGGTGACTATTTTTTAACGGGTTTGAATAATAAGTAATATAGAATGAATTTTTTTTATTAATTTGATCAGTTAGTTTGAAGTTGAATTTTATTTTGAATATGGAATGAATTTTGCAATATGCATTAAAAATTTATCAAATTCTATAGAAAAATCTATCAAATATATGCACTAAAAAAGATGAAAAAACGATTGTTTCTTGCCATTTTGAATTAAGTTAGGGTGCCAGTATTGTAGAAAAATTACAAAAGTAAAATTGGATTTTGACCTCTAATGAACGATTGTAATAAACTTAAAAGGATGAAAATTTTAAGATTCGCAATTAACTCTATCGAATTAGATTAATTGAATAACAATGGCAAATTGAGACCGATGGAATGGAAATAATGCTGGAATTGGACTAAAATCGCAGAAAATATAAACTTACAGACTGAATAAATGAAATTGCTAAGAAATTTGCTAAAAGATCTCCTACAAATAGCTAAGAATTCTCCAAGAAAATAAATGTTACAGAAAGTAAAAATTATCTGATATTAGTAGTGTTTTGTTGATTTGAGTTGATGTTTAATGATTAATCCATTTCTTTCTTTTCCATTGTGTCTTTTAAAGAGGGAAAACTAATTGCTTCCTGATCATGCAAAGGTAGTGCCAGTTATGGCCTGAGAGTCTCCCCACTTTTAACAAGTTACAACTTCCGAACTTTCCACCACCCACCGCCTCCACTAACTTTACTTGACTAATTTAACTTTCAACTGGCCACAAACTCCCAACAAACAATCAATTAAGGGGGTGGTATTCGATTAAGACTTTTATAGACTTTTTTTAAGTGAATGACTTTTATAGACTTTAATGACTTTCAGTGACTTTCAATATCTTGCAGAGAATTTTTAAAAGTATTGATGACTTTTTAAAAAGTTTATTTCATAGACTTTTATAGACTTTTAAAGACTTTTATAGACTTTTAAAGATTTTTAAATACTTTTATACACTTATTAGAAAATACTAATAATCTTCATGTGTGCAATGATAATACACCACATAAATGACTACAAAAATCGCCAAACATAAAATATGAAATAGTAACATAAAAATTGAGTAGTAATATTAATTAAAAAATTGTAATTTGGCTATAAAATTTCTAATATTTATCATCATTCATATGTTCAATATTATTCCACATGTCAGTAACAATACTAGCTCTCTATTCATTAGCATAATTTATTTGTTGCTCTTGTGTTCCAACACATTGTTCAAAATCTTCTTCTTCATTAATTGACATTGGTGTAGATGAATTAGTTTCACTATTTTGTTCAATTGGAAACTCATCTGATCGACTCTCCTTTCTAAGAAAATTATGCAATCCTGCACAAGCCAAGACTAGCTCTATTTGTGTGTCAAACTGAAATGGTGGAGCTGTCTTAAAGATGATAAATCTTGATTTGAAAATACCAAATAACCTCTCAACTGTATTTCTCCGAGAAGTATGATGAATATTAAATAACTCATTTGCGTGTTCATGATGTCGATCTTTGCCATTAAAATCATGTAGATGATAGCGAACACCTCAAAATAGAGCTAAAAATTGTCTTCGTGCTTGTTGCAGAACGAAAAAGGGAAGGTGATTATGGAGGTCGGAGATAGGGGTGAGCAAAACCAAACCGCGAACCAAAAACAGGACCGAACCGAATCGAGATTGAAAACCGAACCGTACCGTACCAAATTCTATTTGGTTTTGGTTTTATAAAATATAATAATTTGGTTTTTTTGGCTTTTATTGAAAAAACCGAAACTGAACCGAACCAAACCATAGTATGAAAAAATATTTTTTAAAAATATCTATCTATATATAAATAAATTTTATTTGGCATATTATATATTTGTATTATTATATAGTTTGTATTTATGAGACTTTAGTAATATATATGTAATATAAATCCTATTTAAGCAATACTTTACATGTAATTTATAAAAAATAATGGTAATAAAAATTAAAAAATTGAAATTTTTGTTGATTTGGTTTTAACCGAACCAAACCGTAACCGAACCAAACTGGGTTGGTTCGGTTTTGTCCGAACCATATGAACTTTGATTTGGTTTGGTTTCTATTTTTCTTGTACTTTGGTTTTCGGTTCGGTTCGGTTTTTGAACCGAACCGTATTTTGCTCACCCCTAGTTGGAGAGGGTAATGAAAAAGGGAGGATGATTATGGAGGTCAGAGAGGGTAGAGATCGATCGTTTCTAGATATAGAAAGGGCGGGTGATTATGGATTTCACGATAAATGATAAATAAAAAGTCTTGCGTATAGATGCAAGATTTTTTTCTAAGGATTTTGTGTTATATTTTGTATAAAAAGTCTATAAAAGTCATTCTCATCAATTGTCAATGACTTTTTGAATACAGGATGACTTTTAAAGACTCTTAAAAAGTCATAATTGAATACCTGATGACTTTTAAAAACTCTTAAAAAGTCATAATTGAATACCTGATGACTTTTAAAGACTTTTAAAAAGTCATAATTGAATACCTGATGACTTTTAAAGACTCCTAAAAAGTCTTAATTGAATACCTCTGGATTTTAAAAGTATGTAAAAGTCATTAAAAGTCTTAATCCAATACACCCCTGTAAGTATTAAAGTAATTAACTAATTAATTTAAAATAATCTAATAAAAGAATTAATTAGGGCAGAAATTATAATTATTTACAAAATCGCCCAATTAAATCTTGGGTATGACAACAACTAACGAGTTCATTAAAAAAAAAAAAAAAAGAGTTCTAGGTATGAATTAATAATCTGTCAATGGAAATATAAACAACTGTGAATATGTAGATAGAAGACAGTAAAAATATATAAATTAAACAAAAAAATAAATAAATAAATAAACAACATCATAATAAAAATTAAAGAAAAGCAAAATTTATAGTTTGGGCTACAATTAGAAATCATTGTTAGGTTCGGAATCATCTCTCTCTCTCTCTCTCTCTCTCTCTATAGAGTCTAGAATCCTTGAAGGAAAAAAAAAAAAATAAGAAGAAAAAACCCTCCATTTTTTACATCTCTTAAAGAAGAGGATCATTTTCCTGCTCGTTCCATCCCTTTCTCTCTTTTGGTTTTATTATTATTATTATTATTATTATTATTATTATTATATTCTACGTCAAATAAGTTACATTTGGTGTTTTTCTAGTTCATCTCCTAAAACGGTGTCTTCAGTGATAGATATACTCCGACATATCACAAACTCAATAGCACTTTTCCTATAGGAAGATCGTCATCAATTTTCAGTTAAATTCTTTAAAATCTTTACACTTAAGATATCCAAATCTATCTTTTTTATTCAATATCTAAAAATATTATCCAAATTAGCTAAATTGCATAGCGATATGCGGAATGCAAGAATGCTTATTGATATGGATCTTTGCCAAAGTATGGTGTAGTTTAATAAAATGTTAGATGCAATATTTGTCAGAGATAATAATAAAAGCTATAATTGGACCTCATTTATCAGTTTAAACTTTTGGGTTAATTGGTTCAATAACATGGTATCAGAGTTTTTTAAACCTAGAGGTTGAGGGTTCGAATTTATGGAGTTTCAACATATGGCATATTGGATCTATGTTGTACACGCTTCAAGCCCAAAAGATATTTGCGTGCTGTGGAATGTTAGAGATTATAATAAAAACTATAATTGGACCTTACTTATCATCTTAAATTTTTAGGTTAATTGGTCCTATGACAGTATTATTATGTTTTTATTAAGTTTATTTTACATGATTTTCCTTACCCGTGTAGCTTGTTTGTCACCAATATAGTTTGTGCTATGTTTGTTATTATATTTATTCAATAATTGTAGGAAAAAAGTTTGATTTACCCGGTTTTATTACTAGTAAATCAAACTTAGGAGGTGTTTGGTTTGAGAAAAATACACCAACGAATGAGAATGGAGAATCTACTACTTCATTTGTTAGAATCGGCATTGTGATTCACTTTATAGAAATCAACCATTCCCCCCTACACGTTAAGGAATAAAATTTGATTCCCATAGAATTATTTATTTATTTCTCACTTCCATAATTCCATCCCTTTTATGGCTCACGTTTTTTCCAGTTCTTTTAACTAAATTTGTTACTTTCTTTTTTCCCGAACGATTGAAAAAATAATTTGCAATAACGTCGAGCCAAGTCTAGATTTCCAATTTCTTCTTTTTATATATGGAAGTCTTTAATTAATTTCATATAATAACTACAAAAAAATTTTTTGTATATCAAAAGAAAAAAAATCTCTCCCAGCTACCTTTTGTAAATTTAACATTATGAAACAAACTATAATAGTGTTATTATAATTAATCTATCTAAATGTATACATATATGTATATAATTTTTCACATAAATGTATATATATTTTAGTGAGTTTTATTTCTGAAAAATGTTAATAATGAATTTTGATTGATGATGTAAAAAATATTCATAGAGAGATATAGTTCGATCCGGATACAATCAAACAAGCTAGTATTGGCCAAGCATAATTCATAACTGAAACCGGCCAATAACTCATCTGCAAGTTGATCAGAAAAATCTGAATCATACTCGGTCTAAGCCATAACTTCCAGCTGCATACTTTAATAACTTCACTGCTTCCTCTCGCTCAACACTTTATATATATATATATATATATATATATATACATACTATTGCTGACTTGTCAGATATTTTTTATTTCGTTACTTATTTAATTTGCTTTTGGGACCAGAGTACATGCACAATCATTCAGTCATTTACAATCTTATTGATACCGAACCCCAAAAAAAAATAAAATAAAGTTATTAATTTACAGTTTGACTGAATTTTATTTATTTAAAAAAATATTATTTAACCAATTCTATCAAAAATATTACTCAATTGGCAATTCAATTGGTCTGATTTGCCGATTCGACTGTCAGTCGGATCGATCTATACCGATTTTCTTTGAAATCAGTATTTTATATCAAACTAATCGAACTAATGATCGGTTTACGGTTGAATCAGCTAGTCCAGTCTGAGTTTAACAATATTAGTTAATGTATGAAGTCAGAATTCCATAGATAACCATAAACAGATAGATAAACAGACTTACGGTTTATATGCAGCGGAAACTCGTTTATGGAATGGATCTGATCTACGCGAGAAACCGGATCGTTCTGGTTGCCTTTCCTACGAGTGTATGAATACACCGAGTACGGGCTATATCCGTGAATTCTTCCGACGAACGAAGAAGTAATCCGTGTCTAATCGGTAGGGACGTTTTCCCCGGGAATAGAATGGGAATCTCTACGATTCCATCAACAACACCTGGAAATAGAGAAACTTCTTCTCTATTTATAGTGGAAATCCCAACTTCCATCTATATATAGGGTCGGACCAAATTACACATTTAGTCCCTGTAATTTACACATAATTACAGTTTAGTCCCTGCCATTCCAAAATGTCATGGGCGGACCAAAAACCAACATCTCCCACTCGCACATGACAAGACACACTTTCATTGCGATTGAACACACACACTTCTTTCAGTTCTTATTCGGCGAATTCACGCGACCAGTCAACGTAACGGTTAAACCTTGAAGCTCTCCTTCATCGTTCCACCTTTAGCTTAACGTGACTTCCCCCTAGTCCATTTTCCATGATCACTAGTTTTCGACTCACTTTTTGATCTCACGAAAACATTCATATACACTACATACCTTTTCCACGAAAAAGTATTGAGCTCGAGTGTTATATGTTTACTAAGTGATATGTTGCTGAAAATGTACTTCCTCTCTATAAATAACCTTCCACTATATGTCTAATGATTATCTGACTGGTCCTTATATGCCCGTTCATAGCTAACGAAGCCCAGTTTAGGGTTCCAATCAAGTTAATCATCAGACATACCCTTCTTGTTATTTACAAGAGTCCTTAAGGGTGAACTTGAAACTCATAGTTTCATTTGGGTCTCACATTAGGAAAGTTGAGATCAATTTTCTTCTTTCCATCCCTTGGTCGGCTTTTACACATATTACTAAAATATGCCATAGTGTTAATCCACTTAGGACGTATGTTTTATAAACACTATGCGAAAGCATTCAGTCTCTAAATGCAACTAATGCATCAGCACCTCTAGTCCACTTTTAAGCCTTTCACAGGACAGCTTCCGGTATCAACGAAATAATGATATTACGCAAAATATCACATATGGAGTAACTCACACTCCCACTTTTACCTATGAACACATAATTCATAGTAAAAGATTCATCTATGTGAGTAGATGACATTTCGCCAACATACTGAACTATACTCAATAGCTCTATGTGTATCGCTTTAATTAGTGAATGAATTTGAACACAACAAATAACTCACATTCTAGTCCAATAGAATTTGCCAAAGTTATTATAACAGTTCAAAAACAACAACATGTTCCTATAACCTACGAAGACCAAATTCCAAAATGTGTTTACTAAAAACATTTGGAACTATTGGCTTCGTTAACGAATCTGCAATCATATCACCAGTTGGAACATGCACTAAACTTATTTCTCCCTGTGCTATTTTGTCTTTAACAAAATGATATTTTATATCGATATGCTTGCTTTTTCCATGATAACAAATATTCTTGGAATAAGCTATCGATGCAGTGCTGTCGGAATAGATAGTCGTATATTTCCTTTTAGGCAATAGATCCAAAAGATCTATGAAGCGAACCAAAACGCTTCTAGTACTGCAGCTACTGCAGCTACATATACCGACTTCATAGTCGATAATGCCACACAAGTTTGTGTCTTGCTACACTAGGAAATTGCACAATTTCCTAGAATGAAAATATACCCAGACGTGGACTACCTCCCGTCTTTATCAGTTCCGTGATCAGCATCTGTGTATCCCTTTAACTGCAGATCCTTTCCTTGGTAATAAAGGGAATAATTTGAAGTCCCCTTCAAATATTTCAATATCCTTTTCACTGCTGCCTAATGCTTCAAACCTAGATTAGCCTGATAACGGCTTGCGAGACCCACCGCAAAACCTATATCAGGTAGTGTACAAATCATAGCATACATCAAGCTACCAATTGCACACCTAAAAGGAATTCTCTCTATCCTTTTAGTCTCTTGTGGAGTCGTGGGACACATAATTGCATTCAGTTCCGTACCTTATGCAATAGGGGTTGGATCAGGATCACAGTGAGCCATACCAAACCGTTCTAAGATCTTATTGATATACGTCTCTTGTGAAAGAGCCAATAATCTCTTAGATCGATCTCTTGAGATCTTAACCTCAAGAATGTAATTAGCTTCTCCAAGATCCTTTATCTCAAAGTTAGAAGACAACTAAGTCTTTACTTTCTTGAGACAGTTCCACTCGATGAAAATGAAGATTGAGCTCTTCATTTTTCACTCTTTCTCTTGCTGATTTCGTTTTTCAATTTTGTATTGAAAGGCTTTGTGCTTAAGTTTTTATTGTGGTGATAATTTTGACTAAATGTTGGATATTTTTTATGGTATTATAAAATGTTTATTTGTTAAACATTGCTATTTTAGTTATTTGTTTTAGTAATTTTTTAATTTATTTAGTTTGAGATTATAACTAAGTGTTATATTACTCATTAGTTTTATACTTAAGAGAAGTATAAATGTTAAATAAATTAAAACATAATCTAAAACAAAACTAAATATATATATTTATTATTGGAAATTTAAACCTAATATGGTGTTTGTATTAGCCTATGTAAATGGTGACTCGATGCATTGCGCATGGATGTTCGATTTTACGTGAACCAAACACTATTTTTAGTTTTAAATGATCTTATAATAAATATGGTGTATCGCTTACTTATTAGTGCTACTTTTGTCTTTAACGGTTTTTCAATAACTGCTTCAAAAGCAATAGTTGCTTACCTAAATAAGGGACCTTCGTTTGAATGGTGACAATTATATAGTTTGGGCTATGAAAGTCCAATACATAATTAAAGAACAAGAGGTTCTTAACACTCTGGAGAGAATAATGTTTCCTCCTGCAGAGGGTAACACCGCCCAAACAAAGAGGGACCTTGAGGCTTATCAAGCTTGGAAGAGGAAGAACTCATCTGCCCGCATCACCATGCTTAGTGCTATGAATGATGATATCGTGAAAAAGTTTCACGTATATAACACATGCTTAGTGCGCTTTATGCTCTCGAGGAGCAGAAAGTTCAAGCTGTGATACGTTCTTTGCCGAATGAGTGGGAGCATATGAAGTTGCACCTAACTCATGTCGAGTGGGAGCATATGAAGTTGCACCTAACTCATGTCAACGACATTAAGGCCTTTGATGATACCGTTCGTCATCTTGAACTGAAAGAGGACCGTCTGGCCTCTCTTAGTGTGAAATCTGAGGTTCACATGGCTAGTTCAAGTCCTGGTCTGAAGTCCGAAGAGAGGAATAAGAGGTTCTTCTAGAAGAAGGCAAAGAGAACGGTGGGCAGTGTTCCAGTTCAAAAGAAGGGTAAGAAAGATTCCAACATTTCTAGGGTGAAATGTTACAATCACAAACAGAAGGGCATAATTACACATTTGGTCCCTGTAATTTACACATAATTACAGTTTAGTCCCTGCCATTCCAAAATGTCATGGGCGGACCAAAAACCAAAGAAGTTTCTCTATTTCTTAACGAGAGAGAATCGTAGAGATTCCTATTCGATTCCCGGGGAAAACGTCCCTACTGACAAAACACGGATTACTTCTTCGTTCGTCGGAAGAATTCACGGATATAGCCCGTACTCAGTGTATTCATACACTCGTAGGAAAGGCAACCAGAACGATCCAGTTTCTCGCGTAGATCAGATTCATTCCATAAACGAGTTTCCGCTGCACATAAACCGTAAGTCTGTTTATTTCTTCTGTTTAGGTTTATGGAATTCTGACTTCATTGGTATCAGAGCCGAAAGGTTTATAGATTGATGTGTTCGAATCTAGTTTTCTGGTATTCCATGAAAAATTGATGTGTTCATATCTTGGTTTATGGAAATCCGTGAATAAGAATACGTTTCTTCATTCGTGCGAATATGTATTGATTCGTTTAAATACATATTCATTCGTTTTGATACGGATTTATATTGAAATCCGCGTCAAAATGATTCCGTAGACATTGAAATCTGAAATTCCATGACAAGAATATGTTTCTGTTAATTTTGAATTCGTTTTTGTTCGTTTTGATACGGATTTGCATTGTTATCCGAGTCAAAACGATACCGTATTAGATCCAACAGTACATAGTGTCAAAATTTTTTTGTCGGAATTTCGTAAATCTGACCACACCACTGAAATCAGCACGAAAAATTGAGTCGGAATGTCAAATTTCACGGCCAACGGAGGCCAGGAAGGCGGCGCGTGGAGCTCACGCGCCACCACTGCGGCTGGGATTGGCCGCTTGACGGTTGGGGAAGTTTGGGTCGGCAGGACACGTGGCGCAACGCGATTCGTCGATTTTCTGACGGTTGAAAAGTCCACCCAATAAAGTCTCGACACGTGTCCACGTCAACTGCCTCTGAACGGTCAAACGCCACGTGTAAGAAACGTGGGCCAATAGCATGTTGCCACGTGGCAAAACGATTTGTGATTCTGCCACGTCATCGTGACACGTCATCACCGTGAACCAATAATATGATGACACGTGTCATGTCGGTGACACATCAGCTCGCCATGTCATCAACCACGTCATAAGTTGACCCAATCAGGTGATGACACGTGGCATGTGTGCCACGTCATCGCGAATCACAAGTTGCCACGTGTCACGTGAGTCAGCAAACCCTTTGTGGCGCGTGAGAGCGCGTGCCTGCGCGTAGCGGCGCGTGGTGCAGGTCCAGACGGCGCGTGTGGGCGCGTGCGATGGCTTCCTTCGTCCAAATTTCGTCCAATTTTTTCCAGAATTAAATTTTACATTTTTCTTGAATTTTTGGTATATTGTGATGAATTTTTGGAATTCATTTGATATTTTTTAAACTAAATTTACTTGTATTTATTGTGTATAAATGCTTAATTTATGTTTAATAAATTCATGAAAATTCAGTATATTTATTATGTATTTATATACTGATTTTTGGTTGATCATTTACAAGTTTTTGTTATTTCTATATATGTTATAGAAATAATAACTTTCGTAAAAACGCCGAAAATAATCCAGTCTCAAGAGGGGGCGAGGACTATACAAAAACTTGAAGGTGAGCTCTTCTCTAAGCGATATTCTCTGTTGGAGGAAGGGATATTGTTAGAGTTATGGATTGGTTTAATGCGTTAAACCGGGAAATCCAAGAGCTTGTCCGGAAATGAGGTTTTTCCTTTGGAGCTGATCAATTCAAAATGTTAAAATTTGTGAAACAGGCTTTTTTCATGAAATACACTTTAAGATATTTTGTTTTGGAGAAAATTTTGATTTTGACGAACTAGTGGAGTCCATTGACGGATTAGTTCCTGAACAGGATTATGGATCCCAATGCAAAATATTTGTGTTGAACTTAATTGAAACGGGAGCTAAGTTATCTTATAATCCTAGAACCATGTTACTTAGAAGTAACAAGTTGGTTCGTCACCCATGTCTGGATGCTGTTATTAAGGGTGTTGTGAACATGCTTTTGGATCTCTACTATAAGTTCGTAGAAATGATCCCAGTCCCGTCAAAATAAGTTGAGACAGTTCCACTCGATGAAAATGAAGATTGAGCTCTTCATTTTTCACTCTTTCTCTTGCTGATTTCGTTTTTCAATTTTGTATTGAAAGGCTTTGTGCTTAAGTTTTTATTGTGGTGATAATTTTGACTAAATGTTGGATATTTTTATGGTATTATAAAATGTTTATTTGTTAAACATTGCTATTTTAGTTATTTGTTTTAGTAATTTTTAATTTATTTATTTTGAGATTATAACTCAGTGTTATATTACTCATTAGTTTTATACTTAAGAGAAGTATAAATTTAAATAAATTAAAATGTAATCTAAAACAAAACTAAATATATATTTATTATTGGAAATTTAAACCTAATATGGTGTTTGTATTAGCCTATGTAAATGGTGACTCGATGCATTGCGCATGGATGTTCGATTTTACGTGAACCAAACACTATTTTTAGTTTTAAATGATCTTATAATAAATATGGTGTATCGCTTACTTATCAGTGCTATTTTTGTCTTTAACGGTTTTTCAATAACTGCTTCGAAAGCAATAGTTGCTTACCTAAATAAGGAACCTTAGTTTGGACGGTGACAATTATAAAGTTTGGGCTATGGAAGTCCAATACATAATTGAAGAACAAGAGGTTCTTGCCAATCTGGAGCGAATAATGGTTCCTCCTGAAGAGGGTACCACCGTTCAAGCAAGGAGGGACCTTGAGGCTTATCAAGCCTGGAAAAGGAAGAACTCATCTGCCCGCATCACCATGCTTAGTGCGATGAATGATGATATCGTGAAAAAGTTTCACGTATATAACACGTGCTTAGTGCGATTTATGCTCTCGAGGAGCAGAAAGTTCAAGCTGTGATACGTTCTTTGCCGAATGAGTGGGAGCATATGAAGTTGCACCTAACTCATGTCGAGTGGGAGCATATAAAGTTGCACCTAACTCACGTCAACGACATTAAGGCCTTTGATGATACCGTTCATCATCTTGAACTGGAAGAGGACTGTCTGGCCTCTCTTAGTGTGAAATCTGAGGTTCACATGGCTAGTTCAAGTCCTGGTCTGAAGTCCAAGGAGAGGAACAAGAGGTTCTTCAAGAAGAAGGCAAAGAGAACGGTGGGCAGTGTTCCAGTTCAAAAGAAGGGCAAGAAAGATTTTAACATTTCTAGGGTGAAATGTTATAATCGCAGATAGAAGGGGCATTTTGCAAAAGATTGCACAGCTCCTGAGGTAAATGTTACCGAAGTGTATAAGTGTTATACATTTGTTTCAAGTTCTGTTTTCCTAACTGAATCTCGTCCTTTGTGGATCATAGACTCAGGAGCAACAGACCACGTAACACAGGATAGAGATTCTTTTGTTGAGTTCCGCTGTGTTCCACCGGGAACTAAGTGGATATACGTGGGAAATAACTCTAAAGAGGAAGTCTTAGGGATTGGTTGTTGTCAGCTGGTCTTGAATGGTGGTCGACCACTAATTCTTAAAGATGTCCTCTATGCTCCTAGGAATTCAAAGGAACTTGATATCTGTTTCTACCCTTATGAATTTAAGATTCATGTTATCTTTTGAATTGAACAATTTTAGTCTCTTTATAAACAATATCTGCTTTGGTGGTGGACATTTGTTGGATGTTTTTATTGTTTTGGATTTGGATCCAAATTATGTGTGTCATAATAGTTTTTCCTTTACTGTTAACTCATCTGTGGATAATGTTAGCATTTCAAAAGTGTGACATGCGAGACTTAGTCACATTGGTCAACATCGTTTAGTACGATTGGCTAAAGCAGGTTTGTTGGTTGATTTATCAAAAGTAGATCTCCCAACTTGTGAAAGCTGCTTAAAAGGAAAGATGACAAGAAAACCATTTGGTAAAGCTATGCGAGCTGACCAACCATTGCAACTAATCCATTCTGACATCTGTAACAAATGAATGTTCAGGCCAGGCATGGTGTGTACTATTTCATTACATTCATAGACGACTATACAAGGTATGGTCATGTCTATTTGATTTAACATAAATCTGAAGCATTAGCATGTTTCAAAAGATTTATGGCTCTAGTTGAAAATCAATTAGAGTAGAGAATCAAAGCTTTAAGGACCGATGTGGGGAAGAGAGTACCTCTCCGAGGAATTTAAAGTTTTATGTGATGAAACAGGTATTGAACATCAGTTGACAATACCTAGGACTCCACAACAAAAATGGAGTAGCGGAAAGAAGAAACCGAACCCTCTTAGAGATGGTAAGGTCTATGATGGCTGAAGCCAATTTGCCTATCTCCTTTTGGGGAGACGCACTATTGACTGCCATATATGTACTCAATAGAGTACCTTCTAAGTCCGTTGAAACCACGCCTTGTGAATTGTGGACGAGCCGCAAGCCCAAATTTGAACCATTTACGACCATGGGGATGTGCTACCTATGTTCGTGATACATCTAGCAAGCATGGCAAGCTAGGCCCAAGAGGCAAGAAAGGTATCTTTATCAGATATCTTGATCTCTCCAAAGGATATGTTCTAGTAGGAGAGAATGAGAATGGTCAAATAACAGAATATGAGTCACGCGATGTCACATTCTTAGAGAATGAATTTCCTTAGCTGGGAGAAGTGGATAAGAAATTCACCTTCTTTAAAACTCAAGAGTCTGAAACTTCAGGATCGCTCAATCCGAGTGGGAGGAATGAAGTTGAAGACGTAAGGGAAAGGGAAGAGAATGATGTTTTTCAACCTTCACAAGCGGATTTGAGTAATCCTGACCCTAACTTGAGTGGTCTTGATTTGAGTGGGAGTCTTATTCCAAATTCAAGTGTGAATATGGATATAGATCCCAGTGGGAGTGGTCCCAGTGAGAGTTCTGCCCAACACCTTAATGAATATATGAGATTTGTTTATCAAGAAGCAGAAACTCTAAGACGATCACAGAGGGGAAATATCTCGCGACGCCGTCATTTAGTTGATAGCGAAGCTCTCTCGATCGTAACTCAAATTAAAGATATTCCAAATAACATGAGAGAGTTATTGGAATCCCAGCGAAAGAAGAATGGATTAAAGCAATGGAAAATGAAATGGAGTCAATGTGGATCAACAAAGTTTGGGAACTAGTTGACCTGCCCAAAGGGTGTAGAGCCATTGGGATTAAATGGGTACATACGATAAAGCAATCAGCGGATAGGAAACCTATCCAGACTAAGAGTCGGCTGATTGTGAAGGGGTTTGCACAACAGGAAGGAATTGACTATCAGGAGTCTTTTTCACCCGTTGTCCGTTTCGCGTCTATAAGAATTGTACTTGCTTTTGTAGCATGTATGGACCTTGAATTACATCAAATGGATGTAAAGACTGCGTTCTTGAACGGTGAATTGAACGAAGAAATCTATATGGTTCAACCAGAAGGTTTCGTTGTTCAGGGTCAAGAACATAAGGTTTGTAAGTTGAAGAGATCAATTTATGGCCTTAAGCAGTCTTCAAGACAATGGTATTTTCGTTTCCATGAAGCGATTATATCAATGCAATTTAAGGTGATTAATGCAGACTTGTGTGTCTACATTAAGCGTGAAAACGGGGGGAAGTTTGTCATTCTAACGTTATACGTTGACGATATCTTGTTAGCAGGAAATGACACTTCCTTACTCAAGAAAGTAAAGACTTAGTTGTCTTCTAACTTTAAGATGAAGGATCTAGGAGAAGCTAATTATATTCTTGGGGTTAAGATCTCAAGAGATCGATCTAAGAGATTATTGGCTCTTTCACAAGAGACGTATATCAATAAGATCTTAGAACGGTTTCGTATGGCTCACAGTGATCCCGATCCAAATCCCTATTGCATAAGGTATGGAACTGAATGCAAGTATGTGTCCCACGACTCCAGAAGAGACTAAAAGGATGAAGAGAATTCCTTTTAGGTGTGCAATTGGTAGCTTGATGTATGCTATGATTTGTACACTACCTGATATAGGTTTTGCGGTGGGTCTCGCAAGCCGTTATCAGGCTAATCCAGGTTTGAAGCATTAGGCAGCAGTGAAAAGGATATTGAGATATTTGAAGGGGACTTCAAATTATTCCCTTTATTACCAAGGAAAGGATCTGTAGTTAAAGGGATACACAGATGCTGATCACGGAACTGATAAAGACGGGAGGTAGTCCACGTCTGGGTATATTTTCATTCTAGGAAATTGTGCAATTTCCTAGTGTAGCAAGAAACAAACTTACGTGGCATTATCGACTATGGAGTCGGTATATGTAGCTGCAGTAGCTGCAGTACTAGAAGCGTTTTGGTTCGCTTCATAGATCTTTTGGATCTATTGCCTAAAAGGAAATATACGACTATCTATTCCGACAGCACTGCATCGATAGCTTATTCCAAGAATATTTGTTATCATGGAAAAAGCAAGCATATCGATATAAAATATCATTTTGTTAAAGACAAAATAGCACAGGGAGAAATAAGTTTAGTGCATGTTCCAACTGGTGATATGATTGCAGATTCGTTAACGAAGCCAATAGTTCCAAATGTTTTTAGTAAACACATTTTGGAATTTGGTCTTCGTAGGTTATAGGAACATGTTGTTGTTTTTGAACTGTTATAATAACTTTGGCAAATTCTATTGGAATAGAATGTGAGTTATTTGTTGTGTTCAAATTCATTCACTAATTAAAGCGATACACATAGAGCTATTGAGTATAGTTCAGTATGTTGGCGAAATGTCATCTACTCACATAGATGAATCTTTTACTATGAATTGTGCGTTCATAGGTAAAAGTGGGAGTGTGAGTTACTCCATATATGATATGTGAAATATCATTATTTCGTTTATACCGAAAGCTGTCCTGTGAAAGGCTTAAAAGTGGACTAGAGGTACTAATGCAAGAGTTGCATTTAGAGACTGAATGCTTTCGCATAGTGTTTATAAAACATACGTCCTAAGTGGATTAACACTATGGCATATTTTAGTAATATGTGTAAAAGCCGACCAAGGGATGGAAAGAAGAAAATTGATCTCAACTTTCCTAATGTGAGACCCAAATGAAACTATGAGTTTCAAGTTCACCCTTAAGGACTCTTGTAAATAACAAGAAGGGTATGTCTGATGATTAACTTGATTGGAACCCTAAACTAGGCTTCGTTAGCTATGAACGGGCATATAAGGACCAGTCAGATAAGCATTAGACATATGGTGGAAGGTTATTTATAGAGAGGAAGTACATTTTCAGTAACATGTCACTTAGTAAACATATAACACTCGAGCTCAATACTTTTTCGTGGAAAAGGTATGTAGTGTATATGAATGTTTTCGTGAGATCAAAAGTGAGTCGAAAACTAGTGATCATGGAAAATGGACTAGGGGGAAGTCACGTTAAGCTAAAGGTGGAACGATGAAGGAGAGCTTCAAGGTTTAACCGTTACGTTGACTGGTCGCGTGAATTCGCCGAATAAGAACTGAAAGAAGTGTGTGTGTTCAATCGCAATGAAAGTGTGTCTTGTCATGTGCGAGTGGGAGATGTTGGTTTTTGGTCCGCCCATGACATTTTGGAATGGCAGGGACTAAACTGTAATTATGTGTAAATTACAGGGACCAAATGTGTAATTTGGTCCGACCCTATATATAGATGGAAGTTGGGATTTCCACTATAAATAGAGAAGAAGTTTCTCATTTCCGGATGTATGATGGAATCGTAGAGATTCCTATTCGATTCCCGGGGAAAACGTCCCTACTGACAAAACACGGATTACTTCTTCGTTCGTCGGAAGAATTCACGGATATAGCCCGTACTCAGTGTATTCATACACTCGTAGGAAAGGCAACCAGAACGATCCGGTTTCTCGCGTAGATCAGATTCATTCCATAAACGAGTTTCCGCTGCACATAAACCGTAAGTCTGTTTATTTCTTCTGTTTAGGTTTATGGAATTCTGACTTCATTAATACTTTGGAAAATAATAATGATTTTTGTGGGAGTGAATTAGATTTTAATATCTCTTTTCACTTTTAAAAGATTTTTAGTTTTTTAATCATCAGATAGAATTTAGGAGAGGGGCTTTCCATTGAGCAAGACTAATGATGGAAGCACCAATTCAAGCCTATTACAAGGTAGTCTTATAGATCCATTCATAAATGATCGACCTTTATTCATATTCTCACGAAATTTAATTTGGAGATGAAAGTAACATAATTTTCTGACCAAAAAAAAAAAGCAGAAGTGTGATTAATAGTAGATAGAAGCTCGTCCCTATTGAGAAAAATAAGCACAACTCTAAATATATATATATATATATATATATATATATATATATATATATATATATATTTTAAGAATATTTTCCACGAGAGTTGATGAGACTTGGTAGGCCTCGAAAGTATTAGACCATAATCCTTATAAATTAGAAATAATTATACCCTACTTCTCTCTTTCAATAAATAAATATAAAACAATAATTTATTATTACATATTAAAGTATTTACATTTTTAAAAATTATGTTATTGGGTTTATTAGGATTAGTATCTTTCACAAATTATATTTATAGTATATTTCTGTCTCCAATGTGTTTCTTTTCCCCTTTTTCTCCAAAATTTTTTCTATTTTTATCTCTACTTTTTTCATTCCTCTTTTATAATAAAAAAATTATTTTTTCATTTATTTCTATATCTGTTCATTTTTTCGTGATTCGATTTTAGAAATTTAACTTCCTTCTTTTCCTCCCTTTGAAATTATATATATATATATATATATATATATATATATATATATCTGCTAATGCTACATATATATAGCTTATATTTTTTTCTTTTTTGCACATATATTACTTTTATACTGATTTCTCACTAGTTTTATAGTGCGATTGTATATTGGTTTTGTAATTGGAGTATAAATCAATATGATATCGGTACAAAAATATTATAAAAGCAATATATTTGCCAAAAAAAAAGAAAAAAAAAAGAAAAAAAGAAAAGAGAAAAGTTGAATAGAAAAAAAACTATATAATCAGTGAAAAAAAAAAGATGACTATATATATATATATATCATTTTTGTAGTATACAATCTTATAATTGCAGTATAAAACCAGTATAAAATCAATATAAAAACTATATATATGCGGAAAAAAGGAGAAAATGAATATAACATCAATATAGAAACGGTATATACGCATTATGCAGATTGTATGTAATACAAATGTCAGAAACGAAGATGAAAAAAAGAAGGAAAAAAATATAGATATGGAACTCATTTCGAAAATATTGTATAGTTTTATTTTTTTATGGTGTCAATTGTATAGTTTTTAAAATTATTGTCGAATTTTATATAGAAAGCCCAACTAAGTAAAGAATTAAGGATAAATACACCATATCCATACAAGTAGGGTTGTAAATGGGGCGGGGCGTGATAGAGTATTGTAATATAAATGTAAATGTAAATGTAAATATTCAGCCCACTAGTATTCGGCCCATAACCATCGGCCCATTCCTTGTAAACCTATGTATATATTCCTCGTTATCAATCATAATTGGCTAAGGGAAAACCCTAGCTTTTCATGGTATCAGAGCTTTTTCAGCTAACCCCAAGACGAACCCTCACCACGTCGCCGGTAGCACCACCGTCATCCCATCCACCGCCACTTTCCCAATTAAACTTGACACAACGAATTTCTTGCTATGGAAAACACAGCTTGTACCGCTGTTGAAGGGATCCCGATTGATGGGACACGTTGATGGCCAGATTATAGCACCACCGAAGTATTTACCTGGATCAATGGAGATTAATCCTGATTTTGAGCGTTGGGAGGAGAAAGATGCTCAGGTTATGAGCTGGATTATTAATTCCCTATCCCCGGGAATTGTGACTCAAATTGTTGGCGCTGAGACTGCGCTTGAAGCTTGGAATAGACTGACTGCAGCCTATGCTGCTGGATCAAAATCACAAATTCGAGACTACCGATTGCAATTACGCAATCTGAAACAAGAGGAGGCGGAATCCATTACCTCTTATGTGACTCGTGCTAAGCAAATCTCTGATAATCTTGCTGCTCTTGGTTCTGTAATTACAAAATCAGATTTGGTTGATGCTGTTGTAGATGGATTGTTACCAATCTTCCGCCCGTTTTGCCGCTCATTAGAAATTAAAGTCGATCCCACTGGCTTTGAGGACCTCCATGGTTTATTGCTATCTGAAGAAAGAAGTCTGAAACGGGAAATCAATGCGGAACGAGCAGCCCCTACTGCCCTTTACACCGCACCCCACCCTGGTCAGTCCCGCGGCAACGGACCGAGGCAGCAGCAGTCCGGCGGGTTTTCTGGGCAGCAGCGCCGCTCCTATGGCAGAGGGCAGCAGACCGGCGGGTTTCAGCAGCCGTTCCCTTCTCGTCCGGGTAATTTTCCCATGTTTTCTACTCAATTTTGTCCCAATAATAATTTGCCCAATACTGCACCTGCTGCTGGAAATTCTTTCACTATGCACACTGCTGGAAATTCAATGAAACCAATGACATCCATGGCACCACTAGACACTTCCACAACATTTTATTATCATAATTGTAGAGGAATAAATCATATAGCCCGCAATTGTCCATTGTTGGGATTCGTCATTGGAAAAATAACGTGGCGCAGCGGAAAATACACCGTTTAAAATTTCCTAGAATCCACCTATCGTGTCCAATTACCGTTGATTAGAATAAAACAATTAAGAATCAAGAGAGATTAACTCACCGGATTCGTCTCCTCTAGAGATTGCTGCAGAATCGTTACTTGAAACTGCGATCTCCAAAGTCTGGTGCACGACCAACTATTGAACGGGAACCGGTACTAGCCGAAGACGCGAAGGAATGGAGGTTTAATGCTGGGATTTTCGGCTGTTTTGGGGCTGCTGTTGGTGGCTGAAATTTCCAGCAATTAATTAGAGTTGAATTAGGTTTTTCTTCCTTAAGTGTGCCCTTATATAGACACCTTGTCTAGTTGGGTTTTAATTAGGTTAATTAAACCCAAGCCCACTAGGATTATAATTACATAAATAAACTTTAATTAAAAAGTATATACTATGTAATTTAATTCCATTTGGCTAAATTTAATTACCCCTAAATAAAATTAAATCACACTTAAGTTAATACAATACATGTATTTAATTTTCCTACTTAGGAAAATTATTTAATTAATTGTTTACTTTATGTAATTCAATTATTTGATAAATTAATTAATTACATTATGTAAACTTATTAATTAAATTAAATTCAACCCAATGTCAATTAATTACCTTGACACCGAATGTCAACTAATTAATTAACGCATTCCTTCCAATGTACATTACATGTACAATTTCTATAAGTTCCAGCTCAGTTGATTTATGTGCACGATCCTATGGGTCTGTCTTTATGTTGGCAGTAGGCCCAAGCCCACAGACTGTAAGTGGGTTCTAGCAAACCATTACAGCCCCCAATTAAGACAGAGATGCAGCAGTCTTTAGAAGACACTCACCCGGTAGTAATCTCATAGTGTCCTTTGCCTAACGATATCGATATGAATAAACAAGAGGCATGGTGTCTGTCATCCTCTTCTGTTGTTTATTATATTTCTTGATCTTGAGTTGACTGATTAATCAAATAAGCAACCAACTTATTTGGGTATGGCCATACACTTATCAGTCCCACTCATCAAGTGGCCAATGATATCATCTCGGTGTCACCCGAGTGGCAATTCCATCACTTCATCATCAATATCAACATGTTCACCGGTCCACCCAATCATACCCGTATTTAGCATCCTTTTACAGACCTGTTAGGCGTATGTCAAAGTGAACCGGCTTCCATATTGATATTATAATGAAATCTAGTCTGAGGACAAAAGAGACCTACTCAAGAAAGACCTATGACATGACAACCATGTGGCTTTCTTGTGCGGATCGATCCAGTCCCATGTCAATGACATGTACCTATATTCATGACTAACTATACAAGTACTATGGCTAGTTAAGAACTACCATACAATCATCGAATATACAAGTCTATGGTTCTATTCGTTCCCACGATTAGAACAGACCTGGGATAGGTTTTATGATTATCAATCAATGGATACTCTACTCATATTATAGCACAAGATATAAATGAAATAGATTAATTGCCTTTATTAATGTGACACAAATAATGTATTCATACATGACTCTTAATGTATAATACAAAATACAAGAATCCAATGCCCTAAGAACTAGGGCACACCAACAATCTCCCACTTGCACTAGTTCCAAGTGGGCATTGCCCTAATTCCTATAGATCTGGTATGACCGTCGTGCTGTGTCTGCAACAGCGCTTTGGTCAATGGATCAGCGACATTATTCTTGGTGTCAACCCTCTGCAATGATATGTCACCTATGTTCACGATCTCCCGAATGAGGTGAAACTTTCTGAGTACATGTTTGGATCTCTTGTGTGACCGGGGCACCTTAGCTTGTGCGATGGCCTCGTTGTTGTCACAAAAACATCAACTGGGTCTAGGATAGTGGGCACTATTCCCAACTCAGTTATGACTTTCTTGATCCAAACGGCTTCCTTTGAGCTTCGCACGCAGCTATGTACTCAGCTTCCATTGTAGTGTCAGCAATGGTGGCCTGCTTTGAGGACCTCCAACTAATGGCACCGCCATTCAGGAGAAAAACATAACCAGACTGTGACTGGTTCTCATCCTCATCGGTCTCAAAGCTTACATCAGTGTAACCCGACACTACCAGCTCATCTTGACCTCTATACACTAAGAAAGCATCCTTAGTCCGGTTAGGTACTTCAAGATTGCCTTGACTGCCTTCCAGTGTTCCTCACCGGGGTCTGACTGGTACCAGCTAGTCATACTTAGTGCAAACACGACATCAGGCCTCGTACATAACATGGAGTACATGATAGATCTAATAGCAGATGCATAAGGGATCTTTTCCATGTTCTCCGGGTCCTTCTTTGTTTTAGGACCATCTTTCTTACTCAGCTTTAACCCATGGCGTATAGGCAAGAATCCTTTCTTTGCCTTGTCCATGCTGAATCCTTTTAGAACCTTGTCAATGTACGTGGCCTGACTTAGGCCTAGAAGCCGATTGGATCTATCTCTGTAGATCCTGATCCCTAAGATCGTCTCAGCTTCGCCTAAGTCCTTCATTGTGAAGCACCTACTCAACCACTGCTTAACCCCTTGCAGTGTTGGTATGTCACTTCCAATGATAAGGATGTCGTCAACATACAGCACTAGGATGGTGGAAACGCTCCCACTAACCATCTTATACACACAGGGCCTTTAACTTGAAACACCACTTGCAACCTATCACCTTAGCACCCAGAGGTGGATCCACCAAGTTCCATACTTGGTTATCATGCATAGATTGCATCTCACCATTGATCTGAGTGTGGGCTTTCAATAGCCTCCTGATAGGTCTTGGGCTCCTCTTGGTCAACGACCATAAGGTCCCCATCATCAGTCACGAGAAAGCCGTACCTCTCTGGCTGATGACATGTCCTACCAGACCTTCTAAGGTCCTGTGCAACCGTTTCTGGTTCCTCAATTTCTTGAGTAGTCAGATTGGTTACCGAAGCATCCTCAGCAGTAGCTGCAGGAGTTTGTGAGTCTTGAACTTCTGAAAGTTCAACATTACTCCCACTGTCTCTCTTGGAAAGGAATTCCTTCTCTAAGAAGACTGCATTTCTGGCTATGAAAACTTTGTTTTCGGCTGGATCGTAGAAGTAATAACCCTTAGTTTCCTTAGGGTTACCCACAAACTGGCACTTGACAGATTTGGACTCGAGTTTGCCACTTGTCAATTTCTTAACATATGCATCACAGCCCCAAATCTTCAAGAAGGAAACATTGGGCCTTCGGCCTTTCCATAGTTCATATGGTGTTCCCTCAACTGCCTTGCTTAGTGTATTGTTAAGAATGTAAGCAGCTGTCTCTAAAGCATATCCCCAAAAGGAGACAGGGAGTGTAGCATGACTCATCATCGAGCAGACCATGTCAAGTAAGGTCCTATTCCTCCTTTCCGACACTCCATTCCACTGGGGTGTACCAGGAGGAGTGAGTTGGGATACAATCCCACACTCTCTCAAAACGAGTCAAACTCTTGGCTCAAATATTCACCCCCTCGGTCAGACCGAAGTGCTTTTATTTTCTTGCCAAGTTGGTTTTCTACTTCATTCTTAAAGTCCTTGAACCTTTGGAGAGTCTCAGACTTATGCTTCATCAGATACACGTAACCGTATCTGCTGAAGTCATCCGTGAAGGTGACGAAGTACAGAAAACTAGATCTAGCACTAGTGCTCATTGGGCCACATACATCGGAATGTACCAGCTCCAATAGTTCTGAGGCCCTTTCAGTAGTCTTGCTAAAAGGCGCCTTTGTCATCTTGCCTCTTAAACAAGATTCACATGTGTCATAAGGCTGGATGTCAAATGACCCTAGCACTCAACTAGAGTGAAGCCTAGCTATGTGCTTCTCATTTATATGGCCAAGTCGACAATGCCAGATGTAAGTAGGATTAATTTCATTTTGTTTAATCCTTTTAGTATTTATGTTATAGATTGAACTTTCACATTTTAGATCAAGGATATATAAGCCATTTTCAAGAAATGCTGTTCCATAAATAATATTGCCACATAGAAATTCTACCATGTCTAATATTAAATACAAAACCAGAAATATCCAATAAAGAAACGAAAATAATATTCCTGCGCATCGCAGGTACAAAATAACAGTTTCTTAGTTCCAAAACAAGTCCACTAGGCATCTCCAAGAAATAATCTCCGATCTCCATGGCCTGAACCCGAGCACCATTTTCGACTCGAAGATCTACTTCTCCAGATCCTAATAATCTCCTATTTCTTAGACCCTGCACATTTGAACAAATGTGAGATCCACATCCAGTGTCCAAGACCCAAGATGTAGAAATAGCCAGATTAATCTCAACAACATAAATACCTGAAGCAGCAGTTTTGCCCTTCAGTTGCTCCCTTAGCTTTGGACATGAGCTCTTCCAGTGCCCCTTCTCATGACACTCATGGCAAACATCGTCAGGAGAGGCAACCCTTGCTTTAGGTTGGGCCACCACCTTTTTGCCCTTAGCCTTGGCCTTAGATTTGGCCTTTCCCTTAGCAATGGGCGTATTGCCCTTGTTCACCAGTAATACTTCAGGAGTCTTCTTAAGAGACTGCTCAGCAAGCTTGAGCATGCCATGCGGCTCAACAACCGATTTATCCAACCCTTGCATATGGTAATTCATGATAAACTGGTTGTAAGACTCAGGAAGTGACCCGAGAATAATGTCTGTTGCCAAGTCCTGCGGAACTGGCGAGCCGAGGCGGGCAAGTGTATCAATATACCCCTTCAACTTTAGCACATGAGTGCTAACAGAAGTCCCAGCTGCCATCACAGTCGTGCAAAGTGCCTTATTTGTCAGGTAACATTCCTGACGAGCCTGATCTTGGAACATCTTTTTAAGCTGATCCATCATCTCATAAGCATGCTCGTCCATGAATTGCTTCTGAAGATCAGAAGCCATGGTACCCAGCATGAGGCACGAGACATCTCGGTCATCCCTCACATGCCGATCGTACTGCTCCACCATCGCCGTGGTGATGCCTCGACCTGCGGGAGGGCCAACTGGTAAAGGAGCATTTAGTACATACTCCTTAGACTCTTGTCTAAGAACTATTTGTAAGTTCCTAGCCCAGTCCAGGAAGTTAGTCCCCGAAAGCTTCTCCTTCTCCAAGAGTGACCTAAGTGAGAGTGAGTTGTTGTTTATTGCAGCCATTTAAATTGCTTAACTGAAATGAGATTATCTACATGGAAGAAATCATTGCTTGAGTTAGAAATAAAGGACTTTTAAGCCAATTCAAATTAATAATCCGATTTTAATTTGTTTGTTGGTGTTGTTAATTGGCTGACTTGACCAAGATCCACAACTTATCAATGACTGGCCGAACTAGGGCTCGCTAACCAACCATTGAGTCGTTTGGTAGGACAACCTATCCAATCCTTCCACGAAGGACTCTTGGTTTGATGGGCTTATTGACACTTTACCCATCTGTGCTTAGGGCCCGCTCTGAGTTAATGCGACCCATGTTGAGTCAAACCACCGTTCACATGTTAACCATACCAAGTATCTTAACCCTCGACGGCCCACCGAATACTACAATATACCCAGCTAGGGCATGGCGCACATTGCAGCATCAATGGGAGGAAGAGGTGTGAATGTGAGAAGCACTTTTAAGCAACTCAATATTTTAATTTTCGGATTATAATTAAGTGATACGGCTTAGCATGCATAAACGCGGGTAATAATTTGGTGATCCATACATCCATATTATATGAAAAATGCAATAGCATACTTAATTTAAAATAAATGAGATCCTATGGGCCTTTAATTACAACCTAATAAAAAAACTAGATATCCTATCTAATTCTTCATGGGCCGGACTGCAATCATTCTTGGGCTCCCACCATGGGCTTGCTCCGTTTGGGCCTTGACCGGGCTAAATACGCAAGTGCACGTAGTCGATCAGAGTAATAAATCTGGAGTATTCCAGAGTCGAACCCAAAGGAGGAAATAGACTGCTATTCTAATTAATTCTAGTTTGAAAGCAATAATCTGGGGTTTTGTGTTAACTAATATCTAATAAAGCAATAATTAAGAAGATTGGATCAATGAGAAAAACACTAGGGATTCGGGGTTCACCTAATTGGGGAAATTAACCGTATTATCATCATGTTATCAACAAAAGTTACAATGGCAATTGTTCCTAAGATACCTTAACACTCCGTCGAGCTATTAAGTTGTGCCTAATTAACTGTGATTATCCGTCGATTTCTCACTAATTAATCAAACCCTTTAATCTACACTTTAAGCCATCACAATTAAATCTAACTATGTCTAGTCTAGGTTTAATCGTGTCTATCTTCTTAGTTCCGAATTCATATTTCACCTGTCAGTTCATCATATAAATTCTATAATTAAATCATGCACTCGCGAAATACACCATTCATCAATTAAATTAAAGAAGATAGATGTAAACAAGAAAAATAATTCCTTAGAATTAAAATCAAATATCCAACATGATGAATCAACAATTAATTACCCCAAACTAGGTTACATCCCTAACCCTAGTTTGGGGATTTAGCTACTCATAACCATGTTCGAAACCATAGAAATAAATAAACTAAGTTCCATAAAAATAAGTAAGAAGGAAGGAAAAACTCTTAGAAAGATCGTAAAGAATTCCGTCGAATCCGGTAGAAGACTCCGTCAAGTTGTAACCTTGCTCCTCCAAAATAATACGTTCAAGTCTTTCTCAGAGAATACGGCTAAAACTCAAGAACAATAATAAAAATCTATCCCCTATACTAAAAATTACTCTCCTTATATATTCAGTCTTGGAGAGGAAACCTAAAAAGAAATAATAAACCTACTCTAATTAGGATACTAAAAGATAAATTCTAATTGAGAAATAATAAAATTTAAAAGACAAGTCATAGCTCCAATCTCCTTGCAAAACCCGTAGGTCTCCTTTGGCCCATTTGTAAAGCAGGCCCAAGTGTCAATTTCAGCTCCCTTTCTTCAATTTCAGCTCCCCATAAGGCATGGTCATGCCTTAAGACAACTTCTGCACTGTTTTTGCCCCAATTTGCTCCATTTTTCATCAGTTTTGGACTCCAAAGTCCTAACCTGAAATATCATGAAAAGAGATGTAAAATCCACCCAAATAAACAAGAATTAAACATTTAAAGCTCGAAATATAAGGTGGGATAAGTGCATAAAACACACTTATCAAACTTCCCCACACTTAGACTTTGCTTGTCCTCAAGCAAGATGAAAATTGAACTAAAATTTGAAAGATTTTTTTGAAAACGAAAATAAAAACTAATACTAATCTTAACAACAACCACCGAAACTTAGATTACACAGCATTATAAGATATCCCTCAATAATAATCGAGCTGCAAGGGCTCAGCTAATTCCACAATTTCTAGGCCGAGCGACACATTGCTCTCAAATAAAATATCCAGATTCAAATACACAATTGACTCGGTAACTCTTACCAGGATCACTCCCTCCACTCAGGTGTTTTAGGCTAAAGTGTTTAATTTTAAGGCACTCAAAACCATGAACTACCAAAATTTGCACTTCCATCTAATCTCCACCAAATAAAATCAAACACCAATCAAAAAGGCATAAACAGGGTTGTAACGGGGCTGAGCGTAAAGGTATCAAAAAGGAAATTCAGGCTAAGTCACCGAAAACTAGCAAAAAAATGGAGTGTCTGCAAAACATGAAAACGACGGCAAAAACAATTCAGGCTAAATTTTTTTTTTTTTTTTTTCTTATTTTTATTTTTATTTTTATTATTTTTTTTTTTTTTTTTTTTTTTTGAACAAGAATTCGAACAAAGGACTCAATCAAAGAGACATAATCACAATTGCTCAAAGCTACTCAAAATTTGGCATTCCTAAAGAGATATCAAGGAATCCTGGACCCGGGAAGAAAACTTGACAAACTTTAAGTTGCAAAGAGGAGAAAGCAACTTTAAACAACAAAAATGACGTAACTTGAAACAAAGACACATCGTGTAAAAGAAGAAACAAATCACAAGCAACAATTGCTTACACTTAATTTTAACCCGATTTACTGAAATTGCAAAAATAGCAGACAAAACAAAGGGAAAGCTAGCTTCCAGTGACAGGGTTCAAAGAGGGGTACACCAAGAAAAGGGAATAGGCTAATTGATGTGGTTAAAAGAAAGAAAAGGCTAAGGCTCAAAATTGGCTTACTAAGGGAAAATAGTGCAGGGTAGGCTATTTAAGAAAGCTTAAAAGGGGTGAACCTAAATGCCTTTCATCACTTTAATGCTTAATTAATATTTATGCGGCCTCGAAAAGTATTTGATGCAAATCATAGAGTCATGCACACAATTGGAGCAAAAGTAACATGTAATGTCGTTAAGCAATTGCTCCGGCTTCTCACCAAAAATTAAGGGTATTTGTACCAAGTCCAAAAGGATTTACATCCGAATTAATTTTACAAGAACCAACATGTGCCTTTCGGGACTAAAGATCATGAAGGGGCTGCCACCATTCAAATTTTCTTTTAAAAAGAAAAATGCAAGCACCTCTCAAATATTTTTGGATCAATCTCATAATACTAACTAAACTAGCTTTAGGTCATTGAGAAATTAGTAATGTAACCTAAATGGTATGCATGCGAACATTTTTTTTTTTTTTTTTTGACAAAATAAACAAATAATTTGAAAAATTAAACAAAGGAAACATGCTAAACAAGTTAAAAATAAAAATTCAATCTTGCAAGTTGGACAAACAAATAATCTAAAATGTGAAGATACAATCTCCCTAAATATAATCTCCCTTCCCCACACTTAAAACAACGCATTGTCCTCAATGTGTTTCATGCATCAACCAAGCAAGGAACTAGAAAAAATAAAAAGAAAAGTGAAGTAGTACTCCCCTAGGCCAAGATGGTCGATGTCCGGAAGCGGCTACAATGGAGAAGGCGGATATGGAGGATCGCGTCCTTGGATTCGAAAAAGCTCGGCGATATTCGCCTCTACCCGGGTTACTTGAGTTGTCAAACTAGCATTTTGTTGAAGAAGTTGTTGCAACAACTCATAAACCGCGGGCAAATCAACGGAAGTGGAAGAAGAAGTGGTGGGCAACTGCTCCGTGATAAGCTCCTCATGAATGGTTTGTCCAAAAGCATTAGGTGCTTTACAAACATACCATTCCCATCTCCCAACACTTGTATTCATCGTTATTACCTGCATCCGTTTCAAACAATCCAAATCCAAAGAAACTAATCCGTAGGCCGGATTCAAGTTAGTGTTAGCCAAATCAATCAATTTTTCATTCAAGGCAATACATGTAATTACCGAACCTAAAATCAATGGCCTATCAAAAGAAAGAACATGCTCAAATTGACCCGCAATCCAACAACCCAAATTAACTTTTAAATTTTTTTCCATGCACCATAAGAAAAATAGCTCGGCTTTATTACAAATATTCGCCCCTTTCTCTCTACCCGAATAAGCAAAGGCCAAAAATTTGTGAATATATTGCCAAACCGGTTTTTTCATATAGTGGGCTTTTGATTTACTAGGATTATAACACCAATCATTAGTCATCATATTCATCCAAACCTCCGATGACTTGAACTCCAGAACGTAATCAAGCAAAGAAGATTTATACTCATCGGACTTAGCATACTCGGAGTCAATAAAGCCACAAGACAAATTAAATTGGGTGATAGATTGCTGAAAGTGTGTTCCCATCAACCGATAACAAATCACATTAGGTGTATCAATTGTCAAAGGTGTAGGTTTACTAGGTTTATTAAATTGAAAAGTAGTATAAAACTCCCAAATCAACTCAAGAAAACCCGGACACCGAATATCAAAGAACGGTTTCCACCCAATGTTGTCAATCAAGCAATTATACTCATCAAACAAACCAAACTCATTCAACACGGCATTATCAATCAATTTAGAACCAACAATTTTCCTATCATGAATTGAAGCATATTTGTTGGATAAATTTTTAGGAAAATTTAAACTACCATGCAAACGAGAGTCGGGAATGGAGATAGAAGTACCTCGAGGTAATCGAGAACGGGCTCGAAATACCTTAGTCGGTTGAAGCGGAACGGAAGAGAAATCATGGCCCGACTCAACAAGTTCAAGCTCCAAAGAATTTTCCGGCGAGTCATGATCTGAAATTGAAACTCTCTTCCGCTTAAGGGCCGATTTGGACTTGGATGGGGCTGTTCTTGCCTTGCGTTTCCCTTTTGTTCGAAGTCTGACCTTGCTGGTCGGAATCGCGTCGCCGGTGGAATGGGGTGAGGCAGATTCCGATAACCCATCAGTCGTGACCTGCGGAGGAGAGGACGGAATCTCCGGGATCCGGTCTACACCCTTGAATCTGCCCATGGTAGAAGAGGTGGCGCAGATGGCGGATTCGACGGAAGAAGAGCAGCGGCGGACGGAAAGGAAGAGCAGCGGCGGACGGAAAGAGCAGCAGCGGCGGACGGACAGGACAGCAGCGGCGCAGAGGCGGACGGAGCTGTGCGGTGGACGGAAAGGACAGCAGCGGCGCAGAGGCGGACGGAGAGAGCAGCGGCGGCGCAGAGGCGGACGGAGCTGTGCGGTGGACGGAAAGGACAGCAGTGGCGGGTTGATGGGGGCGCTGGAGGATGGAATGAAAGAGCTGCAACATTAGAAGAAAAAAAAATTAGGTTTTTCTCTTCTAAATTTTTTTTTTTTGTTTTTTTTTTTTTTTTTTTTTTTTTTTTTTTTTTTAAAAAAATAAAATAAAGAAATCAGCTCTTAACTCAAAAAGAAACAGAAAACTAAAATGCTCAAGGCATGCTCATGCCTTGTGCCAACTTCTTAAAAATAATAAAAATCCCATAAAACTTAAAACAAGGCATGAGCATGTCTTATGCCAACTTGTAAAAGAAATTCAAATGTTGAAAATTAGCTTCTAGAGGCAGAAAACTACGTTACACAAGGCATGATCATGCCTCAAGCAACTTTTTTAACACTGAAATAATTTCACAAAATCAACATAAGGCGTGATCATGCCTTAAAACAAAAACTGAAAAATTGAGAATTTAACATAAAATACCTAATTAAACTCGGAAAATAACAACTAAAGAACTAAGAATTAATGAAAATTAAAAAGAAAAATTGGGTTGCCTCCCAATAAAGCGCCATTATTTATCGTCTTTGGCTAGACATTGTCCGATGTTTAATTGTCATGGTCAAAGGAGATCGTGTCAACACCGGAAACATTTTCTCCTTCAAAATAATGTTTCAATCTTTGCCCATTGACCACAAATGGCCTCTTCTCATCTCCTTCAATTTCAATTGCCCCGTACGGATGAACTTTAGTTACTACGAACGGTCCCGACCATTTAGATTTCAACTTTCCTGGAAACAATTTAAAACGAGAGTTAAACAATAAAACCTTTTGTCCCTCCTTAAATTCGCGCCTCAAAATTCTTTTGTCATGCCACGCCTTAGTCCGTTCTTTGTAAATACGGGCGTTCTCATACGAGTCGCGTCGTATTTCTTCCAACTCCTGCAATTGGATCAATCGTTTTTCACCTGCAACTTTCAAATCATAATTTAATTTCCTTATAGCCCAATAAGCACGATGTTCCAATTCAACAGGAAGATGACATGATTTACCATAGACTAATCTATACGGTGACATGCCCAAAGGGGTCTTAAATGCCGTTCTATAGGCCCACAATGCATCATCTAACTTCTGAGACCAATCTTTCCTAGAGGTACTAACAGTTTTCTCAAGAATAGATTTAAGTTCACGGTTGGAAACCTCTACTTGTCCACTAGTTTGAGGGTGGTAAGTGGTTCCGGTTTTGAAGTGACAACCATATTTACCTAACAAGGCCTTAAATTGATGATTTTGGAAGTGAACTCCATTATCAGAAATTATGACCCTAGGGACGCCAAATCTAGAAAATAAATTTTTCACAAACTTAACGACACTATTAGCCGTGTTATTAGGTAATGCAATTGCCTCAACCCATTTAGACACATAATCTACAGCCACTAAAATGTACATGTTACCGTAAGATGGAGGGAAAGGTCCCATGAAGTCCAATCCCCATACATCGAAAAGCTCCACTTCGAGGATACTGTTCTGTGGCATCTCATGTCTCTTACCAATGTTCCCCACTCGCTGGCATCTATCACAGGTGAGAACAAAGCTCCTAGCATCCTTGAACAAGGTCGGCCAATAAAATCCGCATTGAAGCACCTTCGCAGCTGTTTTGTCGGCTCCATGATGACCTCCATAAGGCGACGAGTGACAGTCAAAGAGGATTTTAACCATTTCTTCCTCAGGTATGCATCGCCTCACTATGCCATCCGCACACCTTCTGAATAGAAGGGGTTCATCCCAAAAATAATGCTTGACCTCGGACATGAATCGCTTTTTCTGGTGAAAATTGTAATCCTGTGGGACAATATTAGACACCAAAAAATTAACAATGTCAGCAAACCAAGGTATTGTGTCAGAACTAATCGCCCACAACTTTTCATCAGGGAACTCTTCATTGATGGATTCATCATGGTTCTCCTTTACATGTTCCAGTCTAGATAAGTGGTCGGCAACTAAGTTCTCATTGCCTTTCTTATCTCGGATGTCCAAGTCAAACTCCTGTAATAACAAAATCCACCTTATCAATCTAGGCTTGGCATCCTTTTTAAGGAATAGATACTTGATGGCTGCGTGATCTGTGTAAACAATAACTTTCGAACCTACAAGGTAAGGACGAAATTTATCAAGTGCATAAACCACAGCTAAAAATTCCTTTTCAGTGATGGCATAATTCAATTGAGCATCATTCAACACTTTGCTCGCATAATATACAACATGCAAGTTTTTACCTTTCCTTTGTCCTAACACAGCACCTAATGCAAAATCACTTGCATCACACATAAGTTCAAAAGGTAAACTCCAATCCGGAGAAACAATAATAGGAGCAGAAATCAAAGCTTGCTTAAGAGTGTTAAATGCAGCTAGACATGCATCATCAAAAGTAAAAGGAACATCTTTAACTAAAAGATTGCATAATGGTTTAGCAATTTTCGCAAAATCTTTAATAAACCTCCTGTAGAAACCTGCATGCCCTAAGAAACTCCTTACCGCTTTCACCGAAGAAGGTGGAGGCAATTTTTCAATTACCTCAACTTTTGCCTTATCAACCTCTATTCCTTGAGTTGAGATTTTATGGCCTAAAACAATGCCCTCTGAAACCATAAAGTGGCATTTTTCCCAGTTAAGTACTAAGTTTGTTTCCTCACATCTCTGTAAAACTTTTTCAAGGTTAGCTAAGCAAGAATCAAATGAAGAACCAAACACAGAAAAATCGTCCATAAAAATCTCAATAATCTCTTCGACCATATCAGAGAAAATGGCCATCATACACCTCTGAAACGTAGCAGGTGCATTACAAAGACCAAAAGGCATTCTCCTATAGGCAAAAGTGCCATAGGGGCAAGTAAATGTGGTCTTTTCCTGGTCTTCAGGAGCAATTGGGATTTGAAAATACCCAGAATAGCCATCTAAGAAACAATAGTATGCATAGCCGGCTAAACGCTCTAACATTTGGTCAACAAAAGGTAAAGGAAAATGATCCTTACGTGTAGCCTCATTTAACTTCCTATAATCTATGCATACCCTCCAACCAGTGACGGTCCTAGTTGGGATTAGTTCATTTTTCTCATTATGAACTACAGTCATGCCACCCTTTTTGGGTACAACTTGCACAGGGCTTACCCAAGAACTATCAGAAATAGGATAGATAATACCTGCATCAATGAGCTTAAGTACCTCAGTGCGCACAACTTCTTTCATATTGGGGTTGAGCCGCCTTTGATTTTCAACCTTTGGAGTATGATTCTCCTCCAACAAGATCTTGTGCATACACACCGATGGATTGATTCCCTTTAGATCGGCTATTGACCATCCAATAGCGGATTTCCTTGCTCTCAACACCCTCAACAGCTTCTCTTCCTGCACAGAGCTCAAACTAGACGACACAATTACAGGATAAGCGTTATCATTACCCAGATAAACATATTTTAAATGAGATGGCAATGGTTTAAGTTCCACTTGCGGCGGCTTTTCAGTAGAAGGTGTTGGTCGTGGTTTGCCTGGCCCTAGTTCCTCATATTCTTTGATATGTCTAGGCATACGACCCTGACCTTCTAACCTGATAGCACAATCAACAATTTTCTCATCAAAATCACTCTCATTCAAATTCAATGCAATGCACGCTTCTAAGGGTTCCTTGAATGATTGCCTAAGAAAGTCATGTTGATAAAGGGAATCAAGTGTGTCTATTCTAAAGCATGAGTCATCAAAAGACGGAAATTTGACTGACTTAGAAAAAGTAAATTCCTCTCTCTCTTTACCAACTCTAAAAATCAATTTTCCTAATGGCATGTCAATCAACACTCCACCAGTTAACAAGAAAGGTCTACCAAGAATGAGAGAAACATCCATCTCATCCTCCATATCCAATACAAGGAAGTCAGCAGGAAAGTAAAATTTACCGACTTTAACAAGAAGATCCTCTACTAATCCAAGTGGATATTTTACTGAACGGTCTGCAAGTTGTAGGGATACTGTAGTCGGTTTCAACTCCGCTATGCCCAATTTCCTGAAAAGAGTTAAAGGCATTAGGTTTATACTAGCACCAAGATCACATAAGCATTTTTCAATGCTAATATCACCAATAGAACATAAGATAGAAAAACTCCCTGGATCATTCAACTTCGGGGGTAGCTTCCTTTGAAGAATAGCACTACACTCCTCATTCAAGGGAACAGTAGCATATTCCTCAAGTTTCTTCTTGTTAGATACTATCTCCTTGATGTATTTGGCATAAGATGGCATCTTAGCAAGCGCTTCAGCAAAGGGTATGTTAATCTGCAATTTCTTAAAAATTTCTAAAAATCTTTGGAAATTATGATCCTGATTCTTTTTCTGTAACCTTTGTGGATATGGAATCGGAGGCACATAAGGTTTCACAGAAGAAAAATCAGGTTCATCGTTTTTAGGCTCATTGTTGTCAGAAGCTTTATCATTATCACCCTTGCCTATTTCTACCCGTTTTTCATCCTCACTCTCGTCTTCCTGTCTGACAGTTTTTTCTTTCACAACCTCATCTATCACCCTACCATTTCTTAAAGTTATAGACATAACTCCATCTTTAGGGTTTACTTCAGTGTTACTAGGAAACTTACCTTGGCCTCTATCCGCAAGTGATTTTGCCAATTGACCCATTTGCATCTCCAAATTGTGAATTGAAGCTTGATTTGACTGTGCAACTTGGTCAATCTTGGCATCCATCTTCTTCATCAAAGCTTCTTGTCCCGTAATAAAATTTGAGAGTAAATCCTCCAATTGAGGTTTCTTTTCTGGAACAAAAGCTGGACGTTGTTGCGACATCACAGGATACTGGGATTGCTGAAATCCAGGTGGTCCTCCAGGTCGAGCATTACCCGATTCTCTCCATGAAAAATTTGGGTGATTTTTCCACCCCGGATTATAAGTATTCGAGAATGGGTCGTTTCTCTTTAGTGGCATTTGCCTCCCCATGTTGGCTCCCATGTAGTTTACCTCTTCAGCTGATTGGTTTACTAAAGCTGCATTTGAACAAAAATTTTCGTTATGTCCAAATGAACCACAATAAGCACAAATTTCATTTGAAACGGTATCACGGGTTAGAATCATGTCCATTTTCTTGGACAATGCTGCCACTTGCTGTGCCACATCGGGTTGTGCAGGTTGTGCAGTCACTTCATGCACAGTAACTCTCTTTCCCCGGTAAGATTTTTGGCGGGTGTTGAAAGCTACTTTTTCAAATATTGCCTGCATCTCTTCACCTGTCTTATCACCTGTATACCCATCTGCAGCATGATCTACCAAAGACTGACAATTGGGGGTTAAACCATCATAGAAAAATTGCGTTAATAAAAGCACAGGAAACTGATGGTGTGGGCACTGGTTTAAGAGACCTTGAAAGCGTTCCCAAGCCTCATGGAACAATTCCCCATCCCTTTGGACAAAATTGTGAATCTTGTCCCTATACTCCATGGTCCTTTGAGATGAATAAAATTTATACATAAAAGCATCATAAATGTCATCCCATGTAGTAAAAGATCCATTCGGCAAATTTATTAACCATTGCCTAGCTTCCCCCTTCATACAATACGAAAAACACCTCATCCTAAGTTCCATTTCAGATAAGTTATTCAAAGGAAGAGTTTGTACCGTACTGTAGAATTCCTTCATGAACCCCAAAGCATCCTCACTTCCCAACCCATGATAGGCAGGAAGCATGTGCAAGTGGATGTTTTTGAGCTCATAATTTCTAGCTGCTTCAGTTAACCTTATACAAGATGGATTCGCGGCTATCACCGGTTTCTGAATATCCTTCAGGCGAGATGGTTGAGCCATTGCCTCTTGTCGTGGTTTCTCCTCTTGATTTGGTTGTTCTTCTTGTCGCCTTCTAGCTCTGTTTTTCCTGCAAGTACGTTCAATTTCAGGATCAATAGGAATTAAGTCAAAAGTACTACTTAAACTTTTAGACCGTCTTAATTGCATAAAGACCCGAAAAATCAAGTTGGAAGAGGAGTCTAATAAAAATAAAAATAAAATATATTACAAAACTGAAATTAATCAAAATAGCAATTAAATTAGCCTCCCCGGCAACGGCGCCAAAAACTTGACCGGGCTAAATACGCAAGTGCACGTAGTCGATCAGAGTAATAAATCTGGAGTATTCCAGAGTCGAACCCAAAGGAGGAAATAGACTGCTATTCTAATTAATTCTAGTTTGAAAGCAATAATCTGGGGTTTTGTGTTAACTAATATCTAATAAAGCAATAATTAAGAAGATTGGATCAATGAGAAAAACACTAGGGATTCGGGGTTCACCTAATTGGGGAAATTAACCGTATTATCATCATGTTATCAACAAAAGTTACAATGGCAATTGTTCCTAAGATACCTTAACACTCCGTCGAGCTATTAAGTTGTGCCTAATTAACTGTGATTATCCGTCGATTTCTCACTAATTAATCAAACCCTTTAATCTACACTTTAAGCCATCACAATTAAATCTAACTATGTCTAGTCTAGGTTTAATCGTGTCTATCTTCTTAGTTCCGAATTCATATTTCACCTGTCAGTTCATCATATAAATTCTATAATTAAATCATGCACTCGCGAAATACACCATTCATCAATTAAATTAAAGAAGATAGATGTAAACAAGAAAAATAATTCCTTAGAATTAAAATCAAATATCCAACATGATGAATCAACAATTAATTACCCCAAACTAGGTTACATCCCTAACCCTAGTTTGGGGATTTAGCTACTCATAACCATGTTCGAAACCATAGAAATAAATAAACTAAGTTCCATAAAAATAAGTAAGAAGGAAGGAAAAACTCTTAGAAAGATCGTAAAGAATTCCGTCGAATCCGGTAGAAGACTCCGTCAAGTTGTAACCTTGCTCCTCCAAAATAATACGTTCAAGTCTTTCTCAGAGAATACGGCTAAAACTCAAGAACAATAATAAAAATCTATCCCCTATACTAAAAATTACTCTCCTTATATATTCAGTCTTGGAGAGGAAACCTAAAAAGAAATAATAAACCTACTCTAATTAGGATACTAAAAGATAAATTCTAATTGAGAAATAATAAAATTTAAAAGACAAGTCATAGCTCCAATCTCCTTGCAAAACCCGTAGGTCTCCTTTGGCCCATTTGTAAAGCAGGCCCAAGTGTCAATTTCAGCTCCCTTTCTTCAATTTCAGCTCCCCATAAGGCATGGTCATGCCTTAAGACAACTTCTGCACTGTTTTTGCCCCAATTTGCTCCATTTTTCATCAGTTTTGGACTCCAAAGTCCTAACCTGAAATATCATGAAAAGAGATGTAAAATCCACCCAAATAAACAAGAATTAAACATTTAAAGCTCGAAATATAAGGTGGGATAAGTGCATAAAACACACTTATCAGGCCTTCCTCCGTACTTGATGCAATTACAATAATTTTGAAAATAAAATCTATTCTAAAATTACATCAAAATAAAAAAATGGCACGCAGGCCATATTTCCCAAAATTAAATTACAACCGATAATAATTTAGGGCCCATAGAACTCAACATAACATTTCAAACAAAGTACCTGTCGTGCACATACATACCAATATGATGCATGATCATGGCATTCCAAATTATAAATATAAATGTTAAGCCGAGTTACTTAGGGTGAAATCGCCAATTTTAAGAAATGTGACTAAGGCCCATAAAGGCCCAATGGATAACATCCATAAATGCAAAATTAACAATTTTGCTCCCACTTGAATTTAGGTTGTCACAAATTTAAAATTTAGCTCTCCCAATTTTAACCGGTGTCACGGTTTGTTGGGCCAATTTCACAAAGTCCATATTCAATTTAATATGCAAACAATTAAATTAAATATGCATGCCAACAAAATAAATAATTTAAACACAAATTAATTTAAAAATTTAATTTAATTTGCATTAGGGTCCGGGATAAAAAAAAAATACCCGTAAAATCCAAAACCGGACCCAAAAACCCGCGCGCGGCGCTGCTGTCCGAAGACAGCAGCGCTGCAATTTGGAATCCTGCGATTCCAAATTGCAGCAAAACAAATATATACCCCTTTTTTTTTTAATCATAAAAAAAAATGCATCAAAATAAATAATCAATAAAACAATAATTTTTGAGATGGAAACCAATTGGGGAAAATAATCAAAAACCCCAATCCAAAAATTCTAGGGTTTATCAAAATCAAAACCAATTGAATAAAGACCCTAAAATAACAAACTTGAAACCCATTCTTTCTTTAAGAACGCTTTCAAGAACCAATTCCAATCAATATAATGGACAAAACCTAGGCTCTGATACCACTGTTGAGATTCGTCATTGGAAAAATAACGTGGCGCAGCGGAAAATACACCGTTTAAAATTTCCTAGAATCCACCTATCGTGTCCAATTACCATTGATTAGAATAAAACAATTAAGAATCAAGAGAGATTAACTCACCGGATTCATCTCCTCTAGAGACTACTGCAGAATCATTACTTGAAACTGCGATCTCCAAAGTCCGGTGCACGACCAACTATTGAGCGGGAACCGGTACTAGCCGAAGACGCGAAGGAATGGAGGTTTAATGCTGGGATTTTTGGCTGTTTTGGGGCTGCTGTTGGTGGCTGAAATTTCCAGCAATTAATTAGAGTTGAATTAGGTTTTTCTTCCTTAAGTGTGCCCTTATATAGACACCTTGTCTAGTTGGGTTTTAATTAGGTTAATTAAACCCAAGCCCACTAGGATTATAATTACATAAATAAACTTTAATTAAAAAGTATATACTATGTAATTTAATTCCATTTGGCTAAATTTAATTACCCCTAAATAAAATTAAATCACACTTAAGTTAATACAATACATGTATTTAATTTTCCTACTTAGGAAAATTATTTAATTAATTGTTTACTTTATGTAATTCAATTAATTGATAAATTAATTAATTACATTATGTAAACTTATTAATTAAATTAAATTCAACCCAATGTCAATTAATTACCTTGACACCGAATGTCAACTAATTAATTAACGCATTCCTTCCAATGTATATTACATGTACAATTTCTATAAGTTCCAGCTCAGTTGATCTATGTGCACGATCCTATGGGTCTGTCTTTATGTTGGCAGTAGGCCCAAGCCCACAAACTGTAAGTGGGTTCTAGCAAACCATTACAGCCCCCAATTAAGACAGAGATGCAGCAGTCTTTAGAAGACACTCACTCGGTAGTAATCTCATAGTGTCCTTTGCCTAACGATATCGATATGAATAAATAAGAGGCATGGTGTCTGTCATCCTCTTCTGTTGTTTATTATATTTCCTGATCTTGAGTTGACTGATTAATCAAATAAGCAACCAACTTATTTGGGTATGGCCATACACTTATCAGTCCCACTCATCAAGTGGCCAATGATATCATCTCGGTGTCACCCGAGTGGCAATTCCATCACTTCATCATCAATATCAACATGTTCACTGGTCCACCCAATCATACCCGTATTTAGCATCCTTTTACAGACCTGTTAGGCGTATGTCAAAGTGAACTGGCTTCCATATTGATATTATAATGAAATCTAGTCTGAGGACAAAAGAGACCTACTCAAGAAAGACCTATGACATGACAACCATGTGGCTTTCTTGTGCGGATCGATCCAGTCCCATGTCAATGACATGTACCTATATTCATGACTGACTATATAAGTACTATGGCTAGTTAAGAACTACCATACAATCATCGAATATACAAGTTTGTGGTTCTATTCATTCCCACGATTAGAACAGACCTGGGATAGGTTTTATGATTATCAATCAATGGATACTCTACTCATATTATAGCACAAGATATAAATGAAATAGATTAATTGCCTTTATTAATGTGACACAAATAATGTATTCATACATGACTCTTAATGTATAATACAAAATACAAGAATCCAGTGCCCTAAGAACTAGGGCACACCAACATCCATCCCCTCGACAACCACGATTCAATAGAACTCGTCCAGCCTCATTTTACATAAATGCTCACATCAATTCCACTCAAGATTGGGTTGTAGACTCTGGTGTGACTCACCATTTAACTGCTGATTTGGACAACCTGAATCTCCATTCTGAATATTCCGGGCCGGAAGAGGTTACCATAGGTAATGGGTCTAAACTTGCTATTTCTCATGTTGGTACTTCCTTCAATTCTGTCAATGGTAATTCTATTCGTTTTGATGATATTTTGCATGTACCATCAGCTTCAACCAATCTTGTTTCAGTTTCAGCTTTAACAAAGTCTAACCCCATTTCCATTGAGTTTTTTGCTGACCATTTTGTTCTTAAGGATTTGATGACAAAGCAGGTACTTCATATCGGCCCGAATAAAGATGGTCTTTACACTTTGTGTCTTCCAAAGAGTCCTCCAGACAAAATAAAAGCTCACTTGGCATTGGTTAATCAATGGCATGCACGTCTTGGTCATGCTGCCATCCCTGCAGTAAAGAGGATTTTATCTTTGAATAACATTCTGGTTTCCAATAAGTCTTGTGATCAATTGTGCCATGCTTGCTCTGTTAGCAAAGCTCATAGATTACCTGTTCTGTTTCAACTAGTACTGTTTCAGCTCCTTTGGAGCTTGTTTGTTCTGATTTGTGGGGTCCTGCCCCGGTACAATCGTTTGATAATTTTAATTATTATGTGCTATTTTTTTTTATCACTTTAGCAAGTATTCTTGGGTATATCCGTTGAAATACAAGTCTGATATTCTGAATGCCTTTATTCAATTTAAAACTGTTGTTGAGAAATTTTTTGGGCATCCAATTAAATCTTTTCAATCAGATTGGGGGGGGAGAATTTCATTGTCTAGTTCCTTACTTACGTGCACATGGTATATCTCATCGTGTTTCTTGTCCCTATACACCAGAACAAAATGGTTGTGCGGAACGGAAACATCGACATATTGTTGAAACTGGCTTATCCTTACTTAACCATGCCTCTGTTCCTCTAAAATTTTGGACCTTTGCATTTGAAACGGCTGTATACTTAATTAATCGTATGCCTGTTCCAACTTTAAATTTCTTGACTCCTTTTGAAAAATTGTTCGGTTCACGGCCTGATTATAATCATTTGCGAATTTTTGGTTGTCTTTGCTATCCATGGCTTCGTTATAAGTCACCTCACAAACTCGCACTTCGTTCTACTCATTGTGTTTTTCTTGGATATAGCAAAATTCACAAAGGCTATCGTTGCTTTGATCTTTCTCTTCAAAAATTGTATATCTCACGCCATGTTATTTTCGATGAACAGGTGTTTCCATGTCAGCTGATAAATGAGGGATGTCCTATGTCTACAATTCAATCTGAACCTGAAATTCCATTTTACATATCCTACCCACTACATCAAGACGACCAACCAGCCACGCCCTTGCCTCCGTTGCCCATCACGCCCACCCCTACCTCACCTCATCCGACACAAAACGATCCCCACCCTCTACTGAACTCAAACGACCAGCTGCCTTACCTCCGCCTGTCCCCACACGCCCAGCCGCCCCGCCCGTCACCTCCAGCAGCCACCCACCAGCTTCTGCCTCCCACCTCCCCAACCTCCCCCAGTCCTTCTCCCACCCGATTAATTCCTCCTACTCATGACCACCCGGAAGTGTCTTTAATTGTTGATCTGGGCCAAGCTGATCATGCTACAGCTGCTAGTGGCCAAGCTGAAAATGTTCCAGCAACTCGTCCTGTGCATCCCATGGTAACCAGGTCCAAAACGGCTACACTCAAGCCACGACGTCCGCTGAATTTACTTGTCACCAGCACTCTTCCTCCAGAACCAACCAGCCACACTCAAGCACTGAAAATTCCAGAATGGCGCATCGCCATGGAGCATGAGTATCAAGCCTTATTGAAAAATAATACTTGGGTTCTTGTTCCTCTACAACAAGCACATAACCTTATTGGCTGCAAGTGGGTTTTCAAAACCAAACTCCACCCTGATGGTTCCATTGAATGGCATAAAGCAAGACTTGTCGCCAAGGGTTTTCACCAACGCCCTGGGCTAGACTATGCTCAGACTTACAGTCCAGTAATCAAGCCCACTACAATCAGATTGATCTTATCTTTGGCTATCTCCTTTGACTGGTCTATTCATCACCTTGATGTCTCAAATGCCTTTTTGCATGGCACATTGGAGGAAAAAGTATACATGGCTCAACCGCCGGGTTTAATTGATAAACACCGGCCTGATTATGTCTGTCTTCTAAGGAAATCTCTCTATGGCCTCAAGCAAGCTCCCCGGATGTGGCATAAATGCCTGATGGATGTATTGATTCAGTTTGGTTTTGTATGCTCCAAAGCCGACATCTCTCTTTATTTCTACCAAGCGAAGCATGTTCGGCTCTACTGTCTGCTCTATGTTGATGATATTTTGCTCACTGGTAATGATACTACTATGCTGCAACAGGTTGTCACATACTTACAAACCAGGTTTGCAATTCGTGACCTTGGTTCTTTGAAATATTTTTTGGGTATTGAGGCTTCAAGACAACCGAATGGTCTCCTTCTACATCAGCACAAGTATATCTCTGATCTGTTATTGAGGGCCAAAATGCATGAAGCCAAAGCAATCTCTACTCCTTTCTGCACGAGTACGCACTTATCTTTCCATACTGGTGATCCGTTTGATGATCCGTCTCTCTACCGCAGTATTGTTGGGGGTCTTCAATATGTTACCATTACCAGACCGGATGTGGCCTTTTCAGTGAATAAAGTCTCTCAATACATGCATTCCCCCACCACAGAACATTGGAAGGCCGTCAAACGCATTTTGCGTTATCTCCGAGATACCACTACTCATGGTTTGCTGCTGCAAAAATCTTCATCTCTTGATATTCATGGTTTCTGTGACTCTAACTGGGGAGGATGTTTGGATGACAGAAAATCCACCATAGGTTTTGCCGTGTATGTTGGTACAAATTTGGTATCTTGGTGTTCTCGCAAACAACGGACAGTATCTAGGAGTAATACTGAGGCCGAATACCGTGCACTAGCTACAGTCAGTTCGGAGGTCTTATGGCTTACAATGCTCCTTAGAGAGCTTGGTTTCTCTTCCTCTACGGCACCCACAGTCTGGTCTGATAATCTTGGTGCCACATACTTGAGCGCTAATCCGGTTTTTCATAACAGCACCAAGCACCTTGAACTGGATTTCCACTTTGTCCGCGACAAGGTTGCTCAATGTCAACTCCGGGTTCAGCACATCTCCACTCTCCATCAGCCCGCCGACATCTTCACTAAGGGTCTCTCCAAAGACCGTTTTCTCACTCTTCGTGCCAAGTTGACCGTGACAAGCCCCGCTCAACTTGCAAGGGGGGGGGGGGGGGGGGGTGATAGAGTATTGTAATATAAATGTAAATGTAAATATTCAGCCCACTAGTATTCAGCCCATAACCATCGGCCCATTCCTTGTAAACCTATGTATATATTCCTCATTATCAATCATAATTGGCTAAGGGAAAACCCTAGCTTTTCAGGGCGGGGCAGGGATTACACTTTCCATCCCAGTCCGCAGACTATTCGGGGATCCCCGTCCCCGCCCCGTTTATTAATCAGGGACAAATTTCTGTCTCATCTCCGACCCCAGCGGAGAATCGGTTCCCCGCGGGGATCCCCATCACCGTTTAGTTTTATATTTTATAAAAAAAACCTGTAAAATTTCAATTTTCACCCTCAAACTTATCCAAATGTGCATTAAACTATAAACATAAAATTCTCAAAACTCAGTTCTCAAATATACTAACATATAATTAATAATTATATATAAAACAACATCAATATAACATCATCAGCTCCCACTTGGACCTTTTCTCCAATTCCAATCTTCATTTTCATGCCAAATTTCCAAATGAAATCTAGCAAAGTGGCAATATAAAATTCATAAGTTTATCGGTCGTCGATGACGAACTCACAGACTTATCGATCGTCGATGAGGAACTTACCTTCGCTAGCAGGAACGAAGCCCACTGAAGGTCGATGTCGTGTGGATCCGTAAACTGAAAAGTGCGGCGGAGCAGGAGACGAAGACCAATGAGAGTTAGGGATTTCAATTTTGAGCAGACAAAGTGAGATGAGAATAAGCAGAGTAAGAATTGGGTGGATTAGTTTATAAAATTAGCTTTATTTACTTTATTTTATAAAATAATAAATAATAATAGTATAATGTAATAATATTAATTAAAGAAATATAAACGGGAATTTGGGTAATTTACCGGAGATCTCCTCGGTTTTTAAACGGGGATGTGGACGGGACCCGCGGGGCGGATAGGGCTATTACCATCCCCGTCCCTGATTAATAAATGGGGACAAATTCATCCCTAGCGGGAATTTTAATTGGGGATTCCCCGCCTCGTCCGGACGGACCTCTACTGGGGATGAGCCCCGCCACCCGATTGACAACTCTACATACAAGTACACAAGATTTTTGTCTTATATATCTAATCGCTTGATTCTCGGTACTTAAAAGATTGATTTTTCTTTGATTCTTGTTGTCTTAATAAAATCTATATTTTATGAATGTTTATAATTAATTTCCTTACTTAAGAGAGAATAATGTATTTGGAAATTTATGAATGTTTTGCTGAGAATCCTAAAAAATTGAATACTAATAAAATTTTAGTTGTATATAACGAATGTCTAGTTCCCGTAGCAATACGTCCCAAGTAACACAGTATTTTCAGGTACTGCATTAGGATTATCCAAATCCTATGTAATATTAATACGCTTACAATTTGTAATGGATAACGATCTTAAGTTTATTTACTGTAAATTGCTTAAGTTAATTTTTATTTGGAATATCTACTAAACCGTTTAGTGTTTTGAGGCAATGTATAGACTTTTTATGGTTGCACATTTCCAATAAACAGTGGTATATTTATTTTGGTGCTATTCTTATTATTTTTAGAATAAATAATTATAACTTGGGTCAATATATATAAGTGTTCCCCTCTATTATACTTATCTAATTTATGCCTTTTTTTAAAATAAAATGTCACTCGAATGATAAAGAAAATTACTTATAACAAGTAAAGAAACAATTTCGTGACAGGACCTTATAAAATCAACTGAGTAAGGACAATTTTGTCCATAAAAATACGATATATTAATTTACTTTCAAAGAAAAACACTCAATAGCAAATGGAGTTGTAATACGAGGAAACTAAAATGGAGAGTGAAGTATTGATGTAATTGACCAAACTTAAATATGTTAAAATTACCCTTATTTTTATTTTATGTTTGTTGTGTCTTCCTCTATGGCAAAAAAACCTTTTGTTATCTGACCAACAATGGTAATTTTATCTGTATTTCAATTTTTCTAGGATAAAGATTGATTTATATAATTTCGTAACTAATAAATCCAATTCGATGTATTTTGAAATTTCGAAATATATATATGGTGTATCTGAAGTTTTTCAAGCGGATTTTTTTTTTTTTTTGGGCAACCGATGACTGAGAAATAAAGAAACAAATTAAATTAAATTAAATGAGAAGTGAAAAACTGAAAATACAGAAGTAACGAGTCGGGTTGGTTAATTGGAGTAAAAATGAATAATGAAAAACCAAAATTGTCAACCTTTCTTGACATTACAAGAAGAATAAAAAGTTGATCTACACAGGCTGACGACCAGCTGCCCGACCACAAAGAAGAGCATTTGATGGAATTGGATATTCATCTCTCCATGAATTTGCTGGTGAATATACTCTAAGATAAAATTGCTGTCCTAAATATTGATGACCCCAATTCTCTGATCTTACATTCCACATTCCCACATTATCCAATGGCATGTATACCGCACTCCATGATTTTGGATAAACCTGTGTTCATTCACCATTACATTAAATGAAAAATTTAGGATATGCCTGCCCCACCACGTCCTACAAAACTCACAAAAATGGACGGAGCTATACCTGAACAGTGCAACGAGAAATTGTGTCTCTCAGATTATAACTTGATCTGCTTGCTGGTGACCATTGCCCACCATCCATCCTGCATCACACATATCGCACAAAATTGGCGAAAACGTAATATGATATATAGTTCCAATGGGTAAATGAAGTTATATAAAATAACATACCCTACAACAAAAAAGTTGTGACCGTCAACGTGCCATGACTGCAAGCTATCTTCCGGGTTCTCGAAAATAACCTCAGCAAAGCCTCTGAAATCAGCGGCCATCACTGAAGTTTGGAGATAAGCACCGCTGCCTGTGGGGTTGTCGGGGATGCTTCCGAGGGAAAAAACTCCAGGGATGTTGAAGTGGTCTGCTAGTTTAAGGGGAGTATCAGCTGGGATGAAGGACACACTATTTACAGCATACCTCTGCTTCCCATTTATCATTGGACTTGAGTTTTGTAACCGAATTGTCCTTGTTGTGTTTATCATTCCATAATGGTACGACCCTTGAGGGTTTGGTCTTGGACCGCTTGCTGACAGATTTCGCCTGTGAAATCGCATTGAGTTAAAGAAAACGAAAAGTTATACAGTGGACTGGGTGTAGTGGACTCGACATAATGCAACATGCTTAGTTTAGTTATATGAAATATAGGGAATGTTAGACAATATCAGATCTATGCATAAGAGGGAATTTTGCTCCTAAGGTTACCATAAAAAATCAATTTTGTTTATATAACGAACCCAATGCTGCTCTCATGTTCTTCCATAGGATTTCGTTGAAAAATCTTTCAGTCAATCAACTACATTATTTTGATTGGTCAATAATTTGTATTTGTATTTAAACGGTTCTTTGACAAGACATACCTGAGAGATCGGGCTTGTTCGAGAGACCAGTCAACCTGAACAGTAGGGCCAGCAGGAGGAGGACCTGAAACACTTCCAGCTGAATTACTGTATCGAAGAGTGGAAGTTGCCGTGAGAACTTGGGAGGTAAATCTCGTCGAAACAACAATGTAGTAATCTTGTGGTGGTTGGTCAGCTGTAACCAACACAGAATAAGATTGCCCCAGATGGATGTCAAGTGAGTCATAAGAGTTCTGGAGTGTATGAGTTCCTTCAATCTCTACCAGCAACAATTTGTGGCCTTGAATTCTAAAATTTAAGGATGTACTAATCCCAACATTAGATATTCTAAACCTGTAAGTCTTGCCTGTCAAACATTCAACACCAAAATTTTCCATACCATTATACTTTATATATCAGAATAAAAAGGTTAAATTTTAGTAGCTGCTGAGCACAATTTGTCACCTTGATCCACTGAAAATGTGTACCCATTTGAACCACGGCCGTTGATAAGCAGCCCATCAGGGAATGGAAGATCACTTCCACCATCTAAAATTGCTTTCAAATCCTGTGAAACCAAATGCAAAACCCATCAAGGAACAGAGATAATAGTCAGAAATTGTTGAATAATGAAACTTACAGAGTGATTCTTGTTGAACCAATCACCGGCTAGGACAGTGAAATCAGCGGCTGGAGGAGGGAAAGGTACAGGAATGACAGAACGGCTGGCGATTTTGATGCCACCGTAGCCTCCTGCAGCCTTGTGCATGCCGAGGGAAGGGAAATAGAAGTAGCTGCCTATCTGGTCTTTCACTTGGAGGACATATGTGAAGTTCTGTCCAGGCGGGATAGGACAGTTTGTCCCGTACACTCCATCTTGCCATGAGTTCCTTCTCTGCTGCACACCATTCCTGAACAATAATTATGATTAGTTCAAGAAATGTCACTGCATACATTTCCTGTTCGCATGTACCATATGCATGCCATTAGAAAAACGAAGTGTATGGTATTATTTCAATGGAATGTTTATGACAGCGCTGTCAAATTGATAAATTGTGCCAAATACAGCGATTGAATGTGTCACAATTGACATTCATTGACCAAATTAACAAATTATGGGAAATATTAGAACCAAATTTAACCTTTTTCCGATAACATTGCATCATAATAACTCAAGAATTCAGACAAAGCTCACACTAGAATTAGGAGGAAGAAAGATAACTGAGAACAATGACTTTAGATCCAAAAAAAGCCTATAACAGATTATGGAGAAATTAAAATATGTATCAGTGCTTTTTAGAACATGAAAACAGATCTGCCAATAAAAGAAAAACTCAATCCCATCACAAGATGAAACCATAACAAATCAAGAGTTTTAAGTATTTTCATTTTCTTGTATATTTATCAAACTTCAAGTTATTTATTTTTTTCTCCCTTGGATAAATTGCAGAATAGTTGGCAGAACAAGCCAAGGAAGCAAACAGAACTTTTCAGAGAGATAGAGAGTGCCAAAAGGCCAGATTTATCAAATATTAAATATTGATGAAAGCTGAAATAAATTGGGCAGCCAGATTCAATTTGTATTATGTTTCTTGTACAGAATGCAATGGTTATAAAAGGAAACAACAAGAGGCAGAATTCACAAAAGAACAAAAACAGACTTGCTATAAATAAATGAAATGATGTTTTTAAAATAAATAAAGTTATGAACTGACCAAGAAATGAGGAAAGGTTCATCCAAGCTATTGAAAACATTGATAATCAAGTTATCATTGGTCACTGATTCAAGTTGTGGCCCTGGAAATTGCCCATTTATTAAAATAACCTGTGAATAAACATCAGCATATTAATTAATACCCAATAAATAAACAAAATGTCATTAAGTGGGTTTAAATTTTGACCTGTTGCTTAACACCAAGTGGGTAAAGATCACCGTAGGAGACATTCCAAGAATAAAATCTATAAGGGTCTTCACCACTAACACTAACCCAGCCCACTGAGAACAAAATGAAAACAGTGAAAAAACATATATTTGTAAGGCCACCCATTTCTCTGTTTCAGTAAGAGAGAAGATGTAAAGAAGAGTTCGATTGAAGAAGAAAACTTGAAGAAAGGGGAAGTGTAATGGGTTAGTGTAAAGTAGTCTAAGTAGTGCTTTTTGGGAGATTCTGTTCTTTATCTTCTTTTGAAAGGGACAATATGAGTAATAAGTGGGTGTTGAGTTGAGGAGATTGGAGTTTTCTTTTATTTAAAATTTTAGTTAAAGAAAAGAGGAAGAAGGGAAAGTCGATGAGATTGGGCAAACTAAAATGAAATGAAGTAGGAAAGCAGAAATCAAAAAGAGAGCGAAATTAATGAGCTGTACTCCTCTCCTGATGGCTCATTCATGGTGTGAGCTACCTAATTAAGCATATGTCGCAAACCGCGTTCCTCGAACCACCCAACTTCTTTTCCTTTCACGTCACATACTCTAAATTTTTCAGTTTTTTCGTAATTGGCCCCATGTTTTTTAACAAATTGAACAGGTCATGTTTTTATTTTGTTACAGGGCTAATCAACTTTTTGGCCCTTATTGTATGATTTGATTACTTTTTTAGCTCTCATCATTTTAAAGTTGTCTTTTTAACCCCTGTGTTATACAAAATCACATCTATTTGAACCATAATTTACTCTTTTACCCTCATAACAAATTAAAAATGAAGGGCAAACTGAGCAACTATTGTTCATTTGGGTGTGGTTTTGAATAGGATAGAGACTAAAAAAGCCATTGATTGATAGCATAGGGACTAAAAATATATTTTTGCCTTTTGATATTACGCGTGTCAAGATTAATTTCCTTTTACGCACGTGTAACATTCTGATGTGACCAATACTATTTTGACACATTAAACGATTTCAGAAAAGGCAAAATATATTCTGTATGCCCTAAACTTTTAGGTTTTCACAATTGGATCTTTTTTTTTTTTTTTTTTTTTTTTTTGATAAAACTCATCATGAATTCTCTGATCTTTTGCCAAAATTATGATTGGTCACTTGATTAATATTTTTAAACACATTGTGTACCCGATTTTTTTATTTTAATATTATTAGCTCCAAACTCGACCTATTTTTTGCGTATGTTTAATACACTTTGTTCAGTGACAGATCTATAAAACAAACACTTCCAAATAATTTAAGAATTATATGTTTTATCGCTTGAAGCTGTAAAACAGACACTTCTAATTAAATCTGTTTTCTTATCCAGTCAATAATCCCAAAGGCCAATGCACTTATTGGGATGCCAATCTAAAATCGTGTTACTCAACTTCTTCCGATACCATAAGCGCATTGGCCCCCATATTATAGCCCATCGAGATTGTAACACACCAAATGCTCGTTCAACATCCTTTCGCGCAGCCTCTTACATCTCTTTGAACTTCTTTCTTTTTTCATCTTCCGGATATGAAAAACGTTTAACAAGTGTTGCCCACTCCGGATATATTCCATCAGCCAAATAATATCCTTTTGTGTAATTGTTGCCTTTCATTATGAATTGGACATTTGGACCACTTTCTTGCAAGAAATCATTAAATCAGGGAGATTGATTAAGCACATTGATGTCATTATTTGACCCCGTAACTCCAAGAATGCATGCCAAATCCATAAATTTGCTGAAGCAACTGCTTCCAGCATTATTGTTGGAGCCCCTTGATCACCTCGAGTAAACTGACCTTTCCATGCAACTAAACAATTTTTTCATTGCCAGTGGATGTAATCAATGCTACCAAGCATACCAGGAAAACCATGTCAGTTAGCATGCATTTTAAGTAGTCACTCAATATCTTCATTATTAGGTTTTCGAAGATATTTTGGTGCAAAAATTTTTCAAACACTGAATAGAGGTAGATTCACCAATCTCTAAGTACTCATCAAATTGGTCAACTGGCCCTCCATATGTTAACTATTGGATAGTAGCAGTGCATTTTTTAAGCGGAGAAAGTCTCTTTTGTCCAGCTGCATCAAACCTCTATGTGAAATAATCCGAATGATTTGTTAGAGCTTTAATGATTCACATGAATAACTCCCTTCTCATCTTATATCTTCGACAAAACTTATTTGCTAGATATACCGGTGCATTAGAAAAATAATGTTTGAAAACTTGATCATGTGTTCCTTCACGATCTCGGTTGATATCCCTTCGAGTTCTCCTTCAATTATTTGTTCCCTTCTCCAAATATGACATTATTATAAGATCCTCCTCCTGGTCCGAATCATTTTCAAATTCATCAATAATGTTTTACCCGATTTTGATAATAAGATCGATAGGATCCCTTCGAGGTGAATAAAGTAAGCATTTTTTTGAGAAATATTTTAGTGGTTAAAGTTGTGACCCTTTAGTGGAATAAAAAGTGTTTATATAGTGATATGGCAATGGCTAGTTTTGCAACAGCTACTTTTACAACGTCTAGTTTTGCAACTGCTACTTTTACAACGATTAGTTTTATAATAAAAGTTACATTAAGATAAAAACTACATTTGAAATAAAAACTATATTATAATAAAAATTACATTAAGATAAAACTAAAATTTCAAATAACATATAATTATTGATGGGAATATTTAGCCTTGATTTGGTTACAGAAGAAGCGATGATTTTCGAGTTGCTCCGCGTTCATATGGCTGGTGTCCGCAATCAATATTTTATGATCTTTCAGATATCTGATATGAATTTTTCAAATCTTCGATGTTTTTTTTAAGTCTTCAATTGCATCTTTTTTTTCCTTGTTGCTCTCGCTTCGGTCAAATATTCTTGTAATTCTGTTTTGTTTCAATACTGGAATTCCCTTTTTTCTTAGCCTTTGCAGCTTTTTGTCCAATAGGCTAGATTTCACAATCATCTGCTCCAGTATTTGTGTCTCCATTCGATGAGGAAGAGTAAGCACCACTTTCATTGATTCGGGTCTACTTGGATGGCTGGTGAATAGAATAGTTGCTCTGCCATTTTGGATCATCTTTCAACATCATCCAAACATGATCATGAAGGAAGTTCTTCTTTTTTTGTTGTTTGTAAAGTGAGTGAGCACGTTCCTTCAGTTGATCATCTCTCCAACCACTATGATGTTCCGCAACCAACTTACTGTAGTTTTGATTGAATTCATTAATAAATGGAAGCATCCAAAACCAATGGGTCTTAATGCTAGAAGCCTTTCTTTTCAGATCGAATTTAATATTTTCATTGAAGTAATCCGCGATCGCTGCCAAAATGCATTTGATTTTTGGCTGTTCCAACAATGCTACAACTTCATATAATGAGTCAAGAACTGACAAGCAATTTTTCATCTTCATTGCTCCAAGGCAAACGTTTTTCTTTACTATTATCCTATAATATCCCAAAAATTCAATAAATATTAATATTTATAAGTGATATTATAATTTAAGGATTTTTATGGAATAGATTTCAGCGGTGAATAGATATATATATATATTTGAGAATATATTTATAGGTGAAATATTAAGGAAATATAAAAATAGAAAGTTTTGGGGATGAAAATTATATGCACAGTAAGGATGATTATGAAAGAATTAAAAGTTTGAGGTTAAAAATAGTACCGATGGCAAAATCATAACTTTGTAAGAAAAATTTAATATAAAAGTTTCGATTCAGGGAGAAAGGAGAATGCTCTAGAAATTTCATCCAGAGCCAAACTATACATATATATTGTCATGGGCCGCCTTAAAATTTGCCCAAATTTGGTGCAAGAGTCATTTCCCATAGGCCTATGGAGGTTAGGGTTAGGAAGAGCACTAAAATGCCTAAGGAGAAAGCTGATTTTGTAAAGACACCCAAAACTGTCTCCAGAAGTGCATGTATGGTTTGCCAACCGAATTTCCATTGCTGGAAGGATCTAGATCTGTACAAAACCGGATTTGGTCGCTAGAAGCTTTTGATCCATTCCTAATCTGTAGCGAACCCGCCAAAAGCGTCCCTAGAAGCTTCCAAACCACCTCAAGTAGATATTTTGTGCATTATTAAGTAGAATATTCCAAATGAATGTGAGCCACAACTTAAGGAGGTGGAATGGCTATAAATAGGCCTTAAGACTCATTTGTATAACACATCCAAGAATTGTAAGCATTCTTTAAGTAATGAAAAGCTTTCTCTTTAGTTGTAAACTTTGCTCTCTTTGTATACTTGTCATTCATCTAGTTCAAGCATTTTTACTTAGCACTTGAAAGGCTGACTAGCATAGTAATTGGAGGTTTTACTCGCTAGTGCCGCACGTCTCAACTAGTGAAGAGTTGTGCACGTGACATGATGAACTTTCGGCTACGTGTTCAAAACTAAGTGTCTTGAATGTTCTGCCGTCTGATCATGATGAAATTTCGGCTACCTGTTCAAAACTAAGTGTTTTTCATCATGTATAGTTAAGATTTTATTTTGCGGTTTGTATCTTGATATATCTGGGAATGAAATTTTGAGATACTTTTATAAATTAATTCGAAATATGAAGTGGTATGGGAATAAAATAGTTATTTCTGGAATCCTACCAACACTGTGAATCTATGGTGTTCTCCGTTGGAATTATAGGTACTATTTTGGTGATTAGAATAGGTGAGTTTTTGTTGGATTAATATTTTTATATTGATCTATGAATTACATAGAGCAAAATTAATTCTTGGAGTTTTTGATGATTTTGAGTAGATTATTTTATATGAGTTATTGAAGTATTTTGAGTTAAATTAATTATATTATTTGTTGGAATATTAGTTTAAGTGAGATTTATATGTGGAGAAAATATGAAAAATTACTAGAAATGCATTCGGAGAAATATGATGTTTTGGATGATTTTTGGTGAAAGTGATATACCGTATTTATGAATAGTGACTGTATATTTGAACAGTGACAAACAAATATATTATGTGGAATAAGTTACATTAGAATGATAATTAAGTTAGTTTAAGATTAGTAGAACTACAGGGCTTTGATTCCCAAATTGGAATTGGGATACGTAGAAAGTTTGATAATAAATAATTATCAAGTTTAAGCCAAATAAGTAGATTAGATTAGATAGAAATCTGTGAGTTAATTATATATTTTGCATTTTTAATTTAGCATTTGCATTCATGACATATTTTCAAAGAGTATTTCAATTTATATAATTATCATGATTATTTTGAGGAGTATATTGTATTTATATACTTTTATAATTATATATGTTTTCAATTGTGGTTAAATACGTATTAGGGACATGCTTCCTGGTGAGTGGCATCAGGACCTTGTGCGCACATGTATTATTGGGTTTATAGGATACAAATATGATGATGATATGGATTATGCATAAGCTCGGTTGAGTTATCCCGGGCTATATGATATGATGGAATTGGAATTAAGTGAGACTGGGTATCAGTTCGATTGAGTTATTCTCGGTCTCCCAGTAATTGGATGTAAGAGAGACTGATGGCTATGTAGATTATTGATATGTTGGGTATTGAGGTTTAGGATCCATAATGTATGGAAACCACTTATTAATACATTGATCTATAATTTGTAATACATAATTCATGTGTGTGAATACATATATAGTATATATACATATGTGTGGTTTTCTGGGACCGGATGAGTGCTAAATTACTCATGCATTGCATATAATTAATTCAATAAGGGATGTCTAACTCCCTAAATTTTTCAGGTAACTAGAAGTGAGGTGCAGCCCAAGACCTTCCTCTGGGCGGCACAATTATCCTTATTATGTAGGTTTATTATTAATCGTATTTCATATATTAAATTCTAGACCGCAGTACCGAATTAGGGATTATGTTTCAAGTTGAGTATGTTAAAAGGTTTTAATGTGACAAGTATGATGAATTTAGTTATTGTATGATTGTGCATTTAATATTGATTATGATTTTAAAGCTTACTACGGGTACCGGTGGCATTAAGCTTATATGTTCCCTAGCACCGGTTAAGGTCTAAACGATGGGTCGTGACATATCCTCAATTTCAATAATATCATTATCTAGCTGTGTAGAACCAGAAACATTTTGTATTGTTGATTTATGGCTAGTAGCTGATGATCTCTCCAAATTTGCTTGCTCATCCGAAGGGTTGGAGAATGCACCGGGGGAGCCAAAGTTTGTAACATTGGCTCCATGCAAATTAAAATAACCTAGTCCTGACACCGAAAAATAAAGATATTGAAAATTTGTTTGATTTCCTAAATTTTGTTGGTGGTTGTAGTTAACAAAATTTGGAAACTTGAAGAGAGGTTGGAAATTTGGATTTTGATAATTTGGAGGAATTTGTTGGTGTGCCCTAGTTCTTAGGGCATTGGATTCTTGTATTTTGTATTATACATAAAGACTCATTGTATGAATACATTATTTGTGTCACATTAATAAAGGCAATTAATCTATTTCATTTATATCTTGTGCTATAATATGAGTAGAGTATCCATTGATTGATAATCATAAAACCCATCCCAGGTCTGTTCTAATCGTGGGAATGAATAGAACCATAGACTTGAATATTCGATGACTGTATGGCAGTTCTTAACTAGCCATAGTACTTGTATAGTCAGTCATGAATATAGGTACATGTCGTTGACATGGGACTGGATCGATCCGCACAAGAAAGCCACATGGTTGTCGCGTCATAGGTCTTTCTTGAGTAGGTCTCTTTTGTCCTTAGACCAAATTTCATTATAATATCAATATGGAATCCGGTTCACTTTGACATACGCCTAACAGGTCTGTAAAAGGATGCTAAATACGGGTATGATTGGGTGGACCGGTGAACATGTTGATATTGATGATGAAGTGATGGAATTGCCACTCAGGTAACACCGAGATGATATCATTGACCGCTTAATGAGTGGGACTGATAAGTGTATGGCCATACCTAAATAAGTTGGTTGCTTATTTGATTTATCAGTCAACTCAAGATCAAGAAATATAATAAACAACAGAAGAGGATGACGGACATCATGTCTCTTGTTTATTCATATCGATATCGTTAGGCAAAGGACACTATGAGATTACTACCGGGTGAGTATCTTCTAAAGACTACTGCATCTCTGTCTTAATTGGGGGCTGTAATGGTTTGCTAGAATTCACTTACAGTCTGTGGGCCTTGGGCCTACTGCCAACATACAGACAGACCTATAGGATCGTGCACATAGATCAACTGAGCTGGAACTTATAGATATTGTACATGTAATGTACATTGGAAGGAATGCGTTAATTAATTAGTTGACATTCAGTGTCAAGGTAATTAATTAACATTGGGTTGAATTTAATTTAATTAATAAGTTTACATAATGTAATTAATTAATTTATTAATTAATTGAATTACATAAAGTAAACAATTAATTAAATAATTTTCCTAAGTAGGAAAATTAAATACATGTATTGTATTTACTTAAGTGTGATTTAATTTTATTTAGGGGTAATTAAATTTAGCCAAATGGAATTAAATTACTTATTATATACTTTTTAATTAAAGTTTATTTATGCAATTATAATCCTAGTGGGCTTGGGTTTAATTAACCTAATTAAAACCCAATTAGACAAGGTGTCTATATAAGGGCACACTTAAGGAGGAAAAACCTAATTCAATCCTAATTAATTGCTGGAAATTTCAGCCACCAAGAGCAGCCCCAAATCAGCCGAAAATCCCAGCATTAATCCTCCATTCCTTTGCGTCTTCGGCTAGCACCTGTTCCCGCTCAATAGTTGGTCGTGCATCGGACTTTGGAGATCGCAGTTTCAAGCAACAATTCTGCAGTAGTCTCTAGAGGAGACGAATCCGGTGAGTTAATATCTCTTGATTCAATTTGGTTTTTTTCTAATTAATAGTAATTGGATACGATAGGTGGATTCTAGGAAATTTTAAACGGTGTATTTTCCGCTGCGCTACGTTATTTTTCCAATGACGAATCCCAACAGAATTTGTGAATTATTGGTATTTTGACCAAAATTTAAAGGAGTTTGGATATTTAGATTTTGATAATTTGGAGGAATTTGAGAATTATTGGTATTTTGGTCAAAAAATGAATATTCAAAATTTGGGTTTGGGTTTTGAGAGGATGAACTTTTTTCCATTGTAGAAAATTTAAAATGAAGACGATTGATGGAGAAGAATGAGAAATAAATTGAGAATTTATTGGGAGAGTATGTGGTATTTATAGAGTAAAATGAGTGTTAATTAAAAAATTTATAAAAATTTATTTCTTTTCTGTTGGTTTTTAACAGCTATATTTTGAAAAAAAAAATAAAAAATAAAAATAATTACTTTTAGCAACCAAAAGCAAATATTGAGCGGGTTGGTACAGATCAACCCGCTCAATACATGAAATTCTCGTTAACCTCTCTATAGAGAGAGTTTAATGAGAAAGAGGTTAATAACTTCTCTATCAAACCCCACTACTAATGCTTTAAGGAGGGAGAGGGAAGACTTCCTTATCCCTCCTCTCCTCTCCCAACTTATTTTTCCATTTCAGTTTTTTTTGGTTTATTTTTATTTTGTGTGTTTTTTGTTATAGTTCACCACTGAAGATTGCAATACAACTGTACGATCTACATTTGTGCTTTACAATCTATTTGATTTAGATTCTTTCAAGTTTAGCACACTAAGTGAAAGTGTTTTTTTCAGACAACAACTTCGAGTCACATTCCGTGCATTATTTTGGAAGAGTAGTAGCCATGGAGATTGTGTACCATGCGGTATCCTACAGTGGATCGATCTAATATGGTTTGATTTTCTCCTAGTTTATGCTATGTTTTCTTATTTTATGCTTGTGCCCTTTGTGGTCCAGTTGTTACCCTTTGTGAATTTTTTTTCCCATTGTGGAGTTTGCTACCTGGCTATAGTCTGGATCTGGATGGCAGTATTATCCTTTTTGTATTGTTAGTGTTTTTTTTTTCTCCTTTAGTGGTTAATATATGCTTTATGATATATAAAAGATGAATATTTACAATCCACAAGCACCACTTAACGGGAAAATGCGGGTTCACTTTGGAGCAAGTACCATTAAAAATGAGATGATATGTATCAACTGTGACGAAAAATCCGAGGCCAACTAGTATCGAAACGTGCAAGGTGTTTTTCTTAAATCGTGCCATGATCAAAATATTACTAACTACGTGCAACTTATTGAAATGTTTACACATGTGCAAAAGAAGGGCCAAATTTGCAATGATGAATATCAAAGTGAAAATATCATATATCTAATGTGTTAAAAAAAAATTTATAAAGTCCATTGTTAAAAATCAAAACACTCAGGGAGCTCTAAAAGTATTTTGCCTTAAATAATACTATTAATTATCCAAGCATTTGCATAACCATTTATTATGAATACATTAACGATTTAAATTTATTATTATCTGTTAAGTAGTCGACTCCGTTGCTGTCTAAAAAATGCCTTTAAAGGTCATACAAAGAAAATCTGTTAAGTACTTAGACTCCGTTGTTGTCTAAAGAATACCTTTAAAAGTCATACACAAATGTTAAGAAAATAATTAATATATCTAAAAATATCTTTTTCACTAAATTAGCTCTATTAGATTACATTCTACTACTCATGTTTGTCCTATTTTAATAGTTGAGTCTTACATGGTACGTGAAATGAAGAATTTGAAGAGATATTAATGTTTTTGTTTTTTCTTTTTGTTAAACAATTGTTACATGAAATAATTACAAGGAAAAATGACAAAAAAAGTTTTATACTTCTCCTAAATTCTTCAAAACGACATGTATTATGACACAAATAACTTTTGCTGAAAATACATACTTTTAAAACCGGAGGGAGAACTAGTTTTACTGGTTTTTGACTGAAAAAAGTTTAGCTCTTCAACCTTAGCCAACTATACTTCAAGAGTAGTATACACAATATATTTTATTAGGAGAAATCACTTAAAAAGTTTCCAACTAACCTCGTACCAATAAAAATCAGATTTACTTACCAGAAATTCTTTTTGAAACATCCAAAGTATTTTTTTTTTTGTGTCATATGTTTTTACTTTTATTTAACTTCCTAAGTTGAGAAAAATAAACTTAATGTATTTACTTAAATGAAAGGTTTTGACAAATGATAAGTATTCTATAGTAGAATTTATTTTATGATACAAAGGAATTGAACTAATAGAGACTTTTACATTACAAAAAATAGCAAATTACTAAAACGTTAAAATTTAAAATTCCTTTTTTACGATAATTAAATTCTTTTTAAATATATTTAAGGAATTATTATTTAAATTAATTAAATAATTTTGATTAAACTATACATAAGAATATTCAACAAGAAAAATGTATTTCATACCAAAAAAAAAAAAAAATAATAAATAAATAAATTAATTAACTAAATAGATTAAAGTTTTGACAGATATAAAAATCGGAATTATAACTAAAATATGATGTATTTTAAATATAGGACGGAAAGGTAGGTGGGAGGCAAAAACTTAAATACGGAGTATATACTACTATTGTGTATGAGCTGTCTCTTATAAGCGAAAGAGAAGACTGCTGTTCTGACTTATATATTCAATGTGATATTTAATTGAGACCATACTCGTAAATGTATGCTTAGGTAACAATCTGACTTGAGACTACGGTTCCAAGATAAACTAGTGCCTGAAAACTTGGATCTCATATCCTATTACTATTTGTTTTTATATTAACTAATCACTATTACTTCATCTTGTACGTGCTATATGATTCTCACATTCACAAATTATCTATTACATAATTCTACTTACTTGAATAAGGTGATACCAGTTACTTATTCCGGTTATTTTATACAATGTTTAAGAATGTTGACTAAAACCACTTAATCATTTATTATGTTATTAAAATAACAAATTTATCTTTAAGACTTTTCTATTAAATGTCTACTTTTCACGCTAAATTTTTTTGTATCTTAAGTTATGGCTAAGGTAAAACTAAGGTATAATCACTGTAATAGTGTATCTTAAGATATAACTAAGGTATAACTAAAGTATAATCACAGTAATAGTGCATCTTAAGGTATAACTAAGGTATGATCACTGTAATAGTGTTATTATATCTTAGTTATACCTTTGATACTCTTATTATACTTACTTATACCTTTGTACAACTGTTATACCTTACTTGTACTTTAGTTATACCTTTGATAGTTTTATTATACCTTAGTTATACTTACTGATACACTAATACATTGATTATTCCTTTGTTATATCTTCTGATACATTGATTATACCTTAGTTATACTTATTGATACACTGATTATACCTTAGTTATACCTTCTGATACACTAATTATACTTTAGCTATACTTACTGATACACTAATTATACCGTAGTTATACCTTCTGATACACTAATTATACTTTATTTATACTTTTGATTAATTATACCTTAGTTATACCTTCTGATACACTGTTATACATTGCTTATACATTGTTATACATTGCTTATACACTATAATGCTTAAACAATGAATAAATAAGGTGCAAACAATGTATAAATAAGGTATAATCAGTGTGTCAAAAGGTATATTTAGTGTATTAGAAGATATAACTAAGGCATAATCAGTGTATTAGTGTATCAGTAAGTATAACTAAGGTATAATAGTTGTACAAAGGTATAAGTAAGGTATAATTAGAGTATCAAAGGTATAACAAGAGTATAATAACACTATTATAGTGATTATACCTTAGTTATACCTTAAGATACATTATTACAGTAATTATACTTTAATTATACCTTAAGTATATTTTAAGATATACTATTACAATGATTATACCTTAGTTATACCTTAGGTCTATCTTAGTTATACCTTAAGATACAAATGTATAATTAGTTATACCTCAGTGAAAAAAAAAATATCAAAAAAATATATACATATGCATCTTGTTTCGAAGAGAAAAAGAAACAAAAAAAAAAAAAAACTTTCTAAAGTTGCATGACAAAAAAAAATGGATTGATAGATAAATGCAAAATTAGATTAAAATTATAAAAAGAGAAGAGAGAATTGTGGATAAAGTAGAATCACGTATTTGAGTAAATTTAAAAAGTTTGAAAGGGATTTTTGCTAGAAAAATGTATAATAGATATGAATTAAGAAAAAAAAAAGACAATTCAACAATTATAAAAGAAAAAAAAAGGTAGATTTCAAAAACTAAACCTAAAATAGAGGTATTTTTGACAATTTCTCTATATTCTAACTTTTTTAGCAAAATACCCATTATTTTCTACTTTTCCAAAAATATCAAACACAGAGTTCTCTAAACATACCTTTTAAAAAAAAAAAAAATCAGATTCAAAATACCAAACAAAGTGTTATCAACACGTCTTTTTTATGAAAAATGATTAAGCTCGATACAGTCCATTATAATGCTATTTTTCAGTGACATACATCTTTAATACACATATGATATGCCTTTTATACATATTTGATACATCTTTGATACATTTATGGTAAGTTTGTGAAATTTTTTTACCTTGTGTTTTAATTATTTGAATCGATTAGTATTTTACTTGATTTTATAACATTTGGTGTTGTTTCTATACCACTAAATGTAAAGAGGTCAACATTATATCTCAATATTCTTTACCTTGTCTTTTAATTATTTGAATTACTTTTTTTTTTGCGTTGTTTTAATTATATTTGGTGTTGTTTCTACGTCTATCTCATTATGTTAAATTTAATTCCTTATTCAAGAAGTCAATTAGGAGTTATTGAAGCTAATTTAGAGTTTTGGAATAAGTTAGAGTTAATTTGGAAGTTGTGGAATTAATTTGGGCCAAAAATAATGTTTTGCCATGAATTAATTAAGTTGAAGTCGGAAGGAATCGAACCGTGAGTGAGTATGGAGCATTCGGCGAGTATTTAGCGAAAGCTGGATATTAGTGACAAAATTTGGCGTTGATTTTGTTTGTAATTTAGTTTCTATCTTCTGAAAAATATGAATTTTATTCCTACTTTGTTTATACTTGCTAATTACAAACTATTTTGGATTCCTCACGACTTAAGATCGGTTTAGGGCCTATTCAAACACATGTAATAGTATTTATGAGGTCATTGGGTGTAAGAGAAAAAATAAAGAGCATGGAAAACACTTAGGCAGAGCATTTCTAGGAAAATTCTTGGGTTTGTGAGTTTTATAATTCTCTTATAAACTATTCTTAGTGATTCAATAATAAAACTCTTCCTTTCCCACGGACGTAGGCACGAATTGGTCGAACCATGTAATTCTGAAAATAGTATCATGTCTACTTCTTGTATTAACAATAAGGGTATAAATAGAGATCACAAAAAGAGATTCCTAAAAGGAATACAATAAGGATATCCTAAATAGATAAAAACAAAACTATAATACTTGAGATAAAAGTTATCTATTACTCTTACATCCTCCCTTAAGTTGAACAGGGTCAAACAGTGTCAACTTGTCAAGCAAAAATAAAAACCACTGTTTAGACAATCTTTTAGTCAAAATGTCAGTAAGCTGGTCAACAAAAGAAAGATATCAAACAGTGAGGACCCTCTTTGACACACGATCTCGAACGAAATGAAAATCAACCTTTAAATGCTTAGTCCAATTATGAAACACAAGATTAAGAGTAAGATATGTAGCACTAAGATTATCACAATAAAGAATTGGAGAATGTTAGCATGCAAACCCAATTTCTTGAAGAAGAATCTGAAGCCATTGTAACTCAGAGGCAGCAGAAGCTAACGCATGATATTCTGCTTCAGTAGAAGAACAAGAAACCAATTTTTGCTTGTGACATGACCAATAAACAATATTTGAACCAGGAAAGATGACATATCTAGTAATGGACTTCCGATCATTAATATCATCATCCCAATCTGCATTAGCATAATCACACAACAGAAGTTTAGACTTCTGAAACCATAAACCATATGAAGTCATTCCCTTTAAATACTGTAAGATGCATTTCACGGCTCCCCAATATGCAAGAGATGGTAGATGCATGAATTAAGACGCCCGATTAATAGCAAAGGCAATATCAGGGCGAGTAAAAGTTAAGTATTGTGACCTACCAATAATTGAATGATACAAGGTAGGGTCTTTAAATGCCTCACTACCATGTAAGGTAAAACTTTCAGCAACATTAACCGAGGTAGAGATGGAGTTGCAAGTTTGCATGCCTGCTTAAACAAGAATATCAGAAATGTACTTGGATTGATGAAGAAGTAACCTATCGACCATCCAAGAAGCTTCAATACCAAGAAAATAATGCAAATTGCCCAAGTCCTTCACTTTAAACATAGTTTGAACCTATAGAATGATGTTCTTAATCATTGATAAATTAACTACCGTTAGAAGCAAATCATCAACATAAACCAGATATAATATTTTAACAGCCAGAGTCATAAGATAGAAAAGTGAAGTGTCCGATTCAGAAGCCTTGAAACTGATTCCAAGTAGAGCATTCATGAGACATTGTTTCCAAGTATGCGATACTAGCTTGAGTTCGTAAATGGACTTTTTTAATTGATAGACATAATTCGGATGAGAAGAGTCAACAAAACCAAGTGGTTATTCCATAAAGACATCCTCGACAAGATCACCATGAAGAAAAGCATTAGAAACATCCAGATGACGTATTGTCCAACCAAAGGATAAAGCAAGACTAAGGAGAGTCTGAATTATACCTGGTTTAACGATAGGACTGTAAGTATCATGAAATTCAATTCGTGGACATTGTTGAAAACCTTTAGCAACAAGTTGGGCTTTGTAGCGATTAATACTGCCATCGACTTTTTGTTTGATATGATATAGCCATCAACATCCAACCAAATTTTGAATATTATCAGGTGGCACCAATTACCAATTACCATTACTAACAAGAGCACCATATTCTTCTGACATAGCCTGTCTCCACTCTGGAATTTTAATTGCTTTAGAAAAGCATAAGGGTTCAAGGTCAACCACTACTTTAGAAGCAATTAGAGATAAAACTTGTCGAGGTTTCAATTTTCCCGTTTTCTACCGTGTGACCATGTGATTTTGTTTTTAGTAGAAGCCAAAGTAGTAGGGTTGTGAGAAAGATCAACCATTAACGGAACTGCTAGTTCCAACTTAGTCTCATTTTCAGTCGGTAAAGAAGAACTAAAAGTAGTGTCATGGTAGAGATCGGCATAGCTACTGATGCATTTAGAGGAGACACAGGCCCAACAAAAGCTTGCAACGTAGCAGGCGTAGGTGCGGCACAACGCAGGTAGGTGAATTAGCGATGACTTTGGTCGCGAAAGTGCTGCGAACAGTATACATAAGTGGATTAGCGATGGCTTCAATCGCAGTACGGTGACGGAAAGAATCTGAAGTCCAATCAGCAATCAACAGAAAAGTAACAGTCAGAATAGATGTGGGTAAATAGCAAATGGGAAAACCTATTCATAAAAAAGCATGTGGTGTGAGATATAGGGTTTACCAGTCCGAATGTCTAAGCACTTATATCCTTTATGGATTTTACTATGGCCAAGAAACACATATTTAATTGACCAGGGTTGCACTTATGCTTAGTATAAGGTCGTATCCAAGGAAAGCAATGACACCCACAGACTTTAAGAAAATGGTAAAAAGAGGGTTCCATTACTCAAAGTTAGGGTGGGTAAACGATTCATACAAAACACAACAGTGTCAAAGGTAGAGGTCTAGTATTTTAATGGCATATGACTATGTTGTACAAGAGATAACCCAATTTCCATAATTTATCTATTTTTTCTTTCAGCAGAACCATTCTGTTGTGGGGTGTAAGGGCAGGAAACACGTTGAGTAATGCCACAAGATAAAAGGTGAGAAGTAAGGGCTTGAAATTCACCCCTTTCCCCCTAGTCAGACTGTGAGCAGATGATGTTTTTACGGAACACACGGCTAAGCGGGAACCGGGGATTTTCTTTTTGGAATGTGAGTGTTTGTGGTTTTGAAAATGGGTTTTAATCTTCTTTAAGAAAGCCTTTCATTTTATTGGAAAAACCCTTTTTGTAAAAAACTTAATTGCAAGTGTGAATTTTGGAAAATAGGTTTTTGGAAAATCCCAATTTAAACTTAAAGATCTCGAAACCTAAATTTCGAGATTAGATACAGAGTTGCCACCCGGATCAGCTCATCCGGGAAATTCCGGTACAGCTCCCTACCAAGTGTAGACGCGGTACCTAATCCAGAGATTCAAGGTTCGGGCAACACATCTACTAATCCTCACTTATTTTCAATTATTATTTCATAATATAATATAACATCCACTTAGTTCTACTCATTTTATCTTCTTTTTATTTTTAGTTAAGGCTCATACACATGACATTAATATAAACCCAAAAATAAAGTGGAGAAAAGTGAAGTGCAAGAAAAGTAAAGTAGAGGCCAAATTATACAACCCATAAAAAGAAAAAGCTCTCATCCTCACCATTACAATCGCCTAAATACACGAAGATCTAAAAAGTACAATCGCCTAGAATACACGATTTGGTCTATAAAATACATCCAAAAATAAAAATAAAGAAAAATAAAAGCTACATCCAAATACAGTTAGCACAAACAAATAAAACACACCAAGGACTCATACAAGACAGAATAGGGGTATTCTAGGAAACGGGGTCATGCATAGGGGGGTAATCAAGAAGTCCGGGTGACTACTCGATTAGACCTGGAAAACATTTTTAAACGCCCTGTAGATTTTATGAATGAAAAACCAATTTTGAAAACAATTTGGCACATTTTACATGCATTTTCCAACTTCTAGCAGGCCGAATATCCCGGGACCCCGGGGGTCCCGTTCGTGAGTGGGCCCAAATTGAACATCCATCTATGGTCTGAAAATGTAAACACGCCAAAAATCTGTTTTGAATGAGAATAAGAGGCAAAATTACAAGTTAAAGGCCCAGAAGTGTAGAATTGTAATTTTGCTTCTCGAACTACAACCATGCGGCTGTAATGCTCCATAATGTATTCCGGCTTTCTTTTCTCGTTTTTGAAAATCGTTTTACAAATTTAGCAGTTTCGGGTAATCTGGGATTTCTGGAAACATACGAATTTCAACAAACCAGATCCGAAACGGATCAAAACAAGCCCGGAAATCCCTAAAAACTTGAAATCGCCAAACTTTATCACTACATCCATCAATTATAAATCCGAAAACCAAAAATCAAACATATATGGATGTAATTAGACCGATAATATTCATAAAAAACAAATTTGATGTGAAAACGGAAGTGTTATCGGTCGATTTGGGGCATCCAGAGCTTCTGCCCCTGAATATTACAACCGGGCGGCTGTAATCATAGGTGGGGCCGCTGTAATCGAAACCACTTCCAAAATCGTAAAAAATTCAAAAATATCAACAAATAGCAACCAGAACAAAATAAAAAGGGATTTTTAAGGCCTCTCGGAATATACCTTGTCTGTGTTCCAGCATATTGGACCACGAGGGATGGATTCGGATGCCGGGAATGCCTTGCAATCACAAACAATCCAAAAGCTTATGCGATTTCCGAAGCCAGAACGAAACCCCGAATAAAGATTGAATGAATGATTACCGTCTAGAAACACCCTAGAGAACTAATTACCCCTGAATCGTGATTGTTTCTATAGGTTTGTTAGGATTTTTAGTTGTTCAAGATTAAAACTTTTTATTTTCCCCAATTCTTCTCTTAAGAACCCTAAAAATCTCTTAAAAATGTGTTTTTCTTTTGTTTTCTGCCTATTTTTCGTGTTCTCTCACCCTAATGCCGGTTATGATGCTTTTATTACTCCCATTTAGGTTATAAAATCTGAATTAAAGACTGATTGCATCAAAAAAGGAAACCTGATGATTACAGCCGTACGGCTGTATTACAGTCGTACGGCCATAGTACAGCCGCGCGGCTGTAGTGACCAAATTAGCCTATTTTCACTTATTTTTCGTTCTTTTCTTCAGTTCTCTTAAATACTCACTCGAATTCCTTCGGGGTTCCATACCAAGACTTTTCACACACATTCGGGTCATCTGAGACATTTCCGACGTAATCCCGGTCGTTCCAAATCCGCTTCAAGTTTATCCATGAAAAAGGTAATAATGGCTTTCATCACCGAGGTCGGAAAAAACCCGTGCTCACAGGCTGCCCCTCGCGTGACCAGAGTCGACTTGAACCGGTGCTGGTGCCCGGTTCGAGTTTGGTCCCGTGATAGGGAGCACGGTGAGAAGAAACAAGCTACAACCACGCGGCTGTAGTGGTTTTAAACTACAGCCACTCGGCTGTAGTAATGGGTTTCAGATGGCTTTTAAAAGCCACAGAAATGAAAACATATCCATTCCTCCAAACTAAAAGGTCTTCCTTCTCTTAGTGATTTACTTGCCCCAAACCACAAATCATGAGGCGAAAGATGCGTAGAGTCCTCCGGCCCATCCCTTCAGCTCAACCCCCCTTTCAAACACGATTTTTGTATCCCGGAAGGGAATTTTACCTTAGCATCTGAACCCACGGAGTGTATTTATGGGCTAAAAGAAGATGATGAGTATTGCGGAGTGAAGATCAATGATCCAGTGCCCATCCAACTCTAGATTTCTAATCATGCTTTCTTGAATCCGGTTAGTTTTCTCAAATTTCTCCACTTTTTCCAAGTTGAAATTTCTACAAAATTAGAGAAAATAAGTGAAATTGATGCAGGATTTGAGTAGATTATGCCCCTAGGATGTTTAGTTGTTGATTTGGCTTGAGTTAGGACAAGATTTAACCGAAAAAAAGAACAAATTCATAGTTGGCTAAAAATTTACAGCTACAGCCGCCCCATGCATGATTATAGCCACGCGGTTGTAACCATGAAGATTATAGCCGTGCAGCTGTAACCTCCTACAGCTGGGTGGCTGTAGTTCACAGATTTTAGGCCACCTGATTTTTTGCAATTTCTGAGATGTTTCTTTGATTTTCATGATATAAATGCATTCTAAAAGGCTCAAAAACTCCTTGATTATTCATTTTGCAGGCGAGATCCGACCGTTGTGGCTGCGGATCCATCACGGAAGCTTTGAAATGGTACAGGTGGCTTCCTCAAGGGTTAAAGGATATTGTAAACTCCACCGGTCTGCATCGGCTAGTTTGCAGTATGACCGTTACTACTCCTAGCATAAGTGGAGGACTTCTGGCTGCGCTGTTGGAGAGGTGGATGGATTCCACCCATACATCTCATTTCCCCTCTGAAGAGTACACGGTGACTCTAGAGGACATTGTTGCCATTACTAGGCTCCTCTTTTCTGGGCACACGATCTCGTTTAATCAGACCTTTGCCCATAGCGGATATTGCCGGGAGCTAGTATCGATGCTTATTGGGTTCGACTCCCTTGATAGCCGGATCCAGTGCAGGAGCCTCCGAGAATATTGGATGGGGTGATAGGCTGAGCTCCCAGAGGGGATATCCTTTGATGCTGCCGATGAGAGGAGGTATGCGAGGGCCTTTTTGCTACATGCCCTTTCCACCTTCTGTTTTTCCCACTGGTCGGAGTAGTGTAAATCTGGCTATGCTGCCTTCTTTGATCAACTTAGAGTCCGTGAGGACTCTTAATTAGGCTCGAGCGGCTTTAGCCCAGTTGTATTGTGCTCTCGATCTCTGCGCCCGAGGCTCCCATAAGGAGTTGAAGACTTTCTGGATTTTACTACACGAGAGTATCTAGGACTCCTTACCTAAGATGATTTTTTTTTACTTCACAACCACACTTCTTTTACAGATTTGGGTCTACGAATATCGTTTTGTCCCCCCCCCAGTAGTGCAAGTTCCTGATAATTACAACCTGGCCAAATTTCCCCGTCATAGGCGGTGGTTGGGATTTTTTTGGAGTGAAGTCTACAAAAATCAGGACGAGTGTCACCAAGCTTTGAGGGATATGCAATTTGAGGGGGTGTGCCTTCTCCTTCACTTTCTTTTTATGACTTTCTCGTTCCAGATTGCTAAGGCCCCTTAGAGTCGAGAAGGCGATGACTTGTCCCAGCTGCTTCGAGACACACAGGCGCTATCGAGTAGGCGTTTCGTGATGGAGTGCCCGTATGGTCAGGAGTGGTATCTGGGCGAGAGGGTTCACTATTGGCGCTCCAATCTCGGGGCACGTAGGATTCTAGCCGCCTTGCTGGTGGGGTTATTCTGGCCCCATCTTCTGTCTCTCGATTTGCATCTAGACCCTTATGGTACCGGATATGAGGCTGGCAATGTGGATGGTGATTATAGTTGTTTCATCACTGTTCACCTGCTTCCGCCGTCTGCTGACAGTGATGCTGGGGTATTTACTGACTTCTTTTTTTTTTTTAAATATCATTCTTACTAATTAACTCCAGCCATCTTTAGGAGGTGAGCATGCTCGCCTGTCCTCATCTACCATAGGGAGAGGCAGGAGATTTGATACTGCTGCTTCTCAGACTGTTGGAGCAGGTTCCACCGCCGAAGCCGAGGATGCTCTGGCCCTCATTTTCAAGTTCCTCAGGTTCCTGAGGTTGGGTATGTGCATGGTCGGCTCGAGTTTCCGATCGAGGACTCTATTCAGTTGTTTGATGATTCTCGGCGGTCTTATCGGGCCGACCTCCATCTTCAGGACCATAACTTTCCTCCGGCTATTCCTGGCGACACCACACATGTGAGTATTTCTGAACTTATCTATTTCTACCCCTTTTGCTAGTCATTTATCATATATTGATCTTTCTGGGTGCGATCCTTACAGATTCCGGTGATGCAAGGTATGTGTATGGGCCAAGCCATCTATGCACTGAGGGCACTCAGCTTTCGGGACAATGCCGCTTTGACGGTAAGTACCTATACTTGATCTCATGCTTATGCATGGATATATGTATGTATGTATGGATGTATATGTATATGATTATGATATTTTCTTTGCTTTGTTTGTTGCAGACGATGATTAGGATCAAGCACCGTGAGTCTGCTCGTTTGAGGGCAGAGAATGACCAGCTATGGCATCGAGTCATCGAGTTAGAGGTCATGAATCAGACCTTTAGAGATCAGGCAGACAATTAGGATGCCCAGGGGGGAGATGCGGATGAGGACATGAGCGAGGGTCAGGATGATGAGGCAGAAGATGACGGGGATGGAGACGATGATCCAGACTTTGATTCCTCTTAGGCCTATTTCTTCATTCCCTATTTGTGATGTATTGACCCATTTGTGGGTTATTTTCTTGTACATTCCAGTCTTTGTATGGGTCTGACTCAGTGGTGTATTTGATGTACTTGATATTTACATAACATTTGCACCTTTTTAGCCATGAATTTGAGTTTTTGAACGTGCATCTCTTTGTTTTCCTTTTTTTTTGTCCTAACTTTTGCATAGGTTGCCCTTTTGGGTTTTCGGCCTATCAGACTGTCTTTATTTTTGCCTGAATCACCCTTTTTTGAGTTTTCAATTCAGCAGACTTTATTTTATGTCCTAATTTTTGCATAGACTGCCCTTTTGGGTTTTCAATCTATCGGACTCCTTTTTTTTGTATATTCAATCTATGGATGTGATATGTATAAAATATGCAAAGCCAAAAATAAAATAATCTGAATTGCAATTAAACTCGGGACATTTAAACAAATGGAACTAAACATTTATTCATTCATTCATAAGCAATGTTTTTAGCACAATGTACATCAAATAATGAAATGAAACTAAGGACAGAATCAGTAATGGTATCCGTCTCGACTGAATCCACGCTTGCCACCAACTAGTCTTTGCAGATTTTCTAGTTGATAGTCCTCGCCTCTCTGTCCTAACTTTTGTAGGGATCGCCTTTTCGGTTTTCGACCCATCGGACTATCCTAACTTTTGCATGAGTCGCCTTTTCGGTTTTTGACCCTGACTTTCTTTTTTTTTTTAAACATAGTAATGCTTCAGCTTGTCCTGATTGATAGGGTTGATGAATTCATTCTCGTCCATATCCATAATCTTTACTACACCCTTGAGAGTACCCACTTGGTTACATACGGGCCCTCCCAGTTTGGTTTGAATTTCCCCCATACATCTGTGTTGGTCTGTTTCATCTACTTAAGTACCAGATCCCCTACCTTAAATAGATGTTTTTGATGACGAACCTTGTTGTTGTAGGTTCTAGCCATTCACTGCTGGTACATTTGTAACCAGTCTAAGGCCTACAGATGCTTTTCATCAATTAGTGCCAACTGTTCATGTCTTGATTGGAGCCAATCAGATTCTGGTAATTGTGCCTCCATGACCACTCTTAATGATCTAACTTCCATCTCTATCAGCAAAACCGCTTCCATCCCATAGCCAGTGAATACGGTGTCTCTCCGGTAGGGGTTCTAATGCTCGTTCGGTATCCCCACAAAGCCAATGGTAACATGTCGGTTCAATCTCTATAGGTTACCACCATTTTCGACAGAATCTTCTTTATGGACTTATTGGCCGCTTCCAATGCCCCATTGGCTTGTGGGTGATACGGAGATGACCTATGGTGTTCAACTCCCTTCTCTTGGAACAACTATGCCGTTACCCCTTGAAATTGTACAACGTTTTCAGTCACGACATGATGAGGGATCCCGTATCTCGCAAAGATGTTCTTTTCAATGAATTTGGTCATTTTCTTAGCTGTAACATTTGTGAATGATTCTGCTTCGACCCACTTGGAGAAGTAATCCATAGCCACGATAATGAATCTGTGTCCATTTGAGGTAGGCGGCCTTATTTCTCCAATTATATCTATGCCTCAAGCTGTAAATGGCCATGGAGTTGAAGATACTTGAAGTTTAAATGGGGGAAGGTCGTTGAGATCCCCATACACTTGACATTCATGGCATTTCTTGACTTCCTCGATACAATTGGCTTGCAGAGTGAGCCAAAAATATCCTTATCTCAGTATTTTCTTTGCCAGGGCCAGTCCATTCATGTGTGGTCCACATACTCCGGAGTGTATCTGTTTCATGATCATAACTACCTCTTCCTCTACCAAACACTTCAGAAGAACTCCGTTAGTTGTTCTTTTGAAGAGTTGATTCTCAAACACCCGAAATTAAGCCCCCAATCATCGAAGAGAAACCTTATCTGCCTCATTGGCGTCCTCGGGGTACTGACCATCCTGAATAAACCTTAGAATATCATAATACTAAGGCTATTCTGTGGTGGTTGCAACTGCATTGACTGACGAATAGCACAGGTTCTGAGCAATTTCCAGAATCACCGGTCGTATCAGCTGTTTTCAGGGTCCTTCCCACATTGATGACAATGTAGCCAAGGAATCTGCCATCTGATTCTCCTCCCTTAGCACATGCCAGAATTCACACTGACTAAACACCTTCGCCCTTTTCCAAACCATCTCGAGATAAGGCCGAATCACCAAAGCTGAATCCCCAATAACTAACGCCTCGTTTGCCCCTAATGTGATCAGAGCATAAATACCAAAGAGACATGCTTTGTATTCTGCCCCATTATTGTTCACTTGAAAGTCAAGCTGTCTTGCTAGAGGAATGATTTCTCCTTCTGGTGTAGCAATGATTACCCCCAAGCCTGCGCCGTGTTTGTTCACTGCTCCATTGAAGTACATTACCTATCTGTTTGACCCCTCTTCTACCACTGCCAATTGTTCGTCGGGGAATTCTAAGTTCTACACATAGTCTGAATCTATCGGCTGATTGGCTAGAAACTCCGCTACAACTCTTCCTTTGATTGTCTTCCTTGTCACATATTCTATATCGAATTCCGACAACAAAAGTAACCACCTTGATAAGTTCCCGGCTAACACTGGAGCTTGACATAAATATTTCATGGGATCCACCTTGGCTACCGCCTGAACCTTCTACGATTGGAAGTAGTGCCTTAACTTCTTCGTCAACCATACAATAGCCACACAGGTCTTCTCTACTATCGTATACCTAGTCTCATACTCCAGTAGCTTCTTGCTCAAGTAATAGATCACATGTTCGCGTCCATCCTCTTACTCTTGTACCAACATGGCTCCCACAGAAGTCTCTTCAATGGCCAAGTACAGAATCAAAGGCTTGTCTGGTATCGGTGGTTTTAGAACTAGAGGGTTAATCAAATAAGTTTTAATTCTGTCGAAGGCTATCTGACATTGTTCATTCCACTCTACTGGCTGGTTCTTCTTCAGAAGTCTGAAAATTGGCTTGTAAACTATCATCAATCTTGCAATAAACCGACTGACATACTGTAGTGAACCGACCTTACTTCTTTTTCTGACTGCGGTGCCAGCATATCCCTGATGGCCTTGATCTTGTTTGGATCCATATCGATTCCTTTCCAGCTGACTACATGACCAAGCAGCTTCCCTGAGGTCACCCCGAATACACACTTTTTAGGATTGAGGTGAAGATTGTATTTCTTGATTCTGGTTAGAAATCTATCCAGCATGGTTGGGTGCTCCTCCCGGGTCATAGATTTGACTAACATATTGTCCACATAAACCTCGACCTCCTTATGGATCATGTTGTGTAGAAGTGTTGTAACAACTCGTTGATAAGTCACCCTGGCATTCTTCAACCCAAAAGGCATGACCCTGTAGCAGTAAACCCCCCACTTTATGATGAAGGCCGTTTTCACTTTGTCAATTACATTCATCAGGATCTGATTATACCCCGAGAACCCATCCATGAAGGAATACATAGCTGCCCTGGTGGCACTGTCAATCAAGACATCGATATGCGAGAGCGGAAAGTCATCTTTGGGAGATGCCTTATTCAGATCTCGGTAATCCACACAGACCCTAACTCGGCCATCTTTCTTCGCAACCAGCACGATGTTGGCCAACCATTGCGGGTACTCTACTACTTCTAAGAACTCGGCCTTTATCTGTTTGGCTACTTCTTCCTTAACCTTTTTAGCCCATTTTGTGTCGAAGTCATCTGAGTTTCTGCTTAACAGGTTTCATCTTTGGATCTATCGGGATTCTATGCTCTACAATTTCCCTGTCAACCCCAGGCATGTCATCGGAGGACCAGGCAAAGGCTTTGACGTGTTCTTGCAAAATTTTTACTAGTTCTTTCCTCTTGTCAGGCGTGAGGTCTTTCGAGACGGATACCATCTTTGGTTCATCATCTATCCCTAGATTCATTTCATGCAATGATGCATCATGTATGCTAAAGACATTAAATGAATGTTTGTATGTATGCACAGTTCCATCCGGAAAAACATCACAAAAGTAAGCAAAATCAGATTTTATTGCATTGTGTGCCTTGTAGGTAGAATTGTTCACATCAAAAATAGAAAAAGCAGATACATTAAAAAAATTTCCATCCTCCACATGTGGAGGGTCTTCGTCAACAACAGCCAGTTGTGAACACGAAATTTTAATTTAAAAAAAAATGAATGAAAATGAGGGCCGTTGACCGTTGACCCACAATTGTAATATACAGTCGTGGGAATTCACTACAGTCGTACGACTGTAGTGTAAGTTCAGTCGTACAACTGTACTTTCGAGGGGTAGGTTCTTGCCCATACCTCTTTGACTTAAAAGAGAAGGGAAATCTTGAGCATTTAATGCTCAAGATTTCCGGGTTAGTGAGGTATAAAAGGGCAGAAAATCAGACTTTTGGGGACTTTTGGGGAGAAGAAAATCAGAATTTTAGAGAGAGAAAGAGGGAGAAAAAGAAAGAAGAGAGAGAAGTAAAAGATCTTACTTTCTTCTCACATGTTCTCCTTGATTTCTTGTTTTTAATCACTGAAACGAATTAGAAATCCTAGATTAACAATCACACTAACAAACTAAATCATTTCAGACCAAAAACAAACACAAATCCGTGACTTTTCTGGAGTTATTTGGACACTCTTGCAATCTTGACTTTTTGAGGAAAAAGAGCAAATTCACGTGGATTGGTGCGTAGCCAGGGGTCATTCCAGCTGTGGATCGTCACCAAGGAGGTAAACAACCTTTAACTCATCTCATTTTCCAGCTTTCTGGGTGATTTGATTGTGTTTGGTGCATTTTTCTTCAAGTTTTTGCATTTTTATTTCTGGAAAAGTAAGAACAGTCGTACGACTGTTCTTGAAACAAGAACAGGGGCACGACTGTAAATATAGTCGTGCCAAATCCCCTACAGTCGTACGACTGTCCTTACCTTTTCAGTTTCAGAGTTTATTTTTAGGGTTTTTTTTAGCGATTTCTCCCAAACCAAGGCTACAGTCGCACGACTGTAGTGTACAGTCGTACGACTGTAGTCCTCAGCCAGAGACAGAAATCCTTAAAAAATCCCTAAAATCCAAGAAAAAATCATAAAAATAAAAAAAAAATTTCATAAAAATCAGAAAATCTCAGAAAATCAGAAAAATTAGAAAACCCTCAAAAATCATCAAAATGAATTTTGTGGTGTGCATCACGACCTTAGATTTATTTTTCAGTAAAATTGCATTTAGGAAAATTCCACGCCGGAGACCCGGTTCTCCCGAAAACCGACCCACTTTACATGCTTAATTGTAATACGGAAAAATTGTTTTCAAAAATGATTTTCTCACAAAACCAAAAATACAGGGACGTTTCAAAATGGTTTTCCAGGTTTAACCGGGCCGGCCGACCGGGCCGCCCCGGTTACCCCCAATTGCATGACCCCGAATCCTAATCTCCCATTTCTGTCTCCTTGAGTCCTATTTATGGCGTGCCGTATAAATTGTGCTAACCTTTGTTTTGCAGCTTTTATTTTATTTTAATTTTCTTTTTATTTGTATTTAATAGAATTAAATCGTGTATTTAGGCGGTTGTAATTTTTCTAGATTCTCGTGTATATAGGCGATTGTATCAGTAAGGCGAGAGTTTTATTTTCTTTCGATTGGGTTGTAAACTCCTAAATATTTATTTCCCTTACTCTATATTTTGTATTATTGTCTTGCATGTACGCCGTATGTATTATTCAATGAAATTGGTCTTTTAGTAACTTAAAGTGTCGTAACTAGAACATTGACAATAATATTTAAATTAGACACGAAATAAAGGACTTGTCCAGACCCGAATCTCTGAAAAGTGTGGCAGTTCCCGCTTTGGTTCAGCTACACTGTAATTTCCCGGTTGAGCTGAGCCGGGTGGCGACTCCTATACTTTTTATCGAGATTTAGGTCTCGATTCTTTTTCGAAACAATCCGCTTTTCCAAAAAATAAATTTCCAAATCAAAACCCCCACGCGAGGGAGGGCCCCGCCCGAAATCGAGGCGCCCCTTCCGAAAGGGAGTCCCGCGTCCCGTCGAAAACGCGTCGTCCGCTCACAATGGCGACTCCGCTGGGGATTTTTCAAAAGTTTTTCAAAAACTTAAAAGAATTTGACAAGCCTTGAAAAGTGTCTAATTTAAATTAAGTGGATGATTCTTATATGGCACTTTATGCATTTTTGTAGTTAGGCATTTTTTTTGCATTAAGTTAGGTATCCACTATTTAGCCCGGTGAATCGTTGAAGTGTCGCCTAAGTTCCTCTTGGTCTTAGGGGCACGAATACGAAACACCACCCATAGCCTCGTACGAACCCCTTCGTTCGGACCCTTGAGTGGGGAGAAGTGAGGAGTATATTTTGCTATGGGAGCCTTGATGTTATCCCGACTTTGGACCGAACTCACTTAAGCAACCTTAGTTGGATTCCCTTAGGATACCAAAACAAATTATGTGAATAAAATAAAATAAAATCTGCCTTCATCATCCCCGGTTGGTGATCGAAGAGAACCCCTCCTAGGACTCGGTTAGAATTTTATCGACCTGACCACGTTTGGAGGAATAAGGTTGGAAGAATACGATCCGTGTGCTAATTGCTACGTGTCTTTTTTGTCCTTCCACAACATATCATCATTCACATTCTTCACGAACATAACATACCGCATATAGAGCATTTGTGTGATTCTAACTCATATATTTTGTACAGCCATTTCCATTCTTTCGCTTGTAAATACATTAATCACTCGCGTGACATTTACACTAACCACATTTTTTGTAGCCATGCATTTTTTCTTCGTGTGAAAAATTAATTAATTCACGTACATCATTTGAATGTCATGAGCATTAACCATTTTATTTTGTAGCCATGGGAAACGTGTGTCATGCATAAAACATTATACGAATCTTGAATAATTCCACAAGGGTCACACACATCACGTTACCTACCAAGTAGGAAAGCATTTTAGGCGCTCCACGAGTGCCGACAAAAATTCATCGCATTTCATTAAAGCATTTTAGGCGCTCCACGAGTGCCGACAAAAGTTCATCACATTTCATTAAATCATTTTAGGCGCTCCACGAGTGCCGACAAAAATTCATCGCATTTCATTAAATCGTTTTAGGCGCTCCATGAGTGCCAACAAAAATTCATCGCATTCCATTAAATCATTTTCGGTACTCCACGAGGACCGGAAAATTTTCATTTCACACATCAAGATGTTTAGGCGCTCCCCGAGCGCCGGAACTCTGCCCGTTCACTAAGAACGCATTCACTTCACATTGTGGCATGGAAACCGAGGTACTCCCCGAGTATTGAAATTCCATTCGCAAGCCAAACACGAGTTCATTTCATATCATCAAAAATCCAAGGTGTCCCACGGACACCGAAACCTCGACCAAGTGCCATGCGCGTGTCGATCTCAAATCACAAAAATCCGAGGCACTCAACGAGTGCCGAAAACTCTGTCCGTCCACTAAGGACAATCATATCATTTCACAAAAACCCGAGGTACTCCCCGGGCACCAAAGGTCTCATCCATGCATCTAATGCTTGGATTGCAATATATGCATAAATAAATAGGAGTTATTCAAGGTTCGTGTTACAAACTCATTTCATACAACATCCACACATCATGCATCCAACACGCCATGCATACATGCATATCCCCTAGAGTTCATAACTCTTTGGGTGATCATATTTCACTAACTTTTGTTTGAAATATTTTGTAGTTTGGCTCCGATCGGGACGACGACTCGTAAGGATAGAGCACAGTGAGTCATCATCTAGTGAGTCTGAGGAATCTGTTCAGTTTGGGGAGGCTGAAGTGTCGTCTGAATTGAGTGCTGGGTCTTCGTCGGAACTTGAGCAATTGCAACAAAGGTTCCAAGATATGGCAACCCCACCCGAAGCTGCTGCTGCCATGATGGCTACCTCTGCTCTTCGTGATTTCATGAGTTCTGATGAGTTCAAGAATCTTATCAAGAGCCAAGTGCAGAGTGCTTTGGCCGAATCGTCTAATCAGAGGCCGGAAAGGGGTGCTCGAGAAGAAAGTAGTGGAGGGAGACTGAATGATGGGCAGTCGGATGCTGAAGAGGGTCGAAGGGATAATATTGAGCGACCTGTAGAGTCTGCTTTAGAGAGAAAGATGAAGGAAATGAAGGAGACCATAGCGGAGCTGCGTGCCAATTCTAAGGTTCAATCTGCTAAGCGTATCGACCCATCCACACTGATAGCCGGAGGGGTTGAAATGCTACCAGTAGGCTTCCAAATGCCTAGGATTACACCATATGTTGGAAAAAGTCCTCCCACGGCCCATTTGAATCAATATGTGCGGATTATGACCATGGCCGGGCTCACCATGAATCAATTAGTGGGACTGTTCCCCACTACTTTGGATGGGGGAGCTATCACATGGTACAATAAACAGCCCGAGGGGGTACAAGGTGACTGGGATGCACTGTCCGATGCCTTCATTAAGTACTTCAGTTTCAACACGCAACTGGAGGTCAAGCTGCAAGACTTAGAGGCGGTGAGGCAGAAGCCGAATGAGATCTTTTCTGAATATTACCAAAGGTGGATGGATAAGATGATTCTCCTCCATCAGAAGCCGTTGGAAGATGAACTGATTGTGAAGCTGATTGATGGGAGCTTGGAGGTTTATAGGAATGTGATGAAATACCATAAGTTCCACTCCTTGATAGAAGTACATGAGTTGGCTTGCAAGGTTGAGAAGTACGAGATTGACCCGGCTCAGAACAGTTCTGGAGGAGGGTATCGGAGCCGCACATATTCCTCGGGGTATAAAAGCGATAACAACCCTGCAGCTTCTTCATCAACGAGTGCTAAGACAAGTCAGCCGCCTGCACCTGTTAAACAAATAGAGGTGGCAGCAGTTGCACAAGGGTCCAGTCAACAAGCAGCCGGAAAGGGGATCTCTCCTTGGGAGGATTCTTTGGGGCGGATTTTTCTGAAGTGTAGAAATCTGGGCTTCCTCCAAAGTCTGAAACCGTACGCACCTCCGGCTGAGACGGACAAGAACAACTTTTGCTCTTATCATGTGACTAAGGGGCATCGAACCAACGAGTGCCATGCTTTGAAAAAGGCGATTCAGCAGTTGATTGATGAAAAGAAGATAGAAGCGCCCCGTTCAAAGCCCAATGTTCAGAGTAATCCGCTACCTCAGTTTGAAAGAAGAGTAAACATGGTGCAATCTGGGTTATCTCCTAACTTTGTCTTAGCCCAGATTGCAAGGGCGAATCCCGCGATTCAAGTGGTAGTAGGTGAAGATGTTGAGCCATCCGTTGAGGAGAGCAAACCTGTGAATCTGGATGATACAGAATTGGATGATGATGCGGATGAATTTGAGTTGATGAGTAGGCCCAAACCTCTGAACCGGACAACACCTGTATATCCTGTCTGCACTAAGGATGGGATGTATATAAGGAAGGAAGACGCTCCAGTGAATAATGTCACGAGAAGTGGAAGGGTATATCAACCCGAGCCACAACGGTTGGGGGAGCCGAGTAAAAGGGTAGAAGCACCGGTTCAAGATTATTTGCCCATCAAGGTGAATGAGAAAGAAGACCTGGTAGTGGAGCAACTCAAAAAGATGCCTGCACGTGCATCTGTGTGGCATTTGCTTATGGAATCCCAAAGACACCGAGCTGCAGTGGTAAAGAAGCTTATGGAAATGGATGCAAACCCATTGATGTCTCCCGAGGAAGTCTGCATGGTGATTGGGAGTACAAAGAGTCAGCAATCTGATAATCCCAGGGGGATCACTTTTACCGAGGATGACTTACCACCGGAAGGCACTAACCACAATCGTGCCTTGTATCTGAAAGTGGATATGATGGATCGAATTTTGCCGTGTGTGATGGTTGATGACGGCTCAGCATTGAACATCTGCCCTCTGAAAGTCTTACCTAGTCTTCATTTGTCTGAAGAAGCATTATCAAGGTCAAATACAGTGATACGGGCCAACGATGATTCAAAGCGTACCGTGATTGGTACTTTTGAGGCAGAAGTGTCAGTGGGAGAAGTTAAGTCAACCGTGCTGTTCACTATCATTGATATTCCTGTGACTTTCTCCTTGCTTTTGGGAAGACCTTGGTTTCATGCATTGGGAGGTGTGCCATCAACTTTGCACCAAAAGGTGAAGATTTCGATGGGGGAAAAGATTGTAACTCTTGAGGCAGATGAATCTTCTATGGTGGCTGCTCTGAACTCATCTGAACAACCTTTAACTGGCTTTCAAGTGGCGGTTGTCTCAGAGCATAAGGAGAAAGATTTGACATTTTCTCCATGGATCCATAAGTATTTTCAGAAGCAGAATTTCATTCCGGGAAGGGGTCTAGGAGTCCATCAACAAGGGGTCACAAAGTTTGATATCACTGTGGGCCAGTCACACCGAGGGGTTCTTGGTTACAAAGGTGCCGAAAAGAAGGGAATCCCGGAGACAAAGAAAGTCCATCTCTTGGACACTTTTGTTCGAGCCAGTGGTGGGCCATATAGTGGTAAACCGGAACCGATGGTTATCGATGGGGAAACAGTCCCCGGGTTTGAGATTTTTGCTGATGTTGTTGACTTTTCGAAATATGGGGTTGGCTCAGTGGAAGAAATGCTTAAGCCTGAAGGTGTGAAGGAGACCACTTCTCCTCCAAAAAGCCAAGCTGAAGTGGTGGCTCCCATCACCCCGGAGGAGCAACCAAAAGAAGATACAGACCCCCTGGTGGACGCCATTACCAAAGCATTTGCTGAACTACTGAAGAAAGGATTGAAAGAGAGCCCTGTGAAGAAGGAAGCTATTTCAGGACAGGCAGAGTTAGTGGAAAAAGCTGTTGCCGAACTCACCAAAATGATGGCTAAGGGAAAAGCAAAGGTGGAAGAAGATGCCTTATCTGAAGCACAGAAAGAGACTCTTGAAGCTGATTTAGGTGACTTGTTCGAAGAAGAGCCTGCTGACCCGGAAGACCTTGCTACAGAAGACCCTCCGCATGTGGAGGAAGAAAATGATTTCTTTGTAAACTTATCCTATGTACTTGATATGAACAATTCCGCTTTTAAGGCGATGAATGAAATGAAATCTAACTTTGCTTATTTGTGTGATGTTTTTCCTAATGGCTCTGTGCATACATGCAACCATTCATTCAATGTGTTCAGCATTCATGACACTGCATTACATGAAATTAATTTGGGCACAATTGAAAATCCTAAAATGGTATCTATCTCTAACGAACTCAATCCTAAAGAAGAGAGAGAATTGACAAAAATACTTAAAAAGCATATGGGAGCGTTTGCCTGGTCTTACGACGATATGCCGGGGGTTGATAGGGAAATAACAGAGCACAGAATTCTGATTGACCCTAAGTTCAGCGCAGTAAAGCAGAAGCTCAGGCGTCTACGTCCAGAATGGGCTGAGAAAGTCAAAGAAGAAGTAGCAAAGCAGATAAAGGCCAATTTTCTGGAGGTGGTGGATTACCCTGAATGGTTAGCCAATATAGTCCCAGTTGCCAAGAAGGACGGAAGGGTCCGGGTTTGTGTGGATTATCGGGATTTGAATAAGGCCTCTCCAAAGGATGACTTCCCACTCCCTCACATTGATGTCCTGGTCGATAGTGCAGCAAGGGCAGTTATGTATTCGTTCATGGATGGTTTCTCGGGATATAATCAGATCTTAATGAATGTCATTGACAAGATCAAGACAGCCTTTATTACCGAGTGGGGGGTGTACTGCTACAGAGTGATGCCATTTGGGTTGAAGAATGCTGGGGCAACATATCAACGGGCAGTTACGATGTTACTGCACGACATGATCCACAAAGTGGTAGAGGTGTATGTTGATGATATGCTGGTAAAGTCAATCACCCGGGAGGAGCACCCTGCTATCCTGGATAGATTTATGACCAGGATTGAAAAGTACAACCTGCGACTCAATTCAAAGAAGTCTGTTTTTGGAGTTACGTCGGGCAAGCTTTTGGGGCACATTGTCAGTCAAAAAGGCATTGAGATGGACCCAGAAAAGAGCAAAGCAATTCGAGATATGCCAGCACCAAAAACAGAGAAAGAAGTCAGGTCTTTTCTGGGGTCTCTTCAGTACGTCAGCAGGTTCATTGCTAGATTGACTACAGTCTGTGAACCCATTTTCAAGCTTCTTCGGAAGGAACAACCCGTCCTGTGGAATGATCAGTGTCAGGTTGCATTTGATAGGATCAAAGAGTACTTGATTAATCCTCCAGTGTTGAAACCCCCAACTCTGGGAAGACCTTTGACTCTGTACTTAGCCATTGAAGAAACCTCCATAGGGGCAATGTTGGTTCAAGAACAAGATGACAAAAGGGAGCATGCTATTTACTACCTCAGTAAGAAGCTGCTAGATTACGAAACCCGATACACTATCGTGGAGAAGACTTGCACTGCTATGGTCTAGCTTACGAAGAAATTGAGACACTATTTCCAATCCTACAAAATACAAGCCTTGGCAAAGGTTGATCCAATGAAATATCTTTGCTCTGCCCCATCCTTAACGGGGAAATTGTCCCGGTGGTTGCTTTTGTTATCAGAGTTCGACATCGAGTATGTAACGAAGAAGGTGATCAAGGGAAGAGCGGTGGCTGAGTTCCTGGCCAATCAGCCGCCTGAATCTGATTATGTAGAAAACCTGGAATTTCTCGATGAACAGTTGGCCTTCGGAGAAGTGGAGATCAGGAAATGGATCATGCATTTTGATGGAGCTGTAAACAAGAGAGGGGCAGGCCTCGGAGTAATCATTGTAACTCCTGAAGGAGAGATAATCCCTCTATCAAAACGATTGGAATTCCCGGTAACTAACAACGGCGCAGAATATGAAGCTTGTTTGTTTGGCATTGATGCTCTCATCACATTAGGGGCAAATGATGTGACCATTGTGGGAGACTCGCTGTTGGTAATCCGTCAGGCCACCGGAGAATGGGAAATCAAGGAAGAATCGCTTCGCCCATATTTGGAAACTTTGTGGGAAATGGTGAAAACATTTGGGCATATCGAATTCAAACACATGGCAAGAGACGATAATCAGATGGCGGATTCATTAGCTACATTGTCGTCCATGTGGGAAGGACCTCAGAAAGCACCGATGCAACCTTTGATCCTGGAGACCGCTAGAACACCATTCCATCGTTCTAGTGAGGTCCTGACATTAGCCACAGATAATAAGCCATGGTACCAAGATATAGCTGATTTTCTATGGAATGGCCAATACCCTGAAGAAGCAGATGCATCAGATAAGACCACTTTGAGAAAATTGGCGGCTCAGTTTAGGTGGTTTGATGGGCAACTTTTCAGAAGGACCACTGATGGGTTGTTATTGAAGTGTCTGACGGAAGCAGAAGCCAAGAAGGTCATGTAAGAAATACATTCAGGGATCTGTGGCCCACACATGAACGGGTTAGCTCTGGCAAAGAAGATCATGAGACAAGGGTACTTCTGGCTCACTATGCAGACTGACTGTGTAGAAGAAGTGAAAAAGTGCCATGAATGCCAGATCTACGAGGACATCAGCCATCTTCCACCTATGGAGTTGCAGAAGACTCCTTGGCCCTTTGTAGTGTGGGGAATAGACATAATTGGTGAAATTCGACCTCCCGCATCGAACGGTCACAAATTCATTGTAGTGGCAGTCGATTATTTCTCCAAGTGGGTTGAGGCCGAGTCTTATGTCACGGTCACAGCTAAGAACATGGCTAAGTTCGTGAAGAAGCACATTTTTGCAAGATATGGTGTACCGCATCACGTGGTAACTGATAACGGAGTGCAATTTCAAGGAGCCACAGCTGAGCTATTCGAAGAGTACAATGTGGAACACCGCAAGTCTTCCCCTTATAGGCCACAAGCCAATGGAGCAGTGGAGGCAGCGAACAAGTCCATCAAAAAGATCTTGTCCAAGACCACTTCAACCTACCAAGATTGGGCAGATAGACTACCTTATGCTCTGTGGGGGTATAGAACCAGTGTTAGAACGCCGACTGGAAAAACACCTTATTCGCTGGTTTATGGGATGGAAGCAGTCCTTCCTATTGAAGTGGAGTTGAAGTCACTAAGGACGGTCTTAGAAGCCCAATTGCCTAAAACAGAATGGGTGAAGGCAAGATTTGAGCAGCTGGCTATGGTTGATGAAAGGCGTCTTAAGTGTTGGAAATGCCCTAGTCCCGAGGCATTGGTCCTCGTATTTGTACTATACATTTATTGGATTTATGTGTTGTACTGATTTGTGTCATTAATAAAGGCATCAATTCATTTATTATATCTATCTTGTGCAATATATTAAATGAAGTATCCAATGGACATATCTATATCCATGACGACTAGTGTCATGCACTTAGCAGTAAGACCATGGATAGGGTTAACGATAAGACCATGAATAGATCCGTAGTCTGTTCCAGTCATGGGAATGAATGGAACAACAGACTATCATTAACCCGGTTGTATGGCGGTGTCTTACTGGTCATTGGACATGGAATGTCAACCAAGTTAATGGGTACATGCCTGGGAGCATGGTACTGGACAGATCCACTAAACGAGTAATCCACATGGTATGGTATCACAATGGATTCTCGTGTAGTACTTGTATGGATCCTTTGACCTGACCATATGATGGTGTTACATATGAAGTCGCATACTTAGGGGTATGCCTAAAGGGCCTGTAATAGGGTGCCAAGTATGGGTACTTTCGGGTATGTCTCTGAACATGGTAATACTATGGATATGCAGAAGGGATTTGTCACTCAGTAACCAACTGAGAAGATATCACCGGCCACTTGATGAATGTGACTGATAAGAGTGTGGCCACACCCAAACAAGTTGGAACTTGTTTGTGAGAATCAGTACATTCGGGATCAAGTTAATGTCCGGACACAAAAGAGGGTGATCAATCCATGCCTCTGTGTTGGACACCGATATCAATGACATGGGATGTACAAGTTTAAACTACAGGGTTATGATATCAGTTAGACTGCCATCTCCATCTTAATTGGGGGCTGCAGTGGCTTGCTAGAGCCCAACTGCAGTCTGCGGGCCAAAGGCCCGCTGCCAACATAAAGATGGGCCCACAGGATCGTACACATAGAACGATAGAATGCAGACTTAAGGAATCACTTGTATACTTGGAGTATACACAGTGGAGGGAGAAGCATGAATATATTAATTATATAATAAGGATCAATTGGATTGGTCATAATAATAAAATTAATATATTCTATTGGCTCTTCATAATTAATTGGATTAATTATGAAATTATTTCCTAGGTGGAAATATTCATATGTATGGGTTTACATATAATTTTATTTTGTGTAGATTTAATTTTAATTTGATGGATTAAATTAATTGTCAAACTAATTTTAATTTAGATGTAAATAATATATTACTTGGAGTAATATATTAAATACATGGGTATATTAAAATTGGGCTTGAAATTAATTTAAACCAGAATAATTAAAATTAGACTGGGCCTAAATTAAAACATGGAAGCCCGCACAGAATAGAGAGGAGCCAAGATGGGCCTGAATTCCCCTAAGGGAATTCGGCCAACCCTAGGTATAAATACCTAGGGTTAGAAATTTCGGCCAACACATGTCTTTAGCCTCTAGCCGAAATTCTCTAGTGTTTTCCCTCTCCATTGTTTTGTTTTTCCGACGCTAGCACGGGTTGCATTTGCCAAGCGTTCGTGTACGTGAGAGTGGAGGAATTCTACCTTGAATTCTGCAGTCATCATCCATCTCAGACAGAGATTTTTCTGGTAAGAAATTTAATCCCTTTCTGTTAAATTTTAAGTTTTTTTCAATTTCCATTTCAATTGCTCCTGGGACTGGATTTGAGGAAATCACCGCATTCTTCCGCTTTTATCGGGTGATTTCCGGTGACAAATCCCAACATTAAGGCTCTGGATCATCTGTAGATGTACCACCAAAGGATGGCTAGGGCCTATAATCGGCGGGTTCGTCATCAGAAACAACCTCTGAAAGCGGGAGACCTAGTATTGAAACAGATGAGACCGACCAATACGGATGTGAGGGGCAAATTTAAACCCAACTGGGAAGGGCCGTATGTGGTAAAGAGGGTACTCTCCAAAGGCGCAGTGAAGATCATGGACATGGATGGTAATGAGTTCACCAATCCGATTAACCAGGATCATCTCAAACGCTACCATATGTAGAAAAAAAAAAAAGCTTGTTAAGTCGAAAACCCGTAAGGGCGACTTAAGCAAAAATTAAGGCAACGAGGGTTAGCTTATCGACCAGAAAACCTGTATGGGATGGTTGATAACAGGAATGAGTTCGTTCGAGATATGTACCAATTTTAAAATTTTCAATTGATGTGATAATTAAATTTCATTAATGAAGTGCGTTATGCTAAACATATTGCATGAATATTTGGAGTATGTTACATGATACATTTGTCGAAACATCCAGATAAACAAAGACATTTAAACGCCTAAGTGTGCAATTGCGAATATCATCCAATCGTAAAAAAAAAAAAGGAAGCCTGTTAAGTCGAAAACCCGCAAGGGCGGCTTAAGCAAAAGTTAAGGTAGAAAGAAAAAAGAAAGGGAAGTCTATTAGGTCGAAAACCCGCAAGGGCGGCTTAAGCAAAAGTTAAGACAAAAAAAAAAAAAAGAGGGATTGCATTAATAATAATAATAAAGAAATGTATATAAATGATAATAATGGTGGCCAATACATGCATGATAATAAAAATCACATTTTCTTTATGATCTTCTTTTCTTGACAGGAAGTGGTCCCACGGTCTCAGAAGGAGCCAGCCAGCGGAAAGTCGCACTCTCACGCGCCTCACGGGTCGGTAAATCCTGGATCTCAGCCAGCCACAGCTTATAACGATCATCTGTCTCTGTAGGGGCAAGACTGGCATAATTCAGCGTCACACGATGGGTATCTCTAGCCCAGCGAAGTCTGATGTGATCTGGCCAAGCAGCAGTATACTCCTCACAATTGTTAACACAAGATCGCTGGGGGATATCCTGCAGATGACCGTACTGACGGCAAAGGCTACTCGGAGAGTAGAATGTCACCCTGGTCTGTCCTAATAACTGCACACCATGTGCCCACATCTCTACAATCACGTGGGTAATCTTCCACCAGGGGCACACCCACCTAATCTGGTCATCAGTCCGGTGAGATAGCCAAACGCCCCACTCATCAGCAGACATATCAGTATAGGAGTCGACGGAGAAGCCTCGTTCCCTGAGATTGGCCGGGTTGTATTTCTTGAAGTTCCCCCTTGGGATCTTAAGAATTGATAACTTCTCCAGCAACCAGATCTGCAGTTGATGGTAAGTAAGGGTTAGCAGCTCATTCGACACAGGAATACACCAGATAATAAGGAATTTCACCTGGAGCAGTGTGAGGTGAGGGCAAACGTGGAGAACACCATTTGTCTTAGATGCATGCAAACTAATCAGTGTCTCAGCAAGTGCAAAAGGAGCTGGAGATGCTCCCACAGCCATCTGAGAAATAAGGGAGACAGCCCTGAAGGAGATAACCCCATCACTAGGACCACAGAAATACCGACTCACCAGTAATAGGCTGACCATGGAGGCCTAACTCATGTGGTCCCTAGGGGCATTGATGCACCATCCTAATACGAAGTCCGAGCTCAATCCAGGAAAAGGACAATCAGTAGCAAATAAAGCCTCCACCTCGGGATTGGGAAGCCCGAACAAGCTCACCAAGGAGGAAATGCTACCAAAAGTGAACTCGGGGACGGCGATGTCCACTCCCTTATGGCAGGGGATATTCAAGATGGCACTGAACTCTTCATATAAGGGGCAGAGCTCTTGGCATGAGAAGCGGAAAATGTTGTCCACTGGATCCCAGAAGCGATAACAGGCATTCAATAACTCGATGTTCCACGAGTGTTTGTAATAGGCCTTGAGATTCCACAACCCGAAAGGCTTCAATTTGAGCCAATCAGAGTCTTGTAATGATTCTAGAAAATTGTAAAAGCCTGGATAAAAAGAAGCAAAAATTGAAGAAGAAAAAGAAGAAGAGTGAATTTCTAAATATCGATGAAACAAAAGCAAATCCAATAATATGAAAAGTGCAATTCACAATGTATCTAAAAAAAAACAAAAACAAACAATCTAATACAAAAGAGCAAAAACTATGAAAACAACAAATAAGACAAGCAGGACGCTTCAACTAGCTCTCATCCTGCCCCCCATCCTCCTCCTCCTCCTCAGACTCACTCTGATGTGTAGCCCGATAAGAGTCAAAATCCGCTTGCAGACGAGCCATCCCAGCCTGCAGCCTGGCTATCTCGGCCCTCGCCCTTTCCACCTCCTGGTTTGCAGCCTGGGCCTGAGCCACGGAAGAAGCAGCCTCCCGGGCCTGCTCTCGAAACATCTCAACTCAGGACTACAATCGACAGCATAAATTAGCATCCATACATACATACATATGCATTCATGCATTACATAAATTTTGATGCAGGAAACACGGGATACTTATCGCCCAAACGCCATTCTCCCGGACCAAGAAGTCTCCTAGACCCTTGTACCGGTAGGCTATCTCTTCCACATCAGCTCGCCGGACCTAGAAGAGTATCAGCGATTAAAAAAAAAAAAAAAAGGGACTTACGTGGGTGGTGTCCCCTGGAAAGAACATAGCCGGCTCCTCACGAGGAATGCTCCAGGTCGTATAGGCTTGGGTGCCATCCAACCCAATCAAGGTGAAGCCGGCCCTAAGCTCAGATATCAAGCGACCCTCCACGACACCACTAGCACCGACGGCCTGCGAAGCCGAGGCTGCGGCGCTGCCTACATGGACAGGGTGGGTCCTATCCTGAACAGGAGTATCCTCTCCTCCTGTACCTGCATCAGCACTCCCGCCGGCCGGCCCACTAGGCTGAGAGGACCCAGTTCCCCTACGTCTCTTCACCTGCAAAAAGAATAACAATTCAAAAAAAAAAAAAAAAGAATGAAATATGAATGAATACCTGACGGGGACGAGGAGGAGGAGCCGCTGGAGCGACACCCACAGCGGGCAGTAAACACTGCTAGATATAAGCGGGGTAATCTCCATCCATAGGGTCTACACTATACCCCTCTCCGAATATCTCGGGGTCTGTCCTGGGATCCGCCAGATGCGGCCAGAAGAGTGCCTGCGGAAGTGGCGGGGGCACGAACTGGCCATCCGGACCGTCGACGTGGTCAGAAAGGAAGAGACGATCGCCCAAGTACCACTCCTGGGACATAGGGCTCTCCATGACAAATCGACGGCGGTCGAAGCGTGTTGAGGACTGAACGAGAAGAGTGATGGCACCCAGATTCTCCCAAGGGTGGTGCCGGATCTGTAGAAGTGCAATAAAAGAAATTCAGTACAGGTAAACAAAAATTATTCAAATTTTCTTACTAACAAATTTTGTTTACTTACCCTCCTCCAGGTCGTGTTGAGCAGACTCTGCCGTACCTCCTCGATGTCACGGGCTGTACCTTGCCACCCCTGCGTCCAGCAACGCAGGACAGTTGGATGAACATCACCCTGGACGTCCCTCAAATCGGGTGGCTCCAGCACGCGATGCTTAAAAGCCCAAATCTGTAGTTATAAAAATAATTATAATACATGAAAAAAAAGAGAGAGAGAGAGAGAGAGAGGCAATACCAGAAGGCCGAACCAGAAGCCCAGGATCTCCTGCTGCGCCCCCCGGGCACACAAATCCAGCCCGTAATACAGCTGCCCTAACGCAGCCCGCGCCCAGTCCAAAGACGGGAAAGCAGCCAAGTCCACCAATGTCGGAAGCAGAGTCAGATTGCAGGTACTCTGTCCAGTGGGGAACAATGTGCAGGACAGGAGGACGAGCACGTAGGCTCTGGTGTACTGCTCCACGTCCTCCTCAGCCAAGACTGCGCGGGTGGCCCAATAAGCCTCCACCCAGGAGCACAAGATCTTCCCCTTTTTCAGGGGTGCAGCCAATCAACCTCCGAATATAAGTGTCCACCTACTGGTGTCGGGTCAAGCTACAGTTAAAGACGATAGGGGTCCTGCCGAACCCGAAGCCTGTGATAGCCACAAAATCCGAGGGAGTGACGGTGAACTCCCCGATGGGCAGATGGAAGGTGTGGGTAGTGCAAACCCATCTCTCGCACAGAGCCGTCAGCACGGCATGTGTGGTGTGCGGTGTGCTCATGGGCAAAGACAGAACGAAGGACTCAAGCCCTAGAAGCCTAACTCGGGCCCGCACGGGCTCTGGAAGTCGGTCCCACCAGACCCGGGGCAGGGAAAGATTCCAGCTGCCGGCAATCCTGTGCACCTACATTACGGGGAAGTACAACACACATGTATTCAGATTTTGCAAAAAAAAAAAACCCTTTTTCTTGCTATAGTCGTACGACTGTAGTACGCGTTGCATGAGCGTAACTACAGTCGCACGACTGTAGTGCCCACAGTCGTACTGCTGTTCATCATTTGCATGAACAGTCGAATTGCAAATTTTTTCTGCAGGCATATGAACAGTCGCACGACTGTTCATATGCCTGCAGAAAAAATTTGCAATTCGTTTAAATCTTCGCGATTTCTGACTTGTTTTTCCTAGTTTCTTGTTTCTATTGACTACAGGGGACTCCTAGCATGCATTCTACTCAATCAATTCAGCCCAGAAAGCAGTAAATCATGCAAATCAGTTCCAAAAGTTCAAAAGGAAAAATATTGAAAAAACTCAAAATCAAGGCATAGGAATCGAATACCAACCTGTGTAACGGACAAATGGGAGTCCATTGCCAGTAGAATAGGGATCTCCATCCCGAATCGGATCCCGAAGTAGTCCATATAAAGCGGGTGCCCGTATCCTTGGGCGATCCCCACAAAAGCAATCTCATCCGGATTGTTGGGTTCTGGAACCGCGCTGTTTTGGATCTTCTTCAACTTCTTTCCCATTTTCTTCAACATTTTGGACGGCTTTTCGAGGATTTGGGTCGGTTTCAGAGAGAAGGAGAGGAAAGGTTTTTGGGAAAAATGAGAAAGTGGGAGAGAAAGGGGCGGAAACCGCCCCTTTATTTTTGTCTGCCCGCGAAGTACAGTCGTACGACTGTACTTCGTCTACAGTCGTACGACTGTATTCAAAATTTGAATACAGTCGCACGACAAAAAAGGGGGGAAATTTTTGTTTTTTTTTATTTTCTTTCCTATTTATTCTTTAAACCCTATTTTCATTATCTGACGTGTAATTATTCCCCACAGGGGCGTTTCAGTAATTTTGCAGGACTAATCCAGCGACGACTAATTTATTTCAATGACGGTCCGCCTCGCCCAAGGGGCATAAAATCCAAGAAAAACATGAAAAATTCACTGTAAGTATAATCACACCAATCGCATTTTCAACGCGCCCACGTGCCAAGCCACTCCGGGCCGTTACATTCACACAAAAATCATAGTCCCCCACGACTTTAAAAGGGAACCCAAATCCAATTTCAGTCTGTCGGGTGCGCCCAGCCGCACACGATCGTCATGCATTCACACAAAAATCATAGTCCCCCACGACTTTAAAAGGGAACCAAAAATCCTGTGTCAGTCCGTTGAGTGCGCCAGTCGCACACGACTATCACTTCTCGTATTCACAAATCCGGTCCCGCACGACTATAAAAGGCAACCATGGCACGCATTCCCGTATTTATTCTTGATCGAAGGGGCAAAAATTTTTGTTTCAAAATTATCGATCAAGGAATAAATACGTTCATCAAACATGCATCACATGCATTTTTAGGCTCGGTGTGACAAACCGTACACAGCCTTTTGACTCCAAAAGTCATTTCATCTCGGCGTCATCCTTGCGCGAAAGCCATCGTAGGGAACCGCCCGAAAACTAACCTTGCATATCCGTGATTTCGTGTTCTTTGTCGTGTACCAAAATCCGTTTCGAAAATCGGATTTCAGCTACACGAGGGGCAGCCTGTGAACATGAAATTTTAATTTTAAAAAAAAATGAATGAAAATGAGAGCCGTTGACCGTTGACCCACGACTGTAATATACAGTCGTGGGAATTCACTACAGTCGTACGACTGTACTTTCGGGGGGCAGGTTCTTGCCCATACCTCTTTGACTTAAAAGAGAAGGGAAATCTTGAGCATTTAATGCTCAAGATTTCCGGGTTAGTGAGGTATAAAAGGGCAGAAAATCAGACTTTTGGGGACTTTTGGGGAGAAGAAAATCAGAATTTTAGAGAGAGAAAGAGGGTGAAAAAGAAAGAAGAGAGAGAAGTAAAAGATCTTACTTTCTTCTCACATTTTCTCCTTGATTTCTTGTTTTTAATCACTGAAACGAATTAGAAATCCTAGGTTAACAATCACACTAACAAACTAAATCATTTCGGACCAAAAACAAACACAAATCCGTGACTTTTCTGGAGTTATTTGGACACTCTTGCAACCTTGACTTTTTGAGGAAAAAGAGCAAATTCACGTGGATTGGTGCGTAGCCAGGGGTCATTCCAACTGTGGATCGTCACCAAGGAGATAAACAACCTTTAACTCATCTCATTTTCCAGCTTTCTGGGTGATTTGATTGTGTTTGGTGCATTTTTCTTCAAGTTTTTGCATTTTTATTTCTGGAAAAGTAAGAACAGTCGTACGACTGTTCTTGAAACAAGAACAGGGGCACGACTGTAAATACAGTCGTGCCAAATCCCCTACAGTCGTACGACTGTCCTTACCTTTTCAGTTTCAGAGTTTATTTTTAGGGTTTTTTTAGCGATTTCTCCCAAACCAAGGCTACAGTCGCACGACTGTAGTGTACAGTCGTACGACTGTAACTACAGTCGTACGACTGTAGTCCTCAGCCAGGGACAGAAATCCCTAAAAAATCCCTAAAATCCAAAAAAAAATCATAAAAATAAAAAAAAATTTCATAAAAATCAGAAAATCTTAGAAAATCAGAAAAATTAGAAAACCCTCAAAAATCATCAAAATGAATTTTGTGGTGTGCATCACGACCTTAGATTTATTTTTCAGTAAAATTGCATTTAGGACAATTCCACGACGGAGACCCGGTTCTCCCGAAAATCGACCCACTTTACATGCTAAATTGTAATAAACCGGAAAAATTGTTTTCAAAAATGATTTTCTCACAAAACCAAAAATACAGGGACGTTTCAAAATGGTTTTCCAGGTCTAACCGGGCCGGCCGACCGGGCCGACCCGGTTACCCCCAATTGCATGACCCCGAATCCTAATCTCCCATTTCTGTCTGCTTGAGTCCTATTTATGGCGTGCCGTATAAATTGTGCTAACCTTTGTTTTGCAGCTTTTATTTTATTTTAATTTTCTTTTTATTTGTATTTAATAGAATTAAATCGTGTATTTAGGCGGTTGTAATTTTTCTAGATTCTCGTGTATATAGGCGATTGTATCAGTGAGGCGAGAGTTTCATTTTCTTTCGATTGGGTTATAAACTCCTAAATATTTATTTCCCTTACTCTATATTTTGTATTATTGTCTTGCATGTACGCCGTATGTATTATTCAATGAAATTGGTCTTTTAGTAACTTAAAGTGTCGTAACTAGAATATTGACAATCATATTTAAATTAGACACGAAATAAAGGACTTGTCCGGACCCGAATCTCTAAAAAGTGTGGCAGTTCCCGCTTTGGTTCAGCTACACTGTAATTTCCCGGTTGAGCTGAGCCGTACTTTTTATCGAGATTTAGGTCTCGATTCCTTTTCGAAACAATCCGCTTTTCCAAAAAATGAATTTCCAAATCAAAACCCCCACGCGAGGGAGGGCCCCGCCCGAAATCGAGGCGCCCCTTCCGAAAGGGAGTCCCGCGTCCCGTCGAAAACGCGTCGTCCGCTCACAACAGTCAAATTCTTCAAATAGGTACCCCATGTCTCCATATAGGTCTTCCTTCTACTTCTTAGTCAGCTCTTCTTCTGGTGTCTCAGCCTTACCCCTCATGACCAGCTTGGTGAGTTCCTTCACAGCTTCTTCCACTAGCTCTTCATGTGCACTTTCTTTTCTGAACCCTTGTTTGGCTTCATCAAAGTGGATAATGATCTTGTGATGGCCCCTATGGCCACTTCCATCTCACCTTTCACCAAGTCAATCTTCTTAAAGGCTTCTCCCTTTTCCCTGAATTCAACCTTAACTTGATCAACAGCCTTCTGATTTTGAACCTCCTTGCTTTCATCCCTAGCTTTAGCTCGCAGCATGCTCACAACCGGCTCAATTCCATACTTGCTGAAATCAACCACATCAGCAAAAATTTCAAATCCCGGGAGCTGACCTCCCTCAACAGTTATAGGCTTAGGAGTCCCGTCATACACTAATTTTGTGGCCCGAACGAAAGTGTCCACCTAGTTCACACGCTTCCGCTCTTGCTTAGGCCTTCCCTCATGATACCCCAGCCAAAATTGACTGTACTTGCCGTTCAATATTGAATTCAAGGACACCTTGTTGCTTGGCCCCTAATCCTTTAGCTGGTTCATAGTTCTGCTTGGCGAAGTACCTATGAATCCAGTCCAAAAACTCAGGCTTTTCAGAGATCACAGTAACCTGAAACCCAGTTATCGGCTACTCGGTAGCACTCAATGCAGCTACAACAGAAGGTTCATCTGCTTCAACAGTTACAACTTTCCCCTCGATCAAAAACTTCGCCTTCTGATGCAAGGTCGATGGAACTCCTCTTAGAGCATGGAACCATGGTCTCCCTAAGAGCAGAGAGAAGGTGATAAGAATGTCGATCACGGTAAACAGTGCTTTTGACTTAACCTCCCCCACTTTGACTTCGGTCTCGAAGGTTCCCAGCACAGCTCTCTTGCTATCATCATAAGCTCTAATTACGATGTTGGACTGACAAAGAGCTTCAGTACTCACCCCCAAGAAAGGCAGGATCTGAGAAGGATAGATGTTCAAGGCTGAGCCGTCATCCACCATCACACTTGGCATCACTTTATCCATGACATCAACCTTTAAGTACAGAGCCCTGTTGTGATTAACCCCTTCAGGTGGGAGATCTTCTACCCCAAAACTGATCTCCGGGGCCCTGTTGGCCTTTAAATCCACTCCCCTAATCATTGCACACACCTTGTTGGGGGGCATAGTAGAGTTAGCATCCATCTCCATCAGTTGTTTGACCACCGCCTCTCGGTGCCTCTTCGATTCCATGAGTAAGTGCCACACACTAGCATGAGCCTGTGTCCTCTTCAGCTGGTCTACCACCATGTCTTCCTCCTTGGCCATTGGAGGTGATCGGACCGTATCATTCTGCACTGGTGTAGTGTTCCTTCTTGGGGGTGCCGGAGGTCATGCATTGGTGGGTTGATAAACCCTACCGCTTCTTGTGATGTGCATCACCAGCCCATCTTTTTCTATCACAGTCCCTCTCTTTGTCTCCACCAGGTAAATAGGCTTCGACTCTTGCACGTCAAACTCATCATATTCATCCTCTACTTCAATTTCATCCAAATCGATGGCACCCGTCTTAGCCCTCACTGCCAAAGTCTGCTCTTCAACCACCTTTGGCTCTTCCTCCCTTTCCACTAACACAGCTCGCACGCTCGGATTCACCTTAATGATTTGGGCGAACACATAATTGGCTGGCAGACCTGACTGCATCATGTAACATCCCATTTTACTGCATTCATTTGGCATTTGTGCACGATCATTACATGTCACAATTAGATAAACTAGAGAAATACATTTGTACTATACATGTTACTAAGTAAAGTAAAAATCAAAAGTACACACTAGAAATTTAATGTGTCTTAAATGTTTAAAATTAGAAATTAGGGGAGTAAAATGTAATTTAGGAGGGATAATTGTTTAGAGATTAAAATCTCTACAGCCATCTTTTTCTTATTATTATTATTATTATTATTATTATTATTATTATTATTATTATTATTATTATTATTATTATTAGTAGTAGTAGTAGTAGTAGTAGTAGTAGTAGTAGTCAAACATTGGACAAATGGTCTAATAACATTAGGGTTAGAGACAGATGGTCCAATGAGAGAGAGACAAGGATGAAGAGGATTAATATGGGTCTTGGCACTGAAAAACAATCTAGAGAACTTGCAGAAAACGTAGAAGAGAATAAGAAGAAGAAGAAAAGAAATAAGGGAGAAATAGAGAAGTAGAAGGAAGAGGTATGTTTATGTAGTTTGTGATATTAATTTCGCATAGTTCGAAATAGAATCTGAAAAAGTTGTAACAATAATAAATTGTTAATCTATGACTTAGGAATATTTCTACAAAATTTCATAATTTTTAGGTAAATATGGTGAAAGCTAGAATTTTTGAAAGAGGATGTGCTCAAAACTGGATGATCAAAGAAATAGGGTCAGATTCAAAGTTATGCCATAATTGTTTTAGCTCCCAAAAAATTCTTATTTTTGGATATGTTGTTCCCTTATGTGTCTAGTTTAAGTAGAAAAAAGACTTAGTTGATCCAACTTGTACGGATGAAGTTATAGTGAAATTACTAGGAGCTGTTCAGGTAAAACATGGCAAAAACAGGGCTGGAATGTAAATTTTATAATAATTTGTATAATACTCTGAAAATTATATGATTTTAATGTGATATGTATCTTTGTGTTAGAAGTAAAATAAAACAAGAATTAGGTCATTTGGATATATATAGTGTAAGTTATGAATTTTTAAATGTGGTTAATTCATGGAAACCTATATGTATAAGTGAGGGTAGAGTGTTTTTATAGAAAGGAAAAATATGATGTATTTGTATTTGATATGAATTGATATTTTTAAGAGGTCAAAATCTTGAAGATAATCTGGAAGAGGGTACCAGCTGCCCATGAGGGAATTAACGACTAAGTTGTGAGTATAAACTTGATATGGACTTGCATATGTTGATGAAAATTGTGAATTGATGTATTGATATGTGTGTATGTGTGTTGCTGTAATTTGTTGGAAATGCATTTTACGTGGCTTTATGTGTTGAGGTGAACTATTTTGTATATGAGTATATGTTGAATATATGGTGATTGCGTAGTGTACAAACGTGAAGTGTTGTTTGAACGATTATATGTACTACATGAATTATGTTGAAAGATTTGGGTAAAATGTTATATGTGAAAGTTAGTGTACATAGTTACATGAAAGATTAAGGGAGTTGTGACATACCTGACCAAACACTACGAATACATGATTCACATGGATTATCTGGACCTATATGGTCAATCACATGGAATATCTGATTATATGGACCGAAAGGTCAAGTACATGGTTACATGAGCTGGCTAGCGAAATCATTTGATATCTGGTACATGATCCCGAGGCAGTTGTTTGGCTGGTTGTGTCACAATAAATAAATAAAATGGATCATTCATTTGCTTGTGCTTGGTTGAGTTTGTTGGCATTTGTTTGTGTGAATGTAATTCATTGATGATTTATATTCACATAGTAGCGACTCATATAAATCGCTATATTTTTCCAGCTAGGTGAAGTTGTAGATAAAGTTTAAGTTCCTAAAAGTTTAAAGCATAGTAGAAAGCATGGATGAAAGGTCGGTTGGCTGAGTTCTTTCTCACTCTCTCTCCTCTCATCTTAAGCATGTAGAATAGAAACTTTTGGGTTTGGAATTTTGTATTATAAGTGTGGTTTGAAATATGTATAATAAAACATATACTTGTATGGTGTAGTTGTGGATTTATGTTAATAAGTAAATGGAGTACATTTTGAAAAAAAAAGACAAAAAAAAAATTATATGTGATCATACCATCTTCGAATATAGCACAAGAAATAATGGGTGTTACACACCATGTCCACTTGACCCCCAAAGGTGGGGAGTGGATTTTTTTGCACGTTCGGCTTCAGAGCCGACTCTACTATCTTGCCATGTGTGACCAGCTGCTTGATGGCTTTAATCAGCTGGGTGCACTCGTTTGTACGGTGACCCGCCATCACTTGGTAAGAATAAAAATTATCTTTATCTGCCTCAGTTGGAGGTGAGAACGGCCTCAAACTTTGTAACAACAAAGCCTTCCCACACTTGGCAAAGATTCGGCTGACTGATTCGGCCCATGGACTGGTAATTCTCTGAACACTTGGCCTCCCCTGATTCACAACAACCACTTCTGCCTCCTGCGCTTCAATAGAGGCTGCTTTTGATGTCGCCTTTGAACTAGATCCCACTGCAGTAGCCTTAGAATTGCCACTCTTGTACCCTTGAGAGTACCCCTGATTGTTTCTGTAGGAGCCTAAACTCTGTCTGCCTGCTCTTCTTCCTCGTATCGCTCGATACTCTTTGCAAACTCTACAACCGAATTAAAGGAATGGAACCTCTTGAGCTTCATCTTGTCCTTAAATTGGGGTAGGCTACCATCCACAAGCTTCACAATCAAAGACTCCAACTTCGGTGCCCCATCCACCAAAACCTGCACATCCATCCACCATTTGTAATAAGCCGGGAAAGACTCGTTTTGCTTCTAGCGGATTCTCTCTTGATCCTCAAGAGCTGTCTCAACCTAGGTGTTGTAGGCGTATTGCTTCACAAAAGCATTAGATAAGTCCTGCCAGGTGGAACGGGTATACAGGGGCATCTTCATGTACCACTTTGCCGCAGCGCCCCTCAGAGTAGTAGGAAGTAAGTTCAAAAGATGACCCTTTCTAGTCCCCATGCTGGTCATCAACCTCACGTAACTATCCAAGTGGGCTTCCGGTAGTCCTTCCCCAGTGTAGGGAGGAAGGTAGGGCATATGAAAACCAGCCGGAAGTAGCCCTTCTCCATCAGCCACCAATGTGGCAGGATCGGCACACTTAATATGATTAAAGTGGACCATCTCCTTCAACTTGGGCATCATAGCATCTATGTCAGAAAATTTTTAGTTGAGACGCTTCTCCAGCATCGTCTCAATCAAAGCCCCCTTTGCCTTTTCAAAGGCCTCGTTCTCTTCGGACTGCCGGTTAGGTTCCCTCTGGTTCATTACTGTGCCACTCCCCCTGGGAAGACTCCCTCCAACACTGTTGGTGACTTGGACAAACTGTTGTCCCCCACTTCCAACCAAGGTCTAAGCCGGTTGAATAACCTGAGTAAGAGCACCTGCTCCCTAAGAGTAGCCCTGAACTCATCCGAGCTTTAGAAGCTCCTCATAAAGGCAGCCATGTCGAAGGGCAATTTTCCATTGTTTTCGTCGGCCATCTCCGCTTTGTCAATCTCCTCTAACAAAACTTGACTGTCAACCGGTAGGGTAGGCAACTGAACTTCGATCTCCCTATCTGAATTCGACCCTGAACTGATTCCCTCCACGGTGATCGGTTCTGGTTGAACTGATTGAATTGAAGTGCTTGGTTCTGACTCAACTCGAACTAACCTTCCTGAGATGCGACTCCAAACTGTACATTCAACATATGGTTAGAGTCTTAGATGGATGTCGTGGTCCTAGACTCGACACACTAAATGACATGTATGGTATATTCATGCTCATGTTCAGATGATGCTTCATGGATGTAGATGATGCTGAAAATGATTTTTGTATTTTTCTTTCCTTTGCTTTGGATGTTCCAAGCATACCCTATACTACACAAAAGACAATGCAACAATGCCACATACGAGCCGCCACACGGGCAGAGGTTTGGTGCCTTTGCAGCACTTAGGGGATGTCGTGAAATGGTCGCATGTGTACCGACAAACGGATAGAAGTTTGACACTTTGTAGGTCAATGAGATCATATGAAATGGTCATATGGGAACCGTCCCACAGACATATGTTTGATGATTTTATGGCATCTAAGATGAAGTGATGTCACATGCAAATCGAGACACGGACAGCATTTCGGCGTTCAGGGAACACCTTGCATGATTTGGTCATGAAATGCCCTAACATGAGCACTAACTCGGCACTCGTGGAGTACTTTGAATGAGTTATTAATGTTATGGAATGATCCGATATGGATCATGACATGCAAGCAAAACCACGGTGTCTCCATGACACCAACAGTGAATGGTCATGATGCCATGTGATGATATCATGTGATCCGCCACACAAATATAAGTCTAAGACGGTCCTGATCCTCTAATAATGTAATAAAATGGCCAAATGCAGTCTAGTGCACTGGCAAAATATGGGTAGCCTCGGGGACTCTCGATATGTCATGAGATGAAGTGGTCATGAAGGGCATACTCAGAACATCCTTACCTTCTAGATGGGATGAAATGATGTGAATGCCCATGTCATACGAAAATACAAGTGGATGCACAAAAACGTGGTTAGCATGCATGACACACAAGGTGATGTCGTGTATGTTTTATGGGAATATGAACACACAGAATGAATATGGCACACGAAAAAGACCATGGCTGCATGACAATATGGTTAGTATAACACACACGTATGATGATGCTCCAAAATGGCTGCATAAAAATGTGAGGAAATGACACACGGATGATGCGTGTTTATGTTGCATGAAAATTTGAAAAATAAAACAACCACAAAGCAAACGTTAGCACACGCACAAAGACATGCTCACCCTTCCAACCTTATTCCTCCATTCGATTGGTCTCGTATTCTTCCTAGGTGTCGGGTCTCTTTGGAATCAACCGAGGGTGCCAAAGGCATACTCTCAATGTCGATTTTCGAATATATGTTTTGGTAACCCTAAACGGAAGTTGCTAGGCCATTACATGAAGGTATGAGTCAAGCCAAGGGTCGTATAGGTTCCCATAGCTAAAATATACTCCTCACTTCTCCCCAGTCAAGGGTCCAAATGAAGGGGTTCATACGAGGCTATGAGTGGTTTACCCCCTCGGGTGCCTCCAATCCTAGGGAAGAGGTAGGTCACCTTTGAAGACAAACCGCGCTTAATCATGTGTTGGAGGGATTAAAGAAGAGAAAATGTCATGCTATGCAGTTGTGGATGAGATATCGGATTATGAATTAATAATTGACTTCAAGTAAGGATGTACTTCGATTGTTGTCTAAGTTCCTTAAGTTTTTATGAAAAACTTTTTAAAGAAACCATTAATGCCCAACAGAGTCGCCACAGTGAGCGGACGACGTTTTTACGGAACACACGGCGAAGTGGGAACCGGGGATTTTCTTTTTGGAATGTGAGTGTTTGTGGTTTTGAAAATGGGTTTTAATATTCTTTAAGAAAGCCTTTTCATTTTATTGGAAAAACCTTTTTTGTAGAAAACTTAATTGTAAGTGTGAATTTTGGAAAATAGGTCTTTGGAAAATCCCAATTTAAACTTAAAGATTTCGAAACCTAAATTTTGAGATTAGATATAGAGTCGCCACCCGGATCAGCTCATCCGGGAAATTCCGGTACAACTCCGTACCAAGTGTAGACGCGGTACGTAATCCAGAGATTCAAGGTTCGGGCAACACATTTACTAATCCTCACTTCTTTTTAATTATTATTTCATAATATAATATAACATCCACTTAGTTCTACTCATTTTATCTTCTTTTTATTTTTAGTTAATGCTCATACACATGACATAAATATAAACCCAAAAATAAAGTGCAGAAAAGTAAAGTGCAAGAAAAGTAAAGTAGAGGCCCAATTATACAACCCATAAAAAGAAAAAGCTCTCATCCTCACCATTGCAATCGCCTAGATACACGAAGATCTAAAAAGTACAATCGCCTAGAATACACGATTTGGTCTATAAAATACATCCAAAAATAAAAATAAAGAAAAATAAAAGCTGCATCCAAATACAATTAGTACAAATAAATAAAACACACCAAGGACTCATACAAGACAGAATAGGGGTATTCTAGGAAACGGGGTCATGCATAGGGGGGTAATCAAGAAGTCCAGGCAACTACTCGATTCGACCTGGAAAACATTTTATTGAAACGCCCTGTAGATTTTATGAATGAAAAACCAATTTTGAAAACAATTTGGCTTATTTTACATGCATTTTCCAACTTTTAACGGGCCGGATATCCCGGGACCCGGGGGTCGCGTTCGTGAGTGGGCCTAAATTGAACATCCATCTATGGTCTGAAAATGTAAAGACGCCAAAAATCTGTTTTGAATGAGAATAAGAGGCAAAATTACAAGTTAAAGGCCCAAAAGGGCAGAACTGTCATTCTGCTTCATAGACTACAGCCGTGCGGATGTAATGCTCCAGAATGTATTCCAGCTTTCTTTTCTCATTTTTGAAAATTGTTTTACAAATTTAGTGGTTTCGGGTAATCTGGGATTTCTGGGAATACACAAATTTCAACAAAACAGATCCGAAACAGATCAAAACGAGCCCGGAAATCCCTAAAAACTCAAAATCGCCACACTTTATCACTACATCCATCAATTATAAATCCGAAAATCAAAAATCAAACATATATGGATGTAATTGGACCAATAATATTTATGAAAAACAAATTTGATTTGAAAACGGAAGCATTATCAGTTGATTTCAGTGCTGCTGCGCTACTGTAGGTTACAACCGGACTGCTGTAATTATAGGTGGGGCGGCTGTAATCGAAACCACTTCCAAAATCTCAAAAAATTCAAAAACAGCAACAAACAGCAACCAGAACGAAATAAAAAGGGATTTTCAAGGCCTCTCAGAATATACCTTGTCTGTGTTCCAGCGTTTTGGATCACCAGGGATGGATTCGGATGCTGGGAATGCCTTGCAATCACAAACAATCCAAAAGCTTGTGCGATTTCTGAAACCCGAACGGAACCCCGAATGAAGATTGAATGAATGATTACCATCTAGAAACACCCTAGAGAAAAAATTCCCCCCGAATCGTGATTGTTTCTATAGGTTTGTTACAATTTTTAGTTGTTCAAGATTAAAACTTTTTATTTTCCCCAATTCTTCTCTTAAGAACCCTAAAAATCTCTTAAAAAAATGTGTTTTTCTTTTGTTTTCTGCCTATTTTTCGTGTTCTCTCACCCTAATGCCGGTTATTATGCTTTTATATCTCCCATTTAGGTTATAAAATCTGAATTAAAGACTGATTAAGTCAAAAAAGGAAACCTGATGATTACAGCTGCTCGACTGTAGTGACCAGATTAGCCTATTTTCACTTATTTTTCGTTCTTTTCTTCGGTTCTCTTAAATACTCACTCGAATTCCTTCAGGGTTCCGTACCAAGACTTGTCACACACATTCGGGTCATCCAAGACATTTCTGGCGTTATCCCGATCGTTCCGAATCCGCTTCACGTTTATCCGTGAAAAAGGTAATAATGGCTTTCATCATCGAGGTCGAAAAAACACACGTGCTCACACAGACTGAAATTGTGCAATTTTTGCACCAAAATAATTCTCAACATTTTTCTGAAATTGAATAAAAGTGCTTAGAACATCAGACTTATGGCGTTAAAAATAAACCCAAGTATATTTAGAGTAATGGTCAAAGAAGACAACATAATAAGAGAAACCACCAAAGGATTGAACCGGAGCTGGTCCCCAAATATCATAATAAATTAAAAAAGGGGGATATCGAGTTTAGTAGTTGAAGCATGAAAATTTAATTTATGAATTTTACTAGAAGCACAAGTAGAACACGATTTATTAATTTGTTTATTGGAACATGAAATAGAATGACTATCAAAAGCTTTACTAATAACTGAATAAAAGGCATTACCCAAACGGGAGTGCCATAAATCTAAACTAGTAAGAAGAGCAGCTGGAGAAAAGGAACCTGATTTGAGACATAAGGAGTAAAATCCATGATCACTTTAGCCTTTGTAGATTATCTTTTTCGTGTCCAAATCCTTAATCATAAAAGAGTTAGAAAAGACTTCAACAGAAACAGGGTTAGAATTAGTTAATGTATAAACAGACAATAAATTACAAGAAGAAAAAGGAACATGCAAAATATAATGAAATTCTAAAACCCTATTACGAATATAGAAGGAAGAATGACCATGATTAGAGATAGGAAGAAAAGTGCCATTACCAATTTGAACTTCTTCAGGACCTTGGTACTTAGAGTGGACATTCAGGTTTTCCAGGTTTGCATTAAGATGATGAGAAGCCCCTGTATGAACAACCTAAGGCTGCGAGCTGCTACATGTGATGTTGGATGAGAATGTCGAGGAGCAAGATGAGAGGTCTTAGGGCCAGGTCAAACTTTCATGTGATGTCCTAAACCTCTACAATTAAAGCATGTCATCAGAGGAGATCATTAGTAGTTGGATTGGTGTAGCCAGAAAACTGTTGTTAGCTATTTGAACTTTGCTATTGTGGATTCCAGTTGATTTCCCTACCACCTCGTCCACCTCTTCTACCATGGCCCCTACCACCGCGTTGCACAGGATTAGGAGCTCGGGTTGTGTAATGTGTCATGGGAGGGACTGAAGATTGAACTACTTCACTAGCCCTTGCGATTTGTCGTTCTTCATTAAGTAACATGCCATAGAGATGTTCAAAACCAATATGTTCTTGTCAGGCATCAAGACTTCTTCTAAACGGGCGATAAGGTTCACCTAACCCAGCAACAATTGCATCAACCAAATCATCTTCAAAAACTTGATGATTGAGAGCAGTAAGCTGATAAACTATGCTTTTAACCTTCTGAACATAGACATCAATACAATCATTTCCACAATACACAGTCAATAACAATTGATGAAGATTTCTTATCTGAGGCCGTGACCCAGTCGAATAGGCAGCAATAAGCTTTTCCCAAGCCATGCACATAGTAAGGGCTCCAACAAGCTGTGGTAAAATACTATTGGATATTGAGCCAACAATCCAACTCAATACTTGTTGATCTTGCCTTTCCCAAATTTGGTAGGCAAGATTCTTAGAACCATTAATAAGCCTTTCCTATGTCATTGTCAGAGACCCATGAATATATTGGATCAAACCGCATCCTTTAAGCAGAGGAACTATTTGTGTTTTCCAAAGCAAGAAATTGGTAGAGGTTAACCGAGAAGAGATAGGATGAGATAGGTTAGGGGTGAAAGTATTTGAAGGAGGGAAAGAAGATGGTGGTGATGGGAATTGATTCAATGGTACATCGGTGGTTGAAACAAGACTGGATTGAAACAGAATGATACTGTGAAAGGGTTCAGTAATACTGAACAGTGCAGGTGGATTAACAGGAAAAGGAGAAGTTAGCGTTTGGGTGTTAGAAGAAAAGGAGTGATTTAGGGTTAGGGTTTCAGTATTGGCTAAAGTGGCGGAGAAGGTGGCGTGAACTGGGGGAGGATTGGTCGAACTGACCGAAGCAGAGATGAAGAAGCTGCTCTATGTAGAAAGCTCGCTTATATTAGCATCATCGCTGACAGAAACAGTTTGGCCGGAAGACATGATTAGCATAAGAAATTTTTGCTCTTTTTTGTTGGTATTAAAACCTAATATGCTGTGATACAATGAAAATAGTGTCGTGTCTACTTCTTGTATTAACAAAGAGGGTATAGATAGAGATTACAAAGAGAGAGTCCTAATAGGAATACAACAAGGATATCCTAGATATATACAAACTAAACTACAATACTTGAAAATACAAGGTACTTGAGATAGAAGTTATCTATTACTCTTACAAATCTGTGTTGCTTGTTTTATTTTTATCTTTTTGATTGTTTGATTAATTCACATAAGACAGTCTTAATCTCCTAACACGTTATTTTATATTATTTTCACTTGTATCTCGTTAATTTCTTATTGCTTTAAAATGTATTGTACATATATCACGTATTATCAAACGTGTATCAACAATATATCTAAACAAGCTTTTGCCTTGTCTTTTTAACTTATTTGAAATTGCATTTTTTTTGCATTGTTTTAATTACATCAAGTATTGAATCTATATCTAATTATTTTAATTACATCTAGTGTTGAATCTACATCTAATTGTTTTAATTACATCCAGTGTTGAATCTACATCTATCTCGTTATTTTGTGTTATTTTTATACGTATCTAATTATTTTGTATTGTTTATAAGTGTAGCATACATGTATCGCACATGTATCAAAGCTACAAGTGTATTTTGACCGTGTTATACGTGTATCACAAAAGCTAAACACACAGAAAAGTGCAAAAAAGTGCAGAGATTACACAAATACATGGAAAAATACAGAAACATTGTATAAACCACAAAAGCATAAAAAAATCAATGAACAAAAGAATCAACAAAAATAACAGAAAAGAAGAGAAAACAACATAAATATAAACGAAAAACATTGAAAAAAAAAGGGTTAAAATCAAAGAAAAAAAAGAAGAAAATCGATGAAAAAGGAACCAAAATCTAACAAAAAGAACAAAACAAAGAAGAAAATCAATAAAATACTGTTTTAAATACGTAGAACACAATTATAAATAGAAAAGTGCGAAAAACAATGAAAAAATCGATAAAAATGGAAGAAAAACGCAGAAAACTAAGAAATGAGGAAATATCCAGTTATAATGGTGATGAAAATCATAGAGTTTGCAATAGAGAAGAGCGTAAAAGAAAAAGAATAAATCGTATTTTAAAGAGAAAAATATGGAATATGCTATATAATAAAGACAAAACAGTATTATAAGAATTATGATTAAAAATTTTGGTATTTAAGGAATGTGAGGATGGCATGGGGTGGAAAGATTCCTAGAATCACGGTAAAAATGGATATCACACTATATTCTAGGGCATTTATCAATGATTTTAAATTGGAAAAATTTCGTTAAAAAAGAATACGTCAAGCTAGGTCCATAGTTTAATGGGTTGACGCATATTTTCTTTTATTTATCTTCAGTTCATTTAGTTAACTCTATCAACTTATTTATTAAAAGAATTATGTTTCATCTAATCATCTAAGAATTTACTCTTAACTAGTCGCTAGAATAGATCAACACGATACCTACTTTACTAGTTTGAGACCCCTATCAATAAAATCCTTATGGAATCTATGTTTTAAAAATTCCAAGAGGATTTATGGTAGAAATTATAAGAGTCATGGTGAATCTTTGAGTCTGAGATTGTGAGATCTCAAGTACATAAGCAGAAGCTCCGTTGGCTTATTGTTTTCTTTTGAAATACTTGTTTTAAGAGTTAGACTTGAAATTCATAAACGATGGAAAATGATAAAGACACAGATGACGTGATGACAGTACTGTTACTAAGTGCAATAATAGTGTTTCTCAAGTAAATCATGTTTAATGAAAATTGAACCTGACATCTATCTACACAAATTCAGCCTGCATTATTCACTGAGCCATAAATTGTATTTAACAAGTATATAGTTATAATGCATGTACGAAGGAAGTGAGCACAGAACCTTGTACCAAAAATTCCACAAATCTGGAAATTAATTAATATTATTTGAGGCAAAACAACACTGAAATGTGTAATAGTGATCCCATGGATCTGGGAAAAAAACAGAAAGAAAATTAGAAATGGTTTTAGAACAAGTCTGAAGTTGTGAAGGGGAACTCTTTCTCATGTATCCTAAAGAAATGTAGAATCATGAATTGCATGGATAAGTTTCTCCTCCATCCATTGACTCTGCTTTCTTCACATTTGGATACATATATATATAATCATGCCATCAATGGATCGGAATCAACACCTCTCTTCTCTCACTACCATTGTTTGCTTCGCCTACTAATGGAATTTCAAGCAATCTACAGCTTTTGCTTCTCATATCTTTCTTCCCTGAAAATTATCATTCATTCATTCATATAAATTGTAATCGGGATCATTAATGATTCTACTTCCTAAAGATTCTTTTCTTAAATTAAATTTAGGGTTAAACCGTCAAAATGACCTTATGGTTTTTGAGAGATAATAGAGTTGATCCCGACATAAGAAACAATGCACGTTCAATTCTAAGTTCTGTGATAATTAAGTGTAATTTTCACCCTATGGTGTGCCGACAAAGTGCAATTAGAACCCTCATTAATAAAAAAAAAAAACTATTGAAACAATAGCCTGATATCCCGTTAACGATACTCCTACTCATTGGTACATATACCTATGTCGCTAATGTAGCACTGCCGTTTGGAGATTATAAGTCACATGTTGAGTGAACGTGACTTGTTACTTCCAAAGAGCAGTGTCACATGTAATGGAACTTGTGATATGACATGGTGTCACATTGTTGTACACTTAATAGAAAACTAGACTGTTTCAACACTGCTTGTGAGGAACGAGGATTGAAATTATATCTTGTTCCTGATCGATCTTATGGTTCAAAAGATACACTGAGATCAAATTTATTCTCCCGAAAACTATTCATGACCACTAACCCATTAATTAATATTATAATTCTAGCATATATTCCGATATGAGGATATAATTTAAAAAAAAAAAAAAAAGAAAGTCTCCGTCTTGCCCTTTGGTGCTGAATTAAAAATTCAGTATAGGACAGAAAGAGTTGTTCGAAAATGAAGTAAGCTGGTCAGCCACGAGTATTTCATTTGATAACTAAAATATTTTTCTCTGAAAGCTCAGTTCCCAAATGTTTTCTGACTAACCCAGCTAGCTCACAATTTTATTTTTATAATTTCTTGAATTTTAATGAAAAGAACTCAACTTAATTCGTTTACCATTGTTAGCTTCATAACAAGAAATCAATTCGTAATTAAATACACAAGAATAGTTAACAAAGATGACAAGAGGGTTAGTCCCTGTCAACCAATATCCTGAAGAAAAATAACTTTACCAGACATATTTGGACCCACATATATACCCCCAAAAATAAAATATCATTTGCCACAAATAAGAAGTTGCATAAATTCAAACTCGATTAAGCAAATCCCTGAAAGGTAAGGAACGGCAAGATGATTACCCGATTTTTGCAGATGAGAAGCATTTTCAAGCATCCTGACCAGTATTTCAGGATCTACTGTCATAATTCCAACCTTATTATCAATTAACTTAACCCTGCAATAATATGATCAAAATATGCTTAGTTAAATCCAAAAACAAGCAATATCTCTTTCGAATTTGAATCCAAGTTCATGTATTGGCCCGGCATTAATGGGGCTAACGGTGATTCTTTCGTGAAATTAATCAAGAATCAAAATCTAAAATACCTTTTATGGGGATTGAAAAAGGAACCCACTTTCTTTAATTGTGAAAAAATGAAAGAAGTAATTGGAAGAGTGAAATCGAGTACCTTTGATCTGAAGGAGGACAGGAGAGAAATCAGAAGTCTGTAAAAATGGAATGTCCATTGAAACAAAAGAGAACAGTTTAAAAAGGGAAGTTGGGGACAAAGGTTCATTGAACTTGGTCGCCATATTAGAATGAATGGTAGGGTTGCTTTTGTACGTACTAAAAGGGGAAAGTATAGTTCCTACTTCTACCCGTCACATCGCATATTCTTGCCCTCTTTCCTTTCATTCATTCACCATCAACCATTTTAATTTACTTCTTCTTTTTTTTTTTTTAAATGTTTAGAATTAATTTGTATTTTATTTCAAATGACACAAATTAAACTGCCAATCCAAAAATACAAAATGGAATTCATCTAGGGCTTGTTACAACTTTAGGCCCCTACGTTTTTTCAATTACAGTTTTACCCCAGCCAAAAAGACATTTGTACCTTTCTAACTTTTCAATGTTAATAGTTACAACCAAACACATATCCCCAAATGTAGAGCAACAACATTGAAGAACAGTCAACAAGGATTAGTTTGAGTGGTAAAGAATTGAACTTTTGTTTGATAGGTTTTGGGTTCAATTATCCATTCCGTCAAAATTTAGCTTTTGTTGGTTGGCAATCTGTAAATTCCAGTGCAAACCCTCATCGAGTAGATAGGTTTATCTTTACCTAAACTTTTTGTAATAAAAAAGGATATTAAAGAAAAAAAAAAACTAAGATTCAACAAAAAAGTTTCACAGTTTCAGTAAAATTCATTTTTAAAAAACCCTAGCATGGCTACACCACCCCTCCCAAACCCTAGCATCCCTCGCCCTTCACCTGCAGCCACCGTTAGCCATCGCCCTCATCGTCCCTCCTCAGCTACAGCCGATAGTCATAGTTTCTACCAAAATTCACACCCCTCCAGCCGCCCCAAACCCAACATTCCTCCACACCCCAAATACCGATCTCTCCCATCACCTAAATCCACCTCAAACCTGCAATCTAACGTTGTCTTCTTCAAAGGTTTTCCTGAAGGCTGGTTTGTTCAACACCTCCACTAGTTGTTTCTATCTTATGACATCCATGGAATCATTACTCTTGCTAGAGAACGGAATGTGAGAAACATGAGATTTGGCTTCTTGCGCATCCACCAGGACCTGAGCATGTCCTCGGTTATCTCAGCCATCAACTCGATCACCATTGGCCCTAAGCGCCTTCGTGCTTTCCAAGCCCGTTACCCTGACAATCGTCTTCCCACTCCTCAACCTAAGAAACCGATAAATAGCCAATCCAAAACCCCTCCTTTGGCCTTTAAACAATCCATCAGAAATACCCGCTCTTATGCTTCAGTTGCCCAAGCCAAACCTGGTACCCCATCTGCCTTTAGCTTCCTTAATGTAAGCTCTTCCCCCCTTGGCACTCCAACTCTTGTATGGTTTTTCTTTGGGACATCAAGTTTCTTCTCGATCTCAACAAGACTCTAAGGGAACGGAATTTTGGTTTCAAGTCTCTGACTGCGCTTGGAGATTCTTCGGTTATGGTGTCTTTTTTCTCCTCTGACTCTCTTAAAGCTTTTATGCAATCAGATTGGATGTTTCTGAATGACATCATTAGCAAAGTGTCTCACATTGGTTCGGATTTTATTCCCTCCTATCATCTGATGAGTATCTCTTTCAGAGGCCTGCCATTGAAATACTGTCATGCTGATTTTCTAGAGTCCTTATCTTCTAAATTTGGACGGCTTATTGGTTTCAGCAACGATTTTGTCTCGGATAGACGTCTTGATGTTGTCCAATGTTTGATATCCACTGATCGTAAAAACTTCTCAGATTCGATTATTATTGACATTAACGGGGAGGCTTACGAGCTGGATGTTCTTGAACATGAGCTCTACTGCAATTTTGGTGAATCTTTCCGTTCGGCATCAGGTCTGTCCGACAGTGATAGTGACTCGGACGATGACGATATCAGTCCTTCAGTTTCAGTTGCTATTGTTGTCCTGTTATCTATCCAAAATGATGCGAATTCTCTCGCTATTCAATAAGATACTCGGCATACGTGTATCCTTGGTCCAGAATCAAAGAAGTTGGGTAGGGTGGTTCTTTCGAATGGGAAGGTTGGCTCTTCGATTTCAATTTCCTCTAGCTATGATCGTAGCATCGATATCGCCAACACTAACTCCAGGAATTGGAAATCAGTGTTGCTTTGAATTCATCCCCTACTAATGCTACTAATATGGAGATTGATGCCACTTAGCAGATTGGGAGATCACTTGGTATTTTCAACGAGCATGACAGCAATATTGTTATGGACAAAATTGGTAAGCTAATCTCAACCAATTAGCGGTATATTTTGCTTTCTCTAGGTTTCTTGTTGGTTTTTTATGTCCTTGTCTTTCTCTGTTTGGAATTGTAGAGGGGGTATTCTTAATTCTGCGAAGCAAAAGTTCATGAGGTCTTTAATTGGTAGTCAGAAACTACACTTGTTTAGTTTGATTGAATCTAAAGTTGAAACGGTTAGTGATTTTCATATGCGAAACTATTGGGGCCATAGTGATTTTGGTTTTGTGGTTATTCCATCCGAGCGATCTTTGGGTGGTATTATTATTTCTTGGAATTCAGCCCTCATCTTTTGCTCACTCTATGATTCGTCTAATAGATGGGGTCTGGTCCACTGCATTAAGCAGGAAATTGATCTATTCATGCTTTTTCTCTATGCCCCAAACAATTCTGATGACAGAGCCATTTTTTGGAATGATTTACAGCCTATTATTTGCTCTCATCTGAAGGTGTTGGTTTCTGGCGATTTTAATGAGGTCTTATATCCGTCTGAAAGGTTTAATGCTTGTCTCTCTACCTCTTTCAGAAATTTCCAAAGGTTTGTGATTCTTTGTGAACTCCATGATATTCCCTTGAATGGGAGGAAGTATACTTGGCATAATGCCCTTTCCTACTCCCGGATTGACCGAATTTTAGTCAGCTATGAAGTGGTTAGCTGCTGGCCCTTTCTCTCATCTTCCACGGTTGACTCTTCCCTTTCGGATCACTTTCCGATTGTCTTCCACTCTGCCTCTAAGCCAAATGGGGGCCCTAAAATGTTCCGCTCTCTCAACTGCTGGTGGGATAATTCGGCTTTCTCTCCTTTTGTTAAACAAGAATAGGATTCCATTTGCATTGATACGCCTAACAGCCCCCTTTCCCACAAATTAAAGCTTCTCCGGGGAAAATTGAAAGAGTGGAATAAGTCCATTTTTGGGAACATTGAGGCTGATCTTTCCACCTTGGAGCAGCAGCTTCTGAATCTTACATCGGACAACGTCCTTCGCCTCTTTTTGAGGATCAACGGCTGTCCTTAGCTGATTTAAGGGCAAAGCTTAGTGAAAAAAGAAGACATTGGGAATCTATTCATCATCAGCAATCCAAAATTAGATGGTCTTTACTTGGGGATAATAACACGACCTTCTTCCACCGCTCTGCTTCTGCTCGGTTTAAGACCAATAGGATCCTGGGCATTGATTTGGGGCACGAGATGATTTCAGACCAGGACCTTATCAAAGATCACATTTACAACTATTTCAAATCTCTATTTCAGGAGGATTCTTTTATTCCTTTTAAACTGGACTCATTGAACTTTTCAAGTGTTTCTGTGGAGGGAAATTGTGAATTAATTGCTCCTTTCCTAGAAGAAGAAATTTCGAACGTTATCAAGTCCAGTGGTGAAAATAAAGCCCTGGGTCCCGATGGCTTCAACTTCTTTTTCTATAGAAGAGCCTGGAATTTTTAAAGGATGAGGTTTTGAAAGTGGTCAACTCTTTTTATGAGACCGGGGTTCTCCCTTCTGCCCTAAAAACGTCCTTTACTGTGCTTATTCTAAAAGTGGCTGGCTCTTGCGAATTGGAAAATTTTCGCCCTATTTCATTGATTAATGGAATATACAAGATCATTTCCAAAATGTTATCTCGGAGACTACAGAATGGCCTGTCTTTCATAATCTCAGATTGTTAATTCACTTTTGTCAAGGGACGGAATATTCATGATTGTTCTTTCCTGGCTTTAGAGATTGTGCATCAATTAAGAGTTAGTCATCGCCTAACCTTTTTCTTCAAGCTTGATTTTCGAAAACTTTTGACTGCATTTCATGGACATACCTTCATGCTATTTTGGCTAGAATGGGCTTCAGTGATAAGTGGAATAAATGGATGGACAATTACAGGGCTAATTCGTCGACCTCAATCCTTATGAATGGTTCCCCTATAAAACCAATTTATCTTCGGAAAGGTGTTAAACAAAGAGATCCTCTCTCCCCCTTTCTCTTTCTCTTAGCAGTTGAAGGTTTTAAGCAGTTAATTGATAAGGATGTGGATTTGAGAATACTATCGGATTTTCACTCTGACACTAATCAACAGCCCCCGTCTATTCTCCAATTTGCAAACGACACAATCTGTTTCCTCCCCACTATTGAAGAGGAAATTACTACTTTCATCCTTCTTCTTCGGTGCTTTGAAGCCATCTTCGAGCTCCGTATAAATTTCAACAAAAGTACTCTTGTTGGATTGGGCGTTAATGCTGATTTTACGACTCACTGTTTAGCCAGGATTGGGAGTAAGGTTTCTTCCTTCCCTCTCCAAAATTTAGGTATTCCTTTAACCTACAAGTTGAAATGAAGTTATCCATGTGGAAAGGTTCCTGCTTATCTTATGCAGGCAGGCTCATTCTAATCAAATCCGTGTTGAGTAGTATCCCGGTTTATTTCATGTCGCTTTTTCAAATGCCCGGGGTTGTTTCAAATAAATTGGAGCGGTACATGAGGAACTTCCTCTGGAAAGGGAGTGCGACGGCGAGAGGCTTCAATAAAGTAAGTTGGGATACTATTTGCCTCCCTTACCATCTTGGCAGTCTTAATATTCAGAAATTATACCTGAATAATGCCAGCCTTCTTCTTAAGTGGATGCAGAAAGCTAGAACGTCAGACCCTTCTTCACTTTGGTTCAAATTTTGTGTTCAAAGGTCAGGCATGTCTGACTGGAACAACCTGAATTTTTATGCCCCTTCTTCTCCTTTATGGAAAGGGATCATTGCTGATTGTGTCAAGAATGATAGAATTTGGTCCATTTTTATCAAGGGAGTGCGTTTTGGTCTTAAGAATGGTAGACATATAAATTTCTGGTTCGATTCTTGGTTGGGTTCCGTCCCTTTGAAGGATGTTTTTCCTCATTTGTTTGAGTTGGCTGCAAACAAATATGCATCGGTGTCTCGAGTGTATGAGCAGATTTTTTTTTAATCAGGTCGCCCTTTTTGGACGCGTAGGCTGTGCATGTTTTGCCTGCAGCAACAGTAGTCCCTCCTAGCAATGCTTCCGCTGATTGTCTCATCTAAGGAGGACCATTTCTCTTGGGTTTCTCTGTCTAACGGCCTGGACTCTTACACGTCTACCTCATTCATTCAACAGCTGTTGGCTGCCCAGGATCAGTCGCCTATAACAGTCCTATTTTTGGCAATCCGTCATGCTCCAACTATTCCGAGAGTTAAATTCTTCATGTGGTTGCTGGTTCACGGTAGGCTTCTATGTCAGGCAACTCTCCATAATTTTCATATTCTGCCTTCGGATGTTGTAACGTGTCCTTTCTATCCCGAGCTTGAGACGTAAGATCATGCTTTGGTGCATTGCTTGACTAATTATAAAATTTGGTCGAAGTTACTTGCTTGGATCGGGATCAGCTTTACCATTCCTTGTAGTGCCACGGATTTTTTCCTTCAATGGTCTAGTTGCTTTAGAAGTGCTCGTCACAGGTTCTTTTGCCAATCCCTTTGGATGTCAATCTGTTGGAAAATTTGGAAGAAACGAAACAAGGCGATCTTCGATGACTGTCATGATTCAAAAGACATTTTCTATAATTGTATTTATCAATCTTGGTCTTTTGTTAAACTTAGATTTAGATCTCTTAGTTTTTCAGCTTTCGATGCTATTGTAAATCCAGACTTCTTGCTCTTGTAATTTTTGACCTTTCCTCAAGGTCCTTTTAATGCATTTTTTTTCGGGTTGCTGTGAAGCGGTGGGCCTAAAGGTGCCAACCTAGTTGGGATGTTTAGCCACCCTTTCTCTTCAACCTGCGTTACTTATTAAAAAAAAAAGTTTCACAATTTAAATTGAATCAATTGATGACTCCTCTCCTGTTTAGTTGGTTTCTATAGCAGTTGCTGACAAGAGGATCGGTAAAAAGTATTAAATTATGATCTCTCAACACAACACTATTAAATCCTCTTATTTCCAAAAGGCATAGTTGGTTTCATTTCTCTTTGATTAATTCACATTCATGAAAAATAACACAAGATATTGATATATGATCATAAGTTACTATTAATTCTATTTTGATAGTTGATTCTATAAAATTAATTGTTCACTTCATTTTGTAATGCTTTTGTTCTGTAGATTGAATTGTTAACTCCAGATCTTAGTAGATAACCTTATCGAGCAATTACCAATGAACTTGGAAAAAACTGAAATCTCTGAAAGTTAATAATGGGAAGCGAATTTACTTCTTCATTGTCTAATGAATGTAATATTCTTCCATAAATAAGTAAAGGAATACCATGAGGAAGGTTTAGCTTTGACTTCTGATAAGGCTGTGACTGCTAGAAATAAGATTAATAGAACAACATTGACTCTGGACACCAAATTGATGTTGTTCTTTAAGAATATTTGACCCCACTAATTGTTGTAGGGATTATGATAACATCTTTTAGGATTAACAAAGTCAATAATGTGTCTTTATTCCAACAATAGATTCTAGACACCCAAAAAAGAGAAACAGTAATTTAAGCCGGAAGAGAAGAGAGACCGAGAGTTAATTGATTAATTAAACTTGTAATATCCAGTGTCAATTGTATATAGGAAGTTAGTGATCGTTAAAATTATTGTTGGAGGCTTTAATTAACAACAGCTCACCTATCCAATAAGCTAGTGACCGTTGTTGGCTAATTGCAATTTCGATTAATTGCTTACTACTATAATTACAATTCTATTACACTTTCAGTGTTATATTCATACATTTGGATTTCTAGTATATAAATATATATTTTAATAATTTATACCATATATATATATATATATATATATAATTTTATTGGTTGCTAAATTACAAGAAGATTATAACAGTGGCAAAACGATTCACTTGTAGATAAACATATCTAATATCAAAGCAGTATGATTTGATTGACAAGAGAAGCATGCCACTTAATTAGAAGAAGATCAAATCATTATGCATTATTGAGCTGTTTTATGGAGAATGATCGATTCAAATTTGTATGCAATCCGACTTGCAGGGCAATAACAACTTCGATGGAAATAATATTTTTCTAATAGATGCACAGAACCAAGAAAAATGGAAATTTGTTCATTTTGTTGATTTCTACCCAATGTGGATTTATTTTTGCCCTTTATGGTCGTTTTCCCTAGTTTGTAGAATTTGTTATCAGACTTAGCTTGATTTATGATGGGGATATTTTTTTAATAGAACTGGAACGGTAATTGAACCGGTGAAAGCAAAGGATTAATAGTTAGTGGTTCAACCGGAATTAAACTAGGGTTAAACTAGATTTCATAAGTGTGTTAAAATAAAAAAATGTTAAATTTAACATTTCTACACAATATGTAACACTTGGACAATGAATTAGAAGAACTGAGATTCGGATCTGCGTAAGACCAGGTTAATCCAGATTTGTTGGAGTGAGAAGGTGGGATGCGAGTAGAAGAGTAGCTAGATCAGTTGTAAGTGTTGAACAACCACTAGATAAGGGACGGATTAGGTGGGTGGCAGATTGGATGGAAGCCGAGTTAGGTAAAGATAAACTACTACTAGATCGAGAATAAGCGACAGCCGGATCGGTGAGTGGTAAGAAATAAACTAAGTTACACATGTCATTTTAAAAATGATAGTTTAAGTGGATTACAAGTGTCAGTTAGGGATAATAGTTTGAGGATTAGGTAGACAGGTGTCGAAATCTTGAGGATGAGGGTGGTGGAATAATGACTTTATAGGGGGGGGGGGGGGGAATTAATATTTTTAAGAAGATAACTTCATAAGTCATAGCTTACTTTTCTCTCGAAAGTTTCTGCAAATTTCTTTGCTAAATTTAGGATTTATGATTTGTAGAAGCTGAGGATCAACCGGAAGATAGAGGAAAGAGAGTACTTGAAGGATCTTCGAATTGAGGTTAGTACACTTGTGTGGCAATATCCTAATTTATCTTTATAAGATTTCTATGTCGAACTTGTTGAAAATTTTGGTAATGTTTTCTGAAAATCTTATATGATGTTTTGAAAGGTTATTTTCAATTGAGTCTTTGGTAGTTAAAATGAGCTTAAAATTCAAGAAATATGGGTTTGTGAATTGAGTTTACAGTTGGGTATTTATGTGAATTTCTAGGAAGTTTGAACTATTGTTGATGATATTCTTGTTTTAAATAGTAGATGATTTTAATTCTAAATCTGAACAGTAGTTGTTGTTTAATAAGATGAGAAGCAATTAGTTTATGATAATTGGTTGGGTTAAATAGACTATTTTGATCATGTTTTGTGTTGAACGGATTGTATTGATACGCGGTTATTTTACCTTATGCTGTTTTGTGACTTGGTTATCAGCCTTATGGAGGTGTTAGGAGGGTTGGTAATGTTAGGTTGAATCCAATAAAGGAGAGAGTGGTAGTATGATGCGGTCGAGAACACCAAAAATAAATTCATACTCTCAGAATTAAAGATTTGTAGCAAAAGTAAAGTAGGGTTGACTCCACAGAATTAGTTGAGCTATTTCTTCTAAAGTTTTAATAGTGAAAAGTAAAAAGGGGTTGCACTAGGTTGGTTGTAGTACGGTGGTGAGTCCAAGGTATCGTTTTCCACATGGATTGATGTGAACAATCTCAAATTTTTCAAGCAAACAAGCAAATCTAATTTCTTTCACAACAAAAATAACAATTTCAAAGTAAAATAACTAAGAAAGCTACTGAGTGAACTAAAACAGAACCAAATATAAATATAGTCAAGATTGCTGAGAACAAAATATAAACAACAATAATGATAAAAGGCAACAGGCTCAAACCAAACAAGATCAGGCAATTTTAGTGACATTTCTCTACTTAAACATTATGAGTAGGGTTACAGCACGTAGATATATGGTTTCTTACTCTCAAATCACCACATTAGGAATCTCCGAACATATGGATCCTATGATAAGCAGCCTAATCAAATCTCTTCAGTAAAAAACTACTTAATCATGCATTAATCTCTTATAGCATTTTATCAAAAGATAAAAAGCCCTAGCATGCAATCTACTCGAATTTCTTTAGCAATAAATCACATGTGTTTTATGGTATTTTCCATAGTTATGAATCTCCTCTCGGTCTCATCACAACTACTAAAGTATGAGGTGGCCAAACTCATAAATAAATGAAGAACACCATAAAACAGTAAAAAACACATAAAACTCATAATAGATAAGGAGAAAAGTCACTTACTTATGCCAGCTAAGCTGGCTCAAGCTTGCTGGACGGACTACTTAGTCATACACAGCCTTAATAAAATTAAAAGAAAATATTAATTAATTAGAAGAAGAGAGTGTTACAAGAGTATAGAGAAATTAAGCCAAAAGCTCTCACACTAACGAAAAGATAAAGTACTTATAATACTCCAAGGATCAATCTGGATTTAGCATTAAAATAATAATTTACTGTTCAGCAGCCTTAGTGGCTAAAAAATGACCACACAATAAAATTTTGATTAGTTCACCAACTAAAGCTTAACTTGTAGCTCAAGCAAAATCTTTTCTTGGAAATGTAATTATCTTCTCCTCCTCTCCTCCTTGGGCCCACGGCATGGCTCCATTTCTTGGCCATCCTTTTCTCTCCAATCCTAAGATCTTCCAGCTAGCTCTCCAGTCTGCTTTCCAGCCTGTTTGCTAAAGTTACTCGAGATTTAGCTCCAAATTATCTTTTAACCTGAAATTAGCTCTAATTAACAAATAATCTCCAATTAAGCTCATTTTGACTCAAATAAATATCCAATTAAATAGGTAAAATATTCATTTATCAAGGGTGTTTTTAAATTGCAAATAATCTAAAAATAGCAAAAGCAAACTAAATTGATGAAAAATATATGTGAAAAGAATTCCAACTAGAAGGCAGATTCAAGTCTTGAGATAAAACAAACCGATCATCGATTAAAAAAAAAATATAACTCCAACACATTCAAGTAAATTAGTTATGGTTATCAAAAAACATCAATAACATATATCTTCTTACCGCTTAGATAATTAAGAAAAGCTCTTTAACTATCCCTAATCAATTGAACAATTCTAAACAAGCTCTAGAATTTAATTCAATTAATAGCATTAATACATAAAGAGAACTAATTATACTCAACAATCACTAAAGCATTATTATTTAGAGCATATCAATTTCATTCATAACATGGATTAAAAACTTGTGTATAATTAATCATTTTATTCGCTATTTAGGTTAGGTGAAGCAAATAATTATGAATTTAAACACCTAACTAGCAAGTCAATCACAAGTCAATAATCAAATCAAGGATTCAATTAAATCATGCAATAGAAATATGAACAAAATAAAATTGATTACTTGAATTAAAGAAGATAATAAGAACAACTGATCTCACAGTTGATTTTTACAAGACTGAATTCTTACTAGCTAGAACTTAGGGTTTAGTTCTTCATGGTAAGACCAAAACACTAAAAGGAAAAGAAAGCTGAAGAAGAAGAAGAAGCTGAAGAAGAAGAAGAAGCTGAACTAATCTCTTTTAATCCAAGACAACTAAGGAAAAGAGTCCTAAAAAGGGAATAACTCTAACTGAGATTTTGTAGGAATATCTAATTAGAGCTAATCTAGGAATAACATAAAAATACTCTAAAATCCAACTAGAATAAGGGTTGATACAAATGAAATAAAACTAATTAGGAAGTCTTCTAAACCCATAAAAGAACTATAAGATTTGTAGCTCCTCTAAGCCATGCTCTTAGCTTATGCAAAATCAGCTTTTTGGTTAACTTTTCACCATCAACAGTACACCACAAGTCGTGCTCATGGGTTATGACTCTATAGCTCCATCCTTTATGCATTCTAAGCTTTAAAATCAATGCTTAAGCTTAATTTTATCTTCAAGACCCCTAGCATGAATAATAACACAAAATGAAGTATATCCACCCAAGTTAAACCAAAATATAAAAATTAAAGCTTACAAACAAAGGCAAATCAAGCGCATAAAATGCACTTATCAAACCCCCCTCCCCCCACTTAGACTTTGCTTTGTCCTCAAGCAAATAAAATATATCCAACTCTAAAAACAATTAAAAGCACACTGAAGCACATTATACCTCAAAAATCATAATTCCACAATTCATCTAGTAAATCAAGCATGTTTATCAAGGAAGAAGACACAACAAATTTGGCACTCAACCCTAATTTTATGCACTCAAAGTTACTCAATTAACTACTAGAATAGAATGTACATCACTAAGATAGTAAACCTTTAATTGCTCTGCAATCAATCACATAAACAATGGTCAATATGACTTAATTTAGCACACAATTTCCTTAGGGCATAAATAATTAATTGATCACTTTTTTATGTCACTTTATTATTCACAACATTTAACCTTACTTAAGATATTACTTAGTGTTTTCGAATGGATAACAAAGATGAATCAAACACAATGCACCTAACATACTCGACTAAGCACATTCATTAAGTGCTTACTAGAACTATTCATAACTTGAATTCGAAGATCGAGCTAACGGAATAGAAATTTCTTTTGATCTTTTGCCTTTTGTTTCCTTTTTTTTGTAACTAATTACCCTAGGACTGTCACAATAAAAAAACACAGATTGCCAATTTCATCTTCTCATTTATGGTCAATCAAAAAGGAGTTTTTTGTACAGTCCATGTCTCGAAGTGATACATCGCAACTCAATTTTCTATTATTACAATGATTTCAACCAATTGGAGCCTCATGTTGTATTTTGTGTAAACATCTCCCTTAATAAGTACACAAGACATAAAAGAATGGATTTTGAAACTACAATTACAAAAAGAAAATATTGAAAAAATTTTAAAGGAGTTAGAGCTACTTTGAGCTTGCAAGAGAGTAATCAAAGCAATAACAAGCACACAAAATCAGAACAAATGTGAACCCCTTTCCCCACACTTAAATTCGCATATAGCCCTAAATGTGCAAGAAAACAAAATAGCCATAAACCAGAATAAAAGAAAGCAAGAAAGGAACTCCCCTGGTATATGAATTCTGAAGACCAAAAGCTATTATAGAGAAAATGGACACGAGAAATTGTGCTCTTGAATCCAGTTACAACTCAGTCATATTGGTTTTATTTCAAGTCACCTTTTGATTCAGTATAGTCACATTGACGTCGACGGTTTTTAATTTCTCCATGGCCTGCTGCAACAAGGCAAGCACGAGAGTCAAATCAACACTAATAGAATCGGCATTGGTACTTCCCTTCACCCTACGACCCATCTTCAGATCTTTATCATGAGGTAACCAACAAGGAATGCCATCAACTCTAAAAACTATCCCTATAATGCTTAAACAATTGAAATCCAAAAGTTCCATCTCAAAAGTAACATGCAAATCTGTAGAAACAATATCAATTAAGTTCTAATTGAGTAATTAAGGAACCAAAAATCAAATCTCTGTCAACTAACCACGCAGTACGAATCTGACTAGTTATCCAACAACTCAAATTAACTTTCACATTATTTAGCATACACCACAAAAAGTATAACTCTGTTTTATTGCAAGTACTAGTACTAGAAACCCTTCTAGAAAAAGCATAAGCCAAAAACTGATGAATATATTGCAACTAAGTTTGTTTCAGGTAGTAAGCTTTAGACTAACTAGAATCATAAGCAAATACATCAATTGACATTTCAGGCCAAACATTACAACCATAGAAATCCTTGGGAAAATCAATTGTAGACAATCTATATTCATCAATTTTAGTAAACTCAGAGTCAACAAAGCCATAAGATAAATTAAATTTAGTCACAGAATAATCAAACTCTTTGCTTATCAACCTAAATTTAATCACCTTCCTTAGTTGTTGTGAATTCAAAAGTTGCATCATACTCCCTAATCAGTTCAGTATACCCAGGACATTTAAGTGCCAAGAATGATTTCCAACTAATGTTATCAACCATCAACTTAAATGCATCAAGCAAACCAAGCTCAGTCAATAAAGAAATATCAACACATTCACATGGGATAACTTGCCTACTATAAACATCAGCATATTTATTTTTCAATTTAGTAGGGAAATTTAAACAACCATGTAAATGAGTTTCAAGAATAAGTACAAAGATACCTCAGGGTAATCAGGAACAAGTTTGAGTTACCGGAGTTATCTTATTCGCTTTTAGAGGTACTAGAGCAGGAGCTTGATTAAAATCTGATGAAGATTGAGATTCCAAGGGCGAGGCAACCTTGGAATTGGCTCCCCATTTTCGTTTAGAGGTGGCTTTGGATTTTACAGGTGTAATGGATTCTTAGAAACATAAGTGAACGTTTTAATTGTTGATTTGGCTTTGGATTTTTCAATATTGCCAGGTTTAGAGGTGCTAGTTGGAATTTGTTGTATAGCGGCCCAAAGAAGTGTTTCAGTCACTGGAATCGCTGCGCGGGTAGAATAAATAGTGATGACGAGAGATGGTGGTGAAGGTCCGACAGAGTTACTGACAACAGGGGTGGCAAAAAGTAGAGGCGGATTGCCCTATTGCTTGGTGTCAGAAGTAGGCAGAGTGGCAGTAATCTCTAGCATTACGGGCTGTTGCGTCTCAATGGATACAAAGGCAAATGATGTTAGACGCGTCGAAGAGGGTGGACCAATGATGAGAGGCGCGTTTTGCAACTATTGTTTCTCGATTCATGATCCTCTTTGCTGCTTTGGCGGATTGCTTCATCGGTTTCGATATTTGGCCTGGTGGTTGTCTCGTCTTGGCCATTAGTGGCGAAGATGAATGTGCAATGGTAAGTGATCGACAACGAGAGGCTGTTGTCTGAAATTAAGATAAAGGCTTAAGAGAAAAGAGGACATGTGATACATTAGGGTTTAGAGAAAAAAATAGAAGAAAAAATTTTGTTTTGTATTTTCTAAATTTTTTATATAAAATTTAAGAAGCAAAAAACTTGGGCTCTCAAAAAGAAATAGAAGACTTGTGTCCTTAAGCCAAGAAAACTACTCCTTTTGATTTTCACATAAGGAAAAGAAAAAGAAGCAGAAGACTTCTTCACTCAAACCAAGATTGTTGATTCAGAAAAAGAAGTCACTCAGTTGGGTAAAAATTGTTGATTCAGAGAATTGCATAAGCTATGATCATGGCTTAATTAAAACTTTTGCACAGCAAAACATTTAATTATCAACTTAAAAGACAATCATTGGTAACGAAAAGAGCCCAAAATTTATTTAAAAACCTAAAACACTAGACTAAAAACATCAAATTAAACACAAAATTAAAGCAAATAAACTAAAATAAATTAAATTTGGGTTGCCTTCCAAAAGAGTGCCTTTCTTTATTGTCTTTAGCTAGACAATGGATCCTTTTTTTATCCATAATTTGGATTCTCTAAGATCAATTCCTCCATATTGTTAATTTGAAAACTTTCATAAAAAGGTTTATGACGATGTCCATTGACCTTGAAAAATTTATCAGTGAATAAAATTTGTATTTCAACTGCACCATGAGGAAAGACATTAGTAAAAATGAAAGGGCCTATCCACTAGGGGTGCACACGGTCGATTAACCGGTCTATATGGACTTTTACAAATGGTTAATCATTTGAACGGTTTTTTTAATTTACTAACCATACACTGTCCATTAAATTCGGTTAACCATTAGTCAGTTAACCATTAATTTTAGTCGGTTAAACATTTCTTTACGGTTAACATTTACAAAATAAACATCATGATTTTGCTAAAGTTATAATATTTGAAACCTTAAATAAATAGACCATAAATCTTAAATGTCAAATAAAAATATAAAATTACAAACCATAGTCTTAATTATTAATTAAAATAACATTTTAACCATAAACTCCAATAATTAAAACATTAATAAAAAAAGTTCCCAAACATAGAAATTGTTGTACAAGATCAAACATTAATTAAAGAAATATTCTTCACTGTTTGTTTTTCAGTGAGTGTGAAATTAAGAATGGAGGAAGGGAGTGACCGAGACTACTTGGTGTTGTATAGTAAGGAAGTAAAATAACATCAAAGGCCCAAATGTTTCACGTACTATTCATGTTACCTATATATATAATTACATAATTTTTCAAGAAAAATATTTGTAAAAAGTCGATTAACCTTGAGTCCACATGGACTTTCGGTATAAAAACCTAAACCTAAATCATAACCGTTAATTTCTAAAAATAAAAACCGTACACTAGTCCATCGGTTTCGGTTAACCACATTTTTAGCTCGGTTTCGGTTCGGCCTCACGGTTTTTCAGTTTTTCGGTTTTTTTTTTTTGCCTTTGTGCACCCCTACTATCCACCTCAACCAAAGTTTACCTGGACTAATTTAAGATGAGAATGATAAATGAGAACCTTTTGACCTGTGATAAATGTTTTCCTAGAAATCATTTTATCATGCAAAATTTTTGTTTTCTCCTTATAAATCCTAGAGTTCTCATATGCCTCCTTTCGTATCTCTTCCAATTGTTGTAACTGTAATTTCCTAGCTTCTCGTATTGCATCCATTTTCATATTGCATTGTTTCACTACATAATATGCTCAATGTTCAAGGTCAACTGGTAAGTGACAAGGCTTCCTAAAAATTAAACGGTAAGGAGACATACCTATAGGGGTTTTGTACGCTATGTGATATGCCCACAAGGCATCATCAAGGCGCACACTCCAATCCTTCCAATTAGAATTCACAATCTTTTCAAGAATAGATTTGATTTCCCTGTTTGAAACTTCAGCTTGACCGCTAGTTTAGGGATGATAAGCGGTAGATGTATGATGAGCAATATTGTACGTCTACAAAAGAGCCTCTACCACTTTATTACAGAAATGTGTTCCCCAATCACTTATCAGCGACTTAGGCATGACAAAACTGTAGAAGATATGAGATTTAAGAAATTCAACAACAATTTTGGCATCATTATTTTGTATGGCCTTAGCCTCCACCCACTTAAATACATAATCCACAGCTAATAAAAAGTAAACATTACCAAAGCATGACGAGAATGGACTCATGAAATATACCCTACACATCAAATATTTCACATACCAACACAAGTTGTAGGGGCATTTAATCTTATTTTCTTATGTTTCCCATTTTCTAACAATTAGCATAAGTTTTACAAAATGCATATGAATCATGAAAAAGTCTGGGCCAAAAAAAGCGGCATTCAAGTACTATACGAGTGACGTGCTTGGGACCAAAATGCCACCACATGCATGGGAATGAAAAAAAGATAAAATAGATGAAATTTCAAAGTCATTCACGCACCTTTTTATTATCTGATCAGAGTAATGTTTTCATAAGTACGGTTCATCCCAAACATAGGATTTAGAATCGCTTTTTACCTTATCTCTTTGAGCACGAGTCAAATCTTTTGGCAATGTTTGAGTGAAAAGGAAATTCACAATATCCGCATACCATGGAGCATTCTCTTGCATTACAAACAGTTGTTCATTAGGGAATGAATCTTGTAAAGGCAACGACTCTTCATATTGAACTAATCAGTTTAAATGATCTGCTACCAGATTCTTAGCTCCTTTCTTATCCCATATTTCTAGATCAAATTCCTAGAGTAAGAGAATCCATGGAATCGACCTAGGCTTGGCCTCCTTCTTGTTTAGCAGATATTTCAAAGCTACATGGTCAGAATAAACAATCAATTTAGTGCCAATTAAATAAGAATGGAACTTTTCTAAAGTAAATACAATAGCTAAAAGTTCTTTTTCCGTTATTGAATAATTGCATTGGGCACTATCCAATGTCCTTAAAGCTTAGTAGATCACATGAGAGGCTTTGCCAACTTTTTGTCCTGAAATAGCTCCAATAGCATGATTGTTGGCATCACACATGATCTTAAATGGTAAGTCCCACTTCGGAGGTTAAATAATGGGTGCGAAAGTGAATGCCTCTTTCAGTTGGTTAAAAGCAGCTTTGCACGGATCATAAAACTTGAACACCACATTTTTTTTGCATAACTCTACACAAAGGTTGAGCTATCTTTGAAAAATCTCAAATGAATCTTCGATAAAATCCTGCATGACCAAGAAACAAACTAACTTCCTGAACATTTATGGGATAAGGTAAGGATTTTATAAGATCAACCTTAGCTTTATCAACTTATATTCTTTTAGCAGAGATAACATGCCCTAACACAAAACCTTAATTAACCATGAAATAATATTTTTCAAAATTAAAAACAAGGGTTTTCTCAACACATCATTTAACCACTTTTGAAAGGTTACATAGATACAAATCAAAAGAATCACCATACATTGTGTAATCATCCATGAAGACCATTATGATGTTCTTTACATAATCGGAGAATATACTAACCACACATCTTTAGAATGTGGTTGGTGCATTGCAAAGTCCAAACAACATTTGTCAATAAGCAAACGTTCCGAATAGGCATATGAATGTTGTTTTCTCCTTATCCTCAGCTGCCATCGAAATTTGATTAAAACCTGAGTAGCCATCAAGGTAACAATAGTGAGATTTACCAGCTAACCTTTCTAACATTTGATTAATAAAAGGTAAAGGAAAGTATTCTTTTCTATTCATAGAATTTAGCTTACGATAGTCTATAGGAACCCTCCACCTATTCTGAATTTGGCTGGGAACCAATTCGTTATTCTCATTCTTCCCCACTATTATCCTAATTTTCTTTAGAACAACTTACACCCGACTTACCCATTTATTATTAGAGATTGGAAAAATCATACTAGCATCGAGCAACTTTAGCACTTCCTTTTTCACTACTTCCATCATTTGTGGATTCAAATGACGCTGAGCTTCTTTCAAAGGTTTTTCTCCCTCTTCTAGTAGAATCCTATGCATGCAAGTAGAGGGGCTAATCCCTTTTATATCAACTATGGTCCACCAGATTACTTCCTTGTTATCTCGCAACACCCGAAGCAACTTTTCTTCTTCTAACTCAATGAGCTTGTTGGGTATTATCACCGAAAGAGTTTCTCCTTCACCCAAGCAGGCATACTTAAGGTGATCGGGTAACGGCTTCAATTCCAACTTTGGTGCCTGCACAATAGAAGGAGGAAGTTTAGAAGTCGACCTTGATAATTCAATATAAGACACATTTTGATTTAGTAATTTTAGAGACTGAAGTTCAAAGATAATGTCCTCTATTGCTCGACTAATCACAAATTCTTTAGCAGTATCCTTAATCTCTCTTTTGAAGAAATTGTGACAAATTACAAAGTTCAGTTCATCATCTTCTTCCATATCAAACACCTTTTTCACCATAGAGTTAGTGGCATCTAAAGCAAAAACATATTGCACTTCACTAGGATATTTCATGGCATCATAGATATTAAATTTTATGGTATCACTATCAAATTCCATAGTTAAAGTACCTTCATGCACATAAATTTTAATTCTAAACGTCTTTAGAAAAGGTCTTCCTAATAAAAATAGGTACAGAACTAGGAGAGTTATCCTCTTCCATGTCTAACACATGAAAAATAGTAAGAAAAACTAATTCATTAACTCGAATAAGGACATCTTCTAACCCACCATCAGGATAAGCATTAGATCTATCAGCTAATTGGATAATCACGTAAGTATCTTTTAATGGTTCAGCATTTAAAGAGTTATAAATAGCATGTGGCATGATATTAATTAAAGCACCTGGATCAAGCATAGCTCTTTCAATCTTTGTATTCCCTACAGTACAAAGGATAGTGAACATACCTGGGTCCTAGCATTTTGGAGGGAGTTTCTTTCGAAAAACTGCAGAAACAGTCTCCCCCACGCTAATATTTTCATCACCTTTCAATTTCCTCTTATTAGTACACAAGTCTTTAAGAATTTGGCATAATGAGGAATTTATTTAATAGCATCAAGAAGAGGGATATTTACCTAAACTTTTCTGAACAAGTCTAGTTCATCCTTTTCTTGATCTTCCTTCTTAGATTTTGAGAATTGACTCGAGAATGGAGGTGGGATGACGATGGGTGGTGACGACTTAGTTGGTACCAGAGTTACCTCCTTTTTTTTCAAGCTCCTTCTCCTCTCCATGCTTTAAAATTTCCAACAGATGGTATCTCCTTCTTCCCACTCCCTAAAGTGATGGCACTAGCATTCTGCTTTAAGTTTATCTCAGGTTGTGACGGGAGTCGTCCAGAAATTTGAGATTCCATCTTACTCATTGAAGGGGCCAGTTGACTTATTTAGTTGCCCTTGTTATTGGAAATTATTAGGCTTGTGAGAATAACTAAAGTTTGGGTGGTTCTTCCATCCAAGATTGTAAGTTTGTGAGTATGGATCATATCTCTTCTAGTTTTGTTGGTTCTAGAAATTACCAACAACATTAACTTGTTCTTCCTCTTGGAAAGTATGACAAGAATCAGTAGGATGATCAAAGATCGAACAAATTCCACAAGCGCTCACTTATTGATTGTTTCTCAGGAATGCTTTCTACATAAGTGAAGTAAGATTGTCAATTTGCTTTTCAAGAGCAGTAGTAACTACTTCATTTGCTTTATGCATTAGAGGATCTTGTTGGGTGCCAAATTGTTAAGTATTGGCAAACACTCTTGTAATCAACTCCCTTGTGTTAGTGATCATTTTATCCACTAAGAATCCACCACTAGATGCATCAATCAGATTCCTGTCAGGTAAAGTTAGACCTTTATATAAATATTAAAGTAAAAGTTGGTCTTTTATCTGATGGTTCGGACAATTGGTACAAAGCTGATTAAATCTTTCCCAGTATCTATAAAGATTCTCCCCAGCTTATTGGTGAATGCTTGATAGATCTTTGCGGATTGAAGAGACTCGTGAAGCTGGAAAGAATTTCTTAAGAAATTGCTTCTTCATTTCTCCCTAATTTGTGATTGACCCAAACGGGAGATAGTACAACCAGTCCTTAGCTTTATCAGTTAGTGAAAATGGAAAGGCTCACATTTTCACATGCTCAATGGAGACTGCATTCCTTGATGGTTTCATACTCAAACATACCACATGGAGAACCTTAAGATGTTTGTGTGGATCTTCACCTGAAAGACCATAAAAAGTAGACAATAAGTAAATTAAACCAGATTTTAATTTAAAATTTACCTCGTTTTCCAGATACAATATGCAAAGAGGTTGTTGATCCATATTTGGCTCAGCTATGGCTCTCAATGTTTGCTCTCTAATAGCCATCTCTACTTCTTCCTCTTCCTCGATTTCACTCCCACTTGATTTTGAAAAATCAGTTGCCAAGTCCTATTCAAGTGTGTTGACTTCAGTTTTGATGATTACAAGTTAACATTGAATAAAAAGAATTTCTTAAAATAACACTAAGTATTAAAAGCTTTATGAGATGAGGATACCACTTGATATAATAAGATAAATAACTCATGCTTATAAGTTATAAAATTCTTTTTATGACTTCATATTTTTTTTTAAGAGTTAGAATCTCTTATGAGATGAAACTAATACAAACGGCCATAGTAAGATGGTTTCAAGTTTCTCCTTATGAGATGTATACAAAAGTTATTTCATACTTATAAGTTTCAAATCTTTTGTATATCAAGCTTCAAGAGCTTCACACAAACAAGGAAGTGACTTCGACTAACATTATCTTTGTTACATGAGATCAAAATTAATATTCATCTTATTAATTGAAGAAAACGGCCACATGAAGTTTATTGGATGATTTCTATATTCACTTTGTCTTGTGACTTGATCTCAACTGCTATATCACTTGGAAGACCTTGGCTTATGACTTGACTTCAACTGCTATATTCATATTGTCACTTGAAAAGATTTTATTTTATAAGCTTATGACTTGAATCAATTCATCTTATTGCTTGAAACAAACGGCCACTCATTGAATTCATTTCCTTCTCTCTTTGTGACTTGAGATCAACCACCATATTCCCTTTATGGATTGAGACAAATGTCCATTTCTCCTTCCAAAAAGAATCCTTCACCTATAAAAGTACATGAAGACCAAAGCTTGGAGTAAGAAGACTTATTTGCAATATTCACACTCTTAAGCTATAATTCTTTAAAGTCTTCCATAATTCCTAAAGAGAGCAAATTCAAGAGAAAAGAGTTTCATTCTTTTATTCAAATATTCATACATTTGGGAATTGTATATTCACACAAGGTTGTGTGAAAGGGGGTTTACTTTTTTGGTAGTGTGATCAACAAAGTCTGTAAAAGTTTGGTGTTTGAACTTTGAAAAAGCATCAGAAGAGTTTATTACTTAAGCTCAAAAAAATAACGAATAGAGGTTTGATACTAAGCCTGTAAAAGTATTGAGTTTGTTACTAGAACTTGTAAAAAGTAACATAGGCTTGTTTCTTGCCCATAAGGGAAACGTTAGTGAAAATCTCAAGTGGTTGGCTTAGGGACTGGACGTAAACCGGTTGGGTCGAATCAGGATAAAATTAGGTGTCTTCATTCCTCTATCCCTATTCTCTTTATATTTTCTGCTACTTAAATTCTTGGAATTTAAATTAATAGCTTTATTATTTGAAGTCATTTTTATATTCACAAGTTTTATTATTTTAATTAATTCCACATTTTTATAAAACTTGTGTTTATAAAAAGAAAATTGTTTTTCTTTAAAAGGAATTTTTAAAAGAGTTTGCAAAAAATTTTATTCGGTCTACAGTACTATTCACCCCCCTCTAGTACTGTAGCTAGCCTATTTGGGACCATCAAAGTGATTTTCACTCTTCTTTTTCCTTTGTCTGCTTTGTCAGTCAACAAGTAGTTTTCTCTATTTCAGGATCAAATTCGAGTTCGCATGTATGAGAAGAATGATGTATACACTAGAAAGCACGCTATTTGAAGAAATAAATCTATTACGACACCAATCCCCGGTAACGGCGCCAAAATTTGATGCATGTTGAGAACACCAAAAATAAATTCATACTATCAGAATTAAAGATTTGTAGCAAAAGTAAAGTAGGATCGAATCCACAAGAATTGGTTGAGCTATTTCTTCTAAAGTTTTAACAGAGAAAAGTAAAAAAAAAAAAGAGTGTTTGTAAATTGCAAATAATCTAAAAATAACAAAAGCAAACTAAATTGATGAAAAATATATGTGAAAAGAATTCCAGCTAGAAGGCAAATTCGAGTTTTGAATTAACCGATCATCATAAAAAAAATAAAAGATAACTTCAACACGTTCAAGCAAATTAGCTATATTATCAAAAAATATGAATAACCTATTTCTTCTTACCGATTAGATAATTAAGAAAAGCTCTTTAACTATCCCTAATCAATTGAATAATACCAAACAAGCTCTAGAATTTAATTCAATTAATAGCATTAATACATAAAAGAGAACTAATTCTACTAATAAGTGCATTTTTTGCACTTAATTTGCCTTCGGTTGTGATTTTAATTAATATATTTTGATTTAATTTAGGCAGATTTATTTCATTTTTTGTTATTTCTCCATGTTAGGGCCTTAAAGAAAAAAATGAGTGTAAAGTGCTAAGTTTTAGAGATTGAAATGCACAAGAGGATGAGCTATAGAGTCATAACTCATGAGAATGGCTTATGGTGTGCTGATGATGCTGAAAAGATGACCTAAGATTTGATTTTTCATAAGCCAAGAGCATGACTTGAGGAGAGGTACAGATTTGAAGTTATTCTATAGGATCAAAAGACTTTCTAATTTGCCTTATTTTATTTGTATCAGCTTGTAATCTGTTCAAGATATGTTAGGATTTTATTTAATTGTATTAATTCTATTTAGGATATTCTCTAATTTTCCTAATTAGAGTTGTATTCTATTTAGGATTTTATTTCTTTCTCCTTTCCAAAATTCTATAAGAGGAGTCTTCTTCTTCTTCTTAGGGATAGTTTTTGTTTTTGTTTTGTTTTCTTTCTCTCATAGAGAGAAAATTTTCTCTATTAGCTAAGGAAGTTTCCGTCTTGAAACCTCAATTGTGAGATTATTTTGATCTTTATCTATTTCATCTCTTTCAAGTATTTATTTAGTTTCTGTTTTTATTCGAATTGAATATATAATCAAATATGTAATTCAATCGATATGCTAATTTAGATATTCAAATCTGTAATTGTTTGAACTATCTAATGCTAGTAGCAAACAACATAAGTAATTATGGATAAGATTTTGATTCTATGTTGTGAACTTAAATAATCTCACTTGTGCGGTTGTTGAGTTGAATTGGCCTCTCTAGCTTGTTAATACAATCAAATGAGTTAAATTCCAAAGCTTGTTTGGAACTATTTATTTGATTAGAGATAATTAATGAACTTCTTTTGATTATCAATTCGGCAAGAAGAGATACGTTATTAGATCTTATCAATAACTATAACCAATCTACTTAATAAGATTTGAAACTATCTTTTGTGATCAATCAGCATTTGTTGTTTGATTCTAGGACTTGAATATCTCCTTAGCTGGAAATCTTTCTCTTTTTATTTTCTTAAATCTTAATCTCTTTTTATTTATTTTTATAGTTTAGTTCCATTCTTCACAAACCCCCTCAATCTTATTTTCTCTTTTTTACTTAAAAGAAATAACCAACCAGTCTCTGTGGGTTCGACCCTACTCACTGCTATCTACAAATCAATTATAGTTTGAGTAGGAAAATCACTATTTTTGGTGTTCTCGACACGCATCATCTACTCAATAATCACTAAAATTGGATTATTTAGAGCATATTAATTTCATTCATAACATGGATTAAAAACTTGTCCATAATTAATCCTGTTATTCGCTACTTAAGTTAAATAATCAAATCAATGATTGAATTATCATGCAATAGAAATATGAACAGAACAAAATTGATTACTTGTATTAAAGAATATAATAAGAACAAATGATCTCATTGTTGATTTTTACAAGACTAAATTTCTCTTAGCTAGAATTTAGGGTTAAGTTCTTCATGGCAAGAACAAAATGCCAAAAGGAAAAGAAAGCTTGAGAAGACGTAAAAGATGAATATTCGGAGAAGAAGAAGAAGAAGAAGAAGAAGAAGAAGAAGAAGAAAAATGTTCTTGTTATAAGCATAAAATGTTCATATTTTATGTTGTTTTATCTTTGTAAATATTAGTGTTGAGTGCTAAAAGCAAGTATGTCGCCGGCATGACTTATTTGTTGCCAGTGCGACTCCACCAGCGCTCACCCTCAACAAATGTTTTGGCCATGTTGCCAACATGACCAGCCCAGTTCCATCGACTTTTTGGCCATATCATCACCCAAAAGTCATGTCTCTTCAGCCAAAAGTCATGCCTTTATGGAGAGACATCTTCATGAATCATTGTGTTGATTCATCGACTATTTAAAGAGGTGAAAATGCAGCCATTGAGATATAGGGAGATAAAATGAGATACCAAAGATTTGTAGAAATCATGGATCGGATTAGAAAAAGAAGAAGTACGAGAAAGTTTAAGCGTAATTTAGGAGTAAAGGATTGAGAAATTCTTACTCTACCTTTTTTATCTTTCTTGTACTCTTTTATGCATACTACTTGGTTTTGTAAACAATGATTTCTTCTTTCCTATGCTAAGTTATTTTAATAAAAGTTCTTGCGCCAAGTTTTTTTTTATATTTAGTTTTGATATAAGTTTAATATTGAGAAGAATACTCTTATGTATGCCAAGAATGATTTCTATTTTGGTTCGAACGTAAGTTTAATATTGAGAAATATATTCTCACAAAAGTTTGCAAGAATTCATAAGTATGATAGTAGATGAGAGATCATGTATTATACTAATCAAGTTGCACTCAACTTAAGCATATTACTGTTAATAGAATCGGTTCATTGATGAGAATTAGGAGTCATGTTTAATAAGAATATGTTTAAGTAAATCTATGTATTGTTCGAGAGAAATTACATAGGAAATTAGTATAACTTTTCTAAACAACTAAAACATAAATTTGAGAATAAGTTTACAATACGCTTATGGTTATCTTCTCACTCTAATTCGACCCATATTAGGATTAGTTTAATTTAAGAGTAGAGTTAGATTAAGAAAAATAAATAAATTTTTGATTTAAGTGCAAACAAAATCAAATATCAAAACCCAGTGTGTAATGACAATCATTCTTCGTGGAAACGATATCTTTTGTACTATAACAGTAATCGTATACTTGCAAGAAAATTTATCAACAAGTTTTTGGTGCTGTTACTGGGGAATGATTTGATTTATTGCCATTAACAATTTTGATTCGAGATTCTAAATTGTACATTTAATTCGTTTATAAATTTTGTTTCATAGGAATTGATAGTTCAAGTGTATGCCTACAACCATTTTCCTTTACTCCATTGACCAAATGTTAGAACGTGTTGCTGGGTATGCTTATTATTGTTTCCTTGATGGTTTCTTTGGCTATTTTCAGATTTTTATCTTTCCCAGTGACAGGAGAAAACCACTTTTACATGTCCTTATAGGACATTTGCCTATAGACGAATGCTCTTTGGATTGTGTAATGCTTTGGCTACTTTTCAGTTATCTTTATGCTACTTGTTTGCTAAGAAAGATGTAAAAGCTCAACTTATTCGATTGGAGAAAGATCAAAGTCTTATCAGTGATTCGAACGAGATCAATGAAGCATTTCCTGATGAATCTCTAATGATGGCAAGGCACCTAACAGGCCCGATATGCCGATTTTGCTAACTTTCTTGCTGCAGGTATCCTTCCTCACGATCGTACTTATCAACAAAAGAAGAAGTTCTTTATGGATGTAAAACAATACATATGGGATGAACCTTTTCTTTTCAAAATTTGTCGCATTGGCAACACAACCTTTGTTGTGACTAATCACGAGCATGAAAGGTCTTCGCACTGGCGAGGGAGGTGAGAGCAGCCAATAAGAAGCTTCGGTCGTGCCGGCAACATAGTGTTGTGCTCGCGACATAGCTATCTGTGGCAGCAAAATATAGCCCCTGTTTTAACCTTTTTTTTTTGCAGGTCAAACGGTCAAAAACGTCTTTTTCTCCATTTTTCTTACTTTTTTTGCCTCTTTTTGCTCTTTTCCTTCCTTCTTTATCTATATATAGGCTATTTTTCTCATTATTTACATATTTTTCATATTCTACCTTCTTCTTCTTCTTCTTTTTCTTCTTCTTCTTCTTCTTCTTCTTCTTCTTCTTCTTCTTCTTCTTCTTCTTCTCTTTTCTCTATTTTTACTCCACCTCCAATCTCTCTCTTTTCTCCATTTTCTACATAAGTGTTATTTACTTCAGATCTTTCACAATTCACCATGGTTAGAACAAAGAGGGCTTCAACCAAAGGTAAAGGAAAATCCACTTCATCTACTCAAGGTAATCCTAATCTTGCTAATGAATATGATTGCCCTTTTCCCATTTTTAACAATGATGAAGTTAATCGATTTCAAATTTTTCAAAACACAGAATTTGTTGGTATGTTACACATTGATTTTGCATGTCTTGAACAATTTGGTTCTTGAACAATTTAATGACTATTTTCATTTATTGAAATGGGATCATTTTATACAATTGTCATTACCGGTTAGGAAGAATTGAGCAATGGAATTTTTTATGACTTTACAATATGTGGATTCTAGGAAAATTAGATTTAAATTTAGGCATCAAGGAATAGAATTTGAATTTAGATATGAATAGATGCATGATTGGTTTGGCTTTCCTTTAGATGGTGTATATTATGATGCTAGCCAATATACTAGGAATGCGTTTTGGAGGTGAATTTCTGGCCTTGATAAATTTGAACCTAAGAATTCTTGCAATAGGCTTATAAGGGATAATTGTTTGTTGCTACTTCACAAATTGAAAACAACAAAGTCCAAACAAAGCCTGGCAAAGAAATTTGTGAAGTAGCAACAAGCAATTATCCCTTATAAGCCTATTACTAGAATTCTTAGGTTCAAATTTATAAAGGCCGGAAATTGGCCTCCAAAATGCGTTCCTAGTATATTGGCTAGCATTATAATGTACACCATCTAAAGGAACGCCAAAACAATCATGCATCTCTTCATATCCAAATTCAAATTCTATGCCTTGATGCCTAAATTTAAATCTATTCTTCCTAGAATCCACATATTGTAAAGTCACAAAAAATTCCATTGCCCAATCTTCCTAACTGGTAATGACATTTGTAAAAAATGATCCCATTTCAATAAATGAAAATAGTCATTAAATTGTTCAAGAAATCCGTGTAACATACCAACAAATTTCGCATTTTGAAAAATTTGAAATCAATTATCTTCATCATTATTAAAAATGGGAAAAGGGCAATCATATTCATTAGCAAGATTAGGATTACCTTGAGTAGATGAAGTGGCTTTTCCTTTGCCTTTGGTTGAAGCCCTCTTTGTTCTAACCATGGTGAATTGTGAAGGATTTGAAGTAAATAACACTTATGTAGAAAAATGGAGAAAAGAGAGAGATTAGAGGTGAAGTAAAAATAAAGAAAAGAAAAGAAGGTAGAATATGACAAATGTGTAAATAATGAGAAAATGGCCTAGATATAGATAAAGAAGGAAGGAAAAGGGTAAAAAGAGGCAGAAAAAGTAAGAAAAAAGGAGAAAAGGACATTTTGGACCTGCAAAAAAAGGGCCATATTTTGCTGTCATGTCGCTGGCATGATCGAAGCTTCTCATTGGCTGCTCTCACCTCTGTCGCTAGCGCAAAGACATTTTGCACTCAAGATTAATGGTGACAAAGGTTGTGTCATCAGTGCGACAAGTTTGGAAAGGAAAAGGTTCATCCCATATGTAGTGTTTTACATTTGTAAAGAACTTCTTCTTTTGTTGATAAGTAAGATCATGAGGAAGGATACTTGCAACAAGAAAGTTAGCAAAATCGGCATACCAAAGGGCTGTTAGGTGCCTTACCATCATTAGAGATTCTTTGGGCAATGCTTTGTTGATCTCATTTGAATCACCGATAAGACTTTGATCTTTCTCCAATCGAATAAGTTGAGGTTTTGCATCTTTCTTAGCAAACAAGTAGTATAAAGATTGCTAAAAAGTGGCCAGAGCATTACACAATCCAAAAGGCATTTGTCTATAGGAAAATGTCTCATAAGGACATGTAAAAATGGTTTTTTCCTGGTCACTGGGAAAGATAAAAATCTGAAAATAGCCAGAGAAACCATCAAGAAAATAAGAATAAGCATGCCCAGCAACACGTTCTAACATTTGGTCAATGGAGTAAAGGAAAATGGTCGTAGGCATACACTTGAACTATCAATTCCTATGAAACAAAATTTATAAACAAATTAAATTTGCAATCCAGAATCTCGAATCAAAACTATTACTAGCAATAAATCAAATCATTCCCCGGCAACAGCGCCAAAAACTTGTTGATAAACTTTCTCGCAAGTATATGGTTATTGTTACAGTACAAAATATATCGTTCCCATGAGGAATGATTGTTATTACACACTGGGTTTCGATTTCCAATTTTGTTTGCACTTAAATTAAAGATTCATTTGTTTTTCTTAGTCTAATTCTACTCCTAAATCAAACTAATCCTAATGGGGGTCGAATTAGAGTAAGAAGATAACCATAAGAGTTTTGCAAACTTTTTAGTTGTTTAAGCAAGTTATACTAATTTCCTATGTAATTTCTCTCGAACAATAAATAGATTTACTTAAAAATATTCTTATTAAACATGACTCCTAATTCTCATCTGTGAACCAATTCTATTAACACTAATATGATTTAGTTGATTGCAACATAATTAGTGTAATACATGATCTCTCATCTACTATCATACTTATGAATTCTTGTAAACTTTCGTGAGAATATATTTCTCAATATTAAATTCACGTTTGAACAAAAATAGAAATCATACTTGGCATACATAAGAGTATACTTCTCAATATTAAACTTATATCAAAACCAAATATAAGAAATCATTTTTCACAAAACCAAGTAGTATGCATAAAAGAGTACAAGAACGATAAAAAAGGTCTCAATCATTTACTCCAAAATTACGCTCAAACTTTCTCGTACTTCTTTCTATAATCCGATCCTTGATTTCTACAAATCTTTGGTATCTTGTTTTATCTGCATATATCTCAATGGCTATATTTTCACCTCTTTAAATAGTCGATGAATCAACACAATGGTTCTTGAAGACTCCATAAAGGCATGACTTTTGGGTGAAGAGATATGACTTTTGGGTGATGATATGGCCAAAAAGCCGATGGAACTGGGCTGGTGGCGCTGACGACATGGCCAAAACATTTGCTGAGGGCGATTGCTGGTGGAGTCGCACCGGTGACAAATAAGTCACGCCAGCGACATACTTGGTTTTAGCACTTGTGAGCATAGGTTTTTTCCCAACCTCTGTGATGAAAGTCATTGTTGCCTTTTTCACGGATAAACGTGAAGCAGATTCAGACCAACCGTAATAATATTAGAAATGTCCCGGATGACCCAAATGTGTGTGACAAGTCTTGGTATGGAGCCCCGTAGGACTTCTAGTGAGTATTTAAGAAAACCAAAAAAGAATGAAAAATAAGCAAAATAGGCTAATCTGGTCACTACAGTCACTCGACTGTAGTGCCTACAGCCGTGTGACTGTAGTGCCTATAGCCGTGTGACTGTAGTCATTATAGTCGCGCAACTGTAATTATCAGATTTTCTTTTTTGTCCAAATCAGCATTTAATTCGGTCTTTTTAAACAAAATAAGGTAATCTGGTCACTACAGTCGCGTGATTGTAGTACCTACAGCCGTACGACTGTAGTACCTACAGCCGCGCTACTGTAGTACCTACAGCCGCTCGACTGTAGTCATTACAGTCGCGCAACTATAATCACCAGACTTCCTTTTTTACCGAAAATCAGCATTTAATTCCAACTTTTATCTAAAATGGGAGATATAAAAACCTCATATCCGAGATTAGGGTTAACATAACAGAGAGAGGCAGAAAATTAGAGAGTTTTTAAGAGAAAAACATACAAAAACACACAATACCACAGATTTTGGGACTTTTTCTCGGGTTCTTAAGAAAAATAAAAGGGTTTGATCTAAAAAAAAATTCAACAAAACACATAGAAACCGTGATGAGGTGTTTTTAAATCATCACCACTACTCACTCAATCCCTCTCGGGGTTCCGTTCGGGCTTCGTTGATCGCGTATTTTTCGGGTTGTTCGTGACTGCAAAACACTTTTCTGTATCCGAATCCATCTCTGGTGATCCAAACACTAGAATACAGACTAGGTAACATTCTGAGAGGCCTTAAAAATCCATTTTTGTTCATTCTGAGTGTTGTTTCTTGATGTTTTTTGAATTTTTATGATTTCGAAAGTGAATTTTGATTACAGCCGCCTCGCTTAAGATCACAGTCGCCCGGCTGTAACCTACAACCGCGCGACTGTGACATATAGTCGCGTGACTGTAATCTTCTGATTACAGTCGCACAACTGTAATCTCTGGGGCAGAACCTCCGAATGCCCCAAAATCGACCGATAACGCTTCCGTTTTCAGATTTAATGTGTTTTTCATGTTTATTATCGGTCCAATTGCATCCATGTATACTTAGATTCCCGGTTTTCTTATTTTTAATTGATGGATGTGATTTCAAGTTTGGCGATTTTGAGTTTTTAGGGATTTCTGGATTTATTTCGATCCGTTTGGTTGAAATTAGTGTGTTTCCAGAAATCCCAGATTACCCGAAATCGCTAAATTTGCAAAACGAGTTTAAAAAACTAGAAAAAAAAGGCCGGAAAACAATTCTGGAGCATTACAGTCGCGCGGCTGTAACCTGCAGTCGCGCGGCTGTAATCTACAGTCGCGCGGCTGTAGTTGAGGTAGAATTACGGTTTTGCCCTTTTGGGTCCCAAACTTGTAATTTTGCATCTTTTTCCTATTCAAAACTGAATTTTGGTGTGTTTACATTCTTTTTGGACCCTAGATGGATGTTTAACTTAGGCCCACACACGAACGGGAACCCCGGGTCCCAGGATATCCGGCCCACTAAAGTTGGAAAAATGCATGTAAATGAGCCAAACCATTTTCAAAATTGGTTTTTTACCCACAAAACCTACAGGGCGTTTCAAAAAACCATTTTCTAGGTCTAACCAGTCCAACCAGTCGGGTCAACCCGGTTACCTCCCTAAATGCATGTTCCCACTCCTATAAATCCCTATTCTGTCCTATTTGAGTCTTTTATATGCCTTGATTATTTGTGCTAACCGTATTCAGATGCAGCTTTTACTTTTCCTTTATTTTTATTTTTGAATGTATTTTTTAGATCATCGGGTATTATAGGCGGTTGTAATGGTGAGGATGAGAGATTTTTCTTTTTATGGGTTGTATAATTTGGACTCTATTTACTTTTCCTACACTTCTGCTTTTCTGCATTTTATTTTGGATTTATATTTATCTCATGTGAATGAGCATTAACTAAAAATAAAAAGAAGATAAAATGAGTAGAATTAAGTGAATGCAACATTATATTATGAAATAATAATTGAAAATAAGTGAGGATTAGTAGATTTGTTTCCCGAACCCTGAATCTCTGAATTAGGTACCGCGTTTACACTTGGTAGGGAGCTATATCGGAATTTCCCGGATGAGCTGATCCGGGTGGTGACTCTGTATCTAATTTCAAAATTTAGGTTTCGAGATCTTTAAGTTCAAATTGGGATTTTCGAAAAAACCTATTTTTATAAAATTCACACTTACAATTAAGTTTTCTACAAAAGGGTTTTTCCAATAAAATGAAAGATTTTCTTAAGAAAGATTAAAGACCCGTTTTCAAACCACATCACCACATCTCAAAAAGAAAATCCGCTTCACCGCGTCTCCCGTAAAAACATCGTCTGCTCACAACACTCCTTTGTTCTTTTTTCACATGATTGTTCAGCTTTTCATCCGATCTTTCCCCAACCGATTTCTATTACTCCTATTGTCACAAAGGCACATAAAAAGCATCACATAGATCAAGAAATCCTAGTAAAAACTAACTGACGGTCCCAAATGGCTAGTTACAGTACTAGAGGGGAGGTCAATAGTACTGTAAGGCAAATAAAAATTTTCGCAGACTTTAAAAAACTTTTTGTCAGTTTCTATTTCAAAAACACAAATTTTATATAAATGCGGAATTATGTAAAATAATAAAACTTGTGAATATAAAATTACTTTTGTGAAAAATATAACTTTAAGTACTAAAGCAATTAATTTCAATTGCAAGAAATTAAATTGCATAAAATAAAGAGAGTAGGGATAAAGAAAATGCAAATGCCAAATTTTATCCTAGTTCAACCCAACCGGTCTACGTCCAATCCCCAAGCCAACCGCTTGATATTTCCACTAACGTTTCCTTTACGGGCAGGAAACAAGCCCATGTTACTTTTTCGAGTTCAAGTAACAAACTCAATACTTTTACAGGCTCAGTATCAAACCTATACCGTTACTTTTTGGAGCTTAAGTAACAAACTCTACCGATGCTTTTTCAAAGCTCAAGCACCAAACTTTTACAACCTTTGTTGATCAACCACCAACAAAGTACAAAATCCCCTTTCACACAACCTTATGTGAAAAATACAATTCCCAAAATATGTGTATATATAAACGTGTTGGGATTAGTCACCGGAAATCACCCGATTAAAGCGGAAGAATGCGATGATTTTCTCAAATCCGTGCCCAGGAGCAATTGAGATGGAAATTGGAAAAACAAAATTTAATCAAAAAGAGATAAATCTCTTACCCGGAATATCTCTTTAAGAGATGGATGCAGACCACAGGAATCAATCTGGAGTCCCTACTCGTTCACATACATGAACGCCTAACAAACACCACCCTTGCTAGCGTCGGAAAAACACGAAACTTTTTGAGAGGGAGGCTTGGAAATTTCGGCTAGTCTATCTTAGTTGCCTTGGCCGAAATTCCTAGGGTAATTAAACCCTAGGTGGCCGAAATTCTCAAGGACAATTGCGGCCCAAACTAGCTCATTCATCTATGTGGGCTTCCATCTTTCATTTCAGGCCCAAACCTATTTTAATTAGTCTGGTTTAAATTAATTTCAAGCCCAACTTTAATTTACCCATGTATTTAATATATTACACCAAGTAACATATTATTTACATTTAAATTAAAATTGGTTTGACTAATTAATTTAATCCATCAAATTAAAATTAGATCATCACAAAATAAATTCATATGTAAACCTATACATATGAATATTTCCACCCAGGAAATAATCTCATAATTAATCCAATTAATTATGAGAGAGTCAATCAAATATTAATTTTATTATTATAATCAATCCAATTGATCTTTATAATATAATTAATATATTCCTCTCTCTCCAGAGTGTATACTCCAAGTATACAGGTGATTCCTTAAGTCATTGTTCAGTAGCTCAATGTGTACGATCCCGTGGGCCCATCTTTATGTTGGCAGTGTTGGAAATGCCCTAGTCCCGAGGCATTGGTCCTTGTATTTGTACTATACATTTATTGGATTTATGTGTTGTACTCATTTGTGTTATTAATAAAGGCATCAATTCATTTATTATATCTATCTTGTGCAATATATTAAATGAAGTATCCAATGGACATGTCTATATTCATGATGACAAGTGTCATGCACTTGGCAGTAAGACCATGGATAGGGTAAACGATATGACCATAAATAGATCCGTAGTCTGTTCCAGTCATGGGAATGAATGGAACAATAGACTATCATTAACATGGTTGTATGGCGGTGTCTTACAGGTCATTGGACATGGAATGTCAACCAAGTTAATGGGTACATGCCTGGAAGCATGGTACTGGATAGATCCACTAAACGAGTAATCCACATGGTATGGTATCACAATGGATTCTCGTGTAGTACTTGTATGGATCCTTTGACCTGACCATATGATGGTGTTACATGTGAAGTCACATGCTTAGGGGTACGCCTAAAGGGCCTGTAATAGGGTGCCAAGTATGGGTGCTTTCGGGTATGTCACTGAGCATGGTAATACTATGGATATGCAGAAGGGATTTGTCACTCAGTAACCCACTGAGAAGATATCACCGGCCTCTTGATGAATGTGACTGATAAGAGTGTGGCCACACCCAAACAAGTTGGAACTTGTTTGTAAGCTTCAGTACATTCGGGATCAAGTTAATGTCCGGACACAAAAGAGGGTGATCAATCCATGCCTCTGTGTTGGACACCAATATCAATGACATGGGATGTACAAGTTTAAACTACAGGGTTATGATATCAGTTAGACTGCCATCTCCATCTTAATTGGGGGCTGTAGTGGCTTGCTAGAGCCCAACTGCAGTCTATGGGCCATAGGCCCACTGCCAACATAAAGATGGGCCCACGGGATCGTACACATAGAACGACTGAATGCAGACTTAAGGAATCACACGTATACTTGGAGTATACACTATGGAGAGAGAGGTGTGTATATATTAATTATATTATAAAGATCAATTGGATTGGTCATAATAATAAAATTAATATATTCAATTGGCTCTTCATAATTAATTGGATTAATTATGAGATTATTTCCTAGGTGGAAATATTCATATGTATAGGTTTACATATGATTTTATTTTGTGTAGATTTAATTTTAATTTGATGGATTAAATCAATTGTCAAACCAATTTTAATTGAAATGTAAATAATATATCACTTGGAGTAATATATTAAATACATAGGTATATTAAAATTGGGCTTGAGATTAATTTAAACCAGAATAATTAAAATTAGACTAGGCCTAAATTAAAACATGGAAGCCCACACAGAATGGAATGGAGCCAGTTTGGGCCTGAATTCCCTTAGAGGAATTCGGCCACCCTAGGTATAAAACCTAGGGTGAAATTTCGGCCAAACCAACCCTAACACAAGATAGCCGAAATTTCCATAGCCTCCTCTCTTCCATTGTTTCGTTTTTCCAACGCTAGCACGGGTTGCATTCGTTAGGCGTTCGTGTACGAAATCGATGAGGAAATCTGCTTTGGTTTCTGCAGTCTTCATCCATCTCTAGAAAGAGATTTTCTGGTAAGAAAATTAATCCCTTTCTATTTAATTTTAAGTTTTTCAATTTCCATCTCAATTGCTCCTGGGACTGGATTTGAGGAAATCACCGCGTTCTTCCGCTTTATCGGGTGATTTCCGGTGAAAAATCCCAACAGGCAGTGGGCCTATGGCACACAGACTGCAGTTAGGCTCTAGCAAGCCACTGCAGCCCCCAATTAAGATGGAGATGGCAGTCTAACTGCAATCATAACCCTGTAGTTTGACCTTGCATATCCCATGTCATCGATATCGGTGTCCAACACAGAGGCATGGATTGATCACCCTCTTTTATGTTCGGACATTAACTTGATCCTGAATGTACTGAAGCTCAAAAACAAGTTCCAACTTGTTTGGGTGTGGCCACACTCTTATCAGTCACATTCATCAAGAAGTCGGTGATATCTTCTCAGTGGACTACTGAGTGACAAAACCCTTCTGCATATCCATAGCATTGCCATGCTAAGTGACATACCCGAAAGTACCCATACTTGGCACCCTATTACAGGCCCTTTAGGCATACCCCTAAGTATGCAACCTCACATGCAATACCATCATATGGTTAGGTCAAAGGATCCATACAAGTATCACACGAGAATCACTTATGATACTATACCATGTGGATTTCTCGTTTAGTGGATCTATCTAGTACCATGCCCCTTTTACATGTACCCATTAACTTGGTTGACATCTTATGTCCAATGATCGGTAAGACACCGCCATACAACCAGGTTAATGATAGTCTCTTGTTCCACTCATTCCCATGACTGGAACAGACTACGGATCTATTTATGGTCATATCGTTTACCCTATCCATGGTCTTACTGCCAAGTGCATGACACTTGTCATCATGGATATGGATATGTCCATTGGATACTTCATTTAATATAATGCACAAGATATATATAATAAATGAATTAATGCCTTTATTAATAACACAAATGAGTATAATACATAAATCCAATAAATGTATAATACAAATACTAGGACTAATACCTCGGGACTAGGGCATATCCAACAGAATGAACAATATTTCTCTTCCTCTCTTTGAACTCTTTGGGAAGATGGAAGACTTATAAGTTGAAAGCTTGAATAAGAATGTTTCTCAAATTGTCTTCCACTAAAAGATTGAATAGGAATGTTTCTCAAATTTTCTTCCACACCTTCACATCTTCTCCTTCTTCCTTTTTATAGTCAAAAGAAAAAATGGCCGTTTGTCACACATATAGCGGTTGTCTCCAAGCTGTGTTGTCGTTGGAAGACGAATGATTGAAGTGTCTTCAAGTGATAAACAAAGGAGAGAATGTAGCCGTTTGATATCACATGAGTTATAGCCGTTTGTACTTGAGATGTAAGGCCATAATCCAAAGTATAGGTGGATTCCTTTCTCATAAAGACATGTGACAAAAATGAGGAGCAAAGTGCAACCTTAGGTGTAATCCGAAGCTATAAAGGATAGAGTGAAGAGTAATCTTTAGTCTTGAGATAAGGTTTGACCTTAATGTCACATGTGATCTCAAGTTCAAGATTTCCTTAGCTTAGGTTGTAAACTTAGGTAAATGATGTCACATGTTATAAGTACATAAAGTGGCGGAATTGTTTTTTTCATGCATTTCATCTTATAAGTCAATGCGAGGTCAAAGAGTGAGATGATCTTAAAAAGTAACTCACCCCATAATCAAATATGATATCAATGTAGATGTGTTCATGTTGCCGAATATGATCTTTAAAGGTATTCCATCTCATGGTCAAAATGTGTGTAAAACATTTTACCTTATAAGTAAATATGAGGTCAACTTGGTAAATGTATATATATATATATATATATGCCAAAAGATCTTTAATACTCTTAAGTCATAAACAAACCTTAGGTCAACTTTAATATTCTCAAAACACAAGCAAACCTTAGGTCAATTTTAAGGCATATATGTGTGTGTGTGTGTGTGTGTGTGTGTGTGTGTGTGTGTGTGTGTGTGTATGTATAAAAGGAACTTTCAAGTCATAAACTATATGAGATGAGCAAATATGGATCATTAAACCTTTAACTCATATGCTCTATATGTGTGTGTCTATATATATATATATTTGGTACTTACTTGATCTCTTTATGATAAGAAAGTGGAATGCCCGAGAGAGTTGTTTCTTATCTAATAAACCTTTTCTCAATATATAAAAACATTTACCTTATGAAGCTCATTATTTTAAAAATGTCAATTATTGTGATTATCAAAACTTAACTCAACAATAACAAACACAAATATTACAAGGATAAAACAACATAAAATATGAGCATTTTATGCTCATAACTATTGTCCCTTTCCTAATCTCTTTTAATCCAAGACAACTAAGGACACAAATATTTACAAAGATAAAACAACATAAAATATGAGATAATAGTTCTTCCATTCCTAATCTCTTTTAATCCAAGACAACTAAGGAAAAGAGTCCTAAAAAGGAAATAACTCTAATTGAGATTTGTAGGAAAATTTAATTAGAGCTAATCTAGGAATAAAATAAAAATACTGTAAAATCCAACTAGAATAAGGGCTAATACAAATACAATAAAAGCAATTAGGAATTCTTCTAAACCCATAAAATAACTACAAGATTCGTTCCTCTAAGCCATGTCCTTGGTTTATGGAAAATGTGCTTTTTTTGTCAACTTTTCAACATAAACAGCACACCACAAGCTGTGCTCATAGGTTATGACTCCACAGCTCCATCCTTTATGCATTCCAAGCTTCAAAATTGACACTTTATACTCAATTTTTATCTTCAAGGCCCCTAGCACGAATAACATCACAAAATGAAGTAAGTTCGTCTAAGTTAAACTAAAATATAGTAATTAAAGCTTACAAATAAAGGTAAATTAAGCGCATAAAATGCACTTATCATAGTACTACCCGACCAACTGTGATGAGCTCACAGGGTGGCTGGACCACATTTAGCCTAAGGCCAGATAAGATTATTGAATATTAATTTGATATTGTGATTTGTCCGGGGTAGAGAGACCCGGTGTTGCATTGATGGAAATGTGATGAGTCAATGAGACTCGGTTTGATAATTCTGTCATATCTAGTCAGTGATCATGAACCAATTTGAGTTCCTCCAGGGCAACTGTATTGGGATACAAATTATTTGTTGACATGTGGTTTACATGTTACCACTTTTTTTTTTTTAATACCCTTATTTAGTTTACTTGAGATTTGGCTTATTGCTTTAATCCGAAATTTGTGATAACTCTCTGTATGATAACTCTTAAAAACCTAATTTATTATTTATATAAATTTTGAAATTATATAAACCTCTATATTAAATGCGGCTTTTGTCAAACAAGTGTACCACTGAGTACTTATTACTCAGTGTATAGTGTTTTCTATATGCAGGATTAGATGATAAGGAGGTGATCCGGTAGACAAGGTTTAAAGGATCAAGGAAGAAGTGAATATATATATATATATAAAAGAGATGTAACTAATTTTTATAATTGTATTAACGGAATCATTAGAAAACATTGCATGTGCAGTTACCGTGTTAGCTATTTAATTTATCTAGTCAATAAATTGTCTGAATTAAGCGTGAGGTCGTTTTATTGAGATTCTAGTGGGTTAGTGACTCGAGATCCAGCCTAGCTGGGTTTGGACACTACACAATATATTGGTTTCAACAGCTAAATATATTTAATACAGTTTATTGTTACAATTAATGTCAAGTTGATTCAAAGTAGTTTAAAAATTTCAATTTTATTGCATTTTAATAAAAAAAAAAGAATTCAAAAATTATATCTTAAATTTTTAATTAAAATAATATTTTTTTCAGTACCAGTCTAGCCAAACAAAAAAATTAGTTTAGTTCACAATTTTTTGGCTCGTTCAGTCTATTTGACTGATAGTTGACAAGGTTTTGAAGACAAAGAGAACTAATTGAAAAATTGATCGGATCAACCTCCAAGTCCAGTCCGATTTTAAAAACCATGGTGATTTATAATATATTATAAATATATTACCGATATATTTTTATATATAGTATTGATAGTAATAGATATGTTATAATTGTAACATCTATTTATATCTAATATCATATTTATATGAATAATTGCAACGCAGTATATATATGCTATATATCTATATGTATAATCATTGAATAAACTTTTTACAAATATATACACGATAATATATATTTATAGATACAAAAAATTAAAACAAAGAAAGTGGAATAGTATTAAAATCATCAATCGTACATGAACTTTGTCTTTACTAACATAATGATCAAAATTACTTTTGACCATGAAAAATACCTTTCACCTCTTATGGAATAGGTAAAACTTGATAACGTCACCTATTTCATCTTTTCTCTTCCATTTTTGTCCTCATCTTCAACCTCTATCCTTCATCATCCCTAACTTCATCATCCTTCACTTTTAGCCTCCATCTCTTCCAATCTTTTGCTTCAACGTCGACCACCGTTGCTCCCATCGACATCGTCAATGGCTGCCGCATTTCATTTCAAGAATTTTCTCATCGACGCCGTCAGTGGTTGTTGCCTCCATCTCCATCAACACTCTATTTTATTTTGACAAAGGTGATGGTGTAGAAATAGTGGCTCAAGGATTTCACGGCTAGGTAAAAATTTTAAAGTTGAATTTTATGTTCTATAAAGCAAGTCAATAAAGACAAGTAATGGCATCAAGTTCTTCATTTCCAGAGCTATAAAACAAAGGCAACTCATAACCCAAATCATTAACCCAAACTATAATCAAGTTCATCATCTGCTTCCTCAATTCCTATGGCACTAACGTCACTGTGTTAGCCCTTGTATCACTAATCTTCAAAATGCCCTTCATCTTCTCCAAAATTTATATCTCATCCTCCATTCAAAGCTCCGCTGCAAACTAAAATCTGCTTGCGCTATTCTATCCAATAATCCTAATCATTCCACAATTGGCCCCCACCATTTTCATTCTAAAACATGAAATGAACAAAAATCCATGGCTAGAGTTTCTCTAATCAGACTCCAATTTGTTTTTCACTAGCATCTACACTCCAACCGACAACCAGTGGGCGGTGGTGGTTCGGCTTCATAGGGCTGCTTGCAGCGGTGCCTCGACAGTGGTGTTGTTGAGAGAATCACTACTGTTTGTCACAAGGGATGAAAGGCAGGAAGAAATTGAGAATGGTGAAATTAGAATGGCCAAATACATACGCGGCCCCTTCAACTTTTATTTTTGAGCTGCTTGGCCCCCTCAACTATTTTAGCGACCTATCTAACCCCTCATCTAAAAGCTAAATACATACGTGGCTCCTTCAACTTTTATTTTTGAGCCGCTTGGCCCCCTCAACTATTTTAACGACCTATCTAACCCCTCATCTATTTTAAAGTGGTATTTTTAGACACTTGAATGTTGATGTGTTGTATGACCTAGAGATAAGAGAAATCTCAGCGCGTTTGGGATGACGTTTACGATTTTACAAGGGTAATATTTTGTAAATATTATATAAAAAAATTATCTGCATTTTTTTCTCTCTCTCTCTCTCTCCTCACTTTGGTTAAACTCTCTTCGTTCTTCTTTGTTGTCTCTTCTACAATCATATTTCTTCCTCCTCTTGAGTTTTATTAATTGCTAGGAAATCTTCACTTTGTAATAGTTTGTAATATTAATTAAATATAAGATGGTTTGCAGTTGGTTTTCAGTGTTTCTTTAGTGTCAGACACGTGTAATGCATGATATTCTATTGTATCTGGTTATGTTCACTCAAAGGTTTAAAAATATCATTTTAAAATAGATAAGGGGTTAGATAGGTTTCTAAAATAGTTTAGGGGACCAAGCGGCTCAAAAATAAAAATTGAAGGGGCTATGTATGTATTTGACTTTTAGATGAGGGGTTAGATAGATCGCTAAAATAGTTGAGGGGGCCAAGCGGCTCAAAAATAAAAGTTGAAGGAGCCGCGTATGTATTTGGCCAATTAGAATCAATACATTATCAAATTTTTACACTAAACGAAATTGGATGGATTAGGTACAACGAGAATCAAGGTGAGAAATTGATGTGTGGAATCAGAAGGTGGGAAGGTTGGTAATTAGATTTAAGGGTAAAAGAGGGAGATGGAAAAAGAAAGATTGAAAAAATTGGGTGAGGTTGCTTTTTTACGGGATCTTTATGTGGTCAACGATCATTTTGACTTTTATGTTAATGAAACATTATGTTGATACACTTTTACGTCAAGTTTTGAATTCATGTACCATTATGTTAGTAGGGACAAAGTTCATGTACCATTGGTGATTTTTAGCCAAAGAGAATATAATGAATGAAAAAAAGAGAAAAGTAAAAAAAAGAAAAATTAATTATGGTTTGCCTGTTTTACAATGCAAGTTTGTATTTTAAAATTTCACAAAGAGAGACATGAGATTTTCTTTATAAACAAATACTTAGTGATTAGTTTTCAAAGTCCTTTGATAAGTTATAAATTGGTCTTATATTGGCATTTTATCTATCTCTTTTTATTGTGTTTTATTATGTATTTATGTCCATATTTACTTCTTTTTGTGTTTTGTAGATATTTTGGAGACTTAATTCATTTTGGAACTTAAAGTGTTGACTTTAAAGCTTGAAATGTAAAAGAGGGTGAGCTGTGAAGTCTTCACCATGAGCATGGCTTATGGTGTATTGTTGATGTAGAAAAGAAGGCCAAAATGCTGATATTGCATAAGCCAAAAGCATGGCTTGAGGAGAGTTACAAATTCAAAGTTACATTATGGGATTAGAAGACTTCCTAATTAGACCTATTTTATTTGTATTAGCTTTAGTCTAAACTAGGATATGTTATGACTTTAAATTTATTCCTAGATCAAGTCTAATAGGATTTCTCTAATAAATCCTAATTAGAGTTATTTTCCTACTAAGTCTCTTTGTTGGAAAATTGACAACTTTAGGCTAAATTATATTGCAGTTAAAATAACATGAATTGTGTCATTGTATTCTATACAACAAGATCTTTCTAACGATATATAATACGCCTAAAATGAATTAAGGATGAATGAGAAATTGATACTCAAAGTAAGTTTGAAGGAAAAGAAATTGTAGAGGAATATGAAATATAATTCTCATATCCCGCATCCCTTTCTTATGAGATGGTTGATGTGTTTATAAGGAAAAGCCTTTCGTTATGTTGGTAAGAATTATTAGCCAAGAGGCTCTCTCTTACGCGCGCAAGGGGGGTGCAAATCCAAGTCCGAGCTTTCAAAGACCCAATACGTACCAGCACAATGGGAATGCCGAATCGAAATGGGATACTTCGGGCCTGCCTACTTTTGCTCCGACCCATTTTATTTTTCTTCTACAGATTAGAGACTTTATGTATTTTCTAACTTCTTTTCCAATAGTTTAATATTTTTAAAAACAATTAATTATGTTTAATTCTCATTATGTGGATTAACTATCAATTAATCTTGTCATTTATTTTCGATAACTGCTCCATTGTAGCCTATATCTTTTTCTATTCTATTTTCTTAGATATAACAATTCCAGAACAAAATTTTTCCTATCTGTATTTTCGAAATTTTTAGGCTGCTAGTGCTAGGTTCTTCAGTCTCATAATAATTCTGGCACACGGTTGATTTCGACCTTATCTTTATTGATGGGAGACAAAAGTTCATCGTGGACTAATCTGTCTTAAAAAAACTGATACTTTTTAGGCCTTAGTGTTCCTTCCGTTCGTTTTCCGGTTAAGGTTTATTATCATTTTCTGTATTCTTATTTATATTAATAAAATACTACTTATGTTTTTGTTCACACTTATTCCATTTATATATATGTTTTTGTTCACACATATATATACTAACTCTAACACTCTTTCCTTAATTTTGTTTTTGCTATTATTACGAAAACAAGGAGAGAACTTATTGATGAATCATTGAACCCTTTTTTTTTAGTTTGCTTTTCTTCTCTTGGGAGTTTTGTTCTTGCCATGAAGAACTAAACCCTAATGGGGCGTTTGTTTAGTAGGATAAGAGGGTGGGACAGGATTAATATGAACCATCTATCCCCTATCTCTTGTTTATGAATGAGACAAAAGGAATGGAATAAACAACTTATCCCACATTATCCGTAATTCCTTATCTTTGCCCCCTCCCATGTATAAGGGATTAGGATAACTTTTCTCTCTATCCCTATTCTTATCTCTATTCCAATCTTTTATCCCTATCCATATCTCTATCCTACCTCCCCTTCACATACTAAATGCCCCGTAAATTCTAACTAAGGAGATCTAAGTCTTAAACAATTGGTTTTAAGATCCTCTTGTTCTTAACTTTATTTATTTGATTCAGGAAATTAATTCAATTATGTTCTTATCCATATTGTATGGTTTAATTCAATCTTTGATTCGATTAATTACTTGTGATAGATTTGCTATCTAGGTGGTTAAATACGTAATTGTTTAATTTCATCTAGAACACGTAGCACATAACATGATTAATTATTGACAAGTTTTTAATTCATGATGTGAATTGAATTGGTATGCTTTAAATAATCTCACTTGTGTAATTATTGAGTAGAATTAGTTATCTAATTTGTAAGAAGAAATTAGGTTATCTAGCGCTTCGTCGATAACTATAACTAATTTATTTGACTGATTTGATGTTATCTTTAAAATAGGATCAATGATCAATTAGTTCAACTTAAGACTAAGCCGTCCCTCTAGTTGGAATGTCTTCTTGTATAATCTTTTCTCAAATTTAATTGTTTTCATTTAGTTTTTATAATTAGAATCAAAATCTCCAACTTTCCCCCCAGTTCTTATTTTTCTATGTTATAGTTTAAAAGAAACAACCCGCCTAATATCTGTGAATTCAACCCTACTCCATATTGCTACAAATTCCTGGTTACGAAAGAGTATGTATTTATTTTTTATGTTCTCGACACGAATCATCTTCATCTAATACGCACCCTAAAAACTATCTAATCTTTTGATTTTTACCTGAAATTTTGTACTTTGATCGATACAAATATAGTAGACATTAGCATCGAAGCTCTGAAATTTTTTGGGATATGTAAGTATTTTTTTTTAATTAAATAATTGAGAAAGGTAGAAAATCATGAAAAATAGAAAAATGACCTTAAAATATCCAAAAATATATATATATATATCGTCTAGTTTTAAACTTTAAGTATATATTTCTAATAAAGTTGTTGTAATATATGTACAAGCGCCAGTATATCTATATTTGTATATATTAGTTATAAAAATAAAACAATTTTTGTTATTATTTGTTCCCTTGAATTTATATATTTTTTTAATTAATTTAAGATACTATCTTTAAACTAACAATAAATGTTACTATGAATCTTGATAATCTTTTCAAAATAATATTTTTTTGTTAATGTTATTCATAAGGTACATTTGAAATGAATTATTCGTGTTCACAATTTTATATAGTTCGACTTCTAATTTTATATTTTTAAAAATATTTACTTATTTATTTTTAATGAAACAAGTCTTATAGATTAAATTTGTATTACTATTGAAATAAGAAGATAGGAGTCATTCCTAAATCCATTGTAAAGCAATTAACTGACTTAATTTTGGGTAAAATTCTCTTAGGGCAGTATGCAAACTTTAAGATCTTTGATAGAACATTAGACTTAGACATAAAAAGTATATAATTTAGAATCATAAGTCTTATATAATAACCACAACCGAATACCTACACTTAGACTTGTTCATTAGGTTAGCTACTCGCCTGACACGCCCAAGTCTGATATCTAAAAGTCAGTATTAGACTAGTATTTTGCATGTTAAGTAGACCTATTCATTGGGCTAGGTATCCGCTTGGCCCTCCAAGCTCGATTACTAAAAGTCGGATTTGGACATGCATTTTACATGTTAGGCCTGCCTGAGCTCGGTGAAACCCGAAATTTGGTGGGTTGGGCCTATGATTTGTGTAAATACCCAAGTCCACCCAATGAAATTATTCATATATATATATATATATATATATATATATATATATATATATATATTAGTTAGATTATGAAAAAAAAAATTTGAAAAATAAAAAAGTAATAAATTTTAGTGGGTGAGCTTGGGTTGGGCTTAGGATAAATTTTCTAGGGCTTTTTACATAAATACTTACCTTTTGGCACCAAAGCAAAAGTTTGCATAAATACATAAAGAACTTTCCAAAATTTCAAAAATACCTAAAAAAACTTATTCCTGTTTTACGGATTATTGCCCAAAAAACAACAAAAGCAAAAAATCATAATCTCCACAATACCTCCTCTACTTTGTTCACGTTTCTCTCTCCTTTTTTATAATTTTTAATCTAAATTTGCATTTATCTTTCAATCCGTTTATTTTTTTATCTGCGACTTTAGAAAGTTTTTTTTTATCTTCGAAACAAACTCAATAGATATATATTTTTTCCGACATATTTTTTTCACTAAGGTATAACTAATTATACCTTTGTATCTTAAGGTATAACTAAAGTATAACTAAGGTATAATCAATGTAATAGTGTATCTTAAGGTATAATTAAGGTATAACTAAGGTATAAACACTGTAATAGTGTGTATTAAAGTATAATTAAGGTATAACTAAAATGTAATAGTGTATCTTAAGGTATAACTAATGTATAATTAATGCATAACTAAGGTATAATCAATGTAATAGTGTATCTTAAGCTATAATTAAGATATAACAAAGGTATAATCACTGGGATAGTGTATCTTAAGGTATAAGTAAGGTATAATCAATATAATAATGTATCTTGGGGTATAAATAAGGAATAATAAAGGTATAATCACTGTAATAGTGTATCTTAAGGTATAATTAAGGTATAATCAATATAATAACATATCTTAGGGTATAAATAAGGAATAACTAAGGTATAATCACTATAATAGTGTATCTTAAGGTATAATCAAGGTATAAGAAGTGCATAACAGTGTATAACAATGTATAAGCAGTGTACAAAAAGTGTATAACAGTGTATAAGAAGGGTATAAATGGTGTATAAGCAGTGTATAAACAGTGTATAATAATGTATAAGCAGTGTATAACAATGTATAATAAGTGTATAAACATATAACATTGTATAAGAAGTGTATAACAATGTATAACAATGTATAACAGTGTATAAGAAGTGTATAAATACATTAGGAACAAAAGGACCTAATCTTAATTTTACAAGATAATACTAATATGTCTTGCAGCAAAGGTGTTGGGTACAAATATAAAAAGATGACAAACTCAAACTACTCAATGTTGAGATTCTATTCAGATCCTTCAATCTTCTTCTTCAGTAAAAAGAAAAATTCTTCTTGGTTTTCAATTGTACCACCAAAGATGAGATTCTATTCAGTTCCTGCAACAAAAAAACGCATATATAACAACATATAAGAAGGTATTTTCACATTTCAAAGGTGGATTTCAACTTTCTCAGTAACAAATCTTCAAATCTATAAACATGGAATTCTCCTTTTAAAATTAACATTAGCAATTTGATAACAAATATTAATTAAGATATGAAGATTGTATAACAATATATAATAAGTGTATAAACATATAACATTGTATAAGAAGTGTATAACAATGTATAACAGTGTAGAAGTAGTATATAAACAATGTATAACAGTGTATAAACAATGTATAAACAATGTATAACAATATATAAGAAGTGTATGACAATGTATAACAAGTGTATAAACAGTGTATAAGAAATGTATAAACAATATATAAACAGTGTGTAACAGTGTATAAATGGTGTCTAAACAATGTATAAACAGTTTATAAACAATGTATAATAATATATAAAAAGTGTATAACAATGTATAAGAAGTATATAAACAGTGTATAAGAATGTATAATAGTGTATAAGAAGTGTATAAACAATGTATCAATAATGTATAAACAGTGTATAAACAATGTATAACTATATATAAGAAGTGCGTAACAATGTATAACAGTGTATAAGAAGTGTCTAAACAGTGTATAAGAAGTGTATAAACAGTGTATAAATAATGTATAAATAGTGCAGTCATAAAACACACTCCTAAAGTGCAGATAAAGTCCCAAAATTGCAGTCCTAAAGTGCAGATGCAGTTCCAAAATTGTAGTCCTAAAATGCAGTCATAAAGTACAAATGCAGTCCCAAAATTGCACTCCTAAAATGCAGTCCTAAAGTGCAAATATAGTCCCAAAATTGCACTCCTAAAATGCAGTCCTAAAGTGCAGATGCAGTCCCAAAATTGTAGTCCTAAAATACAGTCATAAAGTGCAAATGCAGTCCCAAAATTGCAGTCCTAAAATGCAGTCCTAAAGTGCAGATGCAGTCCCAAAATTGCAGTCCTAAAATTCATATGCAGTCCCAAAATTACAGTCCTAAAATACAGTCATAAATTGCAAATACAGTCCCAAAATTACAGTCCTAAAATGTAGTCCTAAAGTGCATATGCAGTCCCAAAATTGCAGCCCCAAAATTGCAGTCCTAAAGTGCAGATGCAGTCCTAAAATTGAAATGCAGTCCTAAAGTGTAGATGCAGTCCCAAAATTGCAGTCCTAAAATGCAGTCTTAAAGTGCAGATGCAGTCCCAAAATTGAAATATAGTCAAAAAGTACGAATCCAATCCCAAAATTGAAATGTAGTCTTAAAGTGCATATGCAGTCCCAAAATTGCAGTCCCAAAATGCAGTCTTAAAGTGCAAATGCAGTCCCAAAATTGAAATGCAGTCATAAAGTAGAAACGCAGTCCCAAAATTGAAATGCAGTCCTAAAGTGTAGATGCAGTCCCAAAATTGCAGTCCTAAAATGCAGTCTTAAAGTGCAAATGCAGTCCCAAAATTAAAATGTAGTCATGGAGTGCAAATGCAGTCCCAAAATTACAGTCCTAAAGTACAGATGCAGCCCTAAAAATTGAAATGTAGTCCTAATTAAGGTATATTCAATGTAATAGTATATCTTAAGGTATAAATAAGGTATAATTAAGGTATAACTAAGGTATAATCAATGTAATACTGTATCTTAATATATAAGTAAGGTATAATTAAGGTATAACTAAGGTATAATCAATGTAATAGTGTATCTTAAGGTATAATTAAGGTATAATCACTGTAATAGTGTATCTTAAGGTATAATTAAGGTATAACTAAGGTATAATCAATGTAATAGTGTATCTTAAGATATAACTAAAGTATAATCAATGTAATAGTGTATCTTAAGGTATAACTAAGGTATAATCAATGTAATAGTGTATCTTAAGGTATAACTAAGGTATATCAATATAATAGTGTATCTTAAGGTATAAGTAATGTATAATTAAGGTATAACTAAAGTATAATCACTGTAATAGTGTATCTTAAGGTATAATTAAGGTATAACTAAGTTATAATCAATGTAATAGTGTATCTTAAGGTATAACTAAGGTATAATTAAGGTATAATTAATGTAATAGTGTATCTTAAGGTATAACTAAGGTATAATTAAAGTATAACTAAGGTATAATCACTGTAATAATATATCTTAAGGTATAACTAAAGTATAACTAAGGTATAATCACTGTAATAGTGTATCTTAAGGTATAATTAAGATATAACTAAGGTATAATCGATGTAATAGTGTATCTTAAAGTATAACTAAGGTATAATTAATGTAATAGTGTATCTTAAGGTATAACTACGATATAATCACTGTAATAGTATATCTTAAGGTATAACTAAGGTATAATTAAGGTATAACTAAGGTATAATCATTATAATAGTGTATCTTAAGGTATAACTAAGGTATAATCACTGCAATAGTGTATCTTAAGGTATTAAGTGAGGTATAATTAAGGTATAACTAAGGTATAATCAATGTAATAATGTATCTTAAGGTATAATAGTGTATAAAAAATGTAACAGTCCCAAAATTACAGTCATAAAGTGCAAATGCAATCCCAAAATTGCAGTCCTAAAGTGCAGATGCAATCCCAAAATTGAAATGCAGTGATAAAGTGCAAATGCAGTCCCAAAATTGTAGTCCTAAAATGCAGTCATAAAGTGCAAATGCAGTCCCAAAATTTTAGTCCTAAAGTGCAGATACAGTCCCAAAATTGAAATGCAGTCCCGAAATTACAGTCCTAAAATACATTCCCAAAGTGCAGTCTCAATAATAAAATGCAGTCCCAAAAGTGCAGTCTTAAAATACAATCCCAAAAGATGCAGTCTCAATAATAAAATGCACTCTCAAAGTGCAGTTTCAAAATGCAGTCCAAAAAGATGCAGTCCTAAAGTGCAATCATAAAATGCAGTCCCAATAATAAACAATGTATAACAATATATAAGAAGTGTATAAACACTGTATAAACAATGTATAACAGTGTATAAAAAGTGTATAAACAGTGTATAATAATGTATAAGCAGTGTATAACGGTATTGGTATAAGCAGTGTATAACAAGTGTATAACAGTGTATAAGCAGTGAATAAGAAGTGTATAAACAATGTATAACAGTGAATAAGAAATATATAAACAGTGTATAAAAATGTATAAGCAGTGTATAAGAAGTATATAAATAGTGTATAACATTGCATAACAGTGTATAACAGTGAATAACAGTGAATAAGAAGTGTATAACAATATATAAGAAGTGTATAACAATGTATAAATAGTGTATGAAAGTATATAACAATGTATAACCGGTGTATCATAAGTGTATAAATATAGTTATGTTTTGTATATATAAACAACTATATTTTTTCCATTTGAAAGAAGCAAATTGATTAATCAATTAAATCAAATCAGAACAAGCTAATGACAATCACAGTTGGAAAAAAAATGTTTACTTTTCAAAGATGAATAAGCATTCAACATTAACACATGGCTTGAATGATTGCATACCAAAAACTATCAATTCAATTAACTGGAAAGTTACAAATACAGGATATGAAGCACCTTGAAAAAGAGCATAAAATTAGGTGAAAGACAACTCACAGGAGTAGCAGAATCCCTGAACTCCTTGGCTATGAATTCCACATTTGGGCTAATGGTCCCAAGCAAATGGTGAGGAACTCCTGCAACCAATAAACCAGAAAAAGGATATCAGCAATAGCCAAACAAATAAAATTCCAGATAGAGAGAAAGGGGATCAAAGAGAGAAAGTGGGAGGCTAAATCAACAGTGAGTTTTGATTTGCCTGAGCCATTAGGACCCATTATCACTACAACCTTCGATTTCGCTTCTCCTCCCGCCTCCTTGCTCGTCGCCGGAATTCTTCCTCCATCGCTAGGTTTTTGCAGGGTCAATCGAGAATCGATTTCACGTCTCCGACTGAAAAGCTTCGTGATGAATCAAGAAAGGAGAAACGGCAGAAAAGAAATCAAAAAAAGTAAAAAAGAAAGAACTCAAAAGGAAACGTAGAGCAGAATTGGATTTACAAAAAAAAACGTAAATGAGTAAATAATAAAAGGTAAGCCACCAAAATAAACCCTGAAATAAAGGTACTTTTGACAATTTCCCAATTTCCTAAGCTCAGCCCAGCCACAGCTCGAGCCTGAATTAATTTTTACGTGGGCTGGATTGAGTTTAGATAAACTTTTTTATTATCAAACCCAATAGGTCTGGCTCAAGCCTGCTCGATGAACAGGTCTAATACTAAGCGAGTCCGAACCCGAGTCTAGTGAAGCCCAAAGTTCAGTGGGTTATACTTGAGGTTCGTGTGAATACCCAAGCCCGGCCGGAGCTTAGTCCAACTAATATCTACTTATTATTTTATTTTATTTTTAATTTCAGTTTATATTTTATATAAGTAGTTTCTAAATTTATTTAGATAATATTAGTTTTGTGGTATTATATTATATAATTATATATTTTTTGTTATATTGTCTTTATTTTAGTTTGATTATTAATAATAATTGAAAAATAAAAAAATAATCAATTTTACTGGATAAGCTTGGATTAGACTTGAGATTGATATTTTAAGCCCATAACAGGCCCGACCTGAGCCTGAACTAATTTTGATATGAATTACCTGGTTTTAATAAGTTTTTTTTATTATCAAGCCCGATAGACCCGACCCAAGCCAACTTAATGAACCGATCTATAGCTACACCTAATTAATTCCTACTACCAATGAGCATGTAGTCCAGATAATTAGGCTAGTGGATCAATTTAATTATAAACTCCAAGATGAGAACGTAATTGCGATTAAAATACTCATTGAAAAAGCTTTGCCTTCTAAGAGAAATCCATTCGGCTGGAATCTGGATGAGTTTGATTATTGATCTAGAATACCATATCATCCTCACAAAATAAGAATAAATCATATGTTTTTCTGTTCATACCTAAAATCTAAAACTATATTAGATTACTTATTACGATTTTAATTATTTATAATAGTTCATAATATAAAAATTTGTCTTTTATCTGAACATGTGTAAGCTCTTGATTGCTTATGAACTTAAAACATCTGGTATAGCTTTCAATGACAATAGTAAGAAATAAGGTACATATTTGACTCTTAAGGTTAATATTATCCTTGTCAATGTCATACAAAATAATGTAATGTTCTTCAGAAATTGTAGTTCGATTTTACTCGTGCCATAGAAATTCTAACTCAATTTTTTTTTTCTCTAACTAAATACTGAAAATACAAAAAAAATAACGAAAGTATTTCCTCTGAAAATGATAAAATGGAGCTATGTTTATAGAATATAGCGACATTGAGCCATTTTGCATGATTTAGATAAAATTGATCTTCCTATTAAGCTTTAGATGCAAAATTGCTCATATCCTTAATAATAAAAAAAAAGAATTTATATGCTTATACTATAATTCAGTATGTAAACTGCGGTAGTCCACCAGTTATATGCATATAGACAGCAGCGTTACGAAGACACAATAAGAATTATTTTATTTGATAATAGCAAAGGCAAAAACATTTAAAAAAAAAAAAAAAAACCATAAATCGTACTTAACCAAAATCAGGCTTGTTTAGGCTTGGGTGTAGTGGACTGAAATAGCAAACGATAAACCAAAGCAGCCAAAGTAGCTCCAACGAAAGGACAAATCCAATACACATAAAACAACTCCCAGGAATTATGCCAATTATTCACGTAAGCCCATCCATATGCATTTGCTGGATTCAATGATGGCCCAGTGTATTTTGCACCTACAGTAATTAATCCTGCTGTAGCCCAAGCTCTCAGCCACACTTTCAACATCATACTATTTGGCCCTTTCACCCTCACAGTTAACAACGCCAAACACAACAAAAAACACATCACCCCTTCTGCAATTGCCCCTGTTTGCAAATCCACTTTTAACGAAGGACCTTTTAGCAATTTTTTGTACTCTTTTGGCATCACTCCCAAAATCGCCATCGCACCGCCAACTCCGCCAGCCGCCTGAGCCGGAAATCGCACCGCCATAGACAGAAGCGACGCGTCTGATTTGAGACCGGAGGCCAGTAGTAATACAGTAGTGAGTGGATTGAAACTTGCGCCTCCTAATGCGGCTCCTGCTATGCTGAATGTTAGAATAAAAATAGTAGCTAAATTTACTGTGATGAAAAGACCTGCAAATGATTTGGGTTCAACTCCTACATATCCGGCGACGATGGATGTGAGAATCCCGAGGAACGGCATAGTAAATACATACATGGATGTTAAAACTGCATCTCCGACTGCTGATTTTATCACGCCCATATCTAGATCTAATTGGAATGCAATTATTTTAGCCGAAAGAGAATCAAGTAGATGGAATCTGGGGGTAGCTATATCAAACAAATTAAATTAATAGCGGCGATTCTTTTATTCTGCAGAGGGGAAATTGTATAAGCAATTATATATATTTATGTTTTGAGTAGTAATATCTTAAATTATTGAGGAATTTGTAAAATGGAGTATCATTTCTTTGTTTTAAGGTCGACATCAAGTTTTATCATTTAAATATTCATATTTGATTATTTGTATGTATGCTTGATGGGCACCTCTGGACTGTCTTTTAATGCTTTTTCTTTTCTATACACAAAAATATATTTTATGTCCTGATTTTCTTTTCTTTTTCTTTATTGAGATAATTCTGTTCGGAATCACTCCTTGCGGATGTATTTAGCAGTATTCGAATGTGAGTTTTTTTTCACAAACCCAACATATATCGCCAATCGAGCTTACATACAACCCGTAAATCTTTATGTTTTTCAATTTAACATAAAAATCAATTGACAAATTATAATTATACATATTAACCTCATTGTTGCTTGGTTACAATAAAAGTTAGATCTAAATATAAAATTCAACATTTTCTATGTGTTTGAAGTTCTTTTTTTTTTTTTTTTTTTTTTAGTTATATGAAATAAATAAAAAGTTATTTTCGTACAATTAAAAATTACAATTTTAATGGGCAATGAAATAAATTTCAATCGAGTTTTATGATTATGTTATTATTTTCTAGTAGGTCAAATACATATGCGGCCCTTTTAACTTTTAAATTTTGAGTCGCTTGGCCCCCTCAACTATTTTAGCGATCTATCTAATCCCTCATCTAAAGGTTAAATGCATATGTTACCCCTTCAACTTTTATTTTTGAGCTGCTTGGTCCCCTCAACTATTTTAACGACCTATCTAAGCCCTTATTTATTTTAAAGTGGTATTTTTAAACCTTAGAGTGAATATAACCAGACACAACAAAGTACCATGCATTACACGCGTCTGACACTAAGGACATGTAGGACACCCGCTGGAAACCATTTTCAGACCATCTTCTATTTAATTAATATTACAAACTATTACAAAGTGAAGATTTCCCAGCAATTAATAAAACTCAAGAGGAGGAAGAAATATGATTGCAGAAGAGGCAACAAAGAAGAACGAAGAGAGTTTAACCAAAGTGAGGAGAGAGGGAGAAAAAATGCAGATAATTTTTTTATATAATATTTACAAAATATTACCCTTGTAAAATCGTAAACTTCATCCCAAACGCGCTTAGATTTCTCTTACCTCCAGGTCATATGACACATCAGTATTTAAGTGTCTAAAAATACCACTTTAAAATAGATGAGGGGTTAGATAGATCGCTAAAATAGTTGAGGGGACCAAGCGGCTTAAAAATAAAAATTGAAGAGGCCACGTATGTATTTGGCTTTTAGATGGGGGGTTAGATAGATAGCTAAAATAGTTAAGCGGTCCAAGCGGCTCAAAAATAAAAGTTGAATGTACTACGTATGTATTTGACTTTTTCTAGGGACCCAATATATGCTTTTACAATTAACGAGGGCTTCATGTATTGACATTGAAAAATTAAATATTTAAGTTATGCCCAATTCAATTCTTAATGAGACCTCGTACAGGGAGAGATTTTTTTTTTTTTTTTCACTAATGACTTGAATTTGATGCTACAAACCTAATAATTTATGTGAAATTTACAAAATTAACTTTTAATTGGATTTGTTAATATCTTATAATTTGTGGCTTAGTTTGCAATATATGTCAGATATGCGGAATGAATTCTCAAGTCTAGTCTTCCTTAAATATATCTATAAGACATAATGAAAAGCTTTTTTACGAGTAAACTACGAATCAAATTATTAATAAAATAAAATAAAATGTAAAGAATTTAACAAATTGGATGAACTACTCTTGGAAATTACTTTATACTATTTTTTTAGGGTAATTTAGAAAAATACGACTTTTTTCAACTATTATATCAAAAATACATTGTGCCCTAAATCCTTCAAAATTACACTAAAAACTATGCCAAATTTTTATTTTATATTCTAAACATTCTTCAATTAGCCTATTTTATTTTCTCTTTTTTTTTATTATTTAAATGTTATTTTTTTATTTATCTCTCAAACTGTTCACTTTTTCGACATTAGGCTTTAGCAAGTCCTTTTCGTTTCTTTTTATCTTCGAATTGATATCTATACTGATTTTTTTTCCGATTGTCAGAAATATATCGAAATTGTATTAAAAATGTATCAAAGATACATACATTTATGATACTTGTCTGATACATTTCAGATACATTTTTGATAAATTTCTGATATATTTCTGATACATTTCTAATCTATTTATGATACTTTTATGTATTGTGTTATGCATTAATTCCACATGTATTAGCTTTTATTTATCATTCATAACAATAAAAAAATCAGTTTAGGTGATTCCTCATTACAAATAAAATATGTGGAATTAATACATAAAACACAGTACGTGAAGTATCAAAATTGTATCTTACATGTATCATAAAATGTATTAGAATTGTGTTGCCTATAAATTGGACACTAGCAAGTGTACAAGGTCACTCAGTAATACGAGACAAGACCAAGTATCGTTTCTTCAGGGACTAAAGGTAAACAACCTTAAATTTCTTTGTAAAAGGGTATATCTGATTTCCCTTAATATTTTAATAAACAAAATAATATAAAGTCTACTAAAACTAAGAATAGTAAGTAAACGGTCATCAAACAGTAAAGATTGCTTAGAATAGAATAAAAGGTGACAATAATAAAGATGCATAAGCAGGTCCAGCAAGGTTAAGCAGGTTTAGTAGCTCTCTCTCCTTCCTATTATAAGCAAGTTAAGAACATAGATCTAAGCTATCTTGCTTCTCAACTCACTAAGTTTAGATCTCTCCCTCACTTGGATTCTATGAAACTACTCCTACTTAGATTTCTCCCTCGTGGGATTCATTTCGCACATTAAGGTTTAGGCAAGCATTTTATCAAGTAAGATAAAAACCATTAGCAGGTGCTTAATCTCTTCTCGGTCTTATAGTATACATGTGTTTAGTGATATGTCCGTGTTTACAAATCTCCTCTCAGTTTCATTATAAACACTAAGCATGAGCTGGCCAAACTCATGAGAAATTACAAAACACTATTAAACAATCATCACAACATTTTACTTATAATAAAAAGAAGAGAAAAAGAATACTCACTCCCGCTAGCCTAAGCTAGCTCAAGCCTATTTGGAGACTACTCACTCATAATATATGACAGCGAGCAGGCTTCTCGGACAGAAAATTAAAAGAAAAAAAAAATACTAGATTAATACTAAAAAATAAAAACTACAAGAGCTCGTTGGAGAATTTACTCCCATCTATCTAAAACTATTAATTGCTCTAAAACAAAACAAGAGCTAAAGCATTTATAGCCCTTGAAGAAAGATCTAGAGGACAAAAAATAAGTTAACAACTACACAATGAAATAATCCAAAAACATATCATCCACAAATGTTCTTTCAATGATAGTCAAAAGTCAAAAAGGCAGGGTTAAAGCTGTAAAATATAGCTTAAAAATATCTCTTTTCTCTCTATTAGGCTCCTTTCACGGTCCATCCAAGTGGTTCTTTTACTCAGCAGTCTTCAGCTCCATTTAAGGTTGTTTGCTCTGATTTTGTCAAGTAACCTTCAGCAACTACTAAGCGACTTGAAAATAAGCGTTTTAACAATAATTCTTTCATTTTAATTTCAAATTAAGCCAAATTAATTCTATTATGCTCTAAAATAATTAGTATATTTTTTATTTATCAAATTGTATCAGAAAATATTAACAAACAGACATTGATACAATATACTTTCTTCTATATTTGTTTCTATGGTTAACTTTTATTTAATTTTCGTAACAATAAAAAAAAAAAACTAATTTAGTTCCTCACTACAAATAAATTCATTTTTGATACAATTCTGAAAATTCAAAAAAATATATACATATAGATCTCATTTTGAAGAGAAAGAAATGATAAAAACATTTTAAAGTGGCATGATAAAAAGATTAACAGATTAAGAGATAAATGATAAAATTAAGGTTAAAAATACAAAAGAGGAGAGGGAATTACATGGGAGAAAGAAAGTGGATAAAAGTAAAATTGATAATTAAATTGGCGTATTTCAAAAAATGACACAATATACATATGAAAAAAGTCAAGATTAAGGTGTTTTTGGTAATTTTCTTCTCAACCTCTAATAATCTATTCATTATCCAATCGCAAGCTTGACTTAAAATTAGATAATTTGCACAGCTCACGAAATTAAGAAATAATTACGTACACACAGGTCAAATTTGCAATCAATATACCATTTCTCTTAAAACAAGATTAAAAAATGAAGAAAAATTGTTATTTCCAAAAGAGGAAAAATGTAATATCATCACTATATCTCAATAAGCCTAACATATGCGTAAAGTTTGTCATCCCACTTAAATAAATGTGCATAAAGTTTGGCCACTTAGAACTTTGATTTCCTTTTAATATTTTTCATTAACTTTGATTTCCTTTTAATATTTTTCATTTTTTCTCTTATAATTCAATCCTAATTATGGTTTTCAAAATTAGACTAATTACTAAATTGGTGAAAACATTGAATTAAGAGTTAAATATTCAATTGAAATAAAATTGAGATTGAACCAATTTTCACAAAGTATGTTAAACTATTATATATTTATATCATATGAATTTATAACATGCTGAAATTTAACATTTCCAAACAAATTTTATAAAAAAAAAAAAAATTTCAACGCTTAATATAAAAATTAAAAAAAAAAACTACATAGTATAGTTTTCATAATCACAATAAAAGTCAATGTCATACAAAGCAATTAAAAAAATTTAAGTTTATTTTTTATAGTAATATATTAACAAATAAAACTGAAAATCAAATCCATTTAGTCTTAAACTTTTTAATTAAAAAGAATGTAAATTTCTTTTTTTTACCAAAACCAGATTGGTTGACTAAAAATCGAAACAGCTTACCAGTTAGACTAATTAATCTAATTGGTTCTGATTGATTTTGGGCTCTTATTTTTTACGAAGAAACAAATTCTATTTTTCTTTTTCGAATTGCAAGATAACAATAGCTGGTTGTAAGTTTTCTTTTTACCAATTTAGACACTTACCTAGCCAACATTTAGAATCGGCAACATCCAAACTTTTATGGTTATTTCCATTACTTTTTTTTTTTTTTTTTCTTTTAGTTAGATCCTTTGTAGCACTGAAAATCCTTACAATGACATTGGGATTTTGAGAAGAGTTGTTCTTTGGAGAACACAATACAATGAAAGTTGTAAGTTTTGAGCTTGTGAACTTAACCGGCACATAGTTATATATACGATAGCATATAGTTATTTGTAAGTTTTGAACTTGTGAACTTAACCGGCACGTAGTTATATATACGATAGCATATAGTTATTTGTAAGTTTTGGTCTATAAGTTATCATTTATGGACATTGCTTTAGAGTAAATTGTTTAAAAACAGACAGACTGGTTTCTCTTGGTCAAATTCGATCCAGTCCCTTTTTAAAACCATGCTTTTGACGCCATAATCATCTTTCTTTATAAATACTATAATTTATTTATAGAATTACCTCTATTAGTAGTTAATATTGGAATACTCTCTTAATTTTCTTTCTTTTTTTTTTTTTTTTTTTTGTGTGTCAAAAGTGGATAAATAATATAAAAAGTCACAAAAAAATATAAAATTAGATGACTAATAATTAAAATCAAAGTTATAATGAAAAATGTAAATAATATTAATTTAACAACATAAATAGGAATTTTCTTTTACTAGCTAAGCATAAATAGGATTTTTTTCCTGCAAATCATTTTGCATAGCATCGTATAAATATGTTTGGAATAGAATAACTAAAATATAAAATTGAAAATAAATTTTTTATTTTTACACTTAGAATAAATGAATAAAATTTGTTCTTATTGTCTAATATATCCTCATTAAAAGATATAAGATATGAAGAAAAATACAATTTGTATGAAATAATTTAGTCAAATACGATGATATATATTCAAATTAATCTAAAACTTCATAACTCGAATTTCATCTAAAAAATTAATATAACCTCATCAGCAAAGTATTTGATTAATAATTATTCAAGACTTACAATCTTCTTCCACTACATGTCATCAATTTATCTTATTTCATAATCTTTGTGTGTTTCTCGATTAGAATTTTCATTTTATGCTAATTATATGTGGTGTTGTATCATATCAACTTTATACAATTTATCAAAAAAGAAAAATATCTCAATGTCATTTTTGGAGTCCCAACAGATGAAGCGATATATAAGTCCTCTTGCAAGTCTCTTTATGGCCTTGAGGATTTCCCTAGTTAATCCTAGGCTAGAAATATTCTTCATATTTCTAAAATTTTATTTATAAAAAAAGAAAAAGAAAAAAAAAAGGGAAGTTACTTTCTACAACAAAATTGTAGGAACATACCTAGTATTTTAAAAAATAAAAAGAAAGAAAGAATACCTACATGATAAAGGGTACTATAATCTTAAAAACTTGGCTCCAAAAATAAGTAATTTATTTACAAATTCCACCTTTTTCTTGTAGAACAAGGTGATGATGTTGTAATAGAATTCAATTGATGTAATTAAATTTTCATTTTTCTTCATTCTAACTATGATTTTGAGCTTTGTGGGAAATTTGAGTTTTTAACTTTCCGTATTTTTGGCTTTCCCATAAAACTATGTTACCAAACATCTATTTTACCTGCTTTCCTAACTTTCCATTCACAAAAGCAGCTTTCCCCCCGTCTCCAATGCACACCCAAACGCAGCATAAGAATGAAATTTTGAAATTGACTATGAATTATGTAAAACTTCATGGCATTTGTTCTAATGTTAATTCATCAATAGGCACCACACGAAGATCAAAACAAGTATATGGTCAGTGGAAAAGAACATATTGCGATTAATTAAGCAATCATTACTATTTATTACGAAATTTAATTTGTAAAAACATTGTTAATTGTGAACACAGAACAAGATACACAAATAATAATTTCAAACAAACGCAATACTTCTGAATAGTGAATCCCATCCCCTAAAGACCGTAAATGAGTAGGTGGTTATTATTAAGCTACTAAGATATTATTTTAATTTAATTTTACTTAAAAATAAGAAAAAAAAAGATATAGCATCCAAAAACAGCGTTAGTCCTCAAGCAGCACAATAAAAAAATGAATTACTTTTTTGTTTTTTTTTTTTGAATGGAATAAAAAATGAATTTACTTGACTGTTATATTAATTACATATTCGGTAATAACAAGCAGCTGTACAAGAAGGGTTCACACTGCACAGGGTCCGGGAAACACCGTAATGAAATGATGTTAATGTGAACATTTATTTTTAGGTTATGCAGTACAAATTAAAATGTCTGCAACACAAACTATACACATCTGGATACAAAGATGAACCTCATGCAGCTTTCTCTTGACTTACAAACTGACAGCTCCATCATTATTCGACAACTACTTCCTCCTGGCTACAACATTATGATTATGATACAGGTTGAGGACTGAAGTTGAGACGGAGTGCTACAGTGCACCCGTATCCATGGGATAGCAACCAAGGATTCGGAGAAATGTAGCAAATTCCTGCAAAGAAACGGAATGGTTAGCCATAAGTTGATTGATAGTGTGTTAAAGCCCCGATGTAAAAAGAATTAAAATGCTAACCTGCAGATGTCCTAAGGCATTTTGGGCACGCGATTCTGCCATAGAAGCCTCGAAATCTATATAGAAAAGGTAATCAAAGTACCTGCAACATGTCGAATTAATCAAACAACAAAGGCCTTCTCAATTTTGGATGCTGAATCACTGTTTATGTCAATGATGAATGACTAATTTGGATCATAGGCATGTACCTAAAAGGACATATTTTGTAACTTTCTTCAGTTGACAGTAAAAATTAAATGCACGGCAAACATTACCATTACACTACACTGCACGTAGAAATTACCTTCCAAATACAATATATTAATGAATGTTCCAAAACTAATATAAAGGTAGTGTTTATAAGGTCGATCACATGGTGAATATTGAGCACTTGATAGCTTCAAACCAATCTACCGTAACAAGGAAAAATATACTCACTTGGCACTTCCAGTATTAGAGTCATCAACAACTCTTAACGGCTGCTTTCTCTGTGGCCGGCTTTCTATCTGATGTTTGATAGAGCAGCAATATGAGTTTTGTGATTACAACCTTCAACCAAAGACAAGATCGAGCAATATATTCTCATCTTATACTACCTTAGTCAAACTTATGTCTCTCAATGCAAAGACTGCTAAGGCTTTAAACAAGACTCCTGGACCTTCCTCCAAAGTAAATACAATGCTTGTCTATGACAAAGACAATTTTGTTTCAAATTTTCAAAAATCAAATATAAAAGATAGTTATATAATATGACTAAATAAAGAATTTTACCTTATATGACTTGCTAGTTCTTGGAATTATCGGATCCCTTGCAAGAATCAGATAACGAGTTACACTATCAGACTCATCCTGTTTATTCATGGAAATAAGCAAGCTAACCAACATTGGTGTGCAGTAATATAAATAAATATATTTGAAATGGAGATAATGGTAATTAATTCACATGACCCATTTGAACAAAATGTAAATTATAACCCATTGGCATAATATGCTTGAGTAATGAATTTTATTGTCTGTTGATTTTATCGTCATCAAAGCAGCCTTCTTTTACTTCTTAAGATGGTTTCAGAATCGGATGTTGAAATTCTAGCATCAGATGAAGACAGTTCTAGTTCAACAACAAATACTTAAAACATGAAAATATGGAGAATGGAAAAAATAAATAAATAAAAGAAAAAGATACTTCCCTACATTGAAAGACATGCTTAATTAGAAAACTAGTATAGGCTCTGGAGTCAACCATCAGTGTCACAATGCATCTATCCTCATTCACATTATTCATTAAATGAACATAAAGTATCCACACCATATTGTGAGATGAAGATCTACACTTCAAGCAATTTGTGATTGAAGTTGAAGAAAATATAAACTACGACGTAAAATTGCACAATTATGTTCTCACTATATAGATGAATATAAATCTGATATAACTCATATAAGCTTTTTGCTCACTCATGTCATAGGACTTAGGAAATATAAATACTCATAATGCTGACAACTCAACATAATACCAAAGACATTGAAGGAGAAAATGAAAATCCAGAAAAGTTTTGCCTGTATTGAAAATAATATTAAAAAGTATATCCAGTGAGGAAATGTTACAACTGCTATCTTCCTAAAAAGCAGTCACCCCTTCCACACGTGATTGGTGTTGGTCAAGCATGCAAACACTGCATCCTTAGGGTAAATGCCATAACTGAACTCCATCTTTTTGGCTGCTACTTGGCACAGGACCATAGTTGATAACCTTCTTATGGACACCAATACCACCAGAGTGGCATTTATATATCTTAGGAATTAGTATATTGCACTTTTAAATGCCATCCTCATACACTAGAATACTTTTTTATGCACTCAAGGCAGCTAAAGTTAATCTAGGAATTATTTTGATTTAATATTTGATGCTGACATTTTCTAGTTAGGAAGTTTAGGTCTACAATCTATTTAGTTATGTAGGACACCATATATAGGAAGTCTATTGCCATAATCACCATCCATAAGAAATTCAGGCTCAATATCTATGTTTTGTATACCTATTAGGCTTTCTTTTAGATTTAGTAGTAAGATTGGTTATTAGAATATAGATACCTATCTAGATATGTTAGTTTCTAAAGTCCAGAAGTGATTATTGGATTATTCAGATTTTAATTAAACATTAAGCTTAGTGCTTTCATGCTTTTGTGTTTGTTTCTTCTGTGTCTTACATCAACAACCAAATTTTTCTGTATGAACAGCAAAGTTTCTGAGGGCGGCAAAATGCACTAAGACCAAACAGAAAATGGATCACATGCAAATTGATCAAGCAAGCGGAAGGCTAGTAAATATAACAAAAGGTAAGATTCTAAGTTACGATTATGGAAGATCTAGAGACAACATAGTTTTCACCTGGATTTTTTCTTCCAGTATGTTAAGCCCATATATTTCTGAAGCTCGAGCACTTGCTACAGCAGCAGCGTCCCTGAGTTTGTTTAAGGCTACATACTAAAAACAAAATCAAGCACATTATCATAAAGCCTGCAAAACACAATGGAGGAAACTAAAACAAATATCATATATAGACATATATAGATCACCTGAGCAGCATCAGATGTATCATCAACATTTTCCCTAGCAACGTTTAACTTGCTCAGGAATGCATCGCTCATATCAAGTGCCTGCAGAAACAAGTCTTAAATCTAAAATGAAAAATCCATATGGAAAACATATAACTAACATCTTTTCTGTGCTCAATTAGTTAAAAAAAATACCATTCTAACATGGGAGGTATGTAGAGTAAAATGAATATACTCACAGTAGGAAGGATCCTAATTCTAACAACATTGCGTACACATAATTCTGGGACACCTTTTCTACTTTCTTTTCAAACACTCAGCCATTACTAAAAGAAATAGGTTGAACTAATTTGAAGGGCAAAAAATATCACCCCAACTTGAAAATTCTAGCTCAATAATTTGTCAATATATTTTTTAGCATTCCTGAATAAATCTAATGGAAATTATTGTCACACCCCAAATTTACGATCTTACTATATAGGAACCATAACTTCATTTCCAATATTTTGTTTACTACATTAGTAAACTCAAGGAGATGCAACAAGAGATTTATAAATACTTGTCCCTGTTCAGAATGATTTAAATCCACATGTTAAGGCCAAAGGACGCCAATGATTTTCAAAAAATCTTAGCTCCGTTTCATTCTTCGGAGGAAAATAAACACAGAGATAGGCCACAAACTTGTATGTAACAAGTAGCATGTATGTTAGGGCACAACCTGTGGATGGCTCAGAACACGTTTCAACTGCTCTTTCCTGACTCCTGGCATAGCTAGAAGACAGAGATTAACAGCCAATTGAACCTCACCAACAATGTGAAGCCTATGGCGAAGGAGCAAATCATAGCTACGATGAATGCTTCCAGCTGTAGAGCATTCAATTGGAAGGATAGCTTTATCTGCCAGCCACAATTCAACAGCCTGCCAAAATAATTACAAAATTGCCACAAGAATGAAAAGGATGCTGGAAGTATTTAGTTTACATGCCTAAAATCATCTGTTTCTAAAAAATTGGACTTTTATGCTAAATTGGCTTGCAAAGAATAACATCAAGAAAGGATACCAATTTGTTAACTGAAACAATTTAGTATCACTGCATTATTGTACAAGACCATAATTCTGCCAGAACACTTCTGTGAAAATGCTAAGCTAAATTTCTTGTGGAAAAGAAAACACTATAGTAACCTTAAATGCTTCCTCTAGGTCATCACAGGCTACAGTTTCACATTTGGGGTATGCTTTAAGTGCAGCATCCTCACTGTATGAACCTGGTAACCCCTGAACCATTAAGCCAACCAAGAACATAAGAAATTAGTAACTTCTTCTTTTGATTTCTCCTAGTTTGGGCAATATAAATCATCAATGACTACAAAAAACCACACCTTAAAGGATATGCGCATCTTTACACCATCACATGGATTAGAAGAAAAATCAGCAACAGATAATGGTTCTGCAATTGTTCACGATCTCGAGAAAATGAAATTGCAAGAAAAAAAAATAATGATACTAGGTTAATTCTCAGAGAAAATGCACACTTTTTAAGTGAGATCATCGGGGTTCTATCAGAACTCAAAAAGAAAGAAAATATGCAATGGATGTATGTATTTGTGTGATTGTTTTCCCTCTATGGAAATATCTTGAACTTTTTTCACTTCTTTGTCTTAATGTTTGCATGCTTCACAACCTATTGGTGGCTAAGCCAATGATGGAGGATATGCCTAAGGGAATACATGGACATGCAACAGGTGCATTAATTTTCTGTGAAAAATGTATAAGTATTATCTATGGTTGAGTTTCATCTACTGCATAGTAAAAAAAATTATAATAATAAATCCTCAAATTATCGTCACAAAAGAAAAAAAAAAAAAAAAAGGGCCGAATCCAATGTTAGGAAAAATAGCACTATTTTCTTTTGTAAAAAATGATAAAACTATTAGCTTAACAATGGTTCTTGACATAGCATCAGAGGTCTAGAGTTCAAGTCCTGATGACAACCCCAGTTATTCATTAATTTCTGCAGAAGGTACAAGTAAGCCTATACAGACTTTCAAGTCCAAGGGGCTTTTGAGTGGGGATGCGTTGAAGATAATAAAAACTATTCTTGACCTTACCCCTGACGTATCAGTTTAAGCTTTTGGATTAAACATTCCAGACAACTTTTAAAGCTAGTGTAAATTTATCCTTTCTCCACCCTTCAGTTCTAGTTGCCATCACTGTCTTTAAATCAGCATAATTCTAAGAAGGAAATCTACCTCAATTTTTCTTTTTTGAGCCGATAAGAGATAACTAATTTTTTTTTTTTTTTTCTTTTCTTTTCTGTGAATTGGAAAGAACTTCCTTTGGATCGCACCTTTGACTTCTATGAAGACCGCTTTCTACGTAATACTTCCCAGAATGACAATTAATCATTGCAGGTCCTACCTAAAGGAATCATCTTCCAACTGAGTAAACAAATGCACATGGTGGCCACTCACATGATAGAAGGAAAAAAAAAAAGAAGATCCACCTCCATTTAGGTATGATCCACATCATGCACTGATCTTATCAACTAAAGAATGCAATAATTTCCAATGAACTAAAGCAATTATCATTGATAAAGAGAAGGGGAAAAAACTAACTTGGAAAAGAGCTGATATCCTTCTGCAGATTTCCAGAAACATTACTCACAGTGAGATGACTGAATTGCCGAAATTCAGACCTACACCGACCAAACCACAAAAATGTCCGTGCACTGTGAGAACTCCAGACCCAATTCAAGGGTTTAGGCAACTGAGAAACATCAAATCCAGAAAAAGAAATGTTGAAAGGCAATGCCATGAAGATCCTGTATCATGGAAATGACAAGAGAATAATCAGGTGAGGAAGAATTAAGAGTAAGAGGTGTTGGTTCCTAGGAAGTTTAAACATGGTAAAGGTTTTAGTTGAGGAATTTTAACAAACACGTAAGAGACAGATAGGAGGAGTAATGGGGAAGTAGGTGAGAAGAGAGATGTGCGGTTGGTGGAAGCGTAGTTGTACTAATTATTGATCGATGGTGGCGTGTTTAACTATGAAATGAAAATAATAAAGAAAATTGTTCCGTTTTCACAAGCTACTACTGCTTGCGGAATCCAACAGTGGAGCGTGGAGTAATCCAACAGTGGAGCGGGGAGTGGAGAGGATCACCTGTTAATTAGCAAGTTTCCGATTGAGATGCGTGTAATTGGCGTGGCTAAGCTGCCTCTCTATATATTATTAAGGAAAAGTAAAAATAATTAAAAAAAAGTGAATCATGTCTTTGAAGCTTTCTCCTCGTGAAGGGGTTAAGGCACGTAAGAAGGAACGTGTGATAACGTTTGCCACATTATCATCCGAATAAAGGGAAAACTAATGCCGAGTCCATGCCCAGTGGCGGGACATGAAATGGGATAATAGTGGATGCAAATTTTGTGGTATCGACAGAATTTTCACTTTTTTGTCGGGACCTACAGCCCCAGGGAAAGTATCTGGTGTGACACTTTTTTATTGGGCTTACGCCTTCCAAAAGGTAATGGAAGCATGAAAGAAGAAATTTTATAGTGGACCGGGTTCATATGGACCGTTCAACTGAAAAATTGACACGTAAGCAATATAAACATTGGAAAAATAAAAAATACTTATGTGTCAATTTTTCATTGGGAAGGTCCACATGGACCGGGTCCATTGTATAATTTCCCACGTGAAAGAGACTTGAGATAACCCATTGATGGACATCGAGAAAGCGAAGCAAACGAAAGTTATATTTTGATGTGCGATACACTACCCAACCTCTGTATAAAAAGATTTTGAGATGGAAATGAGATTTAGGAAAATACTCGTCATGGGTACAATGGGGCAATCACCCGCTACTGTATCCATTTAGCACATAAAATATATGAATATTATATATGCCAAATTACAGAAAAAATATTGTGATTTTACTTTTTTACAAATAAAGTATTGTGGCTTTTTTTTTCTTATTACAAAAGGAGGATTGTGTTTCTAACTGCTAAAAAAAAGGGCAACTAACATTTTTTTGTTAAAAATGATGATATAGCGAAGGGTATATTTTGTTATTTAACATTCCAATAATTTATATATATTATTTAAGAATTTTACATCAAGATTTGAATATTTTTAGAAGATTTTTCAACTTGTTATGATTTTTTAAATTTATTATCATTATTTAATCCAAAAAAATATTTACGCTTCTTGAAAATTTTCAAAATTTATCGTTTATATTTATTGTATTTTATTAACCAATTTGAAAATTTTGAGTTATTAATGAATAAAAATACTATATGAAATGTCATGATTTAATTTTAGTTATTCTCTTTTTATTAATAATTTGAAACACATTTTGTAACTAAAAGAAAAAAAAAAAAACCATAGTGTTTTATTTGTTAAAAAGCTATTACCTATTATATATCAACGGTGGTATTTGAACCCAACAATTGTTTTTGTATAAAATGCTTCAACCTAGACACCTCCCTTTTCTTAATAATATGATAATTTTTATCTATACAATATATTGAAATATTATTAAATAACTATGAATATAATATTTATTTTTTTTAAATAAAACGGATAATTTTAACGGGTATTAATAATTAATGAGTACCTGGAAGAGAATGAGATTTAGGTTGTGGATAGTTTTGGTGGAATCATCGACTCATCCGACAGAATATAGAGCCACTGTTTGCTTGTGTTCATTAGACCCAAGGCGATAATGGTGAAGCAGATGTTAGTAAAAGAACTGCTTTGCTATGTTGTGGGAAGAATGTTAGCGTTAATAATGCATCTGCTTCTCCATTATTTTTTATGATAGCATTCTTCTTTTATCCGACACAGTTTTCAACTCCCTCAAAAGCAAGATAAACTATTTTCACTTTAAAACCCTCTCCTCCCTTTATCTCGCTTTAAAATTCTTCTTCCCACCCCATCCAACCAAAACGTTAAGAAAACTACAGTCAAATGACATTCGATCGTTCAATATGATTTGATATGTCGAAAAATTCGTTGGACTAAATGGGCTTGTCCTATAAATTATGGATCTGAAAATGTTATGGGATTTAAACCAAAATTCAGATTAGCAATTTGTAGAAAATTACCTAAAATGTTTTTTGTTAAAAAAAAAAGGGAAAATTAGCTTAGTAGCATGCTACTATATAATTTTCTTCTAAATGACCCGAATCCAATTATAAAATTCAAAATAACCAAAATATCAAATTGATATCCTTAATGGTATAGCTAACAAAATCATAAATAGGATAAGGCATTTTATTTTGTAGAAAATTATAATCTAAGAAAATAATAAACAAACTAATAATAAGATAAAATTGATAACTTTTTTGTGTTTATGAAATGACTTTCAGATAATGATAAATAATTATACTAATAAGATAATTACTATATATATCACGTAGAATTCTAACCAAAATGAAAAACTAAAATGTAGAATTCTTTATATATATATAAAAAAACAGTAATTAAATTTATAGAATAACAAAAATATTGAAGATTATGGCATATTATAACCACTTCTCCTCCAAGATTAGATCTTCTAATTCTCGACAAGAAATAAATTCCAACAGATTATAGTAATTTGAAGATATTAAAATATATGTTATTTATAAAAATACATTCAATATACTTATTAGACATACCTAAATCAACTTAAAATAATACACAATTATATATTAAACAGTATATTGGTATACCTTAATATACCTTAAAAAATCTATCAGTATACCTTAAATATATCAGGAAAGTATATCGGTATACCTTGAATATACCCTAAAGATATGTTGATATACCTTAAATATACTTATTTAAAAATACCTCAAAAATATACTAGTAAATATTGTGAAATATATTAAAGGTGTAGTAAAGCACCCAATGCAATGACAATGAAAACGGAAAAAAGGGTAAGATGGGTTGTTAGTTTTTGGTCCGCCCATGACATTTTGGAATGATAGGGACTAAACTGTAATTATGTGTAAATTACAGGGACCAAATGTGTAATTTGGTCAGACCCTATATATAGATGGAAGTTGGGATTTCCACTATAAATAGAGAAGAAGTTTCTCTATTTCAGCAGGATGGGAGAATCGTAGAGATTCCCTTCTAGTTCTGGGGAAAACGTCTTCAGAGAGAAAAACAATATACTTCTTCGTTCGTCGGAAGAATTTACGGAGATAGCCCGTACTCAGTGTATTCATACACTCATAGGAAAGACAACCAGAATGATCCGGTTTCTCGTGTAAATCAGATCCATTCCATAAACGTGTTTCCGCTGCATATAAACTGTAAGTCTGTTTATTTATTCTGTTTATGGTAATATATACATTCGCTGTATAATCATTATGGAATTCTGACTTCATTGGTATCAGAGCCGAAAGGTTTATAGATTGATGTGTTCAAATCTAGTTTTCTGGTATTCCATGAATAATTGATGTGTTCAAATCATGATTTCTGGAATTCCGTGAATTAGAATAAGTTTTATTCGTTTGAATGTGTATTTATTAGTTTAAGTACATATTTGTTCGTTTTGATACGGATTTATATTGATATTCATGTCAAAATGATTCCGTAAATCTTGATCTCTGATGTTCCATGAATAAGAATATGTTTTTTGTTCATTTGGATTCGTTTTTGTTCGTTTTGATACGGATTTGCATTGTTATCCGTGTCAAAATGATATCGTATTAGATCCAATAGTACAAAGTGTCAAAATTTTTTGTCAGAATTTCAAAAATCCGATCACACCACTGAAATCAGCACAAAAAATTGAGTCGAAATCTCAAATTTCACAGCCAACGGAGGCCTGAAAGGCTGCGCGTGGACCTCACGCGTCACCACTGCGGCTGGAATTGGCCACGTAACGGTTGGGGGAAGTTAAGTAAGAGGGACACATGGCATAACGGGATTGGGTGATTTTCTGACAGTTGAAAAGTCCAACCAATCACGTGTTGACACGTGTACCAAGTCAACCATTTTGAACTGTCAAACCCCACGTTTCTGACACATGGACCAATAGCATGACAACACATGGCGAAACAGTTGTGAATGTGCCACGTCAGCATGACACGTCATCTACCACATCATCATAGTGGACCAATGCATTGATGACACGTGGCAGGGCAGTGCCACATCAGCATGCCACGTCATCCATTGATCCAATCAGGTGATGACACGTGTCAAGTGTGCCATGTCAGCACGAATCACATGTTGCCATGTGTCACGTGAGTCAGCAGAACCCCTTGAGCGCGTGAAGGCGTGTGTTCACGTGCGGTGGAGCTTCGGGTGGCGCATGTGGGCGCGTGCGGGTGTTTCCGGCATTCGAATTTCGTCAAATTTTTTCTAGAATTAAAATTTACATTTTTCTTAAATTTTTGGAATTCATCTGATATTTTAAAGTAAATTTACTAGTATTTATTTTGTATAAATGCTTAATTTATGTTTAATAAATTCAAGAAAATTCAGTTCATTTATTATGTATTTATATACTGATTTTTAGTTGATCATTAACAAGTTTTTGTTATTTCTATATGTGATATAGAAATGGCAATGTTCGTAAAAACGGTGAAAATAATCCAGTCTCAAAAGGAGGCAAGGACTATACAAAAAAACTTGTAGATAAGCTTTTCTCTAAATGGTATCCTCTGTTGGAAAAAGAGGATATTGTTGGAGTTATGGAGTGGTTTAATGCGTTAAACCGGGAAATCCAAGAGCTTGTCTGGAAAGGAGGATTTTCCTCTAGAACTGATCAATTAAAAATGTTAAAGTTTGTAAAAAAGGCTTTTCGTGAAAAGCACTTTAAGAAATGCTGGTTTGGAGAAAATTCTGCATTTGACGAACTGGTGGACTCCATTTAAGGATTAGTTCCTGAACAGGATTATGGATCCTAATGCAAAGTATTTGTATTGAACTTGGCTGAAACAGGAGCTAAGTTATCTTATAATCCTAGAACCATGTTACTTAGAAGTAACAAGTTGGTTCGTCGCCCATGTCTGGATGCTGATATTGAGGGTGTTGAGAATATGCTTTTGGATCTCTACTATAAGTTCATAGAGATGATTCCAGTCACCTCAAAAAAAAATTGAGATAGTTCAACTCGGTCGAAATGAAGATTGAGCTCTTCAATTTTCCACTCTTTCTCTTACTGATTTCATTTTTAATTTTGTATTGAATGGCTTCGTGCTGATTTTTTTTTTTTTTTTTGTGGTTGTAATTTTGACTAAATGTTGGATATTTTAAGGTATAATAAAATGTTTATTTGTTAAACTTTGCTATTTTGGTTATTTGTTTTAGTGATTTTAATTTATTTATTTTGAGATTATAACTAAGTGTTATATTACTCATTAGTTTTATACTTAAGAGAAGTATAAATGTTAAATAAATTAAAATATAATCTAAAACAAAAATAAATATATATTTATTATTGGAAATTTAAACCTAATATGGTGTTTGTATTAGCCTATGTAAATGGTGACTCGATGCATTGCACATGGATGTTTGATTTTACGTGAACCAAACACTATTTTTAGTTTTAAATGATCTTATAATAAATATGGTGTATCGCTTATTTATTAGTGCTACTTCTTCTTTAACGGTTTTTCAATGACTACTTAAAAAGCAATAGTTGCTTAACTAAATAAGGACCTTCGTTTGAATGGTGACAATTATGAAGTTTGGGCTATGAAAGTCCAATATGTAATTGAAGAGCAAAAGGCTCTGCATACTATGGAGAGAATTATGGTTCCTCCTGAAGAGGGTAACACCATTCAAGCAAGGCGGGACCTTGAGGCTTATCAAGCCTGGAAGAGGAAGAACTCGTCTACCCGCATCACCATGCTTAGTGCGATGAATGATGGTATCGTGAAAAAGTTTCACGTATACAACACAGCTAAAGTACTATAGGATGTCTTAAGGAGAACTTTGGATGTGTCTCCTTAAACAAAACTCCGTTCTTCAAGTATCAAGTTTGATACTTTTAAGAAGAGAGTTGACCACACAATGAAGAGGCATTTAAGGGAAATGTCTAACATGATTTTTTGAACTTCATGATGCTAGTCATAAGTTGACCGAGGAGCAGAAAGTTTAAGCTGTGATACGTTCTTTGCCGATTGGGTGGGAGCATATGAAGTTGCACCTAACCCAAACCAACGACATTAAGACCTTTGACGATGCAGTTCGTCATCTTGAACTGGAAGAGGACCGCATGGCCTCTCTTAGTGTGAAATCTGAGGTTCACATGGCTAGTTCAAGTCCTGGTCTGAAGTCCAAGGAGAGGAACAAGAGGTTCTTTAAGAAGAAGGCAAAGAGAACGGTGGGCAGTGTTCCAGTTCAAAAGAAGGGCAAGAAAGATTTTAACATTTCTAGGGTGAAATGTTACAATTGCAAACAGAAGGGGCATTTTGCAAAAGATTGCACAACTCCTAAGGTAAATGTTACCAAAATGTATAAGTGTTACACATTTGTTTCAAGTTCTGTTTTCCTAACTGAATCTCGTCCTTTGTGGATCGTAAACTCAGGAGCAACAGACCATGTAACAAAGGATCGAGATTGTTTTGTTGATTTTCGTAGTGTTCCATGGGGAACAAGGTGGATATACGTGGGAAACAACTCTAAAGAGGAAGTCTTAGGGATTGGCTGTTGTCAGCTGGTCTTAAATAGTGGTCGACCACTATTTTTTTTTTTTTGAAAATGACCTCTATGCTCCTCGAATTCGAAGGAACTTGATATCTGTTTGTCTCCTTATGAATTTGGGATTCATGTTATCTTTTGAATTGAACAATTTTAGTCTCTTTATGAGCAATATCTGCTTTGGTGGTGGACATTTGTTGGATGGTTTTATTGCTTTGGATTTGGATCCAAATTATGTGTGTCATAATAGTTTTTTCCTTTACTGTTAACTCGTCTGTGGATAATGTTAGCATTTCAAAAAAAAAAATACGGCATGTGAGACTTAGTCATATTGGTCAACATCGTTTAGTACGATTGGCTAAAGCAGGTTTATTAGCTGATTTATCAAAAAATAGATCTCCCAACTTGTGAAAGCTGCTTAAAAGGAAAGAAGAAAACCATTTGGTAAAGCTACGCGAGCTGACCAACCGTTGCAACTAATCCATTCTGACATCTGTGGCCCAATGAATGTTTGGGCAAGGCATGGTGCGTGCTATTTCATTACATTCATAGACGACTATACAAGGTATGGTCATGTCTATTTGATTGCACATAAATCTGAAGCATTAGCATGTTTCCAATGATTTATGGCTCTAGTTGAAAATCAATTAGAGAGGAGAATCAAAGCTTTAAGGACCGATCGGGGAAGAGAGTACCTCTCCGAGGAATTTAAAGTTTTATATGATGCAAAGGTATTGGACATTAGTTGACCATACCTAGGACTCCGCAACAAAATGGAGTCGTGGAAAGAAGAAACCGAACCCTTTTAGAGATGTTAAGGTCTATGATGGCTGAAGCCAATTTGCCTATCTCCTTTTTGGGAGATGCACTATTGACTGCCACATATGTACTCAATAGAGTACCTTCTAAGTCCGTTGAAACCACGCCTTATGAATTATGGATGAGCCGCAAGCCCAATTTGAACCATTTATGACCATAGGGATGTGCTACCTATGTCCATGATACATCTAGCAAGCATGGCAAGAAAGGTATCTTTATAAGATAACCTGATCTCTCCAAAGGATATGTTCTAGTGGGAGAGAATGAAAATGGTCAAATAACAGAATTTGAGTCACGAGATCTCACATTCTTAGAGAATGAATTTCCTAAGCTAGGAGAGGTGGATAAGGAATTCACTTTTTTTGAAACTCAAGAGTCTAAAACTTTAGGATCACTCAATCCGAGTGGGAGGAATGAAGTTAAAGACTTAAGGGAAAGGGAAGAGAATGATGTTTTTCAACCTTCACAAGCGGATTTGAGTAATCCTGACCCTAACTTGAGTGGTCTTGATTTGAGTGGGAGTCTTGTTCCAAATTCAAGTGTGAATATGGATATGGATATGGATCCTAGTGGGAGTGGTCCCAGTGGGAGTTCTGCCTAAAATCTTGATGAATATATGAGATTTGTTTATCAAGAAGCAGAACCTCTAAGGTGATCGAAGAGGGGAAACATTCCGTGATGCCGTCATTTAGTTGATAGTGAAGTTTTCTCGATCATAGCTCAAATTGAAGACATTCCAACTAACATGAGAGAGATATTGGAATCTCCAGCAAAGGAAGAATGGATAAAAGCGATGGAAAGTAAGATGGAGTCAATGACGATCAACAAAGTTTGGGAACTAGTTGATCTACCCAAAGGACGTAAAGCCATTGGGAATAAATGGGTACATACTATTAAGCGATCAGAGGATAGGAAACTTATCCAGACTAAGAGTCGGCTAGTTGTGAAGGGGTTTACACAACAGGAAGGAATTGACTATCAGGAGACTTTTTCACCTGTTGTCCGTTTCGCTTCTATAAGAATAGTACTTGCTTTTGTAGCATGTATGGACCTTGAATTACATCAAATGGATGTAAAGACTGTGTTCTTAAATGGTGAACTGAACGAAGAAATCTATATGGTTCAACCTGAAGGTTTCATCGTCCAGGGATAAGAACATAAGGTTTGTAAGTTGAAAAGATCAATTTATGGCCTTAAGCAGTCTTCAAGACAATGGTATTTTCATTTCCATGAAGCGATTATATCAATGCAATTTAAGGTGATTAATGCAGACTTGTGTGTCTACATTAAGCATAAAAACAGAGGGAAGTTTGTCATTCTAATATTATACATTGAAGATATTTTGTTAGCAGGAAATGACACTTCCTTACTCAAGAAAATAAAGACTTGGTTGTCTTCTAACTTTGAGATGAAGGATCTAGGAGAAGCTAATTACATCCTTGGGGTTAAGATCTCAAGAGATCAATTTAAGAGATTATTGGCTCTTTCACAAGAGACGTATATCAATAAAATCCTAGAACGGTTTGCTATAGCTCACTGTGATCTTGATCCAACCCCTATTGTAAAAGGTACAAAACTGAATGCTAGTATGTGTCCCACGACTCCAGAAGAGACTACAAGGATGGAGAGAATTCCTTATAGGTGTGCAATTGGTAGATTGATGTATGCTATGATTTGTACACGACCTGATATAGGTTTTGCGGCGGGTCTCGTAAGCCGTTATCAGGCTAATCCAGGTTTGATGCATTGGGCAGCAGTGAAAAGGATATTGAGATATTTGAAGGGGACTTCAAATTATTCCCTTTATTACTAAGGAAAGGATATATAGTTAAAGGGATACACAGATGCTGATCACAGAATTGATAAAGATGGAAGGAAGTCCATGTTTGGGTATATTTTCACTCTAGGAAATGGTGTAATTTCCTGGTGTAGCAAGAAACAAGCTTGCGTGGCATTATCGACTATGGAGTCGGTATATGTAGCTATAGTAGCGGTAGTACAAGAAGCGGTTTGGTTAAAACGCTTCATAGATCTTTTGGATCTATTGCCTAAAGGGAAATATACAACTATCTATTCCGACGGCACTACATCGATAGCTTATTCCAAGAATCCTTGTTGTCATGGAAAAAGCAAGCATATCGATATAAAATATCATTTTGTTAAGGACAAAGTAGCATAAGGAGAAATAAGTTTAGTGCATGTTCCAACTGGAGATATGATTGCAGATTCTCAAATGAAGCCAATAGCTCCAAATGTTTTTAGTAAACACATTTTGGAATTTGGTCTTCGTAGGTTATAGGAACATGTTGTTGTTTTTGAACTATTGCAATAACTTTGGTAAATTCTATTAGAATAGAAAGTGAGTTATTTGTTGTGTTCAAATTCATTCACTATTTAAAGCAATACACATAGAGCTATTGAGTATAGTTCAGTATGTTGACGAAATGCATCTACTCACATAGATGAACCTTTTACTATGAGCAGTGTGTTCATAAGTAAAAGTATGAATGGAGATGTGAGAAACTCCATATGTGATATGAGAAATATCATAATTTCGTTAATACCGAAAGCTATCCTGTGAAAGGCTTAAATGTGGACTAGAGGTATTGATGCATTGAGTTGCATTTAGAGACTGAATGCTTTCGCATAGTGTTTATAAAACATACGTCCTAAGTGGATTAACACTATGGCATGTTTTAGTAATATGTGTAAAAGCCAACCAATGGATGGAAAGAAGAAAATTGGTCTTAACTTTCCTAATGTGAGACCCAAATGAAACTATAAGTTTCAATTCACCCTTATGGACTCTTGTAAATAACAAGAAGGGTATGTCTAATGGTTTATCTTGATTGGAACCCCAAACCAGGCTGCGTTAGCAATGAACAGGCATATAGGGACCTTTCAGATAAGTATTAGATATATGGTGGAAGGTTATTTATAGAGAGGATGTACATTTTCAGTAACATGTCACTCAGTAATCATATAACACTCGAGCTCAATAATTTTTCGTGGAAAAGGTATGTAGTGTATATGAATGTTTTCGTGAGATCAAAAGTGAGTCAAAAACTAGTGATCATGGAAAATGGACTAGGGGGAAGTCGCGTTAAGCTAAAGGTGGAACGATGAAGGAGAGCTTCAAAGGTTTAACCGTTACGTTGACTGGTCGCGTGAATTCGCCGAATAAGAATTGAAAGAGGTATGTGTGTTCAATCACCATGAAAGTATGTCTTGTCATGTGCGAGTGGGAGATGTTGGTTTTTGGTCCGCCCATGACATTTTGGAATGGTAGGGACTAAACTGTAATTAAATGTAAATTACAGGGACCAAATGTGTAATTTGGTCCGACCCTATATATAGATGGAAGTTGGGATTTTCACTATAAATAGAGAATAAGTTTCTCTATTTCAGAAGGATGGGAGAATCGTAGAGATTCCCTTCTAGTTTCAGGGAAAACGTCTCCAGAGAGAAAAACAATATACTTTTTTATTTTCGTCGGAAGAATTCACGGAGATAGCCCGTACTTAGTGTATTCATACACTCGTAGGAAAGGCAACCAAAATGATCCAGTTTTTCGTGTAGATCAGATCCATTCCATAAACGTGTTTCCACTGCATATAAACTGTAAGTCTGTTTATTTATTCTGTTTATGGTAATCTATATATTCATTGTATAATCATTATGGAATTCTGACTTCATGGGTAAAAATGAATCTAAGGGGGTGGTATTCAATTGAGACTTTTATAGACTTTTTTTTTAAGTGAATAACTTTTATAGATTTTGATGACTTTTAGTGACTTTTAATTACTTTAATAGAGTTTTTAAAAGTATTGATGACTTTTAAAAAGTTTATTCCACAGACTTTCATAAGCTTTTAAAGACTTTTATAGACTTATTAAAGTACTAAAATATAATAATCTCCATGTGTTCAATGATAATACACCAAAACATAAATAACTACAAAAATCTACAAGCATAAAATATAAAATAATAACACTAAAGTTGAATAGTAATGTTAATTAAAAAAATTGTAATTTAACTACAAAATTTCTAATCTTCGTTATCATTCATATGCTTAACATTATTCCACATATAAGTAGCAATCATAGCTCTCCATTCATTAGCATCATTTCTATGTTGCTCTTGCGTTCTAACAAATGGTTCAAAATATTCTTCTTGATTAATTGACATTGGTGTAGATGAAAAAGTTTCACCATTTAGTTTAATTGGCAACTCAACTGATCAACACTCTTTTCTAAGAAACTTATGCATCTAAGTGTAAGAATTTTTATAAATATGGAACAACTGCATACCTGAGTAATGAAGTATCGAATATAATTTACAGAAGTTCACCAAGAGAATATCTCATTCAAAAGAGTAGACTATCGGAGCATAAATTATAAAGGTAATCTATCTAAACAAAGTATAGAACTAGCTCAAACAATAAAAATCATCTCAAAACGCATACTTATTTGAATTCCATCTCAAACCGATAAATTTTACCATAAAAAAAATTTAGGCTAGACTTGAGGACATTCAACAAAGAAAGTAAAGAATATAGGAAGAGACTAGACAAATACCTCGTTAAAAAATGGCAGGACGCTTGGAATGGAGGAGCAGTGGAACAGGGTGGTGGCGGGGGGAGAGCTGCCAGTCAGCGATGTGAAGAAGGGATTGAGTGCAGGTTTCTATCGGCGATGGGATGAAGGAGAAGAGGAGGTGGAGGAAGAGTAGGGAGAGCAGAGAGAGGCAGTGAAAGGAGGGACGGTGATGAAAAATCATGATTGAAAGTGAAAATAAAAAGTTTTCAATCAAAATAAAAAGTCTTTCATCAATATTCATGACTTTTTTAATTGTGTTTTGAGTTAAAAAATTGTAAAAAAGTATATAAAAATCATTGTCATTAATTGTTACTGACTTTTTGAATATACGATTACTTTTATACACTCTATAAAAGTCTTAATTGAATACCTGATGACTTTTAAAGACTTCTAAAAAGTCTTAATTGAATACCACTGGATTTTAAAAGTTTTTAAAAGTCTATAAAAGTTTTAATTGAATACAACCCTGTAAATTTTTTTAGTTCAACAACTTACTGAATGTAATTTGAACTGAAATTAGATTATAGCTAAATTGACATATATAATCCAAACATCTAAACCATACTCAAACATATAATTTGAACAAACGAGGAATTATAAAATGAAAAACAACTATTCAATAAACATTGAAAGAAATTACCAAAAAATAAGAAGCCAAATATTCAAAACTTAGTATGCAAATAAGACTTCCATTAATATCCAGTGAAAGATCATGTAGGCTATAGCTGTTACGTGAAGAAGAAATAATAGAATGGATTTTCTATGGAGTATTTTTATAGTAAGGAAAAAGAAATTTAGGATATTCTATTTTAATGGTTGAATCCATATCCTAATTAACCATGAGAATTAAAAATATATAAAACTGATAAATTATTATTGTGATAATGTTATTCTATTGGGTAATATAATATTATTAACAATTCTAAAAAGGGTTGAAAGAAAGTATAAAATGATTTAAATTCTAAAGAGAAGAAAGATAAGACGCTAAAAGAAATAATAAAACAAATCCAAAGATATATAGGGTAATTTCCCTAAAAACTTGTAGAAAATTACCTAAAATGCGTTTTTAAAAAAATTTAAAGAACCTCATTTATTTATAGCAAAATGGTAAATTAGGACCTTACTTTAAAACATTTTTCAATTCATGACAATTCTTTTTATATATATATTTCAATTAAGATACTTCAATTTATTTAACTCCCTCCTTTTGGTTCTTCGTACCCACGATGTAAAGACTTAATACTAACACTAGTAATAATGAGATGTTTTCTATTAGATTCAGGTGACATTAACTTGCCACACCCATTTTGACATAGACAATCGTAAATTAAAATAGTTATGAACAAAAAACAAATTGTCAAAAACTCTGACTATCAGTTTTTTCTCATTTTCAACAAGAAAACAAATATAAAAATAGGTAAAACTTTAGAGTTTGGGATAATTAAAATAAATTAACAAATATTTACACATATACCAAAGGTCTCGTTTGAAAATATTGACATTGAATAGAACCAAGGGAGGAGTCACTTATGGGCCCACAGTGGCCTCGGCTTTGGTCCTTACATAATTCTTTTTTCAAAAGTACTAATTTATAATTTTACAAAGTTTTGGTGATTGATTTATATATTTTATCAATTAGTCCTACCTAAAGCAATTAAGGTGAAATTTTTTTAGCTTATCGACATATTCTCTACTATTTCTACACTTCTTAGTGTTATGTTCTTAAAATCTGAGCAAAATATGTTGGAAAAATTGGCTTTTGACAAGTGATTTTTTGTCAACTTTAGGCTTAATTATGTTATGGTTATGCGATTCGAATAAAGTGAATTATGTCATCGTATTCTATGCAAATACATCTTTCCAACGGTATATAATACGCCTAAAATGGATTAAGGATGAATGGGAAATTGACGCTCAAAATGAACTTGAAAGAAAGGATTTTGTAGAGGAAAAGTTGTGAAATTCTCAAATCTCACATCCCTTGTCTACGGAAAAGTTGAGTGGTTTATAAGGAATTACACTTCGCCACATCCCTTAGGAATTCTAGCTAAAAGGCTCTCTCTTGCGTGCGTAGGGTGGTGCAAATCCAGGCACAGAACTCCAATGGCCCAATACGCATGACGTGGGCGATGCGAATGCCAGACCGAAGTGGACCACTTTGGGCTGCCTACTTTTGTTTTGGCCTATTTATTTTTTCCTCTAAAATAATCTTTTGAATTTCTCAACAAAATTATTTATGGAGATTAATTGTGTTAAATACAATTAATTCGGTTTTAATTCTCTTTATGGAGAATTATTCTCCTTAATTGCCATTTATTTTCTGTAACTCTCCTCCTACAGCCTTATTATTCAGAATTTTCATTCTGTTTTGAGTATCAGATTACAAAATTCCAGAAAAAGCTTTTTGTCTCTATTTTCGAAATTCAAGGCTGCTGCTAGGTTCTAGTCTAGTGATATTTCTGACACTCGGTTGAGTTTGATTATGTTGCTGTTGTATCTTGGGAGGCGGAAGTTCAATGCTAACTAATCTGTCTTAAGGAGACTGATCCTATTCGGGCCTTAGCATACCGTTCTTTGTTTTTCTTCTGTTTAAGGTTTATTTATTGTTTCTGTAATTTAAGTTTATCACATTACCAATATAATTATGTTCCTTTTTCGTTTCTTATTTCTACATATATATATATATATATACTACTTCTAACAATCTTAAGATAGATTAGATAAGAGACGAACAGGAATACTCGTACTAGAATGCCTTAACTTTAGAGGAAAATATTTGAACAATTTGGATACATTAACTCAAATATGTGACCTGTTTTTTAACAATCTTTTTGTTCTATTGAAAAAAATATTTTCATAGTTTTATGTATCCTATTTAATATTTTGGAATTGTACTAGCTTCTTTGGGTTTGTAAATTTCAGAATTATCATGGTTGATTTAACTCTACCTGTGCAAAAAGGATCCCAGAATGGACAAAATGGCCAAAATGAACATGAGGGTCCTATTGGTTCCTGTCCCACTAGATCGGATCCTACTGGTTCTGTTCCTAGTCGATCGGGTTTCTTCAGTTCAAGTCCTACTGGATCAAGTCCCAGCGGTTCGGGTCCCAGTGGTTCTGTTCAGGTGATGCCACTTAATGTGAATCATATGGATAGGCCTGAGAAGTTTTCTGGTGCAAATTTCAAGACTTGGTAGAAGAAGATGTTCTTTTTCTTGACTATGATGAACCTTCAGCAGTTCTTGAAGGAGGATCCTCACAATGTTAGAGAGGATGTGGTTGATTCTTTAATCCTATGGGCTGTGGATGCCTGGAATCAATCTAATTTTATTTGCAAAAATCACAATTTAAATTGTTTAGTAGATTCACTTTACAATATGTATAAGGTAATACCAACTGCAAAGGAAATATGGGAATCCTTGGATAGGAAATATAGAACCAAGGATGCATGTGCTAAGAAATTCTTAATAGGCCAATTCCTTGATTTTAAGATGATTGATTCTAAGTTTGTTGTTAGTCAAGTGCAGAAACTTCAAATTTTGATCCATGGAATACATGTTGAATGTATGGTGATTAATGAGTCATTCTAAGTGGTTGCAATGATTAAGAAATTACCACCTGGATAGAGTGACTTTAAAAATTACCTTAAGCATAAATGAAAGAAGGTGACTGTTGAGGATCTCATTGTCCTACTCCATATAGAGGAAGACAATAGATGTTTTGAGAAAAAACCTTCCAATGTTGCTAGCCAATTTATGCCAAGGGCTAATGTGGTAGAGGTCAGAAAGACCTCAAGAAAGGCAAGAAGCCTGCTTGGTCCAAGTTGGGATCGAAAGAAGGTGTTTCAAAGCCCAAATTTAAAAGGAAGTGCTTTAATTGCAATAAGATGGGCCATAAGCCATCAGATTGTAGACTACCCAAGAAAGACAAGACAACCAAGGCAAATGCTGTGCAAGCAATTGCACAAGATGTGTCTGACATTGATTTATGTGTTGTGATCTCGGAGGTGGTCATGGCTGATTCTAATCCAAGAGAGTTGTGGCTTGACACTGGTGTGTTGGGAATTAATCGCATAAAAAAAATACGCAGCGGAAAGAAAAACGGATTAATCCCCACCAAGGACCCATGTACATTGCATTGAATTGGAAGGAGGGTTAAAGAATTACCTTAATTCTTTGTAGGTTTTGAATCAATTAGGAACCAAAGTAGCTTCCCTCTACGGTTGATCCACACGGAGCAATTCATTCACCGCGTGCTAGCGCCGGGATTGAAGAACGATTTCTTCGAATGAAAAAGCCAAAATTTCGAAAACTTTTGGGAGATGGAGAAGAGGAGATTTCGGCTGGCACACATTGTGGCTGCTGGAAAAATCTGCTTCACTTGATGATGGCTAGGGTTAGAGATTTTAGGTTATAAAACTTCCTTTTATATCCATTAAACTTAATTATAATTATAACTTAATACCCTTATTAGTTATAATTATAAATTAACCCACACAACTTAATATTAATTCTCAATTAATATTAAATCAATTCCATTCTCCATCATACACATATGTATATTTGATATTATAATTAATTATATCTCTATATAATTGAATTATAATATGTAGCATACTTTATGCAATATTAATCATATTAATATTTATATATACATATATATATATAAATATATATATATCATTATATATATATTTATTCTCTTTCTCATTCATAAATTATTATCCAATAATAATTTATACCCGAAAAGGTGAACTTCATTTTGCTCTTTGTGTGTGACCCCATAGGTTCATATTGATTGGCAATAAGGAGATTACCATAATATCCTTATAAGTCATAAGCGGACTCTAGCAAGCCTTTATGACTACCCAATTAATATGAATGGAATGATCCAATACCTATTTATAGAATGTCATATTCCCTTTTGTCTCTTTGATATCATGATTAATCATAAGACATGGTATACTTGTCAATCTTATATAATTAATCATATGCTTTCTCGATCTCAAAGTAAACTGTCCAGACAAATCAATTGATACTATTATCAATTTATTTGAGCACGGCCATGCATTTAACAGTCTTACTTATCGAGGGGCCCAGTGATATCGCTCTCTTGTTAGAGAGGGACAAAATCCCATATCTGTCACTCACATCCCAAAGCATGAGTCATATCGTACCCAATCACAGCCTTTATAACTACTCTGTTACGAGCAGCGTTTGACTGCGTCAAAGCACAACATGAGTTCATCCCGGAATCAATGGTGACCTCAGGTCAAAGGAATCAGCTAATGACACTACTATAATCAAGATCAGTTGTGACACATGACCATGAACTTGATCTCATAGTGGGTCTCCAGTAACATGTTCTCTAACATATTACCCGTGAGTATAATCTGTATCTGTATACACTATATTCATCTTATGAATATCCATTATCACTCACACTAGTCTTAGTTTGTTATTATTCCCATAATAACAATCGACTAGGGATATTTAGAATAACACGATTTATTCATGGATACTTATCATAAATGCTAACATACAAACATAAATGATAATATTAATCTACACTAGATTAATCTTAGAAGTCAAATTACATAATCCAATATTGGCCTTAGGGCACAATCTCCAACATGGTGCTACCTCTATCATTTGTTGTGGCAAAGAGTCTTTTGCTAGATTGACAATTACAAAAGGGGAGAAACTCTACATAGGAAATGCTATTGTTTCAAAGGTCAAGGGGAAAGGAACTATGATCCTGAAGATGATTTTTGGAAAAGAAGTGAAGCTGCAGAATGTTCTATATGTGTTTGACTTACGGAAGAATCTTGTATCTGGCAGCCTCTTGAGTGCACATTGCTTCAAGATGGTTTTTGAGTCCCAAAAGTTTGTTTTGTCTAAGGGGGGTATGTATGTGGGCAAGGGATATGAATGTAATAGGATGTTTAAGATTAACTGTATCTCTTGTAAGTCCAACACAATTGAAATAAATAAGAATGTTGCTTCTTCTTCTTATATGGTTGTGTCACATGATTTATGGCATGGTAGACTTTGACGCGTTAATTATAACATGCTGTGACATTTAATTAATTTAAATCATATACCCTCATTTGATATTGATAAAAAAACATAAATGTGAAATTTGTATTGAGACAAAATTGATAAGATATTTATTTCATTCTGTAGAAAGAAATTTAGAACCACTTGATCTTATACATACAGATATTTGTGACTTGAAATTTGTTCAATCAAGAGGAGGAAATAAATACTTTATTACCTTCATAGATGATAGCACAAATTACTGTTATGTATATTTACTTAAAAGCAAATATGAGGCTTTAGAGAAATTTGTGCACTATAAGCAAGAAGTAGAGAACCAACTTACTAAGAAAATTAAGGTGGTAAGAAGTGATCGTGGTGGTGAATATATCGCACCATTTGGCGAGTTTGCTCTTAAAATGGTATTATTCATGAGGTAACACCATCGTATTCTCCTCAATCTAACAGAGTAACAGAATGCAAGAATCATACTCTGAAAGAGATAATGAATGCAATATTAACCAATTCAGATTTACCACAAAACTTGTGGAGGATGTCATTTTATAAGAAAATTATCTTTTGAATAAGATACCATGTAAAAAACAAGACAAAACTCCACAAAACTTGTGGGGGATGTTGTTTTGTAAACAAATTATCTTTTGAATAAGATACCACGTAAGAAACAAGACAAAACTTCTTATGAATTATGGAAAGGTCAAAAACCTTCCTATAGTTACTTGAAGGTGTGGGGGTTTCTTGCAAAGGTAATGGCTCCATTATCTAAAAGAATGAAAATAGGTCCAAAGACAGTGCATTATATTTTCATTGGATATGCGAAACACAGTAATGCATATCTGTTTCTTGTTCATGAATCTAAAAACCTGGAAATACATAAGAACACTTTAACAGAGTCAAAGGACGCTTCGTTCTTTAAAAACATTTTTCCATCTAAGCAACGAGATGATGGTCGGGATCTAAATAGTCTCGTGAAACTGTTGAGAATGAAAGTCAACTTGATCAACAACACATTATTGATAACGATGATGATCTTCAACATATGGTTGAAGAAAGTGGTTATGATCTTCATCAAGAGGATGAATCAGCAGAAGAGATAGAGTATAGAAGAAGTAAAAAGGCAAGGGCTAAAAATCTTTTGGTCTAGATTTTCTAACCTATATGGTTGAGGCTGAATCTCAAGCTTACAGAAAAGCTGTAAGTTCTACAAAAAGTCCTTTATGGAATGAATCCATTGTTGGTGTGCCCTAGTTCTTAGGGCATTGGATTCTTGTATTTTGTATTGTACATTAAGAATCTATGTATGTATACATCATTTGTGTCATATTAATAAAGGCATTAATCTATTTCATTTATATCTTATGCTATAATATGAGTAAAGTATCCATTGATTGATAATCATAAAACCTATCCCAGGTCTATTCTAATCGTGGGAATCAATATAACCACAGACTTGTATATTTGATAACTGTATGGTAGTTCTTAACTAGCCATAGTACTTGTAAAGTTAGTCATGAATATAGGTACATGTCATGGGACTGGATCAATCCGCACAAGAAAGGCATATGGTTGTCATGTCATAGGTCTTTCTTGAGTAGGTCTTTTTTGTCCTTAGGCCAGATTTCATTATACTATCAATATGGAATCCGATTCACTGTAACATATGCCTAACATGTCTATAAAAGAATGCTAAATATCGGTATGATTGGGTGGACAGGTGAACATAATGATATTGATGATGAAGTGATGGAATTGCCACTTGGGTAATGCCGAGATGATGTCACTGGCCACTTGATGAGTGGGACTGATAAGTGTATGACCATACCTAAATAAGTTGGTTGCTTATTTGATTAATCAGTCAACTGAAGATCAAGAAATATAATAAACAGTAGAAGAGGATGACGGACATCATGCCTATTGTTTATTCATATCGATATCTTTTGGCAAAGGATACTATGAGATTACTACCGGGTGAATATCTTCTAAAGAATACTGCATCTCTATCTTAATTGAGGGTTGTAACGGTTTACTAGAACCCGCTTACAGTCTGTGGGCCTTCTGCCAACATAAAGACAAACCCATAGGATCGTGCACATAGATCAACTGAGCCAGAAATTATAGAAATTGTACATGTAATGTACATTTGAAGGAATGCGTTAATTAATTAGTTGACATTTGGTGTCAAGGTAATTAATTAATATTGGATTAATTTTATTTAATTAATAAGTTTACATAAAATAAATAATTAATTTGTCAATTAATTGAATTACATAAAGTAAACAATTAATTAAATTATTTTCCTATGTGGGAAAATTAAAATACATTTATTGTATTTTCTTAAGTGTGGTTTAATTTTAATTTAGGGGTAATTAAATTCAGCCTAATGGAATTAAATTATATAGTATAAACTTTTAATATAAAGTTTGTTTATGTAAGTATAATCCTAGTAGGCTTACGTTTAATTAACCTAGTCAAAACCCAATTAGACAAGGAGTCTATAGAAAGGCATACTTAAGAATAAAAATCAGCCCTAACCATATTTTAATTGTTGAAAATTTCAGCCCCATAGCAGCCCTAATAGCCAAAAATTTTAGCACTTATTCTTCCATTCCTTCGCTCTTCGGCTAGCATTGGTTCCCGTTCGACAGTTGATCATGCACCGAGATGATGGATCAGATTAAAAAGATGTTCCAAGATCAGGCTCATCAGGAATGATACCTGACTACTAAGGCACTTTGCACTACTACAATGGCAGCCGGGACATCTGTTAGCACTCATGTGCTAAAGTTGAAAGGGTATATTGATACACTTGCCCGCCTCTGCTCACCAGTTCCACTGGACTTGGCAGCAGATATTATTCTCGGGTCACTTCTTGAATCTTATATCCAATTTATCATGAACTACCACATGCAGGGTCTTGATAAATCCGTTGTTGAGCTGCATGGCATGCTCAAGCTATTGGGATTCATCATCAGAAAAATAACATGGCGCAGCAGAAAATACACCGTTTAAAATTTCCTAGAATCCACCTATCGTGTCCAATTACCATTTATTAGAATAAAACCAATTTGAATCAAGAGAGATTAACTCACAGGATTCATCTCTTCTAGAGATTGCTGCAGAATCGTTTCTTGAAATTGTGATCTCCAAAGTCCGGTGCACGACCAATTATTGAGCGGGAACCGGTGCTAGCGGAAGACGCGAAGGAATAGATGATTAACGTTGAGATTTTCGGCTGTTTTGGGGCTGCTCTTGGTGGCTGAAATTTCCAGCAATTAATTAGGGTTGAATTAGGGTTTTATTCCTTAAGTGTGCCATTATATAGACACCTTGTCTAATTGGGTTTTAATTAGGTTAATTAAACCCAAGCCCACTATGATTATAATTACATAAATAAACTTTAATTAAAAAGTATATACTATATAATTTAATTCCATTTGGCTAAATTTAATTACCCGTAAATAAAATTAAATCACACTTAAATAAATACAATACATGTATTTAATTTTCCCACTTAGGAAAATTATTTAATTAATTGTTTACTTTATGTAATTCAATTAATTGATAAATTAATTAATTACATTATGTAAAATTATTAATTAAATTAAATTAAACCCAATGTTAATTAATTACCTTGACACTGAATGTCAATTAATTAATTAACACATTCCTTCCAATGTACATTACATGTACAATTTCTATAAGTTCTGGCTCAGTTGATTTATGTGCACGATCCTATGGGTCTGTCTTTATGTTGGCAGTAGGCCCAAGGACCACAGACTGTAAGTGGGTTCTAGCAAACCATTACAGCCCCCAATTAAGATAGAGATGCAGCAGTCTTTCGAAGACACTCACTCGGTAGGAATCTCATAGTGTCCTTTGCCTAACGATATCGATATGAATAAATAAGAGGCATGTTTTCCGTCATCCTCTTATGTTGTTTATTATATTTCTTGATCTTGAGTTCACTGATTAATCAAATAAGCACCGACTTACTTGGGTATGGCCATACACTTATCATTCCCACTCATCAAGTGGCCAATGATATCATCTCGGTGTTACCCGAGTGGCAATTTCATCACTTCATCATCAATATCAACATGTTCACTGGTCCACCCAATCATACCCGTATTTAGCATCCTTTTACAGACCTGTTAGGCGTATCTCAAAGTGAAACGGATTCCATATTGACACTATAATGAAATCTGGTCTGAGGACAAAAGAGACCTACTCAAGAAAGACCTATGACGCAACAACCATGTGGCTTTCTTGTGCTGATCGATCCAGTCCAATGTCAACGACATGTACCTATATTCATGACTGACTATACAAGTACTATGGCTAGTTAAGAACTGCCATACAGTCATCGAATATACAAGTCTGTGGTTCTATTCATTCCCACGATTAGAACAGACCTGGGATAGGTTTTATGATTATCAATCAATGGATACTCTACTCATATTATAACACAAGATATAAATAAAATAGATTAATTGCCTTTATTAATGTGACACAAATAATGTATTTATACAATGAGTCTTAATGTATAATACAAAATACAAGAATCCAATGCCCTAAGAACTAGGGCACACCAACACAAGCTTGCTGAGCAATCTCTCAAGAAGACTCCTGAAGTTCTACTAGTGAATAATGGCAATACGCCCAGTGCTAAGGGAAAGGCCAAAGCTAAGGTCCAAAAGGCCAAGGCTAAGGGCAAGAAGGTGGTGGCCCACCCTAAAATAAGGGTTGCTTCTCCTGAAGACGTCTGCCATGAGTGTCATGAGAAGGGGCACTAGAAGAGCTCATGTCCAAAGCTAAGGGAGCAAATGAAGAGCAAGTATGCTTTCAGGTATTTATGTTGTTGAGATTAATATGGCTATTTCTACATCTTGGGTTTTAGACACTGGATGTGGTTCTCACATATGTTCAAATGTGTAGGGATTAAGAAATAGGAGATTGCTAGGATCTGGCTAGGTAGATCTTCATGTCGAAAATGGCGCTCGGGTTCAGGCTATGGAGATCGGAGATTATTTCTTGGAGATGCCTAACAGACGAGTTTTAGAATTAAGAAACTATTATTTTGTACCTGCGATGCGCAGAAATATTATTTCTATTTCTTTGTTGTTTATTTCTGGTTTTGTATTTAATATTGGACATGGTAGAATTTCTATGCAATGCGGCAATATTATTTATGGAACAACATTTCTTGAAAATGGTTTATATATCCTTGATCTAAAACGTGAAAGTTCAATCCATAACATAAACATTAAAAGGATTAAACAAAATGAAATTAATCCTACTTACATTTGGCATTGTCGACTTGGTCACGTCAACGAGAAGCGCATAGCTAGGCTTCACTCTAGTGGAGTACTAAGGTCATTCGACATTCAGTCTTATGACACATGTGAATCTTGTTTAAAAGGCAAGATGACAAAGGCACCTTTTAGCAAGACTGCTGAAAGGGCCTCAGAGCCGTTGGAGCTAATACATTCCGATGTATATGGCCTAATGAGCACTAGTGTTAGATCAGGTTTTCTATACTTCGTTACCTTCACGGATGACTTCAACAGATACGGTTACGTGTATTTGATGAAGCATAAGTCTGAAACTCTTCAAAGATTTAAGGACTTTAAGAACAAAGTAGAAAACCAACTTGGAAAGAAAATAAAAACACTTCGGTCTGACCGAAGGGGTGAATGTTTGAGCCAAGAGTTTGACTTATTCTTGAGAGAGTGTGGGATTGTATCCCAACTCACTCCTCCTGGTACACCCCAGTGGAATGGAGTGTCAGCAAGGAGGAATAGGACCTTGCTTGACATGGTCCCCTCGATGATAAGTCATGCTACACTCCCTGTCTCCTTTTGGGATACTTTAGAGACAATTGCTTACATACTTAATAATACATCAAGCAAAGTAGTTGAAGGAACACTGTATGAACTATGGAAGGGTCGAAAGCCCAATGTTTTGATCTTGAAGATTTGAGGTTGTGATGCACATGTCAAGAAATTGACAAGTGGCAAAATCGAGTCCGAATTTGTCAAGTGCTAGTATGTGGGTTACCCTAAGAAAACTAAGGGTTATTACTTCTACGATCCGGCAGAAAACAAAATTTTCATAGCCAGGAATGTAGTCTTCTTGGAGAAGGAATTCCTATCCAAGAGAGACAGTGGGAGTAATGTTGAACTTTCCAGAGTTTAAGACTCATAACCCTTACAGCTAATGCTAAGTATACTTTGGGAACCGAACCAGTGACTTAAGAAATTGAGGAAGCTGAGCCGGTTACATAGGACCTTAGAAGGTCTGGTAGGACACATCATCAGCCAGAAAGGTACGGATTTCTAGTGATTGATAATGGGGACCTTATGGTTGTTGACCAAGAGGAGCCCAAGACCTATCAGGAGGCTATTGAAAGCCCACACTCGTATCAATAGCATAAAGCCATGGAGGCTAAGATGCAATCTATGCATGATAACCAAGTATGGAACTTGGTGGGTCCCCCTCAGGGTGCTAAGGTGATAGTTTACAAGTGGTGTTTCAAGTTAAAAGCCGACAACACCTTCAAGGGGCGATTAGTGGCAAAAGGATTTAGGCAAGTTCAAGAAATTGACTATGATGAAGCCTTTTCACCAGTTGCCATGCTCAAATCCATTAGGATACTACTAGCCATAGCTACATGGTACAATTATGAGATATGGCAGATGGACGTTAAGACCGCTTTCTTTAATGGAAAGCTACTCGAGGATGTGCACATGGTACAACTTGAGGGTTTTATCGATCCGAAGTATCCTAACTGGGTATGCAAGCTTTAAAGATCCATGTATGGATTGAAGCAAACATCCAAGTCTTGGAATCAGAGATTCAATGAGGCCATTATAGAATATGGCTTCACATAGAACTATGATAATTCTGTGTGTATAAGATGGTTAGTGGGAGTGTTTCCACCTTCCTAGTGCTGTATGTTGATGACATCCTTATCATTGGAGGCGACATACCAACACTGCAAGGGGTAAAGCAGTTGTGAGCAGACGACCTAAAAAAGCGGGACACGGCAAAGCGAACCGGGGGTTTTCAAAAACGTGTTTCTCGGTGATGTTTTGGAAAACGAGTTTTCGTTTATCTTGCTTTAGGGAAAATCATTCATTTATTTTGGAAATTCTTTTTCGTAGAAAACGTTTTCCCATTTTATTACTTAAAGACCTCGAAACCTAAATTTCAAGATCGGTGACAGAGTCACCACCCGGATCAACTCATCCGGGAAATTCCGGTACAGCTCCCTACCGAGCGTAGACTACTGTACCTAATCCAGAGATTCAGGGTTCGGGCAACTTACCTATTCAACCTCGAGCTTGTATTCAATTTATAATTTATATTACCATATTTATTCAAGTTATTATCTTTTTCCTACCCAATTTCGTTTATTTTATTAGCCCGTGCTCAAGCAAATGATAGAATTAAATTACGGAAAAATAAATCATGCACATAAATTATACAAAAGAATAACAGAGGCCGCTTATACAACCAAATTGAATAAAAATAAAAACTCTCGTCCTCACATTTACAAGCGCCTAGAATACACGAGGATCTAAAAATTACAAACGCCTAAATACACGAATTAATCTATTAATTACAACAAAAATAATAAAAATAAAAATAAATGTTGCAAAACAGACGGTTAGCACAGTTTACGGCACAACACAGATAGGACTCAAATCAGGACAAAATTGGGATTTTTAGGATAAGGGGGCATGCATTTAGGGGGTAACCGGGTCGACCAGACCAGTCGAACCGGTTAGACCTGGAAAACGGTTTTGAAATGCCCTGTAGATTTTTGTGATGAAAAAAAAAATAATTTTGGAAAATTATTTGGCTCGATTTCATGCAAATTTTCAGATTTCAGCGGGTCTGCTATCCCGGAACTTAGGGTTCTGTTTGTGTAGGTTTCCTAATTTTACAAACATCTAGGGTCCGAAAAGCAATAAACACGCCAAAAACAGTCCGAATCTGAAGACAACATCGCTCAACGACGTCCGTACGGGTTGTTCCAAGATTCTGTCTTTTCCAGGAACTACAGCCGCGCGGCTATAACTAGAGCCGGGTGGCTGTAATACCCGGACCCGAAACCGGTTTTCTCTTTTTTTGAAAAATCATTATTTTGCTCGTTTTCGGTGTTCCCCGAAGATTTTATAGGGTTTGGGGGTCCGCTGATGCTAGAATACAGATCCGAATCTGATCGAAGGACCCCGAAATCAGAAAATAAAATCCGGGAAAAACCGAAAATCTAAGATCCGTACGTACAGAAATCTGAAAACCAAAGCTTAATAATCCCACGAATATTTTTGGGCAAAAAAATATCACAATATAACGCATAAAAATGGAAAACGGGCTATTTTTGGGTGATCGGGCATTTTCGAGTTTTCACCCGGGAAGGACAGAGCCATATTGCTATATCCGGGTAGCCAGTTTTCCAAAAATTATGAAAACAGAGAAAAATTACACGGAAAATGCAATGAACACAAGTTTAAAGCTTCTCAGAGTTTACCTTGATGTTGTTCCACTGTATTGGATATACCGAAATGGATTGAAAATCAAGAATATGACTTGAATCCTCGAATATTCCGAAATCCCAAAAACAAATCCGATCGAATCTGAAACGAAACCGAAAATGTATACAAACCAATGAGTAACGATCGGGATGGGTTATAGAATGATTAGGTTATGAATTCCGGGTTTGAAAATCAAAGTCCCCCTTTCTCTCTTTCTCTCTTCTTCTTCTTCCTCCTTCTCTGTTCTCCTTCTGTAACTTTTCTTCTTTTTTTTTTTTGGCCGAATCATTCCTTTTGTTTTCAATTGATTTTTTTTCCTTTTATATCTCACAATTGAAGAAATCATTTCACGAATTAAATACGCCATCTTCGATTTTTTCAATTACGCCGAATTCGCTCTGTTTCAGGGCAAGTTCCTCTGCTTTGCAGAGCAACTTGTCCAACCCTCTAGAGCGGCTCTAGACCTACAGTCGCGTGGCTGTAGTTTGAAAACTATAGACGCCCGGGTAGAACCGGGGGCAAAATCATAAAATCCTGACGTGCGCCCTAAAAACCCTAAAACTACCCAGGGGACTTTTCTCAGGATTTCGGATTGAGGATTGTCTGGTTTTTGGAAAATTCGAGATGTTCCAGGCGACATTCCGTTCTTTTCTACGTTTGACTGCTTAACAGAAGTAACAAAGGGTTCTCATCACAGAGGTCGGAAAAACCCGTGCTCACAAGCTACCCCTCGTGGGACCAAAGTTGACTCATGGTCGGCTGTGAAGCCTAGATCGAGTTTAGTCTTGTGATTGGGAGCGCGGTGAGAAGACGCACCTGATGCCCCTCGTAAGAGGTGCTGGTTTGGTCTCGACCCGACTCGTTATGGTGGAGTGTGCCCATGATACTGACTCACTGTGGTGGAGTATTACCCCTGGTGTCGACTCACTGTGGTGGAGTGTTGCCCCTGGAATTCGGTTCCCCGTGTAGTGGCATACATGAAATAAACTTTTCCTTTTTCCTCCGTATGGTGGAGTACCCGATAAGAATGATTCTCCGTGTGGTGGAGTACCCGAACAAAAAATTTTCCTTTTTCCTCCATGTGGTGGAGTGCCCAATAAGAATGATTTTCCATGTGGTGGAGTAGACCGTTGAAGTTGAGTCGAAAGTACGTATATCGATAATTTTGTAAACAAAAATTTTTGCCCCTTCGATCAAGAATAAATACGGCTTAGTCATTTTTACCCCTGGATATCTGCAAAAGCGAGAAATACCCTTCTCGGGATTAAATTGGAATAAACAGAAATTATGAAAAATGGAGAAAAATGCAATACCTGGAGAATCAGCGGGCGGCTCTGTCTTGGGAAGACAGAACCGGCGACTCAAGGCTAGAGCCGCCCGGCTCTACTGAGTGGGGAGTGGAAGAAATAAAAGGGGGCCGGCTCCCCTTTCTTCTTCACCCACACATTTTTTTCTCTTCTCTGTTTCTTTCTCTGAAAAAATCTCTCTAAAATCTTTCCGTCAAAATGAGGAAAATGTGAAAGGCTATTCTCCTAAACACTCCCGCATAACCCTCTCTTCATGTGAGATATGCTTTACCTGAAGGGGAGTTTTTCTACCCACTGAGTCTACAGTGGATGTGTAAGGATTACGGGAAATGGTTCCTTAATGCGGCGGTAGGAGAAATGATCCTGTACCCGTGACTCTGAAGCCGTCAACGCATATCATTCAGGATTTGGTTAGTTTTTTTCCAACTTCCTCTTTTTTTCTCAATTTTTGAATTTCTGCAAAATAGACAAAATTAGGTGAAATTACATGAAATTGATGCATGTTTAGAGTAGATTTTGCCCCTAGAAACCTTAATTGATGATTTAAAGTTGATTAGAATCGATTTTAGGTGAAAAATTGCAAAACCTAGGTTTAGAAACTGTAAGCGCCGGAATTTTACTTTACAAAAAAAAAAGAGAGTATAGTCATACGACTATCACTACAGTCGTACGACTGTAACCAAACTAGAGCCGTACGACTGTAGATCGCGGCAGGTGAGCCAACCCATACCTCAAAAGCTAAAAAAATAGAGGAAAAAAAAAGGAGACTAGACAGATGGAGGAGAAACAAAGAAAAAGGAAGAACTCCTCATCAGAATCCCTCAGCATTTGAAATCTTTGGACCCAAAACTGTAAAACCCTAACTCAAGGAGAAAAGTCCGGATTTCAGTGGATTGGAGCGACGCCAGGGGTCAATCCTATGGTGGACGCACGCCAAAGAGGTAAACACTTCTTTTCCCCTCTCTTTTTCAAGCTTTCTAGGTGTTTGGTCTGCTTTTTCTGCATTTCTATCCTTTTTTCTACGTTTCTGTTCTGGAAATCAAGAACAGTCGTACGACTGTTCTTGAGTTCAATGAACAGTCCTACGACTGTAGTTACAGTCGTACGAGTGTTCTTGATTTCTAGGTGATTTTCTTTCCAGTTTGTTTTAAATAAGATTTTGGCGAAATATTGAGTCTAGAGAGTTTACAGTCGCACGACTGTTATATTTTCACGACTGTAATTTACAGTTGTACGATTGTCGTTTCCAGAACCAGAATTTCACCTTTCAGCCCCAAAAATTTCATAAAAAATCCATAAAAATCATAAAAAATTAGAAAATCCCAAAAATGATTTTTGTTGTGTGCATCCACGACCATAGATTCAATTTTCAGTAAAATTGCATTTAGAACAATTCAACGACGGAGACCCGGTTCTCCCGAAAACCGACCCACTTAATATGTAAAAATGCATGTAAACCGGAAAAATTGTTTTCAAAATGATTTTCCCACAAAAACCAAAATACAGGGACGTTTCAAAATGTTTTCCAGGTCTAACCGGGCCGGCTAGCCGAGCCAACTCGGTTATCCCCTAAATACATGCCCCCAATTCTTGATTTTCCGATTCTGTCATATTTGAGTCCTATTTGTGGCGTGTTGTAAATTGTGCTAATCCTCTGTTTTGCAGGTTTTAATTTCTTTTATTTTTATTTTGGATGTAATTTAATAGAATTAATCGTGTATCCTAGGCGGTTGTATTTTTCTAGATTCTCGTGTATATTAGGCACTTGTAAAGTGAGGCGAGAGTTTTTATCCTTTATTCGATCGGGTTGTAATAATTTAATTATTTACTATTTTACCTTAATTTGTATGCGCGCTGCATGTCTATTTACTTCAATAAAATTGACTTTAGAATTTGAAATACCACCTTTGAACATTAACCAATATTTATTTTAATTAGACACGAAATAAGGGACTTGTCCGGACCCGAATCTCTGGATAGTGTAGCTGCCGTTCGTCCGGTTCAACTGCATTATAAATTTCCCGGTTGAGTTGAGCCGGGTGGCGACTCTACAATATTCATCGAGACTTAGGTCTCGGTTCTTTTATGCATTAATTCCATTCATTTTCCAAAACCCGTTTTCTATTTATAAAAACCCCACGCGAGGGAGGGGGCCCGCCCGAGATCGTGGCACCCATTCCGAAAGGGAGTCCCGCGTCCCGTTGAAAACGCGTCATCCGCTCACAGTGGCGACTCCGCTGGGGATTTCTTAAAAAGTTTTCGTAAAAACTTAAAAGAATTTGACAAGCCCTGAAAAGTGTCTAATTAAAATAAGGCGGATGATTCTCTTTTGGTATTTTATTTGCATTTTAGTTAGCCATTTTTGCATTAGTTTAGGTATCCCTTTATAGCCCGGTGGATTGTTGAAGTATCGCCTAAGTTCCTCTTGGTCTTAGGGGCACGAATACGAAACACCACTCATAGCCTCGTACGAATCCCTTCAGTGAGAAGTATATTTTGCTATGGGAACCTTCATTTTTAACCCGACTTGGACCGAATTCATATAGGCATCCCTAGTTGGATTCCCTTAGGATACCAAAATAATTGTGTGAATAATAATAAAATAGCGCCTTCATCACCCCCGGTTGGTGATCGAAGTGAACCCCGCCTAGGACTCGGTTAGAAATTTTCGAGACTGACCACGTTGGAGGAATAAGGTTGGAAGAATTCATTTTGCTTGCTATGTGTTTCTCACTGTCTCATGACACATCGTCATTCCTATCCACGCGTGCATAACATATCATAATCACCATTTTCCATACATGTGATATACCATACACAAACATTTTTGTGTGATACTAACCCACATTTTCATGCAGACATTTGCATTTTATTTTCGTGTGAGAAACATTAAATCACTCGCTTACCATTCATTCTAACCATTTCTTTTTCAGCCATAACATTATATTTGTGTGATTAACATTTTTCACATAGCATACATAACATCATTATGTATGTCATGCATTCTAACCACGTTTTTGTGCAGCCATTTGCATTTTGTGTGTGTCATAAGCACTCACGACATATCACCTAAATTAAATTAGGGGCATTCCAAGGACGCCCACCATGATCATATCATTCCATCATATATCGGGTATCCCAAAATACCCGTGTTTTTCCAATGCACCAGATTGCATTCGGCCATTCCACCAAATCATTTCATTTAATAGAAACCACAATGGTCCTAGGTATATTTCCGTGTGACAATCCACACGATGCATTTCATGACATCATACCCATTCTTCATAAACATCATACAACACTGTGATCCACATCGGGTTACTTCATGACATTACTATATCATTCAAGGTGCTCCCCGAGTGCCGGATTAGTACACATGTAGGGGCATATCATAACATCCCAAATCATGAAAGGTGTTCCCCAAACGTCGAGCTTCTATCCGTGTCCCCGTCACACGTGACTCCCTCATAACATCATTTCATTTCATATGCTCAAAAGCATCAGAACTCTGTCCATGGGCCGGTCCCATGTGACCACTTCATATCATCTCATAGACCTTCAAAGTGTCGAACTCCGTCTGTGTCTCGGTGCACACGGGACCATTTCACAAAATTCATTAGGTGCCCCAAAAGCACCGAACCTTCGTCCGTGTGGTGGTCCACACATGACATCTTTGCATAGCATCGGGTGCACTTGGAATGCCCAAAATAAAAAAAGGAAAGAAGAAAAAGAAATGAATAAAAAGGTCACATTCATTATCATCCACATTCACGAAGCATCATCCAAGCATTATCATCCATACCATCCAACTATTCACTTTTTAGCCCTAACAATCTCTATGTGCATTAAAGCAGAATAAGCTGGGGCGCTCTAGAACCAGAGCCCAGGCTGCAAGTGCACGTGAGAGCAAAAGATCAGTCGAATCAAGCAGTGCAACAGAGCCTGGAGAAGAAGTAGCAATAGCTGATCAAACGCCAAACATTGCTAGTGTTTTGAAGGATTTCTTTCGATCCCAAGACTTTCGGGATATGCTAAAGGAAGAACTGAGGGCTGTTGTTAGGGAAAGCGGTGAAACTGGTAATGGTGGAACCGGGAAAGAAAAAGAAGGGGAGACTTCTCAACAAGGGGCTGATGCTTCGGGCAGCATAGAAAGGCTGCAGGAAATCGAGGCAGCTATGGAACAGAAAATGAAGGCCAAGTGCTCTGAGCTGGATGAGATGGTAGCTGAGCTGAAAAGGGGAGCCAACGTCAATTTGGGTTCCAAGCAGGGCGTCAATGTGGATGCCATGATAAACAAAGGAATCGAGACATTCCCTGTGGGGTTCCAAGTCCCCAAAATTCCTTCTTACAAGGGGCTCGGATCACCAGAAGCCCACATCAACCTTTATGCCTGTATAATGCTGACAGCGGGTGCTACCAAACAGTAGCTGGTCAACTTCTTCCCAATAACACTAGAAGAAGGAGCTTTGAACTGGTACAACTCTCTGACAGAGGAAGGACAGTCGGATTGGGAAACGCTGTCAATGGCCTTCATCAAATACTATAGCTTCAATACAAAGATCCAAGTGAAGCTATATGACTTGGAAAGAGTTAAGCAGAAGCTCAATGAACCCTTTGATGAATATTATCAAAGGTGGATGAACAAGATGATCCTGTTAAAGAATCGCCCCGATGAAGATGAGCTGATTCAGAAACTAATTGAAGGCAGTAGGGATGTCTATAAAGACAACATGAAATTCCATGCTTTCAATGAACTCAGCGAGGTCTACAGCATAGCCATAGAGGTTGAGAGGGATGAAGAAGAGAGATCGGCCAGTCAAAAGGGTGGCAAAAGCTTCAAGCACGGTCTGGGGTATCGATCGACAACTGCCACTGGATCAAGTAGTGGATCCGGTTTCAGCTTTATAAACAAGAGTGACCAATCCCCAGAGGATAAGCCATCTGAAGTTACTGTGGTGTCTCACCAGCAAGGAGATCAAGCTGGAGATCCGCAAAATCGAGGCCTACCCCCGTGGACCCTTTCTTTGGCTAAAATTTTTGCAAAATGCAGGAATGGTGGCCTTTTGAGTTCTCTGAAGCCATTCGAGAAGCCGGCCGAGACAGACAAAGGCAAATTCTGCTCCTATCATGTGACGATGGGACACCACACGAATGGCTGCAAGTAACTGCTCAGGGCTATTCGTCAACTGATCACTGATGGGAAAATTACGGCACCACCCTTGAAGGCCAGTGTGCAAACCTATCCTTTGCCCAGCTTTGACTAGTCCAATCGAAGTGGGCAATACAGCAGCAAAAGAAGACCCTCCGCATGTGGAGGATGTTAGTTATTTTGTATCTAGTTTGTCCTTTATCTTGTTTTGTGAACAATGCAGCCTACAAGGCATTTAATGTTATGTAATTTGATTTCAATTATTTGTGTGATATTTTCATGGATGGAACACTGTGCATGCATACAAACATTCATTTAATGTCTTTAGCATACATGACACATTATCACGTGAAATGAACCTAAGGACAGATGAGCATCCAAAATGATATCCGTCTTGAAAGACCTCACGACTGATGAGAGAAAGAAAAGAAAGATTACAAAATGCCTAACAGCATGGAAGACCTTCGCCTAGTCCCAAGGCAACGTGCATCGACGAAGGATCACAAGATGCAGAATTACAAAGAAGCCAAAGGACAAGTCCAGCTATGCAGAAGTTCCGTAGACGTAAAAAAAAAAAAAACAACAACACAGATAAAATAAGCATGTTTTCAAGGTCCAAAATAAGAATACATCTATATCATATGATGTTTCGCACCATAACATCCCCGATAATAGAACGCAAGTTCTGGGGCAACAGTGCAATCATTTCAGAATAAAGGAGAGAGGCACCATACATCACCTCCATACCACCCATAAGCTAGCAAGATAGTACAAACAGCTAATAAGCACGTCAAAAAGTGCAGCCATCAACCTGCAGGATCAAAGCAGTCCTACAGAGAAAGATAGAAACTAAGTTGTCAACCAATTTCAATCGGGACAGGCTCAGATCTCCACGAAAAAAAAATAAGAAGAAGAGGTCCGATGGATTGAAAATCACGAAAGCAATCCATGCAAAAGTTAGGACAGTGAGGTGAGCACCACCGGCAGGAAAATCCACAGGGACCAGTTGGTGGCAGTTGTGGGTTCGGCCGAGACGGATACCATACCCATCTTGTCCTTAATTTCATTTCATGCATCATGTGCGCTATGCTAAAACATTATCAATGAATGGATGAATGAATGCCTTGCTCTGTTCATTTAAATATCCTGAGTTTGCTTGAAATTGAATTCACATCATGCATCATATATGGCTACACGCCTGTGAGCTTCAGCAACGACGATGGAACAACCAGATTCTACAAGACTTCCCACAATCCTCTCATCATCAGAGAGTGCTCTGAATTGGAAGTCTTCTTCTAATTCCACGACATCTCTTTAAAAAAAAAAAAAAAAAGAGCTCGCTGAGGTGAAAACCAAAAAGGCGCCTCAGGTAAAAGTTAGAGTAGCCCGCTAAGCTGAAAACCCATGTTGGGTAGTTTAGGCAAAAGTTAGGGCATATGAAAAGCTCGCTAAGATAAAAACCAAAAAGGCGCCTTAGGCAAAAGTTAGAGCAGCTCACTGAGTTGAAAACCCACTTTGGGTGGCTCAGGCAAAATTTAGAGCACTCCCAAATTCATAAAGCCTAGGGGCAGAAAAGGCAAAAACTCTCTATCATCTTCCCAGCAAGAGCATTGTATCAATCTCTAACGAGATCTTCTGTTCATTTCTCAATGACATCGTTACCAAGAACATCATCACTTTCTCTCTAACAGTCATCATATTTCCGCTTAGCCATCATATATCCCTATCAGGATCGCAAGAATTACATGCACCCAAAATGTTGCTTCTCTAACTATGGACGATCAATCGCACAACATAGCTTCCCCAGTAAGAACCTGGGGTGTCAAGATCGAGCAAATGGTGCGAAATGCATTTTCTAAAAGTTCATTTGCACATGCACACATTGAAATATATACATGCATCCAAATCATACATGCATACATGTACATACATATCACAACCAACCCAAGCACAGGTATCCACCATTATCATCGGACTACTCGAACCAGGATCACTCTTAAAGCACAGATGGCACAACGCCGAGGTATCCATTGGAATTTAAGCTTCAGCGCAAATCCAAATCTCAACATATCAAGTCTCCAAGGAGCGAAACAATCAAGTCGTATTTATCCTTGATCGAAGGGGCAAAAATTTTTGTTTTCAAAATCATCGATCAAGGGATAAATACTCATTCCCCAGCCAACATCAAAATTATCATTCCTAAAGCTATCCCTCTTCAATCAAGCCAGATTTCAAACCCTTGAACTCCATTACGTTCAAGCATGGTTGCAAATCCTTAAACCACCCTCTTCATTCAATCCAGATTTCAAACCCTTGAACTCCATTGTGTTCAAGCATGGTTGTAGATCCTTGAACCCCTTTTCTTCATTCAAGCTAGATTTCAAACCCTTGAACTCCATTGCGTTCAAGCATGGTTGTAGATCCTTGAACCCCTTTTCTTCAATCAAGCAAGATTTCAAACCCTTGAACTCTATTATGTTCAAGCATGGTTGCAAATCCTTGAACCACCCTCTTCAATCAAGCTAGATTTCAAACCCTTGAACTCCATTATGTTCAAGCATGGTTGCAAATCCTTGAATTCCCTTCTCTTTATTCAAGCAAGATTTTTAAACCTTTGAACTCCATTACGTTCAAGCATGGTTGCAAATCCTTGAATTCCCTTCCTTTATTCAAGCAAGATTTTTAAACCCTTGAACACCATTACGTTCAAGCATGGTTGCAAATCCTTGAATTCCTTTCCTTTATTCAAGTAAGATTTTCAAACCCTTGAACTCCATTACGTTCAAGCATGGTTGCAAATCCTTGAATTCCCTTCCTTTATTCAAGCAAGATTTTTAAACCCTTGAACTCCATTACATTCAAGCATGGTTGCAAATCCTTGAATTCTCTTCTCTTTATTCAAGCAAGATTTTTAAACCCTTGAACTCTATTACGTTCAAGCATAGTTGTAAATCCTTGAATTCCCTTCTCTTTGTTCAAGAAAGATTTTTAAACCCTTGAACTCCATTACGTTCAAGCATGGTTGCAAATCCTTGAACCATTTCTCCATTCAAGCCAGATTTCAAACCCTTAAACTCCATTACGTTCAAGCATGGTTATAAATCCTTGAATCCCTTTCTTCATCAAGCTAGATTTTAAGCCAGATCTTAAATCCTTGAACTCCATTATGTTCAAGCATGGTTTCAGATCCTTGAACCTCTTATTATTTCAAGTTCATCCAATTCCAGTAAGATTTCAAATCATCAAAATTCCATCTTTCTTTGCCTCGGGTAACATAGACCCGATATCGGCTAATCCACAATCCACCTTCCTTTGCCTCGGGTAACATAGACCCGATATCGGCTTAACCGCATTCCATCTTTTCTTGCCTCGGGTAACCTAGACCCGGTATCGGCTTAGTTCTACATCAAACCCATTATTTCATCCAAGATAGATTTCGAATCTTTGAACTTCTTCAAGCATGATTCCCAATCCTTGCAAACCTCCTCAAGCGAGATTTTGAATCCTTGAAACCTCTTCAAGCTTGATTCTTAATCCTTGAAAATCGCCCAAGCCAGATTTCGGATTCTTGAAGACCGATTCAAGCAAGATCCTAGATCGTGGAAGCCAATTCAAATCTTCAGCTTTGCCTCGGGTAACCTAAACCTGATATCAGCTTATTTCCTCCCCAGCATCGCCTCGGGTAACCTAGACCTGATATCGGCTTATTTCAACGGCGGGTTCTTTCCTGTGTCTGCGGTGCTTTAAGTCGTGTTTCTCAAATTCACATCATCTATCCCAGACTAAGTTCGGGTGGTGAATTTGATCACGCGAGGGGCAGCTGTAAGCGTCGGAATTTTACTTTACAAAAAAAAAGAGTATAGTCATACGACGGTAACCAAACTACAGTCGTACGACTGTAGATCGCGGTAGGTGAGCCAACCCATACCTCAAAAGCTGAAAAAACGGAGGAAAAAAAAAGGAGACTGGATAGACGGAGAGAAAGGGAGAAGAAAGAGAGAAAGAAAGAAAAAGAGAGAAAAAGATAAAGAGGAGAAACAAAGAAAAAGGAAGAACTCCTCATTAGAATCCCTCAGCATTTGAAATCTTTGGACCTAAAACTCTCAAACCCTAACTCAAGGAGAAAAGTTCGGATTTCATTGGATTAGAGCGACGCCAGGGGTCAATCCTATGGTGGACGCACGCCAAAGAGGTAAGCACTTCTTTTCCCCTCTCTTTTTTAAGCTTTCTGGGTGTTTGGTGTGCTTTTTCTGCATTTCTATCCTTTGTTCTGCGTTTCTGTTCTGGAAATCAATAACAGTCATGTGACTATTCTTGAGTTTGATGAACAGTCGTACGACTGTAGTTACAGTCGCACGAGTGTTCTTGATTTCCAGGTGATTTTCTTTCCAGTTTGTTTTAAATAAGATTTTGGCGAAATCCTGAGTCTGGAGTGTTGACAGTTGCATGACTGTAATTTACAGTCGTACGAATGTAGTTATATTTGCACAACTGTAATTTACAGTCATACGACTGTCGTTTCCAGAACCAGAATTTCACCTTTAAGCCCCAAAAATTTCATAAAAAATCCATAAAAATCATAAAAAATTAGAAAATCCCAAAAATGATTTTTGTTGTGTGCATCCACGACCATAGATTCAATTTTCAGTAAAATTGCATTTAGAACAATTCAACGATGAAGACCCGGTTCTCCCGAAAACCGACCCACTTAATATGTAAAAATGCATGTAAACCGGAAAAATTGTTTTCAAAATGATTTTCCCACAAAAACCAAAATACAGGGATGTTTCAAAATGTTTTCCAGGTCTAACAGGGCCGGCTAGCCGAGCCAACCCAGTTATCCCCTAAATACATGCCCCCAATTCTTATTTTCCCATTCTGTCATATTTGAGTCCTATTTGTGGCGTGTTGTAAATTGTGCTAACCCTCTGTTTTGCAGGTTTTAATTTCTTTTATTTTTATTTTGGATGTAATTTAATAGAATTAATAGTGTATCCTAGGCGGTTCTATTTTTCTAGATTCTCGTGTATATTAGGCGCTTGTAAAGTGAGGCGAGATTTTTTATCCTTTATTTGATCGGGTTGTAATAATTTAATTATTTACTATTTTACCTTAATTTGTATGCGCGCTGCATGTCTATTTACTTCAATAAAATTGCTTTAGAATTTGAAATACCACCTTTGAACATTGACCAATATTTATTTTAATTAGACACGAAATAAGGGACTTGTCCGTACCCGAATCTCTGGATAGTATAGCTGCCGTTCGTCCGGTTCAGCTACATTATAAATTTCCCGGTTGAGCTGAGCCGGGTGGCGACTCTACAATATTCATCGAGATTTAGGTCTCGATTCTTTTATGCATTAATTCCATTCATTTTCCAAAACCCGTTTTCTAATTATAAAAACCCCATGCGAGGGAGGGGGTCCGCCCGAGATCGTGGCGCCCATTCCGAAAGGGAGTCCCGCGTCCTGTCGAAAACGCGTTGTCCGCTCACAGAAACCAAAACCACTGGTTTCCCGAACATAGCCGCGCGGCTCAACGTTAGAGCCGGGCGGCTCTATTCTTTGTCCGGCGGCTCTGGTGAAGAATAGAGCCTGGCAGCTGTGGTTAGGACTGGGTGGCTCTGACCACAGCCGAGCGGCTCTAGTTCGATAGAATAGGGATTTTTTTATTTTAATTTTATTCTAAATGCTTCCAATCAATTTATTCAAGCAATGCACAACATAAATAACTCATAAAACTCCCTGTTTATTGTTTTACAGAAGCGGGCCCATAACCGAGGGGCCGGGTCTGTGTCCGATGCGCTGGTTTGGTACCGGAGGCTCCCAAACGAGGTGCAGGAGATTATCGACTCGACCGGTTTATCTGCTCTATGTGCGAGGTCCTGCCTGGACGAGTAGGGGATTATTGATGGCCCTTCTGGAGTGTTGGATGGATTCCACCCACACTTTCCACTTCCTGATCGGGGAGTTTACTGTCATGCCCGAGGACTTCATGGCCATCACGGGGCTATCTTTTAGTAGGTGTACCATAGAGTTAAATCAGACCCTGGAGCGAGGAGGCTTCAGTCCAGATCTCGTTGCCATGTTGATCGGCCTGACTCTTCTGGGCAAGTAGGTCCAGGGGAGCACACTGCAGGATCACTGGTTGACTAGGCAGAACAGCCTTCTCGAGGGTTCCGCGTTCTCTCCCAGGGACGCAAGGTGTTATGCCCAGGCGTTTCTGTTGTACGCCCTGAGTACTCTGTTGTTCCCTACAAGTGAGAGTGACCTGAACCTGGTTGTGCTCCCTTCACTGATACAGTTAGAGGATGTGGGGAGCTTATATTGGGGATGAGTTGGGTTGGCGCAGCTGTACTACGGCCTCGACATCTGCGCCTACGGGAGGCACCGGGAGGTGAAGGGCACGTGGATAGTCCTTCATGTGAGTTTTTTTTTACACGTAGTATCGTCTGAGCTTGTCTTAATTGATGGGGTTGACGAACTTATTCCCGTCCATATCCATAATTTTTACGGTGCCTTTTGAAAGTATCTTCCTTACCACATACGGACCTTACCAATTAGGCCTAAATTTTCCCCTTATGTCAGTGTTGACCTATTTCATCTACTTTAGTACCAAATCCCTAGACTTGAGTGGGTGTTTCTGATGGCAGACTTTGCTGTTGTAAGCCTTAGCCATTCTCTACTGATACATCTATAAGTGATCCAGTGTTTAGAGATGCTTCTTGTCAATTAGTGCCAACTGTTCATATCTTGATTGAACCCATTCTCCATAACCACTCTCAATGACCTAATCTTGGTTTCTACTGGCAGTACAGCTTCCATTCCGTAGACTAAGGAGTACGATGTTTCTCCGGTGGGGGTTCTGACACTGGTTCTATAACCCCATAAAGCAAACGGCAACATATCAGCCCAATCCGTATATGTAACCATCATTTTTTATAGAATCTTCTTAATGGATTTGTTGCCCGCTTCTACCTACTGCACCGTTAGCTTATGGGCGGTACGGAGATGACTTGTGGTGGTCAATCCCCTTATCTTGAAACAACTGTGTCGTGGCTCCTTGAAACTATACCCCATTATCTATGACAACATGATGCGAGATCCCGTACCATGTGAAAATGCTCTTTTCAATGAACTTGGCCATTTTCTTGGCTATAACATGTGCAAATGATTCCGCTTCCACTAAGAAATAATCAACAACCACAACTGTAAATCGGTGTTTGTTTGATGTAGGCGGCCTTATTTCTCCGATGAGATCTATCCCCCAAGCAGCGAATGGCCATGGAGTTGATGATATCTGAAGTTCAAGCTGTGGGAGATGATTGAGGTCTCCATACAATTGACATTCGTGACATCTTTTCACCTCTTTGATACAATCTGCTTGTAGTGTAAGCCAGAAGTAGCCCTGCCTTAATACTTTCTTAGCCAGGGCTAACCCATTCATGTGCTACCCGCAAGTTCCTGCATGGATCTGCCTCACGACTTCTTTGGCTTCTCTTTCTGTTAAGCACTTCAGGAGTAGGCCGTTGGTAGTTCTCTTGAAGATCTAACCCTCAAATAATCTAAACTGCGCTACTAACCTCCTGAGAGAGATCTTATCTGACTCGCTAGCATCTTCAGGGTACTGACCATTCTGAACAAACTGTAAAATATCATGATACCAAAGAAGTTCTTCCACCTTTGCTATAATGCTGACCGACAAGTAGTAAGGATTCTGTGCAATCTCCACTACTACTGGCTGCGTAGGGTGTTTCTGGGGTTCCTCCCACATTGACGAGAGCGTGGCTAAAGAGTCTGCCATCTGACTCTCATCACTCGGCACGTGTCTGAACTCACACAGTCCAAATGCTTCCACCTTGTCCTAAACCAACTGGAGGTATGGCCGAAGCGACCCTTCTTTTACCTCCCATTCACCGGTGATCTGATGGATTACCAGTGCTGAATCTCCAATTATCAGTACTTCATTTGCCCCTAGTGTGATTAGAGCATCAATCCCGAAGAGGCAAGCTTCATACTCCGCCCCGTCATTAGTTACCGGGAATTCAAGGCATTTAGCTAGGGGGATGATTTCTCCATCAGGTGCGCCAATGATCAATCCTAGTCCTGCCCCATGCTTGTTACAGCCCCATCGAAGTACATTATCCATCTGCTCGGTTCTGCTTCTATTACAGCCAACTGTTCATCAGGAAATTCTAAATTCTGACTCCAGAGGTTGGTTGGCCAGAAATTCTGCCACAGCCCTTCCTTTGATTGTCTTCTTGGTCACATATTCGATGTAGAATTCAGATAACAGGAGTAGCCACCTTGATAACTTCCCGGCCAATACAGAGGTTTGGCATAAGTACTTCATCGGATCAACCTTTGCCACTGCTTGAACCTTGTACGACTGGAAGTAATGCCTCAACTTCTTAGTCAGCCATACCATAGTAGCACATGTCTTTTCTACTACAGTATATCTGACCTCGTGGTCAAGCAGCTTCTTACTCAGGTAGTAGATTGCGTGTTCTCGCCTGTCTTCCTGTTCCTAAACCAACATTGTCCCTACTGAAGCATCTTCAATAGCTAAGTACAGGACCAAAGGTTTGTTCAGCATTGGAGGCTTTAGGACTGGTGGATTCATTAAATAAGCCTTTATCAAGCCTTTATCCTATCAAAGGCCAACTGAAACTGATCATTCCACTTTGCCGGTTGATTCTTCCTTAGGAGCTTGAAGATGGGTTCACAAACCGTTGTCAACCTTGCAATGAACCTGCTGACATATTGCAGCAATCCCAGAAATGATCTTACCTCTTTCTCTGTCTTTGGCACGGGCATGTCACTGATAGCTTTTATCTTATCTGGGTCCATTTCAATGCCCCTCTGACTTACCACATGGCCAAAGAGCTTTCCTGAGGTTACCCCGAACACATACTTCTTGGGATTGAGGCGGAGGTTGTACTTTTCGACCCTAGTCAGGAATCTATCCAAGATAGCAGGGTGCTCTTCTCGAGTCATTGATTTGACTAGCATGTCATCCATATAAACCTCAACCTCTTTATGAATCATGTCATGCAACAGTGTCATGATAGCCCTCTAGTAAGTGGCTCCAGCATTCTTCAGTCCGAATGGCATAACCCTGTAGCAGTAGACCCCCCACTCTGTGATGAAGGCTATCTTCACTTTGTCAACTATGTCCATGAGGATCTAATTATACCCTAAGAATCCATCCATGAACGAATACATTATGGCCCTGGTGGCACTATCGATCAAAACATCAATATGTGGCCGAGAAGTCATCCTTAGGAGAAGCCTTGTTTAGATCTTTATAATCCAGACAAACCCTGACTTGCCATCCTTTTTGGCCACCGGCACTATGTTGGCCAATGATGGGTCCTAGGCGAAGTAATGAAACTAAACCTAGAGTCACACAACTAAGGCAGTGTACCTATCATTGACAAGTAATAATTCTGGTTGGTCCAGGTAGCGATCCCACAGAGAAAATATTCTGCAAACACTAAACTACTCGGGTTCTTTGTGTGTCCTAGGCGGAACTTAATTTTGGGTTATGATTATACTAACAACTAAATTATCCTACTCCTAGTTGATCTATCCCAGCTTACTTTCCACTTGAATTCGGGTTATCAATTGGCGGTTTAACCGACCTATGAATGCTAATGGTGATGGCTTTATCAATTAATTTAAATAGATGAATTTAACTCAACAATTAAACCTTAATTATGTTCTTTCAATGATTCAACCTAGCGTGTCTAGATCTTTTAGGTCCTTAGCCGGTGTCCCTTGTTTAGAGGTGGTCTAATTCTAAAGCTCAGAAAATAGGGGCACGTAAATTCCATAGTGTTGTCAATACTAATAGTTTCCTAGGCGTCAATCTAGGTAATGCCACAAATATGAACTTAATAAGTTAAGATCTTATGAGACTAGATTATCATTAAAGGAATTGCATAAAGAAAAGGTGTAAATATTGAAATTAAATTGCAGTCAATTGTATTAATCAAGAAAGATGATAAGAATTCAATGTTTACAACCAAACATAATCAATTGAGGAATCAAAAACTAACTAATCGAATTACAAAAGAGAAGAAGAGGAACTTATGCCCTTTTGGTCCGATTAACCGAATTCCAGCGGTGTGAAGATGCTTGGGGCGTATCTCTATAAACGAACTCAATCCAGAACCAAGAACGTCGCAAAAGGGGAAGATTCAATGCAAAACTTCTACCAATTGAGGGTTCAAACTCAAAGTAACAAAGAATTCAAGCAATAAACCTAGCTACAAGTTTGTGCTTTCTACTTTAAAAGTCTGGAAAAAGATCCATACAACTTAGAAAATAACCTATTTATAGGGCTAGGCTAAAACCACTAAACAGGAAGGAGGAAAGTAGGGCAACAGCAGAATTCCGGAGCTCGGCACGCCGTGCTGGTGGTGGTGGCATGCCTTGCTGGGTAAATTTGGGTTGGCACGCATTCGTGCCGATCCACTAGACTCCGTCTTTTGGCACTCTGGAATGGCACGCCATGCCCTCATTGCGGCACGCCGTGCCACCTTGCTTTTCAGCACTTCAATCTCTTCTTCGCTGCCATCGCTCCAACTTTCGGTCCGGGTCATAATGCCTATCCAAAACATACATAAAGAAACATAACCGCACCACAGCCACGGACCACAATCAAGACGCATTGTCCAAAATTACAAAAATACCCCTAAAAACACGAAAAAATACTAAAAGTTATGAAAATCTAACCAAAACATAAAAATCACAAAATACGCAAGACCAAACAAGCATTCACACAAAGGACTCTAAAATATTACCGTTTAAACCATGAAATTGCCTAAAAGATAAGGTCAAAAATCGACCTTATCAACCACCCCACGCTTAAAGTCTTGCTTGTCCTCAAGCAAATAAACTAAAGACAAAGGAGTAAAATTGCTCGCTTTTACTTGTAAATCCAACTAAGGGTACCGTACAAAATTCATAAACTCAAGGAGGTAAAACATCGCTTTCGAAATGACACTAGGTGCACCAGGTTCAAAACCACCCAATACCCGAACCCAACAAAATTTAGCTAGTCAAAGGGCGAGGAACAAGCAGAGTTTATACGACCACAAAGCACCTCACAAGATGTCACTCTAACGCTCAAGTTCAAGGTGAGGTGGACGAGCACAAAAACAAACAATGGCATACATCACATAGTGAACTAATGGCAATCCCGGTGAAGTCATTGGTCAAGGAGCAAAATCAGAGAACGTAGGGCTTGTAATGTTACGGCTTAGGGTAGGTCTGATAAAAGAGGGAAATTTTTAGGTGTACAACTCCTACAATTCAAGTGATATATGCAAATTGACTAAGTACTAAAGACGGGTCATGCAATTTCAACTCAAAACTAGTCCTAAGAGTGCTTGTTTTCCTATTTTTTTCTTTTTTTTTCTTTTTTTTTCTTTTTTTTTTAACAAGAAATTCTACTAACAATGAGAAGGCCTTATACACAACCAACGGCCAAAGCACAACCCAACGGGGAAAAGATGACAAGGCATGGGTCAAGGCAATTAGATGATCACCCTAATCCCTTATTCAAACAAATGAACTGAAAATGGAACACACACCGGCTTAAAGACGAGAGCCAGACAAACAAGACATGCTTCTACAAACTCCGATTTTTAAGAAGAGAAGCCGGATAAACACATTGACTCTATTTGGATTTTTTTTTTGGAAAATATATATATAAAGCACAATTTTTCCATAGGACTAGATGTGAAAGGGTTGAAATGCAAATGGTGATTGACCCCAAAATGAATGAACAACTTAGCCAATTACTTGATTTAGGAGAGGAGGGTAAGAAAGGAAAATCAAAGTTAATGGAAAAAAGTTAGGATGATAGATTTGGCTTGGTGAAGGTTTTTTAAGTCAAAAAGGTTAATTTAGTGGCTTTGGGTGATCTAAGGGATAAATTAGTAGTTAGGGTTAAGCTCATTTAAGTCAAAGGGTTAATCCTAAAGGTCTCCACATACTAAGCTCTCGATGCCAAGTGCAAAACAACGCCGGGTTCTACGATCTATTGTGCCACGATTGTTTTTACCCTCACAAAGAAATAGAACCGATGTGAAATGGTTCCAAAGGCTCAAATCCTCACAAGTGTACTAGGGGTTGTATGCTAGATCGTGTGACTCAACCAATGTTCCAAGGCATAATCCTAGCTTGATCATGCAAGTAGAGGTAGCGGGTTAATTCCCTAATGCAACCTGAATGACAAATCCAACCAAAGATTACCATCAAGAATCACAAATCATGCACAAACAAGCTAATGACTCGCAATCGACTCCCAATATCTCTAGCCAATTGCTACCAATCCAAGCATAGAGACTTAGTTTCGAGGGTAGATTAGGCAATGTCACTCAAACGACAATTGACACTTAAACAACCTAAAACACTACATACCAAAAATAAACCAAACCAACTCCACATGCATCAAAAGCTAAAGCCTAAACCTAACCAAAGCACACCTAAAACCAACCATGCATATGAACACTAAAACCATCACAAAACATCCAAACACCCAAAAACACACACAAACATGCAAAAGAAAACAATCAAAATGTGCAATGTAAAAAGAAACAAAAGAAAGGGAGAGATCCCTTTACCCACCCCACACTTAGATTGCACTTCCAAAAGTGCAATGGAAGAAGGAACAAAATAAAGCGGGAAAGGAAAAGGGTTACCTCACTTGTTGGGGGCTGGTGGTGGCGGAGGTGGGTACGGCCACCCTTGGGCTAGACAAAAACGGGAGGCGAATGCCTCAACATTGGCGAGCTGAGCCGCCTGCCGGTCAAGGCGTGCGTTCATCCGCTCCTCGAGCACAAACTGATGGACTGTCAAACCTTCCAGCTGCTCGATTATACCATCCAATCGTCCTTCAATCTGCTCCATAAAATCCAAGCCCACCGAAACATGCTCCTCATCCTCCTCATTATCCTCAGCTTCCTCACCCTCGTCCTCAGCATCCACGTCCATAGGGGCCTTACCCCTGCCCGAACCTCCCGCACTTGATGTACCTGCAGGTGCCATAACATGGGAACAAACAAAATTCCCCTCGAAAGCTTCTTGGGAAGGATGCTGTCAAGGTTCTTATAACAAGTACTACCATAAAAGAAGCATGCAATACAAGTTACAATATGCCCTAACCCAAGTTCTAACTTAGATCGGTTATGGTGGGTGTATAGGGCTTCCATGACGAAGAAGCCCATGTGCACCTTAACATCATTATGCACATGCCACAATATTAAAAGCTCAAATGCATTGACCCGGTTACTTTCAGTTTTGCCCGAGAAATTGAAACACACAAATTTGTGGATTAATTACAGGATTGGGTCATGTAGTTGGGAGGTTTTGGCGAACCTAGGTTGGTATACCCCTTGACCCACAAGACACCAAAATTTCTTCGCATCCATGTCCTCCGGCCATATGTAACTATCCCCCTCAATTCCTATGCAAGCTTTAAGGCCCTTAATGTCTAAAGAGTGCTCATCACCAAATAGGCGGAAGGTCATGGTCCTAAGGCCGGTATCGGGGTTTGTTTTGAAGCTCAAAGTTGAGTAGAATTCTAAATTCAACTCTCTAAAGACAGGCGGAGCAGACCTCACAAAATCATACCACCCTAGACTGGTTAATTTGGCACGCACAGCTTCAGACCTATCTTGCACGAACAAAAATTCCCAATCAAAGGTTCGAAAAGGGGTACTCTTTAAAGGAAAAAGAGTTTTATAGCGTTTACCTTCATCATCAGAGAGAAGAGGGAAAAGGCATTTATACTTCCTGGAGAGGCTAGTTAAAGGACCCATCTGCTGCTTAGGAGGCAGTTCTTCATTTGGCACTGGTTCCGGTGATGGGTCTATGGGCCGCCGCGAAGAACCGTGCTTCCGATCAGCTACCATCTTCTTTTTCATCTTACTACTGCAGAACCATCAAAACACAACCAAAACCAAAAACAAAAGAAGAAAAATCCAATTAAACCCTACTCATATAAACACAAACCCACTAAATATGAACATATAAAGAAAAATACTGAACTACAATCACCCTATTAAGCAAGTAAATCAATCAAAATCAAAGTGAGAGAAGAAAGCAATAAAAAAGAAGAAAGGAAAATCAAAGCATGAGTTCATACCTGGGTTCTAAGGAGAGTTATGCAAAAACAAAATCCTAGATCAAAATAACGGTTGAAGAGGAGTTGAAAGGAAGAAAGTGAAGGAAGAATAAGGGTAGAGAGGGAGAAGGTGAGGAAGAAGAAGGAGAAAGGGGGGCTGATACAAAGGAAAAACAAAAGAAGGGTTTATATAGGACGGTAATTTTTTGACCTAAATTTTCGAATTTTAAACGCTCGGCACGCCGTGCTAAACAAACCGCATGGTGTGCTGAGCAGAGCATAGAAACTTACCTGGAAACAGCATGAAGGCACGATAGCGTGCTAGCTTGGCATGTCGTGCTCTCTTGAAAACCCTTTGATTAGCACGGCGTGCTAAATTACAGCACGGCGTGTGCCTTGCTCTTGCAACAATTCACTTTTGAAACAGCATGACGGCACGATGGCGTGCTGGCTTGGCACGTCATGCTCTCTTGAAAATCCTTCCTTTGGCACGGCGTGCGGCTTGCTCTTGCAACAATTCACTTTTGAAACAGCACGACGGCATGATGATGTGCTGGCTTGGTACGTCATGCTCTCTTGAAAATCCTTTCTTTGGCACGGCGTGCTAAATTACAGCACAGCGTGCCCAATTGCTCAACTGCACGCGTTTGGTTCCAGTGGGCTAGCACGATTGTGTGCCAGGCCAGCACGTCACGTGCTAACCCCACGCTTACCCTAGCATGACATGCCCATGATGGCACGGCGTGCCATCCTGGAATTCTGCCAACCTTTGTAATTTCACACTTTTGATCGAGACTGTGATTGACTTGCTTAGTGACCTATTCCTACACACATAAACACATAAAAACATATTAACATAAAAATTAATGTACAAGTGAAGTACACGTACCTCATTGCTATGTTTATAGTCGGAATAGCTCGACTTCCATGTCCACGAGTATGTATTACACATCACGAAGGAGTAAGACTTGCTTCTCCTCCTTCCCCCCTCTGCTGACGTAGGGCTTCAACCGATGCCCGTTTACTTGTTGAATTGCCTCTGGGGTTTCAATTTCCACCATCCCGGAGGGATATACCTTATGCACGGTAAACGATCCCGTCCATCTACTTCTTAATTTGCCCGGAAATAGTTTCAATCGGGAGTTATAGAAAAGCACCAACTCCCTTTGATTGAAACCTTTCTTTATCACATGCCGGTCGTGCCACTTCTTGGTCCTCTCCTTGTAGATTTTGGCATTCTCATACGAACTCAACCGAAGCTCATCTAACTCCATGAGTTGCCTTAATCGAAGCTCACTTGCAGCTTGCATATCAAAGTTAAGAAATTTTAAAGCCCAATATGCCTTGTGCTCTAGTTCCACAGGTAGATGATAGGATTTACCGAAGACTAAGCGGTAGGGGGACATTCCTATAGGCATCTTAAAGGCAGTCCTATATGCCCATAGTGCATCGTCTAACCTTAGACTCCAATCTTTCCCAGATGCACCTACCGTCTTTTCTAAGATTCGTTTCAGTTCCCTATTCGATACCTCAACCTGCCCACTCGTCTGAGGATGGTAAGGAGTTGCTACCTTATGCTTAACCCCATACTTGTGCAAAAGATTGTCAAATTGTCTATTACAAAAATAGGATCCCCCATCACTGATGATAGCCCTTGGGGTTCCAAACCTAGTAAGAATGTTTTTCTTTAGAAACTTGACAACAACCCTTGCATCATTGGTTGGTAAGGCGACAGCTTCTACCCACTTAGACATATATTCAACTGCCACAAGAATGTATTGGTTGTTATGGGATATTGGGAAGGGTCCCATGAAATCTATCCCCCAGACATCAAAAAGTTCACACACCAAGATACCTTGTTGAAGCATTTCATTCTTTTGGGAGATATTTCCCATCCTTTGACATGCATCACAGGCCCGAATATAGATATCCTGTTTCATGGTCGTCCAATAAAACCCACTAGATAAAATCTTTCCTACGGTTCTATCGGGTCCAAAATGGCCACCCGCTTCCCTATCATGACACATCCTAATAATGGAAGGAACCTCCTCATAAGCCCCACACCGCCTAATCACATTGTTCGCACACAATCTAAAAAGGTAAGGATCATCCCAAAAATAATCCTTAGCATCATGAAAGAATTTACGTCTCTGTGCATGTGAGAGATTAGGTGGAAGGATGTTACCGACTTTGAAGTTTGCGATGTCCGCAAACCATGGCATAGAGGTTACCCCACACAACTGTTCATCTGGAAATGTGTCACGAATGTCTGCTTCTGGAGAGGATACGGATCCTTCACTTGGCAGTCTCGATAAATGGTCGGCCACTACATTCTCTACTCCCTTCTTGTCCTTAATCTCCACGTCAAACTCTTGGAGGAGTAGAATCCATCGAATCAACCTGGGCTTTGCATCCTGTTTAGCCAAGAAATACTTAAGAGCAGCATGGTCAGTATACACAATTACTTTTGATAAGACCAAGTAAGACCTGAACTTATCGAAAGAAAAAACAACAGCTAGTAATTCTTTCTCAGTCACAATGTAATTTATTTGAGCACCGTTCAATGTCTTACTAGTATAGTAAATTGGGCGGAAAATTTTGTCCACCCTCTAACCTAAACATGCCCCGACAGCTATGTCACTTGCATCGCACTTAAGTTCAAAGGGGATTTCCTAATTCGGGCTCACCATGACCAATGCCTCAATCAATTTCTGCTTAAGCAAATTAAAAGCATGCATACACTCATCGTTGAAATTAAATGGGGCATCCTTTAGGAGTAGCTCAGTCAACGGCTTAGCAATCTTAGAAAAGTCTTTCACAAAATGCCTATAAAAGCTCGCATGTCCTAAGAAGCTCCTAACTAACTTAACCGAACTTGGGGGAGGCAGTTTCTTAATCACCTCAATCTTGGCCGGATCGACCTCAATCCCCTTTCCCGACACCTTGTGCCCTAAGACAATGCAATCCCGGACCATGAATTGACACTTCTCCCAACTAAGTGCCAAATTGGTGTCTTCACATCTCTGAAGCACCTGGTCCAAATTCCCAAGACATGACTCAAAGGTATGACCAACAACGGAAAAATCATCCATAAAGACTTCCATAAAATCCTCAATCATATCAGCAAAAATGACCAGCATGCACCTTTGAAAGGTGGCCGGGGCATTACACAAACCAAAAGGCATTCGCCTATATGCAAATGTCCCGTATGGACACGTAAACATGGTTTTCTCTTGATCGAGAGGGTCCACTGGAATTTGCATATACCCAGATAGCCCATTTAACGTATAAAAATATTCGTGCCCGGCCATCCTCTCTAACATTTGATCAATAAATGGTAATGGAAAATGATCTTTCCGGGTGGCGTCATTCAACTTCCTATAATCAATACATATGTGCCAACCTGTGACAGCTCTAGTAGGGATTAGTTCCCCTTTATCATTTTCCACTACCGTTGTGCCTCCTTTTTTAGGCACACACTGAACCAGACTCACCTACTAACTATCAGAAATAGGAAAGATGATACCTGTGTCGAGGAGTTTTATCACCTCGGCTCTTACCACCTCCTTCATATTTGGGTTCAACCGACACTGAGGCTGTGCACACGGTTTTACCTCGTCTTCCAAAAAGATTCTATGCGTGCAAAACGTTGGACTTATTCCCTTGATGTCGTGGATTGTCCACCCGAATGCTCCTTTGTGCTTCCTCAGCACCTCTAGCAGCTTGTCCTCCTCCTCTCCTATCAACAAAGAAGAAATTACAACTGGTAAGTCCTTTGGAGGAAGCAAAAAAACATACTTAAGGTTAGGGGGAAGGGTTTTAAGCTCCAATGATGGAGGTTCCTCTAGTGAGGATTTAGGTGCAGGCTTGACTTCATGATCCAGCTTGTCAACTCGTCCCTTCACCCATGAGCATTCTTCAACTAACACTTCGTTCGCCTCACTTTCAATTAGGCCTTCTCCTATAATGCACTCTAGTTCACTGCACACATTCTCAACCACACAAGCATCAATAGGACAAAAGGAGTCCACAAAATTACAGTTTTCAACATCTAATGGATATTTCATTGAGTTATAGACGTTGAAACTTACCTCCTCATTGTGCAACCTAAGAATAATCTTACCTTCTTGGACATCTATCAAAGTCCTACAGGTTCCAAGAAATGGCCTTCCAAGCAAAAGGGCACCGAGCTATCTTCCTCCATATCTATTACTACGAAGTCCGCGGGGAAGATAAACTTGTCCACCTTTACTAACACGTCCTTGACCACCCCCTTTGGCTTCGTGAGAGATCTATCCGCCGACTGGAGGGTCATATTGGTCGGCTTTGGGTTTCCTAGTTCGAGTCTCCTGAAAAACGACAGAGGCATCAAATTGATACTTGCACCCAAGTCACATAGGCCATTGGCAATCTCTAAGTTTCCTATCCGGCATGGGATAGTAAAACTGCCCCTATCTTTGAGCTTTGGTGGAAGTTTGTTAGTGATAATTGCCGAACATTCCTCTGTTAAAGCCACCACTTCATCCTCGCCTAGCTTTCTTTTCCCTGCAAGAAGTTCTTTAAAGAATTTAGCATAAGAAGGCATCTCTTGGAGAGCCTCAATCAATGGCATATTGAATTCTAACTTCTTGAAAATTTCCAGAAACTTGGAATATTTCTGCTCCAGTTTATCTTTCTTCTCCTTTTGAGGATACGGGAGTTTAGGCACATAGGCTCTCATTGGGTTAGGAATTTTCCCTTTTTCATTTGTGCTAGGTTCGGGTTCAGAAATCGAGTCAGGGTTGCTTACCTCTCCCGACTCTTCACTTACCTTAGTAGGTTGGGGTGGAATATCAGCGTTTTGCACTCGACTCTCCACTTGCCTACCACTTCGCAGGGTTATAGCTTGAGCTGTCTCCTGTTGATGTCCTTTAGGGTTTTGCTTAGTTTTACTTTGGAGTGCTCATTGAGGTCTTTCCTGCCTCTCCCTACTCATTTGAGACACCTGCTTGCCCAAATCCGTACAGTATGCCTCATTATCAGCAAGCCAAGACGAAATGTCTTTTAACAAAGACAAAACCATCTCATCTTGCTTAGATTATTGAGGTTGCTATGAGGATTGATCATTAGGAATAAATGGGGCCTTACCTAACCCCTGCTTATGGTGCTCATGATGGAACCTGGAAGGAGGTTTGAACACATTTTGGTTATTACCATAAGACATGTTCGGGGTGTTGATACCTTCTTCTTCCGTAGTTGTTATTATTATTGAAATTTTGTGGGTAAGAGTTAGAATTATTGTACCTTTGGTTTCCCCCTATAAAACTTACATTCTCGAACGGTTGGGCGAATGGATCGCCCAATGCACATTCTTGACCGGGATGCTCCGCTCCACATGATACACACAACACCGGCTGATATTGTGGCGCATTTAAATTCAAGCGGGACATCAACAGGTCCAGCTTCTTGTTCACGTGGTCCATGGCTGCATCTTGGCGTCCCGAGTCTGCAGCCCGAACCTCACTTCTTGTTGGCATGTCCGACTGCCACAAAGTACTCTTCCTAGCCAGCTCCGCGATCAACTCCTCGGCTTGCGTAGCAGTCTTCTTCAAAATGTCTCCACCTGTAGAAGAATCAAGAATGGCACGGTTAGCTGGTGTCAAACCATGATAAAACGTGCTTACCTGAGTGAATCGCGGCATGTCATAGTGAGGACAATTCCGCAACAACCGTTGAAACCTTTGCCACACCTCGTTGAGAGTCTCAGTCCCAAATTATCGGAATCCCATAATCTCGTTCCTTAACTGAACCGTCTTTGATGGTGGAAAGTAATACCCCAAGAATTGTTCTTCTAATTGGTCCCATGAAGTCATCGACCCGGGCCTTAAGGACTTGTAACATTCCATTGCTCCCCCGCATAATGAGAAGGGAAACAACTTCAACCGCACCACATCTTAGGGCACCCCACCGATTCGGACTGTATCGGCCACCATGAGAAACTGGTCTAAGTGATCATTGGGGTTATCACTTATTCCGCCACTGAACAGCCTATTCCCTTGGATCAAATTGATCATACTAGACTTCAACTCAAAGTGATTAGCAGTGATGGCTGGGAGAACCACTCCGGATCTGTTCCGGGGTCGATGTGGAGCCATTAAGCAAGTCATGACCATGTTGTCTCTATCACCACCCCTTCTTCTCTCGAACTCCTCCCACTCTCGCTGGATTTACTCTTGCTCAGCTCTTTCCCATAGCTGTCTCGCCTCTTCCTCATGTTGCTGAAGATCCATTTGGGCAATTTGCTCTTGTTGTGCTCTACGGTTCCTACTACAAAAATGCTTAATTTCAGGGTTATAGGGTAAAAGCTCAGGGTGCTGAGAACGAGTTTGCATAAGCTAGAAAGCACACACACACACAGAAAAAAATAACAAAAAAAAAATAAAAATAAAAATTACAACTAATATCCACAAAAAGAAAAATTACATAACTATTTGCACATAAACAGTACCTAGATCAGCAAATAGACCTTTGGTTCAATGATGCAGGAAAATAAATTCCCCGGCAACGGTGCCAAAAACTTGATAGGTCCTAGGTGAAGTAATGAAACTAAACCTAGAGTCAAACAACTAAGGCAGTGTACCTATCGTTGACAAGTAATAATTCTGGTTGGTCCAGGTATCGATCCCACAGAGAAAATATTTTGCAAACACTAAACTACTCGAGTTCCTTGCGTGTCCTAGGCGGAACTTAATTTTGGGTTATGATTATACTAACAACTAAATTATCCTACTCCTAGTTGATCTATCCCAGCTTACTTTGCACTTGAATTCAGGTTATCAATTGGTGGTTTAACCGACCTATGAATGCTAATGGCGATGGCTTTATCAATTAATTAAAATAGATGAATTTAACTCAACAATTAAACCTTAATTATGTTCTTTCAATGATTTAACCTAGCAAGTCTAGATCTTTTATGTCCTTAGCCGGTTTCCCTTGTTTAGAGGTGGTCTAATTCTAAAGCTCAAAAAATAGGGGCATGTAAATTCCACAGTGTTGTCAATACTAATGGTTTCCTAGGCGTCAATCTAGGTAATGCCACAAATATGAACTTAATAAGTTAAGATCTTATGAGACTAGATTATCATTAAAGGAATTGCATAAAGAAAAGGTGTAAATATTGAAATTAAATTGCAGTCAATTGTATTCATCAAGAAAGATGATAAGAATTCAATGTTTACAACCAAACATAATCAATTGAGGAATCAAAAACTAACTAATCGAATTACAAAAGAGAAGAAGAGGAACTTATGCCCTTTTGGTCCGATTAATCGGATTCCAGCGGTGTGAAGATACTTGGGGTGTACCTCTATAAACGAACTCAATCCGGAACCAAGAACGTTGCAAAAGGGGAAGATTCAATGCAAAACTTCTACCAATTGAGGGTTCAAACTCAAAGTAACAAAGCGTTCAAGCAATAAACCTAGCTATAAGTTTGTGCTTTCTACTTTAAAAGTCAGGAAAAAGATCCATACAACTTAGAAAATAACCTATTTATAGGGCTAGGCTAAAACCACTAAACAGGAAGGAGGAAAGTAGGGCAACAACAGAATTCTGGAGTTCGGCACGCCGTGCTGGGTAAATTTGGGTTGGTACGCCGTGCTGGTGGTGGCACACATTCATGCCGATCCACTGGACTCCGTCTTTTGGCATGCTAGAATGGCACACCGTGCCCTCATTGCGGCACGCCGTGCCACCTTGCTTTTCAGCACTTCAATCTCTTCTTCGCCGCCATCGCTCCAACTTTCGGTCCTGGTCATAATGCCTGTCCAAAACAAACATAAAGAAACATAACCGCACCATAGCCAGAACCACAATCAAGACGCATTGTCCAAAATTACAAAAACACCCCTAAAAACACGAAAAAATACTAAAAGTTATGAAAATCTAACCAAAACATAAAAATCACAAAATACGCAAGACCAAACAAGCATTCACACAAAGGACTCTAAAATATTTCCGTTTAAACCACGAAATTGCCTAAAAGATAAGGTCAAAAACCGACCTTATCAGCCAACCATTCCGGATATTTAATGACTTCCAAAAACTTTGCTTTTATCTGCTTGGCCACTTCCTCTTTAACCTTTTCTGCCCATTCTGGTCTGAGTCTTCTGAGTTTTTGTTTGATGGGCTTCATTTTTGGATCTATCGGGATTCTGTGTTCTGTGATTTCCTTGTCAAACCCAGGCATGTCGTCGTAGGACCATGCCAAGGCTTTTATGTGTTTTAGGAGCACATTCATAATTTCTTTTCTCTCTTCGGGCGTGAGGTCTTTCGAGACGAATACCATTTTCGGATCATCATCTGTTCCTAGATTCATTTCCTGTAATGATGCATCATGTATGCTAAAGACATTAAATGAATGTTTGTATGTATACACAGTTCCATCCGAAAAAACATCACACAGGTAAGCAAAATTAGATTTCATTGCATTAAAAGCCTTGTAGGCTGAGTTGTTTACATAAAAAATAGAAAAAGCAGATACATTAAAATGATTATCATCCTCCACATGCGGAGGGTCTTCTCCTGTTACAGCCTCTTCGACTTCCTCAAACAGGTCCCCCAGGTCACCCTTAAGGGCTTCTTCCTGGTCAACAGATAGTTCTTCCTCGATCATCTTGGCCTTCCCAGCCGTCATCAGCTTAGCCTACTACTTCACAGCTTGATCCATCAGTTCTTCCTGAGTCTTTACCATAGGTGCTTGCTTCTGATTAGAACCTGTGTTGACTTTCATCGGTGTAGCCAGTGCCTTGGTGATAGCTTCCATGGCCACCTTAGCTTCCCCACTTCCTGGGTTTACCTTCTCAGCAGATTCCCCTTTATTTTCAAACTTAACATTGACTCGGCTGACTGCTATTCCCTGCTTTTTTAGAACTTTTCTCTTATCATCCTTAGCTTCAATACGAAGCATGTTGACAACCAACTCGACCCCATACTTCTCGAAATCCACAACATCAGAAAAGATTTCAAATCCTGGGAGTTGACCCCCTCGACTTTTACCGGCTCCCGAGCGCCATCGTACACTTTCTCAGTTGGACGCACAAATGTGTCAACCAAATTCACAGATCTCCTACTCGGCCCATCTCCCTTCTCATGGTAGCCAAGTCCGTGCTGATGGTACATCCCTGGTTCAATGTCGAATTTAGGGACACCCTGTTGTCTTGCCCCTAGGCCCTTGGCGGGCTCAAATTTCTGCTTGGCGAAGTATTTATATATCCACTCCGAAAACTTTGGTTCATCATCACTTCCCTCTATCACAACTGCCACCTAAAAACTTGTTATTGGCTACTCTACAGTGTTTAAAGTAGATACTATCGATGGTTCGTCTGCCTCCATAGTCACCACCTTTCCACCTATCAGGAACTTCACCTTCTGATGCAAAGTGGAAGGCACTCCTCCCAGGGCTTGAAACCATGGCCTTCCAAGGAGTAGGGAAAATGTAACTGGGATGTTGATGACCATAAACAACACATTGGATTTGACTTCCCCCACACTGACTTTGGCTTCAAATGTGCCTATCACCGATCTCTTACTGTCATCATAGGCCCTGATTATAGTACCAGACTTACAAAGTGCTTCTGTGCTAATACCCAAGTATGGCAAGACTTTGGAGGGGCAGATGTTCAGGGCCGAACCGTCGTCAACCATCACACAGGGCATTACCCTATCCATGATCTCTACTTTCAGATACACGATTATGATTCACACCCTCTGGCGACAAGTCAGATACTCCAAAACTGATCGCCAGGGCCAGGTTGGCCTTCATATCAACCCCTTTAATCACAGCACACACTTCATCCGAGGACATAATAGGGTTTGCTTCCATTTCCATCAATTGCTTCACTACCGCCTTACGATGTCTTTTGGATTCCATGAGAAGGTGCCATATGCTTGCCCGGGCAGGTAATCTTTTCAACTGCTCAACTACGGTATCCTCTTGCTTACTCTTCAACCCCTGAGCAGCGATGTCTGTTTCCGCAACTAGGTTGTTCCTTCTGGGTGGCGCTTAAGGAGCCATATTAACAGGCTGGTAAACCCTGCCACTCCGAGTGATGTGCATGACTAGGCCATCTTTTGAGACCGCTGTTCCCTGCCTTGTCTCCACTGGGTATATCAGCTTCGGTTCCTCAAACCCAAAGTCTTCATCATCATCCCCTAAATTAATGTCATCCAAGTCAATCGGACCTTGCTTGTTCTATACCACAGACGTCTGCGCTTTAGTTTCCTCTAGCTCTTCCTCCCCTTTTTCGGCTATAACTGCTTAGACACTCGGATTGGCTTTAATTATCTGAGCAAACATACTGTTGACCGGTATCCCCGACTGAACCATGTTAACTTGGCCCCGAAATTTGGCAAAGGGTTTTTCTGAACATTCGGTTTCAATGCGGGCTCCATAATTTTCCCTTCAGTGACCAGCCTTTGAATAGCCCTTATCAGACCGGTACATTCATTGGTGCGGTGACCCGCTGTCACATGGTAGGCGTAGTAATTGTCTTTATCTGCTTCAAAAGATGGCTTCACACTCTGTAACAAACAGGCCTTTCTGCATTTGGAAAAAATACGGCCTAAGGTGTCAACCCACTGGTTTGTGAGTCTTGGAGGGACCCTCAACTGTCCACCCTGGGCTACTGCTGCTACATCTGCCTCTCGCACCCGATCTATCACTACAGTTTGGGCTGGTTTTGAACTAGACTCTGATGGGGTGGTTATGGAACTACTGGCCTTGTACCCCTGAGTATATCCCCGGCTGCCCCGGTAAGTACCTAAACCCTGTCTGTTCATCTGATCTTCTTCCGCATATCTCTCAATGTGTTTAGAAAAAACCACAACATCATTGAAGGATTGGAACCTCTTCAGCTTCATTTTCTCATTGTAAGGCGACAAACTACCATCAATAAGCTCCACAATGAGAGATTCCTGTTTAGGAGCCCCGTCCACCAATACTTGCACATCCATCCATCTCGTGATATGCTGAGAAGGATTCATTAGGCCTTTGACGGATTCTTTCCAGGTCTTCCAATGTAGTTTCAACCTGAGCATTGTAGGCATATTGTTTCACAGACAGATCCTCCCAGGTGGAATGGGTATGGATTGGTGTCTTCAGATACCACTTGGCTGCTGCACTTCACAAGGTGGTTGGAAACAGATTTAGCAAATGGACCTTTTCAATCCCTAAGCTAGACATAATTCTCACATAGCTATCTAGGTGAGCTTTCGGCGGACCTTCCCCAGTGTATGGGGGCAAATATGGCATTTGAAACCCAAGTGGGAGCGGCTCTCCCCCCTCTGCCAGTAAAGTAGACGGATCTGCACCCTTAACAGGCTGATAATGCACCATCTCCTTTAGCTTTGGCAATAGTGCTTCCAAATCAGAGAATTTCTCCTTAAGGCGCCTTTTTGCGGCTGTCTCAATCGAGGCCTCTCTAGCCATTTCAAAGGCCTCATCCTCCTCAGAATGGTGATCAGTCTCCTGAGGTGGGATGACCACCCTGCTACTGCCAGGGATGTTCCTTCCTGAATTAGGACCCCTCTTAATGACATTCCCTTCGTTCTCGACTGGGGCTTGGACCTACTGACTAGTCTGGCCCATAACAGCAGTCACCGTGGTCTGCACTTGCTCCTTGATGGTAGCCTTGAACTGATCCTAATTCAAAAAAGTAGTCATGAATTGAGCCATTTCTGTTCTACTTGTTTCTTCCAACACAAACTGATTATCAACTGGCAAGGAAGGCAACTGTCCCCCAAATTCTTGCTCTGAATCTGAATCTGAACTGACCCTTACCTCCTCCACGGTGTCTGACTCTTTCTGAACTGACTGAACTAATTGACCAGACCCTGAACCGACCCGTACTAGTCGCTTCAAAGTTCAACTCTAAACTGCACATTCGGCATAGGCTTAGCGTCACGGATGAATGTTATGCCTTAGACACAACATACTAAATGGCATGTATGGTATGGTCATGGGATGATCGTGGTTGAACGATGTTTTATGAATGAAAATGATAATGAATATGGTCTCCTTTGTTCCTATTTCGAATGTTTCGAGAATGCCCAAAACTATGCAAAAGACAATGCAAGAATCGTCACGTGCAGATCGTCACACAGATAGAGGTTCGGCACCTTTGGGGCACCTAATGGATGTTATGAAATGGTCACGCATGTACCGATACACAGATAGAGGTTCGACGCTTTGTCGGCCAAAATGAAATGGCGTGAAATGGTCATGTGGAAACCGGTCGGCGGACAGAGCTCTGATGCTTTTGGGGTATCAAATATGGAATGATGTTGCAAATAAGTCGTGTGTAAGCACGGACACGGATGGAGGTTCGGTGTGCATGGAACACCTTGCATGCATTATTAATGTCATGAAATGCTCATATGTGCGTAAAAATTCGGTACCTGTGGAATACCTCGAATGAGTTATTAATGTCATGGAACAAATCCGATGTGGATTGTGACACACAAGCAAGATTTCGGCATCACTGAGACACCAATGATAAGTGGACATGAAATGGGGATGATGTAATGTTATGTAGTTGCGCGACTTGCCACACAACCAGGCTTAAGATCTTTGTGATCTTCTAGTGAATGATATGATATAGTGGAACGGTCGAGCGCAAACTGGCGCACAGGCAAACTATAGGTAGTTTTAGGGTACCCGATATGGTATGAAATGGTCGTGATAGGTATTCTCAGAACGTCCCTTATTAGATGAAATGGAATGAAATGGCATGAATGTATATGTCACGCAAAATGCAAGTGGCTACAGAAAACGTGGTTAGGAATGTCATATGGAATGATGTCATGTATGTTCTATGAAAATGTTGGCACACGAGATGTATATGGCATACGAAAAAAATGTCGTGGTTGCACGAAGACGTGGTTAGAGCAAATGCCATACATATGTATATGTAAGAAGATGGCTGCATGAAAAAATGTGGTTAGAAATGGCACGCGAATGATTACGCACGTTGATGCTTCATGAAAAGGTAAAAAGAAAATCACCATGGACCAAACATTAGCACATGTAAAAACATGCACTCCCTTCCAACCTTATTTCTCCTTTCGATTGGTCTTCGCATTCTTCCTAGGTACTGGGTCTCATTGGCATCAACGGGGGATACCAAAGGCACACACTTAATTGCTCAATTTTAATTTTATGTTTTGGTAATCCTGGGGGAAGTTACTAAGCCATTATATATGGGTCAAAGTCAAAACCAAGGGTCGTACAAGTTCTCATAGCGAATATACACTCCTCACCATAGAACACGATGTAAGGTCATGCGGTGCTATAAGTGGTTTACCCCGTCGGGTGTCTCCAATCCAAGTGGTAGAGGTAGTCAACTTTCTTGGGTAAACCGGGGCTGATCAGTGTATTTAAGGGGTTGAGAAGAAGAAAATGCATGATATGCAATGCACGAATAGATATGGCGTTTATAAATCGACAAATGAGGTTATATTTCAGTAGTCTCCTAAGTTCCTTAAGTTTTTATGAAAACTTTCAAGAAAACTTTTAGAAATTCCCCAGCGGAGTCACCACTATGAGCGGATGACCTAAAAAAGCGAGACGCGGCGAAGCGAGCCAGGGGTTTTCGAAAACGTGTTTCTCGGTGATGTTTTGGAAAACGAGTTTTTGTTTATCTTACTTTAGGGAAAATCATTTGTTTATTTTGGAAATTCTTTTTTGTAGAAAACGTTTTCCCATTTTATTACTTAAAGACCTTGAAACCTAAATTTCAAGATTAGTGACAGAGTCACCACCCGGATTAGCTCATCTGGGAAATTCTGGTACAGCTCCCTACCGAGCGCAGATTACTGTACCTAATCCAAAGATTCAGGGTTCGGGCAACTTACCTATTCAACCTCGAGCTTGTATTCAATTTATAATTTATATTACCATATTTATTCAAGTTATTATCTTTACCCTACCTAAGTTCGTTTATTTTATTAGCACGTGCTCAAGCAAATGACAGAATTAAATTGCGGAAAAATAAATCATACACACAAATTATACAAAAGAATAACAAAGACCTCTTATACAACCAAATTGAATAAAAGTAAAAACTCTCGTCCTCACATTTATAAGCGCCTAGAATACACGAGGATCTAAAAATTACAAACGCCTAAATACACGAATTAATCTATTAATTACAACAAAAATAATAAAAATAAAATAAATGCTGCAAAACAGACGGTTAGCACAGTTTACGGCACAACATAGATAGGACTCAAATCAGGACAGAATTGGGATTTTTAGGATAAAGGGGCATGCATTTAGGGGGTAATCGGGTTGACCCGATCGGTCAAACCGGTTAGACCTAGAAAACGGTTTTGAAACGCCCTGTAGATTTTTGTGCTAAAAAAAATTTTGGAAAATTATTTGGCTTGATTTCATGCAAATTTTCAGATTTCAGCGGGTCTGTTATCCCAAAACTCGGGGTTCTTTTCGTGCATGTTTCCTAATTTTACAAACATCTAGGGTCCGAAAAGCAATAAACACGCCAAAAATAGTCCGAATCCGAAGACAGCATCGCGCAACGACATCCGTACGGGTCGTTTCTTGATTCTGTCTTTTCTAGGAACTAAAGCCGCGGGGCTGTAACTAGAGCCGGGCGGTTGTAATACCCAAACCCGAAACCGGTTTTCTCGTTTTTTGAAAAATCATTATTTTGCTTTTGATGTTTTCCGAAGATTTTATAGGGTTTGAGGGTCCGCTGATGCTGGACTACGGATTCGAATTGGATCGAACAACCCCGAAATTAGAAAATAAAATCCAGGAAAAACCAAAAATCTAATATCTGTAAATATAGAAATCCGAAAACCAAAGCTTAATAATCATACGAACATTTTTGGGTCAAAAAATATCACAACAAAATGCATAAAAATGGAAAACGGGCTATTTTCAGCTGATCGGGCTTTTTCGGGTTTTTGCCCGGGAAGGACAGAGCCGTGCTCCTCTAGGGTTAGAGTCGCGTGGCTTTGTTCTAGGGAGACAGAGCCGTACAGCTATATCCGGGTAGCCGGTTCCGAAAATTGAGAAAAATCACACTAAAAATGCAATGAACACAAGTTTAAGGCTTCTTTGAGTTTACCTTGATGTTGTTCCAGTGTATTGGATATGCAGAAATGGATTGAAAATCAAGAATGTGACTTGAATCCTCGAATATTCCAAAACCCGAAAATGAATCAAAACGAATCCGAAAGAAAATCGAAAATGTATACGAACCAATGAGTAACGATCGAGATAGGTTATAGAACGATTAGGTTATGAATTCCAGGTTTGAAAATCAAAGTCCCCCTTTCTCTCTTTCTCTCTTCTTCTTCTTCCTCCTCTTTTTTCCTTCTGTAACTTTTCTTCTTCTTTTTTTTCTTTTGGCCGAATCCTTCCTTTCTTTTTCAATTGATTTTTTTTCCTTTTATATCTTACAATCGAAAAAATAATTTCACGAATTAAGTGTGCCGTCTTCGATTTTTTTAATTTCTCTGAATTCGCTCTACTTCAGGGCAAGTTGCTTTGTTTTGCAGAGCAACTTCTCCAACCCTCTAGAGCCGGGCGGCTCTAGACCTACAGCCGCCCGGCTCTAGGTAGAGCCGAGGGCAAAATCATAAAATCCTGACGTGTGCCCCAAAAACCCTAAAACTACCCGGGGGACCTTTCTCAGGGTTTCAGATCGAGGATTGTCCGGTTTTCAAAAAATTCGAGATGTTCTAGGTGACATTCCGTTCTTTTCTAGGTCTGACTACTTAACAGAAGTAACAAAGGGTTCTCATCACAGAGGTCGGGAAAACCCCGTGCTCACAGCAGTGCTTGAGTAAGTGCTTCACAATGAAGGACTTAGGTGAAGCTGAAACGATCTTAGGGATCAGGATCTATACAGATGGATCCAATCGGCTTCTCGGCTTAAGTCAGGCCACGAATATAGATAAGGTTATGAAAATATTTAGCATGGACAAGGCAAAGAAACGATTCTTACCTATGCGCCATAGGTTGAAACTGAGTAAGAAAGATGATCCTAAAACAAAGAAGGACTAGGAGAGCATGGAAAAGATCCCTTATGCATCTGTTATAGGATCTATCATGTATTCGATGTTATGTACAAGGCCTGATGTCATGTTTGCACTAAGTATGACTAGTCGCTACCAGTCGGATCCTGGTGAGGAACACTAGAAGGCAGTCAAGGCAATCTTAAAGTACCTTAACCAGACTAAAATCTTAAAGTACCTTAACCAGACTAAGGATGCTTTCTTGGTGTATGGAGGTCAAGATGACCTGGTAGTGTCAGGTTACATTGATGCAAGCTTTGAGACCTATGAGGATGAAAACCAATCACATTCTGGTTATATTTTTCTCCTAAATGGTGGTGCCATTAATTGGAGGTCCTTAAAGCAGGCCACCATTGCTGACTCTACAATAGAAGCTGAGTACATAGCTGCATGCGAAGCTGCAAAGAAAGCCATTTGGATCAAGAAGTTCATAACTGAGTTAGGCTCAGTACCCACTATCCTAGACCCAGTTGATGTTTTCTGTGACAACAATAAGGCCATTACACAAGCTAAGGAGCCTCGGTCACACAAGAGATCTAAACAAGTGCTTAGAAAGTTTCACCTCATTCAGGAGATCGTGAATAAAGGTGACATATCATTACAAAGGATTGACACCAAGAATAATGTCGCTGATCCATTGACCAAGGTGCTGCCCCAGACACAGCATGACGGTCATACCACATCTATAGAAATTAGGGCAATGCCTGCTTGAAACTAGTGCAAGTGGGAGATTGTTAGTGTGCCCTGGTTCTTAGGGCATTGGATTCTTGTATTTTGTATTGTACATTAAGACTCTATGTATGTATACATCATTTATGTCAGATTAATAAAGGCATTAATCTATTTCATTTATATCTTATGCCATAATATAAGTTGAGTATCCATTGATTGATAATCATAACACGTATCACAGGTCTGTTCTAATCGTGAGAATGAATAGAACCACATACTTGTATATTCGATGACTGTATTATAGTTCTTAACTAGCCATAGTACTTGTAAAGTCAGTCATGAATATAGGTACATGTCGCTGACATGGGACTGGATCGATCCACACAAGAAATCCATATGGTTGTCACGTCATAGGTCTTTCTTGAGTAGGTCTCTTTTGTCCTCAGACCAGATTTCATTATAATATCAATATAGAATTTGGTTCACTTTGACATATGCCTAACAGGTCTGTAAAAGGATGCTAAATATGGGTATGATTAGGTGGACATGTGAATATATTGATATTGATAATGAAGCGATGGAATTTCCACTCGGGTAATGCCGAGATGATAACACTGGCCACTTGATGAGTGGGACTGATAAGTGTATGGCCATACCCAAATAAGTTGGTTTCTTATTTGATTAATCAGTCAACTCAAGATCAAGAAATATAATAAACAGTAGAAGAGGATGACGGACACTATGTTGCTTGTTTATTCATATCAATATCTTTTGGCAAAGGACAATATGAGATTACTACCCGGTGAGTGTCTTCTAAAGACTATTGCATCTTTATCTTAAGTGGAAGCTATAATGGTTTGCTAGAACCCACTTACAGTCTGTGGGCCTTGGGCCTACTGCCAACATAAAGATAGACCCATAGGATCGTGCACATAGATCTATTGAGTCGGAACTTATAGAAATTGTATATGTAATATACATTGGAAGGAATGCGTTAATTAATTAGTTGACATTTGGAGTCAAGGTAATTAATTAACATTGGATTGGTGTGAGCATGGGTTTTCCCGACCTCCGTCATGAGAATCCTTTATTACCTTTGTTAAGCAGTCAGACTTGGAAAAGAGCAGAAGGTCACCTGGAATACCTCAAATGCTTCGAAAATCGAATCACCCCTTATCCGAAAACCCAAAGAAAGGTCCCTCGAGTGAGTTTAGGGTTTAGAGGAGAGTGTAGCAATTAGGGTTGTTTGCCCCTGCTTTGCCCAGAATCGCACAATTGTAGTTTCAGAACTATAGCCGCACAGCTCTAGGTCAGAGCCGCCCGGCCCTAGTTGCTAGAGCCGTATGGCTCTAGCACTTAGAGCCGCGTGGCTCTAGTGGGTTTGGCAAGTTGCTCTATAAAGCAGAGCAACTAGCTGAAACGATGGCTGATTTCAGCCGAAACCCCAATTGATCAGGAGGCGCATTAAATGTTTTTAATGATGAAATTAAAAAGAATATATAAAAGCTTTTTTGTATTTCGAATGGGGGAGAAAAAATTTTGGGAAAGAAATTTTTCGGTAAAAAAGTTTACAGAGAAGAAAAAAAAAAGTGAGGAAGAAGAAGAAGAGAGAAAGAGAGATAGAGAGAAATTGTGAAACCAAAGCCCAAACTCATACCCAAAGGATCCTATAACAAGTCTAGACCGTTGCTCACTCGTCCGGATACATTTTCGGATTCGTTTTGGATTGGTTTGGGATTTGTTTTCGGGATTTCAGAAAATTTGAGGATTCGAGACACATTCTCACTTTTAATTCATTTCTGAATATCCAACACACTGGAACAACAACAAGGTAAACTCTGAGAGGCCTTAAACTTTTGTTCATTGCTTTTTCTGTGCATTTTTCCTCTATTTTGTCAATTTTCAAAAAACCGGCTACCCGAACAGAGCTGTACGACTGTGCTTTCTAAGAACACTGCCACCCAGCTATGTTCCCTTGGAATAAAGATGCGCGGCTCTAACCTCAGAGCTGCACGGCTATGTTCCTCTCGGGTAAAAACCCGAAAATGCCCGATCGGTCGAAAATAGTCTGTTTTCCATTTTATTCATTCTATCTAGATATTTTTTGGTCCAAATACATCCGTACATTATTAAACTATGGTTTTCGGATTTCTGTACGTACGGATGTTAGGTTTTCGATTTTTTCCTAGATTTTATTTTCTGGATTTCGGAGTCGTTTGATTCGAACCGGATCCATAGTCCAGCATTAGCGGACCCTCCGAACCCTATAAAAATCCTCGGGAAACATTGAAAACAAGCAAAATAGTGATTTTTGAAAAACGAGAAAACCATTTTTCGAGTTCTGGATGCTACAGTCGCACGACTGTAATTAGAGCCGCACGGCTCGAACTATAGTCATACGGCTATAGTCTCCAAAAGGAGACAGAATCGCGGAACGACACATACGGACGTCGTTGCGTGATGCTGTTTTCAGAATCAAATCAGTTTTTGTGTGTTTACCGCTTTTCGGACCCTAGATGGTTGTTGAAATTAGGAAAACCCGCACAAACAGAACCCCGAGTTCTGGGATAACAGACCCGCTAAAATACGGAAATTTGCATGAAATTGAGCCAAATGGTTTTCTAAAAATTATTTTCCAGCATAAAAATCTATAGGGTATTTCAAAACCGTTTTCCAAGTCTAGTCGGGCCAACTGGCCGAGTCGACCCGGCTACCCCCTAAATGCATGCCCCTGTTCCTAAAAATCCCAATTCTGTCCTGCTGTGAGTCCTACTTGTGCGTGTAATATAAATTGTGCTAACCGTCTGTTTTGCATTATTTATTTTGCTTTTTATTGTTTTTGATGTAATTAATAGATTAATTCGTATATTTTAGGTGTTTGTAAATTTTTAGATATCCATGTATTCTAGGCGCTTGTAATATGAGGATGAGAGGTTTTATTTTTATTCAATTTAGTTGTATAAGTTGCCTCTATTATTCTTTTGTATAATTTGGATGCATGGTTTATTTTTTTGCAATTTATTTCTATCATCTGCTTGAGCATCGGTTGATAAATAAACGAAATTGGGTAGAGAAAGATAATAAATTGAATAAATACGATAATATAAATTATAAACGAATACAAGCTTGAGGTTGAATAGGTAAGTTGCCCGAACCCTAAATCTCTAGATTAGGTTCGGCAGTCTACACTCGGTATGGAGCTGTACCAGAATTTCCCGCATGAGCTGATCCAAGTGGCGACTTTGTCACTGTTCTTAAAATTTACATTTCGAGGTCTTTAAGTAATAAAAATGCAAAAATGTTTTCTACAAAAGGAATTTCCAAATAAATCAATGGTTTTCCTAAATCAAGATAATCAAAAACCCGTTTTCCATCAAATCCGAAGCTCGCAGCAAAACCCCCGGTTCGCTTCGCCGCGTTTCTGCCTTTTAGTCGTCTGCTGACAATTGGTTTTATTTAATTAATAATTTTACATAATATAATTAATTAATTTATCAATTAATTGAATTACATAAAGTAAACAATTAATTAAATTATTCTCCTAAGTGGAAAAATTAAAATACATGTATTGTATTTTCTTAAGTGTGGTTTAATTTTAATTTAGGGGTAATTAAATTCAGCCTAATGAAATTAAATTATATAGTATAAACTTTTAATATAAAGTTTATTTCTATAATTATAATCCTAGTGGGCTTAGGCTTAATTAACCTAGTCAAAACCCAATTAGAAAAGGAAAGGGCACAGTTAAGAATAAAAATCAGCCTTAACCCTATTTTAATTGCTAGAAATTTCAGCCCCATAGCAGCCCAAACAGATGAAAATTTCAGCACTTATTCTTCCATTCCTTCGCTCTTCGGCTACCACCGGTTCCCACTCGACAGTTGATCGTGCACCGAACTTTGGAGATCGCTTAAAGAATTGATTCTGTAATAGTCTCTAGAAGAGACGAATCCGGTAAGTTTAATCTCTCTTGATTCAAAATTGGTTTTGTTCTAATTAATGGTAATCGGACACGATAGGTGGATTCTAGGAAATTTTAAATGGTGTAATTCTACTGCGCCACATTATTTTTCCAATGATGAATCCCAATAGCCATAAACAAATTGATTCCATATAGAACCATACTTTGGAATTAGTGTCTCTTCCTCTGGGAACAAAACCACTAACTTTTAAATGGATTTTCAAACGAAAAATTAAAGTAGATGGAACAATTGACAAGTACAAGGCTCGTTTGGTTATTAAAGGTTACAAACAAAAGGAAGGCTTTGATTACTTTGATACGTATTCTCCTGTGTCGGGAATAAGATCCACTAGAATCATACTTGTATTTACCGCTTTGTGAAATCTTGAAGTACATCAAATGGATGTAAAAACATCCTTTCTGAATGGAGATCTTGAAGAAGAAATCTACATGGAACAACCTAAGGGTTGTGTAGTTTTAGGTCAGGAAAGGAAAGTTTGTAAATTGGTGAAGTCTTAATATGGTTTAAAGCAAGCACCAAAACAATGGCATAAAAAGTTTGATGATACCATGATGGCAAACGGCTATCAAATTAACGAGTGTGACAAATGTATTTATGTCAAAAAGACTAACGAAGGATATGTCATCCTATGTATGTATGTTGACGACATACCCATTGTGGGAAGCAATGAGAAAATGGTAGAATACCAAGAATATGTTAAATTCTAGATTTGACATGAAAGATATGGGACCAAAGAATGTGAATCTGGGCATCCAAGTTAAACATTCACCTAGTGGTCTCATTCTAACTCAGTCACACTATGTGGACAAGATACTTGGGAAGTTTAGCAAGGATGATACTGGTATAGCCAGAACTCCGATAGACATTAGCCAACATTTGTCCAAGAACAAAGGTGAAAGCATAGACCAAGTGGAATATGCAAGGATTATAGGCAGTCTAATGTACCTCTCAAGCTGTACAAGACCTGATATTGCTTTCACAGTAAGCAATTTAAGAAGATTCATGAGTAACCCTAGGAAGGCTATCTTGAGAATATTAAGGTATTTACGATATACTCGTGATTATAGACTGCATTATATGAAAGAACCAATTATACTAGAAGGATATTCTGACACCAGTTGGATAGCTGACATTAAGAATTCCAACGGTACTAGTGGATATGTGTTCACTTTAGGTGAACGAGCTGTGTCTTGGAAATCCTCTTAGAAAACAATCATAACCAGATCAACTATGGAAGATGAGTTTGTAGCCCTGTACAAAACTGGAGAAGAAGGTGAGTGGCTATGAAACTTCTTGGAGGAAATTCCTAAATAGCCAAAACATCAAGCAGCGATTAAAAGAGCACAGAACGCGATGTATAACGATAAGTCGAGACATATAAGTTGTTGACATAATACCGTTAGATGACTAATCTCTATGGGAGTTATCTCTATTGACTTTGTAGGTTCAAAGGATAACACTACAGATCCGCTAACCAAAGGGTTAAATCGAGATCAAGTTGATAAGGCATCAAGAGGAATGGGACTTAAGCCCATAAAAATTTATGGTGCTATGTGAAGAAAAACCCAACCTTATTGATTAGAGATCCCAAGATCTAGGTTCAATAGGACAACCTAATTTCATAGACCTTGTGAGGTCACTGTGGGGGTTCAACTCCTTGTCCATCCCTGTGATGTAACAGTGATAAAACATGAAAAAAGGTTAAGCTGCTTTTAATGATTCTTTGTGCGTCAGATGTCTGAGCAAAAGAAATCACCTATGTGAAAGTGAAGTGGGGTCACTTCAACAGAGACTAATGGGGCTTACAGAACTAGGAGATATTCACGACCATAATTAACATAACCATGAGAACCAAACACTATGTTATGTTGGTATTTGTTTGGGGTATATTATCGTTTACACAGACAATAGAATACTTCAAGGATATCGCGTCTACTAGTCAGCCAGTAAAGTAAATATACTTTCACAAAGGAAGGTTCAAAGGTTGTAGCCTACCTATCTATGGCTGAAAAAAAAAACCGAAAAACTGAAAAACCGTGAAACCAAACAGAAACCGAGCTAAAAATATGGTTAATCGAAATCGATGGACTAGTGTACGGTTTTTATTTTTAGAAATTAAAGGTTATGGTTTAGGTTTCGGTTTTTACACCGAAAGTCCGTGTGGACTCGCGATTAACCGACCGTTTATAAATATTTTTCTTAAAAAACTGTGTAATTATATATATAGGTAATATGAATAATAAGTGAAACATTTGAGCCTTTGATGTTATTTTACTTATTTACTATACAACACCAAGTAGTCTCGGTTACTCCCTTCCAATCCCATCTCCTCTCAATTTTTAATTTCACACTCACTGAAAAACGAACAGTGAAGAACAATTTCATTAATTAATGTTTGATCTTGTACAACAATTTCTATGTTTGGAAACTTTTTTTTTTATTAATGTTTTAATTATTGCAGTTTATGGTTAAAATGTTATTTTTAATTAAAAATTAAGACTATGGTTTGTAATTTTATATTTTTATTTGACATTTGAGATTTATGGTCTATTTATTTGAGGTTTAAAATATTATAAATTTAGAAAAATATAAAGTCTATTTCGTAATTGGTTAACCGTAAAAAAATGGTTAACTGACCGAAATTAATGGTTAACCGACTATTGGTTAACCGAATTTAATGGACAGTGTATGGTTAATAAATTAAAAAAAACCATTCAAATGGTTAACCGTTTTTAAAAATCCATATGGACCGGTTAACCAACCTTGTACACCCCTATATCTATCCTATACAAATATCAACTGTTAAGTCTTATCACCACTTAGAATTTTGAAAAGTCTGTTTCATTTTTTTAATTTTCATTCATATGGGGGATTGTTGAAAAAATTGGCTTTTAAGAAGTGATTTTTTTTGTCAAATTTAGGCTTACTTCTATTGTGCTTGGTTTACAACTCGAATAACGTGAATTATATCATCGTATTCTACTCAAAGAGATCTTTCCAACGGTATATAATAAGCCTAAAATTGATTAATGTTGAATGAGAAATTAATGCTCAAAGTGAGATTGAAAGAAAGTATTTTGTAGAGGAAAAGTTGTGAAATTCTCAAATCTCACATCCCTTGTTGATGGAAAAGGCGAGTGGTTTATATAGAATTACACTTCCTTAGTTTTGTAAGAATTTCTAGCCAAAAGGCTCTCTCTTGCTCGCGCAGGGGAGGTGTAAATCCAAGCCCGGAACTCCAAAGGCCTAATGTGTACTAGCACGACGTGAGCGACGCAAATGTCGGACCAAAATGGACCACTTTGGGCTGCCTACTTTTATTTCGGCCCATTTATTTTTTCCTCTAAAATAATCTTTTGAATTTCTCAACAGAAAAATTTATGGAAATTAATTATATTAAATACAATTAATTCGGTTTTAATTTTCTTTATGGAGAATTATTCTCCTTAATTGCCATTTATTTTCTGTAACTCTCCTCTTGCAGCCTTATTATTCAGAATTTTTATTTTGTTTTGAGTATCAGATCACAGAATTCTAGAAAAAGCTTTTTCTCTCTATTTCCGAAATTCAAGGCTGCTGCTAAGTTCTAGTCTAGTGATATTTTTGACACTCGGTTGAGTTTGATTTTGTTGCTGTTGTATCTTGGGAGGTGGAAGTTCAACGGGAACTAATCTTTCTTAAGGAGACCAATCTTATTTAAGCCTCAGCATATCGTTCTTTGTTTTTCTTTTGTTTAAGGTTTATTCATTGTTTCTGTAATTTGAGTTTATTACATTACCAAAATAATTCTGTTTCTTTTTCGTTTCTTATTTCTACATATATATATACTGCTTCTAACAAAATAAATTTGAGAAATTATTGTTTTTTTTTTTGTCTTTAGTCGTACACTTATACTATTTGTTAAATACACTTTTTTTTTGTATTTTGACTGTAAGCCTTTTTTGTTAACATGTTTCTCTTGCACGTTTTTCTTCTCTCCCATCTTATTTCCTTTGCTTTTCTCTCTTAGATTTTATAATCTAATTCATCATTTATCTCTTAATCCGTCCATTTTTGTCATGCGACTATTTTTTCATGTTTTTTCATTTTGTATCATTAAGGTATCACGAAGGTATCAACACAATATCAACGTATGATACTTTCATGTTACTACTTATTATGCATTTATTATACATTTATGATATTTGTGTAACCTTAGATATTATTAGATGCTCTTGTGATATTATTATGACACATTCATGATACTGCTTATTATACATTCATTATACATTTCTGATACTTATATAATCTCAGATATTATTAAGATACTCTTGTGATACTATTATGCTTCATGATACTGTTTATCATGCATTCATTATACATTTCTGATATTTGCATAACCTCATATACTATTATGATACTTTTGTGATACTATTATGATACTTTCATGATACTTCTTATTATGCATTAATTTATACATTTTTTATACTTGTATAACCTTGGGTACTATTATGATACCTTTATGATACTTTATTGATATCTTTTTTTATGCTTTTGCGATATTGTGTTGATACATGTTTTGTTGTTTGGTTACTGTTATATATATATATATATATTTGCCATGTACTGTGTTGATATCTCTGTGATACTATGCTGTTACATTTTTTTTGTGCTTGAATGTTGTTATATATGCGTTTTTTGTCATATACTGTGTTGATACTTTCAAAAACCTTTGCAATATTGTGTTGACTTGTTACATATGCGTTTTTTTTTCCATATACTTTGTTGATACCTTCATAATACCTTTATAATACAAAAACGGAAGATGAAAATACAGAGAAAAATATATATACATATAAATCTCATTTCGAAGAGAAAAAAAAAATGCAAAAAGCTTTCTAATAAGAACGTCGAAAAAAAGAATGGATTGAGAGATGAATGACGAAATTAAGTTTAAATTATAAAAGAGCATAAAGAAAAGTAGGAAATCGGATGGAGGAAGGAATAGTGTATTCTTCAAACATTTCAATAGTTTTTGAAGTATTTTGGAGAGTTTGATCGTGTAGCGTAAAAAAGAAATGGTGGGGCAAAATGTCAGTATTTTCCTAAAAACCCCCCAAAAAAATTCCCAATCTATGCTATATTTTACCAATTGACCCCAATCTCCGGAAAATAATATTAAAAAAGTTCACCAATAATATATATATTTATATATATATATATATATATATATATATATATATATATATATATATATATATAATTGCTAGAGGGTTTAATTCGTATATATTACTTGATGATTTTGTTCATCTAAAAGAAAGTAGTTCAAAATTTAATTGAATAAATATATATACTTTATTGGTGAATTTTTTGACATTATTATCATTTATTATTTGGCTATCGGGTTTTATAGTGAAAATAAACAAACTCGAATGCTCTTACTAAAAAGTGACAGGAGTTGCCGTCCGGCTCAGGGTACAACCAAAATGAGTTAGAACTCACTATACCTTTTAGTAAGATATTCGGGTCCAGACAACTCACCTATTTCTTCTCGATTTAAAACATATCTAACAATTTATATCAATGCCTTTTATATTTCTATGGTTGATTTTATCTTTGTTTTGTTAAGCCAATGCTTACACACGAGATGCAATATCGAAAGCGATAAATAAATGTTGAAAACAGTAAATAAATTAGGGAAATTTAAAATATACAGACTGATCAAATGACTATCCTAGGAGATAATTTTATAAAAGAGATTCGGGGTACAATTTAATCTATATACAAAATTCCTAAAAATAGAAAGCTAAACATACATCTATCCTAACATATATTTACCTGCAAAACAAAGTTAGTATAGATAAATATATAAACACGTAGGACTCACACAGACTCGGAATGGGGAATTCTAGATAGCTCGAGATGTGAAACGGAGAAAATCAGGAAATTCGATAAATTGCCTAATTTGACTTGGAAAACATTTTAAAATGCTATTTTGATGGGACTAGAAATTTGTTTGAAAATCAATTTGTTCGGTTTAATATTTTCGCATGCAAAAGTGGACCAGTTTTCAAGAAATTCGTGTTTCGATCGTTGGACCGATTTACAGCAAATATAATACAAAAATTAAATAAATACAAAATATAAATCTAGGTCAAAATGATATACAAAAATAAGAAAAAATTGACAAAAATCAATTCTGAAATTAAAACTACAGCCGAAAGGGTGTAGCAGGAACAGCCGTGTGGCTGTAAAAATACCCATACGGCTTTGATTTTAAACACAACAGAGAAATCGCTAAATTCTAGAAGTCCCTAAATTTGAAACAAACAATAGTCGTACGGCTGTAATGCAATAGCCGTACAGTTTCGCAAGAGCCGTATAGCTCTGGTAAAACAGAAAACAGAGTAAAATTCTAAAATAATGAAATGCACACCAAATCCACCTAGAAAGCTATAAAAAGGTTTAAGGCCTCTCAGAATTACCTTTTAGATGCTTCTCAAGTTTCAATTTGACACAAAACTGATTCTTGAAGCTTAATTTTGGATTTTATTTGAAATTGAACTTTGAAACCGAAAGCTTGAAGTTCTCCAATTCAACCACAATTCTCTGATTCTAATGCCCAAATATGTCTCTGAAAGTTTAATTTCGATTTGGATTATGAGTTTTGGTGACCAAAATTGAGGGATTGAGAGTTTGATTGTTTGAGTTTTGAGATTCTAGGTTTTGAGAATTTTGTAATTTTCACTTCTTTTTCCTTGTTAATTGTTGTTTTTCTTGTTTTTCTTGATTGTTATTGTGAGCCCCCTTCAATCCAAACCCGTAATCAGTAGGTCAGTAGAGCAATTAGGTGATATTTGGTATAAACCCTGTAATCCAACATATGTGTCTTTTATGTAAGAATGCTGGTGATTCATCAACAACCGTGCAAATGTCGAGTTACAGCTGTACGGCTGTAGCATAAACAACCGTGTGGGTGTAACAACAGCTATACGGCTATAGTCTTCACTCAACTCTAATTCTTTAAATTTTCTCAGTTTCAAGTTTCAAGTTCAATCCAAATCTTCGCTTCTCGAATCGACTTCCATAATGAACACTAAGAATAAATGACATTCGATACTTTATCATCACTGAGGTTGGGAAAACCCGATGCTCATAGGTGTTATAAAGTTACCTGATGATTCAGCTTCGTAAAATCCTTGAATCATCAATGAAATGTGCTATTATTGCCATAAACCCGTTCTTTTGGTGTGTTGATGTCCACATGTCGGTGGTGATAGAAATTTTGCTATCTTTATTCTAAAGTGTATTAGTCATCTTTTTCTTCTCATGCTCATAAACCTTGAAGATGTCACAAGCTATTTTCATAACTCTACACCACTGGTAATGTTCCACCATGGTCAACGGGTATTCATGGAAGGCAATCATACAAGCAATCTCTTTTCTTGTAAGTTCAGCATCATACTCCCAATTCATAAGTGGCTTCCTCTTATCATCTACTTTGACTCCCAAGAAACTTTGTTTTATGTTCCTGGTTTCTCTTAATGTACATATTTTGAAGTGATTGCGCAAATGAGTGGTTCTATCTCTTGACTCTCCACCAAGCGTCTTTTGGCAATAATTGCATATTGCCTTCCACTTCTCACGAATTCTTTGCCTCTTAAAGTGATTCCACACATCTGATTTTTGATCTCGTTTGATTCCTGAGCTTGCTTCTTCTGTGGAAGGTTCAATTGGATTAGAAATCTTTGGTGTTGAAATCTCTTGATCGATTGGTGTTGACCCATCTTCTTTTTCAACTGTAGTAGATCTTTGAAAACTACTAGTACTTCCTATAGTAATATTATCTGTTGTTGAATTAATGTTATCCAGCTTGTTCATAATTCACCTACACCAATAATTTTAAGTTAATCATCTTTAGCAATAATTTGATACATGAACTAATAAACTAACATTTTAATAAACTAATGGATAAACTTATCAAACTGCATATATTTTAATAAACTAACATATAATGACTTAAACTATTACAAGAAAAGACCAAGCAAATAAGTTCACCATTTAGAAATTTGAGCTAATTAACTTACCCCAATAACAGGATATCCTATGCATGTATAATCCTACCCACAATATCATAATATTTCACAATATGAAATTATAATATACTAGATAGTTCAGTTTTTCCTACAACTTAATTGACTTGAAAAAAATATTCCATAGTGACACAAGTATTAATTAGATCATATATACTATTCATGTTTCAATTTGTTAATTAGATATATCCAATTAAGTTGTGGAATAATTTGAAAATTATGAAAAAATAGGACATGAATTATGGAGTTCCAGAATCAGTATTAATGAGTGGGAAGAATTCAAGCATTTCATCATCATCATTAATTGATGCACAATCTTCAATCTACGGTACTAACTATTTCAGCAATTAATTAATTAATTAATTATGAATTGTTAAATTAGATTACAAATTGGAATGGGGTGCAGTAAGGAATCCAATATCAAGTAAAAATAACAAGTGTGGTAGAAAAGCAAAAGATTATCAGTCGATAAGACTCACAATTGGATCTTCGAATGAAGAAGAAGAATAAGAGATTGAAGCTGGTCCTTGTGAACAGAGTATTAATCCACCTATTGATTTCAGACGCGTTCGAAGGTAGATTGAAGTTGGCCCTTGTGAGTAATTGCGCCGCTTGAAAGAAAGAGAAGACCTTGACTAGAGATCGACAGATCGTTGCCAAGACTAGGGAAGTGCGGCAGGGTTAGAGAGAAAACTAAAGTTAAGGGTTTTACATACATTTGATATATATGCCAAGGGCATATAGGTAAATTGAAATAAGTATATTTTTTAAAATTTTATAAAATATCGGGGATCCCACGGGTATTTTTCGGGGATCCTTACGGGGATTTATATAGGCACAGTGTAGGGATCCCCACGTGACGGATATAGAAATCCCGATCCAGTGGCGGAGCCAGGGGTGGGCAAGGGTAGGCCGTTGCCCCCCCGGCCGCCAAGAATCACCCCCATTAGGGGGTGTATCGCGGCGGCCATGGCTACCGCCGTTCTCTGGTTTTGGGGGAGGCAGCCCCCCCAAAACCAAGGAAAGAAGGGGGAAGAAGACGATGTCTTCTTTCCCCCTTTCTTTTTTCCTTTTTTTTTTTTTTATGTTTTTTAAAATCCCAAGCAAAACGACGTCGTTTTGCCTGGGATTTTTTTTTTAAAACCCAGGCAAAACGACGTCGTTTTGCCTAGGATTTAATTTTTAAAAACCCAGCAAAACGACGTCGTTTTGCCTAGGATTTAATTTTTAAAAACCCAGCAAAACGACGTCGTTTTGACTGGGCCTAAAAAAAAAATTAACTTCTAACTTGGGCCTAGAATTCAATTCTATAATTAAAACTTAGGCCTAGAAAAAAAATATCCATCTTATGATTAAAAAAAATAAAAATAAAATAGATTGATTAGAATTAAAGATTGATTGGAATTATAAATTTTATAATTTTAAGAATTTTAATTTAGGGATTCTAATTGGAAAAAATTAATTGCTAGTATGTTATGTGTATAAATAATGAAAGATTGTGTTCTTATTGAATTAAATTGAATTAATTACGGGTTTTCGGCCGATCAGAAATTTTTGATCGCTGGCCAGAAATTTTTGATTGCCGGCCGGAAAATTTTAAAGGAAATTTTCACCCCCCCGAAGATGGCCTCCTGGATCCGCCACCGTCCCGATCCCCATCCCCATTTGAGCTTCAGGGATAAAATTTGCCCCTTCCCCGTCCCCGTCCCTGTGGTGAAGATATCGGTTATTCACTATCCCCGTCGGTTCGGATCCCCACAGTTTTCGGATATTCCCCACCCAATTGCCACCCTAAACCGAGGCTAATGCTGCAGAAGCAATTAATTACACAAGATTGGTCTGACATTGACTTATGTGCTGTGACTTTTGAGGTGAACATGATTGATTCTAATCTAAGAGAGTGGTGGCTTGACACTGGTGCTACTCATCACATTTGTTGTGACAAAGAGTTTTTTGTTGGATTGACTCTTATAACAAAAGGGGAGAAACTCTATATAGGAAATGCTACTATTTCAAAGGTCAAGGGGAAAGGAACTGTGATCCTGAAGATGACTTCTAGAAAAAAAAAAAAAAAAAAGAGTGAAGATGTAGAATGCTCTGTATGTGCCTGACATGCAAAAGAATGTTGTATCTAGGAGCCTCTTGAGTGCACATGGCTTCAAGGTGGTTTTTGAGTCTCAAAAGTTTGTTTTGTTTAAAGGGGGTATGTATGTGGGCAATTTATGGATATGAATGTAATGAGATGTTTAAGATTAATTGTATCTCTTGTAAGTCCGACTCAATTGAAATGAATAAGAATGTTGCTTTTTCTTCTTATATGGTTGTGTCACATGATTTATGACATGGTAGACTTGGACACGTTAATTATGACACGTTGTGATGTTTAATTAATATAAATCATATAACCTCATTTAATATTGATAAAAAAACATAAATGTGAAATTTGTGTTGAGACAAAATTGACAAGATCTTCATTTCATTATGTAGAAAGAAATTTAGAACCACTTAATCTTATACATACAGATATTTGTGACTTGAAATTCTTTCAACCAATAGGAGGAAATAAATACTTAGTTACCTTCATAGATGATAGCACAAAATATTGTTATGTATATTTACTTAAAAGCAAAGATGAGGCTTTAGAGAAATTTGTTCTTTATAAGCAAGAAGTAGAGAACCAACTTAATAAGAAAATTAAGGTGGTAAGAAGTGATCATAGTGGTGAATATGTTGCACCATTTGCCAAGTTTTTGCTCCTAACATGGTATTATTCATGAGGTAACACCATCGTATTCTCCTTAATCTAACAAAGTAGCAGAACGCAAGAATCATACTCTGAAAGAGATGATGAATGCAATGTTAACCAGTACCGGTTTACCCTAAAACTTGTGGGGGGTTGTTGTTTCGTCAGCAAATTATCTTTTGAATAAGATACCATATAAGAAACAAGACAAAACTCCATATAAATTATGGAAAGGTCGACAACCTTCTTATAATTACTTGAAAGTGAGGGGGTGAATTGCAAAGGTAATAGCTCTATCACCTAAAAGAATGAAAATAGGTCTGAAGACAGTGGATTGTGTTTTTATTGGATGTGCGAAACATAGCAACGCATATCGGTTTCTTATGTATGAATCTAAAAACTCAGAAATACACAAGAACACTTTAATGGAGTCAAAGGACACTTCATTCTTTGAAAACATTTTTCCATACAAGCAATAAAATGATGGGTTGGGATCTAAACGGTCTCGTGAACTATTGAGAATGATAGTCAACTTGATCAACAACACATTGTTGAGAACAAGTGGTTGAAGAAAGTGGTCATGATCTTTATCAAGAGGATGAATCAAAAGAAGAGATATAGCCTAGAAGAAGTAAAAGGGCAAAGGTTGAAAAATCTTTTGGTCCAGATTTCTTAACCTATATGGTTGAGGCTAAACCTCAAACTTGCAGACAAGCTATAAATTCTACAGAAAGTCCTTTATGGGAGGAAGTCGTAAGGAGTGAAATTGATTCCATTTTGTAGAACCAACTTGGGAATTAGTGGATCTTCCTCTGGGAACAAAACCACTAACTTTTAAATGGATTTTCCAACAGAAAATGAAAGCAGATGGAACAATTGACAAGTACAAGGCTCATTTCGTTATTAAAGGTCACAGGCAAAAGGAAGGCTTTGATTACTTTGATAGGTATTCTCTTATGTCGAGAATAACATCCACTAGAATCATACTTGCAATTGTCGCTTTGCGAAATCTTAAAGTACATCAAATGGATGTAAAAACATCCTTTCTGAATAGAGATCTTGAAGAAGAAATCTCTATGGAACAACCTATGTTGTGTAGGTTCAGGTCAGGAAAGGAAAGTCTGTAAATTGGTGAAGTCCTTATATGGTTTAAAGCAAGCACCAAAACACTGGAACAAAAAGTTTGATGATACCATGATGGCAAACAGCTATCAAATTAACGAGTGTGACAAATGTATCTTTGTCAAAACTACTAACAAAGGATATGTCATCCTATGTTTGTTTGTTGATGACATACTCATTATGGGAAGCAATGAGAAAATGGTAAAGAGTACCAAGAATATGTCAAATTCTAGATTTAATATGAAAGACATAGGACCAATGGATACGATACTAGGCATCCAAGTTACACGTTCACCTAGTGGTCTCCTTCTAACTCAGTCACACTATGTGGACAAGATACTTGGGAAGTATAGTAAGGATGGTATTGGTATAGCCAGAACTCCAATAGACATTAGCCAACATCTGTCCAAGAACAAAGGTGAAAGCATAGACCAAGTGGAATACGTAAGGATTAGAGGCAATTTGATGTACATCTCAAGTTGTACAAGACCTGATATTGCTTTCACAGTTAGCAATTAAGCAAATTCACAAGTAATCTTTAAGAGAGCCATTAGAAGACTATCATAAGAATACTAAAGTATTTGCGATATACTCGTGATTACAGACTACATTATACGAGAGAACCAATTGTACTAGAAGGATATTCTAATACTAGTTGGATAGCTGACATTAAGAATTCCAAAGGTACTAGTTGATATATGTTCACTTTAGGCAAAGGAGCACTGTCTTGGAAATCCTCTAGGCAAACAATTGTTGGTGTGCCCTAGTCCAAATGGCATTGGTTCTTGTATTGTATTATACTTTATATTTGGATATTTTGTATTATACATTTTGTATTGAAATAAAGACATGAATCTATTTATTCATAACTTGTGCTATTTATGAATAAAGTATCCAATGATTATAATCATACTAAAGTAAACCAATGCAGGTCATTAGATTATGAGACCTTTTAGTAAAGATAAAGTTATAATCATAAAGATAACCCTAGTATGTTCTAATCATGGGAATGAATAGAACCAAAGACTAACATATCCTTGACTGGATGGCAGCGTCTCACCAGCCATTGGACATGGAATGTCAGTCGATGATATGGGTACATTTTGGGTTGCATGGTACTGGATCGATCCACCATGAGAACACCACATGGTTCAATCGCCATAGGTGTTTCTCGGGTAGGTCTTGTTATTATCCTTAGACCTAATGTTCATTGTAAAATAACATGGGATCTCATATAGTTTGATATATGCCTAACGAGCCCCGTAACAGGGTGCCAAGTATGGGTATGTTGGGTGGGCCAGTAAACATGTTTATGTTGATAGTGAAGCTGACGGAATTGCCACTCAGCGTCCCCTGAGATAACATCACTGTTCACTTGATGAGTGGGATTGACAAGTGTATGGCCTAACCTGAATAAGTTGGGATACTTGTTCGTTAGGTTCAGTCCACTCAGTATCAAGAGATAAATAAGCATATAAGAGGATGACAGGGCCATGCCTCTTGCTTATATATCGATGTCAATTGGCAAGGGATATACAAGATCACTACCGGGTTATGTTTCACATTAGACTGCAAGTCTCCATCTTAATTAGGGGCTGTAACGGTTTGCTAGAACCTACTTATAGTCTGTGGGCCTTGGGCCCACTGCCAATATAAAGACGGACCCATAATATCGTACACATAGAACGACTGAACGTTGAATTGGAATGGAAACCAAATTAATTGAGTTATTAACATTAGGTTATGTCATAATTAATTCAATTATAAAGGGAGAAATTTATTTTATTTGATTAATTAATTACGTGTAGTAAATAATTAATTAAATAAAATAATATTTCCTTGGTGGAAATAAAAAATAAAAAGGTTGTATTTATTAAGGCTGACTTTAATTTAACACTTGGTTATTTTAGTTTGATGAAATTATATTTAATTGTATCAATTAGGATTTTATAATATGGTTTTATTTAATCCTAATGATATAAGGTAAATCAATTAAATCAAATTAAATAATCTATAGTTTTAATTAAAATCCTAGTAAGCTAAGGAGTATATATACTAAAGGAGTATATATAGGAAGCCTTAACCTAATTCTCCCTAACCCTAATAGAGAATTTGGGCCAGCATTAAGAAAATTACAGCAGCCCCCTTTTTGCACTTTCTCTTAGTTTTTGTTCAATCTGTTCACTAGCACGAGTCCTATTTGAGAGTCGTTCGTGTACCTGATTATGGAGGAAACGCATTTGGGTTTCTGTAGCAGTCTCTAGAGGAGACAATTAAGGTGAGAAAATTTATTTTTCTCCGTTCTTTATTTCATTCTATTAATCTACATGTATCTTGGGCTTTGAAATCGAGGAAAATTTTAATCGGTATTCCGCCTCGCATTTTATTTTTCCCTTGATGATTCCCTACAACAATCGTAACCAGATCCACCATGGAAGCTGAGTTTGTAGCCCTGCATAAAATTGGAGAAGAAGTCGCGTGGCTATGAAACTTCTTAGAGGATATTCCTGAATGGCCAAAACCTGTGCCCACAATTTGTATACATTGTGATAATCAAGCAACAATTAAAAGAGCACAGAATGTGATGTATAACGGTAAGTCGAGACACATGCGTTGTCAACACAATACTGTTAGACAATTGATCTCAACGGGAGTCATGTCTATTGACTTTGTAGTTTCAAAGGATAACACTGCGGATTTGTTAACCAAAGGGTTAGATCGAGATCAAGTTGATAAGGCATCGAGAGGAATGGTACTTAAGCCCATAAAAATTTAAGGCGCTATGTGAAGGAAAACCCAACCTTGTTGACTGGAGATCCCAAGATCTAGGTTCAATGGAAAAACTTAAATGTATAGACCTTGTGAGGTCACTATGAGGGGTAAACCCCCTTGTCCATTCCTGTGATGTAACAGTGATAAAATATGAAAAGTTTAAGTTGTACTATTAATGATTCTTTGTGCATCGGAAGTCTGAGCAAAAGAAATCACCTATTTATGGTGTGCCCTAGTTCTTAGGACATTGGATTCTTATATTTTGTATTATACATTGAGACTCTTTGTATAAATACATTATTGGTGTCGCATTAATAAAGGCATTTAATCTATTTCATTTATATCTTGTGCTATAATATGAATAGAGTATCCATTGATTGATAATCATAAAACCTATCTGAAGTCTATTCTAATCGTAGGAACGAATAGAGTCACAGACTTGTATATTCGATGACTGTTTGACAGTTCTTAACCAGTCATAGTACTTGTATAGTCAGTCATGAATATAGGTACATGTCGTTGACATGGGACTGAATCGATCCGCACAAGAAAGCCATATGGTTGTCACGTCATAGGTCTTTCTTGAGTATGCCTCTTTTATCCTCAAACCAGATTTCATTATAGTATCAATATGGAATCCGATTCACTTTGACATACGCCTGACAGGTTTGTAAAAGGATGCTAAATAAGGGTATGATTGGGTGGACCGGTAAACATAGTGATATTGATAATGAAGTGATGGAATTGGCACTCGGATAACACCTAAATTATATCACTGGCCACTTGATGAATGGGACTGATAAGTGTATGGCCATACCCAAATAAGTTGGTTGCTTATTTGATTAATCAGTCAACTCAAGATCAATAAATATAATAAGCAGTAGAAGAGGATGACGGACACCATACCTCTTGTTTATTCATATCGATATCTTTTGGCAAAGGACACTATGAGATTACTAACGGGTGAGTGTCTTCTAAAGACTGTTGCATCTCTATCTTAATTAGGGGCTGTAATGGTTTGCTAGAACCCACTTACAGTCTGTGGGCCTTGGGCCTACTACCAACATAAAGACAAACCAATAGGGTCGTGCACATAGATCAACGGAGCCGGAACTTATAAAAATTGTACATGTAATGTACATTGGAAGGAATGCGTTAATTAATTAGTTGACATTCGGTGTCAAGGTAATTAATTAACATTGGGTTGATTTATTTTAATTAATAAGTTTATATAATGTAATTAATTAATTTATTAATTAATTGAATTACATAAAGTAAACAATTAATTAAATAATTTTCCTAAGTAGGAAAATTAAATACATGTATTTTATTTACTTAAGTGTGATTTAATTTTATTTAGGGGTAATTAGATTTAACCAAATGGAATTAAATTACATAGTATATATTTTTAAATTAAAGTTTATTGATATAATTATAATCCTAGTAGGCTTGGGTTTAATTAACCTAATTAAAACCCAATTAAACAAGGAGTCTATATAAGGGCACACTTAAGAAAGAAAACCTAACCCTAACCTATTTTAATTGCTCGAAATTTCAGCCCATTGTAGCCCCAAAACAGCCAAAATTTACAGCAATTAATTTTCTATTCCTCGCTTCTTCGGCTAGCACCAGTTCCCACTCGATAGTTGGTCGTGCACCGGACTTTGGAGATTGCTGCTAGAAGAGATGGATTTGGTGAGTCTCTTGATTCAAAATTTTTTTTTTCAATCAATGGTAATTTGACACGATAGGTGGATTCTAGGAAAATTTTTAAACGGTGTAATTCCGCTGTACCACGTTAATTTTCCGATGACGAATCCCAACACCTATGTGAGAGTGAAGTGGGGTCGTTTTAACAGAGATTGATGGAGCTTAGTTCTTTGAAAATCTTGCAGAACCAGGAGATGTTCACGACCATAATGCACATAACCATGAGAACCAAAAATCATGTTATGTTGATATTTGTGTGGGCTATATTATCGTTTACATAAACAGCAAAATAGTTCAAGGACATCGCATATACTAATCAGCCAGTAAAGTAAAAATACTTTCACAAGGGAAGGTCCAAAGGTTATAGCCTACCTATCCTATGTAGATATCAACTGTTAAGTCTTATCACCACTTTGAATTTTGAAATGCCTGTTTCGTTTTTCAATTTTCATTCATGTGGGGGATTGTTGGAGAATTGGCATGTGACAAAGTGGTTATTGGTCAACTTTAGGCTAAATTATATTATTGTTAGTTTATGATTCGAATAACATGAATTATGTCATTGTATTCTACGCAAAGAGATCTTTCCAACGGTATATAAAGATGAATGAGAAATTGATACTCAAAGTGAGCTTGAGAGAAAAGAAATTGTAGAGGAAAAAGGATTATAATTCTCATAACCATTTCCTATGAGATGGTTGATGGATTTATAAGGAAAAGATTTTCCTTATGTTGGTAAGAATTATAAGCCAAAAGGCTCTCTCTTACGCGCGCAGAGGGAGTGCAAATCTAAGGTCGTGCTTCCAAAGGCCCAATATGCACCTGCACAACGTGGGCGATGCGAATGCTGGGTCGAAATGGGCCATTACAGGACTGCATCTTTTGCTCCGGCCCATTCTATTTTTGCTCTACAGATTATAGACTTTATATATTCTCTAACTCCTTTCCTAACATGTTAATTGTGTTAATTACAATTAAATCTGTTATAATTCTCATTTACGTGGATTAATATCATTTATTTTTCTACAACTCATCTTTTGTAGCCTATAATATTTTTCAATTTTATTTTGAGAAAAATTTATTCCTGAACAAACTTTTTCTCTCTATTTCAAATTTCAAGGCTGCTTCTATGTTTTTTAGTCTGGTGATATTTCTAGTATACGGTTGAGTTCAATTTTGTTGCTGTTGTATCCTAGGAATCGGAAGTTCAAAACGAACTAATCTGTTTTAAGGAGACTGATCTTATTCGGACCTTAGCATATAGGGGTGAGCAAAACCAAACCAATGTCCAAAAACCGAAAATCCAAACCGAACCGAACCAAACCGATCCATTTCATAGTTTGGTTCGGTTTAGTTTTAAGTTATGAAAAAGTTTGGACTTCGGTTCGGTTCGGTTCAAAACCAAAAAACCGAATAATTGGTAAAATATTAAAATTAATTATAAAATTAATATATACTAATTGTAGAGAATTTTAGACATTATATTCTTTTATAGTTTTATATTGTGATTTTTTTTATGCTAATTTATAGTTGTTAAAACTTGAGAGTCGAAAAAAAAAAGGAAGAGAATTTTAGTATTTTATTGTGATGTAATAGTATTATTTAGTATTGCTATTTTTTTAAGTTAATTTTTTTTTTTAAACAAACTACTTATATAAAATTTTTATTTTGATTTTTTTTTTTAAAAAAAAAGTTGATGTTTTTGGTTCGAGCTAGTCCAAACCGAACCGAACCGAACTAGTTCGGTTTGGACTGAACCAAACCAAAATTTAGTTTGGATCGGATTGGTTTATAAAATAAAGTGTTTTTTGGATCGGTTTTTTCGATTCAAACCGGTCCATGCTCACCCCTATTAGCATATCGTTCATTGCTTTTCCTCTGCTTAAGGTTTAGTCATTGTTCCTGTAATTCATATATATATATATATATATATATATATAGTTTCTAACACTTTTAACATAATACCCCTATAATTCTTTTCATTCTCCCTTTTCTTCTCTGGGTTTGTTTAGCCCAATCCTTATGTAGTGTGCGTTGGACATGAATTTATCGATGTGGGATTTCTTGCTATCTATGTATGTATATATTGCGAAAATATTAAAATACTCATGGAGTATAGTACTCATTGAAAATATATTAACAAAAAAGATTGCTACATGATCTTTTAGGGTATAATAAAAAAAATACAAATCTTATTTTAAAATTAGAGAAGTACATGCTCCTGGAATAGTTCAAAATTTCTCTTGGGTCAACTATATAATATAATATATATTATAATTTTAATGCTGCTGAATTCTTTTTTTTCCTATGTGAGAAAAGTTGATGAACTGATTATCATAAAATGCATTTTTACAGAATTTAGTTGGATGTACCTAACGTAATATAAAATGAATAATATAGTATATTTTATACTATATGGGAAAATTAGCATATTGAGTTTGAATTTTGTAGAATTAGTTGAATTTATATGTCTGTTATTGCTGTAATCTAAATTTTGACAGCTTGAAAATAGTGTAGGCTTTTATTTGGAGAAGTAGAAATGTCTTCTTTACAATGTAAAATGAATTCATGAATAACTAATTGAATTATTTATGTGAATGAATTCAATGTTAATGGTTAATGGCAAGCATGTTGCTTTTAAATCTGTATACATATGTCTTCTAATGATGATGATTTTATTTACAATATGAAATTAAAGGTAGACCTGTACCGGCGAGCAAGAAGATTAAGTTAGGCGATGTTAATTATCTACTTTGAACAAAGAAGAGAATGAAGAAGGAGGTTCTGAACACTTTACTTTTTTTTTTTTTTTCTGAAGAGGTTGATGCTTTTGGTATGGACGAAAAGAAGGTAAAGTGGAAGTATAATGTTAATGTTGTTTTATTTGCTTTGGAGTTCAAACAATTCTGAAACTTTCTTCTTCTTATTATTATTATCATACTAACTCAAACACTTCATTTTTTTTTTCCCTCTATTTTAAGCATGGTTTTGAAAACAGGACCAAACTAACCGGTCCGACTAAGTTCAACCGAAATCGGAGGCTAGTCCAATGATTTTCAACCGATTCAGTTAATGCTTTAAAACTGCACAATAACTGGTGAACCAGCCGATTTGTACTGGTTGTCGGTTTGGAGGTTTAGAACTTAAAAAAAAAATAGCAATAATGACTTTTTGTGCCTCCATCACATTTGATCACTTTTTAAAAATTCTTGGAAAATGTTTTTTTTTTTTTTTTATTTCAACTTTTTAGTGCAGTCATACCAAATCTCAAAATAATTAGGCGAAAATCGTGTGATTATTTGGGTAAAATTATGTTGGTGGACTTATATATCTATATAAATTAATGGAATAGTTACCATGTGATTACACAAGTTTGTAAATAAATTCTAGATATACGACTTTTTACGAAAAAAATTTGTAGTTTCTACTTGATACCAAAAATAAGAAATTCTGCTAACACCGTAAAAAAAATAATAACATGGCATCGATATTTTTGTCAAACTATATTTGAAAAATAGAAAATATAAATTGCAACATATTTTTAGGTTTTTTTTTTTTTGGCTCTTTTCCATTTTTCTATCTCCACTTCCTCTCTCTCTCTTTGCACCCTACCCTAACCTGGCATCCCTTTTTCCTCTTCAAACTAAACCCAGCCTCCGCCTTCAACCATGAAGCCAGCCACCGATTTTCATCGTGGCTCAATGTTCCACTGAGAGAGGTTGCCAATGTGCAATGTTTTACCTTTTTCCGTCGAGAAGTCCATCCCGCCAAATCCACTAATCTTCTTTCCTTTGGGTTGGTAAGGCGAAATGGGCAAATAAATGATTAGTTGAAAGCCAGATTCCGATTCTTTCAAGATGACGGCTAGATTTCCAAAGGTTTAAAAAAAACAGCTTCAATTTCCTTTTTGGTTTTCTGATTTTTCGTTATTCCATATTTCTTTGTTCGATCTTTATTTTGGGTTTTAGATTGGGGATAAATAATTATGGCCTCTATAAGGTTTAAATAAATACACAACTACTTTTTTATCTTTCACCTATATAATTTAGGTTTACTTTTTTATCTTTCACCTATATAATTTAGGTTTTCTTAAATTTTGTATTTGTGATACTGTGATATTTCTCTATTTATTATTAATATATCATTTTCTATTAAAATTTTTTATGTAATATATATTTATGGGCTTATATCATCGCTTCTTATGTTCTATATTCAAAATTTTTTTGAATAGACTCATTTAATGTCTTTTTTTATTATGCAACTTAAACTTAAAGAGTATGAAAAAAGTTTCATAATAAGTAAGAAAAAATAATTTTTTTTTAACTGATGATCTTACAAAATCAATGTCAAAGTTAAGAGATAAGAATAGTCTTAGTTATAAATATTAGAAACAAAACAATTTTAGGGGAAAAATGATTAATAACAAATGGATGGAGATCATAGTGTGACAAAGATAAACTTTAAGATGGTGTAAATTATATTATTAAAACACAATAAGATATTTATGTATTTGATCAAAGCTCAAGAAGGTTACAATTATTCACCTTCTTTTTAATTGTAAATGATGGAATGTTGATTTGTTAAATTTGATGGCAAACCCAGGTATACTTAGGATTAAAGAAAAAATTGTGGTACTATTACAAACTATTACCCAATATAGGGTAGAAATTGAACTAATTCCAATTTTATAGCGTTTTTGTCAAAGTCTTCATATGAGATTAGCGGACACAATTTTTTTTTCTGCTCCGCCAAGTCCGCTAGTTAAACTAATGGACCTAAATAGGTCCGCATAAAAAAAAAAAACGGACTACAAAAGTCCGCAATTAATAAAAGCGGACAGAAGGAGGAATCTTAAGTCCCCTTTCAAGAGAAGCGGACCTGAAAAGTTGCCTGTCCCAGTAGATGGGACTAGGCAGAGTCCGCGTGTATGGAATGCGGACATGGATGTCCGCATTCTATAAACGCAGACTTATTTGTCCGCGTCTGCCGCATTCCATACATGCGGACTTATTTGTCCGCGTCTGCGAAATGCGGACATCTTTGTCCACATTCCAAACATGCTGGCATACCACATGCGGACAACCACGTCCGCGTTTCACAAACGCGGACTCTGCTTGTCCCCGCAAATCCAACCGACAAATCTCATCCATCCCAGCCGTCCGATCAAATCTCATCCATCCCAGCCGTCCGATCAAATGTAAATATAATCCCAGCCGTCCGATGAATTTGTATATTTAATATGCCTTCATCTGCTTTGTTCCTCTTAGGCATTTATGCGTTTGGTAAAATTAAACACAGCTTTGAGAACCCTTCTTCCCCTCCTTCTCCAACCTTATTCAAAAAAAAAAAAAAATGGTTTCCTTCCATCTTTAACATTTTAAAAGCTAAATTTGTTCAACATTATATCTCTTTCAAGTAAGTTTTCTGCCTCTTTTAATTATCAATTTAATTAATTTTCAGTAAGTTATTATTAATTATAATTATATTTTATATTTATATATATTTAATTAATTTATTAATTTTTTTTACAATTTTTTTTGTAGGATTAGCATTATCAAATTAGGAACGAAAATACTAACAATAAAACCATCAAATAACAGCTATTGTGAAGTATTCAACCCAAGAAAGGTAAATACTAAAATTTTATGAAATTTTATATTTTGTAGATTTTGTAGAAATTATGTTGTGAATTTCTTTAAATTTGTGTAATAATATATATGTGATGTATAAAAAAAAGGGAATATGTATAAAATGTTCGTTTATAAATTTATATTAGATTTTACTAATTATAATTTTATTTTATATTTATATATATTTACATGTGTTTAATTAAATTATGAATTTTTTTGTATTTTATATATAGGATTAGCATCAACAAATTAGAAACGAAAATCCTAGCACTACAATCATCAAATAGCAGCTATTGTCCGCGTTTATTAAACGCAATAAAGGTAAATATAAAAAATTTATGAAATTTTGTATTTTGTGTATTTTTTTTGAAATTATGTTGTGAATTTCTTTAAATTTGTGTAATAATATATATGTGATTGATGCATGGAAAAATGGAATATGTATATAATATTTGTTTATAAATTTGTATTAGATTGATTTTTGTAAAGTTAGTATATAAGACCATCTCCAACTCTCCACTCCAAATTTCCAATTATAATAAAAATATTTTAAAATTATTCATTTCCACCTAACATTTTTATTATTATTATATTTCTTTTTACATACAATAATATTATTCACATATTTTTTATGAAATTCTTAAAAAAACATTTCATGTTAATAATATATAAATAAATAATTTAAATTACATAATAATTTTTTAATGTTTATATGTTTCGAAAATCTTAAATAGATGATATAAACTATATAGTTTGTATTAGAAATGTCTATTTGATTTATATATATATATATATATATATATATATATATATGCATTTATGTTAGAATTAATTAAAAAATATCATAATTTTATTTAAGATAATTTTTTACATATATATATTGAATGATTTTTAATTATATGACAGAATAATGTCGACTTCATTAGCAATATATATTCATTGGGGTGGTCAAATAATAAGGAATCAATTTAAAGTTGATTATGAGAATGGATATTGCAAAGTAATATCAATGAATGGTTCATTCAATCTAAGTTCATTTTTTGATAAGATTAGGGCTGTTATGAATATACCAGCGAACGAAGATTTGATTAGGGTGCAATTTCGAAACCCGATTGCAATGAATGGAGTACAGTTAGTGTATAAGTGTTTTGATCTATATGACGATGATGCTTTGAATATGATGTTGGGGATAGTCAGCAGTTTATGTCATTGCTTGTTCTGTATTGAATTATACGTCGAATGCAATCACAATACACCTTCTACACACACGAGGGATATAGCTGGACCATCTAATTCTCAAGCTATTGATTATGATGGTGGTGGTAGTGGTGGACTTGGTGGTTATGGTTGCGATGATGATGATGATAGTGATGATTATGAACCTCTTGGTGGTGGTGGTTTTGGTGGTGGTGGTCATGATGGTGATAGCGAATCTGATGGTGATGATGATGAAGAGGATGATGTCGATGGTGATGATAGTGAATCTGAGGATTCTGCTGATGCTGATAATGATCATGATGGGTTGGAGAATGAGGATGAGGTTGAAGGGAATTGTAGGGCTTCTTCTTTAAATGTTGATGACACTGCATTATACAATAATTTTATTCCTACATTTTTCACAAATATTCCCCAGCTGATCCAATTTGATGCATCAGCTATGACAGTCCATGATATTGATGAAAACAGGAATGCTATAAGATGGGATTCGTCAATGGAACTCTCAAAAGGGATGTTATTTTATTCTAGAGAAGCAGTTAAAACTGCAGCTAAAGAATACTCTATAAGAATACAAAAAGAGTTTCGCAGTAGAGAGACAAGGATGAATACTATCACATTGGTATGTCATTATTATGATGAGGGATGTCCTTGGAGGTTACGTGCGACGCTGAAGAAGAAGTCTCATCTGTGGGAGATCACAAAGTATGTCGGTGAACATACTTGTCATGGGTTGAAAAAGTCTCAAGACAACCGAAATCTTGACACGGCCTATATGTATCCCATAGTGGAGGCTATGATTAGGGAGGATCCCTCACTAAAGGTAAAGGTGATTGTTGCAAATTTTGATGAAAGATATAAGGTAAAAATCTCTTACAAGAAGGCATGGTTGGCAAAAAATAAAGCGATTGAGAAGATATATGGAAGTTTTGATGAGTCATATAACCATCTTTGCCCTTGGCTTCATGCTGTAACCGAAATGAACCCCGTCTCAATCTACCATATTAATGAGTCTAATCACTTTATCAATCGTCGATTGGTGCCAGGAGTTAAACGTTTTGAGCGTCTTTTATTGATTCTGAAACCATGCATTGATGGGTTCAAACATTGTATGCCAGTCTTGTACATTGATGCCACTTTTCTAACTGGAAAGTATAAAGGTGTTATACTAGTAGCATCCGCGCTTGATGGCGACCGAAACATATTTCCAATAGCATTTGCCATAGCTGAAGTTGAAAATACGGCAAATTGGGAATTCTTCTTGCGTTGTGTATGGGATTTTGTTTGCCCAGACATGCCCGATGTTTGTGTCGTATCTGATAGGCATGCTGGAATCTTAAGAGCTATGGAGTCTGAAAAATGGAATATGGCACCTCATTGATTCTGCATTCGCCATCTAGCAAGCAACTACAATAAGCAATTAAAAAATGAAGAAGTTAAAAACTTTATCATTAATGCAGGTAATCAAGAGTATTGCTTTTTCAATTACCGTAAACCTAAACCATAATGAACAAGTTATACAATTGTTTAACTCATTATGCTTTCAAATATGTTTTCATGTTTTCTTAGCATATCAACATCAACCTCGGAAGTTTAATCGGATGATGAGGTTGCTTGAGGAGAAAGAACCTGATAGCTTTGAATGGCTGAATCGGGTGCCAAAGGAGAAATGGGCTCTCGCTTTTGATGGTGGTTGTCGATGGGGTAGTATGACAACTAATATTGTCGAATCAGTAAACGGATGGCTGCTAAAATATATTCGGGGATTGCCAATAACAACAATGATGGAAAGCCTGTTTTTTAAGTTGGTCGATCGTTTTGAAAAACACAGACATGAAATCGCAGCCCAAATGCAAAAGGGATTCTCATATACTACATTTGCAATAGACCTATTGAGGACAAGGTTTGAAAAGGCACCTGGACATGTAGTGCAAAGCTTTGACTATAGGAATGGTGTGTTTGAGATAAAAACCGCCCGTTGGAATTCAGGAAGGAAGGGAGGACACAAGCAAGTGGTCAATCTGAAAGAAATGACTTGCAGTTGTCGAAAGTTTCAACAATTGAGAATACCATGCTCCCATGCCATTGCTGGGTGTTTGGCATATGGCATTGACCATAGACAATTTATTCATCCAATTTATAAATTAGAAAACAACTTGAAATGTTGATCAACAGCATTTATCCCACTTGGAGAACGTGACTACTGGCCAACAATCGATGCACCATCACTTATACCAAATCCGAATTTGATGAGAAAGAAGGGTCGACCAAAAGCAACACGAATTCGGAATGAGATGGATTGGAAAGTTGATGGTGCTAACACCACCAGTTTTTGTAGTAAATGTGGCTTACCCGGTCATAACACTAGGACATGTAAGAGTAGTTAAATATGTTGTAATATTCATGAATAATTTGTAATGGATTCTAATATGTTATTTGGAATGCTTGCTACTATGATAATGTGTGTTTTGTGACTATACTGATTTAATAGTAATACACTCAATTGGTAAAGCTTACTAGCATGTTGAATTGTTAATGTGCATCATTTTATTATATTGACATCAATTGTTTGTGTTTTTAGGTATGTCAGGGAATCCACCACCACAGCGAGCATACATTAAGCCTGGGCCGATTGAGCCTAGCATTTTACATTCACTTAGATCACATAGATCGGAGGCAGTATGGTTTAATGAGGTGCAAATATGTCACTTTCTATTTACAAAATTGAAATATTAATTAAATAGTGTGTGATGAATTAAATTAATGTTAGTTATGATCATAAGTGGCATTATTTTATAAATTTATCCAAAATTTTAAGTTCTAAAAATATTGTCCTCTTTAATATATTAAGACATATATTAAGTTCATTTGAGTGTATATGTTTTTGTTATATTTGTAACTATGGTATTAATTAATATAATTTTTGGTCAATATATTAGGATGAGGAGACAAATCTTACTTGTAGGAGGGACGGTACGATCCTACGTGAGGAAGAAATTGATGATCGACTAGAACAAGTATTGAGACAGACTGGTTTCTATAGAGTTGCATGGTTGGGTTTTTTTCAGTTGGACCACCATCTCATTACTGCTCTACTTGAGAGATGGAGACCAGAGACTCATACTTTTCATCTTCCCGAAGGTGAGGCAACAATTACACTGCAGGATGTTGCTATACAAACTGGACTACCAATAGATGGTAATCCATTGATTTGCCCACTTCCTGCTAAATGGGTTGATGAGTGTGAGCGACTATTAGGCGTTCGTCCTCCTAGAAATGCCTTAAAAAAAATATATGCTACAATTGAGTTGGTTGACTGCTAATTTTCCTGCTATGCCCGCTAATGATAATGAAGAAGACATTGCACGGTACATCCGTGCATACTTTTTGCAACTTTTATCAGGCATATTGTTTAGCACAAAAACATCAGGTTATGTCAACCTTTTGTTTCTACCTTTGTTGGAGAATATTGCAACAATTGGTCAGTATAGCTGGGGCAGCAGGTGTTTAGCATATCTGTATAGAGAGCTGTGTAAAGTCGCCCGACACAACACTGCACAAATTGGTGGTGCTTTAATTTTATTGCAGGTTTGGGCATATGAGAGATTGAGAGATATATCGCCGAACCTACGGAGTGGAGTTATCACGCCTGGTTTACCACTTAGTCGGCAGTACGTATACATAACACTTATGATATATATGTATTAATATATCAATTTTGTTTTCACTTGTACATATATATATATATATATATATATATATATATATATACAGAGAGAGAGACAAATCATTGAAATTACAAATAAGCAAGAGAAATCAATTTTGCTCTCCTACTTTGTAAAAGGCAACCAATATAGAATTCACATAGTGGCTACCGAACAGTTAATAAAATACAACTTAGGGTATACGATGCCGAAATTGTGTAATGACTAAATATAATTTATAAGTAGGGTCATGACTTAAAAGGTACATCAGGTTATAACACATGTTATACCATTCTACAAAAGAAAGAATGTAAACAAAAGTAATAACATGTTTAGTATTCAAAATTAACTTTTGCATATTTATATTTCGTTGTTATGATATAGTTGTACAATTTTCTTATATGTTTACTATGTAAATTAATATCTCCTAATTAATTACAGATGGAGCACACCTAAGGATTCTACTGCTGTGCCAACTCATACGCTGAGACATATACGATATGTAATTGATTTGGCTGACAAAGATTCTGTAAGTCATACAAATTAGGCATGCATCGATGTTAAACATTTACGACTAAATTTTTGTTTTGGAATGGTAAAATCATATACATATATATGTTATTTTGTGTTGCTTGTAGTTCACTTGGGAGCCATACACAGATGAAATCCAGACAGGATTACCAGAATATTGCTTTCAAGGAAATCATTTATGTAGAGCTGTTGTGCCATTGATTTGCATGCACATTGTGGAATGGCATCAACCAGACAGAGTCCTTTGACAATTTGGTTTGCAACAACACATACCTATTGCGCCCATGCAAACCACTGAGCTGCATGATATTGAACTGATTCAGGTTAAAGGTTCCATTATGCAGAAAATGGCCTACTGGGTCGCAATATGGAATAATAGGGCAAATTTGATATTTGCAGCTCAACCATGTGCCGAACCACTCCATTATCATTCCGAGTACATGGAATGGTATAGGCGAATAACAAGGAGATGGATTTCTGTTAGAGGTGCTGCCCATGGTGCCACTGTAAGTCATTAAAATTGAAAATTCATGTGGTTAATTTTTTTTTTTTTTGCCCAACTACATAGTAATAATATATGTTATGTACAGGTTGATGGAATGGAGCAACTTCCCTTGGTTAAAGATTTGGATGCTATGAACAGGATAAGAAACAGCATATGCGGGGCGCTTGGGGAGGAACGGCGTTATGTTCGGGGTTCCCAACCTCCTCATCCAGCTCCATCTGCTACTTATCCGAATATTGATGTGGATGAAGAGGCACCCGTTGCTACCACTGGTAGACGCTGCCAACGTACCACATTGAGGAGACGTGAGGTCACAAGACCAACTGATCCTTCTTGTGACATTGTGCCACATCCAGTATCATACCATTCACATGATCCATATCGAGCAAGCACTTCACAACATCACAACCAACACAGCAATATTCATCATGGGTTCCTAACCCATCTGCTCCTGGTTCATTTGTTAGTCCAAGTGGTCCATCACAGTATGGGTTTAACACTTCTCAAAACCTATTTACACAATGGACTGGGTCGGGCCAATCACCTTGGGCTATGCATGGTATGGGTACACCCCGTACTCCTTCTAATATGATATTTCCATCGTTTGTGTGGCCATCTTCAGTGGAACAATGTGTTGGTATGTCTAGTATGTACTCTCAGCAACAACCTCCTTTTCCATATTCCAACTTTGGAACAACATCAAATGTTGAATATAATCCATCACAGTGCACTGATCCATCGCAGCCTTCCAATAGAAGTGGACGTAATATTTGATGTTTCTTTTTAAACAATGTATAATATTTTTATGTTTTAGTTCGAGACTTATATCTTTGAATATTTAGAATATTTACTATAAATAATATGTCATATATTTTTTTAATTGTGCATCTCAATTCCTTTGAAATCGAACGAGTGGTAATTAAGATTTTATTACCTTATCTATCGTATTTGAAATCATAGTTTTTTGTATAATGTATACTTTTTTAAAAATTGTATAATTGTAATTATTAGAAATAGAACATTTTATAATTAATTAATTAAAAAATTGTATATTGTTATTAAAATTTTATCCTATTTTAAATCATAGTTTTTTTATAATTAATTTTTTAACTATCAAATAATTAATCAAACGAGTGTAATGCATATTTTCAAAGTAACGTAAAATTTTTCAACATACTCATTGTTTTTTTATAATAACATTTTTATTTCATAGATTTTCATATAAAAACTATGTATATACAAATATTTTTTTACAAATAAAGAAAATTATTTTAAATTATACAATCAAATGGAAAAGAAATTTTGCGAAATATGCACTTGTGTATTAACATGCCAAATCAATAAGTAATAAACTAAAGGGTCATAAATTGAAATTTTTTTCCCTTGGAACATATAAAACTTAATATCATAAATGTTTTTGTAATAACTTTTTGTAACTTTTTATTATAAGGATATTTATAAAAAGTGATTGCAGTTATCATTTTAAAATAACATATAGTGATATATATATGGACACAAACTATTGCATTATATTTTACCTATTAATAAATGTATTGAAAATAAGAATAATAATGCAAATTAGAGATGAAAGAATGATATTTTAAAATTGGAGATAGAAAATGATGCTAATCACTTTTCTAAAAGCAAGTTCTTAACCCTACTTAAGACTACCAAATGATGTTCAAGGAATAATAAGATTTCTCATTACTGTTACAAGTAATTTTTTTTTTCTCAATTATTTAAACATTAAAATGATGGGGTTAGATGGAGAAGACTTTTCAATAATGTTTCTTTGCAGAAACATTAACCTCAAAAAAACATATTGTAAACTCAAAAAGGGATACTTAAGGTTGGATTTAATATTTTTTTTTTAGGGGTTTCTTTCCTTTGTGAAGTATAATTGTAAATTAAGAAACAAAAAATGTTTTAAGCATTTTCCGTGTCAGAATTTGAGTAATGTCATACGCGTTTTTTGGTTAAATATCAATACTACAAAGATTGTAGTCTAAAGAAATTTTTTTTTTTAATCAATGGTAAGATTTAAAATACGAGTGGTAATAAATTCTTTCCATATTTATTGTATTTTTTCCCCCTTTTACTGTTATTAATAATACCATAATAGTAAAATTGTATGTTTATTCAACGATCCTTATAACTCTAGAGTTCATTTATATTCTATATAATTTAAGGACTCTATTAAAAATATTAACACTGAATTAGATAATCATAATACTATATTACATTATAATATTAAATTACATTATAACACTAAACAACAAAAAACAACATAAGTTACATAATCATAAAATTAAACTACTACTATAGTCATCTCCTAATCTTGAATTTAAAACCATTCCTAGCGTTAACTTTATTACAATAGTCTACCTGACATATTGGCAGAGTTTTTAGAACTTTGCCAACCAATTCTTGGGGTAATTTAATACATTCACTCTCCTTCGTAATTAATATTTTTACCATATTGTCATAATCTACAGGTGATTCGTCAAAAATCTCATCAAATAAGCGTTGATAACGCCAAGATAATCCATTTCTTAGCATCCACATTTGTGTCCTCGTTCGCACATCAAATTTGTAGCCAGACATTATTATGTCTTGCAATTTTTCGTTCATATTTAGCAGGTACTCCAGTAACTTTTTTCCCCTTCTCATCCGAATTTTTTTAAAATTTTCTATTTTCTTCAATGCAAATTCCGGGAACCGCATACACTTAGGGGTCAGTATTGTTTTAACCATCTACAAGTTGCATAAAAAAATTAACCTTAATTTAACCATTTCAAATACTCATTAATTAATTAATTAATTAATTAACAACTTAAATAAAATATTGTATATCACTACACCAGTTTTCTATTTTAAACCCTCGTAATATTAATAATCATAATAATAATAATAATAATAATAACAACAATAATAAAAATATAATTTTACAAAAAAAAACTTGTATTAATAATAATAACAATAACAATAATAATGATAAAAATAAATATAAAATTTTACACCAAAATAAAAAAAAAAATCTTTTTTACTAGCTCAGTTTTATTTTTTTTCCAATAATTTGTAAAAATAATAACATTTCAAAATTTAATAACAATTTTTAAACAAAACTTATAGAGACATTTACTAACTATATAGTTTATATCATATATTTAAGATTTTTCAAACATATAAATATTATATACTAACTTCACAAAAATAAATCTAATACAAATTTATACACAAATATTATATACATATTCCATTTTTTCATAAATCTCATATATATATATATATATATATATATATATATATATATATATATATATTATTCCAGAAATATAAAATTTTTACAAAAATTTTATATTTACCTTTTTTTCTGTTTAATACTACAATAACTGTTGTTTGGTGGTTGTAGTGATAAGATTTTTTGTTTCCAATTTGATGCTGACAATCCTAAGGAAAAATTACAAAAAGTTAATTAACAGCATTAACAAAAATTAATTATATAATTATAAATATAAAATAAAAATTACGGTTAGTAAAATTAACCTACCAAGAAAAGGGATGAAGAATGAGCTAAAGTAATGAGCTTCAAAGGAGAAGGAAGGCATGAAAAAAAAAACAAAGGGTGTCTAATTTTTATAAGGGGAGAAGAAGCCGGTGAAACGAATAAAGAAGGGTTTCTGATCATCGGACGGTTAGATTTTTTTTTTTTATTGAAACGATCGGAGGGCTAGGGAAGGGACAGATGTGGTCCGGAATTGTAAAATGCGGACTCAAGATAGATCCGCACTTGTCAAACGTGGACTCAATGCTGGGTCCACGTTAATAAGATGCGGATATTAATCCGCATTCACAACATGCGGACCATTTTGGGCCGCATTACTTAAATGCGGACTCCGCGTTTGTGGACTGAGATTCCACAAGGTCCGCGTCATGCAGATGCGGACCTTAGGTCCATTTTCTGCACACGTGGACCTTGGCACGTCCCCTCAAGCCAGATTCATCTCCTTGATATGTCCGCAATTTTTAACTGCAGACCTTTTTGTCCGCTTTTATTAATTGCGGACTTTTCCAGTCCGCTTTTTTTTTATGTGGACCTATTTAGGTCCATTTGTTTGACTAGCGGACTTAACCGATTAGGAAAAAAAAAATTGTGTCCGCCAATCTTATATGCGGACTTTGACAAAAACACCACAAAATTGGAATTAGTTCAATTTCCATCCTATATTGGATAATAGTTTGTAATAGTACCACAATTTTTTCTTTAATCCGGTATACTTAGCCATAGTTAGATTATGCTCTGTTACAAGATAATTTAACCTTTCAGATTCCAGAACATCTGAAAATGCATAAATTTAACATTTTTTGGGGAGCCAAACAAGGCCAAGATCTACTCATGGAATCCATCAAGAATTCCAGCAGTAGAAAAAAAGTTCAAAAAGAAGAAAAATAAAGTTTGAACCAGCAGCAAGAGAACAAACACCAAATAGCATACATGAGGAACTAAGCACTTCGAATTCAATTTCTCTGAGTCTCTTAGCAACCAAACACTGCTGCAGTAGTGCATTAAAAAAAAAAAAAAAAAAAGGAGAAGAAAAGAGGTGGGTGAAATTACTCCGCTCAACAAAATGCTTAAGAAAACTTCATCAAAGATGTATTTGACTTCAAGAAAAAGATAGAGACGAAGGTTAGAAGATCTTGGAAAAAATTGAGAAGATGATAGTGGGCAAGTGTGTAAGCAGGGAGGAACAAGGAGAAAAGAGAGAGTTACCATAAAACCACAATTAATATATATTTTCTAGTATTTTTTATAAAAACAAAAAATAATTTTTTGGACAAATATGCTCATGCCATGTAATTATTATTATTATTATTATTTTTTACAGTGTTAGACGAATTAGACTTGTTCATGGGTCGGGCTGGGCCGGGCTACATCGGGTTTGATATAAAAATCTCTTGTCCAAATCCAGCCCAGCCCAGCCCGTACTAATTTTACATCGGGCTCGGGTCGGGCTGGGCCGGGCAATTGAACCTCATTCTCAAGCCCAGCCCAACTAGCCAATCAGATAAATGTTTATATTTTTCTAATATAACTTATTTTAAACAAATTTAATTTACAGATAGTATTCATAGACAAATTTAATTTACAGATAGTATTCATAGAGAAATTATAATGGTCAAGATCTTGTATAAGTTTTTCAATGGTTTAGATTAAATAATTAGTATATAATTATATAAATAAAAATATAAAAGTATATATTATAAAATTATCCGCCGGGGCAGGCCAGTCATGGGTCTTATAGTTATTCCCAAGCCCAATCCATCATTAACTCGGGCTTCTACGAGTTCAGGCCGGGCCGGACTTAAAGTAAAATATGTATGTCCAAGCCCAACCCAGAACGGGCGGGTTTGGGCGGGCTTTGCGAGCCGCCTGCCTTTTACGCAGGTCTCAGCTGAATTACTCTTTTTTGGTAATGGGTAGACACCACAGGAACTTTTGTAAAAAGTTAACCAAAGTTAAACCTCTAGAATTTATTTACAATCACGTAAAACTAGAGTTTTTTTTTTTTTAATTATTCCTAAATTAATTAAGGTGTGATTATTGGTTAATTTTAGTTATTAAGATAAACAATCATATATATGAGTTTATGCATACGCTTTATGCAATATTTTTCCAGTACACTTTACTCTTACTTCTAGTTTAACATAAAAATAATTAATAAATTTTATCGTGTTCAATATTAAATTATATATTGAATTTTTTACTATAATGTATGAACATATTTTAAGTCATTTTAATACTTATTAAGTATTAACTAATATTTTGTTTGAAATTATTATTTCATTAATATAGTATTAAATTTTATTACATTTCATAAATTAAATGTCATATTATGCCATAAATTTATATATATTTCAATAAATTTTATGAACCTGGTTCGAATTCAGTATGAATCCGATTGAACCTCAATTTTATGAATTAATACCTTCATCGGTTCAATGGTCGATTCGGTTCTGAAAATCATGGTTTTAAGCTACATAAGAATATTGTTTTTTAAACCATTTTCAAACAAAAACTAAAATTTATTTCACTAATAGAATGAAGATAAATGTTGTACCTTTGCATCTAGCAGTTCTTGTCAAGAAAATAGAATGGATGGCCAATGTATCAAAAGCATTGGAGGAGGGGATTATATTAAAGATCTCAAGAGGAAGATTACTGATAATATGGTGTCTACCACCCTCATCCTGGATATACACGTGGAAGCTAAATCCATCATGTAACTAGGATTAGAGACAAATGTCATATAATGGTGAGCACTTGACGCTATGTTGATCTTAAATGTACACTTGTTGGGTCATTGACTAAACTTGTGCAACAAGCAGCATAACGGCCTTGAGGCGTCATGGCCCTGCACGTGTGATGGATAGTTGAAAATATCCAGTTACGCTTTAGCCGAATCGGGTTAAATAATGTTCTCGCATGACCCGGACCTCTGCAAAACAAAAGGACTTAGACACCGGGTAATCGAGAGGTATACTTCGACTCTTAGTCAGAAATATGAACTTAGTAGGTTTAACTAATTACTCACTGTAGTACGCTATTCGGTTACTAGGCAATCCAATTTCAATTGGCACCACCGCCTCCATGTTGTATGTGGCAAAGGGTATTTCTCCCATTGCTTCCCTTAGGGTGGTCGGTATGCCCAAAGGACATGGTTTAGCTCATTTGCCCATGCTCCCTTATGTTTTTCTAGTCTCTTCTTGATACCTTCCCTCAAGGACCGGTTGGTAACTTCTATCATGCCATTGCTTTGCAGATGGGCCATTGAGCTCGATCTATGCTTGATTTTGAGGTTCTTGCAAATTTTCACAAACTTCTCTAATGTGAACTGCATCCCATTCTCCGAGACGATGATATAAGTGATCCCGAACCTTTTCATCCTTCGAGCAATTCCATGATGGGCTTCATCCACCCTTGATCGACTGCATCTACAATCAACACTTCTTTCTCATCAGTACTTGGGCAACTTTGCACTTCGTGAGCGCATGTCAAGTATCTCCATTGGTCCGGGCTAGCAACTGCTTTTGCCAATTTATCAACTTTGATATTCTCATTTTGGAAGACTTCTCTATCTTCCAAACCGTACCTTGTCTCTCTATTTCTTCCAGTAAGGTTTGAAATTTTCCCAAGTACTTAAACATAGATTGGTCCTTTGTCTAGAAATTCTTTTTGATATGATTTGACACAAGTCTTGAATCACTCATCATCCTGACTTTGTCTAGACTGATCTCCTTTATTAGCTCCAGCCAGTGGATCACGGGTTCATATTTAGCAGCATTATTTTTTTTTTGTCGGGAACTGTAGCTTTACAATGTAGGAGACGTAGATCTTGTTTGGTCCTCTAATATAAATTCCAATTTTGGTCCTGTGACTAGGCATTATAAACATTTGCCATTCTTCTATTTATGGTGTTGATGTTGGTTCAAATGTGGAAAATTCCACTACGAAGTCAACTAAGACTTATACTTTCAAGGAAGGTCTAGGTTCAAACTGGATGTCAAACTCACTGAGCCGGATCACCCATTATGTTAATCGCTTGGATGTATCTTGTCTTTGTAATACTTTGCATAAAGGGAAGTTTTTTCTGACCACCAACGTGTATGGTTGGAAGCAAGGTCTCAACCTTGTTGAAGCAGATACAACCATAAATGCTAGCTTTTCTATTTTGGGGTAGGGTAGTTCTGCTTCCGTTAAGACTTTGCTAGTGTAGTAGACTGTGTGAATTGCTGCCCTTTTTTGAGATTTGAGGGAGAAATTAGGAAATTCTTTATTTCTTCAAAGTTTTTCTGATATTCGCCATTCCAACCGAAATTCTGGTTTTTTTTTTAGTGCTTTGTATAACAAAATACATCGCTTTGCGAAGAATGAGATGAAGGGCCAGTTTGGGATTGCTGTTAGTGAAAGTGCTGTCGGGGAAAACTAGGTTTCATTGCTTTCTTTAAGGGCCAGTTTGGTAGGGCTGTCAGTGAAAGGACTGTCAGGGAAAGGGCTGTCAGGGAAAGAGCTGTTAGGGAAAGTGCTGTTTGGGAAAGCTGATAAGTGTTTGGTAATATTTTTATAGAAATAGTTTTATTCTTAAAAGCAGTTTGTGTGGTGTTTGGTAAAACTGTTTATAAAAGTGCTGTTAATATATAAAATGATATAAAAGGACATAAATGATATAAATTAATTTTTACTTAATTAAATTAATTAAATAATATTAGAAATTAATAATTTGTGTCACACACATTAAATAAAAAAATTATTTTATTTATTTATTTGTATATTATTAGCTATTAATCATTTTTTTATTAATCTCCATATCACATACATATTACAAAAAAAAAAAAAAAAAAAAAAAAAAAAAACGACATATTTATTTTAATTGAAAGATACTAATATAAAGTAATAATTTTTATACTAATCATCCATACATATATAATAAGTTAATCAAAAAATTGATCAACACACGATTGTTGCTAATTTGTCTGTGCCATTAAAGAAAAAGCAATCTCATCACGAATAGAATCCATTTCTATAACTCTACTATTACTAGGATTCTCCTCAGATAAAACATCACCGCTAACATCTTCAAAAATGTCTTGTGGCACAAAATCAGGACTCTCATCAAATCTTGTAAAAACCGGATCATTTAACGAATGTCTTCGAATAAAATTATGCAATGCCATTGATGCAACAACAATATCCCTTTGGATTACAAATGGATACGTAGGCATATCTCTTAATATCTTCCATCTTTGCTTCCATACGCCAAAAGTCCTCTCGATACAACATCTAAGTGATGAATGTGCTTTATTAAAAGTTTCTTGATACCCTCCCGGTGTTTGACCAGGTCTAAAATCTGGAAGATGATATCTTACCCCTTTATAAGGTTTAAGAAATCCATTCATTTGTGGATATCCAGCATCAACCAAGTAATATTTTCCTATAATTTAATAAAAAAATTAAAAATGTAATGTCAATATTTAGAACAATACAAATAACAATAAACAATAATATATACTGTAAGTAAATAATCACCTGGTGGTGGTTTTGGAAAATTTAGATTTGGATCATTAATAGCTCGATAGAAAATGCGTGTATCATGTGCTGTGCCCTCCCAACCTGCTAACACAAAGGTGAATTGCATATCGAAACTACATGCAGCCATGATATTTTGCATCGGTATTCCTTTTCTACTAATAAAAGGCACTTGCTCAGCTAAACTCACATGTGCATGTACGTGAGTACCATCAATTGCTCCAATGCAGTTTTGAAATAAATATAAATATATTACTAATAAAATAAATAAAAGAATGCGACTTATAACAAAGAATTCTATAAAAGAAAAACATATGAATTGTATTTTACCTTGAAATAGGGCATATATCTTTGATCATGGAGAATTTCTCTTGGGATATTAGAAAACTCAGGGTCTATCGGTTTTATCAAATCCTTTGCAAGTGAACATAATGCATGCAACACTTCTCTGAAAATTCGGCTAACAGTTTCTCCAGAATGTTGAAATCGTTCTTGAGTGTTTCTATTTGATGCACCTTGAGCTAATATGTATAAGCAAATGCATAATTTCTCAAGAATTGACATGTTCTTTGAAGACTTCAACCCATGATTTACTTCTAGAGTCGTACAAAGTAGCAAAAGAGCATCTTTCTTCATTCGGAACATATTTAAACACCGCGTTTCATGACCCTCCATGAGTTCTCTTAACCATTTCAATCCAGTATGATATGAAACCATACAAGGATTTTTATGTATGTATAAATCATAATATAATCCAATAGCAGCAGTAGCAGAAGCTGAAATTTGCCAAAATTCTTCTTCGTCATCACTTGACGAATTTTTTCTACTAGATCATTATTATCATCACCATCCATTCTAGTATGATTGTCCTAAAAAAATAAAATTAAACATCATCAACTACATAAAATGAATATAAATGTACCGAAATTACAAACTTCCATGTAAATCAAATAGTCAAATTACAAACATCCTACATAAAATAAATACCGACAAGAAATAATACAATAATATTCAATTAGATTGTTTTCCCTGGAAGACTTTGTATTGAAAATTCAACCATCCTAATTTTTCTTCAGGATTTGACATACTTAAATAACCTTCTTTTTTTGCCTTTTGCTCGAATAACATTGAAGCAAAAAAATACAATTCACTTCCACTTTCCAAACCAGGCAAAGATTTCACATCTTCCATAAGTTCAGTAATGCTAGGTGTATCATTTTTCTTTGACATTAAACTACTCCTACTTTCCACACTAGCAACCAACCTAGATATATCTTGTCTCAATTTTGCTGCACCACCCAATTTCTTCCTAACAGTTTTTCCTTTACCACTAGTTGTTCCTTGTCCCATTTTTCTCTTGTTTCTACTTCCTGTTGATAAGTTGCCTATTTTTTCAGTGGTATTTTCTTCCATCAACTCATCTAAACTATCCTCAAAACCCTTATCAGTTGAATCACCACGCCCTCCATCAAGGTTACCTTCCTCACTTACAAAATGGACATTGTCATGAACTAGTTCATCAGCAATTGGTACAGTACTAGAAGGTGCCCAAGCATATTCTCCCATAGCCACGGTATCAGAAAACATGTAATCCAGTCGTTCAACAAGGTCTGGCTCAAGACCTTCTTTTTGAAATTTTGCAGCAGCTGGCACAACCTAAAATCACAAAGTAGAAGGACAACACCAATTAGTATACAGATTGATACACCTATCATACATATACATATAATATATATAAATGTATAAGTTACAGTAGGTTAACACAATTCAAGTAATTAACAAAAAGTCAAGTGAAAAGTAGTGACTAACCTTTATTTTTTCATCCCACCATTCTTGTGGTGCAGCAATTGTGTGCCTTACAGGATCCCAGCCTAACCCTGTCTCTTTTCCTATTAACTCTTTCCAAATCTTCCACTGTTTTTTCAGTTGATCCCATTTATTTTTTAAACATCTTTCTTTCATACGCGCATCCAGTTTTTGCATTGAAATTTGTAATAACATAAATCCAACCTTCTGCAGAGAAGTGAGTTCCAGGACGCATGCCCTTCTCAATTGCTTGGATACAAATATCACAAAATATTAATATATTCTTCTTATTCCAAGTAGCTTTCATTGTCCTTTTGCTTGCAGTTTGAATTGCTTGGGCATCCATATTTCTACTATCTATATACTAATAGACATCAAAATCCCTCTTATAAAGAATACATATGTAAAACCTTTTAGCAATTAAATTTTTATGGGATGCATGTGTTCAAGTCTAAGTTTATCATTGACTTAAAACTACTCTATAAGTAAAAGTATACCTAAAAATTAAGAATTATAATATTTCTATGACTAAATTGGTTATTTATGTAACAAAATTTAAAGAATGTAAGTTTCCTACACATTAGGGAAAAAAAATGGTTCCTACATATTAGGGAGTGCTTATCAATAATTAATAGAATGTAAGTTTCTTTTAACATTACTTAGATCAAAGTTGGAGAAAATAATTCAATTGAAAGATTAATTATTTTATTAAAGTATATATGATTACTGGCTGTGATATGAGTTGATTACAATTAATTAATTGAATTAATTACAAAACATGTATGTCCGTTGCTAAAATATATACTGGAAAAGTTGTGTTTTCAAATTAATTAAGCCTAATATTATTTTTTAAATTATAATGCATTAAAAAAATCTCAAGCAAACTTGGGTTCCAAAAAGAAAGAATTTTGTGTAAATGATTACATAAGAATCTAAAACGGTTTGAAGCATTTATCGCCAACACCCTTAACAAAGAGTTTCACAATAAATAAAGTAAATAACGTGAGAGCAGACAATTGAATTGAAAGACTCCATCTCACTTCATATTGAATTGAAATTGCAGACAATTGGACAAGTAGTTGACAAGTGAATAACGTGAGAGCAGCAAATGTAAATACCTTCAGTAGAAAGTAAAGTGATATAGGGAATAAGAAAGCTCTCACTGCAAATGTTGTATTTCAATTTCTAGAAAGCAGTACCTGCACACAAAACTAAAGCCTATGTCATTACCTCCCTCATTTCATGTGTGGATAGACTTATGCACATTTTTATGCACTTCTACGAAGGACCAAAACTATGATCCCTTTCCATTTCATCATAAATGCATTTGATCAATCAAACAATCACAATTGAGAATTTACTATAAGCTACATCATGTTGAATTAAAATTTTGTTGTTTTTGAATTAAAATTTTTAGCAATATCTAACATCCCTCTAATGGCTCTGCCACCCTTGTCCTCCATGTTTAGTTAAAATGCAAATAGAATGGAGATAAATGGCACGCAAGGCAAATTTTTGACAGAATTTCCTTAGCCATGTTTTTTGAAAACTTTTGGACCAAAATTGCGTCTTACACCAGCTCTTACACGAAAACTATCTCCACCTCACTCATGTTTTAACAGAATATGGAAGACAAGACAAGCCTTAAGAAGCCCTTAGAGGGATGGAAGACTTCACTGAAAATAAAAGTTCCAGGGTGAAAAGTTACCAAATCAGAGTACACGGCCTTGAAGTCATTATTTTGGCAGGCCATTTTTACTTTTTGGCCAATGACAGTACTTTAAAAACACCATTGTAATAGGCTTTGAGAAGCAAAAGTATCATTTGGAATGAAATGATTGCAGCATTTCCTATGTAATGTCTCACATATAATCCTAACATTAGAATCAAATCTATGAAAACCTAACATTATTTAGACCTTAAACTAAATGAAGTTGAAACAATAACCTTTTTTTCTTGTGTTTTGAGGAAATTGAAGAACGTACCAATCAACAGCTGTTAGGTGTAAGGGTCCTGAGAGGCTAAAATCTTCCCTCTGAGACCATTACACCATGTGAATCGTAGCTCTGCCTTTATATTCTTGGAGGCAAACTGCATTGAACGAAGAAAACCAGAGAATAAATGAAAAAGAACTGTATGACTATGTCCAAGTGCACAAGAGTGTACATGCAAAAAACCTTAAAATCTCAAAATAAAAGATCTGTTTGATAAACAGTTCACTCAAAAGATATGCCAGCATCATAAAAAATATCCATACTTGCTAACCTTGAATCAGTTATTCACAATAAAATGCAATCAACATTTGAAACAAACAGAACGAGTTGCTAAGAGACAGCACATCTATGCACAAAATTATAGGTTCACACTTCACAGAATTTCAATAGCCACACAGACCAAAGACTTAAAAACTGCAATTTAAATGGCGAACAATGCCTGAAAACTGTCATTTAGAGAAGCAAATTTGTATAATACATAGGAAAAGAGAGATTTGAACACAACTTTAATCGCCACATAAACAAGCATAAATGTACAAACTAAAAGACAATTGGTGCTTCAGAGGTATCCACTGGAATAGAAACCATGTATAAAAATGTAAGCACAAAGAAATTCAAGCACAGTGTTTTCACAGAAACTTTAATAATCTAAAAAAACAAAAAGATTACAACATAACGTTATTGGAAACATTTCCATAGGCAGCCTTATTGATTAAAGATAAGGCAAGAATGATGGCAATTGCAGTTAACATTTCAATATGAATTATGGAATGATGCTATCCATGTTTTAGTCATCTTCAGTATCTCAGTGCACAAGGTTCAAAACAGAAATGGTGATGGCTAATAATTTCCTAATACTGTATAAAATTTCAAACTGGCATCTGTGCAAAGTTGTAACAGAAATAAAAATACTGATGCAAGTACGTACTTGATTCAGAGCAGCTTACATTAACTCACAAATTCTCAGCTTTTCAAGGAGAACTAGCTCAGTTGCTGCAGAATTCTAATAAACTGCCTTTTCAAAAATTGCTTTAGTTGTATGATGATCAGTTAAATGGTTATTTGCTAGTACTACAGACTACAGACTGCTTCTAGTTTTGCAGTTAAACCCCAACACCAATAGCGAAGAATCCAGTTTGGTCCGGTGCACCCAGCCCAGTCCGGTAGTCCATACCCACGTCACATCATCCGGCTTAAGAAACCGCCTTCCGCATCCGGATCCCAACCACCCCTGAGCAGATTAAGTTCCCTAGATCCGCGGAGAGATCCTAGGGGAAGAGGTGGTGTCCAATTAGGAATCCACCTCCGTGTTTTACTAGGGCAAGAACACCACCCACGTGGAAGCTCTTTCAATATCAATCCAACTCTACTATTCCCTCCTATAAAAGGAGGATACCCTGCCTGAGGTAAGGGCTATTGAATTCTTTTCTTAATTCTCCTAAAAGTACTTTTCAACCCACAGGAGCATACTAACTTAGGCATCAGAGTATACCCCAGAGGTTACCGGTGTCTCATCTTTGTCTTGCAGAACTTACATTGGATCCGGTCAAGCAGCAACTCGGACCCGGATCACCCAGAGGATTCTACTGAATCTATCAGAGTGGAAAAGGTCAAATTCAGAATGTCAGTCTTTGCTTCTGTCCAATTCTGGGTGTAGTTTGTATTATCCAAAATGCATTATAAGGTTCTTGGACAAATTAGTTCCTGCTGTAAAAAGTAACAAGGATAATTACATTCATGATCTTCCAATTATTAGATAAATGAAATATAATTGCCATAAAACTATTACAAATTTTATAGAAAAAACTTATATATATATTTTTATTATTTAAAAAAATGCATGAAAGAAGTTTTTGATTTGATATTTTGGCTCCAGAGGCAGCTGTTAAGTGTATTGCTGTTTTCAAACCAAAACACAACAAAATCACCAGCAGCCCAAACATATCAACCTGTTGAGGTAAATTAAATCTAAAGCATGAAAGTTATTTTTAAACTAAAAACAGATAAAGCCAGAGGCAATGCATTAGATGGTCAATTAAGTTTACAACTTTATCATTACCAAAATAATGCTTTTAAATCCCACTTTAAAAAGGTGACAAATCGAATGCTTCTGTCATTACCAACCCATATCTTATACATTTAAACCATGCTCTTTTCTTGATATTAAGCAGCAACCTCTAAAAAGGGTAAATAAGACAAAACTGGATGTTCTCTGTCACCTCTTTTTTTCACCAAAAACCATCTTGATGACTTTGATCTTTTTTATTATTTTCACCAAGTTTACGGTCTTTCGGTATGATATATTAAGCCTTTGATTACTTGAGAAGCTAGCTGTGAACAAAAAACTCGATTGAAGGAGTATTATACTTTCGAATTAATTATGATTTGCTGCAGAATTCTAATAAACTGCCTTTTCAAAAATTGCTTTAGTTGTATGATGATCAGTTAAATGGTTATTTGCTAGTACTACAGACTACAGACTGCTTCTAGTTTTGGGTGGAGCCATTTCCAGTACTGCCTTTATCTTCTCTGGGTTTGCTTCAATCCCCCTTTGTGAGATCATGAAACCCAGGAACTTGCTGCCTCGTACTCCGAATATGCATTTTTCCGGATTCAGCTTGAGTTTGTACTTTTGGAGGATGTCAAATGCCTCCCGCAGATCCCTAGGATGGTCCTTCATGGTCCGGCTTTTGACAATCATGTCATCCACGTACACTTCGACCGTTTTCCCAATCAAATCTTTGAACATATAATTCACCAACCTTTGGTAAGTAGCGCCAGCATTTTTCAATCCGAAGGGCATGACCTGGTAACAGTATGTCCCTTTGTGCGTAATGAAGGAGGTCTTCTCTTGGTCCACCGGGTCCCTAGGTATCTGGTGATATCCGGATGCTGCGTCTAGGCATGAATATATGGCGTAACCGGCCGTCGAATCCACCAGCTGGTCAATGTTGGGCAGTGGGTAATTGTCTTTCGGACATGCTTTGTTGAGGTCAGTGAAATCGACGCACATGCGCCACTTCCCACTCGTCTTTTTCACCATCACTACGTTCGCCAGCCATTTGGGGTATTGAACTTCCCGGATGTGTCCTGCGTCGAGTAATCTCTGGATTTCTTCCTCGATTGCCTTCTGCCTTTCCGGCGCATATTTTCGCCTCTTCTGTACTACTGGAGTTGCTTCCGGATCTACATTGAGTGAGTGTTTGATTATTTCTGATGGTACCCCTTCTATGTCACTAATCTTCCAGGCGAAAGTGTTCTGCTCTTCTTTTATCACTTGTATAATCTGCTCTTTGATGCCACAGTCTAGCTCTTGGGATATCCACACGTTTCTGTCTGAAGCGACTGTCAGTGTTTCAAGTTTGTCCACCGGCTCTGCCTTCCTTTCTTCTTCCTCCGGGCTCCTCTCTGGCTGTAAAGAAGCGAGGTATGTTCTTTGAGCGGTCTGCTGGCTCCCCCTGGCTATCGCCCATCCGGAAGCGGTAGGTATTTGCAGTGTCAGATACCGGATCGATAAGACGGCCTCTGATTCTGAGAGAAGCGGTCTACCAAGTATGGCATTGTATGCCAAAGGAGAGTCTATTATAGTGAAGTCGGCTTTTGTCCTCCATACGTGTTTCTCATCTCCTATCTCCATATCCAGCGCTACCTGACCTGTTACCGGTACAGTGTGTCCGCTGAGGCCTACTAGTGGGGCATGAACCGGATGGACTCTACTGGGCGCAACTCTCAGCTTTTCTATTGCATGTCTTGTGATGATGTTTGTCGAGCTTCCCGTATCCACCAAGATACGTTTGACTAAATAACCTTCAATCTCTGCTTCCATGACCAGGGCATCGGTGTGACCCGGTGCTATTCCGTTCTTCGAGAGGGGAGGGTTAGGCTTAGCGTCTCTTTCGGCTTTCCTTTTGATCTTTTTAGCTGGCGGATCTCCCCCTGCTATTACCATGACCACTCCTTTCGTTTTTTTGGTCGGTTGGCAGTCTTCATCAGGTCTCTTTGATTCCTCCTTGCCCTTTCTCTCCACAAATTTTCGGAGTTTGCCCTTCTTGATCAGTTCCTTGATGTCCTCAGCTAGCCGTTTACAGTCATTCGTGTCGTGGCCATTCACGCGGTGGTATCTACAGACTGCCTTCTCGTCCTCTCCCATGATCTGTCCTCTTCTAGCTTCTGGGTAGGAGAGGCTCTTCTTGTCTCTGCTCTTTTCTACCGCCACGAGTACCTCGCCTAACGGGCGGTTGAGGGGTGTGAATTCTTTCGGTCTTCTGTGATCCCTCCTCTCTCTTCTGTCCCTCCTGGGTCGCTTGTCCTCTGATCCCCTCTCGCTATCTCTATGGTGCCGGGTTGGTGCACCCACTTCGTCCAGTTCTATGAATGTTTTTGCCATCGAGATCATCTGTGTTACGTTTTGGGGCTTCCTCAACACGAGGTCGGCCCTTAACCTTTCGTTGGTTGTGTTGGCGATCAGTGCCTCTAAAGCAGTGTTGAAATCCAGTCTCCGAATCTCCACTGTTGCCAAGTTGAATCTGTCCACGAACTCTCAGAGGGATTCTCCTTGCCTCTGTTTCACGTCGTGTAGGGTTCTACTAGCCGTTCCGGTGGGGACCGAACCATAGAACTTCCTGCAGAATTGCTCCCGGAGCTGTTCCCAACTATTAATCGATGCTGGTTCTAACGTCTCGAACCAATAGGAAGCCGGACCCACCAGCGTTGATGAGAATAATCTGCACATCAGACCCTCGTTGGCCCCAGCTATCTCCATCCTGTTCTTGTAGTTTCTGGAGTGGACGTAGGGATCTGTTTTCCCATTGTAGTTCTCGAAGTTTAGCTGTTTGAATTTGGGATCACATGGCATGCTCAGGATCCGATTGGTGAAGGGAGAAGTAGTGTTTGAACAACGCCATCATCTTTGGGTCGTCTGCCCCTTCCGGCGTAGGTGTTGCCGTTTGTGTTGGGGGTGGGCCCAACATGTACCCATGGGTCCGGTGATAACTCGGCGGAGGTGTCTGGACCAGGGTTTGGAAGCTGGGTAGCCTGGCCTGTAACATCATTGGAGCCAGTGGAGCCCCGAAAATCGCATGTTGGGCTGTGGGATCCCCAAACCCAGGGAATGTGTTGGGCTGATTCATCTACCTGGTGTCTTCTGAAAAAACAGGTGCTGGGTTTGTGGTTGGAGGGGCCCTGGTGTATTCTGGTAGTGGGAAAAGGTTCCGAGCTATTCCCATTCCCAAGCCGTCAACTCCTGTGATCAGAGGGGATGTGCTGCTGCTAATGGTTGGTCCAACCATACCCTGATTCTGGATCTGAAGAAACGCCTGTCTCAGATCTCTGGCATCGGCGGGGCTCAAGTTGCTGGCTATTCGATTTATTATCGCTGCCTGGGGAGATATGGATGAGTTCAATGTCGCCTGTGGAGTTGTGGTTGTGAGAGAATCTCCCAAAATGTCTGAAGTGATGTTAGCGGAATTCGAATTCATGATTATCGATCCACGCTCACCGCACCAAATGATAGATTCAGTAGAATCCTCTGGGTGATCCGGGTCCGAGTTGCTGCTTGACCGGATCCAATGTAAGTTCTGCAAGACAAAGATGAGACACCGGTAACCTCTGGGGTATACTCCGATGCCTAAGTTAGTATGCTCCTGTGGGTTGAAAAGTACTTTTAGGAGAATTAAGAAAAGAATTCAATAGCCCTTACCTCAGGCAGGGTATCCTCCTTTTATAGGAGGGAATAGTAGAGTTGGATTGATATTGAAAGAGCTTCCACGTGGGTGGTGTTCCTGCCCTAGTAAAACACGGAGGTGGATTCCTAATTGGACACCACCTCTTCCCCTAGGATCTCTCCTCGGATCTAGGGAACTTAATCTGCTCAGGGGTGGTTGGGATCCGGATGCGGAAGGCGGTTTCTTAAGCCGGATGATGTGACGCGGGTATGGACTACCGGACTGGGCCGGGTGCACCGGACCGAACCGTAAGGCCGGACCGGATGTTATCAACTGCCTTTTCAAAAATTGCTTTAGTTGTATGATGATCAGTTAAATGGTTATTTGCTAGTACTACAGACTACAGACTGCTTCTAGTTTTGCAGTCAAACCCCAACATAGTACCACAAAAGCCAGTAGTATCGGGATCAATAGGCCTTAACCTATCGTAATCCTCCTAGCTTGTTCAAAAATGATAAATAAATCCCAAATCAAGATTGATCTTCCAGCTAAAGATAAATGGGGAAATTTTCAAGTAATTTAAGATAATAGGCAGCATCCCCTAAGCCTAGATTGACAGAACTACATCTGATAATTACATTTGCAATGAAATTGTCAAAAACAACTGGTACATAGTTTTTTTCCAAGTACAGTAGCAAAAAGCAAATAATGACAAACTATCCCATAGTTGATATCCAGGTAAATTAAAATTAAACAGAACTAATAAGAATCCTCATTAAATAAGTTGTATGGCAGAACGCAAGCAAACATTTGAAATACTAAAAATTGAAGGTGCAGGGGATCACAAAGCCTGATGAAGGCATTTTGTTTCCATCCACAACGCCCAATTTATGACAGATTTACTTAAAAAAAAAAAAAACAATTGAAACCTAACTTTTTGAATATAAATTCAAAACCTAGGTTGAAGTTTATCTCCTCAAACACATCAAGTAGAACACATCATGGATGGAAAATAAATGAATTAGAAACCTACATTAAAATTTCTATCTTCTATGAAATCTCTTTATTTCAAACTAAGAACTAGGGAATACTCACATGAGAAATCAAATGAGAAGAGAAACGGTAAGAAGGTCGACAGTGAGCTGCTGTGGATTATGGTCGGCTCCAACGGAGATGAACAGTGGTTGTGGTGTGACTCATTGTTTCAATGGAAAGATATGGGAAAGAATTACTAACTCATTTGCTGAACTTATTTGCACCAAAAATGAAAGATCCATTTTTAAGGTAATTTCATAGACCTAATACCCAACACTTCGCATCCACATTCACAATTCAAATATCCAAACATTCCCATTCGAGAAAAAGCAAGAAAAACAATAAAATAAAACCAAAAAAAAAAAGTGGGCAAAACTTCAAGCCAGATCCACAATTATACGAGACGCTGTAATCAAGTAGAAAATGAATCTTTGCACATTGGGTAAGATCTCAAATAAAGAAATGAAAATGGTAAACGAAAAAATCTGACATTATAAAAAGAGAATGAATGAGAAATTGAGGTAAAGTTGGCGTAGAAATTAACCTTTTGAATTGGCTACAGGGACGGTGAGCAGCGGCGACGTTGGAGCAGCAACAGCGACGTTGGAGCAGCAGCAGGGGAGCAGATCGCGTTAGCAACGACGTTGGAGCAGCAGCAGGGAGCAGAGTGCAGATCGCGTCCTTGGCTTTGGTTCTGAGCTTTCCTCTGAAAGCTTCGATTCTGAGCTTTGCGGGAAAGGTAAGTTTTCTCCTTTCCGTGTTTTTGGCTTTCCCATAAAGCCAGCTTACCAAACACCTCAAAATCTCCTTTCCTGGCTTTTGATGCACAAAATCTCCTTTCCCCCATGTTCAACGCCCTCCCAAACGCCCCCTAAAAGTAGTTTTAAGTGTTTTTTTAGTACTTTCTGAATATAATCTGACTTTTACCAATTGTACATTTGAGGCTGCGGAAAGCAGCTTTTAGCCAAAGTAATATTTCCCAAGCTTTAGCTGAAAACTGTTTTCGAAGCTGTAGAAAGCAGTCCCAAACTGGTCCGAAATGATCCAGCCATTGTGTAATTGGAATATGATACCATAATCAGTAATAATAATAATAATAATTGAAAATCTGCTCACGATGGTGTGAAAAGAAAAACAGGAGACAGACGGATATTTGGGTCTCTTCCCCTCCACAGGCGGCAAATCATGAATTATCCAAATCCACTCCTTCCCTCCCTCACTATTTCCCCTTTCACCTTCTCTCCTTCCTCCATTTAACACCTCTTTACAATGTTATTAAACTTCTCTCCTTCCTCCGCTCTTCTTCGATTTACCAACTCCAAATCACCCCTTCTAGATTCTTCTTTCAGACCCTCCAAATCCGATTTCTCTGACCCGCTTTCTTCCTTTTCATCCTCACACCTCTCTTTTCACACCAAGAATCATGTTTTCAATCGATACCCACTTTCCAAAAGACTCGATTTCAGGTCTTGGGCCTTTTCTGGTTTTGATTTTAGCAGCTTTCAACCTGTTCTCGAGGCAGCTGGAGTTTTGACTGCTATAATTGTTGTCCATGAGACCGGTCATTTCCTTGCTGCTTATCTTCAGGGGATTCATGTAAGTAAATTTGCCGTCGGGTTTGGTCCAATTTTAGCTAAATTTAATGCCAACAATGTAGAATACTCAATTAGAGCTTTTCCTTTGGGTGGGTTTGTGGGTTTTCCTGATAATGATCCTGAAAGTGATATCCCTCCTGATGATGAGAATTTGCTCAAGAATAGACCCATTTTGGATAGGGTTATTGTAATTTCAGCTGGTGTTGTTGCTAATATTATCTTTGCATATACTATAATCTTTGTTCAAGTATTATCAGTTGGTTTGCCTGTGCAAGAGGTTTTTCCTGGTGTCCTTGTGCCTGAGGTTAGACCCTTTTCGGCTGCTTCTCGAGATGGGTTGCTTCCTGGTGATATTATTCTTGCCATTGATGGAATTGAATTGCCCAAAACTGGCCCAATTGCAGTCTCTGAGGTTGTTGATGTCATTAAAAGAAATCCCAAAAGAAATGTATTGCTTAAGGTTGGGAGGGGAGCTAAGGATTTTGATATTGGTGTTACCCCAGATGAAAATTTTGATGGAACAGGTAAAATTGGAGTTCAATTATCCCCAAATGTGAAGATTACAAAGATTATTGCTAAGAATATCTTCCAGGCTTTGAGTTTTTCTGGAAAAGAATTTTGGGGTCTAACTTCTAATGTTTTGGATAGCTTGAAGCAAACTTTCTTGAACTTTTCTCAATCAGCTGGTAAGGTTTCGGGTCCGGTTGCTATCATTGCAGTTGGTGCCGAAGTTGCAAGGTCAAATATTGATGGACTTTATCAGTTTGCAGCTGTCCTCAATATCAATCTGGCAGTAATAAATCTTTTGCCTTTGCCTGCCTTAGATGGGGGCTCACTGGCCTTAATTCTAGTTGAGGCAGCTAGGGGTGGACGAAAGCTTCCTTTAGAAATCGAGCAGCGAATAATGTCATCAGGGATTATGCTTGTTATCCTACTCGGATTATTCCTCATTGTTCGAGACACCCTAAGCCTTGACTTCATCAAAGATATGTTGTGATGAATACCAAAGTCAGAAGTCAGTTTATCGATCAACTTTTCCGTGTTGCTGATGATGTCTTTCACGAGGCTGGTGCTCAACATATATATTTGGGGCGTTCATCCAAGTGAGCTATGGAAGGAGGTATTTATGGCTTCATTTTCGAGATTGCTTATTGCTCTGTGGATCTTTTATATAATCCTGTTAGTCATAATGATAATGAAAATCTTGGAAATGGGTTGTAAAGTTACAAAGCTCGAAATCTGTGAACATGATGAAAGTTGCATTCTTTATAATTCATCTTCAACAAATATCTCATTATCCTTGATGATGCCTATAGCAGTTGCATTAAGTTTTATGACTCTTGTTGTTTGGTTCTGCATATTAGTGGATAAAACTCATCATTTATCTTGTGTAATATTATGTACAGGTTTACTGATCATAAAAGTTGTAATTGAAGTGGTCTCATAGATAGAGCTAGATGACATTTAATACTTGGAGGAACTGGACGAGGAAAGATGAGATCTTGTTGTATGAGAAAACTGTATTACATATGTTAAATGGTATCGGTCTAAGTTTCACATTTAACAACATTCCAGGTGTTTTTGGTAAAATATTAATCTTGAACTGTCATTTCGTCGTTTCATGTGGCAATTTGGGTTACCGTATCACAATCGTATTTATGTTATTCAATATATAATATACATGGGACAAAAATGATAGTGCTGTCAAATGGGTCATGTTTGCTGTCAAATGATTGTGTCAGTCAGATTGTTGCTATAGATCGTGTTGGTGTAGATTGTGATAGTAAATTTAAGCTACAATGTCTTTTCCAAATATTTCAGTGATGTGATAACTTTTTTTCTTGGTTCTATAGATCGGGTTGTTTCTAATGTTAAATTGTAAATTTCATTTTCATTTGGCAAAATTTTGACATATTTAATCCATGTGAAACTATGTATAATTGATAGATTGTTCAACTACCATTGTATTTATGCTCTACATTACGTAAAAATTAATCCAAGTTAGTATCTTTGACGGAATGCGGAGCATATATAGAAATTTTAGTCAGAGGCTGCTTAATGTTGAAAATCGAGCAACAAATGTTTAATGTGGTGAAATAATTCAAAAATTTTAATGAGCCCATGTACAAAAATAAGCCAATTTATTACTCGAATAAATGACCAAATTGCTAAAAATTAGCCCAATTAACTCAATAAGAGAAGCTGTTATGGATAAGCATGTGCCATATAAAGTGAAAATTGCTTATAATGTCCACTTTTTTGGGATTCCTTCATTAAAAAAAAAAAAAAAAATACCGTCTCATTTTATTTTATTTCCTTTTGCAGTGGTTTTTTTTTTTTTGGAAAAAGCTGTGTGTTTTAGTTCGTTAAATATCATTCTCTCTTTTTCATTATGTATTTCCTGAATATTAATGTTGGTGATCAGAGTTCTTTAGTTGTTTGATGTACTCATATAAATAATTTTTATGATGCTTATGATAGCAAGTGGTCAAAGAACTAACTGTACATCTTTATTATGAAGAATTAAAATACCTTCGGAGGTTAAAAATTGCAACACCATCGATGTGGTTTGTTTTTATTGGCCGGGAGTATTACGCTAGAATCTCTCTTTATATACTCTCAAAGTGGTCCTAGTTCGTGTAGGACATGATAGGTTTCTGAATAACATTAATAGATGAATTACATTATTTGAGTATTCCTTGATTAGAAATCAGTTTGCTAGTCCCAAACTAGTATATGAATATATTTGCATGTGAGTTGTAGCTCTGTTGGCAACACACGTTTAGTTTGTGGAGGAAATTTGGGTTGGATTCCCACTAAATACATGTGCAAAAAAGAGTAATGAGCCTTATATATATATATATATATATATATTTTTTTTTTTTTTTTCAAGTGTCGAAATAGGATTTGTTTTAATAATAGGATTTAAATCATAGCTTGTCGTGATTATTTGGCTTATAAAGAATCCGGTTATTCTATCTAATAGGAGTTCAATCCTTTACAATATATATGGTCATATGTTTTACTTGGACTATGTCATTACATAACGCAAAAATAAAAACCAACATGTAATGTAATTAGAATTCGAAGGTAAAAAATTTCTCTTTTATTTATTTATTTTATTTTATGAAATGAGATTTGTATTATAAAAGAAATGACCCCCAGAGAATAGTTCTAAAACAACAAAAGCTAGATGCAAAAACTCTTTTTCACAGTGATCTTGGGATTCAATGATATTGAAGTTGGACAAGTAGTATATCATCAGCTATCAAAATATTCAAAGAGGAAAGGTAGAGCCTCGTAGGCAGACCACCATGAAGAAGGGTCCGCATGGAGAAATTGACATTCCTCCAAACCCCAATTATCATCAAAATCTTCTGAACGAACAAAAGCCGTAACTCTTCAATCCTAAAGCAAAAATGGAGAGGAAACAAACAGGTTTTTAATAAAAAGTTTAATTTTTCTTCTATCAAGAGAGATGTTAGTTGTGCTGCCCGTAAAGCTTGCTAAGTAGAGTTCAGTGTCTTTGGATTTCAGTTTTATTTTTAATGTTCTTCTAATGATGTAATTGATACTATTTAGCAAGATTTTATACAATCAGTAAAGAAAAATTAAAAGGTAAACAATTTATTATTAGTACATGTGTTTTTATATATTATACTAGTCAATCGACGTATAAACTTTAAGATCTTTAATTTCCATCTCAATCAATTGATTAGTCCCTTCCACTACAAGACATGTTAGAATTAGCAGTAAAAAAAAAAAAAAGTATCTACGGTCATAACTTTATAAAAGCAACTATTTTATTACTGCCAAATTAGCAGCAATAAAGTAGTTGTTGCATGTTGCTGCTATAAAGTTGTGACCGTAGGTATTTTTAGCAAAAATTTGATATCATGTTCCTGCTAAAAGTGTTTTTTGGCAACAACTTCTAGATATTGCTGCTAAACATGCTTTTTGACAGCAAAATTTATTTTGCTGCTAAATCTAAGAATTTCGCTGTTAAATGTAGCATTTGTTGTAGTGTCCAATTGTTTTAACATATAAAAGTACAAAATCGCCATTGGTGATCAGTGGTGGTGCCAGGATTGGTCCGCTGGGGGGGCAGAATTTGGTTCAAAAAATTTCCGGCAGATTAAGAAAAATTTCTAGCCGACGAACCAAAATTTCCGATCGACCGACAAACCTGAATGAATTTACTTCAATTTAATAAAAACACAATTAAATTAATCCAAACAACAATTTCATTTAAAACGTAGGTCTAATCTAACACAATCAAATTAATCCAAACAATTCAATACAAAAAAAATACCAATAATTAATTTTTTCTAATCGAAGGAGACGATGAAGAACTAGTAAAATAAGAAGTTTTGAGAGGTTTCAAATAGTTTTTGCGAGATGCCAATTTTTGAAAACACTGCATAAAGTATTCTGCTTTGTTCTAGTAATAAACTTATCCATATTTCTAATTCCTATAAATAAAAACACAAATACTACGATCAATTAATCAATTCATAACTAAATTTAAACATCTTTTATCAATTCAAATCCAAAAATAACAACGCACAATAAATTTAACTCAAACCCACATTCAAATATAATTTATCAATTTATCAATTCAAACACAAATTCAAACCTAATTTGTCAATTCAAAACTAAAATTAACAACACAATTTACACAATCAATTTATCAATTTATCAATTAATTCCACAATTTATCAATTCAAACCTCAATTCAAACCTAATTTGTCATATAACAACACAATTAACATAATCAATTTATTAATTTATCAATTAATACCTCAATTTATTAATTCAAACCTAATTTACACAAATATTTTTCTTTAAAACCTAATTTCAATAAAACCTAAATAAATTACAAAAACCTAACATTTAAAATTAAAACTAACCAGAATTAGAAGCAAGGAGAAAAGGAGAGGACGGACGGACGGCAAGCGGCGACGGCGGTAGTAAAGAGGAGAGGGAGAGGAGGATTGGTTTAAGAGGTGGAAAAGTGAGGGAGGGGACGAAGAAGATGTTCTGTTCTGTGTTTTTATTTTTTATTTTTACCTGCCAGGGCAAAATGACGGCAAAACAACGTCGTTTTGTTCATAAAAAAAAAAAAGAAAAAGAAAAAATTACCCCTGATACAGGGGGTTTCGCCCCTTGTATCAGAGGGGGCAGAGCAGGGGCACTGCCCCTGCTCTTGGGGGGGCGGGGGGCCGCGCGAAAGCCCCCTACTCAGGGGCTTTTCCAGCGGCTGGGGGGTCAGCTGCCCCCCCGTGACCCCCCTGTTGGTGATAAGTAAAAATTTATTTTTTAAGTTTTTAATTTTAGTTAAAAGATTCTAATAAATTTTTGTTGCATATATACACAAACATTACATACTTATATATATATATAAGTATAAATATATTACTTATAAAAATAAAAATTTATCTATTATTTATTCTCTTAAATTTTCGTTATCATTTTTGTTATTAATTTAATTTAATATAACAAATAATAAATGTTAATTTTTATTTTTTTTTTTTATAAAATAAGTTATATGCTGATAAATTAAAGTTTTATAATTATATAATAATGAGTTAATAGATAAATCTATTAATCAATATTAGAAAGATTAGAAATATGTGAAAAGGAAAAGAAATATAAAGTAGAACTAAGGTATTGTTTGATTATTAGATTAATGACTTAAATTAATGTACTAAGCACTTATTTTTTTTAAATTTGTTTGATAACGATATTTAAAAGTTTCAGTTAAGTATAAAAACCACTTAATCTAATAAGCCAAAATATTTAACTTAAAATTTTAAGTTGAGCAGTATCAACAGATTTTTTAAATTCAATACTTTATTTTTCGTGTTTATCAAACAACTCTATTATTTAATAGTTTCAGCATTTATAATATTCAATAGTTAAAATTTAACGTTTAATTTTTTAGCATTTAATTTTCAATTTTACCAAACGCCATCTAAGATAATTTTATCATTATTTAATCCAATTTGATTACTAACTCTAATAAAAGAACTAAAGTGTTAATAAGAATAAAACTTAAAAATTATATAATTAGTTCTAAAACATCGAAACCGACTATATGCAAACCCATAAAAACTAATAAGTTGTTTATCCAAATTGAAATATATATTACTTTTCAAAAATAAAAAATACAGTTTTTTAGGAATAATTAATATGGTCAAATTACAATAAATTTAAATGGTTGTCTCACGTGGAAAACAAATTGACTCTTACGCATAAATAGTAAAAAAATCACAATCATTAATGAAAAGAGAAAAATGACAAAATATATAGCAAAGAAAAGAAAATACACATTGAAGAATTCTAATAGAAAAATACAATTGGCTGCACAAAACCAACGAAGATATGATAACTGTCCGACAAACTTTTACGAATAAAATGACAATTATGCATATGCATTGAGTGACCATTATTTCCAATTCCAAACATAAATTCAAGCTCAACCGTTAAAATGTGAAGGAAATTAATATGGTAAAAATGAGTCTACTTTCTGAATAACTCATACAAAAGGAAAAAAAAAAATCTATTACTAACAGTAACACACATATATGTTTTACGGAACATTTTTATAATTTAAAATTATGACATAAGAAAAAGGTCATTTATTTTTAACACAACGAATTTCCATCTTAAAAATCTGTACACTTATAACTTCGTGACGTATAGTTTCTACTGTATATGTTACCACATCAAAAATATTATACAACGTCACTTATCTTTCATATCTACGTAATCATCTCCCGTTAACTTATAGGATAAGACAATTTTTTTCTTTAAATAAATTTTAAGAGTGAGTTAACTCCAAAATTTTTTTTTATGTATTATTAGGTTTTCCAGTTCAATAGAAGATCACTTATATTGGATATCTCACATAAAAAATAAATGACTCTAAAGAATTGTATATAAGTGGTGTAGATTGGGTCTTATACAAACCGATCCATTTTGTAATACATGAGCTTAATCTCACTTATGTGCCTACTCATACAATCATCCCAATACTTTCAAGATCCACGAAATTTTTTCATGGTGTCAATGATAAGGAAATTTTCCTAATTTGTAATTTTATGGTTTAGGAGAGCCATTTCTTGTATAGTGATTTTTCTATGTAGGTGTTTTCCTAAGTAGGGTTTCCTAACCATACTTGTATAGACTATGAATAATAAGTTTCCTCATATTCTTCATGGTGTCAGAGCTTCACAAGACATAACGTTGAGCTCAATTGAAACACCCATTTTTCCAGCTTCTTCTCCGCCCACCACTGCCACTATCGCCGATATTACTCTACCACCATTGGCTTTCATCACAACGCCACTTTCCTCCGCTATCATTATACCTTCCACTTGTATTGATTCAATTACACCACATATCAATGAAAAATTGCCCACTTTTTCAACAATAATGAGCACAATCACCGATTAATTTATTCAGCAACAAGTTCCACTGCCACAGAACTTTCTACCATCGATTTCTGTTCCTAATCCAGCAGATTCATTACTTCAAGGTTGAATTCCTCCAACTTCACTCTATGGAAAATTCAAATAATGCCCTTTCTACGTGGTTACAAGGTGGCGGAGCTAGGACTGCAGTACTAGGGGCAAAAACAGACGGCAACCAGCAGGTCGTCACGGTGGCAGACTAGTAGGCGACGATGGAGAAAAACCAAATAATAACCTACACTTATAGAATTCTAAATAACTAACTCTAAAAATGATATTTTTAATTGGTATGAATCATAATCATAATTACAAACAATGGAATCCCATTTTTTAGAAAATATATATTATGAATTATAAAATTACAAAAATAAATAATAATAATAATGATAATAATATATAAAAAATGATCAAATATAGAAAATAAAACCATAAAAATACATATGATTATGGCCAAAGAAAACTCCATTAGAAAATGAAAATTTGAAGATTTAACCAAAAAAAAAAAAAAAAAAGAAAAAAGAAAAAAGAATGACAAAGAAAAAAAGGATATTTCATTGATAAATAATATACACTAATACTTGTTTAATATACTTTAAATCAATTTAAAAATAATATACGCAAATTGAAATTGGGAATATGTAAATATGTTATGTTTCCATAACATACCCAGAGCCGTAAGTGAGCTAGACTATTTTATTACTTTTTTTCAATCCCAGGGGCAAAATGATGGGATTAGAAAAAAAAAAAAAAAAAAAAAAAGAGCTCAGCTCATTTGGACTGGGTTGTCTTCTTCCCTAGAATTTGGAAACACCCCCAACTTTTGGAGTAGGAGTGGCTGCCTCAGAAAATACTCTTATTTGGGGTGTTTTCCGACGGCTGGAGGGGGAAAGTGCCCTTCCATGACCCCCTCCCCCCCCCCCCCCCCCCCCCCAAACGTCGTCTTGCACACCACATACACAATACTGTTTCTCCTTTGCCAAAATTTTTGGCAACTAATATTATCAATCTAGAATATCAAGTGTGGGAACAATGTGACCAACCAGTGCTTTGCTGGATTATGACACAAGTCTCTAAGTGCACTCTTCTTCAAATCATTGGGTCCAAAACAACCCTTGACACTTGGAATAAATTGACGTGTTCATATGCTTCTAGATCTTGATCCCGAATTAGAAATCTCTAGACTCAGTTATCTACCATTAGCGAAGGTAACAATGACATTACTACTTATGTGCCAACGACAAAAAATATTTTTGATAAATTGTATCTTTTAAATAATCATATGCCTAAGGATGATTTAATTGATGTTATGTTGATAGGTCTTTGTGAAAAGTATCGTTAATTTAATAGAACTCTTGAAACAAAGATGGAACACATTGGATTTGATGACTTGTATGGTTTATTGTTGAGTGAGGAATGACAACAGGCCTAAGATATTTCTAGTGAACCAATTGTACCACTCACTGCCCTTTATGTGAATAGCACCACTAGTCAACATAGGCATTGATGTGAATCGAGATAGCCTGATCTTTGGTTTAACTTGTCTATTCAGTTTGGTTGATGCAAAGAATAATAACATCCTTTCAAATGCTGATTTATGGAGGATTCGGTGCAAAATGCTCAATAGTTTATTTGTGAGGAATGTACGAGCCCATTAGGAATCTTCTGGGCCTAATTAGACTTCTACGTATGAGCTAAGGACAATTAAGTGTTAGCACTTAAGGCACCCTTAGGGAATATGTATGGATTTCGAATTGGGCTTAGGTATCCATATTTAATTGTTATTTTTTTCAATAAGTGAGTTGTTTTGGGCTTAAAAATCAGCCCATAAATAACCCTCAAAAGGGAATTTCGTTTTTCATCTTTATTGCATGAGGATTAGTTTTAAGTTTTCCTTATTTGTTTTTATTTAAGCTTTCCTAGTCCGACAAGGATTGGTTTTCCTTTTCAGTTTAGGGTTAGGTTTAAGTTTTCTATTTAAACACCAATGTAATAGTTGAAAGTCATCATGGATGAAATTTAATACAATTTTGATTTTTCTCTCTTTATTGAGATTCCAGCCCGGGGCTGATTTTTAATTTTGTAAGTTTGTGAGATCGAGTTCTTCATTCTTACAATTTTACCTTGATTATGAACAAGTATTGTGGTAAGGTACTTGTGAATCATCCAACATTCAGGTTCTAAGATTGCTTAATCGAAGGTGTCAGGTTTGAATCCCATTCATTGTTGCTTAAACACCTTAGGATTGGTTTGCTATCACCCACTTTTGTTTCGTTTTTGTGAGTTCAACCTTGATTGATAGACTTGGGAAATTTATTAAAGTTGATTTTGCCTTTCTCACAGCCGATATCACATCAATTGGTATCAGAGCTTTGGCTTCAATCAAGGTCTGTTAGTGTTTGGAAAAAAAAAAGATTTCGTTTTTGTTTTTTTTTTTTTTCTTTTTAGTGAACCCGTATCTTTTGCACTGTTTTTACTTTTTCCATCGTATCTTTGTCTATAGAACTCGGAATTGTGCAATTCAAAAACCCTTGGATTCTTAAGAAAAAGTTCTAGATAGCATCAGAATACTTCAAGTTCAGAATCGGTTTGGAAGTTGCCCTAAATTAGAGTCGAAATTCTGTTTCCAGTTTTGTTAAATTTGCTTCTAGTTGTGTCTTAGGTTCATCTGTTGCGTTTTTTTCTCTAAATCTTGCGTACTTTTTTTTCTTGTCTCTTTGTGGATGTGAGCTTTCATTATTTATGAGCCATGTTCAGTTTTAATTTCCGTACTAGATGTCGAGTCAATGATAAGGTTTGCAGCGTGATTATTCATAGAACTTATTTTGCAAACGTTACTAGTCTCATTTGGGTAGAGAAATTAAATTTGCCTCTTATTGACCATCCAAAGCCATATATCTTGCCATCATTAAATAAATGTGATATTGAAATAAATAAGCAAGTTGTGGTAAAATTCTCCATTGGTCGGTACAAAGATGAAATATTATGTGATGCTCATCCTATGGAAGATTGTCATCTATTGCTTGGCCGTCCATAGGAAGTTCATAGAGATGTTATCTTTGATGGTGAGAAGAATTGTTATTCACTTAAATCAGAAGGACGCATGTACAAGATTCTTCCATTATGTGATGAAGAAGCTTATAAAGACATGTTGTATTTGCATAAACAACAGCAAAAGAAAGCTAATGAAGAAATTCCTTACAATGATGATGCTGAATCTGAAGTGAAAAAAGAGGTGAAAGATATTGGTGATCATGAAGGATGTGATGGTGACAAAACTGAAGTTAGTGTTGTTGCGGAGGCTGAACTTGTTGAACATCTCATCCACAAAGATGCACAACCTGATAGAGAAAAGATTGGAGCTAATATTATCGTGAAACATGGAGAACATGAAGATCAGCATGTTGGAAAGCTTGTGAATGAAATGGGAGATAATTACCACTTAGAAAAAATTGACATGATTTCAACTAACATACTTGATAATTGTTTGTCTATTGTTTCTTTTCATGATTTTCAGGATATAATTCTTCCTTATGATCTGAACATACAAGATTTGAGGACGAATCTTTTCGAAGAAAGGGAGAATGATGTGAATCGAGATAGCCTGATCTTTGGTTTAACTTGTCTATTCAGTTTGGTTGATGCAAAGAATAATAACATCCTTTCAAATGCTGATTTATGGAGGATTCGGTGCAAAATGAAGCTCAATAGTTTATTTGTGAGGAATGTACGAGCCCATTAGGAATCTTCTGGGCCTAATTAGACTTCTACGTATGAGTTAAGGACAATTAAGTGTTAGCACTTAAGGCACCCTTAGGGAATATGTATGGATTTCGAATTGGGCTTAGGTATCCATATTTAATTGTTATTTTTTTCAATAAGTGAGTTGTTTTGGGCTTAAAAATCAGCCCATAAACAACCCTCAAAAGGGAATTTCGTTTTTCATCTTTATTGCATAAGGATTAGTTTTAAGTTTTCCTTATTTGTTTTTATTTAAGCTTTCCTAGTCCGACAAGGATTGGTTTTCCTTTTCAGTTTAAGGTTAGGTTTAGGTTTTCTATTTAAACACCAATGTAATAGTTGAAAGTCATCATGGATGAAATTTAATACAATTCTGATTTTTCTCTCTTTGTTGAGATTCCAGCCCGGGGCAGATTTTTAATTTTGTGCGTTTGTGAGATCGAGTTCTTCATTCTTACAATTTTATCTTGATTATGAACAAGTATTGTGGTAAGATACTTGTGAATCATCCAACATTCAGGTTCTAAGATTGCTTAATCCAAGGTGTCAGGTTTGAATCCCATTCATTGTCACTTAAACACCTTAGGATTGGTTTGCTATCACCCACCTTTATTTCGTTTTTGTGTCAACTTTGATTGATAGACTAGGGAAATTTATTAAAGTTGATTTCGGCTTTCTCACAGCAGATATCACATCAGGCATGGGCGTGGCAGCGGTAGGTAGCAGCCCTGTAAGCACGGGAGAAGAACCTATTCGCCCTCTTCAAGGCCTCCTATGAGGCAAAACTCTTATACTAATATATAGGCTCAAAATGATATGACTCCTGTCACTTGTTATAATTTCCAGGGCACTGGTCACTGTGCACCTAAATGCCCTTCTCTAAGGCAGCCACTTGAAAATCAGATCCAACCCACCTCTAATGCCGCCACAACTCAAAACCATAACCAGCCTTGGATTCCTGATTCTGGGTCGTTTCGTCATTTAACTTCTGACCTGGAAAACCTACAACTTCATTCAAATACATGGGTCCTCATGAAATCAGTATTGGTAACTGTTGTAAACTCCCTATTACTCATGTTCGATCTTCGTCTTTTCACATTGGGTCTCATAATTTTTCTTTCTGTAATGTTCTTTTGGTTCCTAAGTCTACTCATAATCTTTTATAGGCTTATTCTTTAATTAACTTGAACCTTGTTTCTGTTAAATTTTTCTCCAATTGTTTTGTTATAAAGGATTCGGCAATGGGGAGAGTTCAATATCGTGGCCCAAGTAATTATGACATCTATTCTTTGTGTTTGCAGACATTTCATCCAGCTCACGCTAATTTAATTTCTTTTTCAACTTGACAACGCCTGTTTGGGTCATGTTAGTTATCCATTTGTGAAACGATGTTTATCTTCAAATAAAATTGTTGTTTCTTCTATTGATTCATCTTTATGTTCAAATTGCTGAATTGGAAAGATTTATAAATTGCCTTTTATTCGTGCTGGTTCAACTTCTAATGGTCCTTTGGATATTATTTGTTCTGATATTTGGGGACCTATTCCCGTTGTGTCACATAATGGTTTTCGTTACTATGTGATTTTTGTTGATCATTTTAGCAAATATACTTGGTTGTACTGCATTAAACGGAAATCAAATGAAGTAAGTCTATATGAGTTGAACCTATGTAAGAAAAAACTAATTAGCTTGTGTTAAAACGTAATATATACCACTTTTGTGTCACTCTTTAATATCATTTATTTTAAATGTCGTATTTATTATTCACAAACACCTTACGGTTAGTTCTCTAAGTAATTCATAATGCAAATGTATATACCAAATATTTTTATTTTTTTGTATATTATTTATTTGTTGAAATTCTCATTCTTTTACGGGTATAGTATACGGTATTAAGGAGACTCGAAAATTGGATTTTCCAATTAAAAAAAAGATACAATTACAGCCAAGATGCAGCTGAATAATAAGCATTTTCTTTTTGTAGATTTTGAGAGCACTATGTTTATTTATTTATTTATTTTTGAAAAACATTTCCTATTATTTACTATATATAGATATGATTAGTCATGAAAAGTTTTTGTCCATTCAAACAACTCAAACAACTCATATAGCAAACAGTCATATAATTAATTGAAAAAAAAAAAAAAAAAACACATATATAATTTTTATATAGACAGAATACTTTTTTTTTTTTTTTTTCCCCCGAATGATATAAGATAGAAGACTAAATGTTATTGGCGTTGAAAACTTTTGAGACCCAAAATTGATGAGTAGTCCTCAATTTTCGAAAAGAAATAAAGGGGGTAAGGACAATACAGATGAAGTGTGTCTTGAAATATATAATTTTTTAATTATTTTTTTGTTATTTATCTTAAACGAGGTTAATTATTTTTAAATTAAAAAAACAAAAACAAAAACAAAAAACAAAAGAAAAGATATGAAGCATTTAGCATGCAAAGCGGAGCTATATGCAAGCTCACACCTCTACTTAATATAATCATCTCCTATGGCTTCTCACGCTTCATCTTCTTCCTTTAACCCCATTTTCTTCTTCTTCTTTTTTCTTTTCTTCTTTTTTTTTTCTTTTTTTTTTTTTTAAATTTTTTTTGAGTTTCCTTTTATTAATTGTTATCTTAATTATACTTTCGTTCACTCAAAATAAGTTCGTCAAATTCTCTCTCTCAATAGCTACATTACTAAGAATATTCAGAAGCAAGAAAGAAGAAGGACAAGAAAGGCTCTTTTTTTTTTTTTTCTTTTTTCTTTTAAAATTTCTCTCCTCTCTTAGAATAATTTCTTGATAAATTCAATTCTCTCACCTATGGAGAGGGGGGAAGTATAAAAGAGAAAATTGACTTAAAGAGCCAACAAACCATAATCGAATAAGTCCATAAAACCAATTAAAATTTTTTGCTTAAAGACAACACAACCAATACGTAATCAGAATTCACAGATTTTTGGCTCTATTTAAACCCCTTTTCTTTCTTTCTTCACAAAAATACCAGAGGCTAGGTAGCTAATTAAAATAATTGAGAATGAGCAGCAATTGCAACGGAGGAGCTGTAACAATGGAGTGTGGTGGTTCAAAATCTGTGAATCTGCAGGGGTTAAAAAAGGGACCATGGACAGCTGCAGAAGATGCAATCTTGATGGAATATGTGAAGAAACATGGTGAAGGGAATTGGAATTCAGTGCAGAAGAATTCTGGTTTGATGAGATGTGGTAAGAGTTGTAGGCTAAGATGGGCTAATCATTTGAGGCCTAATCTTAAAAAAGGATCTTTTACTCCTGAGGAAGAGAGAATCATCATTGACCTTCATGCCAAGCTTGGTAACAAATGGGCTAGAATGGCATCTCAGGTTTACATTCTTCTTTCTTCCCTTTTCTTCTTCTTTTTACCTTCTATAACCATACACATGTCAGGTACCGGCCGGAGCGGACCCCGTCGGTGAAAATGGATGTCAACGACATGTATTTATGTTTTTGATACCAGAATCTATATATATTGTGTGTTTATGTGTTTGATTTCGGAATATATACATTATATATATCCCGTGATCGAACCATTTCATAGAAGTTCATTAATATCTTCTTTTCATAAAGTAAATCAACTTTTTCTTTTTTTCGTTTTTTTTTTTTTTTTTTTTTGTGAGGAAGAGGGTGTGTGCTTTTTATTTATTTATTTTATTTTGGGTCTTGGCCTTTTTTATCATTTTGAGTTGTTTTCACTTTTATTCTCGATTCTCTAAGTATGTTTTGATTTTGACTCATTTGTAACATTCTCCCTATGTTTTTCTTTCTTTTTGTGTCCTTCTGTCACATTGACTTGGATTTCTTTATATTTATATTTTTATTTGTTTAATTCTTCTAACAAAGGCAATGAATTGACGGGTTAATTTGTGTTTTTGCAGTTACCAGGAAGAACAGATAATGAAATCAAGAATTTCTGGAACACAAGAATGAAGAGAAGACAAAGAGCAGGTTTGCCTATTTATCCACAAGAATTCCATGAAGATTCCACAACGATCCACCACCACCACCATCATCATCAACAAAAGCACCCAAATTCTTCTTCATTCTCCTCCTTTGTTTCCTCTCGAAAACCCGTATACAATAATCCCTCTCTTCCATTTCTTGATTCCATCACTTTCTCTCCTGCATTTGATCCTCTCCAAAATCATTTCCACAACTCATTCTACTCCAATCCCACCCTTCAATTCAAACCATTCACGGCGGCCGATCATAACAACACTAATCATAATAATAATCTTACTTTACCTCTCTCTCCAGTTCCTCATCAATATCCAACAACATCACCTCAACCTTCTCCTTTATCTTCCTTCAATCAAAACTTTGCAGATCAATCAATCCCAACAACACCACCACCACCTTTGCTTCATTACCCCAACGTCGATTTCGAAAATAACATGAGTTTTACTTCATTGATAATGGGAGATCAAGTAGATCAACAACAAACTGGTTTTATTCCTGATTTGAAGCCTGAGCTCCCTTCCAACCAAACACCGCCCCGCCCTAATACTCCTTTCTCATCAAACACTAGCTGCGGCGGTGTTTGTCTCGCTGAGACTGTGAATACTGAGAATGAAACAAAAGAATCTAATCTGCCACAGATTCATCAAGAGAACAGGAGCAGTGGTCTGTTGGATGCTTTATTGATGGAATCTCACAATCTTTTGGGTAAAGAAAAGTTGAATGATGAGGATTTATTGGGAATGTTTGATAAAGGGAAACGAAAACTGGAAGAGAGCAGTGATCAAAAGGAAGAAGGAGGAGGAGCAGAAGTAGAAGAAGAAGAGGAGAAAGAAGGTAGCAAGCGTGTAAAATTGTCATCAGCAAATAGCGGCGTAGTCTCTGCTACAAACCACTCTTGTGATGATATCAGCTCTTCTCAATCATCAATTGGTAAGTTCCCAATTCAACAATTACATCTAATTAAAATTAATACCACGGAAATTATTAGTAAAATCTTACTTATTTGCTTAGAAATGTTTCGGTAGCTTACTTATTAAGTGTTTTATAGCTATGAGACCGTAAACGGGATGGAACGAGTCAATTACAAAAGTTCAAGCCAAGTCTATGACACATTCTCGCTGCCGAACACCGCTTGAAACTGTAAAATGGCCTTTTCAGTCGCTATTCTATTAACTAATTCTCCTTTTAGCTCTTACCATTTCAAAATTACTCTTTTGACTTCTGTCCTATACAATATTATACCAAACTAGACACACAATTGATCCTTTGTGTTCCAGTTATGTATGATTTAATAGAGGATATGTGTCAAAAGGACAACTTTAAAACGACATAGGTCTAAAAAGAAAATTGGGTGATAGGATATGGGCCGAAAATGTCATTTTTTCTTGCTTGAAACATGTACAAGTCTCCTTTGTGTTTGGGTTTCACTAATAATTGAGGCTATTATGGCTGGAAGTCTAAACTCTACGAGGCTCTGATACGCTATTAAATAGTTATTGGACCCAAAAAAACTTGAGTGGATCGGTAAATGAATTTACATGAATTGTTTCTCGTAATGTCTAACAATTTCTATTGTCTAATATGTCATTTACATATACATATAATTTGTGTTTAAGGGATGAAACCAAGTGAGGAGCCAATGGAGGAAATGAACTCCATGGATGATGACTTGTTAAGCTTGCTTGACAACTTTCCATCGACAACTCCACTCCCAGAGTGGTATCGGACAAGAAACGCAAGTGAAGGAATGTCATCTGGCACAACAGGAGATGGTCAAGAAGTTGAAGCTCAACAAGATGATTCACCTGTTAGGCCTGCTTCTACAGATGAAACCCCAAATGTTGAATGGGGCTTAGGATCTAACTATTGGAATAACATGCCAAGTATTTGCTAAGAAAATTATAGCTTATATCTTCAAAAGGAATTGTAAAACAAATTCAATTGTTCAAGGCAAATCCAAAACCAACAAAATTGGTAGAGAGATATATGTTATTGCAATATATATAACATCATGTTGTAATTTCTTTTAGCTATAGAGATTTAGGTTGTCTTAGGGTTTATATGTGTTCCTAGACTTAATTAATTAATGTTGTAACCAATGTTAATTTGCCTTTGATTGTAATTTGTCTAGATTTTGTACAAAAGAACCAAAACGAACTTCTCTCTTTATGCTAGTTGTGTACTCTCTGTGTGGTATAGTCTAATATGCATCATTTGTGGTATGTTATTGTTGGTTATGTTTTTCAAATTTTTGGGGGAAGAAGGATGCAATTAACCCCATAATGTAAATCATAATTATCTTTTCTATAGCCAAAATTAATTGGTAATTCAAGAGATATGGCCGTCGCATTTCTTACTCTTGATTAGGACATGCTATTTGACTCAATAACCATTGCAGCATTAAAAAAAAAAAAAAAAAAAAAAAAAAAAAGCTTAATGTATTTTGGGCCCCTCAAACGTGTACCAAAAAATAATTTAACCCCTCCAACTTAAGATTTTACCTTTCTGTCTTTCTAACTTTTACTAAAAAACTATATAGTCCATTAAATTTGTACCAAAAAGCTACCTCGCCTCTTAAATTTGTCTAACTTGTATCTATCCGTCTCTTATGTCATATGTGACACTTCTTAGCCATGTTAGTACCACATAGGACATAAGGGGCATGTATATACATGTTAAACAAGTCGGATGGGCTTAGCGGTTTTTTAGTACAAGTTGGAGAGGTGGAAAAGTAAAATCTTAAATTAAAGGGGTTAGATGGTTTTTTGGTACAAGTTGGAGGGATCCAAGATATATTAAAAAAAAAAATCAAAATTTTATCAAACAATAATTTTAAAGTTAGAATTAAATTCATTTATAGTGTGAAATGGATCAATTTATTAGTCGGTAATTAATTATTATATACAATGAGAAATTATATTATCAAGCCATCCATAACTTATAAATACATATGCAAAATGAATGAAAAATTATATTTAAAAAGTAAAATATAAATATGTGCTAGTTTCTGTTTCTAATTAGAGGAATCCATATAAGCTGAGGATAAGAAAATTTTTCATTACATATTTAATGCATATACCAATGGACGATGAGTGCGCCATATATGGTATTTATAAATATTCTAATTTTATAGATAAGAAAGACAACTCTTATGCTCAGCAGGACGTAAATAGTCAAACCTTACTAAATTCTTATTTTCATACATATAGATTTCTACTTAATTTTGTACTAATTATTGGGTATAGCTCAATTAAAATATCTTTACAAAATGAACGTGTGAGGTCATACTTTGACATACACCCAGCCTTTTCAATTCTCCTATTTTCATTTTTAAAAAATAGGTTTTTATTTTTCCAACAAAGTTCACTATCTCCTTTATTAACTTCTTTTAAAAAAAAAAAAGTTAGGGATTGGAAAATATACGAGGACTGATTAAATTGATATTATTAGTAGCACAAAACCATGCCGAATTGGGGAAAAAGCATCATAAATACCTTGCCATTTTACACAGAAATCTCGCATAAAATTGCAACTCAAACTTGCTAAAAATGGAGTTTGGCTAGCTGTGCCACTCATGCTCACTCACATCCATAAAAAGTAAATATGTCAACTTGACTCCATGAGTTGGCTGTCGTTTTATCTTTTATTATTATTTTTTCTTAATTTTCCCTTTTTGTCTTTTAGAAATATAAGGTAGGTTTGAAATAGTTTAGCTGTGTAACACTCGTTTATGCGAAACAACTAATTAATTCAAAAACTTAAGACTGATAACTTTCGCCAAAAGGGTTTATATAATTTTAAATTTGGGATTAATTAATTTTACTTTGAAAAGCACTTTAAAAGAGAAAGATTGTCATTCTTGTATAAATGATAATTTTTTTCATATATAATTAGTTTATGTTGGATATTTAATACTCATTCATACTCATGGCAAAGCATTTACAGTATAAAGTTTTTAAGACTAAACATCTTGATGTAGCCAAATATTAGACTAAGAAGCTCTAATACCATATCAAATAACCAATTGACCTAAATGGTTATATTGATATATAATGTTTAATAATATTTATATTTCATATATTTGATAGTTTTTAAGCGGATGGTGTCAAAACAAATAGAATAAACAATCAGAGTCGTGTTGGATAATAAATGAATTGAATCCTGCATAAAAAAAAGTAAATACTTATTGATCCACATAAAGTAATATGTTTTCAATACAAGGAAACGCGTTTTAAAACCGCGTGTTTTAGTAATAACTTTTGTTTTTAAAATAAATAATATTTAATTATATGCTATTATACTAAGGATCCAACTCTCTATATCTTATATATGTAATAAATTTGGCCCTAACACATTAATAGTGTGTGCACCGTGCACATGGACGGCTCACATGTTCCTTAATAAAATATTTCGCAGTCCATTAATCGTCTATTAGATTTATTAACTATAAATTAATTAATTTATATATTGGTTGGTTAACTATTAATAAATTTGCATAAAAAAAAACAATTTCATCTATAATTAATCACTTTAATTAATATTAATATATAATTATTTTGATATTAAATTAAAAATTTAATTTAAATTTAAATTTAAAAAAATCACTTAAATAAATAAATGTGAATTGATTTTAAATATCTTTGGCCTAAGAATTAAATATAAATTTGCATACACATGTATGGATAATTTTATATATTTATTTAATTATATATGTAATATATTTTATAATAATCGGTTAATTTTTTCAATTTCGCTTAACCATTAGATTTTGAAATGAAAAAGGATTTTTTTGTCCATAGTAAAATATATTATTTCGGTTTGGATTTGCTTTTATAAATCTATTTTTTTGTTTTCAATTTTTTGTTTTTTTTTTTCGATTCTTTTAGAGAGTCTTTGGTTTGCTTGAAAAATACCATGGAATGGGAATTGGAATGAAAAATTCTCATTTACAATGTTTGGTTAATTCAAATTTATTATGGAATGGGAAAGTGATTCCCATAAATGGTGGAATGGGTGATTCCCCTCTAACCCATGTTAATCAATTTTGATTCCTTGTGAATCAAAACAAATGGTGGTTATAATGTGCATACCCACGTAAGCATATTGGTTACTTTTTTTTTTTTCTTTTCAATTTCTTTAAAATATTTATTATGAAATTATTATGTGCATTATAATCTCTCCAATATCTTAATGAATGACAATTAAAATATTTCCTTTTTTTTTTTTTTTGTTACAAGAAAAACACTTATCATGATATAATTTGATTTTCATACTTTTTAGTTTTTATGAATTTTTATCTTATTTATTTATTTATAAATATTACTATCGTAAAATAAATTTTTTATTCCAAAACAATTGAATTCCGATTCCAGATTGAACCAAACAAAAGTTATAAATAGTCATTCCGATTCCGATTCCACCCTATTCCGATTCCGTTTCTTATTCCGATTCCAAAGTTCAAACCAAACGCACCCTTGGTTATTGTGTAGCCTTACTTACAATTAAAAGATACCTAAAAGGCGGATCATTGCTTCACACTTATAAACGTTTTATTATCTTTCTAAGTAGCAAACGTAAAATACAAAATAATACAACTCTTGATGTCCAAAGTTCGACAATCTAGAGCGTGAAATACTTAATGACTAGACATCCGCAAGTAATGAGACATTGGGTGCCCTAACATTATGCTAGGACCCTTTGTTACTATGATGAACTTGTGGATAATTAATCTTAAAAGAATCCTTAAAAAGGGAGGATTAGAAATGACACATTGTCTATATAGATAGCAAAAACAATATGTGTACTTCAAGGATGAATTAGGTAAAAGTTGGTGTTCACTAAACATTTAACCCAAATGTTTAAGCAGATAGGTTAGACCTAAATATCTTTTTTTATTATCTTTAATATGCAATAACTTGATCTTGAGAGATAAGAAGTGGTGTTGAGATAGATGCCTTGAGTAAGAAGGAATGACTTTAAGTAGATGAATCTCTAAAAAATACGGAGGGTGATATAATTTTTTTATAAATGCACATTGAAGCGTTTCAAAACCATAAACTGTAAGGTTTGGTCTAGCATAATCCTCGTAGGGTTTAATCTCTTTGTATCTTGGATAAATATTTACATTATCTATAAATAGGTTGACTCAAACTTTACAAGGCATCATAGCATCTCTGGTTTAAAAGCCCTAACCCTAGGTCTCTCCTTCAATCGAAATCCTAACTCAGAATTTTTCTTTCAATCTCAAGATGTCAACCAAAACTATACAATCACCATTCTCCTCCTCAAGCGTGCTGTCACCATTTGGAATTGGACTGCAACAAAAGCAGTCCACTGCTTTTGGATTGATATCGTCCTCTCTTCCTCTCCTACAAGCTTGTCCAATATGAGTCATGTTCTTGGTCACAAGCTGAATTCCAGTAATTTCTTGATATGGAAGACACAAATCACTCTTGTTTTTAAGGGATGTCATTTGTTTAATCATGTTGATGGTAGTAGTGCTTCACCACTATGACTTTCTTAGGATTTTAGTGAGGATCGAGACTACCTTGTTTGGGGAACCATAAGATCATTAAGTGCCATCTTGGCTTTTCTCCTTTATAAAATGAAAATATTCTTCCTTAACTTATTGGTATTAATATTGCTCTAAAGGCATGGGACAAACTACATGTAGCCTATGTTTTAGACTCTCGCCCACAGATTCGTAAGTCTAGTTTTTAATTACTCAATTTAAAACGTGACAATGATTCTTTTATTATTTATGTTGCTAAGGCAAAATCTCTTTTTGATCAATTGGTTGCTCTTAGTGCTCCTATGAATGATGATGATTTTATTGAATGTATTCTAGCTGGTTTGGGTGAACCATACAAGTTGTTTACGCATAGCCAGGTGACAAGGATGCAACCATATACCTTCGATGAAATTTATGGCATGTTGCTTACTAAAGAGATGCAACTAGCTTGGGATGCTCCTTCGGCGCAAAATAGTTTCCCTCCCACAGCTTAGTACTTTAATTGGTTACTCATGACTAATCAGCAAAATTTGAATACAGTTGTTGCTCGTGGTCGAGGAAGAAGGCATGGATCCAGTACAGGAGGCCGTGATTACTCTCATGGTGGCTATTTAGGTGGCTATTATGCTCATAATTATTCGAATCAAAGCAGATTTTCTCCTCTTGATATAAGTTCTGTGAAATGTCACAATTGTAAGGGAAGTGGTCATATGGCTCAGAATTGTCACATTTACAGCTGCATGATTGTCGCAACAATAGGATCACGACTATCGAGTCGAAACAGTGGGGGTCTCATTCTCTGACAAAATCATGACCTTCATCCTTGGAAATGATTTTTTGGATTTTAGGGGGCATATTCTACAAGAAAAGACCCTTTCTTTGCTTATTTAAACCCTTTCTGATTCTAAATTAAAGATTGGCAATTGGAATTTAGAGAGAGAGGAGAAGTAAAAGGAAGAAAAGGGGGCAAAGAAAATCAAACTTTTTCCTTAATGTTCATATTTTAATCTCTGTTTTAGGTTTAAAATCGGTTAGAAATCTTAATTAAACACTTTATTAAGGCTTTTAATAGGTTTTACAAACTAATCTGACCATAAAAACTGTAACATTTGGAGCTTTGGACTATTTTCGGAGTTTAAAGTTTGGGTGTTAAATCAAAGCCTTTCTTGAAGGATACACGCATCCTAAAGTTGTGGATCCACGCTACAAGGGTAAATATTCAAGAAACCAAAAGAATTTGACTTGTTTTTGCTGTGTTTTGAGCATCGTTTGTATATTTTAAAACTGCTCTATTTTTTGGATTCTAGTTTGGGAACCAGAGCTGTACTGTCATCACAACAGCCGCATGGTTGTATTATCGACAGCCGCATGGCCCTGGATCTCAAAATAGCAATGCAAAAGCTAAAAATTTAAATTTTAGCTCCTGGTCTTGAAGTGACACACACACGAGTGTACATCTACAGCCATACGGCTCTTGTCTCTATACCCGCACAGGTGTCACCTCAGGATAGAATCATAAAAAACCAATTTTTAAACATTTCATGACATTTAAACCTTAGATTTACATTCCAAAAGTATGTATAGAACAATGACAGAAACCTAGTTTCTTGAAAATCAACTCACTTGTCATGCTAAATAATTAATTGGTAAAACCATTTTCTCAAAAATCAATGCAGAGACGTTTCAAAATGATTTTCATGTCTAGTCAGTGAGGTTTGTCAAGTTTCCCCTGCTATCTCCCTAAATGTATGATCCTGACTCACATAGCATCCCGTTCTGTCGTGGTGACTCTAAATGTGATTATTCGGGTACTAACATTTGTTTTGCAGAATTAAATATATATTTAAGTTTTATTCTTATATTAAATGTGTGTATTTTAGGTGATTGTTCCCCGATTCCTTATTTGATTCATATGTATCCCCTACAATAGTTTATTTTATTCAATTTTTATAATTAATTTATTAACTGCTTTCTGTACTTTGCATGAACGTCGTTTGCACTAAATAAAATCGACTTAGTTTCATAAAATGTTATAATTTGATTATTGAAGTATTTATTTTTATTAGATCATAAGTGATTCGTTCGGACCTAGATCTCTGGAAGGTATAACGACCCTTACTTGGTTTCGGCTGTACCTAAATTTTCTAGTTGAGCTGAGCCGGTGACTCATATATCTTCTTCTAGATTTCGGTCTCAAATCTTTTATGAATATTATTTTACAAAATGAATCTCATATTGCAATTATAGAACAAAACAAACAAAATGAAAATCCCAGTTCGCTTCGCCAAGTAAAACGTCATCCACTCACAACACTCTTGAACAGAATGGGTGTGTGGAATGAAAGCACCAACATATTGTTGAAACAGGTTTGGGTATGCTCAATCATGCTAAGTTTCCCCCTACTTTTTGGACTTATGCATTTGATACTACTACTTATATCATTAATCGCATGTTTCCATCCACTCTTAATTTTGATATTTAATTTCATGAGTTGTTTAGTCCTTCACTAGATTCTTCTTTACTTTATACATTTCCTTGTTTATGTAATCCTTAGCTTCATCCTTACACCTCTTATAAGTTGGAACCTTGGTCTACTAAGTTTGTCTTTTTCGGATATAGTAAATTTTATAAATTTTTTTGTTTTTTTGATCCTGTCTTATATCATGTTCTCTTCAATGAACATGATTTTTCATTTTAGGATCTTAATCTCTAAGCTCATAGTATTCATCAACTAGAGGTGGCAGTTTTACCTACACCTACTGTCACCTTTCCTCTCCTTAATGCCACAGTGCCCACAGCCTCACCCACCCACATTAGCCCCCTTACTCAATCCACCTAATAAGCACCCTCACACATTGTCCCCTACCTATGCTAATCATGCAACCCCTAAGCCTTCACCTCTACATCCCTCTAAGTCCAGTACAACACCCAAAAGGAATTGTAATGCTCATATTGAGATAGAGTCCATTCCATTGGCAATTGATTTTCGTGGATATGGCTCGTTGCATAATTTACCTGAGACCAATGGTTCTTCCATTGTGTAGGCCTTTGTTGAGCAACCACCAAGTAGGAAAATGACACAAGCTTAGATAATCAGCTTAAAACCTCATGTCTATAATTCACCTTTACATCCCTACTTGGTGGTTGCTCAGTCCAGTACAACACCCAAAAGGAATCGTAATGCTTATATTGAGATAGAGTCGATTCCATTGGCTATTGATTTTCGTGGATATGGCTCGTTGCATGATTTACCTGAGAACAATGGTTCTTCTATTATGTAGGCCTTTGTTGAGCAACCACTAAGTAGGAAAATGACACAAGCTCAGACAAGCAGCTTAAAACCTCATGTCTATAATTCTGTTGTTAGTGATTCGTCTGGCTATACTAAAGTAGCTAAATCTGAGTATTGGAGACGGGGCATGACATATGAGTATTTGGCCCTGAGCACTAATGGTACATGGGTGCTTGTTGATTTACCTCTAGTAGTAACTTGTTTATTGTAAATGGGTCTTTAAGACTAAAACAAAGCTAGATAGGTCCATTAAGCATTATAAAGCTTGACTTTATTGCCAAGGGTTTTCACCAACGCCTTAGTATTGACTATACTGAAATTTCCCGCCTGATAGTTAAACCTACAACCATAAGACTCATTCTCTCTATGGTTGTCTCATTTAATTGGAATGTCTTCCTGTTGGATATTTCCGATTCTTTTCTGCATGGTGACTTACAACTAGAGTTGTTTATGACACAACCACAAGGGTTTCTAAATCGTCCACTTGATGTTTACCATACTAGATATTGCTTTTGTTGTCAACCGTGTATCTCAATTTATGCATGTTCCCATGGTCATACATTGGAGCGCGGTTAAACGAATTATGCATTATTTGAAGGGCACTGCTACGTTAGGTCTCTTCTTTACCGCATCCCCCTCCTTGCAACTACATTGTATCAGATGTTGATTGGGGTGGCTATCCCATTAACCATAAATCAACTTCAAGGTTTATTATGTATATTGGTTTTAATTAATCTTATATCCTTGTCTTATAAGTAGCAACGCACAATTTCCATATCGTATAATGAGGCTGAGTACCGGTTTCTTACTTATGCCCTCTGAATTAGGACGGTTAGCCACATTATTTCGAGAGATTGGTTATCCTTTGTAGTCTTCGCCTGTGCTGTGGTGTGATAATTTGAGTGTTGTTTATCTCACGGCTAATCCTATCTTTCATAACAATAGCAGGTATTTGGAGATTGATTTTTATTTTGTCTGGGATCGAGTCTGTTCTCAGGAGCTAGTTGTGTGCTATATCTAACTATGGATCAAATTGCTGATCTTTTGACCAACCTCTATCGATGTCACGGTTTCTTTTTTTACGAAAAAAGATGACTGTTAGTTCCTTCCCAGCCCAGCTTGAGGGGGAGTGTAAAGTCAAATAATGATAATAAGCCAAAATATGTATTCTTCTTGTATAAGGATTGTGTCCCACGCCTAGCATAATCCTAGTAGGGTTTGGTCTCTTTGTATCTTGTATAAATATTTGAATCATCATTACAATAACATTGGTTGACTCATACTTCACAAAAACTATTGGAATTAAACTTGAAATAAAGACAGCAACATATGGAGAAATTATAAAATACGTTTGGCACATTATATCATCTGTGCTAAAAACGATTTTCACATATATATTACCAAGTTAATTGAAATTCATTGTCGGATTGCATTTTTGGGAATAGTTGCATCTTTGATAGAGTATAATAATAATAAATAATAAAAAGAAAGGATTCATGCACAGTTTCTTTTCCCCAATCATCGCCCACTTCTCAGTTGAATATGAAATTGGATTCATGTGAGAGGAAACATAGGAGCTGCTTGCATTTGGGTGACCAAATAAACGTGTTTAGCATTCTATTTTTTGCTTAACTTGTGGATCTTTTTTTTTTTTTTTTTTTTCCATTCTCTAACTTTTTATTCCTCAAATTCTTCTACTTTTGAAGTGCACTTCTTCCCTACGGATCACGTCCCACATTTCATCATCTTTCATGGCTTTTAGCCTCAAGATTTTCCCTTAATTATATGTGTAATATCACTATTCATTAGTAATTGTTTTAATTGATATGACCATGTAATTAGGTATATTGCACCAAATTAACTCTATATTCACCTTTTTTATTTAAAACAAAATTGGTTTGCTCTAAGTAGTTTTCATAATTTCCTTAACTAATATTTATATATATTGGAAACATTTAACTAATTAGATGTAGGTCAATTAGTCTCCATTAAAGTACTAAGATATTGTTGCAAAGTAAACAAAATTTAACATTAGAAATAAATAAGAATAAAAATGCATGTTAAAATTAAATAAAATTACTTTTTTGAGAGGAGTGAGAAGCAAAGGAGAGAGTACAAAGGCAGAAAAAAATTAAATATGTATTTTAAATAAACAAATAAAGTAAAATTTTCGATCAAAATATCCCTTTGACACATTATTATTAATTTTGAGATATTTTTGACAAAAAAAAAAAAAAAGGCATCTTCGATGTTCTCATTTTATTGATGAACCAAAACTTTTCCCATTACTCGATGTGTGCATATAGCTCCAAATAAATTAATACCAAAGCAAAATGTCTAACAATTTAACAAAAATAAAAAAGAAAAAAAGAAAAGGGAAAAGACAACAAAGTGTATATCGGCGGCTTTCTATTGAAGTGAATTGAGTAATTGTTGTTTTTATTTTTTCTTTTTCCTCGGGCGAATGTCATATGTTTATATTTGCATTTGCCTAAAATTCTTTAATAAATTAATGCATGTACCCTCAATTATTGAATAATCTAAACTGTGATTTACGAGCCTAATTTGAAATAGTGAAAGTGGCAGTAGTTGTGTTGTTCATGTAATGTAATTTAGTAATTTAGAGTATGATGAAGGCATTTGTGACACCACCTCATTTCAAGCCATTCATTCTTCTCCCCACAAATCTTGTGTGTCAATGTCCTCCAGGTTTAGCTTTTTCCATTTTTAGGTATTGACTTTTCCCACATTATTTCCTATACTATGCACTTTCATCACTTGGGCCCATCCACAGCCCACATTTCTCTACTTCTTTCGCTCTTCTACATGTTGGCCTTCTACTCAGAACTCTCATACACTTACGTCCACATTTCGCTACTTCACTCTTATTCTAGCCTTATTAAGAACACCTTTTCTTACAGGGCCTTCTACATAAATACCACAAAATATAGGGGATTTTTACAAAAATATATACAAAAATAGGGTACGTTTACAAAAATACCTTCCAGGTAGAATTTTGCAAAAATACTTTCAAAACTTTTCAAAATTACAAAGATGCAATGCAAAACTTTTCAACAATTTTTTTTCTACTTTGTCTACTTTTCTCTTTCCTCTTTTATAATTTTAATTTAATTTCACATTTATCTTACAATCCGTTTATTTTTTTATCATGCGACTTTAGAAGGTTTTTTTCATTTTTTTTTTTCGAAATGAGATCTTTCCGATTTTTTTCACCTTTAATTTTTGTTTAAATAGTATATAAACAATGTATAAAAAGTGTATAAACAATGTATAAAAACAGTATATAGCAGAAAAAAAATGTATAAACAACGTATGCGACAATGAAAACATATATAACAACAATAAAAAACTGTTAGACCTTGTTTATACATTAATTATACCATCTGATACTTTGATTATACCTCAGTTATATTTTTTGATACACTGATATATCTTAGTTATACTTACTGATATACTAATTATACATTATGGTGCAATAATTATACCTTATTTATACATTGTTTAAGCATTGTAGTGTATAAACAGTGTATAAGTAGTGTATAACAATGTATAAGTAGTGTATAACAGCGTATTTATAACTTTTATAAATATTATACATTAGTTATACCTTGTGATATACAAATTATTTTTTAGTTATACATTATTTATACTTTTGTAAAACTGTTAGACCTTGTTTATACGTTGTCTGTACCTTATTTTATACATTGTTTAAGTATTATAGTATGTTAGTCCCAAATAGACTTAGAGGTACATTAGAGGGGGGAATGGTGTATAAACCTAAATAAAAATTCTTTTGTAGAAACCTTTATAATAAAAAATAATTTTGCCTAATAAACAAGTTTTACTAAAAAATACGGAATAAAATAATTTGTAAAATTGTAAATATAATTGCTTTTGAATAATTTTAAATAAAATCTCTAAAGGCTATTATTGCTTAAAATAAACGCATAAATATAAATGGTAGTATTTAAAGAGAGTAGGGATAGAGATATTTGTGACACCGAGATTTTTACAGGTTCATACCAACTATCCTACTCATGTCCCCAAGTGAACCACTTGAGATTTTCCACTATAATTCTTTTAACAGTAGGAATTAAACAAAGTAATCTTTTTTCAGTCCAAGATCAAGACAATCAATCCTACTTTGGTCTAGAATTAAGACAGTGATCCTTCTTCAGTATAGAATCGAGCCAGCTGGTGCTTTTTGTAAGCTCAAACACCAAAATTTTTACAACAGTTGTTCTTCAAAGATCAACAACTAAACTTTTACAAAACTTTGTTGATAAAACTCTAACAACAATGCTCCCCCTCACACTAATATCCCTTAGTGTGATATAACAATTCACTCAAAATATTTGATTTGAATGTGTATGGATTGCTTTGATGAAGACTTGAATTTCTTTCAATTGCTCTCTTTGAAATTTATTGGAAAGATTACTCAATGAATACTTTGAATGCTTTGATTGTAATGTATACTTTGTAAATTTTCTTTCCAAGTTGAAATGTTTGCAATTGTCTTCTATTTATAGGCATTGGAGAAGTGGTTTGGAGAAGAGATTTAATTTCTATTTAGGTCTTTGAAACTAGCCATTGCACAGTATTCAGCCCTCTAAAGCTTTAATTCTGATTTTCTTCAGGTCCCTGAAACTAGCCGTTGCACAGTGTTTAATCCTCTGAAGACATGTAATGAACTTTCTTCAGGTCTATAAATGTATCCGTTATATACTGTTCAGGTCTCTGAAGATTTGAGTTGAACTTCTTCAAGTCTCTGAATGTAGTCATTATACAGTGTTCAGGACTCTAAATATTTGAATTTGTTTTCTTCAAATCTCTGAATGTGGTCGTTATACTGTCTTTAGGACTTTGAATATTTGAATTTAACTTCTTCAAGTCTTTGAATGTGGCCATTATACAGTGTTTAGGCCTCTGAATATTTGTAATAAAATTTCTTATGTCTTTAGCCTCCTGAAACAATGTTTATCTTATTACTCCAAGCATTTTATCTTCTTTTTGTAATATCCTTCCAATGTCATTATTGTAAGCCTTCACCTTTATACTTTGTTAATTAATTAAAAATAAAATCACATTTATTTTTAATTAATTTCCAAGGAATTTATTTATTTTTATCTTCTTCATATATAAAGTTATTTTCATCAAAACACGGTTCAACATAGTATATAAGTAGTGTATAACAGTATATAAGCAGTATATAAGAAGTGTATAACAATGTAGAACAATGTATAAGCAATGTATAATAGTGTATAACAATGTATAACAGTGTATAAAAAGTGTATAAACAATATATAACAATGTTTGTACCTTATTATACCATATTTATACATTATTTGTACCTTATTTATACAATGTTTACATTACAGAACAACAAAGTAATGTGATTGCTTGTTTCTTTGTTTGATCATTGGGCTACAAAAGAAGAGCTCATCTTGTCTATATATTATCAGTAATTGGGTACTAGTCTTTGGTTTGCAATATTATGTCCATATATAGTAGTACTTACTGTTAGGGGTGAGCCAAACCAAACCGTAACCCGAAAACCGAACCGAACCAAAGTTAGTTTGGTTTGGTTTTGGTTTTTAAAAATGTGATAGTTTGGTTTTCGGTTTGGTTTTGATTTTTGATGGAAAAACCGAACAAAAACAGAACCGAACCGAACTGAACTAATTATAAATATTTAAAAATTATATATATATATATGTATAAAATACATTTTAGTTGACATAATATATATTTATATTATTATAAAATTTATATTTATGAGATTTAATAATATATATGTAATATAGACCATTTTTTACAATAATTTATATATAATTAATAATAATTTAATGATAATAATAATGATAATTTATTTAAATTTTATAATTTGGAAATTTTGGTTTGGAACTGAATTGAACCAGTTCGGTTCGGTTCAATCCAAACCAAATGTATATTGGTTTGGTTTTGGTTTTTATAATTTTCAACATTTGGTTTTCGGTTTGGTTTGGTTTTTGAACCGAACCGCATTTTGCTCACCCCTACTTACTGTAATTAGTTGATGTAAAATCCTTTCAACTCAAACCTTCACTATTAATTCAACCTGGAAACAAATTCTGAATACATGTTATCACTTAACATGATTCTTTTTAACATTTCAAAGCCAATACTTATATATCAAGAATATTATAACAATCCATAGCCTATTTTGTGTATAACCTAGAAAACTTATTAATTAATAATGGCGATAATGAGGACAATGGTTATAAAGATGGCTATTATAGGAATGCTGTTGAAATTAATTGGGTATGGCTGCAAACTGCATAATTAGAGCTCCGAATGGTGGATGCTACCATATCCAAAATGGAAGGTAGAGAAATGGAGATTGTTTCTGTTGTGATTGAATCCAAACGGAGATGATGACTAGAATCTGGTGACTACGACTGTAAGAGGACATTGCAAGTCGATGATGGAGATGGAGCAAAAGAGAAGACGAAAAGGTAGGAAAAAAATAAAAACGTAAAAAAGAAAAATATAAGTGTCAAAGTATTAAATAAAAAGAATTTAAAGAAAAACGTAAACCAGTAAATACGTAAACGTACGGCTCAAAAGTAAAGTTATTTTTGGTGTAAAACCAACAATTTCCCTAAAATATATTTTAGAGTAATACAAATAAGCATCATAAGAAATAATTTACAAAATTAGTGATTTTAAATTTGTTGAACCTTGTTTTGATGAAAACAATTTTAGTTTGAAGAAAATAAAAATTAAATAAATACTTAGGAAATTAATTAAAAATAAATAAGATTTTATTTTTAATTAAATAAACAAAGTACATAGATAAAGACTTTCAATAAGGACATTGGAAGAGTATTACAAAGAGAATAAAGATTTGGAGTAATAAGATAAATTCTACTTCAGGAGGCTGAAAACTTAAGAAAATATTGTTATACATCCTCAAATATCTAAACACTGTTTAATCAGCTAAATTCAGAAACCTAAAGAAAGTTACTCAAAATCTTTAGAGGCCTGAACACTGTATAACTGCCACATTCAGAGACCAGAAGAAGTTCTTTTCAAATCTTCAAATGTCGAAATACTATGCAACGGCTAGTTTCAGAGATCTGAAGGAAATTAGACTCAAAGCTTCAGATATCTGAATACTGTGCAATAGCTAGTTTCAAAGACCTGAAGGAAATCATAATCAAGGCTTTAAAGGGCTGAAACTGTACAATGGCTAGATTCAGAGACTTGAAGAAAATCATATTTAAGGGTTCGGAAGCTGAATACACTACAATAGCTAGTTTTAGAGACTTGAATAGAATTTAACTCTCCTCTCCAAATCATTTCTCTAATGATTATAAATAGAAGACAATTACAAGCATTTCAACTTGGGAAGACGATTTAAAAAGTTTACAATACATTTAAAGCAATCAAAGCATACAAAGAATTCTTGAGTAGTCTTTCCAACAATCTTTAAAGAGAGCAATTGAAAGAAATCAAATGTTCATCAAAGAAATTCATACACTTTCAAATTGAATATTTTGAGTGAATTGTAATATCTCCCTAAGGGATATGAGTGTGAGGGGGAGCTTTGTTGTTTGAGCTTTATCAACAAAGATTGTAAAAAGTTTGGTTGTTGATATATGAAGAACAATTTTTGTAAAAAGTTTGGTGTTTGAGCTTACGAAAAATACTAGTTGTCTCGATCCTAGATAGAAGGAGGATCACAGTCTTAATCTTAGACAGAAGTAGGATTGATTGTCTCGATCTTATATAAAAGAAACTTCACTTGATTTGATTCCTACTGTTAAAGGAATTTTACTGGAAAATCTCAAGTGGTTCACTTGGGGACATAAGTAGGACAGTTGGTCAGAACCTGTATAAATCTCTGTGTCAATAATTTCTCTATCCCTACTCTCTTTAATTATTGCTATCTTTATCTCTGCATTTATATTCAGCAATAACAGCCTTTTAGATATTTTATTTTATTTCTTCAAAAGCAATTATTTTTAACAAGTTTTACAGACTATTTTATACCGCATTTTTTAGTAAAACTTGTTTCTTGGGCAAAATTGTTTTTGATTTTAAAGGTTTCCACAAAAGAGTTTTTTATTCAGGTATTTACACTATTCACCTCCCTCTAGTGTACCTCAAAGCCTATTTGAGTCTAACAAAATTGATATAACATAGATCTTTTTTTATGGGAGAGAGAAACATGCTCCTTAAAAATATGAGGGGCGATGTGATGATAACATCATCTATATTGAACAATGTTTGCGTAGTATGTCCGTAGTATATGTGCAATATCCCACACAGTTTATATATGGTATAAGTGCAATATAACTGTAATATATAAGCAAAAAATAAATGAAAATATTATTTGCGCAGTATATGCATGTGTTTGGTTCTTTTCTGGAATTACGAGCGGGTAGAGAATCGTCACGAGAAAAATCAAACATGTAGCGGAATAGCCGATTAAAATTTTCCTCGATTCCAAAGCCCAGGATTCATGTAAATTAATAGAACGAAACAAAACTGGAAGAACATGAGAATTTCTCACCTTAAACATTTCCTCTAGAGACTACTGCAGAAACACAACTGCATTACCTCCATACTCCGGTCTACGAATGGCTCTAGAATGCGACTTGTGCTAGCGAATGGAACGAACGAAACCAAGGGAATTCGGCCAAGAGAGGGACGGCTGCCTTTTGGTGTGTTGACGAAATCTTGAGTATGCTAGGGTTAGGGAACATTGATTTTAAGGCTTCCTTTTATACTCCTTAGTATATTAGGTTTTTAATTGAAACTATAGATTATATTTATTTGATTGAATTGATTTAATTTGTATCATTAGAATTAAATACAACCATATTATAAAATTCTAATTGATTCAATTAAATCCAATTTTGTCAAATTAACATAACCCAAAGTTAAATAAAAATCAACCTTAATAAATACAACCTTTGTATTTAAATTTCCACCAAGGAAATTTTATTTAATTAATTATTTACTACACATAGTTAATTAATCAAATAAATTCAATTTGTCCCTTAATGTAATTGAATTAATTTTGACATAACCTAATGTCAATATCTCAATTAATTTGGTTTCTGTTCCAAATATACACGATGTGTTTCCGATTTTTCAACGTTTAGTTGTTCTATGTGTACAATCTTGTGGGTCCGTTTTTATGTTGGCAGGGGGACCTGTTGGGATTTGTCACCGGAAATCACCCGATAAAAGCAGAAGAGATTTCCTCAAATCCGTGCCTAGGAGCATTTGAAATGGAAATTATAAAACTTAAAATTAACCAACAAGAGATTGATCTGTTACCCGGATTATCTCTACAAGAGATGGATGCAGACTGCAGGAATCAAGGTAGAATCCCTCCTCGTTCACGTACACGAACGCCTTTCGAACACAACCCGTGCTAGCGTCGGAAAATCACAAACTTTGGAGTGGGAGGGGATGAGAATTTCGGCTATGGTGGCTTGGGTTCACTTGGCCGAAATACCTAGGGTTATTTTAACCCTAGGTGGCTGAAATTCTCAAGGAGAATTTCGGCCCAATTGGCTCCTCTTTGTGTGGGCTTACCTTCTTTCATTTTAGGCCCAAATCTATTTTAATTGGTCTGGTTTAAATTAATTTCAAGCCCACCTTTAATTTACCCATGTATATAATATATTACACCATGTAACACATTATTTACATTTAATTAGAATTGGTTTGACTAATTAATTTAATCCATGAAATTAAAATTAGATCTTTACAAAATAAATTCATATGTAAACCCATACATATGAATATTTCCACCTATGAAATAATCTCATAATTAATCCAATTAATTATGAGAAAGTCAATCAAATATTAATTTTATTATCATGATCAATCCAGTTGATCTATATAATATAATTAATAGAATCCTCTTTCTCCAGAGTGTATACTCCAAGTATACATGTGATTCCTTAAGTCAGTGTTCAGTCGCTCAATGTGTACGATCCCGTGGGTCCATCTTTATGTTGGCAGTGGGCGTTTAGCCCACAGACTGCAGTTGGGCTCTAGCAAGCCACTGTAGCCCCCGATTAAGATGGAGATGGCAGTCCAACTGTAATCATAACCCTGTAGTTTGAACTTGTATATCCCATGTCATTGATATCGGTGTCCAACACAGAGGCAAGGATTGATCACCCTCTTTTGTGTCCGGACATTTACTTGATCCTTAATGTACTGAAGCTCACAAACAAGTTCCAACTTGTTTGGGTGTGGTCACACTCTTATTAGTCACATTCATCAAGAGGCCGGTGATATCTTCTCAGTGGACTACTGAGTGACAAATCCCTTCTGCATATCCATAGCATTGCCATGCTAAGCGACATACCCGAAAGTACCCATACTTGGCACCCTATTATAGGCCCTTTAGGCGTACCCCTAAGTGTGCGACCTCGCATGCGATACCATCATATGGTCAGGTCAAAGGATCCATACAAGTACTACATGAGAATCACTTGTGATAATATACCATGTGGATTTCTCGTTTAGTAGATCTATCCAGTACCATGCCCTTTTTACATGTACCCATTAACTTGGTTGACATCCCATGTCCAATGACTGGTAAGACACCGCCATACAACCAGGTTAATGATAGTCTTTAGTCTCATTCATTCCCATGACTGGAACAGACTACGGATTTCTTTATGGTCATATCATTTACCCTATCCATGGTCTTACTGCCAAGTGCATGACACTTGTCATCATGGATATGGATATGTCCATTGGATACTTCATTTAAGATATTGCACAAGATATATATAATAAATGAATAAATGCCTTTATTAATAACACAAAATTAGTATAATACATAAATCCAATGAATGTATGATACAAATACAAGGTCTAATGCCTCGGGACTAGGGCATATCCAAAAAGACGAAGACCCAAAGACTGTAAGTGGGTTCTAGCAAATCATTACAACCCCCAATTAAAAACAAAGACTTACAGTCTAATGTGAAACATAACTCGATAGTGATCTTATATATCCCTTGCCATCTAACATCGATATATAAGTAAGAGACATGGCCCCTTCATTCTCTTATATGCTTATTTATTTCTTGATACCAAGTGGACTGAGCATAAGAATAAGTAATCCAACTTATTCGTGTATGGCCATACACTTGTCAGTCCCACTTATCAAGTGGCCAGTGATATCATCTCAAGGGACGCTGAGTAATAATTCCGTCAACTTTACTATTAACATCAACATGTTCACTGGCCCATCCAACATACCCATACTTGGCACCCTGTTACGGGCCTGTTAGACGTGTATCAAGTTGTATAAGTTCTCATGTTATGTTACAGTGAATGTCGGGTCTAAGGATAATAACAAGACCTATATGAGAAACACCTATGATGATTGGACCATGTGGTGTTCTCGCAGCGAATCGATCCAGTACCATGTACCCATATTCTTGACTAACAACCCATGTAAAATGGCCGGTGAGACACCGCCGTCCATTCAAGGATATGCTAGTCTTTAGTTCCATTCATTCCCATGATTAAAACAGACCAGGGATATCTTTCTGATTATAACTTTAACATTACTATAAGGTCTCATAATCCAATGAACTCCATTAGTTTACTTTAGCACAGTTATAATCAATGGATGCTTTATTTACAAATAGCACAAGTTATGAATAAATAGATTCATGCTCGTATTTCAACAAAAAATGTATATAATATAAAACATTCAAATATGAAGTATAATACAATACAAGAACCAATGTCATTTGGACTAAGGCACACCAGCATAGTGTGCTAGAGAATTAATGAATGTTGGGAAAAAAGAGACATAAAATTTCCTAAGGTTTGATTATCAAAACGATATCAGCCTAAAGAAATGAGTTAACAACAAAATAAATAAAGGCAAAACACATTCTGAGCCCCCTGATCTTTTATCAAAAATGCAATTGGTCATTTGATCAATTTTTTGAACACATTAAGTACCTGATCTTTTCATTTCAATGTTATTAGTCCTAAACTCGACCTATCTATTGCGTATGTGTAATATGCTTCATTTAGTGATGAAATTATGAAACAAACATTTCTAAATAATTTAAAAATTATATGGTTTTATCTCTTGAAACTGTAAAATGGACACTTCCAACTAATCTGTTTTCCTATCCATACAATTTTCTGAAAATTGTGTTACAAATTAAAATATTATTGATCATGTTACTTAATAGTGCTTGTTACAAAGACATAATATAAAATAGAGTTTGAGGCTAATAATATTAAAATGAAAAGATCAGATACTCAATATGTTCAAAAAATTGATCAAATGGCCAATTGTAGTTTTGATAAAAGATCAGGGGGTTCAGGATATGTTTTGCCATAAATAAATTGTAGAGATTTTGAAAGAAATATGAACATGGATTGTTGAGCTAAAGATTACAAATAAAATAAATGAATTTGTAAAGAAATCCATAAAACATAAAAACTAATGAAGTTTTCTAAAACTAAGGGTATTTGCTAAAGTCCAAGAGAAATGATGAAGTATTAAGAAAAATTAATTTGCTTTATTTTTGTCTGGGTTGAGTTGTTGAGGCCTTCAATCAACAATTCTGTCTTTTATAGACACAGGCAGTAACTTTTGGTCTCTTTAACTGCTCCACGTTATTCACCAGCAACAAACTGCTCCCCATCACTTGAGCAACTGCTTCATGCTGGGAAACTACTTGTTCCACGTGCATCTCTAAGATAGAGACCTCAACAACTCAAAAGTTCTCCTCAAGAAAAGTTCTCACTTGGAAAAAGTGTCCACCAAGAGAGGGGAACCAGAAAAGGGTGCATAGGGAAGGGGAACTAAGAAAGCATCCATCAAGATGGGGGAACCAAAAAAGGGTGCATTAGGATGGGGGGAACTAGGAGAGGGAACCAAGAAAGTGTCCATCGAGATGGAAGAACCAGGAAAGTGTCTATCAAGGTGGGAGAACCAGGAAAGTGTCCACGAGTAGGGAGCTAGGAAAGTGGAAATCAGGAGGTGCAAGAAGTAAAAATTTATTTTTGGTGAAAACAGTATGGTACAAGTGCGATGCAAGTGTATTACATGACAAAAGTGTTTCATCAATAAATTAGAGCATACGGCCACTTCACACTAAACAACTGAAAATTCTAGATGAAGTTGCAGTTTGGTACATAGATAGATAGCATTTTACATGCCAAAACTGTTTGATGGGAAGTTTATTTATTTTACATATCACATAAATGAATGCGTAGACTTGATTACTTCATTTGAATGATAACTTTTCCAGTATTATTGCTAGTGAAAAGGGATGCCAAACTCTGAAGAAAGCTTTCAATCCCATTGTAAATCTGATGCTTGGAATTGATTTTGCCTTGAATTACATAGTCTTCCATCTCTTTTGCAAATTCAGGAAAACGGTCCAAATATGAACCCAACATAAATCCCTTCATCACTACATTCTTCCCAACCATATTCAACAAATTTCTCACTCCTTCTCTTTCTGTCCAAACCTGCATCCAAATTTTTACTTTACTTAAAATTAAATATCACTCTTTCTCTCCATGGAAATTAAGAGAAATAGGTCAATAAAAGAAGAACCTTATTGTATTCAGAAATCATTCCACAAAGAGGGATTCTCGCACCAAAATTGACATGGTTAAGAACTGCCTCTAACATTTTACCGCCAACATTGTCTAGGTATATATCTATACCATCTGGGAAATGCCTGCAATTAAACATTATCAAACTCTCTTTCCTAATAATTTATTCAGTATTGTATAAAACCGTAAATCAGATATATATTACTTGGTTAAAGCAGCATCATAATCTGTTTCCTTTTTGTAGTTGAAAGCATCATCATATCCAAATTCCTCCTTCAACAGCTTCACCTGATCACATATGCATACATAATTGGAATAACTGAAAAAAAATATTAAAACTAAATCCTTAATTTTTGGGAAGAAGACTGTAGCTGAATGGTGTAGTGTAACCTTTTGGGAAGAGTATTGGAGAAAACAAGTGGTTTTGATTTGGGATAAATTTGAGATTTGAGTCCTTCAACCTGTTGTTGGAATCATGACTATGTTTCAATCATATTCAACGAAAATCTTTTATGTTTAATTTGATCCTTAACCTTTTCTATAATCTGCTATTGGTAAGACAAACCCATCATTTACCTATTGGATTTTAGTTAGCTGAAATTTGATCAACTCTAGTTTTATAATATAATCTTGACATTTTTTTTTTCCTTTCTACTAATGCAATAATAGTTTATCAATTAAGATGAGATTCTAACCCCTATGGAGTCCTCCAGAAGGCAAAAGGCAGTGTCTTTCTTAAAGTCTGTCTCTGCTCAAGAGGCATATTCTAGAAGGATTCTTAGACCTCATGTTGGTTTGAGGTTGTTCTCTCCTAATACAACTTTGACAAGAATGGTGAGCATTCCTAGCTCATGTTAATCTCAACTACTAACCATAGTTGTGAAAACCGGACCGGAACGGCTGGTCGGACCGGGTTCGATCGAAACCGGAGGTCAATCCAGTCGGTTTATATCCGTTTTTCACTCTGGTCAACAATCGATCAACTTCCGGTCGGACCGGCTGATCGAACCGAAAAATCGTGAACCAGATTGGTTTTCCGGTTCGACCAGACTGTTTTTAAAAAATATATTTGAATTAAAAATTTAATTTATTATTTTGAGGTGTTTTTAATTAAAATAAAACATAGTTTGTATTTTTATATTATTTTAAATTAAATTGACATTTAATTGTAACTATAAAAACTATATTTCATAAATTGAGCTTTTTAATTACTATATTGTGTTTGAAATTCTTAAACTTAAATAATTGCAATAAAAATGTTGAAATTTTCATATACTATAAATATAAATATAAATATATTTTAATATTTTAATATATTTATTAAATCCGGTTCGATTTCGGTTTATTCCGGTTTAATCCAAAATCCATGAATTCATTCCTTCACCGATTCGATAACCGGTCCTGGTCTAAAAACCATGTTACTAACCCTATAAAAGGGAGTAGGCAAAGAGGTAAGTTCATTTTAAGCTAATATAGCCAAAGATTAAAACCATATTCGAAAGGCTAATTTAGGCATTAAAGCATAACCCTAAGGTTTCCAATATTTTATTCACTTTGTCTTGCAGGGATCCGGCACAAGCAATCCGTTGAAAGATTCTCAACTGAATCTAGCATTGATATTTTATCAAAATTAACACTACAACATATCTATTGGTTTATGTTTTATTATTTATAAACCAAACATAATTATAAATATTATATTTTAATTATATTTTATCTCTTTTATCCATACTTTTTCTTATTCCCTTGTTTCTACTTTTCTCTCGCCTCTTACATAATTAAAATTATTTCTTCATTCTTAAAATATATAATTCTTCATTTATTTCCACATTCATTAATTTTTTTATCATCCAACTTTAGAAATTTTTTTCTCTTCAAAATTATATCTATATGTATTATTTAATTTCTTTAATTTCTTTTCATTTTTGTATTACATTGTTAACTATACAAATACTTCTTCTCTTTATTTTTCTGCACATATAATATAATTATACCACAAATATACCACACTTACACTAAGCAAATACTGATCTCTTTGTTTTTCTGCACATATAATACATTTATTTCACACTTATACTCCATAACTGCTTAAAAAAGTTGCAGATGATATCATCATGACATCACCCTCTATATTTTCATAAACATTCTCTCTTGTAAAAAAAAATACAATGTGTTGTAATTTGTAAGCTTAAAAAAACACTAAGTTTATAATTTATTTTTCAAGATACTTATTTTATGTTTTTCTAAATATTTCATACTATTTATATGAAAGTCCTAAAATATTTCCTACAATACGGCCCATTATAAAGTAACATAGATATAACCCACAATGGCACCGGAAAGTCATTCAAAACCACCTTACCTCTCTACTCTTTGGGAGGGTCTTAAGGTGAGACCACGTCATCACATATGGATGGAAACTTACACTAATTAAGATTGCTTCTTGAGGAGAATTTGGCCACGTGTGATACTTAGATTAATGACTTAAATTAATATATTAAATACTTAATTTTTTTAAGCTTTTGATAATAGTACTTAAAAATTTCAGTTAAGTAAAAAAAAATTACTTAACTTAATAAGTCAAAATATTTGACTTAAAATTTTAAATTGAATACTATTAACAGTTTTTTTTTTTTTTTAATTCAATGCTTTATTTTTTCGTGTTTATCAAATAACTCTATTATTTAATAGTTTCAACATTTATAATATCCAGTATTTAAAATTTAGCGCTTAATTTTTCAGGACTTAATTTAGCGCCACCTTAGTTAGAAAGCTTTTAGACCATCCACATAAAATGGAGAAGATTTTGGCCAATTCGTTTCCTTAAAAGCTATTTTTGAGGGATAAGGGTTAATTTTGTCTAGGGGAAAGCAAAAAACCTAAAAAAAGGACAAAATCGAACCGAACAGAATAAATTCGATGCGGTTCTCGGATTTTATACGAGATAATTTCAGTTTTCGGTTTAGACTATAAAGAATCTAAAAAACCAAAAACCAAACCTAACAAAAATAATAATAAAATATAATTTGGTTTATCATTTTGGTTTGTTAAATATTATAATTTGAAGTTTGATTATAATTAAAACATTAGATTGGAATTTCGAACTCTCTAGTTGTGTTCTTTTATACTTTATATTAGATTAAATGACCATTAATACTTTATACTTTATATTATAATTTCAAATATTTCAATTAGGTTTTTTCTTGAACCGAACCAAACCAAACATAAATATTTCAGTTTGGTTCGGCTCGAACCAAACCAAACTCTATTAGATTCGATGTTTAGTCCTAATTATTTTCATTATTAGGTTCTAGATTCGGAACCGACCTTTGTTGTCCCCTAATTTTGTCCGTAATTTATTGAGAAAGATTTTCATTTTCATCTTACAAAATGGCACTATTAATGTTGCTCCTATTGTTGAACTCTAGGTCAATTTTACTTCAAGCTAAAAATCTTAGTTCAATTTTACTTTCTTTTAAAGGATTTTGTTGGTAATTTTGTGAATATTGACTTAAAAAATAGAAAATTTGAGCTTGAAATTTTACAATGAGGATAATTTATTTTGTGACACTTTATACAATAAGGATAAACTGAATAATTACCAATCGAGGTTGACTTGAGTGGTAAGGACTTTAGTCTATTAAGTTAGAGATCTCGAATTCAAGTCCTAGAGCATGAAAAAAAAAAAAAACAAAAAAAAAATTAGGAGAGAGGTCACTTGAAGGGCGCATGATTATCTCAGCGGTAGCAATGACTCTAATCCTCTATTTTTAATTCCTTTTTATAACATGGGCATCAACTAAACCATAACGAAGAGACTAAAGTATATATGGGTGAGGTAGGTAGGCCTAAGATGATGGTAAACCAAATGTGCGCAACAAAGTCCAAATACCAAAATCAGTTCAAACATCTTTCCGAACATGATACTTAGATGTTGTCAGCTGTTTACTTTTTGGCCTGCCATGCGACAAACTCCAATTAACAAAATCAACTCAATACTCGTCACGGCTGAAAAATGGTGCCCAAAAAAAAAACACTATTCAAATTTTGAAACCCAATATATATAACAGTTTATCCTGTTTCAAATTTTCAATATTTCTACCTATTTTATCAAGAAAAAAAGAAAAATTCAAGTCCATATTCAAAGACAAAAAAAATAAATAAATAAATAAATAAAAACGTAGGGGTGAAAAAGAAATAAAAAAAAAATTTTGAATACATGTTCAATATTAGTCAAAATTAGTTAAGTCCAACTTAATAAAAATAATAAAAAAAACATATGTTGGTGGAAAAATATGATTGCATAATGGTGTGATGAAGACATTAGCCCATAAAATTTCGACATATTTGTAATTATATGCAATTGGATATTATGGTTAAGCAGCGTAAGTTGTACCATTAACTATTTTATTTGCTAAAAAGTAAACGGGCGGTTGGGATGGATTAGCAAGTTAGTGAGAAATTATAAAATATGTTTGAATGACTACATTATTCATGTGTTAAGCAAATAAAACCATAACACTTTATATATTTTAGGGTCTATGACTGATAAATTAGTATTTGTAGTTTATATTTTGGGGTCTAGGGTTTTTATTTTGGGATTTAGAATTTTATTTGAATAATCAACTATTAAATGAACAATTAATTAATTACACCATATTATTTTTCTATTGGTTAGAGTATAATTCGTCATAATATTATTGGTTTGACACATGGATGACGTGGTGTGTCAGGCTAAGTTAACTCACATCAGCTCATAGGTAACACATTTTATTTTGTGAATGAAAAGCCTAATAAATTAAGGGCTCTTGGGACTAGCAGTCGATTTAGTTTCGAAATTTTTAGATTGTGTCAACATAGGTCCCTAAATTTATACGTTTAGTCTAATTAAATCTCTCAATTTGCTATTTTATACCCAACAAATCCCTTAATTATCAAATTATATATTCGTCGATCTACCCGTTTCTCGGTGCGTAGAGAATACGGTGGTACCGGCAAATACTATAATTTCTTGCCACGTAACATTTGGAGATTTATTAAGTATGTGTTGAGTCATTCAGAAAGTTGAAAAAATTCGATAAGACTAAATGAACAAGTTGAAGGACTAATAAGCCAGATTTAAAGGTTAACATGTGGGTGTAATCCAAATATTTCTACTTTGTCTGGGAATTACTAATCCTCACTGTTGGATGAAATAATTTTATCTTGAAGTATGAAGCATCCAATGTTACGATCATATAGCGAAGCAGAGTAATTGTTGGGTTCAATGAAAGCAAAATAGAAAGATTGAAAAAAAAAAAAAAAAAACCTTATCATCTGAACCGGCGCTCCCAATGACTCTGCAACCCTTCAGTTTGGCCAATTGGCCTGCAACCATTCCAACGCCACCGGCAGCGGCGGAGATAAATACATTTGATCCTTGTTTGGGCTCTCCTAACAACACAATGCCCACCCATGCCGCAAACCCAGGTACTCCTGCAACATCAAATTAAGTTACCTCCTATTTCTCAAATTGAAAAAACTGGGGATTAATTAATTAATGTAAGTAAGAAACTTGCCTAGAGAACTGAGGTAGTGGGGGAGTGGAATTGTAGGTGGAGACTGAAGCTTCCTAATGGGAGAATCCGATGATATAACACAGTAATCGGCTACTGGAAACGAAGGATCAATTATAATGTCACCTTCTATATACCTAGAATCCTTCGATTTAATTACTCTTCCGATCCCAAATGCAGTTATTCCCTGCTTAAATTAAATTAAATAATCAGAAAAAGAAAAGGAAAAGCAGCTCAACGCCGAGATTAATAACGAAGCTGACCTGATTGAGAGGGAACTGAGGAGCGTAAAGGCCGTCTTCATGGCCAGTCATTCTAGAGCGTAAATAAGGATCGATAGAAATGAAAAGCAGCTCAACGGCGAGATGGCCATCAGGGACATCGGAATCTAAAGAAAATCGTAGAGATCGGAGTTTAAGATGAACAGAGCCGGGAAGTCCGTCTCTCGCATAGGCTGACATGTACCATTGTTTCCCCTCTACCACAGCGGCCATTCCTCTTTGCTTCTGCTTTGGTACCCATCACAAATTGAATATATATTTATATTATTGTTGCGGTTTTCCTTTGGAAAATTTATAATATAAACTGGATATACGTGATCCGTACTATTGGATATATAACACATCAGTAACTATAATGACATATTAATCATTTAATGGTATAATATATGGTAGATCTGGTCCATAGTTGAATGAACCACCTAGTTTATTATATTATATTTTGTCAAAAAATTAAAGCGGAGGCTACCAACTTTTTTTTTCCCAGTTTTATTATATATGTGTGTTTGTGTTTCATAATTTTATAATAACAACAAATTAAAGTTTTCGTACGTTGGGAGTTTTGGGGCGGGCAATCCATTTCTAATAAAAGGACAATTTCACAGTTGTAATGTAATTATACATTCTTTCTTTCTCCATCTAAAAACCAAAATTCATTCTACTTTTTTTTTTTTTTTTTTTTTGGTGGTATGCCATCTACAATAAAGTATTTATACATTGTACTTTCATTACAACATTCCTCAAATTTATTTGATGATTATGAAATATCACTTATTTTATGTTTATCATTTAAAATTTATTACTCTTTTTATTTTTACGTATTACACTAGTTAGTCCATAGATATATTTGAAGGTCCTTAAGTTTTGTATCAATAAACTCTTTAAGCATTTTATTTATTTTTTCTTATGAAAAAACGAAATTACCCTTAGTTATAAATAAAAAAATTTATCTTCAATTTTCAAATGTAATTAAAAGTATTTCTAATAATAATTTTTATAACACATATACATATAATAACATTTCTATACTTATATATATATATATAGTAGTTATAAAAATTTTTAAAAAATATCGCTATTACTTATTCTCTTTAGTATATATTGTCATTTTTATTAGTTTAATATAATATCTACAAACTAATAATAAATGTTATTATGTATCTTAATAATTTTTTTAAGATGGTATACTTTTATTTATTATCGTTATCCATAATGCATATTTGAGATGAAAATTTTAAATTTATAATTTTATATAGTTCTATTCCTAATTTTATATTTTTTTTTAAAAATATTTTTTGTTTAGTTATTTCAATAAAACAAGCTCTATGCCAATAGAGTTTAGTTCTATAATTATTTACTACCTTTATATCTCCTCTTTTATAATTAGAAATTATCTATTCATTTATCTACATATTTGTTCATTTTATCATCATCCCATTAAAAAAAATGTTTTTTTTCTCTTTGAAATAAGATTTAAATATATTTTTATTTATCTCTCTTGTCCCAAGTTGATAGACTATATTTCTATTTTGGTCCATTCCAAACTATAGAGAACTTTTCTTTTGTAAAAATTAGTTTTTTATAATCTTTTCAATTTACCCTTATTTAATATGCATTGTAGACACCCAATTTTGTCCGGATTAATTTTGTCATTTGTTAACAAGTATATTTTAATTTTTATTGACATTTTGCCAATTTTAAAAATTAAATTACTAATAAAAGGGCACACAAGAGAAACTAAATGAGCTTTTATTAAAATAGACCTTTTATAATACAAAAGTAAGAATAAATAACTAAATTAAAAAAAATAAATAATACAGATTAAGGGCAGAATGAGCAGAATCCAACAGTGCAAAGCATGGCCAAAAGTATGGCCAAAATACAGAAAAAAAAGCACAATGCAGAGAAAAAGGCATAGGGATTACGGCTGAGACAGCCAATTCAAAGGAGCTGGATTTCTTTTCTTTGATTTCAAACCAAATGGAACAAAATAAAACCCAAACTAAAATCATTCTAGTTTCTACAGTGAAATTTTTGCCTATAAAAGGCAGCTCAACAAAGGAGAAAAGCAGGATTTTTCAGACAGAAAAAAAAAAAAAAAAAGAAAACCCAGCCCTTTTCTCCATATCATCATCCATTCCAATCTCTGTTCCACTTAGTCTTCCTCCTCCAAAAGCCTCCAAATAAGCAGACCTGCAACCAGAAGAGCATTTATTCAGCATTCAATATATACTAGAGTATCAAGTAAGTCCATTGACACTTACTTAGTATTTATTTCCAGCAGATAATTAAAATTTATTTCCTTTCTCTTCATTTCTGAACAAATAACTTTCTAGATCATTTCATAAGTAGCATTTATTCTACATTGACCATATTAAGGTCATTAATGGAGCTAGGGGTCATGTGATGGCCACAGCTCACGTTAGTAACCACAATAAAGGAATCATGTTCTTATAGTTGTAGATCCAAGGAGAATAAGTCTTAATAAAGAGGGCTCAGAAGATTTTTTTTAACCAAAGAAGAACTCATGTGATTTTCCATGTTTAGTTTCAAAAACATATAAAAAAAATGCCTCACATTCTGCCTCCTAATCTTAAGGTTAAAACCATAGGCTTCAACTCAAAAAAAATAATTCCAAGAAAGAAACCACATAGTCTAACACAAAAAATGGTGGCTGAATGCAAGAATCACTTTTTACCCAAATGTTCAAAAACTCAGAAAAACAGAAAAATAACTGAGTTAAGGAACGTCTTTCTTGAGGCCTCTTCATCATTGCCCCTTTTCAAGGGTAGCCTTTCACAAACTACAAACCAATTAAATAAAACAACACATCATAATAACAGGTTTTTTTTTATTTCACCATGCCTAACAGAGGCCTAGCATCACAACTAAAGGCTTAATATTGATTTAGCAACATAACAGGGTCACGATCCCCATCCAGTGTCAATGTAGGTCCTTTTCTTTTAATCAAGTCTTAGCACCAAGCAAATTATGTAAAGGCCATTCACCAACATTAAAAGCCCAAGTTTAAATCAGCAACACAGTAGGGTCATGAGCGTGTAAAGAGGCCATTTCAAGCTCATATAAGCAGAGTATAAGAGTCACTAGAAACCCAATCAAGCATACATAAATAGTTCATGGCACTTGGTCTATTTTTACTCATGCATTTATTTTCTTCCACATCATTTGAAGTAGAAGGTTTAGGAACTTAGCTAACATAAATCCATACTAATAGGTTAGAGCCTTGAAGTCTTTAATCCTACAAAGAATGAACCAAAATAACAAAACTTAGCAAAATATGAAAATAAAGAAAAGTTAGGAAAAAGAAGCAAAAGCAGTAAATACTCACGTTTGTTTATGAGCTGTGAATACTGGCAGTCTAATCCACGGAACAGCCGCGATACCGGTGGCTCACGACGACCCCGGTGAACTCTCCAGTAGGTGAAATAGGCTCACCTTTCTTTTTTTTTTTCTTTTCAAACCTAAAACAGAAAACGGTTAAGTTAAAAGCCTAACCCCAAATCACAAAATCAACTCGAAAAACCTAGAAATACAAAAACCAACCAAAGGAAAATGCTCTTAGTTCTCGGCATTGATGAAATCTGGTAAGCGTTGGGTGATTGAATCCGAGTTTGTTTTCTCCGTATCTGTGAAAACGAGACGCAGAACAAAAAAGAAAGGAAATAAACCGAAAAAAAATTAGAAACCGAGGCAGAAAACACAAACCGAGAAAGAGGGAAGAAAGATACCTTCGATCGGTGATAGTTAAGGTGACGTTGGACCATGGTGAGATATCGGTACTGGATGGAGGTCAGAACGGCATAGGTTAGCCGATAATCGCCTAAGGCATCGATAAAGGAGAAAGCACTCAAAGGAAGGAGAGAAGAGAAGACGACAGATGCAGTGTGAAAGAAACCGACGGCCGGAGTGAAGTGAGCGGAAAATAGAACCGACCGCCGGTTTTAATGAGTGAAGGTGAAAGACAGGAAAGCAGCTAGGCTGGAGTAAGGGTTTAGAAGAGAGGGAGGCGGCTGGTGGAAGAATGGTTCTTAGGGTTTGAAAGTAGGAAGGAGAGTTTATATATGATGGGTAATGACCAATGGGTCATGGTCTCGGGTTGGATCCGGGTCAGGGCTTGGTTTTTTTGGGCTTAGAAATCAGTTTAAGAATAGATGTTGGCCCAGCCGAACATTAAGCCCTTTTATCTTAATTCCCTTTTTATTTTCATATTAATATACATATAAACTTGTTAGGAATTAATTAAAAATTTGGCGTTTATGAAATTTAAAGATTTCGAAAAAAAAAAAGACAAATAAAATTTATTTACGTATTTTAGAGTTCTTTTTATTCCATGACCATGCTATGGTCATGGAATAGAATTTAAGTTAATTTTATAATTTTATTTATGATCAAAACTAGAATATTCATTAAATTTATTTCAAGTGAGCTTTGAATTGGTTTTAATAACAAATATTATAAAGTCTTTCATTACTTTGCCATCAAGCCTAGATGAATACTTTATATAATCATGTGTAGACATTCATACATGAATTATGTTATGCCTTATATGTGTATATTTTATATCCATGTTATGGATATAAAATGAATACTTCATTCAAGAATAAACATAAAATTTGTATAAATTTTTATATCCATGTCATGGATATGAATCAATATAATTAATTTAAATAAAACATCATTATGAATTTATTTTAGTAAAAATGTAATTATATCCGGATAAAAAATGAAATGAAAGAAATACATCACACGAGAATAATTTACGACTTTTAGTACCAATTATGGGCGGGGTAGGGTGATTATTATCTTCCCTACACGTAATTAGCAAATGAACCCATATAAATCTCTGGTTATTTAAGGTGTCCAATCGGACCAAAACTCGATTGGTGGCGACTCTATAAAATTTTGTTATCAACCAAACATCACATTAAATTATTACACAAATAATCATAAAAATTGAATTAAATAAAATAAAATTAAGATTAAGATTTTCCGCCCGTCGGTACGGTTCCGACATACATGATAATAAACAAAATACATCAATATTTATATTGAAACTATAAATATTCTACTAATCTAATACAAAGTTAATTAGAAATTGTAATAATTTAATATCAATCACTGGCTATACAGTTATAGCCTGATGTGGTAAAAGGAAATTTTCCTAAACAGAATGTCCATGGTTCAAGTCTCATTGAGACCAAAACTATACCCCTTAATTAATAATGAAAATAGCAAAAAAAAAAAAAAATTGTTCAACCACTTATATTAAGAAGTTAAATAAGGGGATACTACAAAATTGTAAGTAAAAATTCTCTTTCAACTACATTAACTATATTTTCTTAAGTCATGTGAAGACTCAAAGTATTCTGTCAAATTGAGACGAATTGAGTTGTGAGCATGGGTTTTTTCCTGACCTCTGTGATGAAAGTCATTGTTGCCTTTTTCATGGATAAGCGTGAAGCGGATTCGGACCAACCGGAATAATGTCGAAAATGTCTCGGATGACCCAAATGTGTGTGACAAGTCTTGGTACGGAGCCTCGAAGGAATTCTAGTGAGTATTTAAGAAAACCGAAGAAAAGAATGAAAAATAAGAAAATAAGCCAATCTGGTCACTACAGTCGCTCTACTGTAGTGCCTACAGCCGTGCGACTGTAATCATCAGATTTTCTTTTTCGCCCAAATCAGCATTTAATTCGGTCTTTTTAAACAAAATAAGCTAATCTGATCACTACAGTCGCTCGACTATAGTGTCTACAGCCGCGCAACTGTACTACAGTCATGCGACTGTAGTACATTACAGCTGCGAGACTGTAATAACCAGACTTCCTTTTTTACCGAAAATCAGCATTTAATTCCGATTTTTAGCCAAAACGAGAGATATAAAAGCCTCATATCCGGGATTAGGGTTAACAAAACAGAGGAGAGGCAGAAAATTGGACAATTTTTAGAGAAAAACACACAATAACACAGATTTTGGGATTTTTTCTAGGGTTCTTAAGAAAAATAAAAGGATTTGATCTAAAAATAACTTAAAAATTCAAACGAAACACATAGAAACGGTTGTAGGGTGTTGTTAAACCATCATCACTCACTCAACCTCTCTGGAGGTTCCGTCCGGGCTTCAAAGATCGCGCATTTTTTTGGGTTGTTCGTGACTGAAAGACGCTTTCCTACATCCGAATCCATCGTTGGTCATCCAAATACTGGATCATAGACCAGGTAACATTCTGAGAGGCCTTAAAAATCCATTTTTGTTCATTCTGGGTGTTGTTTATTGATTTTTTTTCGAATTTTTACGATTCCGGGAGTGGTTTCATTACAGCCGTCTCGATTAAGATCACAGTCGCCCGGTTGTAATCTACAGCCGCGCGACTGTGACCTATAGTTGCCCGACTGTAATCTTCTGATTACAGTCGCTCAACTGTAATCTCTAGGGCAGAAGCTCCGAATGCCCCAAAATCGGTCGATAACACTTCCATTTTTCGATTAAATGTGTTCTTCATGTTTATTATCGGCCCAATTACATCCCTATGTGCTTAGATTCCTGGTTTTCTGATTTTTGATTGATGGATGTAATTTAAAGTTTGGTGATTTTGAGGGATTAGTGATTTCCGGATTTGATTCGATCCGTTTCGAATCAATTTTATTGATTTTAGTATGTTTCCAAAAATCCCGGACCCCCCAAAATCATTAAATTTGCAAAGCAGTTTTCAAAAACGAGAAAAGAATATTGGAATCAATTCTGGAGCTTTACAGCAGCGCGGTTGTAAGCTACAGTCGCGCGGCTTTAGTTGAGGCAGAATTACAGTTTTGCCCTTTTGGGCCCCAATCTTGTAATTTTGCATCTTTTTACTATTCAAAACTAAATTTTGGTGTGTTTACATTCTTTTTGGACCCTAGATGGATGTTTAACTTAGGTCCACACACGAACGGGACCCCGGCTCCCGGGATATCCGGCCCACTAAAGTTGGAAAATGCATGTAAATGAGCCAAATGGTTTTCAAAATTGGTTTTTCATCCATAAAACTTACAGGGCGTTTCAAAAAACCGTTTTCCAGGTCTAACCAGGCCAACCGGTCTGGTCGACCTGGTTAACCCCTATACATGATCCCGTTTCCTAAAATACCCCTATTATGTCCTATTTGAGTCCTTGGTGTGATTTATTTACTTGTGCTAACTGTATTTGGATGCAGCTTTTATTTTTACTTTATTTTCATTTTTGAATGTATTTTATAGATTAAATCGTGTATCTAGGCGATTGTAATTTTTTAGATCATCGTGTATTATAGGCGGTTGTAATGGTGAGAATGAGAGTTTTCTTTTTCTTGGGTTGTATAATTTGGCCTCTGATTTACTTTTCCGCACTTTTATTTTTCCGCACTTTATTTTAATATTTATATTTATGTCATTTGCATGAGCATCGATTAATAATTAAAAGAAGATAAAATGAGTAGAATTAAGTGAATGCAACATTACGTTATGAAATAATAATTGAAAATAAGTGAGGATTAGTAGATTTGTTGGCCGAACCCTGAATCTCTGAATTAGGTACCGCGTCTACACTTGGTAGAGAGTTGTACCGGAATTTTCCGGATGAGCTGATCGGGGTGGCGACTCTGTATCTAATTTTGAAATTTAGGTTTCGAGATCTTTAAGTTCAAATTGTGATTTTCTAAAAAACCTATTTTTCCAAAATTCACACTTGCAATTAAGTTTTTTACAAAAGGGTTTTTCCAATAAAATAAAAGATTTTCTTAAGAAAGATTAAAGACCCATTTTCAAACCACATCACCACACCTTCAAAAAGAAAATCCCAGGTTCCCGCTTCACCCCGTGTCCCGTAAAAACGTCGTCCGCTCACATGAGTATTTTTCTCTTTCTTTCTTTCTTTTCTCTTTCTCTCTCTCTCTCTCTTTTTTTTTTTGTGTGGTTAATGTGAAAATACTGCTCCACTTTGTTCTTCTACACATATGTTGCACTTACACTATCTTGTTTGGTTAAGTTGTTGCTAGTAGTTATTTATTATTAGTTTATTGGTAATTAGTTTTGGTAAAACTATGATTTAATGTTGTTGTTATCATTTAAAATTAAAGTTTTAAATTAACCAATAAATTAATTATAAAAATAAAAAAATTAACACAAAAATAAATAACGATTGCTCCTTTTTCACTTGAAAAATCTTTTTTTTTTCCTTATAGATCATAAGCAATTTGATCTCTTAAACTATTCATTTGAGTTATTCCAATATTTTCACGATTTTCATTTGAATTATATGGCACTAAATTGGGATCCTTGTCGAAACACAAAAAATAATGGATGTGCTTATGCTTTTTTTTAATGTTGTGAAGTGTCATTGATCCAATCACAAACAAAGGCAGAGTAAGATATTTTCAAAAGATATATAGCTAGGTGGGGACGTAAATGGGGCGGGGAAGGGATTGGCAATCCTAAACCCGGACTAATCGGGGATCCCCGTTCCCGTTTGGCAACGAAGACAATCCTAATCCCCAACCATGGTCCTGTCAAGGAACGAGTTTCCTGTGGAGATCCCCTTCCCTGTTAACACAATTTTTTTTTAAAATAAATAAGTAAAATTTATTTTTGAAGCCATGGTTTTTTTAAGTTCAACATAATATTGACAAACATCCATAATTTGAATAAGTTTCTAGTTAATGCCATACGTGTATTAAACAATCAATATAAAACTCTTTCAAATTACATCTCAAATCCTAAATAGATAGACATAAAAAAAAAAAAAAAAAAAGAATCACAATTCAACATTTAGTTTTAAGTATTAAGAAATTTAATTATTTATATCAGATAAATATACAACTATATATATAATAATATAAACAGGGGCGGCACTAGGGGGTGACGGAGGGGCACTTGCCCCCCCAGCCTCCAGAAAACACCCCAAATAGGGGTGTTCTCACGGTTGCCCCTCCCCTCCCCAATTTCTAGGGAAGAAGACAGTCCAGCCCTGTTTTATCTTTTTTTTTTAAACCTGGGAGCAAAACGACGTCGTTTTGTTTCTGGGTTTAAAAAATAAAAAAATAAAACAGCCCAACTTTAGTGGGCTGGGCTATTTTATTTTTACATTTATTTATATTATTTTTTAAATAGAAAATTTGTATATAATATGTGATTTAAAGTATACTAAACATGTATTAGTGTATATTATACATAATGAAATGTCATTTTCTTTCTTTGTTTCTCAAACTTTTTTTTTCTTTGAGATGAAATTAGATATATTCAAACTTTCATATTCTAATTGAGTTTTCTTTATTCATGATCATATGTATTTTTATTATTTTGATTTCTATATTCGATCAATTATTATATATTATTATTGTTCTTTTCTAATTCAAATTTACAATATATATTTTCTAAAAATTCGAATTCCATTATTTGTATTTATGATTATGCTTCATACCAATTAAAATATTATTTATACAATAGGTATTTAAAATTCTATGAGTAAATGTGTATTATTGTTAGTTTCTCTCCACCGCTGTCTCCCGGTCCATCATCGTGACGATCTGTCGGTCGCCGTCTATTTTTGCCCCTCGGTATTAGAGTCCTGGCTCCGCCACTGAATATAAATAATTAGAAGTGGGGATTTTAACGGGAATTTAATAGGGATATTGTCGGAGATTCCATCATCCGTACCGAGATAGAGAAACTTCTTCTCTATTTATAGTGGAAATCCCAACTTCCATCTATATATAGGGTCGGACCAAATTACACTTTTGGTCCCTGTAATTTACACATAATTACAGTTTAGCCCCTGCCATTCCAAAATGTCATGGGCGGACCAAAAACCAACATCTCCCACTCGCACATGACAAGACACACTTTCATTGCAATTGAACACACATACTTCTTTCAATTCTTATTCGGCGAATTCACACGACCAGTCAACGTAACGGTTAAACCTTGAAGCTCTCCTTCATCGTTCCACCTTTAGCTTAACGTGACTTCCCCCTAGTCCATTTTCCATGATCACTAGTTTTCGACTCACTTTTGATCTGACAAAAACATTCATATACACTACATACCTTTTCCACAAAAAAGTATTGAGCTCGAGTGTTATATGTTTACTAAGTGACATGTTACTGAAAATGTACTTGCTCTCTATAAAACCTTCCACCATATGTCTAATGCTTATCTGACTAGTCCTTGTATGCCCGTTCATAGCTAACGAAGCCTGGTTTAGGGTTCCAATCAAGTTAATCATCAGACATACCCTTCTTGTTATTTACAAGAGTCCTTAAGGGTGAACTTGAAACTCATAGTTTCATTTGGGTCTCACATTAGGAAAGTTGAGATCAACTTTCTTCCTTCCATCCCTTGGTCGGTTGTTACACATATTACTAAAATATGCCATAGTGTTAATCCACTTAGGACGTATGTTTTATAAACACTATGCGAAAGCATTCAGTCTCTAAATGCAACTCATGCATCAGTACCTATAGTCCACTTTTAAGCCTTTCACAGGATAGCTTTCGGTATCAACGAAATGATGATATTACGCAAAATATCACATATGGAGTAACTCACACTCCCACTTTTACCTATGAACACACAATTCATAGTAAAAGATTCATCCATGTGAGTAGATGACATTTCGCCAACATACTGAACTATACTCAATAGCTCTATGTGTATCGCTTTAAATAGTGAACGAATTTGAACACAAGAAATAACTCACATTCTATTCCAATAGAATTTGCCAAAGTTATTATAACAGTTCAAAAACAACAACATGTTCCTATAACCTACGAAGACCAAATTCCAAAATGTGCTTACTCAAAACATTTGGAGCTACTGGCTTCTTTAACGAATCTGCAATCATATCACCGGTTGGAACATGCACTAAACTTATTTCTCTCTGTGCTATTTTGTCTTTAACAAAATGATACTTTATATCGATATGCTTGCTGTAGGGGAATTAATCGCACAAAAACAATACGCAGCGGAAATAAAAGGATTAATCCCCACCAAGGACCCATGTACATTGCATTGAATCGGAAGGAGGGTTGAAGAATTACCTTAATTCTTTGAAGATTGAATCAAGCAGGAACCAAAATAGCTTCCCTCTACGGTTGATCCACACGGAGCAATACGTCCACCGCGTGCTAGCGCCGGATTTGAAGAACAATTCTTCGAACGAGAGAGAGAGAGATGAAAAATCAGATTTTTCATGGTGTTATGATGGAAAATGTCGGCTGCCACACTATCTTTTTTTTTTTTGTGTCTGCCGAAAATCACCTTTTTGTATGTGGTATTGATTAGGTTTTTAGGTTTTTTTATTTCCTTAAATATAAAACCTAATTAGTTAATTATAATTATAACCTAATACACCTATTAGTTATAATTATATATTAACCCACACAATTTAATATTAATTCTCAATTAACATTAAATCAAATCAATTCTCCACAATACACATATAATATTATAATTAATTATATCTCTATATAATTTAATTATAATATGTAGCATACTTTATGCAATATTAATCACATTAATATTTATATATACATACATAAATATATATCACTATATATATATTTATTCTCTTTCTCATTCATAAATTATTATCCAATAATAATTTATACCCGATAAGATGAACTTCATTTTGCTCTTGTGTGTGACCCCATAGGATCATATTAATTGGCAATAAGGAAATTACCATAATGTCCTTATAGGTCACAAGCGGACTCTAGCAAGCCATTACGACTACCCAATTAATATGATTGGAATGATCCAATACCTATTTATAGAATGTCATATTCCCTTTTGTCTCTTTGATATCATGATTAATCATAAGACATGGTACACTTGTCAATCTTATATAATTAATCATATGCTTTCTCGACCTCAAAGTAAACTGTTCAGACAAATCAATTGATACTCTATCAATTATTTGAGCACGGCCATGCATTTAACAGTCTTACTTATCGAGGGGCCCAGTGATATCGCTCTCTTGATAGAGAGGGACAAAATCCCATATCTGTCACTCACATCCCAAGGCATGAGTCATACTGTACCCAATCACAGCCTTTATAACTACTCTGTTACAAGCAGCGTTTGACTGCGTCAAAGCACAACATGAGTTCATCCCGGAATCAATGGTGACCTCAGGTCAAAGGAATCAGCTAATGACACTACTATAATCAAGATCAGTTGTGACACATGACCATGAACTTGATCTCATAGTGGGTCTCCAGTAACATGTTCTCTAACATATTACCCGTGAGTATAATCTGTATCTGTATACACTATATTCATCTTATGAATATCCATTATCACTCACACTAGTCTTAGTTTGTTATTATTCCCATAATAACAATCGACTAGGGATATTTAGAATAACACGATTTATTCATGGATACTTATCATAAATGCTAACATACAAACATAAATGATAATATTAATCTACACTAGATTAATCTTAGAAGTCAAATTACATAATCCAATATTGGCCTTAGGGCACAATCTCCAACAATCTCCCACTTGCACTATGGCCAATCATACATGTATCTTATACCCATTGACCTACATGACTTTCATGTATTCACTCGTGCAGGAGTCTTTGTCAGTGAATTATTAATTTTCGCTTCCGTTGTTACTTTACACATTTTCACTCTCTCTTTAGAGACAGCCTCTCTTAATTAGTGAAAAACGCCTAAGTATATGCTTGTGTCATACAAGGTTCTTACGCATTGAACTATTGTCCCTACAATAGTCTCACAGGATAAGCAATGCTTAGAACAAAACACAACATTTTGTGATGAACTTCTTCATCCAAAATTTCCTTTACATCATATGTAACAATATACTTTGACTACTATTATAGACATTTAGCTATAACGTTTTATTTTGAACCTTTCAAAATCATAACATTTCTTTTTAAGAGAATACTAGATCTCGACTGATATATTGCAACTAATTGCAATCAGTTGTATATGTGCAACTATTTACACAGTTAACATAAGCAAGCTTCTATTAAGTCTTTTACATTGAACGCTTTCAATGCTTTGACTTAAGCCAAAGCATTCTTTTAGATCTAACTCTATAGATTCCAATTTCAAGAACACAGGCAGTCATGCTTATAACATTAACCGAAATTACTTTCTTAGCCAAGATTTTACTTCTTGCAAGGTAAGAATGTTATTTCAAACAAGCCATATGTCATCCATATATAGCATTAGGAATACCGATATGCTCCCACTGATCCTTTTGAAACACAAGATTCATCATCCTTTTGATAAAATCAAACCATTTGATTTCTTTATCAAAACTATGATTCCAACTATTTGATGCATGTTTCGATCCTTATGAGAATCTTTGAAAACTTGCATACGCTATTTGAATTCTTTGGATGCCCAAAAACTTTGGGTTGTGTCACGTACACATCCTCAATCATGTTTTCACGTAGAAAACAGATTTTAATATCCATTTGCCATATTTTATAATCATATTATGCGGATGTGGCAACAAGAACTCAATTTGACTTGATCATGATTAATGACGAAAAAGGATTTTATCATAGTCCTACTATGAATTTGTTCGTATCCTCATAGTCACTACTATGAACTTGTTTATAACCCCTTTTTGTCACTAGTCGTGTTTTATAAGTTTGAAGATCACCATTCATGTCGGTTTTCAATTTGAAAACTCACTTGCAACCATTGCATATGCATCTTCTAAAAGATTTATCAAAGTCTATACTTTGATTGTCAGACATGGACTTATCTTTAACCTTTGTAGCATCAAGTCACATATTAGATTCAAAATCTAACATTGCTTCTTCATAAAAGAAGACTTATTCCAATCTAGTAAAACTACATCATGATTTTGAGAAATCCATATCTCTCCTATTCATGTCGTATTCTACTAGACTTTCATTGGACTTGTGTAATTTCAACAATGATCATGAACATTTCCATGTTCCTCTTCAACGTTAATGTCACTTTGTGAATTACGAGTTTTGTAGGTGTACTTTACTCCCACTAACTCTTCTAGAAATCAACTCCCTCGTCAAGGAGAAACTATTTCTAGCTACAACCACTTTGTATCCCAAAAAATATAGAAGTAACAACTCCTACTTTCCTTTTGAGTAGTTCACAATTCGACATTTAAAATTTAGGTGCTAACTTATTCGAAATAAGCTTTACAACCCTAAACTTATTCAATGAAACAACTTGGGTCTCTTACCCAACCATATCTCATATGTTGATTCATGAATTGTTTTAGACGGAACAATATACACAGCTGCTTTAATGGCATATTTTCGAGAAAACGATGATCAACTTGACTTCATCATAGATTGAACTATATCTGTATAGAGTTCGACTACTCCCTTTTCGACACACCATACTTTGTGGCGTACTTGGAGAAGTCAATTGTGAGACAGTCCCACAATCTCTAAGATGATTGTCAAAATCTTGACTCAAATGTTCACCACTCGGATCATATCTAAGTGACTTTACTATCTTGTCAAGATACTTCATACTCCTTTTACAAGCTTTTGAACACTTCAAAAGTTCCAAACTCGTGTTTCATTAGATACTCTTATCTAGTGAAAAGTTCCATAAAAGTAATGAAAGTATTAAAACCTCCTTTAGCAGTTGATTTATAATTCATATACATCCACATGTATAATGCTTAATAAATCGATTATTCTTTAACTACTTTTAGCAAAGAACCACTTTTTCATCTTTTACAATAAACAACATTCGCATGATTCAAGATGATTCATAATCTCATGAATCCAAAAGTCCATTCTCATGGAGTTTCGTAATGCGACTTTGCTTATGTCTCCAAGACGACACTGCCAAAATAGGTTGAATCAAACTATTTGATTCATCCTTACAGTATTTATGTTTCAGATGGGCTCCACATATAAAGACAATTATGTAAATCTGTATTTCATAATCATGTCTTTATAAAACTTATAATTCACAATTATAAAATAAACAACATTTGTTTACACAAGCCAACAAGCTCAATAGACAACAAGAGTTCGTAACTCACATGTAAAAGTTCATAACCTTTAACCAAAGTTCATAACTTTTATGTAAAAGGTTCACAACCTTTACGTAGAAGTTCATAACTTTCATATAAAAGTTCATAACTTTTATGTAAAAGGTTCATAACTTTTAACTTGAAGTTCACAACTTTCATGTAAAAGTTCAAAACCTTCGAGTAACAACCTTTGCTTCTCTTGCCTATTCGCATTCTACCTTTCACCTTCATAAGGTTTCTATTCAAGTTGTGATTCTACATATTCTACTAATATGAGATCCACAACAGGTATCTAATACCTTTGATATAGAAACAAAAGTAGAATAGTTAATAAATACTTAAGGTAGCAGTCTTACTGCCTTTCATCTTCTTATAGTTCTCCAAATAGAGTTTACTATTTCCATTCTAATGAACGATTCATTCTAGAAATGGCAACACCCTTCTTTTGGAGATCTCTCTATGCCAACAGCTTTGGTCTTTAAAGCACTTTCACCCGAACCTTTCGGTCTTTATGCTTTTCGACCTTTCTTTTATCCTTTTCCTTTTGAACCATAAGCACACAATTCGAGGCGGGCTTATCCTTTATGGATAACTTAACATTCTTTTGCATCCTATGCAATTAATTCACAATTTTCCCCATGTCATTCAAATGATAGTTCATCACCAATGACTATCAAATAATGAATTCAAGATCACATCTTAATGCCTTTTGGAGGCCAATGAGAAATTGTTGCCTCAAACACTTATCTTTTCTTGCTCACTAACTGATGGAACATTTCCATTTGTGATGTATCATATACCTCAAGTAAAACTTCCACGTGCGGAAGAATTGGTGGCAAGTGTAAGATAATAAATTTTAAACAGAGTCCCTTCGATGCTTCAAGTAAGCATCTTTTATACTCGTGTTACAATTGCTAGTGGTTCATTGGGCAAAAGGATTATTGAGAGCATATATTTCCTTTTGGTTGAGAACAATTCTCAATGTTCAATAACAATCGAGATCAAAGTAATAGCAATTATAACTATAATAAAGCGTGTAAAGATTATTATTTAAATGCTCCCACTTAAATTATAAAACCCTTTAAAATATTCAAGTGGGTGAAGATCCAAAATCCATACTTAACCATAGCACTGCTTTGGCATGTCCCTATGATTAAATATAATTTCGGTAGGCAAAGACTCAAAATCATGCTTTAAACCATTTAAACATATTTTGGATGTGCACTTCTTTGCCAATTGCATCATTATGCAACTCTTCTAATTTATGAGATGCATGATATCATATATCATATTTAATTGTATGTTACTCATCTCATCTTTGCCTCGGGCTCAAACACCTTTTTGATTAACCCTTTGTTAAACCAATTACAACACAATGAGAATCACCATTTCTCATATTATCGCTTCGCTAAGGTCACAACATGCGTACCCGCCCTGGCGGTATACCATGATGCGAACATAGTACTTGACTAGTGTTATACGTAATTGGGTGGCAAATATAAACTTCTTAAGTTTATTTAGGGTTTATAAAATCCTGTGATTAAATTGTATCTCATACAATTCATGGCATTAATATTAAACATACATTTGTTAATACTAATTAGCATGGCATCCTATGTCATACATATGTTAAGCATGCAATCTAGCATGGCATCACATGGCATCTAAATGATACAAGGCATGCATTTTCACATATATATAAACATTTGCATCACATGCAAAATAATTTCTAACATGCATCAATATTTATTAACATGGCATCTTATGGCATAAAATAAATATAACATGCATAAGAATCAAAACCGTGTTATGGTATGGTTTTATCTACATTGATTTTCATAGGCCAATATGAAAATCAACAGGTCATTTCCTAGGTGGTGGTAACCATCGCATGGTTACAGCACAGCCGCACCCCTTGGATCAGTCTTCACGTCTTTGTTCCTTGGCACCATCTCATGGATTTACATATTTTACAAAATTGCATCCTATACAATTTTCTAGTAAAATAAAATTTACAAACAATAAATTGCATCCTATACAATTTATCTAGAAAAATAAGGCTACATAAATATAAACGACTCGCAGGCCGTATTTATAAAACCTTACATCCACAAAACCAAAAGAAAACAAAAACCATCCACGGGGTTCAAAACCCATACCACAACACCATGCATAAAATTATCACAATAATTTCATACCTACAAGATTTAGGGTTCAAAGGCAAAATACAATCTTATTGCATTGAGGAATTGATTTGAAAAGGCTAAATGTGTAGAAACAATTTCTACACGGCAGCACCAAGGGAACACGGCGTGCAAAACCGGTTTGCACGGCGTGCAGCACTTGCACGCCGCCGTGTTCCTCGCTGTGTCTCAGCACGCACGGAACCAATTTCCGGTTGCACGCCGTGCCAAACCATCACACGGCGTGCACTTCATGTTTGCACGGCGTGCAGAGCCTGCACGCCGTCGTGTTCCGAACTGAAAGCCAATACTGGAAACAATTTCCAGTTGCACGCCGTGCAAAGACAGCACACGGCGTGCACAGCATGTTAACACGGCGTGCAGCACCTGCACGCCGACGAGTTCGGAACTGAACTCATATCTGGAAACGATTTCCAGTGCACGAATGAGCAAAACAATTGAAGAAACACATCATTCACAATGATCAATTCCAAATCAATTCAAAATAGTTATTCACAATAACAGAACAAATCATTCATAATGATCAACATTGAAATCAAATTTCAATTTGTTATTCACAATAACAAAAAAAGCCCTAAATCAAAACACACAAACCCTAACATGCATTTTGATCTAATCAAAATAACAAATCCAATTCAACCAATGCACAAGTGGCTCTGATACCACTGTAGGGGAATTAATCGCACAAAAACAATACGCAGCGGAAATAAAAGGATTAATCCCCACCAAGGACCCATGTACATTGCATTGAATCGGAAGGAGGGTTGAAGAATTACCTTAATTCTTTGAAGATTGAATCAAGCAGGAACCAAAATAGCTTCCCTCTACGGTTGATCCACACGGAGCAATACGTCCACCGCGTGCTAGCGCCGGATTTGAAGAACAATTCTTCGAACGAGAGAGAGAGAGATGAAAAATCAGATTTTTCATGGTGTTATGATGGAAAAAGTCGGCTGCCACACTATCTTTTTTTTTTTTTTTGTGTCTGCCGAAAATCACCTTTTTGTATGTGGTATTGATTAGGTTTTTAGGTTTTTTTATTTCCTTAAATATAAAACCTAATTAGTTAATTATAATTATAACCTAATACACCTATTAGTTATAATTATATATTAACCCACACAATTTAATATTAATTCTCAATTAACATTAAATCAAATCAATTCTCCACAATACACATATAATATTATAATTAATTATATCTCTATATAATTTAATTATAATATGTAGCATACTTTATGCAATATTAATCACATTAATATTTATATATACATACATAAATATATATCACTATATATATATTTATTCTCTTTCTCATTCATAAATTATTATCCAATAATAATTTATACCCGATAAGATGAACTTCATTTTGCTCTTGTGTGTGACCCCATAGGATCATATTAATTGGCAATAAGGAAATTACCATAATGTCCTTATAGGTCACAAGCGGACTCTAGCAAGCCATTACGACTACCCAATTAATATGATTGGAATGATCCAATACCTATTTATAGAATGTCATATTCCCTTTTGTCTCTTTGATATCATGATTAATCATAAGACATGGTACACTTGTCAATCTTATATAATTAATCATATGCTTTCTCGACCTCAAAGTAAACTGTTCAGACAAATCAATTGATACTCTATCAATTATTTGAGCACGGCCATGCATTTAACAGTCTTACTTATCGAGGGGCCCAGTGATATCGCTCTCTTGATAGAGAGGGACAAAATCCCATATCTGTCACTCACATCCCAAGGCATGAGTCATACTGTACCCAATCACAGCCTTTATAACTACTCTGTTACAAGCAGCGTTTGACTGCGTCAAAGCACAACATGAGTTCATCCCGGAATCAATGGTGACCTCAGGTCAAAGGAATCAGCTAATGACACTACTATAATCAAGATCAGTTGTGACACATGACCATGAACTTGATCTCATAGTGGGTCTCCAGTAACATGTTCTCTAACATATTACCCGTGAGTATAATCTGTATCTGTATACACTATATTCATCTTATGAATATCCATTATCACTCACACTAGTCTTAGTTTGTTATTATTCCCATAATAACAATCGACTAGGGATATTTAGAATAACACGATTTATTCATGGATACTTATCATAAATGCTAACATACAAACATAAATGATAATATTAATCTACACTAGATTAATCTTAGAAGTCAAATTACATAATCCAATATTGGCCTTAGGGCACAATCTCCAACACTTGCTTTTTCCATGATAACAAATATTCTTGGAATAAGCTATCGATGCAGTGCTGTTGGAATAGATAGTCGTATATTTCCTTTTAGGCAATAGAACCAAAAGATCTATGAAGCGAACCAAAATGCTTCTTGTACTGCAGCTACTGCAGCTACATATACCCGACTCCATAGTCGATAATGCCATGCAAGTTTGTTTCTTGCTACACTAGGAAATTGCACCATTTCCTATAATGAAAATATACCCAGATGTGGACTACCTCCCGTCTTTATCAGTTCCGTGGTCAGCATCTGTGTATCCCTTTAACTGCAAATCCTTTCTTTAGTAATAAAGGGAATAATTTGAAGTCCCCTTCAAATATCTCAATATCCTTTTCACTGCTGCCTAATGCTTCAAACCTGGATTAGCCTGATAACAGCTTGCGAGACCCACGGCAAAACCTATATCAGGTAGTGTACAAATCATAGCGTACATCAAGCTACTAATTGCACACCTTTAAGGAATTCTCTTCATCCTTTTAGTCCCTTCTGGAGTTGTGGGACACATACTTGCATTCAGTTCCGTACCTTATGCAATAGGGGTTGGATCGGGATCACAGCGATCCATACTGAACCGTTCTAAGATCTTATTCATATACATCTCTTGTGAAAGAGCCAATAATCTCTTAGATCGATCTCTTGAGATCTTAACCTCAAGAATGTAATTAGCTTCTCCTAGATCCTTCATCTTAAAGTTAGACGACAACTAAGTCTTTACTTTCTTGAATAAGGAAGTGTCATTTCCTGCTATCAAATATCGTCAACGTATAACGTTAGAATGACAAACTTCCCTCCGTTTTCAAGTTTAATGTAGACACACGAGTCTGCATTAATCACCTTAAATTGCATTGATATAATCGCTTCATGGAAACGAAAATATCATTGTCTTGAAGACTGCTTAAGGCCATAAATTGATCTTTTCAACTTACAAACCTTATGTTCTGGTCCCTGGACAATGAAACCATATAGATTTCTTTGTTCAGTTCGCCATTTAAGAACACAGTCTTTACATCCATTTGATGTAATTCAAGGTCCATACATGCTACAAAAGCAAGTACTTTTCTTATAGACGTGAAACGAACAACAGGTGAAAAAAACTCCTTATAGTCAATTCCTTCCTGTTGTGCAAACCCCTTCGCAACCAGCCGACTCTTAGTTTTGATAGGTTTCCCATCCGCTGATTGCTTTATCGTATGTATCATTTATTCCCAATGGCTCTACGCCCTTTGGGTAGATCAACTAGTTCCCAAACTTTGTTGATCCACATTGACTCCATTTCACTTTCCATTGCTTTAATCCATTCTTCTTTCGCTGGGGATTCCAATAACTTTCTCATGTTAGTTGGAATATCTTCGATTTGAGCTACGATCGAGAGAGCTTCGCTATCAACTAAATGACGGTGTAGCGGGATATTTCCCCTCTGTGATCATCTTAGAGGTTCTGCTTCTTGATAAACAAATCGCATATATTCATCAAGGTGTTGGGCAGAACTCCCACTGGGATCTATATCCATATTCACACTTGAATTTGGGACAAGACTCCCACTCAAATTAAGACCACTCATCTCAGGGTCAGGATTACTCAAATCCGCTTGTGAAGGTTGAAAAACATCATTCTCTCCACTTTCCCTTACGTCTTCAACTTCATTCCTCCCACTCAGATTGAGTGATCCTGAAGTGTCAGACTCCTGAGTTTCAAAGAAAGTGAATTCCTTATCCACTTCTCCCAGCTTAGGAAATTCATTCTCTAAGAATGTGACATCTCGTGACTCAGATTCTATTATTTGACCATTCTCATTCTCTCCCACTAGAACATATCCTTTAGAGAGATCAAGATATCTTATAAAGATACCTTTCTTGCCTCTTGGGCCTAGCTTACCATGCTTGCTAGATGTATCACGAACATAGGTAACACATCCCTATGGTCGTAAATGGTTCAAATTGGGCTTGCGGCTCATCCACAATTTACAAGGCGTGGTTTCAACGGATTTAGAAGGTACTCTATTGAGTACATATATGGCAGCCAATAGTGCGTCTCCCCAAAAGGAGATAGGCAAATTGGCTTCAGCCATCATAGACCTCACCATCTCTAAGAGGGTTCGGTTTCTTCTTTCCGCTACTCCATTTTTGTTGTGGAGTCCTAGGTATTGTCAACTGATGTTCAATGCCTGTTTCATCACATAAAACTTTAAATTCCTCGGAGAGGTACTCTCTTCCTCATTCGGTCCTTAAAGCTTTGATTCTCTACTCTAATTGATTTGCAACTAGAGCCATAAATCTTTTGAAACATGCTAATGCTTTAGATTTATTTGTAATCAAATAGACATGACCATACCTTGTATAGTCGTCTATAAATGTAATGAAATAGTACACACCATGTCTTGCCCAAACATTCATTTCGGCCACAGATGTTAGAATGGATCAGTTGAAATGGTTGGTCAGCTCGCGCAGCTTTACCAAATGGTTTTCTTGTCATTTTTCCTTTTAAGCAGCTATCACAAGTTGGGAGATCTATTGTTGATAAATCAGCCAACAAATCTGCTTTAGCCAACCGTTACTAAACGATGTTGACCAATGTGACTAAGTCTCACATGTCACATTTTTTAAATGCTAACATTATCCACAGATGAGTTAACAGTAAAGGAAAAACTATTATGACACACATAATTTGGATCCAAATCCAAAACAATAAAACCATCCAAAAAATGTCCACCACCAAAGCAGATATTGTTTATGAAGAGACTAAAATTGTTCAATTCAAAAGATAACATGAATCCCAAATTCATGAGGGCAGAAACAGATATCAAGTTCCTTCGAATTCCTAGGAGCATAGAGGACATCTTTAAGAAATAGTGGTCGACCACCATTCAAGACCAGCTGACAATAACCAATCCCTAAGACTTCCTCTTTAGAGTTGTATCCCACGTATATCCACTTAGTTCCCGGTGGAACACTGCGGAACTCAACAAAAAAAATTTCGATCCTTTGTTACGTGGTCTGTTGCTCCTGAGTCTACGATCCACAAAGGACGAGATTCAGTTAGGAAAAACAGAACTTGAAACAAATGTATAACACTTATACACTTCGGTAACATTTACCTTAGGAGCTGTGCAATCTTTTGCAAAAAGCCCCTTCTATCTGCGATTGTAACATGTCACCCTAGAAATGTTAAAATCTTTCTTGCCCTTCTTTTGAACTGGAACACTGCCCATCGTTCTCTATGCCTTCTACTTGAAGAACCTCTTGTTCCTCTCCTTGGACTTCAGACCAGGACTTGAACTAGCCATGCAAACCTCAGATTTCACACTAAGAGAGGCCAGACAGTCCTCTTCCAGTTCAAGATGATGACCTGCATCGTCACAAGTCTTAATGTCGTTTGGTATGGGTTAGGTGCAACTTCATATGCTCCCACTCATTCGGCAGAGAACGTATCACAGCTTGAACTTACTGCTCTTCGAGAGCATAAATCGTACTAAGCATGTGTTTTATACATGAAACTTTTTCACGATATCATCATTCATCGCACTAAGGATGGTGATTTAGGCAGATATTCCTCTTCTAGGCTTGATAAGCCTCAAGGTCCCTCTTTGTTTGGGCGGTGTTACCCTCTGCAGGAGGAACCATTATTCTCTCCAGAGTGTCAAGAACCTCTTGTTCTTCAATTATGTATTGGACTTCCATAGCCCAAACTTCATAATTGTCACCGTTCAAACGAAGGTCCTTATTAAGTTAAGCAACTATTGCTTTTGAAGCAGTCATTGAAAAACCGTTAAAGACAAAAGTAGCACTAGTAAGTAAGCAATACACCATATTTATTATAAGATCATTTAAAACTAAAAATAGTGTTTGGTTCACGTAAAATCGAACATCCATGCGCAATGCATCGAGTCACCATTTACATAGGCTAATACAAACACCATATTAGGTTTAAATTTCCAATAATAAATATATATTTAGTTTTGTTTTAGATTATATTTTAATTTATTTAAATTTATACTTCTCTTAAGTATAAAACTAATGAGTAATATACTTAGTTATAATCTCAAAATAAATTAAAAATTACTAAAACAAATAACTAAAATAGCAATGTTTAACAAATAAACGTTTTATAATACCATAAAAATATCCAACATTTAGTCAAAATTACCACCACAATAAAAACTTTAGCACAAAGCCCTTCAATACAAAATTGAAAAATGAAATCAGCAAGAGAAAGAGTGAAAAATGAAGAGCTCAATCTTCATTTACATCGAGTGGAACTGTCTCAATTTCTTTTAAGGCGACTGGGATCATCTCTACGAACTTATAGTAGAGATCCAAAAACATGTTCACAACACCCTTAATAACAGCATCCAGAACCAACTTGTTACTTCTAAGTAACATGGTTATAGGATTATAAGATAACTTAGCTCCCGTTTCAGCCAAGTTCAACACAACTACTTTGCATTGGGATTCATAATCCTGTTCAGGAACTAATCCTTCAATGGAGTCTACCAGTTCGTCAAAAACAGAATTCTTTCTAAAACAGAATTTCTTAAAGTGCTTTTCAAGAAAAAGCATTTTTCTCAAATTTTAACATTTTTTTTTTAATTGATCAATTCCAGAGGAAAATCCTCCTTTCCAGACAAGCTCTTGGATTTCCCGGTTCCAACGCATTAAACCTCTCCAAAACTCTAACAATATTCCCTTCCTCCAACGGGGAATACCATTTAGAGAAAAGCTCATCTTCAAGTTTTTGGATAGTCCTCGTCTCCTCGTGAGACTGGATTATTTTCACTGTTTTTACGAACGTTTTCATTTCTATAACATATATAGAAATAACAAAAACTTGTTAATGATTAACCAAAAATCAGTATATAAATACACAATAAATAAAATGAATTTTCTTGAATTTATGAAACATAAATTAAGCATTTATACACAATAAATACAAGTAAATTTAGTTTAAAATACCAAATGAATTCCAAAAATTCATCAAAATATACCAAAAATTCAAAAAAAAATGTAAAATTTAATTCTGGTTTGACGAAATTTGGACGCCGGAAGACACCGCACGCGCCCACACGCGCCTCCAGATCCTGCTCCACGCACCACCACACGCGGAAACGTGCTTCCACGCGCTACATAGGGTTGCTGACGCACGTGACACGTGGCAGCTTGTGATTCATGCTGACATGGCTATCTGCCACATGTCATCACCTGATTGGGTCAACGGATGACGTGGATAATGACGTGCAATGCTGATTTGGCACTGTCTTGACACGTGTCATCACCATATTGGTCCACATTGATGACGTGTCAGATGATGTGTCACGATGACGTGGCAAAATCATATGCGTTTTAACACATGGCAACATGCTATTGGTCCACATTTGAGACACGTGGCTGTTGACCGTTAGAAACAGTTGACTTTTAACATGTGGCAATACATTATTGGTTAGACTTTTCAACGGTAAGAAAAAGTAACCAATCCCGTCGCGCCATGTGTCCAGCAACAAAAACTTCCCTAACCGCTTTGGAAACAAACTCCACTCGCGGTGGTGGAGAGTGAGGGCCACGCGCCACCTTTTGGGCCTCCGTTGGCCATGAAATTTGACATTCCGACTTGATTTTTCGTGCTGATTTCAGTGGTGTGGTCAGATTTACGAAATTCCGACAAAAAAGTTTGACACTTTGTACTGTTGGATCTAATACGGTATCGTTTTGACTCGGATAACAATGCAAATCCGTATCAAAACGAACAAAAACGAATTTAAAATGAGTAGAAACATATGTTTTTCATGGAATATCAGATTTCAATGTTTACGGAATCATTTTGACGCGGATTTCAATATAAATCCGTATCAAAACCAATGAATGTGTATTTAAACGAATCAATACGTATTCGAACGAATAAAGAAACGTATTCTTATTCACGGATTTCCATAAACCAAGATATGAACACATCAATTATTCATGGAATACTAGAAAAATTAGATTTGAACACATCAATCTATAAACCTTTCGGCTCTGATACCAATGAAGTTAGAATTCCATAGATAACCATAAACATGATAAATAAACAGACTTACGGTTTATGTGCAGCGGAAACACGTTTATGGAATGGATCTGATCTACGCGAGAAACTGGATCATTCTGGTTGCCTTTCCTACGAGTGTATGAATACACTGAGTACGGGCTATATCCGTGAATTCTTCCGACGAACGAAGAAGTAATCAGTGTTTTATCTGTAGGGACGTTTTCCCCGGGAATAGAATGGGAATCTCTACGATTCCATCACCCGTACCGAAATAGAGAAACTTCTTCTCTATTTATAATGGCAATCCCAAATTCCATCTATATATAGGGTCGGACCAAATTACACTTTTGATCCCTGTAATTTACACATAATTACAGTTTAGTCCCTGCCATTCCAAAATGTCATGGGCGGACCAAAAACCAACAGTTGTAAATATTTTATGTCATTTATTCTTTATTTATATAATAGGATATTTAGATATATTCAGGTTAAGATATGATTATAAAATTATATATCAATATTCTGATCCCATTATTTTCATTTTTGACTCTAAAAAATAGGACCTTAATATCAAGAGAAAATGATATCATACCGAACCTTTGTTTTATTAGTGTAGAAAACGAACAATTCCAGAAGGCACCAACTACATTTGCTACCCCCAACTATATATCTCTTTCCTATTATTAGTGTAAAGAATGGTATTATTTCACCAACTAATTAAATCTGCCACCTCCAACTATCTCTTACTTATTAAGTTATTATCATCTATGTATGTCCATCTAATTAATTAATTAATTAATTATATGCTAATGTTTTACCACCAAAACAAATTCATATTTTCAATTTTTTTTTGAGAAGTAAACCATAAATTTTCATTTTTAAATTTCTTGATAAGGCATCTTTATACGGTAATTGTAATTTTTAAATGTCAAAATCAAAACAGTCTTAATATATAGGGAATTTTTAAAGAATATAGACAAAAATAGAGTTTGTTTACAAAAATTCCAAAAAAAATTTTACAAAATATACTTTCAAAACTTGTCAAAATTACAAATTTAAAACTTTTCAATTATTCCTTATCTACTTTGTCCACTTTTTTTTCTCCTCTTTTATAATTTTTAATCTAATTTCGCATTTATCTTACGAGCTGTTTATTTTTTTATCATGCGACTTTAAAAAGTTTTTTTCGTTTTTTTTTTTCTCTTTCAAACGAGATCCATATGTATATATTTTTTCCAATTTTTTTTCACCTTCAGTGTTTATATAAATAATATATAAACAATGTATTAAAAACAGTATATAGCAGAAAAAAATGTATAAACAAGATATGTGACAATGCAAACATAAATAACAATAATAAAAAAAACTGTTAGACCTTATTTATACATTGATTATACCATCTGATACTTTGATTTTACCTTTTGATATACTGATTATACCTTAGTTATACCTTTTGATACACTGATTATACCTTAGTTATATCTTTTGATACACTGATTATACCTTAGTTATATTTACTGATACAATGATTATACCTTAGTTATACCTTCTGATGTACTAATTATACCTTATGGTGCATTAGTTATACCTTATTTATACATTGTTTAAGCATTGCAATGTATAACAACGTATAAGTAGTATATGAACAGTATATAATAGTGTATAAAAAGGGTATAAACAGTATATAACAATGTATAAGCAATGTATAATGGTGCATTTATAACTTTTATAAATATTATACATTAGTTTTACCTTGTGATACACTAATTATACTTTAGTTATACAGTATTTATATCTTTGTAAAACTGTTAGACCTTGTTTATATTTTAATTATACTTACTGATGGTCCCAAATAGGCTAGCTACAATACTAGAGGGGGGTGAATCGTACTGTATACTGAATAAAAATTTTTACAAACTCTTTATAAAATTCTTTTTGAAGAAAAATATTTTTCACTAAAACAAACACAAGTTTTATAAAATATGCGGAATTGATGGAATGACAATACTTGAGAATATAAATGTGCTTGACTAAAATTAAGTGTATCTTCAAAAATAAAGCTGTTAATTTAAATTACAGAAATTTAACTTGAAGTGAAAATAAAGAGTGTAAGGATAGAGAGATGAAGATACAAGATTTATACTGGTTCAACCCAACCGGTCTACGTCTAGTCCTCAAGCCAACCGCTTAAGATTTTCCAGTTTTGTTTCCTTTATGGGCAGGAAACAAGCCTGTGTTACTTTTTGCGAGTTCAAGTAACAAAATTAATACTTTTGCATGCTAAGTATCAAACCTCTACCGTTACTTTTTCGGAGCCCAAGTAACAAAACTCTTCCGATGCATTTAAAGCTCAACACCAAACTTATCCTGGTATTTTTCAAAGCTCAAATACCAAATTTCTATTGATGCTTTTTCAAAGCCTAAGCACCAAACTTGTACAAACATTGTTAATCACACTATCAACAAAGTAAATCCCCTTTCACACAGATCCCTTGCGTGAAAATACAATTCCCGTAAGATGAATATTTGAAAGAATGTGTGAACAAGATGAAGCTCTTTTCTCTATTTGCACTTGTAGGAATTTTGGAAGACTTGAATATAAAAAGCTTAAAATGTATGAAAATTGCTTTAAGTCTCCCACTTTCTCACTTTGAACTTCATTTCTTTATATAGGTGATGAAGTGCTCCTAACAAAGGAGAAGCAGCCGTTATATGTAGCTTACAAGAAGATTATGGCAGTTGAGTCCTCCTCTTAAAAAGATTATAGTTGTTAAGTTTATCTCCTGAAAGCATATGGCTATTGCTTTTAATTCATAAGACAAATATGGTGGTTGATAAAAGCTCTTGAATCATTATGGAAATTTTCTTCAGCTTGTAAACAAACCATTATTAGCTTTACTTCACAAGAAGAGAAGATACAGCTTCGGAGGAGGTGTGTAGCTTGTAGGAAGATCTTTGTAACTTATAAGTTGTTTTATCCCGTAAGCAAAACAATGTCATATATTATTTTAGCTCTTAATACTTTTGGCTTCGTTATGTGACATTATTTCTTTATATTAGATGTCAACATCATTTAATTAAATTTTCCAACTTGTCAACTTGTAATCATCAAAACAAAAGTCAACATTCTCCCCCTTTTTCATGATTGCAACCTTCTAACAAATGGTAGATTGACATTTTATGTATGGGAGATATTCTTCGTTTATGCTCCCCCTCAATACGTGTGTGGTTGTTTTAACAGAAATTTTTAGAGATTAAAAATTTGAGTTTGTTTCTGATTAACCAATATAATATGCATAGAAAAACTTTTGAGTAGCAATGATTAATTAAAAGAGCATATTATCCAATTTAGATATAAAAGAGAAAGGCATAATTTTCTATTGAAGGCCCATGATCAGTTCATTTTGGAGTGTTGGGCTTCAATGAAGAGTGTATACAAGCCTTATGAATATGTTATATAGCAAAAATGTATTGCATAGGGATGTTTAAGTAAAAGCATATTCTTACAATGGTTTGGTCATAAGATATTGATCGAGGGACCAAAAGTTAGCTATAGCTGATGTCATATATGCATATACATATACTAGGCAGTGATATTTTAACATCACATGAATTTGCTTATGTATATTATAAGTTTATTCGCAAATTCAGCTTTTAGTAGTATTATGAAGTGGTAGAAAAATTTCTCAATATAAGTCTTCTTCACTATTGCTACTTGATAGCTTGAGAGATAGATAGAGCTCATATGTATGCAATTTTTCGGCTAGAGTTTTTGAAATGCCATATCAAGCACACAAACTTATGTCATTGTCAATTGTTTCTTTCAGATAAACAAGCTCAATTTGCATGTGAGACAGCTAGAAGCCAAGTCATAATTCAATGCTTGTAAAAACTCAAAGTTTATGTGTCTGAGAACTGTGTTCAGTGTGTGAAATGTCACAAGAAAGATATTTTCCTTTTTGTCATAAAAAGAGACATATGCCTTATATCCCAAATTAGCAGACACTAAAATTACTCAACATATCATAGACTGAAACACATAACTCATCTGTATATACTGAATACAATCTTATGAGTTATCTTGTTTACTTATTTTCACACATAACCACATATAGCAAAGCATATATCTTCCTAGAATTGGCATATAGTACATTCATGTCAAATTCATTAAGTAACATCTGCATTCTGACATCTCATATTTTGCCAATGCAGAGCATATAAGTATCTAGCTAAGTCATAGATCATATATTTCATCTTTTAGCTTTATAGCCACACATGTCAAGCTGTATTTTTCTGATATGTAACTCAGCAAACCAAGTATATTTCATTCTTATCAGAACAAACATATCAGCATAGGGTGTTAAGCTATATCACTCAGTAACCTAGACTTGCAGATGTCAAGCTTCCTATGAATTATGTCACCATAATTTCATACTTAAACACATTTTGCCAGTATAGATCATATAGCATACATAGAATGTCAATCTTTAATAGATCACAGTTGAATCACAGATCATATGCATAGAATGTCAATCTTTAACAGATCACAGTTGAATCATAGATTATATAGCATGCATAGAATGTAAGACTTCAATAGATCATAGTACTACAAGTTACCTATGTATGATATGTATTTTCTCCCCCTTTGAAATCATCAAAAAGCTTAAAATGAAGGAAAGAAGCAGATCATAGGGACAAATCTTACTGATAAAGGGCAGAAAGTATCTACACAGCATATGGCAGAAAAGTAGCTATAGAATGTAACAATATTGAAGAGTCATGCATATAATTTAGATAAAAACATAAATAAGTAGTAGAAGAGCATTCATGTCCTATTTAGGCTTCATAAAACCCAAATAGAAGAAAATACTCTCAAAAGTAGAGTGCTAGTTCAAAAAGGAAAAAGAATACAAACTGTTGTAGCCAAAAACAACAGAGGAGCAGCTGTAAATCCTTTTGATCTTCGGATACATCTCTGCCAGTCAACAGTTTTCCTTGTCATGTCTATGACAGGGAAGGGGATGAGGATGATGTAGCAGAATTAAGTATGTAATTGAACAAGCTCTTCATGATCTTAATTTGCTCAGAGAGATGATTTATAGTACTTGCTACTTTGGCTAGTTCAATTTCCATACCTGCCATTACATGGTGCACTTTTTCTTGGATATGGATCATTTGCATCTGAAGTTCTCTTAGAGCTGTAGGGACATCAGTATAAGCTTTGGAAGACATCAGGTCTTTTGATGCCTATAAAACTTCAGAGATTACCTTAAAACATGTTTCAAGGGTGTATGCAGTCACCTTTTCATAGTCAGGTGGTGATGGTTGGCTTGAAGTGTATGGATATGGGGGTGTACGCATTGTTTGAAGAGTATTGCTTTCTGATCTAGCTTGCACTGGTGGTGATGCGTGCCGAGCACACCAAAAATAAATTCATACTCTCGAAAACAAGATATTGTAGTACAGATGGAGCAGGGTCGAATCCACAGGGATTGGCTGATTATTTCTTCTAAAATTAAACAAGAAAAGTAAAGGGGGTTGTTTAAGAATTGCAATTAAAATCTAAAAATAACAGAAATTAAATAATTGGGTAAAATCTATATGAGGCGAATTCCAGCTAGAAGGTGAATTCGAGTCTTGAGTCAAGCCAACCGATCATCGATCAAAAACAAAAGATAACTTCAATGCATTCAAATAAATTAGCTATAGTTATCATAAAGCATGAATCACCTAGTCTCTTCTTACGAAATAGATAACTAAGAGAAGGTCGTTAATTATCCATATTTAATCGAACAGTTCCAAACAAGCTTCGGAATTTAATTCAATCAAAAGCATTAACACGCGAAAGAGACACTAATTCTACTCAACAATCATACAAGCGAGATTATTTAAAGCATATCAATTTCATCCATAACACAAATTAAAAACTTGTCCATAATTAATCGTGTTATTCGCTACCTAGGATAAGTGAATTAAACGATTACGTATTTAATCACCTAACTAGCAAATCAATCACAGGTAAATAATTAAATCAAAGATTCAATTAAATCATGCAAAAGTAATGAGAATAGAATGAAATCAATTACTTGAATTAAAGAAGAAAATAAGAACAATGATCTCACAGTTGACGTTACAAGACTAAATTTCCTTCTAGCTAGAAAGTAGGGTTTTTAGTTCTTCATGGGTGAAGAACACGTTGGGAAAGGGGGGAAGAACGAGAGGCTGCCGAAAAATCCAAAAAAGACGAAGAGATAAAAAATAAATGACCTAACTCCTTTTAAACCTAATCAACTAAGGAAAGAGTTCTAAAAAGGAAATAACTCTAATTAAGATTTTGTAGGAAAATCTAATTAGAGTTATTAAAAAATAAAATATCTCCAATAGCCTATCACAAAAAGGCTGAAATAAAATAAGATAAAACTAAATTAGAAGTCTTCAAATCCCATAAAAATTCTTCAAAATTCGCAGGTCCCCTTAAGCCATGTCTTGGCTTATGCAAAACAGCTTCCTAAGCTCAATTTCAGCATCAACAGCACTCCATAAGCCATGCCCATGGGTTATGACTTCAAGCTCCATCCTTCAAGCACTCCAAGCTTCCAAAATCAGCTCTTTAAGCTCATTTCCAACTTTAGAGTCCCTAGCATGAGTAATTACACAAAATGGAGTAAATCCGCATAAGTTAACTGATAATATATCAATTAAAGCCTATAAACAAAGACGGATTACGTGCATAAAATGCACTTATCAAAATTCCCCCCACTTAAACCTTGCTTTTCCTCAAGTAAACAAAACAAGTCCAACTCTAAAGACAATTAAAAGCGCATTATATCTCACGAATCATAGTTTCAAAAATCAACTAATAAATCAAGCGCACTTATCGAGGGAGAGATGCGATAAACTTGGCATTTAGCCCCAACTAATGCACCAAAAGCTACTCAATTAACAACTTAGAATGTGATTTGCATCACTAGGATAGTAGACCTCTAATTGCTTCTTAATCAAAAACATAAACAAGGGATAATAGGATTTGGATAAGCACACAATTAATTTAAGACATAAACAACTAACGGATCACTTTGTGATCTTATTTTATTTATTTATTTTTCTTTCACAACTTTTAACCTTACTTAAGATGCTTTAGCTTTTCCGAACGGATAACAAAAATGGAGCAAACACAATGCACCCGACTTACTTGGCTAAGCATATTCATTAAGCTGCTACTAGCACTATTCATAACTTGGATTCGCAAATCAAGCCAGCAGAATAGAATGTGAAATTTTTTTTTTAACATTAAAATCATATGTGTAAAACCTATTTTATCCCCTTGATTTATGGTTAGTCAAAAGAAGTTTCTTATACAATCTATGTCTCTAAGTGATACATCTCAATTCAAGTGTCTATTGATCACAGTGATTTCAACTAGCTAGAGCCTCATGCTTTGTTTATGCAAACATCCCCTTTGACAAGTACACAAGACATAGAAGAAAAATTTTCGGTACTACAATTGTTAAAGAGAACAATGCAAGATGATAAAGGAGTTGAAACTAATTTATGTTTTGCGAGATGACAATCAAGAGAACAAAACAAAGAATATAGACATACTGATAAGCACACAATGTATAACCCCTCCCCCCACTTAAATCTGCACATAGCCCTCGATGTACATGAAAACATAGCATTACAAACCAGAGTAAAAATAGCAAGAAAGTTAGAACAGAACTCCCCTGGATTATGAATGCCAAATATCCGACGCTCTTAAGGGGAAGGCGGGCACGGGGGATCGTGCTCTTGAGTCTGGTACAACTTAGCCATAATAGTTCCAATTCGGGCCACCTCGCTTCATCCTACGCCCTTGCTTTAAGTTGTGAGGGATTGATTATCCTTGATTTGAAACAAATAGCGGCAATACATCCTAATTTACCACCAATTAAGCACAAAACAACTATAAAATCAAGAAAACTAATTATCCAAGAGATATTAAGACAACATCATACTGAATAATTAGTTAAAGACATAAACCACAGATCAACAAGCAAAGGCATAATTATTAGCAATGAAATCTCAAATATATACTCAACCATTTATTATAATCTCCATGAAATTGTCAAATTAATTGAAACATGGTAGCAGCTAAATAGATAGGGAAAAGATAACAATCAATTTGATGCCATAATAGTGAATCAATTTTGCACAATAAATATTTTCAATCAAAAGTTGAGTAAGATATAAGTAATTTCCAATTCTCATATAAGCAGTAAAATTAGCCTACAATGAGGCTAGCTACCATGCAATTACTAATTTCCAAAGCTTCTTAATCAAAATTCAAGATAAAACAATTTTGAAAATTAAAATTTATTGCACTCATGAAAAATTTGCAGCGACGGTTCAAAGCAATGGACTAATTCCAATTCAATTCTCACATCAATTATCAAATTAGCATATAGATTTGAAAAATCAATTGGGAGAGAAAGAATTTGCAAACTAGAGTGGGACTTTTCTGGGGCAAAATCTGCTGCTATGGACTTTTTGCTGGCCAGAGGTTGTTTAGTCACAGAAATCTGATCTGAAACAGGAGGCGGCGGCTACTGGTCTAAAATCTGTGTTTCAGTCGCTGGAATCGGTTTTCTAGCCACCATAATCAGTTCTGAAAATAGTGGAGTCAACGGCTGCCAAAGATGGTGTTGGTTCGACGTCCATAGAGGGCGAAGCGGCTGGAAGAAGAGGTGGAGGCGGCTGCTTTTCGAGATTAGGAAAGGGCGGGGCGGCAACGAAGCGTGTTTGAAGGCGGCAGCGATGGAGGAGCAAGGGTGGCGGCTGCTACTGGGTTGGGAGCGGCGGCTATGGACGCTGGAGAAGAAGGAGTCTGCAAAAGAAAATTAGGGTAGAAGAAAAGAAAATAGAATAAAGAATAGTCAACAGCCTGTAATTTCAATTGCAAAATTTTTTTTTTAATAAGATAAATTAAAGAAAACAAATGGCAGGTGAGATTTTGAGTTTTATTAAGATAAAGAATCAGAGGACTAGTTGCCTCAAGCCATGATCATGGCTAAATCACTACTTTTGATTTTTGGCCCAATAACAAACAGAAAACTAACTACCTCAAGCCATGATCATGACTTAAATCAACTCTTTTGATTTTTGGCCTAAAAAAAATTAGAACACTAATTGCCTCAAGCCTAGATCATGGCTTATGACAATTTTGAATAAAATTTCAGATTCTCAAAATTCACCCAAACCAAGATCTTGGCTTAATTAACTCTCTGTATCTTAAAAGGACAATTAATTAGTGATTTGAAACATGATCAAAGGCTATGATAGAAACTCAAAATTCATTTAAAAGCCTAAGAAATTAAAATAAAAACACTAAATTAAAGCATAAAATGAAAATAATTAATCTAAAATAAAATTAATTTGGGTTGCCTCTCAAAAGCGCCTTTCTTTATCTTCTTGGGCTAGACATTATGCCGATCTTAATTACTCAGGTAATCCCAACGGCATCTTTGTGTTCCTTGAGAACCCGGACTATCACATCCTCTTCAAGTGCTTCCAATCCTTTTGGTATTATCACCGGAAAATTTCCATTATCATCAAGATAGAAAACCTTAAATTTATCAATCAAGGTTTCAGGCTTTATCTTCGGATTATCTTTCTTGGCCGAACTCTCAACTGGCTTCACTTGTAAGATTTTTTCACAACCTCCTGTGTCAAAAACCTCATAAACAACAGAATTAGCAACATCAGTAGCTAAATCATAATGTTCATCACTTGAAAACTTCATGGCATCATATATATTAATACAAATCATTTCACCATTAAATTCCATAGTGAGTTTACCTACATTCACATTGATTATAGCTTTAGATGTTTTAAGGAATGGTCTTCCTAAAAGAATGGGTGTCGATATTGGACAATCATCATCATCCATATCCAAAACATAAAAGTCAGTAGGAAATACCAAACCATTAACTTGCACAAGTACATCCTCTAATACCCCATCAGGATAAGCATTGGTTCTATCAGCAAGTTGAACTATCACACCAGTTTCTTTTAAAGGTCCAGCATTTAAAGATGCATAAAGAGATCGTGACATGATATTAATTGAAGCTCCAAGATCTAACATTGCTTTGCCGATTCTAGTACTACCTATCTTACAAGGTATAGTGAACATACCTGGATCTCCACATTTTGGTGGGAGTTTCCTTTGAATAACAGCAGAAACATTCTCCCCCACACTGATTTTTTCATTACCCCTCAACTTCCTCTTGTTAGTACACAATTCTTTAAGAAATTTGGCATATCGAGGGATTTGTTTAATAGCATCAAGAAGAGGAATATTTACCTGAACTTTTCTGAACAAGTCAAGTACCTCTTTCTCTTGGTCCTCCTTTAGAGATTTGGAGAATCGACTTGGGAATGGAGGTGGGATGACAATGGCTGGTGGTGGCTTAGATGGTGCAGGAGTTACCTCCTTTTTTCTAGTTCTTTCTCCACCTCATGCTTCGAAACTCCAGCAGATGGTATCTCCTTGCCACTCCTTAAAGTGATGGAACTAACATTCTGCCTCGGATTTATTTCAGGCTGTGATGGCAAACGTCCAGAAAATTATGATTCCAACTTACTCACCGAGGTGGCTAATTGCCTCATTTGGTTTTCTATGTTTTGGATGCTTGTCTTAGTATCTTGTTGGAATTGTTGCACATTGGAAGCCAAGGCAGACACGATTTGTTCCAAAGACATAGTTGGCTTAGGAGGGGGCGGTTGTGGTGCTTGAACTGGTGGTCTTAGGTGGAAATTATTGGACTGCTGCCCTTGCTGAAAATTATTAGGCTTGTGAGCATAGCTAAAGTTCGGGTGGTCCCTCCATCCTGGATTGTAAGTCTGTGAGTATGGATCATATCTCCTCTGGTTTTGTTGGCTCTGGAAATTACTAACAGTATTAACCTGTTCTTCCTCTTGGAGAGTGTGACAAGAATCCGTAGGATGATTGAAACTTGAACAAATCCCACAAACATTCACTTGTTGTTGTTGTTTTCCCAAGAAGGCTTTCTGCATGAGTGAAGTAAGGGTGTCAAGTCGTTTTTCAATAGAAGAAGTATGTACCTCGTTCACTTTCTGCACAGGATGATCTTATCGATTGCCAAACTGTTGTGTATTGGCAGCCACTCTCGAAATCATCTCTTGCATTGGTAATTGTCTTATTGGCCAAGGATCCACCACTGGATGCATCAATCAGATTCCTATCAGGTAAGGTTAGTCCTTCATAAAAATATTGAAGTAAAAGTTAGTCCTTTATCTGATGATTTGGGCAATTGGTGCAGAGCTGATTAAATCTTTCCCAGTACTCATAAAGATTCTCCCCAGCATATTGGCGAATGCCCGATATATCTTTGCGGATTGAAGAAACTCATAAAGCAGGAAAGAATTTCTCAAGAAATTGCTTCTTCATCTCGCCCCAAGTTGTGATTGATCCAGATGAGAGGTAATACAGCCAATCCTTTGCTTTATCAGTTAGTGAAAATGGAAAGGCTCTCATTTTCACTTGCTCCACAGAAACTGCATTCCCTGGCGGTTTCATACTTGAACATACTACATGGAGCTCCTTCAAATGTTTATGTGGATCTTCACCTGAAAGTCCACGGAAAGTAGGCAATAAGTGAATTAAACCAGATTTTAATTCAAAATTTACCTCATTTTCCGGATACAGTATGCATAGAGGTTGTGATCCATATCCGGTTCAGCCATGGCTATCAATGTTTGTTCTAGATTAGCCATCTCTTCTTCTTCCTCGATTTCACTCTCACTTGATTCTAACGAATCAGCTACCACATCCGGTAAGAGTGATTCCCGTGCTTCTTTTTCCTTTGTCTGCTTCCTCAGACGACGAGCAGTTTTCTCTATTTCGGGATCAAATTCGAGTTCACGTGTACGAGAAGAATGAGGTATACACTAGAAAATACAGATTAGAAGAAATAAACAATTAAGACACCAATCCCCGGCAACGGTGCCAAAATTTGATGCATGCCGAGCACACCAAAAATAAATTCCTATTCTCGAAAACAAGATTTTGTTGTACAGATGGAGCAGGGTCGAATCCACAGGGATTGGCTGATTATTTCTTCTAAAATTAAACAAGAAAAGTAAAGGGGGTTGTTAAAGAATTACAATTAAAATCTAAAAATAACAGAAATTAAATAATTGGGTAAAATCTATATGAGGCGAATTCCAGCTAGAAGGTGAATTCGAGTCTTGAGTCAAGCCAACCGATCATTGATAAAAAAACAAAAGATAACTTCAATGCATTCAAATAAATTAGCTATAGTTGTCATAAAGCATGAATCACCTAGTCTCTTCTTACGAAATAGATAACTAAGAGAAGGTCGTTAATTATCCATATTTAATCGAACAGTTCCAAACAAGCTTCGAAATTTAATTCAATCAAAAGCATTAACACGCAAAAGAGACACTAATTCTACTCAACAATCACACAAGCGAGATTATTTAAAGCATATCAATTTCATCCATAACACAAATTAAAAACTTGTCCATAATTAATCGTGTTATTCGCTACCTAGGATAAGTGAATTAAACGATTACGTATTTAATCACCTAACTAGCAAATCAATCACAGGTAAATAATTAAATCAAAGATTCAATTAAATCATGCAAAAGTAATGAGAATAGAATGAAATCAATTACTTGAATTAAAGAAGAAAATAAGAACAATGATCTCACAGTTGACGTTACAAGACTGAATTTCCTTCTAGCTAGAAATTAGGGTTTTTAGTTCTTCATGGGTGAAGAACACGTTGGGAAAGGGGGGAAGAAAGAGAGGCTGCCGAAAAATCGAAAAAAGAAGAAGAGATAAAAAATAAATGACCTAACTCCTTTTAAACCTAATCAACTAAGGAAAGAGTTCTAAAAAGGAAATAACTCTAATTAAGATTTTGTAGGAAAATCTAATTAGAGTTATTAAAAAATAAAATATCTCCAATAGCCTATCACAAAAAGGCTAAAATAAAATAAGATAAAACTAAATTAGAAGTCTTCAAATCCCATAAAAATTCTTCAAAATTCGCAGGTCCCCTTAAGCCATGGTCTTGGCTTATGCAAAACAGCTTCCTAAGCTCAATTTCAGCATCAACAGCACTCCATAAGCCATGCCCATGGGTTATGACTTCAAGCTCCATCCTTCAAGCACTCCAAGCTTCCAAAATCAGCTCTTTAAGCTCATTTCCAACTTTAGAGTCCCTAGCATGAGTAATTACACAAAATAGAGTAAATGCACCTAAGTTAACTGATAATATATCAATTGAAGCCTATAAACAAAGACGGATTATGTGCATAAAATTCACTTATCAGGTGGAGGTGATGGTGGGAAAATGGAGAGAGGGATGGATGAAGAGGATCCTGGATCAAAGAGGTTTTTAGACATTATGAAAGATGGTTGATAGATCAATGGAGTCTGGACAAAGGTTTTAAAAAGATCAGCAGCATTGTAGGTCATAAAGATATTTATTAGCTCAAAGAATATATCAGACAATGTAGGTGGAGAAGGCATTATTCCTACTTGAGCTCCTAAAGATAATTCCTCCTCACTAACCAATGCTAGGAGAGAATCAAACATATTATTCTCTTCTTGACCTTCAGACCTTCTTTCTTCAGTTGAGTCATATGTTTGTGAAGTCCTGTCAGAATATGCATTTTTTTTATTGTGAGGTTCCACAGGTTCTTATTGGACTTTATCACTCTTAATTTTCTCATCATTGTTCCCAGCAAGCTTTTCTTTTCCTTTCTTTGATAAGTGCTCAACAGAAGAGGCATTTTGATCTAAATGCCTTGCTATGAAGGTCTTAGTGTTATCACTTGAAGAACTGTCAGAATCAGACTCAATTTCAATAGGACTTGTAGGAATTTATTTCTTATGTGCACAAGCCTTTAACATCCAAACTATGTTAGACTTGTTTATGATTGATCTTGAGTTCACAAGTGAAGGAATGAGTCCTGTTTTAGGCACACCAAAGTAATTGAAGTACTTTGTGAGAATCATATTGTAGGGCAATGTTGAATTGCTTCTTACATGGGTGAGCTGATTGATCATAATGTATGGAAGGTTTATTTTTATGTAGCTCATGAGGTACCAAATGAAGCAGAGATCAAAACAGTTCATTATGACCAAACTTACTTTTTCGGGGAAGAAAAATGGCTGAATTTAGGAGTTGTAGGATTCTGACATGTTCATCTAAGTATCCTACATCTAACTCAGACCAAGGAATTGAATGACCAATAGGAATTTTGAAGTGTTCACTGACAAAGGCAGCAGCATTATATTTTCCTAACATGGTGGGTGTAGGATATCTGTTGAGTCTGATTCCTTGCAGAGGTAAATTATATATTTCACTAAAGACATGCTCATTTACAAGATGTTTTCTTCCTCCTAGACATACTTCGAATTCCATGTCACCAACACAAGTCAGAGTTCCATAGAAATTACTGACTAGAGAATCATACACTGGTTCATTTATGCTCAGGAATTTTTCCCATCCTTAAGCTTTAAAATACCAAATAAATGGCTTATCATTCTCTCCTAGGTAGTTCCAGGTTACACTTCATATCTCACTCTTTCCTTAGTAAAACCATTTGAGTAAATGCGTTTACCTATTTCGAATCTCTAAGAAACAGGTGGGACTTGAGTTTCTGCTTTTGATTTTGATTTGTTTGCACCTTTCTTGCTTGCATAAACTTCTGCTAATGAGCTCATTTTCCTTCTTTTTGGTTGATGGAGATTCTCTGATTCACTCGTATTTTCTCTCTTTCTCTTCGTCTTTGTTTTTTAGAGATAAATTCTTAGTTTCTTTGTTGCATTGGCAGAGCATCTCCTCATCATGTTTCTTTGTTATCTACATTTTGAAATGTGAGTTTCTTTGGCAGAGAGATTGAGGGTAAGATACAGGATGAGGTACAGATTTGGATAGGTTTGGTAGAGATTTTCTGTAGAGAGAGGGTCTTTTCAGTAGCCCGTTTTTGCGTGACTGAGGAAGGGAGAGATTGACACAGTAAAGAAGAAATCCATGCCTCTTAGCAACTGTTGTCGTCTTTAATTTGTGAGGAGCCGGTTTCAAAAGTAAAAGTTTGGGCTTAAGTTATCAATCGGCCTAAGTTCTCTCTTTCCTTTTTATGTTTGTGGATTAAAAGAATCCGGGCCCAACATTTTTCTTAATAGCATTTATAAACTTAATGCTATTTTTATGCTTTTAAATTAAAATATTAGACTTTTATGTTTTTGTGCCAATTAATTTTTCTTGATTACAAGCATGAAATTTTATCACTGCTTTTCTCATAAATTTTCATCACTTAAATTTTTTATCTGCAATTCGATCCAATAGTAAAATTTTGATAAACTTTATGTAATCTGGACTTATAATAAAATTTAGCTATAAAAATTTAATTTCTCTTGTCTTGTTACTTCCCATCATATATTGGCATTGACATACCAATCTTTATTCTTAATTCTTTGAATTTATTTTCACTTAGAGGCTTAGTGAAAATATCGGCTATTTGCTCTTCTGTTGGAACAAATTCTAAAAGAATATCACCTTTTTGTGTATGATCTCTGATGAAGTGATGCTTGATATCAATATGCTTAGTCCTTGAGTGCTGAATAGGATTCTTTTTTAAATTTATGGCACTAGTATTATCACACTTTATTGGTATATGATCATACTTTATGCCATAATCTTCAAGATGTTGTTTCATCCATAGGATTTATGCGACACAGCTACTTGCAGAAATATATTCAGCTTCTGTTGTTGAGATTGCTACAGTTGACTGCTTTTTGTTGGACCATGATACCAATGCTTCTCCCAGAAATTGGCATATAGCTGAGGTACTTTTTCTATACAATTTACATCCAGCATGATCAGCATTACTGTAACCTATAAGATCAAAGTTTTGACACTTTGGATACCAGATCCCAATTTCTTGAGTACCATTTGGGATTGGCTTGGAATCTCCCACATAGACACACACTAAATTGTATATCAGGTCTACTAGATGTTAAATAGAGTAGAGAACCAATTATACCTTGATACTTCTTGGTATCCACACTTTTACCTTTCTTGTCTCGTCTGGAGAGACTAATGTACTCGTTGGTGTTCTTGCTGTTTTGGAATTTTCCATTCCATATTTCTTTATGAGTTCCTTAGTGTACTTGGATTGGCAGATGAAAGTTCCTTTCTTTCCTTGCTTGATTTGTAGTCCAAGGAAGAAATTTAGCTCACCCATCATAGACATTTCAAATTCAGTGCTTATTTCTTTTGAAAAATCCTTGCACAATTTTTAGTTAGTAGAACCAAATATAATATCATCAACATATATTTGAATAAGTAATATATAGTTCTTTTCATGCTTTATAAATAATGCTATGTCAACTTTTCCACGAATAAAACTTTTAGCCAGTAGAAAAGTACTTAACCTTTCATACTATGCTCTTGGTGCTTGTTTTAGTCAGTACAGGGCTTTAGCAAGCTTATATCAGGATGGTGACAATCTTTAAAGCCCGGAGGTTGCTTTACATAGACTTCTTTGTTGATGTATCCGTTTAAGAATGCACTCTTTACATCCATTTGATAGAGTTTGAAGTCTTTGTAGCAAGCGAATGCACAAAGCATTCTAATGGCTTCCAACCTTGCAACTGGAGCAAATTTTTCATCATAGTTTATTCCTTCTTACTGGTTATACCCTTGGGCAACTAATCTGGCTTTGTTTCTGACAACATTACCAAATTCATCTAATTTATTTTTGAATACCCACTTGGTTCCAATCAGTGATTGATTCTCAGGTTCTGGCACAAGTTTCCAGACATTGTTTTTTTTTTAATTGATCCAATTCTTCTTGGATAGCCATCATCCAGCTTTCCTCGGTTTCGGCTTCTTTGAAATTCTTTGGCTCTATTTCAGACACAAATGCCATGTTCACAAGATTTTTTTTAGTTGATTCCTTGTCATTACTTTTTGACAAGGATTATTAATGATGTTGTCTTTGGAGTGATATCTGTGGTATCTGAATTCTTTTGGCAGATCATTATGTTGATCTTCTTGTGTTTGCAGCTCTTACACATTATTCTCATCTTGATCACCAGAATTGTTTTCCTTTAGCAGGGCATTCCCATCTTTTTCAGTGTTCTCAACCTGTGGATCAATTATCTCAAGAGTATCCTCAGATTTTTTATCTAGAAGAAAGTTAGCTTCTTCAAAAACTATATGCATGGACTCATCAATAGTAAGAGTTCTTTTGTTAAAGACTCTGTATGCTTTGCTATGCATTGAATATCCTAAGAAGATACCTTCGTCTGACTTAGAGTTAAATTTATTAAGATATTCTTTGTTGTTAAAAATAAAACATTTACAACCAAATGAATGGAAATAACCAATTTAGCTTTTCTACCATTCCATAACTCATATAGTGTTTTCTTTAAAATGGGTCTTATTAAATCTCGATTTAAAATATAACAAGCAGTGTTCATAGCTTCAGCCCAAAAATATTTTCGTAAATTATTTTCATTAAGCATGGTTCTCGTCATTTCTTCAAGAGTCCTGTTTTTCCTTTCAACAACACCATTTTGTTGAGGAGTTCGAGGAGCTGAGAAGTTATGTAAGATACCATGCTTATTGCAAAATTTTTCAAAAAGATAATTTTCAAATTCTTTTCCATGATCACTTCTAATAGCGACAATAGAAGTGTTTTTCAAATTCTGAAGCTTTTTACACAAGGTAGAAAATTGTTCAAAAGTTTCGTCTTTTTGACTCAAAAATAATGTCCATGTAAAGCTTGAATAATCGTCTACTATGACAAATGCATACCTCATGCCTCATAAACTTGTTGGTTGAATTAGACCAACCAAGTCTAAATGCAGTAGTTCTAATGGTCTCGAGGTAGAGATAACTCCTTTAGGATTAAAGGAGGTTCTGGTTTGCTTCCCTCTTTGACATGCATCACAAATATGGGTTTTATCAAAATTAATTTTAGGCAAACCTTTAACAAGATCCTTCTTTGAAAGTTTTAAAATTAGATGCATACTTGCATGTCCTAGCCTATGATGCCATAACCAACTCTCTTCTTCTTGTGAAATTAAGCATTGATCATTAGTAAGAGTACTTGAATTTAAAAGATAAATATTTCCAACTCTAGGAACTTCAAGTAAGATCTTACCACTTTTGGTTTCCACAATTTCACATTTCTTTGAATCAAAGATTACCTTGCGATCCTTGTCACAGAGTTGACTTACACTTAGAAGATTGAATTTTAATCCTTCAACTAGAGATACTTCATCAATGCATGGATTATTTCCAACTCTTCCTTTTCCAATGATTTGTCCTGCTAGATTATCTCCAAATTTTACAGCTCCTCCCTTCACTTTTCTCATGGAAGTGAAGTGTGTTCCATCACCAGTCATATGTCTAGAACAGCCGTTATCAATATACCTCTTTGAATTTCCAAGAGTGTTTTTTATACATACTTGCAGAATAAATCAAGTAGACTTAGGTACCCAAATATTGTTGGGTCCTTTTGGGTTAGAGTCAACATATTTCCGTTTAGAAATATAATTCTTCCTTTGTGGTTTCCTTTCAAAAACTTATAATCACCAATTATATGTCCCGTATGGTTACAATAATGACATGTAACATTTCTTCTTTTCTTGTATTTAGGTGACTGATAAGGTTTTGGAGAAAAGTGTTGGTGATAGGGAATACAATAAACTTAATGTGTGTGTTTATGTTTTTGCTTTGTCTTGTAAGAGTGAGACTTTTAAAAGTATGTAAGTCTATATGAGTTTTTGTAAACAATCTTTTGTTGAGAAAGATAATGTTGGCTTGGTTGATGTGATTGTATACTCCTTGGTTTGGAAGAATGTATTCTCTTTTTGGTTCTTTGGCTGGTATTTGGAGCATTAATATTTGGTTTAGTTATAGGTTTTAGATTTTTACTATGCTTTGGATGTGTAGGTTTGGGGATTGCATAGTAGAAGTGGAGGGAGAACAGAATACAATTGGCTTTGGTAGATTTTGAGATGATATCTCATTAGTAAAGGCATAACAAATTCTTGTTCTATCATTTGAATTTCTTTAAGAATCTAATAACATATTTAGCATATTTTCTCCATTTATGAATTTGCTAATTGCAGAGTCTAACTTTTCACATTTTCTTTCAAGATGTGATACTTTATTTATTAATTCTAGATCGGTGTTTTCTAGAAAGCTTATTTTGCTTTGTAATTCAAGCTTCTCAGACTCTTTCTCTAAAAGCTTATTTTCGTATTCCTTACACTTGGTAATCATATCAAGCTTAGTATCATGCATCTTAAAGAATTCTTGTATAAGATCATTTTGAGACAAAGTTTGCAGTTTTACCTCTTCTTCCTCGTTTTCAGATTGATTTGATGATCCTTCTATATTAACATTTGCCATGAAGCATATTTGAGCTTTTTCTTGCTTCTCATCATTATCATCATCAAAACTAGATTCATCACTATCACTCCAGGTGGCTACCATTGCTTTTTTATCTTTCTTTTTATATTTGCTTTTAAGCTTTAGACAATCAGCTTTGAAGTGGTAAGGTTTGTTGCATTCAAAACAAGTAATTTCTTGTTTTGAATCTTTCTTTGCTTTGTCAGCCTTGTTGCTATTGGATTGCCTTCTGAATAATCTTTTATCTCTGTTTTTGTTTTTCAGAAATTTTCTGAATTTTCTGACTAACAGAGCTTCTTCATCAGTTTCCTCATTATCACTTTCTAACGTGAAAGTAGGTTCTTCAAAGGTTGTATTAGTAGCTTTTAGTGCGATGGGCCTCCTCTTATTAGTTTGCTCACGGTTAGTAGTGGATTTAATTCTCATCTCATACGTGAGTAATGAGCCGATAAATTCATCATATGAATATTGAGTTAAATCCTTTGATTCTTTTATTACTGTGAGCTTTGCATCCCATAAGGTTGGCATTGTTCTGATAGTTTTCTAATCAGTTCTTCATCTGTGAAGTTTTTGCCTAGATTCTTCAATTTGTTCACAATGAGTGTGAACCTTGAATTGATGTCTGAAATTGATTCTTTTGTATCCACTTTGAATAGCTCATATTCAATGATGTAAATATTTATCTTTCCATCTTTAACTTGCTTGGTTCCCTCATGAGTTGTCTTGAGTTTGTCCCATATTTTTGCTTTGCATTTGTGCATCCTGAAACACGATTAAACTCATTAATATCTAAGGCACATTGTAGTAAGTTAATGGCTTTAGAGTTTAAGGCTTCTTTGGCCCAGTCAGCATTTTCATATTCATATTCTTCTTTAGGGATAGGTTCACCATCAACAATTTTAATAAGGATATCAGGTCCTTCCTTGATAATCCTCCAGATCTGTATATCCGTAGACTGAAGAAACATCCTCATTTTATTTTTCCAAAAATTGTAATTTTCTCTATTAAAAAGAGGAGATTTGTTGATGGAGCATCCCTCAGACATAAAAATATTTTTATTGCCAGATGTACTAGCCATTTTAGGATCACTCTAAGGATTTTACTCCTTTTGTTGAGAGTGAGGCTCTGATACCAATTGATGGTCCCAAATAGGCTAGCTATAGTACTAGAGGGGGGTGAATAGTACTGTATACTGAATAAAAATTTTCGCAAACTCTTTATAAAATTCTTTTTAAAGAAAAATATTTTTCACTTAAACAAACAAAAGTTTTATAAAATATGCGGAATTGATGGAATGACAATACTTGAGAATATAAATGTGCTTGACTAAAATTAAGTGTATCTTCAAAAATAAAGCTGTTAATTTAAATTGCAGAAATTTAACTTGCAGTGAAAATAAAGAGTGTAAGGATAGAGAGATGAAGACACAAGATTTATACTGGTTCGACCCAAACGGTCTACATCCAGTCCTCAAGCCAACTGCTTGAGATTTTCCACTATTGTTTCTTTTACGAGCAGAAAACAAGCCAGTGTTACTTTTTGCGAGTTCAAGTAACAAACTCAATACTTTTGAAGGCTAAGTATCAAACCTTTACCATTACTTTTTCGGAGCCTAAGTAACAAAACTCTTCCGATGCTTTTAAAGCTCAACACTAAACTTATCCCGGTATTTTTCAAAGCTCAAATACCAAACTTTTACTGATGCTTTTTCAAAGCTAATTACCAAACTTGTATAAACTTTGTTGATTACACTATCAACAAAGTAAACCTCCTTTCACACAGATCCCTTGTGTGAAAATACAATTCCCATAAGATGAGTATTTGAAAGAATGTGCGAACAAGATGAAGCTCTTTTCTCTATTTGCACTTATAGGAATTTTGGAAGACTTGAATATAAAAAGCTTAAAATGTATGAAAATTGCTTTAAGTCTCCCACTTTCTCACTTTGAACTTCATTTCTTCATATAGGTGATGAAGTGCTCCTAATAAAGGAGAAGCAGCCGTTAGATGTAGCTTACAAGAAGATTATGGCAGTTAAGTCCTTCTCCTGAAGAGATTATAGTTGTTGAGTTTATCTCTCGAAAGCATATGGCTGTTATTTTTAATTCATAAGACAAATATGGTGGTTGATATAAGCTCTTGAAGTATTATGGCAGTTGTCTTCATCTTGTAAACAAACCATTATTAGCTTTACTTCACAAGAAGAGAAGATACAGCTTCTGAGCAGGTGTGTAGCTTGTAGGAAGATCTTTGCAACTTATAAGTTGTTTTATCCCATAAGCAAAACAATGCCATATATATTATTCTAGCTCTCAATACTTTTGGCTTCTTTGTGTGACATTATTTCTTTATAGGGCAAATTACAAAAAAAACCTTATGGTTTCATTTTTTTGCAAATAAAGGACTGTGGTTTTTTTTGTTTAGAAAAGAGGATTGTGTTTTAAAATGTTAACAAAAAAAGGATAACTAACATTTTTCCGTTAAAAATGATGATATAGCGGATGGCATTTTTAGTTATTTAACATACCAATAATTTATGTATATTATTTAAGAATTTTACATCAAAATTTGAATATTTTTCAAAGATTTTTCAATTTTTTATGATTTTTTTTAAAAATCTATTATCATTATTTAATTTATAAAAATATTTGTGCGTTTCAAAAATTTTCAAAATTTATCATTCATGTGTATTGTATTTTTATTAACCAACTTGAAAATTTTGAGTTCAAAATGAACAAGAATACCCTACGTAATGTCATGATTTAATTTTAGTTGTCCTTTTTTTGTTAACATTTTAAAACACAATCCTCTTTTCTAAACAAAAAAAAACCACAGTCCTTTATTTGCAAAAAAGTGAAATCACGGGGTTTTTTTTTTTTTGTAATTTGCCCTTCTTTATATTAGATGTCAACATCATTTAATTAAATTTTCCAATTTGTCAACTTGTAATCATCAAAACCAAAGTCAACACTTACTGATACACTAATACATTGATTATGCCTTAGTTAGACCTTCTGATACACTGATTATACCTTAGTTGTACTTACTGATACACTGATACACTAATTGTACCTTAGTTATATCTTTTGATACACTATTATACACTGCTTATACATTGTTATACACTACTTATACACTACAATGCTTAAACAATGAATAAATAAGGTACAAACAATATATAAATAAGGTATAATCAATGTGTTGGAATGTATAATTAGTGTATTAGAAGGTATAACTAAGGTATAATCAGTATATTAGTGTATCAGTATGTATAACTAAGTTATAATACGAGTATTAAAGGTATAACTAAACTATAACTAAGATATAATAGTTGTACAAATGTATAAGTATGGTATAATCAGAGTATCAAAGGTATAATAACACTATTACAATGATTATACCTTAGTTATACCTTAAGATACACTAATTATTATACTTTTATTATACCTTAGTTATACCTTAAGATACACTATTACAGTGATTATATTTTTATTACATGTTAGTTATACCTTAAGATACACTATTACAATGATCATACATTAGTTATACCGTAGTTATACACTATTACATTGATTATACCTTAGTTATAACTTAATTATACACTATTACAGTGATTATACCTTAGTTATACACTATTACAATGATTATACCTTAGTTACACATTATTACACTGATTATACCTTAGTTATATCTTAGTTATATCTTAAAATACAAAGGTATAATGAGTTATATCTTAGTAAAAAAAATGTTGAAAAATATATATACAATGGATCTTGTTTCGAAGAGAAAAAAAAACTTTCTAAAGTCGCATGATAAAAAAAAATAAACGATTTAAGAGATAAATGTGAAATTAGATTAAGATTATGAAAAGATGAGAGAAAAATGTGGACAAAGTAGAATAACATATTTGAGTAAATTTAAAAAGTTTGAAAGAGATTTTTATAAAGGAAAATGTATAAAATATAAGAATTCATAGAAAAAAAAAAAAAAAGGCAATTCAATAATTATGAAAGAAAAAAAAATGTAGAAAAGTAATTTTGAAAAGGTTGAGTCAAAAAACAAAACCGAAAACAGAGATATTTTTTACAACTTCCCTAATATATATATAGGTAGAGCAATTCGCGACAACGAAAAACCATCTTTGAAGCACTCTCATTCAAAAAAATTGGATGTGCACATTAAACTAAAGAATCCTTAAAAAAAAAATACATTCTAGATAATATTCTCAAACTAATATCAAGTTAAATAACGGATGGGCGGGCTCGTGCCTAGACCTGTCCATCGGCCCAGGTCTGCTAAAATCCAACCGCCATGGGCTGGATTTGGACAAATTAAAATTGAAAAAGTCCAGCTCGAGCCTGACCTGTCTTTTCATATCATATAATTTATGATATTATTCATATATAAATTGTATCATATTTATAATATAATTTTAGTATTATAATATATTATTATCTAATTTCAATATTAAATATATTATTATTATACGGGTTGGGCTGGGCTCAGAATCTGCTTTTTTGGCCGAGCATGCCTAAATGTGAGCGCGTTGGGTTGAGCTTGGGTTAGTGTTTTTTACTTAGGCCTGGCCCGAGCCCGAGCCCGCCTAAATCCGGCCGTAGACAGTCCTACTTGTACCCAATACAAAAATTCGCAATGGAAAGAAGTCAACATTTGAATTATCAATTATATATATATATATATATATATATATATATATATATATTTTGTATAAATCAGAAAACATGCTTAACAAGAAAAAAAACATGAATTTAAAAGGATAATAATTTTGCATACATGTTTTTAAGGCTCTCTTTACATTAGGATTTTGTGTACCATCTAAATCAGAAAATATCCTTTATTTTTGTTTTGTATAGAGCCCAGATTTGAGTTATAAAATCAGCTTTGAGGTACAAATTTTGTTACGATCGTTTCTCTTCATATGGTGATTTGGATAATTGGAGATATAATTTAACATATGGTGAGCATAATGCATGAACTGGAAATGGGAAAGCAATAACAGAACTGAAACTCATTTGAAGACAAAGATTTAGAATTATTATCATTAGCTTGATAGCCGTAGGAAATGTAACTTACAGATTGGCTCTCAAAGCATATCAAAGAATGACTGAAACTGTGGCAACCTTTTGCCTCCTTTTCCTAGCCAAATAATGTGGTCTATTTCCTTTTCTAAAATCGAAATGCTCCACATAACAAGGCCTGTCTCTCTTTCTCTATATCGCGCGCACGCAGATGTGCACTCACTCTCTCTCCGTCCCTCGCCCTATCCGTGTAATATGGCTCGTGTAATCAATCTATACTCAATACAAAAATACAGAAAAAGACTTGCACACCTCCTCTAAACTTTTATCATACAGTTAGTTGTCCTCCAAGATGACTCAGAATGTTGCACTCCACAAAACATTCTCACCTTCTCCACATCGCCGGTGGACCTCTTTTATCCTATCAGCAGATCTACATATCCCACTGCAGCTCCAATCGAATGAAGCAACACAAATATTACCCGCTTGTGCCTTCCATTCGCAATCTGCAGTATTAGCATACAAAATTCGTTACTTCTTACTTGAAAAATGAAGAGAAACCAGTGGCCATTCAAACTCAATATTTGCAATATTATTTATTGAATATTTGTTCGTGCACAGGAATGGTATACTTCAAATCATCGAATCCAAAAAGAAAATTTAAACCCAATGCTCAAGATAAAAATGTTCACTCCAGTTTGTTCCAGCGTCCACAATAAATTTTTTATTTACAAAATTTCTGATGTCCATTCTTAACTTTTGGTAAAAGCATTAGTAGTCCACTGGTCCCCATCAGAAATTAAACCTTCTACGTTCAAATTTAAGCTTTTCGATAACTTTCCTGGACCTTCCACCAAACTTGTTTAATAGTACAAATATGTTGTATCATTATCAATAAATTCAATTGCTGGCGTGTGGTGTAAGTTTTATAGGTGATAAAATTGATCGAAAGAGGCACACCCTCTGCAAGGTTGTGACATTCATATTCTTCAGCAAGACAGTAACTATCGCACTCTACACAAATTAAAATACAAAAACCAAAAAAAATGGTTGAATCTTTCAGATGTCTACTGAATTACCTGGAGGGGTGCCACAACATAATCTGCGATCATCAATATGGTCAACATCAAGACCAATAAACCAAGATCCCAATGAAACATCCTCATTTGCATATTTGTGCAGAACATGTCTGAAATAATTATGTTGGCAACATAAGGAAAGAGCGCCAAGCAGGCAGAAATATTGAGTAGAGTCGATCTTAAATTTTAAATCAAGTGAACTCACTGGTTTATCGATATATAATTAGCCAAATCTTTTGAAATGGCATAAAGCTGTCCAGTAGCATGGCGGAAGTACTTGTTTCCTGTTTCCCCAAATTTCCAATACTCTGGTTCATGGTATCTTACTCCCCTGTTCCACAGAATAATGTGAATATCTATAATTTCCATTCTTTCAAGAGAATAAATCCAATAAATTTCACCTACTTCTGATTAAGGACAGGCCCCGATTTCATGCATCCAATGTATACCCGTGGTTTTTTTCGGTGTCGAACTAGTGTTTCTCCAAGTGTTGCTGCATCATGTTTCAAGGAAATGGACTTCACATATATGGCATTTTCACAAAACGCACACATAAAACTATCAAAACATTATTCTCAATGATAAATATATCTTCCTCCAGACTAATGATTGAAAAAGACCATATACAATTTTCATATGCTAGATGATGTACAAGTTAAAAGAACCCAAAATTTTCAGAAGATGAAGAGGCATATACAGTCAAGTAAATGAACAATGGCTCTAAATCTTCCTGATTCACAATTACGGGAAAAAAATTCCCAATTAACATCTTCAAATGATTATTCATACCACTAACGAGGGAACTATCCATAATAGTTTGATGTTTTACCTATATTTACATGAACGTCATCATCAACTTTTACATAGAAATCTGCATCCCACAAAGCAGTTGCTGTAGCAAAAAATATCTTTGTCTTGGCAGACAATTCAAGGTAGCCTTCAACATGATCCTGCTCACAAGGTAGCATCACAAACATAACACATTTATTTTCTTTCCCAATTCTACCTTCTTCTATTGAACTTTATTTTTGAGTGTGCATATGTGTCACGGACTAAGATAAAATAAAAACTAAAGCCTCACCAGCCTCAAGAAATCTCCATGCTTTCTATCCTCTGCTTCAATAGCTCTGTCCAAAATACCTCCTGCTGTGGCACTAAATAATACCCAAAAAAAAAAAAATTCAGTCACAAAAAAATCATAATGAAGCAGCAGTGAGGATGACTAAAGTCAATTATACTACAGGGCAAAAGTTCAATTCATAAGATTAATCAAGGTCATCAAGTTACACTTAAATTTCAAAAAATACAATTACAGTTCAGATTATGTAACTACTAAATAATGTCCACAGAACTTATGAACCTTTTTGCCTCGGGTATTGTCATATGATATCTCAGTCTAAATAATTCTGTTTTTTATTAATAGTAAATGCAGACGTAAATAATGGATTTCTATAACGATTGTTCTCAAATGCAAAACGCATAAATTATAGAGAATTTTTACTTTTAATTAAGCATAAAACAGCAAAAGAAAATTACAATAGGTAGAGGGGGAAAAATAAAAAAGAGAAGTGGAAATTTCATTCAAGAAAATCCATATTTTAGTGCACGTTCATGTTAGGAATAGCAAGAACTGAAATAACCTAAATCTATACTATTGGCTTCCCTTGATTTTGGGTGAGAAAAATGAACAACATTTTACGTAATCAAAATCAAAGATATATAGCAGAAAAATTAAAGCCATCAACTCAATCATAAAATAAGATCAGAAATCAGAACTCTAACCTATGACCAATGACAAAACGAACAATGATTCCTTTCTCTTCTTCCAGTTTCTTCCTTTTTTCACCTAGTTTTAGTTTTTTCCAAACAAAAGAGTCAACAGGTAGTAAAAAAAATCTAACCATGAAGAAGTAATATCACAGATATACTTAATAAAAACGGTAGTCCATGAACCTTGTGGCATCCATGTTGCACGAACTGAATCTCTTCTTTTTCGGCTGCTGAAAGCTGTGTTAATTCCAATAACCATTAAATACCTTCTTTTCCCAGATGATCCAGTCTTTACATCTTCTGATACCGGAGATCCACCAAGTATGGTCTCCTGTGCCGCCCTTGCAGCAGCTAATTCCATCTCTAAATTTGAAATAGTCTTATCTAATGTCCTGCATCACAAACAACGAGCATAAGCTTTCTGAATCGAGATAACTATCATATTAAGCCAAACAAAATGAGTAAAGAGACAGATATAAGCACAAGCTATACTACTTACTGAATTGCATTATGTGTCTTATAAACTTCTCCAATTATTTCTCTAGAATCACGCCTCACTTCTTTCTGAAGAAACTAAAGGGACCAAATCAGAAAACAAACAAACATTTGGACAAGTCAAAACTAAAAATAATGTATGAGAAAAAGACTTGATATTTGAGTAATTTGATCAGGTAAAATAGAAGGATATCATCAAGTAATGATGGAGATACCCACAGTTTGAATGCCACAGCCCTCTGAAACCAACTTTAGATTTTCAGCTTCCATTGCAGTTGTTCTTGTGATACCTTTTGACTCGGGAACTGTCCACATCCTGTCATCAATTTTTTCTCCATTACCAGATCATCATATAAAAAACTAAAAACATAAAAAATCTATATTATGTAGTAAAAAAATAAGATGTGCCAAAGTGAAGTGAATCCTAAATAGATGATTGAAGAGTTTCTGTTTTTCCCTTTTTTTCCTCCTATTGTCTTGCAAAAGTATTTTGCAGGATATCACAATCTTATAACAAATATCATAAATTTAAAAGAAAAAAAAAATAATGGTAATGTACAGTAGATGTCAGAGGGTTTCCAACCTATTAATGAGGAAGCAGTTTTAATGAATAAGAAGAGAGAGAGATTTTCGTGGACATATAAACACCGCTTAATATCAGTTAATTAAGTTTATGAAAATAATATATTAGTAATAGAAACTTTTTTTTAAAAAAAAAAAAAGGAACTAATTAATCGAACTGTGATTTGCAGAAGGAACATAGATTCACTAAGCATAAAACCTATTTAACAAGACAAACACTTGAAGACTTGCTTGCTTCCTTCTTAAAAGCCAAAAATGGATCTAACCGTTTTTACAATAATTAAGCCTCAACAACACGTCTAAAGAAAGAATTGAAGAAATTAAATTAGGATTCCAAATAATTCACCAATCACCCATTTGATTAAGATCACATTTGGTATGAAACCAGTTTAAAAAAAAATGTCCAACAAATTAAGGATTAGCTATATATAGATCTCAAAGAAAGATAAAATCCTGGTGAGATTAGAATTAGACAAAAAGTAGTTTGTACCCATTAATAAGAAACAGAAACAGAACTATAACAAGTTCAAAAATGACTTTAGGTATTGAAAATAAAAATTAGAAGAAATACCTGTCGGTGAAGAGCATTCCACCACAAAAACAACACAAACAAAGGAAGAGAGTCCATTTCTGCGATATAATAGTTTTTGAAGAAATCTGGTCTCCTCTACTCTTCAAAGACATGTTTTAATTTGCTTCCTTATTATGTACGTCTCTATTGACAACCCAATAGCTACCTCAAGAAATCATTTGTCAATCAGAGAGCAGAAGCCCAATAGGGGACCCAAAAAAAAGGACATGGAAATCGTCAGGGGAGAGAATATGCAAGTGAAGAAACAAATAAAAACAGAGTGGGAAGTGGTGAGTTTTCTGAATTTGAAGTTGGTAATGTTAAGATTGTGTTTGTTCTTTTCTTTATTCGAGTAGTTTTCTCTCTCTAGAACAAGAGTAGTGAGAGAGACGAAGAACAAAAAAGAAAAAAGGGCAACTTAAAAAAAAAAAAAAGGGACTGGTGTGTGCTTTGCAGGCAAGGGACGTTGAAGACAAGGGAGAAGACCCACTCCTCCCAACCGCTAACCTTTCTGCTTTCTTTGTTTCTGACATTAATGCCCCTGCTCTGCTTTTTTTTAATGCCTACAAAACATACCATCCTCTGTTTTTACCTTTTTTTTTTACCAAGGCAAAAGCACCTTTTTGGTCTTTATTTTAACACTCAATTATCTCTTTAGCCCCTGTTATTTTAAAATTATCTCTTTAATCCCTTTTTTAACACAGAATTGGACCCAATTAACGATTTTATCCTCTAAACAAGTTAAAGCTCAAGAACAAATTATCAATTATAGTCTAAATTAAGCAAGTTCGTATACATGAACTAAAAGGCCAATTAGTTAATAGAGCAGAGGTTAAATATGTCATCTTGCCTTTTCTAAACTCATTCTAACTATACAGTATTTTGGTTTTTGGAAATTAAAACAAATTTGTTAACATAAACATTTAGGAGTACAATTTCTATTCACAACAAAGGGATAAGAGTCCCTTGAGTTACGAGAAATTTTAATTTGTTAGTGCAAAACAGATAGCGAAAATGTTAACATAATTTTATTAATTTTCAAAGATTTATATTAGTAATTTTAATCAGTATATGCTTAAAAAATTATAACATGATGAGTTACATTTCCTATCAGAAAAGTAAATTTGATAAAAACTATACATATTGTCAAATGTCATAAAAATTGTTTTCTTCCTAATAGAGTTTCTTCTTGTAGGAAACTCAAAACAATCATCTTAAGTATCTAGATGATGGTGTGGCTTAGTTTGTGAAATTTCATAATAGAATAAATATTTTTTTGCATTAGGAAAGTTAATTTTTTTTCATTTTGTGTTGTGCTCATTGATCAAATTAAATAATCAAATATTTTTAATAAAAATTGAGATAGAGAGATTCCCAAAAATGAATTTCTCCAAATTGTAGAGCGAAAGTATTTAGAAAAAGCATTGTCAGAGACGGCAATTTAATATTTATTTATTTATTTATTTTATGCAATGAAAATGACATTTCTATTAATTCAACCAAAACAAAATAATAACCAATATTTAATAGATAACTCAATTATAAACCATATCTGAACAAATAATTGATATCTTTCTTTTAATTATTATTATTTAACATTGGAATTTTAAAAGTTAATACTGAAAAACTAATGAAAAATTTACTTCAATATCATAGAATTTTTATGTTATATACTAAGATTTTATTGAGATCTACACTCATAATTTAATAATTTTGTAATATTATTGTTTTAAAAATTATTACACTTCTCATATATTCTTTTTTCCTTAATTTCTCAGTTCCAAGAATCTTTTTTGTGTTTACGTGATTCTCGAACTCCAAAGACAAAGATACCTTTTGCCATATATATGCCATATTAAAGAACTTGAACAGTCAGATTTTATTTTATTTTTTTAGAAAAATAATTTTTTTTTTTTTTTCGACTTTACCAAATTGATAAGGATTTATTCTGTGAGCTTGTGGTCCATTGGATAGAATAGCACATGAACTCAAAAATGGCAAAGGTACCTAACCCCTTTTTTCTTCATTTTTCACCCATCACTCTCACATATTATCCCTTTGAAAATTATATATTTTCATAGCTTTACTTACCATGTATTTGGAATAACAATTTTGAAAGGAATTCAATTCAATACAATTATTTTCCATCAATTTTTATGTTTGGAAGAAAAATCAAAAGAATTTAATTCTGTCGTTTTTTAGTTGAGCTTTGCGGTGAAAATTATAAATCAGCCCAAATTGGATTAATTTTAAGAAAATTCAATTGGGTTGGACTACTTAGTTCTAGTTTTACCGTTATACCCCTAATTAACATGTCCATTCTATCAAATCATTCATTACTTTCTCTGTAACATTGTCTCACGCACCCTGTCAAAGATAATAATAAAAAATATAATTGAGTCTTACTTATTAGTTTAAACTTTTAGGTCAAATCATTTCATGATATGGTATCAAAACCTCTTAAACCTTGAGGTCGAGGGTTCAAATCTTAGCAGTTCCATTTGTTAATTAAAATTCAACACATGGCATAGTAGGTCTGTATTGTACACACTTCCAGTCCAAAAGGCATTCACGTGCAGGGGAGTGTCAGAGATAATAATAAAAGCTATATTTAGGTCTTACCTATCAGTTTAACCTTTTAGATCAAATGGTTCCATAACACACCCCAATCATGGCATAACAAATATCTGGTTGTGTTGATCTCTGTCTTGAAGCATTTGTTACTGTCAATATCTTCGATCTCTGTCTTCAAGTGTCACAGTTCCTAGCTACCAGGTAGGTCAATTTCTAACTTCTTTGGTTTCGCAAATGGTGTGCTTGGTATTTCAAGAATCTTATTTTATTTAGTTTTCCTCATTAGAATAAATAAGTAAAATTTCTCTTTAAAGTGAATCATATTAGGAAAATAATTGCTTTCAAGTCTGTATATGTAAGAGTTGTTTTTCTTTTTTTTTTTTATTAGCGTTAAAAGTTTTTTGGAGCTTGTGCTCGGGAAATATATACATATGTGCGACATATGAGTGTAATATGATCTCATGAGATTTGACAGATAGAGGCTTGTATAACAGATGTTATTTACTTACTGTTCTGTGAACTAGTCGATTACTAATATATTATGTGAGTCTTCTCATTCGTGGATATAGACAAAAAAAGTCAAACCACGTAATTTTTGTATATATTCTTAAGATTGTAATAATTTTTTTGTTCCACATATCAAACAAGCTATTATAATCAGAAATACATAATCAATTATATTGGCTATAATTTTGTTAGATATATGGTATCATATCAACTCGAAATGATGTGTGTCAAGTTTGATAAATAATGTGAAATCGTGTCTACTGTTAAAAAAAAAAAATCTCAATTAAGTGTTTTTGATTGGTATTTCTTTTTTTTTTTTTTTTTAATTAATAATCAGCCTTGCATTACCGAATCAAGAAGGCTAAATCACCTTAAATACAAGGTAAAACACAAAAAGGGACATCCTCCATACAAATAACTGGAGAAGAGAAAAAAGATCCCCATCTAGCTAAGTTATGAGCTACCCCATTTTCTTGGCTTCTTTCAAAGTGGAAGCTAATCCCATTAAAACTAAGGCTAAGGCTAATACGAGGAGTTTCATCAACAATTATCCCCAAATAGTAGTAGAACACCATCTTCAATTTATAATGAAAAAGGTGTTGCTTTTTTTAATTGATTTCAAAAAGAAGGAACAAGTCCAAGACAATTCACTTAAATAATTTATTTTTAACATAACATTTCATAATATTTAGACACTGATTTCATATTTTGTTGGGAAATTACAAAAAATACCTCAATTTTGACTTTTCTTTCATGCATACATTTTGTAATTCTTTGAAAAACGTCAATTTAGTTGTAAATTTTGCTTTTACCCACTTTCTTTCCCATTATGCGATTCTCTCTCCTCTTTTATATTTTTAATCTTAATTTTGTCATTTATCTCTTAATCCGTTAATTTTTTTACCAAGCCACTTTAGAATGTTTTTATCATCTTTTTTTTCCTCTTCGAAACAAGATCCATATGTATATATTTTTTCGGATTTTTTTTTTCAGATTTCCAGAAATGTCTCAGAATTGTATCAAAAATGATTTTATTTGTATTGAGGAACTAAACTAGTTTTTTTATTGTTATGAAAGCTAAATAAAATCTAACCATAGGAAAAAAAATATATAGAATAAAGTTTTTTGGTTTGTCAATATTTTCTGATACATTTGTGATACATTCATGATACTTTGCGTACTATGTTTTATATATTAATTCCACGTGTTTTATCTGTAGTGAGAAATTACCTAAACTGATTTCTTTTATTATTATGGAATTAATACATAATACAATACATAAAATATCAGAAATGTATCAGAAATATATCAAAAATGTATTAGAAAAGTATTGAAATACAATTCTAATACATTTCTTATACATTTTTAGATTTTTTTTTTTTTTTGGATTTCTAGAAATGTATCAAAATTGTATTAGAATTATATCAAAAAATGAGTTTATCTGTAGTGAGAAACTAAATTGGTTTTATTATTATTATTATTATTGTTATGAGAGCTACATAGAAGCTAACCATAGAAAAAATATAAAATAAAGTATATTGTGTTAATGCCTGTTTGTCGATATTTTCTGATACTTTGCTTACTGTTTTATATATTAATTCAACATGTTTTATCTGTAGTGAGCAATCACCTAAAATGATTTCTTTTATTGTTATGGAATTGATGTATAACACAAACATAAAGTATTAAAAATGGATCGGAAATGTATCAAAATTTAAAATTTATCAAAAATGTATCAGAGAAGTATAAAAAAATGTATCAGAAAACTATCAAAGATGTATCTTTGATACATTTCTGATACAACACTGACGATCGAAAAAAAATTAAAAAAAATATATACATATGGATATCAATTCGAAGATAAAAAAAGAAACGAAAAGAACTTGCTAAAGCGGAATATAGAAAAAGTAAACGATTTGAGAGATAAATGAAAAAATAACATTTAAATAATAAAAGAGGACAGAGAGAATAAAATGAATAAATGAAGAATTCTTGGAGCGTATAACAAGAATTTGCCATAGTTTTGAGATATTTAAAGGAGAGCGTATTTTTAATATAATAGTTAAAAAAGTAATATTTCTCTAAATGACCCTATTTTGTTTAAGTAAATATTCTATTATTGATTATCATAATTTAGAAGGTTTCGTTATTAAAATTTAAAAACTATCACCAACAGTATAAAAAAAAAAGAGTAAAATATATAATTTAGCTCACGTATTTAGAAATAATTATAAATTTCGTTATTGTACTTTAATTTTGATACTTCTAGCTTATATGTACTTTATTTTATTTTTTAAAAACTTTGAGAATTGCATGAGAATATTATAACTTCTAAATGTATTAAATGTGTTGTTAGAAACATTTTGTGGTCAAACTGTGTTCTTCAATTATGTCGCATTCCATGTATTTCGAAACTGTAAATTAAAGGTTAAATGTTTTCTTTAAAAAACATGAGCTCAATGTATTATACTTTGAAGTAGATAAGCATAAACGATAAACAAGAAACCATCAATTAAAGGTCCAATATGATTTGAAAAATTAGAGCATATGGGTTAAATGTACCAAAATGCGAAGTGCATGAACTTAAATGATATATTGTGTTACATACAAGGACCAAACATGTTCAAACTAAATTGCAAATGAAAATTCGACTAAAACTTCACAAAATAATTGGGTCAATATTGTTTTTTACTCAACAAAGATATCTGTCCGGAGCTACTTTCACTTTTTCTTTTGACGTATAAGTAGGGTTATCAACGGGGACGTCGGGTCCACCTGAACGGAAGCGGAAATTCATGTTTAAGATCTCCCTTGATGGGGACGAGGATAAACTTATCCCTGAATGCTAAACGGGGACGGGGATGGGATCATCTCTCCCTGCCTTGTGGGCCAATTCCTGTCTCTGTTTAGTTCCTGTCAAGATTTCTGTTAAAATTCTATTTTAATTATTTATTTTATTATTTATATATATGTAAATAATTGAATTTTATAATAATAAAATAAAACTAAAACTATTTTTTATTTGAGAATTGAGATGTAATAACTTAAAGGGTTTTATGTTTTGTTTAATGCACTTTTTTTTTTTTTTACTTATTTTCATACAAAATTGAATTTTACTAATTTTTTTTTTTAAATTGTCGTAAAGGGGACGGGGATCCTCCTAGGAAACCTGTTCCCCGATGGAACCGAGGACAAGGATAAAAAATTGTCCCTGTTTATTAAACGGGGATGGGGATAGGGATCTCCGCTTAGCCTAGGAACGAGAATGGGATTGCTAATCCCCGCCCTGCCTTGCCCCCTTTACATACCTACTTATAAGTTACTAATGTAGTTATGGATGGCAACAGGTATGGGTTTCACACAATGCTACTTGACCTTAATGGGATTATCTAAACCTGATATAAAATAGTATAGAACAAGAATAAAATTTAATTTCTACCTGTCACAGGTTTGAGACGGGAATGAGATTACCTCCTAGAGTACTCGCTACCCAAACTCGTTTATATATTATAGTTAACAAAAAATTGTAAGTATTTCATAGGTTAGTGGTGGTATTCAATGTTAAATTAATTTAATTTTGTTAAATTAATTTCTTTAGTGGCCCATGTAACTCAATGCTTTAATCCATGTAACTCAAAGACTTAATCCATGTAACTCAAGACTTAATGCATATGCATTTAACTTAGTGTGGATGCAACTTAGAGCTTTAATGGAAGTAACTCTAAGTGACTTTAAGCTTACATGAAACTTATGGACTAGCTCTACTATAAAAGGATGCTAGTGTGATGGTTGCTAGCATAGAAAAGAAGAGAAGTTTAGAGTTTATAGGTTTTATATTCCCTCCACTCTCTCTAATTGCATGCAAAATATTATAAACAAGTAAAGGGATTTTTCATCATCAAAGAATCAATAATAGTCTATAAAGAGAGACAGAGAAATTATATTTGAGACAAAACATATAGCTTGACTATGGATCACAATCAAGGTATGTAATTTTCAAGATATTAGTTTTTAATATAGTTGTAAGGGCAAGCTAAATCAATTAGTGTTATTCGAAGGTCCTGCATAATCGATTAAAATCTAATAGTTGGTATCAGAGAGGGTACTAACACATTGATTTGCTATTAAGGTTTTATTTTCTAAAGTTTGGTCATTATTTTTTTTTTTATATTCATATGGCCAATTTAGATGTGGATTATTATTATTTTATATCCGTCAAAATAATAATAATATATAAAAGAATAACATAATTTAATATTTATTGCATAGTAGGCTTGCTAGTCACCAAAGTGGCTTGGCCAAATTTTTTAAATATTTAATTATGTTTTTGTTTATAACTTGTTTGTGTTCTATGGTGCCGTTAAATGACATAAGAGTTGAACTAAACAATTGAAATTATAAATTATAATACTTGGAGGTCACCCAAAGGTGGACTATTGGTTATAATTGATGATGATAAAAGAGATTATTGGCATACTTGGTAACTATGTTTGTATATCCAAAGAAAACAAACATATGTATTTGGATATGATTGATAATCTACAAAGGTTATTTATATTGGCACAATTATTTTATAAAGTTATGTGTTTAGGTATTATCCAAAGGTGATCTTAAACACATAATTAAACTTGAAACTGCCATTGAGATTGACTCAAGTGAAATATGTGAGCTTATTTGATATTTGCAGCAATGAATAACATGTATGTTCTGGGTAACGGTATTATCAAGTTCAATGGAGTTAACTATGCTGATTGGTCTGCACAAATCCATTTCCAATTAGGTGCCATGGATTTGGATTTAGCATTACTTATTGATGAAAGGCTTGCTGCTATTACCAAGACCAGTACTGAAGACGAAAGGTCTTTTTATAAGGCTTGGGAAAGGTCTAATAGGCTGGCATTGAACTTGACGAGGATAAGGATAGTTGAAAACGTTAAACCATACATGCCCAAAACGAATGTTACTAAGGAATTTATGCTGAAAATAAAAGACTACTCACATTCAGACATAACTGACAAGTCTGTTGTAGGGAATCTTATGAACGAGCTAACGACCAAGAAATTTGATTGATCACGGCCCATTTATGATTATGTGAGTCATATGATGAATTTGGTAGCAAAGCTAAAATCATTGAATATGGAAGTGAGTGAAACATTTCTAGTTCAATTCACTATCAACTCTCTTCCTTCTGGTTTTGGCCAGTTCCAAGTTAATTATAATAGCCTTAAGGAAAAATGGTTAGCAAATTAAGGCCATGTTAATTCAGGAAGAAGGAAGGTTGAAGAAATTGAAAGGAGATTTGTTCATCTCATAATTAATGAAGGTAGCAATAGCAAGGAAAAGCCAGGCCAAAAGGGCAAGAAGAATGGTAAGGCCCCACTTAGAGCAAATAAGGGTCAGATTCATAAAATGAAATGCTACTTCTGTAGGAAGATTGGTCATCTGAAGAAAGATTGTCCGAAAAGAAAGGAATGGTTCGAAAAGAAAGGTATACATTATATTTCTGTATGTTTTGAATCAAATCTTTCTGAAGTTCCTAACAATACCTGATGGTTAAATACTTGGTGCAACTACTCTTGTGTCTCATGTTGCATAGGGATTTCTTACGATCCAGCCTATGAAAGGAACTTAAAAGTTTTTATTTATAGGAAACAGGATGAAGGCACGAATAGAGGGCATCGGGACTTACAGATTGATCTTAGATACTTGATGTCATCTAGATCAGGAAAAGTGTCTTTATATTCCTAAATGTGTTGGAAATTTAGTTTCTGTTTCAAAGTTGGATCAATTTGGTTTTAATTTTAAATTTGGAAACAGAGTTTTTTCATTGTATCGACATAAGTACTATTATGGTTTTGGAATTTTAATGGATGATTTATATCATTTTAATCTTGATATTAATTTTATTGAATCTCTATTTAATGTTGAGAATTCTATAGGTTGTAAGCGTAGTACATATAATGAATATTTTGCTTTCTTATGGCATCAAAGACTAGGTCAAATATCTAAGGAAAGATTACAAAGGTTAGTTAAAAATGAAATCTTACCTCAATTATATTTTGCTGATTGGGATGTGTGTGTGGATTGCATTAAGGGTAAGCAAACCAAACACATAAAGAATCCTGTCACAAGAAGCACTAAACAACTTGAATTAATACACACTGATTATTTGTGGTCCTTTTAATGTTCCATCTTAGGATGGTGAAAAGTATTTTATCAATTTCATTGATGACTTTTCAAGGTATTGCTACTTGTAGCTACTGCATGGAAAGTCTTAAGCTGTAAACATCTTGGAGGTGTTTATTAACGAGGTTGAAAGACAGTTAGATGGAAAGGTGAAAGTAGTAAGGTCTGATAGAGGTGGTGAATATTATGGTAGGACTAATGAAAATGGACAATGGCCGGTCCATTTCGAAAGTTTCTTGAAAATAGAAGCATTTGTGCACAGTATACAATACCTAGTACACAGTAACAAAATGGTGTATCTAAAAGGCGGAATCATACTCTTATGGATATGGTTGGAATTATGATCAGTAATAGCATTATACCTTCTTCCTTGTGGACTTATGCATTAAAAACTGCATCATATCTTTTAAATAGGGTTTTCAGTAAGGCAGTTCCTATGACACCTTATGAACTGTGGACAGGAAGGAAACCTAGTTTAAGACATCTTCATGTTTGGGGTTGCCAAGCTGAAGTGAGGATATATAATCCACATGAGAAGAAATTGGATACGAGAACCATTAGTGCTTACTTCATAGGTTATCTGGAAATCAATAGGGTATAGGTTTTATTGTCCTAACCATAGTACAAGAATAATTGAGCCTGATAATGCTTGATTCATTGAGAATGGTCAAATCAGTGGGAGTGGAGAACTGCCAAAAGTGGATATTCAAGAGACTCGGGTGGAAATGTCTATACCTACTATTTCTTCTCAAGTTGTTGTTCCTTTTGTTGTATCACAATCACACAACATATCAGAACAACAAGTTAATATCCCAAATCCACAAGATGAAAATATTAGTGGTGAGTAAGCTAATAATGTACAAGTCACAGATGAATAAGTAATGCCACAAGAAATAGCATTAAGGAGATCTGAAAGGCAAAGAAGATTAGCTATATCAAATGATTATTTGGTTTATTCACTTGAACATGAATGTGACTTGAGCATTGATGAGGATCCAATATCATTCAAACAGGCCATAGAATGTATCAATTCTAAAAAATGGTTGAATGCCATGAAAGAAGAGTTAAAATCAATGGATGACAACAAAGTCTGGGAGCTTATAGAGTTGCCTGAAGGTTCTAAAAGATTCGGTTGTAAATGGATCTTTAAGAGCAAAAGAGACTTAAAAGGAAATAAGGTATAAGGCTAGACTTGTTGCCAAGGTTATACTAAAAAAGATGGTATTGACTATAAAGAGACATTTTCTTCAGTTTCAAAAAAAGGACTCTTTGAGGATTGTTATGCCTTTGGTAGCTCATTATGATTTGGAGCTTCACCAAATGGATGTAAAGACCGCCTTTCTAAATGGTAAATTAGAAGAAGAAGTATATAAGGACCAATTAGAAGGATTTTCCATCACAAGAAAGGAAAATTTAGTGTGCAGATTGAGAAAATCAATATATGAATTGAAACAAGCTTCTAGACAATGGTATCTTTAAGTTTAATAATACCATTTTGTTATATGGTTTTGTAAAGAATGTTGTTGATCGATGTATCTACATGAAGGTCAGTGGGAGTAAATTCGTTATATTGGTTTTGTATGTTGATGACATTCTGTTAGCTGCTGATGAAAAAGGATTATTACATGATGTTAAGGTATTTCTCTCTAAGAACTTTGAAATGGAGGATATGGGTGAGGCAGCCTATGTGATTGGAATAGAAATATTCCGTAATAGATCACAAGGTTTATTAGGGCTATCTCAGAAAGGCTATATTGATGAAGTATTAGAGAGATTCAAAATGGAAAAATGCTCTACAGGAATAGTACCAATTCAGAAATGTGACAAATTTAATGAAAATCAATGTCCTAAGAATGATTTGGAATGAAAGGTAATGGAATCTATTCCTTATGCGTCACTTGTTGGGAGCTTAATGTATGCTCAAACATGCACTCGACCAGACATCAGTTTTGCAGTTGGAATGTTAGGTCGATATCAAAGTAAACCTGAAATAGATCATTGGAAGGCTGCAAAGAAGGTACTTAGGTATTTACAAGGCATTAAAGGCCGCATGCTTGTGTATAGGAAGTCTAATAACCTTAAAGTAGTAGGATACTAAAATTCTGATTATGCTTGTTGTAAAGATTCAAGAAAATCCACGTTTGGTTACTTATTTTGACTAGCTGGAGGGGTAGTTTCATGGAAGCGTGAAAAGCAATCTGTCATTGCTAATTCACTATGGAGGCTGAATTTGTAACATGTTTTGAGGCTACAATTCATGCGTTATGGCTGCGGAATTTCATCTCAGGTCTTCCAATTGTTGATAGTATAAAAAGACCAATGAGAATTTATTGTGATAACTCTGTAGGTATTTTCTTGTGATAACTCTGCAGGTATTTTCTTCTCTAAGAATGGCAAGTATTTGAAAGATGCAAAGCATAAGAATTTAGAATACTTGTGTGTTAAAGAAGAAGTGCAAAAACAAAAGGTGTCTATTAAGCATATAGGAACTGATCTGATGATAGCGGATATGTTAACTAAGGGTTTACCACCAAAAACATTTCTTGGTCATGTTGAAAGAATGGGTATTATAGAAAAGTCCTTGTTAGCATAGTTTTGAAATATATACATTTGAATGTTAGCTCGTATTATTGAGACCCTTTGTGAATTCAATTAGAGTTGTGTTTTTGATAATTTTTTTATCCATATGATGGTCGTGTACACTTATCGTTATTTGTAATAACATGTTATGTCTTTGAAATAAGACAGTAAAGTTGTACAGTAAGTCAAAATTAATGTTATATGAGTTAAGTTAATTATGTGATATATGGAAGGAATCAGATTAATAAAATAATATGTGACCGCCATTATCCAATTAACTTAATTCATTTAAGGTAGTGACATGATTGATTCAAGTATAGTGTGCAATTAAAATTATTGAATCATCTGTAAGTAACATGGACCAAGTGGGAGATTGTTGAATTAATTTAATTTTGTTAAATTGATTTCTTTAGTGGTCCATGTAACTCAATGTTTTAATCCATGTAACTCAAAGACTTAATGTCTATGCATGTAACTTGATATGTTAATGCATGTAACTTAGAGTTTTAATGGATGTAACTTAGAGTTTTAATGGATGTAACTCTAAGTGACTTTAAGTTTACATGAAACTTATAGACTAGCTCTACTATAAAAGGATGCTAGTGTGATGGTTGGTAGCATAGAAAAAAAAAGAAGTTTAGAGTTTATGGGTTTTTGATTCCCTCCACTCTCTCAAATTACATACAAAATACTATAAACAAGTAAAGAGATTCTTCATCATCAAAGAATCAATAATAGTCTATAGAGAGAGACAGAGAAATTACGTTTGAGACGAAATATATACTTTGACTGTGTATCACAATCAAGGTATATAATTTTCAAGATATTAGTTTGTAATATAATTGTAAGGACAAACTAAATCAGTCAGTGTTATTCAAAAGTCTTGCATAATCGATTAAAATCTAACATTCAAACCCACCACCTCTTGATTGTAGTGTTAACCACTGCAACAACTTTGGTTTCTTGATAATTTATACATGTAATTATATTTATCTACTACAATAGAATATTGTTAAATTATTACTAGTAAAAAATTATTAATATATTACATTATTATTAATAAAAAAATATTAAATTCGAGTTTTGTTACGAGTTTTGGTACTCTATTTTTTTCAGTTTGTTTTGTTTGTTAAATTTAGTTTGATTGTTAACTAGTAGATTTTGAACTTCATTTATGGATGGCTTTTTCAATTTTATTATTAATTTGTTTATTTTTATTTATATTATTTTTTTATTAAAAGGGTAATTTCGTTGAATGGATAATTAACGGATACTTGCTACCTCTGGCATGATGGAAATGAGATTTATTTAATCAATACCCGTGAATAATGGAACATGACGGATAATTATATTTATAAATAGGGATAGTTAGTCTAATTACCAGCGAATACTCTTTCCATTACCATCCCTAAATGCGGCAATCATTCTAACTCTAATTCATAACAATAATCATAAATTTTTAACTATTTTTATGTAAAACCATCGTTGACAAAATACGGATAAAAGCTAGCTTAATGACCACAACCTACGACTTGAAATAGAAAAAATTAACGTTAAAATTGATTGACATTGAACATCTTAGTTGGTAATTTTTCTCTCTATGTGTCAATTTTGGTAAGCAATTCTGATCACATTCTATTAGTGATGGTTTTATGTGACAAGAAATAAATTTTTTTATTTAATTTTGTTGTTGAAAATAAAGTTAAATCAAAATCCTTATGGATTGGAATATATAATTTTACACGAATTCTGAATTTATATCTAGCTCTCAACGGAAATGATTAAAAAAAAAAAGCCGCTTCCTTTCGGCCCTGTGTACATCTCTTTACAATTTTTAAATTGGATAAATTATACTTCTACTTTTTAAATTTGTCAAATGTTGAGTTTGGACCCTTCACCATTTTTTGGTGAGATTTAGGTCTTCACATTTTAATTTTTCTAAAATGTACGCCCTAACATACCAAACTATATCATACATGAGATCAACATGTCGTCAACTAGCTCATTGTCATTAATAAAATCACATTATTCAACTCTTTTTTACCAAATTTTGACAAATGATACAAACATTACATGACATTTTCAATTCTATATGTCAAAATTGGCATAATACAATCTAGCGCCTTCAACTTGTACATAAAAAACACCTAGTACATCTAGCTTAAGATTTTATCTTCCTGCTCTTGCAACTTGTACCAAAAAATCTAGCCCTTTCAACTTGTCTAACATGTATATGTATTGTATTTTATGTGTCAGCTTCAAAATGCATTAAACCGTCAAAATTTAGTAAAAGAAGTTGGATGTTATTGCGTTATTTTTTTATATATGTGTGACAAGTTTTAACAGCATATGGTCCTCATGTGTGATAGTTCCGTGTTTTAGAGTTTACATTTTACCAAAATTAAAAATGTATGACTAAATCTTACTGAATAAATGGTTAGAGATCAAAATTAAAAATTTGACAAATTTAGGACCTAAAAGCATCATTTTATGGAATACATTGAATCCACAAATACAAAAAGCTAAATTCAACTTCCCAGTGCAACAAGAAAGGTACCCACATTGTTTGTGTGTCAATAAAGCACTACTGTGCTTTCCTTAAGTTTGCATTCTTTGACAAGGAATATTTTTTACTAAAAAAATAAGAGGAATTAATTTAATTTTTAGAGAGCTTTTAGCAGTCTTCTAGGGCTAGGCATGAGAACCGAATATTAGGGGCGAGCAAAACACGGTTCGGTTCAAAAATCGAACCGAACCAAACCGAACCGAAAACCAAAGTAGCAGAAAAATAGAAACCAAAGCCAAACCAAAATTGAAATTTTTGTTAATTCGGTTCGGATTACGTTTTGGTTCGGTTCAAACCGAATTAACAAAAATTTCAATTTTTTAATTTTTATTATTATTATTTTTTAAAAATTACATGTAAAATATTGTTTAAAAATGATTTATATCACATGTATATTACTAAAGTCTCATAAATACAAACTATATAATAATATAAATATATAATATGCCAAATAAAATTTATTTATATACATATACATATACATATTTTTAAAAAATATTTTTTTATTATGGTTCGGTTCGGTTCAGTTTCGGGTTTTCAACAAAAACCGAAAACCGAACCAAGAACCAAATGATTATATTTTATAAAACCAAACCAAATAGAGTTTGGTTCGGTTCGGTTTTCCAGTCTTGGTTCGGTTTGGTTTTTGGTTCGCGGTTCGGTTTTGCTCACCCCTACCGAATATGGCGGACTGAACTAAATATTCGAAGAAAAAGATCCAGAATTGAATTGAGCTCTTGACTTTTTTTAAAAAAAAAAAAGAAAACTGGACTGGACTGGACTGTACTGAAATTTATCAAAAACAACTGAAAACTAGACTAAAACAATTGAGAATTTATTAATATTTTATTCATATTTCATATACAAAGAAATTATTTAATTTTTTTAAAAAATTAATAATATTTCTAACTACTAAGTCAACTTAATTTATAATAACTTGATGCATATATATTTTGAATTTGTATTTTTTAGTTAAAATTGTATAAGAAAATATGTGATTTTTTTTTTATTTTTGTGATTTATTTTATGTATTTGGATTGAATCGGACTAATTTTTTTATCTCCAAAACCAGACAAGACCAAAACGAATTCCCGAATACCCCGAACTGAAGTAGACTGAAATTTTTGGGATAATCCAATTCTAGAGATTTATTCCTCCAATCAAATTTTGGAAATTTAATTTTGCAAATCCCTAAAATCCACCAATCATGAAAATTTTTAAATCTCCATATTGGACCGGATTGTGTCCAGCTATAATTTAAATGATAGTTTCTTATTAGTAAGGGTTTTGATCTCCTATTTAGGTGAGAAATGCATTCAACTTGTCTAGGAATCAGTGACCGAAAATTCAGACCTTTCTTTCGACTTACCACCAAATGTCTCAAAAGTTCAGTGCTAAGCCTTCCTAGAAGAAGTGATTGATACAAGACTTGATGAATATGACAAAAAGTATTCGATCGCGACATCAAGCTCAAAAGTTTAGTTTAATATAAAGTAAAAAGTTAGATACTAATACTAGCAAATACAAGCTGATTATTATTTTTTTAAATATAGAACTACTTTTTTTAATAAAAATATTCGAACGTATTTATATTGTTCATTTTTAATAAACTTAGTTAAAACTTGAATCTGAAAAATAAAAACTCTCTTCACCCTCCTTCTCTCTAGAGTTTCAACTTTTGAGGAGAAAGAAGAAAGTTGATAGTCCTTCTTCCTTTTTCCTCATTCCATCCCTTTTCTTCTCCATCTTTATTTTTCGCTTTTAGTTTTGTGTCCAATGATTTGATTGAAAATACTTCATTGAAAAACAATTTATAACTATTGCATCAACATCTTTGCTTCACTATCTACTTGATTTACATCCTTTCAAGTTTAGTACGACGAGTAGGAGCGTTTTATTCTATCAAAGACTTTTAATCATGGTCCATACGTTTTTTCAAAATGATCGTAGCATTGGAGATTCTATTGCAATCGTTATCTTGTAATAGTGGACCGACCGACAATGACTGAATCATCTTTAAATTACAATTAGTTTAAGTAATTATTTTATATTTTTATCCTTTATGGATTTATTGCTGCCCTTTATTTCTTTTTCTAAACAATATATGCTTTATTATTCAAAAAAAAAAAAAACTTAGTTATTTTTGTCGGCATCTTTAATAATTCTTGACGACTTCCGTCTCAATTCAACCAAATGGTAAAATACTTATCAAAAAGAAATTTAAATTAAAGGCCAAATAATAAATTAAAAACACAATCATGCCTGAAATGTAAAATTTTTTAAGATATAGTAATATATATTTAAAAGATAAAAAAAACACTAAAATTAAACAAAAACTACAACGATATTAAATTTTCTAAATTCTAATAAACTAAATCAGAAATTCCTTCCTTCCGATTGTTTTTGTTTTATAATAAATTTTTTATTTTCACTTGAAGTTTGATAAAAGTGAAAATTATATGTAAAAAGAAATACAAACTGAATTTTAAATGTTAACTATTATAAATGTAAAAATTATTAAATAATGGAGTTATTTGATAAATATAAAAAAAGATATATTAGTGAATTGAAGAAAATTAATGATGGTGTTAAATTTGAAATTGTAAATCAAATATTTTAACTCCTTGGATTAAGTAATTTTTTTTATTTACCTAACTAAAACATTTAAGTACTAATATCAACTAAACTAAAAGTTAATAAGCTTTTAATTTAAATTCTGAACTTGCTATTGGTTTCTAATTTTTCTATTTTAACTTTGTTAATGAATTTAAAACAACTAATTGGGATGAACGCAAAATTTGGTTAGTGATAAAAAAAAATCTCAAAAGTCAAAAGGGATATTTGATTTTTTTTTTTTTAAAGACACGTAATTATATTGTTGAAAAAATGGTAGAGTGTTGTAATGTAAGGAAAAATTATTTGGAAGAAAATCAAGAAAGAAGGGAACAAAGTTACAAGTGTGGCTGGCAGACTGGCATTGAGGCATGGATTTTGGAAATGTTGGTGAAGAACACGTGATTCAGATCTAAAAGAGGTGACACGTGGCAAGTACCAACTGGCAAAGTGTCCATTAATCATGTGAAGCATTGCACTTTGGCTCACGTGGAGGCTGCTAGATTTTGCATGGGAGAGGGCCCACTTCACCAGCATAGCCTGACACGTGCCATCGACATCCACTCAATCTCATCTTACTTCCGCCGTCCTAAAGGTGACATCCTCGTCTTTGCTCGGAGACCAGACACACCATCTCCTTACTGGTGGCAATTTCGTCTAATACGTAAATATGGCTGGAAATCTCAGGTTAGAAATACATTATTGTAGCCACTCAATTTTAACATAACCAAATTAGTTTTATATTGAAAAATTACCAAAAATACTCTACTTTTGAAGTTTTGTTTTGTGAGTACGTAACACCAATTCTTAAATATGGTTAAGAATTTTATGTTAGAAATTATATAAAGTAACATATAAATAGTGTAGATTGAACCTCACATAAACCATATTCAATATACAATTCTTAAGATCTATGGAGTCTTTTTGTAGTATTAGATCAATAAAAGGCTTGACATCTAGAAGATCTTGGGTCCGTATTTAACATTTGATGAAATTTGGACTAATAAAAAAAGAAACTAGACTCGTTTATGAATTTGGTTTTATGTTACATGGGTCCAACTCCACATATGTACTAACTCATAAGATCGGACTCAACACTCTCAAGATACACAAAGATTTAACCTATAATTTTATTTTTAATTTCTCCCAATTTCATTTATGTATTTCTATCATATTTTCAACTAAAATTTTGTATATATATTAAACGAAACTCAACACTTATCCTTATTTTCTTTATTTTTTTTTTTAACAATTCTGATTATTTTTATGAGAAGTATAAAATCTTGGACCTTTCATTGTAGAAAGATACACTTACTAACATGATGTAGCTAGATGTGACCTCAACACCTATCTTATAAACCACTACAAAATCTAAAATTTATTGTATTTTGGAGTGTTTTTTATACAAAACTGCATACTTTGGGAGTAATGAGAAAATTTTAATTATTAAGCTTAATTTGAAATAATATTAAATTATAAAGAGGCACTTATTAGGATGTCATCAGAGTTGCCAATTTGGTCGGTTCAATAATAATAGATTAACATAATTATGGAGGCAGATGAATTGTGTAGTGGAATTCAAAAAATTCTGTTTGATTATCCTAAGCAGGAATTTTAAACTATAATTTGAATAGAATATCACATGTATGGTCACTGAATCCATATGTTGGTAGTTAACTTCGATCTCAATCAAGAAATACTTTGTCCCTAATATTATCTTTTAAAATTATACATATTACAAGCAATATTTAGCATTACCAAAATTTTGGAGATCACCATAATAAATCAAGTCCCAAAATTTTTTATTTTGTACTTGTTAGTGTTAAAGCTAGATAATTGGGAAAATTATGATTTCCATTGAATTGTGAATAAGAGATACAAGGAGTATATATAGGCAAGTATGGCTAGGGTTACAAGGAAAAATAAAAATACATTTTATTTACAATTACAATTATATCCCTTTACACCCCCCGTCAAGCCGATGGATATCCTCAATGTGAAGACGAGAGCGAAGAGAGATGAACTTGGAGATACCAAGAGGCTTGGTGAATATGTCGGCCAGTTGCTCATTTGACTGTAAAAATTGAATATGTAGAACCCCAGAGGCAACCAGTTCACGCACAAAGTGATAGTCAAGAGCAATATGCTTGGTGCGAGCATGAAAAACAGGATTCTTACTTAGATAAATAGCACCAATATTGTCACACCATAAGGTGATTTTGCCACGAAGAGAGACACCAATGTCATGAAGGAGGGAATTAAGCCAAATTACCTCAGCTGCAGCATTAGCAAGAGCCTTATATTCGCTCTCCGTACTCGAGCGTGCAATAGTAGGCTGTTTTCGTGCAGACCAAGAAATCAAGCTATTTCCCAAAAAAATGCAATACCCACCAGTTGACCGCCTATCATCAGGACAGCCCCCCCAATCAGCATCAGAAAAGGCATGTAGTTGAAGTGAAGAAGAGTTGGAGAGAAGTAAACCATGATGAATGGTGCCCTTAAGATAACGTAAAAGCCGTTTAACACCCATCCAGTGAACATCTGTGGGTTGATGCATGAATGGACAGAGTTTGTTGACAGCAAAGGCAATGTCAGGCCTAGTCAGTGTGAGATATTGCAGAGCCCCAACAGTTCGACGATACTCTTCACTAGAAGAAAGAACCGTGCCCATAGATTTGGATAGATTCGGAGTAGAAGCCATGGGAGTGAGACACGGCTTGCAATCAGTCATAGAGGTGTGGCATAAAATGTCTTCAATGTATTTTGATTTACGGAGAACAATCCCAGTGGGAGTATGATCAACTTCGATGCCAAGAAAATATGTGACTCTGCCCAAATCCCGAATAGGGAATTCCTGTTCCAATAGACGAATAGTTTGCTAAATGGCAGGCAGAGAAGATCCTGTGATCAAAATGTCATCCACATAACATAAAATATAAGTGGAAGTATCACCAGTGATGCGGACAAATAAGGAATGATCAGCCTGAGATTTCCGAAAACCACACAGAGCAACAAAATTGCACAACCGAGTGAACCACTCCCGAGGCGCTTGTTCCAAGCCATACAGAGATTTTCTGAGAAGACACACATGATCAGGGTGGCTAGCATCAAGGAATCCCAGTGCTTCATATAAATAGTTTCAGAAAGGTTGCCATGAAGAAAGACATTGCTGACATCGAGTTGGTGAATAGGCCAGCTATGAATGGAGGCAAGAGCCAAGATGGTGCGAATAGTGGTGGCCTTAATAACCGGGCTGAATGTCTCCTTGTAGTCTATGCCGGCTTGTTGTGTAAATCCCCGGGCAACAAGGCGAGCTTTATACCTGTCTACGGTGCCATCAGTCTTCCTTTTGATCCTGTACAACCACTTACAATCAATAATGTTAGTATTCGGAGGACGGGGAACCAAGTCCCACGTGTTAGCAAGAGTGAAAGCCTTAAATTCTTGAGTCATAGCATCACGCCACACAGGGTACTTCCGGGCTTGGGAGTAGGTAGAAGGTTCGGTTAAGGTGTGATCAAGGTTAGTTTTAGTGGAGTGGAGGGCATAACGGGCTGGTTTGTGTCTGACATGGGCTGGGCGAAGTGTCATACGTGGAGGAGGTTGCGGGTTGGGAGGGCTGAGTGCAGTAGCCGGGGACGGAGGTGGCGTCGGAGGTGTAGGATGCGGTGGCGGGGAAATAGGGGGGCTGTGCTGGGATGTTGGGGAAGAAGAGAGCAGATGCGAAGAGAAGTCTTGCTGTCGGTTAATGGGATCGGGAACAGGATGTGCAGTACCCCATCAGCAGAGGAAGGCGAAGTGGAGGCGGAAACATTGCTGGGCTGAGACACGCAAAAAGGAAAATTATGCTCATTAAATTTAACATGCTTAGCAATATAAATTCTGTCATTTTGAGGGCTATAGCATAAAAAACCAGAGTGAAACCGTGATTTGCCAAGAAAAACACAAGTGTGACTACGAAACTGAAATTTATTTGCATTATATGGCCGTAAAAGAGGGAAAATTTCACACCCAAAAATTTTAAGGTCAGTATACGGAGGTGAAGTGTGAAAGAGACGAAAGTAAGGGGAGTCATTGTGCAAAGTAGGAGACGGTAAATAATTAATTAAATCAACACTGTGATTAACGGCATAATTCCAGAAACGAAGGGGAATTTTGGCATGGGCAAGCAATGTGAGAGTGGTATCTATTATATGCCGAATCTTGCGTTCCGAAATACCATTCTGTTCATGTGTATGGGGGCATGCAAAAAAATGTGTGATGCCTATCGTTTTAAAATAAGGATCAAGTTTGAGAAATTCACCTCCAGAATCAGAGTGAAAACGCTTAATGTCCCCATTGAATTGTTTCTTAATCATGGCATGAAATTCAAGAAAAGTCTTATAGACATCACTTTTAAATTTGAGGCAATAAACCCATGTAAAACGAGTACATTCATCAATGAAGAGAACAAAATATTTATGATTTAAATAAGAAGTAACAGGGGCAGGGCCCCAAACATCTGAATGAATTATTTCAAACGGAACAGAACTTGGTCTAAAAATTGGATTTAAATTACTCCTAGTCAGTTTCCCCATTTGACAAGCAGTGCAAAAATTATTAGAATGACAAAATTTAATATTGCTAGAATGTAAAATTTGCGATGTTACTCGCTTATTAGAGTGTCCCAGCCGAGCATGCCACACGTCAAAAGAGACAGATTCGCCAACCAACGCCTCCTTCAGTTCTGGTGGCATCACATACAAGCCATGATCACTCGGACCGCTCAGCAAAATTCTCTTCGTTACCTGGTCCTTCACAAGAAAATAAGATGGCCAAAATTCAAAGAAACAATGATTATCAGTGGCAAATTTTTGCACAGATAAAAGAGACTTGGTAATTTTGGGAACAAAGAGAACATCATTAAGTTTGAAAGAGGCATAGGAAGAAGTACCAGTGTGGCTTATAGGAAGACCCTGACCATTGCCAACCCGAATATTATCATTACCCATGTAAGGTTGCATGTGAGGAAGGTGATGAGGATCAGCAGTCATGTGATGTGTGGCACCGGTGTTAGGATACCACGTCGAGTGTGGAGCATGAGGCGGCATAGGCGAAAAATAAGGTTGGGGCTGATGGAGCTGCTGTCCATTCGGTCCCCAAGCAAGATTGGCCTGCCGAAACTGCTGCTGTCCAGGGGCGGGATTCCAAGGTCGAAAATTGGGGTTTGGTATTACTCTTCGACACTTATCAGCCGTGTGATTATTATAGCCACAGATTTGACATGGTGCTTTAGATTTCCTGCGGAATTGACTTGGTTGCTGCTGTTGGGGTGCAGTGTGCATCATAAAGTTTGGGTTACCTCTAAAATTGTGGTTCGGTTTTTGAGCAATAAGAGCCACAGGAGAAGGTTATCTTGAAAGCTTTTTAGTAGAATCTCATGTGATGTTAAATGTCCAAACAAGGTGTAATAATCAGCAGGAGGTTCCATGACACACAGAGTAGCAATAATGGATTGAAATTCATTACCAAGGGTTTTGAAGACAATAGCATTGAACTGAGCATTGGTTAAGGGAGCGTTGGCAGCGATGAGTTCATCAGCAAGGGCTTTACATCGTTGCAAATAATCCGCAACACCAGCATCAGTCTTTCTCAGTTCTTGTAGTTGCATATGTATTTGAAGTTGTCTGTTTTGTGACACAGACCCATAAGCCTTTGATAAGGCTTGCCAAGCATCATAACTTGATGTAATACCCACCACAGAATGGAATACAGAAGGAGATAAGGAGGAGAAAATCCAAGACAGGAGCATTTGGTCCTTTGCAAACAAGGCCGTATAGGCTGGGTTATCGACTTCCACATTAGGGTCGGTTGGTGAAGAAATTTTCTTTGGTGGAGCTAAGGAGGTGCCATCAATATGACCAACGAGATTGTGACAGTGAAGGATAGGGGTAAACTGGGTTTTCCAGACCAGATAATTTGAGTGATCTAATTTATTGGAGAAGATTTGATTTGAGGTGATGGGAAGAGGATGTGGAGAGGGGTTGGATTCGGCCATGATTGTGGAATTAGGGTTGATGAGAATGGAGGAGGCGGCTTGGGTGGATGAAGAAGAAGATGCCGATTGAAGAAAAGGGTTAGGGTTAGGGTTAGGGTTAGGGTTTGAGATGTAGGAGGCGGATGAAGAAGTGTGGCTGTTAGGGTTGGATTCGGTTTCTGAATCAGATTTGGAGCTAGAAGACATAAAGCTCTAATACCATGTTAAAGCTAGATAATTGGGAAAATTATGATTTCCATTGAATTGTGAATAAGAGATATAAGGAGTATATATAGGCAAGTATGGCTAGGGTTACAAGGAAAAATAAAAATACATTTTATTTACAATTACAATTATATCCCTTTACAGTTAGATCCATAGACTAGAAAATATATAAACAAAATATGGACCAACATAAAATAACTTGGTTCAATCAACAATTTTCTATGAGAAATTGGCATAGATAATTAATGAAGTTTGACTCTAAGAGAATAAACAAAGAAAATCCGATGCTTAAATCAATATAGATTTATAAGAAGTACATATTTATAATTTTTAGGGAGTGTTTGTTTCAAACTTAGGAATCAAAAACAAATTCAGACAAGAATGATCTTTTATTTCTTTTGTTTGGTTTAATATTGAATCAGAATCGAATTTGCTTTAAAGCTTTTTGTTTAGTTTAGTTCGGATTGGTAATTTGATTCCAATCAAAATTCATATAAAAAAAGAAAAAAAAAACAATATTCGTCATATGAAAATTGCTGATGTTCATCTTCTATCTATTTTTTCAGATTAAAAAAAAAACCAACACGACCAACTAATTATCATTCTCACTTTCCCCCCTTTTTTTATAAATCAGATTATTTTATTAAAATTGAGTAGGAAGAAGAGTTACAAAGTGAACAAAACAACATTAGAACAAAAGTAACATAATCCCCAGTTGAAAAGATATAAATAGCAGCAGAAAAACTGCAAAACTAACAACAACATCAACAAAACTGCATAACAAAAAACAACAACATCAAAGCAAAACTAATAGCAACAACAAAAATAATATCAGCAGCAATTGCAGCAAAAGCAACATCAAAGCAAAACCAGGAACAACATTAAAATAACAGTAGTAGTGTAAAATCAAACAATTATCGCAAGAAAATTGCAGAAACACTAGCAGTAGAAAGATTCTAAAAAAGAAAAAGCCTTATGGCAGAAGATGATCCAACTTATCCATATTTTCAGTCCAAGCATGAAGTCCACGGACCTGTTTACACCGCCTTTAGCTAAGGCATTCGTAAAGGAATTGCATTCTCTAGGCTTAAATTGAAAAGAAAGTTACAAAGCCTGGAAAGGAAGTTATCAATTTCATTAAACAGAGAGGTGAGCTTCCAAGGACGAGGAGAGGAAGGATTATTTAGCCATTTGAAAACATTAGCAGAATCAAGCTCAAAGATGATTTCAGAGTTTTGATTTTAGAGAAATTCAATTGAAAATTGTAGTGCTTTACAAACCACAAGAACTTCCATAAAATTAGATTCAAATATTCTAGTAGAACACGAAAAAAGACCAAGAAAGTGACCTTTGTAGTTATGCAACACACCTCCAACACCACCAGGCCTAGGTTTGCCTAAAGTAACCATCAATATTCCATTTGACTGAACCATTTTTAGGAGGAGACCAAGTTATTAGAGTCTAAACTTCTTTTTTTGGAAAATATGACTTTCTCATAGCATCAGAACTCAATAACAACTCATGAGAGTTCAGGAACCCAAAACATTTATTTGCCTTAATCCAAAAAGAGGCTCTTGCTAAAGAAAGACTAAGCATGGCATATTTTTTAATAATTTTACCATTGAAAATAGCAGCACTCCATTCTAACCAAATTGTCCAAACCATTGCTATAAAGACTAAATTCCAAGTTTTTTGTTGTAATCTCCCCTTGGATAGGTCACTCCATTGATAAAATATATTATAAAAGGAATTAGGAAGAACAACCTTAATTACCCACCATTTTGTGATACTTATCCAAAGGAAGTAGCTAATTGGACACAGAATCATAAGATGATCAATATTTTCAACACTACTATGGCATATAGGACATGCTACATTATTAACATTCAAAACACCTTGCTTTTGAAGATTTAGTTTAATGTTCACTCGATCTTGAAGGGCCAACCAAACGAACATTTCCATCTTTGAAGGAGATAACCCAGTCCAAATCTTAGAAAGGAAAGACAAGGAAGATTGAGAACCTTCCTTAATGTTTTGAAAAGAAACACATGCTGATTTCTCGGAGTAATTTCCTCTTGAATCATTTATCTAAATCAACCTATCGTCCCCGGAGGATGATTAAGAGAAGGAAGTGATAAGTGACATTATATCATTAAGTGTATCCAACTACCAATTTTGGATATTTCCAATTGCCATTTATCCATTCACTGCAATAAAAAATCTTTAAATCTTGATTTGTTGAGATTAAGAACAAATGATGAAATCTGCATTTAAGAGGTGAAACTCCAATCCAGATATCATGCTAGAATAAACAAGAGTCATCATTTCTAACCGTAACTTTGGTACTATCAGAGAACGAGGGCAGGAACTTAGTGCTATCAATATCCTTCCAAATGATTGAAGAAGAAGAAAGCAAGCTAGATTTTAATAAGGGCAACCCATTAGAGTAATATTTTCCCCTAATTATAGATTGCCAAAGTGAGATTTCAGAAGATTGATGGCACCACAACTATTTGAAAAGAAGACTTTTATTTTTATTCTCGATGGAGCCGATACCAAGTCCCCTAAATTTCTTAGTCCTTCCAATGAACTCCCATTTGACCGGGCAGATTTTCCCTTTCTTATCACATCCTCAAAAAAAAAAACCTCCTTATGATTACATTCAAAGAAGATAGAACCCTAGCTAGAATTTTAAAAAGAGACAAGTAGTATAAAGGGAGATTAGAAAGAGAGGTTTCAATCATCATGAATCTTCCTCCAAATGAAAAAAGCTTTCCTTTCTATCTCGAAAGCTTACTTCTAAATTTATTAATGATAAGATCCCAAGTAGAAAGCCTTGTAGGGTTGTTCCCCAAAGGGAGACCCAAATAGCTACACGGAAAGTCCTAAACACGGCAGAAAAGAAGGGAAGCCTACTGATTCAGATGTGATGAGTCAACATTAAGCCCAATGAGGGAACTTTTGTGATAATTAATTGTAAGACCAGACACTATGGAAAAGCATCGAAGGATGCACTTAATATTACTCAGGAATTCCCATTCGGGCTTGACAAAAATAAGGGTATCATCTGCATATCGAAGACTAAAGATAGGACTACCGTTATGATAAGGTATCAATCCCTAGAAAAAATTGAGATAAATAGCCCTTTTAATCAATTTTGATAATCCTTCCACTACAATGATAAAAAGAAAATGAGATAGCGGGTCTCGTTGATGAAGACCACAAGATAAAGCTATCTCATTTGTAGGGCTACAATTAACATGAATAGAGACTCAGGAAGTAGATAAACAGTGGTAGATCTAGCTTCTCCACTTTGAGCCAAAATTCATTTGATCCATTACAGAATTAAGGTAGTTCCAATTGACTGAATCAAATGCTTTATGAAAATTGAGCTTGAATAGGATCCTACTTTTCTTACTGGCTCGAAGAGAATGGATGATTTCATTAGCAACCAAAACCTCATCAAGAATTTGTTTAACCTTCACTAAGGCACATTGTTCTCCATTAACCACCTCTTTAATGACAACTTTTAATCGGTTGGTAAGAAGTTTGGCAACAATCTTATGCAGACAACTGATAAGACTAATTAGTCTAAAATCCTTTAGATGTGATGCTCCTTGAATCTTTGGAATCAGAAATTATTCAACAAGAAATATATGATAATGGAGTTTAAACATTTATGATAATGGATTTTAAACATTCGTGCATAATTAAAGAATGAGAGAGATAATGGGATATAGGAGAAAATAATGGGTGTTCTCATAGTTGTAATTGTTGTAATTTTGTTCAATAATGTAGTTAGTACGTGTTCAAGAATGAGAGAGATAATGGGATAAACGAGAAAATAATTAAATATGTTTTATTTACTTAGGAATCAAACTGATTTCTTACGGGGGAAGGGGGAATGATGATTCCTATAAATCATTGAATCATCCAACAAAACAATAAAAAATGGAATCATCCATTCCCATTCCCTTATCCTAACCCATTTTTAATCAAACCAAACACAAACTTAGTGTGAACAGGACATTGATGATTATCTATATACATGGAGTTGAACTTTTATTTAGGAGATATCATTGTTTAGGAAGGATTTATCGAGTTTTAAATTAAGGATGATTTATATTTCTTTCCTTAATAATTACAAGTTTGTTCATCCAGTCATGTGGTTTAGTCCAGTTGTCCAAATTAATGTGGTGAAGCCAAAAGCCTACCCTTGGGTTCAAAAAACCAAGGATCTCCAAGTCATCAATATGAATTTTTCAGCCAACAAACACCCCCTACTAGGAGTATTTTCTGGAATTAATATTGGATTTCTCTTAGTTTTAATAACAAACTTGTTCATATATCTTATTTCTAAAATAACAACTGTGAGCGGACAATCCTCGAATAGGCAGCGAAGCTAGACCAGGTGACTTTTTAGATTTCATTGGTTTTTAAGTTTTGAAAAGATGAGAGAAAAGAAACGAAACCGATTCCTAGTGCCTTAAAGGTTTTTAGGAGTCCCCATTCAGCTTAGCTCTTATCGAGAAATTACAGTATAACCAAGCCCGATAGAGATTCCTATACCTTTTAAGACAGAGATTCGAGTCCGGACAAACTACCTATTTCTACTTCAATTCGAAATAAACTTTAACAATTCTAATTATGCGTCATTTGTATTTTAGTTCCTATTCTATTTTCAGCCATAAATATATTTGCGATATGCTCAAGTGAAAAGCGATAAATAAATTCGAAAATTAAAATTATTATAACCCAATCGAATAAACTACCATAGGGTATACACTTGATAAAACGAGGATTGGGGTACACTCGCCTAATATACATGAAATCCATTTTTACAATCGCCTAAAATACTCAAATAATCTAAAAATAAAAGCTAGCATACATCTAACCTAACATATATCTACTTGTAAAATAGAGGTTAGTGGTGCAATAAAATTAATACACGTGTGTACTCAAATAAGACATAATGGGTAATCTAGATAGCTCGGGATCAAGCATTTAGGGGATATTTGGGAAAACCCGGCAGGTTTAACCGATCAGACCTTCAATACGTTTTAGAAATGCCCTATATTTTTTTTTTTATTTTAAGAAAACAATTTTGAAAATGATTTTTACAGATTTATTATTCCATTAGACATGCAAAAGTGGGTCTAATATCCAGGATTTCACGAAAATCCCTTTTGTGCGGGTCCTAATTGCTTCTTTAGAAAATAAACTAAGTCCAAAAAGCATTAAACACAACAAAAATATTTTAAACAAGAAAAATCCAAAAATCAATAAGAAAATAATTTTGGATTCAATGACTTGAGTTGCGTGACTCAAAAGATGAGCCGCACATCTCAAATAAAAAATTCAAGACAGGTTGCAGAAGCTCAGAATCGCTGAACTTAAATCCTAAGAAAATAACGCTACATGACTCATTTTTATTAGATTTGAGCCCTGCGACTCTATTTTCTAGAGAAGAGCCGTGCGACTCATCTTGAGATGGGTTGACAATTGAAATATTCAATCTTTGATTAGAAATTCATTTTAATGTTTCTCCTTTTGATTTAGGTTTCTTTAGGGGTTTGTACAATACTAAGCAAATAAACCAAATGGTTTTAACCCCAAATCCTTAAAATAAAAAATCTTTGAAACTGAGAAAACTTAAGTTCAACGATTTTGAGGCCTAGAGCTAAGCCGTGCGGCTCAAATGTCCTCAAAGATGAGCTGTGCGGTTCAAAAGTTGAACCACACAATTCGTTAAAATTTTACAAAAAATTCATTTTGAGACAAAAAGGAAAATAACACCACAAATACTATGCAAATACACCATAAATGCTATAAGAAGGATTAAGGCCTCTTAGAAGTTACCTTTGATGCGTTTTTCCAGAATGAGAATAAATTCATGGATCTGATTTGAAGCTTGAATAGTATCCTAACGAGTTGTATCGAATCGAAAACGAAGCTTTGGAGCTGAAATAGTCAATGCACGTCCCGAAATGGAGTTTGGATGTGGATATATGAAGTAATGTACTAATCAAAAACTGGAGGAGGGGGTTTAAAGATGAGAATGGTAGTTTTTTTCTTTCTCACATTTTTCTCTTTACTTTACTTTTCTTCTTCTTTTTTTCGCTCAAAGTATGTCATATACTTCTTTTAAATCTACCTCTACTTCTTTAAAGATGAGACTTTCATGATTTTGTGCTTTTATTAAAGAAGTTTTACGCCTATGAGTTTCCCTTTTGGAGGAGGTGTCAATTCATCTTTGAGTCCTAATTGAACATCTTATGGCATAGGTGTTAGGAACTTTTTGAAGTTTCAAACTCTTTTGATCGATCTTAAAGCCAAGCTAAGAAAGCTACCAAAAATAAAATTTTCAATAAACATCCCTCTAAAAGAAGCATCCCTTCCATATGTGATATGATTTTTAAGATGAATACGAGGATTGAGACTTCTAACCAATATTTTACCCTTATCTTCAGAAGTGTATAGTTATGGTTCCCTCAACCAAAGATACTATACTTTGGGATCACAAATGCTATCATTCTATCTATAATGCCTAGGTTGAGACAAGCTTTAGTTATCCTCAATCTAGTGAATTAGTAGATGTATTTCAAGAGACAATGTCTAGGTCAACTACATCCAAATGCCTAGTGATGGTTAGTAGGATTTTGAGCATTTTTTAAGAACTTGGTTATCTAGAAACCATTGAGCATTTTTTTTGCCCTTTTACTATAGCCGTACGGAATGTTACTTTTTTGGATCACTTGCAACATAATCTTTACAAACTTGATACTTTGTGGACTTTTATTTTCATTACTCAAAGTGAGGAAATCTCGAGGTGCTAGTATGGTTTGTGTTGGGGATCATGGAGAGACCGGAATAAGAAAGTTTGGAAATGGGCAGACCATTCAATGACTGAGATGCTTTTCATGGTTGATAACTTTGTCAATACATGGAAGAAAGCTCGACTGGGTTTGAATCATGGGTCTTTGCATGGTGGTAGGACTAGAGTGCAATTATGGCCATCGCCAAACGTGGGTTCTTTTAAGTGCAATGTCGAGAGTACATTTTTTTGCTAGTCAAATATGGGAGGCTTTAGGTCTATTTTATGAAACCATAATGGGATGTTTAGAGCTAGTGTAAATGGTGCTTTTCTTTCAACTAATGATTAATCAATGATTAAGGTGCTTCCTTTGCGAAGAAACATTATCATGACTTAGAGGTATGCTTATAGAGAATGTGTTAGTCGAACAAGATGCTTTGGTGGTTTTTAATGTTCTTCCATTTGTTGTAATTGATAGGCCTCCTTTGGTTTCAGTATTCAGGATTGCAAGCGATTTGGTTCTAGTGTTTTTTTTTTCCTACTCTATTTCTTCTATTAGTAGTGAAGTCAGAATTCCATAATCAATATACAACGAATGTATAGTTACCATAAACAGAATAAATAAACAGACTTACAGTTTATATGCAGTGGAAACTCGTCTATGGAATGGATCTGATCTACGCGAGAAACTGAATCGTTTTGGTTGCTTTTCCTACGAGTGTATGAATACACTGAGTACGGGTTATATCCGTGAATTCTTCCGACGAATGAAGAAGTGTATCGTGTTTTCTCTATAGGGACGTTTTCTCAGAACTAAAAGGGAATCTCTACTTTTCTTCCCTCGTCAGGAAATAAAGAAACTTCTTCTCTATTTATAGTGGAAATCCCAACTTCCATCTATATATAGGGTCGGACCAAATTACACATTGGGTCCCTGTAATTTACACATAATTACAGTTTAGTCCCTGCCATTCCAAAATGTCATGGGCGGACCAAAAACCAACAAGTAGATTAATGAATCATGTTCCCCAAGAGTAAGTTAGGGTTTCAGGTTCTGTCTGGTTATGGTGTTTAGATGTTTGATCCTCCCCTTTCATCCTTGATTTATTGATCATGTTTAATAATGAATTAACTATTAGTTTATCTTTTTATTTGCAAGAATGGGGATCATCCATTGTTTGTGGGGATCCTTGCATAGTAGAGATGTGAGCGGAATAATTCTCGTTACTTAGACCAAATTAGAATTTTCCTTGCGTTGTCTCTATAAGTGATTGGGGTTGGAGAAGCTGGAGAATGCATCTCATCTTTGCCCTATACCGTTGCCACCTCTGGAATGGAGAATGGTGTGTATACACAAACCCTGAAACTTTGAATTTTGAGGCAACTCAACAGTTATTTTTCGTAAAATAATAAACAGTAGAGAATACAGGGTGGGAACATAAACTTGGTTGGTTGTGTGAATGTTGCAGTACCATATAGAGTAGTTGTTGCCCTGCATAATTAAGCAACCCTTAATTTAAAGCTGCCAATATATGCCAAATATTGGCCACGAAGCCATCTTCTAGTACTATTAGGTGTAATTGCTTTATCAAATATCCCCTCTCTCTTGTATGTACACCAGCTAAAACTCTATATAATCTACATTTGAAAAAAAAAAAACATATATAGAACCACTTAATAAATATTTCTTATTATTTGGAATATAAATAAATCAGACAAATATTCTATCAGGTATTAGTTGTGCAATTAAATATTTGATTACATCAGAACAATAACTAATAGTAGCAATATTTTATAGAGATTCATGATCAGAATTAATGATGATGAGAGGGGTTATTGATCAAATATTGGAGTAATGATAAAAGCATGATTAATTAGTACGTATACTTTTTCCGTAGCATGAAATTGACAAGAAGAGTAGTATAATATAACGATTCCCATTTGGTCACAAACATAAAATGATGGAGTAAAGACAGACCAGACCGTCTATCTACTAAGGTCCCATATTTTAATATTACTTGTACCTTTAATACCTTTTACACATTTTCTAATACTCAAATCTTTCACCAAATTAAATACCTTTCCATCTACTTGTAAATTACTTCCTTATATACTGAATGATAAGGTTACATCTCAACTTAATTATTTATCTAGATACAGCTAATATTATTAAAATCCTAAAACTGAATGGGTATGGATTAATGAAAAACAAGCCCAATTTGTATAGCTTGATGAGGTACCATATGCCATGCAATTGAAGCTTCATTGTTCTTTCAAACTCCAATTTCCATTACTTATCCACCCATTCAAATCATTCTGTCTCATTCTCATATAATATAGTATCTTCCATCATGCACCATGTGGTTTCTGCCCCTCCCCTCCCATGCATTTCTTTTCTCTTTTAACCACAAAATTTAAATTTATACTTGTTGAGTTGACCTTATTTTAACAATCACCCACTTTATCTAAGTAGCTCTAATACTATATAAAAAAACTAATTAACCAACAAATTTAAATTTATAAATAAGATTCAATAATAATCTATTATTATTATTATTATCCCATGAATATATAAACAATTACATTCCGTTCTTCAATTTGAAAAATTTTTAGAATACTCCTAGAGTATATACTCCTTAAAAATACATTAGCAAAAAGAGTTGTTGTTTGGACTATTAAGGCATAATGAAAAAATATAAATCTCTTTTTATAATTAAGAAAGTATATACACTTTCAGTATTCTAATATTTCTCCTTCAACTTGGCTCTCAATGTTCATTTGTCCAAAATGCATTTTGATCATTCATTTAGTATTTCGAGAAATTATACAGTGTATCTGGTCTGCCATATCACCTATGGACCGAGTCAATAAAAATGGACAAATAACCATTTTTTTGACGCATCACCTATGAGCTGTATAATGGGAATAACAATTAATTTTCTGATTCTTTTCCCCCATCCTGACTATTCACTTCTCCTTCTCCACCCATTATTTTTCTAATACGGTTACTTCCCTTCCCTTTAGAGCAAAATATTGGGCCCTAACCTTGGATTGGGCCTTCCTAGCTGAATCTTAGCCCATCAATAGGTCCAGTAATCACAGATTCAGCCCAATTCACTAGACCCAGTCGATCACATAAATCTCTATTTCCCTCCACCGTCTTCCTTAAACTCGAGCCGGAGGAGCAATATCACAAACAGAGAAGACAAAAAGAAGCATGGAATACAAAGACAGGATCACAATTGCAGTTGCTGTAGTTTCTCTGGCAACTACATCGGTCCTTTTCTTGAGGAATTATCGTAGACGCCATAGGCGAAATTGCTCTCAAAGCTCCTGTTATTTGCAATTGGACCAGAAGCTGCAGTTCGCTTTCAAGCGCGTTTTAGCTGATAACTCCTTCTCTCAGTTCAAGCACTTGAAGCTCCAGGACGTCACTAAGGGTGCTGTTTCGATAGGTATTGTCAATTTAATTCTTACTCAGCTCCAGTTTGCCTTCTGTTTATTTGATTTCCAATATTAAATAGTATTTGAGCTCTATTTTTGTTTGCTGCAAGCTTAAGCATAAATCTGAGCTTTGGATGATGAAATCCAAAAGCAGCAAGCCTAATTAGCTTCATGTTCCAATTTTGACACTGTGGCAGATGATTCTTCGAATTCGCATCCTTATGAACAGGAGATTACAGCCTTGGTAGAGAATCCAGCTGTGGAATTTGGATTTTGTATAGATAATGTGGAACTGAAGGAAATGAATGACGTCTATGTATGGGTTGAGACTGAGTCTCAATTGAAGGAGTTAGCTGATAAACTGAGTAAAGAGAGGTTTTTTGCTGTTGATACCGAGCAGCATAGCTTTCGATCCTTTCTAGGATTCACTGCTCTAATTCAGGTTATGATCATTTTGATCTATCTCTAATACGTTTGTTTACTATATATATATATATATATATATATATATATCACACATTTCATTTCTGATTTTTGTAGATTTCCACTCAAAACGAAGATTATTTGCTGGATACAATCACATTACATGATGTAATGGGCATTGTCCGCCCAGTTTTTGCTGATCCTAGCATTTGCAAGGTGAAGTTATTTAGCAGTTGAACAAATGTCTTTCATTGTAAGGACAGATGCTTTCTGCCTGTTTGAGTTTTATGGAAATTATATTTCTTGCGATTGATGGGGAAATTTTGTTGTTTAGGTGTTCCATGGAGCTGATAATGATATTCTCTGGCTACAAAGAGATTTCCATATTTATGTTGTCAATTTATTTGACACAGCAAAGGTGAATTTTATGTTTTATATGCCAACATGAGCTATGTCAGTTTTCTTGTGATATGTAATATAATCTTGCTTTTTTGAATAATTATCAGTAAAATTTGGCACTTAAATTATTCGGATTAATGTCATACTTCTACAATTCACTGGAAATTACAGACTTTGTAATTTGTTTCTGTAGGCATGTGAAGTTCTCTCAAAACCACAGAAATCGCTTGCATACCTGCTTGAAACTTATTGTGGTGTAGCCACAAATAAATTACTTCAGGTTTGGAGATTGAGATTGCTAATATCTGGCTGACTGGCTCCCACTGAATACCATCTCATTAGTTAACTTCATTTATAGAATTCCTTTGGTTTTTATTTGTTTAAATAATTTCATTCATGAATCTTAAAATACATTCTCATCTTGAATTGTAGCTTGAAGACTGGAGGCAACGTCCTTTATCAGCACAGATGTTACAATATGCACGAACAGATGCACACTATCTTTTGTATATTGCACATTGTTTAATTGCTGAGCTCAAACAACAAGATGATGGTATATCTTTATATTCATTCATTTTTATCCACATATAATCTTATCTCAATTATACTGATATTAATGTCAAAAGACTTTGAAAAGATTGTCATTGAGGCACCTGCATCTAACAGAACTATTCATATAAAAATGTTGATTTATATATATACAACATAGGGTGTATTATGCCTTAGAATAAGAAAAGAAAGTTGTTAGTATGTCTAATGTTAAGCACCTGTTCTGTTCATAACTACATAAAATAAATGCAACAACTATTTCATTATTCATAGAGTGAAGGAGCAAAATGCCTTAATGCACCAGATAACTCATCTTGTCCAGATGAAAAGTTCAGTTGTGTTCTTGAGGCTCGTCGCCGTTCAAACTCGACTTGTCTACAACTCTACACTAAAGAGATTGAAGAATTTCCTGGTGAGTCTGCTGCATCATCACTTTTTTCTCGTCATTTGAGTGTTCAAGGAAGTTCGTCTGTTTCATGTGAGATACAGGTGCACTACTTTACATAAATTTGTTAAAGCATGATATTCTGAGAAACCTTGATATACAAAACTGATGTTATACTGTTAATTTCAGGATCTTGTGAGACGTTTATGCACATGGAGAGATTTAATGGTAAGTGATATCTTTTTTGGTAATTTTGCTGTCTGATTGAGAATAGCTTTACTATGTCACTAGGATTGGGATGAAAAAGAAGTTTACTTCCCATTCATCATTAATTTAGTTTCAAATTTATTTTGTCTGATATATTTTTTCTTAGGAAAAAATTGGTTTCAATTTCATCTACATAAACAACCAGCATGTAGACATTGCCTTATAATAACATTTTCTGGCTCCAAAGTAAATTCAGTTAGAATAAGGTCTTGGGTTAGTCTGAGTTTCACTGGTCCAATGAGAGGATTTTTCCTGTGATTTTTCATAACTCTGTAGAACTATTTTCCAATAAAATTTATGTCACAGTTTGACCATGCTTTTGTTCATGGCACTACCTTGCAGGGTGCAAAGGGGTGCAAATGTCCGTGATGATCATAATTGCTAGTGTGGACCTTCTTATAAGTAATTTCTGTCTTGGGGCTGCCAACTTATGAATTTATATTTTCGACCTAAAGAATACTAGCATGGATGTGTCTTAAATTAGTCTGTGCGATGCATGTAGAGATCAGATCATTAGGCCATTAAGTTGCTTGTCACCTCTGAGGGTAGACCTTGCTAGTGTCACCATTCCCCACCCTGAAATGACCTTCACTAAATTATGACCCAATGCATCTTTCACTCTTTCAGTTTTCTGTTACTATCTTGCAGATGTGTGATTATGTTTTTAGTGTTTCTTCAAGGGCATGTGAAGTGCGTTTGTCCCAACTTTTTACTTTACTGTTGAATGTTGTGCCTATTTCATTCCTATTTGTTGTGGGACATGTTCATGCATCTTGTTTGTCTTGTTAATCGTACATATGGGTTTTGATATCTTTTCAGGCTCGTGTACATGATGAGAGCCTAAAATATGTATTATCAGACCAGGCTATTGTTTCTCTTGCAGAAAACCTTCCAACGAATCCAACAGAAATATATGATACTGTAGCTCAAGCCAATATGTATGGGGATCTAAATGCTAATTCTTCTTTGTCACCTGTATCACCTGTTGTTTGCAGCCACTTTGATGATTTTTGCTCCTTAATCCAGGACAGGAAAAGAAACATTGATGATATTTTCTCACAGATTCTCAAAAAATGCCTGGGTCTTAATGGGAGTTGTCCATTGTCTGTCTATAATTATGCATTACTGGTTAACTGTGACCTTAGACTATCAAATAGGTCAGTTATGAAGAAAAATGGGATTAAAAATTATCGGCAAGTTGCTCGGAAGGCTTCACGAGAACTGTTTGTTAAGAAGTTCTCTTGCAAATCACCTGTGTATCATAACTGTAAGATCTTTGCAAATGATGGGCGGTTGCTTTGTTACTGTGATCAAAGGAAGCTCGAATGGTTAGTGGGGTTAAATCTTTTCAATATCTTGTTCGGTGAGAAATCTGCTGCTTTTAATTGACTCAGACTATTGTTCTATAGGTACCTTCGTCGAGATCTGGCAAAACTTGTTGATGAAAACCCTCCTGCCATAATGCTTCTTTTTGAACCAAAGGGTCGTCCTGAAGATGAAGATAATGATTTTTACATCCAAAGTAAGAAAAATATATGTGTGAGCTGTGGTGAAGGAAGCCATTACTTGCGTTATCGAATAATCCCTTCATGCTATAGAATGCACTTCCCGGAGCATTTGAAAAGCCATCGTTCTCATGATATTGTCCTCCTTTGTGTGGACTGTCATGAAGTTGCTCATGCTGCTGCAGAGAGATACAAAAAAGAGGTAGCTGTAGAATTTGGGATTCCATTATTTGTTCGTAGAGTAGTTGATTCTAAAGAAGTCCCTGTTATACCTGGGCCATCATCATCAGACCTGCATGGTGAGGAGGCAGGGGTATCTCCTTTACAATTGCGGACAGCTGCTATGGCTCTGTTGCGCCATGGACAAACGATGCCACCTCATCGCCGAGAAGAACTGACACAGGTCAGTAGACATTGTAACTTCTCTGAATTGGGTGTGGAATCTAGATCTTGCCTATAGCAACTAGCAATTCATTAATCATGTGGTATTTAATAAACTGAGAGTTTAGCAACACATAGCAATCTTAGGGTGTTTATTTCGTTGGAATAGGTCGTGTTCCTTTGCTAGCCTTTTATAGATTGCAGAATACAATTGGTAAGAGCCCATGATTATTGTGATTTGTTTATACAACCATCTCATAGCTTAGTGTCATCCTATATGAGATGAGAAATAGCTCCTTTTTTCTTGATTGCTATGTGTTAAACCTTGCAAACCATAATTACATGCAAATATATAGTATAAGTTGGCTCTTGTTGATAGGAAAAATGGACGAAGAACCATTGCCAGATAAAAATAATTGATAAGACATCTATGATTGTATTTGGGAAGAAATCTACTACTTCTTTATACTGCTCTGAGTTGCATCGGGTTTTTGCAAATTCTTGGTGAATAAATTGGAATATGGTAAGTTCATGTATAAGTTGGAAGATCTAATCATTTATTGGTCCTTTTGTTTGACAATAACTAATTTATTTGCGTAGGTACACAGTATACTACAGACATAGTGGCTGATTGAAGTTTATGATTTTTACTATTTTAGGCCCTAGATCTGTCCCTGGTTATGGGACCATGAAGAACAAAATTGGATTGTATAGGGAGGGGTAATTCAGTGGTTTTTCTACCCTTATAACCTATGTTGTTAGGCTACAAGGTTAGCTCTCATTCAAGACCACCCTACTCAAAGACTCAAAATGAAAATAAATTCCAACTCTGATTTATTCCAGCTAGTAGGCAGCTTAAATAGATAGCCAATAACTTGTCTGAAAATAAATGAACCTGAACTAACCAAATCAGAACTAACTATCGAAATTTCAAAAACAGATTACCTAGAATCAACAAATCAGCGGCTATTTATTTAGAGTTCAAAACTAAAATTACGTTATCTAAAACAGTGTCTTGCTGGTTATTGAGTCGTAACACGAACATGTAAAACAAACATTTGAAGGGTGGTATATGTTGCGGTAGGAGCCACAACAGAATATTTGATTTTTTTATGACAGAACCAATAGGATAAATAGATGAGATATATGAACTTTTAATAAATAGCTAGTAAATTCATTTTTATTATATTCTTTTGGTGGGATTTTACTCCTTAAAATAGGTAGTTTATTGGGGCTGTAACTAGTTCAAATAAGCTCTAAGAGGTCAAACCATTTTCTCTAATGAGCTCATACTTCCTAGTCTGTCCCTTCAAAGTAGGTCATACAGGAAGGAACATCCTCGAGCATGATCAATCTGACATTAGTAATGATAGATAGAGCTTGTGAAGCCCATGCATCAGTTATTAGGTTCACAGGCCTACCTTTTTTTTTTTTTTTTTTTTTATTCATGTCTCTTGTCTGTATCTGATTCTTTGTTATTATTTCCTAACATCTCAACATGAACATTCTATGTCGTCTTCTAAGCTTCCACCTGAGCTACACATTCATTTATATGCGAAGAATGCATGTCACCCCTTGTTCGCTTTAATACACCAAATTTATGCAGCAACAAAAAAAAAAAAAAAAGTTTAGTTTCTTTTAATCTGCCAAATAAAAAATTTATAATAAGAAACATGCAAAGACAGCATTGTTGCTTACTATTTACAACTGTTTTTATATAAAGTGTTACTTGGTAGGAATTTCTGTTTTGTCATTTAAACTTTTCATTGGGTGAATTTTCTGTTTGTAGATTGTCGCACAATATTATGGGGGAAGAGAGATATCCCAGGAAGATTTGGAACAAGCTTTGCTGGTTGGCATGAGTCCTCATGGGAGAAGACGGTATAAAAAGAAAAGAGGATTATCTTTAGAGCATTCTACTGCCAGCATCATTTCAAAAAACAATAGAGTGAATGGTGGTGTTGTGGCCCTAAAAACTGAGAGCACATATACAGTTCTTGATGGTTCAGAAACTACTCAAGCAGAGCCCACTGTCATAAATGGAAATCAAAACTGTTTTACAGTGAAAGATACTGATGTAAGTGTGTGTTCTAATCTACATGTTGTTGATGAAAATGGAAGTCCGGATAGAAAAGAAATATTCACTGCAAGTGTTGATGACAACTCTGAAGTTGATCGATCAAATGGAACAGTTGACCTATACAATCCTACGGATGAAGGAAATTCTCTGCCTAAAAATAATTCAAAAGTATCTCTGTTAGGGCATGGACCGCATGGAAAGCAAGTTGTAGATCATATACTGAAAGAATACGGAGAAGATGGCATTCGTGAATTTTGTCAGAGGTGGAGACAAGTTTTTGTTGAAGCAACTAATCCTCGTTTCTTACCAGGTGGTTGGGATGTAATGCACAGGTTTGTTACCCAATCATGCTTCGACTAAGGTGCATCCTCAATGCCATGTATATACAAGTGTCATTCTTTGAAAATGACTAACCAGGAAGTTATGCCTTTGACAATGCTACATAGAATTCTTCAATTGCAAGAAGTCTAAGTAGGACATTGTGCTTTGTTTGGAAGAGGGAGAAAATGGGGCACAGAGGAAAACTGACAGCCCTGATGTCCCCACCTTCTGAAAAGGGCTTAAAGTTAATATATTTAAGTCTACTAGCTTCCAAGATTCGTGCGTTCATCACCCATAGTATTTGTGCATAGTCAATTTCTTGTGCACCTCATGCCTATTATATTACTGACTTGCTTTTGCACTTGCACTTGCATTTGTTTTCATATCATGAAGATTCATTGATGCATCCTTTTTCTTCAATTTTTTTATGTCTGGAAGAAAGCGAAGTTTAATGAGAATCTCGTGTGTGTGTGTGTGTTTGTTCTTGGCTACTTGAAAAGATGTTGCTTATGGTTAGCATCTCAATTGGTGTTTATGTGTCCAAAGGATTTGATTGTGAGCGGTGTTTTTGCCAGTGGCAGAAGGGCATTCGGCGAATTCAGCGTGTACAATCCAGCCAACAAAGCATCTACTGTGCAATCGAAGGAGCCGCTAGGTCGCTAAACCTGCCTAATTTTCATACTAGCCACTTGGGAATGGAATTTTCGTTCTTTAATTCTTTTATTAAAGATCCGTGTACTCACAAACCGACTGGCTACACGTATTGTATTAACTGTTGCTCTTTTTTTTATATCAAGAAATATTTCCTCAAGCCATTTGGATGAAATTGCTATTTTTGCGTACAATAAATTCTAAGTTATACAATCAGGGGAATTTTTGCTTGCTCGAGGATTCGACATTATACTCCCTTTATGCTTCACACATTCTGCACTCTATTTATTCAAATATTTCTTGGCACAGAATTATTTGATAAAGATGATAAATAAAGTACTAAATTTAATAGAAATATTGATAGTATTCAAATTAAAATTTCAAGTCAAATATTTTTCCTTACTAAATTAAGTAATTTTTTAACTTAACTTAATCGATGTTACAAAACAAGCTGAAAGCTAATGAGCACTTAAAATATTAATTTTAAGTAACGAATTTCAAGCTATTCTTTGGTGATCGGAATTATAGGATATCTCCAAAAGGTTGTTTATATGCATAAATATAAATTTTGCTATGGTATGATACGAATGGCCAAGTACTATTCTTGGAACTGCCAAGTCAGCGTAACTAAAAATAACAAAGACATGTGAGGCATTGTTCCTCTTAGGTTTGCATCAAAGGTCTCAGTTTTTGAACCGTTTCTCTAACAAGCAAACTCTAGAGAAGAAAATTAAGTACAACAATTCGTTGGAAAAATATCCTTAGTAATTGAATTGCTCACTAGTTGTTGATATTGCCCTGTATTCTACCTATGAAGAACTTCTACTAACAGTCTATTGTTTCTTAGATTTCCAACTAATTAAAGACTTCCCAAGAAATACACAAAAACCTGTAATCGATTTCCTTATTTCCTTGCAATTTGCCCAATCAGAATCTGTGTATGCCTTAAGTTGTATTTCTGAAGTTGATGGGCAAAAAAGTCCTTGTGTAGGATGATGCTTGAGGTAACGTAGCACTCGATGCACCAAATGCAAATGCATGTATGCGGGTTTATCAAGATACTGTGATAATTGCTGCACATCAAAGGCTATATCTGGCCTAGTGTGGGTGAGATACAAAAGCTTGCCTACCATTTTTCTATACTTTGTTATGTCAGTACGTAGTATACCATGTGTAAAATCCAAATTCTCTGTTTAACTGGTGTGGTGCATGCCTTGGACTCTAAAAAACCTGTTTCTGATAGAAGATCAAGAACATACTTCACTGATTAATATGTATACCAGCCTTTGTCCTTGCTACCTTTATGAGTAAAATGAATTTCAATTGCCCTAAATCTTTAGTTGTAAACCGTTTGTGAGCGCCGAGTTTTCCCAACCTTGATGATGATAAAATACCAAAATGTTATCCATTCTTACTATTCCTTACGATGTCGATTCGAGAAGCAAGGATTCAGATTTAAACGAACTTGAAACTTGAAACTGAGAAGAATTAGGATTGAAAAGAAAACAACAACCGCACAACCATTGGAAGAGCCGTACGACTATTGAGTTAACAGCCGCACGGTTGTCGATGTGTCACCAGCAACCTTGCATGAGATGGACAGCTGTTGAATTACGGGCTTGACACCCTAATTCCCATTAATTATCAAATTACGAGATGATTTTGGATTGAAGGGAGTTATGGTAGAGAGGGATGGAGAACAACAGAAAAGATTAAGAAAAGAAGGAAGAAAGAGAGAACAAAAATTCTAAAACTTCGTAAATTCAAAATTAAGTAATAAAAAACACAAATTCATCGATTTAGTCACCAAATTCTCATTCCAAACCAAACCAAAACCTTTAGAGCATCATTTTGGTCGTTTGAATCACAACATCGGAGCTCAATTAGAGGAATTCAAGTTCTTGGGTTCAAGATTTCAAATTCGATTTTAAATCTGGATTCAAGCTTCAAGCATCGGTTTTCTTCGAAATTGAACACTAGATAAGCAATTAAAAGGTAATTCTGAGAGGCCTTAAACCTATTTATAGCTTTCTGGGTTGAATTGGTTGACATTTCATCAATTTTCATTTTGCTCTGTTTTTCTGTGTTTTTAGTAAACCAGAGTTGCATGGCTAGACCTGTACAACTATTGTTATAGCAGCATGGCTGTTGTCTTGAGAGCCGTACGGTTGTAGTTTATTTCAGAATTTAATTATTTTATTTTTTTAATGATTTCTCTGGTTCATTCAAAACCAAAGCCATAAGGGTGTTCTGATAGCCACACGACTATTGTTCTTACACCCGCATGGCTGCAGTTTTGAATTCAGAATTGCATTTTGAGTACTTTTCATATATTTGCATGTCATTTTGACCGAGATATAATTTCTATATTTATTTTCCATAAATCAATCCAGCGATAGAAACATCAATTTCTTGAAAACCGGCCCATTTTGTATGTGTATATATTAAATCAAATAAAATGATTTTTAAATGACTTTCTAGTGCCATCAAAACTGCTTTTCTAAACGATTTCTAGGTTAAATTAGGTAATTTATCGAATTTCTCGATTTTCCCCATTTCACGTTCTGAGCTATCTTGAATCCCTTATTCTGAGTCTGTTTGAGTCCTATGTGTGTATATTTATTTGTACTATTTCTGTTTTTGTAGGTAGTTGTATGTTAGGATAGATGCATGTATAGCTTTTCATTTTAAGATATTTTGTATATACACAGTTTTGTACCCCGAGTCCTGTTTTATTGAATGCATCCCCTTGGATAGTTATTTGATCATTTTGTATATATTTTAGATTTCCTGAATTTATTTACTACTTTCTGAATTTATTTATTGCTTTCAGCATTTTATTATTCCTCGTGTGTGAGTATTGGCTAAATAAATCAAGATAAAATCAACCGTAGAAATATAAAAGGCATTGATATAAAACTGTTAAACACATTTTGAATTGAGAAGAAATAGGTGAGTTATCTGAACCCGATCCATGATTAAAAGGCATAGCGAGTCGTAGCTCATCTCGGCTGTACCGCAATTTCCCAGTTGAGCTGAGCCGAGTGGCGACTCTTGTCACTTTTAGTGAGAGCGTTCAAGTTTGTTCGTTTTCTTGCTATAAAACCTGTTTTCATAAAACTAATATTCAAATTTTCCCGGCTCAGTCGCAAGACCCGTGCTATTTTAGGATCATCCGCTCACAATGTAAACTCTGCTGGGAATTTTTTTTTATTTTCAAAATCAAAAATTGACAAACACTGAAAGTTCTCGATATAAAATGTTTTGACACTTTTATATCAATGCATTTTATTTGCATATCACTTAGAAGTAATTTGCACACACACTTTTGAGGTACCCTTTTAAACCCCAATGTGTTATTGAAGTGTCGCCTAACGTTCCGCAAGGTCTTAGGGGTATGGAAATAGTACATCACTCATAGCCTCGTATGAACCCTTTTGTTTGTACCCTTGACAGGAGAGAAGTGAGGAGTATATTCTACTATAGGAACCTTGAGTGAACACAAAACTTTTGACTTGGTCCATATTAAGCAGCCGTAGTAACTTTCCTTAGGAAACCAAAACGCAAATTGCATTAACCTACTGAGAGATGACCTTTATTATTCTTCATTGATAATAAAGAGAACCAACTCCTAGAATAGATTTATGTCGACCAAGGGAGTGCATATTTATGCATCTTCTAATTTTTGTTTAGTGTGCAAGAATTTACATATATTGCATTTTCATAAACCATTTGAATTTGCATACATTTGTGTATTTACACATATCATCACTAAATCTCCAAATCGCCAAATATCCTAAATTGCTAAATCCCCAAATCACCAATATCCTTAATTGCTAACTCCCTAAATTATCAAACCCCCAAATTGCCAAATCCCTAAATCGCCAAAAACCCTAAATCCCCAAAAAACTCTAAATCTCCAAAATACATTGAAATGGCATCCGTACATAACCAAAATTCCTTTCCAAATCCATAAAATACACCAAAATGTTGCCTATTTATAGTCAAATTCATATTTTATTGAAGCCCCGTATAAGACCAGCTCTATACCCTTATCTAAGCTCCATATAAGACCAGCTTTATACGCTTTTCTAAGCTTCGTATAAGACCAGCTCTATACACTTATCCAAGCCTTGTATCAGACCGGCTCTATACACTAATCCAAGTTCCGTATAAGACCAACTCTATACACTTATCCAAGCCCCGTATAAGACTAGCTCTATACACTTATCCAAGCCCCGTATAAGACCAGCTCTATACATTTATCCAAAGCCTTATATAAGATCCACTCTATACACATATCCAAAACCCTATATAAGATCTCTTTATACATCTATTACAAAAAACCTAAACAGATTTCATTTACCCAAATCCCCATACATGATACATTATCATGTATATTCAAAAAAATCTTATTTTACCTAAAGCCCAGTATATGATGCGCTATATCATGTATATTCAATCAAATTTCATAAAATTTCACTCCATCTCATGTATATATGCATACATACATTCATTCATTTGCTCGATTTTCCTCACATCATCATTTCATTCATTCATCATGAATCACATTCCTAATGTTTCATGTTTGATTTGAAATAGCATATACGTGGAAAAGGAAACCGAGCAACAGGTTAGAAAGAAAAAAGTTTTAGTTAGGAACTCTGTTGAGAAAGAAACTAAAGCGTAGTAAGAAGAAAGCGAAGTCTATAAGGGTTGAAGAGGAATCTGTGATAGTTAGATTTTTCATTTCAATTACTTTGCTTTTGTTATTTTTGCATTTATTTGCAATCTTTAAACAACCTTCCTTTTACTTTTCTTCATTTAAATTTTAGAAGAAATAACTTAGCCAATCTCTGAGGATTCGACTCTACTTTATCTTTGCTACAAATCCTTAGTTCTGATAGTAGGAATTTATTTTTGATGTTCTCACATACATCAATTAACATTCATCAATTCTTAATACTATGATTATACACTACTTTTTTGTTGTTTTACCTTGTGATACCATTTTGATACTGTTTTGGCAAAGATATCAAAACAGTATATGAGGTTATAAAAGAACTCAAAACAGTATATGAGTTGATACCTTTTCTTATGATACCAGTTTCGAATGGTTTCTACTTCTCCCTTTTCTTATCTCTCCATCTCCCTCAAGATCCAAAATTTTTTTTTTACTCTTACTGCCCATCAGCGAATTATTTTCTTGTCTAGCAAAGGAGATAAGTTGTATGTTTCTAATTTATGGGAGATGAGCTGTGCGACTCTTGATGATAGTCGTACAACTATTCTTTTTTAGCCGTATGGCTCTTATAGTTTAGCCATATGGCTTAATTTTTTGGCTAGGAATTTTTTAGTTCTGAATTTGTTTCATGGCTTAACCCTCCTCAAATTAGGTTATAAGGCTCTATTTAGTGCCATGGGACCCAGGTTAGAGCTGTGCGGCTCTTACTAAATTAGGGTTTAGGTCGCTAATCTCTCGAATGATTCTCGGGTTCATTCTGAAGCTCATTAGTGTATAAGATAACTTATTCGGTTTTCATTATCGAGGTCAGAAAAAATCCTCGCTCACAGATACCTTCCTATATATGAGTTGATACTTTTTTGATACTATCTTTATACCTTCTTTTATATCATTATAATGTTTGTACAACCTCATATACCCTTTTGATACCATTTTAATACCATTTTGGCAAGGTATCAAAATGGTATATGAGGTTATATAAGGTATCAAAACTGTATACGAGTTTTTACCTTTCTATATATAGTTCATATCTTTATGATAATGTTTTTTTATCTTCTTTTATATAATTATAATGCTTGTAAAACCTCATATATCCTTTTGATATCATTTTGATACCATTTTGACAAAGGTATCAAAATGGTATATGAAGTTATAAAAGGTATCAAAATGGTATATAAGTTGATACCTTTCTCTAGATGAGCTGATACCTTCTTGATACTTAGTTGATACTTTGTTGATAACTAGGTAAGGTACTAAAGAGATTATACAAGTATCATAATGGTATATGAGGTTATAAAAGTATCATGAAGGTATAAAAAAAGTATCAAAAAGGGGTATCAAAACAGTATCAAAGGGTCTATGAGGTTATAAAAGGTATCAAAATGGTATACGAGTTGATACCTTCCCATATATAAGTTCATACCTTTTTGATAGTGTTTTATTACCTTCTTTTATATCATTATAATGCTTGTAAATCCTCATATACCCTTTTTATACCATTTTGGCAAAGGTATCAAAATGGTATCAAAATGTTATAAAAGTTATCAAAATAGTATATGAGTTGAAACAATATATGATTTGATACCTTCTTGCTAATGTTTTTATACCTCCTTTTATATCATTGTAATGCTTGTGAAACCTCATATACCCTTTTTATACTGTTTTAGCAAAGGTATCAAAATGTTATAAAAGTTATCAAAATAGTATATAAGTTGAAACAATATATGAGTTGATACCTTCTTTTATATCATTATAATGCTTGTAAAACCTTATATACCCTTTTTATACTATTTTGGCAAAGGTATCAAAATAGTATCAAAATGTCATAAAAGTTATCAAAACAGTATATGAGTTGAAACAATATATGAGTTGATACCTTCCTATATATGAATTAATATCTTCTTGATAATGTTTTTATACCTTCTTTCATATCATTATAATGCTTGTAAAACCTCATATACCCTTTTTATACCGTTTTGACAAAGGTATCAAAATGTTATAAAAGTTATCAAAATAGTATATGAGTTGAAACAATATATAAGTTTATACCTTACTATATATTAGTTAACACCTTCTTGATAATGTTTTTATACCTTCTTTTATATCATTATAATGCTTGTAAAGCCTCATATACCCTTTTTATACTATTTTGGTAAAGGTATCAAAATGGTATCAAAATGTCATAAAAGTTATCAAAACAGTATATAGGTTGAAACAATATATAAGTTGATACCTTCCTATATATGAATTGATACCTTCTTGATAATGTTTTTATACCTTCTTTTATAGCATTATAATGCTTGTAAAATCTCAAATACCATTTTGATACCTTTTATAACCTCATTTACTCTTTTAATGCCATTTTGACATAGGTATCAAAATGATATATGAGGTTATAAAAGGTATCAAAATGGATACCTTCTTGATACTATTTTTATACCTTCTTTTATATCATTACAATGCTTATAAAACCTCTTATACCCTTTTGGTACTATTTTGGCAATGGTATCAAAACAATATATGAGGTCATAAATGGTATCAATATGGTATATGAGTTGATTCCTTCCTATATAAAAGTTCATACCTACTTGATATTGTTTTTATACCTTCTTTTATATCATTATAATGCTTTTAAAACCTTATATACCCTTTTTATAACATTTTGATACTATTTTGGTAAAGGTATCAGAATGGTATATAAGGTTATAAAAGGTATCAAAACAGTATATAAGTTGATACCTTGCTATATATAAGTTCATGTTGTCTTGATACCATTCTTATACCTTCTTTTATATCATTGTAATGCTTGTAAAACCTTATATACTATTATAATACTTGTAAAATCTCATATACATTTTTTATATCATTTTGTTCTGATATTGTTTTGTTTTCGTATGTTTTTTATACCTTCATGAGATATACCATTATGATACCATCATTATACCTTTTTTATACTTTGTTTATACCTCCATGATACTTTTATAACATCATATATCATTATGATACTTGTATAATCTCATATACCTTTTTGATACCATCTTGATATCGTTTTATTTTGATACCAAAACTGAAGATGAAAAAAAAACAGAGGAAAATATATAATTATATGGATCTCATTTCGAATAGAAAAGAAACAAAAAGAGAATTCTAAAGTGGCATGTCGAAAAAATGTACGGATTGAGAGATAAATACGAAATTAAATTAAAATTATAAAAGAGGCGAGTGAAACTAAGGAATTTGATGTAGGGGTCTTCAGGAGCATTGTGAGCATACGACATTTTTAATGTTGGGACATGGCGAAGCGAACCGAGGGAATTTTCATTTATGGTTTTGTTTTATAATTATAATACGAAATTCATTTTGGAAAATCATATTTTCATAAAAGATCTGAGACCGAAATCTTGAAGAAAATATAAGAGTTGCCACTTGGCTCAGCTCAATCGAGAAATTTAGATATAGCTGAAACCGAGTGAAGGCCACTATACCTTCTAGGGATCTAGGTCCGAACAAGTCAATTACTTGTTATATAATTAAAATACATGCTTCAACAACCAAATTGTAGCATTTTATGAACAAAGTTGATTTTATTTAAAGCATATGGCATTCATGCAAGGTGCTGGAAACAGTAAATAAATTAATTATTACAACCATATCAAATCACATAAACTACCCTAGAGAATCCATATAAATCAAATGCGAAGTGGGGATATTATCAACTAAAATACATGGATTTATCTAACATAATGAAAAAACCTTAACATGCATCTAGTCCTACAAAATAGAGGTTAGTACATGAATAATTACATATAGGACTCAATCAAGATAGCATGGGTTAATAACTGAGTCGGGGTCATGCATTCAGAGGGATAACTGGAGAGACTCGACAAATCTCATCGACTACACCTGGAAAATGTTTTGAAACATCCTTGTGTTGATTTTGAAAAAAAAGTTTTAAAAATGACTTTTCCGGTTAATTATTTAATATGGCAAGTGAGTCGGATTTCAGGAAACTAGGTCTCCATCGTTGTTTTGTTCTAATACATGCTTTTAGAATGTGAATCTAAGGTTCAAATGTTGTGAAATACATGAAAATCAGTTTTTAGTGATTTTGTCCCAAAAAAACACCTTCATGGGTGTTGAGACAATAACCGTGCAGCTGTATATTTACATCCGTGTGGTTATTACGTTAAGACTTGTGAAAAATTTCGAATCACAAACTTTCACGGAAACCAACAGTCGTGCAGCTATAGCTGCAATAACCGTGTAGCTGTTGCGACATCCGCACAGCTCTGGTTCTCAATCCAAAACCGAAAAATAGAGTACTTTAAAAACTAATGCAAATGATGCCCAAATACAGCACAAAAACAAGTCAAATGCTTAGGTTTCTTAGATATTTACCCTTGTAGCATGGATCCACAGCTTTAGGACGTGAAAATCTTCAATAAAAAGCCCTAATTTCGAACCTTAACTCCAAACTCAGGAAATGATTTCAAGCTCCAAAAGTTAAGGTTTTGGTGTTCAGATTAGTCTCTAAATTTATTGGAAGACTTAGTGAAATATTTTGCTAGGATTCTAACCTATTTTAAGCCTAATAACTGAGATTAAAGATGAAAATTAAAGAAAAATCTTAGATTTCTTTCTCTTTTTCTTCCTTTTCTTCTCCTCTCTCTCTAAAATCAAGTTGCTAATGCTTAAACCATAATGAATGAGGGTTTATGTAGGCAAAATAGAGGCATTTTCTTGTAGAATCCACCCCCTAAAATCCAAAAAATCATTTCCAAGAAAAAAAGTCAAGGTTTCTATCACGGATCAAGAGCCGTGCGACTGTTAGTGTAACAGCCATGCGGCTATTGTTCCTAGGAAGCATCCTCTTCATTTGGGAAATGCTCTGAGGTTTAAAGTTCGATTGACCGGAGCTTTGATCTTGAATTGACTTTAACTCCTGTGGCTGTAGAAAGCTATAGAAGTAAATAAAAAACTTAATAATCATCCAAACCGGGCACAAAAAAACCCGCACTCACAGGTTACCCCACATGTATCTAAATTCATGGCTTGTAGGTTTGCCTTGTCGCATGGTGAATTTGGATACACGACAGAGAGCACGAAGAGAAAAGAGAGATGTACCTGCCTCTAGTTTTAACTGAAGGGCTTGGTTGATCGTTACCTTTTAAGGCCATATGGGACCAAATACCATTTAAAGTTGTGTGGGACCAATTACCTTTTAGAGTGGTGTAGGACCGATTACCTTTTAAAGTCTTATGGGACTGATTACCTTTGAAAGTCATGTGGGACCGATTACCTTTTAGGATCGTATAGGATCAATTACCTTTTAAAGTCATGTGGGACTAATTACCTTTTAAAGTTGCATGGGACTATTGGTAAGTTATGAGATATGTATTTATTTCTTGATCAAATATTTTGGAAACAAAAATTTTTGTTCCTTATATTAAGAATAAATACAGGAGCAAAGCTGGCTATTAGGTGCCGAATTTTGATGAAAGGAACTCTAGTATACTAGGATACTGAGGGTGCTAATTGAAGTTCTTGGAACACCTGGAACAGAGTAATTGAGTACTGACATATTATGAAACGTTTAGAATAAAGGTAATTGAGTTCTGATCTATTATGGAACATCTAAAACAATAGGAAGGAATATCGATTGATGGTGATTTTTTTTTGGTTGATGGTTTCTTGGAAAGCCGGAATCAAGCAAGGTCGTCTATACCAGCATAAATATAAAATAAAACCTTCTCATGAGAAAATGGGTTAATTTACTATTGATAAATTGATGAAATTAATAATTAGGATGGCAAAGTCGGTGACTATAATGATAATAGAAAAATAAATATACGGCTAAAGTTGGTAAATAATATAAAATAGAAAAAATAAATTGAAAAGGGGAAGAAAATAGCGTTTGGCGTGGCTGACATTGAACCCATTTCTCTCTGTTGCCAATGGATATAGGTTGACAGGGGATAGGCCCTATTTCCGTGCTTCTTTAGGGCAAAACGTCCCTCTGCTCTTAGAGCTACCTAACCATGCCTCATAACACCAAGTGAGTGCCTAATCTTCCTTGATTTGGAGTTAAAATGCAAAGATGAGAAATGTAGGTTTTTGAATTAGGTTTTTGCAATTTTATGCTTGTTTGTTCAAATTGATGAGTAGAATGCATGCTAGGGACCCTTTAGAAACTCTAAGGACTGAAAAATTAGGGAAAACCCAAGTGAAAAGGATTTCTTTGGATTTTTAGGATTTCAAACGTGACATCCGTGCGGACCTGGTTTTGGTGACAGGGCTGTCTGTCGAGTGCCGTATAGCTTTCGATGCAACACCCACGCGGGTGTTACATCACCCGCGCGGGTGATGAAACCAACAATGAAAATGGTTTTTTTATTTGATTGTATATGTGTGTATGTGTGTGTGTGTGTGTGTGTGTGTGTGTGTGTATGTATGCGTGTGTGTGTGTGTGTGTGATGTGCTTAGGATTAAGGATCCATATGTAAGTGTGTTATGCATGATGGATAGATTTAGGGTTTTCCAAGAACTCCCTGTTTTGGTGCTTATTTTACATTTGATTTTACAGGAGCATCTTTATCAGGGTGCTTTATCCTTATCTGCGGCCCACCTTTGGTGGGATGACATGCCTGGGTATCTAAAGAGACATATTGCTGACTTGGCAAGGTCTACCTCCCCCTCTGCCCCACACACGAGTCATGGGGCACTGATTGCAAAAATCGAGCAATGGGTGGATACGACCCACACGTTCCACTTTCCTATCAGGGAGTGCATAATCACCCCTTCTAACTTTATAGCCATCACCAGATTGCCATTCGATAGGACTCTTCTGGAGTTCAACTGCTACCTATCTCGGGTCTCTTATCAAGATTGTTATATTGTGGACATGATCGGCCTAGGCAACACCCAGGGGAAGGTTTAGTGCTCTGACCTCTAGCACTTTTGGGTTAGTGAGAGCCGAGGACATTAGCTTCTTCCAGTGCATAGGGTTACCAGCATGCCCACACATTCACTGTCACATTACTTTCCACACTTCTCTTCCCAACCTGGAGGAGTTGTGTGAATCTTGTTGTTCTTCCATGCCTGGCCGATCTAGAGAGGGCCTAAAAGTATGATTGGGCTCAAGTAGGACTTTGTATTACAGCTTTGATCTTTGCTCTCGGGCCACACAGAAGGAGTTCAAGGATTATTGGATCATCATCTTGGTAAGATTGTCGACTTTTCCCACTTAACTACTGCTTTCACTTTTATTTGTGTCTACTTGTTCTAACTGTGTGTTCTCCTATAGATCTAGCCTTATGAGTATGGGTTCCTGTCTCAGCCCACCCTGGGCATGTTATAGGGGAATGATAGACCAGCCACATTACTAAGATGGATGCAGAACTGGGGCGACATCATAAGGGATGTTAAACGGATCCGGCAGGAGCTCAGGGACATAACCTAGGATAAGGTATGGTAAAAACAAATCAAAAACTCATCATTCTAAACTTAATTGACTGTAGTTGTGATTCGTACCTGATAAACGTTATTTTTTTCATCTCATCTTGCTTTCGGCAAATAGGTGAACATGGATCCGTGGGACCAAGTTTCGGATCATTAGATCATGCTGGATGCTACAGCATGGGATCATCGACGGTTTATGATGGAGTTCCCCAGTTCCTAGGAGTGGTACTTAGGCAAGAGGGTAAGGGACTGGGATAGAGCCACTACTCCTGCTACTAGGCTAGTGCCCCCTGAGTTATCGTTGACCCTATTCTGGCCTCACGCCTGTTCCTCAGCCGATCACGCCATGATTTTTAGAGCTGGACTGGACGTGCCCTTCGTGTCGAGGTAGCTACCTTACATTCATGAGGCGTTTACTACCTGAAACTCCTTATACCTCATGACGTAAGTGACCCCAACATGTCTATCTTGGATTTCATTATTTCATTGTCATTTCAATCCTTTTTTATCTATTTTGTGCTTCTTTCTTTTCTCGTGCAGAAGAAGGAGAAGAAGAAGGTGTCCATCGAGACAGATGAGGCGGAGGAGGAGGACAAGGACAAGGCAGCAGAAGCTGCTGGGGCTTATGCAGAGCCCGCCGGGTTGAGGCGTGGGGAGTCGGTTCCTCCTCGGGTGCTGCTAGTGGGGCCACCCCTTCTTTTGCATTAGTTAAAGTGGTATACAGGGATTTCTCGACCCCTCTCTTAAGTCGGTTTAGCCTTATGAACTAGGAGGGCTGGTATGAGGAAAGGGAGCTACCCTGCACTATCTATTCCTGGTGGATTTTGTCCCACCTAACATTACCCATGTGAGTATCTCTTCTTTTTTTTTAAAGGTTGGATCTTTGCAGGTTGCATGCGACATTGAAGAAAGGCCCATGCAGATGTACCAATCTTTACATCACCTCCTCCTTCAGGAGAACATGGTGATGTTAGTGAGTTTCCTACAATTGTTATTATTATGTATTATGCAATGTATGCAAGAGATGCATAAATGCATGAGTGTGCTAACATGGACTGTTTTGCCTTTGATCTTACAGACCCACATCCAGTCATTGCGAATTCATCAGGAGGCTGCAGAGTAGTTGGCGTAGCTTGAACGGGAACACCAGACGCTGTAGATGTAGTACGAGCAGGAGACTCATAAGCTGTGGACTGACTTGGACTGGTACAGAGCCAGGTATCTAGATGCAGAGGTGGACATGGTGGATTCGTATGCAGACGATCAGGGTGAGACGCTGGGGCCGGGCCAGTAGATGATAGGATCTTTATATGGACAATTCTATTATTATATTTATTATACATTTAGTACATTGGGATTTATACAGTTTTTACCTTTGAACTCTTTTGTTACATTTATTGCTTCGATTTAGAAATTTCCATCGTTTTCACTAAATTCATTCATTTATGTCTAAGAATACGCATAATGACACACCGAAATGCCCAAATACACTAAAACACACCCTTGAATCAGTAACACCCGTACAGATCACTGAAATTCATTCCGCCTATAGATATAGCCACAAGGCTATAGAGTCAATAACTGCACGGGGTATTGGTTAATAGACTTACGGGTCATACAACAGCCACATAGCTCATGCGACAGCCGCACGGCTCTTCCATCAACCGTACAGATGTTCATTCCAAAATCTGACTTTTCGATTGGGCCATGGATTCTTTCGATTCTCCACTTCGCAGATTTCTCGAATCCTTAAAGAACCCAGATTGGTTGAAACCAAAGCCTTTCAGGCTTTAGAACATGAAAGCTTATTAAAATGGGTTGTCGAATCCAGCTTTACTGCAAGCCACCATATGCTTTTGGGATCTAGTTGACCATGTCTTCCATTTCTCACATCAGGAGCTGTGTCTTTTTTTTTTTAGGAGTTCAGTGCAATTCTGAATGTGCCTTGCCCCAAAGGTACTTAGATCACTATCCCCAATTCCATCTTTGGTGATGCTTTTTCTCTAGTCATTCTGTTCGACATCCCTCCATCTCAGATGAAGACATTGTTTTCTACTGTTGCTTCAACCCCGGGTTTCCACCTGAGTTCTTTGCTGAGCTGGTGTATGCTAACTTCTCAGGATCATCCTACGTGGACTAGCATGGTTAGCTTATTGTTGATGAGACAGTATCTTTACAGTGTGAGCTCTGGGGTGTGCCCATTCTGAATTGCTTTTATCATCCCTTAGATGGTTGTTCGAGCTTTGCCTATGGCATTGATTCTGGCTTAGACTATGATTCAATTAGATGCTGCTCATTCTGATTGGTCATTTCAAACCAACAACCAATTCATGCTACTTTAGGTAACCCTTTTATCACTGCTTGTGCTTGGGTGTAGAGTTTCATCAAACCATTACTACCCTTGAAACTTTGTCTCGTAATAGATATGGCTTATGGAGAAATTATCTCTCATCCATGTGCCTTAAGGGAATCTCAAGTAGTATCTTCTTGCCAACTTCTGGGAAGGAGGCTTCACCGTAATAGGCTATAGCTGGATAACTTCGGCAGAGTAGGAGACCTGACTGGCTCAAAAAACTAATAGTCAGATCAGGTGGGTTTGCCTCTAGTGCAAGATTACCCACGTTGCTGTGGATATGTGGGCTGGAGGTATTCAGCTGCTAAGTTTAAAAAAAATGAGTTTCTACTCTTCAGCCCACCTTCATAGGCAATACGAGCAAGTGTAGGGGATCCCAGAGTTGACTTGTATTACTAAAAGTGTGGAGTATACTTCATAGTGGCCTGATCATATTCTGGCTCGATGGTTAGGCAATCTATGCTACGAGGACTTAAGGTACAATTCCCTTGCAACTGTGGAGACTGATGAGTCATACAGGTTGTGGCTGGCTGAGATCGGGGATTTACATACCTGAAAGAAGCTTCAACGTGTGACTCTTAAATAGCTTGGATTGACTGGTACCGAGGAGTCCATGGCTGCTAAGAGGAGGAGGGTGTATCTGTGTCGTTTCCCTTGTTACTGTTTTTATTATTGTTTGTATGATCCTAATTTTTGTATAGACTACCCTATATAGGTTTCCATTCTATCGAATCGCCTTAACTTTTTCCTGAATCACCCTTTTCGGGTTTTCAATCTAACATGCCATTATTATTTCTTTCATTATCTTGCTTTTTTATTACTAATATTATAAAGGAGACTTCTCTTATTGCAAATTTTAGTTTGATGTGACAGCTCATGCACATGTGTGTTTGAATGCTTGGCTTACTTAGATGTTTTAGTAGATGAATCCATACATACATTTAAACATTCATAAAGCATGTTAAGTAGACGGAAATTTCATTGATGAAATCAATGAAATCAAAGTAGGAATGGTCACAAAACAATATACATCTCGGATGAGTTACTCACGTTATCAACTAGCCTTTACAGGTTTTCTAGTTGACACCTCTCATTTCACGCCTTAACTTTTGCCTAAGCTGCCTTTATAGCTTAGTAGGCTATTCCGATCCTCTTCTTAAACATGGTAGCACTTGAGGCGGTCTTGGTTAATTGGGTTGGTGAACTCATTCTCATCCATATCCATTATCTTGGCCATACCTTTTTATAGGATCTTCTACACCGCATACGGACCTTCCCAATTTGGCTTGAATTTACCCCTAACATCAGTGTTAGAAGGCTTCAACTACTTTAGTACTAGGTCTCCTACTTTCAAGGGGTGCCTCTGGTGACGAACTCGGTGATTATATGCCCTGGCCATCCTCTGCTGATACATTTGCAAATGATCCAAGGCCTTTAGATGCTTTCCATTGACCATAGCCAATTGTTCAAACCTAGCCCTGGCCTATTCTGTTTCTAGCAACTAAGCTTCTAAGGCTACCCTCAGGGACTTCAATTATGTCTCTACTGGTAGCACTGCTTCTATCCGATACACCCCTGAGCATGGGTCTCACCAGTAGGGGTTTTAATACTACTTCTGTAACCCCAAAGAGCGAGTGGTAACTTTTTTGCCCAATCTCTGTAAGTGGCAACCATTTTAGATAGGATCTTCTTAATGGATTTGCTGGCTTCTTTTACGGCCTGTTGGCCCTGGGCCTATAGGGTGAAGATCTGTAATGCTCAATACCATGCTCCGTGAGCAGTTCTACCATCACACCCTGGAACTGTACTCCATTAACTATCACCACATGGTGTGAAATGCCATACCGGGCAAAAATATGCCTTTTTATAAACTTGGCCATCTTCTTTGTTGTTATGTTGGTGTAGGATTCAGTCTCTACCCAATTCAAGAAGTAGTCAACTGCCACCACAATGAATATATGACCATTTGATGCTGGGGGTCGAATATCACCAATGATATCTATCCCTTATGCCAAAAATGGCCAAGAAGTAGAAAGGCTTTGTAGTTTCATTGGTGAGAGGTGGCTAATGTCCCCATAAATCTAGCATTCGTGGCATTTCCTCACCTCTTCAACACAATTTGCTTGCATAGTAAGCCAGAAATAACCTTATCGAAGGATCTTCTTTGCTAGAGCCACACAGTTCATGTGTGGACCACAGGACCCTGAATGCACCTGTTTCATTCCCCGCTACACTTTTGATTCTACTTCACACCTTAAAAGTAGACCATCCGATGTCCTTTTGAATAACCTGTTCTCAAAAATTCTGAACTACACGGCCAGTCGCCTAATTGCTGCTCTGTCAGTTGTGTTTGCTCCAACTGGATACTATCCTTCTTGTAGAAACTTAAGGATGTCAAAGTACCATGGCTTGTCATCCATCTCTAGACTCAGGACACTATCACAGTCATAGTAAGGTTTCCTGGAAACTTCCAAAAATACAGGTTTTATGGGTTGTTTCTACGGTCCCACATAGATGAGAGTGTTGCCAAAGCATCTGCCATCTGGTTGTCGTCTCCGATCACATGCTTGAACTCGCATCTACTAAATGTTTTCATCTATTGCCACACGGATTTCAGATGTGGTTGTAGTGACTCCTCCTTGATTTCCCACCCCATTTTTCTGTGGCTTGGCCCAATCAAGAATCTCCAACTATTAATACATCATTTACCCCTAAAGTAATCAGGGCATCAATACTGAATAAGCAGGCCTCATATTCTACTCTGTTGTTGGTCATGGGGAATTCCAAATGTTTAGACAGTGGGATGATCTCTCCATCTAGGATAGCGATGATAACTCCTAAGCCATATCCTCACTTATTTATGGCCCTATCGAATTACATTGTCCATTTTCTCGGATCCACTTTGATCATCGTAAGCTGTTCATCTGGAAACTCTAAGTTCTCCATATATTTTGAATCTAATGGTTGATTGGCTAAGAATTCTACTACTTCTTTTCCTTTTATCACCTTCTTAGTCATGCACTCAGTGTCGAATTTGGATAACAATAACAACCACCTTCTAGTCATCTTATTCCTGTACCAACATTGCACCTACTGAAGTCTTTTCAATGGTTAGATACAAGATTAAGGGTTTACACGATGTCAGAGGTTTCAACACAGGTGGATTTGTTAAGTAAGCCTTTATTCTATCAAAAGTGATCTAGCATTGATCATTCCATATTATAGGTTGTTGCTTCCTGAGAAGTTTGAAGATAGACTCACAAACTGTAGTCAATCTGGCGATGAACCTGCTGACATACTTAAGTGACCCTAGGAATGATCTGACTTCTTTTTCAATTTTTGGCACTGGCATATCTCAGATGGCTTTTACTTTATCCTGATCCATTTAAATTACCCTTTGGCTGACTATATGCCATAGCAGCTTACCTGAAGTGACTCCGAATACACACTTCTTTGGATTAAGTTAAAGGTTATACTTCTCCATCCCGGTCATGAATCTACAATACAGCGGGGTGCTCTTCCCGGGTCATGGATTTGACCAACATGTCATCGACATAGACCTCAACCTCTTTATGGATCATGTCATAAAGAAGTGTAGTGACGGCCCTTTGATATATGGCTCTAGAATTCTTTAGTTTGAATGGCATCACCCTGTAATAGTACATGCCCTATTATATGATGAAGGCTATCTTGACCTTATCGATTATGTCCATCAGGATATGGTTATACCCAGGAAATCCATCCATAAATGAGTACATGACTGCTTTGGCTGTACTATCGATAAGCACATCTATATGCAGTAGGGGGAAGTCATCTTTAAGAGATGCCTTATTCAGGTCTTTGTAATCGATATAGACTCTGAACCTTCCATCTTTCTTTGCAACCAGCAATGTTAGCCAACCACTCAGGATACTCTACAACTTCCAAGAACTTGGCTTTGATTTGCTTAGCCATTTCATCCTTAACCTTTTCCGCACATTCTGGTCTGAGACATTTGAGCTTCTGCTTCACTGACTTGCATTTAGGATCCATGGGGATCCTGTGGTCTGCGATTTCCCTGTCGACTCTAGGTATATCTTCATGTAACCAGGCAAATGCTTTGACATGTTTCTCCAGAACTTTTATGATCTCTCTCCTTTTCTCACAAGTAAGATCTCTCGAAATGGATACCATTTTAGGGTTTTCATCTATTCCCAAGTTAATTTTATGCAATGGAGTGTCATGTATGCTAAACACATTGTATGAATGCTTGAATGTATGCACAGATCCATTAGGAAAAACATCACACAAGTAAGCAAAGTTAGATTTTATTGCATTCAAGGCCTCATGGGTGGAATTGTTCACATCAAACATAGAAGAAATAGATGCATAAAAGTCATTTTCCTCCTCCACATGCAAAAGGTCTTTACTAGCAATTGCCACGGCTTTTTCAGTCTTCTCTTCCAGTAGGTCTTCCAAATTTGATTGCAGGGCCTCCCTCTATGCATCGGAAAAGGTGGATTCTTTTGCCAATGCTTTCTATATGCCCATCAACCTGGCTAACTCAGCTACCACCTTCTTGAACTGATCATTCTGTTCCATTGCTACAAGCTTTTCTTCAATCTGATCCGTAAGGCCTTTCTTTAGAAGGGCAAACAATGCCCTAGAGACAACATCTACCACCGTATTAATTTCCTTCACACCTTGAACTCCTTCGATGGGCTTCTTACCCTGGACAACAGGAACCACGAGCTCCTCAGATTTTAGCAAAGCTACTGGTAAGACAAACTCTTTCCCATTAGGACGAATTTCAAACTTGAGCATGCCTTCGATTGGTTCCATCCAATATTTGGAGAAATCTACCATATCAAGGAACATCTCGAATCCCAGAACCACCCCTCCTTTTGCCTCTACTGGCTCAGGTATGCCATCATACGCCTCTCTAATGGCACAGACAAAAGTATCCACTAAATGCACCGCCTTACACTTGGGCCTACTCTTTGAGGTATTGCCTTTGTACCCAAGGCCTACCTGATGGGCCTACCCGATGTCAATATCAAACTTGGGCATGCCTTGCTGATTTGCACTTGGACCCTTTTCTAGGACGAATTTCTACTTTTCTAAAGGCACTCAATGCAATAATAACTAAAGGCTCATCGGCCTCAAGGATCACTATCTTTCCCCCAATGGGGAACTTGACTTTCTTATGCCAAGTGGAAGGCATACCTCCTAATGAGTGCAACCATGGATGTCCTAACAGCAGGGAGAAGGTCACTAGAATGTTTATGACCGTGAACAACACATTGGACTTCACTTCCCCAACTACCACTTCTGCTTTAAAAGTCCCAATTACCATGCATTTTGAATCTTCATAAGCACGAATTACAGTACTAGACCTCAACAGGACCTCTTCACTCATGTTTAGGCAGGGCAGAATCTTAAAGGGACAAATGTTCAGGGTAGATCCATCGTCCACCATGACACACGACATTACTCTATCCATTATCTCCATCTTCAGATATAGGGCTTTATTGTTATTCACTCCCTCTAGCGACAGATTAGAGTCATTGAATGTTATCTCAATTGGATGGTTTATTAGACTACCAGACTTGCCGATCATCATGCAAACCTCCTCTAAGGAAGTTAAGGGAGTGGTCTCCATTTCTATTAGCTTATTTACCACCACTGACCCAAACACCACACTGACTAATCTCGGTCTAGTTCTTCATCTTGGTTGAGGATCTACGTAGCTGACTCTTTTTAGTCTTCTTTTAGGAGGGCAATTCCAAACAGAAAGTCGCAATCACAAGTTAGCACTATGGATGAATGTATGACAGTTTTTTGACCTAATATGGTATGTGTGTATGTATGGATAACATGACATGGTGGGTATGTGATATGCATATGACATGAATGTTTATATGGGGGAGGTGGGGATCCGATACTTAGGGAGCATGTGGACAGGGATTCGGTACTCTAGGAGTATCGAGAAAGGTTAACTAGATTTTGCTAATCACAATCATATGAGTTTGCATAGAGGCAATGATTCGGCACCCTTGGGGCACCTGAGGGTGATACTAGACAGTTTTGAAGTCTTCAAACCTAAAACGACAGAGGTTTGGCACCCTTGGTGCACTTAAAAGGGTTAACTAGATTCTGCTAGTCATAGTGATATACACATGAGTCTATATATAGATAGAGGTTTGGCGTCCTTAGGGCACCTAAGAGTGATAGATAGTTTTGAAGTCTTTGGGCTTAAAACAACCTAGGATTTTAGGTGCGTGTGATTCTGCACATGGATAGAGGTTCGGTACTCGTGGAGTATCGAAAGGGGTAACTAGATTCTACTAGTCACAGGAATAAATGTATGAGTCTACATACGGATAGAGTTTCGGCACCCTTGGGGCAATTAAGAGTGACACTAGATAGTTTTGAAGTCTTTGGGCTTAAAACAACCAAGGATTTTAGGTGCATGTAGATTTGGTACTCGTGGAGTATAAAAAAGGGGTAACTAGATTTTGCTAGTCACAGTGATATATATATTAGTCTATATACGGACAAAGGTTCGGTGCCATTGGGGCACCTAAGAGTGACACTAGGAAGTTTTGAAGTCTTTGGGCTTAAAGCAACCTAGGATTTTAGGTGCATGTGAGTTTACACACAGACAGAGGTTTCGTACTCATGGAGTATCAAAAAGGGGTAACTAGATTCTGTTAATCACAGTATTATAAGTATGAGTCTACATACGGATAGAGGTTTGGTGCCCTTGGGGCACCTAAGAGTGACACTAGACAGTTTTAAGGTCATAGACTTAAAACAACCTAGGGTTTTGGATGTGTGTGAGTCTGCACACGAACAGAGGTTCAGTACTCAGGAAGTATCGAAGAGTGATATCTTTTAAAGACAAGTGAGTGAGTAGGCTTCTTGCAATAATTGTGGGTTACAAAAGAGTAAATGTGATCATAAAGTCATATCTAAGGTTTGCCTAAAGATAGTCAGATGTAAGTTCACCAATGTGGGTTTATTTATGCATAAATGACACACGGTTATGGCTGCATTAAAATCGTTAATGTGTATGTCATACAAGTTAGGATATGTGAGGGAGATTGCTTTCACACGAAAATAATGCATATGGCTACACAAAAATTATTAGTGTATACGTCATACAAAAATGAGTTTATGAATTAGGTTATTTACACATGAAAATAATGCGTATGGCTGCACAAAATAATGAGATAGTATCACACAAGTGGTATAATATATGTGTGAGAGAATGACTATAATGGTATGGTACAATAATAATAAATCAAGTAGCACATAGCATGCGAACGTAAATTCCCAACCTTATCTCTCCATGTGGTCAAAAGTTGATATTCTAATAGAGTCTTAGGTGGGGTTCTCTTTAATCATCAACGGGGGATGATAAAGGCGAAACTACAAATATAAAGATGTATCATTTTGGTATCCTAATAGAAGTCGCTACGGTTACTTATATGAGTTCGGTTCAAGTTCGGGATAACATCAAGGTCCCCATAGCAAATATATACTCCTCACTTCTCCCCACTAAAGGGTACAAGTGAAGGGGTTTGTATGAGGCTATAGGTGGTGCTCCATATCCGTGTCCCTACAACCTAGTGGAACATAGGCGACAACCTCAATAGTTCACCAAGCTAATAATGGCACCTTAGCCTAATGCTTAATCTAGCTAATATATGCAATGCACATAAAACGAAAGGTTTGTTGAAACTATTTTAATTAGATAATTTCGATTCTCATCAAAATCTTTTAAGTTTTGAAATTTTTTTTAAAAGAATTCCCCGGCAGAGTCGCCACTGCGAGCGAACGATATTTTTAATATTGGGACACAACAAAGCGAACCGGGGGAATTTTTATTTATGGTTTTGTTTTATAATTATAATACGAAATTCATTTTGGAAAATCATATTTTCAAAAAAAGATCCGAGACTGAAATCTCGAAGAAAATATAGGAGTCGCCACCTGGCTCAGCTCAATCAGGAAATTTAGGTATAGCAGAAATCGAGTGAGGGCCACTATACCTTCCAGAGATCTAGATACGGACGAGTCAATTACTTATTATCTAATTAAAATACACGCTTCAACAACCAAATTGTAGCATTTTATTAACTAAGTTGATTTTATTTAGAGCATACGGCATTTATGTAAGTTGCTAGAAATAGTAAATAAATTAATTATTACAACTATATCGAATCACATAAATAACCCTCGGAGATACACAAAAATCAAATGGGGAGTAGGGATACAATCGCCTAAATACACAGATTTATCTAGCATAATAATAAAACACTAACATGCCTCTAGTCCTGTAAACCAGAGGTTGGTACACAAATAATTATATGTAGGACTCAATCAAGATAGCATAGGATAATAATTGAGTTTGGGTCATGAATTTAGAGGGGATAGCCGAAAAGACTTGAAAAATCTCACCAATTAGACCTGGAAAAAATTTTGAAACATCCCTATGTTGATTTTTGACAAAACGGTTTTGAAAACGATTTTTCAGGTTAATTATTTAACATGGCAAGTGAGTTAGATTTCAGGAAACTAGGTCTCCATCATTGTTCTGTTCCAATACATGCTTCTAGAATGTGAATCTAACGTTCAAATGTCGTGAAATGCACAAAAATCGATTTTCGGTGATTATGTCCTAAACTAACACCCATGCGGGTGTTGAGACAATAGTCGCGCGGCTATATTTTTACACCCGTGTGTCTATTACTTCAAGACCAGTGAAAAATTTTGAATCTTAAACTTTTGCAGTTTTGTTCTGAGAACCAATAGCTGTACGGTTGTTACGACATCCACACGACTCTAGTTCTTAGTCTAGAATCGAAAAACATAGTATTTTAAAAACCGATGCAAATGATACCCAAATACAACACAAACAAGTAAAATGCTTAGGTTTCTAAGATATTTACCCTTGTAGCGTGGATCCACAACTTTAGGAGGTAAAAATCTTCAAGAAAAAGCCTTGATTTCGAACCCAAACTCCAAACTTCGAAAACAGTTTCAAGCTCCGAAAGTTAAGGTTTTGGTGTTCAGATTAGTCTCTAAACCTATTAGAAGCCTTAGTGAAATGTTTTCCAAATATTCTAACCGATTTTAAGCCTAATAACAGAGATTGAAGATGAAAATTGAAGAAAAATCTTGGATTTCTTTTTCTGTTTTTCTTCCCTTTTCTTCTCCTCTCTCTTTAAAATCAAGTTGCCAACGCTTAAACCAGAATGAATGAGGGTTTATATGGGCAAAATAAAGGCATTTCCTTATCAAATCGGCCCTCTAAAATCCAAAAAATCATTTCTAAGAAAAAGAGTCATGATTTCTACCAAGGATTAACATCCGTGAGACTATTAGTGTAACAAGCGTGCGGCTGATGATGCAACAGCCGTGCAGTAGTAATTATAGCCATGCCACTGTTGTTCCCAGGCAACGTCCTCTTCGTCCAGGAAATGCTCTGAGGTTTGAAGTTCGATCAACCAAAGCTTTGATCTTGAAATCACTTTAACTCCTGTGGCTATAGAAAGCTATAGAAGCAAATAAACAACTTAATCATCATCGAAACCGGGAATGAAAAAAACCCGCACTCACAAGCATATTTTAAGAATTTGCAAATTTTTTTTAGCTATTTTCATATAAATTTTCCTATTTATGTATTTTAGGAATGAGGGACTAGATAGGAGTATTTCCATAAAAAAACCCTAAACATATACATATGTAAGACTCAAACATGACAGAATGGGTAATCAGATAGCTCGGGGGCATGCCAGGGAGGGATAGTCGAGTGAACCTAGTAGGTTTGACCGGTTAGACCTGAAAAACATTTTTGAAATGACCTGTGATTTTGTATTGGAGAAAACATTTTTTTCAAAAGTATTTTTCTAGTTTATTTAGTACTGTACATGCCAAAAGTGAGTCTGTTATCCAGGGATTTATCAAAATTCCTTTTGTGAGGGGTTAACTACTTTACGGGAATATAATCTAGGTCTGAAAGCAGTAAACATATAAAAAAAGGGTTCCAAAACACCAGGAAAATGAAACGGACAAGAAACCTAAGAGAGGAAACTCAGAGCCATGCGGCTCAAAATGCATGAAAACACAAATAGGTTAAACTATTCTCATTCAGTCATAGATCATTTGGAGGTATATGAAGCACTAGACTACAAACTAAAATGGTTCAAACTCTAAACCAAGACTAAAATCACCCAAAATAGGTACTGGGGCCGTGCGGCTCTATTTCTCTTAAAATAAAGTTGTACGACTCTACTTATGGCTATACGATTCAAAATGTTTCAAAGAAAGAACAACACTATAGAAAACCCACTGAACAAGGCTCTGAGATCATATCCGTACGACTTTGTTATCCACAAATAGAGCCATGTGGCTCTATCAGGATGAAGAACAGAGGCGTACGGCTCTAACCTACAAAGATGGGTAGATTTGATTTTCAAGGGAAAAACTTCAAAACACACAATAAATGCAACCTGAAAAGTAGTAAAAGGATTTAAGGCCTATCAAAACTTACCTTTGTCATGTGTATCAGATATTTTGAGCTTCTAAAACCAATTCTTGGAATGTCAACCGACGCTGAACAAGCTTGTTTTCGTCCCTTATGTTTCAAAAGATCATGAACAAATGCCACAAGGTTGTAGTGCACTAGTTTAGGATGGGTTTGGTGATTGAAGTGAAAGGAGAGTGTCTTTGGTGGATAAAAAGGAAGGTTTTTTTTTTTAGTTTTCTCTCTTTTATCTCTCTGTAACTTTCAAAATTTTCTCTTTTTTTCCAAAGTTCTCCTCTCAAGGTTTCTCTGCCTCTCTTAAGACCTCTGCTTTCCTTTAACAACTTGTGATACTGACTGGTTTTGTCTGTAACACCTTACATTTTTCTAGCTATTATTCATTAATTTTGTACTATAACCATGACGTATCACAAAATTTTTCACTCATCATTAATTTATCATTTCATATATTGAAACTTACCAATGTGTGTGATGAGGGAGATTTCTTGATATTTTACCTAGTAAAAGAGTTAAATTTAATTAAATTTAATTGTTTTGGCTCCAAATTGCTTGAAATGGGTGTAATTACTACTTATTGCTTGTTATTACCCTTTTGTAGACATTTGTGGCAAATCTTAGAGTAATTTACTCATTTTGGGCTGATCTAAGAGCCTTGAGCAGCGAAGCAGTCCTTTTTCTGATATAACTTGTAGCAGTTATTAGAAATGGAATTAAACAGCTTACCAATTGTGAAAACTCTTTTTATGGAAGCAAAGTAAAGAAACTGAGCAAGAGATATTTACCAAGCACTTTCTTTTTAATTTTTGGCTGTTAGATTTAGTTTTCGTTGATGGATACATGTAAGGATTGGATTGTTTTGAGGGTTTGTTGCCCTAATTTGCTAGAAGCACCGTAAATACTCATGTGAAGCAGTTGTAATGTCTTGTGACTCATATCACCACCTTTATTTCTTAGTTTCTTCTAGTTTAGCTTAGTTTAATTAGTTTTCTCTTCAATTTCCCCCCTGGGAGAAGCTGTTCTCTACATGAAGGAATAGATCCTTAAGATGTAAGCCACGTAATGGCTGGATAATGTAAGTTTTTCTTAATTAATCTAAGTAATTTTTAGTATATGCATGTATATTTTTCATGTGGGTGTTTTGATAAATGAGTTTGATCACCTCATTGTGAGTATGTTGAGTGCAACTATAGTTGGTTTAACATATGGAAAATGCATGAATAGATGCTTATGGTAAACTTAGTAATGGCTTTGGACTATATGTTAGGGGTTCAGTTTTGAATGCATTCTCTATTTTATGCTTTTTTAATCTCTATGCATGTTTTTGGTCTCTAATTGAGGAGAATGCTTTGGTTAGTTATTTAAGGACATAAGATCCATAGTTTAACGAATGTTGGTTATGGTGAAGATAGTGAGATATATCATTTTGCATATCATATTGAAAATTTTTTTATTAAGAAAGAAATAAAAACTGTTACATGCCTAGTCTGTGCTTACCCCATCTTTTACCACTGATTTCCTCACATCTAGTTTTAGATTGTTTACTTATGCTTGAATTTGTTTAGATCTAGCATTTTAGGCATAAAAATTAAACCTTCATAATATTGCTATTTTCTGCTACAAGATGTTCCATTTTAAAACCATATTTGTTTAATTTGTGTTAAACCTCAATCCCTGTGGAATACGATATCTAGACTTACCATTTGTATTACTTGTTGACCTAGTATACTTGCTAGTATTTTGCATTCCATAGTTTAGGTACAACAGTGTGACTTGTCCTTACATTAATTAATACTTGTATTAAACAATCACAATAAAACTTTTAAACTTAGTAATCCTAGAGATTGTACTTTTATATTTGGTTTGGACTTAATAATATTCCATTGTCAAGCTTCCTACATATCCCAATATTATTATACTAGGAATCAAAACCATGTAGTTCTTAATTTTATTAAAGTAACTTAAATTTCATACGCCACATTAAAAAAAAAACACCTATGACTCATGTACTCTTCTAAATTCTTATATGTTTATAAACATATTATTACAATGTAACATGATCACACAAAATGCTCATGTGAACGAAGGGTTCATTTTTTTTAATTTGTGGTGACTCAACTAGTGAACCATTGCCATGGGTTCATGTAACATATAACATATAATGGATGATTTCACTGGCCAGCTTTGAATCTGTTTGACCTTTTGATCCAAATAATCAAATATTCCATGTGGTTGACTATATAGGTCTAGATGATCAAATATTCCATGTGGTTTTCACAGTGTTCAACTAGTGACTCACAACATCCTTTAATTACCAAATGTATGCATGTACAGACTCATATATGACAAATAACTTAAAACACAGACCTTTCCTATACAATTGTTCATTTTCTTTTATTTGTTGTGATTAGCAAGCCAAACATCGCCTCGGCAATCATGTAACATATAATAGATGCTTTTTCTAGCCAGTCTTGTATCATATAACCATATGGTGACCATTCAGTCCATATAATCATATGTTGACTATAAAAGTCCATGTAATCAAATAATCATGTAATTACGAATGTGTGACATGCGGATCACAACATCTCATTTTCATGTGTTCATGTGATTACCATGCATCATGTAATTTATATTTGTATAGCGATACTCATGCATAATATACTTCTACTCATGTATGATACTATTTATACTATTTTGGTTCACATATATGTTACTATATACTTCCTTGTACCATTTTGATCACTACTCATGTAATACTAGTCTCTCATAACACTACTCATTTTCACATATCACATTTTACACTTATATGGTTACTATTCATCTATATGGTCACTATTCATCTACGACAATATTCACATATACTGTATTATTCATTAAAATACAAATTCATCAAAAACATCTCAATTTCGCCCAATTCCATTTTTACCTACTTCGTATATTTTTCTTATATACATGTGCCCTTTAATTGATTTATCTATGCATATAATCAAACTAATTCAATGTATGTCATAAATCTTTAAAAATTCATATATTACAAATTTCATCCAACTTCAAGAATTAAAAGTCATTCAAAATATTTTACAGATTAATATAAAAATAACTTTTCATCAAAATACTCTTACCGAATATTTTTTTATCATCAAAACAGTAATTTGAATTAATTTGAATCATCGTGATGCGTTGAAAATCAATGATACCATCAGGCTCATGATAACATTAGGAGTCGGTTCATATCAATTTTGTCTTCAAATTCTCTATCCTTTATAAACTACAAAAAATCCCTCATATTTTCTTTCCCAAATATCTCAAATATTAGACATCTAATTAAAATTCTAACTTTACAAAACAATAAACACCGAATACTAAGTTCGTACTTGAAAAATCATCAAGATCGGACAGCGGGAAGTCAAGTTTCCAAATTTCCTTTTCTTTTTCTTAAAAAGGGCTCCTTTGCTATGGACAAAATGTCCAAAGCATTTTCTCCTTCTATATTCCAGAAGGAGATATTTAGTTTTTGTTCCCAAAATTCCCATTAAGCCCTTACTATTTGGTACTATACGTATTACTATTTAATACTTGTGAGTGGATGATCCTTTTACACGAAGGGCCACGAGGCCAGGTTGGGAGAAGGTTTTAATTAAAATATGAAAGCGGTTTTGATTTTTGAAAGCGAAAAGAAGATGTGTATGAAATAGAATTCCCTAGCTAAAAGATTTAAAGAGTCACCACCCGGTTCAACTCTACCGGGAAATTACGGCATAGCCAAACCGAGCAAAAATCGTTATACGTTTTAGTCAGAGATTCGGGTCGAGACAACTCACTTATTTCTTAGTTTCAAATAATTATTAACCAATTTAACGTTCACAACTTTTATATTTCTTTCCTATTCCATTTTTAGTCGTAATTATTTTTATATGCTCACGCGGAAAAGTAGTAAATAAATGCAAAAAACAAATGAATTCGGAAAAATAAGTTAATACAACCCAATCAAATAATTTAACCTTAAGGGATACATTGATAAAAATGGGATACGGAGTACAATCACCTAAATACATATATGAGTAAACTAAAAATAGAAAGCTAAATCTAACCAAACATACATATACCTACAAAACAAAAGTTAGTAGCACAATAAACATATAAATGCACATAGGACTCAAACACGACAGCAAGGGATAATGGATAGTTTGGGATGTGAAACGGGAGAATCGGAAGAATCTGGAATATTTGACTAACTTGACCTAGAAAGATAATTTTTAAATGCATTTTTATGAAAATGATTTCTAAAACTTTTTTACCAATTAATGATTTAACATATATGCTCTAGTGAGTCTGTTAACCTGAGATATGCATGAAACCTCGTTCATAGGGGTTTACTACATCACAAGAATTAAATCTAGGTCTAAAGCCATAAACACATCACAAACAATTTTATTCAAAAATATTAAAATATATATAAAAATGCTCAAAATAACTTTAATATCAAATATTGCATAACATTTACAAACATATGAAGTTCCAAAATATTTCCTCATCCTTCAGATTTTGCAAAATGGAACATCACTGATTCATCGAAAAATTGACTAGAACGAAGAACATAGCCGCACCGCTTAACTTGTCGCGAAATAAGTTGTACGACTTAAAATTTAAGAAACCAAATTTTAACCCAGAAAAATATTTTGTAGGGCATTGTACATAAGGCTTAGAGCCGTATGGCTTAAAGTACAACCGTAGGGCTCTATTCTATAGAAGAACTAAGCAGTACGGCTCTAATCGCCAGAAATCACTATTTTCTTTATTTTTGAGAAAAATCATAAACACACTAAAAAATGTGACCTAGAAATCAATAAAAGGGATTTTGTAGCCTCTCAAAAAGTTACCTCTAGTTCGTTTGTCCAGTATTTTAAGTTTTCAAAACTGATTCTTGAGATGTAAGCTGATTCCGAATGAGTTTGCCTTTGCCCTGAATCGTCTCAAGATCACGAATAGAGAATTATGGATGAGTATTTAAGTGTTTAAGGTTGAGTTTGGATGTGTTTAGGCTTCACAAACTAATGAATAATGAGTTACAAGTTTAATGTTTAAGCTTTTGGTTGAAAATCAAACTCTTCTCCTAAACCTCTCCTTTGCCTCTGCCTTTTTCCCTCTGGTTTCAAAACTAATCTTTCTCTAGTCTCCTAAAAAACCCTCTTCTTTTCCCAACCTCTATTTTCTTATCTCTCTTTCTCCCATTCAAGATCCAAATCTTTTATCCTCTCTCTCCCGCCCATTCTACTTGAATTAAATTTTTTTATCTGTCTAGGAGATGAGCCATACAGCTCAAAAGGCTTAGGAGAAAGGTCGTATAGCTTAAGATTTGGGCTACATGATTCTTCTTCTTCAGGTAAGGATTTTGAAATTTCCAATCGGTTTCATGGCTTAACCTTTTCAAATAGAGTCGTACAGCTTAAAAGTTGAGTTGTGTGACATAAACAAAAGTCGTACAGCTCTTTGTGAAATTAGGTCCAACCGCTGATTTCTCGGACGATTCTCAGGTTTGTTCCCAAACTCATTTGGTCCCATTTTCATCCTTCAAATTGTTTCCTGTAGAAAACTGAGGATAACTAATTCGGTTCTCATCATCGAGGTCTGAAAAATTTATGCTCACAATACTATTTAGTCATTTTACCATTTAGAATTACTATTTCAATGGTAACATATTTTTAATTTCTAATTTCCTTTATATAACTTTTGATTCCTTTGACTTACCCTTATTGTTTATATTATTTCCACCCACTAAACTTTTCATTTTAATAATCTTATCCTCAAAACTTCTTTTGACAATATACTTTGACTAAAAATTCTCACTTGTACAAAATTTAAGATATTACATTGTCCTACTTCTAGGAACTTGGAAGTCTACTCTAATAAGATTTTTATACAGATAAGAGCCATACGACTCTATTTTGAGAAAAGTAGAGTCATGAGGCTTTAATGTGAGCGTATTGTTCTGGATTTGGCTTGGCTTTTTCATTTTTGGCATTTGAATGCATGACTAAACATACTTTCAAATACGGCCGTACGGCTCTAATAGAGCTGTAGGACTCAAATTAGAGTCGTATGGCTCTATGTAAATTAGGGTTAAAGTAGTGGATCTTTCGGATGATTCTCGAGTTTAACTTCTAAGCTTGATCGATTCCCATTCTCATTCCTTAGACCAGTTCTTGCAGAAATCTTGATACAAAGGATAACTAATTCGATTTTCATTATTGAGATTGAAAAAATTTGCGCTCACAACTCCTTGTTTACCTCTTTTTGGTAATGTTGGTTTGCTAGCCCTTAATGCAATCCACATAAGTACCAAAATCAGTGAAATCAAGAGTAGGCAATACCCCATCATTCACCAATCTCTTTACTCTCTCAATAGAGATATGGCCTAATCTTTTATGCCATGATAAGGAGGAATACTCATTTTAAATACGTCTCTTTTTACCATAACCATCAACATTAAAGGATAATAGGCTATATTCATATGATGGATCCAAATCAAACTTATATAAATTATCTATTAGTTTTCCAATACCAATACCAATAACCACATTATGTTCTAATAAGGGAAACATATTATTATGAAAAATAAATACATAGCCAAGATTACTGAGTCTCAATACTAAACTAAGTTTCTTGAAAAAGATGGAACATAAAATGTGTTTCTTGAAAAAGATGGAAGATAAGATGTATTTTGTGAATTCAAAAGATATCCCGATTTTAGTATAAATCTTAAGGTTCCCACTGCCTTAATTTGTGAATGCATTCCATTACTTGAATATATGTAGTGATCACGTTAAAGCCAAAAGGATGCTTTCTTTCTAATAAAAAAAATTTTCCCCAGTTAACATGAGAATAGAATTAGTAAAAAATGTTTTAGGAACAAATCCTGCGAACCAATTAGATTTCATATTTATATTGCATTGCAAAATAACAATAATAATCATGAAATTAACCTAATTGTGAACACGAAATTTTCCTTAAAAAAAAAAAAAAAAAGTTGGCCGTTGACCGTTGACCCACGACTTAATATACAGTCGTGGGAATTCGCTACAGTCGTACGACTGTAGTGTAAGTACAGTCGTACGACTGTACTTTCGGGGGGCAGGTTCTTGCCCATACCTCTTTGACTTAAAAGAGAAGGGAAATCTTGAGCATTTAATGCTCAAGATTTCCGGGTTAGTGAGGTATAAAAGAAAAGAAAATCAGATTTTAGAGGACTTTTGGCAAAAAGAAATCAGAATTTTAGAGAGAGAAAGAGGGAGAAAAAGGAAGAAGAGAGAGAAGTTAAATATATTACTTTCTTCTCACATTTTCTCTTTGATTTCTTGTTTTTAATCACTAAAACGAGTTAGAAATCCTAGGTTAACACTCACACTAACAAACTAAATCATTTCGTACCGAAAACAAACACAAATCCATGACTTTTTGGGAGTTATTTGGACACTCTTGCAACCTTGACTTTTTGAGGAAAAAGAGCAAATTCACGTGGATTGGTGCGTAGCCAGGGGTCATTCCAGCTGTGGATCGTCACCAAGGAGGTAAACAACCTTTAACTCAACTCATTTTCCAGCTTTCTGGGTGATTTGTTTGTGTTTGGTGCTTTTTTCTTCAAGTTTTTGCATTTTTATTTCTGGAAAAGTAAGAACAGTCGTACGACTGTTCTTGAAACAAGAACAGGGGCACGACTGTAAATACAGTCGTGCCAAATCCCCTACAGTCGTACGACTGTGCTTACTTTCTCAGTTTCAGGGTTTTGTTTTTTTTTAGGTTTTTTTAGCGATTTTTGCCCAAGCCAAGACTACAGTCGCACGACTGTAGTAGACAGTCGTACGACTGTAACTACAGTCGTATGACTGTAGTCCTCGGCCAGAAGCAGAAATCCCTAAAAATCTCTAAAATCCAAAGAAAATCACAAAAATTCAAAAAATTTCATAAAAATCAGAAAATTTCAGAAAATCCCAAAAAAATTAGAAACCCTCAAAAATCATCAAAATGAATTTTATGGTGTGCATCACGACCTTAGATTTATTTTTAAGTAAAATTGCATTTAGGACAATTCCACGACGGAGACCCGGTTCTCCCGAAAACCGACCCACTTTGCATGCTTAATTGTAATAAACCGGAAAATTGTTTTTAAAAATGATTTTCTCACAAAACCAAAAATACAGGGACGTTTCAAAATGGTTTTCCAGGTCTGACCGGGCCGGCCGACCGGGCCGACCCGGTTACCCCCAATTGCATGACCCCGAATCCTAATTTCCTATTCCTATCTACTTGAGTCCTATTTATGGCGTGCCGTATAAATTGTGCTGACCTTTGTTTTGCAGCTTTTATTTTTATTTTTATTTTCTTTTTATTTGTATTTAATAGAATTAAATCATGTATTTAGGCGGTTGTAATTTTTCTAGATTCTCGTGTATATAGGCGATTGTATCAGTGAGGCGAGAGTTTTATTTTTCTTTCGATTGGGTTGTAAGCTCATAAATATTTATTCTTTTACTTTATATGTTGTATTATTATCCTGTATGCGCGCTGCGTGCATCCTTTTAATAAAAATCAATCTTTAGAAACTTAAAGTGTCGTAACTAGAACATTGACAATAATATTTAAATTAGACACGAAATAAAGGACTTGTCCGGACCCGAATCTCTTAAAAGTGTGGCAGTTCCCGCTTTGGTTCAACTACACTGTAATTTCCTGGTTGAGCTGAGCCGGGTGGCGACTCCTATACTTTTTATCGAGATTTAGGTCTCGATTCTTTTTCGAAATAATCCGCTTTTCCAAAAAACGAATTTCCAAATCAAAAACCCCATGCGAGGGAGGGCTCCGCCCGAAATCGAGGCGCCCCTTCCGAAAGGGAGTCCCGCGTCCTGTCGAAAACGTGTCGTCCGCTCACAGTGGCGACTCCGCTAGGGATTTCTTAAAAGTTTTTCAAAAACTTAAAAGAATTTGACAAGCCTTGAAAAGTGTTTAATTTAAATTAAGTGGATGATTCTTATATGGCACTTTATGCATTTTTGTAGTTAGACATTTATTGCATTAGGTTAGGTATCCAATATTTAGCCCGGTGAATCATTGAAGTGTCGCCTAAGTTCCTCTTGGTCTTAGGGGCACGAATACGAAACACCACCCATAGCCTCGTACGAACCCCTTCGTTCGGACCCTTGAGTGGGGAGAAGTGAGGAGTATATTTTGCTATGGGAGCCTTGATGTTATCCCGACTTTGGACCGAACTCACTTAAGCAACCTTAGTTGGATTCCCTTAGGATACCAAAACATATTGTGTGAATAAAATAAAATCCGCCTTCATCATCCCCGGTTGATGATCGAAGAGAACCCCTCCTAGGACTCGGTTAGAATTTTATCGACCTGACCACGCTTGGAGGAATAAGGTTAGAAGAATACGATCCGTGTGCTAATTGCTACGTGTCTTTTTGTCCTTCCACAACATATCATCATTCACATTCTTCACGAACATAACATACCGCATATAGAGCATTTGTGTGATTCTAACTCACATCTTTTGTACAGCCATTTCCATTCTTTCGCTTGTAAATACATTAATCACTCGCGTGACATTTACACTAACCACATTTTTTGTAGCCATGCACTTCTTTTCTTCGTATGAAAAATTAATTAATTCAAGTACATCATTCGAATGTCATGAACATTAACCATTTTATTTTGCAGCCATGGGAAACGTGTGTCATGCATAAAACATTATACGAATCTTGAATAATTCCACAAGGGTCACACACATCACATCACCTACCAAGTAGGAAAGCATTTTAGGCGCTCCACGAGTGCCGACAAAGGTTCATCGCATTTCATTAAAGCATTTTAGGCGCTCCACGAGTGCCGACAAGAATTCATCGCATTTCATTAAATCATTTTAGGCGCTCCACGAGTGCCGACAAGAATTCATCGCATTTCATTAAATCATTTTAGGCGCTCCACGAGTGCCGACAAAGGTTCATCGCATTTCATTAAAGCATTTTAGGCGCTCCACGAGTGCCGACAAGAATTCATCGCATTTCATTAAATCATTTTAGGCGCTCCACGAGTGCCGACAAGAATTCATCGCATTTCATTAAATCATTTTAGGCGCTCCACGAGTGCCGACAAGAATTCATCGCATTTCATTAAATCATTTTAGGCGCTCCACGAGTGCCGACAAGAATTCATCGCATTTCATTAAATCATTTTAGGCGCTCCACGAGTGCCGACAAAAATTCATCGCATTTCATTAAATCATTTTAGGCGCTCCACGAGTGCCGACAAAAATTCATCGCATTTCATTAAATCATTTTAGGCGCTCCACGAGTGCCGACAAAAATTCATCGCATTTCATTAAATCATTTTAGGCGCTCCACGAGTGCTGACAAAAGTTCTTTGCATTTCATTAAATCATTTTCGGTACTCCACGAGGACCGGAAAAATTTCATTTCACACATTAAAACGTTTAGGCGCTCCCCGAGCGCCGGAACTCTGCCCGTTCACTAAGAACTCATTCACTTCACATTGTGGTGCGGAAATCGAGATGCTCCCCGAGTATTAAAATTCCACTCGCAAGCCAAGCACGAGTTCATTTCATATCATCAAAAATCCAAAGTGTCCCACGGACACCGAAACCTCGACCAAGCGCCATGCACGTGTCGATCTCACTTCACAAAATTCAAGGCACTCCACGAGTGCCGAAACTCTGTTCATTCACTAAAGACATTCACATCATTTCACAAAAACCCGAGGTACTCCCCGAGCACCAAAGGTCTCCTCCATGCATCTAATGCTTGGATTGCAATATGTGCATACATAAATAGGAGTTCATGCATACTTCACCCCCGAAGGTTCGGTTATTCAAGGTTCGTATTACAAATTCATTTCATACAACATCCACACATCATTCATCCAACACACCATGCATACACGCATATCCCTTAGAGTTCATAACTCTTTGGGTGATCATATTTCACTAACTTTTGTTTGAAACATTTTGTAGTTTGGCTCCGATCGGGACGACGACTCGTGAGGATAGAGCACAGTGATTCATCATCTAGTGAGTCTGAGGAATCTATTCAGTTTGCGGAGGTTGAAGTGTCATCTGAGTTCAGTGCCGGGTCTTCGTCGGAATTTGAGCAATTGCAACAAAGGTTCCAAGATATGGCAATCGCACCCGAAGCTGCTGCTGCCATGGTGGCCACCACTGCTCTTCGAGAATTCAAAAGTTCTGATGAGTTCAAGAATCTTATCAAGAGTCAAGTGCAGAGTGCATTGACTGAATCATCTAATCAGCGACCGGAAAGGGCCGCCCGTGAGGAGAGTAGCGGCGGGAGACTGAATGATGGGCAGTCGGATGCTGAAGAAGGCCGGAGGGATAATGCTGAGCGACCTGTGGAGTCTGCCTTAGAAAGAAAGATGAAGGAGATGGAAGAAACTATAGCGGAGCTGCGTGCCAGTTCTAAGATCCAATCTGCCAAGCGTATTGACCCATCCACACTGATAGCCGGAGGGGTTGAAATGTTGCCAGTAGGCTTTCAAATACCTAGGATTGCACCATATGTCGGAAAAAGTCCTCCCACGGCCCATCTGAATCAGTATGTGCGGATTATGACTATGGCCGGGCTCACCATGAATCAGTTAGTGGGACTGTTCCCCACTACCTTGGAGGGAGGAGCCATCACATGGTATAATAAACAGCCCGAAGGTGTACAAGGCGACTGGGATGCACTGTCTGATGTCTTCATTAAGTACTTCAGTTTCAACACGCAACTGGAGGTCAAGTTGCAAGATTTAGAGGCAGTAAGGCAGAGGCCGAATGAGACCTTTTCTGAATATTATCAAAGGTGGATGGATAAGATGATCCTTCTTCACCAGAAGCCCTTGGAGGATGAACTGATTGTTAAGCTGATTGATGGGAGCTTGGAGGTTTATAGGAATGTAATGAAATACCATAAGTTTCAGTCCTTGATAGAAGTACATGAGTTGGCTCGCAAGGTTGAGAAGTACGAAATTGACCCAGCTCAGAACAGTTCTGGAAGAGGGTATCGGAGCCGCATATATTCCTCGGGATATAAAAGTAATAACAACCCTGCAGCTTCTTCATCAATGAGTGCTAAGCCAAGTCAGCCGTCTGCACCCGTTAAGCAAGTAGAGGTGGCAACAGTTGTACAAGGGTCCAGTCAACAGGCAGCTGGAAAGGGGATCTCTCCTTGGGAAGACTCTTTGGGGCGGATTTTTCTGAAGTGTAGAAACTTGGGCTTCCTCCAAAGTCTGAAACCGTACACGCCTCCGGCCGAGGCAGATAAAAACAACTTTTGCTCCTATCATGTGACTAAGGGGCATCGAACCAATGAGTGCCATGCTTTGAAAAAGGTGATCCAGCAGTTAGTTGATGAAAGGAAAATAGAAGCACCACGTCCTAAGCCCAATGTGCAAAGTAATCCACTACCCCAATTTGAAAGGAGAGTGAACATGGTGCAATCGGGATTACCTCTTAACTTTGTCTTAGCCCAGATTGCAAAGGCGAATCCCGCGATTCAAGTAGTAGTGGGTGAAGATGTTGAACCATCTACGGAGGGGAGCAAACCTGTGAATCTGGATGATATAGAATTGGATGATGATGCGGATGAATTTGAGTTGATGAGTAGGCCCAAGCTTGTAAACCGGACAACACCTGTCTATCCTGTCTGCACTAAGGATGGGATGTATATAAGGAAGGAAGACGCTCCAGTGAATAATGTCACAAGAAGTGGAAGGGTATATCAACCCGAGCCACAACGGTTGGGAGAGCCGAGTAAGAGGGTAGAAGCACCGGTTCAGGATTATCTGCCCATCAAAGTGAATGAGAAAGAAGACCTGGTAGTGGAACAACTCAAAAGGATGCCTGCACGTGCATCTGTATGGCATCTCCTCATGGAGTCCCAAAGGCACCGGGCTGCAGTGGTGAAAAAGCTTATGGAGATGGATGCCAATCCATTGATGTCTCCCGAGGAAGTATGCATGGTGATTGGGAGTACTAAGAGTCAGCAATCCGATAATCCCAAGGGGATCACTTTCACCGAGGATGACTTACCACCGGAAGGCACTAACCACAATCGTGCCTTGTATCTGAAAGTGGAGATGATGGATAGAACTCTGCCTTGTGTGATGGTTGATGACGGATCGGCATTGAATATCTGCCCTCTGAAAGTTTTACCTAGTCTTCATCTGTCCGAAGAAGCATTGTCACGGTCTAACACGGTGATCCGGGCCTATGATGATTCCAAGCGTACTGTGATTGGAACCTTTGAGGCAGAAGTGTCGGTGGCAGAAGCGTACTGTTCACTGTCATTGATATTCCTGTGACTTTCTCCTTGCTTTTGGGAAGACCTTGGTTTCATGCATTGGGAGGTGTGCCATCAACTTTACACCAAAAGGTGAAGATTCCGATGGGGGAAAAGATTGTAACTCTTGAGGCAGATGAATCTTCTATAGTGGCTGCTCTGAACTCATCTGAACAACCTTTGACTGGCTTTCAAGTGGCAGTTGTCTCTGAGCATAAGGAGAAAGATTTGACATTTTCTCCATGGATCCATAAGTATTTTCAGAAGCAGAATTTCATTCCGGGAAGGGGGCTAGGAGTCCATCAGCAAGGGGTCACAAGGTTTGATATCACTGGGGGCCAATCACACCGAGGGGGTCTTGGTTACAAAGGTGTTGAGAAGAAGGAGATCCCGGAAACAAAGAAAGTCCATCTTTTGGATACTTTTGTTCAAGCCAGTGGTGGACCATATGGTGGTAAGCCAGAACCGATGATTATTGATGGGGAAACAGTCTCCGGGTTTGAGATCTTTGCTGATATCGTCGACTTCTCGAAATATGGGGTTGGCTCAGTGGAAGAAATGCTTAGGCCCGACAGTGTGAAGGAGACTAGTCCTCCTCCAATAAGCCAAGCTGAAGTGGTGGCTCCCATCATCCCGGAGGAGCAACCAAAAGAAGATACAGATCCCCTGGTGGATGCCATTACCAAAGCATTTGCTGAATTGCTAAAGAAAGGGTTAAAAGAGAGCCCTGTGAAGAAAGGAGCTGTTTCAGGACAGGCAGAGTTAGTGGAAAAAGCTGTCGCTGAACTCACCAAAATGATGGCTAAGGGAAAAGCGAAGGTGGAAGAAGATGCCTTATCTGAAGCACAGAAAGAGACTCTTGAAGCTGATTTGGGTGACTTGTTCGAAGAAGAGCCTGCTGATCCGGAAGACCTTGCTGCAGAAGACCCTCCACATGTGGAGGAAGAAAATGATTTCTTTGTAAACTTATCCTATGTACTTGATATGAACAATTCCGCTTTTAAGGCGATGAATGAAATGAAATCTAACTTTGCTTATTTGTGTGATGTTTTTCCTAATGGCTCTGTGCATACATGCAATCATTCATTCAATGTGTTCAGCATTCATGACACTGCATTACATGAAATTAATTTGGGCACAATTGAAAATCCTAAAATGGTATCTATCTCTAACGAACTCAATCCTGAAGAAGAGAGAGAATTGACAAAAATACTTAAAAAGCATGTGGGAGCGTTTGCCTGGTCTTACGACGATATGCCGAGGGTTGACAGAGAGATAGCAGAGCACAGAATTCCGATTGACCCTAAGTTCAGTGCAGTAAAGCAGAAGCTCAGGCGTCTACGTCCAGAATGGGCCGAGAAAGTCAAAGAAGAAGTAGCAAAGCAGATAAAGGCCAATTTCCTGGAGGTGGTGGATTACCCTGAATGGTTAGCCAATATAGTCCCAGTTGCCAAGAAAGACGGAAGAGTCAGAGTTTGTGTGGATTATCGGGATTTGAATAAGGCCTCTCCAAAGGATGACTTCCCACTCCCTCACATTGATGTCCTGGTTGACAGTGCGGCAAGGGCAGTTATGTACTCGTTCATGGATGGTTTCTCGGGATATAATCAGATCTTAATGAATGTCATTGACAAAATCAAGACGGCCTTCATCACTGAGTGGGGAGTATACTGCTATAGGGTAATGCCTTTTGGGTTGAAGAATGCTGGGGCGACCTATCAGCGGGCAGTTACGACGTTACTGCACGACATGATCCACAAAGAGGTAGAGGTGTATGTTGATGATATGCTGGTAAAGTCAATGACCCGGGAGGAGCACCCTGCTATCCTGGATAGATTTATGACCAGGATTGAAAAGTACAACCTGAGACTCAATCCAAAGAAATGTGTTTTTGGAGTTGCGTCGGGCAAGCTTTTAGGGCACATTGTCAGTCAAAAAGGCATTGAGATGGACCCAGACAAGATCAAAGCAATTCGAGATATGCCAGCACCAAAAACAGAGAAAGAAGTCAGATCTTTTCTGGGGTCTCTTCAGTATGTCAGCAGGTTCATTGCTAGATTGACTACAGTCTGTGAACCCATTTTCAAGCTTCTTCGGAAGGAACAACCCGTCGTGTGGAATGATCAGTGTCAGGTTGCATTTGATAGGATCAAAGAGTACTTGATTAATCCTCCAGTGTTGAAGCCCCCAACTCTGGGAAGACCTTTGACTCTGTACTTAGCCATTGAAGAAACCTCCATAGGGGCAATGTTGGTTCAAGAACAAGATGACAAAAGGGAGCATGCTATTTACTACCTTAGTAAGAAGCTGCTAGACTACGAAACCCGATACACTGTCGTGGAGAAGACTTGCACTGCTATGGTCTGGCTTACGAAGAAACTGAGGCACTATTTCCAGTCCTACAAGATACAAGCTGTGGCAAAAGTTGATCCAATGAAATACCTTTGCTCTGCTCCATCCTTGACGGGGAAATTGTTCCGGTGGTTGCTTTTGTTATCAGAGTTCGACATCGAGTATGTAACGAAGAAGGTGATCAAGGGAAGAGTGGTGGCTGAGTTCCTAGCCAATCAGCCGCTTGAATCTGATTATGTAGAAAACTTGGAATTTCCGGATGAATAGTTGGCCTTCATAGAGGTGGAGATCAGGAAATGAATCATGCATTTTGATGGAGCTGTAAACAAGAGAGGGGCGGGCCTCGGAGTAATCATTGTAACTCCTGAGGGAGAGATAATCCCTTTGTCAAAATGGTTAGAATTCCCGGTAACTAACAACGGCGCAGAATATGAAGCTTGTTTGTTTGGCATTGATGCTCTCATCACACTAGGGGCAAATGATGTGACCATTGTGGGAGATTCACTGTTGGTAATCCGCCAAGCCACCGGGGAATGGAAAATCAAGGAAGAATCACTTCGCCCCGTATTTGGAGACTTTGTGGGAAATGGTGAAGGTATTCGGGCATATTGAATTCAAGCATGTGGCTAGAGATGATAATCAGATGGCGGATTCATTAGCTACCTTGTCATCCATGTGGGAAGGACCTCAGAAAGCACCGATGCAGCCTTTGATCCTGGAGACTGCTAGAACACCGTTTCACCGTTCTAGTGAGGTCCTGACATTAGCCACAGACGATAAGCCCTGGTACCAAGATATAGCTGACTTTCTGCAGAATGGCCAATACCCTGAAGAAGCAGATGCATCGGATAAGACCACTTTAAGAAAGTTGGCAGCTCAGTTCAGATGGTTTGATGGACAGCTTTTCAGAAGGACTGCGGATGGATTGTTGTTAAAGTGTCTGACGGAAGCGGAAGCCAAGAAGGTTATGCAAGAAATACATTCAGGGATCTGTGGCCCACATATGAATGGATTAGCTCTAGCAAAGAAGATCATGAGACAAGGGTACTTTTGGCTTACTATGCAGACTGACTGTGCAGAAGAAGTGAAAAAGTGCCACGAGTGCCAGATTTACGGGGACATCAGCCATCTTCCGCCTATGGAGTTGCAAAACCTCATGACTCCTTGGCCTTTTGCAGTATGGGGCATAGACATAATTGGCGAAATTCGTCCCCCGGCATCGAATGGTCACAAATTCATTGTAGTGGCAGTGGATTATTTCTCCAAATGGGTCGAGGCTGAATCTTATGTCACGGTCACAGCTAAGAACATGGCTAAGTTCGTGAAGAAGCACATTTTTGCAAGATATGGTGTACCGCATCACGTGGTAACTGATAACAGAGTGCAATTTCAAGGAGCCACAGCTGAGCTATTCGAAGAGTACAACGTGGAACACCGCAAGTCTTCCCCTTATAGGCCACAAGCCAATGGAGCAGTGGAGGCAGCAAACAAGTCCATCAAAAAGATCTTGTCCAAGACCACTTCAACCTACCGGGATTGGGCAGATAGATTACCCTATGCCCTGTGGGGGTACAAAACCAGTGTTAGAACACCGACCGGAGAAACACCTTATTCGCTGGTTTATGGGATGGAAGCAGTCCTTCCTATTGAAGTGGAGTTGAAGTCACTGAGGACGGTCTTAGAAGCTCAATTGCCTGAAACAGAATGGGTAAAAGTGAGATTTGAACAGCTGGCTATGGTCGATGAAAGGCGTCTCAAAGCTCTGGATCACCTACAGATGTATCACCAAAGGATGGCTAGGGCCTATAATCGGCGGGTTCGTCATCAGAAACAGCCGCTAAAAGCGGGGGATCTAGTGTTGAAGCAAATGAGACCGACTAATACAGATGCAAGGGGCAAATTCAAACCTAACTGGGAAGGCCCGTATGTGGTAAAGAAAATACTCTCCAAGGGTGCAGTGAAGATTATGGACATGGATGGCAACGAATTTACCAACCCGATTAATCAAGATCACCTCAAGCGCTACCATGTGTAAAAAAAAAAAAGCCTGTTAGGTCGAAAACCCGTGAGGGCGACTTAAGCAAAAATTAAGGCAATGAGGGTTAGCTTATCGACCAGAAAACCTGCATAGGATGGTTGATAACAGGAATGAGTTTGTTCGAGATATGTACCAATTTTAAAATTTTCAATTAATGCGATAATTAAATTTCATTAATGAAGTGCGTTATGCTCAACATATTGCATGAATGTTTGGAGTATGTTACATGATACATTTGTCGAAACATCCAGATAAACAAAGACATTTAAACGCCTAAGTGTGCAATTACGAATATCATCCAATCGTAAAAAAAAAAAGCCTGTTAAGTCGAAAACCCGCAAGGGCGGCTTAAGCAAAAGTTAAAAAAAAAAAAAAAAAAAAAGAGATCGCATCAATAATAGAAAAGATGTATATAAATAATAATAATGGTAGCCAATACATGCATAATAATGAAAATCACATTTTTCCTTTTATGCTCTCCTTTTTTTGACAGGAAGTGGTCCCGCGGTCTCAGAAGGAGCCAGCCAGCGGAAAGTCGCACTCTCACGCGCCTCACGGGTCTGTAAATCCTGGATCTCAGCCAGCCACTGTTGTAACGATCATCTGTCTCTGTAGGGGCAAGACAGGCATAATTCAGCGTCACACGATGGGTATCTCTAGCCTAGCGAAGTCTGATGTGATCTGGCCAAGCAGTAGTATACTCCTCACAATTGGTAACACAAGAGCGCTTAGGAATACCCTGTAGATGACCGTACTACCGGCAGAGACGACTCGGAGAATAGAATGTAACCCTGGTCTGTCCTAACAACTGCACGCCATGTGCCCACATCTCTACAATCACGTGGGTAATCATCCACCAGGGGCACACCCACCTAATTTGGTCGTCAGTCAGGCGAGATAACCAAACGCCCCACTCATCAGCGGACATATCGGTATAGGAGTCAATGGAGAAGCCTCGTTCCCTGAGATTGGTCGGGTGGTATTTCTTGAAGTTCCCCCTCGGAATCTTAAGAATTGATAGTTTCTCCAATAACCAGATCTACAGTTGATGGAAAGCAAGGGTTAGAAGTTCATTTGACCCAGAAATACACCAGACAACAAGGAGTTTCACCTGGAGCAGTGTGAGGTGAGGGCCAATGTGGAGAACACCGTTTGTATTAGATGCATGCAAACTAATCAGTGTCTCAGCAAGTGCGAAAGGAGCTGGAGATGCTCCCACAACCATCTGAGATATGAGAGAGACAGCCCTGAAAGAGACAACCCCATCACTAGGACCGCAAAAATACCGGCTCACCAGCAACAGACTAACCATGGAGGCCCAACTCATGTGGTCCCTAGGGGCATTCATACACCACTCCAGTATAGTGTCCAAGCTTAACCCGGGAAAAGGGGATCCAGTAGCAAATAAAGCCCCTACCTCGGGATTGGGGAGCCCGAACAAGCTCACCAAGGAGGAAGTACTACCAAAAGTGAACTCGGGGATGGCGATGTCCACTCCTTTATGGCAGGGGATGTTCAAGATAGCACTGAACTCTTCATATAAGGGGCAGAGCTCTTGGCACGAGAAGCGGAAAAAGTTGTCCACTGGATCCCAGAAGCGATGACAGGCATTCAACAACTCGATGTTCCACGAGTGTTTGTAATAGGCCTTGAGATTCCATAACCCGAAAGGCTTCAATTTAAGCCAATCAGAGTCTTGTAATGATTCTAGAAAATTGTAAAAGCCTGGATAAAAAGAAGCAAAAATTGAAGAAGAAAAAGAAGAAGAGTGAATTTCCAAATATCGATGAAACAAAAGCAAATCCAATAATATGAAAAGTGTAATTCACAATGTATCTAAAAAATCCAATACAAAAGAGTGAAAACTATGAAAACAGCAAATAAGACGAGCAGGACACTCCATCTAGCTCTCATCCTGCCCCTCATCCTCCTCCTCCTCCTCGGACTCACTCTGATGTGTAGCCCTGTAGGAGTCAAAGTCCGCCTGCAGACAAGCCATCCTAGCCTGCAGCCTAGCTATCTCGGCTCTCCCTCTCTCCACCTCTTGGTTCGCAGTCCGGGCCTGAGCCACAGCAGAAGCAGCCTCCCTGGGCTGCTCTCGGAACATCTCTACTCGGGACTGCAGTTGACAACATAAAGTTAACATCCATGCATACATACATACGCATTTCATGCATTACATAAATTATGATGCAGGAAACACGGGATACTTACCGCCCAAACGCCATTCTCCCGGACTAAGAAGTCTCCTAGACCCTTGTACCGGTAGGCTATCTCTTCCACATCAGCTCGCCGGACCTGAAAGAACATCAGAGATAAAAAAAAAAAAAAAAAAAAAAAAAAAAAAGAAGAGAGACTTACGTGGGTGGTGTCCTTTGGAAAGAACATAGCCGGCTCCTCACGAGGAATGCTCCATGTCGTATAAGCCTGGGTGCCGTCCAATCCTATCAGGGTGAAGCCGGCCCTAAACTCAGACACCAAGCGGCCCTCCACTACACCGCTAGCGCCGACGGCCTGCGAAGCCGAAGCTGCGGCGCTGCCTGCATGAACAGGGTGGGTCCTATCCTAAACAGGAGTATCCTCTCCTCCTGTACCTGTATCAGCACTCCCGCCGGCCGGACCACTGGGCTGAGAGGACCCAGTTCCCCTGCGTCTCTTAACCTGCAAGGAGAACAAAAAGTCAAAAAAAAAATGAATGAAATATGAATGAATACCTGACGAGGACGAGGAGGAGGAGCCGCTGGTGTGACACCCGCAGCAGGCAGTAAACACTGCTGGATATAAGCGAGATAGTCTCCATCCACGGGGTCCACACTATACCCCTCTCCGAATATATCGGGGTCTATCGCGGGATCCGCCAGATACGGCCAGAAGAGTGCCCGCGGAAGCGGCGGGGGCACAAGCCAGCCGACTGGACCGTCGACATGGTCGGAAAGGAAGAGACGCTCGCCTAGGTACCACTCCTGGGACATAGGGCTCTCCATGACAAATCGGCGGCGGTCAAAGCGCGTGGAGGACTGAACAAGGAGAGTGATGGCACCCAAATTCTCCCAAGGGTGGTGCCGGATCTGTAGAAGTGCAATAAAAGAAATTCAGTACAGGTAAACAAAAATTATTCAAGTTTTCTTACTAACGAATTTTGTTTACTTACCCTCCTCCAGGTCGTGTCGAGTAGACTCTGCCGTACCTCCTCGATGTCACGGGCGGTACCCTGCCACCCCTGCGTCCAGCAACGCAGGACGGTCAGACGAACATCACCTTGGACGTCCCTCAAATCGGGTGGCTCAAGCACGCGATGCTCAAACGCCCAGATCTGTAGTTATAAAAAATAATTATGATACATGTAATAAAAAAAAAAAGAAAGAGGAAAAAGAGGCAATACCAGAAGGCCGAACCAGAAGCCCAGGATCTCCTGCTGCGCCCCCTGGGCACACAAGTCCAGCCCGTAATACAGCTACCCTAGCGCAGCCCGCGCCCAGTCCAAAGACGGGAATGCAGCCAAGTCCACCAATGTCGGAAGCAGAGTCAGATTATAGGTACTCTGTCCGGTGGGGAACAATATGCAGGATAAGAGGACAAGCACGTAGGCTCTGGTGTACTGCTCCACGTCCTCCTCAGTCAAGACTGCATAGGTGGCCCAATAAGCCTCCACCCGGGAGCACAAGATCTTCCCCTTCTCAGGGGTGCAGCCAATCAACCTCCGGATGTAGGTATCCACCTGCTGGTGTCGAGTCAAGCTGCAGTTAAAGATGATAGGGGTCTCGCCGAACCCGAAGCCCGTGATCGCCACAAAATCCGAGGGAGTGACGGTGAACTCCCCGATGGGCAGATGGAAGGTATGGGTGGTGCAAACCCATCTCTCGCACAGAGCCGTCAGCACGGCATGTGTGGTGTGCGGTGTGCTCATGGGCAAGGACAGAACGAAGGACTCAAGCCCTAGGAGCCTAACTCGGGCCCACACGGGCTCGGGAAGGCGGTCCCACCAGACCCGTGGCAGGGAGAGATTCCCGCTGCCGGCAATCCTGTGCACCTGCATTACGGGGAAGTACAACACACATACATTCAGATTTTGCAAAAAAAAAAAAAAAACTCTTTTCTTGCTACAGTCGTACGACTGTAGTACGCGTTGCACGAGCGTAACTACAGTCGCACGACTGTAGTGCCCACAGTCGTACGACTGTTCATCAATGGCATGAACAATCGCACGACTGTTCATATTCCTGCAGAAAAAAATTCGCAATTCGTTTAATTTTCGCGATTTCTAACCCGTTTTTCCTAGTTTCTTGTTTCTATTAACTACAGGGGACTCCTAGCATGCATTCTACTCAATCAATTCAACCCAAAAAGCAGTAAATCATGCAAATCAGTTCCAAAAGTTCAAACGGAAAAATATTGAAAAACTCAAAATCAAGCCTAAGAGTCGGGTACTAACCTGTGTAACGGACAAATGGGAGTCCATTGCCAACAGAATAGGGATCTCCATCCCGAATCGAATCCCGAAATGATCCATATATAGCGGGTGCCCGTATCCTTGTGAGATCCCCATAAAAGCAATCTCATCCGGATTGTTGGGTTCTGGAACCGCGTTGTTTTGGATCTTCTTCAACTTCTTTCCCATTTTCTTCAACATTTTGGACGGCTTTTCGAGGATTTGGGTCGGTTTCAGAGAAAGGGAGGAGAGAAATTTTCGGAAAAAATGAAGGTGGAAGGAGAAAGGGGCGGAAACCGCCCCTTAAATATTTGCTGCCCGCGAAGTACAGTCGTACGACTGTACTTCGTCTACAGTCGTACGACTGTATTCAAAATTTGAATACAGTCGCACGACTGTAGTGGGAAAAAGGGGGGAAATTTTCAATTTTTTTCCTATTTCTTCTTTAAACCCTATTTTCACTATCTGATGTGTAATTATTCCCCACAGGGGCATTTCAGTAATTTTTCAGGACTAATCCATCGACGACTAATTTATTTCAGTGACGGTCCACCTCGCCCAAGGGGCACGAAATCCGAGAAAAACATGAAAAATTCACTGTAAGTATAATCACATCAATTACATTTTCGACGCGCCCCACGTGCCAAACCACTCTGGGCCATTACATTCACAAAAAAAAATCATAGTCCCCCACGACTTTAAAAGGGAACCCAAATCCAATTTCAGTCTGTCGGGTGCGCCCAACCGCATGCGATCGTCATGCATTCACACTAAAATTATAGTCCCCCACGACTTTAAAAGGGAACCAAAAATCCCGTGTCAGTCCGTTGAGTGTGCCAGTCGCACACGACTATCACATCTCGTATTCATAAATCCAGTCCCGCACGACTATAAAAGGCAACCATGGCACGCATTCCCGTATTTATTCTTGATCGAAGGGGCAAAAATTTTTGTTTCAAAATTATCGATCAAGGAATAAATACGTTCATCAAACATGCATCACATGCATTTTTGGGCTCGGTGTAACAAACCGTACACAGCCTTTTGACTCCAAAAGTCATTCCATCTCGGCGTCATCCTTGCGCGAAATCGTAGGGAACCGCCCGACTCCAAAAAGTCATTTCTACTCTCGGTGTCGTCCTCATGCAAAAGGCATATGGACCACCTGACTACCAAAGTCGCCTGCAAAAACTGCTCTTGCATATCCATGTGGTTTCGTGTTCTTTGTCGTGTACCTAAATCCGTTTCGGAAATCGGATTTCAGCTACACGAGGGGCAGCCTGTGAACACGAAATTTTCCTTAAAAAAAAAAAAAGTTGGCCGTTGACCGTTGACCCATGACTGTAATATACAGTCATGGGAATTCGCTACAGTCGTATGACTGTAGTGTAAGTACAGTCGTACGACTGTACTTTCGGGGGGCAGGTTCTTGCCCATACCTCTTTGACTTAAAAGAGAAGGGGAAATCTTGAGCATTTAATGCTCAAGATTTCCGGGTTAGTGAGGTATAAAAGAAAAGAAAATCAGATTTTAGAGGACTTTTGGCAAAAAGAAATCAGAATTTTAGAGAGAGAAAGAGGGAGAAAAAGGAAGAAGAGAGAGAAGTTAAATATCTTACTTTCTTCTCACATTTTCTCTTTGATTTCTTATTTTTAATCACTAAAACGAGTTAGAAATCCTAGGTTAACACTCACACTAACAAACTAAATCATTTCGGACCGAAAACAAACACAAATCCGTGACTTTTTGGGAGTTATTTGGACACTCTTGCAACGTTGACTTTTTGAGGAAAAAGAGCAAATTCACGTGGATTGGTGCGTAGCCAGGGGTCATTCCAGCTGTGGATCGTCACCAAGGAGGTAAACAACCTTTAACTCAACTCATTTTCCAGCTTTCTGGGTGATTTGTTTGTGTTTGGTGCTTTTTTCTTCAAGTTTTTGCATTTTTATTTCTGGAAAAGTAAGAACAGTCGTACGACTGTTCTTGAAACAAGAACAGGGGCACGACTATAAATACAGTCGTGCCAAATCCCCTACAGTCGTACGACTGTGCTTACTTTCTCAGTTTCAGGGTTTTGTTTTTTTTTAGGGTTTTTTTAGCGATTTCTGCCCAAGCCAAGACTACAGTCGCATGACTGTAGTAGACAGTCGTACGACTGTAACTACAGTCGTACGACTGTAGTCCTCGGCCAGAAGCAGAAATCCCTAAAAATCCCTAAAATGCAAAGAAATCACAAAAATTCAAAAAATTTCATAAAAATCAGAAAATTTCAGAAAATCCCAAAAAAATTAGAAACCCTAAAAAATCATCAAAATGAATTTTGTGGTGTGCATCACGACCTTAGATTTATTTTTTAGTAAAATTGCATTTAGGACAATTCCACGACGGAGACCCGGTTCTCCCGAAAACCGACCCACTTTGCATGCTTAATTGTAATAAACCAGAAAATTGTTTTTAAAAATGATTTTCTCACAAAACCAAAAATACAGGGACGTTTCAAAATGGTTTTCCAGGTCTGACCGGGCCGGCCGACCGGGCCGACCCGATTACCCCCAATTGCATGACCCCGAATCCTAATTTCCTATTTCTGTCTACTTGAGTCCTATTTATGGCGTGCCGTATAAATTGTGCTGACCTTTGTTTTGCAGCTTTTATTTTTATTTTAATTTTCTTTTTATTTGTATTTAATAGAATTAAATCGTGTATTTAGGCGGTTGTAATTTTTCTAGATTCTCGTGTATATAGGCGATTGTATCAGTGAGGCGAGAGTTTTATTTTTCTTTCGATTGGGTTGTAAGCTCTTAAATATTTATTCTTTTACTTTATATGTTGTATTATTATTCTGTATGCGCGCTGCGTGCATCCTTTTAATAAAAATCAATCTTTAGAAACTTAAAGTGTCGTAACTAGAACATTGACAATAATATTTAAATTAGACACGAAATAAAGGACTTGTCCGGACCCGAATCTCTGAAAAGTGTGGCAGTTCCCGCTTTGGTTCAGCTACACTGTAATTTCCCGGTTGAGCTGAGCCGGGTGGCGACTCCTATACTTTTTATCGAGATTTAGGTCTCGATTCTTTTTCGAAATAATCCGCTTTTCCAAAAAACGAATTTCCAAATCAAAAACCCCATGCGAGGGAGGGCTCCGCCCGAAATCGAGGCGCCCCTTCCGAAAGGGAGTCCCGCGTCCTGTCGAAAACGCGTCGTCCGCTCACACTAATCCTAATTTCAATCGTAAATTCAAAATATTCTTGTGGGTAGAGATTATACAAAAACTAATGTATAAAGTGAACTATCTTTCATGCTATTGTATGAAAATTCATACCTATGGGCATAGAAAATTTATACACCAACACAATAATTATTTATGCATACTAAAAAATTATGTGGTACTCATGCAAGTAAAAAACTACAATTCTTTATGCAATTTCAATATACTTTACAGTTATCCTATTCATGATCATACATTTTCATATTTTAAGTTGTTGTGCATACACTTAAAATAATTAATGCCCAACTATCACTAATACACATCATAATAAAACTTTATATTGACAATTAGTGTGTCAAAATCTTCACTAGACTTTCTAATCCATTTAACAAAAATTCCATATAACAAGGCTTTTTAGATAATCCAGTTTCGGCAAAAAAAACTGAAATTCAGACAAGAGATTCACAAATTTGAGAAAAAAATTTACTAGAGAGATGCTATCAATACGCAAGTTTGAAGATTGGTGTTGAAGCACCCAAAAATTTATCTTCACTACCCATCGTAAGTCATAAAATCAACAGCCGCTACATTTGCAGTGGCTCGGGAGGTGGTGGAGTCACCAAAGTCATCTCAAACAACGAATGCCATGGATCTAATACTTGAGATGACGATATGTTTTTTTTTTTTTTTTTTTGTTGTAGAGATTGATAATCTTTTGTTTTGGTAATTTTGAACAATTGAATCAATGAAAATGGTTTCCTTTTAATGTTCTTTTTCTTTTATTTTCTCACAAACGTGGATTTTATGGATTTTGTATTTCTCACAGAGATAAAAATTGGATTTTATGCCCAGTATATGGACTTTGGATTTATCTTTTTTTTTTTTTTTTTTTTTCTTATCAAATGATACATATATTAATGAAATTAGAAAAGAGAAGTGAAAGAGATGAGATGAACAACAAAGTTGCAAAGAAGAGTGGATTTTTTCCTTACGTGCCTCTTTTTTTTTTTTTTTTTTTTTTGTCTCAACACTCTCCTGCCACGTCGGACACGAGAGGGCAAACTGGGTCAGTTTAACCAAGTTGAGGGACAAACTGAACGTTCCTTAACTTGAGAGTGATAGTAGACAATTGGTGCCAACTTTAAGGGACAACAAATGTATCAAGCCAATATTTAATCATGCTCTGATCCAAATGTTAAATATTTAACTTTAGATCCAAAGACATACCTTCAGTCGTATGTATAGAATCGTTAATGGAGTTGTTACTTCCTCAAGATCTATGAAATCCTTTTTGTAAAACCAACACCATAATTCCTTATGAGATCTTTGATAGTTAAGAATACTTGTAATTTTCTATGTTTGTTTTAGGGACTCAACTCTTTTTATATAGCCCTCCATCAGGGACAATTACGAGATACAATTGTTCATGAACAAATATAATAGCTCAACGTAACCTTCCATGGAAGAACATAATGGTTCAATGTAACTTCTCAATAAAGTACACAATGGTTCAATATAACCTTTCATTGAAAGAACATAATGGTTCAATGTGAACCTTTCACTGAAAGAACATAATAGTTCAACGTAACCTTTTTCGAAAAGACACAGCCATTGGTTATACATTTTAAATAATTAAGTTAAAAAAATAAAAAAGTGAGATGTAATTTTGATTTACAGAAAGAAGTTAAGAAAAAGTAAACAAGAAATTTAAAGTTTAAACTATATTATCTTAGGAAAGTTCTTACAAAATAATCAAGAATTTTATTCTAAAGTTACCTTCACATAACATGAATTTACTAAAATAATCATGTTCACATGATATGATATTCATATGTTTTTCGCACCGTATTGTTATTTTGTTTTTCAATTGTGATAGATCAATTTCATAAGTAACCTATGATAGATCTAAAATATTTAAGTTAAAACAAATTATAAAATGCATTTTTAATGTAATTTTTCAACTTAATTATTTTTGTATAATTTCTCGTTATTTCAGTTTATCAATATAAGGAGAATTTAATGGGAATACGAAATACCTAAAAAGGTATTTGATGAGTTTGAAATCGATTATTTTAATTTACTTAAAAAAGAAAGGTTACCTAACTTGAATTCCTTGAGCCTGGAATACGAATTGAAAAAACAAAGAAAGTTATCAATGGAATGGAATCAATTGGCAAAAGGGTTCTTTAATTTTGCCACTACAATAGAATACAAGTCCAACCGGCCAACTCCTGCAAGAATAACAAAATTGCACCAAACCAATCAAGCCCGGGAATCTCAGTACTTGGGCCCCGCTGTTAATAGATATTTTAGAAAAGTACTTTTTTTTTTTTAATTTTACAAATTTCAAACCCATCAAATTAGTGGTCCTACTTCCTTCTCCACTTTGCATAGCGCGCCATTTTCTACCAAGAGTCGCCTGCCCTTTTTAATTTTTCATATAACCCTTCGCCCAACGATAAAGTTTTCCTCATAATTAAAAAACGTCAAATTAGACTTCTCTTACCACGTGGCGGAATATCATTGGCCCGTACGATTTAATTGCATAAGTGTCAGCCGCAGCTAGTGTCTCTCCCTGCCAGATTTAAAGGAGATGCAATTCTACTTTTGAAACTTCCAAGATAATCCCCTACAACACGTTGCACCCTGTTCTCTCCCATGGCTCTCCTTCGTGATGACGTGGTTCATTATGATTGGGTGGATTTTTCAGCAAGGAAATTGTTGATTGCGGAAGATCCGCCCTCCTTTTCCATACAGAGATCCTTCCTGGTCTGAGGTCTGAACCAGTATTATTTCCCTTCTAGATGAGCGCGGCACGCAGCCCTAAGTCTCCGTTGCTCACCACACGCTTCCCTCTTTCTTAAATCATCAATCGAAATGCCCATGAATAGTTGTTGTTAGCTCTCTTATCTCTCCACAAACCATTTCTCTCTTTCTGCGTGATCAAAATCCTTATCTTCATTCAATTTGTTGCTTTTTTATGTGAATTTCGTCATGTATATAACAGGTTCTTCCTCAGCCGCTGCGCTCATCAGAGCGTCTAGGGCTAGGTTCTCCTCTTCTGTTTCGCGGACTTCCACTCTCTCTTCTCCTCTGCCTAAATGCACTCCTCATACTCCTTTGCCTACCGGAAGCCAGAGCCGATCTCTTAGCTTTTCAGCTGCCGTTCGATCCCTCCGTTCTTCTGTCCCTCGCTGGAGCCACGGCGTAGATTGGCGCTCTCCGGTTAGTCTTCGCTCCCAGATCAGAGCTGTTGCTCCCGCCGTCGAACAATTCCAGCGAAAGATGGCTACTATGGGTATAGTGATATTGAATTCCTATAAGTTTGGAGTTGTTATTTATGTTGATGAGCATTATGTGTTCGCCTGTAGAATCTGAATTTTAATTATTTTGATTTATGACAGTGCTGTTTATGGCTTTTTGAAATGATTGTGGTATATAGATTGCTTAGGCAAAATCAGCAAAAGGAGAATAAAAATCATTTTCCGTCTTTGGTATTGGGAAGAACTGGGAAGTGCTATTCAATTCAATTAATCTGGGAGCTGAATGGTTGACTTTTAGTTACGTTCAGTTGCAAACAAAAAAAAGTATTATCTATGCATGTTACGATATTTTCTTATGGTTTTATTCGAATTTGTGGATTTCTTTTAGATAGTTTATAGATCTTATGTCATTTTAAATTATATCTATGCTTCTGAGAATGGATTAGATAAAAAAATGGGAAGCCGCCTTTTCAACTAGTTCAAATAAAGGAACACTACTACGCGGTCCGTCTTGCAGTGATAACTTAACATTTTATTTCATGATCTTTCTGCAATCTCAGAGTTGAATTACATGCTTCCTATTAATTTGGAATTATAGCATCAGATCATACATAGTCAATATTCTTTATCTGTTTGACTCTCAGCTTCTGAACATCCATTCAAGGGAATTTTCACAACTCTCCCTAAGCCAGGTGGTGGTGAGTTTGGGAAGTTCTACAGTCTGCCTGCTCTAAATGATCCAAGGATTGGTAAGTCTCATATCATATATGTATTCTCTCTGCTCTGCATTATATGTAAGACCCCATTATATTGTGAATAGGTTGGCCTGTTCGATAACATCATGTCAGTGTCAGCTGGTTTTTATTCCTGCTTTTAAATCATGTAAAGATGTTTGTTCTGTTGATATCTTCATTATAGACTTTACAAGAATGGTTCTGTATCTTGTGAAGCTTTAGTTGAATAGCTAAATTGATTAAAATTGAATTGAAGTTATTATTGGGGAAAACATCATTTTCATGTTCTATAGTGGCATTGCATGTGATGTTGGTGTATGTTTATGATTACAACAGATAAGCTGCCCTATTCAATCAGAATTCTTCTTGAATCTGCTATTCGCAATTGTGACAACTTCCAAGTCACAAAGGAAGATGTTGAGAAGATCATTGATTGGGAAAATTCATCTCCAAAACAAGTCGAAATTCCCTTCAAGCCTGCCCGTGTTCTCTTGCAGGTACAATGTAAACCTGGTGATTCTTGTTACAATGGGAAATAAAATTGTCATCTTTTTTTAATCATGCTCTTCTTTACCAGGATTTTACTGGAGTTCCAGCTGTTGTCGACCTTGCTGCTATGCGTGATGCCATGAGCAAACTTGGTGGTGATTCCAACAAGATAAATCCTTTGGTAAGTTTTATATTTGTCGTGCAAATCAGTACAAACACTCGGATTTGCCATTTATTTCTCCTTTTCAAATGGGTGATGCAATAAACTTTATGTTGGATTGCTCTAACTATTGTGTCTTGATAGAAAAGTGTATGCATCTTAATCCTAAAACTTTCTGTCAATGGATTTGCATCTTGTAAAACCTTCTAACATGGGCATAGAGACTACTGTGTCATCTTCAATCTATTGCTGCATCAGGGTACATGATTATGGGTACTCGGTACTATTAGAGTGGTTATTTTATACACTGTTCTTATGGATATGAAATCAATTGAATATATCATGTAAGATTGTGCTTCATTATATTGTTTTCAGATTTAATTGATTATAGGGCAAATTGACTTTGCTTGCAGGTTCCTGTAGATCTAGTTATTGATCATTCGGTTCAAGTTGACGTCACAAGATCGGAAAATGCTGTTCAGGCAAATATGGGGCTTGAATTTCAGAGGAATAAGGAGAGATTTGCTTTTCTGAAATGGGGTTCCTCTGCTTTCCAGAATATGCTTGTAGTCCCTCCTGGTTCTGGTATTGTGCATCAGGTATGTCATATGTAACTCAAATCTGTAAAATGCATTGAATGATTTTAATATTTGATGTTCTTTTTCGTGTTCGTACTCTCTTTACACATTATGTTGGACATGTTTTATTTGACAGTTGGTAATGGTCAAAGAAATGTATTATTTTATTACATTTAGCTTCCATATATCTCTTTTAGTCTTCATGGTCCTGAAATTGTAGGCATGAATTGACCTTATCAAATTTCAGGTGAATCTTGAGTATCTTGGACGAGTTGTTTTCAACACAGATGGTCTACTCTACCCTGATAGTGTGGTTGGAACTGATTCCCATACAACCATGATTGATGGGTTAGGAGTTGCTGGGTGGGGAGTTGGAGGTATTGAAGCAGAAGCTGCGATGCTTGGCCAGGTAATTGATGCATGTGTGAATCAGAAGAATTAATGCTCATTGTTTGTTACCTGGACAAAAACTTGTTTACACACAAACAATGTATGTACAGTAAACATGCTTATGTCCATGTATAAGATTTATGGGATGTAGGGTCCAACTGCAACTATATACAAGCATATTCTATAAATATAGGAATCAGAAGAATGAGCATGTATTCATGCCATGCAATGCACAGTTAATTCATATAGGTCCTGGATTCGACATTCTTTCAGTATATATCTGTTTATGTGCTTATGCACAATTCAATAGATGCAATTAGGTATGTTTCCCTGCTTTACGTGTTTGTACTACACTCTCACTAGATTTTTCCCTTTAAAAAAGCAGAGACCTAGTTCCTTATTTGTATCACCCTCCTACATTTACAAATCACAAGCTGATCTTATGAATGTTCATTGGCATATACATATTTGAGATTTATGCTTTGGTTTTGGATACGGATGTTGATATTTCTCTCTCATTCGCAGCCAATGAGCATGGTCTTGCCTGGTGTGGTTGGATTCAAGTTATCTGGAAAATTACGTAATGGTGTCACTGCCACTGACTTGGTTTTGACTGTGACTCAAATGCTGAGGAAGCATGGTGTTGTTGGGAAATTTGTTGAGTTTTATGGTAATTCGTTTAATTGATCTTGACTGAATTATCTGTGAACTTTTTTTGTTCGAGGTTTTCATGTCTGTTTTGTCTGTGCAGGTGATGGTATGGGTGAGCTATCATTAGCTGACAGGGCCACTATAGCGAACATGTCACCTGAATATGGTGCAACAATGGGTTTCTTCCCTGTGGATCATGTTACTTTAAATTATCTGAAATTGACTGGTAGAAGTGATGAAACTGTGAGTATCTTGCTCTGTTTCATGTACGGGCTATATAAAGTTTAGGTGGCAAGGATAGGAGTGGTGAAACTATCAATTTGTTTTGTTTTCCCTCAGGTGGCAAGGATAGAAGCATATCTTCGTGCCAATAACATGTATGTTGACTACAATGAGGTAAGAGCTTTCTTCTTTTCTTCTCCTGCTATCCTTCTAAGTATTTGTTGCAAGCTGGTAAATTTTGTCTCATCCGTAACCTACCAATAATTTCAGCCTCAACAAGAAAGAGTTTACTCATCATATCTGCAATTGGACCTTTCTGATGTTGAACCCTGTATATCTGGGCCAAAGAGGTACTTCTATTTTGTATAAGCTTGTTTGTTATGCTGTCTGATATATTAATGCTATTTATATGTAGTATTTGCTTCTTGAGTATGCAATATTTTTTCTTATGGATTATTGTAAATGCAAGTATAACCACTCTTCTTTGCAGACCTCATGATCGGGTTGCATTGAAAGAAATGAAGGCTGATTGGCATTCTTGTCTAGACAGCAAAGTTGGATTCAAGGTCTGTTTTGAGAATTTGGTTTGGTTCATCTTTTAATCAGTGAATTTGAACTGTACATTCAACAATTTACATACATACATATATATGTAGACAAACACACTTGTCATATATGTGTGTAAATAATTCAATTAATCGATTAGAAATTTCAAGAATTGCATCATATAGCTGTATATAATAATAATGCTTGAACTATTAATTACAATTATATGTTTCTTTTCAAAATATTTATGTTTTGGCTGATTAAACTTTCTTCCTACTAATCTAATTCAATTGAAACAAACAAAATATGGTTGGTTCCTTTTCCATCTTTAAATATTTTAGATTTCTTAAATTTTTATATTGAAATGAACTTGCTTTGCTTAACAAGTTCTTGGTTTAGTTACGATTTTATATTAAGCATGGAAGTTTATGCAAGTTGAAAAATTGGTAGCAGATAAAGGACCAAGGTTTTATTGGTCTACAATGTTTAGGGTTTTAGTACCTTACTACCTTGTATGCTTTACTGAGGTGTGAGGATTATCTAGTACGTTATTCAGGCATGTTTTAATGCATTAAATTCAACCAGGGTTATGAAGTCCTATAATGATAAACAGGATAGCACCTACCTTGATCTTCTTTTTACTCTGTTTTAGGTGATTTCTATTATGCACCTCGTTTACTGATTTTCCCTAAATTATGTGTCATTGCTTCTAAGTTTTTCTGATTATGCAGGGTTTTGCTGTACCAAAAGAAGCACAGGACAAAGTAGCAAAGTTCTCATTCCATGGACAACCAGCAGAGATGAAGCATGGCAGTGTTGTGATTGCTGCAATCACAAGCTGCACAAATACATCAAATCCTAGCGTCATGCTTGGTGCTGGTCTTGTTGCAAAAAAGGCTTGTGAACTTGGTTTACAGGTTAGATACATCTGAATTTTGTTAATTTCTTTTATACCCTTTATCTCCTTCCACTGGTTGTAAGAATTTAAAAAGTAAAATAGGCCTCAACTAATCGCTCATAGTCTGGTAAATGATTTTCACCAGGTCAAGCCATGGATAAAGACAAGTCTTGCTCCTGGTTCCGGAGTTGTTACAAAATATTTACTCCAGAGGTATTTCATATGATACACACGCACACATAAAGGAGTTTTTTCAATTTAATTTCCAGGAAATGATTGCAATATTTAGGAGTTTTTTTTTTTTTTTTTTTTTTGTAATTTTGGCCAAATCTTTCATTTATATTAGTTGTGACTGGTTATGGGACTGGGTAAATTTTGTTCAATTGCAGCCTATGTTGCTCACTTTAGTGGCAAGGGAACTTCTTTTATTATTTCTTTGTACTGCTGGTAAAATTGACATGCTAATTCTTTCATCATTTTTGGTATAACCGATGGAAATTTTTTCTGTGGTCATCAGTCAATATGTTAGTCATTATGGATGTTATATGTTAACATATCATAGCCATTGAATATTTGTGTTGTTTTTTTATTTATTTATAATTAATGGAGTTCAAATATCTCTTGGGGTTACTAGGATCTACATGTAACCAGTTCTGCAACCTAGGATATATTTTTAAGTATTGGGGTATAACGAAGAGAGTGGCTTTTATAGGATTGAAGCAGTATGTATGAATGGTGAAGTGCAAAGAGGGTGTTCTGTGATAAATGGGAAGCTTTATAGAATAGTTATCTAACCGATATTGTCTTGTGGAAGTGAGAATTGAGTGGTAAGAGGATAATATATTGACAAAACGAGTGTTTTGAATTAGAGAGATGTTGAGATGAATAACTGGGTATACACGAATGGAAAAGTAAAGTGTTCCGCTCATTGAAGAGAAAATAAGAAAATGTCGTTTAAGGTAGTTTGGACAAGTCCACGCCTGCAAATGAACACTCACATGTGCAACTGTGGGATAATTAGGGACGTGGAAATCCATGAAGGGTTTTGAAAATGTCCTTATATGGATAACTGACTCCAATTAGTTGAGATTAAGGCTTGATTTTCATTGTAGCTATTTTGTATTATAGCCCGTACATAGAAATGATTTTTTTTTTTTGGGGGGGGGGGTGGGTGGGTGTTCTCTCTAGATTGGGTGCAATTGTTAGCGTTGATATCACATCCATAGTTTAATTGCACAGGGCCTCTTAGTGTTTAACTTAGAAAATGATTGTCCTTGTTGTTTCAAAATGGAGTCACTCATTATCAGGTTGCTCAACTTCTTGTGTTCTGTTGATCAAATCTTTAGTCGTGTTTTGATTGTTTGAATGCCTGTACTTTATAATTGATTTCTTTGAAGTGCGCTTGTTTATTTATTTTTATTTAATTTGCTATTATGTATTTTGAAGTGTACAAGGATCCAAATTAAAAATGAAAATATAGGGGGCTTATTCAATAAAAATAGGACTCGGTCAACAAAATACGAGAAGTTCAAGGACTTAATGATTTGTTTTGCCTTTCAAAATTGGTAATTTGCAGTGTCAACAACACTTTGATCATCAACCTTTTTAATTACAGTACACTTTAGTCCCCAAAACCTTGAAAACTGCATAGGGACTTCATTAGCTAATTTTAAAGTGGTTGGTAGTAAGGATTTTGAAAGGAAACCTCAGTGGACGTTTGCAGCTTACCTTAAATTAAGAAAAAATGAAAAGAATGAAAGTACAAACGGATGCATTATATTTTGACTTTCTACCTCTAATAAGGTCCTTATGTTTAATGTCAAATTTTAACTATTTTGTTTTGTGCAATACAGTGGGCTACAAAAATATTTGAATCAACAGGGCTTCCATATTGTTGGATATGGCTGCACAACATGCATTGGGAACTCTGGAGATTTGGATGAATCAGTTGCTTCTGCTATTTCAGAGAATGGTACAAATTCTGAGTGTGTTTTTGCCATTTCAGAGAATAGTACTTTAACATAGTTGCGTCTCCGTAATTTCTGTAGTCTAGTCTCTTTATCTTGCTCTCTAAGTAAGAATGTATCGCTGCACAACTCAAATTTCTTTTTAACTCAAATGTGTTGGCATTTTTTTTTCTTCGATTAATGTATTATTTGTCTCTCTTTCTCAGACATAATTGCAGCAGCTGTGCTTTCTGGTAATCGGAATTTTGAAGGGCGAGTTCATGCCTTGACAAGAGCTAACTACCTTGCTTCACCTCCTTTGGTTGTTGCCTATGCTCTTGCTGGAACGGTATGCTACTATCTAACTTTCTTTGGTCCAAATCTTTGGTGCTTTGTTATGCAAAGCTGTAAGTACTATTTTAGAAACCATCAAATTTTCCTGCTAAGATTGGAAATCCTGTATATTTCATATCCATGTGATTGAGTCCTTGGGTTTGACTTGTTTCTTCCTTCTGGTAACGTAGCCCAATTTTAAATCACATCCTTTTTCTAGAGTAATTTGCATCATAGTTTCAATACAAGGAGCACACTTGGCATGCTGGTTGCATTGAAGACCCTTTAGTGTTTGTAATATTATTTTTAATTGCTTAATCAATCTAATATTGATTTATTTTATAGGTTGACATTGATTTTGACAAGGAGCCAATTGGAACAGGGAAGAATGGTAAGGATATTTACTTTAGGGATATCTGGCCTACTACAGAAGAAATTGCTGAGGTATAATAGTCAAAGGATGCTTTTTCTAGACCTTATATTATAACTTCGGGTTGAAACACTTACTTTGGATGTAATTCTGTGCAGGTTGTACAATCTAGTGTATTGCCTGAAATGTTCAGAAGCACGTATGAGGCTATCACGAAGGGAAATCCCATGTGGAATGAACTAACAGTACCAGCTAAAACTTCATACTCATGGGACCCTAATTCTACCTACATTCATGATCCCCCGTACTTTAAGAACATGACCCTGAGCCCTCCTGGAGCACATGGAGTGAAGGATGCCTACTGCTTGCTGAACTTTGGGGATAGTATCACAACAGATCACATCTCTCCTGCTGGAAGCATCCACAAGGACAGTCCCGCTGCCAAGTTCCTCCTTGAACGAGGAGTGGATCGCAAGGACTTTAACTCTTATGGAAGTCGACGTGGAAATGATGAAGTGATGGCCAGGGGAACTTTTGCTAATATTCGCATTGTTAACAAACTTTTGAATGGTGAAGTGGGACCAAAGACTGTACACATTCCTACTGGGGAGAAACTCTATGTATTTGATGCAGCAACAGTAAGTCACTCGTATTTGATCCTGTACATTTCCAATTCTTATTTCTTTTACACATCTTTGGTTACTAGATGACAACATTGTCAATTTTTATTTATTTATTTAGGTTTTTTAGGTTATCCAACAAGTTCATGATTAATATTCCAAAACTTCGATATTGGAAGTTGAGATAAAAACTTATGAATTTTCCTTCATTTGGCACAATGTAGAAAGATCCACGAATTATATTAGTGACATACACTGCATTATCACTGAATTGGAAATGCATGCCAGTATATTAAATGTCTTCTTCACAAGACCCATGGCTGTGCCCCTGCAACAAGGCTGTTTCTCAATACAAGCGTGAATAATTACCTCAATTAGCTTAGAATTAATTTGTTTCTTTATTTTAATGGATATAGGAAAGGGATGGCTTGTGCATGAAAGAAGGACCATTTATTCCCAATTTTTATTTTGCATGATTTCATCTTTTTGCTTTTGTTACTGCTAAAAAGTAAAGGGCGGTGAAACTAATGAGAATTTGACACTCTCAAATAGGATATTATATTCAAGACATAGTAATTGAGTTCATTGCTTCTAATTAGACTCTGGATGATCACTTAACTGTTTCAGAAATACAAGACTGCTGGACATGACACTATCATTTTGGCTGGAGCTGAATATGGAAGTGGAAGCTCCAGGGATTGGGCTGCCAAGGGTCCTATGTTGTTGGTGAGCTTTTGATTTGTTGTAAAACAAAATTTTCTCTTATGATCAAGTGTGACACTTACAGTTTTTAGTTTCTTGGGACTACTTATCTGATTAATTTGAAATTTTGACAGGGTGTTAAAGCTGTGATTGCTAAAAGTTTCGAAAGAATCCATCGCAGTAATTTGGTGGGAATGGGAATTATACCACTTTGTTTCAAGCCTGGTCAGGATGCAGATACACTAGGTTTGACTGGACATGAGCGGTATACCATTGACCTTCCAAGCAACATCAGTGACATCAGGCCTGGACAAGACGTGACTGTCACGACTGATAATGGAAAATCCTTCACTTGCACGGTTCGCTTTGACACTGAGGTACCCAACTATTTCTCATCCTCGTGTTTACCAGACTTGAGTTTGATAGTGAGAAAGTAGGTCTAATCTGCAGTATGCTTCTTATTAACAGAAAATAAGAGGAAAAGAAAAGGAATGGAGTTTTACTGGGAAACTTATCCTTTCTTGGAATATAGCATATGAACTATGAGAGTATTAGCATTCTGCAAACCTCAGTTTACACAAGTCATCAATTAAGCTTAGCATTTATGCATTTAGGTGGCAGATTGGTAGGTTTTGATCTATTTCTTCCATGTGCACATATATCAAGACCTTTTATTGTTGTCAAATAAAAAACAAGCGATAGGAGTGCCTTGTACTTACTAGGGTTGCAAACGTGTGTGCAGATAAGCATATTCCTATATTCTATTTTTGTTATCTGTGATTTCCACCTCTTTGCAGCAGTTTCTATAACACTTTTTTGTTATCTAATTCACTATAGAAGAGTTGTGACAGCGCAGAGAGTTTATATTTATGAGTTTTAATGTGAATTGCAGGTGGAATTGGCTTATTTTAACCACGGAGGCATTCTTCCATATGTTATCCGCAACCTAATGAAATGAAAGAGTGAAGCCAGTTAACTATTGGGCAGTGGCATTTCTTCATGCAGTAGGATCTTTCAATTGTAAAATGCAAAAGGAATAAAATTTTCAATAACAGGAAAAAAAGAATTCCCTTTCATTGACGGGCAATTTTTTTTATAGCACGTTAAACCGTCTATTCAATGAAAGATTACCCAGATATATTCTGTTTTGGTGTTTACTCAAATCTCTTTGTGAATCCATGATTATGGATATCTAATTTTGTTAATGGTAATTCTTAGTTATTCCTGTAGAAATATTTCATTTCAATTAATCCTTATGTATTAAATGCAAAAGCAGTTGGTTTTTGTAAAGAGTGCTTCACTCTTGACGAGTTTTGGGATTGTTGGGTGATTTCATGATAATTTTGGTTTCGTATGATGAACTAGTTGTGTGTTTTTGCTTTAAGTAGGATCTGTATTTAGATTTAATTACACAAATGATTCTTCAACTTCTTGATAAACATGATTATAATAACAAAATCTTGTTGACTCTTTTTTGCATGCATTTTTGTTGGACAGCTATTTGACAATTAAGTTGGATCGTCGGATGTGAAAAATGCTATTACCTAAATCTTCAAGTATAGCCAAAATGTATTTAGAACTGCCATCACATAAATCCCTAAATTGATCATATTTCTTTAAAAATACTGTCATCAAATGTATAGAAGATGACTTCTCTTAAACTGCTGTTCTTTACGTTATAAAACTGGCACGTCCAATGAACCAGTAACGAAATTCTACCGCAAGAATATTGGTTGCACAAAAGTTAAATTGACAATTTATACTTTTATAATTCGAAGGTAAAATAATTATTATATTATTGTTTAACCAAAACCAACTATACTATAGTAGAGAAAGAAAGGAAAAATTCTATTGTAGTCCGATCCACAATGGTCCAGAGCAATTGCTAATGTATTGCAATTGTAAATATATCATTCTTTATTAGTGATTTGAATTTTTGTAGAGAAATAGGCCACCGGCCCAACTGACCTTCACAAAACCCTCTTTCCCCACTTGTTTTCCCTCCCATCGCCTCTGTAGTTTCTCCCCTTCTCTGTTCATTGCCATTGCCATACCAGGTAAATTTTTATTCTTTTTTGTGTCCTCAACGAAGGATATCATCTTCGTTGCCGAATATGGGGGTGCAAAGCAGCACCCTCAGGTTGTAACCCTCTGAGGGTGGATTTCGGCGGGGGTTGCAACGGCACACTCCCTCCGCCTCTGCTCTTTTGGTTTATCCAATGAATCAATTTTGGTTGTTGTTTTCTACTATTATCTAGAATTGAGAGGTGTAACAACCCTGTGCACTGCAGTTTTGGAAGGAAAGATGCAGGCTTGCACTGGCGCTGCCGTGATGGGTTCTTTACAGCAGCCTATTTGGACCAAGGGTTCAGCCCTTCCTCCAAAAAGGTCTAGTGTTATTGGTTGTCCGAATCAGATTAAGCTCAATTCAGTCAAGTCCAGTCTATATACCCGCATTCATGGGAGCTTAGTCACTGGCAGACCACCCTCGTCTGTTTCTGTTCCTATTCCAGAAGCTGCAGGTAATTTTAGTGTGGTTAGAATCTTTTTATTATGTGTCTTCTGTATTTTCTAAGAATTTGTTGGCTGAGGTAATCTGAATTTGTATATTATGCCTTTTTTGCAATGCTGAAAATGTTATTTTTTGGCTTTGTAGCAGGAGATGTCTGATATTATGTTTTGGGAAGGAAAAAAAGAAAACACTTGTTTGTGATGAGTGTTTTTTTTTTTTATGAAGTTGTGTATGGTGTGGAGTGTGCTGTTGGTTCCATTTAAATTTGTACTTGTAATTATGTTGATTGGTTTAGGCTGTTTATTAGAACTTAGAAAAAACTTTCCTTCAAACATTATTGGACATGAAGTTAAATGCTTATGGCACCAGTAGAGAAAAACCTTTAGTGTACCTCAAAAAAGATTGTGAATCTTATGTCTTTATGATGGCAGCATTTTATGGAATGAACACATGAAATTAACCTTTATCGCCCTTTTAATGTATCATTTGCATAAGTGGGTGACAAGACTTTCAAAACCCTGATTCATTGTGATGGAATCTAACATTACAAATTTACAATGTTCAGGTGATAGAAGTTTTGTAGACTATGGACTTAGTGAAGCAGATCCTGAAGTGTGTGAAATTATTGACAAGGAAAAAAATAGGCAGTTCAAAAGTCTTGAGCTTATTGCCTCTGAGAATTTTACATCTCGAGCAGTGATGGAAGCCGTTGGTTCATGCTTGACAAATAAGTATTCCGAAGGACTGCCTGGTAAAAGGTATATGATCAATTTAACTAAAATGCACTCTTTTTATGCTGTGGTTTGAAATTTTTGTGATTGTATTTGGTTAATTTCAATACTATACCGCAGATACTATGGGGGAAATGAACACATTGATGAGCTGGAAATTCTTTGTCAAAAGAGGGCATTGGATGCATTTCATTTAGATGGAAAGAAATGGGGCGTTAATGTTCAACCATTGTCTGGTTCTCCTGCTAATTTTGAGGTTTATACTGCTGTCCTCAAGCCACATGACAGGATAATGGTAATATTTCTTCATTTCTCTTTTTGTTTGCTTTTTTGTCTATCTGGTGTTCTAATGCTTTAACAGTTAGATTTGTGGATTTCAGAATTTAGGTAGCAAAAGTCCTCATGTTTTACATGTACTTACTTAGGGTTTGGACTTACCTCATGGAGGACATTTGTCTCATGGGTTTATGACTCCTAAAAGACGAGTATCTGGCACGTCAATATATTTCGAGTCGATGCCTTATCGACTTAATGAATCCACAGGTAGTGCATACTTGAACAGATTTAGTTGGAATGGAATTGTTTATGATATTTTTCTCTGGTGTTTTACTAATTACATTTCATCAACAGGTCTGGTTAATTATGATATGCTTGAGGAAACAGCTAAGCTCTTCCGACCAAAGCTCATTATTGCAGGTGCCAGTGCTTATCCACGGGATTTTGATTATCCTCGCATGAGGAAGGTAACTTGCAGGCATTTTATACTTATCTTTGTTTTGCTCTGCTCTTTACTGAATTCCTATGTTTCCTTTATTTAAGGCATTTACTAATAACATTATATCTGTTTGAAGATCGCAGATGCTGTTGGTGCTTTTCTCATGATGGACATGGCTCACATAAGCGGGCTTGTTGCTGCTTCTGTTGTTGCTGATCCTTTTGAGTATTGTGATATTGTGACAACCACCACCCACAAGGTCAGTGCAGTTAATAACTTGGAATATAAATTGTGTTGATGCTAGTTTCAATATATTCTCCCTTGGTCCGTCCTCATCTGGAAGAGCATGTGATGTGCTAAAATGTGTTTTGATGTAACCTTAAGTTGTATATCACTGGATTTACAAATATATGTTACCTGTGAAAAACATTATTGTCGATTGTTTATATTGAACTTCTTTTCAGTCTCTTCGGGGTCCTAGAGGTGGCATGATCTTTTTCAAAAAGGATCCTGTTCTTGGAGTTGATTTGGAATCTGCAATCAATAATGCTGTTTTTCCAGGCATGCAGGTTAGTTGCTTGCTTTTCTATGAATTTCATTCTGTGACATTCCACCTTAATGTGCTTTAGTTCTGAAATCATGTGGTAATTGTCTCAGGGTGGTCCTCATAACCACACAATTGGGGGCCTAGCAGTTTGCTTAAAGCATGCACAATCTCCTGAATTTAAAACCTATCAGAAGCAGGTGACATGCGGCAATTACGGTTAAGCTTGGTCTGAGGCTTGTCCTAATTCATCTTATTTAATTTGCTTACTGTGTGTTGCAGGTCATCTCCAACTGTAGAGCTCTTGCTAACCGTTTGGTTGAACTTGGGTATAAAATAGTTTCTGGTGGGAGCGATAATCATCTGGTTCTTGTAGACCTAAGGCCACTAGTAAGCTTCTTGACCTTCAGTTATTTTTGAATTAGTATATATACTTTAACATGCAAACAACTTGCTGTGTAAATATATATACGATATTAAGTGCATGAGATGATCCTATTTTCTGCACATGAGCCAGCATTATGGTCAAACGTACTTGTATTCTCAAGTGATGGTTCATCTCCTTAAAACTTCTATAGACGTTTATATGTTATTAACATTTTCATAGCGGAGGTTTTTTAATATATGAAATTAGCAGTAATTTAACTATGAAGTTGCAAGTTTATTCACTTGTTTGAAGGTAATTGACACTCCCCCCTTTGCCAGGGCATAGATGGAGCTCGAGTGGAGAAAATTCTTGACATGGCATCAATTACCCTCAACAAAAATTCAGTGCCTGGTGAGCATCATTTCTGCCCATTGTATATATTATTCTTTGAAATCTGTTTGCTTATTCTGGCTGGCTGTTAATGAGTTTTGTAGGAGATAGTAGTGCCTTAGTTCCGGGTGGTATTCGAATTGGATCACCTGCAATGACTACAAGAGGATTTACAGAGAAGGAATTTGTAGCAGTAGCTGATTTGATTCATGAGGGTGTGCAGATCAGTATTGAAGCTAAAAAATCAGTGTCAGGATCAAAGCTCCAAGAGTTCTTGAAGTTTGTAACATCCCCTGATTTCCCCTTGCTGGGTAAAGTGTCGGAGCTTGGAACAAGAGTTGAAGCCCTTACAACCCAGTTTCCAATTCCTGGAGTGTGAGTTTGATTGATGACTAGACTGCATATGTTACTGCAGCCTGGATTAATATGATTTATTAGGCCACATTAAGCTTTATATAGTCTCTACAGTCGAAGTTAAAAGCATCAGGTAGGTCACTTTGGATGCAATACAGTTTGTTGTATGAAAGTTGGAAACAGATAGCATCATGAGAAATTTTGACGGCATACCCTTTTTCTGTTTCTTTGGTTTCATAATGTATCTTCCCCTGTCACCCGGCCCGGTCCGGCCACTCTAATCATTGTTTCCGTTTCAAGCCAGTCTCCTCCATATTTGGCGGACTAATCTCCCCTGATTACCAGTTCCTATACGTCTGATGATTTATCAAAACCACACAACCTATGATAAATCCCAGTCCACAATGTTATTTCTGTGTTTTTTCTTTTTTGTAAATTTTTATTGCGCCAATGATAGTGTTATTGAATGTCCCAGCATGGTATACTATAATCATCCAAAGGGGAAATTTCGAAAACCACCTCACTTGGGTGGTTCCACTCATTAATAAATCAAGTATTGTGTTTGTTTTTAATCAAAAAGAGGACATGTAGTTTTAAAAGTTAGTAAAAAAAAGAAAAAAAGATTACTATTATTAAATCATTGCAATGGAAAGAGTATTTTTGTCCATTTTAAACTAAAATTTTTTAAGTTGGTTAATAAAAATGCAATAAACACTATTGTTTAAGTTTGAAAATGTTTGAGAAGTGTAAACAATTTTCTTAATTAAATAATGATTATTAATTTAAAAAATCACAACAGAATGGAGATCTAAAAAAAATATTAAAATTTTGATGTAAAATTTTTAAATAATATAAATAAACTATTGGAATGCTAAATAGATAAAAATACCCTTTGTCACATCATCATTTTCAATGGATAAATGTTAGTTATCCTTTTTTTTTTTTTTTTTTTTGCTACTTTTGAAACCACATGTCCTTTTCTCTACAGCAAAAAAACACAATTCTCGATTTGTTAGAGTATGGAACCATAGGAGTGATTTTTTAAGTTTTTCCTTATCGGAATCGTGTGTATTTTCAAAACAACATTCGTAAACTTCTTTCTTGATTTTCAAAGATTTTTTTTTATATATTGTTAATAATGATCAAACCATAATTCAGGAACAAATAAAAGCTGAAATTTAATTAAAAATTTTATATCCCAACGTTACAAAATTAATCATCATTCATGAAAAACAAATAATGAAATAAAAATAGTATTATATAATAATTTTAATAATTTAATAGTTTGTAATGGGCATATAATTTTGTTAATTTAATTTTCATTTATATATAAATAAGTGACAAATTTTCACATACATAGTAATTCTTTTTCTCTTTCAACAACCATATCACTTGGATTTTTTTTTTTTCAACATACTTCTCTCCCTTTACGAAACCTTTTTTCAATATTTTCACTGCCTTTTTTCTTATACAGTTATAGTTGCAAATCATGAGTTTTGTATTTTTTATATTTTTTTTTTGTTGTCATTTAATAGGTCTTTTTTTATGGAGATTGAAAATGTTGGTAAGGAGCGGTAGGATATGAAAAAAAAAAAGAAAAAAGAGAGATATATATTATTTTTAAGGCTTTTACATAAGTTAAAGATTATTTGTCTTCTTTTCATTTCTCTGTTTGGTCTTTTTTTTTTTTTTTAACTAATCACGTAAGGATATCAAGTAACTTTTATTTGTAAAGTTTTAGTTTCAAATCATAACTTTTTTAGTTTTATAATTTTTTTTCGTCATTTTATAGATACATTTTTATGGAGATTGAAGATGTTGACAGGGATCAACCGAACATGAGAAAAAATTAACAAAAAAATATAAATCATTTGTAAGGCTTTCATATAAGTTAAATGTAGAAATTATATCGAGTTTAGAGTTTTAATCCGCCTGTAACTATGATAGGTGGATAAATACAATCCAAATAGAGATATAATTACTAGGGCAATTAGGATTTGTCCTACTACTAGAGTTTGATTATGATTAGGATTGTTCCATTCAATTGTTATAAAAGATAGCAATGAATCAAAATAAACAAGGAACTAAGACACAAATCAGTGCCTACAAGTTTTTCTCTCTAGCCCTCTCTGACCGAAATTTCTCTGTGAGATTTCTCCGTGTTCTTCACCTATCTAGTTCATGGTTTTATCGTTTACTCACAAACAATTGACGTGGAGTAATCGTGATCAGTAATACAAGTTCGTGGTTCAAGATCTTTCAGCTGTAAATTAATCTCGGGTAATTTACGTTACAAGAGGTAACCCGATTACTCTATTTGGATATTTAGGTGTATATACCTATCATTGGTATCAGTGCTATAGGACTGTATTCTGTCTTAGAACTCCCTAAAAACATGATTAGAAGTTCCTATGTGCATGATTAGTTGATTATATATGGTTATAGTTAATTTTTAGGCATGATTTGGTGTTTATAGGGACTGATTTGTGTTGTTTATGATTGAAAATTGCATAGAAATTTGTAGTAGCCTAGAAAACCTAGAAAGTCAAATTTGTTTTTACTTTTTAGTTTTATGCTTTATGTTTTCAGTCTCAGCAAAGGGTATGTGTACCTCAAACTCTAATTTACGTTTGTCAAATGAACAAACTGACCTCGTCATCCTGACTAGAGACCCCAAAAACCCTAGGACGGAAAAAGTTTCTAGATCACCCGGAACCCAAAAGACAGCGCATGGCACACACGTGCCACCTACAGTGCGCACACGCCTGGCCACGCGGCATGCAATGATTGCTTCGCTGCTTGCAGCGTAGCCCATTGGTCCCATGGACCAGCACCTGCGTCAGGCATATAAGCCGTACGCGCCGAGCGCGTGGACGGCGCATGTCGACGCGTGCGGCGGCTCTAAGGGGTTAATTTTGCCCCTTTTTTGACAGACCATGTTTTTACAATTTTTCTGACTTTTTGGTATTTTTTGGTATTTTTTATGAAATTTTTCTAGGAATAGAAAATAATATGTCATATTATATATTATATTAAAAGGTTATATATAAATATATGTATATAATTATATTTTTTATTTCTAATTTATGGTTTTATATTAAACCTATGTTCTAAAAAAAAAATCAGAAATTACTTATTTGAATAATTAAAGGTTTTCTAATATTTCTTATTGGAAATTATTATATGTGTACATTGATTTTTCATTTTTTGTTTGTAACATGTTAGAAAAAATGGTTCGAATACTTAGAACTCCTGTTATTATTCGTTCTCTTGCTCAATGCGCAAGGGCGTGCAGATTGAGAAAGAAAATTAAGAATTGTAAAATGGATTAGTTTGCTAGATGGGATGATCTTGTCACCATAGTTAATCACATAACTAAGATTCATAGATTGATGCAAGACTGCATATGGGAGGGTGGCTTGTTTAGGGAAATGTGCCTTAGATTGCTTTTTAAATTGTTAAAAAGTCTTTTTGTGCTCGTAAACTTAAGATTATCTTATATATGCTGGTTTGCGGGGAGGGAAACTATTCGAAGTTCATTAAGAGATTTATGTATGCTCTTGATGTGGAAAGGGTCACAATGAGATTAGGATTGTCTGATATGAGATTAAGACATGGAAAAAGTCTCAAAGCACCTTGGTGTAAACGTGTTTTTCACCAATTCCCGAGAGAATTTCTTCATCAAGTGATCATGTCTGTTCCAATCAACCAGAAATTTACCTTTAATTAGAGTTTATTTGCTATCCTTTATGTCAAGGTTTTAGAATCTAATTAGTTGGTTTCCATCTCCTTTAGTTTATAATGTTATTTTTCTTAAAACAATTTGAGTTATTGTTTTATGCGGATTTATTATTGAATAAAGAGTATTTTGTCATGATAAATGAGTTTATTTATTGATTTGATATTAAATGTTATTTTTAATATTATACATGCTTTTTTGGTAATATGACCTTGACAAACATAATTGCTTGTTATATGGTACGACTATCTTTCATATCCTATTTTAGTTCTCTATCCATGTATGAATAACTAGTAAAGTTAAACATTAGAAAAGAGAGGGTAGTTGGGACCAAAGGTCTTCTTTTTCAATTGAACTCTAGTGAATAGTACTATTAGTTAGACATTGGTTACATAGAAAACTAGCATGTATTGTAATAACAAAACCTTTGTTAAACCGTGCAACTTTGTTATTTTGTAGACAAGTATCCTAGAAATGGCATCAACTTCTAAGTCAATCGTTGTTGAATTGAATAAAGACCTTAAGTTGAATGGGGATAATTATGAGGTCTGGAGTATGAAAATCCGGTATGTGCTAGAGGAACAAGATGTTCTTGACGCATTGGTTACAGTTGGGGCTAAACCAAAAGAAGGGACTACGGCTTAGCATAGGTAGGACCGCGAGCTCTATAATGCATCGAAGAAAAGGAATTCCACTGCATGTATCATCTTGCTCAGTGCAATGGATGATGAGATCACCAAGTAGTTTTAAATTAATGACACCGCAAAGCAACTGTGGATGCTTTGAAAGAGAAGTTCAGAGGTGTGTCTCTGACCAAGCTCCACTCTTTGACTATCAAGTTTGACACCTATAAGAAACATAATGATCATACAATGAGGAAACATTTAAGAGAAATGTCCAACATGATCAGTGAGCTGAGTGATGTTGGTCACCAAATGACTGATGAGCAAAAAGTCTAAGCTATTATTCATTCCTTGCCTAATAGTTAGGAGCATATAAAGATGCACTTGACTCACACTGTGGGTATAAGGACCTTCGATGATGCTGCTCGCCACCTTAAACTTGAAGAGGATCGCCTACCATCAATTAAGATTAATATTGAAGCAAACTCTACTACTCCAAAACCAATTGGAAAGCAAGGTCTTCAGAAAGGTAAGCGTTCCAAAGGCAACTGCATCACTAAGGCTAAAGGATCTGAAGAGCCAAAACAAAAGAAAAACAAGAGGTCAAAGAGCAAGAAAAAGCTAAACATCTTACATGTGAAATGTTTTAGATGTCAGCTCAAAGGGCATTATACAAAAGAATGCACAGCTGAGGCTAAGGTACAATTAAGCAACTCTATTGTGAGTGATTAAACGTATCATTCAGTATTTTGCTAACCGAATTTGATCCTATGTGGATTATTGATTCAGGTGCCACCGAACATGTGACAAAGGAATGTGAATCCTTCGGTGAATTATGAGAAATTCCACAAGCATCCAAGTGGATTTATGTAAGAAATAACTCAAGAGTTGAAGTACGAGGAGTTAATACCTATAGATTGAGACTACAAGGAGGTCAAATTCTTATCCTATATGAAGTACTTTATGCTCCTGGAATTCGAAGGAATTTAATTTCTCTTACTGCTTTGTTGAAATTGGGATTTAAATTCTTTTTTAAGGATAATAGTTTAAGTTTGTGTTATAGAAATACATTTTATCGTACAGGTTTTATTTCGAATGGTTTGATTGTTTTGAATATTAATTCAAATAATTCAGATATTTTTCCTTTGCATTCTACATATTCTTCTTCTGTAATGACTGATAAAGAATGTGAAGTTAGTATATGGCATTCTTGCTTAAACCATATAGGCCAAGACTGTATGAACCGTATAGCCAAAGAAGGTTTATTAGGTAATTTGACTAAGATTGAACTACCGCCATGCGAATCATGCCTTAAAGGAAAGATGTTTAGAAAACCATTTGCAAAAGGAACTAGAGCTGAATATCCATTACAATTAGTACACTCTGATGTTTGTGGTCTAATGAATGTGAGGGCTAGGCATATAGCCTACTATTTCATTACATTTATCGATGACTATACTAGGTAAGGTCTTGTCTACTTGATTTGTTACAAGTCAAAAGCTTTGAGTTGCTTTAAATCCTACTTAAACCTTGTTGAGAATCAATTAGATATAGAGATAAAAGCTTTGAGAACTGACCGTGGTCAAGAATATCTTTCAAATGAGTTCAAAGCTTTATGTGCTGAAAAGGGACATCAATTGTCGATCCCACGTGCCCGACAACAAAATGGAGTAGTCAAGAGAAGAAATAGAACTCTTTTAGACATGATAGATCAATGATGGCTGAAGCTAATTTACCCATCTCCTATTTGGGAGATGCATTACTTATAGCTACTTATGTTCTTAACTGTGTGCCTTCCAAGTCTGTATCTTTTACATCGTATAACCTGTGGATAACTCATAAACCGGATTTAAGTCACCTTAAACCGTGGGGTTGCACAGTGTTCGCTCACGATACTTTAAGTAGGTATGGGAAACTAGGCCCAAGAGGAAGAAAGAGTATCTTTATAAGATACTCAGACACATTAAAGGGATATGTCTTGATGGGCAAAAAATGATAATAAGAAGATTACAGAATTTGAATCACACGATGTTGTCTTTTTAGAGAACGAGTTCCCTAAATTTAGCAAGATAAACCATGACTCACCCCTATATGAGGAACTAGAAACATCAGGATCTCTTCCTTCGAGTGGGAGAAATTTTGAGGATGAAGAAGATCATGATATGGCTTATGATCTTCCAACCCAGAATAATCTGAATGTTTAAGATTCTAGTTTCAGTGGGAGTCTTAATGATCCTAACTCTAATGGGAGTATGGAACATGGTCTTAGTGGGAGCATTCTAAATCTTGAAGAATATACGCGATATGTTTATCAAGATACGGAACCGCGTAAAACTAAAAGGCAAAAAGTCGAACGTGTCGATATGAGATCGAAGGCATGTATAACACCTGGGATCTGATCGTGTCCCCACAAACCAACACGTGTCTTTTCAGCATGTTTTATCCTCACTCACATGCTTCCTTAAAATTTCTTCCTTGGAGGTCACCCATCCCAAAATTTCTCCAAGTCAAGCAAGCTTAACTTTGAAGTTACTTCTGAATGGGCTATAAAAAAGAAAATGCATCTTGTTGGTATAGGTAGTACCTATCAAATCTCTTATGTCCTTTCTCAATTGTACTGTCCCATACCAGTACAGTCTCGAAATTTAGCCTTCTTAACTATGTCATCCCATACTAGCACGGTCTCGAAACCCTCTCTTTCCGGTATAGATTCGGTTCATTCCTGCCCTCATTGACATCCTTTAACGTAGCTCATTGCTCAGGTTTCTCTACCCTGGCGCCACCCCTCACCGGGCCGCTCCTTGCTCAGGCCATCCACCCCGGTGCCACCCCTCTTAGGACTATGTCGTTACAGCATGGCTCTTTAGTATGCCCACAAGATGATGAGGAGCCCAGGAACATTCAAGAGGCTCTTTCATGCCCTACCAAAGATAAGTGGACTAAAGCAATGGAAATTGAAATGTCTTCCATGAGATCCAACAAAGTTTAGGAATTAGTTGATCTCCTAAAGGGACTCAAGTCTATTGGGAATAAGTGGGTTCTCAAGATCAAAAGAAAAGCTGATGGAAGTATCGAAAGATACAAAGCACAATTAGTAGCAAATGGGTATACACAAATGGAAGGGATAGATTATGAGAAAACTTTCTCTCCAGTTGTTAGGTTTACATCAATTAGATTGATTCTAACTATTGTGGCAAGCCTAGACCTAAAACTGCATCAAATAGATGTGAAGACTGCCTTCCTCAATATACAATTAGAGGAAGAAATCTACATGATTCAACCTGTAGGATTCGTTGAAAAGGCAATGAACATAAGGTATGTAAATTAAAATGTAAATTTTTGGCCTTAAGTAGTCTTCCAGACAATGGTATATTTGATTTTATAATCAAATGATGTCAAATGGCTTCAATTCAATTGAAGAAGACCATTGTGTCTATACAAAAGGTTCTAGAAGTAAGTTTGTCATTTTGTCATTAAATATTAATGACATTTTAATAGCTGGAAATGGCATTGAATATGTGAACCAGATCAAAGCTTGGCTTGCATCAAGTTTTGAAATGAATGATATGGGTGAAACAGAATGCATTCTTGGAGTTAAGATTTCAAGGAATTGCTTAAAGAAATTATTGGCCTTGTTTGAAGAGACATACATCAATAAGATTCTAGAACGATTCAATATACATAATTGCAAACCTATAGATACTCCTATGAACAAATTTATGCTACTAAGAAAGAAATGTGTCCCAAAACACAACAAGAGTAAGAACATATGAAAAGAATTCCTTATGCTAGTGTTGGAATTCCTTATGCTAGTGTTGTTGGTAGTCTAATGTATGCAATGATGTGTCCGGATATCTGTCACGCCATTGGAATGGTGAGTCGATATCAAACCAACCCTGGAAAAGAGCATTGGATAACAGTAAAAAGGATATTAAGGTATCTTAAGGCTACTACAGACTATTCTCTGTTTTATCAAGGAAAGGACTTGAAACTGAGATAATACAAAGATGCGGACTAGGCAGGAGATCAAGATGAAAGAAAATCCACATTTTTACTAGGAAATGGTCCGATATACTGAAGTGGCAAGAAACAAACATGTTTCAACCTATCCGTAATGGAATCTAAGTATGTCGCACACCATCAGCAGTCCAAGAAACAATATGGTTAAGCCGGTTCTTGAACCGTTTAAATGTTACTAGCTCTCATACTCCAATTATCATAAATAGCGATAGTCAATCTACAATCACCTTTGCTAAAGATCAAAGATTCTATAGTAAATCTAAGCACATAGAGATCAAATATCACTTTGTGAGAGAACTAGTTGCACGTTAAGAAGTTAATATGTAATACATATCTACACATGACATAGTAGCAGACCCGCTTATAAAGCCAGTCGTGAGAAACGATTTTGTGAAGCATATTAGATCACAAGGACTTTTTAGGATATGAGTTTCTTGTCTTCTTTTATCATGTAAAGAACATGATTTATTTTTGTTTAATAAAGTTTTATGGATATTTACAATACACGAGTGCAAATATTTCAAATAATTACTTGTATTAAACATGTCAGATAGATATGGCACCTACTCATACATGTGTTTACCCCTATTACTTCATGAATGGTGCTAATAAGGATGAGACTGTTTTTGGTAACAAATGAGAGCTTGTTCCAATGAACATAAGTCGTCTTGCCAGAAACTATGAAAGACTATTTCATAAAAGTAGCAAAATTAAAAGAGGCATACATGTGTCTTAATGGATTAAGTGTAATCCATGAGGGAAGGTTTAAATGGTTACCTTGACTTAATCTGTCTTCATAGCCAAAAGGTGTCTTGATGGTTTGGACTATAGTTAAATGTTTTGGTACATTGTAACTTATACTTTCGTATGGTGTTAAATTAGTTGATATATGTATCAAAATTTAAATGACATGTGCTTATTTTAAAAGAAAAAAAACACCATAGCACGTATTAAGGCATGCATGTGCTTTCACAACCACAAAGATGGAAAAGATGTGATCTTAGCTTTTTCAAGCGTGAGACTCACTTTGTGAAATAAAGTTTTCTTCATATTAATCTATCCTTATGACCTTTAATTATTTCTGGAAACATAATTTAATGTGGCTACCTTGGAAGGATACCATTAAGGGCAATGTAAAAATTTTGCCTGGCCGGTCCAACCAGATAAGCGAGTTAAATTGTGCAGAAAGAACTTAGTAGAAAGGGAAGATTTTCTTCGATTCACATTTAATGTTTCTATCTTTCACCACCATGGTAATTATGTATTGGTACATAATTGTGATAATAGAAAAATGTAAAGATTGAAGAAAGTACAGTGAATGTGGAAAGAAAATCTAGGTTAAGGCATAAAATGATGGTATTTACATGAGGAGAATATATATCCATAACAGGTGTATACAATCCTCTATTCTTAATGAGAGACTATATATCCCTAACATGTGTATAAGTTCCGCTCTAAATGAGAGGCTATATATCCCTAACAGGTGTATAACAAGTAGCTTTCAACTGTATGCTAGTCGCACGAACTATTTAAAACAAGAGGAACACAGATAATAGAATATGTTTTGTTACATGCGAGTGGGAGATGTAGGAATTATATCGAGTTTAGAGTTGTAGTCCGCCCGTAACTATGATGGGTGAATAAATACAATCCAAATAGAGATATAATTACTAATAGAGATATAATTACTACAGCAATTAGGATTTGTCCTACTACTAGAGTTTGATTCTGATTGGGATTGTTCCATTCAATTAGTATAAAAGATAGCAATTAATCAAAATAAATAAGGAACTAAGACACAAATCAGTGCTTACAGGTTTTTCTCTCTAACCCTCTTTAACTAAAATTTCTTTGTGAGATTTCTCCTTGTTCTTCACGAATCTAGTTCATGGTTTTATCGTTTACTCTCTCACAAACAACTGACGTGGAGTAATCGTAACCGGTAATACAAGTCTGTGGTTCAAGATCTTTCCACTACAAGAGGTAACTCGATTACTCTATTCGGACATTTGGGTGTATATATCCATCATTAAAGATTATTTGTTTTCTTTTTTATCTCTCTATTTGGTCTTTTTTCTTTATTTTCTTTAACCAGTTATGTAGAATATTAAATACATTTTTATTTGTATAGTTCTAAATCATAACTTTTATATTGTTATATGTTTTTGTCATTTTATAGATTTTTTTTTTAGATTAAAGATGTTGACGATAAGCAAGTGAATTTGAGAAAAAAAATAAAGAAATATAAATTATTTGTAGGAATTTCATTGAGGTTAAATATTATTTATTCAGGCTTCATTTGTTTTATGGAAAATATTCTTCCGGAAAATTTTTTTCTTATTTTCTTGTGTTTGTGACTTAAAAGAAAAATAAGTCAATGAAAAATATTTTCATAATAAAAGGAAAATTTTTAAGAAATAAGAGAAATTAACTTCCAGTTCACGAAAGGGAAGTTATTTTCCCAAAGAGGGAGAAAACACATTATGCGTACTCACTTACCACAATTATCCTACTACGATATCTTTATTTATAATTTCTATATTACAAAGGAAACTATTTGATTTTCTGTTAAAAAAATTTTCCAAGAAAAATTATATTACAGGGAACAAACAGAGCCTTAAGCCCTGCTTGGAATCAATGAACTTAAAATATAGAATTCATTTGTAAATAAATTCAATGTGGAATTCAATTATAAATGTTCTCATACTTGAAATGAGATAACTTAAATGATAAAATTAAAATGAATTCTATAAATTTGTGCTTAGAATGAATGAACAAAAATATTTCATTTGTATTTATTTCCCAAATCATCGTTATTAAAATTTTTTTTTATCATACGTAACCATATAAATATAAAATTAACTAATAAGAGTTTTCTATCTTTTTTTTTTTTTTAGGTTGGTTAATGGCATTCCTTAGATAACCCTTTTTCAAATTATTTCGAGTATGCTAGGAATTGGATTTGAGGCCTAATATAACTGATGATAGGCATTTATCATTCAACCAACCTTGGTTATCATGTATAGTTCAAAAAGAAAATATATTTTTTTATCCATCACAATATTTAAAATATAATATGATTAATTAATTAAAAAAATAAAAGCATAATCATTGGTTATTATTAGAAACAACATTGAAAAGAGTTAATAAACAATAAAATTATACAAAAAAATAAAAGGAAAATAAATTAAAGTGCAGTGAGGATAGAACTGTGCCAAATATTTTTCTGTATATAAAATGTGGAATTCATTTGCATCAAAATTTTGAGAAATTTATTCATTCCAAGCAGAGACTTAGGATTTTTTTTTTCTCTTTTCTTTAACCATTTATGTACGAAAATTATAATTTGTTTTGTACAGTTATAATTGTAAATCATAACTTTTATATTTTTATATTTGTGTGTTTGTTATTTTGTACAGTCATATATAAAAAATTGAATTGCAATATTTCAATTGTTGTTTACATGTGTTTTATTCTTTTTATGTTGAAAGTAACATATTTGTTTTTTAAATTTATTTGTTTATAACTCTAAATTAAATACGTGATATATAATTGTTTGTCCATCAATATTATTCCTTTATTGTACACTACTTAACTCATTTTTTTATCAATTTGTAAATCCTCATGACATTAACAAAAAAAAAAAAAAAAAAAAAAATTATTATCGATTTTTAAATCTTATTTGGTTCATTGTTTAAATTCATTATGGTGCATTAGTTTTTGTGATTGTTATTTAAATTAATTATACATTTGAATTGAATTCACTCCAAAAAATTATATATTTGAATTATTATTTTTCATGACTAATTATTTATATACATAAATTTAATTATCACAACATTAACTACCATGTATAAGAAAGACATAAAGAAATATAATATAATATAATAATAAATAAATATTTATATGTTTCATTATTATTTATCTTTTTAAATATTTAATATATTTATAAATTTTTTGTTATATTATTTTTTATTCTTTTCGATATGAATAAGATAAAAATAAGAAAGAAAGGTAGTCATTTTCTATAAAAAAAAAATACTATAATTTCATGATTTTTTAATTTAAGAGTAGTAATAAATTACTGAATTTTAAGTTATTATATTAATTATATTTTTATATATACTTATTTGAAAATTAAAAAAATTCATTGAAAGTAAATATTTTATTAAGATCACATCATATCAAGATTTTTGATATAGCAACACAATTTTGTTATAATAAATAAAAAAACATATTAATATTGATTAGTTTTGTTTAGATTTTTGCTAATGTTGAAAAATATCAAATTATTTGATCTTAACATCCCAAAAAGATCATTTTAGGGCATGATATACTCACAGTCTGCCCAGTTGAGACATGCAATTTAGTTTTTGGTACCCAATTTATATCAATTAAAAACATTTAGGGTTTAAAGTAATTGAAACATTAGAATTAAATGAAATAGATGATATTAGTAGTTTAGAAAGTAGTAGTGAAAATTCATAATAATCTATCTAATACAATAGCATTGATTATGATCCCAATCAACACATTATTAGGTACCAAATGAACAAATCGGATGCGTCAAGTTCTAAAACAAAATTTCCCCTAATATTATCAAATATTATAGTATAGAAATTATATGACCGAGTTAAAAAAAAAAAAGAAATTAATAATATGAGTATGTTTGTTATTCAATCATCATATCCTATATCAAATGATTTGTTTTGTACAAAAATAATTGCTTAATTTTTAATCCAGTTTTAAAAATATTAGAAATCTTTGTTATATGAAAAAATTTACTTTTTTTATGTGTACATTAAAAATAATAGTTTATTAAATCGCCCAACATAGATTGAAAGCTAATTTAACAACTAAAATCTCTTTTTTCACCATTTACCATTTGTTCCTCTTTTAGGCTAGTTTTGTGTTAAATGGTTCATGTATATTGGTTTAAATTTGTCCGAGTGGTTATTCTTTTAACATTTGCATCAAGCGTTTTTCAACATTGTTAATTATTAAGTAACTAATAAATTTGTAAAAGAAATTAAGATCTCGCCGAGAGTTAGAAAGGACACAATCATTAATACTTGTGAATTGCCATCAAATTTACATGATTTAATTGTTATTCTTACAAGTTGAAAATTTCAGTGTTTTCAAAATTCATAATACAGCTTATATAGTAAACCTAAATAGAATGGAAAATGAAAAAAGAAAATAAAAATAGAAAATTACGAAAAAGTCCTTAAAAAAAAAGCAATTTTAGGACCTAAACCATGGACGTTGGCCAAAAAGCGAAGGACCACACCACCAAAGCTTGTTATTTTGACCCGTTGGCCAGTTTCCAATAAAATTAGGGTCCAAAAACGCGAAAACGCGAAAACCCGAACTTATCATACTAGACTACCACTTCTCTAAAAAATAACAAAGCTTTGTTCCTCTACTACATCATAGATGGACTTGGATTCTAATGTATCATACCAATAGGATATCGGATCGATAAGTGTGGATGAAAAAAGACGGTATATCATTGTCTCGTTGACACCTGCAATCTCCATTCAGTTCCGGTAGTTTTGGGCATGTACGTCTGCACCTGTACCTTAGACAGTTCAATTATTTCAAGTGGGCCAAATTAGTACATGCACCTATATTATCCTTCTACTGGATAGGAGCATATCCCGGTCCAAACTGGGTGTAAATTCAACCGTTAAGATCACGGTACATCAAAACAATTGCTGATGTGGGATGATCTCAACGGTTCCAGATCAATTCGGTGCTAGAGTACAAGTACAATTTTTTGGAGAATGCAGTCCATTAGAATTAAAATAGAGGGAAAGGAATGCAAGTAAGGAAAAGAGATGATGAAAGAGAGAAGAAATGAGGTAAAATCAGGAATGGTGTTCAGGAATGGTAGCCAAAGCTGGCTTCCAACTAGAACTAGCAGTAGTAGTAGAGTCACCTTCTCCTTGTTGTTGCATAATCCTTCTTCTCAATTTCATTCCCCTAAAGATCAAATCCTCTACACTGCAGTTTTTATACTTTAACATTTCTTCCAGTTCTTCCTTCTTAATCACCACTCTTATCCTCATCGAACTCTCTTCATCTGCACATGGTCTTCTTCTTCTTCTTCTTCTTCTCTCCACGTCAAATTTCTCTGATTCTTTCACAGTGTTGTGATTCGAATTTGAAGGCTGAAGGCAGTTTCCCATCTTCAAGGCTGGGTTTGATTGATTTTCAAGAGCAACAATATATACAGAAAGGGGCACATGAGTCAACCGGATGTTGCGCCGGATTCTTTGCCTTCACTCCAATCCCATCCTTTTGTTTTCTCTGTTTTGCCCGTTTTGTTTTATACAAGTACTCACAAAAACATCCAATTTTATAATCACCTACGCAATAATTAATTCATCGCCTCAATTACTTGCTCTGTCCTTTTTTTTTTTTTTTAAATAATAAAACTTTAAAAGCACCTTGTGGTCGTTAATGGCTTTGCAATTTTCAATTTTTGCCTGTGGAGTTTAAAATATTCATGGTAAATAATTTATGAGTCCATGTGATTTTACATATTATACTAGTTGGTCTATATGATAATTGTATAGTCCGTAAGTTTTATCATTGTCAACTGTTTAGTCCTTTTAAGTGAAATTAGACTAATAATACTAAAATTACCTTTTATTTTATTTTATAATAATAAAACATATCATCTTTTTTTATTTTATTTTTTTTCTAACATAATCCTAATATTACTAATATTAATTAATTTATTAAATTTTATATAATTATATAACTAAAATCTTGGCATAGAGCTTATTTTATTAAAATAACTAAACAAAAAATATTTTAAAAAATATAAAATTAGGAGTATAACTGTATAAAATTATAAATTTGAAAAAATATAAAATTAGGAGTAGAACTATATAATAAATTCGAAATTTTCATCTCTAATATATCTTATAGATAACATTAATAAACAAAAATATGTCATTTTAAAATAATTAACAAGATTCACAATAAATAACAATAATATTTCTCAACCGGATCTAGTAGTGAGTGACCTTCGGGAGAATGCTGTTGGTGGTTGGAATGAGTAGGTTATTCAGAGTTTCTTTGACGAGGAGGATGTTATCAACATTTTATCGATTTCTTTAGCTTACAGTGGGCGTGAAGGATCAATTAATTTGGGTTTGTTGTAGGAGTGGCTCTTATTTGATAAAAAAGGGCCTATTGTAAGTCAATTCTTTCCCCCCTTTACGGTTTTCCCTTGGCCTATTATTAATTGGTTTGCTCTTTAATGTATGCGTATGGCTTTTGAAGATTAAGCTTTTCTTGCAGAAATCCTTGCATTCTCTTATTCTTACTAAAAGAACCTTACTGTCACGGAGAGTTACAATTGATGACCTGTGTCCAGTTTGTAATTATGGTGTTAAGACTCCCTTTCACGCTTTGATTACTTTTGTGCATGCAGTTAGTGTGTGGCGGTTAGCTGGTTTTAGAATTCTTGTTGTTCATGTTGTTGACTTAAAAGGACTGGTGGTATAAGGTTGATGTAGAAGAGAAGGCTTTGGCCTTTTGTGCAAGTTTTATGGTGACAAGTGAAAGTAGACCGATTTCAGTGATTTTTGAGCCTAAAGTTATCGGAAACAGGCCAACGAGCCAAACACACAGCCTTTGGCTGTATTGTCCATCGCTTTTCGACCAAAAAACAATGTTTAGGCCTTCAAATTAGCATTTTTCAGTTTTTCAGACTTTTCTGGAAAGTTTTCGGTTGTTCCATTTTTTTGTTTTACTTTTCTTTCCTTGCTAGTTTTACACTGTTTTGGTTTTATTTTTTTTCACCTATATATAAAGGCTTGGTTGTAATTGGATTGGTAGACGTGATTTGAATAAAATTTCCCTTCATTACTTAATACTCTAAATTTCGTCAAATTCTAGTATTTAGAAGATCTTGTTTCCGGTATCGTGCGTAATCAATGGAATTGAGATAACCTATTTGTATCCGCTGCATCAGTTAGTATCAGAGCCGAATTCCAAAACACTAGCTGTCATCATGCCGCCAAGAAGAAAGCGAAGAGTTGACGTGGTTGTGGGTCATGACGATCTGAATCGATTGGAGTAGAGATTTGAGCAACATGTCAATGCCATGATGGACCAGAGAATGGAGGTCATTATGGATCAATTGGCAGAATGTATGGATGGGCTGCTTGCGGCTCGTCTTGGGGTGAACCGTTGATAGAGGCGAAATCCTAACCCTAATTTCGATAATCTTCAGAATCCGTTCACCAGCATAGACGTCCTGCAGAGGTGGAGGATAGACGTTTGGAGGCTAGATTGAGGACAAAGATTCCTGAGTTTTATGGTACTCTCCAACCAAAGGAGTTCCTAAACTGGTTGGCGATGGTAAAAGAGGTGCTGGAATTCAAAGGAGTCCCAGAGGATAAAAGAGTATCATTGGTTGCTACTAGGTTTCAAGAAAGGGCGACGGCATGGTAGATGCACGTCAAACAGACCCGACTTCGAATGGGTAAGCCTAAAATTGTAACTTGGAAAAAGATGAAGAAACAAATGAGAGCCACCTTTTTTCTTGCAAATTTTCAGAGATTGCAGAATATAAGGTAGGGTAGTCAATCAGTTGATGAATACACAACTGAATTTTATCAATCGATTGCTAGGAGTGATATAATGGAGACGATGAGCAGTTAGTGTCTAGGTATATTGGAGGATTGAGGGAGTAGATTAGGGAAGCCATTAATGATTTTGATCCATTAAATATCTCTAATACGCATCAACAAGCCTTATAGCTTGAGAAAAGGTTACAACATCATAATTTTGGGTTTTCTGATAGTAGAGGTGTTAGGAGGGTGGTAGAGACGGTTCTGATAAAACCTTCAAAAACGGCACCTAGGAGAACCAGACAAAGTAGTACCCTGAAGTGTTTTTCTTATGGTGAGGTAGGACATAGGTAGGCTGATTGCAGGAAGGATGGAAAGCGAGCCATGTTTGTAGAGGCTGATGAAGGTGTTGAGGTAGATTCTGGTGCTTGTGATAATCCAGCCTATGATGAGGAAGATGAGGTTGAAGAGGAGATGGTAATAGGAGATGTAGGCACTGCTTTAGTGGTTCGACATTCTGGTTTAACACCACGGGCATCTGTTGATGATGAATGGCTGAGGAGTAATATATTCCAGTCCACTTTCACCATTAAGGGAAAAGTGTGTAAATTTGTAATTAATGGAGGATGTTATGAGAATATAATATCAACTGAAGCTATTCGAAAACTGAGTTTGTCACAGAAAAACATCCAAAACCATATGAACTAGCGTGGCTGAAACAAGGGGGAAAGGTGATGTTGTTGAAGAGAGCAGTAGTTCCTTTTTCGGTGGGGGCTCGGTATAAGGATGAGGTGTTGTGTGATGTTGTAGACATAGATGCCTGCCACCTGTTGTTAGGGAGACCATGGCAGTATGATCAAGATATGACCCATCGAGGGAAGTCAACACACCTTTCTGTTTGAAGGGGTGAGAATTACTCCTGTCCTAAAGAAAGAGGAGGTTAGGAGTAGTACAATGGCTGAAATTGTTGTATTATTGACTATATCCCAATTTGAAGATGCAATGCAAGAGAATGAGGTGGTGTATGCATTGGTGGGGAAAGTAGCTGAGAAGGACGTTAAGATCCCTGAACAGATCAAGCCCATGTTAAGAGAGTTTGATTATCTGTTTCCGAATGAGCTTCCTGCCGGATTACCGCCCCTTCAAGATATTCAGTATCAGATTGACCTTGAACCTGGACCTATTCTTCCAAACTGTCCCCATTACAGAATGAGTCCAGTTGAACATGAGGAGTTGCGAAGCAAGTAGAGGAGCTGCTGATGAAAGGTTATATCCGAGAGAGTTTGAGCCCCTATGCAGTGTTGGCCCTCTTGATTCCAAAGAAAGATGGGAGTTGGAGGATGTGTGAGACAGCAGAGCCATCAATAAGATAACTATCAGGTATCGGTTTCCTATTCCCTGACTTGATGATTTGTTAGATCAGCTTAGTGGAGCATCTATTTTTACTAAGCTAGATTTGAAAAATGGGTACTATCATATTTGTATAAGGCCTGAGGATGAGTGGAAAACTGCATTTAAGACTAGGGATACAGCCTTTTGGGTTATTTAACGACCCTAGCACTTTTATGCGAGTTATGAACCAGTTATTAAGGCCTTTTATTGGAAAATTTATGGTTGCGTATTTTGATGATATACTGATATATAGTGCTAATGAAGAAGAGCATGTTTGAAATTTAAGAGAAGTGTTGTCAGTGTTGAGAAAGGAGAGAATGTTTGCTACCATGAAAAAGTGTGTATTTATGTCGCCCGGTGTCTTGTTTTTAGGTTATGTTGTTTCTACTGAAGGTTTAAAGGATGAGGCAAAAGTGGAGGTGATTAAAACCTGGCCTAGGCTTAGTTCAGTTACTAATGTAAGAAGTTTCCATGGTCTGGCTTTGTTCTATAGACGGTTCATTGCACATTTTAGTAGCATTATGGCACCAATCACGGAACGTATGAAATAGAAGGCGAAGTTTGAATGGACTAAGCAAGCAGAAGAGGCGTTCCAGTCAATTGAAGAACGACTAGTTATAGCCCCCATTCTTATTTTACCGGATTGCCAGTCGCCTTTTGAATTACATTCTGATGCTTTGAAGTTAGGCATTGGGGCTGTATTGAGCCAGAATCAAAAACCTATTGCTTATTTCAATGAAAAGTTATCGGGTGACAAGCTTTGATACAGTACCTATGATGTGGAGTTTTATGCAGTGGTTCAAGTAGTTAAGCATTAGAGGCATCATCTGTTTCAGAGGGAGTTTGTTCTGTTTACTGACCATGAGGCATTGCGGCATTTACACAGCCAAGATAAGATTTTTTCTAGACATGCTCGATGGGTGGCTTATCTACAACAATTCACTTTTATGGTTAAACATATGTCTAGTGTGTCTAATAGGGTGGCTGATGCCTTGAGTAGGCGGAGAGGGTTGATTGGTCGTCTTTCTGTTGAGGTTCCTGGCTTTGCAACTTTTACTGAGTTGTATGAAATGGATCCTTACTTTACTACTATTATTCAGAGAGTGCAGACGAGAGAACCTCAGATTTTCACCTGCTAGATTAGTTTCTTTTTAAAGGAAATTAGCTTTGTATTCCCGAAAGTAGCCTGTGTTTGAAAATCATTTAGGAGTTACATGGAGAGGGATATGTTGGAAGGGACAGATCTTTGGCCGTCAATGCGTAAGGAAGTTGATAAGTTTGTATAGCGTTGTCGGATTTGCCAGGTTTTTAAGGGAACAACCACTAATGCAGGATTATACATGCCCTTGCCTATTCCATCACAACCGTGGGAAGAAATCAGTATGGATTTTGTGTTACGATTGCCATGTACTCAAGAGGCAGTGATTCTATTTTTATGGTGGTTTATCGATTTTCAAAGATGGTGCATTTTATTCCTTGTAAGAAGACCACAGATGCAGTGAATGTTGCTCAGTTGTTCTTTTGAGAGGTGTACAAGCTTCATGGGCTGCCTATGTCTATTGTTTCTAACAGGGATACCAGATTTCTCAGTCATTTTTGGGACAGTTTGTGGAAGCTGGTAAACACACAGTTGAACTTCAGTAGCGCATACCACCCTCAGACTGATGGCCAAACTGAAATGGTGAATCAGTCTCTCGGGAACATGCTGCAGTGCCTGGTTGGAGAGCATGTGAAGAGTTAGGATAAAAAATTGTGTCAAGCCGAGTTTGCATATAATCAAGCTGTGAACCAAAGCACTAGATTCAGCCCTTTTGCTGTGGTGTACTTGGTTGTTCCGAAAGGTCCCCTAGATCTGTTATCCCTTCCAGATAAGACTCAAGTGCATGGGAAGGTAGAGACCTTTGTGACTAAATTGCAAGTCATTCACCGAATTGTCCATGATAACCTGGAGCGAGCCATGACCAAGTATAAACTGGCGACTGATAAGAAGCGATGCCTTGTGGAATTTGAAGTGGGGGATTATGTTTGGGCTGGTTTAACTAAGGACAGATTTTTAGTGGGCGATTACAATAAGCTATCGGCCAAAAAGATTGGTCCTGTGGAGATCATGGAGAAGATTAATCCTAATGCTTACTATCTCAAGCTACCCAGCCATATCAATATAGCGAACATCTTCAATGTCAAGCATCTAATCCTATACTCTAGAGATTCTTCGGACGATGAAAATTTAAGGGTGAATTCTCTTCAGCCAGGGGAGAATGATGTAGAAGAGAAGGCTTTGGCCTTTTTGTGCAGGTTTTATGGTGAAAAGTGAAAGTGGGTTGATTTCAAGGATTTTTTAGCCAAAAGTTATTGGAAACGGGCCAACAAGCAAAACTAAAGGCCTTTGGCCTTGATGTCCATTGCTTTTCAGCCAAAAAAGGATGTTTAAGCCTTCAAATTAGCATTTTTCAGTTTTTCAGACTTTTCGGGAAAGTTTTAAGTTGTTTCTTTTTTTATTTTATTTTTCTTTCCTTGCTAGTTTTGGACTATTTTGGTTTTATTTTTTTCGCCTATATAAAGGCTTGGTTGTAATTAGATTGGCAGACTTGATTTGAATAAAATTTCCCTTCCTTCCTTAATATTCTAAATTTCATCAAATTCTAGTATTTAGAAGATCTTGTTTCCGGTATCGTGCGCGATCAACGCAATTGAGATAACCTATTCATATTCACTGCATCAAAGTTAGATGATATTTTATCTAATGATGATCTCTATAGGATGGGAGTTCTGTGCTGGCGTATTTTGGTTTGTGCAAAACCAACTTGTGTGGTAGAAGTCAAAATCACCAAAGAGTGTTGTAGTGGAGTCGGCAGCCAATTCTCTCGCTTAGTTGGCTACTAATTCTGTAGTTAGTGGGAAGCCCTCTACTCAATCGATTTCAACCTGGTAGAAGCCTTTTTCTCACATGATTAAATGTAATTTTGACACCGATTTTGACCTAGGCAACGGTTCAACTAGTTTTGGTTGTGTTGTTGATAAAGGAGATGGTATCTTCTAGGCATGCAATTTTGGGCACCTTCAGCATTGTCCGGATGTGTTATATGCAGAGCTTCTAAGTTATAGAGAAGCTATAGTGGGATGGGAAGTCCTCTTTATCACTCCATAATTTTCCAAGACAATGCTCAGATGGTTATTACTCCTCTTAATAATGGCTTTATTCATCTAGATTCATTTCTTGCTCATATTTTTCAAGATTTTTTTGCTTATTTTTCTAAATTTGATAGGGTCCTTTTCATCTTTAGAAAGCGTGTTAACAATAAGGTTGCCCATGCTTTAGCTACCTTAGGAAATTCTTCTAAAGAGAGGTTGATTTGTTTAACAACTCCCCCAAGATTGTAGCTCCATTACAATTCAATAGCAATCCATAATTTGGTTTAAGTTAACAAAATCCAAAATTCAAAATATGGATGGTCCAAAAACGGCTCAATTGACCCGACCCGTACTCAAAAATTAAATATGGTGTAAATAAATATATATTATATTTTTATCCTACATATGTTCTTTAATAATATCCAAAAATCTTATTACTAAGATACCTAATTATATAGAAATTAATTTAAGGTTGTGAAGGAAAAGGATATCATTGAAGGCATCTACTTAAGAATTTTTTTGTGATTAGTGTGTGTAAAATAAGAAAAATGAATTCGTTTTAATCTATCAAATTCATTTAATTATCAAAAGATGAAATGCTCCTTTATGTAGGGCTGTCAAAATGCTCCTTTACCGTGTCGTGTTCGTATCGTGTTGACACACTCTGTGACACACATAAGGTCTACACTGATATGATCAATATATTAAATAGTTTGACACGACACGATACTATATTATAACGGGTTAACATAATTAACCATTCAACCTGTTTACTTAAAAATATGATATTTTATGAGTCATTATGATCCAATCGGTTCCCTTTATGTAGGCGGCTCTAGCTATGGAGACGATGCCAGCCTTGAGGATGATGTTGTATTTATGAATGACTTCTTTGCAACGAACCCCAGTGTTATGGCAATTACCAGTAGAGGGGGATGCACCTCTTTATTTTTTGTATTTTCGGGGTTCATTTAGGCCTAATTTGTTATGATCAGTACATTGGAGGTCTCTGCCCCTTTTTATTTGCTTGCTTTATTTCTGTATGGTACATTGTCAGTCTTGTATGTACATACTTGTTGTTATCTATCGAATGCATTTTGGTTTCTCCATATATCACCTTGCGGTAATTTTTCTTGATTTTTACCATAAATTTTGCCTAGAATTCAACATAATTACACTGTGCTCAAACATGCTTAGGTAAGCTCAAACAACTGCTCCAAAGTAAAATTGAGAGACCATTGGGTCATACACTGTTCTTGATCGAGCATAGTTATAAGGCAACTAAGCTCTAGTGATCAATTTTGCTCGAAATCTAAAAGGCCTAATACATATGTTGTCCTTTTAACTTGGCTCTAAACGCCTTCTGCCCCTCTCAACTTTGGATGTGTCTATTTAACCCCTGAAGTTGGCAAAACCAACCCACATAACCCGCTCAATCTGATGTGGCAAAGCAAATAAATATTAAAAGACCTAATACATCTGGAACCCCTTGAACTTATCCCAAAGAGCTAAATGCCCCCCTAACTTTGAAAAGGTCTAGTTACCCCACCTAACTTTTAAATAGTGATCCAGTGTACCCACTAATGTTGACTAAAAGAGATTCATGTAAGATGGGTGAGGTACACGTGCAGATATGTGTACGTTGTGCCAGGGATATTGTGACACATAATATCCAGGTATTTTGCACAACATTATCCATTTTCCATGTCATTTTTTTTAATTACTTCAATGAAAAAAGAATTACTGAAATTAAAAACAAAAATGTACCAAAAAGTGATAAATCCATTTACCCCCTCTCATAAATTAACCCTCACCTCACTCCCCCTCCCCCTCAAAGTTGAACGAAACACTAAAATTCATCAAGAGATTTTGTCGAGAATGTAAATGGAGATTTTTTTACAGGAATTGAAATCTAAGAGATCTCAACCTTGATTCTTCCTGTTAAATATAAGTCCTAAAGAGGAAGATGTTATTTTAGAGCTAGTACTACACACAACACATAAAAAAGCTATTGTATCTGAAGTTAATCTGCCAACTAAGACAAACCAGCAGAGATCTATTGATGTTGAACCTCAATTACAAGAATAATATGAAAAGGGAAAGTCTGAAGGAGGCAGTGTTTCTAAATCAGAGTATAATAAAGATGGGTCATATGAAGCCGACTTAGGAGATTATGAGGGTACAGATCTTGATAAAGATTTTGTTGAAGAGAGAGCAAGAAGAAATATAGAAGGGAGAATATAAAGATGAAGGCAACACCAGATTCGTCAACTGTTAATCTTAGACTAGTTAGTGTTGATAAGGGCTAGAAAAATACATACATGAAGGTAACAAGTATGATGGTCTCTTAGCTAGAGGTGAAGAGTATATTGATAATTCAGATGTGGATAGTTTCACCTCAAGAGATGAAGAACAAGAAGAAGATTGTGAAGCTAAACATAAAAGGAGGAGGAATAGAAAAGTACTACGATCCTAACTGTGAGGAACCATTATGGGAGCTTGATATGGTGTTTAAGAGTGTCAACCAGTTTAGGGAAGGAGTGACATATTATTATGTAAATAGAGAAGTGCAAGTTAAATTTGTGAAGAATGAAAGTCATAGGGTTAAGGTTAAGTGTAATTATGTGGATCCTAAAACCAAAGAACCTTGTACTTGGAAGTTGTTTGCAAGCAGAATAAAAAGGAAATCCAAGAATTTTATAGTGGAAAGCTATTACCCAGTTTATACATGTGAAAAAAGAAGCAAAAATAGACATTGCAATGCCATTTTCATTACAAAGTTTCTAAAATCCCAACATAAGGATTTGGAAGATGTAAGAACTGTTGAAGGAAAAGCTTTCAATGTATGGTGGCAGGATTATTTATAGGCAAGCAAGGAATAAAGTTGTTGATTTAATGATTGGTGATTATACAGAGGAATATAAGAGGTTGTTTGACTATAGGGATCATATTCTGCAAACAAATCCAGGAAGTACTTATAAGGTAAATGTGGAGGTGCTAGGTTAGCCTCCGAGGCACATTTTTTAGAGCATGTATTTTTGCTTTGTAGTTATAGAGGAGGGGTTAAAGAAGGATTGTAGAAAGTGCACTGACCTTAATGGGTGCTTCCTTAAAAGAGTGCGCAAGGGATAACTTTTATCTGCAACATCCAGGAATGGGAACAATTAAATATATCTAATTGCTTGGGTAATTATCGGTACTGAAACAATTGCAACTTGGAGCTGGTTCATTGAACTACTTTGAAATGACTTGAATCTAGGTGAAGAATGCGTTGTTGTGAGTGACATGTAAAAGGCTCTTTCTTATCTCTACATTTATTTGATGTTGTTGGTATATATACTGAACTTATTTTAGAATAGAGTTTAAATTTTGGTAAATATAATGAACTGACTTATCTCTCATTGGGTTTATATATGTTGTCAAATTTTGCTTTTGACTAGTATAAAAAATGATTATATATTTAACATCTTCAAATAGGGGTTAGAAATGTTATAAAGATTGTTTTGCCTAGAGTTAAGCATAGAAGGTGCGCTAGACATATTCTAACAAATTGGGTAAAAAAAATGGGAATGGGTTAGAGGGGAGGCAGGCTTTCTTGAGATGTGCTAAATCCACTTTTGAGGCAGAACTTAAAGTAACTTAATTGAATTGAAAAAATTAGGTAGTGATAATATAGTTGATGATTTACTTGGTTCAACAAGGAAAAATGGTGTAGGGTGTACATGACTGATAAGATAAATTGTAACACTATGGATAACAATTTCTCTGAGACTTTCAACTCTTAAATCCTAGCAACTAGACATAAATATATCATTTCTCTGCAAGAAGAGATTAGGACTAAGATTATGACTAGACATAAGGAAACGATAGTTTTCATAGAAAAGGTCATGGATTTATGATGTTTCACCAATATGTCTCAAGGTATTAGAGAAACACACCTCAAGGGCAATAAGATGTACTATAACATGGAATAGAGATCATGGGTTTGAAGTGACTGAGGGCCAATAAAGGCATGTTGTAGACTTGAAAATGCTAAAACGTTCTTATAGGGCTTGGGGTTTGAAAGGAATTGCATGCCCATATACAATTACAGTAATGCATTATAAGAATTTGGACCCCAATAATTTTATTGCCAAGTGGTGTAAAAAGGAGACATACATCTTAGCATAGTCAGACTTCACACAACCCATGCTTAACCTTAAAATGCTCCTTGAAACTACAAATCCATCAATTGAAGTCCCTCCAATGAAGGCTATGCCTGGTAGACCAAGAAAGAAGAAGCCAAAAACAAGAAATGGACTCTACATTTCAAAGAGGACTGGATGGACTTGTCAATAGGTGAGTTGGTTCTACATATAGTACAACTTAACCGCACTACACCATATTTAAAGCCAAACATATTGAATCCTACTCATTTTCAATTGTTATTGAATCCATTGATTTTTCTGTTCTTATGTCATTTCTTAGGCTGTATGATTTTCATCGAAGTCTTTGTTTTTTTGTCCTTATGATGTGCTCTATGATATGAATAGAAATGGTTGCCTTGCATATTTTACGTTAGGAAATATCATGAATTTACAAGAGCAACTTTTCTTGACTATATTATGAACTATTGACGGTTCTAGTGCTAGATGGAAGTTGGATTATATTGATTTTCACTATAATAATGTTTTTTTATAATGTCATTATAATAATCATAAACTTTTAGTTCATTATAGTCGAGTGGTTTATGATGTTGTGCTTATCTTATATAAGAATTGTTATTTGTTAACAGAATGACAAGCTAGAGGACAACAGGGTTATCTCAACTAGTTTTGCAATTATTAAGAATTTTGCAGATGCCACTAGTGACATTGGTTTCACACCATTGATGCTTAAATGGAAAGGTAAACAAGCAGTGACTGCATCAAATTTATTGAAACAAAAGAATATAAGGTAATCAACCATGAGAAATGCAAGCATGCAGCAATATATAACAACTCAGGCCATATAGTCCAGTCATTCTAATTCAATAGCCAACAAAGCACAATGGACACTAGCTACAAAGAGAGCAGCATCAGTAGCTACATTGAATCAATCTGCAAAGTCATCCACTCAACTAACTGCATCTTCTCAGCTTGCCACAACAAGGATGATTAGGAGCTCAACCAGGGTTGGGAATTTTGAAGTTAACAAAGCAAGCTCATAACCAAGCCAAGTAAGAAGATGGAAGCTATGATGTTGCTAAGACATAATTTAGCTTAGTTTTGTGTAGGTGGGATTTGAGTTAGAAGTTGAACTATGGTAATATTCTTAGTTGTTTAAGTATGCCTTTGTTGGCAAATACATTTGGTAATGTTTTTTTGTTGTTAAACTTCTGAAGCTGTTAAATGAAGATGGAACTTTATTTTGATCTTATTAAGTTGTTCAATGAAGATGGAACTTTGTATGTATCTTTCATTACTAATGCAAATTATGTTTGCTTAGCTTGGATATGATTTACATATATAGTGTTGTTCTGTGTACTTGAAATGCAAAAACATATCACATTGCTTACTGACATTTTGGTTTGTTTAAAAAACATAGTACCGTTCACACATTGAGCAATTTGCCGCACCAACATGACAAAAATTGCTCCATTGCTCAACTCATACATAATTCAACATTAAAATTGACAAAAAAATTCATTTCCATTCCAAAAAAGTACAGAGTTTACATTTCCAGATTTCTACATTGCAAGATTAGAGTAAATAGATTGCTAGATCACATTTGTACTTTGCTCAAATTTAAAGTTTTCATCCTTCCTATATTCCTACAAAAACTAACAAAACTTCAACCATAACCATTCCTTACATTTAGACTCTAAACTATAAATTGCACCAAAAATAAATCCCAAAATGAAACAGAGTATCATCTTCTTCTATTGTTTTCCTACTGCAACTTTCATTTCCAATTCCTCTCCATAATAACAACATGGATATCAATCTTAGTCAAAATAGAATCCATTCATAAACTCAAATAAATGGAAAAAGGAAGAGAAAAGAATAGAAGAAAAGAGAAACAGAAGAAAATAAAAAATAGAAGAACTAAAATGGCGAAGAATGAGAGAAAAAAATAGGAGGAAGAACGATAATAGTGAAGGAGAAAAACTGGGTAGGGATTTATGCAATATGATGTTTCCGATTATTAATTACCCTTGTAATTTTTTTTCTACTTCCATATGAATCTCAGTCCTCGATCAACATTCGGTATATGGAGTCTAAACCGTTTGATTAATTAAAAGAAGCAGTTACAATTGATCACGCGCTCAAACTTGAGGGGCTTGCAGGCAGAAGTCCACGACGGACTTAGGGGGGAGTCTAGGTCGATTTTTGAAAGTTTAGGCTGGTGAGTGGACAAAGTCTAAGTTCAGGGGGATATTGGTGATGTCTAGGATAAGTTCAGGGGGGTCCAGATGTATTAGGCCATATTAAAACTTGTTAGGTCCATCAAGACTTCATCCAAAACCATAAAAAAAATTTAAAAAAATATTTAATATCGAAATATTAACAAAAGAAAAAAGAAAAACCTCACATACACATCCCTTATCTCCCTCTTCAAACTCTTCATCTTCTCTCCTTATCCAAACATATCCGCTGTCAACCAGCATTGTCTTGTCATCCTAACAGTCCTCTTCGACCAGCGCATTCTCTGTCTTCGTCTTCCCTATCCCATCTTTCAGTGTCGCCTCTACGAATCAAATTTTCATTTTGCTTTATGCGTTTGATTTATTGTGAGATCTGGAATTGGTGAAATTTATTCTCTATGTTTTGGTATTTTTTGTCTGTGAAAAGTAGATATAAAAAGAGGGCAGTGAGTTTGAGTTCTTTGCTGCTCAAATTCTCAAGCTAAAGGTTCTTCTTCTTCTCCTCTGTCATTTGTTATCAATTGTTAGCTCTATAATTTTTTTTATAATAAGGATATTTCATTTCATTTCCATACTAACGATGATGGTTTTGATGGGTTTTTGGTGATTGGATAGTTTTATTTATTTGAGAAAGAGAAAGAAGAAGATTACATTTGGAGCCAAGTTAAAGGGCAACAGATGTATTTGCTCTATCTATAACACTAACTCTTCTAAAAGTGAACCAACATATACTTAAAATTTGTAAATCATCAACTCAATCAAAAATTTCAACCATTTCTAATTAAATATTTAATCAAAAGATAAAGTGATAAAAAATGAATATCAATAAAGAACATGCAACTAGACAATAAAACTAGTTTAAGTTTTGCATTTTACACTCAAAATTGACGGGTACAGGATAAGAATATATATACATATATATAGTATGTTTTAAAGGGAAACTACCACTCATTAATTGCACTTACGGTAGAGAAAAGAATGAATTTTTTCTACTCAGCGTAAATAACATCTTTAACCTTTCATATTCATCAAAATTACTACTTTTTTAAACGGGTTATACGGTTCACGGGTCGTGACACAACCCGTTTATCTCGTATCATAAATGTATCAACCTTTTTATGACACTAACCTCATAAGCCCAACCTTATTTTGTTAAATTTCGTGTTCAGCAAATTAGGTTAACGTGTCATCACCCATTTTGACAACCCTGCTTTTGTGTCGCTCCAATTTAGATCACTAAAAAAAAATCTTGAGGTTCTTAGATATTTTTCTTTTTGTTTTTTTAGTATGTAATCTTCTAATTTGATATATTGAACTTACATATAATTGTAACTATATGTATTCAACTCTTAACTAGAAAGATGTGCATAAAATTTGATTAAAGTGTATATATTTCATCTAAATTTACAATATTTTTGGCTAATCGTTCTTTTGATTTGAAGAAAAAAAAAAACCTCCTTATCATTTTACTTTACATTAGACATGTAAAAAAGTTTCAAAATCTGTGGAAAATAATGAAAGCCGGATTTAAATGTTCGTCCGCGAATTAGGGGATATATACAAACTTTCTAATATTTGGATAAATACATTAGCACTTCCTCTTATTTTACTTATCTAATTTATATCACCGTAAAATTTATCTCTTTGATATTATAACTTCCTATTATTTGTTAGTTACATCTATATACTTTTTGTCTCTATTATATTATAACTTCCTATTATTTATTGTTATATATTTTTCTATCAAAATTATAATATAGTATATATTTATGGACAGTATTAATATCTTGTCTCACATGTATCTCTCAAAACGTTATAAATTCAAGTTCCTCTTAAAGAGACTCTTTTAATGTTGTTGGTTTTTTTTTTTTTTTTAACTTGAAGGGTAGAAAAAATGTCTCGTATATAATAAGTGATTGAAAAGACAATTTTGTAATGGATGACTTTAGAAAATCAATTAGGCAAAAGCTAATTTTGTTAACAAATATATGTCATGGTAGCAAATTTAAGAAAAAAAAGATACGATAACACATAGAGAGATATCATAATGAGACATAGATAAAATGTAGAGATATGGAATGTTGTCCCGCCTCTCTTTCCATATGACGTTTTGTCATTGAATGCTTTTCCTTTAAAAAAAAAAATGTTTTACACTACTCTCTATAAATGTATTTAGTGGAAATCGTACTCGAGAATTTTTTTTCCTGAAACTAAATTTATGTTGCCAATCTATAAATGGTTTGCTATGTAATTATTAATTTTGTGAATTATATATATATTATCAATTAATACGTAATAATAGTTTATGTTCCTTCGATATATGTAATATCTAAATGGGGGCAATGATTCCTCATCAAATTATAATTAACGACATTGAACTAACATTGAGAACATGCTTATTAATTAGTCGATATCCTTAATCACTTAAAGTAAAGTAATAAACTAGAATTAATCAAGAACCGGGTCTTCCTGAACGATGTCACCGACATGAAAGATTACTCGTACTAGTCTTAATTGAGTATATATATTCAAAATTTTAATATATTAGTTAACCAACATAACTATGCAATGACCAAATTAACTTGGGTTAGAAGTAAAATTAAAAAATAAATAAATAAATAAATAAATATAGGTCAAATCAAAGAAATTAGAACCTGGTATGTGCCTGGAATGGAGTAGCAGTAAAGGGTTCATTGCATGTGAGATGTCTTTCAACTTTAGAGCACTAAATTTTGATATTTTTTTTTATTATTATATTGAAAAATATATTGCTTATAATGTATGATCGTTGAAATATTGATAAGAGTCTCTTTAGGATGGTAGCGTGTTTTAATTTTAAGAATGAGGATTTAATTTGATGGTATCTTTCACATGGGATTAGGTATTTGTATTTCTATATCTATTCATTAATTACATTATCATACCATATGTTTGAGTCTTCTTGCTTGTGCAGTGAAGACGGGTCTTCCATTTTTGTCATTTTTTTTTTCCAATTTTGTGATTGTTCTTTGTAGATCTCAACATATTTTCTTTTAACATTGATAATAATATGTACATTTCTTCTTTAAGGAAATCAATCAATATAGCATCAACCGTGAAGACCAATGATAAACAAAACTCCGAACATGTGAGCATAATAATATATAATTTATAGATCACTTACTATTTCTTTTATTTTTTATTTAATAAAAAATTTAGACCAGATCAGGGCTAGAGAAAGTCTCAAAGTCCAGAGGACCTTATGAGAGAACTTACATATCGCTCCACCAATAAAGACTCCAACAGTGGCAGCGGAATTCGAACCCGGATGGGAATACTACAAGAGTCAATTTCTTACCGCTGAACCCACCCTCATTGGCAATAAATTTTGTTAGAATTTATAAAAGTAACAAATAAGGCTACTGTACTATTACGTAAACTACAAATATGATTATAAACTTCCTTCTAATTAGTATCTTAATAATGAAATTAATGAGTAAAATTTTGTTATATATGTGTATGATGAGGACTATGATTCTTATTTTTTATAGTTAAAAAAAGTACAGCAATCAACAAGTAATGCTTGGAATACAGATATACAATTTTGGTTTAAGCCCTTACATGTTCTCAACTTAATATTCAACTTGCTCGAGCTGATGTTAAGGATAAATTTATCCCATTTAGCACTAGGTTGGAAAATTATAACAAAAGAGTAATTACTATTTACAGCTACTAGCAGTGATATTTTACTAAAATCACAGTATATCATTTCTAGTTATAATGAGTTTTAAAAATTACAAACCCGACATTAATCCTAAAAATACAGTCTCTTGGATCCGGTTTAGTTTCAGGAATATATAGTTTGCATTTTCATTTTCTAGAAAATAGAAAACATCCTGAGTTTATCTTACGAATTTACCTTTTTTTTCATTTACTCTGATCGGATCTATTTGGTTTAGTTTTTTAACCGAAACGGTCCATGCTCACCCCAATATACCAAGAATGAATTTTTCATAATTACAATGAATCTAATGCGTCAAATTAAGTAATACAATGATGAAATTAGAAGCGAAGTTTTTCGGACTTAAAAAAAGCAACTATAGGAAAATTGTCCTCTACATAAACGATATTCCAACTAACGCACATCAGGTTTTTCTTTTTTTTCTTCCTATTATGTTAATCACTGAAATTAGAACTCTTTTAAGACTTAGTATTAGATCTCAGGCCATGTTGTGTTTTATAAACATGTTTTTCCATATCCAACATTGTCTTGGCTTGGTGTTCATTCTCCTCCTCCATCACTCATAATACCCACTACCACATATACAATGCCTCTTGTAGCTTCACCAAATTCACCCTCTTCCCAAATTGAGCCCGTTGGACAACCCCTTGTACCGCCCATTACTACCTCTAACCAGCTCATTGTTGCCTCTAACTAATCCCCATCACCTGCATCTGTATCGCCTGAGATTGCCGAGTCTGTGTAGCCACTACATGTTGCCCCAGTGCAATTCAATGTTATAATGCATCTTGCCGTTTCGAATAACCCCATCTCTTCGACTTCACTAGCGCGCCATATACGCAGTTCTCTCCATTCCTTCGGAAATACTTGGCCCACTGACATTTTATGTACTTGAAAGCTAAAAGCAATTTACTTGTTTTGTTCTAATCTTCGTAAGACGATTGAGCTTTTCTAAATAATTAAATAACATTTTCGTAATTTCATCAACGGTACAATTTGCTACAACACTTGAAGGAAAAGAATTGCCAATAATATTATTAACGCTATTTACTAAAAAAATTTAGCCACTTCACAAACACTAATTTAACATTTTGGGAATCGATAAATTTAACTTTAAAATTAAGCTAATTAATAAATTAATTAAAACTGAATCGTCACTTTTTAATATGATTGATAAAAAAAAAAATACATGCTTCATAAAATGTTTAAATTTTACAAAAATATAATTATTCATTAATGTTTTCCCGTATAAAGAATTCTGCATAGGACACAAAACAAAACAAAACAAAACAAAATATATATATATATATATATATATATATATATATTACATAAAACCTTTAAATTTTACAAAATTTATTTAATCCTATTCATATTTTACATTAAGTAACACATAATTCTCGTAATGTTATCACTTTACAAAAAATTTATTAAATTCACGAAAACTTAACAAGAAACTATGGAAGTTACTTATTAATTTCATTATTAAAAGTCAATAAATTTAACTCCAAAACTTAAATTAATAAGGGTTAAAATAAAATTAAGTTCAACTCTTAGTAAAAATATATTTAAAATTGAATTAGATTATTTTTCAATATAATTTCTGTAAAAAGAAATACTTCACGGAAAATATTTTAATTTTACAAAAATATGATAATTCATTAGTGTTATTCCGTATAAAAATGAAAATTTCGCATAATATACAAAACAAAAGAAAAATTAAGTTTCACTTCAAATCTTTAAATTTTACAAAATTCATTTATTGTTAAATATATTTTATGTAAAGTGATATTTAAGATTTGTAAAGTTAATATGTTGCCAAAAAAAAAAACACTTCTACTTCATGAAAAATAAATGAAAAAAATAGTCATTTTAATTTTATTTATGTAAAATAATTATAATTCATCATTAAAGTTAAGATTGATAATAAATTATAAAGTACGCAAAATTTATAAAAAAATATAAATCTAAAACTGGATAAAATTGTTTTTAAAATTGTTTTTTTAATAGTAATTTAATGAATTACCAATTATCAGGTTAATTTCCTTATGATTTTTAATTTTAAAATTGATATTTATCACAATTCTATTGCTTTATGGAAACATAATATGTAGGGGCAGCAACAGGACAAAGCAGGGATGGGATGTATTCTCCTCTCTGTCGCTAAAACTTACAGGGACAGATACGGGAATTCTCCATTAAAGGTTTCGGAAATTTTTTCATTTTCATCTCCTCCTAGCACAGGTCCCTACAGCAACAAAGAATCCCCATCCGTATTAAAAAAAAATTAAGGCTTGACTCTAAATGACCATAAAATAATTATTTATAACTAATTTACTGATTTTATATATATATAGATATAATCAATTCTCCTTCTTTTAGAATATATAATCAATTTTTTTGATTACATATAACCACTATATATATAATTGGTTGTACATAACCAATTTAATTGGTCATTATAGCCAGTTTTCATAGGTTATTGTTAGTCCCAGATAGGTTTAGAGGTACACTAGATAATGGTAAATAGTGTATCTAACCAAGTAAAAATTCTTTTGTGAAAACTTTTTATTCAAAAACAATTTTGCTCAAGAAACAAGTTTTACTTTAAAATGCGGAATAAAATAATTTGTAAAACTTATAAATATAATTGCTTTTAAAGAATTTAAATAAAATCTCTAAATGATGGTATTTAAAGAGAGTAAGGATAGGGATATTTGTGATACCGAGATTTATACAGGTTCGGACCAACTGTCCTACTCCTGTCCCAAAGTGAACCAATTGAGATTTTCCACTACAATTACTTTAATGATAGGTATCAAACCAAGTGATCTTTCTTCTGTCCAAAATCAGAACAATCAAACCTACTTCTGTCTAGGATTAAGACAATGATCCTTCTTCAGTGTATGATCAAGACAGCCGGTGTTTTTTGCAAGTTCAAACATCAAACTTTTACAACTTGTTGTTTTTCAAAGATCAACAACAAAATTTTTACAAAACTTTGTTGATAAAACTTTAAACAACAAAACTCCCCCTCACACTAATATCCGCTTAGTGTGATTTTACAATTCACTCAAAATATTGTATTTGAAAGTGTATGAATTGCTTTGATGAAAACTTAATTTCTTTCAATTGCTCTCTATGAGCGGACGACCTTTTAAAACGGGACACGGCGAAGCGGACCGGGGAAAATGATAATTATTATAGATTATTTTGGAAAACAGGTTTTGTTTATCTTAAGTTAGAAAATTATGGATTTAAATTCTTTTATAGAAAACATTTTCCCTTTTTTAACTTAAAGACCTCGAAACTTACATCCCGAGATCAGTGACAGAGTCGCCACCCGGATCAGCTCATCCAGGAATTCCGGTACAGCTCCCTACCGAGAACAGACTGCTGTACCTAATCCAGAGATTTAGGGTTCGGGCAAGTAACTTACTTAACCTCTAGCTTGCTTTCACTTTATAGTTTATATTACCATATTTAATTTGCTTTATTATCTTTCTCTAACTCCAATTTGTTTATTTTAATTATCCGATGGTAAAACAAAATGCAGGAAATAAATTGCGGAAAATAAAATCATACATTCAAAATATACAAAAGAATAATAGAGGTCGATTATACAACCCGATTGAATAAAAATGGAAAACTCTCAATCTCACTTTTACAATCGCCTAAAATACACGATTTATCTAAAAAATACAATCGCCTAAAATACACGAGAAATTTATTAAATACATCAAAAATAAAAATAAAAAGCTGCAAAATAGAGGGTTAGCACAATTTACGGCATACCATAAATAGGACTTAAAACATGACAGAATGGGGAATTTAGAAATTGGTGACAGGCATTTAGGGGGATAACCGGGTTGGCTCGGCTAGCCGGCCCGGTTAGATCTGGAAAACATTTTGAAACGTCTCTGTATTTTGGTTTTGTGAGAAAATCATTTTGAAAACAATTTATTTTCCGGTTTAATTAATTTTAGCATGTGAGATGGGTCGGTTTCCGGGAGAATCGGGTCGCCGTCGTGGTATTGTTCTAAATACAAATGCACTGAAAATTAAATCTAGGGTTGTGAATGCACACAACAAATTTCATTTTGATGATTTCTGATTTTCTGAATTTTTATGGAATTTTAGAAATTTTTATGGATTAAAATGGAAATTCTGATTCTGAACGGCCATTATAGTCGTGCGGCTGTAACTACGGTCGTACGACTGTAATTACAGTCCTACGACTGTAAACCATTCAAACTCAGCATTTCACAAAAATTATTTGAAATAAAACTGGAAGAAAACCGCTGGAAACCAAGAACAGTCGTACGACTGTATATACAGTCGTACGACTGTTCATCAAACTCAAGAATAGTCGCACGACTGTTCTTGATTTTCAGAAACAGAAAATGCAAAATTAAAGCAAAGATGCACAAAAAACACACCAATCACCCAGAAAGCATGAAAAATAGAGGGGAAAAGGAGTGTTTACCTCTTAGGCGCTTATCCACCGTAGGTTTAACCCCTGGCGTCGCTCCAATCCACTCAAATTTGCTCTTTTTCTCCTTTAGTTAAGGTTGGGAAGTTTGGTCCAAAATCTCCAAAATGTCACGGATTTGAGTGAAGTTAGAGTCCGAAATTGATTGAGTTTAAGTGTTAAGTTGCTAACCTATGATTTCTATCCGGTTTTAGACATTAACACTCAAGAATTAGAGGAAAAGAAAAGGAAGAGAAGCATGAGTTTTTTATGGGTGAGTTTTCTCTCCTCTCTATCTTTTCTCTCTATCTTTTCTCCCAAATTTCTCTCTCTCTCTGATCTTCTTAAGCTTCAGAGTCCCAAAAAAATCCTCCCAACTTCTCTCTTTCTTCTCCTTATGTCCTGGTTTCTTGCTGCCAGCCCAGTGCAATTAATGCTCCTTCTTTTCTTCTCTTTTTTTCTGCTGCAGAGGTATGGGCTTCTGCATCTGCTCCGAGGTTACAGTCGTACGACTGTAATTTAGTTACAGTCACACGACTGTATGTTACAGTCGTGTGACACCTGTGTCTTTTTTCTTTTCTTTTTTTTTTTTTGACGAAGTGAAATTCCGGCGCTTACACTTTGTTTGAAGTTTGTTGGGAAGACTACTCAAGAATGCTTTGATTGCTTTGATTGCTTTGATTGTATACTATACTTTGTCAATTGTCTTCCCAAGTTGAAATGTTACAATTTGTCTTCTATTTATAGGCATTGGAGAGGCGATTCAAATTCTGTTCGGGTCTTTGAAACTAGCCGTTGCACAGTGTTGACTTTTGTTTTGATGATCACAAGTTGACATTAAATAAAAAGAATTTCTTAAAATAACACTAAGAATTAAAAGCTTTATGAGATAAGGATACCACTTGATATAATAAGATAAATAACTCATAAGCTATAAAATTCTTTTATGACTTCATATTGTTTTAAGAGCTAAAATCTACTTATGAGATAAAACTAATACAAATGGCCACATGAAGTTTATTAGATGTTTTCAATATTCACTTTGGCTTATGACTTGATCTCAACTGCTATATCACTTGGAAGATCTTGGCTTGTGACTTAATTTCAACTACTATATTACTTGAAACACTTTAGCTTATGACTTTATCTCAACTGCTATATTACTTAGAAGACCTTGGCTTGTGACTTAATTTCCACTGCTATATGTTGGATATGCCCTAGTCCAGATGCATTGGACCTTATATTTGTATTATACATTTATTGGATTCATGTATTATACTCATTTTGTGTTATTAATAAAGGCATTAATTCATTTATTAGATTTATCTTGTGCAGTATATTAAATGAAGTATCCAATGGACATATCAATATCTATGATGACAAGTGTCATGCACTTGGCAGTAAGACCATGGATAGGTAAACGATATGACCATAAATAGATCTGTAGTCTGTTCCAGTCATAGGAATGAATGGAACTAGAGACTATCATTAACCTGATTGTATGACGGTGTCGTACCGGTCATTGGACATGTGATGTCAACCAAGTTAATGGGTACATGCAAAAAGGGCATAGTACCGGATAGATCCACTAAACGAGAAATCCACATGGTATAGTATCACAAGTGATTCTTGTGTACTACTTGTATGGATCCTTTGACCTGACCATATGATGGCATTGCATGTGAGGTTGCATACGTAGGGGTACGCCTAAAGGCCTGTAATAGGGTGCCAAGTATGGGTACTTTCAGGTATGTCACTTAGCATGACAATACTATGGATATGCAAAGGGATTTCTCACTCAGTAGTCCATTGAGAAGATATCACCGGCCTCTTGATGAATGTGACTGATAAGAGTGTGGCCACACCCAAACAAGTTGGAACTTGTTTGTGAGCTTTAGTACATTCAGGATCAAGTTAATGTCCAGACACAAAAGAGGGTGATCAATCCATGCTTCTGTGTTGGACACCGATATCGATGACATGGGATATACAAGTTTAAACTACAGGGTTATGATATCAGTTGGACTGCCATCTCCATCTTAATTGGGGGCTGCAGTGGCTTGCTAGAGCCCAACTGCAGTCTGTGGGGCACATGCCTACTACCAACATGAAGATGGGCCTATGGGATCGTACACATTGAGCGACTGAACACTGACTTAAGGAATCACTGTATACTTAGAGTATACACTCTAGAGAGAGAGAAATATATTAATTATATTATGCAGATCAATTGGATTGATCATAATGATAAAATTAATATTTGATTAGCTTTCTCATAATTGATTGGATTAATTATGAGATTATATCCTGGATGGAAATATTCATATGTATAGGTTTACATATGAATTTATTTTGTGAAGATCTAATTTTAATTTAATGGATTAAATTAATTAATCAAACCAATTTTAATTTGAATGTAAATAATATGTTACTTGGTGTAATATATTAAACACATGGGTAAATTAAAGTTAGGCTTGAATTTAATTTAAACCAGACTAATTAAAATAGGTTTGGGCCTGAAATAAAAGATGGAAGCCCACACAAATGGAGAAGCTAGAATTTCGGCCCCCTAGGGTTAAAATAACCCTAGGATTTTCGGCCTAGGTATAGCATCACACTATGGCCAAAATTCTCCTCCATCCCTCTCCAAAGTTTCGTGTTTTCTTGCGCTAGCACGAGTAGTGTTCGTTAGGCGTTCGTGTACGTGAATGAGGAGGGATTCTAGATTGATTCCTGTAGTCTGCATCCATCTCTTAAAGAGATATTCTGGGTAAGAGATTTATCTCTTGTGATTAAATTTTGTTTTTCCAATTCCCATCTCAATTGCTCCTGGGCACGGATTTGAGGAAATCATCGCGTTCTTCCTCTTTAATCGGGTGATTTCCGGTGACAAATCCCAACATTATATTCATATTGTCACTTAAAAAGATTTTGTTTTATAAGCTTATGACTTGAATCAACTCATCTTATTGCTTGAAACAAACAGCCACTATTGAATTCATCTCTCCTCTCTTTGTGACTTGAGATCAATCACTATTTTTCCTTTGTGAATTGAGACAAATGGCCATTCCTTCTTCCATGAAGAATCCTTCACCTATAAAAGGATATGAAGACCAAAGCTTGGAGTAAGCACACTTATTTGCAACATTCACACTCTTAAGCTATAATACTTTGAAGCCTTCCATAATTCCTAAAGAGAGCAAAGTCAAGAGAAAAAAGTTTTATTCTTTCAATCAAATATTCATATATTCGGGAATTGTATATTCACACAAGGCTGTGTGAAAGGAGGTTTACTTTGTTGGTAGTGTGATCAACAAAGTCTATAAAAGTTAGGTGCTTGAGCTTAGAAAAAGCATCGGTAGAGTTTTGTTACTTAAGCTCTAAAAAAGCAACGGTAGAGGTTTGATACTTAACCTGTAAAAGTATTGAGTTTATTACTTGAACTCGCAAAAAGTAACATAGACTTGTTTTCTGCTCGTAAAGGAAACGTTGGTGAAAATCTCAAGCGGTTGGCTTCTGGACTAGACGTAGACCGGTTGGGTTGAACCAGGATAAAATTCGGTGTCTTCATTCCTTTATCCCTATTCTCTTTATATTTTCTGCTATTTAAATTCTTGCAATTTAAATTAATAGCTTTATTATTTGAAGTCATTTTTAGATAATCAAATTTAGATTTACAAGTTTTATTATTTTAATTAATTTCTCATTTTTATAAAACTTGTGTTTGTAGAAAGAAAATTGTCTTTCTTCAAAAAGAGTTTTTAAAAAGAGTTTGCGAAAATTTTTATTCGCTCTACAGTACTATTCACCCCTTCTCTAGTATTGTAGCTAGCCTATTTGAGACCGTCACACAATATTCATCCATCTGAAGCTTTAATTCTGATTTTCTTCAGGTCTTTGAAATTAGTCGTTGCATAGTGTTTAGCCCTCTGAAGATTTGTAATAAACTTCTTTAGGTCTCTGAATGTAGCCCGTTATACAATGTTCAAGTCTTTGAAAATTTGAAGTGAACTTCTTCATATAGCTGAATATGACCATTATACAGTGTTCAGGTCTCTGAAGATTTAAAGTGAACTTCTTCAGGTCTCTTAATGTGGTTGTTATATAGTGTTTAGGCCTGTGAAGATATGTAATAGAATTTCTTAAGTCTTTAGCCTCTTGAACCAATGTTTATCTTTTTACTCCAAACTCTTTATCTTCTTTTTGTAATATCTTTCTAATGTCTATGTTCTGTCTTCATCTTATACTTTATTAACTAATTAAAAATAAGATCACATTATTTTTAATTGATTCTCAAAGTGTTTATTTACTGAAGATCGAAACACGTATAAATCATATAACAAATATATTGAATCCGTAATCAGAATAGATAAACAGACTTACGGTTTATATGTAGCGGATGTTTGATTACGAGATGATTCTGTTCCATACAGGAAAAACCGGATCGTTTCTGGATGCCTTTCCTACGTATGTATGATTACACAGAGTACGGGCGTAATCCGTGAATTCTTCGGATGAATTCTAGAGAACGTATTTCGTGATTTCTCTCTGGGAGCGTTTTTGCGTTTTTTCTCGCATAATGAATCTGAGAAACGAATTCTCTATTTATAGTAGAAATCCCAACTTCCATCTATTTATAGGGTCGGACCAAATTACATATTTGGTCCCTGTAATTTACACATAATTATAGTTTAGTCCCTGCCATTCCAAGATGTCATGGGCGGTCCAAAAACCAACATCTCCCACTCGCACATGACAAGACATACTTTCATGGCGATTGAACACACATACCTCTTTTAATTCTTTTTCGGCGAATTCACGCGACCAGTCAACGTAACGGTTAAACCTTTGAAGCTCTCCTTCATCATTCCACCTTTAGCTTAACGCGACTTCCCCCTAGTCCATTTTCCATGATCACTAGTTTTCGACTCACTTTTGATCTCATGAAAAAATTCATATACACTACATACCTTTTCCACGAAAAAGTATTGAGCTCGAGTGTTATATGTTTACTAAGTGACATGTTACTGAAAATGTACTTCCTCTCTATAAATAACCTTCCACCATATGTCTAATGCTTATCTGACTGGTCCTTATATGCCCGTTCATAGCTAACGAAGCCCGGTTTAGGGTTCCAATCAAGTTAATCATCAGACATACCCTTCTTGTTATTTACAAGAGTCCTTAAGGGTGAACTTGAAACTCATAGTTTCATTTGGGTCTCTCATTAGGAAAGTTGAGATCAATTTTCTTCTTTCCATCCCTTGGTCGGCTCTTACACATACTACACAAATATAGTGTTGATCCACTTAGGACGTATGTTCTATAAACACTATGCGAAAGCATTCAGTCTCTAAATGCAACTCATGCATCAGTACCCCTAGTCCACTTTTAAGCCTTTCATAGGACAGCTTTCAGTATAAACGAAATAATGATATTTCACATATCACATATGGAGTAACTTACACTCCCACTTTTACCTATGAACACACAACTCATAGCAAAAGATTCATCTATGTGAGTAGATGACATTTCGCCAACTTACTGAACTACACTCAATAGTTCTATGTGTATCGCTTTAAATAGTAAAATGAATTTGAACACAACAAATAACTGACATTCCATTTCAATAGAATTTTCAAAAGTTATTACAATAGTTCAAAGACAACAACATGTTCCTATAATCTACGAAGACCAAATTCCAAAATGTGTTTACTAAAAACCTTTGGAGCTATTGGTTTCGTTAACGAATCTGCAATCATATCTCCAGTTGGAACATGCACTAAACTTATTTCCCCTTGTGCTACTTTGTCTTTAACAAAACGATATTTTATATCGATATGCTTGCTTTTTCCATGATAACAAGGATTCTTGGAATAAGCTATCGATGCAGTGCTGTCGGAATAGATAGTCATACATTTCCCTTTAGGCAATAGATCTAAAAGATCTATGAAGCGTTTTAACCAAACCGCTTCTTGTACTGCAGCTGCTGCAGCTACATATTCCGACTCCATAGTCGATAATGCCACGCAAGTTTGTTTCTTGCTACACCAGGAAATTACGCCATTTCCTAGAGTGAAAATATACCCAGACGTGGACTTCCTCTTGTCTTTATCAGTTCCATGATCAGCATCTGTATATCCCTTTAACTGCAGATCCTTTCCTTGGTAACAAAGGGAGTAATTTGAAGTCCCCTTCAAATATCTCAATATCCTTTTCACTGCTGCCCAATGCTTCAAACCTGGATTAGCCTGATAACGGCTTGCGAGACCCACCGCAAAACCTATATTAGGTCGTGTACAAATCATAGCGTACATCAAGCTACCAATTGCACACCTATAAGGAATTCTCTCCATCCTTTTAGTCTCTTTTGGAGTCGTGGGACATATACTTGCATTCAGTTCTGTACCTTTTGCAATAGGGGTTGGATCGGGATCACAGTGAGCCATACCAAACCGTTCTAAGATCTTATTGATATACGTCTCTTGTGAAAGAGCCAATAATCTCTTAGATCTATCTCTTGAGATCTTAACCCCAAGGATGTAATTGGCTTCTCCTAGATCCTTCATCTCAAAGTTAGAAGACAGCCATGTCTTTACTTTCTTGAGTAAGGCAGTGTCATTTCCTGCTAACAAGATATCGTCAACGTATAACGTTAGAATGAAAAACTTCCCCCCGTTTTCGCGCTTAATGTAGACACATGAGTCTGCATTGATCACCTTAAATTGCATTGATATAATCGCTTCATGGAACCGAAAATACCATTGTCTTGAAGACTGCTTAAGGCCATAAATTGATCTCTTCAACTTACAAACCTTATGTTCTTGACCCTGAACAACAAAACCTTCTGGTTGAACCATATAGATTTCTTCGTTCAATTCACCGTTCAAGAACGCAGTCTTTACATCCATTTGATGTAATTCAAGGTCCATACATGCTACAAAAGTAAGTCCAATTCTTATAGACGCAAAACGGACAACAAGTGAAAAAGTCTCCTGATAGTCAATTCCTTCCTGTTGTGTAAACCCCTTCGCAACCAGCCGACTCTTAGTCTGGATAGGTTTCCCATCCGCTGATCACTTAATAGTATGTACCCATTTATTCCCAATGGCTTTGCGCCCTTTGGGCAGATCAACTAGTTCCCAAACTTTGTTGATTCTCATTGACTCCATCTCGCTTTCCATTGCTTTTATCCATTCTTCCTTTGCTGGAGATTCCAGTATATCTCTCATGCTAGTTGGAATGTCTTCAATTTGAGCTATGACCGAGAGAACTTCGCTATCAACTAAATGACAGCGTCACGGAATGTTTCCTCTCTTCGATCGCCTCAGAGGTTCTGCTTCTTGATAAACAAATCGCATATATTCATCAAGGTGTTGGGCAGAACTCCCACTGGGACCACTCCCACTAGGATCTATATCCATATTCACACTTGAACTTGGAACAAGACTCCCACTCAAATCGAGACTACTCAAGTCAGGGTCAGGATTACTCAAATCCGCTGGTGAAGGTTGAAAAACATCTTCATTCCTCCCACTCGGATTGAGCGATCCTGAAGTTTTAGACTCTTGAGTTTCAAAGAAAGTGAATTCCTTATCCACTTCTCCCAGCTTAGGAAATTCATTCTCTAAGCATGTGACATCTCGTGACTCAAATTCTGTTATTTGACCATTCTCATTCTCTCCCACTAGAACATATCCTTTGGAGAGATCAGGATATCTTATAAAGATACCTTTCTTGCCTCTAGGGCCTAGCTTGCCATGCTTGCTAGATGTATCATGAACATAGGTAGCACATCCCCATGGTCGTAAATGGTTCAAATTGGGCTTGCGGCTCATCCACAATTCATAGGGCGTGGTTTCTACGGACTTAGAAGGTACTCTATTGAGTACATAGGTGGCAGTCAATAGTGCGTCTCCCCAAAAGGAGATAGGCAAATTGGCTTCAGCCATCATAGACCTTACCATCTCTAAGAGGGTTCGGTTTCTTCTTTCCGCGACTCCATTTTGTTGCGGAGTCCTGGGTATAGTCAACTGATGTTTTATACCCTTTTCATCACATAAAACTTTAAATTCCTCGGAGAGGTACTCTCTTCCCCGATCGGTTCTTAAAGCTTTGATTTTCTTCTCTAATTGATTTTCAACTAGAGTCATAAATCGTTTGAAACATGCTAATGCTTCAGATTTATGTGCAATCAAATAGACATGACCATACCTTGTATAGTCGTCTATGAATGTAATGAAATAGTACACACCATGCCTTGCCCTAACATTCATTGGGCCACAGATGTCAGAATGGATTAATTGCAATGGGTGGTCAGCTCGCGTAGCTTTACCAAACGGTTTCCTTGTCATCTTTCCTTTTAAGGAGCTTTCACAAGTTGGAAGATCTACTTTGGATAAATCAGCCAACAAACCTGCTTTAGCCAATCGTACTAAACGATGTTGACCAATGTGACTAAGTCTCGCATGCCACATTTTTGAAATGCTAACATTATCCACAGATGAGTTAACATTAAAAGAAAAGCTATTATTACATAAATAATTTGGATCTATATCCAACACAATAAAACCATTCATTAAATATCCACCACCAAAGTAAATATTGTTCAAATAGAGACTAAAAACTGTTTAATTCAAAAGATAAAATGAATCCTAAATTCATTAGGGCAGAAACAGATATCAAGTTCCTTCGTATTCCAGGAGCGTAGAGGACATCTTCAAGGAATAGTGGACGGCCACCATTCAAGACCAGTTGACAACAGCCAATCCCTAAGACTTCTTCCCTTGAATTATTTCCCACGTATATCCATTTTGTTCCCCTTGGAACACTTCGGAACTCTACAAAGGAATCACGATCCTTTGTTACATGGTCTGTGGCTCCTGAGTCTACAATCCACAAAGGATGAGATTCAGTTCGGAAAACAGAACTTGAAACATATGTATAACACTTATACAATTTGGTAACATTTACCTTAGGAGCTTTGCAGTCTTTTACAAAATGCCCCTTCTGTCTGCAGTTATAACATCTCACTTTCGAAATGTTCACCTTTTTCTTGCCCTTCTTCTGAACTGGAACACTGCCCGCCGTTCCCTTAGCCTTCTTCTGAAAGAAACTCTTGTTCCTTTTCTTTGACTTCGGACCAGAACTTGAACATGTCATATGAACTTCTGATCTCACACGGAGAGAAGCCAAACGGTCCTCCTCTAGTTCAAGATGACGAACTGCATCGTCAAAGGTCTTAATGTCATTAGAATGGGTTAGGTGCAACTTCATATGCTCCCACCCGGTCGGCAGAGAACGTATCACAGCTTGAACTTTTTGCTCTTTAGTCAACTTATGACCAGCATCATGAAGGTCCGTGATCATGTTGGACATTTCTCTTAAATGCCTCTTCATCGTGTGGTCTGCTCTCTTCTTATAAGTATCAAATTTGATACTTAAAGAACGAAGCTTAGTTAAGGAGACACCTCCAAAATTTTCTTTGAGAGCATCCCACAGTTCTTTAGCTGTGGGGTAGACGCGAAACCTTTTCGCGATATCATCATCCATAGCACTAAGCATGATGATGCGGGCAGTAGAGTTTTTCCTTTTCCAGATCTGATAAGCATCAAGGTCCCTTCTAGCTTGTGCGGTGGTACCATCTTCAGGAGGAACCATTATTCGCTCCAGAGTGTCCAGAGCCTCCTGCTCTTCAATTATGTATTGGACTTTCATCGCCCAAACCTCATAATTGTCACTGTTCAAGCGTAGGTCCTTATTCAATTCAGCCACAATTGACTTGGAAGCAGCCATATGAAAACTATAAAGACGAAGTAGCACAAAACAAGTAAGCGATACACCAAATTTATTATAAGATTATTTAAAGCTAAAAATAGTGCTTGGTTCACATAAAATCGAACACTATGCGCAATGCACAGAGTCACCATTTATTCGGGCTAATACAAACACTATGTTAGTTTTAAATTTCCAATAATAAATATATCTATTGGTTATGTTTCAGACTACTAGTTACAACAGCGAAATTTATTATTTATAATGCAAATGATTGTATAACACTTAGTTATAAAATCAAAATAAATAACATTGAAGAACTGAAACAATTAACCAAAATAGGAATGTTTAACAAATAAACACTTTATTTCATAACTTGTCCAACAATAAAGATACAACCACACTACACAAAAAAATTAGCACGTACCTAATTCAATACACAATTGAACATTTTGAAATCGGCAAAAAATTGGAAAAACAAAAGAACTCAATCATCATTTCCAACCCAACTGTCCACATTATAGTAACCTTCTGGAGTCATTGGATCATCCTCGACACTAGTGTCGATCTTATCCTCTTCCTCTAGGTCAACAATTTCAATTTCTTTAGAGGTGACCGGTATAGTCTCTACGAACTGATAGTAGAGATCATGAGGCATGTTCTCAACACCCTCAAAAACAGTGTCCAGACAGGGTCGACGAACCAATTAGTTACTTCTGAGTAACATTGTTCTAGGATTATGAGACAGCCTGGCTCCAGTTTCAGCCAATTGTAAAACAAACACTTTGCATTGGTACTCATATTCCTTCTCAGGAACCAATCCTTCAATGGAGACCACTGCCATGTCAAATATAGGATTTTCACCAAACCAGAATTTTTTAAAATGCTTTTCCCGAAAAGCCTTTTTCGCAAATTTTAACATTTTCAGCTGATCAGTCCCTGAGGAAAATCCACCTTTCCAGACAAGCTTTTGGATTTCCCGATTTAACGCGTTAAATCGTTCCATTACTCCAACAATATCCCCTTCATCCAACAGAGAATACCGTTTAGAGAACAACTTATCTTCAAGTTTTTGTATGGCTCGTGCCTCCTCCTGAGACTCGATTATTTTCGTCGTTTTAACGATTGTTGCCATTTCTATAACACATATAGAAATAACAAAAACTTGTTAATGATCAATCAAAACTCAGTACATAAATACACAATAAATATACTGAATTTTCTTGAATTTATTAAACATAAATTAAGCATTTATACACAATAAATACTAGTAAAGTTAGTTTAAAATATCAAATGAATTCCAAAAATTCATCAAAATATATAAAAAAATAAAGAAAAATGTTGATTTTAATTCTGGGAAAAATTTGACAAAATTTGGAAACCGGAAACCACCTCACGCGCCCACACGCGCAGAAGAAATGCCTGCCACGCGCGCACAAGCGCGATCACGCTTCCTCACGCGCCGCTAAGACCGGCTGTCCGGGTGACACGTGGCGCCATGTGATTCGGTCTGACGTGGCAACAATTGACACATGTCATCACCTGAATGGCTCATTAGATGACGTGGCAGATGACGTGGCAAGATGATGTGGCACACACAAAACAGGTTTGCCACGAGTCATTTCACCATTGGTCCACGTTATTGACACGTGGCACTTTGACGGTTTCTTAAATGGTTCCAGATGACACGTGGCATCACATGGTTGGCGGTTGACTTTTCAACCGTCGATCCCCTCCAATCGCGTGTCGCCGCCTGTTCAGTGAACAGTTCTTCGTCGGTTTTAGTCGGACACGTGTCGTGACGTGATTGGCTGTTGGACCGTTTACTTTTCAACCGTCTCCGGATCAACCAATCGCGCTGCGCCACGTGTCGATCACAGAGAAACCTTCTCAACCGTTCCGCAACCAACGCCAGCTGCAGTGGTGGCGCGTGAGGGCCACGCGCCGCCTTACGCTGCTCTGTTGGCCATGAAATTTGAGATTCCAACTCAATTTTTCGTGCTGATTTCAGTGGAGTGGTTAGATTTTCAAAATTCCGACAAAAAATTTTGACACTTTGTACTGTTGGATCAAATACGGTATCGTTTTGACACGGATTACGATGAAAATTCACAACAAAACGAACCAAAACGAATTCATGACTAACAGAAACATATTCTTTTCATGAAATATCGGATTTCAATGTTTACGGAATTATTTTGATGCAGATCTCAGTATAAATCCGTATCAAAACAAATGATTATGTATTTAAACAAATAAACACGCTTTCAAACGGATATGACGAATTCGAATTCACGGAATTCTAGAAAACTAGATTTGAACACATCAATCTATAAACCTTTCGGCTCTGATACCAATTAAGATCGAAACACGTATAAATCATATAACAAATATATTGAATCCGTAATCAGAATAGATAAACAGACTTACGGTTTATATGTAGCGGATGTTTGATTACGAGATGATTCTGTTCCACACAGGAAAAACCGGATCGTTTCTGGATGCCTTTCCTACGTATGTATGATTACACAGAGTACGGGCGTAATCCGTGAATTCTTCCGATGAATTCTAGAGAACGTATTTCGTGATTTCTCTCTGGGAGCGTTTTTGCGTTTTTTCTCGCGTAATGAATCTGAGAAACGAATTCTCTATTTATAGTAGAAATCCCAACTTCCATCTATTTATAGGGTCGGACCAAATTACATATTTGGTCCCTGTAATTTACACATAATTACAGTTTAGTCCCTGCCATTCCAAGATGTCACGGGCGGACCAAAAACCAATATTTACTTTTATCTTTTTCAAATATAAAATTATTTTCATCAAAACAATGTTTAACAGTTACCTATAACTAACAAAAACTGATTATAAATAATTATTGGAATAAATAATTTTTTACTCTTTGTGTTATTTACAATGTGTCCTTTTGCCCATTGTGGTACGAATGTTAACGGAACTAGTTTTCTACCCATGTAAATGCACGGATGGTATAATTTTATAAGATTTTAATTTTTTTAAAATAATAATAGCTTTCATAATATAATATTGAAAAGAATTTGATAATTAAATTAACACAAATTTAAACATTTTAAAGTTCATTCGAGTTAGGTGTAAATTATTTAGTTAATTTATAAATTACTTAATCTATTTTTTAAACAATTTTTACAATGATGGGATTAAGTTCCGAAACTCCATTTTCTCTATTTCTATAGTATTAAATCAAATTAGCTCTAGAATAATGTCATTTACAGGGGTGTATTGGATTAAGACTTTTAATGACTTTTACATACTTTTAAAATCCAGAGGTATTCAATTAAGACTTTTTAGGAGTCTTTAAAAGTCATCAGGTATTCAATTATGACTTTTTAAAAGTCTTTAAAAGTCATCAGGTATTCAATTATGACTTTTTAAGAGTCCTTAAAAGTCATCAGGTATTCAATTATGACTTTTTAAGAGTCTTTAAAAGTCATCCTGTATTCAAAAAGTCATTGACAATCGATGATAATGACTTTTATAGACTTTTTATACAAAATATAACACAAAATCCTTAGAAAAAAGTCTTGCATCTATACGCAAGACTTTTTATTTATCATTTATCGTGAAATTCATAATCACCCGCCCTTTCTATATCTAGAAACGATCGATCTCCACCCTCCCCGACCTCCATAATCACCTGCCCTTTTTCATTACCCTCTCCGACTAGGGGTGAGCAAAATACGGTTCGGTTTAAAAACCGAACCGAACCGAAAACCAAAGTACAAGAAAAATAGAAACCGAAACCAAACCAAAGTTCATATGGTTCGGATAAAACCGAACCAACCCAGTTCGATTCGGTTACGGTTTGGTTCGGTTAAAACCAAATCAACAAAAATTTCAATTTTTTAATTTTTATTACCATTATTTTTTATAAATTACATGTAAAGTATTGCTTAAATAGGATTTATATTACATGTATATTACTAAAGTCTCATAAATACAAACTATATAATATGCCAAATAAAATTTATTTATATATATATACATATTTTTAAAAAATATTTTTTCATACTATGGTTTGGTTCGGTTCAGTTTCGGTTTTTTCAATAAAAGCCAAAATCAAATTATTATATTTTATAAAACCAAAACCAAACCAAATAGAATTTGGTACGGTACGGTTCAGTTTTTCAACCTCGGTTCGGTTCTGTTTTTGGTTCGCGGTTTGGTTTTGCTCACTCCTATCTCCGACCTCCATAATTACCTTCTCTTTTCTGTTCTGCAACAAGCACGGAGACAATTTTTAGATCCATTTTGAGGTGTTCGCTATCATCTACATGATTTTAATGGCAAAGATCGACATCAGAAACATGCAAATGAGTTATTTAATATTCGTCATGCTTCTCTGAGAAATACAGTTGAGAGGTTATTTGGTATTTTCAAATCAAGATTTATCATCTTTAAGATAGCTCCACCATTTCAGTTTGACATACAAATAGAGCAAGTCTTGGCTTGTGCAGGATTGCATAATTTTCTTAGAAAGGAGAGTCGATCAGATGAGTTTCCAATTGAACAAAATGGTGAAACTACTAATGTCAATTAATGAAGAAGAAGATTTTGAACAATTTGTTGGAACACAAGAGCAACAAATAAATTATGCTAATGAATAGAGTGCTAGTATTGTTACTGATATGTGGAATAATATTGAACATATGAATGATGATAAATATTAGAAATTTTATAGCCAAATTACAATTTTTTAATTAATATTACTGCTCAATTTTTATGTTACTATTTCATATTTTATGTTTGGCGATTGCTGTAGTCATTTATGTGGTGTATTATCATTGCACACATGGAGGTTATTAGTATTCTCTAATAAGTCTACAAAAGTATTTAAAAATCTTTAAAAGTCTATAAAAGTCTTTAAAAGTTTACAAAAGTCTATGAAATAAACTTATTAAAAAGTCATCAATACTTTTAAAAATTCTCTGCAAAATATTAAAAGTCACTGAAAGTCATTAAAGTCTATAAAAGTCATTCACTTAAAAAAAAGTCTATAAAAGTCTTAATCGAATACCACCCCCTTAGGCTTTTCTCTTCTCTTATCTATTTTTATTGTGTAATTAAGTATCTTCTCTTATCTTTTCCATATCAACATATAAATGTTCATTTAGCCACTATTAGTTTAGTCTTATATTTTTTATCCATGGCATTAATTGATCTACCTTACCAACGTCAATTCAAAGGATTTAGTTAAGGATGTTGCATTTGATTTTTTTTTAAATTTCTTGATTTCAGTGTGTCGGTCAATTTTTCTCTACGTATTTGCACTTTTCTTTTAGTTCATTTGTTGTAATTTTATCGAATTCATATTTTTTGTTCATTACTTTAATATCCCGTTTGATGCATGAAATATATAATTTTATTAAAATATTAACAACTTGATTAAAGAATTCTTTAAAAAATATAATATCTTAAAATAAATTAATTTTATTTTTTTCTATATTTCAATCAAATACAATTTTAAGATATAACAAAAATAATAATTTTGAATAAGTTGATAAATTGGATTAACAATATTTTTTACTGCACTCTTTCAGTGATAATTTCTTCATAATTTTTTTTAATTATGCATAATCTATATTTTTGTTCTCTTTAGTATAAATAGTTATGAACATTGTTATCAAAAAAATTTAAAATATATAATAAAATAATTTTTGAATTTTAATATTTGAAACACATTATTGTACTATTTATAAACTATGATTTAATTACTGAAATAATTATTTTTAAATCTCAATAATATCCAAAGTTCTAGATTAATCAACCTAAATATTCCACAACTTAATACATGAGTCAAAATTAATAAAAAAAACTTGGAGATTTTGAGGTAAGAAGATTAAAACATCTAGAACCAGAAAATAAATATAAACATAAAAGAAATTTCAGATGAGAGGACTAAGATAATAAAGAATAGAAAAATTCCAGAATATATAGTAAATCGAGTTGAATAGACTTCTAGTGGATTACAATTACTTAACTGAAAGATTTTAAGAGCATAAAAATGATTCAAAATTTGATTGGCCAACAAAAATTGTGATTTAAATAAAATACAAAATCTATAGCCTGAATCAAACCTTTAAACTCAGAAAAAAAAAAGCAGAAAAAAAAGGGCCCAATTACACAGCATTTTGGGCAGAGCAACTCCTGTTAGGTCTACAAGCAGTAACCAAATGAAACCATCAGGAGGTTGTTGACAGTAAGATGTGCCCAAAGATGAAGAGTGGTCAAAGTGAGCTACAGCATCAGTGCATGGATTGGCTTCACAAAATGGATGATATTTCTGAAATCAATAGATTTACTACATGCCAGCACCCAAACTTGCCAATGACAACTTCATTAGCATGGAACAAAAATTAACAAAATCAATACCAACATCTTACTGTACACAATAACTATATCTCGGCCTCTTAGATTACACCATGATCAACAATCACAACCATAAAATGTTATCACTTTAATTAAGAATTGAACAAAAGTACTTCAACCATGCATAAAGTAAATGAACAGAATAATGAGTAAGAGCATAGTTCTGAAATAGTCTTAATACAAAAAAAATAATAATAATCTATCAAGGCAATTGTAGAAAGATTGAAAATCCAAAAATTCAATTCAAACCCAAATCCTATTAAGCATCTTGTGAACACGAAATTTTTGAAAAAAAAAAAAGTGTGCCGTTGACCGTTGACCCACGACTGTAAAATACAGTCGTGGGAATTTGCTACAGTCGTACGACTGTAGTGTAAGTACAGTCGTACGACTGTACTTTCGAGGAGCAGGTTCATGCCCATACCTCTTTGACTTAAAGAGGAGGAGAAATCTTGAGCATTTAATGCTCAAGATTTCTGGGTTAGTGAGATATAACAGGGAAGAAAATCAGATTTTGAAGGACTTTTTTTTGGCAAGCAATCAGAATTTTAGAGAGAGAAAGAGGGAGAAAAAGAAAGAAGAGAGAGAAGTAAAATACCTCACTTTCTTCTCACATTTTCTCCTTGATTTCTTGTTTTTAATCACTAAAACGAATTAGAAATCCTAGGTTAACACTCACACTAACAAACTAAATCATTTCGGACCAAAAACAAACGCAAATCCGTGACTTTTTGGGAGTTATTTGGACACTTTTGCAACCTTGACTCCTTAAGGAAAAAGAGCAAATTCACGTGGATTGGTGCGTAGCCAAGGGTCATTCCAGCTGTGGATCGTCACCAAGGACGTAAACAACCTTTAACTCAACTCATTTTCCAGCTTTCTGGGTGATTTGTTTGTGTTTGGTGCCTTTTTCTTCAAGTTTTTGCATTTTTATTTCTGGAAAAGTAAGAACAGTTGTACGACTGTTCTTGAAACAAGAACAGGGGCACGACTGTAATTACAGTCGTGCTAAATTCTCTACAGTCGTACGACTGTGCATATTTTCTCAGTTTCAGGGTTTTGTTTTTAGGGTTTTTTTAGCGATTTCTCCTTAAGCCAAGACTACAGTCGCACGACTGTAACTACAGTCGCACGACTGTAGTCCTCGGCCAGAAGCAGAAATCCCTAAAAATTCCTAAAACCCAAAGAAAATCATAAAAAAAAATTTTCATAAAAATCAGAAAATTTCAGAAAATCAGAAAAATTAGAAAACCCCAAAAATCATCAAAATGAATTTTATTGTGTGCATCACGACCTTAGATTTATTTTTCAGTAATATTGCATTTAGAACAATTCCACGACGGAGACCCGGTTCTCCTGAAGACCGACCCACCTTGCATGCTTAATTGTAATAAACCGGAAAAATGTTTTCAAAAACGATTTTCTCACAAAACCAAAAATACAGGGACGTTTCAAAATGGTTTTGCAGGTCTAACCGGGCCAGCCAGCCTGGTCGACCCGGTTACCCCCGATTGCATGACCCTAAATCCTAATTCCCCAATTCTGTCTACTTGAGTCCTATTTATGGTATGCCGTATAAATTGTGCTAACTCTGTTTTGCAGCTTTTATTTTTATTTTAATTTTCTTCTTATTTGTATTTAATAGAATTAAATCGTGTATTTAGGCGATTGTAATTTTTTAGATTCTCATGTATATAGGCGGTTGTATCAGTGAGGCGAGAGTTTTATTTTTCTTTCGATTGGGTTGTAAGCTCTTAAATATTTATTCTTTTACTTTATATGTTGTATTATTATCCTGTATGCGCGCTGCGTGCATTTTTTTAATAAAAGTCAATCTTTAGCAATTTAAGGTGCCGTAAATAGAACATTGGCAATAATATTTAAATTAGACATGAAATAAAGGACTTGTCCGGAGCCGAATCTCTGAAAAGTGTGGCAGTTCCTGCTTTGGTTCAGCTACACTGTAATTTCCCGGTTGAGCTAAGCCGAGTGGCGACTCCTATACTTTTTATCGAGATTTAGGTCTCGATTCTTTTTCGAAACAATCCGCTTTTCCAAAAAATGAATTTCCAAACCAAAAACCCCACGCGAGGGAGGGTGCCGCCCGAAATCGAGGCGCCCCTTCTGAAAGGGAGTCCCGCGTCCCGTCGAAAACGCGTCGTCCGCTCACAGTGGCGACTGTGCTGGGGATTTCTCAAAAAGTTTTTCAAAAACTTAAAAGAATTTGACAAGCCTTGAAAAGTGTCTAATTTAAATTAAGCGGATGATTCTTATGTGGCACTTTATGCATTTTTGTAGTTAGACATTTTTTGCATTAGGTTAAGTATCCATTATTTAGCCCGGTGAATCGTTGAAGTGTCGCCTAAGTTCCTTTTGGTCTTAGGGGCACGAATGCGAAACACCACCCATAGCCTCGTACGAACCCCTTCGTTCGGACCCTTGAGTGGGGAGAAGTGAGGAGTATATTTTGCTATGGGAGCCTTGATGTTATCCCGACTTTGGAACGAACTCACTTAAGCAACCTTAGTTGGATTCCTTAGGATACCAAAATAAATTGTGTGAATAAAATAAAATAAAATCCGCCTTCATCATCCCCGGTTGGTGATCGAAGAGAACCCCTCCTAGGACTCGGTTGGAATTTTATCGACCTGACCACGCTTGGAGGAATAAGGTTGGAGGAATACGATCCGTGTGCTAATTGCTACGTGTCTTTTTTGTCCTTCCACAACATGTCATCATCCACATTTTTCACGAATATAACATACCGCATATAGAGCATTTGTGTGATTCTAACTCACATCTTTTATACAGCCATTTCCATTCTTTCGCGTGTAAATACATTAATCACTCGCGTGACATTTACACTAACCACATTTTTTGTAGCCATGCATTTTTCTTCGTGTGAAAAATTAATTAATTCACGTACATCATTCGAATGTCATGAACATTAACCGTTTTATTTTGCAGCCATGGGGAACGCGTGTCATGCATAAAGCATTATACGAATCTTGAATAATTCCATAAGGGTAACACACATCACATTACCTACCAAGTAGGAAAGCATTTTAGGCGCTCCCGAGTGCCGATAAAAATTCATCGCATTTCATTAAAGCATTTTAGGCGCTCCACGAGTGCCGACAAAAATTCATCGCATTTTATTAAAGCATTTTAGGCGCTCCACGAGTGCCGACAAAAATTCGACGCATTTCATTAAATCATTTTGGGTACTCCACGAGTGCCGGAAAAATTTCATGTCATGCATCAAGACGTTTAGGTGCTCCCCGAGCGCCGGAACGCTGCCCGTTCACTAAGAACGCATTGACTTCACATCACGGTGCGGAAACCGAGATACTCCCCGAGTATTGAAATTCCACTCGTAAACCAAGCACGAATTCATTTCACATCATCAAAAATCCGAAGTGTCCCCCGGACACCGAAACCCCGACCAAGCGCCATGCGCGTGTCGATTTCACATCATAAAATTCGTGGTACTCCACGAGTGCCGGAACTTTGCCCGTTCAATAAGGACATTCATCTCATTTCACAAAAACCCGAGGTACTCCCCGAGCACCAAAGGTCTCATCCATGCATCTAATGCTTGGATTGCAATATATGCATACATAAATAGGAGTTCATGCATACTTCACCCCCGAAGGTTTGGTTATTCAAGGTTCGTGTTGCAAATCCATTTCATACAACATCCACATGTCATTCATCCAACACGCCATGCATACATTCATATCCCCTAGAGTTCATAACTCTTTGGGTGATCATATTTCACTAACTTTTGTTTGAAACATTTTGTAGTTTGGCTCCGGTCGGGACGACAACTCGTGAGGATAAAGCACAGCGATTCATCATCTAGTGAGCTGAGGAATCTGTTCAGTTTGGGGAGGTTGAAGTGTCATCTGAGTTAAGTGCTGGGTTTTCGCCGGAATTCGAACAGTTGCAATAGAGATTTCAAGATATGGCAATCACACCCGAAGCTGCTGCTGCCATGGTGGCCACCACTGCTCTTCGAGAATTCATGAGTTCTGATGAGTTTAAGAATCTTATCAAGAGCCAAGTGCAGAGTGCATTGACTGAATCATCTAATCAGCGACCGGAAAGGGCCGCCCGTGAGGAGAGTAGCGGCGGGAGACTGAATGATGGGCAGTCGGATGTTGAAGAGGGTCGAAGGGATAATACTGAGCGACCTGTGGAGTCTGCTTTAGAGAGAAAGATGAAGGAAATGGAGGAGACTATAGCGGAGCTGCGTGCGAATTCTAAGATTCAATCTGCCAAGCGCATCAACCCATCCACACTGATAGCCGGAGGGGTTGAAATGCTGCCAGTAGGCTTCCAAATGCCTAGGATTGCACCATATGTTGGGAAAAGTCCTCCCACGGCCCATTTGAATCAGTATGTGCAGATTATGACTATGGCTGGGCTCACCATGAATCAATTAGTGAGATTGTTCCCCACCACTTTGGAGGGAGGAGCCATCACATGGTACAATAAACAGCCCCGAGGGTGTACAAGGCGACTGGGATGCACTGTCCGATGCCTTCATTAAGTACTTCAGTTTCAACACGCAACTGGAGGTCAAGTTGCAAGATTTAGAGGCGGTAAGGCAGAAGCCGAATGAGACCTTTTCTGAATATTATCAAAGGTGGATGGATAAGATGATCCTCCTTCATCAGAAGCCGTTGGAAGATGAACTGATTGTGAAGCTGATTGATGGGAGCTTGGAAGTTTACAGGAATGTGATGAAGTACCATAAGTTCCAATCCTTGATAGAAGTACATGAGTTGGCTCGCAAGGTTGAGAAGTACGAGATTGACCCGGCTCAGAACAATTCTGGAGGAGGGTATCGGAGCCGCACATATTCCTCGTGGTATAAAAGTAATAATAACCCTGCAGCCTCTTCATCAACGAGCGCTAAGCCAAGTCAGCCGTCCACACCCGTTAAGCAAGTAGAGGTGGCAACAGTTGCACAAGGGTCCAGTCAACAGGCAGCCGGAAAGGGGATCTCTCCTTGGGAGGATTCTTTGGGGCGGATTTTTCTGAAGTGTAGAAACTTGGGCTTCCTCCAAAGTCTGAAACCATACACGCCTCCGGCTGAGGCGGACAAGAACAACTTTTGCTCCTATCATGTGACTAAGGGGCATCGAACCAACGAGTGCCATGCTTTGAAAAAGGCGATTCAGCAGTTGATTGATGAAAAGAAGATAGAAGCGCCTCGTTCAAAGCCTAATGTTCAGAGTAATCCACTACCTCAGTTTGAAAGAAGAGTAAACATGGTGCAATCGGGGTTATCTCCTAACTTTGTCTTAGCCCAGATAGCAAAGGCGAATCCCGCGATTCAAGTAGTAGTGGGCGAAGATGTTGAACCATCTGCAGAGGAGAGCAAACCTGTGAATCTGGATGATATAGAATTGGATGATGATGCGGATGAATTTGAGTTGATGAGTAGGCCCAAGCCTCTGAACCGGACAACACCTGTCTATCCTGTCTGCACCAAGGACGGGATGTATATAAGGAAAGAGGATGCTCCTGTGAATAATGTCACAAGGAGTGGAAGGGTATATCAGCCCGAGCCGCAACGGTTAGGGGAGCCGAGTAAGAGGGTAGAAGCACCGGCTCAGGATTACTTACCCATCCAAGTGAATGAGAAAGAAGACCTGGTAGTGGAGCAACTCAAAAAGATGTCTGCACGTGCATTTGTGTGGCATTTGCTTATGGAGTCCCAAAGGCACCGAGCTGCAGTGGTAAAGAAGCTTATGGAAATGGATGCCAACCCATTGATGTCTCCCGAGGAAGTATGTATGGTGATTGGGAATACAAAGAGTCAGCAATCTGATAATCCCAGGGGGATCACTTTCACCGAGGATGACTTACCACCGGAAGGGACTAACCACAATCGTGCTTTGTATCTGAAAGTGGAAATGATGGATAGAACCCTGCCTTGTGTGATGGTTGATGACGGCTCAGCTCTGAATATCTGCCCTCTGAAAGTTTTACCTAGTCTTCATTTGTCCGAAGAAGCATTATCACGATCAAATACAGTGATACGGGCCTACGACGATTCAAAGCGTACCGTGATTGGTACTTTTGAGGCAGAAGTGTCAGTGGGAGAAGTTAAGTCAACCGTGCTATTCACTGTCATTGATATTCCTGTGACTTTCTCCTTGCTTTTGGGAAGACCTTGGTTTTATGCATTGGGAGGTGTGCCATCAACTTTACACCAAAAGGTGAAGATTCCGATGGGGGAAAAGATTGTAACTCTTGAGGCAGATGAATCTTCTATGGTGGCTGCTCTGAACTCATCTGAACAACCCTTGACTAGTTTCCAAGTGGCAGTTGTCTCAGAGCATAAGGAGAAAGACTTGACATTTTCTCCATGGATCCATAAGTATTTTCAGAAGCAGAATTTCATTCCGGGAAGGGGGCTAGGAGTCCATCAGCAAGGGGTCACAAAGTTTGATATCACTGTGGGCCAATCACACCGAGGGGGTCTTGGTTACAAATGTGCTGAAAAGAGGGAGATCCCGGAGACAAAGAAAGTCCATCTCTTGGATACTTTTGTTCGAGTCGGTGGCGGACCATATGGTGGTAAGCCGGAACCGATGGTTATCGATGGGGAAACAGTCCCCGGGTTTGAGATCTTTACTGATGTTGTTGACTTCTCGAAATATGGGGTTGGCTCAGTAGAAGAAATGCTTAGGCCTGAAGGTGTGAAGGAGACCAGTCCTCCTCCAATAAGCCAAGCTGAAGTGGTGGCGCCCATCATCCCGGAGGAGCAACCAAAAGAAGATACAGACCCCCTGGTGGACGCCATTACCAAAGCATTTGCTGAATTGCTGAAGAAAGGGTTAAAAGAGAGCCATGTGAAGAAGGAAGCTATTTCAGGATAGGCAGAGTTAGTGGAAAAAGCTGTCGCTGAGTGTCCAAGATGATGGCTAAAGGGAAAGCGAAAGTGGAAGAAGATGCCTTATCTGAAGCACAGAAAGAGACTCTTGAAGCTGATTTGGGTGACTTGTTTGAAGAAGAGCCAGCCGACCCGGAAGACCCTACTGCAGAAGACCCTCCGCATGTGGAGGAAGAAAATGATTTCTTTGTAAACCTATCCTATGTACTTGATATGAACAATTCCGCTTTTAAGGCAATGAATGAAATGAAATCTAACTTTGCTTATTTGTGTGATGTTTTTCCTAATGGCTCTGTGCATACATGCAATCATTCATTCAATGTGTTCAGCATTCATGACACTGCATTACATGAAATTAATTTGGGCACAATTGAAAATTCTAAAATGGTATCTATCTCTAACGAACTCAATCCTGAAGAAGAGAGAGAATTGACAAAAATACTTAAAAAGCATGTGGGAGCGTTTGCTTGGTCTTACGACGATATGCCGGGGGTTGACAGAGAAATAGCAGAGCACAGAATTCCGATTGACCCTAAGTTTAGTGCAGTAAAGCAGAAGCTCAGGCGTCTACGTCCAGAATGGGCTGAGAAAGTCAAAGAAGAAGTAGCAAAGCAGATAAAGGCCAATTTCCTGGAGGTGGTGGATTACCCTGAATGGTTAGCCAATATAGTCCCAGTTGCCAAGAAGGACGGAAGAGTTAGAGTTTGTGTGGATTATCGGGATTTGAACAAGGCCTCTCCAAAGGATGATTTCCCACTTCCTCACATTGATGTCCTAGTCGACAGTGCAGCAAGGGCAGTTATGTACTCGTTCATGGATGGTTTCTCAGGGTATAACCAGATCTTGATGAATGTCATCGATAAAGTCAAGACAGCCTTCATCACCGAGTGGGGGGTGTACTGCTACAGAGTGATGCCGTTTGGGTTGAAGAATGCTGGGGCAACCTATCAACGGGCGGTTACGATGTTATTGCACAACATGATCCACAAAGAGGTAGAGGTGTATGTTGATGATATGCTGGTAAAGTCAATGACCCGGGAAGAGCACCCTACTATCCTGGATAGATTTATGACCAGGATTGAAAAGTACAACCTAAGACTCAATCCAAAGAAATGTGTTTTTGGAGTTGCATCGGGCAAGCTTTTGGGGCACATTGTCAGTCAAAAAGGCATTGAGATGGACCCAGACAAGATCAAAGCAATTCGAGACATGCCAGCTCCAAAAACAGAGAAAGAAGTCAGATCTTTTCTGGGGTCACTTCAGTATGTCAGCAGGTTCATTGCTAGATTGACTACGGTCTGTGAGCCCATTTTCAAGCTTCTTCGGAAAGAACAACCCGTTGTGTGGAATGATCAGTGTCAGGTTGCATTTGATAGGATCAAAGAATACTTGATTAATCCTCCAGTGTTGAAGCCCCCAACTCTGGGAAAACCTTTGACTCTATACTTAGCCATTGAAGAAACCTCCATAGGGGCGATGTTGGTTCAAGAACAAGATGATAAAAGGGAGCATGCCTTCTACTACCTTAGTAAGAAGCTGCTAGACTATGAAACTCGGTACACTATGGTGGAGAAGACTTGCACTGCTATGGTCTGGCTTACGAAGAAATTGAGACACTATTTCCAGTCCTACAAGATACAAGCTGTGGCAAAAGTTGATCCAATGAAATACCTCTGCTCTGCCCCATCCTTGATTGGGAAACTATCCCGGTGGTTACTTTTGTTATCGGAGTTCGACATTGAGTATGTGACGAAGAAGGTGATCAAAGGAAGAGCAGTGGCTGAGTTCCTGGCCAATCAGCCGCTTCAATCAGATTATGTGGAGAACCTGGAATTTCCAGATGAGCAGTTGGCCTTGGTAGAGGTGGAAATCAAGAAATGGATTATGCATTTTGATGGAGCTGTAAACAAGAGAGGGGCAGGTCTCGGGGTAATCATTGTAACCCCCGAAGGAGAGATAATTCCTTTGTCAAAACGGCTAGAATTCCCAGTGACTAATAACGGCGCAGAGTACGAAGCCTGTTTATTTGGCATTGATGCTCTCATCTCATTAGGGGCAAATGATGTGACCATTGTCGGAGATTCACTGTTGGTAATTCGTCAAGCCACTGGAGAATGGGAAATCAAAGAAGAATCACTTCGCCCGTACTTGGAGACTTTGTGGGAAATGGTGAAGATATTCGGGCATATTGAATTCAAACATGTGGCCAGGGATGATAATCAGATGGCGGATTCATTAGCTACCTTGTCATCCATATGGGAAGGACCTCAGAAAGCACCGATGCAGCCTTTGGTCCTGGAGACTAGGCTTTAGTTGCGGACAACAAGCCCTGGTACCAAGATATAGCTGACTTTCTGCAAAATGGCCAATATCCCGAGGAAGCAGATGCATCAGATAAGACCACTTTAAGAAAGTTGGCAGCTCAGTTTAGATGGTTTGATGGACAGCTCTTCAGAAGGACCGCGGATGGATTGTTGCTGAAGTGCCTGACGGAAGCGGAAGCCAAGAAGGTTATGCAAGAAATGCATTCAGGGATCTGTGGTCCATATATGAATGGATTAGCTCTGGCAAAGAAGATCATGAGACAAGGGTACTTCTGGCTCACTATGCAGACTGACTGTGCAGAAGAAGTGAAAAAGTGCCACGAGTGCCAGATTTACGGGGACATCAGCCATCTTCCACCTATGGAGTTGCAAAACCTCATGACTCCTTGGCCGTTTGCAGTATGGGGTATAGACATAATTGGCGAAATTCATCCTCCGGCATCGAATGGTCATAAATTCATTGTAGTGGCAGTGGATTATTTCTCCAAATGGGTCGAGGCTGAATCTTATGTCACGGTCACGGCTAAGAACATGGCCAAGTTCGTGAAGAAGCACATTTTTGCAAGATATGGAATACCACATCACGTGGTGACTGATAACGGAGTGCAATTTCAGGGAGCCACAACTGAACTGTTTGAAGAGTATAATGTGGAACATCATAAGTCTTCCCCTTATAGGCCACAAGCCAATGGAGCAGTAGAGGCGGCGAATAAGTCTATTAAGAAGATCTTGTCCAAGACCACCTCAACCTATCGGGATTGGGCAGATAGATTACCTTATGCACTGTGGGGATACAGAACCAGTGTTAGAACACCGACTGGAGAAACACCCTATTAGCTGGTTTACGGGATGGAAGCAGTCCTTCCTGTTGAAATGGAATTGAAGTCACTAAGGACGGTCTTAGAAGCCTAATTGCCTGAAACAGAATGGGTGAAGGCGAGATTTGAGCAGCTGGCTATGGTCGATGAAAGGCATCTTAAGGCTCTGGATCATCTGCAGATGTACCACCAAAGGATGGCTAGGGCCTATAATCGGCGGGTTCGTCATCAGAAACAACCTCTGAAAACGGGAGACCTAGTATTGAAACAGTTGAGGCCGACCAATACGGATACGAGGGGCAAATTTAAACCCAACTGGGAAGGGCCGTATGTGGTTAAGAAGGTACTCTCCAAAGGCGCAGTAAGGATCATGGACATGGATGGTAACGAGTTCACCAATCCGATTAACCAAGATCATCTCAAACGCTACCACGTGTTAAAAAAAAAAAAGCCTGTTAGGTCAAAAACCCGTAAGGGCGACTTAAGCAAAAATTAAGGCAACGAGGGTTAGCTTATCGACCAGAAAACCTGTATGGGATGGTTGATAACAGGAATGAGTTCGTTCGAGATATGTACCAATTTTAAAATTTTCAATTGATGCGATAATTAAATTTCATTAATGAAGTGTGTTATGCTCAACATATTGCATGAATGTTTGGAGTATGTTACATGATACATTTGTCGAAACATCCAGATAAATAAAGATATTTAGACGCCTAAGTGTGCAATTGCGAACATCATCCATTTGTCAAAAAAAAAAAAGCCTGTTAAGTCGAAAACCCGCAAGGGCGGCTTAAGCAAAAGTTAAGGTAAAAAAAAAAAAAAAGAGGGGATCGCATCAATAATAGAAAAATGTATATAAATAATAATAATGGTGGCTAATACATGCATGATAATGAAAATCATATTTTTTTTTTTCTATGATCTCTTTTTCTTGACAGGAAGTGGCCTCGAGGCCTCAGAAGGAGCCAGCCAGCGGAAAGTCGCACTCTCACGCGCCTCACGAGTCGGTAAATCCTGGATCTCAGCCAGCCACTGCTTATAACGATCATCTGTCTCTGTAGGGGCAAGACAGGCATAATTCAGCGTCACACGATGGGTATCTCTAGCCCAGCAAAGTCTGATGTGATCTGGCCAAGCAGCAGTATACTCCTCACAATTGGTGACACAAGATCGCTGGGGGATATCCTGCAGATGACCGTACTGACGGCAAAGGCGACTCGGAGAATAGAATGCCACCTTGGTCTATCCTAACAACTGCACGCCATGTGCCCACATCTCTATAATCACGTGGGTAATCTTCCACCAGGGGCACACCCACCTAATCTGGTCGTCGGTCAGGCGAGACAACCAAATGCCCCACTCATTAGCGGTCATATCAGTATAGGAGTCAATGGAGAAGCCTCGTTCCCTGAGATTGGCTGGATGGTATTTCTTGAAGTTCCCCTTCGGAATCTTAAGAATTGATAATTTCTCCAACAACCAGATCTACAGTTGATGGAAAGCAAGGGTTAGAAGTTCATTTGACCCAGAAATACACCAGACAATAAGGAGTTTCACCTGGAGCAGTGTGAGGTGAGGGCCAATATGGAGAACACCGTTTGTATTAGATGCATGCAAACTGATCAGTGTCTCAGCAAGTGCAAAAGGAACTGGGGATGCTCCCACAGCCATCTGAGAGATAAAGGAGACAGCCCTGAAAGATACAACCCCATCACTAGGACCGTAAAAATACCGGCTCACCAGTAACAGACTAACCATGGAGGCCCAGCTCATGTGGTCCCTAGGGGCATTGATACACCACTCCAGTATAGAGTCCGAGCTCAACCCGGGAAAAGGGGAACCAGTAGCAAATAAAGCTCCCACCTCGGGATTGGGAAGCCCGAACAAGCTCACCAAGGAGGAAGTGCTACCGAAAGTGAACTCGGGGATGGCAATGTCCACTCCTTTATGGCAAGGGATATTCAAGATAGCACTGAACTCTTCATATAAGGGACAGAGCTCCTGACATGAGAAGCGAAAAACGTTGTCCACTGGATCCCAGAAACGATAACAGGCATTCAACAACTCGATGTTCCACGAGTGTTTGTAATAGGCCTTGAGATTCCACAACCCGAAGGGCTTCAATTTGAGCCAATCAGAGTCTTGTAATGATTCTAGAAAATTGTAAAAGCCTGGATAAAAGAAAAAATTTGAAAAAGAGAAAGAAGAAGAGTGAATTTCCAAAGATCCAATCAAATAAAGGCAAATCCTATAATATAAAAATGCAATTCACAATGTATTTAAAAATTCAATACAAAAGACAGAAACTATAAAGACAACAAATAAGACGAGCACGACACTCCATCTAGCTCTCATCCTGCCCCTCATCCTCCTCCTCCTCCTCAGACTCACTCTGATGTGTAGCCCTGTAGGAGTCAAAATCCACCTGCAGACGAGCCATCCCAGCCTGCAGCTTGGCTATCTCGGCTCTTGCCCTATCCACCTCCTGGTTCGCCGTCTGGACCTGAGCCACGGCAGAAGCAGCCTCCCTGGCCTGCTCTCAGAACATCTCGACTCGGGACTGCAGTTGACAGCATAAATCAGCATTCATACACACATACATAGGCATTCATGCATTACATAAATTATGATGCAGGAAACACGGGATGCTTACCGCCCAGACGCCATTCTCCCGGACTAGGAAGTCTCCTAGACCTTTATATCAGTAGGCTATCTCTTCCACATCAGCTCGCCGAACCTAGAAGAATATCAGAGATTTAAAAAAAAAAGGGAACTTACATGGGTGGTATCCTCCGGAAAGAACATAGCAGGTTCCTCACGAGGAATACTCCAGGTCGTATAGGCTTGGGTGCCATCCAACCCTATCAGGGTGAAGCCGACCCTAAGCTCAGATATCAAGCGACCCTCCACTACACCACTAGCACCGACGGCTTGCGAAGCCGAGGCTGCGGCGCTGCCTACATGGACAGGGTGGGTCCTGTCCTGAACAGGAGTATCCTCTCCGCCCGTACCTGCATCAGCACTCCCGCTGGCCGGGCCACTAGGCTGAGAGGACCCGGTTCCCCTACGTCTCTTAACCTGCAAGGAGAATAACAAGTCAAAAAAAACAAAAAAAAAAGAATGAAATATGAATGAATACCTGGCGAGGACGAGGAGGAGGAGCCGCTGGCGCGACACCCGCAGCAGGCAGTAAACACTGCTGGATATAAGCAAGATAGTCTCCATCCACGGGGTCCACACTATACCCCTCTCTGAAAATACCAGGGTATGTAGCTGGGTCCTCCAGATGCGGCCAGAAGAGCGCCTGTGGAAGCGGCGGGGGCACAAGCCGGCCGACTGGACCGTCGACGTGGTCAGAGAGGAAGAGACGATCGCCCAAGTACCACTCTTGGGACATAGGGCTCTCCATGACGAATCGATGGCGGTCGAAGCGTGCGGAGGACTGAACAAGGAGAGTGATGGCACCCAGATTCTCCCAAGGGTGGTGCCGGATCTGTAGAAGTGCAATAAAAGAAATTCAGTACAGGTAAACAAAAGTTGTTCAAGTTTTCTTACTAACGAATTTTGTCTACTTACTCTCCTCCAGGTCGTATCAAGCAAGCTCTGCCGTACCTCCTCTATGTCACGGGCGGTACCCTGCCACCCCTGCGTCCAGTAACGCAGGACGGTCGGACGGACATCACCCTAGACGTCCCTCAACTCGAGCGGCTCCAGCACTCGATGCTCGAACGCCCAGATCTGTAGTTATAAAAAATAATTATAATACATGTAAAAAAAAAAAAAGAGGGAAAAGAAGCAATACTAGAAGGCCGAACCAGAAGCCCAGGATCTCCTGCTATGCCCCCCGGGCACACAAGTCCAGCCCGTAATATAGCTGCCCTAGCGCAGCCCGGGCCCAGTCCAAAGACGGGAAAGCAGCCAAGTCCACCAACGTCGGAAGCAGAGTCAGATTACAGGTACTCTGTCCGGTGGGGAACAACGTGCAGGATAGGAGCACGAGCACGTAGGCTCTGGTGTACTGCTCTACGTCCTCCTCAGTCGAGACTGCACGGGTGGCCCAATAAGCCTCCACCCGGGAGCATAAGATCTTCCCCTTCTCAGTGGTGCAGCCAATCAACCTCCGGATGTAGGTATCCACCTGCTGGTGTCGAGTCAAGCTGCAGTTGAAGATGATAGGGGTCCCGCCAAACCCGAAGCCTGTGATCACCACAAAATCCAAGGGAGTGACGGTGAACTCCCCGATGGGCAGGTGGAAGGTGTGGGTGGTGCAAACCTATCTCTCGCACAGAGCCGTCAGCACGGCATGGGTGGTGTGCGGTGTGCTCATGGGCAAGGACAAAACGAAGGACTCAAGCCCTAGGAACCTACCTCGGGCCCGCACAGGGCTCGGGAAGTCGATCCCACCAGACCCGGGGGAGAGAGAGATTCCCGCTGCCGGCAATCCTGTGTACCTGCATTATGGGGAAGTACAACACACATGCATTCAGATTTTGCAGAATTAATTGAATGAAACAAAATTTTAAAGGCCAACTTGACAGTCGTACGACTGTAGTACGTCTTGCACGAGCGTAACTACAGTCGCACGACTGTAGTGCCCACAGTCATACGACTGTTCATCATTGGCATGAACAGTCGCACGACTGTTCATAATCCTGCAGAAAAAATTCGCAATTCGTTTAATTTTCGCGATTTCTGACTTGTTTTTCCTAGTTTCTTGTTTCTATTGACTACATGGGACTCCTAGCATGCATTCTACTCAATCAATTCAACCCAAAAAGCAGTAAATCATGCAAATCAGTTCCAAAAGTTCAAAAAGAAAAATATTGGAAAACTCAAAATCTAGGCCAAAGAATCGGATACCAACCTGTGTAACGGACAAATGGGAGTCCATCGCTAGTAGGATAGGGATCTCCATCCCGAATCGGATCCCGAAATGGTCCATATAAAGCGGATGCCCGTATCCTTGAGTAATCCCCACAAAAGCGATCTCATCGGGGTTATTGGGTTCTGGAACCGCGTTGTTTTGGATCTTTTTCAACTTTTTTCCCATTTTCTTCAACATTTTGGATGGGATTTTGAAGATTGGGGTCGGTTTCAGAGAGAGGGAGAAGAGGGGTTTTCGAAAAAATGAAAGTGGAAGGAGAAAGGGGCGGAAACCGCCCCTTAAATTGTTTCTGCCCGCGAAGTACAGTCGTACGACTGTACTTCGTCTACAGTCGTACGACTGTATTCAAAATTTGAATACAGTCGCACGACTGTAGTTAGAAAAAGGGGGGAATTTTCATTTTTTTCCTATTTCTTCTATAAACCCTATTTTCACTATCTGATGTGTAATTATTCCCCACAGGGGTATTTCGGTAATTTTGCAGGACCAATCCAGCGATGACTAATTTATTTCAGTGACGGTCCACCTCGCCCAAGGGGCACGAAATCCGAGAAAAACATGAAAAATTCACTGTAAGTATAATCACACCAATTACATTTTCAACGCGCCCCACGTGCCAAGCCACTCCGGGCCGTTACATTCACACAAAAAATCATAGTCCCCCCACGACTTTAAAAGGGAACCCAAATCCAATTTCAGTCTGTCGGGTGCGCCTAGCCGCACGCGATCGTCATGCATTCACACAAAAATCATAGTCCCCCCACGACTTTAAAAGGGAACCCAAATCCAATTTCAGTTTGTCGGGTGCGCCTAGCCGCACGCAATCGTCATGCATTCACACAAAAATTATAGTCCCCCACGACTTTAAAAGGGAACCCAAATCCAATTTCAGTCTGTCGGGTGCGCCTAGCCGCACGCGATCGTCATGCATTCACACAAAAATCATAGTCCCCCACGACTTTAAAAGGGAACCAAAAATCCCGTGTCAGTCCGTTGAGTGCGCCGGTCGCACATGACTATCACATCTTGTATTTGTAAATCTAGTCCCACACAACTATAAAAGGCAACCATGACACGCATTCCCGTATTTATTCTTGATCGAAGGGGTAAAAATTTTTGTTTCAAAATTATCGATCAAGGAATAAATACGTTCATCAAACATGCATCTCATGCATTTTTAGGCTCGGTGTGACGGACCATACACAGCCTTTTGACTCCAGAAGTCATTCCATCTCGGCGTCATCCTTGCGCGGAAGCCATCGTAGGGAACCGCCCGACTCCAAAAGTCATTTGTACTCTCGGTGTCATCCTCATGCAAAAAGCATATGGACCACCTGACTACCAAAGTCACCTGCAAAAACTACCCTTGCATATCCACGTGATTTCGTGTTCTTTTTTGTGTACCTAAATCCGTTTCGGAAATCGGATTTCAGCTACACGAGGGGCAGCCTGTGAACACGAAATTAAAAAAAAAAAGTGTGCCGTTGACCATTGACCCACGACTGTAAAATACAGTCGTGGAAATTTGCTACAGTCGTACGACTGTAGTGTAAGTACAGTCGTACGACTGTACTTTCGGGGAGCAGGTTCATGCCCATACCTCTTTGACTTAAAGAGGAGGGGAAATCTTGAACTTTAATGCTCAAGATTTCAGGGTTAGTGAGATATAACAGGGAAGAAAATCAGATTTTGAAGGACTTTTTTTGGCAAGCAATCAGAATTTTAGAGAGAGAAAGAGGGAGAAAAAGAAAGAAGAGAGAGAAGTAAAATACCTTACTTTCTTCTCACATTTTCTCCTTGATTTCTTGTTTTTAATCACTAAAACGAATTAGAAATCCTAGGTTAACACTCACACTAACAAACTAAATCATTTCGGACCAAAAACAAACACAAATCCGTGACTTTTTGGGAGTTATTTGGACACTTTTGCAACCTTGACTCCTTAAGGAAAAAGAGCAAATTCACGTGGATTGGTGCGTAGCCAGGGGTCATTCCAGCTGTGGATCGTCACCAAGGACATAAACAACCTTTAACTCAACTCATTTTCCAGCTTTCTGGGTGATTTGTTTGTGTTTGGTGCCTTTTTCTTCAAGTTTTTGCATTTTTATTTCTGGAAAAGTAAGAACAGTCGTATGACTGTTCTTGAAACAAGAACAGGGGCACGACTGTAATTACAGTCGTGCCAAATTCTCTACAGTCATACGACTGTGCATATTTTCTCAGTTTCAGGGTTTTGTTTTTAGGGTTTTTTTAGCGATTTCTCCTTAAGCCAAGACTACAGTCGCACGACTATAGTATACAGTCGTACGACTGTAACTACAGTCGCACGACTGTAGTCCTCGGCCAGAAGCAGAAATCCCTAAAAATCCCTAAAACCCAAAGAAAATCAAAAAAAAAAATTTTCATAAAAATCAGAAAATTTCAGAAAATCAGAAAAATTAGAAAACCCCAAAAAATCATCAAAATGAATTTTATTGTGTGCATCACGACCTTAGATTTATTTTTCAGTAATATTGCATTTAGAACAATTCCACGACGGAGACCCGGTTCTCCTGAAAACCGACCCACCTTGCATGCTTAATTGTAATAAACCGGAAAAATGTTTTCAAAAACGATTTTCTCACAAAACCAAAAATACAGGGACGTTTCAAAATAGTTTTCCAGGTCTAACCGGGCCAGCCAGCCGGGTCGACCCGGTTACCCCCGATTGCATCACCCCAAATCCTAATTCCCCAATTCTGTCTACTTGAGTCCTATTTATGGTGTGCCGTATAAATTGTGCTAACTCTGTTTTGCAGCTTTTATTTTTATTTTAATTTTCTTCTTATTTGTATTTAATAGAATTAAATCGTGTATTTAGGCGATTGTAATTTTTTAGATTCTCGTGTATATAGGCGGTTGTATCAGTGAGGCGAGAGTTTTATTTTTCTTTCGATTGGGTTTTAAGCTTTTAAATATTTATTCTTTTACTTTATATGTTGTATTATTATCCTGTTTGCGTGCTGCGTGCATTTTTTTAATAAAAATCAATCTTTAGCAATTTAAGGTGTCGTAAATAGAACATTGGCAATAATATTTAAATTAGACACGAAATAAAGGACTTGTCCGGACCCGAATCTCTGAAAAGTGTGGCAGTTCCCGCTTTGGTTCAGCTACACTGTAATTTCCCGGTTGAGCTGAGCCGGGTGGCGACTCCTATACTTTTTATCGAGATTTAGGTCTCGATTCTTTTTCGAAACAATCCGCTTTTCCAAAAAACGAATTTGCAAACCAAAAACCCCACGCGAGGGAGGGTGCCGCCCGAAATCGAGGCGCCCCTTCCGAAAGGGAGTCCCACGTCCCGTTGAAAACGCGTCATTCGCTCACACATCTCACACCATTTCATCACAACTAAATTAAAATCAGTGTGCCACATACAAAGATGGATAGATAAAAAAAATGAAAAGAAAATGAGAGAATTAACATAAAAAGGAATCAACATGATGAAATGGCTTAGGAAAGAATTCCATTAGGAAAGCTTTTGCCATTGTCTAACCTAATTCTAAGGCTTCATCTAAAGCCTGTGCTTCATATTACATAGGATCAGAATGCTTTTTTTCCATAAACTTTTAGAATTGGAATTGTTTCCAAACTATAAGAAATAGAGACTATCTAAAATTCTATGCATCTCCTTTTTTAAGACATGTTTTTAGAGTACATTCCACTAGACCATAATATGCAATTCAAACAATAAAACAGATGACCAAGTTTTGATATAAGCTCTATAATGAACAAATACATTTATACGAAACACGAAAAGCATATCAAATTGACATTATATTATCTAGTAGGCCAACCAAATAAGTAAAATAACTTATTAGATTTATAATGGTGCTTTGACTATAAAGAAGAGCAGAGAGAATAAATACATGTAATAACTGTATAGTAGAAGCTAACTATGCTATAATCAAAGTTAAATTCAAAATTAATACATTTAAATGCAACAATAGAAAATGGAGAAAGTTGAGTGAGAGTACCTCTTTAAATATTGAACTTGAAAGTTTTATTTGTAGTACTAAAATGGTTGAGGGTAATTAACCATTACCATTCATCAATCTTTTCTTCTTTGTTGCTAGGTGACAAATTTTCATTTTGAGTTTATTGCATTAGCCGTATCACTATTCCACCAACCTGCAATTGACATAAATCTAGCAAAATACACAAATAATATCCATGCTCTACAATAGTAGTGTTTATTAATTAATAAATAAACAAATGTAACCTTGAGTAGCTTTGAATATGGCCCTAGAAAATTGTCAACTAATCGAGAGAATGATGAATGAGTGCTTATGAAACCATATAATGAACATGAACAAAAAGTAAGAAAGCATAATCAATGTTGTAATACTATTAGTTAAATCCATGTTTGACTTTGATGAAAAATAAAAGAACAAAAGCATCCTAACATGTACTGATCAATATTCTTTACAGTGGAATAATTTATCTCTTGAAACAGATATAACGAAAATGCTAAATTGGTGACATATACACGACCACATGAAAAGTTGGTTAACAAACAAAGACTCTAAAAAATTGATGATCACTACTTTCTATTATTACAATATTATACTTATTCATGAAAGTTAGTTTTTTTACCAATTTAGATTGATTATTATCGGTCATGGTGAAATCCCTTACCAGAATACCTTAACTGCATGAGCAAAAGAATAATATCAAGAACTATAAGAATGATTAAGGTAATCACTTATTTGGAGAATCTAAGAAATGATAGAAAATTGTTTGTTAGCCAACTTTTCTTAATTAATACAAAGCAAAACATGCAATGACATCCATATTAAGTAAAAAAAAAAGTAAGCAAAAAAGTAGAGAAGTTAGTAAGCATGACAAATATAGAGAATAAGAACATGAAGGCATGAAATAAAACTACAGATTAGGAATTCTATGAAAGAAAAAACAATAGGAAAAATTGAGGAACACTAAAACATTAAGAAAAAAACCCACCTCGAGGAAAACCCATGCTCAAGATTGAGGAACGCATGTAAATGTATCAAAACTCCTACTCGTAGTGAATTTATTGCCAAATGTTCTAATAGACCAAATAGGGAATGAAAAAACCATTGCAGAAAAAATCATCAGTATGAGAACTTGACATGAGTATTCCAAATCGACAGGAATACGGATACAAAGACAAACCTCCATCTAAAACCAATGTGAGCCTCAATCAGCTGTAAATATAACAAAATAAAAGATAAGAAGAAAAAACAATTTTATCAGTAACCTAGAACTTAGCAAGGGCATTTCAAATTAAAGGAAACAGAAATAGACGCAAAGATATCGATACCTGTGTTCAAAAGTGACAAAAACGCCGTGGAGAGAGAACGATCGAAGAAGATTGGAGATAACATCATCACATCGACTTTGCAGTATGAAGGGGACAACGATGCAGTTGCAATTGTTGTCAACAACAATAAGAGATGAAAAAGCGAGAGATAGATAACAGAGATAGGAATCAAACTCAAAAGAAAAAAATCGCACCATGATGAAAACGGAAATCTTACCTTATGAAATTCAGGAAACGAAGAAGGAGATTTACAGAAAAATCCAAAAGTAAGAATGAGGATACATGTAAAAAGAAGATTGGGGCCTGGGGGAATCGCTGGAAAGGAAGTAGCTGTAGTGGGGATGAAAAGATAAAGGGAAGGCAGTCATAGCAGTTTACGTAACCTAACAAAGGTGACCTTCAAATTAATTCCAATTAAGCAATGGATAATTACAGTGAGGGAGACACGACTCTTTCAGTTTTCAGAGTAGTAAATCATTATAAATAAAAAAAATTGAAAATAATTAATATAGAGTAATTAATTAATTAATAATTTGAAGCTAAAATAGAGAGAATGACACATTTGCTCTATTGGTACTGCTTTAGTGTATATATATATAGATAGATATGACAAAATATGTTTATTTTGAGCTATTTTAGAACCTTTTGAATAACACATGAGATAAAAAGATCTTTAGTTCAAAAATCATTTTAATGGTTATTTTGTTTATATATATATATATATATATATATATAAACACAAAATTAAATATCCAACCATATTATTTTATCTCCTTAATTACAATATAAAATTAGTTATTAGTTTTATGTCTATACTTTGGTGTGTGTATATATATATATATATATGTATAAAAGTACTTTTGTTAATAATATATAGAGGATATATTTCAAAAATGTATAGAATATTGGGAATTCTGACAGGTATTTTTCATGGATTCTTGGGGGATTTGTATACTGATGAAGCAGGGATCCCCACAAGGATCATATAGCATTCTCCATTTCCATCTCCATTTAGATTTTGGAGACAAAATATCTATTATCCCTGTCTCTATAGGTGAACATTTCGGTGATTCCATGTCCTTGTCGGTTTGGATCCCTACGATTATCCTAAATTCTCCGCTTTGCTATCACCCATAATAATGTGATTATTTGTTAAAAAAAATAGTAAATAACTTATTAGTCTCTCTGTTTTTATATATTACTCCCTTTATTTCTTTAGTTTGTTTCTTTTTATATATCATTTTATATTACATATGCACTTTTAACCTTATTTTCTCAAATTTTTTCTTATTTGTTTCAAGAGAGATGTTTAAAGTTAATGGAGAATATCACATGGTAATTAAGAAAAAATAAAATTTTATTAATAATAAATTAGTCATTTAATAGCCTAAATAATTTTTTATTGGTCTTGGTGAACAACATTAAACGATCTATATAAAAAAAAAGGAGGGGGTATACTAGTCTGTCCCTGTTATAATCCCTAAGTTTTATCATTGTGAACTGTTTAATCTTTTTAGTAGAGTTAATGATCAAATTAGACTAATAACACTTAAAATTACTATTTATTTTATTTTATAATGATAAAATGTATCATCTTTCTATTTTTTATTTTTTTTCCTCACACAATATATAATACTACTAATATTAATTAGGTAATTTATTAAATTTTATATAATTATAAAACGAAACTTCATTGGTAAAAAAGTTTTTTATTAAATAATAAATAAAAAATATTTCAAAAAATATAAAATTATGACTAGAACTGTATAAAATTATAAATTCAAAATTTTTATTTTTAGTATACTTTATGGATAACATTAATAAACAAAAAATTATCATTTTAAAATAATTATCAAGATTTATAATAACATTTATTGTTAGTTTATAAGTCTAATATTAAACTAATAAAATAACAATATATATTAAAGAGAATAAATAATAATGGTATTTTTTATTTTTATAACCTATATATAGATAAGTATAGAAATGTTGTTATATGTATTATAAAATTTTTTATTAGTAAAATTTTAATTTATAATTAAGAGTAATTCTATGTTTTGGTACGGTAAAATAAAGAAAATGACTAAAAATTGGAAAATTTTATAATGGATCTGGTATATATAGACTTTTCCAATAAAAAATTGACACATAAGTGTTTTTTATTTTCAAAATGATCATATTACTTATGTCAGTGGCGAATCCAGGAGGTTAGGTTCGGGGGGGCGAAAATTTCCTTAAAAATTTTCCGGCCGGCGATCAAAAATTTCCGACCAGCCAATAAACCTGGAATTAATTCAATTTAATTCAAGTACAACACAATTAATTTTATAAAACACAAATTCTCAATATATCAATCACAATTCAAATTATAACACAATTAATTCTATATAATGGCAATTTATTACGATCCCTAAATTAGAATCCCTAAATGGCTAAACTCCTAGTTAATCTATTTATCATATTAATGAAAAAAAAAATTTGATTCAAACAATAGTAATACAATAAAATGCTAACATATTATTTGCAATTCCTAATCCTAATTCAACACCATAACAATCTCAATCAATCTAATTTTAATTATGAAATTTCCAATTCAATTTAGGGTAAAATATAAAATATTTAGGAATTGAAAAATAAAAATTACCTAATTGAAGAGCTGGCAGAAGGACGGAGAGCAGCTAACGAGGCGGAGAGTGGCCGGGCAACGGCGGCTTGGGCGGAGGAGGCAGTGGTGTTGGGTGGTGGTGAGAATAAGTGGCAAAGATAAAGAAATTGTAAAGGAGGGGAGGAGGATATGCACATTTCTTTTATTTTTTTGGTTTCTCTCTCAGGCAAAACGACGTCGTTTTGCTAGGATATTAAAAAATGCAAAACGACGTCGTTTTGCATTTTTTATTTTTTTTAATACGCCAGGCGAAACGACGTCGTTTTGCCTCCCAGGCAAAACGACGTCGTTTTGCTTGGGAATCAAAGAAAAAAAATAAGACGAAAGCCTTTGGCTTTCGTCTTCCCTCTGGTTTTGGGGGGGGCAAACAGCCCCCCCAAAACCAGAGATCCCAAGGCAGGGGCGCCGGAAAACACCCCTACTAGGGGTGTTTTCCGGCGCTTGGGGGGGCAACGGCCTACCCGTGCCCCCTGCTTCCGCCCCTGACTTATGTGTCAGTTTTTCAGTGAAACGGTCTACGATAAAATTTCTCCTAAAAAATTTATTGAGCATAAATTCAATGATGTTCAAATTTATATATAAATTTATTAATGTAATAAGTAAAATTATAAAAATTAATAAACTATTTTTTTAAAAACCATATATTTATTTATTTTTTTTTTTATGAACTTTTTGTCCAAAATATATTAGTGAGTGGTAACTATTTTGAAGGATTGAGCCTCGCCTTTAATTTCTTCAAAAACACAAGGAAGGAAGTTCATAAATTTTCCTTCTTCACTTGCACGTCGCATCGTTCACTGAGCCCAAGAACGGTTTTGCAATGCGTGTCTGCGACTACAAACTGCATAAGCGGAATCACCAATAAATCCATATTCGCACCAACATTCTACGCGCTTATTCTAACTTGACAATGTGACATGTTCTGCACAACAGCAGCAAGTACTGAACTCTGCGCGTAAACTACTCTCTAATCACCTTTCCACTGTCAATATCGCCCCCGTTCTCGTTCCCGCCAAAAGAGAAGAGATTGTTTGTGGACGTGAATTTCGATTTCATTTCGCTCGAATTTTATTAGTTTTAAACCGCCAGTCTTGCTTTCGCTTATAAATACCTTCCTCGCCTCGCTTTCTCTGCCTGCTATTTTACTTTACAAGATATCTCTCAAACAGCACTGTCAAGCTATTTCAGCCATGAAAGGACTCAAAAGTGCTGTGATCGCTCACAAAAAGCCCAACAAAGAGTATTTTCTCTATCCTTCTCTCTCGGTTTCGTCTTTCACACGTTCTAGTTTGTTGTTGTTTGTTCGTGTGTTAAACGCATTTTGGATTACTGTATTGTGCTTTCAATTTGATTTCGCGGCCTTGTATTTTTTTCTTATAGCGGTTCTGATTTTTGTTCTGCTTTGCGATCATGTGCTTCTGCTTGATTTTGTGTCTTTAATGAACAGTTGGTCCATAATTTTTCTGACTTTACGGCTTTCTGTTTGTGCATGCATTTGCTTTTGCCTTCTCAACTACTTCTGTATTGAGATTATTTTGTTGCTTAGGAAGTATTCTCGATTTTGTCTTCTTAACATTGCCATAATCAGTTTCGAGAACCAGGATTTACTTTCTAACTATTTTTTTCCATTAGGTTTTCCTTTGGCTTCACTTACACTGTGATTTTGGATTTTCTTCATCTATTATGATCCGATTCTGCCTTCTGCATTCGCTTTTATAGTTGTTTTTCTTCAAACCAGTTTTGGTTTTTCAAAACTTTGTGTTACTGAACAAGTATTTATGTTCTTTCCTCAATCTCTTTTGTGGATTCGCATAGAGAAATCGTGGTTCGCCTTTTAAAAATTTTTCATGTTGCAAGTGATTTACCAGATTCATGCTATCTTTCTCGAATCGACGTCTTTTTTAAACCTTTTCATGCTTTGCGTTTTTAAGAATGCTGAAGACACGCAAACCGACGAAAGAAAAAGCGAGCAAGAAGAATTCCACTACGAAGGACCCCGAAGCTCCAAAGCGTCCTCCTAGTGCGTTTTTTGTCTTCATGTGAGTTTTCAGTTCACGCGCATCAGTGTTTTCTATGCTTTCAGTACTTAGTGTAGATGATTTTTCAGTTCTAATACATGTTTACGGTTATACGACAGGGAGGAGTTTAGAAAGTCTTTCAAGGAGAATTATCCCGATAACAAATCTGTTTCTGTGGTGAGATTTTTCAAATTATTCTTGTTGCTCATTTACTTTTAATATATTGAAACTTTTAATATCAGTAACTGAGTACTAAATTCTCCAAAATCATATTTGTGCTCTCATTGTGTAGATTTTAGAATTAGAAATTTTTAGATCAAGTGATGTAGTTTAAATTTGGATTATCTTATGTTCGGTTTGTTGTTTTTCAGCTATTATACATAAATTATTTTTAATTTAACTTGTGGAATGTGCAGGTTGGTAAAGCCGGTGGTGAGAAATGGAAATCCATGTCTACTTCTGTAAGACCTCCTAATTTCAATTGTCAAATTAACGCAAAACGCTAAGATTGTTTTTAAATTACTTCTGATCTATTGCATGCAAATTATCATTCAGATTTCAGGTCCGTCATTGCGAAAAGGAAATGTTATTAATCGTTTTAGATTTTGATTTACTAAAGAGCTTCATCTTTATGTGTGACGTTGGTATTCCATAAATGTAGGACAAAGCTCCTTATGTCGAGAAGGCCTCAAAGAAGAAGGCAGAGTATGAGAAAGCTCGGGATGTATATGAGAAAAAGAAACTCGTATGTCCTTTTTGCTTTCTATTTAATTCCTTATTCTCATTTGAATGGTGTCGAGCTTGATTTCCGAGATTCTGAATTCTGTTAATTGCTTGCTGATTTCTTTTGCTGATTTTACTATTCTGAATCGTGTCAGAACAATGGAAAGGCGGAGGAATCTGAGAAATCCTCTTCTGAGGTGAATGATGAGACTGAGCAGGAAGCCAGCTCGTAGGTACAAACAAGGATCTTTACCAATAAATTATGAATTAACAGGCTATATACCCCTCTTTGCCGTTTCTGTCTAAACCGTAATTGCAAATTCTGCTCATTCATTTACTTTATTGTGTGCCTGATATTCTTTATCCGTCTAATTATTGCACACAGATAAATCTGAGGCTGTGAAGGTGCTTTTTGTAAAGAAGTGGATAGGCGAACAAGTGGTAATGCATCATAGTTTCGGCAGGCTTTTGGCAGTAGAGTACTACCATGTCACTTAGTATATCAGAACTCTCCATATTCCTCATCTTTTTCTCTTCACAGTAGAGATGGCTTTGAAATCTGTGATGCTTTGTTGTGGTAACTTATCCACATTTAGCTTCACATTTTGTCTGGTTTTTTTGGCTCTTAAACAAAAAATGGCATTGAAGGGCAATTGTGAGGAAACGAATGTAATAAATAGACAGACGTATTGGATGCTTGTTTGGATGTAAAGATTTTTGGGGTCTCCTTGACTTTTTCTTTTCTTCTTCGATATTGCATGAATTGTCCCCTTATAATTTTGCGATTAAGAGGCGGAGAATGGACAACATACCAGAAGATTTCTTTTACTTTTTATTTCTGGTTATTGTCACCTTTAAATGATTTGGTCACTACACTACTGATTTGGTTTTGTAATCTCGCCGATGTAGTCAATTTGTCATTCCATTCTTTATTGGCGGTAATGGAATCGAGGCACCATCTTCCTGCGGGAAGATTTGTGGATATCGACATTTATTAGGCAAAATGCAGTATTTGCCTTTTGCTGTGAACAAGGGCTTTTAACAACAAAACAAACGGTTTTTTTTTTTATTTTTTGCCATGTTTGTTTATTTGCTTACACTGTCTTAATGTCAAAGACGAAACATTTCATACTAGTGACGTAGTTATTATGTCTAGGTGACCTGGCGACAAGCTCAACATTCTGATTTAATAAACAAAATTATTAAAGCTCACGATAACTTAAAACTATCAATACGAGTAAATCAATTACATGCCACATTGCTGATTCACACAAACAAGAATACTGCTGAAGAAAATGACAACAAAAACAAATCAATGCATCAACTACTTCTTCTTCCCTGCTTTTCCTTCCTTTAATCTTATAACTTCGTTGGCATACCTCACTCCTTTACCCTTGTATGGTTCAGGTGGCCTCCATTTCCGAACAGAAGCTGCAAATTGACCAATCGAGCATTTGTCGTATCCGCTAATAATGATTCTGGTGTTCTCTTCAACCTTCACTTGAAGGTCATCAGGTATTGCCATTCTAACTGGATGGGAAAATCCCAGACTTAATACCAAGTCTCTTCCTTCCACTGTTCCACGATAACCAACTCCAACTAATTGAAGTCTTTTCTCAAAGCCCTTCGATACTCCAACCACCATGTTGTCTGTAAGAGTCCTGTATGCATCAATATGAATAACAAGCATACCCGGAATTATTACAAATGGAGAGACAAAACAGCTCATACGAACTTCAGAATAGAATCCAGAAAAATATTACTGGCTATATAATACCTTTTGTCCCACTATATGATACCATATTTAGATTATTCTTATAACTTAAAGCATTTTATGTTCATACAATTCTCAATTTTAGAGAAGAGTAACAAAAACCTTAATACTTTGTGTTCATCTGATACCCTATAGGCCATGCCCCATTCATCTTTTCCCAATAGCCATGCCGAACATAATCCAATCTGATAGCTAGTGTTATAAATTTTAGCATTAAAGCTTTCTAGTTCAAAGATAAGATTTTAAAACATGTTAAAATCAAAAAGTGTATGGCCCTATCTTAGTCTTTCAGTGGTGTGCAGGACAGATCTATAACTTGATTGCACCAATGCAGAGGTACCTTATGATATATAACCCATAAATTTCCCAACAATAGTTATTACAAAAATGAAATAACAATCAGATTTGCACAATAACGAGCAACAATAGGAATAAGAACCTGAAGATAACGAGTGCCGAAAAGCACAGGGCAAGAGGATGCCAGATTTTACCTGAAAAGTCCATGCATTTGGTTAGCTCTTCTAGTTTCCACTGCTTTTCTAACTCGAATGACTCCATTTTCGTCTCTGTCAAGTTTGACTTCTCGTGGATAGCTTAGTGAAAGCTCCCCCAAAGGACCCTTCACTTTCAAGTCTTGACCACTCAACGCAATTGTGACATTAGATGGCACCGTAATTGGTTGCTTTCCTATTCGTGACTCTTTACATTCTATTGCCTTCCTCAGGAAACCAATACGAGTCGTAGGTACAATAGGTACACAGAATCTGTTTGTCTCACCCCAAAATACTGATCTCATATTGCTGAAGGATTATAGAATAGGAAGTTGTATTAGATTTTAGAAATATTCAATCCTCATAAAGAATTCCAAATTTTACTGAAAGCCTTCACTAAGAATCTGAGTACTCATAAAAGCTATGTCTTTACTAAAAGAGGAATAGAACACAAAAGATATGCAAATTTCCAAGAAACAAAGCATACATAAGAAAGATAATCCATTTGTTAATTGACATGACGTGGTGGCTTGTTTCAAGATTAATTAGTGAAAACCAAAGCACTTAAAAGTGATAAGTTGATCAAGACTCTCATGAAAAAGAAAGACATTGCCGTAATTTATTTGGGGAACGTAGCAATAGAGAAAAGACATAGTTCCAAACTGAATATAAATTTATTGCTCCACGTAGAACAAAATCTGGATCTTAATCTTCTTTTTTATCATTTCATAAAATGAGAAATAAAAATATCTTGACAGATTATAAAAACAGAGCACTAGAGTGTTTCAGTTAAATTTGGTCTTCTGAAAACAGCTTAGGAACTGCAAATGTCCAACCAATTCATTAGGTGGTAACTCGTTATTCTATTTCTATTCCATTATGATTGCAAATTTTTGTATTTATTTGTCTTAAAATGAAAAACAAATTATAACCTAGAAAACCACAGAAGTAGCAAAACCAATAAATTAATTTCTGAACCAAGCAATTTTATCAACCCAATTACGCAGAAAAACTGTATATAGAGTGGAATTTGCAGAAGTTGATAGCTCAATGTAAAAAGTCGTTTTGTTAAGCCCATTCTTGTGCATTCAGGTTGACATTTGAGTCAACACAAAAAAAAAAAAAAAAAAAAAAAAAAAAAATATCTTTTTTTCAAGAAAAAAGAAGAAGTCTTTATTGTCAGATTAAACTCAAGAACTTGACAGAAGAAACAATGTTGATTGAGAATAGAGGTACGAAGCAAGCAAACAAATAGCAGCATATGACCAATACCCATTACGCAATATTCAGTAGCCAGTGGATTTGGGTAATTAAAGAAAACCATAGGGAAAGAACAATGTTAATGGAAAATGAAAATTGAGGATAAGGTAGATGAAATGAACCTGGTTTGAAAAGAAGCCATTGTGAAGAGCCTAAAAGCATAACTGAACGCAGGGCTAGTTTTCTGATGAGGAAGGAGGAAAAGGGGATATAATCCAAGACGACTGTTATCCAGTAATTTTGGTAGAGTGACGAAATTACCCTTCCTGACCGCTGGAATTATATCTCTTGGGCATTACTTACGTGAAGCCCAGCCCCTCAAATTAATGGACCAAATAGAAAAAATTATAGGATTTTTCTCCGTAGTAATTAGTTAATAAGTCAAGAATATTTATTTATTTATTGTGTTTATCAATCCTTAATTAGTGGATTTGTCATATTTATATTTAATTAGATATTAATTAAATATAGTCTCCTTAATACACAATATATCAAAATTAGTAATTATGGTAAGTTGCTTAATTTCTGTTTTCTTGACTTAAATTATATTCTTTCCAATTTGATAAACAATATACACATTTACCCCCAAAAAAAAAAAATCTACACATTTATTACCAAAATAATTTTCCATTCTATTTGGTAAACAATAATTACGGAAATACATACTAGTTTTGGGTTGGTCAAATTGAATTTAATTTTCATTTTTTATCAATTGAATTATAAGATACCTCTAGTATTTAATAAATTATAAAATCATTAACATAATGAATAAGATTTCATAGGACATTGTATATTTGTGATTTATAAATAGAATATTTATATTTTTCTAAACGTATTTTATGATATATACAATGTATTTATACTATATGAATGTATACACATAGTTTACATATGAATATATACAATGTATTTCATGCACATAGATTTTTTTTTTTTACGCATTTATAATGTATACTATGTTATACTATGTGAATGTATACACATGTCTGCTTGCTAGATAATTAGACCAAGAGAAAATTTTGAATATTTTTTAATAATAAAAGAAGGAATTTGCTTTAATTAATATACATTACTGCCTTGTTAAAACTATAAAATTATTATTTAATAGCTTATGACTAAAACATAATATCATAATCATAAATAATTAAATGTTATTAATATTGATGATTTTCCTTTTTCTTAACTCATTTATGGGGTGTTTGTTTCTCCTTTTCGCAGGAGCTTTTAGCTTTTCAATCTGAAAAGCAGAAAAAATAGCGTTTGGTTAGAAATTTTAAATAGCTGCTTTTAGCTGTTCTGCAGGAAAAAAGAGTTTTTCACGAAAAGCTCCTTTTTAGAGCTTTTCAGGAAAAACTTTTTATAATTATTTGGCTTTTACAAATTTAACCTTTCCAAAATAATAAATTATACTTTTATATAAATATGTAGATTTTTTATGAAATTTTTTTATCTCTATAAATGTTGAAAATTAAGCGAGATCAATTCCTCAAATTAATTTATTTAGGCTAGTTTCATTTTTTTAAAATTTATTTATATTAATTTAGTCAACAATTAAAAACATATTATTTTGATGCATTTTACATGGATGAAACTATAATTTAAATTCTTTTTGTACGCTTATGAAGTTGATATTTAATGAAAATTATAATTTTTGAAGTGTAATAAAAATTATTTTTAAATTTTTTAATTATCTAATTATTTTTACTAATATTTATGTAATATATTATTTTTGTATAATTATTGTATAATGGTATAAAATATATATCTATATTAGTCTTTTTATATTACAACAACAACCGTTGATACTAAATTTACCAAACGCTATCAATTAATTAGCTAACTGCTAACTGCTTACTGTAACAGCAAACAGTTAATATGAACAGCAAACAACTAACAGCAACAGCTATTAGCTAACAGCTGAACCAAACAGGCCATTAATAACCATTTTTTATGTTATCAGTTCTGGAAAATAATTGTTTCCATTCTTATTGATCTTGATATTTACCATATTAAGTAACTAGTTATGATAATTATATTATTTAGTTTCACCATATTGACTTTCATCAAATTAAGTGTCGTAATCTTAACATCCATTTAATTTTCCCTTTTTCTCATCTATCAAAATTAATTTCTTATCACAATAAACACTTTGTCTTTTCTTTTTCTTTAATTTTGTTATTTTTTTCAATTTTATTTATTTTTATTTACTTTTCCTTTTTTTTTTCTTCTTGTTTTTTTGTGTATTCACTGCATTGTTTCATCGATTTTCGTTTATGTTTTTCTTCCATTTTGTTTATTTTTCTTTTTTTCATCTATTTTGTTCATTGTTCTATTTTTATATAACGTATTTTATTTTTCTTTTCTTTTTTTCATCTTTTTTCTTTTTTCTTTCTTTTTTTTTTTTTAATATGTGGATATGTTCATTCTCTGCCCCTTTTTTTTTCATCTTTCAATGTTTTTTCTTTTATGATACATTTATGATATGTTTTTTCATCTCTGCGGTTTTTTTTTTTTTTTTTCATCTTTCAATGTTTTTTCTTTTATGATGCATTTATGATATGGTTTGAGATATACTGTTGACACATGTTTAACATAATTTTAAGGCTAAACAATTTATTAGTTTTTATATTTTTACATATTACACTAGTCAGTCCATTCATATACTTTAAGGTCCTTAAGTTTTATCTTAATCAACTCTTTAGTCCATTCATCTACTTTAACATACGAAAGTACAAAACTATCATTGGTTATAAGTAAAAAAATATATCTTCTAGTTTTCAAATTTAATTAGATTATTTATAGTAAATTTTTGGTAATATATATATGCGCACCATTATTTCTATATTTCTATATATTAGTTTCAAAATTTTTTTTGCTATTATTTATTCTCTTAATTTTTTTATTATTTTCTTTATTAGATTAATATAATACTTTAAACTAATAACAAATGTAAATATAAATCTTAATAATTCTTCAAAATGATTTTTTTTTTGTTAATGTTTTTCATAAAGTCAAGATGAAATGTCCGTTAAAAATATTTATTTATTATTTTAATGAAATAAATTCTATACCAAAAGATAATTTATATAATTATATTAAATTTAATAAATTAATTAATATTAGTAATATTGGAACCATGTGAGGAAAAATTATGAATAATGATATGTTTTATAATTATAAATTAGGATAAAGGGTAATTTCGGTATTTTTAGTCTAAATTAACTATAATTCTAATAAAAGAAATAAACAGTTGACAATGAAGAAACTTGGGGACTATATAATTATGTTAGGTACTGACTAGTATAATATTTAAAAATACAGAAACTAATAAATTATTTACCCTAATTTTAGTACAGGTATAATACATGTAAAAAAAATAATAAAAACACTGAGATAGATATAAAAAAAATCAAATGTAATTAAAACACTGGAAAAATAAAAGTGTTAATGCAACCACAGTTTTGAAAACCAGACCGAACCGGCTGGTCGGACCGGGTTCGACCGGAACCGGAGGTCAGACCGATCGGTTTCTATCCGGTTTTTACTTTGATCAATAACCGATCAATGGTCGGTCGGAATGGTTGGTCGAACTGGAAAACCGTGAACCGGACCTGTTTTCCAGTTCAACCAGACTTTTTTTTTTTTAAATGATTTAAATATAAAATTTAAGTTATTATTTTGAGGTGTTTTTAATTAAAATAAAATATAGTTTTTATTTTAAATTAAATTGACATTTAATTGTAACTATAAAAACTATATTTCATAAATTGAGTTTTTTTAATTAGTATATTATGTTTGAAATGCTTAAACTTAAAGAATTATAATAAAAATATTCAAATTTTCATAAATTATAAATGTAAAAATAAAAATATTTTAATATTTTAATATATTTATTAAACCCGGTTCGATTCCGGTTTATTCCGGTTTAATCCAAAATCCATGAATCCATCCCTTCACCGGTTCGATGACCGGTCCGGGTCTGAAAACCATGAATGCAACATAATAAAATACAAAACAATCCAAATATGCTATTTTAAAAATAAAAAAAAAATACGAAAAGTGCTACTCTAGGGTTTTTTTTTTTTTTTTTTTTTTTTTTTAAAGTTGTGTTATTTCGAGAATAATTTCTGAAAATACGAAATTTGAAATAAGTAATTTTTTTTTCTGTAAAATGCTCTTGCACTTTTTCTCTTAATTTTGTGTTGTTAAGAAATGAAAAATTAAATAATATAAAGGCCATCATTCAAAACACCTTATATATGTTTTCATTCTCACTAAAACTAATGGGCATTCATTATTAATCCATGATCCCTTAGTAAACCAATATTCAGTTAGTGCTAATCCTAAAATCAAAACTCAAAATCTTTAATGTGTATTAGTTATTGAATTAGGAATTATATACTTTTATATTATTCGAATTTGAGCCTAAATTCCATTTAGTGTAACTTTATGGCTTTAATATTCATATTCCTGACAGACTGATGGACAGCTTGAGAATTTATGCTCTTTTTTTTTTTCTTTTTCTTTTTCTTTTTCAGTCTTGATTCTTATGCTTTTTAGTTCTTATTACTTTTCTAATTATTATTTTACATTACTGTGCTATTTAATCCAAATAAAATAATTATATAAATGATTTAATTTATTATTTGAGCTAAATAAACTCTATGGCATGAAAAAGCAATCCTAAAAGAACACGTAAACAAATTCCTTTTTTCATATATAATTGAAGGTAAATAAATGAAGAAAATAAAATATAAAAATAATAGGAAATAAGCCTCTCACCAATTTCAGGCACATGATAAAAAATAATTTACAAAGGGAAAAAATTCATGAGATAAAAAGACAAACTAACCATAACTAACCTTTTTTGTTATCTAAAACAAATAAAAACCATAAATAACTTTTGAATAAAATAACCACTTAAAAAAACCCCTCTCACCCAATCATTTTCATTTATTTTTCAGATCATTATTAATTTCACCAATAATTATCGACATATCAAAATCTTTTCTACTTTTGAACATTACGTTTAATGTTTTATTTATTGTTTGACTGGAACAAAACATTCAATTTTAATTACAATGATTTTTTTAAATCATATATTAGACATTCAAAATCATATATATGGTCCTTTTTTTTATAGGAATAAATATAGTCTTTTAACATATCAAACAAAATTTAAAAACATAAAATGTGGTTTAGCTTGTTTTCAAAATGAAGATTGCAAAATTTTAAATAAAAAAAAAAAAGAGATTGTGTTTTGCACCGTTGTAAAAAGCAACTAATTTTTTTTGTTAAAAGTAATGACGTGACTGAAGGTATTTTTGTCCATTTAGTAATTCTAATAGTTTACCCATATTATTTAAAAAAATTTCGTAAAGATTTGAATATTTTCCGGAGATTTTCTATTTTATTATGATTTATCGCTATTTAATTAAGAAAAATATTTATGTTCTTCAAAATTTTTTAAAATTTATCATTAAACTCTATTGTATTTTTATTAACCAATTTGAAAAATTTTAGTTCAAAATGGATAAAAATACCCTCTATAATGTTATGATTCAATGTTAATTTCCTTTTTTTATATATATATAATGGTTGAAAACCACTATCCTCATTTTGGAAAAAAAAAAAAAAAGAAAATCCACGGTTCTCGTTTTGAAAATGAGATAAACCATATAGTATGTTTTTGAAGTTTGTCATATTTAATATTACAATAATGCACATAATAATAATGGAAAACTTAAAAAACTATTCATGTGGTTTCATTCGCTAACATATTGAAAATTGAGTTTTTATTTTATAAAAAAGAGAACATGTGATTTTAAAAGTTAAAAGAAAAAAAAAAAAAGATAACTAATATCTTTCCGTTAAAAATGATGAAGTAGAGGATATTTTGGTCTATTTAATATTTCAGTAGTTTACCCATATTATTAAAGAATTTTAAATTAAAATTTGAATGTTTTCCCTAGATTTTCTATTTTGTAATGATTTCTTAAATTTATAATCATTATTCTTGAAAACTTTTAAACTTTATCGCTAAAATCTATTATATTTTTATGGACCAACCTGAAAAATTTCAATTCAAAATAAACAAAAATGGCATCTGCTATGTCATGATTTAATAATAGTTATTTTTTTCTGGGGAAAAGTATATAAAAAAAAACCTTGTGGTTTGGCTGGTTTGTAGATAAAGGGTTGTGCTTCAAAACGGTACAAAAGCATGAAACAGGGTTTGACGATTTTGCAAATCAAGGGTTTATCATCTAATATGTTCCCCTAAAACTCTCTTATCCTTCAAAATTTCACCTAAAATTTTTCAAGTTTATTTATTAAAGTACAATAGACCCTGGTGCGGAAGTTTGAAATTTTTCGGGTAGTGGATACATTTTTATTAATTAATAATGCAAAAATATATAAAAAAAATTTTAAAATTACCGAAAAATATCCAAAATTTAGAAGTTTGTTAACTAAAATAAAATGGACTTTGGTATGGAAACTTGAAATTTTTTCGGAATATGAGTATATTTTTATTAATTAATAATGCAAAAAAAAAAAATCTTAAAAAATAGAAAAATTGTTGACAAACATTCGAAAAGTATATGCATATTATAAAATAACTTTACAACAAGTTTTAAAATTTTGCATATTGTTCGGCAATTTTTCTTTTTTTTATATTTTTTTTCATTTTTTTACATTGTTAATTAATAAAAATATACACATTTCCCAAAAAATTCTAAATTTTCACACCAAGTTCCATTGTACTTGAATTAACAAAATTGAAAAATTTCAGGTGAAAGTTTGGAAGATAAAAAAGTTTTAGGAGAATGTATTAGATAATAAACGCTTGATCTGTAAAATCGCTAAATCACGTGTCATGTTTTTGTACCGTTTCCAAACACAGCCCTTGATTTGCAAATCGGCTAAACCATAGGGTTTTTTTTTACTTTTCCCCTTTTTTTTTACTAACTTTTGGAAACAACATGTCTTTATTTGATAAAAAAAACACAATCCTCGATTTTGTTAGCAAGTGGAATCACAAGGGTAATTTTTTAAGTTTTTCCTAACAATAAATGTTGCCCTTCAAATGTGCACTAGCAAGTGTACTAGATCAACTGTAGTAGTGGCAAGACAAGTATCGATCCCACAGGGAATTAAGGGAAAACTACAAGATTTCCTAATAAATTGTTAGTTAAGATTTTCCAAGTAATTAGCAAAACAAAGTCAAATAAACTGAATCAATATAAGCATGTAAAATAACGTAAGAAGGCTGCTTAAAACAAGAGATGGCAGATAATAATAAAAGCACAGACTTTCACCAGTTAGATCTCGAGGTATCTTTCTCTAGCATTTATTATAAATATATTAAGGACGTAGATCCAAGGTTTCTTGCCCTCTTTCCACCAAGCTTATCTCTCGACCTCATTTGGATTCTATGACTGCCCAACTAGGCTTATCTCTCGACCTCACCCAGTCTAGGCATTCATGCATTAAGTCAAGCAAGCATTCTATTTTGAATAGAAACCCTTAGCACACTCCCAATCTCTTCTCGGTCTCATGGTAAGTGTGTGTATGCGTGATTGTCCATATTCCCAAATCTCCTCTCGGTCTCATTAGGAATACTAGGCATACAATGGGGCCCCATCATACATTTTAATAAACACTTCACCACACAATCATCTGAGCATAATATTCATAACAAACACGAGAAAGACTTCCCAAGATCACCAGACTAATCTGGCTTCAGCCTGTTGGGAGACCACTCGCAACACATAATTAAAAATAAACGAGATTGCTTAACCAGAAGAACTTGAAGAAGAGAGAAATTAAAATTAAGGAAAGAAAAATAGTGGTAGTTGAAGAACAATCAATGCCTTATCCCATCTGAACAGTAAGGTATATGTAGCCCCCAAAAGAAAAATAAAATATTCTACCTAGAGCCTTGTTCCAAAATTAAGCTAATAACAAAAATAATCAACCACAAATACAATGGCTTCCTTAAGAAGCCAAGGATAAGTCTAGAATTTCCACAAAAACAACTGTCTTCTCCTCACTCTGGGCCGCGTCTCTCCCTTTTGTTCCGACCCGTCCAAGCTGCAGCCCAATCCAACTCTTTAATTTCTTTTCTTTTTCTTGAGATTTCCATATTCTAGCAGTCTTCCTAATTCCGCGCTTAAGACCTGGAAAAACTCAATATTAGCTATGAATCATCTCTTTTCAAAGGAATTTTACTAATTTAGCTACTGAAATCTTGCATAATTAGCTAGTAATATTTTCACTTATCAATAAATATCTAAGTAATATTAAAAGCTTTAAAGAAAAAATTAGTACAAATAAAAATTATGTGGTTTTACGCATTTAAAAAAATAGAGAAATGTGGTATTTTTTGTTGCAAAAGAGACCTTATTGGTCGTAGTGTTTATTGATTTCTGATAAGGGAAACATATTTCAATATTTGACAGCCAAAAGATCTAATTGGTTACAAGCTGTTTTGGCTCCAAACTACCTTATTTAGGAGTAATCATGACTTATTGCTTGTATTTTTCTTCTTGTAGACATTTATGGAAAATTTGAGAGTTATTTGCTTAAAATTTGGTCACCTAAAGTATCTGGAGAAGCGGAACAATCTTTTCAGCCTAACGCGGGGTTACTTTTACCAGAAATGGGTTGAAATAGTTTGCTATTTCTGGAAAGTTCCTTTCTTGAAGCAAAGTCACCAAAATCCCATTGGTTGATGCTGAAAATAGTTCATAAAGTCCTTTCTACCCTTTTGTTGTAAATCTGGAATGTTTAGATCTGACGTCCTTAAGGGACACGTGTAGGGCCTTGATTTCTTCTTGTTTGTTTGCCTAATCTTCTATGGAGTTGTATAAATGCTTCTATTTTCTGAGCTTTAAGACTCTTTGGTTCTAAACTTCATCTTTTCTCTTCTTTAATTTAGTTTTAGTAGCAATTATTGTAGTTCATCTTTTATGCCTTCCATGCCAGAAGCTGTTTTGACCATGGAGGAGTAGACATTTGGTGTAAACTAACAATTGCTGGTTTCAGTACATTTTTCTAACTAATTTAAGGTATTTTTCAGTTAATGCATGTCTTTTACGTGTGTGTTATGATAAATGAACCTAGCTAACTCATTAATAGTATGTTAAATGCAATGAAAGTTGGTTTAATGTGTGGAAATGCATGAAATGACACATATAATTACTTAGTAATGGCTCTAAGTTGTATGTTAGGGGCTCAATCTTGCATGTGTGCTTGATTTGATGATGTCTTGAGTTTAATACATGTTTTTAGGGTCTAATTGCGGAGAATGTTCCGATTAGCTGTTCTAGAATATATGATCCATGGTACAACGAACGTTGGCCATGGTGAAATTCGTGAAAGAAACTCTATTGTATGAAAAACTGAAAGATCCTTGGATTAGGAAGAATTACAAGTTGTTTGTTGTGCTTACTCCACTTTACACACATTGTTTTCCTAGATCTATATCAAAGTTTGTTCATTTAGTTGTTTAAATCTTAGAACAGTAATGCCAGTAGCTTTTAGTTATAAAATTCACTATTTATAAAATTGATCTTTTTTTTGCCACAAACTGTTCCAGTTAAGTAACATTTCTGTTTTACATCTACTAAAACCCAGATCCTTGTGGAAATGACATTCCGGATTTAGATCGACATTATTACTTGTTGACTCTAGTGTAACCACATGTAATTTTTTTCTGTAATAAAAATGCGAGTTACATACCTTGTAGATGGTAGTTTATGGTTATAGAAGTTTAATAAATTATTTCAAAAAAATTCAAAAACGAGAATTTTTGTATATTAAATTTATTCAGTGGACAAGTAATATGATATTTATATTTAAGTGACGTTTGATAAAATTGAAAATTAAATACTGAAAATTTAAGCATCGAATTTTAAGTGCTAAATAGTATTAATACAGAAACTATTAAATGATTAAATTGTTTGGTTTGTACTGATTATAATTAATCTGTTTGATAATTATATCCGAAAAATTATAAAACTATAAATAGGAAGCTTTTAACCTTTTCAATTAATTCAATTATTTTAAAAAAGTGAGATAACAACAAACCTGATTTATGTATTATAAATTCAATAAATATTAGAAAATATCAAATAGAGGTAAAAAAATTTTTTTAAAAAAAGATTTTTAATCTTTTAAGTATATGCAAGAAATATAAAAAATAAATTGTACCGGAAATTCCAATTAATATTTTGAAAGAAACATATATCTATACAATATACTTCTAAAATATTTTCAAGTATAAAAAAAAAAAAGAAAGAAAAAACAAAAAAAAAGAAAAAAAGAAAACAATTGAGAATGTGGAAGTTGAGACTAGGAAAAATAGGAGTTCTCCAACCTTATTGGCGTAAAAGTCAATTATTGTAAAACTAATTTCATCCCCATTTTAACGTATTAAGTTGAAAATACTAAGTTAAAATTTTCTACTTATTTATTTAATTGATTTTCAACTTAAATTAATAAGTTAAGTGGTTGAGTAATGTACATTATCAAACACAATTAAGTTACATATGTGCTATTTAGGTGATTTTTTGTGATATCAAATAAAGTTTAATTTATATAATTTTGGTATTTGTTCAATTTTATAAGAGGATTTCACATAAATTTTTTAACTTTTAGTTTTTTATAGTTAATTTTACTTTTTCACGTGAAAGGTCTATGATTCGAATTTCTCTAAATACTACACCCTTAAAAAGAATGAAAATTATAAAAGAAAAAACAATTTTATTTTAAGAATGAATTTCAATAATTAGATCTCTTTTTTTGTTATATATTATTAAGAAAATGCAAATGTTGATTAGATAATTCTAATTGAAATTACAGATTATTTTAACTTTTTTGGTAAAAATTAATTTAAAAAATTGAAAATATTCTATATGAAATAATATAAAACTAAAGAACAAAGAGCGGCAAGTAGGAAATTAATAAGAGCAGTTGGGAGTTTCCTGCCCTCTTTCCTTTTCTGTATTTCAACTCAAGACTTGCCATCATCTTTGGCTTTTGTCTTCCTCCTTCTCGTCCATACATATTCTGACTCATTTAATTGAGTCTTTTATTACTTGACATGATTTCCACAAGCTTGAATTTATCTTCTCACATTTACCATTGGCCCTACTCATCAATTTCATCATCATACCCTTTCTATTTTACCTCTGCTTCACTCTACTCTTTTAACCCTTAATTTGTCTTTGTTTCCTTGTATAATTTGCAACAAATTTGCCTGCCTTTCAAATGGCAAGAGTATAGTACAATCACAACCCCTCCTCCTTTTTCAATTCTCCCTTTTCAGTTTTCTCTCTAGAATTATTATTTCTTCTCCAAATGTTATTTTCACCTTAATTCCTATTTCCTAGTATATTGGGTTTGAAGATAATGGCTAAACCAGCTCTGTTTATTTTCATATGGGTAGTTTTTTTGGATTTTGTTTCTTGCCAAAGACCTAAACTCGTGAATATAGGTGCAGTTTTGACTTTTGATTCCGTTATTGGTAGAGCTGCTAGGCCAGCAATGGAGGCTGCAGTTTCTGATGTTAATAAGGATACAAAAATTCTTAATGGGACTGAGCTGAAGTTATTTATGGAGGATGCAAAGTGTAGTGTCTTCTTGGGTTCTATTGAAGGTAGTCTTCAGGTCCTCCACCTTTGCTGTTTCTCATTTAATTGCAACAAATACTGTTCTCTTCATAATATAATTAGTGTTTGTACTTGTACTCCTTGAGGATTTGGTTTTATCTGTTTGTGATTTTCTAATTATATTCCTTTCATATGTTGAATTGAGCTAATTGTTTCTGTTTTTCTATTGATTTTGTTGGTAATTTTGTCTAATAAGTTCTAGAATGTTTCAAAATTCAATTCAATGGATGTACTAATATTACATTCGAAAAAAAAAGGAGCCATTTTTGAAGATGAAATTTGAATTTGCTATATTCTGTATTGCTTAGCTAAATCATCCAATTTGATATTGGATTTCCAAACACTATGTTGGCTTGGTTACATCTTTCCTTTGTTCAACAGCTTTTCAGGTACTTGAGAAAGATGTAGTGGCTATAATTGGCCCACAATCCTCTGGAATAGCACATATGCTTTCTCAAATTGCAAATGGTTTGAAAGTGCCCCTTATTTCATATGCTGCTACTGATCCAACTCTCTCTGCTCTCCAATTCCCCTTTTTCATGAGGATGACGCAGAGTGATGCTGATCAGATGGCTGCTATGGCTGCTTTGGTTGATTATTTTGGGTGGAAACGGGTCATTGCAATCTATGTGGATGATGATTGTGGCAGGAATGGCATAGCTGCTTTGGATTACGAACTTGACAAGAACATGGCAAAAATATACAAGTTGCCACTAAATGTCAACTTTAGTGATTCAGAGCTAATAGATTTGCTCAAGAGTTCCAGATTGCTTGGTCCTCGTGTTTATGTTGTTCATACTAATCCAGACCCTGGATTGAGGATCTTTACCCTTGCTCAAGAACTTGAAATGATGTCAAATAATTATGTGTGGCTGGCAACTGATTGGCTCTCTGTTACAATTGATTCATTCTCTCAGATCAATCAAACTTCATTGAGTGTTCTTCAAGGGGTAGTTTCATTTCGTCAACATATTCCAGAGTCCAAGCAGAAGAGTAATTTCGTGTCTCGGTGGGGAGAAATGCAACAAAACGGGTCAGTTAGTCTTGAGCTGAATGCCTATGCCCTTCAGGCTTATGATACAGTATGGGCAGTTGCATATGCAATTGACAGGTTTCTGGACAAATTCAAAAATTTTTCTTTTTCTACCGTTGATGAGCTAGCTGACATGAAACAATCTGAATTGGGGCTAAGAGATCTCAAAGTCTTCACTGCTGGAGATGATTTACGTGACCTAATATTGCAGGCCAATTTCACTGGTTTAAGTGGTCGAATTCGGTTTAATCAAGGCCGGAATATTGAAAGTGGAGGATATGATGTTATTAATATAGAGAAGAAGTCTATTCATACAGTTGGTTACTGGACTTACAAATCAGGTTTTTCACTTCTGCCACCGGAGACACGCCAAGGGGAAGAACAGAGAGATTCTCATGTGGATCAGAAGCTTCAGAACATTACTTGGCCTGGGGGAAAGGTAGAAACGCCACGTGGATGGGTAATTGCTGACAATGAAAGACCATTGAGAATTGGTGTGCCAAAAAGAACCAGCTTTGTTGATTTTGTTACTGAATTGAACAATGATACCCATGAAATTGTTGGATATTGTATAGATGTGTTCCTCGAGGCAAGGAAATTAGTCCCATATGATGTACCTTTCAACTTTGTGCCTTTTGGGGATGGTCGGTCCAATCCACGCTATAATGATCTTGTACGGATGGTAGAAGAAGATGTAAGTCAATATTGTAGAAGAAAACGCATATTTAGGATGTGATATTGATTTTGATTAGGATGAACGTAAGAAAATGCATATTTATTCTATAATACCTTGGTCTCAGGTATTTGATGCGGCTGTAGGAGACATTGCGATTGTCACAAACCGAACGAAAATAGTGGATTTTACTCAGCCTTACGCTGCTACAGGTCTTGTGGTTGTGGCTCCAATCCACAATTCAAAAGGAAATGCTTGGGTGTTTCTGAAACCATTTACAGTTGATATGTGGTGTGCAACTGCAGCTTCTTTTGTAATGATTGCAGTTGTCATTTGGATTCTTGAACATCGAGTGAATGATGAATTCAGGGGTCCTCCGAGAAGGCAGCTTGTGACAATGTTCATGTAAGTTTGCCCAATCTGTAAATGGAGTCCTTTCCAGCTTACTGCTAACTTTGGTGTTTCTGCTGATTTTATGACATGTATCAAAGATTATTAACCCCTAATGTTATTTACTCACTACTTGTTGCAGGTTCAGCTTTTCAACGCTGTTCAAGACAAACCGTAAGGAATCTATTTACCACTATAGCTTCTCCTTCTTTGCTTAATCTGCATTTTGTAGCACTTTTTATGATCTTTAGTGATGCCGAGCATGATTCAGGGATTCTGATTGGGAAACTTCAAACTTTTTATGGATTATGATATAAGCTCATATTCCAATTATTCAAGTGATCGTATTTTGCATTTGTGTTAACTATGAGATTCAGAAATTCAGAGTTGTGAATTTCATATTGTGATTGCAGAAGAAAAAATTATAAGTCCACTTGGTCGAATGGTGATGGTAGTATGGCTTTTCCTATTAATGGTGGTAACTGCAAGCTATACAGCAAACTTGACTTCAATTCTTACAGTCCAGCAACTTTCTTCACCCATCACTGGAATCGACAGCTTGATTGCAAGTAATTGGCAAATCGGATACCAGACCGGTTCCTTTGCCTTTGACTACCTGTCTGAAAGTCTCTATGTACCTCCTTACAGACTCGTCCCATTCAAGTCTCCTCAAGAATATGAAAGAGCTCTAAGGCTTGGGCCGAATACTGCAGGAGGAGTAGCTGCAATTGTGGATGAGCTTCCATATGTTGAGCTATTTCTTGCAAATCAAACTGAATTTGGAATCGTTGGGCAGCAGTTTACCAGGGGAGGATGGGGATTCGTAAGTTCTTCTCTCCACACCTTACTTAAAACTCACTTCTCACGCCAATAAGCTCATAAATCTGGACTTTGGTTTCCATTCATAATATATACATGTAGCCGCAACAAAGCAGCATTAGCCATCATGCTACTTAGGCAATTTTTACATTCCATTAAAAAATTTAATTCTGAACTGGATACAATTTTCCGCACTGTCTTTCATACTTCAATTTCAACACATTTGGGTTTTAAACCTCAATTTTTCGTAAAATTTGTCCTTTCACAGAAATTTTGGCCCTTAACAGAGTTTGTTTCATAATGTATGTATTACATGCCTCATTACATAATTACAGAAAATAGGTGTGCCGCATGTAGTACACTGTTAACAGAACTATCTCTCAAGAGCTAAATCTTATGTGAAGGATGAAATTTTAGGAAAAATTGAAGCACTTAAATGTGCCAAATTTGGTAGTCATTTTAATCCAATGGAACTTTAGTCCTAAAAGCTGTTCATTATGATGAATCAGGCATTTAAAAGAGAATCTCCCCTCGCTGTAGACATGTCAACTGCAATTCTAAAACTTTCAGAGAATGGAATGCTTCAAAAGATCCGCGAGAAATGGTTCTGCAAGACGGGTTGTCCTTGGGATAAGCGACGAAATTCAGAGCCAAACCAACTTCAAATGATCAGTTTCTGGGGTCTATATCTTCTGTGTGGTGCCATCACTCTTGCTGCTCTTCTAGTTTTTCTGCTGCGAGTTGCTCGCCAATTCGTGTGGTATAAGCGTAGGCAAATGCATCTTACATCTCCAGTTTCTTCGACAACTAGTTGTTCACATGTATTTTTTCACTTTTTGGACTTCATTGATGAGAAAGAAGAAGCTATCAAGAAATATTTCACTCAATCTGAGAATCATACAACTACACCACAGATGAGTCTGGAAAGATCAAATTCTTCTTTTAAAGAACCTCAAGGATCTGCCAATCATGCATTGTAAACACTCTGCCAATTTTGTTATGCTTTTGATTGCAATGTAAAAAAATATGGACAACTCTGTAATATAGATATATAACTTGTAAATAATATAAATTATATTGTGAATAAAAAAAAAAAAAAATAAAATTTAAATAAAGTTATTCTCATGTATTCTTGACAAATGTAGAATGCAGCAAGCTTCACATGAAAATGGAGAAAAGGGCAAGAGTAATGGTATGATAAGCCAACTTTAGCACTGATAGAAACTCAAAACTCAAATATAAGAATCAAGACAGGAACCAATAAACTGAAACAATGGAGAAAATATTCTTGAGCAATAGTTAACAAAATGAGATTCGTAACACGAGACCCTCACAAAATAATAGCCAGGGAGGCACAGCTGGACTTTTACCCAAAATAACTAAACATGCCCCAACATAGAGCACACCTTGTATTTAATACAGCAACATCACTAACAGACAAACATACTACAGACAACAGACTTCTACGGTTCACCCCTCAGCATTCTTCCTACGGTCATACACTTCCCACACCCTGTCCTTGGGCCTTAGGTTCACCACTGGCCCAGGCCCCTTGTTAACATAAATAGAATTATCAAAGTAAATATTCCTCGGATCAAAATTAAGCTCCTTTGGCAAGAATTGGACGATTGATTCAATGAAGTTAGTTTGTTTTTTTTTTTTAATTATTAGTCTAAAAAAACAAAAAAAGGGTCCTGGAGTTGGTTAATTTGTATTGGAATGCAGTGGATGATTTGAGAAGGTAAGCAGAATGGAATCTTTTTTGTCTTGGACCAAAAATATCCCGATTGACTCGTCCTACTTTCTTATTGGCTACTATTCTTTTCAATCTTGAAATATCGGCCACCAAAACTTTAGTCTAACAGGGGTGTATTGGATCAAAACTTTTAATGACTTTTAATGACTTTTAAAATCCGGAGGTATTCAATTAAGACTTTTTAGGAGTCTTTAAAAGTCATCAGGTATTCAATTATGACTTTTTAAGAGTCTTTAAAAGTCATCGGGTATTCGATTATGACTTTTTAAGAGTCTTTAAAAGTCATCCTGTATTCAAAAAGTCATTCAAAATTGATTACGGGGGTGGTATTCGATTAAGACTTTTATAGACTTTTTTTGAGTGAATGACTTTTATAGACTTTAATGACTTTCAGTGACTTTTAATAACTTGCAGAGAATTTTTAAAAGTATTAATGACTTTTAAAAAGTTTATTTCATAGAGTTTTATAGACTTTTAAAGACTTTTAATGACTTTTATAGACTTTTAAAAACTTTTATAGACTTACTAGAAAATAATAATAATCTCCATGTGTGCAATGATAATACACCACATAAATGACCACAACAATCGCCAAATATAAAATATGAAATAGTAACATAAAAATTGAGTAATAATGTTAATTAAAAAATTGTAATTTAGCAATAAAATTTCTAATATCCATCATCATTCATATGTTCCAAATTAATTATTTTTTATGCAGGGTTCCATATGTGTAACAACTCTTAAACAATAATGAAATATGTTTATTTTATTTTAAACATTGCCAATCACGTTTTTCATTTCCTAACCTGATGGGTATATATTGTAATATTAATTATGACGTCAATTAGTCAAAGATGCAAAAAAAGTAAAATACGTGTCTTTTATTATTATTATTATTATTATTATTATACCTAATTAGAAGCTGTAAAACTGGGTACTATGAAGATCAGAAGTTCCATGCTAACAAAATAATTGCAGATAGTCAATGAGAACATAAAACATGCCATATTAAAGACCATAATGAAAGTTATTCCTAAATCACCACCTAAACATGCTACATCCCATACCTGCTGGCTACATTTTCAGTATGCAAGCAATGCCTCTTATGTGAATTTTTTCCTTTTTTTTTTTTTAATTCATGTTGAGATTAAATTTTGTTTCTTGAAAATTCAACCAATTAGATAACTGTGTTTTCACATCCAACCAAAGCATCTTGCAACTAATCTGCACTTCAAACATATAAGCAAGACTGCAAGAGGTGAATGGCATATTTCTAATCATATTTGCATCAGTACTTCTCCCCCAATCTTCCACTGGTAGAAAGCACAATTTTCTGAAACAAAAAAGGAGGTGTTTACTCATACTTACTTTCCCAGACATCTCAATTGCAGGTCCACAGAAATTTAATCTCAAAAGGAAAGCAATGGATCAAACAGAAAATTTTCTGCAACCCTTCAACAACAATTTCAAAAAAAGAAAAAATAAAGTTCCGACAAAAAAAGGAAGAGTGGTATCAAACTTGCCTATCAGTAGCTATAAAAAGGAAAGACAGTCAGCTTCACGAAGGAATGCTAAATCTGAATGTTTAATCTTTCACAGAACTAATTTAAACTAGTAACGTAGAAGGAAGAAAATAACTGAAGGAACATTTGTGTTTTTGGAATTAAAAAAATGGGCATTAAAAAGTCATTAAAAGTCTTCCGGATATATGCAAGACTTTTTTCAAGGGATTTTATGTTATATTTTGTTAAAAAAGTCTATAAAAGTAATTGTACAGGGGTGTATTGGATCAAGACTTTTAATGACTTTTAATGACTTTTAAAATCCGGAGGTATTCAATTAAGACTTTTTAGGAGTCTTTAAAAGTCATCAGGTATTCAATTATGACTTTTTAAGAGTCTTTAAAAGTCATCGGGTATTCGATTATGACTTTTTAAGAGTCTTTAAAAGTCATCCTGTATTCAAAAAGTCATTCAAAATTGATTACAATTACTTTTATAGACTTTTTTAACAAAATATAACATAAAATCCCTTGAAAAAAGTCTTGCATATATCCGGAAGACTTTTAATGACTTTTTAATGCCCATTTTTTTAATTCCAAAAACACAAATGTTCCTTCAGTTATTTTCTTCCTTCTACGTTACTAGTTTAAATTAGTTCTGTGAAAGATTAAACATTCAGATTTAGCATTCCTTCGTGAAGCTGACTGTCTTTCCTTTTTATAGCTACTGATAGGCAAGTTTGATACCACTCTTCCTTTTTTTGTCGGAACTTTATTTTTTCTTTTTTTGAAATTGTTGTTGAAGGGTTGCAGAAAATTTTCTGTTTGATCCATTGCTTTCCTTTTGAGATTAAATTTCTGTGGACCTGCAATTGAGATGTCTGGGAAAGTAAGTATGAGTAAACACCTCCTTTTTTGTTTCAGAAAATTGTGCTTTCTACCAGTGGAAGATTGGGGGAGAAGTACTGATGCAAATATGATTAGAAATATGCCATTCACCTCTTGCAGTCTTGCTTATATGTTTGAAGTGCAGATTAGTTGCAAGATGCTTTGGTTGGATGTGAAAACACAGTTATCTAATTGGTTGAATTTTCAAGAAACAAAATTTAATCTCAACATGAATTAAAAAAAAAAAAAGGAAAAAATTCACATAAGAGGCATTGCTTGCATACTGAAAATGTAGCCAGCAGGTATGGGATGTAGCATGTTTAGGTGGTGATTTAGGAATAACTTTCATTATGGTCTTTAATATGGCATGTTTTATGTTCTCATTGACTATCTGCAATTATTTTGTTAGCATGGAACTTCTGATCTTCATAGTACCCAGTTTTACAGCTTCTAATTAGGTATAATAATAATAATAATAATAATAATAAAAGACACGTATTTTACTTTTTTTGCATCTTTGACTAATTGACGTCATAATTAATATTACAATATATACCCATCAGGTTAGGAAATGAAAAACGTGATTGGCAATGTTTAAAATAAAATAAACATATTTCATTATTGTTTAAGAGTTGTTACACATATGGAACCCTGCATAAAAAATAATTAATTTGGAACATATGAATGATGATGGATATTAGAAATTTTATTGCTAAATTACAATTTTTTAATTAACATTATTACTCAATTTTTATGTTACTATTTCATATTTTATATTTGGCGATTGTTGTGGTCATTTATGTGGTGTATTATCATTGCACACATGGAGATTATTATTATTTTCTAGTAAGTCTATAAAAGTTTTTAAAAGTCTATAAAAGTCATTAAAAGTCTTTAAAAGTCTATAAAACTCTATGAAATAAACTTTTTAAAAGTCATCAATACTTTTAAAAATTCTCTGCAAGTTATTAAAAGTCACTGAAAGTCATTAAAGTCTATAAAAGTCATTCACTCAAAAAAAGTCTATAAAAGTCTTAATCGAATACCACCCCCTAAGTCAAGTCAATTTAATGTTTTCTATATTTGCAAACATATCAAGAAATTCATAAATAATTACACCATATCACCCTTTCAAAAAATTTACAATTTGTCAAATCCCATACATATTTCATTTGAATTTGTAACTAATAAGATTGAATTAAGTTTGAAATCAATAAAAACTTAACAAGAATTTTGTAGTTATTTAGTTATTTACCATTAACAATTAACATGAACTCAACAAGCCTAAAATAAAGGAATAGATTTGTGATTGAAATTCATTAATGTAAAAGTTGTAGCATCTCAAGAACAAAGTACACCCTTAATTCGCAACTAAATATAATCGTGCTTACTTTAAGAAAATAACTATATAAATGACCAAAGTAGAAAGTGTCCATCTTCTTCCTACTTCTTCCATGTTCAGACAATAAGCCTTCATATTTCACTGTTTTACATTTAAATGTCATTGTTACATTTACACCCTCTCTTGTCCTTTTCTCTCTCATTTCTTTAATTTATTACACCTTACATGTGGGGCTTTATTGTCTTTCATTTTCTTTTCTTTTTTTTTTTTAAGAAAAAAATTAGTAGAATAGTAAACATTTAAAAATAATCTAATTAACTATCAATCATATATTAATTTTTTATCAAATATATCTAATAATTATTGTAATGTTAGTTAATTTAATTACTATTTATTAATATGTCATTCCAGTTTTTATCATTCAATGTAGTTATGTTATGGTAAAAAATTTATCGTAATTAATTTGATTAACTTTAAATCTAACAGATTTTTTAATTTTCATATCACTTTGATTCATAATATTTGCACAATTTACTCATTATTTATTTATAGTCCAAATCTTTAAACAAAAAATATTATTTCTAAACTTGTGTTTCTGTAATATTTTCTAATTGCATTTGAGTTTTCAAAGTTAATATTACAAAATCGATTAGTTTATTGATAGTTTTCTCTTAGAATATTATGAGTCGATTGCATAGTAACACAAAATTGAATGTAATGAACTCCAATAAATACACCATTATAAATCTATAAATCATTAGTTTATGATAGTTTTTAATAAAATATTATGAGTCAATTATAGGTTGATTCATGAATTATTCGACTGTTATAAATTTTCATTGTTGTATTAATTTGTTTACTTGCTCATTGTCTTCTTTTACATGCCTCCGTAATGAATTAAAATTGCATTATCGTTCATTGATTAGAAGTTGAATGTCAACTTAAATTTAAAACTTTGCAATGTTTTTCATGTAAGAGAGTTTTTTGAACGACCTTTTATAAAATAGACATCGATAAAATAACTTTTTTTGACTAATGTTTTTGCATAAGTAAAAATCTATATTATATTCATTTCATTTCATTTCTTATTCTTGACTTTTGGTTGATTAGTTCCCCTTTTTTCCTTCATTTCTTTTTATTTCTTTTTATTTCTTTTAATCCGTTAGTTTTGGAGGGACTAAGAGGCCGTTTGGTTCTCCAGTTTATAGCTCCTTTTTGTTGTTGGACTCTAACCAACAGATATTAAAGCGTTTGGATAAAAAAAAAAAAAAAAGCTGTTGGTTGTTGTTTTAGAGGGAGATAGTTAATATTGCCATTAGCTCCCTCTAGGAACTTTTCGTGAAAAGTTCTCCTGCTTATTTTGGTTTTCCTCCAACTGGCCTTGTTGAACAAATATATGCTCAATCCATAATTTTGGGTAAAAGAGTGATGGTAGAGAATCAAAGCATATCATCATCTTCCTCTTCAATTTTTTTTTTTCCAATTCTTTTATTTTTTTTCTTCTATTGGTGTCTTCGAGCAATAGTGTTTTATAAATTTTTTGGGTAAAGAATATTCAATGCAATTGACAATAATAAGGTGAAATCTATACCTTCAAATTATGAAGTAAATAGGATTATGTGAGTTTCTTTTCTATTATCTGTTATTGCCAATGGAGCTTGGTTTATAATGTTTGATAAATTTTATATTGTCTCTTATAATTGGTTAGCAAGATCCAACTTTTGATATTCATATTACAAAAGCTTAAAACCAATGAAGCACCATTGGGAAAAGTCGAGAGGGGCTTGTCAGTTTTCGTGCATTGATTTGAGCCTCTATACTGTGCACATCACATGTTTGTGGCATTGCCTGAATGGACCTTTTAAAAAATTCATACTCTTTAGTGTGAAATTGTTACAGAAATAAAGAAGAAGAAGAAGATGGGCTTGAGGTAAATGGGCCACAACTAATGGACTGCAGGAGTCAAGGAGCCAATCTCAACCATCAAAATCAGCAACAAAAGCTTCAATCTTAGCCGTAGATTTGAAACTAATTTTGGGCGGCAAAATAACAAATTCTGTTTCTTGTTTTTGCTTTACCTTTAAATGCCAAATTTCTGTAATCATTTTCTTCAAGTATCAATAATAAGAACTTCGTTCTTGTTCTTCAATTTCTCCACATGGTATCAGAGCTACAGGAGAAGAGTGATTCCTGAAGATGGCGCCCCGAAGAAACAATGCCAATAGATTCCAAAATCTTCCACCAGAAGGTGTTGAGGAAGATGAATCTGTAAACGAAATTGAAGAACAAAATGCAATTACAGCTTCCGCAATGAGTCAATTGAGTGAAAATCCTGGACTGATTCTCATATCAGTTCAACTTTCCGGAAATAATTACATGGCTTGGAGTAGAGCAATGGTGAGAGCTTTGAAGGTGAAAGAGGTCTCTGAGTATGTACTCGAAGATCTGGAAATTCCTATAGAAGGATCTTTAGCCTATCGAAAGTGGCTCAAAACGGATTGTTTGGTCACTTCTTGGGTTCTGAATTCTATTTCAAAGGAGATTGCAGATGGATTCCAGTATGTATCTATAGCAAGGGAGTTGTGGAAGGATCTAGCTCATCGATTTGGGGAAAGCAATGGACCTCAGATTTTTCAGATTAAAAGAGAAATCAATCTCATACATCAAGGTACTCTTTCTATTAGGTTGTATTTTAACAAGCTTAAAAGATGTTGGGATGAATTAGCATTTCTGCGGCCAATTCCTTCTTGTAAGTGTGGAGCAGTAAGGAATTGTGTTTGCAATGCTTTCCAACGAGTTACAAATATGAATGAGGAAGACAAGCTAATTCAGTTTCTGATGGGATTAAATGATCATTATGATCATGTTCGTAATCAAATATCACTCATGGATCCTTTGCCTAATCTGAATAAGGCATATTCTATGTTGTTGCAAGTAGAAAAACAGAATGAGATTGCTGTTGAACAAACAATTGATATAGCTAGTTTTGCACGAAATGATAAACAAAAGAAAACTGGTTTGGTGAAATGGAAAGGGAAAAAGAAGTATGAGTCTAAAGAGGACCTCTATTGTGACAATTGTGATTCAGTTGGGCATGTTAGAGCTACCTGCTTTGAACTGATTGGTTATCCTGATTGGTGGAATAAAAATAAAGAGAATAGAAAGGCGAAAAATACAGGAACAAGATCTGGATCAGGAGGAAAATCAAGAGCTAATGCTGTTTGCGGTGGTAATAATTCAGTTAAGAATAATGACAGTGATTTTGAATCCTATTCTGAAGAGCCAGACATGACAACAATGATTAATGAAGTATACAAGATGATGAAGGGCAAGACATTCTCTGAATCACCTATGCATTCCACTGATTTCTCTACCTTTGCTGGATTTTCAGGTCAGTCTTCTGCCTCTCCTGCTTCACTTGATAGTATTAATGGCTGGATTGTTGATAGTAGTGCTACATCACACATGTGTCCTATCAAGGAGGTTTTTGAGCAGTTGAATTTACTGATGCATAGGCAAACTTTTACATTGCCTAATGGAAATGTGATTCAACTTAAATACAAAGGTGATGTAGTGTTATCTTCACAGTTGAAGCTGAAGGATGTCTTGTTTATACCACAATTCAGATATAACTTGTTATCTGTCAGTCAGTTAATGATGCAAACACAGTTGGAAGTAGTTTTTTCTAAAAAATGTTGTTACATATAGGACCTGCACTCTAAAAGGCTTGTGGCAGTAGCTTGGAAGGTAGATGGTCTGTATTTGTTGGATGCAAATTCTTTTTCATTTTCTGTATTAGAAAGAGTACAAAGGTGTGTCACTAATAAAACTGATGTTATGGCTTCTGCTGTTTCTATACCAAATCTTTGGCATTTAAGACTTGGTCATGCCTCAGTTGATGTTTTGAGTCATATTCCAGGTAATGAAGTTACTTTTACCTATTTGAATAAAGATTGCATTATGTGTCATCTTGCTAAACATCATAGATTCTCTTTTAGCCGCAGTAAGATTGTTACCAAGGCAAAATTTGATTTGCTACATGCTGATTTATGGGGGCCATATAAAATTCCTTCTCTCACAGGAGCAAGGTATTTCTTAACTCTTGTGGATGATTTTACCCGCATTACTTGGGTTATTTTGTTGCAACATAAGTCCCAAACCAGTCATGCCTTACAGAATTTCTTTCTTTTAGTTGAAACACAGTTTTCTACTACAGTAAAAGTGTTGAGAACAGACAATGGTTCAGAGTTTATTAGTCATAATTGTTAAGCACTGTTGGCAGGGAAAGGCATCTTGCATCACAGAACTTGTATTTACACTCTTCAACAGAATGGAGTGGTTGAAAGAAGGCATAGACATTTATTAGAGGTAGCCAGGGCTATTCTCTTTCAGGCATCACTTCCAGTGAAGTTTTGGGGTGAAGCAATACAGAAGGCTGTTGCCATTATTAATGTCTTGCCCTCCAGCGTTTTGAATTAAAGCACACCATATCAACTGTTTTATGGCACTGATCCTGACTATAAAAAATTCTCTGTTTTTGGTTGTCAATGTTTTTTTACAGATCCTCATCCCTTCAAAGACAAGTTTTCTCCAAGAGCTTCTCAGGGCATATTTTTGGGGTTTTCTACTAGTCAAAAGGGGTACAAAATTTGGGATTTGCAACAGCACAAGTTGATAGTGAGCAGAGATGTCACTTTTCAGGAATCTATTTTTCCTTTTGCTAACAACAATGATTTGATGCAGTTTCCTGTTGATTATGCTTTCCCAGGTGTTTCATATGATGAATATTCACCTGCTGTTTCTTCTTCAGTTCCAGAACATGTTTTGCGTAGGTCCAGTAGAGTTGGGACTAGACCTGGCTGGATGAATGATTTTGTGGCATCTGTCAATAACAGTAATGTTTCTTCTCCTTCCTGTTTACATTTCTCTTCTGATCATCAGGTTTTTTGGGCTAATTTATTACATGCCAAGGAACCTAAGTCCTACTTTGAAGCTTGTAAAGAACCATGTTGGATTGAAGCCATGAATCAGGAGATTTCAGCTTTAGAGGCTAATCATACCTGGACACTTGTTCCTCTGCCTCCAGGGAAGAAACCTTTGGCTACCAAACAGGTGTACAAGATCAAAGATAAATCAACTGGAGAGATTGACAGATATAAGGCCAGGTTAGTAGCTAAGGGGTATAATCAAGAGTTTGGCATTGATTATCATGATAGTTTTGGTCCTGTTGCTAAAAATGTTACTGTTAAAATTTTTCTGGCTATTGGGGCTGCTTTTGGATGGCATATTCATCAGGTAGATGTGAATAATGCCTATTTACATGGAGTATTAGATGAGGAGATTTATCTTCAGCCACCTTTAGGCTATCACCAGGTGGAGGAAGGGCAGGTTTGCAAATTGGCAAAGTCTCTGTATGGTCTTAAACAGGCAGGAAGGCAGTGGCATAGGGAGATTTCTACCAAACTGTTAAGTTTTGGATTCACTAGGTCTCATCATGATCACTGTTTTTTTACCCTTCATCAATCTACAGGTTTTATTGGCTCACTCATTTATGTTGATGATATACTCATCTTAGGCAAAAATGAAGATCAAATTCTGACTGTCAAATCTTATTTGCATCAGCTTTTCACTATCAAGGATTTGGGTCCAGCCAAATATTTTCTTGGTATTGAAATAGCAAGATCTTCCTCTGGTTTATTTTTATCTCAGACCAAGTACATCACTGATATTCTCAAAGATGCATAGATGGCTGAAGCTAAGGAAGTCCGCAATCCCATGACTCATGGAATTGATCTCACATCTGCAGGAGAGCAACTTCAAGATCCTTCTGTCTTTAGGAGATTGGTTGGCAGGTTATTGTATTTACAATTCACAAGGCCTGATTTATCTTTTATTACCCAACAGCTGAGTCAGTTTATGCAGCACCCATGCACTCATCACCTGCAGGCAGCATTATATGTTTTGCTGTACTTGAAAGGCACTTTACATTATGGATTGTTTTATCCAAGCAATTCAGACATTCACACAATTACTACTTATTATGATGCTGATTGGGGAAAATGTAAACTGAGCCGCAGATCACTCACAGGGTACTGCATTTTTCTGGGGTGATCCTTGGTGTCTTGGAAAACAAAGAAGCAAGCTACTGTTAGCCGCTCCAGTGCAGAATCAGAGTACAGAAGCATGGCTTCCACTAGCTATGAACTCAAGTGGATTCAGTACATTTTGCAAGACTTTGGCATCCAGGTACATCTTCCTGTTACTATGCATTGTGATAGCAAGTCTGCTATTGCACTTGCTCACAACCCAATTGCTCATGATAGAACAAAACATATTTCTATTGACTGCCATCTTGGAGGAGACCAAATTGCAGCTGGATTTCTTCATACTCCCTATATTTCCACCACACAACAGCTTGCTGACCTCTTTACCAAGGGACTCAGTTCAGATACAATGCGGCCAGTAATTCACAAAATGGGTTTGGTTGCAGCTGCCCCAAATCCATCTTGAGGAGGGGGTGTGAAATTGTTACAGAAATAAAGAAGAAGAAGAAGATGGGCTTGAGGTCTATCAAAATCAGCAACAAAAGCTTCAATCTTAGCTATAGATTTGAAACTAATTTTGGGCGGCAAAATAACAAATTCTGTTTCTTGTTTTTGCTTTACCTTTAAATACCAAATTTATGTAATCATTTTCTTCAAGTATCAATAATAAGAAATTCGTTCTTGTTCTTCAATTTCGCCACATTTAGTAATTATCACATCTAATTTGGAAAATCGATATCAATTTATGGCTTTATGACCTATTATTTGTAGAATTAGTACTATTTTTTTCTCAATTTGAATAATTAAGGTTGTTTATTTGATTTGATTGAGTCAAAGTAACTTGATTTGATACTGCATAGAAGTATACTATGATCAAGATATTTTAGAGCAAAGATGACTAGTCTTTTCATCAAGCAAAACTATAATAGGTTACGCTCAATAAATTTGGTGATTTTGGAAATGATAATTCTATTCACGGTGGAATCAAATTAGCCTATTGTATGATATTAGGAGGCCCTGGACATGTTATATTGTATATCAGATCAAATTAGCCCTATATTATTCATTTTATATCCTGGCAGTAACAAATTATCGTAATTTATCAAACACAAATTATTAATTAGCTAATATCAAATACCTATTAGCAATAACAAACAACAAATAGTAATAGCAAACAACAAATAGCAAATAGCAATTATCAACAATGGAACCAAACAGGTCCTAAAAGACCTTTTTACTCCTTATACTATCACACTTTTTTCTTTTCACTCTTGTGATATGATCATTACCCATTTTGGCCCCATATGTTACGCAAAACGCTCCAATATGGCCCCCCTAACAAGGATATTTTGTTTGTTAACAGAATATGACGAAATATACTTATTAGGGACAATTTTGAAACTTTTTTGAATAGCATAAAGGCAAAAAGGAAATAGCAATAACACAGAAAGTAAAAAGAAAAATTGTTAATAGCAAATGGACAAAAAGATTTAATCGGTTTGGAACTCCTTAAGGAAAATTTTTTTACTAAACTCATCAATTAATGCAACAATGAGAACAATGAGAACCTATACTTTTTTGGAAAATTAAATGCTTATATTTTTGATGGTGGATAAAATATGAATGATTTATTGCGACTTGACTTTTTTTTAAATTGGACCGAATATTAACTTCGCAATGCCACTTTGTATTGAACTAAAATCACATCCCTATTCTATTAATTAGAAATAGAATCTTCCTCTCTAAAGCTAACAAATCATTCAATTACAATACAAGTAATTCTTCAAATATAAGGAATTAAAAGACTTTTGTGCAATCACACATGTTCTATATATGCGAGCCAAACGTGATTATGTGCTGTTTTATCACTCATTAAATTCTTTTGTAAAGATTTTAAAGATTATTCCACTTAATAACAATACCAAGATGGTACTTTTTAATAATTAAATTGCACTAATCCATTAATTAATTAGTTACTTGGCTTGGGATCATATGTTGGCTTTAAACCAATATGATACCCCCCAAAAGTAATGTCTTCAACCGGAAATCAATTCAACTCATGTTTAGTATCTCATGAAGGAATAAATGTATAGCAGTACATGTAGCATATATTGATTCCAATGAGCTATCTAATACAAATCATATCACAACTTGCTCACTAAATTTGATAATATCGGGAAAGAATATAATTGATACATAAAAAATGGTGTGGATCTTACCAGCCTTATTCACAAACTATTTAGCGGGTTTATTCAATCAAGATCCACCATATACGTGTATAATGATTCGTTAAACAAATACTATTACATAAACTTATGTTAGAACCCAAAATTCAAGTCACTATATCCCCTGGCGATTTCCAAAAAGTTTAAACGGCGGCTGAAACCTTTCTCAAATTATGTTTTTGGGGCATTTTGAACAGCCAACATCGGAGTCCAGATAGAATATCATCGGTAACATCAGTATCAATAATTAACTTAACTGAATCAAACTTGTTTCAGATGACAAACAAGAAGTGTAGGGCTGAAATATTTTCAAATAATTTATCAAATTAAAGTAATTTTATTGGTTTTTAATACGAGTGGAAAAGATTACAGGATAGTTTTACTGCTTGATTAGGATTAGCCACGTGATCCACACAATCAAACAGTGGGACGTTTTCTTTAAGTATTCTTTTTCCCCCAAATCTCAGAAGCTATATGAAAAACTGAAAACAAACCCAACCCAAATGTCGTGTCAGTGCCTTCACATCTGTTTGTGTTTGACGTAATGACGTGGACTTTTCACAGCAATAAAATATTTATTTTATTTATTTATTATTATTATTTTATCTCTACTCTAGCTGAAGAACAGTTGGATCCATAATTCATTACTGCCACTGCCAATTAATTAAACAAGATTAATAAGCAAGCAGTGACTTTTGCTATAAATTAAAAACAATAATAATGAAAAGAAAAGACACAAAAGAGAATGATACTTGGCTTGAGGTTGGATGACTGTTGTGAGCTTTTTTATTCTTTGGGTATTCAAATTCCAAGTAATAACTGTTTTTTTGCTTCGTTATTAAGCCGGCAAAATTTCAAACATGCCATTTTTGGCTGTCAAATTGAAAGGTAATTAAGCTTCCTCTTCACCCAATCCTCCGTTTATTTGTTTATTGTTGCATGTGGGTTCCTTCATGCACTTTTGTTTCTTTTCAAGTTGGTTATCATTTTCTATTGTTTCCAACGTAAAAGCCTGGGATTTTTCATATTACCCAACTGTGCTCTATTTCTGATTGAATTCTACTCTGGATTTTAGTTCTAATATCTATTCTTGTGTTTAATGTCTAATTTGGCAGTTGGTAATGATGAATGAAGGGTGTGGGAATTGAGTGGTCAATCTCCGAGGGCAAGCATTTTTTTTTGGAGATGAATATGTTCTTATTTATGGGGTTTAATCACAGACAGCTGTTTGCAAGGGTAAAATGTTTGCTCATTTTTGGTTGTATTTGTAGTATGCCCAATGTGAGAGTCATGGGTATAGCTGAAAATTCAAGTGTTTCTTCTTCAAGGCCGAGTGCTGTGAATGTTGGAGTTTTATTTACTTTTAATTCAGTGATTGGAAGAGCAGTTTTGCCTGCAGTTTTTGCTGCAATTGATGATGTAAATTCTGATTCCACTATCCTTCCTTCCACCAAACTCAATGTCCTTCTTCATGACACCAATTGCAGTGGATTTCTTGGAACCATGGAGGGTAATTTCTTCAACCTTACTAAATTCCCAATTGTTTTTGTATTCTTTTTTAACCTACCTACTTGAGGCAATTAGGCATTTGGTTTTTGTTTTATGTTTTCAGTGTTGACATTCCATTTATGATTGTGAACTTTACGGTTTTATTGTCAACCATTCATTTTCTCCATAATTAGCTTCCACATTTTGTGTAAACAGCAATTTGTTATTTTGATATATGAACTTGGCAGCAAAATTGTGTTTGCTAATACCATAGAAGATTGGACCAAACACATTTCTTAGTAATGAATTTAGAGAACTAGTGAAGGTTTACTATTGGTCTATGCAGTTCTCTATCACCATCTAGTTTCTGTTTGCTGAGATGTCTCTATGAAATTGTTTTAATGACAATGTCAAGCTTACCATAATTAAGGTGTTAGTCTAGCATGCTGTAAAGACGAGATTTTGATCGAAACGTCTTTGCTGTGTAGCTTTGAAGCTGATGGAAGATAAAGTGGTAGTTGCAATTGGCCCTCAATCTTCTGGAATAGCCCATGTCATCTCACATGTTGTTAACGAACTTCACATACCACTTTTATCGTTCGGAGCTACAGACCCTACTCTTTCTGCTCTTCAGTACCCATATTTCCTCCGCACTACACAGACTGACTATTACCAGATGTTTGCAATTGCTGATCTTGTCACGTACTATCGGTGGAGAGAGGTGATTCCCATCTTTGTAGATGATGATTATGGAAGAAATGGCATATCTGTGTTGGGGGATGCTCTAGCAAAGAAGCGTTGTAGGATCTCTTACAAGGCTGCCTTTAGCCCTGGTGCATCAAGAAGAGCAATCAAGGATTTGTTAGTAGGGGTGAACCTGATGGAATCTAGAGTTTATGTTGTGCATGTGAATCCTGATTCTGGTCTGCAAATCTTTTCTGTTGCTCAAAATCTCGGGATGATGACCAAGGGCTATGTTTGGATTGCTACAGATTGGCTTCCTTCTCTTTTAGATTCAGTTGAACCTGCTGATGCAGACACACTAAATCTCTTGCAAGGGGTTGTTGCTCTTCGCCATTACACACCTGATACTGATCAAAAGAAAAGGTTCATGTCCAGGTGGAAAAGCCTAAAACATAAGACGAGCGATGGAACTTCTGGGTTCAATTCTTATGCACTCTATGCCTATGATTCAGTATGGTTAGCTGCCCGAGCTCTTGATACTTTTCTGAATGCTGGTGGAAACATATCTTTCTCTATTGATCCAAAGTTGCAAGATATAAATGGAAGCACATTACACTTGGGTTCACTTCAAATTTTCGATGGAGGCCAACAGTATCTCCAGACTATTCTTAGGACGAACTTCACTGGTCTCAGTGGCAAAATTCAATTCGACGTTGACAGAAATTTAGTTCTTCCAGCATATGATGTTCTTAACATTGCTGGGGGATCCCGTCGAATTGGCTATTGGTCAAATCACTCAGGCCTTTCAATCGTTGCTCCAGAGACCTTATATCAGAAGCGCCCCAATGTTTCCGCCAGCAATCAACATCTATACACGGCAATATGGCCAGGAGAAAGTACAAACGTGCCTAGAGGATGGGTATTTCCGAACAATGGGAAGCCACTGCGTATTGCGGTGCCCAATCGAGTAAGTTACAACGACTTTTTGGCTAAAGACAAAAACCCTCCAGGAGTTAAAGGATATTGTATTGATGTGTTTGAAGCTGCAATAAACTTGCTGCCCTATCCTGTCCCTCACACATATATATTATACGGAGACGGTCAGAGTAACCCTCTTTACAGTGAACTTGTCAATGCAGTTGCTGAAGATGTGAGTATCTGACTTTAATTTGTGACTTCATATCATGTGACCTGCAGCCATTCACATGCTGGTAGTTTGTTTGATTTGTTCCTTTTTTCTGTCAGAATTACGATGCAGCTGTGGGTGATATCACGATAACGACAAACAGAACACGAATTGTCGATTTTACACAGCCTTACATGGAATCAGGACTAGTTGTAGTTGCTCCTGTCAAGGAACTAAAGTCAAGTCCTTGGGCATTCCTCAAGCCATTTACTTTAGAGATGTGGCTTGTTACTGGTGCTTTCTTTCTTTTGGTTGGGGCTGTCGTCTGGATTCTTGAACATCGGTTTAATCATGAATTTCGAGGTCCTCCGAGGCAACAACTTGTAACCATATTCTGGTCAGTATGCTATTCAAGTCATTTCATATTCCAGTAATTGAAGGATCATGTGATTAGCTGATTGTCTAGTTTAAAATGCTTCTCAATTGCAAAGCCTTGTTTGTTTCTTGTTTTTCGGCGGTGCTTCTGACTCACTGTAATTTTATTTCTTGCAGGTTTAGTTTTTCAACAATGTTTTTCTCCCACAGTAAGTGAATTTATACTTGTTTTGCTTTCTGTACTCGCTTAATTATGAAATTCTAGCAGAAACTCTTAACAGTTGTTGCAACTCGGACATGTAGGAGAGAACACCGTTAGTTCCTTGGGACGTTTGGTGCTGCTCATATGGCTATTTGTAGTCTTGATAATCAATTCCAGCTACACGGCCAGTTTGACATCAATCCTCACGGTGCAGCAACTAACGTCAAGGATTGAAGGGATCGACACTTTGATCTCAAGTACCGAACCAATCGGAATTCAAGAAGGGTCATTTGCACGGAACTACCTGGTTGATGAGCTCAACATAGCAGAATCTAGGCTTGTGACATTGAAAAACCAAGATGATTACTTTAAATACCTTCAACTCGGACCAAAGAATGGTGGCGTGGCCGCCGTTGTTGACGAGCTTCCTTATGTTGAACTTTTCTTGTCCGACAGCAATTGCAGGTTCAGGACAGTGGGGCAGGAATTCACGAAAAGCGGGTGGGGATTTGTGAGTATCAAATCTTAATATTTCACCTTAAGATTGAATATCTAAGTTTACTAAAACTTGATAATTTGATAATTGTTCTGATCTTGACATTGCTGGTTGCAGGCATTTCAAAGGGATTCCCCTCTTGCAGTTGACTTGTCAACAGCAATCCTTCAACTCTCCGAAAACGGTGATCTTCAAAAGATTCATAACAAATGGCTGTTGCGAACAGAGTGCTCTATGCAAATCAACCAAGAGAGTGAAAACAGGCTCTCATTGAATAGCTTCTGGGGTTTGTTCCTCATCTCTGGCATTGCATGCTTCGTTGCCCTCACAGTGTTCTTTTGTAAGATCATTTGTCAGTTCCGTAAATTCACTCCAGAAGAAGAACCACCTGAAGAGGTGCAGGTGGAGGAGATCGAGCCAGCAAGGCCTCGACGCACACTTCGTTCAACGAGTTTCAAGGATTTGATTGATTTTATAGATAAGAAAGAAGAAGAGATTAAACACATGCTTAAGAGGAAGAGTACTGACAAGAAGCAAAAACAGATTTCAAATGTGGATGCACAGTCCAGTTCATCTGCTTAAGGGACCATTGGTGAATTTTCTAAATTCCACTTCCTTCATATCAAATACCATTGATCAACTGATACAAAAATTTTCCCCTAAAACAATATACAAGTAAAAATTAGGCAGCAGTTGATGTTATAATGGAAGAATTATGTGCTAGTTGTATACCTCTAGAATTTTAGTATTTCTCTTTCTCTAGAGCATGAATAGAAATATACTATCTTTTCCATGTCATATATTATATATAATATATATTAGGATTGTTAATCAAGAAATTAAAATGAGTACAAATTACAATATCACTTCACCCAATAGATTTTGCATTTTTCTGTTTGAGATTTCTTAATTATTGTTAGATTAAGCAACCTTAGCCAAAATTAGGGTTATGAACCGGGACATGGAGCCCGTTCGAATGAGAGACGGGGATTCCACGTTTAGAATTTTCGCGGGGTGGCGATGAGGACAAATTTGACCTCAAATGCTAAATGAAGATGAAGACAGTATTACCTCTTCCCAACCTGCGGGCGCCCGTTCTCATCCTCATTTAGTTCACACGGGAATCCCCAACAATATTCTCGTTAAATCCCCATTCCTAATTATTTATATTATTATATATATATAGTTATATATTTATCTTACATAGATAATTGTGATTTATATAAAGTAAATATATTATCTTATACATGTTGAATGGTATTTTTTTTTTTTTTTAATGTTTACCTATTTGAGAATTGAGATGTAACTTGAAAGGGTCTTATGTTTATTGTTTAATGCACTTCTGAACTCAATTAGGTATTTATTTAGATTATAGATGTTTGTCAATGTTATGTTGAACTTCAAAAAGCCATGGTTTCAAAACTAAATTTTACTTATTATTATTATTATTATTATTATTATTATTATTATTATTATTATTATTTTCTGAATGGGGATGGGGATACTGTTTCTCAATGGGATCGAGGATGGAGGTTAAGATTGTCCCCGTTTACTAAACGTAGACTGGGAAGGGGATCCCCGCCTAGGTGGAAACATGGATAGGATTACCAATCCCTGCCCTTCCCCCTTTACATCCCTGGCCAAAATCCATCAACTTCTCATTATTTTGGAAAAATGATTCATAAAGGCTTAATACATACTCAGTTCCTAAACTTATCCAAAACAGTCATTTGACCCCATGAACTTTCACAATGTCCTATGAGCACCCACCCCAAACTTGTTTGAAATGATTAATGGCAAGCCACATCTTGAGCCCCCTAAACTTTATGGATTTTGTAATTGGCTCCCTGATTAATTTGTTCAACACATTAAGTACATCATCTTTCTATTTTGATAATATAAACCCCAAACTTGACTTTTTTCTCGCATGAGTTGCAGTATTTGTTAATTGAAGCGTGACAATTTTTTAGGACACGTTAGACTGAATTAGTAGTATGATTCACATCAGTAGCTATGTCATACACGCAGAGGAAGTATGGTTTAGACCTCTTGTGAGCGGACGACGTGTTTTCGACGGGACGCGGGACTCCCTTTCGAAAGGGGCGCCTCGATTTCGGGCGGAGCCCTCCCTCGCATGGGGTTTTTGGTTTGGAAATTCGTTTTTTGGAAAAGCGGATTGTTCCGCAAAAGAATCGAGACCTAAATCTCGATAAAAAGTATAGGAGTCGCCACCCGGCTCAGCTCAACCGGGAAATTACAGTGCAGCTGAACCAAAGCGGGAACTGCCACACTTTTCAGAGATTCGGGTCCGGACAAGTCCTTTATTTCGTGTCTAATTTAAATATTATTGCCAATGTTCTATTTACGACACTTTAAATTGCTAAAATTCAATTTTATTGAATAATGCACGCAGCGCGCGTACAGGATAATAATACAAAATATGAAGTAGAAAGAATAAATATTTAAGAGCTTACAACCCAATCGAAAGAAAAATAAAACTCTCTCCTCACTGATACAACCGCCTATATACACGAGAATCTAGAAAAATACAACCGCCTAAATACACGATTTAATTCTATTAAATACAAATAAAAAAAGAAAATTGAAATAAAGATAAAAGCTGCAAAACAGAGTTAGCACAATTTATACGGCACACCATAAATAGGACTCAAGTAGCAGAATTGGGGAATTAGGATTTGGGGTCATGCAATCGGGGGTAACCGGGTCGGCCCGGCCTGCCGGTCCGGTTAGACCTGGAAAACCATTTTTGAAACGTCCCTGTATTTTTGGTTTTGTGAGAAAATCGTTTTTGAAAACATTTTTCCGGTTTATTACAATTAAGCATGCAAAGTGGGTCGGTTTTCGGGAGAACCGGGTCTCCGTCGTGGAATTGTTCTAAATGCAATTTTACCAAAAAATAAATCTAAGGTCGTGATGCACACGACAAAATTAATTTTGATGATTTTTGGGATTCTCCAATTTTTCTGATTTTCAGAAATTTTCTGATTTTTATGATTTTTTTTTTTGGATTTTTATGATTTTCTTTGGATTTTAGGGATTTTTCAGGGATTTGTGTTTCTGGCCGAGGACTACAGTCGTGCGACTGTAGTCTTGGCTAGACAGAAATCGCTAAAAAAACCCTAAAAAAAAAACAAAACCCTGAAACTGAGAAAGTAAGCACAGTCGTACGACTGTAGGGGATTTGGCACGACTGTAATTACAGTCGTGCCCCTGTTCTTGTTTCAAAAACAGTCGTACGACTGTTCTTACTTTTCCAGAAATAAAAATGCAAAAACTTGAAGAAAAAAGCACCAAACACAAACAAAACACCCAGAAAGCTGGAAAATGAGTTGAGTTAAAGGTTGTTTACCTCCTTGGTGACGACCCACAGCTGGAATGACCCCTGGCTACGCACCAATCCACGTGAATTTGCTCTTTTTCCTTAAGGAGTCAAGGTTACAAAAGTGTCCAAATAACCCCCAAAAAGTCACGGATTTGCGTTTGTTTTTTGTCCGAAATGATTTAGTTTGTTAGTGTGAGTGTTAACCTAGGATTTCTAATCCGTTTTAGTGATGAAAAACAAGAAATTAAGGAGAAAATGTGAGAAGAAATTAAGGTGTTTTACTTCTCTCTCTTCTTTCTTTTTCTCCCTCTTTCTCTCTCTAAAATCCTGATTTCTTTTTGCCAAAAAAGCTCCTCAAATCTGGTTTTTCTCCCCTTTTATATCTCACTAACCAGGAAATCTTGAGCATTAAATGCTCAAGATTTCCCCTCTCCTTTAAGTCAAATAGGTATGGGCATGAACCTGCTCCCCGAAAGTACAGTCGTACGACTGTACTTACACTACAGTCGTACGACTGTAGCAAATTCCCATGACTGTATTTTACAGTCGTGGGTCAACGGTCAACGGCACTCTTTCTTCTTTTTTTTTTTTTTTTTTTAAAGAAGAAAATTTCGTGTTCACAGGCTGCCCCTCGTGTAGCCAAAGTCCGATTTCCGAAACGGATTTAGGTACACGACAAAGAACACGAAAACACCTGGATATGCAAGAGCAGTTTTCGCAGGCGGACTGCAGGTGACTTTGGTAGTCAGGTGGTCCATATGCCTTTTTGCATGAGGATGACACCGAGAGTATGGACGACTTTTGGAGTCAGGCGGTTCCCTACGATGGCTTTCGCGCAAGGATGACGCCGAGATGGAATGACTTTTGGAGTCAAAAGGCTGTGTATGGTTTGTCACACCGAGCCCAAAAATACATGTGATGCATGTTTGATGAACGTATTTATTCCTTGATCGATAATTTTGAAACAAAAATTTTTACCCCTTCGATCAGGAATAAATACGTGAATGCGTGTCATGGTTGCCTTTTATAGTCGTGCGGGACTAGATTTATGAATACAAGATGTGATAGTCGTGTGCGACTGACGCACTCAACAGACTGACATGGGATTTTTGGTTCCCTTTTAAAGTCGTGGGGGACTATAATTTCTATGTATATGCATGACGATCGCGTGCGGCCGGGCGCACCCGACGGATTGAAACTGGACCTGGGTTCCCTTTTAAAGTCGTGGGGGACTATGTTTTTTGTGTGACTGTAACGGCCCGGAGTGGCTTGGCACGTGGGGCACGTTGAAAATGTAATTGGTGTGATTATACTTACAGTGAATTTTTCATGGTTTTCTCGGATTTCGTGCCCCTTGGGCGAGGCGGACCGTCATTGAAATAAATTAGTCATCGCTGGATTGGTCCTGCAAAATTACTGAAATACCCCTGTGGGGAATAATTACACATCAGATAATGAAAATAGGGTTTAAAGAAGAAATAGGAAAAAAAATGAAAATTCCCCCCTTTTTTTCAACTACAGTCGTGCGACTGTATTCAAATTTTGAATACAGTCGTACGACTGTACTTCGCGGGTGAAACGTTTTAAGGGGCGGTTTCCGCCCCTTTCCACTTCCATTCTTCATTTTCCCAAAAATTTCTCTCCTCCCTTTCTCTGAAACCGACCCAAATCTTTGAAAAGCCGTCCAAAATGTTGAAGAAAATGGGAAAGAAGTTGAAAAAGATCCAAAACAACGCGGTTCCAGAACCCAACAATCCCGATGAGATCGCTTTTGTGGGGATCGCACAAGGATACGGGCACCCGCTATATATGGATCATTTCGGGATCCGATTCGGGATGGAGATCCCTATTCTGCTAGCGATGGACTCCCATTTGTCCATTACACAGGTTGGTATCCGATTCTTTGGCCTTGATTTTGAGTTTTCCAATATTTTTCCTTTTGAACCTTTTGGAACTGATTTGCATGATTTACTGCTTTCTGGGTTGAATTGATTGAGTAGAATGCATGCTAGGAGTCCCCTGTAGTCAATAGAAACAAGAAACTAGGAAAAACGAGTCAGAAATCGCGAAAATTAAACGAATTGCGAATTTTTTTCTGCAGGATTATGAACAGTCGTGCGACTGTTCATGCCAATGATGAACAGTCGTACGACTGTGAGCACTACAGTCGTGCGACTGTAGCTACGCTCGTGCAAAGCGTACTACAGTCGTACGACTGTAGCGAAAAAATGACCTTTAAAATTTTATTTCGTTCGATAACTTTGCAAAATCTGAATGCATGTGTGTTGTACTTCCCCATAATGCAGGTACACAGGATTGCCGGCAGCGGGAATCTCTCTCTGCCCCGGGTCTGGTGGGACCGACTTCCCGAGCCCGTGCGGGCCCGAGTTAGGCTCCTAGGGCTTGAGTCCTTCGTTTTGTCCTTGCCTATGAGCACACCGCACACCACACACGCCGTGCTGACGGCTCTGTGCGAGAGATGGGTTTGCACCACCCACACCTTCCACCTGCCCATCGGGGAGTTCACCGTCACTCCCTCGGATTTTGTGGCGATCACGGGCTTCGGGTTCGGCGGGACCCCTATCGTCTTCAATTGCAGCTTGACTTGACACCAGTAGGTGGATACCTACATCCGGAGGTTGATTGGCTGCACCCTTGAGAAGGGGAAGATCTTATGCTCCCGAGTGGAGGCTTATTGGGCCACCCGTGCAGTCTTGACTGAGGAGGACGTAGAACAGTACACCAGAGCCTACGTGCTCGTCCTCCTATCCTGCACGTTGTTCCCTACCGGACAGAGTACCTGTAATCTGACTCTGCTTCCGACGTTGGTGGACTTGGCTGCTTTCTCGTCTTTGGACTGGGCGCGGGCTGCGCTAGGGCAGCTATATTACGGGCTGGACTTGTGTGCCCGGGGGGCGCAGCAGGAGATCCTGGGCTTCTGGTTCAACCTTCTGGTATTGCCTCTTTTCCCTTTTTTTTTTTTTACATGTATTATAATTATTTTTTATAACTACAGATCTGGGCGTTCGAGCATCGCGTGCTGGAGCCGCCCGAGTTGAGGGACGTCCAGGGTGATGTTCGTCCGACCGTCCTACGTTGCTGGATGCAGGGGTGGCAGGGTACCGCCCGTGACATAGAGGAGGTACGGCAGAGCTTGCTTGATACGACCTGGAGGAGGGTAAGTAGACCAAACTCGTTAGTAAGAAAATTCGAACAACTTTTGTTTACTTGTACTGAACTTCCTTTGTTGCACTCCATATAGATCCGGCACCACCCTTGGGAGAATCTAGGTGCCATCACTCTCCTTGTTCAGTCCTCCGCACGCTTCGACCGCCGCAGATTCGTCATGGAGAGCCCTATGTCCCAAGAGTGGCACTTGGGCGAGCGTCTCTTCCTCTCCGACCACGTCGATGGTCTAGTCGGCCGGCTTGTACCCCCGCCGCTTCCCCAGGCGCTCTTCTGGTTGCATCTGGCGGACCCCGCGACATACCCCGATATATTCGGAAAGGGGTATAGTGTGGACCCCATGGATGGAGACTATCTCACTTATATCCAGCAGTGTTTACTGCCTGCTGCGGGTATCGCACCAGCGGCTCCTCCTCCTCGTCCTCACCAGGTATTCATTCATATTTTTTTTTTTTACTTTTTGACTTTTTATTCTCCTTGCAGGTTAAGAGACGTAAAGGAACCGGGTCCTCTCAGCCCAGTGGCCCGGCCGGCGGGAGTGCTGATGTAGGTACGGGCGGAGAGGATACTCCTGTTCAGGACAGGACCCACCCTGTCCATGTAGGCAGCGCCGCAGCCTCGGCTTCGCAAGCCGTCGGTGCTAGTGGGGTAGTGGAGGGCCGCTTGGTGTCTGAGCTTAGGGCCGGCTTCACCCTGATAGGGTTGGATGGCACCCAAGCTTATACGACATGGAGTATTCCTCGTGAGGAACCCGTTATGTTCTTTCCGGAGGACACCACTCACGTAAGTCTTCTTTTTTTTCTTTTTTTTTTTTTTTGATCTTCTGATATTCTTCCAGGTTCGGCGAGCTGATGTGGAAGAGATAGCCTACCGGTATAAAGGTCTAGGAGACTTCTTGGTCCGGGAGAATGGCGTTTGGGCGGTAAGCATCTCGTGTTCCCTGCATCATAATTTATGTAATGCATGGATGCGTATGTATGTATGTATGTATGAATGCTAATTTATGCTGTCGACTGCAGTCCCGAGTCGAGATGTTCCGAGAGCAGGCCATGGAGGCTGCTTCTGCCGTGGCTCAGGCCCAGACAGCGGACCAAGAGGTGGATAGGGCGAGAGCCAAGATAGCCAGGCTGCAGGCTGGGATGGCTCGTCTGCAGGCGGATTTTGACTCCTACAGGGCTACACATCAGAGTGAGTCCGAGGAAGAGGAGGAAGATGAGGGGCAGGATGAGAGCTAGATGGAGTGTCCTGCTCTTCTTATTTGCTGTTTTCATAGTTTTTTTTTTTTGTCTTTTGTATTGAATTTTCAGATACACTGTGAATTGCATTTTTATATTATGGGATTTGCCTTTATTTGATTGAAGCTTTGGAAATTCACTCTTCTTCTTTTTCTTTTTCAAATTTTTTTCTTTTATCCAGGTTTTTACAATTTTCTAGAATCATTACAAGACTCTGATTGGCTCAAATTGAAGCCTTTCGGGTTGTGGAATCTCAAGGCCTATTACAAACACTCGTGGAACATCGAGTTGTTGAATGCCTGTTATCGTTTCTGGGATCCAGTGGACAACATTTTTCGCTTCTCATGTCAGGAGCTCTGTCCCTTATATGAAGAGTTTAGTGCTATCTTGAACATCCCTTGCCATAAAGGAGTGGACATCGCCGTCCCCGAGTTCACTTTTGGTAGCATTCCCTCCTTGGTGAGCTTGTTCGGGCTTCCCAATCCCGAGGTGGAAGCTTTATTTGCTACTGGTTCCCCTTTTCCTGGGTTGAGCTCGGACTCCATACTAGGATGGTGTATCAATGCCCCTAGGGACCACATGAGTTAGGCCTCTATGGTCAGCCTATTACTGGTGAGCTGGTATTTCTGTGGTCCTAGTGATGGGATTATCTCCTTCAGGGCTGTCTCCCTTATTTCTCAGATGGCTGTGGGAGCATCTCCAGCTCCTTTTGCACTTGCTGAGACACTGATTAGCTTGCATGCATCTAAGAAAAATGGTGTTCTCCACGTTGGCCCTCACCTCACACTGCTCCAGGTGAAATTCCTTATTATCTGGTGTATTTCTGGGTCGAATGCACTTCTAACCTTTGCTTTCCATCCACGGCAGATCTGGTTGTTGGAGAAACTATCAATTCTTAAGGTTCCGAGGGGGAACTTCAAGAAATACCACCCGGCCAATCTCAGGGAACGAGGCTTCTCCATTGACTCCTATACCAATATGTTCGCTGATGAGTGGGGCGTTTGGCTGTCTCATCTGACTGACGACCAGATTAGGTGGGTGTGCCCCTGGTGGAAGATTACCCACGTGATTGTAGAGATGTGGGCACATGGTGTGCAGTTGTTAGGACAGACCAGGGTGACATTCTATTCTCCGAGTCGCCTTTGCCGTCAGTACGGTCATCTGCAGGACATCCCCTAGCGATCATGTGTTGGCCACTATTATTATTATTTATATACATTTTTCTATTATTGATGCGATCCTCTTCTTTTTTTTTTTTTACCTTAACTTTTGCTTAAGCCGCCCTTGCGGGTTTTCAACTTAACAGGTTTCCTCTTCTTTTTTTTTCTTTCGCCTTATCTTTTGCTTAAGCCGCCCTTGCGGGTTTTCGACTTAACAGGCTCCCTCTTTTTTTTTTTTTTGACGAATGGATGATATTCGCAATTGCACACTTAGGCGTCTAAATGTCTTTGTTTATCTGGATGTTTCAACAAATGTATCATGTAACATACTCCAAACATTCATGCAACATGTTGAGCATAATGCACTTCATTAATGAAATTTAATTATCGCATCAATTGAAAATTTTAAAATTGGTACATATCTCGAACAAACTCATTCCTGTTATCAACCATCCCATACAGGTTTTCTGGTCGATAAGCTAACCCTCGTTACCTTAATTTTTGCTTAAGTCGCCCTTACGGGTTTTCGACCTAACAGGCTCTTTTTTTTTTTTTTTACACGTGGTAGCGTTTGAGATGATCTTGGTTAATCGGATTGGTGAACTCGTTACCGTCCATGTCCATGATTCTTACTGCGCCTTTCGAGAGTACCTTCTTAACCACATACGGCACTTCCCAGTTGGGTTTAAATTTGCCACTCGTATCCGTATTGGTCGGCCTCAACTGTTTCAATACTAGGTCTCCCGTTTTTAGAGGTTGTTTCTGATGACGAACCCGTCGATTATAGGCCCTAGCCATCCTTTGGTGGTACATCTGCAGATGATCCAAAGCCTTAAGACGCCTTTCATCGACCATAACCAGCTGTTCAAATCTCGCCTTTACCCATTCTGTTTCAGGCAATTGGGCCTCCAAAACCGTCCTTAGTGACTTCAATTCCACTTCAACAGGAAGAACTACTTCCATCCCATAAACCAGCGAATGAGGTGTTTCTCCAGTCGGTGTTCTAACACTGGTTCTGTACCCCCACAGAGCATAAGGTAATCTATCTGCCCAATCCCGGTAGGTTGAAGTGGTCTTGGACAAGATCTTCTTAATAGACTTATTTGCCGCCTCTACTGCTCCATTGGCTTGTGGCCTATAAGGGGAAGACTTACGGTGTTCCACATTGTACTCTTCGAACAGTTCAGCTGTGGCTCCCTGAAATTGCACTCCGTTATCAGTCACCACGTGATGTGGTATTCCATATCTTGTAAAAATGTGCTTCTTCACGAACTTGGCCATGTTCTTAGCCGTGACCGTGACATAAGATTCAGCCTCGACCCATTTGGAGAAATAATCCACTGCCACTACAATGAATTTGTGACCATTCGATGCCGGAGGTCGAATTTCACCAATTATGTCAATGCCCCATACTGCAAACGGCCAAGGAGTCATGAGGTTTTGCAACTCCATAGGTGGAAGATGGCTGATGTCCCCGTAAATCTGGCACTCGTGGCACTTTTTCACTTCTTCTGCACAGTCAGTCTGCATAGTGAGCCAGAAGTACCCTTGTCTCATGATCTTCTTTGCCAGAGCTAATCCATTCATATGTGGGCCACAGATCCCTGAATGCATTTCTTGCATAACCTTCTTGGCTTCTGTTTCTGTCAGACACTTCAACAACAATCCATCCGCGGTCCTCCTGAAGAGCTGTCCACCAAACCATCTAAACTGAGCTGCCAACTTTCTTAAAGTGGTCTTATCTGCTGCATCTGCTTCCTCGGGATATTGGCCATTTTGCAGAAAGTCAGCTATATCTTGGTACCAGGGCTTGTTGTCCGCAACTAAAGCCAGGACCGTGTTAGGACGATGAAACGGTGTTCTAGCAGTCCCCAGGATCAAAGGCTGCATCGGTGCTTTCTGAGGTCCTTCCCACATGGATGACAAGGTAGCCAATGAATCCGCCATCTGATTATCATCTCTGGCCACATGTTTGAATTCAATATGCCCGAATATCTTCACCATTTCCCACAAAGTTTCCAAGTACGGGCGAAGTAATTCTTCTTTGATTTCCCATTCTCCAGTGGCTTGACGAATTACCAACAGCGAATCTCCGACAATGGTCACATCATTTGCCCCTAATGAGATGAGAGTATCAATGCCAAATAAACAGGCTTCGTACTCTGCACCGTTATTAGTCACTGGGAATTCTAGCCGTTTTGACAAAGGAATTATCTCTCCTTCGGGGGTTACAATGATTACCCCGAGACCTGCCCCTCTCTTGTTTACAGCTCCACCAAAATGCATAATCCATTTCTTGATTTCCACCTCTACCAAGGCCAACTGCTTATCCGGAAATTCCAGGTTCTCCACATAATCTGATTCAAGTGGCTGATTGGCCAAGAACTCAGCCACTGCTCTTCCTTTGATCACCTTCTTCGTCACATACTCGATGTCGAATTCTGATAACAAAAGTAACCATCGGGATAATTTCCCAGTCAGGGATGGGGCGGAGCAGAGATATTTCATTGGATCAACTTTCGCTACGGCTTGTATCTTGTAGGATTGGAAATAGTGTCTTAATTTCTTCGTAAGCCAGACCATAGCAGTGCAAGTCTTCTCCACCACAGTGTATCGAGTTTCATAGTCTAGCAGCTTCTTACTAAGGTAGTAGATGGCATGCTCCCTTTTGTCATCTTGTTCTTGAACCAACATCGCCCCTATCGAGGTTTCTTCAATGGCTAAGTACAGAGTCAAAGGTCTTCCTAGAGTTAGGGGCTTCAACACTGGAGGATTAATCAAGTACTTTTTGATCCTATCAAATGCAACCTGACACTGGTCATTCCACACAACGGGCTGTTCTTTCCGAAGAAGCTTGAAAATGGGCTCACAGACCGTGGTCAATCTAGCAATGAACCTGCTGACATACTGAAGTGATCCCAGAAAAGATCTGACTTCTTTCTCTATTTTCGGCGCTGGCATATCTCGAATGGCTTTAATCTTATCTGGGTCCATCTCAATGCCTTTTTGACTGACAATGTGCCCCAACAGCTTGCCCGATGCAACTCTGAATACACACTTCTTTGGATTGAGCCGTAGTTCTCAATCCTGGTCATAAATCTATCCAAGATGGCCGGGTGCTCTTCCCGGGTCATAGACTTCACCAACATATCATCAACATACACCTCTACCTCCTTGTGGATCATGTCATGTAGTAACGTTGTAACTGCCCGCTGATAGGTCGCCCCAGCATTCTTCAACCCAAAAGGCATTAGCCTGTAGCAGTATACTCCCCACTCAGTGATGAAGGCCGTCTTGATTTTATCAATGACATTCATTAAGATCTGATTATATCCCGAGAAACCATCCATGAACGAGTACATAACTGCCCTTGCCGCACTGTCAACCAGGACATCAATGTGAGGAAGTGGGAAGTCATCCTTTGGAGAGGCCTTATTCAAATCCCGATAATCCACACAAACTCTGACTCTTCCGTCCTTCTTGGCAACTGGGACTATATTGGCTAACCATTCGGGGTAATCCACCACTTCCAGGAAATTGGCCTTTATCTGCCTTGCTACTTCTTCCTTGACTTTCTCAGCCCATTCTGGACGTAGACGCCTGAGCTTCTGCTTTACCGCACTGAACTTGGGGTCAATCGGAATTCTGTGCTCTGCTATTTCTCTATCAACCCCCGGCATACGTCGTAAGACCAAGCAAACGCTCCCACATGCTTTTTAAGTATTTTTGTCAATTCTCTCTCTTCTTCAGGATTGAGTTCGTTAGAGATAGATACCATTTTAGGATTTTCAATTATGCCCAAATTAATTTCATGTAATGCAGTGTCATGAATGCTGAACACATTGAATGAATGATTGCATGTATGCACAGAGCCATTAGGAAAAACATCACACAAATAAGCAAAGTTAGATTTCATTTCATTCATCGCCTTAAAAGCGGAATTGTTCATATCAAGTACATAGGATAAGTTTACAAAGAAATCATTTTCTTCCTCCACATGCGGAGGGTCTTCTGCAGCAGGGTCTTCCGGGTTGGCAGGCTCTTCTTTAAACAAGTCACCCAAATCAGCTTCAAGAGTCTCTTTCTGTGCTTCAGATAAGGCATCTTCTTCCACTTTCACTTTCCCTTTAGCCATCATCTTGGTGAGCTCAGCGACAGCTTTTTCCACTAACTCTGCCTATCCTGAAATAGCTTCCTTCTTCACAGGGCTCTCTTTTAACCCTTTCTTCAGCAATTCAGCAAATGCTTTGGTAATGGCATCCACCAGGGGGTCTGTATCTTCTTTTGGTTGCTCCTCCGGGATGATGGGAGCCACCACTTCAGCTTGGTTTATTGGAGGAGGATTGATCTCCTTCACACCTTCAGGCCTAAGCATTTCTTCCACTGAGCCGACTCCATATTTCGAGAAGTCGACGACATCAGCAAAGATCTCAAACCCAGGGACTATTTCTCCATCGATAAGCATCGGTTCCGGCTTACCACCATATGGTCCACCACTGGCTCGAACAAAAGTATCCAAGAGATGGACTTTCTTTGTCTCCGGGATCTCCCTCTTTTCAGCACCTTTGTAACCAAGACCCCCTCGGTGTGATTGGCCCACAGTGATATCAAACTTTGTGACCCCTTGCTGATGGACTCCTAGCCCTCTTCCCGGAATGAAATTCTGCTTCTGAAAATACTTATGGATCCAGGGAGAAAATGTCAAGTCTTTCTCCTTATGCTCCGAGACAACTACCACTTGAAAGCCAGTCAAAGGCTGTTCAGATGAGTTCAGAGCAGCCACTATAGATGATTCATCCGCCTGAAGAGTTACAATTTTTCCTCCCATTGGAATTTTCACTTTTTGATGTAGGGTTGATGGCACACCACCCAATGCATGGAACCAGGGCCTTCCCAAAAGCAAGGAAAAGGTCACCGGAATATCAATGACAATGAATAGCACGGTTGACTTAACTTCTCCCACTGACACCTCTGCCTCAAAAGTTCCAATCACAGTACGCTTGGAATCATCATAGGCCCGGATCACCGTGTTAGACCGTGATAATGCTTCTTCGGACAGATGAAGACTAGGTAAAACTTTCAGAAGGCAGATATTCAATGCCGATCCGTCATCAACCATCACACAAGGCAAAGTTCTATCCATCATCTCTACTTTCAGATACAAGGCACGATTGTGATTAGTGCCTTCCGGTGGTAAGTCCTACTCGGTGAAGGTGATTCCCCTGGGATTATCAGATTACCGACTCTTTGTACTCCCAATCACCATGCATACTTCCTCGGGAGACATTAATGGATTTGCATCCATTTCCATAAGCTTCTTTACCACTGCAGCTCGGTGTCTTTAGGACTCCATAAGCAAATGCCACACAGATGCACGTGCAGGCATCTTTTTGAGTTGCTCCACTACCAGATCTTCTTTCTCATTCACTTTGATGGGCAAATAATCCTAAACCGGTGCTTCTACCCTCTTACTCGGCTCCCCTAACCATTGTGGCTCGGGCTGATATACCCTTCCACTCCTTGTGACATTATTCACGGGAGCATCCTCTTTCCTTATATACATCCCGTCCTTGGTGCAGACAGGATAGACAGGTGTTGTCCGGTTCAGAGGCTTGGGCCTACTCATCAACTCAAATTCATCCGCATCATCATCCAATTCTATATCATCCAGATTCACAGGTTTGCTTTCCTCCGCAGATGGTTCAACATCTTCGCCCACTACCACTTGAATCACGGGATTCGCCTTTGCAATCTGGGCTAAGACAAAGTTAGGAGATAACCCTGATTGCACCATGTTTACTCTTCTTTCAAACTGAGGTAGTGGATTACTCTGCACATTGGGCTTTGAGCGAGGCGTTTCTATTTTCTTTTCATCAATCAACTGCTGAATCGCCTTTTTCAAAGCATGGCACTCGTTGGTTCGATGCCCCTTAGTCACATGATAGGAACAAAAGTTGTTCTTGTCCGCCTCAGCCGGAGGCATGTACGGTTTCAGACTTTGGAGGAAGCCCAAATTTCTACACTTCAGAAAAATCCGCCCCAAAGAATCCTCCCAAGGAGAGATCCCCTTTCCGGCTGCCTGTTGACTGGACCCTTGTGCAACTGTTGCCACCTCTACTTGTTTAACGGGTGCAGGCGGCTGACTTGGCTTAGCACTCGTTGATGAAGAAGCTGCAGGGTTGTTATTACTTTTATACCCCGAGGAATATGTGCGGCTCCGATACCCTCCTCCAGAACTGTTCTGAGCCGGGTCAATCTCGTACTTCTCAACCTTGCGAGCCAACTCATGTACTTCTATCAAGGACTGGAACTTATGGTACTTCATCACATTCCTGTAAACTTCCAAGCTCCCATCAATCAGCTTCACAATCAGTTCATCTTCCAACGGCTTCTGATGAAGGAGGATCATCTTATCCATCCACCTTTGATAATATTCAGAAAAGGTCTTATTCGGCTTCTGCCTTACCGCCTTTAAATCTTGCAATTTGACCTCCAGTTGCGTGTTGAAACTGAAGTACTTAATGAAGGCATCGGACAGTGCATCCCAGTCGCCTTGTACACCCTCGGGCTGTTTATTGTACCATGTGATGGCTCCTCCCTCCAAGGTAGTGGGGAACAATCCCACTAATTGATTCATGGTGAGCCCGGCCATAGTCATAATCCGCACATACTGATTCAAATGGGCCGTGGGAGGATTTTCCCAACATATGGTGCAATCCTAGGCATTTGGAAGCCTACTGGCAGCATTTCAACCCCTCCGGCTATCAGTGTGGATGGGTCGATACGCTTGGCGGACTGAATCTTAGAACTAGCACGCAGCTCCGCTATGGTCTCCTCCATTTCCTTCATCTTTCTTTTTAAGGCAGACTCCACAGGCCGCTCAGTATTATCCCTTCGACCCTCTTCAGCATCCGACTGCCCATCATTCAGTCTCCCTCCGCTACTTTCTTCTCGAGCACCCCTTTCCGGTCTCTGGTTAGACGATTCAGCCAAAGCATTCTGTACTTGGTTTTTGATAAGATTCTTAAACTCATCAGAATTCATGAATTCACGAAGAGCAGTGGTGGCCACCATGGCAGCAGCAGCCTCGGGTGTGATTGCCATATCTTGAAACCTCTGTTGCAATTGTTCAAATTCCGGCGAAAACCCAGCACTTAACTCAGATGACACTTCAACCTCCCTAAACTGAGTGGATTCCTCAGACTCACTAGATGATGAATCGCTGTGCTCTATCCTCACGAGTCGTTGTCCCGACCGGAGCCAAACTACAAAACATTTCAAACAAAAGTTAGTGAAATATGATCACCCAAAGAGTTATGAACTCTAGGGGATATGCATGTATGCATGGCGTGTTGGATGCATGATGTGCGCATGTTGTATGAGATGGATTTGCAACACGAATCTTGAATAACTAATCCTTCAGGTGGTGAAGTATGCATGAACACCTATTTATACATGCATATATTGCAATTTAAGTTGGCATGGATGAGACCTTTGGTGCTCGGGGAGCACCTCAGGTTTTGAGAAATGATGTGAATGTCTTTAGTGGATGGACAAAGCTTCGGCACTCGTGGAGTGCCTCGGATTTTTGTGATGTGAGATCGACACGCGCATGGCACTTGGTCGAGGTTTCGGTGTCCGTGGGACACTTTGGATTTTTGATGATATGAAATGAACTCGTGTTTGGCTTGCGAGTGGAATTTCAATACTCGGGGAGTATCTCAGTTTCCGCGCCACAATGTGAAGTGAATGCGTTCTTGGTGAACGGGCAGAGTTCCGGCGCTCGGGGAGCGCCTAAACGTTTTGATGCGTGAAATGAAATCCTTCCGGCACTCGTGGAGAACCTAAAATGATTTAATGAAATGCGAAGAATTTTTGTCGGCACTTGTGGAGCGCCTAAAATACTTTAATGAAATGCGATGAATTTTTGTCGGCACTCGTGGAGCGCCTAAAATGCTTTAATGAAATGCAGAGAATTTTTGTCGGCACTCGTGGAGCGCCTAAAATGCTTTAATGAAATGCGAAGAATTTTTGTCGGCACTCGTGGAGCACCTAAAATGCTTTAATGAAATGCGAAGAATTTTTGTCGGCACTCGTGGAGCGCCTAAAATGCTTTAATGAAATGCGAAGAATTTTTGTCGGCACTCGTGGAGCGCCTAAAATGCTTCCCTACTCGGTAGGTAATGTGATGTGTGTGACCCTTGTGGAATTATTCAAGATTCGTATAATGTTTTATGCATGACACGCGTTTCCCATGGCTGCAAAATAAAATGGTTAATGTTCATGACATTCGAATGATGTATGTGAATTAATTAATTTTTCACACGAATAAAAGATGCATGGCTGCAAAAAATGTGGTTAGTGTAAATGTCACGCGAGTGATTAATGTATTTACACGCGAAAGAATGGAAATGGCTATACAAAAGATGCGAGTTAGAATCACACAAATGCTCTATATGCGGTATGTTATGTTCGTGAAGAATGTGAATGATGATATGTTGTGGAAGGACAAAAAGACACGTAGCAATTAGCACATGGATCGTATTCCTCCAACCTTATTCCTCCAAACGTGGTCAGGTCGATAAAATTCTAACCGAGTTCTAGGAGGGGTTCTCTTCGATCGCCAACCGGGGACGATGAAGGCGTATTTTTATTTTATTTTATTCACACAATTTGTTTTGGTATCCTAAGGGAATCCAACTAAGGTTGCTTAAGTGAGTTCGGTCCAAAGTCGGGATAACATCAAGGCTCCCATAGCAAAATATACTCCTCACTTCTCCCCACTCAAGGGTCCGAACGAAGGGGTTCGTATGAGGCTATGGGTGGTGTTTCGTATTCGTGCCCCTAAGACCAAGAGGAACTTAGGCGACACTTCAACGATTCACCGGGCTAAATAGTGGATACCTATCCTAATGCAATAAATGTCCAACTACAAAAATGCATAAAGTACCATATAAGAATCATCCACTTAATTTAAATTAGACACTTTTCAAGGCTTGTCAAATTCTTTTAAGTTTTTGAAAAACTTTTAAGAAATCCCCAGCGAAGTCGCCACTGTGAGCGGACGACGCGTTTTCGACGGGATGCGGGACTCCATTTCGAAAGGGGCGCCTCGATTTCGGGCGGAGCCCTCCCTCGCATGGGGTTTTTGGTTTGGAAATTCGTTTTTTGGAAAAGCGAATTGCTCCGTAAAAGAATCGAGACCTAAATCTCGATAAAAAGTATAGGAGTCGCCACCCGGCTCAGCTCAACCGGGAAATTACAGTGCAGCTGAACCAAAGCGGGAACTGCCACACTTTTCAGAGATTCGGGTCCAGACAAGTCCTTTATTTCGTGTCTAATTTAAATATTATTGCCAATGTTCTATTTACGACACTTTAAATTGCTAAAATTCAATTTTATTGAATAATGCACGCAGCGCGCATACAGGATAATAATACGAAATATGAAGTAGAAAGAATAAATATTTAAGAGCTTACAACCCAATCGAAAGAAAAATAAAACTCTCTCCTCACTGATACAACCGCCTATATACACGAGAATCTAGAAAAATACAACCGCCTAAATACACGATTTAATTCTATTAAATACAAATAAAAAAAGAAAATTGAAATAAAGATAAAAGCTGCAAAACAGAGTTAGCACAATTTATACGGCACACCATAAATAGGACTCAAGTAGACAGAATTGGGGAATTAGGATTTGGGGTCATGCAATCGGGGGTAACCGGGTCGGCCCGGTCGGCCGGTCCGGTTAGACCTGGAAAACCATTTTTGAAACGTCCCTGTATTTTTGGTTTTGTGAGAAAATCGTTTTTGAAAACATTTTTCCGGTTTATTACAATTAAGCATGCAAAGTGGGCCGGTTTTCGGGAGAACCGGGTCTCCGTCGTGAAATTGTTCTAAATGCAATTTTACCGAAAAATAAATCTAAGGTCGTGATGCACACGACAAAATTAATTTTGATGATTTTTGGGATTCTCCAATTTTTCTGATTTTCTGAAATTTTCTGATTTTTATGATTTTTTTTTTTTTGGATTTTTATGATTTTCTTTGGATTTTAGGGATTTTTCAGGGATTTCTGTTTCTGGTCGAGGACTACAGTCGTGCGACTGTAGTCTTGGCTAGACAGAAATCGCTAAAAAAACCCTAAAAAAAACAAAACCTTGAAACTGAGAAAGTAAGCACAGTCGTACGACTGTAGGGGATTTGGCACGACTGTAATTACAGTCGTGCCCCTGTTCTTGTTTCAAGAACAGTCGTACGACTGTTCTTACTTTTCCAGAAATAAAAACGCAAAAACTTGAAGAAAAAAGCACCAAACACAAACAAAACACCCAGAAAGCTGGGAAATGAGTTGAGTTAAAGGTTGTTTACCTCCTTGGTGACGACCCACAGCTGGAATGACCCCTGGCTATGCATCAATCCACGTGAATTTGCTCTTTTTCCTTAAGGAGTCAAGGTTACAAAAGTGTCCAAATAACCCCCAAAAAGTCACGGATTTGCGTTTGTTTTTTGTCCGAAATGATTTAGTTTGTTAGTGTGAGTGTTAACCTAGGATTTCTAATCCGTTTTAGTGATGAAAAACAAGAAATTAAGGAGAAAATGTGAGAAGAAATTAAGGTGTTTTACTTCTCTCTCTTCTTTCTTTTTCTCCCTCTTTCTCTCTCTAAAATCCTGATTTCTTTTTGCCAAAAAAGCTCCTCAAATCTGGTTTTTCTCCCCTTTTATATCTCACTAACCCGGAAATCTTGAGCATTAAATGCTCAAGATTTCCCCTCTCCTTTAAGTCAAATAGGTATGGGCATGAACCTGCTCCCCGAAAGTACAGTCGTACGACTGTACTTACACCACAGTCGTACGACTGTACTTACACTACAGTCGTACGACTGTAGCAAATTCCCACGACTGTATTTTACAGTCGTGGGTCAACGGTCAACGGCACTCTTTTTTTTTTTTTTTTTTTTAAAGAAGAAAATTTCGTGTTCACACCTCTCTATTCAACTCTAGAATCTTCTACTTTTTTCTAAAAATTATGTCATATGTGTTGGATATGCCCTAGTCCCGAGGCATTGGACCTTGTATTTGTATTATACATTTATTGGATTTATGTATTATACTCATTTTGTGTTATTAATAAAGGCATTAATTCATTTATTATATATATCTTGTGCAATATCTTAAATGAAGTATCCAATGGACATATCCATATCCATGATGACTAGTGTCATGCACTTGGCAGTAAAACCATGGATAGGGTAAACGATATGGCCATAAAGAGATCCGTAGTCTGTTCTAATCATAGGAATGAATGGAACTAAAGACTATCATTAACCTGGTTGTATGGCGGTGTCTTACCGGTCATTGGACATGGGATGTCAACCAAGTTAATGAGTACATACAAAAGGTGCATGAGTAATCCACATGGTTTATTATCACAAGTGATTCTCGTTTAGTACTTGTATGGATCCTTTGACCTAACCATATGATGGTGTTGCATGCGAGGTCGCATATTTAGGGGTACGCCTAAAGGGCCTGTAATAGGGTGCCAAGTATGGGTACTTTCAGGTATGTGACTTAGCATGGCAATTTTATGGATATGCAGAAGGGATTTGTCACTCAGTAGTCCACTGAGAAGATATCACCGGTCTCTTGATGAATGTGACTGATAAGAGTGTGGCCACACATAAATAAGTTGGAACTTGTTTGTGAGCATCAGTACATTTGGGATCAAGTAAATGTCTGGACACAAAAGAGGGTGATCAATCCATGCCTCTGTGTTGGACACTGATATCAATGACATGGGATATACAAGTTCAAACTACAGGATTATAATTACAGTTGGACTGCCATCTCCATCTTAATTGGGGGCTGCAGTGGCTTGCTAGAGCCCAACTGCAGTCTGTGGGCCACAAGCCCACTGCCAACATAAAGATGAGCCCACGGGATCGTACACACTGAGCGACTGAATACAGACTTAAGGAAATCACCTGTATACTTGGGGTATACACTCTGGAGAGAGAGGATTATATTAATTGCATTATAAAGATCAATTGGATTGATCATAATAATAAGATTAATATTTGATTGGCATTCTCATAATTAATTGGATTAATTATGAGATTATTTCCTAGGTGGAAATATTTATATGTATAGGTTTACATATGAATTCATTTTGTGAAGATCTAATTTTAATTTCATGGATTAAATTAATTAGTCAAACCAATTTCAATTAAATGTAAATAATATGTTACACGGTTTAATATATTATATACATGTGCAAATTAAAGTTGGGCTTGAAATTAATTTAAACTAGAAAAATTAAAATAGATTTGGGTTTAAAATGAAAGAAGGAAAGCCCACACATGAGAATTTCGGCCACCTAAGGTTAAAACAACCCTAGGTATTTCGGCCAAGTAGGACCAAGCCACTATAGCCGAAATTCCCATCCCCTCCCGCTCCAAAGTTCGTGATTTTCCGATGTTAGCACATGTTGTGTTCGAAAGGCGTTCGTGTATGTGAACGAGGAGGTATTCTACCTTGATTCCTGCAGTCTGCATCCATCTCTTGTAAAGATAATCTGGGTAAGAGATCAATCTCTTGTTGGTTAAATTTTTGTTTTTGCAATTTCCATTTTAATTGCTTCTGGGCACGGATTTGAGAAAATCACCGCGTTCTTCCGCTTTAATCGGGTGATTTCCGGTGACAAATCCCAACAATATGCTTGTTAACGGATACCACAGCCCATGCTAGAAAAAAGTAAGGGTGCACATGGTTGGTTAACCAGTCCATTAACAAAAAATTTCATGCTCCATTAAACAGTCCGTTAGAATCGGTTAATAAATTGTTTTGATCGGTTAACCAATATCCATTGGATTAACCATTAACAACTTTTCATAAAAAAATTAATTTTTAAATATTAAAAATAAATATTAAGTGATAAACTATGGATTTTAAAATTATATAAAAAACGTTTGAAGTTTTTAAATATTTTTAACTTAAAAATTAAATAAAAATATGTATATTTATATATAAACAACTAAAATTTCACATAGTTATAGTAATTATATGTAAATGTACAAATAATCGATTTATTTTTTGGTTTCAGTTAACCAACGGTGTTTAAATTGAAAAATCATAACCTATTCTATCGGTTTCGGTTAACCTATTTTTCGGTTTGGTTTCAGTTTCGAAAATAGGTTTTTCGATTTTCAGTTAATTTTATACAACTCTAGAATAAAGTGTCAAGTATGAGGCTAATACTATCAAAACAGAAAAATCATATACTTAATATATTGAAAAAATGATCAAGAGACCAATTACAAAATTCATGAAAGTTTAGAGTGTAACCATGACTAATTGACTTCTCAAACTTATAAATAATGACATGCATGACTCTTTACGGCATACTACCTTCAAGTGATATTAATTAAGTTAAATTTTAGGCTCAATACATACGAAGCCCTCTAAACTTGGTCTAGAGATCCCACTGCCACCCTGAACTTTCATAAAGTCCATTTAGCTCCCTTGACTTTGAAAAAACGAGTCATATAACCCTCTAATATGATGTGGCAACAAAACTGACCATCACCCACCCTTAAGCGCGTAAGAGCTATATCAATACAAAGAATTAAAAAAAAAAAAATTTCTGTTCTCTCTTTCTTATCATCTTCCCTCCTACCATCTTCTACTCAAACTCTCTAGCTCAAAGATCAAAACTTAAATGGTTAATCAACTCAACTGAAAAATCAATTCCATTACTTGAGAATATAGAGCTACAATTGCAGTTAAATCAAAGCAGCAAATGAGTTTTCATCAAAAATTGAATAATAAAATCTCACAAAAGAAAGAACAATCAAGAGCATCAAAAGTAATTGAGGAGACAGATGCCCTAATTTGAGGGATTAAGCTAACAGTCAATGTAATTAAGAAATTTTCAAACCAAAGTCAAGATAGCAAAAATCCCCAATTTGAAGCGAAGCTGCTATCCCAAATTTCCGAATGTGCCCAAGCATCTGGTGAACTTGAACCTGCTATGAACTAATTAAATCCATTAATTCACTCATGCAAATATCGAATTAGTCCTCAAAATTTGAGGTCACCGTCTGGATTTGAAGTAAATTGCACCTCTGAATTGAGATGCTTCTAAAATAAATAAATAAAAATGGCACACCCAGGTTGCGAAGAAAATAAAACGACGAGGATGGAGGATTGAAGAAACGATGGCGATGCAAGATTGACATAGTGGTCACCGGCGTTTAGAAGGAAGAGCTACAGTGAGGAGATCAGTTATAATATGAGGAGGGGATTTGAAGTAGGGATTACAGACGGTATTGCAAATCGCAAAAAAAGAATCTTTTAGGTGGCGGAGAAAATAAAACGACGACGACGCAGGATAGAATTACGACGGCAGTGCAAGGCTGGGCATAAAGGTCACCGACGTAAGGAGGAAGAGCAGAGATTGCCTTTTGCCACAAGAGAGAAGCTCAAAAACTAAACACAAGCATTTTGCTCAAGTTGTTGATTCCCTGTACATGTGTCAATAATTTATTGGTAGTGAATATTATTTGACTCAAGTCAACGCTCGTGTATCTCAATTTTTAAACTGAAATTATTCTTCCTCAAGGGCATCTCCAACCCTACACTCCAAATTTCCACTCTAAATCCAATTTTTTCTATAATTTATCATGAGCTACGGTTTTTTTTTCCTCCAAACTTCCACTCCAAATTAAAATATTATTATTTTATTCCTTTCCACCTAATATTTTTATTATTATTATATTCCTTGTTACATATATTTATATTATTCATATATTTTTATTAAATCCTAAAAAAAATTTAATATTAATAATTTATAAATAAATATATTTTATTAAATAATAATTTTTTAATAAATAAATAATTTTATTAAATAAAATCGTATCGGATGAAGTAAAAATTAACACATTAATACATAATAGATTATATTTAGTAATTAAACCGGAATACAACCACACCATAAAAATCCATTTAAATACAATAATTTAATTAAACCGAAGTACAATATAAATACGATAATATTACAATACTACATAAATATTATTCCAAATCACAAATACGTTTACAATACAAACACGATAAAAGTTAATAAAAAAAAGCATAATACAAAGTAGTACATGATAAGCAATACAGCTAAAATAACACAACACACATAATTGAAATATATAACTGTATATATTAATATTTTTTTAATTTTCACAATTTAGTTTATTTTTGATATTTTATCATTATCAATTAATCAAATTTTAAGAATTTAAGCAAAATTATTAAAATAATTCAAGACCACATATACACATATAAATTAAATCAAACACACAAATTAATAAAAACAGATAACACAAATACCATAAAATAAATACACATTTTTAAAACTAAAAAAAATAAAAAATTGAAAGAAAAAATAAAAAAGTAACTAAGAAAAAATAAAAAATTAACTAAAAAAAGAAGAAGAAGAATTGGAGCGGAACATTCCCCGCCAAGTTTGGAGGAGCACTGTTCCCCTTTAATTATTTGGAGTGAAATTTGGTGGTGGGTTGGAGGTCACCCTCCACCAAATTTTGGCTCTCAAACCTAATTTGGTGTTGGGTTGGAGATGCTCTAAGTGAGGTATGCATTTGTTACACTCTAAACGAATTTAAGTAGTAAATTGTCTCGTTTAAACAAGTTGAAAGGGTTAGTTGAATTTTTTATAAGTTGTGGATGATATTAGAATCTTAAGACTAAGTCCAGGAGATTTCATATGTTTTAGGGTTAATTTTAAGGTTTCTTTTTGTTTTAAAATATAAAATTCAAATTTCGTCTCATATCATTTTCTTGCTAGAAATAGATGAGAAATAAAATACATATAGCTTTTTTTTTTAATACTAATGTTAACATTATAATTATTTAAATTCTTTTACTTTCCATATTTTTAAAAATTAAATAAAACGACGACTGAAAATCATTTAGTATCATTAGTTTGTAAAATAGATATATAATACTCCCAATGAAATTTTTCTTTGTTAATTGGGAATTGCTTTGAACTTTTGTTTGTTAATTAGGAATTTCTTATATGAAAGAGAAATGTCGTGTCCTGGGAAATTGCAATGGGCACGTCACCGACAACATCTATCTTGTTAGTGAAGAACAAGGATTGCATATCTGTACCAAAAGACAAGTGTCTAAAATTCATTTGAACTTCCAATTTTAGGATCACATCAAATGATAAGGTGCAGGTGTTCTCATCAGATTTACACATATTATGTTTTCTGTGGATTAAACCAATAGAATAAAACTAATTTAGTAAAAAACTAACTAAAAATTAATTTTATTAATTGAACATACGGATGGAATAATGTGCTGATGTGCTAACCGTAGAATAAAGTTTCCCATCTTAGCATGACTTTTTTTTTTTGCTTCTTTTTCTATGTTCCTTGGTCGTAATTATTAATATTTATTATTATTAAATTTGCGAAAAAGGAGCCAATTCAGCTTTGTGAAATTGATGAAAATGTTGGGTAGTTATGGGGCTTTAGAGTGGAGGTGCCTAACTCATAGATAGTCGGCCCACCATATTTCAATAATTGGTTTTTCTTTTAAAAAAAGCTTAATATCTTTTTTTGAAATTCTTTTAAGACCCTTGGGGCTATCTCTGTATTTATGAGTTATTATAATATGATATGACCAAAGATTTGTTTTATCATCTGCGTTTTCTCATTTATTTGACTCTAAACAACGTATCTTTGTCCAATAATTCACACACACACACACACATATATATATATATATAGATTCCATTTATTCTCTATATGGTAATTTCTGCAAAAAAAAGAAAAGAAAAAAATTGCATCCTACATTATGTTATCTACGACTATGGTTTCGGTCAAAATAAGTTATATTAGAAAAATCTTACTTATACAACTTAAATTGCGAAAAGAAAAAAAAATTATAATTTTAAGCTTAATTAATTGCAGAAAGTAATTTGTTTTTAGTTTTTGAAAAATAAAATATTTTATATTATTCAACTTTAAGATATATAAATCACTTATGCATTAGTTCAAGAATTTCAAATAATTCAAATGGAATTTCTACCATTAAGTGAGCACATAAGTGGAGTTAAACTCACTGATGATATCCGGTCATTTCGGATCTTTCACCCGGTTGCGTTGTACCGAATCCATCATCCGGTTTTCATATCGGATCCGGTCCAGATCCTCTACTTCTGCTGAAAGATTCTAGAAGGTGGGCGATGGTGTCTTTCTAGGAGTCTACTTACTGTGTTGAAGTAGGAGAAGGACTCTGTGTCCCATATAGAGTCTAGAAGGAAGGCTTTTAGTTTGACTGAAACAAGGAGCTTAGGAGTATTCCTAATCCAAAACCAACTCTATTGTTGGCCCTATAAAAGAAATGAATATAGAGGTGAATCTCAACTCATTCTAATTAAACTCAATAGACCCTCAGCTCAAACACTCTAGGTTGACTTAGGCATCGGAGTGTGCCCCAGAAGTTACCGGTGTCTTGATATTTCTATTTTGTAGGAACTGAACCTAATCCGGCTAAACGTATTCCGAACTCGGATCTCCAAAAGGATTGTTATAGAATCCATCATTTGGTGTGGTGAGCGTGGAGCGATCGAGTATGACCTCAAGTTTCGCTAATATGACAACTTCAGAGACAACAGGAGAAAGCTCTCTCACAACTACAACAACCCCATCCTTAACAACACTGAATTCCTCAATGTCCCCACAGGCGGCAGTGCTCAATCGTATTGCAAACAGTTTAAGTCTTGCCAACGCAGAGATCTCAGTCAGGCAGTTCTTCAGATCCAGAACTTTGGCATGATAGGGGTAACCATCAGTAGTAGCACACCCTCTCTGATCACAGGCATGGCAGGTGGACTAATAACTGGGGTAGCTAGGAGTCTCTTCCTACTACCCCAGCCTGAGAGAGACCAAGTGGTCCAACATATAGCAATGCCACCAGTATATACCGTTTTAGGAGATGTAAGGCAGATAAATCAGCCAAGTCCGATTTTTATGAGGTACGAAGAACCTCATGATGCATATCAACAACCTCTGACAGTAGGAACTCCACCCAATCCTTTAGCTCTGCCACCTTCACAGATGAGGCTACCCAATTACCAAACCTTGATTCAGACACCTCCTCCCAGTTATCACCTTAGTAATGGGTATATATTGGGGCTGCCACCAACACCAGCAACAGAATCTGTGCCGGAAAGAGTTGACGACTCAAAGATTATGGCACTGTTCAAACACTACTTCTCCCGATTCTTAGTCCCGATCCGGGAGTTGTTACTAGAGAGCGAAGGATCTTGTTTCACCAACCTGATCCTGGACATGCCGTGCGACCCCAAATTCAAGTAACTCAACTTCGAAAATTATAATAGGAAAATTGATCCCTATGTCCACTCAAGAAATTACAAAAACCGAATGGAAATAGCGGGAGTGAATGAAGGGTTGATGTGTAGGATATTCTCATCAATCCTGGTAGGCCCTGCCTCCTACTGGTTCGAAACCCTGGAGCCAGCTTCAATCAATAGCTGGGAACAGCTAAGGGAACAATTCTGCACAAAGTTCTACGGATCGGTACTCACAGGAACGACCAACAAAACCTTACACGATGTAAAACAAAGGCAAGGGGAGTCCCTTAAAGAATTTATGGACTGGTTCAATTTGGCAACGGTAGAGATACAGAAGTTAGATTTCCACACAGTGCTAGAAGCATTAATCACCAATACTACCAATGAGAGCTGAGGGTAGATTTAGTCTTGAGGAAACCCCAAAATATAACTCAAATGATCTCTATGGCTAAAACATTCATAAAGGTGGACGAGGTAGGAGCACCAGAAGGAGAGAGAAAGGAGATTAGAAGACAGGCAGTCCAAGAGGGATAGAAGGGACCCTAGACAATCCAGAGGGTTTACCTTATTAAACCGGCCACTGAGCGAAGTATTGGTGGTAGTAGAAAAGAGCTCAGACAGGAAAGGCCTATCCTACCCAAAAGCTAGGAGAGGACAAACCATGGGCGAAGATAAAAATGCCTATTGCAAGTACCATCGGGTGAACGGCCATGACACGAACGAATGTAGACATCTGGCTGAAGATATTAAGGAGCTGATCAGGAGGGGCAGACTCCAAAATTTCGTAGATAAGAAAAACAAAGAAGAACCGAAGCAGCCGGGCTCAGAAGAAAGCAAACCGACCAAAAAGACCAAGGGAGTGGTTATGGTAATTACAGGAGGAGATCCGCCAACAAAAAAGATCAAAAGAACCAAGGGTACAGGGAAAGATAGTAAGCTCAACCCATCTTTCTCAACGAAAAGTCAGGTGTAGCCAGGAGACTTGGACGCCCTCGTCATGGAGGCAGAAATAGAGGGATACATAATCAAGCGGATCCTGGTGGACACAGGGAGCTTCACTAACATCATCACCAAGCACGTGGTAGAAAAACTAAAAGTCGTACCTAGCCGGATCCACCTAGTACACGCACCGTTGGTCAGCCTCAGTAGACACACGATCCAGTTCGCAGGGCAGGTAACATTAGACATGGAGATCGGAGATGAAAAACATATTTGGAGATCCAAGACAGACTTCACTATCATAGACTCCCCATTGGCATACAATGCCATATTTGGAAGACCGCTTCTCTCAGAGTCAGAGGTAGTACTTTCCATCCAGTACCTGATGTTGCAAATACCGACCTCAGCCGGATGGGCAGTAGCGAGGGGAAGCCAGTAGGTAGCTCAAAAAACGTATTTGGTGTCCCTGCAGCCAGAAAGAACTGATCCAGAGGATGAGGAGAGAAAGGCAGAACCGGTAGACAAGCTGGAAACATTAACAATAGCATAGGATAGGAGTATCCGGATCTCTAAGGAACTCGACAGTAGCTTCAAGGAGCAGATTGTGCAAGTAATAAAAGAGGAGCAGAGCACATTCACCTGGAAGATTAGTGACATTAAAGGGGTACCACCGAAAATCATGAAACACTCTCTCAATGTGGACCCAAAAGCGATGCCGGTAATCCAGAAAAAACAAAAATACGCACCAAAGAGACAAAAAGCAATAGAAGAGGAGATCCAGAGATTGATGGATGCAGGGCACATTCAGAAAGTTCACTATCCTAAATGGTTGGCAAATATGGTGATGGTTTAGAAAGCAAATGAAAAGTGGCGCATGTGTGTCGATTTCACTGACCTCAATAAGGCATGCACCAAAGACAGTTACCCATTACCGAGCATAGATCAGCTGGTAGATTCAACTGTCAGATACACCATTTATTCATGCCTTGATATAGCTTCTGGATATCATCAGATCCCTATGGACTCGACCGACCAGGAGAAAACATCTTTCATCACCCACAGAGGGACTTACTGCCACCAAGTTATGCCCTTCAGGCTAAAAAACACCAGAGCAACTTACCAGAGGTTGGTAAACAGCATGTTCAAAGAGCTAATTAGAAAGATGGTCAAGGTATATATGGATGACATGATTTTCAAAAGCCGAGCCTTAGCGAACCACCCCAGAGATCTAAGGGAAGCATTTTCCATCCTCCAAAAGTATAGATTCAAGCTCAACCGTGAGAAATGTGTGTTCGGGGTGTGAGGAGGAAAATTTCTAGGTTTTATGATCTTACAAAGAGGGATCAAGGAGAATCAAGAAAAGATAAAAGCGGTGCTAGAGATGACCCCTCCCAAAACTTTAAATGAGATCCAGAAGCCGAAGGGGAGGATCACGGCTTTAGGAAGGTTCATTTCTTTTTCCACAAAAAGATGTATGCCCTTTTATAAGGTGCTGAAGAAAGGTCAGAGCTTCAATTGGGATAAAGAGTGCCACGAAGCATTTGATCAAATCAAACGGTTACTTATCTCGCCCCATTGCTCAGCAGACCAGTGGAAGGGGAGAAATTGTATCTATACTTAGCTACTATTGACGAGGCAATTGGGTCCGTTCTTATGAAGGAAGAAGAAGGGCAACAGTTCCCGGTATATTATACAACCAAAATACTCAAAGGGGTAGAGACAAGATACCCGAGCATTGAAAAGTTGGCATTGGCCTTACTATCTGCAGCCAATAGGCTAAGGCCATACTTCTAAGTGCACACATTGTCAGAACTGGATTCCCACTGAAAAGGGTGTTGCAGAGACCTGAGACATCTAGAAGGCTGGCAGAATGGGCGATACGACTAGGAGAATTTGACATCAGGTTCGAGCTGAGGCAGGCCTTAAAAGAACAAATCCTGGTAGATTTCATAACAGAATTCACCAGTTTAGAGCCAGATTCAGCGCCCCCCTCTAAAGAATGGAATGTTTTTATGGATAGGGAATCCTCGAAAGGAAGAGCTAGAGCCGGTATATACATCCGGGGACCGAATTAGATTCGACTTCACTACATAGTAAAGTTGGATTTTCCCACTACTAACAACGCAGCTGAGTATGAAGCAATGATAAAAGGGCTAGAATTGATTAAGGAGTTGGGACCAGACAAGGTCCGGATACTTAGTGATTCCAGGCTGGTGTCTAACCAGATAAATAAGCACTTTAAAGTCAGGGACCCATCCATGAGCGGGTATTTGGACAAGGTCCGGATGCTGCTAAAAGAGATCGAGTCGCAAGGGACGGCCTGGAAGATAGAAAACAAACCTCATGAAGCAAACAGCTTGGAGGACGAGCTCGCTAAAGCCACTTCCAGCAAGGTAGAATGGCAGTATCTGTACTACCCATACGAGGTATAATCACACCCAAGACAGAACAAATGGAGGCCTTGACAATAAACCATGACAGCTTATGCTGGACAAAGCCCATCATGGACTTCCTCAAAGGGGGAAAGTTACCGGAAGAAGAAATTGAAGCTTGCCGAATCTCGAGGAAATTAGCTAGATATACAATCATTGGCGGACAACTCTACCGGAACTCCTTCAGTCACCCGTGGATGAAGTGCATCTCAATAGAGGAAGGGAATTACGTGCTGAGGGAACTCTACGAAGGGATATACGGATCATCAGGTAGCCTTAGCTACTGTTTGCAGGGCGATGCTAATGGGCTATTTTTGGGAAACGATGAAGGAAGACACGGATGCTTACATTGTTACGTGTCACCAATGCCAGGTGCATGCCAAAAAGACAAGCCAACCCCCAGTAGAGTAGAAGCCATTCTAACAGCATAGTCCTTTTCCATATAGGGAATTAATCTAGTGGGCCCGATGGAGGAAGTAAGTAGGCAGCGAAAGTGGATAATTGTGGCCGTAGATCATTTTACCAAGTGGGTGGAAGCTGAAGTCATTTCCACCATCACTCCAAAGAAAGCAATCAGCTTTATGCAAGAACACATTTTAAGTAGATTCAACATCCCAAACGTCATCATCATAGACAACGAAACTCAGTTCACCTCTAGAAATTTCACAAAATTCTACAAAAGCTTTCATTTTAACCACAGGTGCAGCTCAGTGGCACATCCTCAGAGCAATGGAATGACTGAGGTCACAAACCGGACGTTATGTGACGGTATAAAGAAGAGGTTGGAAGGACATAAAGGAGCATGGGCTGAAGAACTCAACAACATTCTTTGGGCATACCGAACCACTCCAAGACGGGCGACTAGTGAAACTCCTTTCACCTTGACATACGGTACCGAGGCTGTAATTCCAGTAGAGATAGGTTTCCCTAGTGACAGGGTAGCATACTACACCAAAGCACAAAATGACATCAATATTCGCTTCCATCTGGAAGAAAACGGGATAGGGCCTTTATCCTTATGGCTGCTTACAAGAGTAAAGTTGCTAGATACCACGATAGAAAAGTTAGAATGAAGACTTTTCAGCCGAAAGACCTTGTATTTAGGGATGTAGAAGCTTCACAGACAAGGGAAGGCAAAGGAAAGTTGGCTGTGAAATAGGAAAGGCCTTATCGAATCGAGAGAGCCCTAGGCCCGACAACATACAAGCTCAGCCGGATGGACGAGAAAGAGATCCCACGCACATGGAACTCAAGGGTACTCAGGAAGTACTATCAGACTTAAATTTTATCATTGTATAAGTTGTACTCTTTTTCCCTCAGCAACGGTTTTTTTCCACAAGGTTTTTCCTTATTGAGGTTTTTAACGAGGCAATTGTAGCATTGTTAAATGCTGTATCATATTGGTTCAGTAATGAATAGCAATTTGCTTTTGAGTATATTATTCTAGTGTCCAATTTCATATTATTCGCTTTCGAATAAACTAGGCGTTACTGTATCTATGGTTTGAACAAAACTTAAGGGATCAGAAGACCCAAACAGACAGCCATAAACATTAAAACAAATCAAAGACAAAAAATTGTACTTTGTATTAATACCCCTTAAGGGGGAATGCCAATTACATAAAGTAGGGGGCAAAAAGAAAAAGAACGGTCATGACTACTCGGGATTCAGTGCATCTGCCGCACTCGTACCAGGCTTGTCCGGGTCCACCCCCAATGAAGTAGCTGTGAGGACTGCTTTGGGTAGCACTGGGCTTTCATCTTCAAGCAAGGGGAAAAGTGGGGAGAGATCCACCTCTTGAGGAAAATTCACGTCTATTTCCTTAAAGGAGATGTCTGGATATGCTTCCGCACATTTGTGGATGATACGGTTACCGTATAAAAGGGCTAGCCGCTCGTATGTCAAAGTCCTCTTTTTAAGTTTTGCCTCCCTCGCAGCGAGGTCATTTTTGTGACTTTCCCTCTCCTGTGCCAAAGTGGCTTCAGACATTGTTAGGGAGCACTTTAGGGCGGCGTTTTCAATTATGGCCGCATCTAGGGCCTTCTGCTGCTCTTCAGCCTTCACAGCAACTTTGGTCAAGGCCTCTTCCATTTTCTTCCTCTCCAAGGCACCTGCTAGGCTCTGGTCATAGATACGGTCTGCCCCTTTAACCCTTTTCAGTTCCTTATAAAGGAACGAAATGGCTTACAAAAACTAGAGAGTAAGGTAAATAATGCCAAAAGGCCTCGGAGCAATATAAGTCATGAGTACTTACGATGTAAAGCTTGCTCAGGACCTGGATTCCGATGGTCTGGTTACTCATAGTACTCACTCGGGCTGTGTCAGCCGGGAGATACATCTCGTTGCTCAGTTCTAGATGGACCAGAGGATCGGCTAGACTCGCCCCCTCCTTAAATTTAGAAATTAAAATATCTCTGATAGGACTGTCATCGGTGGTGGGACGAGCGAAATCTGAAACCACCTCCTGCAGAGCAAAAATCGACTCTCAGTCTCATGCCACATGATAAAAGGCTAAGTGGAAAGGAGGATCTTACCGTGCAATTCCTCTTTCCTTTGTCCACGGCAAATGAAGGAGTAAAGGCTATCTTTTTACCTCCTATTGTACGTTCAATACTCCTACCTGGGATGAGGACTGGCTCCGGAAGGCTGGGTATGGATATAGGCGGGACCGAAAAGGCAGCGGTGGTAGCTGCCATGGCTTTGGACCCCCTCTTCTAGACTTTTAAGGCTACAACAGTATCAGCGAGTGACATCCCTACCAAGAATACAAAATACAAATGAATATAACGAGGAAAAAGTACCTTGGTCCTCTAGAGGGTCACAAAAAATAATAGGGAGCCCTATCCGGTCGTCCAGTACTGCTAAAGGCAGCTTCTAGTGGAGAGCCTTAACCACATAATAGAGCTTCCAGTACTGGGTAGGAACAGAGCTCAGTAGCTCCAGATCCGTTGTCTCCTGAGGAGAAAGCTTGTCCTTCGTCCCCTTCATCCCCGAGGTAGGTTGGAAAGACCATGTAGTAGGGAATGTAGGAGCATCATCCTTTAGCTTTATGAAGAAAAAGAGGTTCTTGAAACCCTCAACATATGAGGTACGGCTTGAAAAAAAAGGAAGGGGGGACCTTTCGCCATTGTGAGATGGTCACTGTTGGTATCCCGAAGGACCGGTGTGGCGATATGATAGAACATTGCAGCAGTGATCCAGATGCTGAGGTTGAAGCATAACCAGTACAGTGCGCAAATGTCCTCCATGACATTCAGATGTAGTTGTGTTGGACACATATGGTATCGGTTCAATATGCTGCAGGTATATGGAGAAGAAGCCTTCAGAAGGCTGGTGGACTCTCTGACTGGGGGAGGGGATAAGCCAGTCACAGGCTTCCAACCAAGGGTGGCTGGTCTGTAACAGGAGTATTTCCCATCCAGTTGTGGAGGAGGGCATGTCTGTGATTCTGGGGGTTAGAGTTTTCTCCTTAATGGTTCTGGCGGCCTGGCGTGTTAGGATACAGCGTGCTGGTGCATTGTTTTCTCCGGCAGATGGCATTCTCTCTGAAGACTCCAATGAAGAAAGCTTTGCTATGGCAGAATCCACCTCCACTGGGGGGGATGGGGGGCGATGGTTGGTGCTCAAAGACCAGGAAGAATTTAGGGATTCTATGGTTTTTAGAAGGGTTCTTACAAATGCCAGGGGGTATATCTAAACCTAGGGCGCAAAACAAAAAGCTAAACCAGAAAGGAAATAATGGAGCAGGAGAGATAGTGACTTACTGATTCTGCTCGAAGATGATAGGAAGGTAGAGTGGAATAGTAAAATGCTTTCAGAAGACAAATGCCTTAATTAAATAGCCTTCTGGGGGGAAAATGAAGAGTTGCAGCTTTTGAAAATCGATGGGATGGCCAAGGGTCGCGTCCCTGCTGTTGCCCAGTACGTGGCAGATAGTTGGTAAGCGCGTGGCTCTAAGTAGGGTTTTTTGGGCATTGAACCCTAAAGAGTTCTTCAGACTGGTGGTGGGGGGGGGGGGGGGGGGGCTTCTGATGACATCCGGTCATTTCAGATCTTTCACCCGGGTGCGTTATGCCGAATCCATCATCCAGTTTTCATATCTGATTCGATCCAGATCCTCTACTTCCATGGAAAGATTCTAGAAGGTGGGCGATGGTGTCCTTCTAGGAGTCTACTTACTATGTTGAAGTAGGATGAGGACTCTGTGTCCCATATAGAGCCTAGAAGGCAGGCTTTTAGTTTGACTGAAACAAGGAGTTTAGGAGTGTTCCTAATCCAAAACCAACTCTATTGCTGGCCATATAAAAGAAGGAATATAGAGGTAAATCTTAACTCATTCTAATTAAACTCAATACACCCTCAGCTCAAACACTCTAAGCTGACTTAGGCATCGGAGCGTACCCCAGAGGTTGCCGGTGTTTTGATCTTTCTAGTTTGCAGGAACTGAACCTGATCGGGCTAAACATATTCCGAACCTAGATTTCTAGAAGGATTGTTACATAATCCATCACCCACATAACACGAAATCAATTGGCTTGTTTTAATATGCAGTTTATTTTACCTATATGTCATTCTCTGTTATCAATTATATTCAACGTGGCTTTTCATAAAAATTAGATATTCCTCATTTATTTAGTTTTTATTTCTTCAACTCGTATACACTAAAACCGAAATTTTACTCGTTAGAATATTTAACACATTTGACACGGCTTATGTTATCTTTTTTTTTTCCCCCTCTGGTAAGTAGGGCTGAAGCCTGAACACAAAGCTTACTAAACGTAGATTAATAATGTTTATAATATTTAAAAGGCCTAATACATCCGATATCCTCTGAATTTGGCTCCAAAAGTCAAAAGGCACCTTGAACTTCGAAAACGTCCAATTTGTCCTTTGAACTTGGCTCAATCGATCTAATTTTTCTTCCAAATCTAACGTGGCAGAGAGAAAATTTGAAAAATTCAATTGTTTTTTCTCTCTGTCACGTTAGATTCGGAGGGCAAAATGAGTCGGTTTTGCGAATTTCAAGGGGCAAACTAGACATTCTCAAAGTTTGGGATGTCATTTGGTATTTGGAGCAAAGTTCGTAGAATAATTGATGTATTAGGATTATTTAAAGGCCTAGTGCATCAATTTCTCCTTAAAGTTTGCCTCAATCGTCGACTATCATCCTGAACTAAACTAACGTCGAGTTTGCCCCTCATGTTGGCTAAACCGACCCAAATAACTCTCGTAAAGCTACGTGGCAACAAATGTAATTCAAGAAGCATGAACATTGTGTGGGCAAATTGGATTGGTTTAGCCAAGATGAGGAGGCAAATAGGTTGATTTAGCTAAAATGAGGGGCAAAAATGGATCGATTCAGCCAAGATGAGAGGGCAAACTGGATGTTTCTTAAGTTAGGGATGACAATAGATAATTAGTACCAACTTTAGGGGGTAATGTATGTATTAGGTCTTATTTAAAAAACAAACCGTAGTCTTTCGTAAAATATTTTTTTTTATTTTTCTTATTTACTAAGAGGCATGGTACACGACAAAAAAAAAAGAAAAGAAAAAAAAAAGGTTTTCTTTTTTTTTTTTTTTAAAAAAAAAAAGAAAAAAAAAAATCTAAATGAGAATGCTACTGATTGGCTAAAAAAAAGTGTTCAAATTGTTCTTCTGTTCTCCTCTTACCACATCAATCAATTTCATTGATTCAATTCACTTTCGTTTATCACTCAGTTTGTTTCACAAAATCAGTTGCAGAAATTTATCTTTTCCAAAGCATTTATATATCAATATTTTATAAAATCATCAATAGTTAAAGACTTAAAGTCAATTATTCTTATTGGGAATTTGAAAATAATTGGAAACTTTAACAATTATATATAACTATTAATACATCAAAAAACTCATATTTTATTCTTGAGAAATCAAATAGAAAACAAAGTATCCCGAATTGTCAACATTAATCTAACATTTTATGAGATATTATCCCAAAATATATACTTAAAAATCAACAACAAAAATTATCTAGAAATAAAATAGTAAAAGAAACTGTAGTTGTTTGGGGCCCGCAGACTAAATAATCAAGAAAGACTTTTCTATGAGTTTACCTTGTTTTCATACATTTTTTCTCCTTTATCTCATAATTTTTATTTTTTATTTATAAATTTTTCTTTTTAGTTTCATTTCGGGTAAATATTTTATAGTCCCTACCCCTTTATCTAACATATTGGTTAGTTCTCATTTTATCCAAAATACATTATAAAATTAATTAAATTGTTGATTAAAAATTATTGAAAATACCAATTGACAAAAAATAGAATAATTAATGGAATAATTAGTTTGATAGAATTCAAATTTTAAGAGGAATTAATTGTAAATAATGTAAAAATATTGATTTTTGGTGTAGTTTTCTCTCATTGTTTTGAGCTTGGCCCTCTATTTATTTATTTTTTTTAATAAGAGCTTCCATTTGATATTAATTGTAATAAAATTAAAAAGGCCTAATAGATAAAATTCAGTAAAACTTGGCACTAAACGTCTACTGCCCCCCAGACTTTAATAAAGTCTTCTTTACCCCATCAACTTGGCAAAAGAGTCATAAAATGTCAAATGAACGAGACTCAAAAAAGAAAGTGCATAACACTCGCGTCCATGTAGAAAGTAACTTCTGACAAATTTGATGTCATTTCCACGTAATATCCACTTCATTTGAGAAAATAAGAAATAAAAAAAATTATCAAGGAGGAAACAGGAGGATGAAACTACCTTACCCTAAGGTCATTAATCCCCTTCTTAATTTTTAACGAAGCTCAATCTCCCCCTTAATCTTCAATTTCCAAACTTCGAATCGTTACTGGAGGACGAATTCGACAGTGATGGAAACCGACGAACTTCAGGCGACCTATAATGTTTGCTATTTGAACAAATATTACGAAGGAAATCACGAACCATCGAAGAAGACGAAGAGAGTAACGGAAATTGAAGAAATTAGGGATGAAATTTGTTTCTGGAGCTTTATGCGACAGATTTAAACTGGTATGTTGAACTACCCCCAAATTTATTTGTCTTTCTCTTCAGTTTTAGTTAGGGTTTTCAATTTCTGGGTTTATTTTATAAAGGTCTATGGGTTGAATATGCATTATAGTTTTCAATGTTTCTCTGTAATTTATTTATAATGCATGTGCCTGAATTTGGATTTTTTTGTTGATCTAAAGCATGTATCTGACTTAGTTGGGGTATTTTTGTGAAATTGGTGCAAATTTGTGAGTTATTCTTAAACGTTCTCTCTGTATAAATACCATTGATATTCTTCTTGTGTTGTAGTTGTGAATTTAATAAGTTGGCTATTTTTTTTGCTTTTGTTTGTTCTATATTTTAGCATTAGAGATGGCAGACATGTTTATTTTTGTTATATTTAATCATGGAGGGATTATGGTTTTAAGGAATGAGGTTTTGGTTTACAAAGTTAGGGCACTTGAGAAAGAAAGGTGGTTTGATTCAGATAAAATGATCTAGTTGGAGATTTTGGGGGTAAATTGGGATTTGGGATATGAGAAGTGTGGCCCCTCGTACTTCAAGCAACATGTTAGTCCAAATTACATTGGGATATTTGATGATGTAGTATTGACTAGTTATTTAGATAGTCTAAAAGATGATAAGGATGTTGTGGTATATATGGATTCACATTTTGATGATAACTCAGAATGGAAGAGATTGCCCATAAAAGAAGGTGATAATGGGGCCCATTCAGCTAGGGCAACAATTCAAGTCATTAATAATATGTCTATAAATAGAAGACCAAAAAAGGAGGAGGTTGCTGGTTTAGAGAATGAACTGCCCTCTACAACAACAAATAAAAATCTGAATGAAAAGAGGGAGCTGAAATTCCAAGTGAAGAGGGAAATGTGCCTGTGATTAATAGATCTATGTATAGATCTGTTGATGCTAATATTGTAGAGTCAGAAGAGTCAAATTCTTCTACTGATGTTAACAGTGAGGGGGATAGTGTATCTGATTATGAAGAAACCAATGATGAAGCTTATGATGCAGTATTAGAAGATGATGAAGCCATAAATGTAGATGTAGAAGTTGAGTTTGCAGCAGTTAGAGAGGACAAACTGAAACAAAGAAGGGAAAATGCAAGAAAGAAGAAGGCACAACCAAATTAAAATTTTGTCAAGCTTGGACCATTAGAGGTAGACAAGGGAAATGGAATATTATATCAAAGAGGGAAACAATTATCAGGGCTGATTGCAGAGGATGAAAACTACATAGGAAGCACAGATGTGGACAGTTGTAAGCGCTGGGTTTTTCCGACCTCTATGATGAGAAACTTGTATTACCTATTGAGCAGACGAACACGAATTTGACTTGAGAACTGCCAAAATGTCGCCTTGGATATCTCAAACGCTTTGAAAACCGAGCTATCCTCGATCTGAAACTAGGAGAAAGGTCCCTCAGGTGATTTTAGGGTTTAGGGTGAGCGTTGTTTTTGGCGGAATCGGCCTCGGCTCTATCTAGAGCCGCACAGTTATAGATCTAAAGCCGTACGACTCTAGCACAACTCGAGCCACATAACTCTAGTACAACTGGAGCCATACGGCTCTAGTGGGTCAATCAAGTTGCTCCGCAAAGCAAAGCAACTTGACTGAAACGGGAAAAGTGCGGTCGAATTGGTAGAAAAGTAAATGACTCATTTAATTCGTGAAACGATTACAAGGGGTGAGATATAAAAACCTAAAATCAAATCAGAATAGGTGGAGGAGAGATTGAGTCTTGAAACAGAAAAAGGAAAGAAAAAAAAAGAGAGGAGAAAGAGAGGGTAGGAACCAAATACGCAGAGGAAGGGAGAGTAAACAAAAAACTAAACCTTAATAGCCAAAACTAATACCAAAACATCAAAGCAAGTATTCTTGACCTTTACATAATAAATTAGGCTCGGATTGATTCAGATTCGGTTTTGGGATTTCAGGCTGGTTGAGGATTCAAGGATCATTTCGAGCTTTCAATTCGATTCTGGACGTTAAACACATCAAAACAATACCAAGGTAAACTCTGAGAGACCTTAAACCTACATACATTGCTTTTTCTTTGCGTTTTTCTCCATCGTACAAATTTCCAGAAAATGGATTTCGCGAATACAGCCGCACGGCTGTGTTCTCCATGAACATAGCCGTACGACTGTATTTCTCATGAACAAAGCCATGTGGCTCTAGTACTCAAAGCTGCATGGTTGTGCTCTGTAGAGGCAGAAACCCGAAACTGCCCCCGATCGGCAAAAAATAGTCTGTTTTCCATTTATGCATTCTATTGTGATGTTTTTCAGTCCAAATACCTTCGTATATTATTAAACTGCGGTTTTCAAATTTTTGTACGTACGAGTGTTAGGTTTCCAATTTTTCCTGGATTTGATTTTCTGGATTTTGGGGGCTGTTCGATCCGAACCAGATCCGTAGTTTAGCATTAGTGGACCCCCGAACCCTATAAAAATCCTTGGAAAACATCGCAAATGAGCAAAATAGCAATTTTTGTAAAATAAGAAAATCAACTTCGGGTGCGGGTATTACAGCCACACGATCCTAATTACAGCCGCACGGTTGTAGTTCCCGAAAGGGAACAGAATCGCGGGACGACCCGTATGGACGTCGTCGCGCGATGCTATTTTCAGAACCAAATTATTTTTTTATGTGTTTACCATTTTTGGACCCTAGATGAATGCTGAAATTAGGAAACCCGCACGAACAGAACCCTGAGTTCCGAGACAACAGACCCGCTAAAAGGGAAAATTTGCATGTAACCGAGCCAACTGTTTTCCAAAAGTAGTTTTGTCCAGCACAAAAGTTACAGGGCGTTTCAAAACTATTTTACAGGTCTAACTGGGCAGGTTGGCCAAGCCAACCCGGTTACCCCCCAAATGCATGCCCCCGTTCCTAAAAATCTTGATTCTGTCCAACTTAAGTCCTATTTGTGTTGTGATATAAATTGTGTTAACCGATCTGTTTTGTAGCTTTTAGTTTATTTTTATTTTTATTTTTGTTGTTATTAATCGCTTAACCCATGTATTTTAGGCGGTTGTAATTTCTAGATTCTCGTGTATTTTAGGTATTTGTAATGTGAGGACGAGAGTTTTCATTTTTATTGGATCTGGTTGTATAAGCGGCCTTTGTTCTTATTCTTTTAACTGCTTGAATGTATGATTTATTTATTCTATCATTTATTTCTGTCATTTGCTTGAGCATAGACTGAATAAACACAAAATGGGTAGAGAAAAGATAATAAAGCAAATAAAATATGGTAATATGAACTATAAAGTGAAAGCAAGCTTGAGGTTGAGTAAGTCACTTGCCCGAACCCTAAATCTCTGGATTAGGTATAGTAGTCAACCCTCGATAAGGAGCTGTACCAGAATTTCCCGGATGAGCTGATCCGGGTACCGACTCTGTCACTGATCTTGGAATTTAAGTTTCGAGGTCTTTAAGTTAATAAAATCGGAAAAGGTTTTCTATAAAGGGATTTTTAAACAAATCAACAAGTTTCCTAAAGATAATCAAAATCCCGTTTTCTAAAAAACAAACATCCCTTTTGCAACAAAAGTTTCCTTTTCCCTGGTTCGCTTCGCCTCATTCCATTCCTTATAAGTCATCCCCTCACAGTGGCAACTTTGCTGGGGAGAAAGGTTTCTTAAAAAGTTTTCATAAAAACTTAAGGAACTTAGGCAACTATCGAAATACAAGCTCGCTTGTAGTCACCTTACTAGTTCATAATACCATATTTGTTTGCACTTGTATATCATGACATTTTCTTCTTCTCAACCCCTCCAATACACTGATCAACCCCAGTTTACTCAAGAAGATGACCTACCTCTTTTGCAAGGATTGGAGGCACCCCACGGGGTAAACCACTCATAGCACCGCATGACCTTACATCGTGTTCTATGGTGAGGAGTGTGTATTCACTATAGGAACCTGTACGACCCTTGGTTTTGACTTTGGCCCCCATGTAATGGCTTAGCAACTTCCCCTAGGATTACCAAAATGTAAATTTAAATTGAACATTGAGTGTGCGCCTTTGGTATCCCCTATTGATGCCAAAGAGACCCAACACGTAGGAAGAATGCAAGACCAATTGAAAGGACAAATAAGGTTGGAAGGGAGTGCATATTATTGCGTGTACTAACGTTTGTTCCATGGTGTTTTTTATTTGACTTTTCACGAAGCATTAAACATGCATAGCTTTCGTGTGCCATTCTAACCACATCTTAGTGCATCCATTTTCGAGCACCAACATACGTGTGACACTAATCACATTTTCATGCAGCCACGACATTTTATTTGTATGCCATTTATATCTCGTGTGTAAAATCTCCACAAAGCATACACGACATCATCCTGGGTGTCATGCATCTTAACCACATTTTCGTGCAGCCACTTGCATTTTCGTGTGACATACACATTCATGTCATTTCATCCCACCTAATAATGGATGTTCCAAAGGTGCCCTTCACGATCATTTCATTCCATAACATACCGGGTATCCCAAAACTACCCGTGTATTGCCCGTGCACCGGATTGCACTCGGCCATTTCACTATACCACGTCATTCAATATAAGACCGCAATGGTCCTAGGTTTATTTCTGTGTGGTGGTTCACACGATGTCATTACGTGGCATCATGCCCATTCATCACAAGTGTCACGGTGATGCCAAAATCTTGTTTACGCATTATGGTCCACATCGGATCATTTCATGACATTGTGAAACCATTCGAGGTACGTCATAACATCATTGAATCATACAAGGTGTTCCACGAGCGCCGAACCTTTGTCTGTGTTCCGAGTTACGTGTGACTTTTTCTTTAACATCATCTCATATCACATGCCTCAAAAGCATCAGAACTCTGTCCATGGGACGGTCCCCATGCGACCATTTCATATCATCTCATTGGCCTACAAAGTGTCAAAACTCTGCCCGTGTGACCATACACACATGGCCATTTCATGACAATTCATTAGGTGCCCCAAAGGCACCAAATCTCTGTTCGTGTGACAGCTCACACGAGACCTTTTTGCACTATTTTTGCATGGCATTAGGCACTCTTGGGACATCCCAAACAAAGGAAATCAAAACACAAAGATCATCCTCATTCTTATCTTTACTCATAAAGCATCATCCAAGCGCCATACTTCACGTCATCACTTCATTCATTTATCATCCCTAACTCTCCACATGTGGTGTAGGGCATTACGTAAGACCAAAGCTCATCACAGATAGTTCACTGAGTAAGCTGGATCGACAGAGGACAAGATCTCAGACTTTGAGGGTTGTTCAGGAACAGAGGGCAGTAGAAACAGAAAGTGAGTCTGATTCCGAGGAGGAAGTGGAAATGGAAAACCAAACATTAAACCTTACTGATGCTCTGAAGGATTTCCTGAGATCTCAGGATTTCCATGACATTATGAAGGAGGAGATGCGAGCTGTTGTAAGAGAAAGAGGGGAAGTCGAAACCAGCGGGCCTGGAAAGGAAAAAGTGGCTGAATCTTCTCAATATGGGGCTGATGTCTTAGCCAGTGTAGAAAAGCTACAAGAGATTGAGGTAGCCATGGAAAAGAAAATAAGGGCAAAGTACTCAGAGTTAGATGAAGTTTTAGTCGAGCTGAAGAAAGGGGCCAATATTAGCCTGGGCTCCAAAAGAGGTGTGAATGTCGATGCTATGATAAATAAGGGCATCGAGACTTTCCCCGTTGGGTTCCAAGTGCTAAAAGTTCCTTCCTATAAGTGGATTGGCTCACCAGAAGCTCACGTGAATCTATATGCTCGAATAATGCTGACAGCGGGCGCCATCAAACAGTAGTTAATCAACTTCTTCCCAACCACACTGGAAGGGGGAGCATTGACCTGGTATAACTCTCTGTTAGAGGATGTGCAAATGGACTGGGAGGCTCTATCAGGAGGTTTCATCAAATACTATAGTTTCAATACTAAGATCCAGGTGAAGCTGTACGACCTGTAGAGGATTAAGCAGAAGCCAAGTGAGTCCTTTAATGAATATTATCAAAGATGGATGAATAAGATGATTCTATTGAAGAATCACCCTGAAGAGGATGAGTTGATCCAAAAGTTGATTGACGGTAGTAGGGACATTTACAGAAACAACATAAAATTCCACTCTTTTAGTGAACTCAGTGAGGTATACAGTATGGCTATGAAAATTGAGAGAGATGAAGAGGAAAAGGAAGCAAGCTATAGGGGCAACAAAAGCTTCAGGTATAGTTCCGGGTACCGATCGACTACTGCAGCTGGGTCAAGTAGTGGGTCTGGTTCTAGTTCTACAAGCAAGAGCAGGCAGTTTTCAGAGAGTAAGCAAGCGGGGGTTGCCGTTGTGTCTCAGCAGCGAGGAAACCAAAGCAGAAATCCCGAAGGCCAGGGCATATCTCTGTGGGCTTTCTCCTTGGCTAAGATCTTTGCCAAGTGCAGGAATGGCAGACTCTCTCAGGCCTTTTGAGAAGCCAGCAGAGGAAGATAAGGATAATTTCTATACCTACCATGTCATGGTGGGACATAGGACCAACAACTATTATAAGCTGAGGGATGCCATCCAGAGGCTGATCGACGAAGGGAAGCTACAAGAGCCTACCAAACCCAACACAAAGACTAACCCTTTGCCAGCATTTAAAAGGCAGGTCAGTATGGTACAGTCGGGGCTACCAGACAACTTCATTTTTGCCCAGGTCCTACAGGCAAACCCCACCGTACAGTCTGTGGTGGCCAATGAAACTGGGGCAAAGTTAGAATGTGAGAAGGTGACAGAGCAGAAAGAGGTGAAGCCTGTGAGCTTGGATGATCTGGACTCAGAAGATGAGTACAAAGAATATGGCTGTGATGAGACAGTTAAGTTGTCGGTTGTTGAGAAGCCTAGAGTTCCTGAAGTCCAGAATATAACAAGGAGTGGTAGGGTCTACCAGCCAGTGATTCAACAGATTGAAAAGACTCCAGTAACTGGGTCAGGTAGTATGTCAGCACCAAAGGAAGTAGAAAAAGAAGATCTGGTCATCTCATAACTGAAAAAGACTCCAGCTCAGGCCAGTTTGTGGCACTTGTTACTGACCTCCAAGGAACACATGGCAGCGCTAGTTAAAAAGCTGTCTGAAATCGAAGTTTCTCCACTTACATCTCCGGAGGCCATGTGTTGCTTACTGGATAAGATTCATGTAGGGTCCCCTGACATTGTATTTTCAGAGAAAGGTTTGCCACACGGGGGGAGAGCTCACAACAAAGCACTGTATGTCAAAGTTAATATCATGGATCGGGTTATGCCATGTGTGATGGTAGACAATGGATCTGCTCTGAATATATGTCCATTAAAGATGTTACCATTCCTGGGTCTGAGCGAAGATGGTTTGAAAAAGTCCTCTACTGTGATAAGGGCTTATGATGATTCAAAAAGGACTGTGATCGAAACTTTTGAAGCTGAAGTGGAAGTGGGATCGGTCACGTCGACGATCACCTTTACTGTGATTGACATTCTAGTCACCTTCTCCTTACTGTTGGGGAGGCCATATGTGAGCACAGGTTTTTCCTGGTCTCGGTGATGGGAATTCCTTAATTGCCTATGGACCGAACGGGCTAAAACAGGACTTGAAAACGACCGGAACACTGCCTGGGGAATCTCAAACGACCTGAAAACCAGGCTATCTGTGATCTGAACCCCCGAAAAGGTCTCTCGAATCATTTCTAGGGTTTGGTCTGCACGTCTAACTTTTTGAAATTCCACCTCAACTCTTGGAAGAACTGGACGGCTCTGGCTTTTGAACCAGAGCCGGCCGGCTCTAACTAGAGTCGTACGGCTCTAGTACAAACTAGAGCCGATCGGCTCTAGTGGTCAAGAACAGTTGCTCTGCTAAGCAGAGCAACTTGTCTTGACAGGCGAAACTTTTGGCAGATTTTCAGTCTGCTGATTGATGTAACGATAGAAGACAGGGAGAGGCAGATAAAAAGAGAAAAAATAAGAGAGAGGGGGGACTTTTTGGGGTTTTCAAGCAAGAAAAAGATAAAAAGAAGAAAAGAAAGTAGAAGAGAGATAGAAGAAGAAGAGAGACCGAGAGAAATACCCAAAACAAATCCCATAAACACTCTCATCTAACCCTAAATCAACCCTCAAGCATTAACAACATAGCCAACAATCTCTTCTCTTTGATTCGGGATAATTTCGGCTTGGTTTCGGATCGTTTTGGGCTGTTGAAGGCTTTGGCTGATTGGGTTCCAATGCATATTCCCGAGCTTCCAATCTGTTTCTTGACGCTCCAAGCATCCAAACCATAATCCAGGTAAACTTTAAGAGGCCCTAAAACTTATTTGTATCGATTTTCTGTGCGTTTCTGTCATTTTTGCCAAAATCCAGAACTGGTGCTGCCCATCACAGCCGTATGGCTGTGCTTTTGAAGAACAGAGCCTACCGGTTCTAACCCAGAATCGACCGACTTTGTTTCTCGGTCGGCCGAAACAGCCCGTTTTCTATTTTGATTTTTTCTAGTTGGGATCATTTTGGCCCAGAATCATCTGTATGTATTTGTATTTTTGATTTTCTGACTATTGCATACTCGAATATCGGGGTTTTCAGTATTTCCCGGGGTTTATTTTCTGAGTTTCGGGGTAGTTTTATTCGAATCGGATCTATAGTCCAGCATTTGCGGGACCCCAAATCCCACAAAATCCCTGGAAAACATTGAAAATGAGGAAAATAATATTCTTACAAATATTTTTAATGTATTTATTGCATTTTAGGCCCTAGGTGGTCTGTGTGTTTAGGAACCCACACGAACGGAACCCTGAGTTCCGGGCTAGCCGACCCACAAAAATGGAAATACGCATGTAACCGAGCCTAATATTTTCTAAAAATTGATTTTCAGCACAAAAATCCACAGGACGTTTCAAAACCGATTTCCAGGTCTAACTGGTCTGACCGGTCAGGTCGAACCGGTTACCCCCTAAATGCATGCTCCCAATCCTAAAATCCCTATTCTGTCCTGATTTGAGTCCTGTTTGTGTTTATAATATAAACCGTGCTAACTAATCTGTTTTGCAGCATCTATTTTTATATTTGCTGTATTTAATAGATTAATTCGTGTATCTTAGGCGGTTGTATTTTTAGATCCTAGTGTATCCTAGGCGCTGGTAAAGTGAGGATGAGAGTTTTTATATTTTATTCAATTTGGTTGTATATTCGACTTCTATTATTCTTTTGTATATTTGTGTGAATGGTTTAATTTCCCGCAATTTATTTTATGCATTTTTGCCTTAGCATGGGATTAATAAAATAAACAAATTGGGTTAGAGAAAGATAATAAATTGAATAAATATGGTTTTATAAATAATAAACGAATACAAGCTTGAGGTTAAGTAGGTAAGTTACCCGAACCCCTGAATCTCTGGATTATGTACAGTAGTCTACGCTCGGTAGGGAGCTGTACCGGAATTTCCCAGATGAGCTTATCCGGGTGGCGACTTTGTCACTAATCTCGAAATTTAGGTTTCGAGGTCTTTAAGTTATAAAACGGGAAAATATTTTCTGCAAAATGAATTTCCAAAATCAGCATATTAGTTTTCCCAACTCAACATAAACAAAACCCACTTTTCCCAAAACATCACTAAACCTTTTATTTCTTTTTCCTCAGTTCGCTTCGCTGCGTCCCGCTCTTTTAAAAGGTCGTCCGCTCACACCATAGTTCCACCCATTGGGGGGTGTCCCTTCAACTTTGCACCAGAAGATTAAGTTTTCAATAGGCAGTGAGGTTATGACAATTGAGATAGATTCTCAGTCCATGATTACAGCTGTTAGTGAGGAGACCATACCATTTGGCGGATTCCAAATCGCCATGATTAGTGAGGAGGAAGCCACATATGCTCCAATGGTCATCTACGAGAACTATATGCCAGAATGGTTGTCTAAATACCTTTGCAGGCATGATTTTGTTCCAAGTATGGGACTGGGGGCTAATCTACAAGGGGTGCCGAATTTAGCATTGATTCTGGGAAGCCGAGGCATTTCGGCTTAGGATACACAGCAGGGGCATCTAAGAAGAAAAGTCCGAAGAAAGGAAAAAATGGCAAGCCCATATTGAAGCCGTTCATTAAGGCAGGTGAAAAGCTATATAAGGGGCAAGCTGAGCCAGTGAAGATCAGGAGTATTAAATACCCAGGCTTCGAAGTATTCTCTAATGTTGTGGACTTTGAGAAGAGTCGGGAAAAGCCAGTTGCACCAGCTACAGTGGAGGAGGTAGTTGTTAAGACTGGCATCCCCCAGGAGAAGTCATCTGAAATAATAGCAAAAGCAGCGGAAGTGGCCAAGGAGAAAACCGAAGAAAAAGTCTATGATGAATCTGTGAAAGCAATTTCAGAGGCGCTGGTTGCCGCCTTAAGCAAGGCCTTTGAAAAGTTCGAGGAAGGGTCCAATAAGAAGCTGGAGACCAATGCAAGCCTGGACTCTGTGGTTGCCGAGATAGCAGGAATTATGAAAAAGGCTAAAGCGTAGGTCGCTGAGATTAAGGAGACTGCTCTCCCCACTGGACAAGAGTCTGAAATAGCTGCTGACCTGGATAACATTCTGAAGCTCAGCATGGATGCCGAAGAGGTTCAAGACCCTCCACCTGTGGAGGATGAAAATGATTTTGCTATATCTGTTTCTTCTATCTTTAATGTGAACGACGTACTATTTAACAAGTTTAAAGGAATGAAATCCCAATTTGTTTACTTGTGCGATGTTTACCCTGATAATTTTGTGCATGCATTTGATTCACCATCAAGCATATTTATCATTCATGACACTGCATTGCATGAAATTAACATAAGTACAGATGAAAACCACAAAATGGTATTCATTTCACATGAATTAAAATCCAAAGAAGAGAGAGAATTGACAGAAATACTATAAAAACATGTTAAGGCTTTTGCTTGGTCATACGAAGACATGCTAGGGGTTGACACAGAAATAGCAGCTCACAAGATTCCAATAGATCCCAGATTCAGGCCAGTAAAGCAGAAGCTGAGACGACTAAGACCAGAATAGGCTGCATTAGTAAAGGAAAAAGTGGTTCAGCAGATTGAAGCCAAGTTCCTCGAGCTGGTGGAGTACATGGAATGGTTAGCCAACATTGTGCCAGTGCCTAAGAAAGATGGAAGGGTCAGAGTGTGTGTCGACTACAGGGACTCGAACAAGGCATACCCGAAAGACAACTTCCCCTTGCCTCACATTGATGTTTTAATCGACAGCGCAGCCAAGGCAGTAATGTACTCTTTTATGGATGGATTTTTAGGATATAACCAGATCCTAATGGATGTTGTTGACAAGGTGAAGACATCATTTATTACAGAATGGGGCACTTTTTGCTATAGAGTAATGCCTTTCGGGTTGAAAAATGCTGGGGCTGCTTACCAGAGGGCTGTCACAACACTGCTGCATGACATGATTCACAAAGAAGTAGAGGTGTATGTCGACTACATGCTTGTTAAATCAATGACCCAGGAGGAGCACCCCGCTATCCTGGATAGATTTCTTGCACGCATTGGAGAGCATAACCTGCGACTCAACCCTAAGAAGTGCATATTTGGGGTTACATCAAGGAAGCTGCTGGGTCATGTGGTCAGCCAAAGGGGAATAAAGATGGATCCAGAAAAAATCAAAGCCATTCAAGATATGCCAGCTCCTAGAACAGAAAAGGAGGTCTGATCATTCTTGGGTTCCTTGCAGTATGTCAGCAGTTTCATAGCACGGTTAACTTTAGTGTGTGAGCCCATTTTTAAGCTGTTAAGGAAAGATTAGCCGATTGTATGGGAGGGTTGGTGTCAGTTGGCATTCGAAAAGATCAAAGCTTATCTGGTAAATCCATCAGTTCTTAGCCCACCAACTCCAGGAAAGCCTCTGATCTTGTACTTAGCTGTCGAAAATTCCTCCATAGGGGCAATGCTAACACAGGAGCAGGATGGAAGGAAGGAGTATCCTATCTATTATCTTAGCAAGAAGCTGCTAGAATATGAAACCAAGTACACGCTAGTGGAGAAGACATGTGTAGCAATGATCTGGCTGACTAAGAAATTGCGCCACTACTTTCAATCATACAAGGTACAAGCCGTGGCTAAAGTGGACCCTATGAAATATCTGTATGAGGCACCGGTGTTGGTTAGAAACTGTTTAGATGGCTACTACTCCTATCAGAATTCGACATCATATACATCACTAGGAAAACCATGAAAGGGTGAGCTGTGGCAGAATTCCTAGCAAATCAGCCATTAGAATCGGATCGTGTGGAGAATCTGGAGTTCCCTGATGAACAGCTAGCTATAGTAGAAGTGAAGAGATGGGTTATGTGCTTCGATGGTGCCGTGAACAGAAAGGGTGCTGGGATTAGGGTAATCATAGCAACACCAGATGGCGAGATCATTCCATTGTCGAAGAGGTTGGACTTTCCCATAACTAACAATGGGGTAGAATATGAAGTATACTTGTTCGAGATGGAAGCCCTCTAGACACTAGAGGCAGATGATGTATTAATTATTAGGGAAGCACTTTTAGTGATCAGGCATGCACAAGGCGAATAGGATTTGAGAGAAGAAGCCTGTTACAGTACAGAAGAGGGTTGTTTGGCCAATGTGAGTTCAGACATGTGGCCCAGGAAGAGAATAAAATGGCTAATGCACTAGCAACATTGTCCTCCATGTGGAAAGATCCGAAGAAGACACAGATACAACCACTGGTTATAACAGTTTCCCAGCAACCCTGTTTTGATATGCACCAATTGATGGTGTTAATAGCTGAACAAAAGCCATGGTTCTTTGACATTATCAGTATGTGAAAGAGGGAAAGTATCCGAAAGGAGCCAGTACTACTTAAAAGATTTCATTAAGGAGATTGGCTAGCCAGTTTAGGATCTTTGAAGATAAGTTATACAAGATAACTGCAAATGGGGTCCTTCTATGATGTTTGACAGAACACGAAGCAAAAACAGTAATGCAGCAAGTACACGCAGGATCCTGTGGGCCTCATATGAATAGGATCACAATGGCTAGAAAGATAATGAGATAGGGTTACTTCTGGATGACGATGCAGTCTGATTACGTGAAGGAGGTAAAAAGGTGTCACGAGTGCTAAATCTATGTTGATATCAGTCATCTGCCACCATTTGAGTTACAAAATTTGGCATCTCCTTAGCCGTTCTCGGTGTGGGGGGTCTATATGATTCGCGAAATTTATCCTGCAGCATCTAATGGGCACAGATTCATAGTGGTTACGGTCGATTATTTTTCAAAATGGGTGGAAGCAGAATCCTTATCTAGCATGACAGCCAAACAGATGGTTAAGTTCATTCAAAAAAACATCTTCTCCCGATATGGAATCCCTCACCATATAGTGACTAATAAGGGGGTGCAATTCCAAGGGGCAACAGCAGAACTATTTGTAGAATATGGCATCAAACATCATAGATCTTCTCCATATAGGCTACAGGCTAATGGTGTAGTGGAGGCGGCTAACAAGTCGATAAAGAAGATCTTATAAAAAAATGTTAACCACCTACAGAGACTGGGCTGATAAGCTACCATACGCCCTCTGGGGTTACAGAACCAGTGTCAGAACACCAACCCGCGAAATTCCTTATGCCGTGGTGTATGGGATGGAAGCAGTGTTGCCAGTGGAAATGGAACTCGAGTCACTCAGAATAGCTTTGGAAGCTTAGCTACTAGAAACGGGATGGGTTCAAGCTAGATATGAGCAATTGGCAGCATTAAATGAAAAGCAGCTGAAAGCACTGGATCATTTGCAGATGTATCAACGTAGAATGGCTAAAGCCTATAATCAGAAAGTGAAGTATCCCAAACGACAGCTGAAAGCCAGGGACTTAGTTCTGAAACAGTTGAGGCCTACAAATATCGATGCTCGGGGGAAGTTTAGGCCAAATTGGGAAGGCCCATATGTTGTAAAGGTGTTATCGAAGGGTGGTGTAACCATTGCAGATATGGATGGGAATGAATTTGCAAATCCTGTCAACCAAGATCGTTTGAAGCCTTACCATGTTTAAAAAAAAAGGGGTTTGCTAGGTTGAAAACTCGAAAAGGGCGGCTTAGGCAAAAATCAAGACACGAGGGAAAATAATCAGTCAGAAAATTCACAAGGGACGACTGGCGACGGATTCTGGTTCTGTGAAATGTATACCATTTTGGGAACCAATCTTTTCAAATGTACTCATGCTACTTTCATCAATAAAGTGTGATGTTTTGTTTAAATATATTCGTATGGTTATATCAGAATGCATAAACAAAGTTATCTTGCCTAAACATCCATTTAGAGAAAGCACTTTGCATTTAATTGGTTACAAGACTCGCATTACTTTAACAATGAAAATGTGGTAAATACATGTAATCTATAATCTTTTCTTATCCTCTAAATCTAACTCATTATTTCTCGAGGTGGCTGAAAGTTTCAAAACAAATCCAGGTTTAAATGTCATAGGACCCCCCCAAAAAAAAAGCTGGCTAAGGTAAACTCGAAAAGGCACCTTAGGCAAAAGTTAAAGCAGCTCGCTGAGCTGAGAACCCACATCGGGCAGTTCAGGCAAAATTTAGAGCACTTCCAAATTCACTATTCCTAGGGGTAAAACCCTTCCACTTTTCTCCAGCAAGACCCTCTGCACTATTCCCTAGCGGAACCATCACAAATAATGTCACCACTTTCTCCCCAGCAGTCATCATACTTCCTTGACAGTTGTCATATGTCCCCAACAAAAACGCGAGGATTACATTACACAAAGAATGTGTTCCCCCAGCCACAGTCAATCAACAGCATGAGACAGTGTCCCCAACAAGGACATGGAATATCAAGATTGGGCAAATAGCAGGAAACGCGCCCTTTAGAGTCTGCATGCATATGCATCATCATGCATGCACACATAGCATACATAGAACATTCATCCCCAACTAGTCTTCATTCTTGATCGAAGGGGCAAAAATTTTTGTTCAAAGTCTCTCTATCAAGGAATGAAGACTCACCATTTTAAATGCAGGAATTCAACAACTTCACCTCAGATACAGATAAATCCGGTACAGGCTCAGTTCACCATCGCCTCAGATACAGATAAATCTGGTTCAGTCTCAATCTCAACATCACCTCGGGTAACCTAGATCCGGTATCGGCTCAAATCCACCGTCACCTCGGATACAAATAAATCCAGCTCAGGCTCAGTTCACCATCGCCTCGGATACAGGTAAATCCAATTCAGGCTCAATCTCAACATCGCCTCGGGTAACCTAGACCTGGTATTAGCTCAAATCCACCGTCGCCTCGGATACAGATAAATCCGGCTCAGGCTCATTCCACCACCGCCTCAGATACAGATAAATCCGGCTCAGGCTCATTCCACCACCACCTCAGATACATATAAATCCGGTTCAGGCTCAGTTCACCATCGCCTCGGATACAGATAAATCTGGCTCAGGCTCATTCAATCACTGCCTCAGATACAGATAAATCTGGTTCAAGCTCAATCTCAACATCGCCTCGGATACAAATAAATCCAGCTCAGGCTCAGTTCACCATTGCCTCGGATACAAATAAATCCGATTCAGGCTCACTCCACCACTGTATACAGATAAATTCAGTTCAGGCTCAATCTCAACATCGCCTCGGGTAACCTAAACCCGGTATCGGCTCAAATCAAACCATCACTGCAATAATGACACTTCGACAAATCAGGTACGTCCTTCTTTCCTTCCGTTTACGGTGCTTCAGTTCATGTTCTTAAATTCCCCTCAGGTATTGGAAACCTGGTATCGGGCATCGAATTTGATCATACTAGGGGCAACTGTAAGCACCGGGTTTTCCCGACCTCTATGATGAGAAACCTATTTTACCTGTTGAGCAGATGGACATGAATTGGACTTGAGAACAACTAAAATGTCACCTTGGATATTTCAAATGCTCCAAAAACCGAGCTATCCTCGATCCGAAACCATGAGAAACGTCCCCCAGGTGATTTTCAGGTTTAGGGTGAGCGTTTTTTTTTTTACGGAATCGGCCCCGGCTCTATCTAGAGCCGTACGGCTGTAGATCTAGAGCCGTAATGCTCGAGCACAACTAGAGCCATACAGCTCTAGTGGGTCAATCAAGTTGCTCTGCAAAGTAGAGCAACTTGGCTAAAAAGGGAAAAGTGCGGCCGAATTCGCAGAAAAGTAAATGGGTCATTTAATTCGTGAAATGATTACAAGGGTTGAGATATAAAAACCTAAAATCAAATTAGAATAGGGGGAGGAGAGATTGAGTCTTGAAACAGAGAAAGGAAAGAAAAAAAAGAGAGGAGAAAAAGAGGGTAGGAACTGAATACGCAGAGGAAGGGAGAGTAAATAAAAAACTAAACCTTAATAGCCAAAACTAATACCAAAACATCAAAGCAAGTATTCTTGACCTTTACATAATTAATTGGGATCGTTTCGGATTGGTTTCGAATTGATTCGGATTTAGTTTCAGGATTTTGGGCCGGTTGAGGATTCAAGGACCATTTCGAGCTTTCAATTCCATTCTGGACATTAAACACATCAAAACAATACCAAGGTAAACTATTTAAACCTGCGTACATTGCTTTTTCTTTGCCTTTTTTTCCATCTTGCAAATTTTCGAAAAATGGATTTCCTGGCTGTGTTCTCCATGAACAAAACCATACGACTTCATTTCTTATGAATAGAGCCATGTGGTTCTAGTACTCAGAGCGGCACGGCTGTGCTCTGTAGAGGCAGAAACCTGAAACTGCCCCGATCGGTCAAAAATAGTCTGTTTTCCATTTTATGCATTCTGTTGTGATGTTTTTCGGTCCAAATATATTCGTACATTATTAAACTACGGTTTTCGGATTCTGTATGTACGGGTGTTATATCAGAACCGGATCCATAGTTCAGCATTAGCGGACCCCCGAACCCTATAAAAATCATCGGAAAACACCGAAAACAAGCAAAATAGTGATTTTTGTAAAATAAGAAAATTGACTTCGGGTCTGGGTATTACAGTCGCACAGCTGTATTTTAGAGCCGCACGGTTCTAGTTCCCGGAAGGGAACAGAATCGCTGGATGATTCGTACGGATGTCGTCGCGCGATGCTGTTTTCAAAACCAAATTGTTTTTTTGATGTGTTTACCGCTTTTGGACCCTAGATGAATGCTGAAATTAGGAAACCCGCATAAACGGAACCCTGAGTTCCGGGATAACAGAGCCGCTAAAAGGGAAAATTTACATGTAACCGAGCCAATTGTTTTCCAAAAGTAGTTTTGTCCAGCACAAAAATTACATGGCGTTTCAAAATTGTTTTCCAGGTCTAACTGGGCCGGCTGGCCGAGCCGACCCGGTTACCCCCAAAATGCAAGCCCCCGTTCCTAAAAATCCTGATTCTATCCAACTTGAGTTTTATTTGTGTTGTGATATAAATTGTGTTAACCGATCTGTTTTGCAGCTTTTAGTTTATTTTTATTTTTAGTTTTTGTTTTTGTTGCAATTAATAGCTTAACTCGTGTATTTTAGGCGGTTGTAATTTCTAGATTCTCATGTATTTTAGGCGTTTGTAGTGTGAGGACGAGATTTTTCATTTTTATTCGATATGGTTTTATAAGCGGCCTTTATTCTTATTCTTTTAACCGCTTGAATGTATGATTTATTTATTCTGTAATTTATTTCTGTCATTTGCTTGAGCATAGACTGAATAAACACAAAATGGGTAGATAAAAGATAATAAAGCGAATAAAATATGGTAATATGAACTATAAAATGAAAGCAAGCTTAAGGTTGAGTAAGTCACTTGCTTGAACCCTAAATCTCTGGATTAGGTACAGTAGTCAACCCTCGGTAGGGAGCTCTACCGGAGTTTCCCGGATGAGCTGATCCGGGTGGCGATTCTGCCACTAATCTTGGAATTTAAGTTTCGAGGTCTTTAAGTTAATAAAATGGGAAAATGTTTTCTATAAAGGGATTTTCAAACAAATCAACAAGTTTCCTAAAGATAATCAAAATCCCGTTTTCTAAAAAACAGATATCTTTTTCGCAGTAAAAGCTTCCTTTTCCCCGGTTCGCTTCGCTGCGTTCCGTTCCTTATAGGTCGTCCACTCATAACAGGTTCACATCAGGAGTAGAAAAAAAGGGTCAAAGCATTATGATCCAACTTGTGAATAGTCACTTTTGGGATTGGGTATGATCTTCAAATTTGTATACCAATTCAGAGAAGCAGTCTCCTACTACATTGTTAAGAGAGGAGTTCAGAGTGAAGTGCGCCTATTTGGATCTAGATGGTAATACTTGTCCTTTGTTGCTGTTTAGAAGTATACAAAGAAGGATAAGGGATTTCAGGATAAAAATTTGTTATCATGTACAATAGTATGTTAAGACAAATAAGAATACTCAATGCAATGCAAAATTTATTAGAAGGTATTTAAATGACAATCATAGAGAATCCACACATCAGGATATGGAGGTTCAAGAAATCTTAAAGAATAAGCTTGAAGTGTATGCATGGAAAACTGTTTATAGGAGAGCTAGAGAGAAATTGGTGCGTGTAATGATTGGTGATCATATAATAAATTCAGAAGACTATTTGACTATAGAGATCAATTTTTTATATTAAATCCCAGAAGCACATGTGAGGTTGACGTAGAGATTGTTGGTGAGCCTCGACAGTATATTTTTAAATGAATGTATGTTTTTTTTGCCATGTTGAAAGAGGGTTTCAAGAAAGGGTGTAGGAAATGTATTGGTTTTGATGATTCTTCCCTCAAAGGAGTTTGTAAGGGCCAATTATTGTCTGCAATTGCAAAAAATGGTAATAACTAAATTTATCCATTTGCTTGGGTCATCATACACAATGAAACAATTTAATCATGGAGCTGGTTTATTGAACTAGTAAGGAATGACTTAAACCTGAGGCTGGGAGAGAAGTATACGATAGTCAGTGATATGCAGAAGGTACATATATTCTTTTCTAAATCTTGATTTTCATTGATTGTTAGTTATAAAAATTTTGTGCCAAAAGTAAATATAAAATATTGGCAAAAACTTCAGCTGAAATTAATAATAGAATTTACATTTGTAAGTATTCTACTTAAATCTAAATTGGTAACCTTATGTTGTTTTGGTCTTAACAATTGTATGTTTTTTTAATTAGGGGTTATAGAGATATATTGCCTAAGGCTGAACATAGAGAGTGTGCTAGGCATATTTTATGTAATTGGTCAAAAAAGGATTGGAATGAGACTAAGAGAAGGAAATCATTCTAGAGGTGTGTGCAATCTACATTTGAGGCAGAGTTAAAAGACAATTTAGTTGAGTTAAGCAAGCTTAGGGGTAATAAAATTATGGAGGATTTGCTAGGATACAACAAAGAGAAATGGTGTATGGTGTACCTTAATGATAATTACAACTACGATATAGAGGACAATAATCTCGTAGAGACTTTTAATTCTTGGATTTTAGCAGCAAGACATAAGTCTATCATTAGTATGCATGAAAAGATTATGATTAAACTCATGAATAGGCACATATAGATGATAGATTTCTGCAAAACATGGATAACTGATATCTCTCTAATGGAATACAAGGTGATACAAAAGAACACATCTAGGGCAATGAAGTGTAGTTTGATATGGAATGGGAATTATGGATTTAAAGTTACTGAGGGACAGCATAAACATGTGGTTGATTTGAAGAAGAAGGCATTATCTTGTAAGGCATGGGCTCTGAAAGGGATTCCATGTGCACAAGATATAGCATCAATACACAAACAGGGTTTAGATCCAATCAGTTTTGTTGACGATTGGTATCACAAAGACAGCTACCTACAAGCCTACTCAGAATACATTAAGCCAATACCTAATCTAAAGATGATACTTGTCTCCTCAAATCCTAGAGTTGAGCCACCTGTTGGCATTCATCCTCGAAAATCGAATCGAAAGCAGCGGAATCCATTTTTAATTTTTTAGAATCTGGATCCAGGAACTTATGTAAATGAAATCAAAATCAAAATAAAAGGAGAATTAAGAGACAAACTCTCACCTTTTATGTCTTTTCTAGAGACTGTTGAAGAACCAAGTGAGATCCTCTCCATGTTCACGTACACGAACGGCTACAAAACCAACACCCGTGCTAGCGTTGGATCTAGAGAGCAAGGGAGAAGAGGGGGGCTGAAATTTCTAATGTGAAATTTGGTTTGGAGTTGACTTTCTTAAGTGTGAATTTATAGTTCACAAAACCCTAGGTCTAATTAATTACCATATGTTAAAATTAATTTCCTATTGATTTAATTTTTATATATGTAAATTAAATCATACCATATGATATAATTTATATTATGTCTATAAAAAACGATTGGTCTATTAAAATTAATCCAATAATTATTTAGACTTAACTTAAGAAATATATATATATACTAATTTAATTTCCAACTAGGAAATTAATTCATTCAGTTAATTCAATGAAATAATCAACCCCTATTAATTAAATTATTTTTATCTATCCAATTGATCTATAATTTAATTAATTACTCTCCCCGCAAGTCAATATACTCTAAGTATATAAGTGATCTGTTAAGTGATGGTCCAGACATTCAATGTGTATGATCTTATGTCCGCTTTATGTTGGCAGTAGGCCCATAGCCCACAGATTATAGTTGGGTGCTAGCGAACCATTACAGCCCCCAATTAAGACGGAGACTGCAGTCTAACAGAAGTCGTAACCCTATAGCATAACTTATATGCCCCATGTCATTGATATCGGAGTCCAACATAGAGGCATGGTATTTTCACACTCTATTGTGTCCGGACTTTTACTTGATACCGAGTGAACTGATGCTCTCAAATAAGTTCCAGCTTATTTGGGTGTGGCCATACTCTTATCAGTTTTACTCATCAAGAGGCTGGTGATATCTTCTCATGAAACACTGAGTGACATATCCTTTCTACACATTCATGGTCTTGTCATGCTTACTAACACACCTAACTGTACACACACTTGGAGCCCTGTTATAGGCCCGTTAGGCACATGTCAAAGTGTGTGACTTCACATGCAATTCCATAATGTGGTTAGGTCGAAGGATCCAATATAAGTACTACATGAGAATCACATATGATACTATACCATGTGGATTTCTTGTTAGCGGATCTATCTAATACCATGTCCCATTACATGTACCCATATGCCTGATTGACAACTCATGTACTATGGCTGGTAAGACACCACCATACGATTAAGGTAATGCTAGTTTGATGTTCCACTCATTTCGATGATTAGAACAGATTAGGGATGGCTTTATGGTTATATCGTTTCCCTATTCATGGTCTCACTGCCAAGTGTATGACACTTGACAACATGAATATAGATATGATCATTGGATACTCTATTTACGTTTATTGCATAAGAAATAAATTAAATAGATTATACCTTTATTTAATGACACAAATGGATAATACATTAATCCATAAAATATCTAACAATGTATGATACATAACATGGACCAATGCCTTAGGACTAGGGCATTTCCCAACAATCTTGCATTTGCACTAATCTTTATAGATCTAACATGACCCTGGTGCTTTGGCTGCACCAGTACCTTGGTCAAAGGATTTATGACATTTTCCTTGGTGTCTACTTTATGTAATGAAATATCACCTTTTTCCACGATCTCTCGTATGAGATGAAACTTTTTGAGCATGTGTTTTGTGTTCTTATGTGACCGAGGTTCCTCAGCTTGTGCAATAACCCTGTTGTTGTCATAGAATATATCAACTGGATCCTGGATAGTTGGAACTACTCCTAATTCAATGATAAACTTTCTCATCCATATAGTTTCCTTTGCTGCATCACACTCAGTGATGTATTCAGCTTTTATTGTAGAATCAGCGATGGTGGGTTGCTTTAAGCTTCTCCAGCTGATAGCACCACTATTAAGCAAAAATATGTATCCAGACTAAGACTGATACTCATCTTGGTCGGTCTGGAAGCTTACATCAGTTTAACCTATCACTGATAGCTCAATCTAACCACCATACATTAAGAAGCTATCCTTTGTCTGGTTAAGGTACTTCAGGATTACTTTGATAGCCTTTCAGTGATCCTCCCAGGATCCTGGTGGTTTCAGCTTGTTATACTTAGTGCAAAAGCAACGTCAGGCCTTGTACATAACATGGAGTACATGATCGATCCTAAAGCTGACGCATATAGGATCGCTGTCATATTCTCCATGTCCTTCCTTATTTCAGGACAGTTCTTCTTACTCAGTTTTAATCCATAGCTCATTGGTAAGAGAACTTTCTTGGCCTGATCCATGCTGAATCTTTTCAGAACTTTATTTATGTACGTGGCCTGACTTAGGCCTAGAAGTCAATTTGATCTATCCCTATAGATCCTTATCCCTAGGATCGTCTCGGCTTCACTTAAGTCCTTCATATGAAGTACTTACTCAACCACTGCTTAACCCCTTGCAGTGTTGGTATGTCGCTTCCATTCAGAAGGATATCGTTCATTATAACACCAGAAATGTGATAATGCTCCCATTATTCTTATAGATCCTAATCCCTAGTATCATCTCAACTTCACGTAAGTCCTTCATTGTGAAGCACTTATTCAACCACTGCTTAACCCCTTACAGTGTTGGTATGTCGCTTCTAATCAGAAGGATATTGTCCACGTATAACACCAGAAATGTGATAATGCTCCCACTATTCCTGTAGATCGTGATCCCTACTATCATCTTAACTTCACCTAAGTCCTTCATTGTGAAGCACTTACTCAACCACTACTTAACCCCTTGCAGTGTTGGTATGTCGCTTCCAATCAAAAGGATGTCATCCATATATAACACCAGAAATGTGATAATGGTCCCATTATTCCTTTTATACACACAAAGCTCATCTTAGTTATGTATAAAGTCGTATTCCTCTATGGCTTTATTGAATCTAAGATTCCAACTTCAAAATGCTTGCTTTAATCCGTAAATGGATCTCTGCAGTTTACATACCCATGCAGGATACTTTGGATCAACAAATCCCTTAAGCTATAGCTTCCCGTTAAGGAAAGAGATTTTGACATCCATTTGCTAGACCTCATAGTCATGCCATGCGGCTATACCTAGCAAGATCCTTATGGACTTGAGCATTATGACTGGTGAGAAGGTTTAGTCATAGTCTATCCCATGGACTTGTTTGAAACCCTTTGTAGCCAATCACCCTTTAAAGATGTTGTCAGCTTTCAACTTGTAGCACTATTTACAACTTATGACTTTCGCACTTGGAGGTGAATCAACCGGGTCCTATAACTGATTATCATATATAGATTGTATTTTCACTTCGATGGCTTTACGTCAATTAGCAAATTATAGGCTATTAATGGCCTCTTGATAGGTTTTAGGCTCTTCCTCATTAAACATGAGAAGAGTGTTATCGTCAGTCACAAGAAATCCATATCTCTCAGGTACTCGATGTTCCCTACAAGACCTCCTAGGTTCTTGTGCTACTGGAGCCGGTGCTTCAATCCTTTGAAGCTCTTCCTCAATCTCCAAGTTATCCTTTTTAGGAGTTTATGTGCTTTGGACTTTACTAAGTTCAATGTTACTCCCACTGTCTTTCTTGGAAACAAAATCCTTTTCAAGAAAGACCCACTTTTAGGCCATGAACACCTTATTCTCAGTGGGATTGTAGAAGTAATACCTTTTGGTTTCCTTAGGGTAGTCCACAAATAGACATTTGTTGGTCTTGGGTTTAAGTTTGCCCCCCGTTAATTTCTTGACATGGACATCACAACCCCAAATCCGTAGGAACACGTTGGGTGTATTGCCGGTCCATATTTCATATGGGTCTTCTCCACAACCTTAGTCAGAGTATTATTTAGAATGAGAGCAGTTGTCTTAAGTGTGTATCCCTAGAATGTGATTGGGAGAGAGACATGGCTCATTATTGAGCAGACCATATCTAACAGGGTCCTATTCCTCCTTTCAAACACCCTATTCCATTATGGTGTTCCTGAAGGAGTGAGCTGTGGAATGATTCCACACTCTCTCAAGTATGAGTGAAACTCTAGGCTCATATATTCGCCTCCTTGGTCTGAGCAAACAGCTTTTATATTGCTACCTAGTTGGTTCTGTACTTCATTCTTAAATTTCTTAAACCTATCAAAGGTTTCATATTTGTATTTCATTAGATAGACATAGCCATATCTACTGAAATCATCTGTAAAAGTGAAGAAGTGCAGGTATCCACCTCAAGTAGCTGCACTCATGGGCCCACATACGTCTGAATGTATTAGGTCCAATAAGCCATTAGCCTTTTCAGATTTCTTATCGAAAGGCACTATGATTATTTTACCATGTAAACAGGACTCACATATATCAAGTGGCTCCATGTCAAATGAACCTAGGATTCTAGCTTTGTGAAGCCTAGCTACACATTTCTCGTTTACGTGGCCTAAACGATAATGCCAGAGATAAACAAGATTAAGTTTATTAGGCTTAACCCTTTTAGTATCTATGTTATAGATTTGATTAGTTTCTTTAAGATCGAGGATATATAAACCATTATTTAACTGAGCTTGTCCATAAAATAATCCTTCTCTAGATATATTAATTCTACCATTGTTAATAGTAAAATAATATCTATAAATATCCAAAACTGAAATAGAAAAAATATTCCTGCATATGGCAGGTACAAAATAACATTGTTCCAGTATCAAAACTAATCCACTGGGTATTTCCATGTGGTACTCTCTAATCTCGATGGCAGCTATAACATAGATACCTGATGAAGATATTGCCATGTTCTTTAGTTGCTCTCCTAGAAGCTGAGGACATGTTTTCTTCTAGTGTTTAGTCTATTTACATTGAAAACAGACATCCTCAGGACTGGCCTTGGACTTAGCATCTTTCTTGGCCTTCTTAGCTTTAGCTTTCTTATCCTTAGCTTTGGCCTTATCCTTTGCTTTGCCCTTACCAAGAGGATGGTTCCTCTTGTTGACCAGTAGTACCGACAGGATCTTTTTAACCGACTGTTTGGCGAGCTTGAGCATCCCACACAGCTCTATAACAGTTTGGTTCATCCCTTGCATGTTACAGTTCAAGATGAACTAGTCATAAGAATAAGGCAAGGATGCTAAGATTGTGTCTATAGCCAACTCTTGTGAGACATGTATGTCGAGACAAGATAAAGTATCAATATAGCCCTTTTCCTTGAGCACATGTGCGCTCACAGATATCCCGGCTGCCATCCTATAGGAGTTGAATGCCTTGGCGGTCAAGTACCTTTCTTGACGAGTTTGCTCTTTAAACATCTCATTAAGAGATGTCATCATAGCAAAGGCTTGCATATCCATAAACTACTTTTGCAGTTCAAGGACCATGCATGCCAACATCAGGCAAGTCACATCCCGGTTGTCCCTGATGTGTACCTCCTATTCCTCCAACAATGCAGATGGTGGATTATGCCTAGTAGGTGCAGTCGATACAACCCTTTCCAGTATATACTCCTTAGACTCCTGTCTTAGAACTATCCTCAAGTTCCGAGACCAGTCAAAAAAGTTCGGCCTAGAAAGCTTGTCCTTTTCAAGGAGCGAACGTAGTGATAACATATTATTTGCCGTTTAGAACTACATAAAAGAATGAAAGAGTATTAATAAAGGTCTTTAAACTTTTTCCACATATAATTAATAATGAATCCAATTTTATTAATTAAGTCAAGTTGTTGGCCTAGTGGGCCAAGATCTATATTTCATCAAAACATAGCTAGACAAGGGCTTGGAAAAACTATGCCTTAATTATTTAGGTAGGAACACCGTCCAATCCCAACTAGGGACTTTTAGTTTGATAGGTTTGTTGGCACTTATCTATCTATGCTTAGGCCTAGGAGAATCCTACTACCCATGAATGGAACATAATAGGGATGGCTTTATGGTTATATCGTTTCCCTATTTATGGTCTCACTGCCAAGTGCATGACACTTGACAATATGAATTTAGATATTACCATTAGGTACTCTACTTACATTCATTGCACAAGAAATAAATTAAATAGATTATACCTTTATTTAACGATATAAATGTATAATACATCAATCCATAAAATATCCAACAAGGTATGATACATAACATGGACCAATGCCTTAGGATTAAGACATTTCCCAATACCACTGCCACTTAAACAAATGCCTGTCTAACCCAAGAGAAACAAAAGAAAGGATTGCGATGAATGAAGGAGTTGTTGGGATTTTTCACCGGAAATCACCCAATAAAAGCGGAAGAACGCGATGATTTCCTCAAATCCGTGCCCAGGAGCAATTGAGATGGAAATTGAAAAAATAAAATTTAATAGAAAGAGATGATTTTCTTACCCGAAATATCTCTTTCAGAGATGGATGCAGACTGCAGGAATCAATGTAGAATCCCTCCTTGTTCACGCACACAAACACCTAAGGAACACCACCCGTGCTAACATCGGAAAAACACGAACTATGGAGAGGGGATGAGACAAAATTCGGCTATCTTGTGTTACCTTAGTGTTGGCTGAAATTCCTAGGGTTAAAAACCCTGGGTTGGCCGAATTCCCTAAGGGAATTAAGGCCTAGCTTGGCTCATCCATTTTGTGTGAGCTTCCTCCTTTTAATTCAGACCCAATCTTATTTTAATTAATCTAGTTTAAATTAATTTCAAGCCCAACTTTAATATACCCATGTATTTAATATATTACACCAAGTAATATATTATTTACATTTAAATTAAAATTAGTTTGACCAATTAATTTAATCCATCAAATTAAAATTAGATCTTCACAAAATAAAATCATATGTAAACCTATACATATGAATATTTCCACCTAGGAAATAATCTCATAATTAATCCAATTAATTATGAAGAGCCAATTAAATATATGAATTTTATTATTAGGATCAATCTAATTGATCTTTATAATATAATTAATATATATACCTCTCTCTCCAGAGTGTATACTCCAAGCATACATGTGATTCCTTAAGTCGGTGTTCAATCGCTCAATGTGTACGATCCCGTGGGCCCATCTTTATGTTGGCAGTGGGGCTTTGGCCCACAGACTGTAGTTGGGCTCTAGCAAGCCACTGCAGCCCCCAATTAAGATGGAGATGGTAGTCTAACTGTTATCATAACCCTGTAGTTTAAACTTGTACATCCCATGTCATTGATATCGGTGTCCAACACAGAGGCATGGATTGATCACCCTCTTTTGTGTCCGGACATTAACTTGATCCCGAATGCACTGAAGCTCACAAACAAGTTCCCACTTGTTTGGGTGTGGCCACACTCTTATCAGTCGCATTCATCAAGAGGCCGGTGATATCTTCCCAGTGGACTACTGAGTGACAAATCCCTTCTGCATATCCATAGCATTACCATGCTAAGTGACATACCCGAAAGTACCCAGACTTGGCACCCTATTACAGGCCCTTTAGGCGTACCCCTAAGTATGTGACCTCACATGTAACACCATCATATGTTCAGGTCAAAGGATCCATACAAGTACTACACGAGAATCACTTGTGATACTATACCATGTGGATTTCTTGTTAAGTGGATCTATCCAGTACCATGCCCCTTATGCATGTACCCATTAACTTGGTTGACATTCCATGTCCAATGACCGGTAAGACACCGCCATACAACCAGATTAATGATAGTCTCTTGTTCCATTCATTCCCATGACTGGAACAGACTACGGATCTATTTATGGTCATATCGTTTACCCTATCCATAGTCTTACTGCCAAGTGCATGACACTGATCATCATGGATATGGATATATCCATTGGATACTTCATTTAATATATTGCACAAGATAAATATAATAAATGAATTAATACCTTTATTAATAACACAAATAAGTATAATACATGAATCCAATTAATGTATGATACAAATACAAGGACCAATGCCTGGGGACTAGGGCATATCCAACAGGAGTTTGGCAAGCTGACAAGAAAGGGAACACAAATGACTTGTCTTATTGTAAGGGTGTGAATCAGAACAAAACTGGTTGCCAAAAGAGAAAGACAAATGCTGTTGCACAGGTATGAATGTAATGTACAAATATGTTAATTACATGTGTTTTCAAGTAAATGTGATATGATTGATGTGTTTTTGCTTACGAAATTGAGGCTGAGTCCTCAAATGCATCTACAACTAAAAAAAGATCATCCATTTATGCTTCAACAAGTAAATAAAGGAATGCATTGGTTTCTCCATCACAGGTAAAAATTACGTTAAATAAAGTGTTTTTTTTTTTTTGCTTATACGTGCTGTAATTACTAATTAGATAATATTATGGTGCAACAGTTATCCACCCCGAGGAAAAGGGATATGGAAAAAACTCAAGTTAATACAACTAATGCAACAGTGTCTGTAAGTACTCCAAGTGTTTCTGCACCATAGGTAAAAACTATTATTCTGTTTATAATTGCCAAAAAATGATGTCATTAATATGAAATTTACTTTCATGTATAATAGAGATCATATCAAAAAAGAAGAAATATGGCAATTACATAAGTGAGTACAAGTTCAAGGCAAAAAACTAGATATAAAGTTATTATTTCCAAAAGAACTAGGTGGACTTGTACACAAGTATAAAAGAGTGATTTGGATTCAATTTTTTTGTGTTAATTTGCTATTATTACAGTTAGATGTTATATCAGGTTAAGGAGTTTGAGTTATTGTGGATTTAATTGAAGGTTTTCCATGTTTTGGCATGAAGTTAATGTTGTTTTGGTATAAAGTTATACATGTTTTGGACAAGTGCATAGGTATATAACATATAATTCGATTTTATTGTTGTTTTGGTATGAAGTTATTGGTTTTGGTATAAAGTTAATGGTTTTGGATTGTTGATTTTCGTAAATTATTACTGTTAGTTATTAGAGACAAAGTAATTGTTGAATTTGCCATTAGGTTTTGGAGATTAAAGTAATTGGAAATCAAAGTTATTACTTTTGGTTTTAAGTTGTTTTAGGTTATGGAGATTGAAGTAATTTGATTTATAGGTTGTCTATAACAACTGTTTTTCTTGTCTTTTTTTTTTTTTTTAAGGGCACAAGATAATATAGTTATATCAACAGGTCCTGCAACAATTTAGAGCTTAATTATTGTGACTAAAGATCTTGGTTTCAAACTAAGGAAGCTAAAATGGAAGGGAAAAGAAATGGTGACACAGACTAATTTGTCTAGGAGACAAGCAACAATGAGAAGTGGATCTAATAAATAAGCACACATAAGTCAGCCTAGTCAGAAGTCCTTGGCAACTGAAGAGTAGAGAAAATGAGTTGTAGCTAACAAAACTACTTTAGAAAGAATTCTAGCTGCCAAGAAAGCTTCTGCAATACAACAAGCTAACTAATCATCCAGCCAGCCTGGTCCAACAAGAATCAATAAGAGTTAGTAAGGATTTGACATCTACTGCTTCAAAATCTAGCTCACAACAAAATCGAGTCAAGCTATGGAAGTATTAAAGCTAACTTTGATGCATAGAATTGTTATTTCCTTTTTTGTGTGTAAATTGAGATAGAAATTATGGTTTTTATTTGTGTAGTACACTTTAGGCCCGAGTTACCTTTTGTTGTTTAGATATTTGGATTTAGTAACCTTTCTTATGGTGTTACAGGAATTCTCTGTTTATAATGTTTGAATTGCCCCTTTTGATGATCTTAATATATGAATTCTAGTTTGTTGTTAATTTGCAAAGTGTTTATTTTGTTAATCTTTCAAATCAAAATTTGGATACAATTTGTGTTCAAATTATGTCAATATTATTGTACACGACAAAATCAATTGGAATATAAGCACTTTTTTTTTGTCTAATATTGGATTCAAATAAAAGAAGAACATTAATGAGATTACAATTGTAATTTGATGGAAACATCACCAATTTAATTGATGCTAAGTTTGTTAACTTACGTTTCTTTCTTACAAATTTCTAACAAACCCAAATACCTATCATGTCAATCAACCAAAGACAACAAACTAAGCAACTATAATATAAAGCCTAACTAAGCAACTACAAACGAAAAAATTCACAAAGTTGCACCATACCAATTCCCAATTTCTAGAGACTTCACCAAATTACACCAAACACATATCTAAGAAAAAAAAAGCAATCAACTTCTTCCATGGGTGTGGTAACAACTTTGATTTTTCAGTTCTTCTCCTTGACTTATCTTCTTCAACACTTCACCTATTATTTGTCTCCTACGGCTATTCACTGGTGGATCAAACCATATATAGAAGCCACAATCTTCCTTCTCTTTGTGGTTGCTATTCAATTTGTACAAATTCCCAAAACTCACAAAATCAAAACAGACAACTCCATAAAATTGAGGTAATATACTCACCCTATACTTCCTGCACTTGAAATACCTCTGACAGGGTTAGCATCACTCCACTAAGCTTTCAATTTACAATTTTCTCCATAATAACACATCGGTGTCTCGATTTTAGCCAATTCAGTTCCATCTAAATTGAAGATATTCCAAATAAGTTTTAGTGTAAAACGAAGAGAAAAGGATAGTAGAAACGAAGAAGAGAAGAGCAAAAACGAAGAAGATGGAAATTGCAACAATTGCAAACATGAAACAAAGAGAAGAGTAGAAACGATGAAGAAGGAAATAACAGTTGAATGATTTGGAGATTAGGAATTTATGGGGCATCAAATAATTCTTAGCCATCCATCTTGATTTATTGCAGCCATTGGATCTCGATTTATTAAGTGTGGAAGTGCTCCACACACTCTGTTTTGAGGGAAGACAACACGTTATGCCAAGTCGTATTTTGGGGGGCATTTTATGACGCTTTTGCCAAGTTAAAGAGGTAGCCTGGACTCCGTTAGTAGGTGTTTAGTGTCAAGTGCTGGGAGGTTTATATATTATGCCAATTAAAAATTATATTGCATCTTATCACTATGCATGATAACTTAAAAAAATGTTAATTAGATGTTTTTGTGTTTTGATTGTATTAGTTCCACCCTTGACATATTATCTAGCGCGAGTTGTAATATCTATTAACAAGCATGTGATATGCTTCTTGTGAAAAGTAGAAAATTCTAGATTCTTTGTAGCGATTTGAATTATATATACAGCGTGTCATAGCTACAACCTACTGATGTAAACTAAAACTTCAATTTAGTTTTATATATCTATAAAATTGTGACACACACCAGTTAACGGATATTACATTCCATATGAGATAATTGTGCGAATTTTGAGCTAATATTATCAAAACAAAATGATTATATACTCTAAGCATTGAACAAATTGATGAGAGGACTAATTAAGAAATCTATAAAAACCCAAAGGGCTTAGAATGTACTTTGCCTTTAATGAGAAAAATGGTATATAATGTAATGTATCGCAATCAACATTTTGGACATTCAATAATTAAATCAAAAAAGTCAACTCAACTGTTCCGTTAAACCAGTCTTTTTCATACCAAATATAACTGAAAATTTTTAAATCTGTTTTTAAATTTCCAAAAATGCCCTCGTAGTAGAACCTATTGTATTGAATCCTCCTCTTTTTTCCTTCCATGGCCATACCCCATTGATTGAGGCCATCGATCCCTTCACAAAACTAAACTTCCTTCCTTTTCACCATTTTTTTCTATTATTATTTTCTTCAGCTTAATGACCCAATTTCGCAGCAAAATGGTCCGATTCAAACTTCGGCACAAAATCCAGCGCCGCATTTCCATTTTCCGGCGATGTATTCTTCGCTTTTGGAATCAATTTCTCATGTGTTCTTTCGGCAAACCGATTCAATATCATATGTTGCAGCATCCTCTTGTTTCTTCCCAGTCTCTCCCCACCTCTCGCGCCGGAGATGCTGCTTTCCCATTGCCTCCAGAATCCGTTCTTTCTCATCCTCCGCCGCCGCTGTCCACGGCTTTTCACAATCTCCATGATAATTCGGATTTGGTTAATTTGAAGATTAGCCTCTTGGGAGATTGCCGAATCGGAAAAACCAGTTTTGTGGTATTTTTTTTTTTTTTTTTAATTTCTTGTTTTCTTTTTCGATTGAAGAATTAATGTTATTCATTTAATGGATGTGTTTATTGACTTGATTAAGGCGAAGTACGTGGGGGATGAGAATGAGATGGGAATGCTGAAAGATGGGATGAATACCAAGGATAAAACGTTAATGCTTAGAGGTGCACGAATTACTTATAGTCTATGGGAAGTAGATGGTAGGTTTATGTTCTTAAAACTTTATTGTTCTAATTATTTTCCCTTTTTGTTTACAAGAATTAAATGATATTGATTGACTGAAATTTATGATGGTGTAGGAGCTGAAGGGTTATCCATGCAGCAAATTCCTCTGGCTTGTAAAGATTCTGTAGCAATTTTAATTATGTTTGATCTCACTAGTAGAGTCACATTGAATGGGTATTTGTTTTTTCTTAATTGAATTTCATGTATAAGTTCTAGTGATTAGTTTCTTAATGATGATTCTTTTTTATTCTAATTGTGTGTTTTATTTGTTTGTTATGATTACAGAGTCATTAGATGGTACCAGGAAGCCAGGAGATGGAATCAGGTACTTTCTTCTGCTTCTTTTTCTCTGTATGTTATATATTAATAAAGGTTATAAGGATGTGAACTCTTAGTATTTCTGCTTTGTTCAAAAGAGTCTCAATCTCAGACTGAAGCATCAATTATTGATTCCATCAATCTAATATATTGGTCTTCAGGTGGAACTATATTCATTTGGTTATTGGTTTTGTAGAACGCCATCCCGATTCTAATAGGAACCAAGTTTGATGATTTCATTCAACTTCCCATCGATCTGCAGTGGGCAATTGCAAGCCAGGTACTTTGATGTTCCCTGATGATCAAAATTGTTCATCAACAGTTTTCCTGCTTTCTCTTTTTATTTTCTATTGAAAATAAAAAAGATCTTTATTCCAAGTTGTCCAAAAAGTAGGTTGAAGAAGATATAGAATATTGTTATTCAGGATCACATGCTATGGAATATAGACAAAAACCTAACAATTCTGTTTGTTTGTTTGTTTATTACTTATAAAAAATCAATGGGATTAGAATTCTTGAATTCTTGGTTAGACTTATATCTGAACTTTGAGTAGGAGAGACTTTACAGTTGGAGGCTTGGAGGTGTATATTCACATTAATGCTAAAGGGAAAAAAATAAACTTAAGAGTAAATTAACAGTAGGCACTAGATTTGTTACAAAGAACATTACTTATTCACACTGATTTGGAAACTGGTACTCCATTTACAAAATGAATGAGTAAAATTCATCGTAGATATTGGAAATGAAAGAATCAAGGATGGGTTTTATTTTGGTTCTACAAGCCAGTAAAGTTTATGTGAACAATCTCCCCTTGTTTTAGTTTTGCATTGACATGGCAGATGTGCAAATTTCAATTTGTGACAGGCAAGAGCTTATGCAAAGGCATTGAATGCAACCCTCTTCTTCTCAAGTGCAACATACAACATTAATGTTAATAAGATCTTCAAATTCATAACAGCGAAGCTTTTTGACCTACCGTGGATGCCTGAGCGGAATCTCACAATCGGAGAGCCAATTATTGATTTCTGAGGAGGAATTAAGTCGCTCCCATTATCAGTCCCTGTACATCAAAAAGCCCCTTTGAAATGCTGCATTCGCATTTTCAAGCCAACCGCGGTCACCTGAATGCGTGATTTTGCGAGTTGTTTCGTTTAGAGTTTAGTGGAGAGTCTTAGGCCATGAGTTCTCTTCCCCAATTACCAATAGTAATAATTATTCCATGCTCAGTAGGCTGGAGGAAAAATATTAGAAGAAAAAAAAGCAGGTTTTAGAACTCTCATTCCTAGTGAAGATTTTTTCTTGGTATTCGGCACAGTAAATGGTAAGGCTTGCATAGAATAGGTTTGTTTTTAGCCTGCCTTATGATGTGCAGTAGCAAAGCAAATGAGAAACATTTCTGGAAGAGAATAAAAGGACACACATTTACTTGAGACCAATAAGCTGGCAGTTCAAACATGTCTTATGGGTTGCTATGCGCACTAACTTTATTTTTTACTGAAATTTCAGGCACGAAAATAACCGATTCCTCTTATTAGAATTCAATTCAATTACTAATTCATTTCCATTCATTGGTGGTTTTTTTTTTTTTTTAATTAAAAAATTTTGGCTAGTTATTAATGAATTCATCTCACATATATTCACTAATAGTCCAATTTCTATTAATTAATCTTATTAATCGGTTAGAAGCTTATCAGATATCCTTTAATTGCGTCATCTCTTAATCAAGCGGAGGGGAAAAAATCAATTCAATTTAGTAATTATAATCAATAAGCCAAATTAATCCCCTTGTTTTTGTATTACGTTTTCATCTATTTTATATGTGAAAATGTGTTAAATTTTATGCTAACAACCATTTATTTGTGTCATTATTTTATCATTCAATAAACATTTTATTTATAATTTTTTAAGAGAAATTTGTAGGTTTTTTCAAAGAAAACTAAATAAAAAGGATCCCGCATGAATATCTGTTAACGTAGGCACGGGAAATTATACAATGGACCCGGTCCATGTGGACTTTCCTAATGAAAAATTGACACATAAACGTTTTTTATTTTTAAAAAGGTTATATTGTTTACATATCAATTTTTCAGTGGAACGGTCCACTGTAAAATTTCTCCATAGGCACAAGGAATGGAGCAATTCATTCGCCGCTAAATTCGGCGGGACAGGGATAGAAATTCCGCGCCATAAACGGGGGAGTGACTAATTCGCTGCTTGGTCTCCTGCTTCTGTTATTTGCCAAGCTTTCTGCTTCCCTTCATTGTCAAACCATAATAAATTATCTTTGTTTTAATTATCTAGGCAATTCACCAAAAAAATACACTCGGGATCTTCTTGGCTCAAATACCACCCCAATTTTGCTAAAAATTGCAACTCAATCACTAAAAAGGGCAAATTTGAAGGTATACTCTTCTGAACAAATAAGCAGGATGTCTGAATGTGACTAAGAATTCAATAACATAGGTACTTGGTTGCAATGTATAAAAACAAAACAAAAAAAAAACTATGCCATTTTTTTTGGTAATAATATCCGAATCCCATTTGGGATCAATTATTGTTTTATTAAAAAAAAAAACAATAATTGTGGCTCTGCAAATTTATGCATCAATTCTGCAAAAAGACTACACATAAAGATAAAGGGAAAACTGGAAGATAGTTTGATCAGAACATCAAGGAATCCTCCATAAAAGAGATGTGATAGATAATTTCATTCAAGTTTTACTTCTATCTTTGGGGGCTCTATCTGCAAGTAAGTGTATGGTTCCGTGGGTTCCTCCCTGCACAACCACACAATGCCACGTGCTTCTGTCAGTAACAAAGTACCAGAGATGATCCAATTTATACATGTTATGATGTTCACATGTTTCATTGGCATATATCAAACATAGAGATTAACCGAAGGAATCATGCCAAGCTAATTCCTCCACTCTACACAAATGTTATGAGGCCATATCTATCTAATAAAGAGCACAAATGGCATAGCAGTATTCAAAAATTTTCCAGAACTGAGAATGATGAAAACAAGCAAACGCTTACACATATCAGTATTATATTAGTTCAATCCATTAGTCCTAGACAACTACAAAATTTCCCAATGGAAGAAACGCTAAAATGCATTGCTTATAAGACTTGCTAATATAATCAATCAAATGACCATGGCCACACTAAAACTTCATAAAATTTGTAGTATCAGGCATGGGTGATTTAAATAATGAACATACCCAGGTTTGGAGCGCATGCATTGCCAAAAGAGCTTAAACGGTCCTGGAACTGTTTTAAAAGGATTTCCTTCAAAACAAGCCTACAAAAAGAAAAGGAATTGATTATGTTTAACATAAGCATTGAAACGGACAATAACTGAATCTTATTTTTCCTACAAGTTTCTCAAAGAAGCAATGGAGTGCTTAGTTCTTTAGTTCTCCAAACAACAGCATTGAAGAAAATTATGCTATAGGCTCAACCCCAACAATTTAGCCGCCAGCCACTTTGGGCGCCATATGAACCCAAAAATAACAGAAAACAAAAAATAAAATAAGAAGGGAGCAGGAGTTCAGACATTCCCAGTAGAAATTGATAGTCCTATTGTTTCAGATTCAGCAATATGAAAAAGTATACTATTATCTTTTGGTAATCAATAAGTTACATTATCTTCATTGAATTATAATATATAATTTCACTTGAACACCCAGTGAAAAAAAATTTAGAACATCAAAGAATGGTCTATTTTGAGTGACATGCTTGAGAACAAGAAATAACTGAACCTTTAATTTTTGGGTGGGATCAACTTAACCAAATGCGTTAATCTGAGACCTGGTCCTCTTGATCAAATTTATCTATATTGAAAAAATAGACTATACAAGAACTTTTTCACTTACACTTGTTTCATTAATATATATCTATATAGAGGTGAAACCACCAATAGTTAGTGCTATGCATCCTAAAGCTGCAACATCAACAAATCATGCTAGATTCTACCTCATCAATGTTCTGTTTCTCTCAAAATAGTCTATCAAAACCATCTGCATAAGCTATCTTTTCATGTTAAGAAATGCTTTGTAATGCAACCAGCAAGCAATTAATCCAGTTATCTCCAAAACAAGAAAGAACCAAGACCTACCAAATGGTAACCACTTCATCACGAATATGGGTAAGATTGATATTCTTTTTAGTCATCCCAATGCACAGGTGACCAATTTTATTTCCTAATGTAATCCTAGCATATGATAAAACTAAAATGTATAAACTATTTATCTTGCATGTAGAGAAACAAGAGAATGCAGGATAATAACAAAGAAGAATGTCTTGCAAGATACTTGTAGCCTCTTTCTCACAAAGTGTAAGATGACAAACGGTACTTTCTAAAAGTAGAAAAGAGAGGGCTCATTTCATTAGAACAAATACCATAGAACAAGAGCAATATTTCATTCTATTTGTCGAATTCCTGGAGGTTAGATATCCTCATCTTTTGTACACAATCAACATGGGATGTGACTCTACAGACAGCCACTAGTAGATTTCTCTTGTACAAAGGGAATAGTAATACTAATAGGAGTTAGCTGGAGCAGCAATGGTATTGGCTTCTCAGGTAGGCTTTGTCTACAGTGGTCCCAACAAAAATAAACTGACAGTTGTTTCTTTTCTTTGAATTTTAGGATCCGCTTTTATGGAGTTGTTTCTTTTGATTAGTCGACACATTTTTCTTTTCTTCTTTGATTTGTATCATCTTCAATACAAATTAGGTCTCCACAAGCATGATACAGATCTCCAATTTAGAAACATAAAAACTAACCAAAACTCCGTATAACCTCAATCACAGCCATCTTTATCACTGGAGAATCATTCTTCTACGATGTTCTTATTGTGAAAAGGTGTAAAACACAAACTTCAGTAAAAACATGTCAAAAATTGAATTCCCTAAAATGCAATGCATCAAAGCTGCTTGAAGTCAAATTCGTAAACCCCACATATGACTTCGCTTTCCAGTTTTTGACTGGTGGCAATTGAAATTGTGAGAATTGTTCCATAAAAATATCGCCCATAGTGTTACAGGATTAAAGCTAATTAACACTGATAAAGAGAGAATTGATGGTTCTAAAACATTAATAGGTAAGAAAAGAAACGAAAGGAAAGTACTTGGATAACATCCTCAGCTCGATCATTGCATCTGTGCGCCTTTGGTTGTCGGTGCTCTCCTTCCGGCGTTCCCCATGGACTCTCTCTCCTCGGCACTGGCCTTGTCTCACTCATCTTCACTGCAAATGGAGACACAGTAAGTTTGGAAAAAAAAACCGATAATTCTCAACTTCTTCCCTCTTCTCAACTTCTTCCCTCCACTTTCTATCTTCTATTCCAATTCGCATATATATCGCGCCAATACACATCCAAACAAAGAAAAGGAGAATAGAAGAGAAAAGAGACTTACAGATTTCTCAAATCCCCACTTTCCCTCTCAAGTTCAAGCTTCAATCAAGTGCGAAACCCTATCTGCGAATTTGAATGTGACATATACGGAGCAAGTACATCTGCAATTCAAAGCGTTTCCAAATCCATCTTAGATCCAACATTGGGATCCGTCAAGGGAAATCAACGGATAAAAAGGAAAATACGCGTTGGTTTTCTCGAATCCAGATCCCGAGAGTTTTAAATAGTGAAAATAAAAAACAAAACCATAAAGGGGAAGTTAAAAGTCTCACCAGAAAATCTCTAAAGAGATGGATGTACACTATAGATATCAAATGTTGACTTCCTCCAATATTACGTATACGAACGGCTCTCGGATTTAAACCCGTGCTAGTGACTCGGAAAAATCTCAAGAAGAGGGAAGGCCAAAGAGTAAATTATGGAATGGTAGGATATATTTTATTTAAATCTTACTATAAGATGAAGAAAAATATCCAAGTAGCAAAGTCAAAGTTCGCTAACCAAAAAATCATGTATGACTCACCCATTTAATCATTACTTTTTATTCGTCAAAGGAGTCACTCTTCTTATCACAAATGACACCCATTCCATCATTATTTTGTCCACCAAATGAGTCACTCTTCTGATCACAAATGAATCACCATTCTTTGCCCAAAGATGCCTCAAATTTCGGCCAAGACATAAAAATGTATGGGCTTTCATTTTCAAGCCCAAGCCTATTTTAATTCTTTGGTTTTGATTTGATTTCAAATAACATTTTAATTCAACATACATGCAAGTATATTATACCATATAATATATAACATACATTTAAATTAAAATGAATTTGACATATTAAATTAACCAAGGAATTAAATTAGACACACATAAGATGAAGCACATGTAAACCTATACATGTATAGACATTTTCACCTAGGAAATAATCTCAAAAATTAATTCATTGAATTAATCATGTGATTACCAAAACAAATATTAATTATAGTATGTTGATCAATCCAATTGACCCATAAAACATAATTAATGGAACTCTCACTCTTCAATGTGTATACTCCAAGTATACACTTAATCCGACTAGTTAAAGTCCAGACGTTCAATGTGTACGATCCGATGGGCCTGTCTTTATGTTGGCAGTAGGCTCATGCCCACAGACTGTAGGCAGGCTCTAGCAAGCCACTGTAGCCCCCAATTAAGACGGAGATAGCAATCTAACTGAAATCGTAACCCTGTAGTTTGAACTTGTACATCCCATGTCATTGATATCGATGTCCAACACAGAGGCATGGAAGTATCACCCTCTATTGTGTCCGGACATTAACTTGATCCCGAATGAACTGGTGCTCACAAACAAGATCCAATCTTATTTGGATGTGGCCACATTCTTATCACTAGCATTCATCAAGAGGCCGGTCATATCGTCTCAGTAAACTACTGAGTGACATTCCCTTCTGCATATCCATAGCATTACCATGCTCACTGACACACCTGAACGTACTCATACTTGGCACCCTTTTACAGGCCCTTTAGGCGTACACCAAAGTATGCCACTTCACATGTAGCATCATCATATGATCAGGTCAAAGGACTTATACAAGTACTACATGAGAATCACTAGTGATACTATACTATGTGGATTCCCGTTAAGTGGATCGATCCAGTACCATGCCCTTTTCACATGTACCCATTAACCTGGTTGACATCCCATGTTCTATGACCGGTAAGACACCGCCATACAATCAGGCTAATGATAGTCTTTAGCTCCCTTCATTCCCATGATTGGAACAAACTATGGATGACTTTATGGCCATATCGTTATCCCTAAGTCTTACTGCCAAATGCCTCACACTTGACAACATGAATATGGATATGTCCATAGGATACTCTATTTAAAACATAGCACAAGATATATAATAAATAGATTAATGCCTTTATTTATTAACACAGATTGTATCATACATAAAGTTCATATTAATGTACAAATGTATCATACAAATATAAGGACCAATGCCTCGGGACTAGGGCATATCCAATAATCTCCCACTTGTACGAGTACCAACTAGGCATGGGCCTAATCCCTATAGATCTAATATGACCCTCATAATTGGGCTGAGCCAGCGCCTTGGTCAAAGGATCTGCGACATTCTCCTCGGTGTCCACTCTTCATAATAAAATGTCACCCCTCTCGGTGATTTCTCGGATGAGGTGAAACTTCCTGAGTACGTGCTTCGAGTTCCTGTGTGATCGGGGCTCCTGTTGTCATAGAAGATATCAACTAGATCTTTGATAGTTGACACTACCCCCAGTTCCGTGATAAACTTTTTTATCCATACAGCTTCCTTGGCTGCATCACATGCTACAATGTACTCAGCTTTTGTGATAGAATCCGCAATGGCCGGTTGCTTGGAGCTTCTCCAGCTAACAGCACCACCATTAAGCATGAATACATACCCAGACTATGATTGGTATTCATCCTGGTCGGTCTGAAAGCTTGCATCAGTGTACCTTGTAACTGACAACTCTTCCTAAGCTCCATACACTAAGAAGCTATCCTTAGTGGTTAAGGTACTTTAGGATTGCTTTAACAGCTTTCCAGTGATCCTCCCCGGGATCCTGCTGGTATCGACTTGTCATACTTAGTGCAAAGGTGACATCAGGTCTTGTACATAGCATGGAGTACATGATCGATCTTATAGCTGAAGCATATGGGACCAACTTTGTGTTCTCCCTGTCTTACCTTATCTTAAGACAGTTCTTCTTACTAAGTTTCAGCCCATGACTCATCAGCAAGAAACCTTTCTTAGTCTGGTTCATGCTGAATCATTTCAAAACTTTGTCTATGTACTTGGCCTGACTTAGGCCCAGAAGCCGATTGATTCTATCCCAGTAGATTTTGATCCCTAGGATCGTCTTAGCTTTGCCTAAGTCCTTCATTGCGAAGCACTTACACAACCACTGCTTTACACCTTGCAGTGTTGGTATGTCGCTTCCAATCAGAAGGATGTCATCCACATATAAAATCAGGAACGTTACAATTCTCCCACTAATTCTTTTATACACACAAGGCTCCTTGATGCTTGCTTCAATCCATAAATAGACCTTTGAAGCTTGTATACCATTTCAGGATGCTTTGGATCGACAAAACCCTCAGGCTGTGTCATACACACATCCTCGAGTAGCTTTCCGTTAAGGAAAGCGGTTTTGACATCCATTTGCCAGACCTCATAGTCGTACCAAGCAGCTATGGCAAGCAGGATCCTTATGGATTTGAGCATAGCGACTGGTGAGAAAGTTTCATCATAGTCTATACCATGGACTTGTCTGAAACCTTTTACTACCAGCCGCCCCTTGAAGGTATTGTTGGCCTTTAGCTTATAACACCACTTGTAACCTATCACTTTAGCACCTGGAGGTGGATCAACCAGGTTCCAAACCTGATTATCGTACATAGATTGCATTTCTGCCTCCATGGACTTTTGCCAGTTGGTAGACAGTGGGCTCGCTATAGCCTCTTGGTAGGTTTGAGGCTCTTCTTCGTCGAAGACAAAAAGAGTGTGATCATCGGTAATAAGAAATCCATATCTCTCAGGTTCCCGGCGATCCCTGCCAGACCTTCTAGGTCCTTGTGTAACTTGGGCTGGTGCTTCCTCCTGTGGAAGCTCCACTCTTATTTCCGAGTTATCCTCTTCAAGAATTTATGAGCTTTAAACTTCCCTGAGTTCAACATTGCTCCCACTATCTTTCTTGGAAATTAACTCCTCTTCAAGAAAGACCCCTTTTCGTGCCATGAACACCTTGTTCTCGGCGGGGTTGTAGAAGTAATACCCTTTGGTTTCCCTAGGGTAGCCCACAAACAGGCATTTATCAGTTTTGGGTTCTAGTTTACCCCCAGTCAATTTCTTGACATGTGCATAACAACCCCAAATCATATCTTTCTTGGAAATTAACTTCTCTTCAAGAAAGACCCCCTTTCATGCCACGAACACCTTGTTCTCGGTGGGGTTGTAGAAGTAATACCCTTTGGTTTCCCTAGGGTAGCCCACAAACAGGCATTTATCGGTTTTGGGTTCTAGTTTGCCCCCAGTCAATTTCTTGACATGTGCATAACAACCCCAAATCAGCAAGAAAGACACATTAGGCATCCTACCCGTCCATATTTCAAATGGGGTCTTTTCCACAGCCTTAGTCGGGGTACTATTCAAAATGAGAGCTATTGTCTCAAGAGCATATCCCCAGAAACTTATTAGGAGAGAGGCATGACTCATCATTGAGTGGACCATGTCCAACAGGGTCCTGTTCCTCTGTTCAGACACACCATTCTATTGTGGTGTACCTGGAGGAGTGAGCTGTGGAAGTATTCCATGCTCTCTCAGATATGAATCAAACTCTAGGCTCACATACTCGCCTCCTCGGTCCTACCGAAAGGCTTTAATACTTTTGCCTAGTTGGTTTTGTACTTCATTCCTAAATTCCATAAACCGATCAAGTGTCTCAGACTTATGTTTCATTAGATAGACATAGCCATATCTACTAAAATTGTCTGTGAAAGTAATGAAGTATGGAAACCCACCCCTGGCTGCTATGCTCATTGGTCCACATACGTCTGAATGTATTAGGTCCAATAAGCCAGTAGCCCTTTCAGCTTTCTTTCTAAAAGGCACTTTAGTCATTTTACCTCGTAAACAAGATTCGCATATATCAAGTGACTCCATGTCAAATGATCCTATGATTCCAGCTTTGTGAAGTCTAGCTATGTGCTTCTCGTTTATATGGCCTAAATGACAATGCCAAAGGTAAACAGGATTAATTTCGTTAGGTTTAATCCTTTTAGTATTTATGTTATAGACATGATTAGTTTCATTTAAATCCAGGATATAAAGACCATTACTTAATAAAGCATCTCCATAAAATAAACCTTCTCTAGATAAAACCATTTTACCATTACCAATAGTAAATACACATCCAAAAGTATCCAAAACTGAAACAGAAATAATATCCCTGCTCATAGCAGGTACAAAATAACATTGTTCTAGTAACAAAATCCACTAGGCATCGTAAGCTGGTACTTGCTGATCTCAATGGTTGCAACCCTTGCCCCATTCCCGACCCGCAAGTCCACTTCACCTGATCCCAGTGATCTTCTGTTCTTAAGTCCCTGCACATTACAACAAATATGAGAACCACATCCAGAATCCAATACCCAAGATGTTGAAACAGTAAGGTTAATGTCTATGACATATATACCTAACGAAGACATGCCCTGCATCTTCCTTTGCTCTCTCAAAAGCTTGGGACATGATCTTTTCCAGTGTCCCGTCTGCTTGCACTTGAAACAGACATCCTCAGGACTGGCCTTGGGCTGGGCCTTGGCCTTTTTAGCCTTGGTTTTCTTAGCCTTAGCTTTAGCTTTTGCCTTAGCCTTGCCTTGATAAGAGGAAGCTTCCCTTTGTTGACCATAAGTACCGGTGGAGTCTTTTTGATCGACTGCTCAATAAGCTTAAGCATCCCATACAGCTCACTAACAGCTTTGTTCATCCCTTACATGTTATAGTTCAGGATGAACTGATCATAAGACTCTGGCAAGGAAGCCAAGATGGTGTCAACTGCTAACTCCTGCAAAATGGGCGACCTGTGATGGGCTAAAGAATCCAAATAGCCCTTCATCTTGAACGCGTGTGCACTCACAGATGTCCCAGTCCCCATTTTACAGGAGTGGAATGCCTTATTGGCCAGGTACCTTTCCTGACGCACCTGCTCCTGAAACATCTCATTTAGAGTTGTCATCATAGCAAAGGCCTGATGATTCATGAACTGCTTTTGTAGGTCAGGGACCATACTAGCCAACATTAGGCATGTCACATCCTGGTTATCCTTCATGTGCAGCTCGTATTCCACCAGCTGGGCAGCCCGTGGATTACGACCCGTAGGTGGAGCCAGTACAGGCCTTTCCAGCACATACTCCTTAGACTCATGTCTTAGAACTATCCTCAAGTTCCTAGACCAGTCCAGGAAGTTAGGGCCAGAAAGCTTGTCCCTTTCTAGGATAGTTCACAGTGATAAAGTGTTATTCATTGCCATTAGTTACTACACGGAAAACTTAAAGGAGTGTTAATAAAGGACTTAACTTGTTCTTCCCATATTATAATTAATAATGAATCATGTTATTAATTAAACCGAGTTATTGGGCTCATGGGCCGAGATCCATATTATATCAAGATATAGCCAGACGAGGGCCTGGAACAATTATACCCCAATTTTTAGGTAGGAATGTCGTCCAATCCCAACCTAGGGACTCTGGGTTTGATGGGTCTGTTGGCACTTACTCATCTGTGCTTAGGGCCAGGAACATCTGCCCACACTAAGTCCAAACCTCCATCCAAGTGTCAGAATAACCAATACTTCAACCCAATACAAAATGACGATGCTCTAGCGCATCCAGCGGGGGCTGGTCTACAACTGGCTCATCCCCACTTCGAGTAGGTTTTAAATGAGGGAAGCACTTTTAAGAGACTTAGTAATTAACTTTTGGTTATTAGATTCATTTACTAACGGCTTAGATGTATAGGCGGGTGAAAATGGATTTGGAACATACATTCGCACATGCAAATAAATATAGCATAATTAAATAAAGAATGGTATGCAATGGGCCAAAATTTACATCCTAATATCATTCTAGTAAACCTATACTAGAACCAACATTAAGTGGGCCGCTTCCCCATCCTTCTGGGCACGCTAATCCAATCGGCTTCTCCTTTACATAATTTCATAATAAACCACTATAATAAAATTACATAAAAGGAAAACGGCACGCAGGCCGTATTTACCAAAAGAATATTACAACCCAGCATAAATAAGGCCCAATCACATCCATCCACACATTTAATCACACACCATGTAAACTAATACATACAATTTACAAACATGTTAAATGCATGAATAAATCTGATTTCATATATGTCTATAGCCATTATCTTGAAATCGCCAAAATTTGGCCAATCATGGTTCTAAGCCCGTGTCCAGCCCAGGCAGAACACTGCTCCTAATCCAATTGGGAAACCATGAATCCCAAATTAGCCGTCCAGGTAATCGTGCCAAGAAAACCCGAACCAATTTCAATTAACCATATTAATTTCCAAAATTAATATCGCATGAACGAAAATTAAATTCCATTCCAGAAACCATGCGCATTAAATTGTAAAAATTTAAACACGCAAAATTTTTAAACCAATTAAAATTTTTAAACCTGGCCCGGCCCAAAAATCCCGCCAAATCCAAAATCAAGCCTGGGCCGCCACACTGCCGCTGCAGCAACGGCCAGCGGCAGGCAGCAGTAAGCTGCTACCTGGCATGCAGCACGCCAACAACAGCATGCTGCCGAGGGGCTTAGCCCCTCAATCCTTTTTTTTTTTTTTATAATATGCAAAACATGCAAAAAAATCAATCCAATCCCATAACCAAGCATAACCAATTATGCAAGAGATTGAATCAACAATAGGATGCATAAAACATAAATCAAATAGAAACAAATAAACATATACATAAAACCTATTATGCATAACCAATTTCTATTTGAAAATCAAATGGGGAAAAATATAAAAACCCAAAAGAATCCCGATCCAAAAACACCAATTTTAAAACTCGGGATCCACCAAGTTAAAGATTTTCACGGATCAAAAGCCCGCTCTGATATCACTGTTAGGATTCGTCACTGGAAATCAACTGATAAAAGCGGAAATATGCGTTGATTTCCTCGAATCCGGGTCCCGGGAGCTTAAGTAGTGAAATTGAAAAATAAAACCATAAAGGAAGAAGTTAAAAGTCTCACCAGAAAATCTCTAAAGAGATGGATGTAGACTGCATAAATCAAATGTTGACTTCCTCCAACGTTGCATACACGAACGGCTCTTGGACTTAAACCCGTGCTAGCAACTCGGAAAAATCTCAAGAAGAGAGAGAGAGAGAGAGTAATGGTTCAGCCAAAGAGTAAATTATGGAATGGTAGGATATTTTCTATTTAAATCTTATCATAAGATGAAGAAAAATATCCAAGTAGCAAAGTCAAAGTTCGCTAACCAAAAAGTCATGCATGACTCACCTATTTCATCATTACTTTTTGTTCACCAAATGAGTCACTCTTCTTATCATAAATGACTCACCCATTCCATCATTACATTTGGTCCACCAAATGATTCACTCTTCTTATCACAAATGACTCACCATTCTTTGCCCAAAGATGCCACAAATTTCGGCAAAGACATAAAAAATGTATGGGCATTCATTTTCAAGCCCAAGCCCATTTTAATTCTTTGGTTTTGATTTGATTTCAAAGAACATTTAAATTCAATGTATGCAAGTATATTATACTAATAATATGTTACATACATTTAAATTAAAATGAATTTGACACATCAAATTAACCAAGGAATTAAATTAGACACACATAAGATAAAGCACATGTAAACCTATACATGTATAGACATTTCCACCTAGAAAATAATCTCACAAATTAATTCATTGAATTAATTATGTGATGGCCAAAATAAATATTAATTATAGTATGTTGATCAATCCAATTGACCCATATAATATAATTAATGGAACTCTCTGTTGGTGTGCCCTAGTTCTTAGGGCATTGGATTCTTGTATTTTGTATTATACATTAAGACTCAATGTATAAATACATTATTTATGTCACATTAATAAAGGCAATTAATCTATTTCATTTATATCTTATGCTATAATATGAGTAGAGTATCCATTGATTGATAATCATAAAACCTATCCCAGGTCTGTTCTAATCGTGGGAACGAATAGAACCACAGACTTGTATATTCGATGACTGTATGGTAGTTCTTAACTAGCCATAGTACTTGTATAGTCAGTCATGAATATAGGTACATGTCATTGATATGGGACTAGATCGATCCGCACAAGAAAGCCACATGGTTGTCACTTCATAGGTCTTTCTTGAGTAGGTCTCTTTTGTCCTCAGACCGGATTTCATTATAATATCAATATGGAATCCGGTTCACTTTGACATACACCTAATAGGTCTGTAAAAGGATGCTAAATACGGGTATGATTGGGTGGACCAGTGAACATGTTGATATTGATGATGAAGTGATGGAATTAACACTCGGGTAACATCGAGATGATATCATTGGCCACTTGATGAGTGGGACTGATAAGTGTATGGCCATACCCAAGTAAGTTGGTGCTTATTTGATTAATCAGTCAACTCAAGATCAAGAAATATAATAAACAACAGAAGAGGATGACGGACATCATGCCTCCTATTTATTCATATCGATATCGTTAGGCAAAGGACATTATGAGATTCCTACTGGGTGAGTGTCTTCGAAAGAATGCTGCATCTCTGTCTTAATTGGGGGCTGTAATGGTTTGCTATAACCCACTTATAGTCTGTGGGCCTTGGGCCTACTGCCAACATAAAGACAGACCCATAGGATCATACACATAGATCAACTGAGACGGAACTTATAGAAATTGTACATGTAATGTACATTGGAAGGAATGTGTTCATTAATTAATTGACATTCGGTGTCAAGGTAATTAATTAACATTGGGTTGAATTTAGTTTAATTAATAAGTTTACATAATGTAATTAATCAATTAATCAATTAATTGAATTACATAAAGTAAACAATTAATTAAATAATTTTCATAAGTAGGAAAATTAAATACATGTGTTGTATTTACTTAAGTGTGATTTAATTTTATTTAGGGGTAATTAAATTTAGCCAAATGGAATTAAATTACATAGTATGTACTTTTTAATTAAAGTTTATTTATGTAATTATAATCCTAGTAGGCTTGGGTTTAATTAACCTAATTAAAACTCAATTAGACAGGGTGTCTATATAAGGGCACACTTAAGCAATAAAACCCTAATTCAACCCTAATTAACTGCTGGAAATTTCAGCCACCAAGAGTAGCCCCAAATCAGCCGAAAATCCCAGCATTAATCTTCCATTCCTTCGCGTCTTCGGCTAGCACCGGTTTCTGCTTAATAGTTGGTCATGCACCAGACTTTGGAGATCGCAGTTTCAAGAAACGATTCTGCAGCAGTCTCTAGAAGAGACGAATCCGGTGAGTTAATCTCTCTTGATTCAAATTAGTTTTATTCTAATCAATGGTAATTGGACATGATAGGTGGATTCTAGGAAATTTTAAACGGTGTATTTTCTGCTGCACCACGTTATTTTTCCGATGACGAATCCCAACAGTGGTATCAGAGCCTAGGTTTTGTCCATTAGATTGATTGGAATTGGTTCTTCAAAGCATTCTTGAAGAAAGAATGGGTTTCAAGTTTGTGATTTTAGGGTCTTTACTCAATTGGTTTTGTTTTTGGATAAACCCTAGAATTGTTGGATTGGGGTTTTTGATTATTTTTCCCAATTGGTTTCCATCTAAAATTGTTGTTTTATTGATTAATTAACATATTTGATGGTTGGAATTTTTTTTTTATGATCTAATTAAAAAAATAATAATAATTGTTGTGGGGAAGGGAATCGCAAAATTTGCGATTCCCATCCCCTACAGCAGGTTGCTGCTGCCGCGCGCGAGATTGGGGTCCGATTTTGGATTTTGCTGGTATTTTTTTATCCCGGACCCTAATGAAAATTAAATTAATTTTTTTTAATTAATTTTTATTTAAATTGTTTATTTTGTTGGCATGCATATTTAATTTAATTGTTTGCATATTAAATTAAATATGGACCTTGTGAAATTGGCCCAATAAACCGTGACACCGGTTAAAATTGGGAGAGCTAAATTTTAAATTTGTGACAACCCAAATAGTGGGAGCAAAATTGTTAATTTTACATTTATGGATCTTATCCATTGGGCCTTTATAGGCCTTAATCACATTTGTTAAAATTGGCGATTTCACCCTAAGTAACTTGGCTTAACATTTATATTTATAATTTGGAATGCCATGATCATGTATCATATTGGTATGTATGTGCACGATAGGTACTTTGTTTGAAATATGATGTTGAGTTCTATGGGCCCTAAATTATTATCGGTTGTAATTTAATTTTGGGAAATATGGCCTGCGTGCCATTTTTTTTTATTTTGATGTAATTTTAGAATAGATTTTATTTTACAAAATTGTTGTAATTGCATCAAGTATGGAGGAAGGCCCAGATGAAGCAAGCCCATGGTGGGAGTCCAAGAAGGATTGCAGTCCAGCCCATGAAGAATTAGATAGGATATCTAGTTTTTCATTAGGTTGTAATTAAAGGCCCATACGATCTCATTTATTTTAAATTAGGTATGCTATTGCATTTGTCATATAATATGGATGTATGGATCACCAAATTATTACCCGCATTTATGCATGCTAAGCCGTATTGTGAGCGGACGACGCGTTTTCGACGGGATGCGGGACTCCCTTTCGGAAGGGGCGCCTCGATTTCGGACGGGGCCCTCCCTCGCATGGGGTTTTTGGTTTTGGAAATTCGTTTTTGGAAAAGCGGATTATTTTGAAAAAGAATCGAGACCTAAATCTCAATAAAAAGTATAGGAGTCGCCACCCGGCTCAGCTCAACCGAGAAATTACAGTGTAGCTGAACCAAAGCAGGAACTGCCACACTTTTCAGAGATTCGGGTCCGGACAAGTCCTTTATTTCGTGTCTAATTTAAATATTATTGTCAATGTTCTAGTTACGACACTTTAAGTTGCTAAAAATTGATTTTCATTAAAAGAATGCACGCAGCGCGCATACAGGATAATAATACAAAATATAAAGTAAAAAGAATAAATATTTAGGAGCTTACAACCAAATTGAAAGAAAAATAAAACTCTCGCCTCACTGATACAACCGCCTAGGATACACGAAGATCTAAGGAAAATTTACAACCGCCTAAATACACGATTTAATTCTATTAAATACAAATAAAAAGAGAATTAAAATAAAATAAAAGCTGCAAAACAAAGGTTAGCACAATTTATACGGCACACCATAAATAGGACTCAAGTAGACAGAAATGGGAAATTAGAATTCGGGGTCATGCAATTGGGGGTAACCGTGTCGGCCCGGTTAGACCTGGAAAACCATTTTGAAACGTCCCTGTATTTTTGGTTTTGTGAGAAAATCATTTTTGAAAACAATTTTTCCGGTTTACATGCATTTTTATATATTGAGTGAGTCGGTTTTCGGGAGAACTGGGTCTCCGTCGTTGAATTGTCCTAAATGCAATTTTGCTGAAAAATAAATCTAAGGTCGTGATGCACACCACAAAATTCATTTTGATGATTTTTGAGGGTTTTCTAATTTTTCTGATTTTCTGAGATTTTCTGATTTTTATGAAATTTTTTGAATTTTTGGGATTTTCTTTGGATTTTAGGGATTTTTTAGGGATTTCTGTCCCTGGCTGAGGACTACAGTCGTACGACTGTAGTTACAGTCGTACGACTGTAATCTACAGTCGTGCGACTGTAGCCTTGGTTTGGGGAGAAATCGCTAAAAAACCCCTAAAAATAAACTCTGAAACTGAAAAGGTAAGAACAGTCGTACGACTGTAGGAGATTTGGCACGACTGTATTTACAGTCGTGCCCCTATTCTTGTTTCAAGAACAGTCGTACGACTGTTCTTACTTTTCCAGAAATAAAAATGCAAAAACTTGAAGAAAAATGCACCAAACACAATCAAATCACCCAGAAAGTTGGAAAATGAGATGAGTTAAAGGTTGTTTACCTCCTTGGTGACGATCCACAGCTGGAATGACCCCTGGCTACGCACCAATCCACGTGAATTTGCACTTTTTCCCCAAAAAGTCAAGGTTGCAAGAATGTCCAAATAACTCCAGAAAAGTCACGGATTTGTGTTTGTTTTTGGTCCGAAATGATTTAGTTTGTTAGTGTGATTGTTAATCTAGGATTTCTAATTCGTTTCAGTGATTAAAAGCAAGAAATTAAGGAGAAAATGTGAGAAGAAAGCAAGGCCTTTTCACTTCTCTCTCTTCTTTCTTTTTCTCCCTCTTTCTCTCTCTAAAATTCTGATTTCTTCTCCCAAAAGTCCCAAAAATCTGCTTTTTCTACCCTTTTATACGTCACTAACCCGGAAATCTTGAGCATTAAATGCTCAAGATTTCCCTTCTCTTTCAAGTCAAAGAGGTATGGGCAAGAACCTGCCCCCCGAAAGTACAGTCGTACGACTGTACTTACACTACAGTCGTACGACTGTAGTGAATTCCCACGACTGTATATTACAGTCGTGGGTCAACGGTCAACGGCCCTCTTCTTTTTTTTTTTTTTTTTTTTTTGTAAATTAAAATTTCGTGTTCACAGGTTGCCCCTCGTGTAGCTGAAATCCGATTTCCGAAACGGATTTAGGTACACGACAAAGAACACGAAATCGCGGATATGCAATGGTAGTTTTCGCAGGTGACTTTGGTAGTCAGGTGGTCCATATGCCTTTTGCAAGAGGATGACACCAAGAGTATAAATGACTTTTGGAGTCGGGCGGTTCCCTACGATGGCTTTCACGCAAGGATGACGCCGAGATGAAATGACTTTTGGAGTCAAAAGGCTGTGTACGGTTTGTCACACCGAGCCCAAAAATGCATGTGATGCATGTTTGATGAACGTATTTATTCCTTGATCGATAATTTTGAAACAAAAATTTTTGCCCCTTCGATCAAGAATAAATACGGGAATGCGTGCCATGGTTGCCTTTTATAGTCGTGCGGGACCGGATTTGTGAATACGAGAAGTGATAGTCGTGTGCGACTGGCGCACTCAACGGACTGACACAGGATTTTTGGTTCCCTTTTAAAGTCGTGGGGGACTATGATTTTTGTGTGAATGTAATGGCGATCGTGTGCGGCTGGGCGCACCCGACAGACTGAAATTGAGTTTGGGTTCCCTTTTAAAGTCGTGGGGGACTATGATTTTTGTGTGAATGCATGACGATCGTGTGCGGCTGGGCGCACCCGACAGACTGAAATTGGGTTTGGGTTCCCTTTTAAAGTCGTGGGGGACTATGATTTTTGTGTGAATGTAATGGCCCGTAGTGGCTTGGCACGTGGGGCGCGTTGAAAATGCGATTGGTGTGATTATACTTACAGTGAATTTTTTCATGGTTTTCTCGGACTTCGTGCCCCTTGGGCGAGGCGGACTGTCACCGAAATAAATTAATCGTCGCTGGATTAGTCCTGCAAAATTACTGAAATGCCCCTGTAGGGAATAATTACACACTAGATAATGAAAATAGGGTTTAAGGAATAAATAGGAAAGAAAATAAAAGAAAATAAAAAAAATAAAAAAATTCCCCCCTTTTTTTCCACTACAGTCGTGCGACTGTATTCAAATTTTGAATACAGTCGTACGACTGTAGACGAAGTACAGTCGTACGACTGTACTTTGCGAGCAGACCAAAATAAAGGGGCGGTTTCCGCCCCTTTCTCTCCCACTTTCTCATTTTTCCCAAAAACCTTTCCTCTCCTTCTCTCTGAAACCGACTCAAATCCTCGGAAAACCGTCAAAATGTTGAAGAAAATGGGAAAGAAGTTGAAGAAGATCCAAAACAGCGCGGTTCCAGAACCCAACAATCCGGATGGGATTGCTTTTGTGGGGATCGCCCAAGGATACGGGCACCCGCTTTATATGGACCACTTCGGGATCCGATTCGGGATGGAGATCCCTATTCTGCTGGCAATGGACTCCCATCTGTCCGTTACACAGGTTGGTACTCGATTCCTATGCCTTGATTTTGAGTTTTTCAATATTTTTCCTTTTGAACTTTTGGAATTGATTTGCATGATTTACTGCTTTCTGGGCTGAATTGATTGAGTAGAATGCATGCTAAGAGTCCCCTGTAGTCAATAGAAACAAGAAACTAGGAAAAACGAGTCAGAAATCATGAAGATTTAAATGAATTGCAACTTTTTTCTGCAGGCATATGAACAGTCGTGCGACTGTTCATGCAAATGATGAACAGTCGTACGACTGTGGGCATTACAGTCGTGCGACTGTAGTTACACTCGTGCAACGCGTACTACAGTCGTACGACTGTAGCAAGAAAAATGGTTTTTTTTTTTTTTTTTGCAAAATCTGAATGCATGTGTGTTGTACTTCCCCGTAATGCAGGCGCACAGGATTGCTGGTAGCGGGAATCTTTCCCTGCCCCGGGTCTGGTGGGACCGACTTCCAGAGCCCGTGCGGGCCCGAGTTAGGCTCCTAGGGCTAGAGTCTTTCGTTCTATCTTTGCCCATGAGCACACCGCACACCACACATGCCGTGCTGACGGCCCTGTGCGAGAGATGGGTTTGCACTACCCACACCTTCCATCTGCCCATCAGGGAGTTCACCGTCACTCCCTCGGACTTTGTGGCGATCACAAGCTTTGGGTTCGGCAGGACCCCTATCGTCTTTAACTGCAGCTTGACCCATCACCAGCAGGTGGACACTTATATTCGGAGGTTGATTGGCTGCACCCCTGAAAAGGGGAAGATCTTGTGCTCCCGGGTGGAGGCTTATTGGGCCACCCGCGCAGTCTTGGCTGAGGAGGACGTGGAGCAGTACACCAGAGCCTACGTGCTCGTCCTCCTGTCCTGCACATTGTTCCCCACTGGACCTACAATCTGACTCTGCTTCCGACATTGGTGGACTTGGCTGCTTTCCCGTCTCTGGACTAGGCGCGGGCTGCTTTAGGGCAGCTGTATTACGGGCTGGACTTGTGTGCCCGGGGGGCGCAGCAAGAGATTCTGGGCTTCTGGTTTGGCCTTCTGGTATTGCCTCTCTCTCTCTTCTTTTCTTTTTATTATTATTATTATTATTATTATTATTTAAATGTATTATAATTATTTTTTATAACTACAGATCTGGGCTTTTGAGCATCGCGTGCTGGAGCCGCCCGATTTGAGGGACGTCCAGGGTGATGTTCATCCGACTGTCCTGCGTTGCTGGACGCAGGGGTGGCAAGGTACCGCCCGTGACATCGAGGAGGTACGGCAGAGTCTGCTCGACACGACCTGGAGGAGGGTAAGTAAACAAAATTCATTAGTAAGAAAATTTGGATAACTCTTGTTTACCCGTACTGAGTTTCTTTTATTGCATTTCTATAGATCCGGCACCACCCTTGGGAGAATCTGGGTGCCATCACTCTCCTCGTTCAGTCCTCGGCACGCTTCGACCGCCGCCGATTTGTCATGGAGAGCCTTATGTCCCAGGAGTAGTACTTGGGCGATCGTCTCTTCCTTTCTGACCACGTCGACGGTCCGATTGGCCGGCTTGTGCCCCCGCCGCTTCCACAGGCACGCTTCTGGCCGCATCTGGCGGATCCCGGGACAGACCCCGAGATATTCGGAGAGGGGTATAGTGTAGACCCTGTGGATGGAGATTACCCCGCTTATATCCAGCAGTGTTTACTGCCCGCTGCGGGTGTCGCTCCAGCGGCTCTTCCTCCTCGTCCCTGTCAGGTATTCATTCATATTTCATTCTTTTTTTTTTTTTTTTTGAATCGTTATTCTTTTTGCAGGTGAAGAGACGTAGGGGAACTGGGTCCTCCCAACCCAGTGGGCCAGCCGGCGGGAGTGCTGATGCAGGTACAGGAGGAGAGGATACTCCTGTTCAGGATAGGACCCACCCTGTCCATGTAGGCAGCGCCGCAGCCTCGGCTTCGCAGGCCGTTGGTGCTAGTGGTGTCGTGGAGGGTCGCTTGATATCTGAGCTTAGGGCCGGCTTCACCTTGATTCGGTTGGATGGCACCCAAGCCTATACGACCTGGAGCATTCCTCGTGAGGAGCCGGCTATGTTCTTTCCAGAGGACACCACCCACGTAAGTCTCTCTCTTTTTTTTTTTTTTTTTTAACTCTGATGTTCTTTCAGGTCCGGCGAGCTGATGTGGAAGAGATAGCCTACCAGTACAAGGGTCTAGGAGACTTCTTGGTCCGGGAGAATGGCGTTTGGGCGGTAAGTATCCCGTGTTTCCTGCATTAAAATTTATGTAATGCATGAAATGCGTATGTATGTATGCATGGATGTTAACTTTATGTTGTCAACTGCAGTCCCGAGTCGAAATGTTCCGAGAGCAGGCCAGGGAGGCTGCTTCTGCTATGGCTCAGGCCCGGACTGCGAATCAAGAGGTGGAGAGAGGGAGAGCCGAGATAGTTAGGCTGCAGGCTGGGATGGCTCGTCTGCAGGCGGATTTTGACTCCTACCGGGCTACACATCAGAGTGAGTCTGAGGAGGAGGAGGAGGATGAAGGGCAGGATGAGAGCTAGTTGGAGCGTCCTGCTTGTCTTATTTGTTGTTTTCACAGTTTTTTGCTCTTTTGTATTAGATTTTTTAGATACATTGTGAATTGCACTTTTCATATTATTGGATTTGCTTTTGTTTCATCGATATTTGGAAATTCACTCTTCTTCTTTTTCTTCTTCAATTTTTGCTTCTTTTTATCCAGGCTTTTACAATTTTTTAGAATCATTACAAGACTCTGATTGGCTTAAATTGAAGCCTTTCGGGTTGTGGAATCCCAAGGCCTATTACAAACACTCGTGGAACATCGAGTTGTTGAATGCCTGTTACCGCTTCTGGGATCCAGTGGACAACGTTTTCCGCTTCTCATGCCAAGAGCTCTGCCCCTTATATGAAGAGTTCAGTGCTATCTTGAATATCGCCTGCCATAAGGGAGTGGACATCGCCGTCCCCGAGTTCACTTTTGGTAGCATTTCCTCCTTGGTGAGCTTGTTCGGGCTTCCCAATCCCGAGGTGGAAGCTTTATTCGCTACTGATTCTCCTTTTCCTGGATTGAGCTCGGACTCCGTATTAGGATGGTGTATCAATGCCCCTAGGGACCACATGAGTTGGGCCTCCATGGTCAGCCTGTTACTGGTGAGCCGGTATTTCTGTGGTCCTAGTGATGGGGTTATCTCCTTCAGGGCTGTCTCCCTTATTTCTCAGATGGCTGTGGGAGCATCTCCAGCTCCTTTTGCACTTGCTGAGACACTAATTAGCTTGCATGCATCTAAGACAAATGGTGTTCTCCACGTTGGCCCTCACCTCACACTGCTCCAGGTGAAATTCCTTATTATCTGGTGTATTTCTGAGTCGAATGAGCCGCTAACCCTTGCTTACCATCAACTGCAGATCTGGTTGCTGGAGAAGTTATCAATTCTTAAGATTCCGAGGGGAAACTTCAAGAAATACAACCCGGCCAATCTCAGGGAACGAGGCTTCTCCGTCGACTCCTATACTGATATGTCTGCTGATGAGTGGGGCGTTTGGCTATCTCATCGGACTGATGACCAGATTAGGTGGGTGTGCCCCTGGTGGAAGATTACCCACGTGATTGTAGAGATGTGGGCACATGGTGTGCAGTTATTAGGACAGACCAGGGTGACATTCTACTCTCCGAGTCGCCTTTGCCGTCAGTACGGTCATCTGCAGGATATCCCCCAGCGATCTTGCGTTACCAATTGTGAGGAGTACACTGCTGCTTGGCCAGATCACATCAGACTTCGCTGGGCTAGAGATACCCATCGTGTGACGCTGAATTATGCCAGTCTTGCCCCTACAGAGACGGATGATCGTTACAAGCAGTGGCTGGCTGAGATCCAGGATTTACCGACCCGTGAGGCGCGTGAGAGTGCGACTTTCCGCTGGCTGGCTCCTTCTGAGACCGCGGGACCACTTCCTGTCAAGAAAAGGAGATCATAAAGAAAATGTGATTTTCATTATCATGCATGTATTGGCCACCATTATTATTATTTATATACATTTTTTATTATTATCATTAATGCAATCCCCCCCTTTTTTTTTTGCCTTAACTTTTGCTTAAGCCGCCCTTGCGGGTTTTCGACCTAACAGACTTCCTTCTTTTTTTTTTTTACCTTAACTTTTGCTTAAGCCGCCCTTGCGGGTTTTCGACTTAACAGGCTTCCCTTTTTTTTTTTTTTTTTTTTTTTGCGATTGGATGATATTCGCAATTGCACACTTAGGCGTTTAAATGTCTTTGTTTATCTGGATGTTTCGACAAATGTATCATGTAACATACTCCAAACATTCATGCAATATGTTGAGCATAACGCACTTCATTAATGAAATTTGATTATCGCATCAATTGAAAATTTTAAAATTGGTACATATCTCGAATGAACTCATTCCTGTTATCAACCATCCTATACAGGTTTTCTGGTCGATAAGCTAACCCTCGCTGCCTTAATTTTTGCTTAAGTCGCCCTTACGGGTTTTCGACTTACCAAGCTTTTTTTTTTTTTTTTTTTTACACGTGGTAGCGTTTGAGATGATCTTGGTTAATCGGATTGGTGAACTCGTTACCATCCATGTCCATGATCTTCACTGCGCCTTTGGAGAGTACCTTCTTAACCACATACGGCCCTTCCCAGTTGGGTTTAAATTTGCCCCTCGCATCCGTATTGGTCGGTCTCATCTGTTTCAATACTAGGTCTCCCGCTTTCAGAGGTTGTTTCTGATGACGAACCCGCCGATTATAGGCCCTAGCCATCCTTTGGTGGTACATCTGCAGATGATCCAGAGCTTTAAGACGCCTTTCATCAACCATAGCCAGCTGCTCAAATCTTGCCTTCACCCATTCTGTTTCAGGCAATTGGGCTTCTAAGACCGTCCTTAGTGACTTCAACTCCACTTCAATAGGAAGGACTGCTTCCATCCCATAAACCAGCGAATAAGGTGTTTCTCCAGTCGGCGTTCTAACACTGGTTCTATACCCCCACAGAGCATAAGGCAGTCTATCTGCCCAATCTCGGTAGGTTGAAGTGGTCTTGGACAAGATCTTTTTGATGGACTTATTTGCCGCCTCCACTGCTCCATTGGCTTGTGGCCTATAAGGGGAAGATTTGCGGTGTTCCACATTGTACTCTTCGAATAGCTCAGCTGTGGCTCCTTGAAATTGCACTCCGTTATCAGTTACCACGTGATGCGGTACACCATATCTTGCAAAAATGTGCTTCTTCACAAACTTAGCCATGTTCTTAGCTGTGACCGTGACATAAGACTCGGCCTCAACCCACTTGGAGAAATAATCGACTGCCACTACAATGAATTTGTGACCGTTCGATGCGGGAGGTCGAATTTCACCAATTATGTCTATGCCCCATACTGCAAACGGCCAAGGAGTCATGAGGTTTTGCAACTCCATAGGTGGAAGATGGCTGATGTCCCCGTAGATCTGGCATTCGTGGCACTTTTTCACTTCTTCTGCACAGTCAGTCTGCATAGTAAGCCAGAAGTACCCTTGTCTCATGATCTTCTTTGCCAGAGCTAATCCGTTCATGTGTGGGCCACAGATCCCTGAATGCATTTCTTGCATGACCTTCTTGGCTTCTGCTTCCGTCAGACACTTCAATAACAACCCATCAGCGGTCCTTCTGAAAAGTTGCCCGTCGAACCACCTAAACTGAGCTGCCAATTTTCTCAAAGTGGTCTTATCTGATGCATCTGCTTCTTCAGGGTATTGGCCATTCCGTAGAAAATCAGCTATATCTTGGTACCATGGCTTATTATCTGTGGCTAATGTCAGGATCTCACTAAAACGATGGAATGGTGTTCTAGCGGTCTCCAGGATCAAAGGTTGCATCGGTGCTTTCTGAGGTCCTTCCCACATGGACGATAATGTAGCTAATGAATCCGCCATCTGATTATCATCTCTTGCCACGTGCTTGAATTCGATATGCCCGAATGTTTTCACCATTTCCCACAAAGTTTCCAAGTATGGGCGAAGCGATTCTTCCTTGATTTCCCATTCTCCGGTGGCCTGACGGATCGAATCTCCCACAATGGTCACATCATTTGCCCCTAATGTGATGAGAGCATCAATGCCAAACAAACAAGCTTCATATTCTGCGCCGTTGTTAGTTACCGAGAATTCTAGCCGTTTTGACAGAGGGATTATCTCTCCTTCAGGAGTTACAATGATTACTCCGAGGCCCGCCCCTCTCTTGTTTACAGCTCCATCAAAATGCATGATCCATTTCCTGATCTCCACTTCTACGAAGGCCAACTGTTCATCAGGAAATTCCAGGTTTTCCACATAATCAGATTCAAGCGGCTGATTGGCCAAGAACTCAGCCACCGCTCTTCCCTTGATCACCTTCTTCGTTACATACTCGATGTCGAACTCTGATAACAAAAGCAGCCACCGGGACAATTTCCCCGTTAAGGATGGGGCAGAGCAAAGATATTTCATTGGATCAACCTTTGCCACGGCTTGTATTTTGTAGGATTGGAAATAGTGTCTCAACTTCTTCGTAAGCCAGACCATAGCAGTGCAAGTCTTCTCCGCGACAGTGTATCAGGTTTCGTAATCTAGCAGCTTCTTACTGAGGTAGTAAATAGCATGCTCCCTTTTGTCATCTTGTTCTTGAACCAACATTGCCCCTATAGAGGTTTCTTCAATGGCTAAGTACAGAGTCAAAGGTCTTCCCAAAGTTGGGGGCTTAAACACTGGAGGATTAATCAAGTACTCTTTGATCCTATCAAATGCAACCTGACACTGATCATTCCACACGACGGGTTGTTCCTTACAAAGAAGCTTGAAAATGGGTTCACAGACTGTAGTCAATCTAGCAATGAACCTGCTGACGTACTGAAGAGACCCCAGAAAAGACCTGACTTCTTTCTCTGTTTTTGGTGCTGGCATATCTCGAATTGCTTTGATCTTGTCTGGGTCCATCTCAATGCCTTTTTGACTGACAATGTGCCCCAACAGTTTGCCCGATGCAACTCCAAAAACACATTTCTTTGGATTGAGTCGCAGATTGTACTTTTCAATCCTGGTCATAAATCTATCCAGGATAGCAGGGTGCTCCTCCCGGGTCATTGATTTTACCAGCATATCATCAACATACACCTCTACCTCCTTGTGGATCATGTCATGCAGTAACGTCGTAACCGCCTGTTGATATGTTGCCCCAGCATTCTTCAACCCAAAAGGCATCACTCTGTAGCAGTACACCCCCCACTCGGTAATGAAGGCTGTCTTAACTTTATCGATGACATTCATCAAGATCTGGTTATACCCCGAGAAACCATCCATGAACGAATACATAACTGCCCTTGCTGCACTGTCGACCAGGACATCAATGTGAGGAAGTGGGAAGTCATCCTTTGGAGAGGCCTTATTCAAATCCCGGTAATCCACACAAACCCTAACTCTTCCGTCCTTCTTGGCAACTGGGACTATATTGGCTAACCATTCAGGGTAATCCACCACCTCCAGGAAATTGGCCTTTATCTGCTTTGCTACTTCTTCCTTGACTTTCTCAGCCCATTCTGGACGTAGACGCCTGAGCTTCTGCTTTACTGCACTGAACTTAGGGTCAATCGGAATTCTGTGCTCTGCTATTTCTCTGTCAACCCCCGGCATATCGTCGTAAGACTAGGCAAACGCTCCCACATGCTTTTTAAGTATTTTTGTCAATTCTCTCTCTTCTTCAGGATTGAGTTCGTTAGAGATAGATACCATTTTAGGATTTTCAATTGTGCCCAAATTAATTTCATGTAATGCAGTGTCATGAATGCTAAACACATTGAATGAATGATTGCATGTATGCACAGAGCCATTAGGAAAAACATCACACAAATAAGCAAAGTTAGATTTCATTTCATTCATCGCCTTAAAAGCGGAATTGTTCATATCAAGTACATAGGATAAGTTTACAAAGAAATCATTTTCTTCCTCCACATGCGGAGGGTCTTCTGTAGCAAGGTCTTCCGGGTCAGCAGGCTCTTCTTCGAACAAGTCACCCAAATCAGCTTCAAGAGTCTCTTTCTGTGCTTCAGATAAGGCATCTTCTTCCACCTTCGCTTTTCCCTTAGCCATCATTTTGGTGAGTTCAGCAACAGCTTTTTCCACTAACTCTGCCCGTCCTGAAATAGCTTCCTTCTTCACAGGGCTCTCTTTCAACCCTTTCTTCAGTAATTCAGCAAATGCTTTGGTAATGGCGTCCACTAGGGGGTCTGTATCTTCTTTTGGCTGTTCCTCCGGGGTGATGGGAGCCACCACTTCAGCTTGGCTTATTGGAGGAGGAGTGGTCTCCTTCACACCTTCAGGCTTAAGCATTCCTTCCACTGAACCAACTCCATATTTCGAAAAGTCAACAACATCAGCAAAAATCTCAAACCCGGGGACTGTTTCCCCATCGATAACCATCGGTTCCGGTTTACCACCATATGGCCCACTACTGGCTCGAACAAAAGTGTCCAAGAGATGGACTTTCTTTGTCTCCGGGATTCCCTTCTTTTCGGCGTCTTTGTAACCAAGACCCCCTCGGTGTGACTGGCCCATAGTGATATCAAACTTTGTGACCCCTTGTTGATGGACTCCTAGCCCCCTTCCCGGAATGAAATTCTGCTTCTGAAAATACTTATGGATCCATGGAGAAAATGTCAAGTCTTTCTCCTTATGCTCTGAGACAACTGCCACTTGAAAGCCAGTCAAAGGTTGTTCAGATGAGTTCAAAGCAGCCACCATAGAAGATTCATCTGCCTCAAGAGTTACAATCTTTTCTCCCATCGGAATCTTCACCTTTTGGTGCAAAGTTGATGGCACACCTCCCAATGCATGAAACCAAGGTCTTCCCAAAAGCAAGGAGAAAGTCACAGGAATATCAATAACAGTGAACAGCACGGTTGACTTAACTTCTCCCACCGACACTTCTGCCTCAAAAGTACCAATCACGGTACGCTTTGAATCATCGTAGGCCCGTATCACTGTGTTTGACCTTGATAATGCTTCTTCGGACAAATGAAGACTAGGTAAAACTTTCAGAGGGCAGATGTTCAATGCTGAGCCGTCATCAACCATCACACAGGGCAAAATTCGATCCATCATCTCCACTTTCAGATACAAGGCACGATTGTGGTTGGTGCCTTCCGGTGGTAAGTCATCCTCGGTAAAAGTGATCCCCCTGGGATTATCAGATTGCTGACTCCTTGTACTCCCAATCACCATACAGACTTCCTCGGGAGACATTAATGGGTTTGCATCCATTTCCATAAGCTTCTTTACCACTGCAGCTCGGTGTCTTTGGGACTCCATAAGCAAATGCCACACAGATGCACGTGCAGGCATCTTTTTGAGTTGCTCCACTACCAGGTCTTCTTTCTCATTCACCTTGATAGGCAAATAATCTTGAACCGGTGCTTCTACCCTCTTACTCGGCTCCCCCAACCGTTGTGGCTCGGGTTGATATACCCTTCCACTTCTTGTGACATTGTTCACTGGAGCGTCTTCCTTCCTTATATACATCCCGTCCTTGGTGCAAACAGGATAGATAGGTGTTGTCCGGTTCAGAGGTTTGGGCCTACTCATCAACTCAAATTCATCCGCATCATCATCCAATTCTATATCATCCAAATTCACAGGTTTGCTCTCCTCCACAGATGACTCAACTTCTTCACCTACTACCACTTGAATCGCGGGATTCACCCTCGTAATCTGGGCTAGGACAAAGTTAGGAGATAACCCCGATTGCACCATGTTTACTCTTCTTTCAAACTGAGGTAGCGGATTACTCTAAACATTGGGCTTTGAACGGGGCGCTTCTATCTTCTTTTCATCAACCAACTGCTGAATCGCCTTTTTCAAAGCATGGCACTCGTTGGTTCGATGCCCCTTAGTCACATGATAGGAGCAAAAGTTGTTCTTATCCGCCTCAGCCGGAGGCGTGTACGGTTTCAGACTTTGGAGGAAGCCCAGATTTCTACACTTCAGAAAAATCCGCCCCAAAGAATCCTCCCAATGAGAGATCCCCTTTCTGGCTGCTTGTTGACTGGACCCTTGTGCAACTGTTGCCACCTCTACTTGTTTAACAGGTGCAGGCGGCTGACTTGGCTTAGCACTCGTTGATGAAGAAGCTGTAGGGTTGTTATTACTTTTATACCCCGAGGAATATGTGCGGCTCCGATACCCTCCTCCAGAACTGTTCTGAGCCGGGTCAATCTCATACTTCTCAACCTTGCGAGCCAACTCATGTACTTCTATCAAAGACTGAAACTTATGGTACTTCATCACATTCCTATAAACCTCCAAGCTCCCATCAATCAGCTTCACAATCAGTTCATCTTCCAATGGCTTCTGATGAAGGAGAATCATCTTATCCATCCACCTTTGATAATATTCAGAAAGAGTCTCATTCGGCTTCTACCTCACCGCCTCTAAGTCTTGCAGCTTGACCTCCAGTTGCGTGTTGAAACTGAAGTACTTAATGAAGGCATCGGACAGTGCATCCCAGTCGCCTTGTACTCCCTCGGGCTGCTTATTGTACTAGGTGATGGCTCCTCCTTCCAAGGTAGTGGGGAATAGTCCCACTAATTGATTCATGGTGAGCCTGGCCATGGTCATAATCCGCACATACTGATTCAAATGGGCCGTGGGAGGACTTTTCCCAACATATGGTGCAATCCTAGGCATTTGGAAGCCTATTGGTAGCATTTCAACCCCTCCTGCTATCAGTGTGGATGGGTCGATATGTTTAGCAGATTGAACCTTAGAATTGGCACGCAGCTCCGCTATGGTTTCTTCCATCTCCTTCATCTTTCTTTCTAAGGCGGACTCCACAGGCCGCTCAGCATTATCCCTCCGGCCTTCTTCAGCGTCCGACTGCCCATCATTCAGTCTCCCGCTGCTACTCTCCTCACGGGCGGCCCTTTCCGGTTGCTGATTAGATGATTCAGTCAATGCACTCTGCACTTGACTTTTGATAATATTCTTGAACTCATCAGAATTCATGAATTCACGAAGAGCAGTGGTTGCCACCATGGCAGCAGCAGCTTCGGGTGTGATTTCCATATTCTGAAACCTCTGTTGCAATTGTTCAAATTCTGACGAAAACCCAGCACTTAACTCAAATGACGCTTTAACCTCCCCAGACTGAACAGATTCCTCAGACTCACTAGATGATGAATCGTTGTGCTTTATCCTCACGAGTCGTCGTCCCGATCGGAGCCAAACTACAAAACGTTTCAAACAAAAGTTAGTGAAATATGATCACCCAAAGAGTTATGAACTCTAGGGGATATGCATGTATGCATGGTGTGTTGGATGAATGATGTGTGGATGTTGTATGAAATGAATTTGTAATACGAACCTTGAATAACTAACCCTTCGGGTGGTGAAGTATGCATGAACTCCTATTTATGTATGCATATATTGCAATCCAAGCATTAGATGCATGGATGAGACCCTTGGTGCTCGGGGAGTACCTCGGGTTTTTGTGAAATGATATGATTGTCCTTAGTGGATGGACAGAGTTTTCGGCACTCGTGGAGTGCCTCGGATTTTTGTGATGTGAGATCGACATGCGCATGGCACTTGGTCGAGGTTTCGGTGTCCGTGGGATATCTTGGATTTTTGATGATATGAAATGAACTCGTGCTTGGCTTGCGAGTGGAACTTCAATACTCGGGGAGTATCTCGGTTTCCGTGCCACAATGCGAAGTAAATGCGTTCTTAGTGAACGGGCAGAGTTCCGGTGCTCGGGGAGCGCCTAAACGTTTTGACGTGTGAAATGAAATTTTCCGGTCCTCGTGGAGTACCGAAAATGATTTAATGAAATGCAAAGAATTTTTGCCGGCACTTGTGGAGCGCCTAAAATGATTTAATGAAATGCGATGAATTTTTGTCGGCACTCGTGGAGCGCCTAAAATGATTTAATGAAATGCGATGAATTTTTGTCGGCACTCGTGGAGCGCCTAAAATGATTTAATGAAATGCGATGAATTTTTGTTGGCACTCGTGGAGCGCCTAAAATGATTTAATGAAATGCGATGAATTTTTGTCGGCACTCGTGGAGCGCCTAAAATGATTTAATGAAATGCGATGAATTTTTGTCGGCACTCGTGGAGCGCCTAAAATGATTTAATGAAATGCGATGAATTTTTGTCGGCACTCGTGGAGTGCCTAAAATGCTTTCCTACTTGGTAGGTGATGTGATGTGTGTGACCCTTGTGGAATTATTCAAGATTCATATAATGTTTTATGCATGACACGCGTTTCCCATGGCTGCAAAATAAAACGGTTAATGCTCATGACATTCGGATGATGTACGTGAATTAATTAATTTTTCACACAAAGAAAAAAAATGCATGGCTACAAAAAATGTGGTTAGTGTAAATGTCACGCGAGTGATTAATGTATTTACAAGCGAAAGAATGGAAATGGCTGTACAAAAGATGTGAGTTAGAATCACACAAATGCTCTATATGCGGTATGTTATGTTCGTGAAGAATGTGAATGATGATATGTTGTGGAAGGACAAAAAGACACGTAGCAATTAGCACACGGATCGTATTCTTCCAACCTTATTCCTCCAAACGTGGTCAGGTCGATAAAATTCTAACCGAGTCCTAGGAGGGGTTCTCTTCGATCACCAACCGGGGATGATGAAGGCGGATTTTATTTTATTTTATTCACACAATTTGTTTTGGTATCCTAAGGGAATCCAACTAAGGTTACCTAAGTGAGTTCGGTCCAAAGTCGGGATAACATCAAGGCTCCCAAAGCAAAATATACTCCTCACTTCTCCCCACTCAAGGGTCCGAATGAAGGGGTTCGTACGAGGCTATGGGTGGTGTTTCGTATTCGTGCCCCTAAGACCAAGAGGAACTTAGGCGACACTTCAACGATTCACCGGGCTAAATAGTGGATACCTAACTTAATGCAATAAATGCCTAACTACAAGAATGCATAAAGTGCCATATAAGAATCATCCACTTAATTTAAATTAGACACTTTTCAAGGCTTGTCAAATTCTTTTAAGTTTTTGAAAAACTTTTAAGAAATCCCCAGTGGAGTCGCCACTGTGAGCGGACGACGCGTTTTCGACGGGACGCGGGACTCCCTTTCGGAAGGGGCGCCTCGATTTCGGGTGGGGCCCTCCCTCGCATGGGGTTTTTGGTTTTGGAAATTCGTTTTTGGAAAAGCGGATTATTTTGAAAAAGAATCGAGACCTAAATCTCGATAAAAAGTATTGGAGTCGCCACCCGGCTCAGCTCAACCGGGAAATTACAGTGTAGCTGAACCAAAGCGGGAACTGCCACACTTTTCAGAGATTCGGGTCCGGACAAGTCCTTTATTTCGTGTCTAATTTAAATATTATTGTCAATGTTCTAGTTACGACACTTTAAGTTGCTAAAAATTGATTTTCATTAAAAGAATGCACGCAGCACGCATACAGGATAATAATGCAAAATATAAAGTAAAAAGAATAAATATTTAGGAGCTTACAACCAAATTGAAAGAAAAATAAAACTCTCGCCTCACTGATACAACCGCCTAGGATACACGAAGATCTAAGGAAAATTTACAACCGCCTAAATACACGATTTAATTCTATTAAATACAAATAAAAAGAGAATTAAAATAAAATAAAAGCTGCAAAACAAAGGTTAGCACAATTTATACGGCACACCATAAATAGGACTCAAGTAGACAGAAATGGGAAATTAGAATTCGGGGTCATGCAATTGGGGGTAACCGGGTCGGCCGGCCCGGTTAGACCTGGAAAACCATTTTGAAACGTCCCTGTATTTTTGGTTTTGTGAGAAAATCATTTTTGAAAACAATTTTTCCGGTTTATATGCATTTTTATATATTGAGTGAGTCGGTTTTCGGGAGAACTGGGTCTCCGTCGTTGAATTGTCCTAAATGCAATTTTGCTGAAAAATAAATCTAAGGTCGTGATGCACACCGCAAAATTCATTTTGATGATTTTTGAGGGTTTTCTAATTTTTCTGATTTTCTGAGATTTTCTGATTTTTATGAAATTTTTTGAATTTTTGGGATTTTCTTTGGATTTTAGGGATTTTTTAGGGATTTCTGTCCCTGGCTGAGGACTACAGTCGTGCGACTGTAGCCTTGGTTTGGGGAGAAATCGCTAAAAAACCCCTAAAAATAAACTCTGAAACTGAAAAGGTAAGGACAGTCGTACGACTGTAGGAGATTTGGCACGACTGTATTTACAGTCGTGCCCCTGTTCTTGTTTCAAGAACAGTAGTACGACTGTTCTTACTTTTCCAGAAATAAAAATGCAAAAACTTGAAGAAAAATGCACCAAACACAATCAAATCACCCAGGAAGCTGGAAAATGAGATGAGTTAAAGGTTGTTTACCTCTTTGGTGACGATCCACAGCTGGAATGACCCCTGGCTACGCACCAATCCACGTGAATTTGCACTTTTTCCCCAAAAAGTCAAGGTTGCAAGAATGTCCAAATAACTCCAGAAAAGTCACGGATTTGTGTTTGTTTTTGGTCCGAAATGATTTAGTTTGTTAGTGTGATTGTTAATCTAGGATTTCTAATTCGTTTCAGTGATTAAAAACAAGAAATTAAGGAGAAAATGTGAGAAGAAAGCAAGGCCTTTTCACTTCTCTCTCTTCTTTCTTTTTTTCCCTCTTTCTCTCTCTAAAATTCTGATTTCTTCTCCCAAAAGTCCCAAAAATCTGCTTTTTCTACCCTTTTATACCTCACTAACCCGGAAATCTTGAGCATTAAATGATCAAGATTTCCCTTCTCTTTCAAGTCAAAGAGGTATGGGCAAGAACCTGCCCCCCGAAAGTACAGTCGTACGACTGTACTTACACTACAGTCGTATGACTGTAGTGAATTCCCACGACTGTATATTACAGTCGTGGGTCAACGGTCAACGGCCCTCTTCTTCTTTTTTTTTTTTTTGTAAATTAAAATTTCGTGTTCACACGTATCACTTAATTTTAATCCGGTAATTAAAATATTGAGTTGTTTAAAAGTGCTTCCCGCATTCACATCTTTTTCTCCCATTGATGCTGCAATGTGTGCCATGCCCTAGCTGGGTACATTGTAGTATTCGGTGGGCCGTTGAGGGTTAGGATACTTGGTATCGTTAATATGTGAATTTTGGTTTGACTCAACATGGGTAGCATTAGCTCAGAGCGGGCCCTAAGCACAGATGGGTAAAGTGTCAATAAACCCATCAACGCAAGAGTCCTTCGTGGAAGGATTGGATAGGTTGTCCTACCAAACGAATCAATGATTGGTTAGCGAGCCCTAGTTCGGCCAGTCATTGATAAGCTGTGGATCTTGGTCAAGTCAGCCAATTAACATCACCAACAAACAAATTAAAATCGGATTATTAATTTGAATTGGCTTACAAGTCCTTTATTTCTAACTCAAGCAATGATTTCTTGCATGTAGATAATCTCATTTCACTTAAGCAATTTAAATGGCTGCAACAAACAACAACTCACTTTCACTTGGGTCACTTGTGAGCGGACGACCTTTTCGACGAAAAGTAATAAAAATATGCGCGGCGAAGCGGACCGGGGAATGAGATTTTTTATTCAACAAGATTTGTGAAAAACGGGATTTTGTTTATCTTGAGTTGGAAAAACTATTAAGTTGATTTTGGAAACTCATTTTGTAGAAAATATTTTCCCATTTTATAACTTAAATACCTCGAAACCTCAATTTCGAGATCAGTGATAGAGTCGCCACCCAGATCAGCTCATTCGGGAAATTCCTGTACAGCTCCCTACCGAGCACAGACTACTGTACCTAATCCAGAGATTCAGGGTGCAACTTACCTACTTAACCTCAAACTTGTATTCGTTTATTATTTATAAAACCATATTTATTCAATTTATTATCTTTTCCAACCCCAATTTCATTTATTTTATTAGCCGGTGCTAAGGCCAAAATGCATAAAATAAATTGCAGGAAATTAAACCATTCACACAAATATATAAAAGGATAATAGAGATCAATTATACAACCAAATTGAATAAAATATAAAAAACTCTCATCCTCACTTTTACAAACGCCTAAGTACACGAGGATCTAAAAATTATACAACCGCCTAATTACACGAATTAATCTATTAAATACAGTAAAAATAAAAATAAATGCTGCAAAACAGATTAGTTAGCACAGTTTATATCATAAACACAAGTAGGACTCAAATCAGGACAGAATGAGGATTTTAGGATAAGGGAGCATGCATTTAGGGGGTAACCGGGTCGACTCGACCGGTTGGACCGGTTAGACCTGGAAATCGGTTTTGAAACGCCATGTAGATTTTGTATTGGAAAATCAATTTTGGAAAAATATTTGGCTCGGTTTCATGCAAATTTTCATTTTTGTGGGTCGGTTATCCCGGAATCTAGGGTTTCGTTCGCATGGGTTCCTAAATACACATTTCATCTAGGGTCCAAAATGCAATAGACACATCAAAAACATTTGTGAAAATATTATTTTACTCGTTTTTAATGTTTTCAGGGGATTTTGTGGGATTCAAGGGTCCACAAATACTGGACTATAGATCCGATTCGAATAAAACTACCCCGAAACTCAGAAAATAAACCCCGGGAAATACTGAAAACCCCGATATTCGAGTATGCAATAGTCAGAAAATAAAAAATACAAATACATACAGATGATTATGGGCCAAAAATGATCCTAATAGAAAAAACCAAAATGGAAAACGGGCTGTTTTGGCCGATTGGGATAGATCAGGGATCTGTCCCCAAGGAATAGAGTCGACCGACTCTGGGTTAGAGCTGGCTGGCTCTGTTCTTCAAAAGCAAAGCCGGCTAGCTGTGATGGGCAGCACCAGTTCTGGATTTTGGCAGAAATGACAGAAACACACAGAAAATCGAAATGGACAAGTTTTAGGGCCTCTTAGGGATTACCTGGATTATGGTTTGGATGCTCGGAGCGTCAAGAAACAGATTAGGAGCTCGAGAATGTGCACTGGAACCCAATCGGCCAAATCCTTCAACGGCCCAAAACGATCTGAAACCAAGCTGAAATGATCCTGAATTAAAGAGAAGGGATTGTTGGCTATGTTGTTAATGCTTGAGGTTTGATTTAGGGTTAGATGAGAGTGTTTATGGGATTTGTTTTGGGTGTTTCTCTCGGTCTCTCTTCTTCTTCTTTTCTTTTTCTCTTCTACTTTCTTTTCTTCTATTTCTCCTGAGAATCAAAAGCCTCTTTCTCTCTCATTTTCTTTCCTTTTATCTGCATCTCCCTGTCTTCTCTCGTTACATAGAAATTTTTCCGAAAATCTGCCAAAACTTTCGTGTAATACCCCGAATTAATTACCTTGTGAATATCCATATAGAGTGTTTAGATGCATATATGGTTATATATATTTAAGTGAGTTAATGAGAAATTATAAAAGTTGAGGGATGAATTGGAAAATTATTAAATAAGGAGGGATCATAGCGGATATTTACAAAAATATTAAATTTGTAGACCGCAGTACCAGAGTAAGGATTATATTTGATGTTGTGTATGTGAAAAGGATTTAATGTGTTAAATATGACGGATTTAAATATTATATTTTGAGACTTTAATTTAGAGTATGGTTTTAGGCTTGCTACAGGTTCCGGTGGCGATATGCCTACCCGTTCCCTAGCGCCGGTCATGGCCGGGGTTTGGGTCATGACATTTTGCCTGTCAAGACAAGTTGTTCTGCTTTGCAGAGCAACTATTCTTGACCACTAGAGTAAGCCGGCTCTAGTTCAAAAACTAGAGCCGCCTGGTTCTTCCGAGAGTTAAGGCGGAATTTCGAAAAGTCAGACGTGCAGACCAAACCCTAGAAATGATTCGAGAGATCTTTTTGGGGCTTCAGATCACAAATAGCCAGGTTTTCAAAACGTTTGAGATTCTCCAGGCAGTATTCCGATCGCTTCCAAGTCCCGTTCGAGCCCGCCCGATCCACAGGTAACTAAGTAATTCTCATCACTGGGGTAGAAAAAAAACCCGTGCTCACATCACTCTTGGAGAAGGAGAAGCTTTTGGGGACTAACTTCCTAGACTAGGCTAGGAACTTACAAATAGTTCTTAGACAAGAGTCCAATGAGTATGTACTGAATGCTTCTTTACTAGCTGTCCCTCCCGCAGGTCGAGGCATCACCACGGCGATGGTGGAGCAGTATGACTAGCAAGTGAGGGATAACCAAGATGTCTCGTGCCTCATGCTGGGTACCATAGCTTCTGATCTTCAGAAGCAGTTCATGGATGAGCATGCTTATGAGATGATGGATCAGCTTAAAAAGATGTTCCAAGATCAGGCTCGTCAGGAACGTTACCTGACAACTAAGGCACTTTGCACGACTGTGATGGTAGCTGGGACTTCTGTTAGCACTCATGTGCTAAAGTTGAAGGGGTATATTGATACACTTGCCCGCTTCGGCTTGCCAGTTCCGCAGGACTTGGCAGCAGACATTATTCTCGGGTCACTTCCTGAGTCTTACAACCACTTTATCATGAACTATCATATGCAAGGGTTGGATAAATCAGTTGTTAAGTTGCAGGGCATGCTCAAGCTTGCTGAGCAGTCTCTTAAGAAGAATCCTGAAGTACTGTTGGTGAACAAGGGCAATACACCCATTGCTAAGGAAAAGGCCAAATCTAAGGCCAAGGCTAAGGCCCAAAAGGCCAAGGCTAAGGGCAAAAAGGTGGTGGCCCAACCTAAAGCAAGGGTTGCTTCTCCTGACGATGTCTGCCATGAGTGTCATGAGAAGGGGCATTGGAAGAGCTCATGTCCAAAGCTAAGGGAGCAATTGAAGGGCAAAACTGCTGCTTCAGGTATTAATGTTATTGAGATTAATCTGGCTATTTCTACATCTTGGGTCTTAGACACTGGATGTGGATCTCACATTTGTTCAAACGTGCAAGGTCTAAGAAATAAAAGATTACTAGGATCTGGAGAAGTAGATCTTCGAGTCGGAAATGGTGCTCGAGTTCAGGCCATGGAAATCAGAGATTATTTCTTAGAGATGCCTAGTGGACTTGTTTTGGAACTAAGAAACTGTTATTTTGTACCTGTAATACGCAGGAATATTATTTCTGTTTCTTTGTTGGATATTTCTGGTTTCGTATTTAATAGTGCTAGATCTGGTTTTTTGTACTTCGTCACCTTCACAGATGACTTCAGCAGATACGGTTACATGTATCTAATGAAGCATAAGTCTGAGACTCTTCAAAGGTTCAAGGACTTTAAGAATGAAGTAGAAAACCAACTTGGTAAGAAAATAAAAGCACTTCGATCTGACCGAGGGGGTGAATATTTAAGCCAAGAGTTTGCCTCATTTTTGAGAGAGTGTGGGATAGTATCCCAACTCACTCCTCCTGGTACACCACAGTGGAATGGAGTGTCAGAAAGGAGGAATAGGACCTTGCTAGACATGGTCTGCTTGATGATGAGTCATGCTACACTCCCTGTCTCCTTTTGGGGATATGCTTTAGAGACATCTGCTTAAATTCTTAATAATACACCAAGCAAGGTAGTTAAGGGAACACCATATGAACTATGGAAGGGCGAAAGCCCAATGTTTCCTTCTTGAAGATTTGGGGCTGTGATGCACATGTTAAGAAATTGACAAGTGGCAAACTCGAGACCAAATCTGTCAAGTACCAGTTTATGGGTTACCCTAAGGAAACTAAGGGTTATTACTTTTACGATCCGGTGGAAAACAAAGTTTTCATAGCCAGAAATGAAGTCTTCTTGGAGAAGGAATTCCTTTCCAAGAGAGACAGTGGGAGTAATGTTGAACCTTCAGAAGTTCAAGACTCACAAACTCTTGCAGCTACTGCTGTGGATGCTTCGGGAACTGATCTGACTACTCAAGAAATTGAGGAACCAGAACCGGTTGCACAGGACCTTAGAAGGTCTGGTAGGACACGTCATCTGCCAGAGAGGTATGGCTTTCTCGTGATTGATGATGGGGACCTTATGGTCGTTGACCAAGAGGAGCCCAAGACCTATCAGGAGGCTATTGAAAGCCCATACTCAGATCAATGGCGCAAAGCCATGGAGGCTGAGATGCAATCTATGCACGATAACCAAGTATGGAACTTGGTGGATCCACCTATGGGTGCTAAGGTGATTGGTTGCAAGTGGTGTTTCAAGTTAAAGACCGACAACACCTTCAAGGGGCGATTGGTGGCAAAAGGATTCAAGCAAGTTCAAGGAATTGACTATGATGAAATATTTTCACGAGTTGCTATGCTCAAATCCATTAGTATACTACTAGCCATAGCTGCATGGTACGATTATGAGATATGGCAGATGGATGTTAAGACCACTTTCCTTAATGGAAAACTACTCGAGGATGTGTACATGGCACAACCAGAGAGTTTTATCGATCCAAAGTATCCAAACCGGGTATGCAAGCTTCAAAGATCCATCTATGGATTGAAGCAAGCATCGAGGTCATGGAATCAGAGATTCAATGAGGCCATTACGAAATATGGCTTCACATAGAATTCTGATGAGCACTGTGTGTATAAGATGGTTAGTGGGAGCGTTTCCACCTTCATAGTGCTGTATGTTAATGACATCCTTATCATTGGAGGCGACATACCGACACTGCAAGGGGTTAAGCAGTGGTTGAATAGGTGCTTCGCAATGAAGGATTTAGGCAAAGTTGAGACGATCTTAGGGATCAAGATCTATAGAGATAGATCCAATCGGCTTCTAGGCCTAAGTCAGGCCACGTACATTGACAAGGTTTTGAAAAGATTTAGCATGGACAAGGCAAAGAAAGGATTCTTACCTATGTGCTATGGGTTGAAGCTGAGTAAGAAAGATGGTCCTAAAACAAAGAAGGACTAGGAGAACATGGAAAAGATCCCTTATGCATCTGCTGTTGGATCTATCATGTACTCCATGTTATATACGAGGCTTGATGTCGCGTTTGCACTAAGTATGACTAGCCGGTACCAGTTGGACCCCGGGGAGGAACACTGGAAGGCTGTCAAGGCAATCTTGAAGTACCTTAATCGGACTAAGGATGCTTTCTTAGTGTATGGAGGTCAAGATGAGCTGGTAGTGTCAGGTTACACTGATGCAAGCTTTGAGACTGATGAGGATGAGAACCAGTCACAGTGTGGTTATGTTTTTCTCTTGAATGGCGATGCCATTAGTTGGAGGTCCTCAAAGCAGGCCATCATTGCTGACTATATAACGGAAGCTGAGTATATAGCTGCATGCGAAGCTGCAAAGGAAGCCGTTCGGATCAAGAAATTCATAATCGAGTTAGGAGTTGTACCCACTATCCTAGACCTAGTTGATGCTTTTTGTGACAACAACGGGGCCATCGCACAAGCTAAGAAGCCCCGGTCACATAAGAGATCCAAACATGTGCTCAGAAAGTTTCACCTCATTCGGGAGATCATGAACAGAGGTGACATATCATTGCAGAGGGTTGACACTAAGAATAATGTCGCTGATCCATTGACCAAACCACTGCCACAGACATAGCACGGTGGTCATACCAGATCTATAGGAATTAGGGCAATGCCCACTTAGAACTAGTGCAAGTGGGAGATTATTGGTGTGTCCTAGTTCTTAGGGCATTGGATTCTTGTATTTTGTATTATACATTAAGACTCATTGTATGAATACATTATTTGTGTCATATTAATAAAGACAATTAATCTATTTCATTTATATCTTGTGCTATAATATGAGTAGAGTATCCATTGATTGATAATCATAAAACCTATCCCAGGTCTGTTCTAATCATGGGAACGAATAGAACCACAGACTTGTATGTTCGATGACTGTATGGCAGTTCTTAACTAGCCATAGTACTTGTATAGTCAATCATGAATATAGGTACTTGTCGTTGACATGGGACTGGATCGATCAGCATAAGAAAGGCACATGGCTGTCATGTCATAGGTCTTTCTTGAGTAGGTTTCTTTTTGTTGGGATTTGTCACCGGAAATCACCCGATTAAAGCGGAAGAACGCGATGATTTACTCAAATTCGTGCCCAGGAGCAATTGAGATGGAAATTGTAAAAACAAAATTTAATCACAAGAGACAAATCTCTTACCCGGAATATCTCTTTAAGAGATGGAAGCAGGCTGCAGGAATCAATCTAGAATCTCTCCTCGTTCACGTACACGAACACCTAACGAACACCACTTGTTCTAGCGTTGGAAAACATAAAAACGTTGGAGAGGAAGAAGGGGCAAATTTCGGCTATAGTGTGATGCTATGACTAGGCCGAAAATCCTAGGATTATTTTAACCCTAGTTGGCCGAAATTCTCAAGGAGAATTTCGGCCCAATTAGCTTCTCCTTTTGTGTGGGCTTCCATCTTTTATTTCAGGCCCAAAACTATTTTAATTAGTCTGGTTTAAATTAATTTCAAGCCCAACTTTAATTTACCCATGTATTTAATATATTACACTAAGTAACATATTATTTACATTCAAATTAAAATTGGTTTGACTAATTAATTTAATCCATTAAATTAAAATTAGATCTTCACAAAATAAATTCATATGTAAACCTATACATATGAATATTTCCATCCAAGAAATAATCTCATAATTAATCCAATCAATTATGAGGAAGCCAATCAAATATTAATTTTATTATTATGATCAATCCAAATGATCTTTATAATATAATTAATATATGTTCCTCTTTCTCTAGAGTGTATACTCCAAGTATACACATGATTCCTTAAGTCAGTGTTCAGTCGTTCAATGTGTACGATCCCATGGGCCCATCTTTATGTTGGCACAGACTGCAGTTGGGCTCTAGCAAGCTACTGCAGCCCCCAATTAAGTTGGAAATGGCAGTCCAACTGATATCATAACCCTGTAGTTTAAACTTGTACATCCCATATCATCGATATCGGTGTCCAACATAGAGGCATGGATTGATCACCCTCTTTTGTGTCTGGACATTTACTTGATCCTGAATGTACTGAAGCGCATAAACAAGTTCCAACTTGTTTGGGTGTGGCCACATTCTTATCAGTCACATCCATCAAGAGGCCGGTGATATCTTCTCAGTGGACTACTGAGTGACAAATCCCTTCTGCATATCCATAGCATTGTCATGCTAAGTGACATACCCGAAAGTACCCGTACTTGGCACCCTATCACAGGCCCTTTAGACGTACCCCTAAGTATGCAACCTCACATGCAATACCATCATATGGTCAGGTCAAAGGATCCATACAAGTACTACACGAGAATCACTTGTGATACTATACCATGTGGATTTCTCGTTTAGTGGATCTATCCAGTACCATGCCCTTTTTACATGTACCCATTAACTTGGTTGACATCCCATGTCCAATGACTGGTAAGACACCACCATACAACCAGGTTAATGATAGTCTCTAGTTCCACTCATTCCCATAACTGGAACAGACTACGGATTTATTTATGGTCATATCGTTTGCCCTATCCATGGTCTTACTGCCAAGTGCTTGATACTTGTCATCATGGATATGGATATGTCCATTGGATACTTCATTTAATATAATGCATAAGATATATATAATAAATGAATTAATGCCTTTATTAATAACACAAATGAGTATAATACATAAATCCAATAAATGTATAATACAAATACAAGGACCAATGCCTCGGGACTAGGGCATATCCAACACTTTTGTCCTCAGACCGGATTTCATTATAATATCAATATGGAATCCAGTTCACTTTGACATATGCCTAATAGGTCTGTAAAAGGATGCTAAATACGGGTATAATTGGGTGGATCGGTGAACATGTTGATATTGATGACGAAGTGATGGAATTGCCACTCGGGTAATACCGAGATGATATCATTGGCCACTTGATGAGTGAGACTGATAAGTGTATGGCCATACCCAAGTAAGTCGGTGCTTATTTGATTAATCAGTTAACTCAAGATCAAGAAATATAATAAACAACAGAAGAGGATGACGGACACCATGCCTCTTGTTTATTCATATCGATATCGTTAGGCAAAGGACACTATGAGATTCCTACCGGGTGAGTGTCTTCGAAAGACTGCTGCATCTCTGTCTTAATTGGGGCTGTAATGGTTTGCTATAACCCACTTACTGTCTGTGGGCCTTGGGCCTATTGCCAACATAAAGACAGACCCATAGGATCGTGCACATAGATCAACTGAGACAAAACTTATAGAAATTGTACATGTAATGTACATTTGAAGGAATGTGTTCATTAATTAATTGACATTCGGTGTCAAGGTAATTAATTAACATTGGGTTGAATTTAATTTAATTAATAAGTTTACATAATGTAATTAATTAATTTATCAATTAATTGAATTACATAAAATAAACAATTAATTAAATAATTTTCCTAAGTAGGAAAATTAAATACATGTATTGTATTTACTTAAGTGTTATTTAATTTTATTTAGGGGTAATTAAATTTAGCCAAATGGAATTAAATTACTTAGTATATACTTTTTCATTAAAGTTTATTTATGTAATTATAATCCTAGTGGGCTTGGGTTTAATTAACCTAATTAAAACTCAATTAGACAGGGTGTCTATATAAGGGCACACTTAAGCAATAAAACCCTAATTCAACCCTAATTAATTGCTGGAAATTTTAGCCACCAAGAGCAGCCCCAAATCAGCCAAAAATCCCAGTATTAATCTTCCATTCCTTCGCGTCTTCGGCTAGCACTGGTTCCCGCTCAATAGTTGGTCATACACCGGACTTTGGAGATCGCAGTTTCAAAAAACGATTCTGCAGCAGTCTCTAGAAGAGACGAATCCGGTGAGTTAATCTCTCTTGATTCAAATTGGTTTTATTCTAATCAATGGTAATTGGACACGATATGTGGATTCTAGGAAATTTTAAACGGTGTATTTTCCGCTGCGCCACGTTATTTTTCCGATGACGAATCCCAACACTCTCTCTCTTTAATGTGTATACTCCAAGTATACACTTAATCCGACTAGTTAAAGTCCAGACGTTCGTTATGTATCATGCCCACAGACTGTAGGTGGGCTCTAGCAAGCCACTGTAGCCCCCAATTAAGACGGAGATAGCAGTCTAACTGAAATCATAACCCTATAGTTTGAACTTGTACATCCCATGTCATTGATATCGGTGTCCAACACAGAGGCATGGAAGTATCACCCTCTATTATGTCCGGACATTAACTTGATCCCGAATGAACTAATGCTTACAAACAAGATCCAATCTTGTTTGGGTGTGGCCACACTCTTATCAGTAGCATTCATCAAGAGGCCGGTCATATCGTCTTAGTAAACTACTGAGTGACATTCCCTTCTGCATATCTATAGCACTACCATGCTCACTGACACACCTGAACGTACTCATACTTGGCACCCTTTTACAGGCCTTTTAGGCGTACACCAAAGTATGCCACTTAACATGTAGCACCATCATATGGTCAAGGTCAAAGGACTTATACAAGTACTACACGAGAATCACTAGTGATACTATACCATGTGGATTCCTGGTAAGTGGATCGATCTAGTACTATGCCCTTTTCACATGTACCCATTAACCTGGTTAACATCCCATTTTTTATGACCGGTAAGACACCGCCATACAATTAGGCTAATGATAGTCTTTAGCTCCCTTCATTCCCATGATTGGAACAGACTACAGATGACTTTATGGCCATATCGTTATCCCTATCCATAGTATTACTGCCAAGTGCCTCATACTTGACAACATGGATATGGATATGTCCATAGGATACTCTATTTAAAACATAGCACAAGATATATAATAAATAGATTAATGCCTTTATTTATTAACACCGATTGTATCATACATAAAGTTCATATTAATGTACAAATGTATCATACAACTATAAGGACCAATGCCTCGGGACTAGGGTATATCCAACAGATCCATCATAAATGACATTTAGAGATTGCAAGGTATACGTTAGTTCTATCCATAAGCTAAAAAAATTTTTGACTTGGATTAGTAGGATTCTAAAATGTCATGTCAACACGAAGCTCCAGCTCCAATTTCACAATTCAAAACTCTGATTTTCCCTTTATATTCCACTCACATTTGTGTTGTGTAGAAGAAAAAATTAACAAAGTGGATGCTTGTTTTGCTACCTGTAAACAATTTTCAATAATTAAATGAGACAATCATATGAGATTATTAAGGTTTATTAAGGTATATAAGAATTGACTCTTTCTCTTTGGTTTTGGGGAGAAATTTTCTTCTTGCATTAACTTGTTGACTATGTTAATTACTGTTATACACGTCACATTAATACACCGATACTATCCCTTACTTGAGGTGTTTTGTTCAAAATTGAATAGGTGTGAGATATTAAATTAATGATTTTGAGAGATGAAGTACTTGATTGGCTTTTGAAAAATAATGGAGGGTGGATTCGGCATAAGTAGGGATGGCAACGGGTAGGATACCTGTGGGTAATAGAACTATCCATCCCATCCCATTTCCCGCGGGTATTTAAAGCCAATCCCATTCCCATCCCACCATGGGTAACGGGTACCCGTTAATTACCCGAACCAGTGAAATTGTCATTCAAAAAAATTAAAATAATAAAAATAAAAAAGTCATCCATAAATTAAGTTCAGAATTCACAAATGACAATCCACAAATCCACAACTTAATAACCAAAATCAGTACACTAAAGAAACAGGTACAAACAAATCCATAAATACACAACTTAATAACCTAAAAAAGGCTGTAACAGCCACTAAACCAATCTAAAGATAAACCACAATCTTGAAAATTCTTCAATTGATCCAAGCAACAAAATCAGCAACAAACTCTTGATGACAACCAAGCCCCATAATTAACAACAAAATCAAGCACTCAAATGTAGTTTTGTCAATAATAAATAAAATTCAGAACAATAACATGACAAATTAAATTTAATACCAGAACCTTGAAATTTAAATGATTTTATATGACAAGGCAGATTAAATATAAGGATACAAATTGACAATTATAATTAAATAACAAATAACATCAAGCCTATGAATCATAACACAACTTCCAAGAAACAAACTGAGCTGGAAAATGAAAAATAGCATAGCCAATAAACACATTTCATATTGACAATTTAAACTATTTACAGTTGTAGAATAAGAACATTCAAAACATAAATAGTGAATGGTTTCCTGTCTCGAATGACAGGAACAGATGGGATGAGATAAGGGGTTTTTCGTTATCAACTCTTACTTGAAATCGGAAGCTGCGGGCGGCGGAACAGAGCGCCCGACAGCAGTGGTTAAGCGTGGCGGTGGAACAGAGCGCACGACAGCAATGGTTGCGCAAGGCCACGGAACAGAACACACGACAGTAGTGGTTGAGCAAGGCGGCAGTGATGAGCAACGGAGATAAGAGCGGTGAAATCGGCGGCGGTGATGAGTAGTGGAGATGAGATTGGCAAATACTTGCAGAAGTAGCAGAACAGACACGATTGATATTAGATTTAGGGAGGCGGCAGGCAGCAACGTGATTGAATTCGAATTAGGGTTTTTTTTTTCAATTCTTATTTATTTCTGTCCTTAATTTTTTTTTTTTTTTGAGAAAAATATATGCCCTTAATTTAGTGACTAGGAAAAGATAAATTATCAAAACTCTAGTTTTATATAATTGTTACATATACATTAATATTATATATTTTATAACTGATATAATACACTTACTATATACTGTAATTGTAAAGATGAAGATACTAATATACAATATATTCTATTATTATAAGTATATTTGAAGTTATTATTCCATAATAATTATACAACAAATGTATATATTACCATAAACAGAATAAATAAATGGACTTACAGTTTATATGCAGTGGAAACATGTTTATCGAATGGAACTAATCTACTCGGGGAACCAAATCGTTCTGGTTGCCTTTCCTACGAGTGTATGAATACACTGAGTACAGGCTATCTCCGTGAATTCTTCCGATGAACGAAGAAATATATCGTGTTTTCTCTCTATGGACGTTTTTCCCGGAACAAAAAAGAATCTCTACAATTCTAAAATTTGTAGGAAATAGAGAAACTTCTTCTCTATTTATAGTGGAAATCCTAACTTCCATCTAGGGGTGAGCATGGACCGGTTCAGTTCAAAAACCAAACCGATCCAAAAAATACTGTATTTTATAAACCAATCCGATCCAAATTAAATTTTGGTTCGGTTCAGTCCAAACCGAACTGTTTGGTTCGGTTTGGACTAGCTCGAACCAAAAACATCAACTTTTTTAAAAAAAAAAAATCAAAATAAAAATTTTATATAAGTAGTTTGTTTAAAAAAAAAAAAGAAATACAAAAAAATTAACTTAAAAAAATAGTAATACTAAATAATACTATTACATTACAATAAAATACTAAAATTCTCTTCCTTTTTTTTTCAACTCTCAAGTTTTAATAACTATAAATTAGCATAAAAAAATCACAATATAAAACTATAGAAGAATATAATGTCTAAAATTCTCTACAATTAGTATATATTAATTTTATAATTAATTTTAATATTTTACCAATTATTCGGTTTTTCGGTTTTTTCGGTTTTGAACCGAACCAAACCGAACCGAACCGAAGTCCAAACTTCTTCATAACTTAAAACCAAACCGAACCAAACTATGAAATGGATCGGTTTGGTTCGGTTCGGTTCGGTTTGGATTTTCGGTTTTTGGACATTGGTTTGGTTTTGCTCACCCCTACTTCCATCTATATATAGGATCGGTCCAAATTACACATTTGGTCCTTGTATTTTACACATAATTATAGTTTAGTCCCTGCCATTTCAAAATGTCATGGGTGGACTTAAAACCAACAATATTATTTTGCTATTATCACTACAACAAAAAGGGCCTATAGCGACGCTGAAAATCGTTGTTTAACGACGCTTTTTGTGTCCTTAAATGCTTCCCGACGCTTTTAAAAGCGTCGCCATTAGCGTTGCTAAAACTCGTGTCGCGATTTATTTAACGACGCATTAACGTTATGTTGCTAAGAATAATTGGACGACGCTTTTAATTTATGCATCTCAAAATTAACGACGCTTCCATTTTTTTCGTCGTAATATTTTTTTAATTATTTATTTATAAATTTATATATATTCACTACATTTTCTTAAAGTGTCGTAAAATTGGTGACGCATAATTTTAATTATGTAGTTATTCAGTTACATTAGTTATTCATTCCGTCTCAAATAGCACAACACTTCGTTTATAAGTGTCACGAATTTATGACATAAAATTTTATAAAACGTCTCTTTTTTAGCTATACTTAGAATTAACTGTCACAAAAGTGGTAGCATTTTTTTTTTCCAAAACATCTCTGAATTTGTGACGCATAAATATAATTTTACAATTATTGTGAAGATATTATAATTGAAAAGAGTTAAAGAAAATTACAACGTTTAATTATTGTGTCATTCAACAACATTATTTATTCAATGTCGTAACATGGACCTGCCAGAAGCAAAATACACAAAGGAATCCATTAGCAAAGGTCATACACACAGACTGTAAACAAAAAGTTGGCGTAGGAAAGGTAGTTATCCTGTCATTTCTTCGAACACCTTTAAATGGCTCAAGTAGAATCCTTATGTAACAACACAGGATAAAAGCATCAAACATACTACAAAAATTTGTACATCCTGAAATTCAATGGGACTGAATCCTTGAAAACTTATTCAATTATCATGAAATTTAAAATCCTAGAAAAGAATTTGGTCATTATGGGCTGCATATTGAATGAGGAATTATGACACCATACAAATGCGTGATTTCACAACATAAGTAAAAAGAGCATCTTGAATTACTTAAATATTTGAGGTTGTGCCAAGCGTTATTATGTCTCCGTTACATAGATCAACAGGATCACCCCAGTGTCTACTTCCAGAATCAGGATAATTGATCAGCCGTGAATTCAGAAGTGTTCCATTTAGGCTACCCATGTCCACCAGCTCCCACTTTTTCTTCTGAAATGACAAAAATCCATTAAAGTCAATGGACAATGCAGAACAAATAGCAGTCTTAATCAAAATGATGAGCTTATCCAGAGATTACATCCATATTCCAATTAATCATTGCATGCTTCCCTGACACCTCTGAGTCCTTCAACATTAAATCACTAGAAACCCTTCCAAGAGTCAGTGGAAGCCTTGAAGCACTCATTGACTATATATAACAGCGAAGTCCACAAGGAGGACCAGAGATGACCTCCAAAGAGATGCAGCTTCCTGCACTTCTAATAGAAAAGTATGATAAAATGCTTTTCACATTTATACCAGTAGAAGTAACTATCCAAATTTTGCCTCTCTCATACAAATAAAAGTTTAAGAAATTACTTTGTTCTGTGATGACCTTGGGCACCAAGTCCTGTAAGGTATCATTATCCAGACCGGATATTAAGACAGGACTTTGATTTTCCTGCACCGCATGTGTCTGCACTTCAGCTAGGTGTTCTTTTAGATTTACACGCTTAAGGGTCTGGCCAACTGAGATGTCCTGTCCAGGTTTGGACACCACATCTAACACTAAGCTATATCCTTAAATGAAAGTAATAATACCAATAATAACATCAGAAAAAGAGGACCAAAGCTGTCTTCCCAAAGAGCAGAACACAAGTAAAAATCACGATTTGATGAAAAGTACAAGATGTAAAATACTATACCTTGGGTCAAATAGACCGATGTAGAAGGAAGTCTCTGTTTATGCACAAGTCCATGTGGTCGGGACATGCGCAATTGACTATCATTTTGATAACATGCACCCTCTAGATCAAAATTTCTTGCCAATTCATTGCTTTCCACATCATCCAATACTAGTGGCCTCTCTAACTTACCAACCTGAAAAAGGAGTATAAAAAGGTGTGAAAACTAATGCACCCAATATTGAAACTGTTAAGATCATGATACTACTTAATACTATAACAACCATTCAACGTATTATATTATTACAGCTTTGTTTTTAGATTCATTCATACACATAATTGAATGGTAATTGAGCATTTTATATCAGTGTCAAATTAAGTATATTAAGCCTATTGTAATAAATATTGATTTAAATTAATAATAGTATCAAATGATTATAAAATACTATAAACAGATATAAGTATATAGCATCCATTATTGAGAACATAAATCCTATATGAATCACAATTCACAAATATAAAAAGAAAATAGAATATGTGTGCCAACAACAACAAAAATAGCAGCAATGAAGATTAGAAACTAACAACATAATAAGAGGTGATAGAAAACATCCACAGTGATTATTATTATTATGCGTAAGCAGGGGCCAAATATGGTTATAAAGACAGCTATTGTAATAACAAAAGCTTCCTAATAGATTTATGAAAACTCAGAAAAAAATTCAGGAAAGGAACTCAAACAATAAACAACATCCACAATCATTCACAAAAAAAAAAAAAAATATATATATATATATATATATATATATATATATATATATATATATATAGACAGTGTACTTGTGCAAAATAAGATTGAAGATATTACCAAATACGTGTGCTTCCTTGAAGGATGAATATCAACAGAGTGTATGATCCCAGAAGTTGCTCCCTGGTCCCAGTTACCCTTGAACTGAGCAGTAGCAGCATATGGGCGTCTCAGGTCCCACCATTGAAACCCAAACCCACAACCACCGGTCACGAACTCAGCCGGTGAAGCCCACTTCACAGCTGTATAAAAAAAACCAACCCTTTCCCATCAAATCTCCTCCTGTAATCTCCCTTACCATAAGAACCTTCAACAACAACCTTTACCAAATTCACTCTCCCATCCTCCTCAACAGTAGCACAATCACTCCCGCCCTCCATTAAATCCACTCCTCCAATGCCTCCAACATGAAAATCCCTGTCTGCCACAGAGATTTACGATTCCATAGCCAAGGATCGATGGGTTTTCTCAGCCGCCGTGCGGAAGATGTGGAGAGAGCCGGAGAATGTGGATTCTGCTATCAAGGAGGAAGCGGACTTGAGAGGAGAGATGCGGAAAGGTGGGTTCCAGGAAGAGAGAAAAGAAAGGGTATTTGACTAGCTTAGAGAGTAAATTTCAAGAGACGGAGTGCGGGTGTCGGTGTCGAAGAAAGCTATCACGACGCATTTCTGAAATGGAGAGAGAGAGAAGGAAGCCATTGAATTGAATCAATGTCTTTGAATTGAGGGAGCCTGTAAATTTGGGGATGGGGAAGACCAATTATCCCCCAAAAATCCCCCTTCCCTTCCGCCCTCCTTTCTTCTTTTATATGGAAAAAAAAATAATATCTTTTCTAAAAAATTACCATTTTACCCTTAAGTAATATACATTTTATTTATTTATTTTTAAATTTCTAAATTGCTCCACAAAACTTTTAATTCCTTACGATTATATCCTTACTGCATATAATTTTCACCCCTCAACTTTCCATTTTTATATTTCTTCAAATTATAACATCAATTATAAATATTAATACTTATTGAATTTTCGGGATATTACAGAGATAAAATTTTCTAAGAACAGGAAAATAAAATCAAAATTTTGAACTCCAATCCTCGAATTATCCTTTTATTTACCAAATAAAGTTGAGTATTACCATTCACCAAGTATTTAAAAATAAATAAACAAATAAGTGTCATAAGATACTTGCAAAGCTTGTAAAGTATTTGATTCACCAACAAAAAACTTCCATGTGCAAAAAGGTGCTGTCATTTATGCAAAGGAAACTAGTTCATTCATAAATTATAACTCACTCAAGTAATGCCTATCCCAAATCAGATGAACTTAAGCAACCATTAACATCCCTCAGGTCCAAAACTAATAAGCAACCCCTAAAGCATAAATTCTTCTCACATTGCAACTTTATACAATCAAGTAATAAATTTATAAAGATACAGATTAATCACAATCAATTCATCAATACTCCTCAAACTAATGATCATTTAGAGACAAGTTATAGTGTCTCTGTATGAAGCCATTAACATGATAATATAATTGGAAATCTATTATTCATTTATGCTGGAAAATAGAAAGTTCATATGGATAGAATAGAATAACAAAGAAAGATAACCTAACAATAGATAACTTAAATACAATTAACTTGTGATTCACAACTAATGATGAACTAATACCGTGTAAATTATGCAAAGAGAAACAAACGCTAAATAATTTTTTGAAAATAACTAACTACAAACGTATCATTATTGCAAAGTTTGATAGAGTGAAGAGCTAGTTTTGATACACATATGTGACGGTTAATGATCAATTAATTAAGGCAAGCAATGTATATTAATTCAACAATAGACAATGTTGAAATTCAGCAGAAGGGTCCTAAACATCAAATATAAAACGTACTTACAACTAAAACCATTTTAAAATCTTAGTAATTTGACTAACAAATGAAGAATATATATCCTTATGAAAATTAAATCTCTTACTTGCACAGTTTTGTTCACTTGATTGAAGAACAACCTCTACAACTACTTGAATGACCCAGTAGAACAATGAGTGGCCAAAATGCTTGACTCCAAATAAAAGCATATTGTAATTAAGTTTTTGATAGTTGTAGAGTCTGAAAATTGAAGGAATATCAGAAACGAAAACAACTAGTAGAAAGTAATATGTATATAGTTCAAAACCCTAAATTACAAATAAATCTCAAATCAATTTCACCTATATTCTAAATCCCACTAAATTTAAACTCCATCTAGCTGCAAATTCAATTTCAATGCATTGTATAATTAAAAAAAAAATCGAAGTACCAGTGTCTATCGCCGGAAAAAGCCTCACCTGAACTCGTTGTGCTTTCTTACGGCGCTGGATCAAGCTGCAGTCAGCGTCGATTGTGTCTGGGTCTAAGAAAAAAAAAGAATGGGGAAGCAAGAGGTGGAAAAGAAAAGCATGGGGAAGCAAGAGGTGGAGAAGAAGAGAGGGAGGAGTAACTAGGGGCCGTTAGTCAATGGATTTTTAAAGGAACCAGAAACTGAAGAAGGAGAAGAGGTCGGGATTGCATAGATAAATGAAGAGGAGACCAAGGTAGTAGAGGAAGAAGTCGAAAACCTAGCAGGGAAGAAAAGAAGAAGAGGTAGTTATGGGTAGAAACCGGTGGAGACATTAACCGGTTATAACTTTAGTTGAAATACTTAAATGGTTGAGATTTATTTTGATCATAGATATCAAAGTATCTTATCGCAACATAATATCAAAGTGTCCTTATTTGAATACATATCAGTTACTGTTTTTTTTTCACCAAATAATACAAATTCTCATAAAAATAAAAATGTCTCTAAATCAGAAAATACAAAAAAATATCAACACAAAATTTAAACAGTAATTAACATTAAAAAATATCGATCCTTTTTTAAAGATTGTCGTCAAATTATTTTTCTAAATACAACATAAAGTTAAAAGCGTCGTTAAATGATAATAAGAATCGACACAAATAAAAAAGTCACTAAATTTATATACATAACGACAAAAATAAAATGTGTCTTAATGTGAAAAATATTGGAACATTTTTATTGACGCAAAATTCAAAATGTCTTTAACTAGAAAAAAATGCTGACAATTTTTCTAAAAGCGTAGCTAAATTTTTAAGATTAACGACAAAATAATAAGAATGTCCTTAAGCGATAATGACAAGTGACACAAATAAAAATACGTTGGAAAATTCTAAAATATGGTGACACATTTTATTTGCGTCGCAAAAAATCTGTCGCTAGAGGCCCCTTTTGTTGTAGTGTATATTATGTATATTAAATAGCATATTAGCATAATTAGGTAAGTATACATACATATATATATAATTAGTTTAGGGTTTAGTTACGTGAAGTAATATATACTATATGCATTATATTATTTATGTTTAGATTTACTATATTACATATTGTGTGCTATATATAATTATATATGTTAGTCTTTTAATAGATATTGTATAATTAGTGCAAGTAGAAGGATTTAGAGTTAATATATTATATATGGAGTAAGTATTATAGTATATATTATATACTATAGTAGGTTTAAGGTTTAGTTACATTTAGTAGTTAGTACATTATGTAGATGATTTAAAATATCAATATTTAGTATAATACACTTATTTTTTTAGTATATATTATATATATGTGGGTGTTAAGCATTTTAGTACATATAATATAATTGCAAATGAGGGTGGGTTTAGCGGTTAGGAAACAGTTCTTATGGCATTCGTACTTGAGTTCGAATCTCACTACTGTTATTGGAGTCTCTATTGATGGAACGATATGTAAATCCTCTGGTAATATAGCATATATCATACTGGGTTTAAGGTTGAGTTCAGTTAATTAATATATATTATTTAATCAACAATTTAATAATTTTTATTAATAATAATGTTGTATATTAATGATTTTTTTGTTAATAATAATTTAATAATATTTTAATGCAGTGAATAAATAGGTACCCAGGGGACGTTCCATGCCATGCCTAGGCATAAGGCCTTTTTGAAACGACACAAACGACTCCGATCTTGTCCACCTCACAACGACGTCGTTGTATCATGAATAGATCAGTACTTAACTGCTAGTTCGGTATTGTTCAGATCCACTTTCTTCTCAGATTGGTGTTCTCTGAACTTTGAAGAGGGCTTGTGAATTGTAGAGCGACAAAGAAGAAAAAGCAGAAACCAAAAATGGGGGCACTCACAACACTAATTGACACCGTGCTCTTCCTCTTCTTTCTCCTGATCGCGGTGGCTGCACCGGCAATCGACGCCCAGACGTGTCTTCCTCTCCACCTCTTTCCTAACTTCTTGATTAATCTCAAGAATCAGTACGCCGAATCGTATGGCGACTATCTCGTCTCCGAGAAGCCACATTTCTTCGTCGGAATTGTTTGGTTTGAGCTCCTTTTCCAGTGGCCTCTTGCTCTTGTCAATTTGTACGGGATTTTGGCTTCCAAGCGTTGGTATAACATCACTTGCTTGATCTATGGCGCTTCCGTGACCACTTCTATGGTAATTTTCTTTCTTCTTCTAAATCTAGTATTGAACCATTGAGATATTAAATGGAGGATTGATTTTGTGGTTCGATTCAAATCTGATCTCAGGTTGCTATATTAGCGGAGCTGAAGGGGTCAGGCAAGGCATCCGAGAAGTTGTTGATGATTTACTATCCATTTCTAGGACTTGGAGTATCAGCGATGCTACGCGGACTTATGTCTCATTCTGATGATCCAGCTTTGCCCAAGAGAAATGTGTTGCCCAGGAAAAAGAGAGTTTAAGAGCCGATTTTGTGATCCTTCTTTCTCTTCACATTAATCTTTCTTTCTTTTCTTCTTTACTGATTTTGCGATTCTTCCTTTTTCTGAGTGTTGAGGGAAACACTCCTTGAAGAATATTTATTGTTAGTTTTTGTTTTTTGTTTTTTGTTTTTTTTTTGTTTTTTTTGTTTTTTTTTTTGTTTTTTTGTGCCTTGTGAAATTCGCATGGCTTTGGATTGATTTATCAGTTCATATCATAATATGATTTTTTTATTCAGTGAAGGAATTTTTTATGCCTCTCCTTTGTCGAAAGATGGATTCTTTACGATTTATATTTTATATAGTAGATGTCTGGTGCACTGTATTATTTTGCAAAGTCTTCCTAGTTTGTTTAATTTGTTGTTTTTTTTTTTAGTCAAATAAGAACTGAGGCTTTACACTTCCATTTATGGGATTTATAAAAAACTTATGATGATTTTCAGTCAGAATAGGATTCAAAGGTGATCAGAATTGGTTTTTGTGTTCGGTGAACTTTATTGCTTCCCAAGTAGGAATTCACCAGAGACTGTTGTGTATCATCTGATTTGTTACTGCTTCCTCTTTCCATTGTTTAAATCAATAAATAGGACAGGACTATAGGAGCTAACAACAGCAGTTTGGTTTTATTTTATGGTATGTAGTTGTGGCATGCAATTTTGATGCAAGGGTCGGGAAGTATCTTTGGAGGTAAGAACCGCAAATTTCCCTCTGGATGTGTGTAAATATATATAAAGAATAAACTTAAATTGTAAACTGAAGCAGCCAAAACATTTCTTCTCAAGCTAGCCATGAAACTTGTACAGAGACAGCTTTCCTTGCAAACCAGCAAACTCTCAATGCCAATTATAATTTCATCTATTTACTGCATATATCTTTTAAGCATTTTACTTCACTTAAAAGCTGCACTCAGAAAACAAATGCTTTTCTGTTCCTTAATGGCCGTTTCTTCCCATTTTGTTTAATCTCTCCTTCACAGCCAATGCATCCTTTATTGCCAATCACAGAATAAAACTGTGATGTGGAATGTTTAACTTTCTCAAAACCATTATCCATTGAATTCAAATTCCTGCAATAACGATGTTTGTCTAGCTGTGCAAGTTTATGTGGGGGAACTTCACAGTTGATATCTAATCTGTCTGCTGCATATGGTGATTAATGATTGATTTGTGATTCCACCATAGAATAGAAAAGATATGATAGATTTGTAATTATGTTTACAAGGAAAATTTATACTACAACAGGGCTCACTTGTTTGTCAATATAGTTGAGGCATCATCCGTAAGATCAAATATAAAATCAAGTCCTAAAACGATAAAACCATTCAATCATAGTCAGGGCAAAAATGAAACGTACAAAACTACAGATTATGAGCATTAATAGTAACAACTACAGAGACAATATTTTTATTGCAGGTAATGGGATGTAGATATTATTGTCCTTGCTGTCATATGAGCTGCGAAGGGGTAAATTTACCTCTCTGGTTGTCACATGGGATGAGGATCCAACCAAAAGGTCAGATAGACAGATATTGCTTTTCAGGCAAACTGCAGCTGACATATATATTCTGTAAATTAGCTAGACTCTCATTAGTCATTACGTTTAACTTTTTATAGTCCTTGGATTGCCCAAATTCAATTCCAAGTTGTTTGAGTAAATATAACCACCATGCGCTGAAGGTTATTAGATGTAATAACATATGCAGAGAAGAGGCTGAAACTACTATGGCCAGGGGTGCAAACAGCACTACCAATGCTTCTCAGAAGAAACAAGTGGTTTAGGTATAGGTGTGGACTAGCTGGTATGTGTAACATTTCTTCTCCTATCTGGGCACAGCTGATGCTTTGAGCATGTTATGTTGAGGACAGAGAGAAACCTGATGGAAATGTGAATTGCAAAAGAAAGAAGGCCAGGGTTGGCAGAGCCGGGAGACGGCATCTGCGCTGCCTTTCGGTGTAAAATGGAAATTAAGATGCAGAATAAGTTGTCTCATGTCTGTATACCTCAAGTGGACAGAGTGTTTTTGGATAACCAATTTTGAATGATTGATGGAGTTTTGAATGTTTGTAATGTCCATTACACCTCTGGCCAACAATCCATTTGCATAATTTGCCATAAATGATTGACTGAGCAATTCTCGAGCCAGATTTGCGGTTGCATTTGCTGCCTAGGGTGATATCAACCTAGCTATTCAAGAGAGGAGCTTTGCTTCAGTGTTTTCAGTGATTAACACTTGTGTGCAAACTTGTTGAGACCAATGTTTAAAATAGAAATTCAATTAGGGACATTCCTCCCTGAATATTTTTGAAGATGATGGACTATTTTAAGAGTTTGCTTTGCTTCTCCTCATCAGTCCAACTGATAATGATAGTCTGCTTGTTCTAATAGTCTGCTTTTTTAGATTTGCAGTTTCAACTTTCAAGGCCAACATTGACCGAGGGAAGCCAGGAAATTAAAGCTGCCATTGAACTCGGAATATAATAGGTGCAACTTCTTCAACATTAGTCGTTATTAATTGTACTGAAGCCTAAATAGCAGAATCACAAACAAGCTTTCAACTAAATAAATAACAGGAGAATGTAGCACTACTGACTTGTGATTCCCAACAAGCAAAGACTTTTGCCTTCGCATATATCTTCCAAATAATACTACATATGTCTACCAAGTGTTACGATGTGGCTCGATGTTTGCTTTATTCCAAATTTAAGTGACACTTTTGATAATAATGAGTGTAATTCAATTCCCAGTGATCAGCAGTATTATCAGAGCATTGCCTCGATGAAAGAAAGCTATCAACATGGAAAATTTTACGAACTATAACTAATTAGGTACGTAATTTACAAATGTAAGCAACCATTAATGGATCAATTTTTAGGACTCTTTGATTAAAGATCCAATTATAAGACAGTGATCATCCCCAACCAAATCATGTGTCTCTCTCTACAGAATATCAAAGTACATTTTTTTTTCTTGTATAAATAAGAAGAGTTTATTTAATCATCCTTTTAAGGAATTGTGGAAGGCGAATCCTGAGCCACCATCCTTATTAAGTTCAGGATTGTTCTCCATTATATTATACCATGTAATTTAGACCTAAAAATATTTATTTAGAGCTAAAATCAATTATTTGATATGGAAAATGCTTAAAAAGTAAACCTTTGTAGGTCTTGTCACATTGGAACTCAAACTGGGCGTAAATCTGAAACTTTAGGTGCAAAAAGCTGTTAACAAGTACAAATGCAGTATGGGGAAGTGATAAGTCCAATTTATATCTAATTAAGTTGTGTGTTTTAATATGTTTTCAATGTATAATCTCATGATTTCAATCTGTGTGAGTCTGAATATGCTTAAAATGTGTAAAATGACATTTATACTCTTTTGTATCTACTTTCCACGAAATTTCCTTTCTGCAATAGGATTTGGAACGTTGTGACATGGAGGAGACAAGTTCTGGCGCTTCTGCAAGGTTGTTGAGGAGTTGACACGTGTCCAGTGGTCCTATGCACAGCTTATACGGACTTGCTTGGAGAGCAATCTAGGAACCCGTAATCTAACGAACATGAGATTCTTATGGAATATTCTTTTTCCCTTTTTAGATATTTTTATCATCTTGGAATAGGATTTGAACACTTGTCATAATTATATGCATTTTAGGGTTTATCCTTAAACATTTTCAAGAGTTTTGAGGAGTATATATTCTCCCTTTTTTAAGGTTAACATAAGAAGGGAGGATTGGACAGCCTCCATCTCTATCCTTCATCTTTCTTTCTACAGTAGAATAGTAGTAGGTACTAGTTAATTATTTTTTATATTTTGTAATGAAGATTCTCTACCTGATCCAAGGTGTTTTAGCCATGGAGAAGGAGGAGTAGACCCTTTTGGATAGACCACCCTTGGAGCTGGGTTTGTAAGTAGTATTATCTAGTATTTTCATCTTTATTTCTGCTGTAAATGTGTGTGTTTGAATGTGTGCACTTAATCCTCATAGAATTGATCACTCTATGCACGCATAATTTGAGGACTGCCTAACCACAATAAATCCATGAATGGAATGACCTTTCAAACATCTAAATTAGCAATGAGACTGATCATATGATTTGCCTTTATATCTAAGGGTTGCATAGCACTTCTGTTGAATGCTTTCTTGTTCATTATGCCGGTGTATATGCTAGGTTGAGTCAAACTGTACGATATCTAGTATGTATGCTTGGGATCAATAGCTCGAGGACCAATTGATTATTCTGAATCTCGTGAGAGATACCTTAGTCTCGCTGAAACAACAAATCTGACCTTGAATGCTAGATTTAATATTACAAGCATGCCCACTCTATGTTGTGTCTTATCCAAGTTACAAAATATTTTTCTTTTAACTTTATTTAATAGAAATTAGTTTAATTAGCCAAACAACTTTTTATAAAATATGTTACTTATTTTCTTTGTTATTTAGAACTGCATAGTTTTCACAAGTTGTGCACAGCTATTACAATCCCTATGGATACGATACTCTACTTACCAATTTATTACTTGCGACCTAGTACACTACTAGATAATGTGTATTTTAGGCACACTAGGAAGCTCTGTAGGGAATAGTGTAACAGCTGTCAAAATAGCCTAGTTAATGCCTAAAATTATCTTTGCACGTGCGACAAGGAATAAATGTTTTCTGAATAGTTGAGGGATGTAGAAAGTGTTGGGATTTTTCACCGGAAATCACCCGATAAAAGCGGAAGAACACGATGATTTCCTCAAATCCGTGCCCAGGAGCAATTGAGATGGAAATTGGCAAAACAAAAATTTAATTAAAAGAGATAAATCTCTTACCAGGAATATCTCTTTCAAGAGATGGATACAGACCTTAGGAATCAAACTAGAAACCCTCCTCGTTCACGTACACGAACGCCTTAGGAACACCACCCGTGCTAGCGTCGGAAAACACAAACTTTGGAGAGGAAGAAGGGAGAATTTCGGCTAGCTTGTTTCACTTGTGTCTTGGCCGAAATTCCTAGGGTTCTTTTACCCTAGGTGGCCGAAATTCCCAAGGGAATTTTGGCCCAAGTTAGCTACTTCATCTGTGTGGGCTTCCTTCTTTTAATTCAGGCCCAAACGTATTTTAATTAGTCTGGCTTAAACTAATTTCTAGCCCAATTTTAATTTACCCATGTATTTAATATATTACACCAAGTAACAAATTATTTACATTTTAATTAAAATCGGTTTGACCAATTAATTTAATCCATCAAATTAAATTAGATCTTCATAAAATAAAATTCATATGTAAACCTATACATATGAATATTTCCACCAAGGAAATAATCTCATAATTAATCCAATTAATTATGAAGAGCCAATTAAATATATTAATTTTATTATTATGATCAATCCAATTGATCTTTATAATATAATTAATATATATACCTCTCTCTCCAGAGTGTATACTCCAAGCATACATGTGATTCCTTAAGTCAGTGTTCAGTCGCTCAATGTGTATGATCCCGTGGGCCCATCTTTATGTTGGCAGTGGGCCTGTGGCCCACAGACTGCAGTTGGGCTCTAGCAAGCCACTGCAGCCCCCAATTAAGATGGAGAGGGCAGTCTAACTGTAATCATAACCCTGTAGTTTGAACTTGTATATCCCATGTCATTGATATCGGTGTTCGACACAGAGGCATGGATTGATCACCCTCTTTTGTGTCCGGACATTGACTCGATCCCGAATGCACTGAAGCTCATAAACAAGTTCCAACTCGTTTGGGTGTGGTCACACTCTTATCAGTTACATTCATCAAGAGATCGGTGATATCTTCCCAATGGACTACTGAGTGACAAATCCCTTCTGCATATCCATAGCATTACCATGCTAAGTGACATACCCAAAAGTACCCATACTTGGCACCCTATTACAGGCCCTTTAGGCGTACCCCTAAGTATGCGACTTCACATGCAACACCATCATATGGTCAGGTCAAAGGATCCATACAAGTACTACACGAGAATCACTTGTGATACTATACCATGTGGATTTCTCGTTTAGTGGATCTATCCAGTACCATGCCCTTTTTACATGTACCCATTAACTTGGTTGACATCCCATGTCCAATGACCAGTAAGACACTGTCATACAACCAGGTTAATGATAGTCTCTTGTTCCAATCATTCCCATGACTGGAACCGATTACGGATCTATTTATGGTCATATCGTTTACCCTATCCATGGTCTTACTGTCAAGTGCATGACACTTGTCATCATGGATATGTATATGTCCATTGGATACTTCATTTAATATATTGCACAAGATAAATATAATAAATGAATTAATGCCTTTATTAATAACACAAATGAGTATAATACATAAATCTAATAAATATATAATACAAATACAAGGACCAATGCCTCGGGACTAGGGTATATCCAACAATCTCCCACTTGCACTAGTTCCAACTAGGCATGGGCCTAATCCCTATAGATCTGAAATGACCCTCGTGCTTGGGCTGGGCCAGCGCCTTGGTCAAAGGATCTGTGACATTATCCTCGGTGTCAACTCTGTGCAATGCAATGTCACCTCTCTCCGTGATCTCTCGTATGAGGTGAAACTTTCTGAGCACGTGTTTTGTGTTCTTATGTGACCGGGGCTCCTTAGCTTGTGCAACGGCCCTATTGTTGTCATAGAAGATATCAACTGGGTCTTGATAGTTGGCACTACTCCTAACTCAGTGATAAACTTCTTCATCCACACAGCTTCCTTAGCTGCATCACATGCCGCGATGTACTCAGCTTCTATTGTAGAGTCCGCGATGGTTGGCTGCTTTGAGCTCCTCCAGCTTACAGCACCACTATTAAGCAAAAATACATACCCAGACTGTGACTAGTACTCATCCTGTTCGGTCTGGAAGCTTGCATCAGTGTATCCAGTAACTGATAGGACCTCCTGACCACCATACACTAAGAAGCTATCCTTAGTCCGGTTAAGGTACTTGAGGATTGCCTTGACAGCCTTCCAGTGATCCTCCCCGGGATCTTGCTGGTACCGGCTTGTCATACTTAGTGCAAAGGCAACATCAGGTCTCGTACATAGCATGGAGTACATAATTGATCCTATAGCCGAAGCATATGGAACCAATTTTATGTTCTCCCTTTCCTCCCTTGTCTTAGGACAATTCTTCTTACTAAGTTTCAGCCCATGGCCCATTGGTAAGAAACCTTTCTTAGCCTGCTCCATGTTGAACCTTTTCATAACTTTATCTATGTATGAGGCCTGACTTAGGCCCAGAAGCCGATTTGATCTATCCCTATAGATCCTTATCCCTAGGATCATCTCAGCTTCGCCTAAGTCCTTCATTATGAAGCACTTACTCAGCCACTGCTTTACCCCTTGCAGTGTAGGTATATCGCTTCCAATGAGTAGGATGTCGTCTACATAAAGTATAAAAAATGTGACAATGCTCCCACTTGTTCTCTTATACACGCAAGGCTCATTTTGATTCTGTATAAAGCCATATTCCTTTATAGCCTCATTGAATCTAAGATTCCAACTTCGGGATGCTTGCTTCAGTCCATAAATGGACTTTTGAAGTTTGCATACCTTTCCCGGATACTCTGGATCGATAAAACCCTCAGGTTGTGTCATGTACACATCCTCGAGTAGCTTTCCATTAAGGAAAGCGGTTTTGACATCCATTTGCCAGAATTCATAGTCGTACCATACGGCTATGGCTAGCAATATCGTAATGGATTTGAGCATGGCGACTGGTGAGAAAGTCTCATCATAGTCTATTCCATGGACTTATCTGAAACCTTTCGCAACCAGATGCCCCTTGAAGGTATTGTCGGCGTTCAGCTTGTGGCACCACTTGCAACCAGTTACCTTAGCACCTGGAGGTGGATCAACCATGTTCTAAACTTGGTTATCGTACATAGATTGCATCTCTGCCTCCATGGCTTTACGTCAATTTACAGACTGTGGGGTTGCCATAGCCTCTTGGTAGGTTTTGAGTTCTTCCTCATCCCAGATGAGAAGAGTTTGATCATCGGTGACGAGGAAACCATACCTCTCTGGTTCCCGACAATCCCTACCAGACGTTCTAGGTCCTTGTGTGGCCTGGGTTAGTGCTTCCTCCTGTTGAAGCTCCACCTGGGTCTCCAAGTTATCCTGTTCAGGAGCTTGTGGACCTTAAACTTCCCTGAGTTCAACGTTGCTCCCACTATCTTTCTGGGAAAGGAACTCCTTTTCTAGAAAGACCTACTTCCTTGCCACGAACACCTTGTTCTCGGCGGGGTTGTAGAAGTAATACCCTTTGGTTTCCCTAGGGTAGCCCATAAACAGGCATTTATCGGTTTTGGGCTCCAGCTTGCCACTAGTCAATCTCTTGACATATGCTTCGCATCCCTAAATCCTTAAAAAAGACACATTGGGCTCCCTGCCTGTCCATATCTGATATGGGGTCTTTTCCACTGCCTTAGTCAGAGTATTATTTAAGATGAGAGCTGCTGTCTCGAGGGCACATCCCTAGAAACTAATTGGGAGAGAGGCTTGACTCATCATTGAGCGGACCATGTCCAACAGGGTCCTATTCCTCCGTTCAGACACCCCATTCCATTGTGGTGTTCCGGGAGGAGTGAGCTGTGGAACTATTCCATGCTCTCTTAAATATGAGTCAAACTCTGGGCTCATATACTCACCTCCTCGGTCTGATCGAAGAGTTTTGATATTTCTGCCCAGTTGGTTCTGTACCTCGTTCCTAAATTCCTTGAACCTATCAAGGGTCTCAGACTTGTGTTTCATCAGATAGACATAGCCATATCTGCTGAAATCATCCGTGAACGTGACGAAGTACAGGTGTCCACCTCTGGTCGCTGTGCTCATGGGTCCACACATATCTGAATGTATTAGGTCCAATAAGCCAGTTGCCTTTTCAGCCTTCTTGCTAAAGGGCGCCTTAGTCATCTTGCCTCGTAAACATGACTCGCATATATCAAGTGACTCTAAGTCAAAAGACCCTAAGACTCCAGCTTAGTGGAGCCTAGCTATACGCTTCTCGTTTATGTGGCTAAGACCACAATGCCATAGGTAGACAGGATTAAGTTTGTTAGGCTTAACCCTTTTAGTGTTTATGTTATAGACATGATTGGTTTCATTTAAGTCGAGGATATATAGGCCATTATTTAATAGAGCATCTCCATAAAATAATCCCTCTCTAGATGTAGAGATTCTACCATTCGAAGTAGTAAAATAAAATCCAGAAATATCCAACATGGAAACTGAAATAATATTCCTGCACATAGCAGGTACAAAATAACATTGTTCCAAAATTAAAACCAATCCACTAGGCATCATGAGGTGATATTCGCCGATCTCTATGGCAGCAAGCCTTGCTACATTTTCGACCCGCAAGTCCACCTCTCCCGACCCTAGTGACCTTCTGTTCTTAAGTCCCTGCATATTACAACAAATGTGAGAACCACATCCAGTATCCAATACCCAGGATGTTGAAATAGTAAGGTTAATGTCTATAACATAAATACCTAAAGAGGACACACCTTGACCCCTTCTCTGCTCTCCCATCAGCTTGGGACACGATCTCTTCCAATGGCCTACTTGTCTACACCCGAAACAGACATCCTCAGCACCTACCTTCTATTGGGCCTTGGGCTGGGCCTTGACCTTCTTAGCCTTGGCCTTCTTGGCCTTGGCCTTGCCCTTGGCAAGAGGTTCCCCTTATTGACCAACAACACCGGTGGACTCTTCTTGATCGACTGTTCAGTAAGCTTGAGCATCCCATGCAGCTCATTAACAGTGCGGTTCATCCCTTACATGTTGGAGTCCAGGATGAACTGATCGTAAGAATCCGGTAAGGATGCAAGGATTGTGTCCGCCACCAACTCCTGAGAGATGGGCGATCCGAGACGGGCGAATGTGTCCAAATAGCCCTTCATCTTAAGCACGTGTGCGCTCATAGATGTCCCAACCCCTATCTTACAAGAGTGGAATGCCTTGTTGGTTAGGTACCTTTCCTGACGGGCTTGCTCTTTAAACATCTCGTTAAAAGTTGTTATCATAGCAAAGGCTTGATGGTCCATAAACTATTTTTACAGTTCGGGGACCATACAGGACAACATCAGGCATGTCACATCCCTATTATCCTTGACATGCATCTCGTATTCAACCAGCTGGGCAGCCGGTGGATTACGTCCTTGAGGTGCAGCCGGTACAGGCCTCTCCAGTACATACTCTTTAGACTCCTATCTTAAAACTATTCTCAAGTTCCTAGACCAATCCAAAAAGTTAGGACCGAAAAGCTTGTCCCTTTCAAGAATCGATCCCAGTGATAAAGAGTTGTTATTTGCCATTTAGAGTTTCTACACAGAAAAACATTTAAGAGTGTTAATAAAGGACTTTACTTTGTTATTCCCATACATAATTAATAATGAATCAAGTTATTGATTAAACCGAGTTGTTGGGCTCATGGGCCGAGATCCATATTTCATTAAGTACAACTATACCTTAACTATTTAGGTAGGAATGCCGTCCAATCCCAACCTAGAGATTCTCGGTTTGATGGGCTTGTTGGCACTTACCCATCTGTGCTTAGGGCTAGGAGAATCCTACTACCCATGCTAAGTCAAAACCTCCATTCAAGTGTTAGAGTATCCCATACCCTAAGCCAATACAAAATGACAATACTCCAGTGTATCCTGCGAGGGTATGGTCTACAACTGGCCTATCCCCACTTCGAGCTGGTTTTGAATGAGGGAAGTACTTTTAAGCGACTTAGTAATCTCATTTGGTTATTAGATTCATTTAATAACGGCTTGCATCCATAAGGCGGGTGAAATAGCTGTTGGATCATACATTCATACATGCAAATAAATATAAAGCATAATTAAATAAATAAGTAAAATGGACTGCTATGGGTCTATATTACATCCTAATATTATTCTAGTAAACCTATACTAGAAAACAATATCAGGTGGGCCTCCATCTTCTTTCTTCTGGGCTTGCACCTTCACTTGGACTCACCACTCCATGGGCTTCTTCTTTTACAAATTTTATAATAATGGAATAAAATAAAATTATATTAAAAAAAGAAAAACGACACTGTGAACACGGAATTTTTTGGGTCTCGAAAAAAAAAGAGCCTTGATTACCATGACTGTAATTACAGTCGTGGGATTTTTTATTACAGTCGTACGACTGTCAATTCACGGTAGGTTGCAGAACCCATACCCCTTGAATAAAAAAATGGGAGAAAATCTTGAGCATTTAATGCTCAAGATTTTCCGGGTGAAAGAGGATAAGAGGCAGAAAAAGAGAGGAAAGAGGGAGACTTTTGACCATTTTGATCTGCAAAGAAATTGGGGAGAGAAAAAAGAGAAAGAAAAAGAGAGAAGAGAGAACAAAGAAAAATAAAAAAAGACTTAAGTTTTCTAATCTTTTTCTTCTTAATTTCAGAGAGGTAATGTGTAAAATGAGTTAGAAATCGTAGGTTAAAATCAACACATGAAATCTAAACCATTTCTAGACACAAAACTTGCTCAAATCCGTGACTTTTTGGAGGATTTTTGGACCTATTTGCAACCTTAACACACCAAGAAAAAGAAGCGATTTCTAGTGGATTGGTGCATTGCCAGGGGGTCAATTCTACAGTGGATCAGCGCCAAAGAGGTAAACACACTTCAATCCCTCTTATTTTCGTGCTTTCTGGGTGTTTTGGTTGATTTTGTGTATTTTTATCCAACTTTTTACACTTCTATTTCTGGAAAATTAAGAACAGTCGTACGACTGTTCTTGTCACAAAGAACAAGGGCATGACTGTAATTACAGTCGTGCCATTTGAGCTATAGTCGTACCACTGTTAATTTTCCCAGTTTTAGTCCTTCATTTCAAATATTTTGGCTATTTCTGCTTAAGGTAGGACTACAGTCGCACGACTGTAGTTCTCAGCCAGAAGCAAAAAATCCCTAAAAATAAAAAAAATTCGTAAAATCCCAAAAATTTCATAAAAATCAGAAAATTCAGAAAAATCAAAAAATCTTGAAAAATCAAAAATGAATTTTGGATTGCGCATTCACGACCCTAGATTTTTTTTTCGGTGTTTTTGCATTTAGAACAAAACCACGACGGAGACCCCGTTCTCGCGAAAACTGACCTACCTTGTATGTTAAATCAAAATAAACCGGAAAATGTTTTCAAAAAGGTTTTCTCACAAAACCATAAATACAGGGACGTTTCAAAACTATTTTCCAGGTCTAATCGGGCCGGCCAGCTGGGCCGACCCGGTTACCCCCAAATGCATGACCCCGAACTCTAAAATTCTCAATTCTGTCTAACTTGAGTCCTATGTGTGGTGTGCCATATATTTGTGCTAACCATTTGTTTTGCAGCTTTAATTTCTTTATTTTTTTTATTTTGTTATATATTTAATAGATCGACTCGTGTATTTTAGGCGATTGTAATTTTTCCTAGATTCTCGTGTATTTTAGGTGCTTGTATTGTGAGGCCGAGAGTTCTATTTTTCATTCAATTGGGTTGTAAACCTTTTAAATATATATTTCTTTACTTTTATTTTGTATTATTATGTATGCGTGCAGCATGTATTTATTCAATAAAATCAATTTTAGCAATTTAAAGTGTTATTATAGAACATTGGCCAATTTATTTTGATTAGACATGAAATAAGGGACTTGTCCGAACCTAGATCTCTGAAAAGTGTGGCAGTTCCCGTTTTGGTTCAGCTACACTGTAATTTCCTGGTTGAGCTGAGCCGGGTGGCGACTCTTACACTTTTTATCGAGATTTAGGTCTCGATTCTTTTACGAAACAATCCGATTTTCCAAAAACGAATTTCCAATCCAAAAACCCCACGCGAGGGAGGGTCCCATCCGAAGTCGAGGTGCCCCTTCAGGAAGGGAGTCTCACGTTCCGTCGAAAACGCGTCGTCCGCTCACAGTGGCGACTCCGCTGAGGATTTCACAAAAGTTTTTCAAAAACGTAAAAGAATTTGACAAGCCCTGAAAAATGTCTAATCGAAATAAGGCGGATGATTCTTGTATGGCATTTTATGCATTTTTGTAATTAGACATTCTTGCATTAGGTTAAGTATCCATTATTTAGCCCGGTGAATTGTTGAAGTGTCGCCTATTTCCTCTTGGTCTTAGGGGCACGGATACAAAACACCACCCATAGCCTCGTACGAACCCCTTCGTTCGGACCCTTGAGTGGGGAGAAGTGAGGAGTATATTTTGCTATGGGAGCCTTGATGTTATCCCGACTTTGGACCGAACTCATTTAAGCAACCCTAGTTGGATTCCATTAGGATACCAAAATAAATTGTATGAATATTTCTAAAATGCGCCTTCATCATCCCCGGTTGGTGATCGAAGAGAACCCCTCCTAGGACTCGGTTAGAATTTTCTCGACTTGACCACGTTTGGAGAAATAAGGTTGGAGGAATATGATTCGTGTGCTATATGCTACGTGTTTCTCATCCCTTCATAACATACCATTTTTTCACGAACATAACATATCACATTAAAAGCACTTGTGTGATACTAACTCACATCTTTTGTACAGCCATTTCCATTTTTCGTGTGTAAATACATTAATCACCCCGTGTGACATTTACACTAACCACATTTTTTTGCAGCCATGTATCTTTTCATTTTGTGAAAAAACATTAATTCACATACATCATTCGAGTGTCATAAGCATTAACCAATTTATTGTGTAGCCATATGGAATGCGTGTCACGCATAAAACATTCATGTAGGCCTTGAACAACCTCATAAGGATCACACACATTACACTGTCTACCAAGTAGGAAATCATTTAGGTGCTCCACGAGCACAAAAAAAAAATTCATTTCATTCCATTAAATCATTTAGGTGCTCCACGAGCGCCGAAAAATTCATTTCATTCCATTGAATCATTTAGCTGCTCCACGAGCACCGAAAAAATTACATTTCATCCATTAAATCATTTAGGTGCTCCACGAGCACCGAAAAAAATTCACTTCATTTCATTAAATCATTTAGGTGCCCCACGAGCGCCGAAAAATCTCATTTTACACATTAAATCATTTAGGTGCTCCACGAGTGCCGAAAATTACATTTCATGCATCAAATCATTTAGGTGCTCCCCGAGCACCCAAATTAGGATAGTGTGCCAAGCACGCATTCATCTCATATCACATCACAAAAACCCAAGGTGCTCCCCGAGTGCCGAAACTTTGCCTATGTCCCATTCTAACCACGTTTTCGTGCAGCCATTTTCAAGACGTCAATATAATCATGGCATTTATTCCAACCACATTTTCATGTAGCCACGACATTTTATTTGTGTATATTGTTATCTTCACAAAGCATACACGATATCATCATGTATGTCATGCATCCTAACCACGTTTTTGTGCAGCCACTTGCATTTTTGTGTGACACCAGCATTCACATAATTTCATATCATTCAAAGTAAGGACATTCTGAGGATACCATTCACGGTCATTTCATTTCATAACATATCGGGAGTCCTAAAACTACCCGTGTTCTGCCCGTGTACCAGAATACACTTGGCTATTTCACTAGACCATTTCATTCAATAGGAGACCACGATGATCTTAGGTCTATTTTTGTGTGGTAAGTCACACGACATCGTTGCATGGCTTCACGTCATTTATCATTGGCGCCGTGGGGATGCCGAAGTTCTGTTGGTGTGTCATGATCCATTTCGGATTGTTACATGACATTGACATTATTGTATCATTTGAGGTTCTCCACGAGTACCGGATTATTACGCATATAGGGGCATTTCATAACATTACTGAATCATGAAAGGCGTTCCATGAACACTGAATTTCCGTCCGTGTCCTTACCTACACGTGACTTGTCTGTAAACGTCATCTCATATCATATGCCTCAAACGCATCAGAACTCTATCCATGGGCCGGCCCCTACGTAACCATTTCACTTCATCTTATAGACCTACAAGGTGTCGAAACTCTATCCGTGTGTTGGCACACACGCGATCATTTCACGATATTCACTAGGTGCTCCAAAAGCGCCAAACCCCTGTTTGCGTGGCGGTCCACACGTGGTCTTTTTGCATTATCTCTTGCATGGCATTAGGTGTTCTTGGAATGTCCAAAAAAAAAATCATCCTCATCATCATCTCCCTTGTGACATCATATATGCAACTCATTATCCATATACATGCATATCCCATCATGCATCCATACCTATATCATCTGTGATTTGGTATTCTTCATGAGTATGTGCCCATCAATGCTAATAAGTATTCTTATCAGAGGGAAAAGGGAAAAGATTTCGGGGATGGCCAACCCAATGAACTTTAACTCCATAACGGATATCGCGGAGGATCATATCGCCTCATCACGGTTCCGAAAGGCGGTCAGGAAGGAAGCGGAAGCAATACTGAGAGAAGTGCTAGGAGATGATCTTAACAGAGTAGAAAGGCTGACAGCAAAGTGCACCGAATTGGAAGCACGAGTGGTAGAACTTGAAGGGAAAATGAAAAATACGGTATTCTCAGACTCCAATACTGATGCTAGCAAGAAACAGAATGCCCAGATTGCTAACACTCGCCCTCGACACCTTGGAAGGCCCTCTCTCCAAGATTTGGGTTTGCCAAGGCTGACTGATGAGATAGAACTGAAGAAGCCCCTTAAGACGAATGTTGATACCGACTTCATTCCACGACATACAAAAACTCACTTATCGTGAGTAGCGGAAAAAGGCATTTCTCCATGGGCTGACTCATTAGGCAAGCTATTCCTCAGATGTAGAGAGGGGGGTCTCCTACAGAGTATCAGGCCGTTTGTAGAGCCGGTAAAAGCACAAAAGAACAATTTCTGCAGCTATCATGTGATACTGGGCCATCGGACCAATGATTGTTTTGCTTTAAGAAAGGAGATCCAGAAGCTGGTCGACGATGGAAAATTGGAAACCTTGACCCTCTCTGATAAACAACCAGGGGCAATTAGGGAGCCCACCAAGGAAACTTCTTAAGCCTCTCGAGGAGAGGAATATGATGAAGAACTTTAGAGTCAGATTTGACAAGAGTGGGCCGAGGATGCTAAAGCTGAAATGGTGACCAATCGGAAAATAATTGGATTCTATGAGATCAATGCCTCTTGGAGATTCCCTTTTTACAAGGGACTCATTTTGTTTGTGGGATGTATTGAATTCATCATGAATGCAATGAGATTTATTTTCGTCTTACTTATGTGATGATTACTTGTACATGGCATTATGCATGCATTTGACCATCTGAAACGACATATCCAACACACATAATATCAAAATGCATAACATCATTCTGAGTATTGTGGGGAACCTAAAAGTGAACCTGGTCCTGAACGAACTCTCTCTTAAAAGGTGAGCTTGTGAAATAAATAAAATGATACGATGGCACCACTTCCGCCGAGGCATCTGCTGATTCAACTCTACAATCCTTGAAAGACACTACCAATCCTGCTCCAGAGCTTCAACTTAAAAGGCACAAATGATACCCAAACCAAAATCAAACCGAAAAGCCCTCCTTGAGGCACCCAGACCGAAGAAAGTCCTCCTTGAGGTAAAATCAAACCAAAAAGCCCTCCTTGAGGCACCTGAACCAAGAAAGCCCTTTTTGAGGAACCCGAACCTAAAGAGCCCTCCTTGAGGTAAAACCAAACCAAAAAGCTCTCCTTGAGGCACCCAAACCGAAGAAAGCCCTCATTGAGGCAAAATAAAACCGAAAAGCCCTCCTGGAGGCAAAACCAGATCAAAAGTCCTCCTTGAGGCACCCGAACCAAGAAAGCCCTCCTAGAGGCAAAACCGAATCAAAAGCCCTCCTTGAGGCAATCACACCAAAAAAAAAAAAAAAAAAACTTAGCCTTATACCCCAGAAGGTATCCCGAGCCAAAACCCTAAAACTAAAACTCCTAACCTCACCAAAATCTCCAACCACCAAGAAATTCAAATGACCTTCACCATCCGTCTTATTGTAAAACTCTGAATCATTCCTTGGTTGTAGTGCATGTATAATCTTGTTTGCATGACATTCCTGTGCACATGACATTACGCATGCATTGTTCATCCAAAAAGGCATATTAAGCACACATGACATGCACGAATTTGAATGCAGCAGGAAAACTAAGAGGTGGTTGTGGCTTAGATTTTCAAAAAAAAAAAAAAAGAAAAAAAAAAGGGGATCAGTGCAGATGGAAGAATTTCTCTCATATGGCAGCTACACTTAACACGGGAATGACTCACCATCTCAATATCCATCACCATCAGATCTTTCGTACTCTTTCTGTGAAAAGTTTGGACTTTCTCATTTTCAAACATCCTGTGAAAGATTTGGGCTCTTATATATTTTCAAACCTAAAACACTCCCCATCTCGATCTTCATCCATACCTTCAACACCCTTTACCCTCTGTTCAAGTCCAAAGAACAGTCTGCTTATGATTCCCTCTGTTTGCCTATGGACTCCAGGATTAGAGGAAATATTGGTTATGCACTCATGAACTTCACCAACAGTGTTGGGGCAACCAGGTTTTACAAACCCTTTAACAATCGTGAACGGGAGGACTTGCAAAGCCTGCTGCGCCGATATCCAAAAGAAAGTTGCATTTACCAACCATTTCAAGAACTCAGTCTTCAGCCACAACGGAAGTGACTTCTTACCAGTGGTTCTTTCAACTTCTGGGGCTGTACTTTGAAGGATTAAAAGCTGTGTTCATCTTTGAGAACTGTGTTCGAGTTGGAATCTGAGGTGAATTGGAAACATGCATATGGGGTTAAGCTCTTGGAGGATCCAGTGGGTAATCAATTGATGCAGTTCAGTGCTTAGCTGTACACTCCATCACATGTTAGCAAAAAAAAAAATCCTCCAATATGGAAAACCGAAAGGGCATATTAGTAATTTGAAGGAGCATCAATCAAAACCAGAGCCACACTTTGGATTTTCCTAATGCATCCACTTTCATTATGTCGTAGATGTTTTATATTCAATTTTGATATTCAATATGCATTTGTCATGTCATTGCATGTCAATGTCCATATACGGGTGACAGCACGCAGTGGACCATGTCTGACTCAGTGTTTTATACCCCAAATACTAGGGGCAGGTAAAGGCCAAACCACTGGATATCATCAGCAGCAATGTTCTCATGACCTCTGATGAACATTGTCAAGGTGTGCTTCCCAATCTCAAAACGGATCAATACAAAGAGATCAATTCGGATGGAATGCTCGTGCAGAACTCTTGGACCATTAAAAAAAAATCACAAAGAGAAACTTCTGACATGGAAAACTGAGAGGACGTGTTGGTAACAAGAAGAGGGAGATGTCTAAAGCTGGAGTCACTGTTAATTTCTCTATCGTACTCATTATGATGTCGTAATGATATTATGCGTGTTTGATATTCTGTTTAGATGTTCATATCGCATACATCATGCCATTACACATAAACATCCATCAGTAGACTGTTGCATCCAAGTCCCATGATAATAAAAATGAAGCTCATGTTGTGTACCATAATCTAATACAGGAAAGAAAGATAAAAAAAAGTGTGAAACAAAACATCCAATCTAGCTCTCATCCTCTCCCTCATCCTCCTCCTCGGACTCACTCTAATGTGTAGCCCTGTAGGAGTCAAAGTCCTCCTACACTTGGGTCAGGTCAGCCTGCAGCCTGGCTATGTCAGCTGGCATCCGCTCCGCCTCCTAGGCCGAAGCCAAGGCCCAAGCCTCAGAAGCAGCAGCCTGTCTGGCCTGGTCCTGGAATATCTGCACTCGAGACTGCAAAATAACAATATAAATTAACATGCATATATACATACATACACATTCATGCATTGCATAAATCATAAGATAATGCAGAAACTGCAGAATTCTTACCACCCACATGGCGTTCTCCTAGACCAGATAAGCCTCCAACAAATGCTGGTAGGCTATATCCTCCACCTGAGCCCGTGGGATCTAGAACACATAATAGCGTCAAAAAAAAAAAAGAAGAAGAAGAAGATGGAAGACTTACATGGGTGGTGTCTGCCGGGGCGAACGTAAGCTGCCGCTCACGGTGAATCGGTACCTCCCTAAAAGCGAAGTTACCGTCCAGCCCTATCAGACTAAAGCCAGTCCTGAGGTCTATCATCAACTGGCCCTCCACCATACCAGCAGCCTGAGAAGCAGATGCTGCGGCACTACCAGCATACACGGGATGAATCCTATCCTGCACCGGGGCATGCCCATCAGCAGTGGCAGTCTCAGCACCCTCATATGCTGGACCAGTCGGCTGAGCAAACTGGACCCCCTGCGTCTCTTGATCTACAAACGGAAGAATATTAAAAAAAAAAAAGAAAATACCTGACTACTGGGAGGGGCCGCCGGTGCATCACTCTCAACTGGCAATAGACATTGGTGGATGAATACCAGATAATTGCCATCAACGGTATCAGCACGGTACCCATCCCCGAAAATATCAGGATCCACAGCAGGATCGGCAAAATGGGGTCGGAATAATGCAAGCGGGAGTGGCGGAGGTACAAGCCGACCAGCAGGGCCATCCACATGGTCGGATAAACGAAGGCGCTCACCCAGGAACCATTCCTGGGACATCGGGCACTCTAAGACAAACCGGTGGTCATCAAACAGTGCGGATGTCTGTACGAGTAAAGAAATGGCACCCTAACCACGCCACGGATGGTTCTGGATCTGTAAAAATACAATAAGAGAAATTCAACACAGGTAAGTAAAAGTTGAATTAAATTTTTCTTACTAATGAGATTTGTTTGCTTACCCTCTGCCAGGAAGTGTCTAATAAACTTAGCCTGACCTCCCGCAAGTCGCGGCCAATGCCCTACCACCCCTGCGTCCAACAGCGCAGAACGGTCGGCTGATCGTCATCCTGGACATCCCTCAGCTCCGGCGGCTCTAGGATGCGGTGCTCGAAGGCCCAAATCTGTAATTAACAAGAGTATTAAAAAAAAAGAGGAAAAGATAATACCAGAAGTCGAGGATCTCCTGCTGCCTACCCCTGGCACATAAATCCAATCCGTAGAATAGCTGCCCCAGTGCAGCTCGAGCCAAATCCAGAGTAGGAAAGGCAACCAAGTCCGCTAGAGTGGGGAGCAGAGTCATATTACAGGTACTCTATCCGGTGGGAAACAAGGTGCAATACAGCAAGACGAGCACGGAAGCTCGAGCACACCGCTCCACATCCTCCCCGGATAGGTCTGGACGAGCATACCAGAAAGCCTCCACCCGCGTGCACAGAATCTTCCCCTTCTCAGGGGTGCAGCCAATCAACCTGCCGATGTAGTCGTCCGCCAGCTGGTGACGAGTCAGGTAGCAGTTGAACATAATCGGAGTGCCGCCAAACCCGAATCCAATAATAGCAGCGAAGTCTGAGGGAGTGACGGTGAACTCCCCGATGGGTAGATGGAATGTGTGGGTAGTGCAAACCCACCTCTCGCATAAGGCCGTCAATACAGCATGTGTATTGTGTGGTGTGCTCGTAGGCAGCGACATGATGAAGGACTCTAAACCCATAATCCTAACCCGAGCCCTCACGGACTCGGGAAGGCGGTCCCACCAGACCCAGGGCAAGGAGAGATTTCCGCTACCGGAAATTGTCTGATCCTACACATTCGGGAAGTATAACGCATACATATTTCATTTTTTCATAATTAATTATCGACATAATTAACATTAATTAAAAGGAGGCATGCATTAAAAAAAATCTAGTTTTTCAGCTACAGTCGTATGACTGTAGCACGCTTCGCACGAGCGTGGCTACAGTCGCACGACTGTTCATCCCACAGTCGTACGACTGTTTATAAACTGGACGAACAGTCGCACAACTGTTCATGTTCCTGTGGATAGAATTCCAATTTCATGCAATTTTTATAATTTCTAACTCGTTTTTCCTAGTTTCTTGTTCCTATTAACTACAGGGGGCTCCTAGTATGCATTCTACTCAATAAATTCACCCAGGAAGAAGTAAAACATGCCAAATCAGATTCAAATATTCAAAGGGAAAAATATTCAAAAACTTAAAATTAGAGATTGAATTCGGGTACCAACCTAAAATGAAGACAGATGGGAACCCATCTCCAGCAAAATCGGGATCTCTGACCCGAAACGGACTCCAAGATGCTCCATATATCGTGGGTGACCGTACTAGTTGGAAACACTGACAAATGGGATCTCCTGCGCATGTTCCGGTCTCTGAATCAAGTTGTTGGAGAGTTTTCTCACTTTCTTTCCGAGTTTCTTCAACATTTTCACAAGATTTTGGGGTTAGGAATCGGTTTTCTCGAAGAGGAAACTGAATAGAAATGTGAAGTGGGAAAGAAAGGGGTAAAAACCGCCCCTTTATTTGCTTCTGCCCGCAAAGTACAGTCGTACGACTGTACTTCGTCTACAGTCGTACGACTGTAGTTGAAATTTGAATACAGTCGTACGACTGTAATGAAAAAAAGGGGGGAAATTTTCAATTTATCTTCTTTATTTATTTCCTAAACCCGACTTTATCACCAAATGCTTAATTATTCCCCACGGGAAGATATTTCAGTAATTTTGCAGGGCCAACACGTCAGCGACTAATTTTTCCAGCAACGGTCCGCCTCGCCCAGGGGCACGAAACCCGAGGAAATCTCAAAAAATTCACTGTAAGTACAATTTCACCAAATTGCATTTTCGACTTATCCTGTATGCCAAGTCATACCTGTTCGTCGCCCTTCACAAATCTCAGTCCACCATGACTTTAAAACGGAACCCGAAATTTCGTGTCAGTCCATTGAGTGCGCCAAGTCGCACACGGCTGTCACACCCTTCACCAAATCTTAGTCCACCATGACTTTAAAACGGAACCCAAAATTCTGTGTCAGTCCGTTGAGTGCGCCAAGTCGCACACGGCTGTCACACCCTTCAACCAATCTCAGTCCACTACGACTATAAAACGAAACCCGAAATTCCATGTCAGTCTGTTGAGTGCGCCAAGTCGTACACGGCTGTCACACCCTTCAACCAATCTCAGTCCACCACGACTATAAAACGGAACTTGAAATTCCGTGTTAGTCCGTTGAGTGTGCCAAGTCGCACACGGCTGTAACACCCTTCACCAAATCTTAGTCCACCACGACTTTAAAATGGAACCCAAAATTCTGTGTTAGTCTGTTGAGTGCGCCAAGTCGTACACGGCTGTCACACACTTCACAAATTCAGTCCTACATAACCATAAAAGGTAACCCAAAATGCATCTACCCGTATTTTTCTTGATCAAAGGAGCAAAAATTTTTGTTTCAAAATTATCAATCAAGGAATAAATACGCTCACCAATTGCACACTACATACACCATGGCTCTGTATGGTGGGTCATACGCGGCTATCTGGTCTCAAAAGTCATGTTTTTATTGGCGTCCTCCTTATGTGAAAAAGGATCATAAGGAACCGCTTGGCTCCAAGAGCCGTATTTCCCCGGCGTCTTTCTTATGTGATAAGGGATCATAACAAACCACCTATCTACCAAAAGTCACATGAAATTAACCCACAAGCCACACACTTGCACACTACTTTTGATCCCGTGTTCTTTATCGTGTACCTAAATCTGTGCAAAGAATCGGACTTTAGCTACACGAGGGGCAGCCTGTGAACACGGAATTTTCCGGGTCTAAAAAAAAAAGAGCCTTGATTACCACGGCTGTAATTACAGTCGTGGGATTTTTTATTACAGTAATTACAGTCATACGACTGTCAATTTGGGGCAGGTTGCAGAACCAATACCCATTGAATAAAAACATGAGGGAAAATCTTGAGCATTTAATGCTCAAGATTTTCCGGGTGAAAGAGGATAACAGGCAGAAAAAAAGAGGAAAGAGGGAGACTTTTGACCATTTTGATCTGCAAAGAAATTGGGGAGAGAAAAAAGAGAAAGAAAAAGAGAGAAGAAAGAAGAAAGAAAAACCAAAAAAGACATAAGTTTTCTAATCCTTTTCTTCTTAATTTCATAGAGGTAATGTGTAAAATGAGTTAGAAATCGTAGGTTAAAATCAATACACGAAATCTAAACCATTTTTAGACACAAAACTTACTCAAATCCGTGACTTTTTGGAGGATTTTTGGACCCATTTGTAACCTTAACGCACCAAGGAAAAGAAGCGATTTCTAGTGGATTGGTGCGTTGCCAGGGGTCAATCCTATAGTGGATCAGCGCCAAAGAGGTAAACACACTTCAATCCCTCTTATTTTCGTGCTTTCTGGGTGTTTTGGTTGATTTTGTGTATTTTTATCCAACTCTTTACACTTCTGTTTCTGGAAAATTAAGAACAGTCAACTTTTTACACTTATTACAGTCGTGCCATTTGAGCTATAGTCGTACCACTGTTGTTACTTTTCCCAGTTTTAGTACTTCATTCAAATATTTTGGCGATTTCTGCTTAAGGTAGGACTACAGACGCACAACTGTAATTACAGTCATACCACTGTAATCACAGTCGCACGATTTTAGTTCTCGGCCAGAAGCAAAAAATCCCTAAAAATAAAAAAAAATTCGTAAAATCCCAAGAATTTCATACAAATCAGAAAATTCAGAAAAATAAAAAACTCTTGAAAAAGAAAAAATGAATTTTGGAGTGCGCATTCACGACCCTAGATTTATTTTTCGGTGTTTTTGCATTTAGAACAAAACCACGACGGAGACCCCGTTCTGCTGAAAACCGACCCACCTCGTATGTTAAATCAAAATAAACCGGAAAATGTTTTCAAAAAGGTTTTCTCACAAAACCAAAAATACAGGGACGTTTCAAAACTGTTTTCCAGGTCTAATCGGGCCGGCCACCCGGGCCGACCCGATTACCCAAAATGCATGACCCCGAACTCTAAAATTCCCAATTCTGTCCAACTTGAGTCCTATGTGTGGTGTGCCATATATTTGTGCTAACCATTTGTTTTGCAGCTTTAATTTCTTTATTTTTTTATTTTTTATGTATTTAATAGATCGACTCGTGTATTTTAGGCGATTGTAATTTTTCCTAGATTCTCGTGTATTTTAGGCACTTGTATTGTGAGGCCGAGAGTTTTCATTCAATTGGGTTGTAAACCTTTTAAATATTTATTTCTTTACTTTTATCTTGTATTATTATGTATGCGTGCCGCATGTATTTATTCAATAAAATCAATTTTAGCAATTTAAAGTGTTATTATAGAACATTGGCCAATTTATTTTGATTAGACATGAAATAAGGGACTTGTCCGAACCTAGATCTCTGAAAAGTGTGGCAGTTCCCGCTTTGGTTCAGCTACACTGTAATTTCCCGGTTGAGCTGAGCCGGGTGGCGACTCTTACAATTTTTATCGAGATTTAGGTCTCGATTCTTTTACGAAACAATCCGATTTTCCAAAAACGAATTTCCAATCCAAAAACCCCACGCGAGGGAGGGTCCCGCTCGAAATCGAGGCGCCCCTTCCGAAAGGGAGTCTCGCGTCCCGTTGAAAACGCGTCGTCCGCTCACAGACACGCAGGCCGTATTTACCCAAAAAGAAAATACAACCCATCTCGAATAAGGCCCAATAGCATCCAATCATACAAAACATTTAATCACACATAAGCATGCAATACATACAATTCATAAGCATGTTACAATGCATTATTTAAGCCCATTTCAATTATGTCCAAGCCATTATTTTGAAGTCACAAATTTTTGGCCCACCATGGTTCTAACCCTTAACGGGCTTTGGGCCTCCAGCCTAGGCAGTCCAACTGCTCCCACTGGAATTGGGAAACCACGGGTCCAATTCAGCAGTCCAAGTAATTTTGTCAAAATTACCCAAACCAATTTCAATTAACCATATTAATTTCTAAAATTAATATCACATGAATAAAATTAAAATTCATTCAAGAAACCACACGCATTTAAATTACATGAATTTTAACACACGAATTTTAAAACCAATTAAAATTTCAAAAATAGGCCCCGGGCCCAAAAACCTGCCAAATCCAAAACCACTGGGCCCGACCCACTGCGGCTAGGGCAACCTAGTTGCCCTAGCAGCAGCGGCGTAGCCGCTGTGCGGCAACCACTGCAGTAGCTGTCGCCTAGCAGCAGCCCTACTGCTGCGCAGTGGCTGCCTAGCCGCAGCTGCTCCCACCGCGTGCGGCGACCGGCGGCGGCGATTCCGTCGCTAGCAGCCCTGCACCTCGGGAACAGCCAGATTTTTTTTTTAAATAAACAGAAAAATTTAAATAAAAAAAAATCATAGCATCCAACAACAAGAAATTCACCAAGAATTCCCAAACATACAATTAAATTAAACAAACATAAACCTATATGCATATTCAATTTCAATTGCATAAAAAATCAAATGGAAAAAATCTTAAACCCAAACCAAGAGCCCCAATAAAAAATCTCCAATTTTAAAGCATGGGATTCAACCAATTTTAATAATTTCCACGGATCAAAAGCCCGCTCTGATACCACTGTTGTCACCCGATAAAAATAGAAGAACGCGATGATTTCCTCAAATCTGTGCCCAAGAGCAATTGAGATGGAAATTGGAAAAACAAAAATTTAATTAAAAGAGATAAATCTCTTACTAGGAATATCTCTTTCAACAGATGAATGCAGACTGCATGAATCAAACTAGAAACCCTCCTCGTTCACGTACACGAACGCCTTACGAACACCACCCGTGCTAGCATCGGAAAACACAAACTTTGGAGAGGAGGAAGGGAGAATTTCAGCTAGCTTGTTTCACTTGTGTCTTGGCCGAAATTCCTAGGGTTCTTTTACCCTAGGTGTCCGAAATTCCCAAGGGAATTTTGGCCCAAGTTAGCTCCTTCATCTGTGTGGGCTTCCTTCTTTTAATTCAGGCCCAAACCTATTTTAATTAGTCTGGCTTAAACTAATTTCAAGCCCAATTTTAATTTACCCATGTATTTAATATATTACACCAAGTAACATATTATTTACATTTAAATTAAAATCAGTTTGATCAATTAATTTAATCCATCAAATTAAATTAGATCTTCACAAAATAAAATTCATATGTAAACCTATACATATGAATATTTCACCCAGGAAATAATATCATAATTAATCCAATTAATTATGAAGAGCCAATTAAATATATTAATTTTATTATTATAATCAATCCAATTGATCTTTATAATATAATTAATATATATACCTCTCTCTCTCCAGAGTGTATGCTACAAGCATACATGTGATTCCTTAAGTCAGTGTTCAGTCACTCAATGTGTATGATCCCGTGGGCCCATCTTTATGTTGGCAGTGGGCCTGTGGTCCACAGACTGCAGTTGGGTTCTAGCAAGACACTGCAACCCCCAATTAAGATGGAGATGGCAGTCTAACTGTAATCATAACCCTGTAGTTTGAACTTGTCTATCCCATGTCATTGATATCGGTGTTTGACACAGAGGCATGGATTGATCACCCTCTTTTGTGTCCGGACATTGACTTGATCCCGAATGCACTGAAGCTCACAAACAAGTTCCAACTCATTTGGGTATGGCCACACTCTTATCAGTTACATTCATCAAGAGGCCGGTGATATCTTCCCAGTGGACTGCTAAGTGACAAATCCCTTCTGCATATCCATAGCATTACCATGCTAAGTGACATACCCAAAAGTACCCATACTTGGCACCCTATTACAGGCCCTTTAGGCGTACCCCTAAGTATGCGACTTCACATGCAACACCATCATATGGTCAAGTCAAAGGATCCATACAAGTACTACACGAGAATCACTTGTGATACTATACCATGTGGATTTCTCGTTTAGTGGATCTATCCAATACCGTGCCCTTTTTACATGTACCTGTTAACTTGGTTGACATCCCATGTCCAATGACCGGTAAGACACCGCCATACAACCAGGTTAATGATAGTCTCTTGTTCTAATCATTCCCATGACTGGAACAGACTACGGATCTATTTATGGTCATATCGTTTACCTTATCCATGGTCTTACTGTCAAGTGTATGACACTTGTCATCATGGATATGAATATGTCCATTGGATACTTCATTTAATATATTGCACAAGATAAATATAATAAATGAATTAATACCTTTATTAATAACACAAATAAGTATAATACATAAATCCAATAAATGTATAATACAAATACAAGGACCAATGCCTTGGGACTAGGGCATATCCAACAGAAAGGCCACTCTTGGATGTGCAGAAAGTTAAAAGCTGCTAAAGGAAGCTTCTTCAGTCAGAACAACTTGTTTCGAGCCCAAAATGCTTTGCAAAGTCAACTCAAGTACCAACAAGGTAGAGGAGAGATTCAAATTGATCACCAGCTATTATAAAATCATTTCCCATTTTCATTTAATCATAGATTCATGTGGTTAGGATGTAATCTCGTTTTTAACTTTTGAACAATTGTTTTAGGATTTGTTTTGAAACCCTAGTATCAAAGTGTTGGCTATTTCTTCTTCTTTTTTGTGGGTTGTTAGTATGATTAACTACTGAGGTTTCTAGCCTCTTCTCTCATAATTTCTATAAAAAGTCTTAGTTCCTTAGTATTAATAAAGTATCTTTCTATCATGAAGTGTGATTAGTTCCCTATTGTAAGCTTGGCAGCTGGGTCTAGCTTTAGTAAGTTCTCTTTCTCATTTATTTCATGAATGACATGTTTGTTGGATGTTTAATGATGCTTTTAATGCTATATGAGCTTGATCACCTCATTATTAGTGGTTTAAGTACAAGGAGACTTTGTTTAAATCATCGATAAACATTTGTATGTTATGGATGGAGACCCGATTAGCTGCATGTTAGGGGTTTTTACCTTTGTTGTAAATGCTTCTTTGTACTTAATGCTTAAAAGTAATGTCTATGCAAGGAGACTTGGTAGAACAGTTTTTAAAAAATCTCTTGTGCAAGAAGACTTAGCTTGAGTGATAACTAAGTAGAAGACACCCTAGTCCTATGTGCTTTAATATCATTCATGTTTGTAAATTGAGATTGAGTGTTGAACAGCCTGTTCGAGATTGAACCAAGCTTGTTCCTTTAATATTATTTATAAAAACCATCTTTTTACATTGTTACTGCTAGATCTTTAGGGATTCTTATGGTGTAAATTGAAACTTTAACTGCAGTGAAAGTGATTCTAATACTGGTGTGCCCTAATCCAAATGGCATTGGCTCTTGTATTGTATTATACTTTATATTTGGATATTTTATATTATACATTTTATGTTGAAATGAAGGCATAAATCTATTTATTCATATCTTGCGCTATTTATAAATAGAGTATTCAATGATTATAACCATACTAAAGTAAACCAATGTAGGTCATTCGATTATGAGACCTTTTAGTAGAGTTAAAGTTATAGTCATAAAGATATCCCTAATCTGTTCTAATAATGGGAATGAATAGAACCAAGGATTAGCATATCCTTAACTGGATGGAGGCGTCTCACCAGCCATTGGAAATGGAATGTCAGTCAATGATGTGGGTACATGTTGGGTTGCATGGTACTGGATCGATCCGCCACGGGAACGCCACATGGTTCGATCGCTACAGGTATTTCTCAAATAGGTCTTGCTATTATCTTTAGACTCGATGTTTGCTGTAACATAACATGGGATCTCATACACTTTGATATACGCTTAACAGGCTCATAATAGGGTGCCAAGTATGGGTATGTTGGGTGCGCCAGTGAACATGTTGATGTTGATAGTGAAGTTGACAAAATTGCCACTTAGCGTCCCCTAAGATGATATCACTGGCCACTTGATGAGTGGGACTGACAAGTGTATGGCCATACTCGAATAAGTTGGGATGCTTATTTGTTAGGTTCATTCCACTCGGTATCAATAAATAAATCAGCATATAAGAGGATGAGCATGACGGGACCATGCCTGTAACGGTTTGCTAGAACCCACTTACAGTCCGTGGGTTTTGGGCCCACTGCCAACATAAAGACCGACCCACAGGATCGTACACATAGAACAAATGAATGTTGACAAATTGGAATTGGAATGGAAACCAAATTAATTGAGTTATTGACATTAGGTAATGTCATAATTAATTCAATTATATTAAGGGAGAAATTAATTTTATTTGATTAATTACTTATATGTAGTAAATAATTAATTAAATAAAATAAAATTTCCTTGGTGGAAATATAAATACAAAGGATGTATTTATTAAGGTTGATTTTGTTAATTTGATAAAATTATATTTAATTGTGTCAATTAGAATTTTATAATAAGGTTTTATTTAATTCTAATTATACAAGTTAAATTAATTTAATCAAATTAAATAACCTATAGTTTTAATTGAAATCCTAGTAGGTTAAGGAGAATACTAAGGAGTATATAAGAAAGCGTTAAACCTAATTTCTCCCTAACCCTAGCCACATAGGAATTTCGGCCAACCTAGCAAAGATTGTAGCCACTCCCTTTGGTTTCTTGGTCTTGGTTTTTGTTCAATCCGTTCGCTAGCACGAGTCCCGTTCAAGAGTCATTCGTGTACCGGATTGTGGAGGAAACACGTTTGGGATTTTGTAGCAGTCTCTACAGGAGACAGTTAAGGTGAGAAAATTTAATATTCTTTCCGTTCTTGGTTTCATTCTATTATTCTATCTGAATCTTGGGCTATGGAATCGAGAAAAATTTTAATCGGTATTCCGTCTTGTGTTTAACTTTTTTTGTGATGATTCCCAACATCTAATTCACAATCGAATCCAATAACATGAACAATTGCTTAGATTAAAGAAGAAAAATAAGAACAGACTCAGCTGTCGTTTATGATTAAGATTGTTTGCAAGTTCTTGCATTTGCGCGAAGAACCTCCACTTTCACGCACACATATATCTCTAGAATCTGCTGGCGTGCTAGCACGGGACCGGAATATCCTTCTTCTCCTTTCTCCCCTTGGCAGATTTTCACAGAGAAAAACTCTATGTGTTTCATGTTCAAAGAGACTAGAAAAGAGAGGGAGAGAGACGCAGGAGAGAGTAGAAAATTTAGGGTGGTTTTATTTTTATTAATTATAATTTCATTAATTAGATTTTCCATCCAGAAAAATCTAATATTTGAAATTCAAATTAATTTAAAATAAATCTATCTCAATTTTAATTCCCACCTTAAAATAAATATTCTAGATATTTATTAATTATAATAAAAAATTAAATAACCTAATTTAATATTTGATATAAATTTTATTACCCAGTAATAAATTAACAATATAAATAAAATAAATCTCTCCCAGGATATACATAATCGAGTCTTTATCATAAAACTCATAAATCCAAAATTTACAAAGTATATGATATGTATCCAATACATATCACATGGTCCATGAAAAACTCATTCAGACATTCTATGTGTGTAATTCTATAGGTTTATCTTATGTTGGTAGTGGGCCCAATATCCTAAGACCCACAAACTGCAAGTGGGTTCTAGTAAACCGTTACAGCTACCCAAATAAGATAAAAACATCAATCCTATAGGTGATATAAACCTTGTAGTTAACTTAGACATCCTATACCAATGATATCGATGTCTTACAAGAGGCATGGCAATGTCACCCTTTTTAGCTGCAAGGACATTCATTTATTCTGAGTAGATTGAAAAACACAAGCAACTAATCACCTAGTGATTACCTTACTTGGATATGGCCATGCTCTTCTCAATCTCACTCATCAAGTGGCCGGTGATATCTACATCAATTAAGAGATAGGTAAGTGTTATCACATCACTCACATCCCTAGAATGATCAACGGCATATATAACCATACCCATACTTGGTACCCTGTTAAAAGCCCATTAGGCATACATCCAAGTATGTGAGATAGCACCAAGGTATGTAGTGATATCAGGTCAAAGGATCCGATATAAGTACTACTAGAGAACCACCTATGATATAAGAACCATGTGCTGTTCTCATAGATTTGTTATTTTCACACCTTTACAATCCTTGAGGACGGTATTATGAACTTTCCACTTATTAGTTACGGACCTAGTATACTTGCTAGTGTCATTTTAAGGACAACAATATATATATATATAGTGGGAAAGGTAGAATGTGATTTTGAGCTTCGAAGTAGACGTCAAAGAGCTAGCAGGGAATTAGGTCAATGGAAATGAGGTGGGAATGGAGGGATGGAAAGGATTCAATCTGCGGGCAACCGGAAACGATGCTGTTTTGGCAAAGGTTGTTAGAGGACCAAAACGCCAACCGCTGTTGTAGAATCTATGAAGAAGTAAAGGAGTGTAAGAAGGGTAGAATTGGTAAGCAATTTATTGCTGTAATAATTGGACAGAAATTTGGCATGTACTTACCAAATGTGCCAATAATAAAATTCAATTTGAAATTAATAACAAAATAGCCACTGGTAGTGTTTAATTGGCATTCAACTGTATATGTATTAAAATAAAAAGGATCGTTATCCATTTGATTTAATTATTGATTATTGTCTTTCTCTTTCTAGTTCTTTTTTATGTATTAGATTTTATTTTGTTAAGAGAAACTTGAATAAGGTGGCTCATTGTCTTATAAAAATAGGTTTAGATTGTAATATTTTGCGAGTTGTCCATCAGCACATAATTCTATTTTGCTGCAGTTTGTTTTTATAGATTATAGTTAAGTTATTAGTTTTACATGCCCTTATTTAATGTATATTCATATTCACATAATGCATAGCAAATATATTAAATACTATTCAGAACTATAAACTGACCGATAATAAGTTTAAGGATATGTATGAAAACTAATGTGTAAAAAATTTTTTTTACACTATATTAAATTTATAAATCTTGTAAGTAGTTAAATTGAATTATTTTTTAGGACAAAAATAATATAATTTAAAATTTTAATTATATGTTAATTAGCATTCCATCTATACATAAGAGAAATTAACAAAAACACCTTAGTTTTAGGAATTGTTTCAAAGAATTTCATTAGCATATTTCTAATAAACCAACGTGCTTAATTATCATTTCTAAAATACCATTTTTCTTTTCTATTTCACTTTTTTCGTACTTTTCTCTTCAAACTATTATTTATTCTTTTTCTTTTGTTTCTTCTTTACAACAACTATTTTTTATGCATTTCTCATTACAATAGCCATTTTGTCTTCTTTTTTTTTTTCTTTTATTTTGTTTGTTTTTCTTCGGCTTTATTCACTATTCTTCCATTTTCATCGATTTTCATCATTATTTTTCTTCTTTTTTCAATGGCTTAAATCCCAAATTGCCCCCTTAACTATTCGTCGATATTCGATTTACCCCTTCAACTACAAAATTCACCAATTTACCCCCTCAACTAATAAATGTTGGAATCTATCGCTGCTTGAAAACAAAACAAATTTGTGGAATTAATGTTATCAAACTAAGGTTCATGCCCAAAATCCCAAAAGTTAGGTTATGGATCTACCAAATCAAAGAGGGAAGAAATTGGATTTCTCACCTAGGCCGTCCCCACTCAAGATTGATTTGACTAAGGACTTCACTTGTCGTTCCTCTACGTTCCAACACGCGGAGTCTCATCAACAGGGATCGAGTGCTAGCTCTTGGATCAATGGTTCTCCCTTTGTGCCAAAACTCTTTTGCCCAAAGGAAAAAGATGATGAGATGGTGGCTATCTACTAACTATAGGATATTAGGGTTTTACATTTTTCTCTTTATGTATGAAACATAAAGTAAAATACCCAAAGTACCCTCATATGTAAAATATCCATTATACTTTACATATATTATGATTTAACCAAACTTACCATATGGTAACTTTGAAAAATCATAAAATGAATTTCTCATCATGGTTAATCTATTTTATTTGGACTTAACAATTAATCCATAAAATAAAATAATCCGATAATTAATATGTATCCAATGCATATCAATTGATCCATCACAAAGCCCGTCTAAACTCCTAAGCATGCGATCATGTAGGCCCATCTGTATGTTGGCCATGGGCCCCAAATGACATTCAGCCCACAAGTTGTAAGTGAGCTCTAGAACACCATTACAATCCCTAATTGGGATGAAGATGTCAAAATCATAACGACATACACCTATAATATCCTTATACGTCCTTTGCACATCTGATATCGGTGTCTTACACAAGGTATCACACTGTCATCCTTCTAAGTGCTAGGACATTTACTTGACATCCAAGTAGACTGATAAGATCAAATAAATGATTATCTAATAATCATTCTATTTGGTAACGGTCGTACACTATTCAGTCTCACTCGTCAAGAGGCCGGTGATATCATCTCTTCGATGAAGAGATATGCAATTCCTTCACATTACTCCCAGTCCTAGCAAGGTTCTAGATATAACCAACAAACCCATACTTGGCACCCAGTTACAAACCCGTTAGGCGCACATTATAGTATACAAGGTCACATCTAGGAGTGTAGTAATATCGGGTCTAAGGATCCAATATAAGCAATACTATGAAACACTTATGACACTTGACCATGTAGTGTTCTCACAAGCATATCGATCCAGTACACTGCTTAATAACATGTATCTATGTCCTTGATAGACTTTCCAAGTCAGTAAAACACCACCCATCCCACAAGGAACATACTAGTCTTTAGTTAAATTCATTCCCATGATTATAACAGACTAGGGATAACTTTAAAATTGTATTCAATAAACTCATGGTCTTACTCATTCAGTACACACTACTAACAAACATAAGTGAACACCGGTTTATGGATTCTCAATATTTATTAGTTGCACAAGTAATTCAATAAATATGATTATGCCTTTTCTTAATATAGAGCAAATATGTTCTCAAATACAAAATAAATAAAGTACATCATATAGGGACAACAGCATAACCCAATAATAAAAAGTCAGCGAACTGATCCCTCGTGGGTGAGCAATGGACGGCTTCCGTTAACCAGTGGACTCCACTGACTATCATGTCAGATTTTCTTACTAGTGTAAAAAAATGGGGTTTAGCGTATGAAAATTTGTCTCTCTCCTCTCACTTCATTCATCAACGATTATAATTAAATTTTCAAATTAAAACCTTCTTCCTTTTTCTTATATTTATCAACAGCAGTTTGAATCGCGACTCACTCAACCCTAGAAATCGATCAATCATTATTTATCCTTTTGTAATTCCTATCTTCTTTATCATCCTTAGAGTAATGACAAATTTCGTGTGTTAGACCCCATTTTTGTACACTAGTTAGAAAAATCTAACATAGCAGTAACTTGGGTCCACTCATTAATAGAAGCCGTTCATCGCCTATGCACGAGGGATCAGTTCGCTGATTTTTTATTAATTAAGAGGGTGATGATAAGTGAATAATATACCAATTATTTTAGAGCATAATGGAATTAATTTAGTTTAATTTGAAGTTAAAACGAAGGAGAAATGCTAAAAAGTTTGTTTTCAGGTTGCTGGATAGCTGTTGAAGGTTGCTGTCCAAAAATCAGAGTAAATAGGCTTGAATAAGGCTAAAGATCGTTGGGCGAAAATCCAATTGGATGGATCATGCAAGAAACCCAAAATAGAGAGAAGTGGAGATAATTTTATATTGGAAATTACAGTTTTAGCCTTACCTTTTTACTTATGGTTAATATTGAAGACACTTTTGTGGTTAGTGTAATTTTCGGAATATTTTATTAAACAGTCTTTGATATTTTTGGGCTGTCTAGATCTTCCTCTTAGGGCTATTAATAGCTTTGCCCTTTTTGGTAGTTGTAACTTTTTAAGTAGTAATAATAGCTAGTAGTAAATTCTCTCAACAACTATTATTATTATTATTATTATTATTATTATTATTATTATTATTATTATTATTATTATTATTTTCTTCAATTCTATTCGGGAAGACTGCTTGTTTATCATTTAGTATGAATAGTGAGTAGTCCTCCAGCAGGCTTGAGCCAGCTTAGGCTGGCGGTAGTAAGTAATCTTTCTCTTTTCTTTTTATTATGAGTAAAATACTTTGATGATTGTTTAGTGATGTTATGTATTTTCTCATGAGTTTGACCACCTCATTGCGTAGTGTTTATAATGAGACCGAGAGGAGATTTATGAACATGGACATATCACTCAACACATGTGCACTATGAGACTAAAAGGAGATTAGGCACATGCTAAGGATTTTTATCTCATTTGTTAAAATGTCTACCTAAACTTTAATGCGTGAAATGAATCCTATGAGTGAGAGATCTAAGTAGTAATAGTTTCATAAAATCCAAGTGAGGGAGAGATCTAAGTATGGTAACTTAAGGGGTGAGATACCTTAGATCTACGTTCTTAACTTGCTTGGAATAGAGAAAGAGAGAGAGTGTTACTGAACCTACTTGACCTTGCTAGACAAGGCCATGTGTTTTTATCATTGTTATCTTTTTACTTCTATTTTAAGCAATCTTGATTATTGGTGACTGTTTACTTCATATTCTTAGCTTTAGTTAAATTTACATTATTTCTTTTATCAAAACATTGAAAGAAATTAGATCTACCTTTTACAAAGAAATTTAAGGTTGTTTAACCTTAATCTCTGAGGAAACGATACTTGGTCTCTCCCAAATACTACCACACAACCTAGTACAATTGCTAGTAGACAACAGGTGAATTGGCGAATTTTGTAGTTGAGGGGGTAAATCAAATATCGACGAATAGTTGAGGAGACAATTTGGGCTTTAAGCCTTTTTCAATTGTAGTAATTTTTATATGTATTCAGTGTAATATTTCATCATTTTTCTTCATTGTTTAATTTCTATGTTTTTCTAAGATTTTGTTCGTTTTTCCTTCCTTCCTTGTCGATTTTCTTTCGTTGTTCTTTTTTTTTTTTTTTTTGGATTATAATTTTTTTGTTTAGTGTATTTTCTTGTTTCATTTGTTTAACAAATGTGACCTCAAAAGTCAAATTTTTTTTTATTGTAAGACCATAGCAGAGGAGAAATTGCACGAAAAAAATTTTAGATCTTATTCAGCTTATGAAAATCACAATCTGAACCCTCTTTGTTTATTCGAACTAATAATGACACTTACACTTATGTTCTTTGCTAAGTTAATGACATTCTTGTCACAGGTTCTAGTCTCAGTAATGTGTGCAACACTATTTCCATCATGGAATCAAAATTTTCCATTTTGGACTTCGGTAAAGTTTCTTATTTCCTCAGCATTGAGGTTGATCACACCTTCGAGGGCATTCTGCTTCACTAATCATAATATGTTGATGATCTTCTCCATTGCACTTCCATGTTTGGTTAAAACCATGCCTCACTCCTGTGGCCTCTACGTACGCATAATTTATCGAAAACCATGAACTGTATTAGCTTCAGATGAAGACTATAGCTAGGCAAATGGTTGGAGCTTTGAAGTATCTAATTCTAACCTGGCTTGAGCTTTCTTTTTGGATAAATAAATTATGTCAATTTATGCACAATCCGACAAAAATTCATTGGCAGAGTGTGAAATGTTTTCTTCAATTCTTGAAGGGACGGTACTATGAAATCATTTGACCCAAAAGCTTAAATTGATAAGTAAGGCCCAATTATGATTTTTATTATTATCTTTGACAAACAGTTCATCATGTTCTCTTGTTGTACAATTTGACTTCTTCTTTTGCCCTTAATAGTTATCTAAATGATTATTGCTCTACCGATGGATATTGTACTTTTCTAGGAAATGACTTGGTTTTATCGTTTGCATGAGAGCAACCTACCATTGCTCAGTCTAACATTGAAAGTGAATATAAGACCAATGCAAATGTTGTTGCCGAGGTATTGTGGCTCAATTCTTATCTCACAAAAAATGGATTCTCTCTTATTGGTAAAGCCACTCTTTCGTGTGATAATGTTGGTGCAATTTACTTGATAAAAAATGTGGTATTTCATCCTTGAACAAAAAATATTATCACTATGATAGGGAATTGGTTCAGAATGGAGTTCTTCATATTCGATTCATACATTTTAGTGATTAATTGGCTAACATCTTTACCACGCCTCTTTGTTCCTCACAATTTCTTCACCTTCGGTCTCAACTTGACATTGAGGATACCCATTGGCTTGAAGGGGGAGTACTAAGGAACATATGTAAATTCTATTTGTTTCAATATTATTCTTATACATATATAGTAGAACCTCTTTATATTGATACTCAGTGAATTAATAAACTTTGTAAGATAATATTATACTCCAGTCCCGACTTAGGCCAATTGAAAAAATTAACAAATTTCGATAAGCTAATAAGATAATATATTTTCAAAAAACCCCTATGTAAATATAGGGTCCCATTAATATCATAAATTAATAATTACATATAAACTTACACAAACATAAAAAAGACAATTTAGTGAAATATGATTCTAGAGTTGTTTTTTTTTTTTTTTTTTTTTTTTTCTTAAATCCGTTTGAGTGTGTTTGAGATTTTACCTTGACTAACTTTCAAATGAAACTTTTGTTTAACCCACAACTACAAATCTTTTTAAGTGCATGTCAAATGATCTCTCTTGTGTTCACATAATTCTTTGCATATTCGATCCGGCATTGTTGATTTCATGACGCCTTTTAGATGAGGAGCCATTGTTGGGTATGGTTTAAAAAAATTTTCTATCTTTTTTATATAATATTTTCTATCAACATCATACATTGAACGTTTTTAGTAAAAATACAATGAATAATACTTAATTATTAAGAAACAATGAACATTATTAATTAGATTTCATTAATATTATGTACAACGAATCTATGTTTTAGATTAATTCAATTAATATGATACACAAATTTTTCTAAGATACATTGCTTTTTGATGTAAGCAAAATTTAATTTCAATCAATTACAAAATCTCTTTATCGGTTAATTAATATCTCTATAAAATAAAAAAAATATCATGGTTCCAATAATATTAATTTATAGAGGTTATATTGTACCTCATGTATTATTATTTTACAATTAATGAAAAAGATTATTATCTCAATTTACAATCATGAGACATGTCACAATGAATAATTTATCATCTAAAAAACACGTTGACATCACTTTTCTATTATTTTAGAAATGAAAGATTAAAAAAAATGCATTTTGGAGAATTTCACATTGATTGGCATTTAGTCATAACAGCGGCTATTCGTTAAAAACCCTTATGTGTAATTATTATTAATGAACAGACATTCCCTTTGAAAATTTTACTTAAAATAACTACAAGCTCAATAAAAGAAAAAGTAGTCTCTTCCAAAAGCCCTTCATTAAGATTGGGGAAAAAACAGGAAGCAAATGTCTACCAATAGGAGTGATCATTGATGCTTCAATAACACAAACAAAATGAAGAAAAATTATTAAACTAGGTACTAACTAAAACCCTAATATTTTTGCACAGATTACTAGCTATCTTGTTAAATAAGAAAAATGCAGTTTAAGCTTCGGATAATTAACTGTGATTCCACAAGAAGTCAATACCCGAACCCTAATCCATTTTACACACTCATTAATTAATTGATGAGAGCAAAAAGGGGATCATCTAAGGTTCGCTCTTGACTTCTCTCTTCTTCATCTTCTAAATTTCTTCTCTTCATCTAATCACTGCAATTCAACAAAAACAATTCAAAACAGATAAGGAAATGCTATGCAATTACTACAAATTTAAGAGTATATAAATGTTATTTCAAATCATAAAGTCATACAATTGAAAAACTTTATAAATAAAATGGAAAACTATACATACAATTTATTGCGAATGAAAATAAGTGTTTGTATTTTGAGAGCACGAGGAAAATCACTTATGGTATCTAATTAATGGAAATTGATGATTGCATTATAGATTGATTAAGAGAGATAATCAGTAAATTCATGAACCTGAAACGTAATTTTATTTAAGAAATGAGTTGAAAATTTTTTTATTGAATATTATAGAAATAAGATTCGAAATGTTTCGTACGACTTCGAATCACATATCATACTTGTATAATTAGGTAAAAGGGCAGATACTCAACTCCATAGTGAGATAAAAAGATTGGAAAAAGTTTAACTAAGGGCGAATATTAGGGCATAGAGGCTAGAGTCTTGTTGTAGAGAAATTCTATTGTACATTGGGAGTGGACTACTGCTGGCTAATGGTGTCGTGTCAAAGTGGATTACTCTTGGCCAATGCTGACACTGTGCAACATCATTGGCCAGTAATAGTGCACTCCTGGAGCTGGTGAGAATTTTTGCTTATCTTGAGTAGATGCTAAACTATACAAGTTACTAAAAAAAAAGACATACCTGCCTAGAATTGAGATTAGAAGTTCAAGCATTGTCGCAGGATAAAGCAGCCTTAATCCTCTCAACAGTGCAGGCAATCAAATTGTTGACAGTGGCAACAGAGCCAAGAGAGAGCTTGGCCGTAGGAACTGAATCAACCAATATCTGAAACGCAACAGTTAATAGTGATCCGCCGGTAGACCCGGATTCTCCGGCAAGTACTGCTCCTCCTTGAGTGGTGGTTCCGTCAGGAAGAATAGCAAATCCGGAAGGAAGAAGAGCAACGTAATCAGGATCCCCACCATTAAGTACTACATTCATGGCAACAATATCAACAGGTGCATAGATCACAAATGAGGCTGTTGAATCTGTGCAACTCTCTTGTAATATCAGCATGTTGCTCTGGCTTGAATTTGCACTCTTTTTTTCCATAATAAAAAAATACAATTAGCATCAACATATGTAGTAAGTGAATTGATAATTAGTATAAATAAAATTAGGGATCAAAATTGAATATCACTCGTGTGCACAAATAGCACCCCATAGTAGTTTTTTTTTTTTTTTGGGGGGGGTGGGGAAATGATACTAAAATACTTCCAAATGCTTGTAACGAAATTTAAACTTTAACTCTAACTTTTAAAAAAGAACCAAAATAGATCTAACGTTATATGAAAGTAACCAAATTGGACCCCTTTAACTTAAGAAAACAAGGTGGCATTGATAACTGAGACACCACATGGGATATATAAGACTAGTCGGTAACAGACACATGCCAAAATAGCTCATTTTGGTTATTTCTACATAATAGGTTGAGGGTAAAATTTAAATTTCGTGACAACGATACCAATGCCCTATTTATTTGGTAAATTGATGTAATTAGACGGTTCATGAAGCACTCCTTGGGTACTTCTAATTCAAGGTTTCTCAAGGCTTAAATGGCCAAAAATCATAAGTTAACTTATAATTTGTCCATAAATATAAAGTAGGACTATTTGTCCATCAATAGAAAAGTCATAGTAGAAGTTGTAATTAAAGAGTAGAATTATTAGTATGAGCATGTATATATACTTACATTAACCCGTAGAAGAGAAACACAGTTGCCAGTGTCCCGGCCATTAGCTATATGTGCCATCTCTTGGACAACTCCACCATTTGATAGAATGTCCCACTGCAACCATAAACAATTAGTTTCATTCCTTAAATTTTTAATTAAAACTCAAAAAGTTGATCACTTTTGGCTAAGTGTTTTTTATACATTCGATATATTAGTAATATTATCATAATGATAAAAATAAAACTCAAAAGTTATATATGTCAGTCACAATTAGCTTTTATTATTGCCACAGACACTACACTCTTAATATGAAGATTGTTTTACACATGAAAAAAAAAAAAATGCTCCCTTTGAAATTAAATAAACATCTCATTAGTTTTCGGTTATGTAATAATTGCTTTCTTTTTGATACCTAAAACATTGACTTGTTTGATTTCTTACTTTTTTTGCATTAAGGACATGCCTAATCCTAATTAACAAAAGAGATAATTTAACAAAATATTAATAATTTAGGCCATGAACTGGTATTCAAAATAAAATGTAATCTAAATTATTTTATAATTATTGTTTCTCTACTATATTTTAAATAGAGAAATTTAGCTCTACTAACATAAACATACTTTTTTCTAAGAGCATGCATTTAAGACTGAAACATGTTTCTTGATTCTTTGATTCTCAAATAACCATTTGTTGTGAAAAAAGAAAAGCGAGAAAAATGAAAAATTATAGAATAATCCTGGTGTATGGTGTTTCTAAAAGGGTGGTTGTCGGAGAAAAGGTTGAGTATATACTTGTAGGAGTGTAGAGAAAAGGTACCTCACTGCGGGAGTTTTCATCACGAAGAAAGTCAAAAACACGGGAGGGAGGGACAGGAAGCCAGAAAGAAGTAGCAGCACTAAGAACAATACCAGGAGGTCTGCCAGGATCATCAACACTCTTTCTAGTCATAACTCGGACATCATCAGCACCAGTACCAGAAAGTGTAGTCCATGTATGTGCTGTTGAAGCACTCACTCCAGCACAAAAACTAATAACCATCCTCTCAGCCAATTTTAACATGCTCTTTCTTCCTTCTTGATTTGTTATTACTCCAACATCACTTGTTGGTACGTTTGTTGCCATTGCACTTGCTAGCCTTTCACATTGCCTATCTAATGTTGCCACCCACCTCTTTGCCCCAAATGCACTCCCACTGCTCACTAGCTGCTTGTATAAATTATGCACTCCTCTATCATCCACTTCCACATGTTCTACCCATGTTACCTAATTTTCCGTTATTCGAATTTTTCAGTTCACAAAAGAGATTAGTAAAAACTCTCGCATACACACCGGGGGTAGACTCTTCTCTTCCAATGATATATTGCCATGTCATCTACTATATTGACATGTTAAAATATCATTGGGAGTGAGTAATAGAATGTCTCAAAGATTAGTTAGTATTACCTTAGAGTAGCCATTAGGCATTTCTTGAATAAAGCAACCAGAGGGCCTTCTCCGGCATCTAGCGGCGGGACTAGGTCTTAAGTTGTCCAAGGAAACGTCAACCACAGCCCATGTCCCCTCTGCGTGTTGTTTACAATATCTTACGTAGTAACTCTCTCTAGTTGGAACAAGTGGAGTTGGAAGTTGGAATTCAGCCGTCATCTAAATCATGTACAGAATTATTTAGAATACACAATTCTCAAAAATTCAAAAGAAAAAAAGATTGTTTCCATAGAGTATAATTAAAACTTGGACCATCACTTTCTTTTATAATTCTCATTCCCAGTTGGGGAATATGCCTCCTTTACCCATAATGAAGTAATTAGATACTAAGCCAACATAATTTTACAAAATCAATAGTAAAAATAAAATAAAATAAAAACTTTTTGACCCAATATATACTAGAGTAGTATTGTGAATTTTCTTATGAAATTGACAATTTCGTTATTCTCACATCACTCTATTTAATTGCATTTTCCAAAAAAAAAAATAATAATTTGACTTGTTATTTAATTTATCTCGAAATAAACTTACTATCGATTTTATCATTCAGTTCATTAATTTTTGTCAACATATATGAACAAACAATATATACAACAAGTTTATTTTGGAGTAGTTTAAGTATAAAGTGAATTTGTTGACGAATTGATATTTAAATCTTATTTTAGGGCGAATTTTGATGATAAAAATCTTATATCCTTGTTAATTACATAAAGTTACAAACAAATTAAAAGAAACTAAAAAAAAAAATATGCATGATATGATTACCACTTGGAGAGCACCATCATAGTTTCCTGCAACTCCTGTTGATAGTACTTCATACGTCATGGCTTTGGAGACAATCCCAGAAAACACGGTGGACCATTGATTCTGAGAAATTAACAATACCACTTACCAGAATCATAAACTGATTGTATAAAAATCAATCTAAACCCAAGCAAAATGTTGAAAAATTATGAACATACCACATCCATAAGATACTCAACAAGGTTGATGTGATTCATAATAACAACAGCACTTTCTCTTGAGGCTTCACATTTGAAACCAGTAGGCTTAGGTCCAATTCCTCTTGGAAAAATCCTTACATATTCATCTTCATTTAGTATTGCATTTGTTCCATCAATATTTGTCATCCACAATGGTTCTCCCATTCGAGCCATTCTAATGAATTCCTCCATGGCTGCAACTGCCAGCTCAATTATCATAGGTTTATCAGCTTCACTTGGTGCACCTATTGTTCTTAGCAAGTCGCCCGGTCCGTACATTTCCCCTCCAATTCCTGGCTGTGCCCCGAAGTTCCCAACCCCTAGCTCGAGCGGCCGTGGAGCCATTGGAGAAGAAAGAAGAGGATAGTTCACCACTGGCTTCCCTACATACTTTGCAGCAATGGCAGAAATCCGATCAATCTGTAAATATAACACAACATCAGTGAATTTTTCAACATATTAACTAGGTTTGGCTGCAATCCATCAATGTAGGTGATTGCAAAGGAAATGTGGCGGATCCACGACTGAAACTCAAAATGTGGTCTGCTGAGCGCAGCACTATTTAGCGTGGAAATTGAAATGGAAACCGACACGGAATCGCTACTTTTAAAAATATGGGAAACTAAAACTGGAGGAAACATGTAAATAATAAAAAGAGAGGAATACATTTATAAATATTTAAACTATAAAGTTGTATTCATATATTTGTATTCTTATAGAAATGCAATTAGATAAATAATTTCAGGAATTATTTTTCAATTAGAAAGCAAATTTAAACGATAACCAATTGAAAGCATTGAAAACACTATTGAAGAAAACAAGAAAGCATGGGCTTCATGTTCAAAAGAAATTGCAAATTATTAATTAAGAGTTTAAAATTGAAGATGAAGCTTTAATTTGGCAGAATTGTAGTCAGAATTGGAGACTGATTTGCCTCCTAAATCATAGGAAACGAGCTTTCTATTTCTTTTCTTTACAGAAACGGGTCCAGACACGTTTCGCACAGTTATCCGTGCTTCATAGTGTAACACTATCAGAATTTCAGACAGGGAGTGGGTGCAGCCCCGTGGACTCCTAGATCCGCCCCCCCCTTCTCAAAGTAGTAAGCAAATGACAATGAGATAGAATAGAGGTACCTCTTCTCTTAATCTAGCATTTTCAAGGCGTAAGTGATGTTCATCAAAAGACATTTCTCCGATGGCAGTAGGTCCACCACAATTAGGACATGAAGCATTGCTAAGAGCTTCTCTATACCGCATATTATCAGCCCTAAGCTTTTCATTCTCAGTTCTAAGCTGTGTATTTTCATGGCGCTCGTGCTGAGTCTGCACCAAACAAACAAACTTAGCTAAGCAAAATCCAAAAGAAGATTTGACCAACAATTAAGTTCCCAAAAAAAGAGGAGCAAAGATTTTGTAAAATCAGGACTATTGATGTACACATTTGTAAAGTCCAGCAGGCTAAAGATAACGTTTTTTCTTTTTACCTTCATTTGGGTACGTTTATTTTGGAACCAAAATTTGACTTGCAACGGTTCCAACCCTAATTCACGACTCAATTCCTTTCTTTGCTTATCATCAGGATGAGGACATTCTTTGAAGAAACTAATAAAAGAAAAAAGAAAAAAAAAACATTTTTGGAATCATAAAATATACCAAATATAACATAAAACAAAAATATGTAAGAATTAAAGTGAAAGAAAGCCTAATTACGCTTCCATCTCCTGGATTTGATGCTGCGTGTGGCGGTGGTAGCGCTTCTTTTTGTTTGGGCGAGGATCTTGATCATCGCCGGAGCCACCTTCGTGGTTATCACTGCCGGATTTTGTGTTAGTACTGTCGAATTCGTCGTCTCTGAGTCGGACTAAATCGCTGTCGGAAGTGTTGTGAGTCATATCGAGGTGGTGGTGAAGTTGAGTGTCCATCAGATTATTTGGCTGGAACATTATGTCTAACAGATCTTTAAGATTCCTCAAGCTTATTGTTTTTCAATCTAAACAACACAGAAAGAGTTGCCAAAAAAAAGAAAAAGAAAAAAGAAAAAATTCCACTCAAAAAAGAATGGCTAATACAGCGCTTGTAGTGAAACAAAAAGAAAGAGCATTAGATCTTGAAGAGAAAAATTAAGGGACATTTAAAAATAAATGAGGGTATTTCTAAGTTTCTTTTTTTGTTTTGATTTTGTTTCTTATTTAAAAAAAAAAAATTCACTGTTTGTGCAGTGTGTGTTGAGAAAGTAAAAAACTTTGACGCGGTTTGAGAAAATCGAGAAGGATTTGCTTAAAGAGGAAAATTAGTCTGACTAATGACCTAATTCGCCGACATAATACTTGTTTATTATTATTTCCTCAACTACGGCACTCGAGGAAGAAGAAGAAGAAGAAGATCTGGTTTTAAGCAAGAAACATACAGACCTGGCCAAGGGATAGAGCTGATTCAGAGGATCCAAACCCACCAACATTTGAATAAGTAGGAATCATCGATGGCATGTTTGTCGCCGGAATCATTACTCCGGCTGGCATATTTCACTGCTCAAAAACCCTTTGTTGATTAAATTAAGCAGTTGCAGTAATATAGCAGAGGGGATTTATTTAAAGAAAAAAAAAGAAACAAAAAACAGACAGGCAGGCGCTGACTAAGTGCGGTTATGGAGTTGAAATGGGTCTTCTACCTCTTTTTACGTACTGAATGTAAACGCAATACTAAAAAGATATATGAGTTGACAATTTAATTTGCAAAATAAGCCCTTTTTACTGGCCGAAACACTTATTTCAATAAGAATAACTGTATTAGGTTTATTCAAAGGCCAGAAAGTGGGAATGGGGAGTACTTAGCCATGAAGAGGAATCGCGGAAGGAAAGATTTTTCTTTTCTGTTTTTTTTTTTTTAAACAAAAAGAAAAAATTGAAGAATGGATCTGATGATGAGATAATTACCTGGTGGGAAGGAGGATTTGGTGGATGTTTTAAAGTAATTAGCTGGACAGCTATGGCAAGGGTTTTTATGGTAAGAAGTAGGTAAGCACAGAAAGGAAATAAAAGAAATTTCAAAAAAAAAAAAAAGAAAAACAGAAGAAGATGAAGAAAATGGAGGAAGAGAAAATGAAGAAGAAGAAGAAGAAGAGAAAGAGGGAAACAGATGGATGAAAATGTGGCAGCAAGGAGTTATTGCAGAGGCATTGAGAGGGTGCAATTGCATTTATTGGAGAAGGAGAGGTGTAATTACTCTTGAAGAGAGAGAGAGAGAGAGTAATTTTATTTATTATTTATATATATATATTTGATATAATTGTGTTTAATTTAATTTTCCTATGTGAAAAGTTTGATAATTATTATTATAAGGTTGGACGAATGACGGCTACCAAACTCCCTATAAATAATTTGGGGCTTTATTCATTCTCTACCTTTTAATTTAATTGAATAGTTTATTTAGAGTTAATTATATTTCATTCTAGATCACTTTTCTGATCCCTTTTCAAATTCTTGGAATTGTGTTTCTTTTTCCAACACTAATTAATCAATGGTGCAACACGCTTTTTTCAACTACTTACAGTTAGGAAGATTAAGAGACTTTTTATTATTATTATTATTATTATTATATATTTTTATTTTTGGGGTTTGTGGGGCAATTTTTAGTATAAATTATACTTATATTACCAACTTATTATATATCACTGCAACATTTTTCTTAAGCCTAATACTTGGGAGTGCATCAATCCCCTATTTTAACTTCTCGAAACACCCATTAAACAATTCTACATTTCAATTATGTGTACATAATTTCTAATAACTAATAATTTACACTTCTTCATTTTCATGACTATTGATTTACCTAACGTGACTAAATAAAATTGATCAAAAAAAACAACACCTTGTTACAAATACAGAAACATAATATTTATCATTTCAACTAAATATCTATTTTATACTATTAGAAAAAAAAAAAAAAAGAAAAAAAACTTCGATTAACACCGTTTGATTTTAATAACGAACCAATAATTAACTTGTAATCAAGTTACCATGTTACATAAACAAGTCAACATGGATTATTAAATATTCTATTGGTTAAAGTGTGAAATGATGTGAATTTATGCATGGTGATGGTCCGATGCTCCAATTATATTCTAATTTCTCTAAATGCTACTCAACAATTTATAAAATAGTCAGGTCAATTACAATATTTAAGAAATCAAAAAGTTTGGGATGCAATCAAATGATTAGTGTTAACTTTTGGAGTAATTAAATGTTAAGTTTCTTATATATAATGAAACAGTTGTGTTATTATAGTAAAATTTAGAGAATATATATAATTCAAAATTGGGGAATTTTGGAGTAATTTTATTATACATCTCACACGTCACATTATACGTGTGTTTAACAATTCGCATTTCAATCAGTAGAATATTAACAATTTTTAATTAACTAGTTGATAGTTGATTATTTTGAAAAAATCTTAAACTCTAAAATAAAAACTCTAAACCCTGAAATATGAACTTGAAATCTTAATATATAATAAATTCTAGATTTTAAAATATATTACGAGACAAGAATGATGATGATGTAGTGAAGTATTCTAAAATTTCTTATTATTTTCTTGATTTGATTGAGTGGATCTTGCACACGTAAAGAAATATCTTATTTACCTGTATCTTAATATAACATAAGGAATATTTGTTGAAAAGAGATCACTGAATTTCTCTATTATACTAATTACTAAACCCTATAAGAATATACAAAATAGATAAATAAATCAAGGAGTACATACGCATTCGCCGTCTACAGTCTATTTCACCGTTTCCTTCATAGTACTTTTGTTAGTTACTGAACTGAAAATAAAATTGACCCAGAATAAGAAAATTGTTGTAATTGATTTTTATTTTGAACTTAATTATTAATAAATAATATATACCGAATTTACATTTTTAAATATGCGTAGCATGAACAAAAAACATACATATATATATATATATATATATAATAAATCATATATATATTATTCCATAAGAAACAGATACAGAAAAGATAAAAATAAATTCATAAAGAATAAAAGTACAAAATAAAAACCCAGTACATAAATTAAAATTTGAAGAAAATCTTATCATATAATTCGTTGTGGATCGATCCACCTTTGCATGATAAGGATTTTAACACAATGTTATCGTTACTCTTTTCTACTGAAATAATACATAGATTTAAAGAGATTTTTTTAAAAAAAATAACGTAGGCCAAAAATTATAAGAAAAAACGCTTCTGATTATTGCATCCGATATTTTTAAAAGCAATCAATTTCGTTTGTGTGACAGACAATTTCCATTTGCCCAGTCCTGAAAAACAAGAGGCAAAAATAAAAAATTTGAATCGCCTATTATAAGAAAGAAGTCACCAAATATTTATGATTAAACAGAGCGTTTGAAAACAAGAAACCACCCCCCTAACTTTCCATTCTATTTTAGTATACACACTCATCATTCTCACAAAATCGGTTCATCTCAAAACTTAAGTTGATAAGGCCTAACAACATATTTTATTGTCATTATCTTTCATATATCGCGGCATGTGAAATTTTTTCGGGGCTCGAAATATGTATGTATACACATAAATTCACTCTATCGTGTGTTTAAAGTCCAACTGTAAGGATTCAATCTCTCGACTACTTGGTCTAAGAGATTCTGATAATATAAAGTGAAACCAACTGACTTAACAGCTTGACCCAATAATAGGTTTTATTATTTACTCTGACAATTGATAAACTCATAAATAGTATTTATCATTATCTCTGGTATCCCTCACGTAAATTGGCCTTAAAGCGTATACAACCTAGATCATAGTGCTACATAAAACTAATTGAAAATCTGATTTCCAAAACCAAAATCAATGGACTAAAGAATGGTTTTTTATTTTGAAGTTTTAGGTTAGTGAGAATAAGAATAGTTAGAAAATCTTAAAAACCGATGTTTTTTATTTTTACTTTTTCGTTAATCCACCTAGTTAGACAACTAATTTTTTTTATGTTCAAATGCATCATTTGTTTATTTTTTCCATTTTATTTGTTTATTTTTTTTTTTTTCATTTAGTTTATAGTTAGAAAACTATATAGTGCCTACGTATTTAGCTGCATTTCTTATGGCAACAATGAAGGATTAACACTACAGTGAAACTATAACGAGGGAAACTACAATCGTGTGAGTTACCTTTTGGTTTCTCCATCCCATACTTCATGTACATGGTGATGAGTACTGTCATGTGGCTTCTAAATTTTTATTTCTTCCCCTTTATAGTGTTAGGTTTTCTAAACGATTAACTCGCTGAAATAATAGGATAACCGACTAGTTGTTAACCAAATTTGATGGATTAGGGAATGATTATATATATGTTTTTCAAAAAAACTGATAAAATGTTTAACCAACCGAAATAGTTTAATGGACTGAGTAACCGACTATGTGCACCCCCCAATAGATCCATCCCACCATGGGTTGAATGTGTAATACATGTGCATAAAAACAAAGATAAATTGTATTTTTGCACTATTTTCACAAATATCTCATTTAAAAAAAAGTTTTTTAAAGTTGAAAGACCAAAAAAAAAAAAAAAAAGGAATTTGATAATAAATAAATAAATGATTTTTAATTATGCAACATGACAGAGAAAAGTAGAGAGACAAAAAAAAAAAAAAAATGAAGATGATAATAAATAAATAAGTTATGACAACACTAAAATTGTTACTGCATATTGCATGTTGCTGTCTTAACTATTCATAATTAAAATTTGATATCATTTTGATGCAAGATATGTTTTTTGGAAATAATTTTCGGATATTGCTACTAAAAGAGTTTTTTGACAGCAAAATACATTTTTTTATTATTAAATCTAATAGTATTAGGAAGAAAATAAAATTAATTCCTGTTTATGTAGAATAATTATAAATGGAGAATAACATTATTATTATGATTCTCTAATTGATTTTATGCATTATACATGATTGCTATCAACATCATTACTTTTATGAGTTGCTGCCTAAATTACAAAAACCTCTCTGAGATTAGAAATAAATAAAAAGCAATTCTCATCTCACTCGCAATTTTTACTTAACAAATATAATATGCATGCACGTGATGCAAGGAAGTTGGCACCATTAACTAACAAATTTCAGTAGCAATATTTATAACTTTTTTTTTTTTTTCTTTTTGGATGATGTAAATTAACTTTATCAATCAATCAATCAAGTAAAATTGAATAAAAATAATTAGATATAGTCAATTGAAGTGGAAAGATGCATTTCCTTTAAGTTAAGTCTCCAAGTCTCCAATTAATGTACTAATGCATAATCATTTATAATAAAAAGCATATTTAAAATCAGATGCAAATAGAATTTAATGAACAGTAGAGCATTATTATTGATCTTCAATAAATTCTGCAATTGATATGAATTTTGGGGTGTCCAGACATACAATATCAATGTCAATTATGAAGGCTATATAATCCACTGTCATAATGTTTTCTATTTGTAATGCATTTATTATTGTAATGAAAAATAATACGAGAAGGATTTATATAAATTACCATATAATAAATACGGCTGTCACTTTAGATAATGATTATATTTGTTTCATTTTACAAAATTTATTATATTTAGGGGTGTGATATTACGAGACTAATTTTCAAGAAAGTTGAAAAATGTGAAATTTTGTTTTCCAAATAGTGAAATTATAATGGAAAACTTTTGATGTGAAGTTGTCAAATATGCAATGCAATTCAAGGAAGGCAAACGACAAGTCAATGCAAATTATTCCTTATATTTGTCTCCTTCTTATCGTATCTGACTTGGCTGATAAACTCATGAGTCATGCTTCCCTTATTTCCAAATAAAATAACCCTAATTACCATATATATCCACATCAACGCCCATCTGTATAATAATGAATGAAATTACCTCCAGAGAGTAACAATTTCGATGGCTTGAAATTGTTATATTTGTTTATACCACTCTGTGATTTGTAGTTGGCAAAATCTAGTTGGTATATAATCACAAAGTTAGAAGGTTATAGTTTTGAAACTTAGCGTGGTCTAATATTTTCCAGAAGCAAATTATGAAAAATTATCTAGTCAATTAATTCATGTTTAAGAGGGTATTCTTTAGTTTATTCATTTTCATAAGAAATATTTAGTTTTTTTTTTTTTTTTTCTAAAAATTTGGAGAATTTTTCCCCTTTTTTTGAAATTGTGGGGATTGAACTTATAACTTCACGCTCCTTTTTAGGATATGGCAGCCATTGCTTGGTGATTCATAAAAAATATTTAGTAATATAAATTGGAGTACATTATTATACTTACAAATTTAATACTACTACTACTAGCATGTTATAAATTTAATGATATAAATATATTATTATTTTAATATTTTTTTAAAAACCAGTTTGACCCTATTTTGATTCTAGTTGAACCTTTAACCATTGATTCTCTACCTTCATCAGCTTAGTGACCGATCCGATTCTAAAAACCTTGATGAAGCATGTGACCTTCCTCCAAATCTCAGGGTGCAAACACAACACTCCTAGTCCATAGTTTCTAGGCAGAGGACCACCTAGAATCACTCCTTCTAAGACGAATTCCGGCCATGGATGGTGCAACAGACTCCATGCACCCCTTCCCTCCTCCAGTAGACATAAGATTACTGTTTGTAATAAAATATTTCACAAGCTTTTCGTTTGTAAAAACATAAAATACATGTTTATTTATGTATTTTTTGGAATATATAAATTCCAGAGAAATACATGAATATACATGTTTTCATATACCCAAGCACTTGTTACTGTAAGCAAAGTAATATACTACGATAAATATTAAAATTTATATAAAACTTTTGGTACAAATACCTAAGGTCACAATTTTATAGCAGTAACTATTTAATATCATTGCTATCAGTTTTGGTAGCAAGAATAAAGTCGTTATAATAAAATTATGATAGTAAGTGTTTGTAACAAAAACTTTGTATAATTTGCAACTAAATGTGTTTTTTTGCATCAACTTTTGGATCATGTTATGAAATGAATTTTTGCAAATTTTGTAAGGCTAAATTTAACATTTCTTTTTGTGGCATAACTAGTTTATGATAATTAAGATGGAAGAAAAATGTGGATGGAAAACTAAAATGAAAAAAATGCAAAAGGATAAGTAAAAAGGAGGACTTGGTGATGGAATTATAAAAATAAAAAATGTAATTCCTTAAAGAGTAGGGAATGCATTAAATTAAATAAAGGGGGTGAGGCAGACATAGGCTGAGCCACACCCACCCTTTCACTCTCTGCATGCTATTCCTCATTTACTACCTTCATGCCTCTCTTGGTGTCCACTTTAATTTATTTTTAACTCTTTAGCTACTCTTTTTCCCATTTCTATATCCAACATTTCGTAATTCAAAATTAAATATATACTAGCTAGTAGTAAGTTATTTCATCTTTCAGTCATATTCTATGATTTTTTATTTTTTATTTTTTTTTTTAAATTTCAAAATTTGATGTTAAATTACTTTTATTAATTTTTATTTGGTAAACAATTTACTAGTTGTTATATTTTTACATATTATACTAGTTGGTCTACTTCAAGGTCTTTAAGTTTTGTCTTTATCAACTCTTCAATTTTTTTATTTATTTTGCATATAAAAGTATAAAATTACCCTTGGTTATATGTAAAAAAATTATTTTCTAGTTTTTCAAGTTTAATTCAAATATAATTTTTTTTATGTAGGTGCATCAATATTTTCACACTTGTATATATTAGTTATAAAATTAAATTTCGTTGTTATTCTCTTAAATTTTTATTAATTTAATATGATATTTTTAAACTAACAGTAATATTACAATGAATAATGATAATTTTTTCAGAATGATATTTCTTTTGTTAATGTTATTCATAAGGTATATTAGACATGAAATTTTTGTGCTTATTATTATTATTATATAGTTCCAAACGTAATTTCATATTCTTTTAAATATTTATTTATTTATTTTAATAAAACAAGTTATACATCAATATATTAATTTATATAATTATACAAAAGTTAATCAACTAATTAGCATTAATAATAGTTGTTCCAAAAAATTAATATTAGTAATATGATATAATTTACCATTATAGGAGAAATAGCTATTATAAAAGAAGTAAATAGTCTATAATGATAAAACTGAAAGACTATATAATTATTCCTAAAAATGTAGAGACTAACTAGTCCATGATAATTAATAAATTGTTTACCTTTTTATTTTATTTAAGTACTCATGGGGATAATTTTATGTTTAATATTTTGATTACAGTATGAAGGAATAAAAGTAGGATATAGAATCTTTAGAGGGATTCATCCAACCACTTAATATTTTCGTTTGTTAAAAGTTGTCATTTCAGTCGTTCTTTTGTTAAAAAGCTTAGTCCAAGTCAAAAGTGGAATTGTGATTACTATAATATTTTTCAATAATATCTCGAATCCATAGAGTGAGAAATGTACTCGGCGATCCTTCTTATTTGGCTCAACCCTTAACATAAAACTAACAATTTGAGAGTGTAATAAAAAGAAAAATATAAGAAATTTTAAAACATCTCAATAGTTTAAACATATCTTATAAAAATAACGGGTAAATATTTTATCTAACACCCTAGTCAGTCATTGTATTATTCAAAATCTATTATAAAGTTATTTTATTTTTTGTTATGTCAAACAATTTAGTCGCTGTCATAAAAGACTACGCAAAATAATTGCATCTATGATTCTCCAACTATTAAAAATCAAATATAATTGTCATAAAATTTTTATTTATTCATGTTTTGAGTATAAAAAATTAGTTATTTAGCATTCAAGTGATATTTTCAACGAATTGATATGTTGAATTGCGGCCAAAATTACAATAAAAGTCAAACTACGAGTAATTTTGCATTATAAGTTAAAATTTTATATATGGCAATTGTGTACCAAAACTAATAATTGAAAGATCAAGAATCTAATTATTTTTGTTGATTTTTTATGTTAGAATTAAAGTATTCAATAGAATAAAAGATAAGAACCTTGTAATGTATTTTAGGTACTACGAGAACTAACTAATGTATTAGGCAAGGACTAATAAATTATTTATAAAAAATAAATGTTAATTATTATAATTTGTAATTTTACGATAATTTGGGTAAATTATATTGTAGGTCACTGATGTATACGGTTTTTATATTCATCGTTACTAGAATTTAAATTGTTCTGATACTAAATTTTTATTTTGGTGTTAATAAAGTAACTCTCGTCTTAATTCATCGAAATCCAACACCAAAATGATGATGTGACAAATTATTACCAATTCTGACCTGTCAATGCGGTACCACATTAATTTCAACCAATTTCAACTTTTTTTTTTTTTCGTGTTATATGTGAGTGTTGCAGTGGCAATCATACAAATATGTTTTTTCATTAGCTGGAGTTTACATGGCATCATGTTAATAGGTTAGACTTGGTATTGATTTCTCATATTATTATTTTGGCATCAGATTTTGAAGAATTAGAGTAGAAGTGACTTTATTGATACCAGTACAAAAATTAAATAACTTGATTGATACAAATAACTTAAAATTTTAGTGACGAGACGGTGGAATTGAATAGATAATTTATAATATTAGAGTGAGCGATGTATTTGTAATAGATAGAGATTCAGTATTGATACGGATTAGATATGTATATAATTAAGTGATTTGTTTACTTATCTTCCGCAATATCGGCTGTATAATCTCCTATTAAATGCTGCAATGTCTACACTTAGCTACAGCTGCTGTATATAAACACTAGTAATCCCTTATCACCAATACAAGCCAACTCAAAGTCAAAAGTGTTTGGAGTGGGCCCCCAATTCACTGAAAAGAAAAAGTCAAATGAAGATTTGAAGTGAAGTGATGGAGTGAGAAGAGAGAACAACGTAGGTAAGTTTTTCAGTGCTACAAGTCAAACACTGCGTTGTGGTCATTAGCCCACTTCATCACGTCCTTATTTACGCATGCTTTTAATTAGCTATTAGTCTATGTTTTCCCCGCAATTTACATTGAAATCTCTCTCTCTCTCTCTCTCTGTTTTCTCCGCAATTTACATTGAAATCTCTTTCTCTCTCTTTGTGTTTTCTTCGCAATATACATTGAAATCTCTTTCTCTCTCTTTGTGTTTTCCCCGCAATTTACATTGAAATCTCTCTCTCTCTTTTTCAGTAAAACATAAAATTCAATTGCTTCAATAATAGGTTAAACTTATAAAATTGAACCTAATACTAAATAATTCTAACATAAAATGACTAGTAAAATCATTCATGAAATACATTAATAACAAAACTCTAAAAAAATTGAATTTAAGCTTTAATCTAACTTATTGTTTCACGACAACTAATAACTCGATAGTTAAAATGCCATATCCATGAGTCAATCGTTCCTTTACACGTGTATGTGCAATCAGAAGGAGATTCTCGGAATTATTTTCTTCCTGCAGGCAAAAATCTACCATATTTAACTCAATCTGTCTTCATTTTGCCATCCAATCTGCAGCGGAACTATGATCTCGTCGATCAAGATTAATCGTTGCAGATCTGCATAATTTTTATTGCCACCAATAGTAGAAACATATAAAGCAAATCCGCTAATGAAACAACAAAAAGCCCGATAAAGAAAACTGATAATTCTAATAGAACCACCAATAAAAAAGACATAAAAACCGTTGAAGAAAAACCAATAAACTCTAGCAAATTTCAAGAAAAAATTCTCAAAAAAACCAAAGCATATGCAAAAAACCTATGAAACTGTAACAAAATTTAGAGATAAACTCTAGCAAAACCTATAAAGAAAAACCTAAACCTAAAGTTGACACGTTAACCATATATTCCAAAATATATTATATGTTATAATTTTATTGGTTTAGCGCACGGATAACGTAGTTTGACAATTGTATAGTATAATTTCGCAAATATTATGACACCCTACCGTTATTTGGAAAAGTGGAATTTTATCCCCTCATCTAATTAAAACCTAAAGTTCTAAAAATGTATAATTTTAGTCATTTCTATCTTGATTGTTTCATTATTTGTTGCCACGCAAAATGTTGATTGGGTTTAGTAATTCATTTAACGTGAAACATGTGGAAATGGAGAGGATTCGCACACCCTAATCCAACTAAAACCGAGAAATTTTATTATATGTTTTGACCACATTATCTGTATCCCAATAGTAAAATTAAAGCTGCTCACATTTGACTAAAAAATTACAAAGTATAACCAATTTATTAATAATTTAGAATTTATTTATTTATTTAATTATAATTCCAGAATCTAAAGTAAAAATTCTATATCCTAAAATATAAACTTTATATACTAATTTATAAACTATACCCCTAAAGTATATTAGGTACATTTGCATAAATCATACAATTATGTCCAACAAGATCAAATCCATTGAAATCTTTGGAAATCTCATCAGCTTCAGCTGATTTTCGACAATATTAATTACATTATCAATAGTTGATTGTTATATATCCCTCTGATGAAATTACCATTAATTTTAATAAAATGGCCATGAAAAAGAACTCCCCTCGGCTACCAAACCATGGTGAATGATATTTTTCAATAGAGAAACACTTGTTTCTGCATAAGGAGTGAAATCCTTAATTTGCTGGGTTTGTAAAACAAATTAATGCTTCTCAATCGATTTTTTTAATGTAAATAATTTATTAATCCCTATGTTATCCAAAATACATTATAATGTTCCTATCTTTTGTTCAGTTGAACAGTTTAGTCTCTAACCATGAAAAACCAATAAAGATAATTATATTCACGGTTCTCTAACTATCAAAGACGAAACACAATTGCTTTAAAAATTTAATTTATATCGCAAAACTCTTCGTAGTTTCACTCTTGTTGTCCTTTTGTACAGAATTCACCAACTCATTTCGTCAAGGATATCACTTGAATGTTACATAATTAATTATTTCACATTTAGAACATGAATGCATATATGTTTTATGACAATTCTATTCGATAATAGTTGTAGGATTATGGTTGTAAATATCCTATAATGTGTTTTGGATAATGCGGAGGCAAGGACTAATAATCCTATTTTTAATTAAAAATATCTATTAGCGATCATACCATGGTTGTGCATATTATTATGCATATCATCTTATTCAATAATATTTTTCTCTTGAATTTAAAAAAAAAAAAAATTCACTAGATGCTGGAATTGCTAAACGACCGATTCCAGCAAACATGTCACATATCATTTCTTACCAGTTCAAACTCGGAAATGATATGGTGCATATTTTACCAATTAGATATTTATTTTAATTGGAATTATTATTTAGTTTGGATTAAAATTAGATTCTATTCAAAGAATCCTCAACTCATAAGGATTACTTATTTTATTTGTATTATAGTTCAGATAGGATTTACATTCTTGTTTAGGTTTAAGTTTTACCTTATAAACAACCTAATATCGTATTGGCTTTTCATACTTTGATTTATAATAATCTTTTGATATTTCTCTCAATTCTCTTGGTTTGTTTCCAAGTGGTTTGCTAGATTTATTCTAATGTTTGTTATTTTTTTTCATCGGGTTTTTTTTATTAAACTTGCAACCACGCACCCACTGTACCAAGAAATCAGTGAAAAGGGTTTCTATTTTCTAATGAAAGATTTATCATTGAATTAAAAGAGGTAATTCCTTATCCTTGTATCAGTCTTGCGTTCCGAATTATATTATTAGATTACTTGAGAAATAAACATTGCTAAGACCTTCAATTTAAGATATTAAAATTAAATATTTGAAATTTTATTTTTTACTTCTGAATAAAAAAAAAAAAAAAAAAAGGAACCCTTTTGTATTAATCTATAACACGAATATCAATTTGAAAAATACTAAATAAATGTCACCAACTAATTATGTGAAAAAAAGAAAGATATTTTCTATTACTAACTGCTTTCTTTGTCAAACTATTCAATTGAGAATTTGACACTCGTCCAATTAACATTTCCAAGACTAATGGATCCAATAATCTTGAAATTTCTTAACATATAGTAAAATCATAAAATATCAGTTTTTTAATATTAAAAAGAAAAAAGAAGAATTGATTCTGAAATTCAGAACAGAGACTGGGCCCATCACGTAGTAACAAATGTGCAGACAAAAACACAAGTTAATTAAAGTAGCCCCAGCACCGTGGGCGAAACCATTAACGATGGCTAACCCTATTGCTTAATTGAAAAAACTAATTAAAATAATTAAGCATTAACCATGGTTTGTTGGTACAGTTTTTTTAATGAAGCAATATAAAATATTGGCAAAACATATTCTTAGTGTTCTGATCTTTTATCAAAACTACAATTGGTTCCTGATTAATTTTTGAACATATTGAATACTCTATTTTTTCATTTTGATATTATAAGTCTCAAACTCAATTTTATTTTATATCTATGTAACAAGCACTATTAAGCGACTAATAATATTTTAGTATGTAACACAATTTCAGAAAATTGCCAAGATAAGAAAACAGATTTGCTGGAAGTGTATATTTTACAGTTTCAAGTAATAAAACCATATAATTGTTAAATTATCTCAGAATATTTATTTCACAGTTTCGTCACTGAACGAGCATTACACATACACAAAAAATTAGGTCGAGTTTGGGGCTAATAATATTGAAATGAAAAGATCCGGTATTCAATATGTTTAAAAAATTGATCAGAGTACCAATTACAGTTTTAGTAAAAGATCAGGGAGCTTAGAATGTGTTTCGCCTAAAATATTTCATCACGACTTTTTATTTATTTTATAAATTACACTTTTAAAAATTATTTTATGAACAGATTTTTTGTTAATACTTTTAATTTTAAATTTAATGTTTTTTTCCCTAATATTCTAGAAAAAACTCAAGCGAAATAATGCATAGTGATAAGTTATGGAAATTGACAAATAGTGATGTATACATGACATACCATCATATGTTGTTCTTAGGCTAAAATCCTCTAGTATTTCTCGTCATGTGACTCGCTGTAAAGCTCATTCGGATGCTATTTAGGCTCATTTACAAGTGTGTTGTGGTGTTGGGTTCATCTGTAAGTTGGATTAATTAATATCCATAACTTGAAAAAAAGCAAACCAGGAAGAGAGTTGTACTAGTTAGGTGATGGTAGTAATAAGTATTTTCATAACTTAGCTAAGGTTTGGGCTGTTCATAATCAATATTTCCAGCTTAAGAATGGGGCTAGTTAATGAGAATCAGTCTCTTTATATACGGGGCTGTTGCGGACTTTTTTCTTGAGATAGAATCGATGGCTATGTAGTTTCTTAGGGTTTATTGTTTGATGATATTGGGTTGCCGGCTAATCGACATTCATGCTTCAATGTCTAAATCACCAAAAAAAAAAAAAAAAAAAAAAAATGGTAAAAAAATATGGTCAATGTAAATATAATTTTAGCTAATTGTGATTTATTATATTTCCAAAATCTCCACGAACCAGGAGCAAAGATCTTCCAAATTACAAACAAATATAACATTTTAAAAAATAAGAGTATGTTTAGAATCTTACATTGAATCCTGATTGTTAACAATGAGATTGATGATGTTTCCTGTTGAATTGGATTCACAATAGGATTAGGTGTCATGTGTCCAATGTAATTAAAATTGTTGTTGTCTTTACCTATTAGCTTAAGCTTTTCGGTCAAAGGATTTCATGACATGTATGGTTTCAGAGGCTCTTAAACCAAGTGGTCGATGATTCAAATCCTGACAGCCCTATTAATTAGTTAAATTTTATCATATGACGAAGTGGACCTATGTTGTTTACATTTCAAGTCTAAACGACATTCATGTGTGGAAGTATGTCAGAGATAATGATAAAATTTATTACTAGATCAAATGGTTCCATTACCTGGTATGAGAGGCTCTTAGATTAAAGCAAGGATATTAGGATTTTGAATAATGATTCATATTCCCTTAATTAATGGAGGAGACTATGATTATATTTAAATACAATTCGAAATACATACACAATTGGTAAAAAAATAATTATAATATTTACAATTAAATACGATTATTGACTAAATCATTTCCTTGCCTAACACTCCCCTTTAAGTTGAGCATGAGGTTTCAACCACATCCAACTTGCCACGCAAGGATTGGAATAGAGTCTTAGAGACCGGCTTAGTGAGGATGCCTACCACTTGGTCATCGGTGGAAATATAGTGAACATAGATTTGTCTACGTTCAACACGCTTTCGTATAAAGTTGAAGTTAAGTTTCAAGTGTTTAGTTCTTGAATGAATAATGTAATTAGCGGTAGTAGGTGGCACTAAGGTTATCATACCAAAGTGTTGGAGCTTGAGAAAGAGGGAACCTAATGTTAGCTAGTAGCATACCAATCCATGCAACTTTAGTTGTGGCAATGGCAAGGGCACAGTACTCCACTTCAGTGGATGGCCAAGAAACTGTTTTTTGGTTTCTTAATACCCACAAAATTAAATTAGTACCACAATACACACCACATCATGTTGTGAAACGATGTTCATCTACATCACCTCCCCAATCCAAATCCAAGAATCCATGCAATGTCAATCGGTTTTGCTTCTTAAATCGTAGCTAGTGAGTGTGAAGATGAAGCTTGTAGGTAGCATAATATTTTCTTAAGAGCTTACTAATGTAAAGAACTAGGTGTATGCATACATTAAGCTACCTTATAGACAATAACGTAATGTCTGGCGGTGTTATTGTCAAGTATTGTAGCCCGCCACCAAGCTGAGCGAATTGAGAACCATCAATGAGTGATTTGCCTTCATGAACAGACAACTTGTTTGTAGTATTTGCTAAAGTAGAAACTAGCTTGCTATCCATCATACCATCTCTTTGTAACAAATCATTGATATATCTTCGTTAAAATAAATAAAGACAGCCATTACGCCACAACAATTTAATGCCTAAGAAGTAATTGACACACCCCAAATTTTAATTGCAAATTGTAATTGGAGATATTTGATTAAGTGAGCTGCATGAACTGTATCTTGGCCTAAAATAAGGGGATCATCAATATAAATTAAGCAATACAAGAAGCTGGCCCCTTTTAGAAAAATATATAATGAAACATCAACCTTAGAGCCTTGGAACCTACAAGCTATTAAATATTGAGTAAGTCATTTATGCCACATGCGAGGAGATTGTTTCAACCTATACAATGATTTCTTCAAGGAGCAAACATAGTTTGGATGTAAGGGATCAACAAACCATTGAGGTTGCATCATAAACATCAACTCATCTAATTCTCCCTGAAGAAATGCATTAGAGACATCCAAGTGTATAATAAGCCAATCATTAGAAATAGCAGTGATAACAACAACCAGATTATGGTAGATTTAATCACAAGACTGAAAGTGTCATTAAAGTCCATGCCTTGGCATTGGTGGAAGCCTTAGGCAACTAGTTGCGCCTTATACCAATCGATAAAGCCATCTAGGTGTAATTTGGTCTTAAAGACCCATTTACACCCAACAAGATTTGGTCTTTAGGATGCCAAAACTAGTTCCCATGTGCCATTTTTAATCAAAGCATTGTACTCCTCTATCATTGCTTTGCACCAATTTTCATTTTTTACTGCTTGTGAATAACATGTACAATCAGGTTGAATGATGGTAACAACAAGTACTTAAGGTCGAAGGGAACCTGTTTATGCCCTAGTAATCATACAACAAACCAGTGGAGCTTCTTTTGTCATAGGGGCAGATTTGGACCTGTATTGTACAAGATCAACCACTAATAAGTGACCCAAGCTTGGTGTTGGAATGGGATTAGTTGGGTTGGGTTGTATGGGCTTGGATGTTATGGTAATGAGCTGGGAGGTGATGGTGTGGCCGTGTATATTGGTAATAGGGTTTATTGTGTGATTTGTAATGGTTGAGAGTGTAGGGCCATAGGTTGTAAGGTGCTAAGAGGGTTCGTTGGAAATGTAGGCATCGTATAGGTTGTAAGGTGCTAAGAGGGTTCATTGGAAATGTAGGCATCGTAGGGACATTAAATGTGAGAGCAATATCTAAGCAATGGGACATGGAAACACAGATAATAGAGGTACTCAACCCCTCTAATGGGAAAACCTATTCATTAAATATAACATGACATGAGACAAATAATTGTTTGGAAAGGGAATCGAAGCAACGATATCCTTTGTGAATTCGACAATAACCAAAGAAGACACATTTATGAGACTAAAAATTCAATTTATTTGACGAATAAAGATGCAACCATCGATAGCATAAACAACCAAATGTATGCATTAAAGAATAATTTGGAGTTTCACCAAACAAATTTTGCATACGGAGAAGAATAATCAAGTACACGAGTAGGTGTATGATTAATAAGATAAATTGTAATCTCAAAAGCATCTCACCAATAAAGCATATCAATTTTAGCACGATGTAAAAGGGATAACCTGGTTTCAACAACATGACGGTGTCCATTCTGCATTGCCATTCTGTTTAGGTGTATAGGGACAAGAAAACCTGTGCTGGATACCATTAGAAGCAAGATATGATTTCAAGGCAATATGTTCTCCTCCTCCATCAGATTGAAAACCTTGATAGGTCTTCCAAAAAAATTTTCAACCATAACACGGAATTGAATAAATTTATACCAGCACTTCAAGATTTAGATTGCAAAAAATAAATCCAATAATATTTGTTTTAATGATCATAAAACAACAAATAATATGAAAAATGATCATGAGACTTCACCAGGGTAGGATGCCATAAGTCCGAACAAATTAAAACCAACGGTCTAGAAACTATAGAATCATAAATAGCAAATAGTAAACAGTGACTTTTGCTAACCACACAACTAGAGCAAACTGTTTGATTAGCATTATTAGAAACATGAATATTAAGAGACTGTAAATTTTTCTTGACAATAAGAGATGCCACATGTCCAAGCCCGTCGTGCTAGGTAGAAAGAGACGCATGATTGACACGATTGGAGATTTGAATGGACTGGCATGGCGTAAAGTCCATCTTTATTCTAACCTCGAAGAATCACCAAATTTGAATTCAGGTCCTTTATCACAAAAAATTTATCAAAAAACTCCATGAAAACATCGTTAATATGAGTCAAAGCACTAATAGATTTAAATTTGACCTATACTTAGGAACATGCAAAATATTAGATAAGTGCAATGATTTATTGGACACAAGAATACTAGAATGACCAATATTAGAAATAGCAAGACGACAACCATTACCGAGATGAACCTCTTCAGGCTCGTTGTACTCTGAATGAATATTCAGGTTCCCATTGTAAGATGTGAGGTGATGAGTCACTCTATTATCCATAATCCAAGGACGAGATAAGGGGGTGGTGGCTGTGTAATTAGACATAGGCGGCGTACTGTTTTTGAAATTGACCTAGAGGGGCTTACTGCTATTGCTGACGAGAATAAGGCTGCACGCCACGGCCTCTACCACTGCGCTATGTTTGTTGCTACGATTGTTTGGTTGTGTAGTGAACAGTTGATGTGTTTAATTCCAACTCAATAGGTGGTGTTTGATTTATACGGTTTAATTGTCTCTCATTAGTTAAAAGAAGTCTATACAAGTCATCATAATTAACCAGATCCATACGCACTTCTAACTAGCGGTAAAAATAATGATTGTTCTTATCCAACCCATCCAGAATTGCATCAATGAGATCATGGGTTAATTACATCCATAGTACACAGACTTTAGCGAGTTTCACAATTTGATACATGGACTTTAATTTTCCCGGTAAAATACATGAACTTAATAGTAACCTACCACTAAAATACATATAACCTGCTATAACAAGTTAATTAAGAAAATTGCTGACACGGCAGGGTTTTGACCAACATGTTTGACTTTTTATGAACACACCAATATTGAACTTATATTTTTACCCTTAAATAAGTTTTTTCCTTCTCATCTTTTTCTCTCTCCATATTTTTAACATTTAATGTAATTAATTTTTCTACTTTTTCTTTCCTCTCTCCTCACCATCACCATGCTCTCTTTCCCTCTCTCTTTCTTATCTCCAAAACTTAAATTTGTTTCGACCCTAGCCTCTATTAAGCCACTTCTTAAGGAAGGATAATAACATCAACCTCAATCACACCTTCCATTACATCAAAACTCTTCAATTTCTCTTCTCTTTATTATAAATTTTCTCATCAAATAAACAGGTCAAAACGACCTCCATGAAAGCCACACCTCCCCTTCTCTCTTCTCTTATTTTGCCTCTCTTTTCTCCCCCCTCTTCAACTTTCCTTGGATTCATGAGGAACTCAGTGAAGGATGTTGTTGTAAGGTTTGGACTTTCCATAAATTAAAATTATTGTATTTGAGGTTCGAAAGTTCACAAGCTTTATATAGCAGGTGGAGGTTTTGGGTACGGCAGAGGAACAGTTTGACGAAATGGTAGTAGCAGGTGTGGGTTGAATAGGGGTTGAGAAGAAAAGAGATAATGAGATGGATCTGAAATTTATTTCTCAAATTTAGTCGAATAAAGAGGGAATAAAAAATATTTGAAATTTTGATAGAAAGCTTAAGAGTTTCAAAGCAAAACCACAAAAATTTAAAATGCAAAACTGAAGAATTTTAAGATTTTAATGCACAATTTTTATTTGATTTCAAGAAATTGAGTTAGTAATTTAAGGAAGATAGAAGGAAAGCTTGATAATTTCAATGGAGGAAAGAGTAAGTTTTGATTTTCGAGAGAGGAAAAAATTATCAGGAGAGATAAAATGGAATTGGAAAGAAGAGGATGAAGAAGGGATTAAGAGGTATTTAGTGTCATATGGGAGCCACATTTAAGTATTAGTAAAGTCAAAATGCTGATCTGGTGTGTTTACCAGTCACTAATCAGTATTTTAGACCACAGTAGTAGGTTACCATTAAGTTCGTGTATTGTACTGAGCAAAATTAAAGTTTGTGTACCAAAATGTGAATCGTGCTAAAGTCTGTGTACCATAGATATAAATAACCCATGAGATCATTCTCATTAATATTGTATTGACGAGCTATTAATTGATCATAAATTACCTTAGCCCGTTGCATATATGCTAAAATTGTTTCAGCTGTTATCTTTAAGTTATGCAATTGATGCTTCAAGTCTCTTACTTGATCTCTCGATCCAGAAGCATACGTAGATTGAAGCTTCACCCAAGCTCCTCTCGTTATGTTAACACCAACAATCTGTGGCAAGATTGATGGATCGACAGATGAGATAATCCATCTTAACACTTGTTGCTCTTGTCTCGGATTTTTGGTTCCAGCGGCTATGGTCTTGGCTAGAGCAACAACACTTCCATCACCATGATGAACTACCTCACATCCATGTTTTTCATAACACATAATTCATAGGATTCAGGTTTAAAGGCATTTGATGTGTAAATTTTGGTGTAATGGACACCATAACAGGTGCGGTTTGAACGATAGTAGTTGTGAGGGTGGATTCAATATTTGCTGCGATGGTCATAATGGTCAGTGGTTAGATAAAAAAAATTAAAAAAAACAAGAAGAAGGAAAAAAAAAAACGAAGGGAGGTAGATAGGTTTTGACTGTTATGCCACCACTGAGCATTAGGATTTTGAATAATGATTATCATTCTCTTAATTAATGGAGGAGACTGTGATTATATTTATATACAATCGGAAATACATATACAATTGGTAATGAAATAATTACAACAATTTCAATTAAATACAATTGTTGACCTAGTTGTCGAGAATTCAAATCTTAACAACTTCATATTGTTGGAGTTTCAATACATAATAGAGTAAATGTATGTTGTACAAGTTTCAAATTGAAGAAGTATTCGCATGAGAAGGGTATGTTAGAGATCAAAATAATATCTCAAGTCTTATGAATCTGTACAACCTTTTGAAATAAATGATTTTATGTAATTCCGTAGACCGGTAGGTAATAATATTTGCGGGATATGAAGTCGGACACGATTTTCAACAGAATTTTGCCATCGAAATTTATGCACAAGATAGTGAAAAACTGTCTAATTAATTTCTTTCCATGTTCTTCCCTTCCATATCTAGACAGATAACAGCTTTGAATCCTTACCCTCATGATGCTGGCACTCCTGCATTGGTTAAACGTTATTGACATGATGCCATTTTATTATTATTTGATTATATATTAATCAAAATAGTACTAATTCTCCACCAACAATTTTATTTTTGAGGTAATTATAATTGAATATATATAATTATAATCACGTTTGAATTTCTGTTTAATATTGGTACTATAGAATTAATTGATGCATGGCTGCCTCTTAAATCAAGGAAAAAGGTTGATAATATTATATATAATAGGCTAATTATGTTTCTATACCAAAATGGCAATATTTAATTACTACACTGATATTACAGTTTCAACCACAATGATACTGTACCAGGCCCAGGGAATAAATACAAAATAATCCTTGAATTTGGTAAAAGTATTTTATTTATTACTGTCACAGAAGATAAAGTTTGTGGTATAAAAATAACAATTCTTGTAATGTAATAGTGTCAATAAAGTCGTAACCCTTCACCAAAAAAAGAAAAAAAAAAAGTGGTAACTTCACATTTCAATCTATAAGAGACATGGTGAAGCCGCTAGCTAGCTACTGAATTTGGCAATTTAAAATTGTTACTATTAAAAAGAGCATCGAATTTATAAATTTGAAGTTTATCAAAAAAAAAAAAAAATTTTTTTTGAAAGTAATTTTATTTGAGTTCCATACAATTCTTGTTAATTTGACATTATTGCACTACAAGAAAATTGAAAAATACCAACTAATTAGAAATGACTTCACTTTAAATTTGATAGAAATTTATTTGGTAATCTAGTCCTTGGTAATTAATGAATAACATATTGATAAGAAAACTTTTTAGCTATGAATTTCGTTTCTAAATTCAATTTGCAAGAAAAAATTTATAATTATAAACCAAATTTTTATCTTCATTTTTTATTTATATTTGTTTATGAATATTTTTTTATTTATGTTTTCCTTACTAGTTTGTTAACATTTTACCATTTTCTTATTGTGCTGGTGTGATAAATGACATGTGAGTTCAACTATTTAACGTTTGAATTCAGTATATATATAAGACTGAACCAAAAAGATTATCAGTAAAAAAAGTGTAGAAAGATGAGTAAAAAAAAATTGTTTGTAGGTGGAAAAATTGCTCCATTAAATTAAATATGTATCTCAATATATTATTTATTATTTTCTATAAAAATTAGATATAATTTAGGGTTTATGGTGGCATGAGAATTGTGGAGAGATGAAGAAGAAGGAAAAATGTAGAAATATGAAAATAAATGCATGGACCCAAGTGATGGTCGAGCAAAGCATCTGTCATGGAGTCTGTGTTGTTGCTATCATGGGCTTTAAATCAATTGCAAGCTGGTTCTCATCTGTCATTAATTCACCCAAATTTAACAACTTCCAACTTTTATTTAACATTAAAAAAATTATAAAGAAAAAACAAGAGAAGAAAAAGTCTTCTTTTACTCTTGTTGAAGATAAAGTCAAAACGAGAAATTGAAAAAATACAAAGTCATGTATTTAATACAATGGAAGTCAAGCAAAGTGTGTACCTTTGGCAGTACATGAATTGAAGATTAATTTTGTTCTGGTTTGTAGTAGTTACCATTTAATAAGGCACCTAAATAATAATAATAATTAAGTCAATTGGACATAACATTTTGGATTAAATGACAAATAATCTTCTTTCTTGGGAAATTAAATATAAATGAATATCATGGACAGCTTTTTTTGACGCTTCCAAAATAGGGTCGGAGAAGTTAATTGGAGAACATATATAGCATCATTGCTTCCTCATTTCATTTCATGTTTTTATTATTTACTATAGCTCTTTACTAATAATTTTTTTTTGTTTTTTTGGGTAAAATAATCTTTTCCCATTTTTAAACTTCTTTGTCCCTTTCCCAATAATTACCTAAGTCAATCACAATCCCTTTTTTTTTTCATAAACTATGAGAATTTTAATTTTGGAACCAACTCTTTCACAAAATTCACATTCAAGGCCATTGCCTAATATTCACATTCTATTGTAACTTACAATCATTTATTTCATAAGTGAGATTTCCAACACTTTCTCTCAAGTCCATCTATCCAAGGTTATCAACAAATCCAGTCTGTTCTACTATTCCAAACTCGTGTTTTTAAATATGGGTGTAGAATCTTTCGGTTGTCAGACCTTCTTCTGCTCTGATACCATGAGGAGATTCTGTGAATCTTGAAAGTGTTGGGTCTAACTACATGATAGAGCACATAAGTGGGGTTGAACCCATGTAATACAAAACCAATTAGCTTGTGTTAAGGCCCAATCTACTCCCCTTATAATATGCCACTGTTTATTCCCTCAAATACAACTAGGCCTAAAACAGTTGTCACTTATCAAACATTCACTGGCTTACCTTCTTTGAGGTCTAAAGTTATCAATAGATCTAATATTCTCTACTAGCCCAAACTCCACTAGACCTATTGGCCCACGATCTTTATGCTATTATGCTTTTTTCCGCTCTGACACCAAGAAGAGACTACGTAAGTCTTGAGAGTGTTGGACTTGTTTGTATGAGTGAGCACATAAGTGGTTGAACCCATGTAACATAACTAATTGGCTTATGTTAAAGCCTAATCTACACTACTTGGATGCCCTTCTTTAGACTTATTTATTTCCTATGTGGGATCTTCAATTATATCTAAAATACGATATTTGTAGGTGGCCCAACATTGGACTCGAAGGCTTTGATACCATCTTAAAATTTGTTTTTAACTCCATCCTCAAAGATATCTTAAAAGTAAATAATTGCATCACTTAAAAAAAATAAATTACTTTTATAATTAGCTAATTTAGAATACTAAATTATGAAAGATTAACTTGTCTAATATACTAAGGAGGGGCTTCATTGGGTCTCTAAAAGTAACATTTATCTAAAAGATTGGGAAACAAACCTTTGGGGAAAAAAAAAACATAGATCAATTATATATACATAGTTTGTTTAAAGAGATAAAGAGTAAAAACTACTCTTCACATATAAGGTTCAATTGAAGGCCTAATGTTATCAAATAGTACTATAAGTAAAACAAGATTTGGTAGCAACATATTTTTCTTTCAAAAGTATAAAAATTGTTACCATACTTTAGTATCAATAAAAAATTTGCTATATATTACTGCTATGAAATTATGGTTACGTGTATTTGCAGCAAAATTTGAAATGTTTTTTTTTTGCCAAACAAAATAACCTCTTTGCCAGTAAAATTAATTTGCTGCAAAACTTTTTGCTTTAAGATTTTACATTTGGTGTAGTGTAGAGCTAATTATGTCATTCACTAACAAAAAATTATATTGACAATTTTGGCCCAAATAACTCTTAGTGTTTAAACTTGTTATGACTGTGAGGGCTGTGTGTATATTGTTTGCTTGGTGCATATAGATGATTTTTTGTTTCTTGATAGTGATTTCCTAAAATTACAGTTGTTATTGCTGCTCTTCAGGATCGACTTGCGAGCTGTGATCTTACTCACTTCACTTGCATTATTTTCTTGGTATTTGTTGGGTTGACAAGAGTCTGTTTCCTCATTAAACTATGTGAATGATTTATTGCAGAGGGCTAATATGACTACTATATTTTAGGTGGGAATATACTTTTATTTTATAAATATAAATAACTTATATATGTAAAAATAAATTAAAAATTATAAACTAGAAAGAGTAATATAGTATAAATAATGAATTGACTGGCCACTAAAACAACGAAAGAGAACTTTGAGTACGAGTTTCAAAACAACAATTATTAGGTTTTTGAAGGCTATATATATATATATGTATATATATTAAAGGATATCAGTTCTTATTTGAAAAATTCTAAACACATATATACTAATAGTTGCTTGGTTATACTCTTAGAATCAAGGTTATTAAAATCGAACCGAACAACGAATCGATAAAGGTACTGGTTCATAGTTCGACCAATTTCAATTGGATGTTTTTCTTTTTAAATATTATTTCATTTGATTTTATTAAAAACATCACTTTGATAGAGTAGCCCAATTGTATTATATTTAATTGTATATTTTGTTAATTGTAAAGCCCATTATGTAATTACCCAATTGTATTCACATTCATATAAATACTAAATTCCTAACTCTCAATACGATTGATTGAGAGCCCCAAACCAACAGTCCACTTTACTGCAAGGCAGCCCACTTCTGGCTCTAGAGGGAGAGGGCGTGGACGGTCTCAGCCTCAGTAGCCCCACAAGGGTTATGGGAGACGTTCACAGCCTGGTTTCACGCCCTCCCCCACCTCTGGTCTTCTTGGTTCACGCCCACAGCAAGGGCACTTTCCTCCAACAGCTCCCGTGGACATTGCTTCAGCTACATGTCATAATTGTCAGGGACTAGGCCATTATGCTCGCCAATGTCCATCCCCAAGGTTAAATACCCAAAGGAATCAGCAACCCCACTACCCCGCCTCCAACCATACAACCATACAACCCACAACCCCCTCCTGGATCATGGATAGTGGTGCAACTCATCATCTTACTTCGGATTTGGGTCACTTGAATCTCCACTCTGAATACTCTGGACCTGAAGAGGTCCATCTTGGTAATGGCTCTTCCTTATCTATTAAACACGTTGGTTCTTCAATTATTCCTGTTAATTCTGCTAATGCACTTCATTTATCTAACGTTTTACATGTTCCTGCCTCTAATTCCAATTTAATTTCTGTTAGTGCTTTAACTCAAGCTAATGATGTTTCTGTTGAGTTTTTTGACAAATTTTTTGTTGTGAAGGACCTGAATTCCAAACAGGTGATACTTCGCGGCCCGAATAAGAATGGGTTGTACACAATGCCAGCTTTGCCGAATGCTCCTATCCAGTCTCATCTCACCTCTTTGTCCACTTGGCATGAGAGGCTTGGTCATCCAACTACACAAGTTGTCAGTCATGTTTTGCGTCACAATAATATTTCTTTTTCCAATAAATCTGACCGTCACATTTGTTCAAGTTGTGCGGTCAGTAAGAGTCATAAGTTACCATTTAATCTTTCTGATTCTGTTGTTGCTGGACCATTAGATTTAATTTGTTCGGATGTTTGGGGTCCTGCCCCTGTTCAATCACATGATGGATTTTCTTACTATCTCTTACTTTTTGATGCTTATAGTAAATATTGTTGGATTTATTTTCTTCACTATAAGTCTGAAGTGCTGAGTTGCTTTATCAAATTTCGTTCTGTTGTTGAAAAATATTTTGGGCGCTCCATTAAAACTTTTCAATCTGATGGGGGGGGGGGGGGGGGGGAGAATTTGTTGCAATGAAAAATTATTTGTCCCAACATGGCATTCAACACCGGATGTCATGCCCGTACACCCCGGAACAAAACGGGGCAGCGGAGCGTAAACATCGTCATGTCACTGAAACAGGCCTCACATTGTTAAAACGTGCACATTTACCCCTTTCTTTTTGGTCTTCTGCTTTTGATACTGCTGTCTACTTAATTAATCGCATGCCATCTCCTGCTATTGATCATATGTCTCCCTTCTTTCGATTATTTGGGAAGCAACCTGATTATTTGTCTTTACGCATTTTTGGTTGTTTATGTTATTCATGGTTGCGTCCATACTCTTCGCATAAGCTGAATTATCGGTCTCGTCAACGTGTTTTTCTTGGCTATAGTAAGCTTCATAAAGGCTATCGTTGCTTTGATCCTGTTTCTGGAAAATTTTTTGTCTCACGCCATGTTGTCTTTGATGAACAGGTGTTCCCTTATCCGGAGCTGTGCCACTCAGCCAATGTTGATCCAGGTGTTGTCCCCGCCCCCTTACCCTCAATCCACATTTCTCCCGCCCCCTCCTCCCCTCCACCTATTCCCCGCCCATCCCCCGCCACCCACACCAGCCCGCCCAGCCCAACATCCAGCCCGCCCAGCCCCACATCCAGCCCGCCCCACCAAATCAGCCCGCCCCACCAGATCCCGCCTCACCCGCCTCATCCGCCCACCTCCTCCCCGCCGTCTACCACTTTGCCCTCTTCCCCACACACCACCGACACCTCTTCCCCTCCCCACACCAACTCTCCTTCCCCTGGTATTCCTTTGGTTGTTGATCTCCAACATTATGATGTGTCTACTGCTGCTGTCCCCAACAGCACTACAAAGGCCCCTTGTCTGGCTCCTGAGCGGCGTATGGTTACACGCCAAATGTCTGGCAAATTGCCCCCACGGTTGTTTCTCACTTCTGCTCATCCTCCGGATCCTACTTGTTACAGTGAGGCTGTCAAGAGTGCACACTGGCGTCAAGCTATGGCTGCTGAATTTTCTGCTCTTATCTCTAATGGCACTTGGGAGCTTGTGCCTCCTTCCACAGCTCATAATGTTATTGGTTGTAAGTGGGTCTTCAAGACCAAGTTGAAGGCGGATGGTTCTATTGAGCGCTACAAAGCGCGGCTTGTTGCTAAGGGTTTTCATCAACGTCCGGGCCTTGATTTTCAGGATACCTTCAGTCCGGTGGTCAAACCCACCACTATTCGGCTTCTTCTCTCCTTGGCTGTCTCTTTCAATTGGTTTGTGACTCATTTGGATGTCTCCAATGCATTCCTACATTGCGAGCTTGATGAGCCGGTGTTTATGACTCAGCCTGTTGGTTTTGTTGATCCTATGTATCCATCTCATGTCTGTCGCCTTCGGAAATCGTTGTATGGCCTTAAGTAGGCCCCTCGGATGTGGCATAGGCGCCTCACTCAGGCCCTCCTTGCCTACAGTTTTCAGTGTTCCCGGGCTGATGTTTCACTCTATTTTCTGCGGCGTGGTACTACTCTCTTATTTTGTCTCATTTATGTGGATGATTTATTGATATTGGGCAATGATACCTCCTCTGCCGTGGCTCTCATCAGCAGTTTACAATCACAGTTTGCTATTAAGAATCTTGGTCCTGCAAAGTATTTTCTCGGCATTGAGATAGTCCGTCGCCATGATTGTATGTTTTTGTTGCAGAAGAAGTATATCCTTGATCTTTTAGCCCGGACCCGTATGCTTGACTCCAAACCTGTGGCTACTCCTGCGAGTTCTTCTGACAAGTTATCTGTCAGTGGTGGTTCTCCAGTTGATGATGTCTCTCTCTATCGCAGTCTTGTTGGGGTGTTACAGTATCTTACCTTTACTCGCCCTGACATTGCCTTTGCTGTTCACAAAGTGGCTCAGTTTATGCACAATCCCACCTCCTTCCACTGGCAAGCACTTAAACGCATTCTCCGGTATTTGAGGGCCATTGCGGCCTTTGGCTTGAGATTTCGGCCCCAAAAGGATATGGCCTTACATGCCTTTTCTGATTCAGATTGGGGGGGCGATGTTGATGATCGACGTTCCACGTCTGGTTTTGGTGTCTTCCATGGCACCAACTTGATTTCTTGGGCCTCACGCAAACAACGGACTGTTTCTCGTTCTTCTACTGAGGCTGAATACCGGGCCCTTGCTACTGCTACTTCTGAATTGTCTTGGCTTCAGCTGCTTCTCCTTGAGATTGGGTTTCCTTTGCCCGTGGCTCCAACCTTGTGGTGTGATAATCTTAGTGCTACCTATCTTACTGCGAATCCTGTCTTTCATACTCGCACTAAGCATCTTGAATTGGACTTCCACTTTGTTCGTGAAAGGGTCTCTTCCAAGCAACTCATTGTTCGGTATATTTCCACGGATGATCAAGCTGCTGACATTCTCACTAAAGCTCTGCCCCGGACTCGGTTTCAACTTCTTCGTGACAAGTTGGCTGTGGTTTCTGCCCCAGCTCAACTTGAGGGGGAGTGATAGAGTAGCCCAATTGTATTATATTTAATTGTATATTTTGTTAATTGTAAAGCCCATTATGTAATTACCCAATTGTATTCACATTCATATAAATACTAAATTCCTAACTCTCAATACGATTGATTGAGAGCCCCAAACCCTAGTCTCCTCTCTAACCTAAATTCTCACACACTTAACTAGCGGTTCAATCAACGGTTGAACCGATCGGGTTTTCTAATTCAACCACCAATCAAATGTGTTATGATAAGTTTTTTCAAAATTTGAATTTTATGTCAAACCGATCATATTAATGGCCAGTTTAAGATTAAACCGACTGAACTAGCTAGTTTTGTTCGGGTAAATAACATTGCTTGAATTGTAAGCAACAATTAGTATCTATTTACTTAAAAGAATTTCGTGTTGTTCGAAATATAGAAAGAAGAAAAGTTGATCTAAAAAAAGCTAAACAAAACACCTGAGGAAAGCTTTAGCAATCCCAGATCATCTAATTATCTATCCTCTCATTCTCCAAACATACAGTTTCTTCTGCATTTTCTTTTTCTTGTTATATATCTGAAATAATTAATTGAAGCGAACAATATGAATAGTGAAACCTAGTATAGCAACAATAAATATAAATGTATATTTAATAGTGTCAGATAAATATAAATGATTGAATTAATTAATGTTGAAGTGACTTGAATGCATTTTATTAATTAGAGGATTTATAATGAAATTAAATTTGAATGGTTAAGTTTGTTGGCGACAACTACACATCATATAATACTCACTAAACATAACAATTGAGTTTTTTAATGAAGACAGGGATTTCTTCATTTTTCTTCTCACATGCTATAATCTTACATATATTTATGGCTAATTATAAAGCCTAACTAGTAAGTTTCATTGCATTAAAATTTATATTTATGGACAATTATGAAGCCTAGTCTTTTTAAATACTATTATATATTCATTTGGTATCCCTACGATATGGGCCACCCAATTGTGTCATTAATTTGGACTTCCTTCTCCCTAAATAATTTACTACTCATTCTGTTTATGCATTACTCCCAATATTTTTAAAAATACATTACTATTTCATCCCTAAATTTCTCCAAATCAACTCCTTATATACATAAATATTAATTAATATATACTCCTTATATATATTTTTAGTTAAATATCATATACTTTTTTTTTTAATTATATATATTTCAACTATGAAAAGTATATATTTGGTGTTGAATTAACAATATGTAAAATATATATTAGTAAACTAATTTGTACTTTATTGTACCTAATTATTATAATTTACATTAATAAAACAGCTAATAGTTACTTTATTGTAATTAACACATGCTATTTTGGTAAAAAAAAAAAAAAAAAAGCATAATTTATTGATTTTTTAATGACTGGTGAAAATTAATTATTCCCTCCTTTCCAGAAATATAGTCAGTTTAACTTTTTAAGTTTTTTGCAATAATATGGTTAATATGGTTTCAAAACAAATTTTTATGTTTAATCCTCTTTAAACTTGAAGCTATCTAAGTAGAAATTCATATACTTGTTTTACAATTTGTCACAAATCTTAATATGACATGAGCGGTATGATTGACGCTCACTTTTTAGGGGATTTTCAAGACTAGAGTTTCAGTGCCAAAATCCAGATTTTTAACAGAATAAATAAATTTTTTAAAAAAAATGGAAAAATCTCACCCAATCCCTTTTTTTATTATTAGTAGGGAAAAAAACAAGGATAAGAGCCCATTGGGCCCAATTAATCCTTGGTTCATCACATATTGGACGTGTGTAGCAACCAGTGCACTATCTCGCATCACTTAATTTTCGATAAATTAATAAGTTTGATTAAATGATAATTTTCTCGACTCCTTACTCGGCTAAGGTCTAATTTCATAAAAATAATAACCTTGTTAAATACATAAGATGATAGTTTTTGAAAATTTTCTTCAAGCTCAACAAAAATGTAAAGTATTAATTCTTCAGATACATCAAAATCTACGTAAAACCTCATACTATCAAACTATTTTCTAGACAACTTTTTTTTTTTTTTTTTTATATCATTATTCTTTGCCAAAATATGCTTCTAAAGTCAAATTTCTTCATTATATGTGAAATAAGTTCAATTTCATATTTAATTTTTCTTGTATGACATGGACCGCATATGATATATTTTCGTGATGTATTGAAAACTATCATAGACTCTTTCAAATAAACATCTCGTAAAATTGTTGTGGATCAAATCATCATCAACATACTTATTACTTCATGAATTATTGTTCTTATGTTATTTATAATTTGTATTTAAATTAACATTTGTTAAAAAAATCTATAAAATATAGACCATTTTCTAAGCTAATGAATATTAACTTATCGATAAATGAATAAAATATTTATTTATTAATGAATCAATGGCCCCAAGATAGTTGAGGTTCTAATGTATATATAGTTAGATATGTACCAAACAATTTCAAATCTGTATAGGTGGATATATATTGAATCATGGCCAAAGTCAATTTGTCAATGTATCATCTCAGCAAAATCAACTTATATTTAAGACAAACTAACATTATTTGTCAAACTTTTTGTTTTGCTGATAGTGAAAAATATAGGATTTCTTTTGTAATAAAGATATGTGAAAGTCAATGTTCAAGTCAACATAGTTGATCATCATTGTTGATACAAGACTTAATCCGGTCCGTTTCATACATGCGGTTGTTACAATTTGAGGGAAACTTAGTTTGTTAGTTGCACGAGTTTGTTATGCATTGATGTAAATAAGAGCAGTGTTGTAAAAGTTCATTTATCAACTTCAATCAATAAGAATCAATTCATCTTTTCTCCATTTTGTTCCATATGGTATTAAAGCTCTAGGCAGCTTGATGATAATGGCTGAGTGCGGATTTTTTTTTTTACCTTAGTGATGAAACTGAATTAGTTATCCTTTGCATCAAGACTTCTGTAGGAACCGGTTTGAGGAATGAAGGTGAGAACTGTACGAGCTTAGGAGATGAACTCGAGCATCGTCTGAAGGGTCAATGGCATCTAACCCTAATTCATATAAGAGTCGTATGGCTCTCAATGGTCCCACGGCTCTTATCCAAAGAGGGTTAAGCCATGTATCCAAATGCCAAAATTGCAAATTTCAAGTTGAAATGAGAACTGCACGACTCTCATTTGAGTCGTATGACTTTCATTTGAAAATATAGAGTCTTATATCTGGTGATCTCTTATTAGACCAAATTTTCAAATTCCCATAACTTGGACAAGTAAAGGTCACGAGAGGTCAAAAATGAAGGAAGGGATATCTTAAAACTAAGGCAAAAAAGAAAAGAAAATTAAAAGAGAAATAGCGGAAAAGGGGAGAAAACACTCAAAACCATCTCCTTTTCAACCTTTACTTACATCTTAAACCACCAAACTCAACCTAAACCAACACATTATGAATTTGAGGCATTTGTTCGTGATTCTTTGGATGATTCAAGGTGAAAATGAGCTTGTTTGGAACCGGTCGGCATTCTCAGAACCAACTTCAGGATCTCAAAGTTTTGGATACATACGACAAGGGTAACTTTTAAGCGACCTTAAATCCATTTATTGCTTTCTGGGTTACATGTTGTAGTGTTTTTGAAGGTTTCTCACCCAAAAAGAAACTGCTTATCTTTAAAGGTTAGACCCGTAAAACTCTGTTCTTTATCACGATAGAGCCAGATGACTCTCATTTGAATTGCACAGCTCCCATTACGACTCTGATCTTTGAGTACAGTTTCATACAAAACCAATTTCGAAACCAAATTGTCTATCTAAACTTAAGAGCCGCAAACTCATATTTTATGGCTTAGAGTCATGCAGCTCCCATTAGAGCTATACAACTCTGCTCTATATTCCATATTCGTTTTCTAATGAATTAATAAGATTTCACCCTAGAGGCAGGCCAAATAGCCAGACTCATAAAAAGGTGAAATTTTTCTAGAACTTTGTGTTTTGATAAGTATTTTACTATACGAAAAACCAAAAATAAAAATGTGTTCTTTTTTAAAACTATTTTGAGTAGGAATATATATGTTTTAGTACATATTCATGAAAATCGTTTTTGATATGTTTACTGCTTTCCGACCTAGATTAATTTCTGCAAAGTAGTTAAGCCCCGCGAAAGGGATTCCATTCAATCCCATGATAACAAACCCGCTTTGGCATGTAAAACAAAGCCAGAAAAATGTTTTCTCTAGTATAAAATCACATGGCGTTTTTAAAAAAATGTTTTCCAGGTCAATCCAGCTGAACATGCCTGATTCTATCGATTATCCCCTCTTTGCATGCCTTCGAGCTATCAATGCCCTAGAGGATTGTTAGAACCACTGCCTATTATCGAAAAACCATGGGAAAGCGTCTCTATGGACTTCATCGTGGCGCTAACAAAATCTGAAGGATGCGGAAGTATCATAGTGGTAGTTGACCGCTCCGCAAAGACACCATGTTCATCCTTACTTCGGCAGACTGGAAAATGGATGAAGCAGCTCGCTTATTTTTCAAAAATGTGGTGAAACTTTGGGGAATACCATGAAGCATCATACGTGATCAAGATCCTTGATTCACTGGAAAGTTCTGGCATGAATTGAATAAGTTGATGGGCATTGACTTAAACTTTTCCACCAGTTTTCATCCCTAAAGCAACGGATAAACTAAGTGCATCAATGCACTCTTGGAGCTGTATCTTCGACATTATATAAGCGCTCATCAACGAGATTCAGAGAAGTTACTCGATGTGGCCCAATTCTCTTACAACCTGTAAAGGAGTGAGTCAACGGGTAAAAGCCCATTTGAGATTGTAATGGGGCAGCAACCCTTGACTCCACACACCTTAGTGATGCCCTATGTAGGCAACAATCCTACTGCTTACAAGTTTGCTAAAGAGTGGAAACAAGAGGCAGATATTACAAGAGCATACCTTGAAAAAGCCTTCCGAAAAATGAAGAAATGGGCTGAAAAGAGGTGAAGGCCCGTGGATTTCGTGGAAGGAGACTTAGTGATGCTTAAGCTGATGCCTAACTAGTTCAAGTCCCTTCGTAAAGTGCATAAGGGCTTAGTGCGATGCTACGAAGGTCCCTTCCAATCGTGCGAAAAGTCAGCAAAGCTATCTACCAGGTTCAACTTCCTCCCAAGCTTAAAATCCATCTCATCGTGCATGTAAGTTTATTAAATAAATATCATGGCAACGATGAAGTTCCCTCAAGGAACGTTAGCATGTAAGCGCCCATGGCGATCGTGATTGAATTCGATAAACAAGCCGAGGTTATTTTGGCCTATCGGATCGTGCGTAAACAAGGAGTCCCTCCCAATACTGAGTACTTAGTGAAATGGAAGGGCCTACCTAAGGAGGAAGCAAGTTGGAAGAAGGAGGATGAGCTTTGACAATTCATAGACTTAATTACCAAGGCATGCCGAGGACGTCATGCGATTAGTTGGGGGAGGGTGTTATGCCCTGCCAAGTTTTGTATACATAAATAAATTTTTGCCATGCACAAGACTGCCCAAATTCAGTCATAAGGGCTAAGCGGGCTAAGCAAGGAGCTGTTGGCATAAGTAAAACTTAGTTTGGTAGGAGTTAGGCTTGTCCAAACCTCAGTTTGGGTTCAAACAAGGCCCAAAGCGCGTATAAGGCAGCCCAACCGAGTGCACACTGTTTTGCCTATGGAATTTTCTAGAAAGCTATGGAATTATCCATTTCTGATTGGAAGCTTCCAAAATCCTCACTAATTCATCCCAGAATGGTAGGAAAGCTGCTGGAAGTGTCTCTAGAAGCTTCTCCACCGCCTCTAGGATGATTCTAGGCAATTTTGGCATAAATATCTTACGTAATATTCTAGATAAATGCATTATAGCGACACATTTTAAGATTAAATTGTAGCCACATGTTAAGGAGGTGGAAATGCCTATAAATATACCTCCTCCCTCATTTGTAGAACAACTCAAGTATTGAGTAATACAAAGCACACTAACTAAAACTCTTGAGTGCTCTCTTACTCTCCTAAACCTCCAACGTCCCAAGTGCCTATAAAACCTTGCTGTACACAATCAAAAGGCTTACTTATCATCTTAATATTGTAAGATCATCTAAATGCCGAGCGAACAAAGTGTGAGTTCGTTACACATAACTCTTTTCTCTGTCTCTTTTTCTCCTTAAGAAAAAATGTGATTTTCATAGGTTTTAGGGTTGGAATTTCAGCCCTAATAAGAGTAAGAGAGGTGTGCATAAATCGGTCCTGAGCTAGCCCTCAATCTCCCTGAAACAGCTTTGTGTCTGTGACCATAGAGGAGAGACATTTGAACTTCTCGTCAATTCTAACCATCAGTCAGTGTTTTGCATTTTTCTAGAGATTCCACCATCGGATCGCCACAAAATGTTAACTAGAGGTTCCTAACACCCATGTCTTGATCATGAATGGTAGAGATTGGATTCTATGGATCAGAGGCAGTCCAACTATTCGAATCAGATTACTGCCTGAAATTTTTCAGTGTGGGGATGGCTATGGTGAGGCTTTAATCCCTCTTTTTTTTATGTTTTTTATTACATAATCTAAGAATATATCCTAGACACAAACCCTAGTGGTAGATGAATATTTTGGCATTTGTTTTGTTTGTTGCCGAGACAGGTTCCAACAGTTTCATGGTCATTCTCCGGATTACAAGAATTTCTTAGTTTTCGGCTGTCACTATTTCTTTGCAGATGTTCATCCTTCCAAGGATAAATTTTCTGCTATAAAACAAAAAGGAATGTTTATGGGTTTTTCAAAAGGACAAAATGGATATAAGGTTTTAGATTTGTCGATGGAGCAGTTTATTGTGAGTAAAGATGTGCCATTTCAAGAAGCTATTTATCCTTTTAAGGATTCATTTTCTGACTCAATTGCAGAAGTACCTGCAGCTACATATATACAAGTCCAGGCTCCTACACCAATTATGATGAGGTCATCTAGAAAGTCTATGTAACTTCTATGGATTCAGGATTTTGTATTGTCTACAAACCATCAAGCTTTTCTAGCTAATATTCTCTAGACAAAAATGCCATCCTATTATTATGAAGAAAAGATAGAACCAGTTTAGGTTGTGGCTACTAATCAAGAGCTTGCAACTATAGAAGCTAATGGCACTTGGTAAGTATTCTTATTGCCACCTGGGAAAAAAGCTTTGGCCACTAAGTAGGTTTATAGGATAAAGTATAAACCCATAGGAGAGATTAATAAATATAAGGCTAGGCTTGTAGCAAAGGCTAAAACCAATAATTTCATGTTGATTACCACGAAAGCTTCAATCTTGTAGCAAATTCAATGATACTAAAGTTATTTTTAGTAATTGGAGGAGCTTTAATTGGCATATTCATCAGATTGATGCTAATAATGCTTATTTCCATAGAACTTAAATGAAAAAATTTATCTACAACCTCCATTGGGTTATTCAAAAGGAGAAAAGGGTCAAGATTGTAAACCTTGTTAGGTCACTTTATAGACTTAAGCAAGCTAACAGTTAATGGCATAATGAGTTATCAACAAAGCTACTTTTCTTATGATTTTCAAAGATCCTGTCATGATCACTGTGTTTTTACAAAACAAGAAGAAGGTGATGGATTCAGTAGAAATCCCTCAGTGGATCTGGATTTGAGCTTATTGAGGTTCGATCTACTTAAGTTACTGCAAAACAAAAAGGATGAGACACCGGTAACCTTCGGGTTATACTTTTATGCCTAAGTCACCAAGATTATGTCACTATCTGGTTGTATTAGCTTGATTATGAATTATCAGTTAGTTATTTACCTCCACATCCCTTCCTTTTATAAGGTCAATGGTAGAGTTTACTCAAGATTAGGAATGCCCAGAGCCCTCATCTCAATCAGACTAGGAGACTTCCACCTTACGCCTCATGTGAGACACAAGTCCCCCTTCAATCACACCACTGGATAAAGGTAGACTTTGACAAGGACTCTATCTCCTTCCTTCTAGAAGGTTTCTTTAACACCAAGTAAATGCCTCCTGACCCGGACCTGGTCTCCATCAACCAGTCCTGTTCATGCTACGCAACCTAAATGATAGACCCGGTATTATAGTATCTGAATGTCATCAGAAGTGCCCTGCCAGTCCAAAGAACTCTTTATGGTTCCATTTCAAATTTCAAAAATATAGACCTTGAGCACCATACCCAACAACTCCTTGCCATGTGTCAAATTCTAAAGAGACGCGACCTTTGGCTATCCCATCAGGGATGGGTTACAACTTAAACTTCCCCCTCATTACAGTCTCTTCAACAAACTTTGGTAAACCCGCACCCACATCTTCCGGCTCTCAACAATTTCTATAGAACGCTCTCACTAAGCCAATAAGTATTCTTGCTCTCCTGCATTTTCCTTTCTTCTAGTTTATTTTAAAGATTACACGCCTGAAATATTGCATTTACACCTGAGAAAACCCCTCCCTGTAAACTTGTAATTCATCCTAGACATTCTTAGGCCTTCACGCACTCAAAGCCATGGAATCCCCTAGTTACACCTCGTCCTCGAGCCCTGAATACCTTGCCCCATCACCCCCAATAGAAGTGGACTCAAACCTTGCAAGGATTTCCTCATAAAAATCCTCCGAAAGAACACCATCTACCAGAGCACCTGAAGCATCGGCGCACCATGCAACCACCCCTTAACTAGTACAGAACAATGCCGAAGGAGGAAGGAAGCCAGAGAGGACCTTGACTCTTCAGATTACAGATATGGCATCTATAATCAAGGATGGAGAGATACGAAGATTACAGGTTGCCTATACGTGGCTAGAGACCTACAAATGGCTCAAGCCTTCATCCAATCAGAGGGTACCGGAAGACTTCTTCTCCATATGCCAATTCACCTATCCCTTATTGGAAGAGATCTGCAGTGTGCTGAGCGGGTACAACATATGCCCGGCACAAATACTTCGGAACGCGATAGAAGTCATATGTGCCTTGTACTAGCTGTGTTGCAATCTTAGCATCCAGCTGACTGATGCCATGTTCCAATACATTGCCACACCAGTCTATCGGGATGCCAACAGCGACCATCTCACCCTGGCAAAAGGCACCAACTTACGGTTCTTCATCAGCCGCACCTCCTCAGTCAAAGGCTTCAAGAAGTTATTCTTCTTCACCATGTGTAAAGACAATGCTATTGTGTTCCCCTAAGCCTGGTCCTTGCAAAGCACTAAGGAAATGAATCAGGTAAAGGACCAGCTTTCACCGAAGGAGCAAGCCGATCTGGAACTACTGGGCTCAGTTCCAACCAAGTACTAGAAGCTCTCATACATGGTCAGGGCCTTCTGCCTAAGGATACCCCTAGCCGCACTAGTCGACCAGACGGGACTTCCATTTTTCTTTAATGATCCCATTGAGGATCACTGAGGTACTAATTTTTCACTGTACTTATTTTATACTTCTATTCTTGGCAGGAATGTCATTAGCTAATACTATTGCAACATTAAAGATCCGAAGAGGGCAGCCCAGACCCCGTCTATTGCTGCACCTTAAGTCCCATCGGTTCCCCCAATACCTATGCTGAGACTCAAGGAGCCGGCCACCCAACCAAGAGGAAGTACGGAGCCCACTAGGAGTAAGAGGAGAGTAGCTACCGCCACCGTAATGGACAAGGGTAAGAGGATCCACATGGTAAGACCTATCATCTGTTATCCCTTACTTCCATACTTATATTATTTCTCACCATTGATAAAATCCGTAAGATATCGTCCTGGATTTCGGATGGGCCCCAGGAGACAATGATGGCCCCTCCATAAAAGAGATCCTGCTATCCAAATTAAGGACAGAGGTGAGCTTAGCAGATCCCCTAGTGCAACTAGAACTCAGCACTAGGATGTACTTGCTTGCAGATATGGCGAGGATAGATGGACTCAGCAACCGCACGACCTGGACCAGGGTCCTGAGTAAACTATACATCGTAAGTTCTTTTAAGTTCTTTATTCCCACTCTTGACACTGTTGAAATAATGACCCCTTTTACAGGCTATCCCTTTCCTCTATGAGGAGCTAAAGCGGGTTAAGGAGGCAGATCTCATTTACAACCAGCACCTCGCTGGGGCACTAGAGAGGAAGAAGATGGAGAAAGTGCTGGCCGAGGCCACTGAGAAGAGCACTTAACAGTAGAAAAGCCTATATTAGGCCTTGGTCGAAATTGTTGCCATGAACAGATCCTGGGCCATATATGAGGAGGCCTTGAAGAAGGACAGGGAAGCCCATCTAGCGGATGTTACGGCTAAAGAAGGGCGTCTAAAGGAGAGAATAATAACTTATGAGTGAATAGCCCTTCTTTATGGCAATTGCCTCCTCTAAAAATGTGCCGAGGCATATCTGGACATCTCCTTCGATGAAATTAATACCGAATTCCCCCAGGAGACGGATATTTCTCCTCTTTCTTCCCCTATACCAAAGATTGAGGACCTTACCCAACCAGGGCCAGAAGTAGACCTCATCACCTCAGTCCCATTGACAAATGAGCAGAATGAGATCATTCCTCTGGAGCCGGCGGAGGGAGTGTCTACCCAGGAAGAGTAGCCTGGGCCTCCATCTTTTTTTTTCATAAGTCCTCCAAAGAGACATTTTGTAATCAATTATTCCCCTTTTTTAATGGGGTATTGATATAAAATATTTCTATTTTCTTATTATTTTAGTTTCGGGGTTATATTTCTCATGTTACATATGGGACTTCTATAGTCCTGTTCTGAGTTTGAAGTCTATCTCTTGGTTTAGACTGAACATATACTTTACAATTAACAATAAATTTTGAAAGCAAATTTTTATTGATGTAAAGCTGAATAATACAAAATTGCTTAATGCTTTTCTAAAATAAGTTGCCTAATTAAAAACCACCCCAAGGAAAACCCTGTGGGAAAAAACCGTTGATAAGAGAAAAAGAGTGCAACATTTACAAAGTTTTCAAAGCTAATTCTGGTGATATCTCTGGAGATTTCTTGCATTCCAGGTACACGGGACCTCCTTCCTATCCATCCGGCTCCGACTCGTATAGGCAGCCATGAGTATTGGGTGGTCCGGTATGCCCAAAGAACACTGTTCAACTCATCCACCCACGCTCTCTTCAGCTCTTCTAGTCTTTTCTTTATTCCTCCATACAAGGTCTAGTTGGTGACCTTCATCATACCGTTGGCCTAAGGATTGGCTACTGAACTACACCTGTGTTCAATGGAAAAATTTCTACAGAATTCAGCAAACTTTTTAGAAGTGAACTGGGTTCCATTATTAGTGTTGAAGACCTTAGAAATGCCGAATCTGCCTAGGATGTGCTCTTGGATGAAGCTTATCATTTTCTCTAGGGTTGTGGTGGATACAGGTTCGCCTTCTACCCATTTGCTAAAGTGGTCAACCGTGACCTTCAACCACTTCCGCTGCCTGCTTGCTTCCAGTATCAGTCTTACTAGGTCAATTCCCCACATAGAGAAGGGCCATGCCATGAGGATTGTTTTCTATTCTGCCGGAGGCCGAGTCATTTTCTTAGAGTGTATATGACATTGGTGCCATGCTGCTATATAGGCATCCTAGTCCTCCTTCATCGACTCCTAAAAGTACCCCATTAAAATAGCTCTTCGAATAGTTGCTAGAGCGGCTTGATGTGATCCACAAAATCCCTCATAGAGCTCTATTAACACATAATTTCCTTTCTTTCACCGAGACGCACTTTAACCATAGACAGCTGGACGACTTTCGGTAAACCTAACCTCCAATGATGGTGTACTTGGCAGACTTTTCAGAGATCCGGACTGCCTCTACTTCATCCTCCAGTAATTTTCCTTTTCGAAAGAAGTCAATAATAGGTTTCATCTAGTCCGTGACATTATCATCTATAGTTAAATTTCTCGCTACTCAGTGCTCGTATGAGTTTGCACCTCGTACAAGCAGTAGAGTTGTTGCCACTCATTCCGGTTGGAGGTGGCTTTGGCGAGCTTGTTTGCTATGCTATTCGCATCTCTAGGAATGTTTTCTATCCTTTAAACCATGCCTTAATGTTCCATTTCCTTTGGCAGCCCGTGGACCTTGTTTATGTATTTACTCATGGACAGGTCCCTAACTTCGAAGTGCTTATTCACCTGGTTGGATACTAACTGGGAATCGCTGAGTATCTGAACCCTTTCTGGTCCAATCTCTTTGACCAGTTCTAGACCTTTAATCATGGCTTCATATTATATCGCATTATTAGTGGTAGGAAAATCCAACTTGATCGTATAGTGCAAGTGGATTTAGTTTGGGCCTCGGATGTAAATCCTGGCTCCTGTCCCTTTTTATGAGGATGGCCCATCCATAAAATGCCCCACTCTTCAGATGGCAGTGCCGAGTTTGGCTCTAAGCCTGCAAATTCTACTACAAAGTCTACCAGGACTTGTGCTTTCAAAGCCTGCCTTGGCTCGAAACAAATGTCAAACTTGCTCAATTAGATCGCCTCATTTGGCCAACCTCCCTAATGTCTCTGGCCTCTATAACACCTTCGTCAATGGGAATCCAGTTTTGACTATATTTGTATGAGTTTGGAAGTACGGTCGTAGCCTGTTTGCTGTTGACAATAAGGCAAGCCTGAGCTTCTCGGTACTTGGATATCTGGTCTCCGCCCTTTTCACCATTTTGCTTGTATAATATACTGGGAATTGTTGTCCCTCTTCTTCCCTTACTAAGACTGATCCAATAGCTTCATCCATGGTGGCTAAGTACAAGTACAACTTCTCCCCTTTAACTGGTCTACTGAGTAATGGAGGGGAAACCAGGAATTACTTAATTTGGTCGAATGCCTCATGGCATTCTTTGTCCTATTCCAAGGCTCGTCCTTTCTTTAGTGCTTTGTAGAATGACATGCATCTTTTAGTGGAAAACGAGATGAATCTTCCTAGGGTTGTGATCCGGCCATTTAGCTTCTAGATCTCATTAAGAGTTTTAGGAGGAGCCATCTTCAATACGACCTTTATCTCTTCTGGGTTTACCTCGATTCCCCCCTATAAAATTATGAATCCCAGGAATTTTTCTCCTTTTACTCCGAATATGTATTTTTCCAAATTGAGCTTGAGTATGTACTTTTAGAGAATGGGGAATGTCTCTCTAAGGTCTTTGGGTGTTCCGCTAAGGTTCGGCTTTTGACGATCATGTCATCCATGTAGACTTCAATCGTTTTTCTGAGTTATTCCCTGAACATGTCATTAATAAGTCTTTGGTCAGTTGCCCCTACATTCTTCAATCCAAAAGGCATGACCTGATAGCAGTAGGTCCCTTTATGGGTAATAAAAGAGTTTTTCTCCTAGTCAACTGGGTCCATAAGGATTTGATGGTAGCCAAATGCCGAATCGAGACATGAATATACCACATATCCTACTGTTGAATCTACCAACTGATCTATGCTCAATAGCGGATAGTTGTCCTTGGGGCATGCTTTGTTGAGGTCTGTGAAATCCATACACATGCGCCAATTTCTATTTGCCTTCTTTACCATCACTATGTTTTCCAACCACTTCGGGTAATGGACTTCCCGAATGTGTCCCGCGTCCATCAACTTCTAGACTTCCCACTCTATCGCTCTGCCTTTTCAGGGAGTACTTTCGTTTTTTCTAGATTATTAGGTCACTTTCGGATTGACATTGAGAGAGTGCTTTATGAGCTCCGATGGTATGCCTTCTATGTCACTGATCTTCCAGGCAAATGTATTATGCTCTTCCCTTATTACTTGAATTATCTGCTCCTTGGCATCTTGATCGAGCTCGTTGGAGATCCGAATTGATCTGTCTGGTGCTATCATCAATGTTTCCAACTCATCCACTGGTTCTGCTTTCCTTTCTTCCTCGAGTTTCATATTGGTTCTTTCAGGGTGTAGGGACACCAGACATGTTCTCTAAGTTATTTGTTAGCTTTCTCTTGCCACTTATACCCCTAGAGAAGTAAGTATCTGCAACATTAGGTATCGAATGGTACATCACCACTTCTGATTCTGATAAGAATGGTCTTCCCAAGATCACATTATATGCCAGTGGAGACCTGATTATTATGAAGTCGGCCTTCGATCTCCAAACATGCTTCTCATCTCCAGTCTCAAGGTCTAAAATGACTTGCCCTATAACTGGTACTGTATGCCCGCTCAGTCCAACCAGTGGTGCATGCACCGGCTGGATCCGGTTAAGAGTGATTCTCAATTTTTCTGTTGCATGCTTTATGATGATGTTGGTTGAGCTCCCAGTTTCCACCAAGATTCGCTTGACTGTATAACCCTCTATCTCTGCCCTTATCACTAGGGTGTTTGAGTGACCCGCCTGGATTTGGCTTTTGGATGAAAAGGCGAGGTTCAACTTACTATTCTCTCCAATTTCCCGGGGTCTCTTAGCTTTCTTGCTGGGCGGATCGCCCTCTGCTTTTGAATCTTTTGGCTCTTTTGTGCTTGCTTTCTTCTCTACAAACTATTGGAGCCTGCCTTTCTTGATCAGCTCTTCGATATCTTCTACTATATATCTACATTCATCCGTATCATGGCCGCTTACTCGATGGTACTTGTAATAGGCATTCTTATCTTTGCACATTATCTGTCCTCTCCTTACCTCTAGGTAGGAGAGACCTTTCCTGTCTGAGCTCTTTTCTACCACCACCAATACTTCATTGAGTGGCCAATTTAAAAGGGTGAATCCTTCGAACTATCTGGAGTCCCTTCGATCCCTCTTAGGCTGCTTGTCATATGTCTTGTTTCTTTCAGATTCCTTGTGGTTCCTAGCTAGTGCTCCTACTTCATCCAGCTGAATGAACATTTTGGCCATGGAGATCATTTGAGTTATGTTCTGTGGTTTCCTCAAGACCAGGTTAGCCCTTAACCGCTCATTCGTGGTGTTAGATATCAGCGCCTCCAGTGCCGTGTGGAAGTTTAGCTTCTGGACCTCTACTGTTGCCAAGTTGAACAGGTCAACAAAGTCCTGGAGGGATTCTCCTTATTGTTGCTTCACATCATACAGGGTCCAGCTGGTAGTTCCCGTAGGTACAGATGTTGGATATGCCCTAGTCCCAAGGCATTGGTCCTTGTATTTGTATTATACATTTGTACAATGTTATTGGATTTAATGTATCATACAATTTGTGTCATTAAATAAAGGCATTAATCTATTTATTATATATCTTATGCTATGTATTAAATAGAGTATCAAATGGACATATGCGTATCCATGTTGACAAGTGTCATGCACTTGGCAGTAAGACTATGGATAGGGAAAATGATATGACCATAAAGTAATTTGTAGTCTATTCCAGTCACGGGAATGAATGGAACTACAGACTATCATTAACTTGGTTAGATGGCGGTGTCTTACCATCCATTAGACATGGAATGTCAACCAAGTTAATGGGTACATCTAAAAGGGGTATGATACTGGATAGATCCACATGGTATAGTATCACAAGTGATTTTCATGTAGTATTTGTATGGATCCTTTGACCTGACCATATGATGGTGCTTCATGTGAAGTGGCATACTTTGGTGTACGTCTAAAAGGCCTATAACAAGGTGCCAAGTATGGGTACGTTCGGGTATGTCAGTGAACATGGCAATGCTATGGATATGTAGAAGGGAATGTCACTCAGTAGTCCACTAAGAAGATATCACCGGCCTCTTGATGAATGCAACTGATAAGAGTGTGGCCACACTCAAACGAGTTGGAACTTATTTGTGAGCATCAGTTCATTCGGGATCAAGTTAATGTCTGGACACTAAAGAGGGTGATCAATCCATGCCTCTGTGTTGGACACCGATATCAATGACATGGGATATACAAGTTTAAACTACATGGTTTAGATTTCAGTCGGACTGCTATCTCCGTCTTAATTGGGGGCTACAGTGGCTTGCTAGAGCCCACCTTAGTTTGTGGGCCATAGACCTACTACCAATATAAAGTCAGGCGCACAGGATCGTACACATTGAACGTCTGAGCTTGAACTAAAAGGATCAACCGTATGCTTAAAGTATACACACTAGAGAGAGAGGATTCCATTAATTATATTATATAGACCACCTAGATTGATCAAAATAATATAATTAATTTTGTATTGGCCTTCTTATAATTAATTCAATGAATTAATTTATGAGATTATTTCCTAGGTGGAAATAATTTTACATTTATATGTTTACATGTGTTTAATTTTACGAAAGTCTAACTTAATTCCACGGTTAAATTAATTGGTCAAATTAATTTTAATTTAAATGAAATGTAATATATTATATGGTATGATATATTGACATACATGTTAAATTAGAATTAAAATTTGCAATTAGATTGGACCAAAAGAATTAATTTGGACTTGGGCTTAAAGGAGAAAAAGCCCACATGAAATTAAAGCAAATTGGGCCGAAATTCAACAAGTGAATTTCGGCCACCTAGGGTTAAAAACCACTTGATATTTTCGGCCAACACAGAAGAAAACAGGCAGAAAAATTTCCAGCCATCTTTTCTCTCTTTTCGGTTGATCGAATCGCTAGCACTAGTTTGAGTTCGATAGCCGTTCTTGTACGGGAGCATGGAGGAAGTCTATTTTGATTTCTGCAGCCATCTCTTGTAGAGATATTCTAGTGAGAATCTTATCTTCCTCAATTTAATTTTGGTTTTTGATTTCCATATCATTTGCTCCTGGTCACGGATTTGAGAAAATCAACACATTCTTCCGCTTTGTCGGTTGATTTTCGGTGAAAAATCCCTACAACAGATCCAAAGAATTTTATGTAGAATTGTTCTCTCAACTGCTCCCAACTATTGATTGAGGCTGGTTCTAGGGTTTCGAACCAGTATAATGCTAAGCCTATGAGTGTTAATGAAAAGAGCCTATATATTAGGCCTTCATTCACTCCTGCTATCTCCACCTGGTTTTTGTAATTCTTTGAGTGGATGTAAGGGTTCAGTTTTCCCATTGTAGTTCTCAAAGTTCAGCTGCTTAAACTTCGGATCGTACGGCATTTCCAGGATTCTGTTCGTTAAGGATAATCCTCATCAACTTTTTACCATATAGGATTTGGGTCCAACTAAATACTTTCTGGGTATCGAGATAGCAAGGACTGGTGTAGGAATTTTTTTTATCTTAGACAAAGTATATTAGAGAAATTTTAAAGGATGCAAGTCTCTCTGATAAATCAGTGGTAGCGAATCCAATTGCACATGACATTAATTTAGTTGCAGATGGTGTTTTGTCGAAGGATCCTTTAGTTACCAGGAGATTAGTTGGAAGACTTATGTGTTTACAACTCACAAGACCAGACTTATCTTTAGTAACTCATTTGCTCAATCAATATGTGTCAAATCCCACTAAGCATCATCTTCAAGCTACTATGTATGTTTTGAGGTGTTTGAAGGGTACTTCATAAATTGGTTTGTTTTATTCCAACATGTTAGAAGTGCATACATTTACAGCTTATTGTAATGCAGATTGGGATAAAAGCAAGAAAACAAGGAGATCATTAATTGGATATTGGGTTTTCATTGGTTCTTCAATGGTTTCTTGGAAGACAAAAAAAAAAAAAAAAAAAATAGCTAACAGTCAGCAGATCCAGTCCAAAGGCTGAATATGGATGTATGGCAACAAGTAGTTGTGAGTTGGAGTGGATTAGTACATTCTCACAGATTTTGGGATTCAGGTTCAATTGTTGATCACAATGCATTGTGATGGCAAGTTAGCTATTACGTTGGCACACAATCTTGTCTCTCATGATAGTACCAAACACATATCTATTGATTGTCACCTCATCCTTGATCATATCACTTCAGGTTTCACACAAACTTCTTATGTCTCCTTTTCTTTGCAATTGGCAGATCTCTTTAAAAAAGGTTTTAGCCTAGATCATATGTCTCTTGCACTTTCCAAAATAGGTTTGTTTGATGTTGCACAAACTCCATTTTGAGCAGGGGCATGAAAGTCAATGCTGAAGTCAACGCAGTTGATCATCATTGTTGATATAAGACTGAATGTGGTCTGTTCATACATTTGGTTATGACAATTGGTGGGAAAGGTAGTGTGTTAGTGGCACGAGTTTGTTATACATTGTTGTATATAAGAACAATCTTGTCGAAGCTCATTTTTCAACTTGAATCAATAATAATCAATTCATCTTTCTCTATTTTATTCCATAAGATATCATATTTTTCTACTTAATTGCTAGTGTTTAGTTTTTAATTTTTAGCTGACGAAATAATAAGTAAAAAAAATGAAATAATTAACTTTACCAAAATACATGGACTTTATTATCTATCGAGATTAATAAATTATTTATGTTTTAATTAATTATCTAGGTAATGTATCAACTCTAATCCACCAATTGAGAGTATTTATTTAGCTTTCTTTCATGTCAAATTAATGTAAGTACAATCATTTTTCTTTTTTAGCTTCTGATGTAATTATGAACTCCGCAATATTTTTTTCTTTTTTTTTTTTTTTTTTAGTTTGTTTGAACTTTTCTAAGATTTTTTTAATGGAACTTAAATTCATAAAAGAAAATGTATGACCATTATTTTGATTTAAATTATAAAAGGTTGCAAGACTCTCTATAACTTTTCTTTTAACTATATCTCCATTTCGTTTTTGCTTAATTTCTCCACTTAAAGTAGAAAGGAAAATAATATAAAGTGGTGACTACAATTAATTTTGTTTCAAATTCAAGTAAATGTAACTAAAGCATGTTTGATGAGTGAGAAATATACCAATTATTTTAGAGCATAATGGAATTAATTTGGATTAATTTGGAATTAAAATGAAAGAATTATTGCTAAATAGCTTGTTTTCAGGTTGCTCAATAGCTGATGAAAGCTGCTGGATAAAATCAAAGCAAATAAGCTTGAATGAACCTATAGATCGCTGAGCAAAGAACCAATTGGATGGGCTGTGCAAGGATGGGCTGTGCAAGGAGCTCAATAGAGAGAGGAGATATTTTTAAGTTGAAATTTATAGTTTTGACCCTATCTTTTCAACTTGTGGTTATCATTGAAAGAACATGTGTGCATATTAAAGCTTTTGAAATATTTTATTGTTTAGTTGTTGACTTTCTTTTTTTTTTTCTCTCTCTAAATCTTTCCAAGGGCTATAAATACTTTGGCTTTTGTTTTGTTTGGTAGCAATTAATAGTTTTAGGAAGATAGGAGTAAATTCTTCCACTAACTCTTGTAATTTTTATTTTCTTATTAATATATTTAGTATTAGTTCCTTTAATTTCTGTCTGAGAAGCCTACTTACCGTAATATATTATGAGAAGTGAGTAGTCTCCAAGCGGACTTCAGCCAGCTTAGGTTGGCAGTAGTAATTAGTCTTTCTCTCTTCTTTTTACTATAAGTAAAATGCTATGATGATTGTTAATGGTGCTTTGTATTTTCTCATGAGTTTGGCCACCTCATCCTTAGTGTTTATAATGAGATCGAGAGGAAATTTGTGAACACGGACATATCACTAAACACATGTGCACTATGAGACCGAGAGGAGATTAGACATATGCTAAGGGTTTTTATCTTATTTGATAAAATGTTTGCCTAAACTTTAATGCGTGAAATGAATCCTATGAGGAAAATATTTAAGTAGGACTAGTTTCATATAATCCAAGTGAGGTAGAGATCTAAGCTTGGTGAGTTGAGGAGCAAAATACCATAGATCTACGTTCTTAACTTGCTTAAAATAGGAGGGAGAGAGAGCTCCTGGACCTGCTTAGCTCTGCTGGATAAGCTTATGCATCTCTATCATTGTCATCTTCTTATTCTGTTTTTAAGCAATCTTGTCTTCTGAATGCCTGATTACTTATTAGTTTCCGAAGATTTTATGTTAATTCGTTTATCAAAATATCAAAGGAAATCAAATCTATCCATTTGCTAAGAAATTTAAGGTTGTTTACTCTTAGTCCCTGAGAAAACGATGTTTGGTCTTGCCTCATTCTACTAAGCTACCTCGTACACTTGCTAGTGTCCATTTTGTAGGTAACAATGTTTAAGAAGGATATTATTATTTTTGAAATAATTGAAATGTAATCATTTTATTAAGTGATCAATTAAAATTATTTAAACGTGTATATAGTTAATTAAGTATAGCTAAATATGTAACCTAGAGGGTGGGTTGCATTGTAAGGATTCATTCATCCTTCACCAAGTGTTGAGGGTTCGATCCTCGTTTTGGGCATGAAGCAGCCTTAAATCTCTGGGTCAGTTGTCCCACCTTTTGAGATCCCTACAAACTAGCGAAGGGAATTAGTTATTGTAACCAACGGTGGATACCTCTGGATGCGCAACAAAAAAAAAAAAAGTATAGTTAAATATGTACTAGATTATCCTGAGCTCATAGGTGGATATTAGGGGTGAGATTGGTCCATTATAATATGGGGATTTAAAAATCTCCAGAATTGTCTTAAAAATAAAAAATTTTAAAAATTAAATTCCCCAAAATCTTGTATTGTAAAAAAATTTCTGTATTGGATTGTATTGAATTTTCGGTAAACATCCAATTCAGAAACTCTGTTATACGGTTCCAATACAATCAAGATGGTTATTACATTATTCAAACATTTATTACCAAACACAAATAATGATTTATATATACGTATACGTATTAAAAAAAATACCAAAATATCATAATTGCAAAAATTTTAAATTATTATATATCTTGTAGGTAACATATTCCGTAATATATATTACATATATTAGATAAACAATAGCAAAACAATGTACAATTTTGATAATAAAACATATAAAATATAATATACTTACTAACAAAATATGGTATATATTTTGTGAACGATTATTTATATAATATTAGTCTATTTATATTATAAAGATAAAAACAAATATAAAAAAATTGTTTTTTTAATTCAATATAATTCGATACGATTCTTGATTTAGATTTTTTTTTTAAAAATCTCAAGAATTATATCTAATGAAAATCAATGTTACAATTCATTGCAGACGTATAAAAAAAATAATGATTGAATCCAATTCTGAATTTCTTTCATCTGAATTTTCTGAATGAGTACTATTGTATGTATATGCAGTTAAGATTAATAGTGTATAATTATAATTAAGTGTATTTATGTGATATAATTGTAATTATGTTAGGAAACCCTATGTATATATATTCCATCATTAACAATAATATAATCTACTACCTCCAATCTTTATGGTATCAGAGCCGCACCCGAAAATTCCATCATGAACCCTAATACCACCGCCGCCGACGCCTCACAGCCGCTCCCTCCACCGGCTGTCAGTCTCACCGGCGCAGCTCTGCCACCCTCTCTATAGCAGACAGCGTCGGCCTTCCCATGGGGTTATACAGCCCCATTTTCTACGTCTTACACTGATGCCCTTATTGCCACTGCGGCAGCCAATCCGGCACCTTTTTCTGGAGTGCAGCAGCCCGTTCTTAGTGGAGGAGGACCACCCCTTTCACCCTCAATTCCGGTTTTACAACCGTCGACCTTCTCTAACCTTACTGGACTCATCTCCAATAAATTAGATTCCAGCAACTTCATCTTATGGAAAGGGCAGATGATGACACTACTCCGTGGATGCCGCCTTGAGCATCATGTTGATGAGAATTTTCCGGTTCCAGAGCGAACCTTAGCGAGTGGGGATTCTAATCCCCTATTTGAAGTTTAGGAACAACAAAATCAGCAAGTGTTGAGCTGGATTTTAGGTTCCGTTTCTACCTCTTTGCTTCCGTAAATAATTAATTGCGAGATGGCTGCAAGTGCTTGGAATCTTCTGCTCCGTACCTATTCTTCTGGGTCACGAGCGCAAGTTCGTAATGTACGTCACCAATTAACGACGATTGAAAGAGGTAATTCTGATATCACCACTTATTTGTTTCGAGCAAAGTCCATTTATGATCAGCTTGCTTCGTTAAACTATCGTATGAATGAAGAAGATTTAGTTGATGCAATTCTTATGGGTCTTGGAGAAGAATATGGTTTGTTTACTAGGACTCTAGACACTAAGCAAGAAGTGTTACTTTTGATGATTTGTTGGGTATGTTATTAACTGATGAACGCCGATTGGTGAGAGAAAAGGCCAAAACCTCTACTGCCATTCTGCCTACAGCCTTGTACTCGGCCCATTCTCAGCATTCTGGATGAGGCAACGGCCGTGGTGGGCGTCAAACTCACCAGCGTGGTGGTGGAGGCCGTTTTGGCGGACGGCAGCACAGAGGGGCGGGCGGCAGGTCTGGTTCCAGGATGAATTTTCATGGTGGACAGCAGCAATTTTCTGGCGAACAACAACAGCAATTTTCTTATGGAAATCCTAATGGACGTCCACATGTGACTTGCCACCATTGCCATGGATTGGGTCATGTAGCCCGAGATTGTTTTTCCCCTAAACTCAACCTTCAAAATCAGATTCGCCCCACCTCTAACATTGCCACCAGCCACACACCACCTCAAAATCAGTGGGTTGTCGACTCCGGGGCCACATATCACCTAACTTCTGACATAGGAAACCTGGACATTCATTCCGAATATCAGGGCACTGACTCAGTTACAGTTGGTAATGGTTCTAAACTTCCTATTGTTCGTGTTGGTAATTCTATTGTTTCCGTTAATAAGTTCATTGAATTTGGATAATATGCTTTTCGTTCCTAATTTTTTGAATAACTTATTATATGTTTATGCTCTCACCAACTCTAACCCGGTTTCTGTTGAATTCTTTTCTAATTCTTTTCTTATCAAGGATTTGGCAACGGGGAAGATACGATGCCGAGGCTGGAGTAACAATGGGCTGTACTCATTGTGCTTAGATGCTTTGAATAAGAAATATGTCAATCTAGCTTCTTTAAGTACTTGGCATGATCGTTTGGGACATGCCTCTATGTCTGCTGTTGAACATTTAATCAAATCTAATAAAATTCCTGTTTCTGCTTCTGATAAATCTGTGTGTGCTTCTTGTTGTGTTAATAAAAGTCATAAATTACCATTCTCTTTATCTCAATCTGTTTCACGGGAACCTCTTGAACTAATTTATGCTGATGTTTGGGGACTTGCTCCTGTTGTTTCATGTGATGGGTATAGTTATTATGTTGTCTTTGTTGATCACTTTAGTAAGTATTCTTGGATTTATTTTATACGCAAAAAATCTGACGTGCATGATATTTTTGTCCAATTTCAGACCCTTATGGAAAATTATTTCCAGACATCCATCAAAACCTTCCAATTTGATGGTGGGGGAGAGTTCATTGCCTTATAAAATTTTTTCCGTACCTATGGCATTTCACATCGAATGTCATGTCCTCATACCCCAGAACAAAATGGAACCGCCGAACGTAAACATCGCCACATTGTGGAACATGGCCTAGCTCTCCTCCATCGTGCTCACATGCCTTACAAATACTGGACCTATGCCTTTGATACCACCGTTTACCTCATCAATCGCACCCCAATGGCCCAATTACGTAACCGAACACCCTATCACATTTTATTCAATGATTCACCGGACTATCATACACTTCGGATTTTTGGGTGCTGTTGTTATCCTTGGCTCAGACCATATGCTCGAAATAAATTTGATTCGAAGTCTTGTCCATGTGTCTTCATGGGATACAGCCATCTTCATAAAGGGTAGGTTTGCTTTGATCCTGTTTCGTCGAAATTTTTTGTCTCACGTTATGTTTTGTTTGATGAATAGGAGTTCCCCTTTGTGAAGCATGATGATGTGTTACCCCTGGAGACCCGACTCACCGATAGTCAACCCCTGAAAATTCCTTTCCCCGACACCCACTGCTCCACCTCCTATCTCTGACCCCCCACAACCGCCCCCTCTCAACCCGCCAGCCACCACATCCATATACCCGACGTCTACGACGTCTTGTGCCTCCCCCCACACCGGCAGTCCCCTCTTCACCGTCCAGTAGCCCCACTCAGCCCTCTACCGACCTAAATCTCTGTGTTGATTTCTCTAGATTTGGACACCTTCCGCCTGCCACCACCTCCTCTCCTCCATTGCTGCTGCCTGCTTCTGCTGCTCCCACTACAGCAGCTCCCTCTCCTCCTAGATGGATGGTTACTCGTCAAATAACGGGTAAGCTAAAGCCACATTCCCTTATACATATTCGGTAGCCTTCTACCTTTTTACAAGCTTCTAAAATTTCGGAGTGGCGGGATGCTATGTCTGCTGAGTATAATGCTTTGGTGGCTAATGGTACATGGTCTCTAGTTCCTAGGAGTGATGGTCAAAATGTGGTTGGATGTCGCTGGGTTTTTAAGTTGAAACAAAAGGCTGATGGTAGCATTGATCGATACAAAGCTCACCTAGTCGCCAAGGGATTTCATCAGCAACCAGGTGTTGATTTTTTTGAGACTTACAGCCCTGTTATCAAGCCTGCTATTATCCGTGCTTTATTGGCTGTTGCTGTTTCTTTGAATTGGGTAATTACTCAACTAGATGTCAGCAATGCATTTTTACATGGTCACTTGGATGAAACGGTTTTTATGGAGCAACCTCCGGGTTTTGTGAATCCTGATTTTCCTACACATGTGTGTCGATTGCATAAATCCTTGTATGGCTTGAAACATGCACCACGAATGTGGCACCGTTGGTTGACTGATGTACTGTGCTCGCTGGGTTTTGGTGGCTCAAAATCTGACACCTCTCTTTATTTTCTTCACCATGGTTTGGTTCACATTTTCTGTCTCATTATGTGGATGATTTGCTAGTGTTGGGTTTTGATATGTCTGCTGTTAATGATCTTGTTTGCAAACTTCAGTCCCAATTTGCTATTCGCAATCTTGGTAAATTAGGCTATTTTTTGGTTGTTGAAGCTACTTGGTGCAAGAATGGTCTCTTCTTATCTCAGTCTAAATATATTCAAGATTTACTCCGCCGGACACAGATGGAGGGATGTTCTGGGGTTGCGACCCCAATGGGTTCTAAGGATAAGTTCATGTTGGAATTGGGTGACCCCTTCTCGGATCCGACAACTTATAGAGGTGCTCTTGGATGCTTACAATATTTATCATTAACTCGGCCTGATATCTCCTTTGCGGTGAATAAGTTATCTTAGTTTATGCATGCTCCTACGTCTCTCCACTGGCAGGGAGTCAAACGGCTACTTCGGTATCTCCAGAAAACTTGCCATTTCGGTTTATTTATTCACTGTGACCCTAATTTTATCCTTCAAGGTTACACTGATGCTGACTGGGCGGGAAGCTTGGATGATCGCAAGTCCACCACTGGCTATGCCATTTACCTAGGGCGCAATTTGATTTCGTGGAGCTCCAAGAAACAACACTCTGTCGCCAGGTCCTCCACTGAAGCTGAGTATAGGGCATTAGCTACAGGTGCTTCTGAAATTGGATGGCTGCAGATTTTGTTACATGAAGTTGGTGTTCTAATTCCACATGTTCCGAGGTTGTGGTATGACAACCTTTCGGCCACCTACCTTACTCTTAATCCTGTTTATCATCAACGCAGTAAGCATTTGAAGGTTGAATTCTTTTTTGTTCGGGATAGAGTTTCTAAAGGTTTGTTACGAGTTCACTATGTGCCGACCCGTGATCAGATCTCCGATGTTCTCACCAAAGCCTTGCCAAAGGATCGCTTTATTCCTTTTCGCCGCAAGTTGAGCATTTGTCCAGCCCCTACTCAACTTGAGGGAGGGTAATAATGTATAATTGTAATTAAGTGTATTTATGTGATATAATTGTAATTATGTTAGGAAACCCTATATATATATATATGTATTCCCTTATTATCAATAATATAATTTACTACCTCCAATATTTAATGACAATGTTTAATTGATGTCCCACAGAGACTTGTAGATTTTATTTGATTTTGATTAAAATGAGTGTTGAAATAGTGAAATGAGTTGGTACAATGATGAGACGATGATATATAAATAAAGAGGAACATTATATAGTCCAAGTAGATAAAGATATGAAATCTATTTAGTGGGCTTCCAAAGTGGTGATGATCATGCATGCATGTACGGTATATGATTTAAATCTTATCAAATAATGATAAATTTGGCACTTTGTTTGGCAATCTCTGAATCATGTCAAATGCTACTTAAAATCTTTCATTCCAAACTTTCACGTCATATAATTGAAGCGTATGCTATGAATTTCATGTTTTAATATTTCAACTTATATTCTTCATCTTGTAACGTTGAGTAATGTTATTTCACCACCCCACTCAACCTCGTACATCTTAATTAATTCAACAATCAAAATAATCCTCAACCAAATTTAATAAAGCTAGTAGCAACTTCTTATTTACGTTTCGAAAAATAAATCTATGAGTATTTGCTATGATGATCACATAATATATAGAAAAAACCGCATGTAATACATCAAAACAAATTAACTTAAGAGATTGAGCAATTGAAAAAGACAACTTATGAATTTTACTAATGACACACGTATGACAAACAGAAGCATCATTATTTGAAAATTGAAATAGAATTATTGTTCAAAAACTTCTTAAAAAAGCTAAAATGAGCTTAAATCGGAGGAGATGCCTGTTGTACTAGAAGATAGTAAAGCCATCTTTACTCCAACCATTCAGCAAAACCTTCTACATGTCCAAATCCTTAATTAAAAAATGGTCATCAAAGAATTCAACATAAAATTTATTAGAAGCAGTTACGGAAAGAACAAAAATTAAATTTTGTAACATAGAAGGAACAAATAATTACAAAAATTAATTTCAAGACTGTTGACAAAACAAGAAAAGGAACCAAGAGTCTTAATAGAAATTTTAGACCCATTACCTGTGGTGACTTCTTTACGACCTGTATACTTAGAATGAATTGCTAGATTTTTTAAATTAGATGTTAAGTGATGAGTAGCACCAACATGATGGAAGCGGTTTTGTTCCTTAAAGAACAACATAATCTGCATCTTCCATATGAGAAAGTTGGAGGAGGTCAAATGGTGATTGAGAATATGTGAGACGGCAACCAGCAGTACCATAAAGGCAACAGGGATAGACACGCACTGGCAAGAACGATGTTAGAGCCACTGGCAATCGGTTTTCCTTGGTGTTTAAATCATGTAGGGCTATAATACCATGACATTATGACAATAATATGAGCCATGCATATTATTGATATATATGTGCAAGAGCAAATATAAACGTAGATACAAGCTATAATCCTAATTAGGAGTCCTAATACAAGTTGGAGGAGTCCACAAGATTTACATCCTTGTTCATTTCTATTCCGCGTGTGAAAAGGTTACCAAGAAATAACTCAAGGTTGGCTACATTCCTACCAAGGATCAAATTGTCAGTGTACATACAATGTCAAAGAGATGTTTTTAATCTTTGAGAAGCAAGTTAACTTTTATTCCAAAGCTCTATGTGGCGGACGTAACATAAATTCTCTCGGAGTGATAGAAGATATAAGATTCAACTGTATTTATATACATCTCTTCTACTTACCTTCATATCTATTGTAAAGGGTTGTATATATATGCTAAACATTTGGACAAAATAAAATTAATAGAAACCCTATTAGCCACAGGGAGTTTTGTGATTATTTTTACCTACAGGTATTGAGACACTTAAACAAATTAACAAGATGCTTTTTGAATATTTTGCGATTCATTCGAGTGTGTCGGCCTTAATCCAAATAATTAAACAAATTAATTTTTTTTTTTTTCCTGTAAAATTATTTTCTTCTCAATTGACTCAGTCATTACTCATTAGGACACTAATTGTATTTAGTTGAAATTGCAAACGGCCACATTATTTATGCAACCGATTAGGCATGGAGAAGCACAAAGGTCAACCCTACCCCTATCATTTTCTCAATTCTAATGTCTTCTTGCACGTTCTCTCTCTCTAACTGATGTTTTTAATTAGGATATATAGAGAGAGAGCTAACTGCTAATTTAACTTCCTCAACTCACTCTGGTCCCACAAACCAAACCAAGATTCTACGTTTTGGGTTCCATTTTTCTTCCTTAATTAATCATTAATTTCATCATCTCTATAAAATCCCTCTTTATAAATCCCTCTTCTTCTCATCTACTCTACATTTTTGTTTTGTTTTTTTTTTTCTTTTTTTTTTTTTTTTTTTTTTCTTAAAATGGAGGGTTCTCATGTGAACAATTTACCCTTGAATAAAGCTAAAGAAGAAGAAGAAGAAGAAGAAGAAGAAGAAGAAGAAGAGAGTGGGTGGACTGCTTATTTTGAAGAATTCTCAAATCATAATCATACATTATCTTCAAGTTTTTGTGCCTCTTCAATGGTTTCTGATGCTGCTTCTTTTCCTCCATGGAAATCTTCTCCTTCTAATCATAATCATACTACTTCTTTTGTTGGAGTCTCACCAAATTTGCCCAAAAAGTTAACTTTCAAGGCAACAAGGAGAGCCAAAGAAATTTCTCATGATGATTCTTTGGAGGATACTGCCAGTTCTCCTCTCAATAGTCCTAAGGTTTCTTTATTTTTAAATTTTTAATCCATCGTAATTTTTTCTTTCAAAAATAAAGTTTTATTTGCAGTCTTAATTATTTCCATGTTCAAAATCTGTTCAATCTGTACACAGGTTAGTGATATGGGTATGATTGATGTAAATTCAAGGAGGACAAATGATCATTTCAACAGTTCTCTGGTAACCTTGATTCTCTTTCTTTACACTTTATGATCATTTTTTTTTTTTTTTAAATTCCATGCTTCTTTAGTTGTAAAAATGAATCTGTATTTTTTTTTATTATGCCTAAAAGCCCAAATATCAACCCCTTTTACCTTGTATTTCTAAAAATTTTCCTAATTCACTTATCAACACGAGTTTTAGGTTTGGATTATTTTTCCAAGAAAAAAAAAAAGGTGTACTAACTATGCATCCATGATCACTAAATGCACACAGCTAATTAATATAAGAAACTGGAAGGATTAATGCTGTCTAGTACCTTTTATTATTATTATTATTATTATTATTATTATTATTATTATTATTATTATGAGATGAAATTTACAGGGAAAAAGTGGGGGTAGAGAAGATTATGAAGGAGTAATGGAGAGAGAAGAAAGATATGAAATTAGCACTTGCAGTGGAACTAATGACTCCACAGAGTTGAAGAAGAGAGGGTTGTGTTTGGTTCCTTTATCCATGTTAGTTAATTACCTTGGTTAATTATAAATTACTTAATTATGATGTAAATTATATACGCGTACACAGGTTTTCTGTCTAATTAATTTTTCTTAAAGTAAATATAGTCCAGATCTTCTATCTCTTGTACATATTCAACAAACAAGAATAAGACAATGTTTGACAGAGCATGTGAATATCATTTTCATCAATTGGAATTTGTAACTAAGTAAATAATACTTTATTATAAAGAAACGCATAAAAATACTTATACATCAATTTCTTCAAACTAGGTTTTTAACTTGGGAATCTGTGAGAATAAAATCTCTTGATTAATTTGATAGATCACCTACTTAATTACTTATGTACATTTTCTAAGCAATTGAATGATTAGGTGACCATACATTGTCATATTGACCAATTTAATTTATCATTTAGAAAATTGGAACTTTTTTCCATCTTTTATGTGACTTGTATTTAACTTTTTTATTATATATATATCTTCAAAAAAAAAAAAAAAAAAATCTTTACAGTATTAAAATTTATAAATATATTCTTATATATTTATTATCTAACGTTTTTCCAATGTTGCCATGTCCTATATTTATTATAAATATTGTTTCCGTTTTAGTTTTTGTTTTCGTTCCGTTTCTGTAGGAACTGCCCTTTTACAGTAGGTAATTAACTCACTATCCTACATGAACGTCAAGAATTTTAATTAAAATAGAATATATGTCTAAACATTTTTTGTTAACTTGAAATTACAAAAAATTAGGAGACAATATTCTTTTTCAGTTGTCATCTATAATTGAGAATATTGTTCGATAATGCTCAATTACATATAATTTTTAGAATTTATTATAATATATAGGAATTTTTGTACATCTGTTTAATTTTTATTCAAATTGAAGATTGATATTGGAAAACCTTTACCATATTTCCAGATTATGAAATTTCTTAGTCATAAAAAAATACATTTAGATGTTTTTGTTATATCTTAAATTGTATTTTTATCATTAAAGAAGCATATAGTACTTCAGAAGCATTTTGTTGAAAAATATGTTATATCAATTCCACATGACACGTGGCAGACTTGTCTTAAATTAGGGCTGAATAAAATGGAATCCTAACTAAGACAAGGCACATTGATCCTATGTAATTAAAGAGTTACCAACATGAACATAAAGGTTTGCTTACTTTATTTTTTTTCAAAACAACAATGCAATTTTATTAACTAAATTTAATGAATGAACTACTTTATTTATAAAACTATACTCTTAGCGTTTCACAAAATGGAAGTTTACAAAATAAATATTTCGAGCTAATTAACGACAATCATCTAATAATACATACTCTAATCAACAATCCTTAGGAATACAAAATATCAATGATTGACGTTATTATACGTACTAAAAGAAAAAGAAATGAATACAAAAAAAGGATGATCTATTTTTGGCAAGAAAAATACAACGATAAATGTTAATCGAAAAATTTTACATTACTCATAGATTATAGACTTCCTTAGTTATAAAAAAAAAAAAAAAATTTATATTTTTTCATTATACCCTAAAAAGACAAGCAACAATCCTTTTTACTAATATATTTTCATTGGATACCATATTTCAAGATTATTCTAAAATGTTGAATATTAATTGCATATATGTCGTTTTTTTTTTTTTAAGAAGGAATATTTATTTGTTGTAGCTACGTTAATTACTAAACATAGAGGAATTAATATTTTTCAGGCAACAAATTAAATGACTCCAAAATGCAACAGCTATCAAACAAAGGGTAATTAAGAAATAGACAAGTGGGAATGAGAATAAGAAAGTCCCTAATTTGTTCCCCGAAAGTTAGATTGATAGATTTAAATAATAATTAATCTTTCAACAAATTGCAGGCCAATTCATTTAATTAATTCACAACCAAAAGGCCCCTCCATGTGCTTAACCATTAAAGGCAGGTTTTTTTGTGCTCTACAGACCATCACATTCTTTGTTTATTATTCTCCTAATTTCATCCACTTTTTTACATTTTATTTGGACTCTACTCTCTTTCTTCTTTGTTTTTCTATTTCTTTTATCTATTACCTTATTACGGAATAAGTCCTCAGCTTTACTTTTTCATAACCTTCATATGCAATAATTGTTTTAATTTTTTTAATTTATCCGCATACCTTACAAATTTGTATAACATTTTTTTAAAAAAACATAAAAATAAAAAGTAATAATTGGACCTTATCTATCAGTTTAACCTTTTGGGTTAATTAATTCCATGATATAGTATCAAAATCTCTTAAACTTAGAAGTCGAGGTTTCGAGTCCTACCACCCGATAACTAAAATGACAAATTAAATTCATTGAACTAATCCGATACCTAATTAAGTTTCAAGTTAGGTAATCAATCAATCAATCTTAGTTTACATTTGTGATTTGTGGTTCTGAAGTGGTAGATCACATGTCTAATTACCGAAAGTACAATGATTTGATCTCCTAATAGTATTATTTTGAAAATATTAATTAGTTATCTAGTAATGATCCAAATTGTAAAATTTTTCCAATCTACATGTTAGATTTACAAACAAAAAAAATTCCATCACGAGAAAAAGTTAATATATATAAATTAATATCAACAAATTTATATCAACTTTTTACTACAAATAAATATAGACCAAATACATAGATATCCCCCTAAACTTATCTAAAAACACCTACTCCCCTCCTGAACTTTTAAAATATCCTAATGTCCCCCTGAACTTTGAAAAAATGACCCAGTTTACCCCCTTACTGCCACATGTAACTCAATTATTGGTTATCTCATGTTTGACTTTTCAAAACAAATTCTGGTTTTTATGGGACTTATGGGGATAAATTGAGCAAATTTTAAGAAATTCAGAGAAGCATTAAAATACTTTTAATAAGTTCAGGGGAGGCATTAGGACATTTTCAAAGTTCAGGGGAGTGATACACGTTTTTTGCTAAATTCAAGAGGAATATCTATGTATTCGCCCTAAAAAAATTAATGCATGTTGTTGTTATAAAAGTTATTACTATATAATTAATGCATGTTGTTGTTATAAAAGTTATCACTATATTTATGGCCGAATACATAGATACCCCTTTTGAACTTGGTTAAAAACGCTTACTGTCCCCCTAAACTTTGAAAATATCCTAATGCCCCTCTGAACTTCTTAAAAGTGTTCTAATGCCCCCCTGAATTTCTTAAAATTGGCCTAGTTTGCTCCCTAAGTGCCATAAAAACCATAATTTGCTTTGAAAAGTCAAACATGAGACAACTAATAATTGAGTGACACGTAGCAGTAAAGGAGCATACTGGATCATTTTTTCAAAGTTCAGGGGGCATTAGGATATTTTAAAAGTTCAGGGGGTATCTATATATTTGGCCATTTTTCTATTGCTGCCAAAAGTTATGACACCAATACTTTTAAAAATAAATTTTTTTTATGTTAAATCTATCATTTCTTGTAACGGTAAAAAATGTTCCATTAATTATTCAATATATTCAGTAGAGTAATATTCAGTAGAGCATATAATTATCTTAACTGCTTCAAATTATACATTTTAAAAGCTTATGTCTTCAGTTAATTGATTTGACAATATCTCTTTTATATTTATTAACAATTAATGTGAAGGGTGAATATAAGGTATGCATGTGATAGAGGGACCAACACAGAGGTTACTTAAATGTTGCAATTACATATATAATTAGAGGATATACATAATTAAACCTATACTCAATTAACATACCTTAAGTCTATAATCAGAATTACATCACTTAATTAGTTTTTAATATGATAGCTATTAATTCATAAAATATTTTAATCTATTAATATTATATACACATGTAACGTCCACATAATGAAATTATCATGAATTGAATCAATCAATGTTGATTATTTTTGGTTTCATAGATGGAACTAGAAACTAAATATCCAATCACAAGAAAATAGATTTAAGTGGTTTGACTAATTTTTCTAACATCAATGTGAGGAAAGAGTACATAATTCATTAGTGATGTGACCCTTAGGTAAACCCTAATACATGTCACTATTTGTCAGGTTATTTTATCATGCAGTTATATATGGATTTACTTTTCAAGTCACGTTCTTAATAATTATCAATTAAGACATGAAATGTGTTTTTCAATCGGGTAACAAACATCCCTAAAACTATAAATAGCTCCTCATCTAATGCTATAAGGGTTGAATCTTTTGGGAACGCATAGAAATCATTATGTTTTCTTACTGAAGCATCAGAGTATTTGTGGAAAGAAAACTTTCCCTTACTGCAACAAGTAGTATCATCCCAAGGCTCATCCTAACATCATCCAAAAGCTTCCAGCATAGAGTCAACCCAAGGCTCATCGTAGCATTATTCCAAGACTCACCATAGTGTCATCCAAAGGCTCATCGTAGTGTCATCTCAAGGCTTTGATTTTTGAATTAAACCTTCCACCGCCACATCATCCCAAGGTTATAATATCTGGATTAAAACTTCCACCAATAGTTATCCCAAGGCTTTAATCCTATGACTAAACCTTTCATAAAGACCCTCAAGTTTACACGTTAAATGATCGATCTTCCCTTCATAATTATATTATTGTATTCAAGAAACAACAATTAGTAATTAGGAAATTCATACATGAAATTAAGAAAATCACATCTTTTTCATCCAAGACCCGAACTTTCAGTTAACTCTTATGACATCCAATTACACCCAAAGCTCATACATATAAGCTCCAAAAATCTTGATGCAAATAAATAAGGAAAAACCTAACCTTAAAGTACAATCATTTTCCTAGTATAATTCACTTAAAAAGAATATTAAAAAATCGTTCACATGAAAAAATAATATAGAGAAAAGTAAAGCAATCAAGAACAAGAGATTTTACACAGTTCAATCAGTATAATATACATCAACAGGCATGAGAGATTGAGACAAAACCAAATGTTATGATTTAATGGATGTTTAATCTCACACACACACATATATATCCAAAAAGTTTACCATTAGATCTAGAAGCAATCATAATCCTTAGCATAGTTGGAATAACATGGAAAGGTATTTTTGGAGCAAAAGGTCATTTGGTATGGCCGAACTATCACTTGGTTTGGTCGAAAACCTACAATAAAAAAGAATAGCAATTTTCCAATTGGTTCGATTGAAACAAAATGTAGTTCGGTCGAATCAGAGAGACTTCCTTCTTTGTTTCTACTAGTTTATGCAAACCAAATAGTGGTTTCCCAAAACAATTTCCAAACCAGCATGAGTAATTTGATTTTAGCACGTTCTTCATCCATTTCACATTAAACACATTCCCGAAGCTCATACAAATATAAATGCATCCACTAAGGGAGAGATTCAAGCCAACATCAATAAAATAATCTATTGCTATTACAACTAAGAAAACCAAATTAAATAGGATTTTAGATGTACCAACGCAAGAAATTTGATTTTAGCCACGTTCTTCATCCATTTCACATCATACACATGAAGCACATACAAATGTAGATGCATCTACTAAGGGTGAGATTCAACCGAACATGAAAAATGAAAATTTTCAATTGTTTTTATAATTGAGAAAACCAAATTAAATAGGATTTTAGACATACTGTTGGATGAAGAGGTGTTTTAACACAAGTTTGATTATAATAAAATAATAAACAATCAAGTTGCTAATTCCAAATAGGCTAAAAAATATAATAGTTACCAAATAAGATATTCTCTTTGAAAGATTTAAAAATCTTTTGGTAAAAACAATATGCCAACGGTAAAATAAGTTTTACTAAAATGCGGAATTGATAAATCGTATAACTAGTGAATATTAATGCTTAACTAAATAAAATGAACTCTAAAAATTACAACTATTTAAATGATAATGAAAACAAAACACATAGTAGTAATGTAAAGAGTAGAGTTTAAAACATGAAGACACAAGGATTCTTATAGAAGTTCGGCAAATCAAGTCCTCCATCTTCTCCCTAATACTACATTTTGAGATTTTTTAATTTGGTTCTTTTCCTGGGCAAGAACCAAGCCACAAGTTACTTTTTCTCATGAGCTCAAGTGATAAACTTTGACAACAAGTTTCATGGATGCTTGCAAGACCACACGTCACCTTTTCACGAGTTGCAATGGCACTCTTTCACAATCTCAAGTGTCTAAAGTTTACATAGATACTTTTTCACAAACTATAATAGCAAACTTTCCAACACAGACCTTTTTGTGTGTATAGTAATCCTTAAGAAAAATCAACTTTGAATACAAAAGATGAAGGCTTCTCTCAAAATAGCTGAAGAAAGATTATTGAAGACTATAGGATAAAAACTCAAAAATAAAATGATTGTAATGTAGTATCCCAAGTTGGAATGGATATTGGCCATTATTTATAAATAAACTTGAAAAATAGTCATTCTAGAGTTATTAGATATATTAGTCACATTAAATTCAAATTATGCCATTTGCAACTATGTCCTTTGAAGCTAGCTGTTATAGCTCATCGACTATTTTTATTCTAAAAATAATTAGTCTACTAATTCTTATTGGATAGCTCAATCATTCTTAGTCTATTGATTGATGTGTAGCTAGTTGTAGATTTCTTCTAATAACTTAAATTGCCTTTCCATGATATTCCAAACTTTATCATCCTTTTTTAATATATTTCTTCAACTTCAAATAAATCACTTTGGATTAATCTAAGATGTGATAAATCAATTTTGGATTTTCTTAGACTCAAATAGACTTGTTCATGGGTCTAGGTACCTGCTCAAGCCCGCAACATTTGGATCGAGATTGGTTAAATATATTTTTTATATAGCCCGATCCAGCACAAACCTGATCAAGCCCAATATTTTATGGGACGGGCTTAAGAATGCAAATAAAATTCCAACCTAACCCGCTGGCCTGAATATATATAAATTATAATTCTAATGTAGATGAAGATATAATATTAGTTATTTATTATATTTATCATTCAATTATATATATATATATATGTGTGTGTGTGTGTGTGTGTGTGTGTGCGCGCACGCGCGGGCGTGCCCGCGCGTGCATGTGTACTGGTTACTACACTTCCATTAATAAGTGCATATATATGAGTTAAGAGTATGAAAAATTTTAGGTATAAATGCAAAAAATTTTACATAAATATTGGTTCTCCATTAATTTTTATTTTATTAATTATAAAAAAAATTGAATTAAATATATGGGCTTGGGCTGCGCTTGGAAACTAATCTCAAATCCTGAGCCCAACCCAATACGAGCCTACAAAATTTATAGGTGGGTGTGGATTAACCATTTTAAAGGTTAACCCATTCAAGTCCTGCCCGAGCTCAACCCTGCCCAACCCACGAACAAGTCTAGACTCAAATACAAAGTAAATATTTTATTAAAACACTTTATCTCTTCTTTTGAAATAGCCTTCTAGTTGTTATCATCGAAACTTGATTTAACACAAACATAATGATTACTTCAAATATAAGTCAAAGATGTTCTTATATAAAGTATACACATATAAGCTAAAATTAAATGCAGTACTATGTGCTTATAAGAAACAAGCTAAAAGATAAAAATTTTACATATCAGACATAAAACATTTTAGTTGACTAAATGAAACATGCACTTCATGAAGTTAAAAATTTAACTAACTAAAATATACTCATTTTAAAAGCAAAATGAACATAATTTGGCAGTTGCAAGTGATGAGAGAAAATATCTTGATATTTTATCTATTGGTTTATGTTTATTTAAATAAATTTCATGATTAAAATAGCTTAAAATGGTGGTAATTATTACTTATTTTGTTTGACATTCTTCTAAGCCATTTCTGGAAATCATAGGAGAAAATCCTATTTTGGAGCCTCATGCACATCAAATCACTGACACAATCTACTGATGAATCCAGAAATAGAAAAAGAGAGCCAAAAGCACCTTGCCATTTCTGGAAACACTTTGCCAAGATGTTTTGGAGCTTACTTTTGATTGGCTGAAGCTAGGAGTTACTTTCATATTATCATTACTAGTTTATCTTCATTTTGTAACCATAGATTGCACTGTCCTTCATGGACATGTATAAGGTTAATCTTGTTTTAAGGGTTGTTGCCTCAATTTGTCTTAAGTACTATAAATACTCTCTTTAACAGTAGTATTAACTTCTTCACCTACCTTATCTTTGTAGTCATTTCTTAGTTCAATAGTTCAGTAATGGTCGTTAGTTTATCTTTAATGCCTTCCATGATAGAAGTTTTTATACATATAGAGGAGTAAACCTTTTAATGTAAGTCAGCAATGACTGGTTACTGTAAGTATTTCTAATTAATATAAGCTACTTTCAGTCTATACATGTCTTTCATGTGGGTGTTTTGTTAAATAAGTTTAGCTACCTCATTATCAGTATATTAAATGCAATGACTATGAGCACGGCTTTTTTCCCGACCTCTGTGAAAACCATTTGTTACCTATTAAACAGATGAACGTAAATCAGATTTGAGAATGAGCGGAATAATGCCTGGAGTGTTCTTAAATGGCCTGAAATTCAAAAGAGTCCTTGATCCGAAACCCCGAGAAAAGTCCATTGAGAAATTAAGAAGCTTAGGTGCACGTGCAGACTCTGTCTACAGTCGCACGATTGTAGTTTATAGTCGCACGATAGTAATTTACTATCACACGACTGTAAAAACTACAGTCGCACGACTATAATTCTACAGTCGCACGACTATAATTCTACAGTCGCACAGCTGTAGTTAGAGTCGTACAACTCTAAGCAGATTCCTAAATAGGAAAGAATTCTATTTTGGCTGGGATTTTGGGCGTGATTTGGGGGAATTAGGGCAACATGACAGATAACAAAAAGAGGCAGAAAACAAAAGAAAAGGGGGGGGGAATCAATTCTGGAAAAGGAGGGAAGGCATTCCAGTGAGAGAAAGGGAGTTTTAGAGAGAGAAAGGAGAAAAACCAAGAGAAATCAGAACAAAAACACTTAGAAATACACTAGAACTTTGAGTGAGGGCTGGGAGTCAGACTTTCGCTCAATCAAAACTATTCTTGGGATTCGTTTGGATCAATTCGGGACACACACTCGATAATTTTGGGTCCGTTTAGAGATTCTAGGCTGATTCCGACATCCATATCCAACTCCAGTCATCAAAGCATACTGGAACGCAAAATAGGTAAACTCTGAGAGGCCTTAAAACTCGTTTCATGTTGATTCATGATTGATTTTGTGTTTAAAAATATTTATCCGGAAAACTATCTACGCAACTACATCCGCACAACTATAATTATAGTTGCACGACTGTAGTTGCCTGGAACACAGCCGTGCGACTCTATGTTATAGTTGTACGACTGTATTCTTCTGGGTAGAAGCCCAAAAAGCCCAAATTCGATTGAATACAGCCAGTTTTCCCGTTTTAAGATTTTTCATGATTCAATTTGGTCAAATCACATCTGTACACTATAAAATTGTGGTTTTCGGATTTCCAATGATACAGATGTGCGACTTAAGGTTTTGTTGGTTTCTATTCTTGGAATTTATGGTTGTTAGATCCTTAACCGGATTCTTGGTCTGATGATAACGAACTCTCAAATTTCCAGAATCCCTAGAAATCATCAAAATCGGTCAAATGATTTTAGAAAACAAGAAAACCACTGCCGAGCACTGTTCATTACAGTCGCACGGCCGTAACCATTACAGTTGTACGACTATAAATTACAGTCGCACGACTGTAGTGACGGGCAGAAGGTAGAATCATGGAACGACCCGCACGGACGTCGTCGCATAATGCTGTCTTTAGAATCAAACCTATTTTTGGCATATTTACTGTTTTCAAACCATAGATGAATGTTTGGAATTAGGAACCCTCACGAACGGAACCCCGAGTTCCGGGATAACCGACCCACTAAACCAAAGAAATTTGCATGTAATTGAGCCAAACTGTTTTCCAAAACCATTTTCAAGCACAAAAACCTACAGGGCATTTCTAAAACCGTTTTCCAGGTCTAACAGAGCAAGTCGCCCGGACTTCTCAGTTTTCCCCTAAAGGCATGTTCCCACTTCCTAAAATCCCCATTCTGTCTTGTATGAGTCCTATACGTGTTTGGGATATATCTGTGCTAACCATTTGTTTTACAGGTTTTACTTTTCTTTATATTTATTTTGAATGTATTTCATAGATCCTCATGTATCTAGGTGATTGTAATGGTGAGGATGAGAGCTTTTTTCCTTTTTCTGGGTTGTAATAAGGCCTTTATTTCTTTTTGGTTTATTTTTGGATGTATGGTTTATATTTCTGCACTTTAATTTTATGTACTTTATTCCTGTCATCTGAATGAGCATGGGCTTGTAGCAAAGGATTAAATTGGGTAGAGAAAGATAATGAGTAAAATATTATCATATGCACTTATAAATGAATACAAGCTTAAGGTTGAATAGGTAAGTTGCCTGAATCCTAAATCTTTGGATTAGGTACAGTAGTCTACACTCGGTAGGGAGCTATATAGGAATTTCCTGGATGAGCTGATCCGGGTGGCGACTCTGTCACTGATCTTGAAATTTAAGTTTTGAGGTCTTTAAGTTAATAAAATGGGAAAAGGTTTTCTACAAAAGGATTTCCAAAAAGAATCAATGGTTTTCCTAATCAAGACCATCAAACCTTATTTTCAAAATCTAAACATTTCCCACTTCTCTTTTTCCCCGATTCGATTCACAGCATTCCACCTCTAAGGTTGTCCGCTCACAGTGGTGACTCTGCTGGGGATAAAAGTTCTTAAAAAGTTTTTATAAAAACTTAAGGAACTTAGGCAACTACTGAAATATAACCTTGCTTGTAGTCATTTACTAGTTCATAATACCTTATTTTACTCACACTTGCATATCATGACATTTTCTCTTCTCAATCTCTCTAACACATTATTAAGCCCGGTTTATTTCCAAAGGTAACCTACCTCCTCCGCTAGGATTAGAGGCAACCGAGGAGGTAAACCACTCATAGCACCGCATGAACCTTACATTGTGTTCTAAGATGGGGAGTGTATTTTCTCTATGGGAGCCTGTATAACCCTTGGTTTGACTCATACCTTCATGTAATGGCCTAGCAACTTCCCCTTAGGGTTACCAAAACATATGTTTGAAAATGGACATTGAGAGTACGCCTTTGGTATCCCCGGTTGATGCCAAAGAGATCCAATACCTAGGAAAAATGCATGACCAATCGAAAGGAGGAATAAGGTTGGAAGGGTGAGCATGTTGTTGCGTGTGCTAACGTTTGCTCCATGGTTGTTTTATTTTTTACTTTTCCATTCGACATCAAAACATGCATCATCCGTATGCCATTCTAACCACATTTTTATGCTGCCATTTTAAAGCATCATCATACGTGTGCTATTATACTAACCATGTTTTCATGCAGCCATAACATCTTATCCACGTGTCATATACATCCTGTGTGTTCACATTTCATAATGCATACATGACATCATCTTGTGTATCATGCATCCTAACCACATTTTTGTGCAAGCACTTGCATCTTATATGACATGGGCATTCATCTCATCTCACCCCATATAAAATGAAAGGATGTTTTAAGTATGCCCTTCATGATCATTTCATTTCATGACATAGCGGGAGTCCCCAAGACTACCCGTGTTTCGCCTATGCACCGGATTGCAATTGGCCATTTCATTACATTATTTCAATCATTAGGGGACCACAACGGTCTTAGGCTTATATTCGTGTGGCGGATCACACAATACCATTACATAATATCAAGCCCATTCATCTTTGGTGTCATGGCAACACCAAAGTTTTGCTTGTGTGTCACGATCCACATCGGGTTGTTCCATAACATTGATGATTCAATCGAGTTACTCCACGAGTACCGAACTAGAACACATATTAGGGCATTTCATAACATTCTTAAATCATACAAGGTGTTCCATGAATGCCAAAATTCTGTCCGTGTTTCGAGTTACACGCGACTTGTTTGTGACATCATTTCATCCAAGATGCCATAAAAGCATCGAAGCTTTGTCTATGGAACGGCTCCCATATGACCACTTCATATCATCTCATTAACCCACGAAGTGTCGAACCTCTGTCCATGTGTCGGTACACATGTGACCATTTCATGACATTTACTAGGTGACCCGAAGGCACCGAACCTCTGTCCGTGTGACAGCTCGCACACAACATTTTTGTATTGTTTTTCATATGACATGGGGCATGCTTGGAACATCCAAAAATAAAAAGAAAAGAAAATACAAAAGTCATTTTCATCATCATCCACATCCATGAAGCATCATCCAAACATGAACATGAACACACCATACACGCCATCTAGTGTGTCGAGTCTAGGTCCACGACATCCATCTGAGATTCTAACCTTATGTTGAATGTGCAATTTGGAGTCGAACCTCAAAGCAATTAGTTCATGTTGAGTCAGTACCAAGCTAATCAATTCATTCAGTTCAATCAGAGCCGGTCATCTTGGAGGGGATCAGTCTAGGGTTGGATTTAGATCAGGAGGTCGAAATTTAGTTGCCTATTTTACCGGTTGACAGTCAGATTCTGTTGGAAGAAGCAGATAGATCAGAGATGGCCAACGGAAACAATGGAAATACACCTTTCAACATGTCAGCTTTTATGAGAAGCTTTGTGAGTTCGGATGAGTTTAAGGCTACCCTTAGGGAGCAAATGCAGGCGGTGATGAACACTACTCCCGTTCAGAATGGAGCTGGAGGGAGTGTTCCCCGGTGGAAGTGGTGGAACTGTCAACCATAGGGAGCCTGATCGTCAATTTGAAGAAGATGAGGCCTTTGAGAAGGCAAGAGAAGCCTAGATTGAGACTATGGTGGAGAAACATCTCAATCAAAAATTATCTAACATTGAAGCCATGATGCCTAAGCTGAAGGAGATGGTACTGTTGGTGTGCCCTAGTTCTTAGGGCATTGGATTCTTGTATTTTGTATTATACATTAAGACTCATTGTATAAATACATTATTTGTGTCACATTAATAAAGGCAATTAATCTATTTCATTTATATCTTGTGCTATAATATGAGTAGAGTATCCATTGATTGATAATCATAAAACCTATCCCAGGTCTGTTCTAATCGTGGGAACGAATAGAACCACAGACTTGTATATTCGATGACTGTATGGTAGTTCTTAACTAGCCATAGTACTTGTATAGTCAGTCATGAATATAGGTACATGTCGTTGACATGGGACTGGATCGATCCGCACAAGAAAGCCACATGGTTGTTACGTCATAGGTCTTTCTTGAGTAGGTCTCTTTTGTCCTCAGACCAGATTTCATTATAATATCAATGTGGAATCCGGTTCACTTTGACATACGCCTAACAGGTCTGTAAAAGGATGCTAAATACGGGTATGATTGGGTGGACCGGTGAACATGTTGATATTGATGATGAAGTGATGGAATTGCCACTCGGGTGACACCGAGATGATATCATTGGCCACTTGATGAGTGGGACTGATAAGTGTATGGCCATACCCAAATAAGTTGGTTGCTTATTTGATTAATCAGTCAACTCAAGATCAAGAAATATAATAAACAACAGAAGAGGATGACAGACACCATGCCTCTTGTTTATTCATATCGATATCTTTAGGCAAAGGACACTATGAGATTACTACCGGGTGAGTGTCTTCTAAAGACTGCTGCATCTCTGTCTTAATTGGGGGCTGTAATGGTTTGCTAGAACCCACTTACAGTCTGTGGGCCTTGGGCCTACTGCCAACATAAAGACAGACCCATAGGATCGTGCACAAAGATCAACTGAGCTGGAACTTATAGAAATTGTACATGTAATGTACATTGGAAGGAATGCGTTAATTAATTAGTTGACATTCGGTGTCAAGGTAATTAATTGACATTGGGTTGAATTTAATTTAATTAATAAGTTTACATAATGTAATTAATTAATTTATCAATTAATTGAATTACATAAAGTAAACAATTAATTAAATAATTTTCCTAAGTAGGAAAATTAAATACATGTATTGTATTAACTTAAGTGTGATTTAATTTTATTTAGGGGTAATTAAATTTAGCCAAATGGAATTAAATTACATAGTATATACTTTTTAATTAAAGTTTATTTATGTAATTATAATCCTAGTGGGCTTGGGTTTAATTAACCTAATTAGAACCCAATTAGACAAGGTGTCTATAAAAGGGCACACTTAAGGAATAAAAACCTAATTCAACTCTAATTAATTGCTGGAAATTTCAGCCACCAATAGCAGCCCCAAAATAGCCGAAAATCCCAGCATTAAACCTCCATTCCTTCGCGTCTTCGGCTAGCACCGGTTCCCGCTCAATAGTTGGTCGTGCACCGGACTTTGGAGATCGCAGTTTCAAGAAACGATTCTGCAGCAGTCTCTAGAGGAGACGAATCCAGTGAGTTAATCTCTCTTGATTCTTATTTGATTTTATTCTAATCAATGGTAATTGGACACGATAGGTGGATTCTAGGAAATTTTAAACGGAGTATTTTCCGCTGCGCCACGTTATTTTTCCAATGACGAATCCCAACAGGTACACTATAACCCTGTTAAGTGTGTCGACCCGGCTGCTTTGATGGCTGACGCAGGAGAGCCACTCCCAGTTGGTTTTTAGATGCCTTACCTACCTCCGTACACCGGAGAAGGCCAACCAGAAGCTCACCTGGATAGTTATGTGAGACTGATGACAAGCATAGGAATAGGGAAAGGTCACCTCTTGAATCTGTTCCCGACTACTTTGAGGGGTGCTGCGGCAAAGTCATATATGAAGATGCCTTTGTACACCCGTTCCACTTGGGAGGACCTGCTTGAAGCTTTTGTGAAGCAATATGCTTATAATACCCAGATGGAGACCACTCTGGAAGACCTAGAAAGGATTCGCTAGAAGCCGAATGAAACCTTTCCATCTTACTACAAGAGATGGATGGATGTGCAAGTTCTAGTGGATGGGGCCCCGAAGTTAGCATCGCTCATTGTAAAGCTGGTTGATGGTAGTCTGCTCCAGTACAAAGACAACATGAAGCTGAAAAGGTTTCACTCTTTTAATAAGGTGGTCGAATTTGCCAAACATATCGAGCGATACGAAGAAGAGGAATAAAGGGGTAGACAGAGTTCGGGCTCCTACAGAAGCAATCAGGGGTACTCTCAAGGGTATAAAAGCAGTAGTTCTAAGGCTACCTCAGCCAGGTCTGGTGCTAGGACGAATCTGAAAGCAACCTCAATCGGAGTGCAAGAAGCAGATGTGGCCGCTGTGAACCAAGGAAGACAAACTCCTCAAAGGATCACTAACCCGTGGGCAAAATCCCTGTCTCGTATCTTTGCCAAATGTAGGAAGGCTGGGTTGCTGCAAAATCTGAAGCCATTTTCCCCTCCAGCTGAGGCAGACAAGGGTAACTTTGTTGGGATTTTTCACCGGAAATCACCCGATTAAATATGGAAGAACGCGGTGATTTCCTCAAATCTGTGCCCAGAAGCAATTGAGATGAAAATTGTAAAACATAAAATTTTCAAGAAGAGATTAAACTCTTACCAAGAGTATCTCTTTAAGAGATGGCTGCAGAAATCAACGTAGATTCCCTCCTCGTTCACGTACACGAACGGCTTTGGAACACAACCCGTACTAGTGTCGGAAATCAAAAACTTTTTGGAGAGGGAGATGAGAATTTCGGCTATGGCTTGTTGTGCTTACCTTGGCTGAAATTCCTAGGGTTATTTTAACCTAGGTTGAAAATTTCGGCCCATGTTGTCTTCCTTTTGTGTGGGCTTTCTTTCTTGTTTTAAGGCCCAAATCCATTCTAATTTACTTGGTCTAAATTAATTTCAAATCCAACTTTAATTTTAACATGTATGTAATATATTACACCATGTAACATATTATTTACATTTAATCAAAATTGATTTGATCAATTAATTTAATCCATGAAATTAAAATTGGATCTTCACAAAATAAATTCATACGTAAACCTATATATATGAAATATTTTCACCTAGGAAATAATCTCATAAATTAATTCATTGAATTAATTATGAGAATGCCAACACTAATATTAATTTTATCGTTATGATCAATCCAATTGATCTTTATAATATAATTAATATAATCCTCTCTCTCTAGTATGTATACTCCAAGTATACAGGTGATTCCTTAAGTCTGTGTTCAGTCGCTCAATGTGTACAATCCCGTGGGCCCATCTTTATGTTGGCAGTGGGCCTATGGCCCACAGACTGCAGGCCAGCTCTAGCAAGCCACTGCAGCCCCCAATTAAGATGAAGATGGCAATCCAACTGAAATCATAACCATGTAGTTTGAACTTGTATATCCTATGTCATTGATATTGGTGTCCAACACAGAGGCATGGATTGATCACCCTCTTTTGTGTCCAGACATTTACTTGATCCCAAATGTACTGATGCTCACAAATAAGTTCCAACTTGTTTGGGTGTGGCCACACTCTTATCAGTCACATTCATCAAAAGGCCGGTGATATCTTCTCAGTGGACTACTGAGTGACAAATCCCTTCTGCATATCCATAGCATTGCCATGCTAAGTGACACACCCGAAAGTACCTACAGGCCCTTTAGGCGTACCCCTAAGTATGCGACCTCGCATGCAACACCATTATATGGTCAGGTCAAAGGATCCATACAAGTACTACATGAGAATCACTTGTGATACTATACCATGTGGATTTCTCGTTTAGTGGATCTATCCAGTACCATGCCCCTTTTGCATGTACCTATTAACTTGGTTAACATCCCATGTCCAATGACCGATAAGACACCGCTATACAACTAGGTTAATGATAGTCTCTAGTTCCATTCATTCCCATAACTGGAACAGACTACGGATCTCTTTATGGTCATATCGTTTTCCCTATCCATGGTCTTACGGCCAAGTGCATGACACTTGTCATCATAGATATGGATATGTCCATTGGATACTTCATTTAAGATATTGCACAAGATATATATAATAAATGAATTAATGCCTTTATTAATAACACAAAATATGTATAATACATAAATCCAATAAATGTACAATACAAATACAAGGTCCAATGCCTCGGGACTAGGGCATATCCAACAAACTTATGTTCCTATCATGTGACGGTAGGCCACCACACGAATGATTGCGCTCAGTTAGTAAGGGCCATTTGACAAGTGGTTACTGATGGTAAGATTATCGAGCCACCCTTGAAGCCGAGTGTTTAGAGTAATCCCTTGCCTAATTTTGACTAGCCCCGGGTGCACAAGCTATTGAAGTCCATAATGCTACAATAAAGAGAAGACCCTCTGCATGTGGAGGACGATATTCATTTTGATGTTCCAGTTTTTTGTTTTTATCATTTATCATGTGAACAATTCAGCCCCTAAGGCATTTAATTTAATACAATCTAATTTCAGCTACTTGTGTGATATTCTTTCGGATGGAACTTTGCATGTATACAAACATTCATTTAATGCCTTTAACACACATGATGCATCAATGCATGAAATGAATCTAGGGACAGATGATGACCCAAAAATGGTATCTGTTTAGAAAGAGCTCATGCCTGATGAGAGAAAAGAAATTACAAGATAATACAAAAGCACATGGAAATCTTTGCCTGACTGTACGATGTCTTGCCGAGGTGACACCCAGTTCCAGAGGATTCGATGACAAAACCAGCCAAGCAGGAGCCTCATAATCTCAAACCAGGAAAAGGAGGGTTGTCACAACATACGAAATTGACAGTGTCAGCAAAGTAAGGCCACTGGCGTCGAACGGACATCGCTCCATGGTTGCAACCGTCAACTATTCTTAAAATGGGTAGAAGCGGAGTCATATATGAATGTCGCAGCCTAAACACAAAAAAAAAAGAAAAGAAAAAACACAAAAAAAGTGTTATCATGTCATGGAGTACAATTCCTAGGGGCAAAAACACAGTGTTCCAGAATAAAGAGGTGAAGCATCATAGGTCATCTCTGCATCTCTTGCAAGCCAACAGGGTGATAGTAGCGGCCAATAAATCCATCAGAGGGATTCTGTCAAAAGTTAAAGTTGCCTACAAAGTCCAGGTTGACACATTACCATTTTCTTTGCAAGGACACAGAACTAGCATCGGAGTACCCACCAGAGAAACACCCTACTCATTGGTCTACGGGGTGGAAGTGGTTCTACCAGTGGAAGGAAAAACCAAGCCGTTAACCCTGTCAATCAAGACAAGATCAAATGACGCCATGTGCAAAAAAAAAAAGCCTGATGGATCAAAAATCGAAAAGGAGATCCATGCAAAAGTTAGGACAATGAGGTAAGCACCATCAGCAGGAAAATCTGCAAAGACCAGTTGATGACAATCATGGATTCGGTCGAGACGGATACCATTACTGATTCTGTTCTTAACTTCATTTCATCTTTTAATGTGCATTGTGCTAAAACATTATTAATGAATGAATGCTTTGCTCTATTCGCTTAAATGTCCTAAGTCTATTTGAAATTGAATTCACGTCATGCATATATGGCTATACACACTTTCAGTTTACATGCATCTCACTTCCAAAAAAAAAAAGAGTTCGATATGCAAAAATTAGGACACAAAATAAAGTCTGCTAAATTGAAAACTCGAAAGGGCAGTCCAGGCAAAAGTAAAGACAGTTCGATAGGCCGAAAACCCGAAAGGGCGACCTATGTAAAAGTTAGAACATAAAATAAAAAAAAAAACATAATAAAAGTCACACGGTAGCATCAAGCTCAGATAACTCTAATCCTCTAAAGACTGAGGTACCTCAAAGTCAGCACCTTACGTCTACTTCTCATGAAGTAAGCAATCAAGTCAGTCAGCCAAACTCTGTAGCGAGGATCCATCTCCACAGGCACAATATTATCATATCTCAGAATCTCGGCGCGAATAGGATGCCTCCTTTGATGCGGCACATATCGAGACCACTATGGTGTAAATACTCTGCACTCGGTGTGCACAAAGATTGAGGGACCCCTTGCAGCTGACCATACTATCTGCACAGCCGAGCAGGAGCGTAGAAAGTCATGTGGGTCAATCCAAGCAGCTGGACACCTCCGGTCCAGGTATCAGTTGTCACATCAAAAACATCCCACCATGCTCTCTATCACGAGACCAAACCCGAATCGGGCACAAGCACCCGTCTAAGTCGACTTTGGTCACGCGAAGGGCAGCCTGTGAGCACGGGTTTTTTCTCGACCTCTGTGATGAAAACCATTTGTTACCTATTAGATAGATGAACGTGAATCGGATTTGAGAATAAGCGGAATAAAGCCTAGAATGTTCTCAAATGGCCTGAAATTCAGAAGATTCCTTGATCCAAAACCCCGAGAAAAATCCATCGAGAGATTAGGAAGCTTAGCTGCGTGTACAGACTCTATCTACAGTCGCACGACTATAAAAACTACAATCGCACGACTGTAGTTAGAGTCGTACGTGCGACTGTAATTCTATAGTCGCACGACTGTAGTTAGAGTTGTACGACTCTAGTTTTTTTTTTACTAAGTAGATTCCTAAATAGGAAAGAATTCTATTTTGGCTGGGATTTTGGGCGTGATTTGGGGGGAATTAGGGCAACGTGAAAGATAACAAAAAGAGGCAGAAAATAAAAGAAAAGGGGGGAATCAATTCTAGAAAAGGAGGGAAGGCATTCTAGTGAGAGAAAGGGAGTTTTAGAGAGAGAAAGGAGAAAAACCAAGAGAAACAAAGAGAAATCAGAACAAAAACACCAAGAAATACATTGGAACTTTGAGTGGGGGCTCGGAGTCAGACTCTTGCTTAATCAAAACTATTCTCGGGATTCGTTCATATCAATTAGGGACACACACTCGAGAATTTTAGGTCGTTTGGAGATTCTAGGCAGATTCCGACATCCACATCCGACTCCGGTCATCAAAGCATACTGGAACGCAAAACAGGTAAACTCTGAGAGACCTTAAAACTCATTTCATGTTGATTTGTGATTGATTTTGTGTTTAAAAATATTTATCCAAAAAACTATTTGCGCAACTACAGCCGCACGACTGTAATTATAGTCGCGCAACTATAATTAAAGTCGCACGACTGTAGTTGCCTGGAACACAGCCGTGCGACTGTATATTACAGTCGCACGATTGTATTCTTCTAGGCAAAAGCCCGAAAAGCCCAAATTCAATCGAATACAGCCGGTTTTCCAGTTTTAAATGATTTTTCATGATTCAATTCGGTCAAATCACATATGTACACTATGAAATTGTGGTTTTCATATTTCCAATCATACGGATGTGCGACTTAAGGTTTTGTTGGTTTCTATTCTTGGAATTCATGGTTGTTAGATCCTTAACCGGATTCTTGGTCCAGTGATAATGGACTCTCAGATTTCCAGAATCCTTAGAAATCATCAAAATCGATTAAAGTAAATGATTTTACAAAACGAGAAAACCACTACCGAGCACTGTTCATTACAGTCGCATGACTATAACCATTACAGTTGTATGACTGTAAATTACAATCGCACGACTGTAGTGACAGGCACAAGGCAGAGTCACAGGACGACCCACACAGACGTCGTCGCGTGATGCTGTCTTCAAAATCAAACCTATTTTTGGCATGTTTAATGTTTTCAGACCATAGATGACTGTTTGGAATTGGGAACCTTCACGAACGGAACACCATTTTCAGGGATAACCGACCCACTAAACCGAAGAAATTTGCATGTAATTGAGCCAAACTGTCTTCCAAAACCGTTTTCAAGCATAAAAACCTACAGGGCATTTCTAAAACCGTTTTCCAAGTCTAACCGAGCAAGTCGCTCGGACTTCTCGGTTATCCCCTAAAGGCATGTTCCCACTTCCTAAAATCTCCATTCTGTCTTGTATGAGTCCTATATGTGTTTGGGATATATCTATGCTAACCATTTGTTTTGCAACCTTTACTTTACTTTATATTTATTTTGAATGTATTTCATAGATCCTCGTGTATCTAGGTGATTGTAATGGTGAGGATAAGAGCTTTTTTCCTTTTTCTGCGTTGTACTAAGGCCTCTATTTCTTTTTGGTTTATTTTTTGATGTATGATTTATATTTCCGCACTTTAATTTTATGTACTTTATTCCTGTCATCTGAATGAGCATGGGCTTGTAGTAAAGGATTAAATTGGGTAGAGAAAGATAATAGGTAAAATATTGGCATATGCACTTATAAATGAATACAAGCTTGAGGTTGAATAGGCAAGTTGCTCGAACCCTAAATCTCTGGATTAGGTACAATAGTCTATGCTCGGTAGGGAGCTGTACCGGAATTTTCCGGTTGAGCTGATCCGGGAGGCGACTCTGTCACTGATCTTGAAATTTAAGTTTCGAGGTCTTTAAGTTAATAAAATGGAAAAAGATTTTCAACAAAGGGATTTCCAAAAAGAATCAATGGTTTTCCTAATCAAGATCATCAAACCCTATTTTCAAAATCCAAACATTTCCCACTTCTCTTTTTCCCCAGTTCACTTCGCCGCGTTCCGCCTAAAAGGTTGTCTGCTCACAATGACCGTTGGTTTAATGTATCGAAAATGCATGGAATTACACTTATATTTAACTTAGTAATGGCTTTGAACTATATGTTAAGGGTTCAATTTTGAATGAGTCCTCCACTTGATGCTCTCTTTATCTTCATGCATGTTTTGGCTTCTAATTGTAGAGAATGTTCTGGTTAGTTGTTTAAGGATAAGATCCATAGTACAGTGAACGTTGGCTATGGTGAAGTTAGTGAAAGATACCCCATTTCATGTAATACTAAAAATTCTTAAAGTAAATACTAAATTGTTTCCATGCTATTGACTGTGCTTGCTCCGCCTTTGTATTTTGTTTTCACCATATCCACTTTTAATATCTTCATTTACATGTTAAAATTTCTAGATATGTTAATTTTAGTAGTTCTTAGTCATAAAAATCACATCTTTAATAATATTGACAAATTTGCCATAAGTTGTTTTCAATTTAGAACCACATATATTTAATTTGTGTTAAACCAAGATTCCCAGGGACAATATATGGACTTTTCCATTTTATTACTTACTCACCTAGTATACTTGCTAGTATTTTGAATGATATAGTTTGGGCACAACAGTAAGCACTTGGTTTTTTCCCAATGATGATTTTTTTTGCCTTATTTTTCTTTTATTATCTCGTTATCTAATTTAATACAAGTTCATCTCTTCTCTTAAGGTTGCATAATTACTATTTTTTATTTGAAAGAACAAAAAAATATAAATAACAATCAATCCATATCTACAATTTTGGAAAGGTTGAATACATCATTTGCCCTACGTACTTTGTACTAAATGCCTACTGAACTCCTGAACTTGCATGAAGTTCAGTTTGCCCCCTCAATTTAGCAAAACCAACCCAAAGTCCCCCCTAAATCTGACGTGGTACTGATATTTCTTTCACCCGCTTGGTAATGTTTGAGATTGAATTTCAGTGTCACGTTAGATTTAGGGGGAATTTGGGTTGGTTTAGTCAAGTTGAGGGAGCAAGCTGAACTCCATGCAAGTTCAAAGGGTTAGTAGGCATTTAGTGCCAAGTATAATGGGTAAATGATGTATTCAACCTTCTGAAAAACATACAAAAATATTGTATAATCCAATTAAAATTCAACTAGGCATATAAACATTGTAATTCATATATGATATGAAATCAATGTAAAAATTATTTTGAAATGGGTTCACTAAGATTGACAAAGGAAAAAATGTTGAAATTTGAAGAAACGAAAACATGGAAGACGATAAAAGAAAGAAGACAAAAGAAAAAGGAAAAAAATATTAGTTTGAAAAATAATATATAAATAAAAATACTAATATTTTGAGAATGATAATTGTAACATGTGTTATTTTGCTGGTATTGATTGGGGTAACTTCAAAAAATATTTTTGGTTCTACCAAAATAAATCTACTCACACATTAAAAAAAACATATGTTGTGCCTAAACAATATTATGCAAAATATTAGCAAGTATATTAGGCCGGCAAGTAATAAAGTGGATAAGTCCATATACCATTCCAATAGGGATTGAGGTTTAGTACATATTAAACAAAAGTGATTCTAAGAGTAAACAGTTTATGAAAGATTTATCAATATTGTTAAAAGTGTGGTTTTTATAACTAATAACTACAAAAACTAACAGAAGAGAAATAACATACATAAGAGAAGACTTTAAATAGATCCAATGAAAATAGGTTTAAAGGCGGAGTAAGCACAAACAAAAGTATGAAAACAACTTGTATTTTTTCTTAATCTTTGTATTTTTAGTATTACAAAAATAGGATATCTTTCACTAACTTCACCATAGCCAACGTTTGTTGTACTATGGATCATATGTCCTGCACAATTAACCAAAGCAGCCTTCGCAATTAGACTCAAAAATATGCATTAATGGCAAGAAAGCATCAATACCCTTAAATGAACCCCTAACATACAATCCAAGGTCATCCCCAAGTAATTGTAAGTATTAAATATACATTTTCCATCCATTAAACCAATTGGTGCATTTAATAAACTAATAATGAGGTGATCAAGCTCATTTAACAAAACACGCACATGAGAGACATTCGTATGCCGAAAATAACAAAGATTAATTAGAAATACTTACAGTAACCATCCATTGTTGGCTTACACTAAAGGATCTACTCCTCCATAGGAAGATAAAACTAATTAAGCTAATCTAAACAAGCAAAAACTAAGAAATAAAGATAGTAATTTTAGTCACAAGACACTACAGCTGCTTAACATTAGTATTTATGGTACTCTTAGCAAATTAAGGAAACACACCCTCAAAATAGATTCAACCATACACATTTCCTTGATGAACATAGAGATCTAATGATTCTAAAACAAAATGCTTTGAAAATATAGCTCATTCTGAGCCAATCAGCAATAAACTCTAAAACTTCATGGCAAAGTATTTCCTGATTTGTAAGCTATTTATGGATAAAAGTTTTCCTTTTTCAGCTTCCGCCTGTAGATTTGGTCAATGGACTGATTAGCGCATAGTACCAAATTAGGGATTCAGTCAAGAAATTGCGAAATTCTGCTAAAAATGAGTCAAACATGTAATCAACACTAATTGATACTATTTTAAGCTGTTTTGAGCAAAATTAATCATAAAAACAACCTAATTAAGCAAAATTAACTAGATAAAATGTCAAAATATTTTCTTTTAACAACATACTATAAATGGAAAATAATTTAGTAGCACCCGACTTTTTACCTAACACACTAGTCAATCCATGTATTTTCCAAAATACATATAAGGCTTCTAGCTTGTGGTATATTGAACAGTTTGGTTCTTACTGTAAAAAAATCAACAAAGATAATAACATCAATGATCCTCCACCTATTTGAAATAGAATAGAGTTGCTATAAAACTTCTGTCCATTCAATTCCAAATGTAAAAAACTAATTACCTAACATTCAAGTGATACTTTTGGCAAATTAATTTGGCAAAGTTCGGCCAAAAGGATAATAAAAGTCAAACTATGAAGAGTTCTGCATTATAAATTAAAGTTTGATAATTATTTTGTTTTATTTATGATAGTTGGTGAATTATGAATGTAATTATTTTTACAAGACAAAATTGTTAAACTCAAGAAAAGATACAAAGATAAGAACTTATATATATAATATATTTTGTAATAACTAATGTGTTAAGTAGATGGTAAATTATTTATCCAGCACAAATTAATAGTCTCTCTATTTCTAAATATATATCATTTTAGCTTTTTTGGTTTGTTACTTTTTAAACGTCGTTTTACATTACCTATCCACTTTTTGATCTTATTTTCTTAAATTTACCCATTTTATTTCAAGAGAGATGTTTAATGTTAATTGAAAATATCACACGGTAATTAAGAACAAAGAGAATTTTATTAAGAGTAAATTAGTTATTTTAATAACTCAATAAATTTTTCATTGGTTTTAATGAACAACCTTAAACGACGTATATTTAGGAACGGAGAGAGTAATAGTTTATCAATCGCGGCACTGATTGAGTTTGTAAATCATGATGACCCCACTTAATAACATACTAATCATGAATCGTTACTTAATTGATAAAACCATGTGCAACCAAATTTAGTACTTCCGCTCCCCTAAATTTCACCATTTAGCGATGTATTTTCTATTTCATTTTATACCCGTAATTAACAAACAAAATTATGCTAATTAATTTCTTTTTAATTTTTTTAAAATAATATACATATATGTATGTGTGTCCCGTGACCAAGATTATTAGAAACTTAAGCACACATTGTTTGCCTAACAATTGAGGAATATTATTAAGCTGATTAAACAAAAACCAAAACTCCATCAAGCTGGCACTTGACTAAAGAGCTTGGAATATTCGGTAATAATGATGTGGAATAAACAAATATTTTATGTTATTTAAATTTTTTGCTTGGAAACATTGCATAAGGATCTTTATGTATGTTTGCCGGCCTCTAACCACTTAAAGAATCTATAACAAATAATTAAAAATAGAATAAAATCTTGTGTATCCTAAAAAAATACATCATATTGCTTGGATAACATTGCAACCAAATTAAGAAAGTGCTGGGACAAAAATAAATAAATAAATCGATCATTGAACGTGATTTGATATGGATAATTTCAGTCAATGCTAAATCTAACTGAATTATGTGAATTAAAGATCTTTAAATCAAGTAACCAAAAAAGAAAAAAAAAATGATATTTTAAATCAATGAATTACACCTTAACCACTAACCGAAAAAGCATATAAGTTGTAGTAGCAATTAAAAACTAAGAAAAAAAGTGTGTACATGACTTTAGTGAATATTGCATTCCCACTAATTCCCTAAAATCCTGCAGTTAATGTTGTTGTGTTGGAGTATAGCATTAGTGAATTAATTTGGTTCACAAAATTAAACGTATAAGATATGTAGGATTGTGTTTCTTTCATCTGAAATAGATATCAGCAGTTTGTTGTTGTCTTCAAATTGACTTTAATTCTCGACCATTATATGGTTTTATGGTACAAGTATACATAAAACATATATCTAATATTATTATCAAATAATTTATGTTTATCATATAAGCATATATTTACATCTTATAATATAGGCCAAGTATATGGATCATTTTTCTGAAAATTTTGTATGAGGAAATGAAGTTTGAAAAAACAAACATAAATAATTTTATTTTGATTGCTACCTATCTGTCAAGTATAACTGTTAAGTTTAATTACCAATCAATCAACTTAAGATAATAACCTGTTTGGCTTAAATCATGATAAATCTTCTATGAGATAAACATTCAAAAATTAGAGTATTCATTTGAAATAAATTTCAAAAAAAAAAAAAAAAAAAAAAAAAAGAAGTAGAATATCCTACAACAACAAAAAAAATAAAGTTGTTTGAATTTCCACAACCCAAACAACACACAACCTGCCCAACTGTGCAAAATTTGTTCCAAATGTGTTAAAAAGGGCAGAAAAAAATGCGTGTGTGCTTCGTAGTGATTCTGGTTCTTTTGTAGCTGCTGGGAAAAAGTTCCTTCATCCTTGTGGTTCTCCGAAATTAGCTGAAGTTTTGAGTTTCTAGAAGACGCTTAGTTGGTTGAAGCGTTTCAATTATGATCGTGTCCTTTGAGAGTTGGATGCAGTTAGTATTGTAACTTATCTCAATTCTTTTAATCCTATTCATGCTCTAACTGGCACTATTTTAGAGGATTGTCGATTAATAACACGAAAATTCTCTAAGATTCGTTTTATTCATACTCGTAGATCTAGAATCACGTGGCTCATATTCTAGCACGGGCAGTGATTTCTTTGACACATATAGGAGAATGGTTTCACCCCCCCTCCTTTTTTTGAACTTCATTTGTAATATCTTTGCAATTTTGAGTAATGATCATTGATCTTTCAATCAAAAAAAAAAAAAAAAAAAAAGATAAGATTTAAAATTGCAAAGTGTCAATTTCGTTCGGACACACACACAAAGTGACTTTAGCTTCCGAATTAACAAAAATTTTACACCTTCCAAAAATATCTACTCTAGAAGTCCTGTAAGATTTCTGAAAAAAAAAAACTAAAAGTACTCATTGTTTACGGAGAAAAAATAATCAAAATAATATATGTGGATCTCATTGCTAAAAAAAAAATTTAAAGTCAATGACGAAAAAATAAACCAATATAAAGATAAATAAAAAATAATTTTTAATTATAAAAAAAGAGAAAGAAAAGTAAATATAACAAAGAGAGAAATGTAATTAAAATATAATATTTATAATTATGTTTAGATTTGTAAATAATAAAATATAGACTAATAGATAGGTTATAGTATTAATTTTAATAAAATGTTAATTCTATTGGGTGTAACATAGTTTTCAGAAATGGACAAGTTATTAAACTGTTGAAGCTACATATTCATAGAACCGGAGCTCAATCTATAAAAACCGCAGTCCTTTATTTGTAAAATAGTGAAATTACAATTTTTTTTTTATTTATTTTTTATTTTTTATACACTAATACATATTCAGAATTTATTAACTTTTGGAGAGAGCTTCCATGGGTTGGGCCTCATTGGCCAACAAAATGAGACATGAAAACGATAAGGAAGCCCAAGTCCACTAAAGACCAAGCCCATCAAGATCCAGGCTTTTTTTTTTTTTTTATTCCTTTCAAAGATCAAGCAAAAGTCCGTCAAATGTAAACTTGTCCCAATGTCAATGTCATATATTATTATTTTCTATAGTAGAATAATAATATATGTTTTTTTTAAAAAAAAATAAATAATTTTTTTTAAAAATAGAATATTAAGAGTTTGAAGAATAAATGGAGAAATGGATGGAAATTAAATTTTTCATTTAATAAACAGAGACACAGGGGATAGGAATGGGGAATTAGTCCCAATCACCTCCTTCTCTATTTATTTGCAATGTATTTGAGATCTCTAAATTTGAATTACACACTTTGTGGTTTGTATACTCCATGTTGGAAAAGAAACTTGGACCTATTGGACAAAATATCAAGCAAGGTTAATCATGTTTTTAATACTTTTGGTAGTCAATAACTTATATTTGGCCCTTCTACTATCTACAATGTTGCTCAATGACTCCTATTCCTAACTTATTGATTCATAACACTTGTCCCTTCAACTATCAAACTCGAGAATAATTGATCCAGTTTAAATAATACCTTCTGATGTTGTGTAAATGTAATAAAACAAGAAGTGAGAGGTCATGAAATTGATAAGTTAAGAGTGAAAAATATCCCAAAGTATCCCAACAACTCAGCAGAATTAATGTTGAAAAGGAAAAAACAAAATCGTAACAGCTTATACGAAAAATAAAAACTAACGAACAAGCTTAGAGATGGAACTTTGGAACTTGGAACTGCAAGACGTTAGTAATAAGAATTGATTTACAAAGGTTTTAGGCCTCCAACACTTGGGACAAACAATTACCATTCACACTGCCGCCCACCCAAAACAAACTATAATTCTTTCGTAAAATTAAAATTCATTAATTACTATGCTGTAATGTTGTTTCCATTTCAGCTTTATTTCTGTTTTCTCCTTTCAATTTAACACACCATCCTCATCATCATCTTCTCCCTTCCTTTCTTTATTCTTTTGATTTGATCGGAAAAATGAACGACTTGCTCACGGTAATATTTTTCATTTTCTTTGCTGTTCTTTATGCATGATTCATGAATTGTATTTGTAATGTACAAAATCAATTGAGATTGATGGCAATTATAGGATGAGATAGCTGTTGACTATTGGAATTTGATCCACCTGTATACAGGATTCTTTTGTTAGCGATGGCAAAATGCCTAATGATATGGAAATGGGGATGAAGCTTCCCAGGACCAGCACTGAGTTGGGTATGGAAGCTTTCAATAAACAGGTAAGTTTCAGTCATTTTGACAAATTTAACTTTATGAGTATCAATTTAGTCTTTTTGGTCAAATTACATGTCCCAGCAAATTAACCCTTTATCCTCCATGGAGGAATTTGTCATTTACATTTCAGTTATGTACTCTAATTGCCTTGTTATGCGTAGATTCAAGAAGTGGAGAAACAGGTTGATAAGGTCTCTGGTCTTCTTAAGAATCTCAAGGTATGCTTAATGATGCTTTGATATGTTATGTTCATTGAGTAATTACAATAGATATATACAGAAACACTGTGGTCTGTCTGTTTTAGTATTAGATTATTCTTAAATTTAATTTTATGTACAAGAACTAGAGTTCAATTTTTCAGACATTCACTTCATAGTGTTAATTTATGGGCAGGATGCTAATGAGGAATCGAAATCTGTAACAAAAGCATCTGCCATGAAAAGTAAAATCTTGCTCGCTCTTCATCTGTTGTCACTTTTTATGCTTTTTGTTTCCCTTTTATGGATGGGTCTGTGAAATTCATTTTAGCTATAAAGAAGCGAATGGAGAAGGATGTTGAAGAAGTGAGCAAGACAGCGCGTATTGTCAAAGTCAAACTAGAAGCAATCAATAGAGATGTAATACTTCTAACTAGATTCCTTTAAGCATATTCATGGAATCTAAGAGTTTCTGCTTATTAGTTTTCTGTTTCTTTTATCTCCAGAATTTAGCTAATAGACAGAAACCTGGACGTGAAAAGGGAACTGGTATCGACAGAGCCAGGATGAATGTTACAAAGTATGTTAAATGTAAAATAATGACTGAAACAAATTTCATTTACATATGATGATTGCTCTACTGTTTTGGATCACAGTTCCTTGACGAAAAAGTTCAAGAATTTGATGACGGAGTTTCAGACATTAAGACAGAAGATTCAAGAGGAGTATCGCGAGGTTGTGGAGAGAAGGGTCCTTACAGGTCTGAAAACTTCACAAAATTAATTATGTTAATAAACTTTAACGAATATTTTTCATGTTTTTGCTATGTGTGCTTGTGCAGTTACTGGAGCCAAACCGGATGAGAAGGTGAGCCTAAATTTTTTTAAACTAGAAAGTACGCTATTTTTCAAGATGGGATGTAGCAATAACTGGAAAAATTTGATGGCTGTTAGACAATTGATCACCTGATAGAAACTGGAAACAGTGAACAAATATTTCAAAAGGCAATTCAAGAGATGGGCAGAGGACAGGTATGAATCCTTATTTTAATTTCTTGTACCGATTCAGTTTTGACTGGTTTGTAAGTAATACTGAGGCATTGCTGCAGGTGCAAAATACAGTGGAAGAAATTCAGGAGAGGCATGATGCTGTAAAAGAAATAGAGAAGAAGCTTCTTGATCTGCATCAGGTAAATATAATAATCTGCATTTGGAATTGAAGAATAAAACTTGTGTTAATATGTGTATGATATTTACTTGCCAGATTTACCTTGATATGGCTGTTCTTGTTGAGGCTCAAGGAGAAATATTAGATAACATTGAGAGTCAGGTTTGTTACTTTTTCTTGGCATTGTGTTTGTAAATGAAATATAGAAAAATTCTCCAACTAGGAATTGATGAAGTTGAAATGAAATATGAAAATAGGTGACAAATGCAGTGGATCATGTACAAAGTGGTAGAGATGCTCTTCAAACTGCAAAGAATTTACAGAAGAAGTCAAGGAAATGCATGATGATTGCAATTATTCTGGTCTTGATTATTGCAATTATCATTGTCCTCTCCATTTTGAAGCCTTGGAAGAAGTAATAATGCCGGAAATAATGTTGCAGCCATAATTGCTTAATAACTACAATTGACTATGTAAATTGCCTTTTTTTTTTATGAAACATTTGCTAAAATGTGAGTATTATAATTTCTTTAGTACCAATAAACTAGATTAAATTTGAAAGTGTATTAATCAATATTTCTGATTCCCCAAAAACAGAAGTGTGAATAAAAATCAAAAAAGAAAGAAAGACACTTTTCATTGTATTTCAAACATGATGAATATGTCAAATTACAGATGCAAACATTCCCTTTTTTTTTTTTTTTTTTTTGGTAAAAGAAAGATAAACACAGAAACCAAAAATGATAAGGACCAACCCAAAATGGGTTAAAAATAAAAGGTCCAGAATAGTTCAAATTATTGCAGAAAATGCAAATTATTGACTTTCCAGTTCCAGAAATGTAGAAACTGGTTAATCTCCCTTTAACCATACTAAAACAGGCTCCTACATCCTGGCCCTTGCCATCACTTCACTTCCTGCTCTTCCCATTTCTGATGCCCCTGGCCTTGTCCATGTCTCCTTGAATTGCTCCTCTGTCACTCCTGCACGAAAACCAGTTTATTTGTCGGTTAGAAACTGATCAAACACTCTTAGGGTCAACCTTATGTGTGGCATAATGCTCCTAATCTAGCAATGCTATAATGTGAAGCAAATGTATTTACCTTTGCCCATGGCAGCAGTGGAAGAAATGCCGCCCTGGACAGTCTTGAGGTACCGATCATAAAAGTTGGCACCGGACCATTTCTGATGGGCAAGAGTGTCAACGCCGTTGTTTCTCTCTTCCCTCTGGATCCTCTCCACATATGCCAGCATTCCCCTCCTGGCGAAGTCCTTAGCGAACGTATCAATCACAAGAGCATCAGCATGGAAACCTGCAAGAGTTATAAACTGCCAACAGAAACCGAGCTTTGCAATTCTCGGTATGAAATCCCTCATCTGTTCATCGGTCATCCCCGATGCATCCCAATTGAACGATGGGGAAAGATTGTAAGCCAACATCAGCTCTGGTTGCTTTGATTTCACCCCTTGTGCAAATCTAGTGCACTCAACCATATCAGGGCTCCCAGTTTCCATCCAAACAAGATCCGCGTGTGGAGCAAAAGCCCATGCACGAACAACAGCAGCATCCACCGATCCATTAAACCTGTAAAACCCTTCTCTTGTTCTTGGCAAATCCCAGTCCCAGAACAGATTCTTCACCCCGAGTCTCTCAGCAATCTCCCTTCCTTGCTCGTACGAAAGACACTGATCATAACTTGAACAATTCATCCATTCATTCATTCTCCTCCTCTTTTCATCCTCCCCAACATTCATACTCCTGATTGCATCCATCACACATTCCGAAAAAGTCTTGAGTTGCGCCATTGCGATCCAGTTATCCTCAAGGGCTTGAAGTTCAGCTCCGGTTTTACCATTCGCCATCCCATCAGCCAACAGGGTAGCCAAACTTTTCCCTCTGAGATTAGGATTGGTCGCCCCCAAAATGAACTGATGATCTCTAGTATCCACATTGGTCTGAATCAAATTGGCAGCGACTGCATCAGTCCTAGCCACCAGCACTGTCTCCACACCCATGACATCAAACTGCAGCCTGGCAGCCACAAGCCTGTTTATATGCTCACTAGTAGCAACAAGCACTTTCCCAGCCATATGACCGCATTTCTTAGTGACCGAAGACTGATCCTCAATGTGAACACCGGCGGCCCCACGCTCCACAAAAAGCTTACACAGCTTAACAGTAGCAGTGGTGCCACCGAATCCAGTATCACCATCAGCTATGATTGGCTTCAGGTAATCAATATAAGGGGTTTTAGCCCTCTCCTCGCGGCTCATGCTCATTCTGGCCTCCTTCTGCTTCCTGTCATGGTATTGCTGGGCGAAGAAGAGATGTTCAACCTTGTTAGGAACGGTGTCGTATGGATAATCAGCAAGATCAGGGCCTGGTTCATTGGTGGAGGTATGTGTGGATGAGCATTGCCAGCCGGAGACATAGATGGAGTCCAAGTATTTAGCCATCATGGTGACTTGGACAGGGTCAAGTGCACCAAAGGTGCGGGATGCAGTGCCGTTGGCTTGATGGGTTTTGAGAGTAGTCCAGAGTTTTTTAGCCATTTCGTTGGAACCATAGCTTTGTTTAAGGTTGCCTCTTAAAGCAACAACGTCTTTTGCGGAGTATGGTCGGCGGGTTAGTCTGAACCTCTCTGAATTCCACCATGCTTGCACCTCTGCAACTTCCGCTTCGAATCTCCCTTCTTCTTCCATGATCTGTTCATCATTTCAGTCATCATTATGGATTTGGTATAACCTATAAGTAGTTATAAGAAACTGTTCCGTAGAAGATTCAACTTAATAGTTTTGGTTAAAAATTCATTCGCAAAATATTTCATCATAACTTGTTTTGCATAACCACTGTCATTTGCTCTAATCTTACTAGCTACCCTCCATCTGATAAAGCCGGGATTTGGCTCTGAATTTCGCTAAACCTTGAATATTAATTTAGTCTTTAACTTCACACAGTCGGTCAAAAAAATTAAAAAATAATATATATATAAATATGTAATTAACAGTTTATATATATAAAGAAGCGACATATTTGAAATCAAAATTAAACAAAATGGGTTGATGGCATTAATTATAGTTTTGGAACTGTCAAGAAATATGACCCAAAAGTTCTAAGTTGTGAGTGTGAGAGGAACGAATAGCACCCACCCAAATTGGTACTAATAGGATAATATTCATAAATATAGTATAATTGTAAGCATATAAACAAAAAGTAAAATGAATGGTGAAATGAGTTAATAAAATAATGATGTTTCCTTAACAAAAGTAGAGAGAAAGAAAGCATACCATTGAAGGGACAGAGAAAGAAGGTACCATAACTTAAAAAAAGGCTTTATTTTGTGAAGGAGAGGAGCAAGCTAAAATACTCAGACAAACTTGTTTCTTTTTATTCACAAAGCTTCTTCAAAATGCCTCAATTTATAACCAAAAATTAAGATGAGATGTTCAATATTTATTTATTTATTTATTTTAAATGAGAGATAGATACATGTGCCTTGGTATATGTATTTTTAAGGCACGTATTTTTCTATTGTCTTTTTCCCTTTTCCATGATATCACTCTTCCATGCTGCAACTGATTTCTGTTTTCATTTCTTACAAATTGTTTTTTTTTATTTAACAATAATGATGCTATAAATTACCCACCGAAACTGTCAAATTACTTCTAGCTAGCTTACAAAATTAATCTGTTTATACATCAACTGGAAATGGATTTTAAACTTCTTCGGTTGCATTTTAAAGAAAACTACAATGAGGGGCAAGGGCTTCAAATTAAATCCCTTTAACTATATTCTATTTTGCAATTCTTCCATAAAATAAATTTTAATGACGAGAAGTTCCCCACCAAAAAAAAAAAAAAAAAAAAAGTAAAAGGGATAGGTTTTGAATCCATCTTAATATATCTAACAAATTTTAATCATGATGAGAGGGATCATTTTACATTGTTGGATCAGTATCAAGTTCATTTAAAAAAAAGAAAAATTAATTTTTAGTTTCATGGTAACAAAAATCATGTTGCTCCATATTTTCTTTATGTCAAATTTAATATTATTTTGTAGTGTTATTGTACTTTGATTCTTCTTTCTTATAAATTATAGTTGGATGTGGTTGCTGTAAATTTTGAAGGTAATATTATTTTTATCATCTAAACTTACGGATATCGGTTAAGGAATGGTTCCCCCATCTCCATTCCCATGAATTTTGAATAATCTTTATCCACTTCTCCTTTCATGAATCAGAAAAAAGTTTTCTCTATCCCCCCTCACTAGGATAACCATGAATTTTTTTAAAAAATTTTAATTAAAAATTAAATTTATACAATAAATTAACTAAGGACCTGTTTGGTTTAGTTGTTAGCTAATAGTTGTTTGTTATTCATGTTAGCTGTTTACTGTTGCAATAAGCTATTAGCTGTTGGCTAATTGATTGATAGTGTTTGGTGAACTTACTATCAGCTGTTGTTGTTAAGATGTAAAAAGACTAATATAGATATACATTTTATACCATTATACAATAATTATACAAAAATAATAATATTACATAAATATTAGTAAAATAATTAGATAATTAAAAACTTTTAAAATAATTTTAATTACACTTCAAAAATTATTATTTCATTAAATAGCAATTTCATAAGGTTACAAAAATAATTTAAATTATAGTTTTATCTATGTAAAATGTATCAAAATAATATTTTTTAAATTTTTGACTAAAATAATATAAGTAAATTTAAAAAAAAAAAAAAGTGAAACTAACCTAAATAAATTAATTTGATGAATTGATCTCGCTTAACTTTTTAATATTTATAAACATAAAAAAAATTCCATAAAAAAATCTATATATTTATATAAAAGTATAATTTATCATTTTGGAAAGGTTAAATTTGTAAAAGTCAAATAATTATAAAAACCTTTTTGTGAAAAGCTCTAAAAATGAGCTTTTCGTGAAAAGATACTTTTTCGTGCAGAACAGCTAAAAGCTGTTATTTAAAAAATCTAACCAAATACTACGTTTTCTGCTTTTCGGAGCGAAAAGCTAAAAACTGCTCTGAAAAGTAAAAACAAACATAACCTAAAAAATTATAACCTTTCAATATTTAAACTAAATAGAAATAACTTGTTTAAATTTTCTTAATTAAGATTATAATTAAAGTAATTAAGTATGCAACTAATGTTAATATTAATAGGTAAATAAAATAAATGAGGAATTTGGGAATGAAAATTTAGCGGAACGGGGATGGGTATTCTCGTCTCCATCACCAATAGTCTTTTAAGAATAAAATTATCACCATCCCATTCCGCAAGAAATTTTATCTAAATTTTCTCGTTTTTGTTGGGATACATCCTCAACAGGGATAAAAAAAATTCATGCGCATTTAAACCTGTCTAATGAGAATCTAAAGAAAAATTAACTGAAAACCGTAGAGTTAAAGTTGTTGGTTAAGTTATTTGCACATTTTAATAAACAAGAAATTAATTATTCTATTTTTAAAAATTTTCCTTTTCAGTATAATCATATGGGTATTTTGGGTGGTTACTTCCTCTCATGACATGTATCAATATTTATTTAGCCTGTAACTCCTGATTTCTTTGACACTCGTGCATCTATTTGTTAACTAGATAGATCAAATTTTACAAGTTATTTAATAAAAATAGAAATTTAAATAAAAAGTTCAATAGAATATGAATTATCGAACACTATCGATGTCTCATTTGAATAAATGTTTTTGGATTAACTGGTTCATCAACAAATACATTAGATAAACATATAATAACGTATTTCTTCTCCCCGGAGCATTTTTTTTTCTTTTTTCCTGTTTATCTGTGATGCTTCTTTGTTTATTTGCTATCTTCTTCAATTTTGATTTGTTTTGCTTTGCTGGATCATTCTCTGTTTATCCGAACTTTTGTTGTTTTGCTTCTTCTGAGTTTTGCTTGGTTTTAATTGCACGACTTTTTTGTTATTTTTTCTATACGATTTCTGCTTTTGTTTGGCTTGATGGGATTTGTGTCATGTAATCTTTTAACGCAAAAATTTAAACTGATAGGTAAGGTCCAATTATAGCTTTTCTTATTATCTCTGACAATCCTTCGCACTCGAATACCCCTTGGCTTGAAGCATATACAACACAGACCCATCCTGTCATATGCTGAATTTTAATTAACAAATAGAGCTGTCAGGATTCGAATCCTCGACCTCTAAGTCTAAGCGGCTCTGATACCATGAAGCAACTACGTGGGTTTTGAGATTGTTGGGCTTGACTGGATGAGTGGATACATAAGAGGGGTTGAGTGCATATAACAAAACCAGTTAGCTTGTGTTAAGATCCAATCTACCCCACTTATATACTACTCTTTAATCTAATTTGTTTCCGATATGGGATTCGTTCCTTAACATCTCCAACACTCTACCTCTGTTAGGGACTCCTATGTATTAATGTATTTAATTATATATAATTAGGAAAGCTTGGTGTAATTATGTAATTTACTGTACTCAGTATATATATCAATTGACTCCTCTCATCCACGTCAGATTGAGAGATTCACAAACCTAATCAGTGTTTTATGATATCAGAGCCTTCTAGGGCATAACAGCCGATTTTTTCAGTATCCACACCATATCAACCGAGTCTGCTCTCATCACCGCTGCCGTTCTGTCAGTCATGGTTGGCGTCCCAAGAACCTTACCGTCCGTCTCCCATCAGCTACCGTTGAAGTTAAACTCCAGCAATTACATTTTGTGGAAGACTCTTATTATTCTGATGTTGGCTGGGTGTGATCTCGTCCGACACGTTGATGGAACAGCTGTTCTTCTGGCTGAGCAGCTGGAAAACGACACCCCAAATCCGGCGTATCAAATGTGGCATCACCAGGATCAGCAGTTATTGAGTTGGTTACTCAATTCTATCTCTCAATCTGATGTGGATGAGAGGAGTCAATTGATATATATACTGAGTACGGTAAATTATATAATTACATCAAGCTTTCCTAATTATATACCATTAAATACATTAATACATAGGAGTCCCTAACATGTCAAAAAATTCAATAGAGACATCATTAGAATGGGTTAATGCACTTATGGAAATCAAGTTAGAATTCAAGTCAGGAACATGCAATACTTGCGAAAATTTAAGTGCATTATTATTATTATTGACAGGAATACACGATGAACCAACATTTTTTATTGAAAGAGAGGAGTCGTTACCTAGATGGACCTCTTCCGGTCTAGAGTACTCTGAATGTAAGTTGAGGCGCCCCAAATCCGAGGTGAGATGGTGTGTAGCCCCACTGTCCATGATCCAAGTTGAGTCCGAAGGGCTGATTTTTGTGTGATTAGATTAGGGATAGGATTGGGGTCGCTGAATGTTAAGTTTAGGTGAGGGGCACTGCCTCGCATAATGGCCGAAACCACGGCAATTGTGGCAAGCAACACTCGGTGCAGTGGTGGGGACAAATTGGGCGAACTATCCTTGTTGTGGGCGACAACCGGCTTGTCCTAGAGTAGGAGAATAACCAGACATGGGCTGGTATCGCTGGCTATAATGGGGCTGAAGCTGCTGTCCCTGAAAGCATCCACGGCCTCTGCCACTACCTCCGACAGCCGGCTGTTTAGTAGTAAAATGTGTTGTAGGCACTTTAACATCCTCTGAAACAGATTTTTCCCTTCTAATATGACGCTTCTCCATCAAAAGTAAACCATACAAATCATCATAAGATATCATCTTTGATCCCAAACTACGGCAGAAATCACGGAATAGACCCCGAAGCCCATCCAAAATCGCATTAACAAAATCCTCATCCGAAACCGGATATTGTAACGAAACTAAGCAGTCAACAATCAACTTGGCCCATTGCATAAAATCAAAAATCGACTCACTCTCACTTTTCACCAGGAATGCAATTGTTGCTTCAATTCCCGAATTTGTGCCCTTGAACCAGATGCATAGGTGCTCTCTAACTTAACCTAGGCTTCTCTAGCCGATTTAACCCCAATAACTTGTGAAAGAATAGAAGGAGAGATAGAATTGAGTAACCAACTCAATACCCTAATTACCGCACTCGTATATGTGTGTTTCTAGGCTATAGAAAAATTCATAAGGGCTATCGTTGTTTTGATCCGTGTCTGGCAAATTCAATGTCTCACGCCATGTACTCTTTGATGAACAGGTGTTTCTATATCCGAAGCTGTGCCAATCTACTGTCTCTGATCCAAGTGCGGTTACCTCCTCACTTCCCACCATACATGTGTTACTAACCTGTCCCTCTCATGCCCCCACACAGCTACAATGACCAAAGCCTCTAACCCCACTGCTCACCGACACCGAAACACCTCTTGTACAGCCCCTCTTACTAGACGCTCCCACTGCTTCCTCGTCCAACCAGCACCAGCTGTCTCCACCAAACTCGCCCACTTCATCTCCTTCAACACCTGAAATTGCTCCTCCCTCACCCAAATCCACTTCACTTGGCCTCTCCTTGGTGGTCGACTTGCAACAATACCCTAGAGCTGACATTAGCGCCCAACCAGCTGAAAGTGGCACCCCATTAGCTCTTGCAGGTAAAAAGCGGGCTCCTGTTCCAGCCCCAAAGCGTCAAATGCTAACAAGGTAGATGATGGGCAAGCTGCCTCCTCGTTCTTTTATGGCATCCTTAGCTCCCCAAGACCCAACTTGTTACAGTGAAGCTGATAAAAGTCCGCATTGGCGTCAGGCAATGGCAGAGGAGTTTTCTGCCCTCATTTCAAATGGTACTTGGGAACTTGTACCACCGTCTCAGGTAACTAATGTTATTGGCTATAAGTGGGTGTTCAAGAAGAAATTGAATTCAGATGGATAGATTGAGCGCAATAAAGCGCGTCTCGTTGCAAAGGGTTTTCATTAAAGACCGGGTATGGACTTTCATGACACCTTTAGTGTGAGCAGACGTCCTGAAAGCCGGAACGCAGCGAAACAAACCGGGGAAAAAGCAAAAAGCCCAAAGCGTGTTTTGATTTGATTGGAAAAAGCGGGTTTTATTTGTCTTACTTTAGGAAAAATCATTTGTTTGTTTTAGAAATTCATTTTGTAGAAAACATTTTCTTGTTTTATTACTTAAAAACCTCGAAACTTAAATCTCAAGATCAATGACAGAGTCGCCACCCGGATCAGCTCATCCGGGAAATTCTGGTACAGCTCCCTACCAAGCGTAGACTGCCGTACCTAATCTAGAGATTTAGGGTTCGGGCAACTTATCTACTTAACCTCGAGCTTATATTCAGTTTATAATTTATGTTATCATATTTATTAGAGTTATTATCTTTCTCTACCCAATTACGTTTATTTATCAGCCGATGCTCAAGCAGATGACAGAAATAATTTGCAGAAAAATAAACCATGCATCCAAAATATACAAAAGATTAATAGAGGCCGCTTATACAACCAAATTGAATAAAAATAAAAACTCCCGTCCTCACATTACAAGTGCCTAGGATACACGAGGATCTAAAAATTACAAATGTCTAAATACACGAATTAATCTATTAATTACAGCAAAAATAATAAAAAGGAAAATAAATGCTACAAAACAGACGGCTAGCATAGTTTATATTATAAACACAAGTAGGACTCATAGCAGGACAGAATTGGGGCTTTTAGGAACGGAGGCATACATTTAGGGGATAACCAAGTTGACCCGACCGGTCGGCCCGGTTAGACCTGGAAAACGGTTTTTAATCGCCCTGTAGATTCTTGGGCTGGAAAACAATTTTTGGAAAATTATTTGGCTCGATTTCATTCCAGAACTCGGGATTCCGTTCGTATGCTTTTCCTAATTCAACATTCATCTAGGGTCCAAAAAACAGTAAACACGCCAAAAACGATTTGAAACTGAAAACAGCATCGCGCGACGACGTCCGTATAGGCCATCCCATGATTCTACTTCCTTCTGGGAATTACAGCCATGCGGCTATGGGTAGAGCAAGATCATCAACGAGTCTAGTTTTCACTACTAGCTTAAACTCCATCAGGACTTTAAATACGAGCCCAAGATCTTCTAGCTATTAGCCTTTCTTCAGTTCTAATATCAATGTCATGGAACTATTTAACCTAAAAGTTTAAGCTGATAGGTAAGGTCCGATTATAATATTTATTATTATTTGACAATTTGCAAGGTGTTTTCTTCTTTTAATTTTTCCTGGTATTTTCAGAATAAAGTGGTAAGTTTTTTTTAGTTAAAATATAATTGATGTAAATTTTCTAATATTTTTTTTATATAGTTAAATAGTTGTTTGGGTGGCTTTTAGCTAAAAGTTGTTTAATTTTAGTGTGCATGAGAACCATTAAAGAATACAATATGTTATGTATGCATGGCTTTTTCACTAATTAATTAACGGATTTTTCATCTTAATAAGTGATATACAAGAGGTGGAAGTGGGGGCCGCTCGAATGGGGATAGAGATTCTCTGTTTAGGATTCTGGCGGATCAGGGATGGGAATAAATTTATCTCCGAATGCTAAACGGGAATGGAGATGGAATTACTTCTCCCCACCCCGCAGCCCTGTCCCTGTTTAGGCCCCGTGGATCCCAATAATATCTCCGTTAAAATCCCCACTCATAATTATTTATATTACTATATATATAGTATTCGTTATAAATTTATCTTATATAAATAATTGAATTTTGTAATTCTAAAATAAAATTAAAACTAAGATTTTCAATTTTCATTCACAAATCAAAAGGCCATCGTTTCAAAATTGAATTTTACTTTTTTTTTTTTTAAATTATATTAACGGGGACGGAGATCCCCACGGAGAACACGTTGACCTACGGGACCGGGAATAGAGATTAAGATTGTCCCTGTTTACTAAACAGGGATGGGATTGACAATCTCTGCCCCATCCCGTTTACATCCCTATCCCTAGGTGGAAAAGCATAGAATTATTCTTTTACTTTTTTTTACAGAGTGTCTGTGTTTATTTTGTATTTTTAGAGTTATATATTTAAGTAGAAAGTACCTAATTTTTGGTTCATACCAAATTAAATTGTAGAATTGAATGGTTGAAGGAAAAAAAAAAAAAAGTATATTGAGACCCAAACCGAACTTGGATTTAAGTGGTTCACGTAAAATTAGAGCCAAACTGCTACTATTTGGTAACTCTCATTGTTATCTATTTTCTTTTTCTCAACTCCTTGTTATCTCTTTATTAATAGTTAATAAAATATTTTTTTTATTTTACAATTCTTGTATTAAAATTAAATATATATTTTTAAAACTATTCAAAAAAATGAAAATATAAAAAGAAAAATATCCAAAGGTTAACAAACTTTAACTTAAATACAATTCATCAAACTTTCACTTAGCTTTGGATTTTATTAAATCATTTACATACAAAAGTAAAGAGTTTTAACTGTGACTAAACCTGAATAAAATCATGTTAATGAAAATATATATAGCGGTCATACTTAAGTTAAACATTTTTCAATTAAAATTTATAACTTTAAAAACTTATTGAATTGGTTACATACACTATAGTTATCAATATTTGACTTTGAATTTTTTTTCATAGGCAAATTTGTCCTGAATTGTAGAGTGAGTAAACAATTTATTAATCCCTATGTTTTTATATATTATACTAATCAGTCTCAATGATAATTATATAGTTCCTAAGTTTTATTATTATCAAGTGTTTAGTCCTTGTAATCAAATTAGACTAATAATGTCAAAATTACCCTTTATTTTATTTTATAGTGACAAAACATATTTCTTTCCTATTTCATATTTTTTCCTCACATAACCTAATATTAATAATATTACTAATATTGGTTAATTAATTTATTAAATTTTATATAATATTATAGTTTTAAAATCTTTGCATAAAGATTGTTTTATTAAAAATAAATAAATAAATAATATTTTAAAAATATAAACTTTTCATCTCTAATATATTTTATAGGTAACATTAATAAATGAAAAAGATATCATTTTAAAATAATTAACAAGATTCGTAATAATATTTATTGTTAGTTTATAGATTTTATTTTAAACTAATAAAAAATGACAATATATATTAAAAAAATAAATAATAGAGATATTTTTAGTTTTATAACTAATGTTGAAACATGTGTATATACCATAGTTGTGAAAACCGGACCGAACCGGCTGGTTGGGCCGGATTCGACCGGAACCGGAGGTCAGACCGGTCGGTTTCTATCCGGTTTTCATTTTGATCAATAACCAGTCAACGGCCGGTCGAACCGGAAAACCGTGAACCGGAACCAGATTTTTTAAAAAAAAATTTATTTAAATATAAAATTTAAGTTATTATTTTGAGGTGTTTTTAATTAAAATAAAATAAAGTTTGTATTTTTAAATTATTTTAAATTAAATTGACATTTAATTGTAACTATAAAAACTATATTTCATAAATTGAGTTTTTTTAATTAGTATATTGTGTTTGAAATGCTTAAACTTAAAGAATTATAATAAAAATATTCAAATTTTCATAAATTATAAATGTAAAAATAAAAATATTTTAATATTTTCATATATTTATTAAATCCGGTTCGATTCCGGTTTATTCCGGTTTAATCCAAAATCCATGAATCTATCCCTTTACCGGTTCGATGACCGGTCCGGGTCTGAAAACCATGGTATATACTACAAAAAATGTTATTAGAATTACTTTGATTGTATTTAAAAACTACTAAGACTAATTTTGTATTTTCATAAGTAAAAACAAAGGAATGGATTAAAGAGTTCGTTGAGACAAAACTTAAGGATCTTAAAATTTATCTATGAATTAACTAGTGTAATACGTAAAAAAAAAATAAGGACTAATAAATTTTGGAGTCTTTGTGAAACTTTTTCCTGAGTAAGAGGAGAGGGAGAGAATTTTGCATAAGTAACGATGTCAGCGAGGACTAAGTGAGCTATATATTTCTGTCGCGTTTTATAAATTTAAGACTCCAGTCAAACTTTCCATGAACAAAATGTTGTCAGTTAGTTCAAGTCAGTTGTTAGAGGATTTTTAGTTTACCCTTTTTTTTTTTTTTTTTAAGTTGTCTTTAATTGGTTAAATTGTACCAAGGTTCATTGAAAGTTTCGGTGGATTTTTTTTTTTTTTTTACCCTCAATAAAATTTAATTTGTGCGAATAAAATCAATAAACGTTCATTTTTGAATTAATAAAGCTATTTTTGCCTAATCTATGTATTAATATTTGGCACCACAATAATGATCTCAAAAGTCAATATCAAGTCTAATACGTAAATCCAAGGCTAAATCAACTCTAACTAAATTTAAATTGCGAATTTTATTTTATTTTTTCTATGTAGGGCTGTACACATGAGTGCTACCTCGATGACAGGTATCAATTTTTTTATTAGCTATAGTTTGCGTGGCAGCATACTGGTAGGTTAAACATGGTATTGAGTTCTTTTGTCATCATTTTGGTACCAGATTTTGACATATTAGAGCTAATGTAACTTTCATTACAAGAAGTGTTAGATTTAGCAACAAAAAGATGGTTTCAACAAATTGAATTTTACTGTAAAAAAAGCTTTTTTTAGCAGCAATATTCAAAAGTTGCCGAAAAAAACACATTTTGCAGCAAAATTATATTAAATTTTTGTTATAAATAACTACTGTCACAATTTTATAGCAACAATATGAAACAACTTTTTTTATTGTTTTGTTGTGATAGTAAACTTTGTTGTTGCCAAATTTGGATTTCTTATAGTACTTATTGACACTAAAACAAAAATTAAGTAATTTTTATTGATATATTAAATTTTAGTAGCTTACAATTTAGAAAAATGTGCCACACCCTCAACTCAACAAAATGTTCTTTGACTAATTTTTTCTTTTTTCTTATAATCAACAAGTTTCACATTGGAGTAATTTTATTTATGCTTAGTTACGGTAAGAGTTTTTATCCCTATCTATTTATTTAGTCGGATTCAAACTAAAATTTCTTTCTATACACTAAGTATACGTAACGAACTAAGCTCCAAACTGTAGATAAATTTAAAAAATAAATTCAACTAAAAAATTCAGGAAGAAAAGGGAATATAAGAGGTGCACGTAACTTTACCTACCTCAATGGTTACCAAATTCCAACAAATGAAAGATTTATTTTATGAAGATGCATGGAAACTATGCACTAACATATATGTATGTGAAAATAATTTTTTTTAGTTTTTTAATTTTTCTTTTTATTTTTTACAATTGATTTGAGCAGAAAGAAAATTAGAAAAACTTTTTAAATGAGTTTTCGACATTCACAAACCTAAAACTAAAACCATGTTAATTTGACGAAATTAATTATACAACAAAATTGAGTCCTAACATTAGGTGAAAAAAAAAAGTGTTTTATATTGCATATATATTATTATGAATAAGTTATGAGTAATAGCAGTAACCTTCTCTTGATTTTGAAATTTGATCAAAACTTAAAAACTTATAAATTTTCATTCAGATAAATTATGAATTTTTTTTTTTATAAATTCTAATTACTATATATATTTTTTTTCATTTAAAAAGAAATTGTGTAATTGAGTAACTAAATTTTTTATATATATTCAGCTCTAATTTGATGATAGGACACATCGCTCCAGTTGGAAAATTCAGAAATTGAATGTTATTGTGGTTAGTTGGATAGATGAGAGAAGAGAAACGGTTAAGGAAAAGGGATGGAATTGAGAGTCCCGATGAGTAAAATGAAGATAAAGTTATATACGTATGCAAAGTAATTGGAAAATGATGATGACTATTCAATGTTATCCATTTCCACTTCCACTTGTATTTCCTTCTAAGCTATTCATGTCTATTACTAATTCTTATCTCTGTGGTCTAGTCTTACCATATTTCAATATCTATCTATCATTTTGCCTTGGAATTCGTAGGATTTTCATTTTTAATGTCTATCTTTTTTTTTTTTTTCTTTTTTAAGACCATAGTTTTCTATACGGTTTTATTTCCTTTTCCAAAAAATTATTAGTATAATAATAAATACAGATACTATTTGTCATTGGAAAAGGAAATGTAACCGTATGCTGCTAAACATGAACATACCAAAAAACTATGGTCTTAGCTACATACCAAAAAATAGACATTAGAATTGTATATCCTCCCAATATATTTAGCTTTTTTAGTCAAAATTTAATTTATTTAGTTTTTTTATCGTAAAAATTGAGGAGATGTGGAGTATCTCTAGTCTAGGATCAGAGAAAGTTTTACGGTTACATGGAAAATTACGAGAGGACTTACATATCGTTTTATTAATGAAGACCACGACAACAGTAATGGAATTTGAACCCAAGTAAAAGTGCTATAAAAGTCGTTTCCTTACCACTTATTTTACTCTCATTGGCGTATAATATATTTATTACTTAATATATGACAAATACCGGAAAAATGAATTTCTAATCACATATATAATCAAGGAAAGAAAGAAAAAAAAAAAAAAAAAAAGACAAAATGCATCGAGATCTTTTTAAATTTTTATGGATTACACAATTAGCTCTGAAATCAATTTTTTCAACACATTGAGTAATAATTTTTTTGTTTTGGGAACATCATCCCCAAACTAGACATATTTGTCTTGCTTAGACAATAGTATCTATTAACTAACATATAATATAATTCTTCCGAAAAATAGAAATATTTAAAATTCACTGAAAGAATCTGAATCATATTTTCTATGTAGGCGTATCATAACTATAGATGTAAATTATACCTCTGATTTAGTTTCATATGTATGCAAAAATTATATCATGCGTAGACGTGAAACATGCTTGAAGCTTACTAATACTTTCAAAACTGAACTTGTATTTGATATATTAAAAAATTTATCAATCCACTAATTGTAAAATCTATGAAAGTTAATGGAAATTAGGATGTGTTTTGAAAATTGGAGAGAGAGGGAGAGAAATTGAACAGTGAAGCTGTCATCATGGCTCATGCGCAAGTGGATGTATTTCTTGGGTTGAATGTATATCTTTTAATTCTTGGCACATCCTCCAGCCTTCATTCTTAACATGCATCAAATATTGAAGCCTCAAAAAAAAAAAAGACATTTTTAGTTTCTTGTTCTTTTTCAAAAAAATTTTATTAAATTTCAAATCTTTCAATTTCTTGCATTTAACTTCGACTAAGTATGATGCTCACATCATGCTACAAAAGAGGTTAATTAGTCAACATCAATAAGGGACTTTATACAATTGGAAATAATTAGAGTCACAAAAGAGTTGTAGAAAATCATCACAAGCGAGTGAAATTAACGAGAAGTAATTCTGGGAATAAGCAGCAGCAGAACACACCATTAGAACCCAATGATTCAGAAGAACATAGCTTGTAAATTGACATAGCTGGAAGATAATCACTGTTGATCATTTTGACATATAGCTGCTATATGAAAGATACATAGTAAACACAGTCAGCACGGTTTTACGATAGCTGTAAATGGCAATTTGATTGTCACCCAAGCTATAACATAATTAAAAAAGAAAAGCCCAAAGAGCAGCAAAGAAAAAATGGCTACTTCGCCATGGATTCGAGTAAACTTATCAAAATTGGATTGACAAAAAAAGAAAAAAAAAAAAATCAGTCCTTCCACATGTCTGCAAGTTCATCAGGTACCAATGCATTTGATTGCTCGTGCATTTTCCTCCTTGTCTTAGCTTTGACTTTCTTTGCAAACTTCCCAGCCTTTTGCCTCTTCTCCAGTGCTCGAATCTGGAAACAATTGGTTTAAAATTGCCCATTCAATTCAATTACTAAATTACAGAACATAACGGTTATGGTCCCACCAAGCAAATATAACAAACTCAAACATGCCAGAGACAGACCATAAGGAAACTCAAAAAATACAAGTAAATAAAAAGTCCTGCTCAACTGAACAATCTTTATTATGTTGAACATTTCCTAGTAGGAAAGCTAAGTGTAAGGCTTAGCAATGAAGTTAGCAAGCAAGAGTCAACCAGAGCTACCAGGGAGAAATGTGAAAATCTTCCTGATGCAACAACAGTGGAAATGCAAAAATCTTGGCCAACTAAACAGACGTCACTTTACTTATGGACTAAAAACTAATTAACTTGTAAGAAATATCAGACCTGGTTAGGTGATACATAGAGCGGATTCTCATACAACGTTGGACCTCCAAAGCTGCCACCAAATATCTTTATAGGGTTCAAACAAAATCTCGGACCAACCTGAATAGGGCGAGATTATCAAATTAGATGACAACTATAAGTTCATTATTGCACATTACAATTCATAATTACATCAACACAAACCTCAATAAGAGTCATTTTATCGAGTCCACCTCGTGCCACTTTGTCTGCTTCATTATGCGGAACAGATATCTATATTGAAGGTGATTATAGTGAGTTATGAACTTCTACTATTAAAAGGAAATCATGTAAAAGGTTCACAAATTACAGAAACGATGCAGAGTAGCATAACATCATTTATGGTCCAAATCAGATGCTAACAAACATTCCAGACTCGACACTACTACACTCTCTTCCAAAGTTCAATCGGTAGTAGGAAAACAAGTCGAGTAATTTACATCTTTCCATTTTGATAAACCGCCACCAATCTAATAGTGTTACTTCCTCTAACTGATCTCATTCTAGAATAGAAGATGAAGTCAGCTAAATACCATCAATAGCACAGCAAATGTACTCGTAAAAAATGATTACAAATAATTTTACCACCAAAAGATCAGTAAATACATGCAATATGATTCTGCGTGTTACTAATCACATCTCTGCCTGAAATGGTTCAGGGAAAGACCAAAATCAGCAAATTATATTAACATCAAGATGAACATCACAGGAAAAAGATTCCTCAGTTATTTCTGGCATCGCACATGCATTAACATTTGTGGCAATTACATGCAAGACTAAAAGAGTTTTACACATTCATTAATGATAAATATATATATTATATCTAATTGATCGAGTTTTCTCCTTTTCATTCACTTTCCATCAGATATAATCTGAATTCGCATATGATGCTGTTTCAGATTGGACTAAAGTATCTACCCAGGAGATGAACTATCAGAATGAATAGGGGCGAGGGATGATCTAAATGATTTCACATTATCTATTTTTATCTATATTTTGTTAAGTTTCTTTTCTATGCCTGGAATTAATTAGAAATTTTTACATATGTCTTTCAGTTTCATGCTAGTGAAATGCTTTAATTGTGTCTTCTGATTCAATCTTCTTTTACTTCAATTTAGTGTTTGTTTTTCCTTTTACTTATTTTGACTCTACTTGGGGAGGGAGGAGGGGGTGTTAACTCAATGGCAAAGATTTGGGCTTTTAAGCAGTGTTGCTAAAGGCGCTAGGCGCCCTTTGAGGCAATGGGATCTCAAATCGCCTGAGGCTCTAGGCACCACCTAGGCACTCGCCTTAGTGAAGTGAGGCTCTAGTTAGAAAACAAAGGGTAAACCCTTAATAAAAACAATATTGGAGTTTCATGAAATAAAATACTGAATCACATGAGTGTTAAGGATTATTTGTAAGTCTGAAAATCCAGAAAAGAAAGAAAAGCAAATGAAGTAATTAGAGCAAGCTAAAGGAATATGCATTCACAGTCCAAAGAAATACGACTTGTTGATTTTGATATTCTCCAATCAATCTTCCTTTTTTTACTTATAAGCTAATTGTGTTTTAGTTCTATTCCTTGTTGTATTGTTTCTTGTAGAGTTTCAATAACCTCGCAGGTCTCTAGCCAAAAGTTGCGATCTTGGGTGTGTTTTTTCCTTGTTGTTTTTGTTTCTACTAAATCTCTGCTGATTTTGAGGTTAATCTTTCAAAATCTTCTATATTTCCTTCTTAATTAAAGAGAGAAACAACTATTTTATCTCCCCAATTAATGTTATGAAATCTGACTTTCCAATTCATTTTCGTTCCTTAAATACGTTTCATTTGTTTCAGAAAGTCGTATATTTTTTTAAAACCAGATCAACATTTATGATACTATTTCCTGAAAATTATAATTTTCAATCCAAATGCTTCCCATCATCAACGTTTCCTACTTTCCTGATACGAACAGCATTAAAAATTTCAAATGAAGATACAGAAGCATGCCTTCTCCATGCCCAGTGCCTAGGCTGAGGCGCTCGCCTAGGCAGCGCCTCATTGGAGGTTCCTCGCCCAGGGAGGCTCGAGGCGCTGGTGTCTTGCCTCGCCTGAGCGCCTCTGGTGCCTTTAACGACTCTGCTTTTAAGTCCAGCTAGCAACTTTTATCCAACTAACAAATATGGGAATCCTTGACTGGGGAATTTAAATGATCAGATTCAGCAGAGAATCTGAATAGAAATAGACATGAGATACTACAATAAATAAATAATAAAAAGAAAAAAAAAACTGACTAGATACTAGTAAAGCATACACGAATGTGACTATCCAGATGCACATGATCCAGATTATAAGCCCAAATCAAGATTGCTACACCTTTTTTAAATAAGAATTTTAGCTTAACATGCTTCTAGAAAAGCATGATAAGCCACTAGCTATTTTACAAATAATAAAATTAAATGAGATAAAACTCATTCTGGAATAGCACCATGCCATATAAGAAGGGAATACCAAATGCTTAAAGTGTTCAAGAATGCATCAAGGACATTACACCATAAAACTCTAAACAACATCAAACTTACCTGGTAGTTACGGAACCATATATGATCATCAACAATACAGAAAACAAAGATGTGATCATAATAAGGCTTAGATTTCCGATGCTCCTTTGGCGTTCCAAATATCTGAGCAGAAACAAAATATAAGAATCAATTCTATCATGTATGGTGTGCAAATACTCTAATATATCCATTTAAATCATCAAAACCATCCCAGATGTTGCAGTAGAAGCTGCAACTGAATTAAAAATAATGTAAAGAACTCCAATGTCATGATATTCCTTTCCTTGTAACAAATTGCCTGCCAGTCTACTGATGGAGGAGTAAGAAGCATTTCTACTGTACCCTCTTGTGCCATGTGTCGAGATGGTCTATTCTATTAGGATTGGACCCACCCAGAGTTTCATAAGCTTATACATAGCAAATGACCTAGGACTTGAAGGCATAACCAACGAAGAATTCCTACTGACGTAAACAGGTTAAAAGAATCGACATCTTTCCCTAGTAAGCTACCAGAAAAGTAAGATAATCAAGCCCCTTCTTTAGAAAGGTTACGTCCTACAGCCTATGCCTCTTTAGAAGAGGTGAGGACTTCATTCGGAGCATTGGTAATATCACAGCAATATCACCTCACAAATATAGATTCAGCATCACTTAAGAAATTGCCTTCAAAAAATTTGTTAACGATTCCTGTTAAGTACCTCGGACCTATTCATGGGACACTGAGAATTATTTCATTTGTTTGTTGTTCTTCTTCCCTTGGAACCTATGATGTCTAAAAGCAAGGGCTTGGTAAGAGAGAACCCTCTCTCGAAGTCTGACAATACTTGCTTGTAATCCATTTTTTTTGTCAAAATAAACAGTACATAGGGGCCAGTAAATGTAACTGCTGCCTCATTCAGTTACTAAGAGGATAGGCGGTTTAATTACAAATTCAATACTCAGGATACAGAGGAAGACCTTAGGATTATGGGCTGCTGCTGGCATATCACCAGGTTGTTACACACTTGGGACTAGGTATGGGATGGCATTTGTGTGCTGTTCATCTTCCTTTAGAACCTAATATCCTATCATATCTAAAGGTAAGGGGCTGTTACGAGAGAACTCTTTGATATCTTGAACTAATTGTCTGAAAATAGTTGCTAATCTTTCTTGTTCAACATAAATAGTACATATGGGCCTGTAACTGCAACTGCTGCCTAATACAGCTACTTTGGACACATACTCAGCACACATGGCTCATATGATAACATTATGGGCTGTTGCTGGTGCATAAGAACTCCATAGCAGAATAAACTGAAAACAATATGAAAACTATAATAGTCAACAGAATACTCATCTCTACCTATATATCTAAGGAAGTCCAGGCAATAAAAGGCAGAGTAAGAGAGATCTTTAAATTATTGCAAAATTGTAGTTGAGATTATCAATTGAGGATATCTTTGACTAACTTCCATTTTGATGACTTTGAGAAACTACAGACATACAGGAAACATGTTGTACAAAACGAATTCTGCTGTAGGAAAAGTAAGAAAACCAATTGCTCCAACGACATGCTAAAAGAAATATTGTGGACACTCTAAAATGAGAGAAACCAAAATTACCTGCATTATCATCTCCTTCAACAGTTTCCAATGGGCATCTTTATCGAAATTAGCTGAAAAACTCAAGATTGGCCGTGAACCTTTCAAATGATTTCCAGTAAGCTTCAGTTCTTCCATAGTGTGCACTGAAATAAGCAAAACAAATTCACAAAAGAAAAGGAACTAACAAGTCAATAACTAGATCAATCTGCAATATTACAAATAACTACACATGAATAGAGTTAATGGCCTAGTGGAGAAAGTACCAGCATTGACTAAAAATTTGACTGATGGACCAGTAGGGCACTTGGCCATCCATAAATATAGATCCTTGTGTTTCCTGCACTGCAAAGAGAAGAAAGGAAACAATGAATCTTTGTTACAGATGCAAAGCAAACTAAAGATACATGCCCTTTTCCTCTTCTCAAAAAGCTCCAGTATGTATAATGATCAGAATGTAGGGCTTTCTATCAAAAGCATTAAGGTATTACATCAATGGCACCAAGTATCATTAACAAAATTCATGAGTATAGGATGTGCTAATATCAGCCAAGAAAAAGTAATTATTCTCAGAATTAAGTTAAATCGTTAACAAAAACGAAAACACCGCATAACTCAAATACTTGAAAAAACTTAAATTAAGATTCACCTCGAAGAATAAACAAGAAGAACAACTCTTCAACTCAACTAGCTCATTAAGTGCCATTCCTTTACTGCTTTTGGCCTCAACCTTGTTATCCTTCTTACAGTGAGGCAAAAGTGACACCAAATTCAACATCAAGTGTCGATACCTACCCAGAAATTAAATCCATTTAGACAATAAAAATAAGAGAGGAAAATCTCAACCCAGACAATTTATATATATGAAAAAAAAAAGAAGTAAATCTTTAACCTGTAATTGATGCGGCGAGAGCAAGTAACCAAAACCTTCTCTTTGTTCCTAAAACCCTGAGGTTCACCTGCTTTCACCTCATCCTTGTTTTTCCAACCAAAGAGCGTCCGCTGAGGTCTCTCTAGAGCCCTTTCGTCTTTCTCAGCAGCCGCCGCCACCTGCGTTTCACTATGCTTTCTCTTCTTCGCCATAGTATACTATGATATCAGAAAAAAGTTTCGCTATAAGATTGATAATGAAACCCAAACGGAGGAAACAATCCTTGAAAAATGAAAGGAGCAATTTAAGAACTCATTCAAAGTAAAACTCTACTACATAAAAACGACTGAATTTCAATCATAAAAGTGTCGATAAACCAATACAATACACTCACAAAATTGCTTCTTTACCTACTCTCAAAAAACCAGACCATTTGGAACCCAAAATTTGTTTAATCAAGGGAAAAGTTAAAACTAGATAACTGACACAGAAGAACAAGAGTCAGGGTGAACAGATTAACACAGCATCAGGACTTCTAATGCGACAGTCAGAATTCAGAGGGAATGACCAAAAAAGTAAAAACTCTCCAAAATCACTCACCTTCTCTGGATAGAATGAACAAAAAACGACGGAAACTACTGGTAATGGCAGTAGCGAGTCTTGTATGAGAACTGAACGGAGAAGACGGAGAGTTAAAGAATGAGACTGGCGGACTGGGAGAGGACAGAGCACGGCGGCTGTAGCTGGTGCTGGATGATTTGTTAATAGGGACTAGGGTTTAAGGGTTTTGTTTTGCCAATCCATCTCATTTTCTAGGTAAATAAGTTGAAGGCAAAAAAGCATCATTTGCCATAATCAATTCAATTTTTCTCTATTAAGTCCCTCAACTTTCAATTGCCACATTAAGCCCTCCACCGTTTATTTTTGGTAACATTAGCACAACACGGCCATCGCGATCATTACTTCTACCAATAAAAAAAAATAACAATCTTTAATCAGTTAATAATAATTTATACTAAATATTTAGACTTCAAAATACAACTTATAGCCTTAAATATAAATTCTAATTTCTAATATAATTAGATCTTAAAATATATTATGAAACTTAACTTTATTAGTTCGGTGCATAGATGACATAGTGCGATGTATTCTAAAACTTTTCCTTTCACACCAAGTAAACTTGTTGAAGTCCTTCACTACCGCCATCTCAATTGACACGTGGTGATAGTTATAACATGCCATATGTTAATCACGTATTATCTCAAAGCCATCTAGATCATAACCATCTCAGATTTTTATTAACATCGTAAAGAAAAAATAAATCAAAAAATAGTTCTTCAGAAAGTTGTCCTTAGAAATCTCTACTCATAAAATTAAATTGATTTAGGCTAGGGAGAAAATTGGGTTAAATCAAACTTGGGTACATCAATTATTTCACTAGGATGAGATGAGCAACTCACAAACAAGTTACGATTCTTTACATCCATCTTAGATAGTGTTAGTCTTAAAAGTTAAGTACTTTTAGCTCCCAATCTATTCAAATTTATTGGTATGTTGGTCTAATTTGTGAATTTCTCCAAGGTTTTTGCATCAATTGGATTTTCAAGGAGTTTTCCATAATTAAGGAAATATTTTTCATATGTAAATGGTACTACTTGAAAAATATATAAAGTAAAAAAGTTATTACATGAACTTTTAGGGTATAGTAAAAAAAATATAAATCTTTTTTATAAACTAAGAGAGTATGTACTATAGAAATACTATAAAATTTCATCATTTATGCAATAAATGCCCATTTACAGCGTAAGTCAATCATCTATGAATATATTCTTTCTATCTCTTTTGTAAAATGAGAACCTGTACCCTTCGTCGCTTTCTCATTTATGTCTTATTTTCTCAATTCTTTTAGAGGGCTAAGATATATTTAAGGTTTCTATACAAAATCAAAGGGGATCTTGCTTAGATTTAGAGTTAAGATTCAAGGGGACGTTTGGCTTGAACTTTGAAATCATAAATGGAAACCGAATGATATGGAATCGAAATCAGAATCACCATATGACAGTTCCGTTTGGTTTAGTCTGGAATCGGAATCACCATTTAACGTTTTACATATTATATTTTTTTATATTTTGTACTGTATTAAAAATTAAATAAAAAAAATAAAATATTTTATTTATATATAATATAAAAGAATAAACACTTGGACACGTGTTAATGTCTTAGATTCTTTAAAAAAAAATTATTTATTAAAATAAAAAATAATCTTTTACATATTACTAAAATTTTTCCTATCTAATTATTTTTACCAAAATGAATACTTAGAGTTGATTGGAACAAATTCTTCTATATTAGAATTTTTTTTTTAATTTTGAGGTTATTTTTTCCTTTTTGTTATAGAAAATTTACTCTGCATTTTAGTCATATTTATATAATCTATGTCTATATATAATATAAAGGAATAGACACTAGGGGCATATGTCGTCTTTGAGATTTTCTAAAAAAATTTATTTGTTAAAATAAAAAATAATCTGTTACATATTTCTAAAATTCTCCTATCTATTTATATCTAATTATTTTTGCCAAAATGAAAACTTATAAATGATTGAGACAAATTCTCCTATTTTATAATTTTTATTCTTTTTTTTTTTTCCTTTTTAGACTTTTCCTTTTTTTTTTATAGAAAGTTTAATTTGTATTTTAGTCCAGTCTATATTATCTATATCAATATCTATACATAGACACTTGGACACGTTTCAATTTTTTAAATTTTCTAAAAAAAAAATTATTTATTAAAATAAAACATAGTGTTTTGCATATTACTAAATTTTTTCCATTATATTTATATGTAATTATCTTTACAAAAAATGAATACTTAGAGGTGATTGAAATAAATTCTTCTATTTTAGAATTATTATTATTATTATTACTTTTTTTTTTTTTTGCATATTACTAAAATTTCTCCATTCTATTTATATGTAATTATCTTGAAAAGTATAATTAATCATTCAAATTATGATTTTTTACTCTTGTTAATAATAATGGATGAAATCATACGTTCTTCCTTTATGTTTTGATACTTTTGACTCCTCTAAAAAATAGGGAAAAGGATAAAAGAAACATGTAGTTTGGAGGTTTTACAAATTGAGAGTTGTAGTTTAAAATTTTACAAATGTATATGTTGTAGTATTGCTCTGTTAACAACTAACACCATGTTTGGTTTAAGGGTTCTCATAAGATAAGTGTATAATTATACTCATATTTATAGCCAAATATATACGCGGCCTCTTCAACTTTAATTTTTGAGCCGCTTGGCCCCCTCAACTATTTTAACGACTTATCTAACCCCTTATCTAAAAGCCAAATACATACGTAGCCCCTTCAACTTTAATTTTTGAGCCGCTTGGCCCTCTCAACTATTTTAGCGACCTATCTAACCTCTCATCTATTTGAAGTGGTATTTTTAGACATTTAAATTGCTGATGTGTAGTATTTCTTCCTCCTCTTGAGTTTAATTAATTGCTGGGAAATCTTCACTTTATAATAGTTTGTAATATTAATTAGATAGAAGATAATTTCCAGCGTGTATCCTACATGTTTTTAGTGTCGGACGCGTGTAATGCATGGTACTCTGTTGTGTCTGGTTATGTTCACTCAAAGGTTTAAAAATACCACTTTAAAATAGATGAGGGGTTAGATAGGTTGCTAAAATAGTTAAAGGGGCCAAACGGCTTAAAAATAAAAATTGAAGGGGTTACATATGTATTTTACCTTTAAATGAGGGGTTAGTTAGATCGCTAAAATAGTTGAGGGGGCCAAAAGGTTCAAAAATTAAAGTTGAAGGGGCCGCATATGTATTTAGTCCATATTTATTTTGAAGTATTAATGTGGTATATGGTAACTCATGATAAATCCATAGGTTGAAGACGTTGGTTTTTTTTAACATCCCAATTTAAAATCTTTTGATGGTAAGATGATTGTTCATTACTATGTTACCCTTATTTTATTTTCTTTTTTTTGTTCATATTTAGTTATTTTATTCTTTTTAAACTTGATAAAGTTGAGAACCAAAATTTATAATTGTAATTTTTATATAATATTATTAAATTAAAAAAAATATAATTTTTAAACTTGAGGATATTTTTGTCTTTTGATATTTTTTTAGGGGTATTTTTGTCTTTATATATTGTTCATCCCATCATTCATTTTCTCATCTCTGCAAATGGTTCGGATGGACCGGAGAGCGAAGCTCCTCATAGAGGAGTTTCGGTCCGCCTTGGTTCAGTATTTCAGTAATATTTGGGATTTCTTTGTCGTTCAGTATTATATATATCGAAAGAAGAAAAAGAAGAAGTCTAATTTTAATTTCATATCGCAACCATAGATCTATCGTTAGATACACTTGTAAATGTGACCATAGATCCAATAGGCACATCTTGGGCGTGATTTTGATTCTAATTAAAGATTTTGGATTTCACAATTAATTAGCGAGATGGCGATCGTGAGTTCAATGTTGATGCATAGTTGGGCGCGATGCTTAGATAAATACTTCCGCAATTGATTTTGTTAAAGCGTCGTGGCTGGTAGAAAGAAAGTGTTGGGGAGAGTGAAAAAGAAAGAAGAAAGAGAGCAAGATGAAGAAATCAAAGAAATTAGTCTTGACATGTGATAAACGAATGACGATGAAGAAGGGGATAGAGATGGAAATTTGAGAAAGAGAAAAGTAGAACATGGGATTTTGATGCAAAATGGGTTTGGCCAAGAAGTTGGTGGGTTCGAAGCAAAAAAGGGTTTGGTTGGATTTGGTTGTTAATAGTGTAGTGTTTCTTTTACTGGTATTCAATTTTATAGGATTAGGAACTTATAATTTTCTTTGTTTAAATGCAAAAGAAGAAGTATGCAATATCGAATTCTTTATTTTTTATTTTTTTAAGATTCATCGGCGGAGAGTAGAGTTCGTTGTTATCATCAAGAAAAAGGAAGCAAGCTCAATGCAGATTAGGTAGAGTGAGGAGAAAGAGAAAGAGTGAATGGCAGAGATAGAGATGCCGACAAACATGCCCTTCACCTCATCGGTCAAAGGATGGAAATCCTTTATTTGATAACGCTTAATTTAGATGGAATGCTTTCACACTATTCAAATTGAATAAAAATTAATGTTTTGTTTTATTTTTTCTAATTTATCATCTTAATGTTTGTATATAAAAACAAAATAATATTTAATTTAATTTGGATGTTAGGAAAAAAATTTCAATTTTTTCTAATTTAAAATGAATACAGCAATTAAAATATTAGGACGCATACTACTATTAATATAAATTGTAAAGTAGTATACTTACTAACATAATTACAGTAATTTTAATCTATTTATCACTTCAATTTTTTTTTTTGTCAAACTCGTAATTTATACGGTTACATATGTACAGTGGTGGAGCCAGAAATTGACCTCTGGAGGGACGAAATTTTCCTTAAAAAATTTCCGGCCGGTAATAAAAAATTTCGGCGGGCCAATAAACCAGTAATTAATTCAATTTAGTTCAATAACAACATAATCCTTTATTATTTATACATATTATATGCTAACAATTAATTTTTTCCAATTAAAATTCCTAAATTAAAATTTCTAAAATTGTGAAATTTATAATTCCAATCAATCTTTAATTCTAATTAACCTAATTTCAATCTAATTTATTTTATTTAATTTAATCCTATGATTAATTTTTTTTTAGACCCAGGTTTTAATCCTATAATGGAGGGTTTCAGACCCAGGCAAAACGATGCCATTTTGCCTGAGATTTTTTTTTTAATCCCATACAAGACGACGTCGTTTCGCTTCTAAAAAAAAAAAAAAAAGGAAGAAGCAGGTTATGGGGGCGCTGAAACCAAGATCGGCGGCCATAACCGCCGAGATACATTCCTTAATAGGGGTGTTTTTCGGCGACCGGGGGGGAGGGGGGGCCAAAGACCTACTCATGCCCCCCTTGGCTCCGCCACTGCATATATATATGAACAGGTATCATTAACTCATTCTAGTTATTAATATATGACGTTTAAGATTGTTTATTAATATTAATGTCCTATTAATTAAGCTATCAAACAAATAATTTACCCTTAAAACTTTTTTCAGTTTCTTCCAATTGATTAAGTGACCAATCTCGAGTTCGAGTTCTAATGTACGCAAAAAATTTTAATTGAGAGAAGGGCTACCTAAAAGTTACCTGATCAATCTCGAATGGAATAATCAGATATACATATAAGAAAAAGGTGTTAATTAGACTATAAAAATGACTAATTTATCTTAATAATTTACTCTTAAAACTCTACCTTTCATGTCACTTTTTTTTTTCGACTTAATTATCCAAGCTTAATATAAGATTAATTGTATTAATATTGAATATATCTCTTACTTTGAATAAGTGTAAAATACTAGGGGTGAGCGTTTGGTTTGGTGATTGAATTACCAAATTGAAAATATCCTATTTAATTCGGTTAATTTAAACTTTTGTTCCGTTTAGGTTTGTAATTTAGGAATATTTCTGTTGTTCAGTTTTGTTATGTCTAACAAAAAATTATAATAGCCGAACCAAACCAAAATAATTATATATATATATATATATATATATATATATATATATATAATTATATTTGCTACCATTTCATTTTATGTCCTAAACCTTTATCGTATAGAATTTCTATTTATCCTCCTCTCTGCTGAAATTCTCACAATTAAGTGATAATAATGTTTATTTCTGACTTTGTTGCTTCAAAAATTGAAATTTACGTGTTTTTTTTTTTTTGTATGAATTTCATTTTTTTTTAATAACTGGTATAAAATTTAGTTAATTTGAAAATTAACCAAACAAAACTGATTATTCTAATTCGGTTATCAATTCTTATTTGGTTGGATTTTACACTATTTCGATTTTCAGTTAATTCGGTTTGGTTGGATAGATTCGGCTCAAACGAATGCACGGCCCTACAAAATATATTCCTAAAAATGAATTAGTAAATTAAAAAAACATGAAAAAATAACAAAGTGAAAATATTAGAAAGTCATATAATAAGAAAAGGAGGGAGGGAGCAAACATATTTAGTTATTTACATTTTGTTGAGCACAGATCAGAACAAACTCCCAAACACTACTACTAATACTACTTACTGAAAATTACCAATAACCAAACCATTAATTGCACAAAAAAATTAATGGGGAAGCTCACATTTGAATTTCATTCTCTTTCCTTTTACTGGCAAAGTACTGCTTACAACTTCAAACCCACCCAAAAACACTAATTAATCATTTCTTTTTACTGACTTGTAGAGTATCTTGAAGTCCAGTATTTCTTTATTTCCTCTGCTGTTCTTCCTGGAATTCTCCCTGCTATCAGACTCCATCTACAGTAATTTAGCTTCATTAATAATTTCTCAATTTTTTAATTAATCAATTCTTTAAACTAAACCCACCTTTCACCAACAAGATTGAACATCCTTGTAATAAGAGTTTCTTCATCCTCTGTGAATTCCAGCTTTGAGCTGTCTTCACTGGGTTCCTCTGCAATTTTCAAAAAGTACATAAAAAAAAATTCACTAAGAGAAAAAATTCGTACAGAGACCAATAAGAATAATAGAGAAGTGAAAAAAAAAAACCTATGGAATCAACAGAGATATGATCAGCGGAGGAGTAATGAGAGTCAGCCATGGATATAATTGAGGAGGTGTTTGGACTGATCAGGTGAAATGGAGAAAAGGGTATAAATAGAAGAAGAAAAATGAAATAATAAAAAAAAAAAAAATAAAAGGAGAAGAATGGGAGGTAAGAGAAGAGAATGGTAGTTGAAACACAAAAAGACAAAGTAAAAAACACAAGTCCACAGTTTGATAGGTAGTTGGCTTCATTTAAATGTTGGTTGGTAACTAATGATTTTTTTTAATTTAATTTTTCATTATTTGATTGTGACTTCTCCTGTCTTTTGTCCCTTGTTAATTAATAATTTTTGCTCTTATTATTCAATATTACATCACATAATTATTACTTCCCTCCCTCCCTCCCTCCACTACATACACAAATATGCTCTCTTCACATCCCACCAAATAAATATAACTCTTTTTTTAAAAAAAAAAAAAAACCTATAAATGACTATAATTCACACAAAATTATTCCTCATATGAAAGTTCAGTTTTATCTTTTATTTGCGAATTAGGTGAATCGATGAATTAACATTGGCCAAAAAAAGAAAAAGTTAATTATTCTTTTCACTAATTTGTTTTTACGAATTTAAAATCTTACTTGTGAGTGACATTGAAGATTAGAAGTTACTTTAACTCCAAAATTATTAATATTTTTCATTAATTAAGGTCATAACTAACTTTGTTTCGTAACTTTTTATCCCCAATTTTCTCACTTTTTACTATAGATATAAATTAAAATTTTCTATTATATTTTTGTTCTTTATCCTTTTAATGGAATTATTTTAAAGTTACCATGTGTTCAAGAGGATAATGATGATAATATGAAGAAAAGAAAATAAATATATTTTAACATAAATTTATTTAACCAACTCGGACTGATATAATATGCTACTAAAATAGTAAAACTTTTAGAGAGGAAACGGGTATGCTGTTGCTCCCAGCCGCTGAAAAACACAGCCAATAAAAACTACCCCTAAGAGATAATAAAATAAAATTGATCCTCTTTAATATATTCATAATTAGATCAACTATAAACTTAAAAGATTAATAATCACTCTCTGAATCCATAAAGCCCTCACAATTTAAAATCTTTACGCATCAGACAAATTGTACAATTTATATGATAATTCATTAGCACAATTGATAAAACAAAAAGAAAAAAAATGAACATTCATGTAAAAGAATATAAATTAATTAGAGGAGCCTGCTAATTATTCCAAATAAAAACTGCGTAAAATATGCATGATCATTGTCCAAACCCATTAATCTATCCACATTCCCAAATATTGTTATAATTGAAATTTTCAATAGATATTTCTTTTACTTTTAAATCATTTTAAAACGTAATGAGGTTTTTCTAAAAACAAAAATATAATTTGGACATTGGAATTGCTAATTAAAAAGTAGCTCTTCAAATGCTTGCAGAAGTATATACCAACATATTGCTATGGCTTGATTTATAAAAACTTAATGCTGGAATTTACGCCTACTATAAATAAATTTAGCAAGAATAAAAAAAAAAAATCGAACAAATAAAAATAAATATCTATAGATAAAATGTAATATAGGAATTAAATTAACTGGAGACATTTCATAAAAACAAAAAATTATCAGTACCCATTTCGAGTCACAGTTCCTTTAAACACATAAAGGCAATCTCCATTCTCCACACCATGCCATCCAAGGCTGCAATAGTCACGCATAATCCTCTGTTTATGTATGAACAAATAATCATCTTCAGGAAGAATTTTTCTGCTCAATAGAAGTCGCCTCATGTCATTAATGGTGCTCGAATCTTTCATCTCTAAAGGAATCCTTGCAGAATTAAGCAAAGCAGAAGAAGTCTGCACAACAATACTTAAATTTCTCGTACCAGGTTCATCCTGAATCCGAGTCATGGTCTTAAGGAACACAACGATTTCGGATAACTCATTTATACCATATTCACTGAGATTGCGAAAATCTTCATCCAGTTCTTTCCCAGAATAGAAAAGTGACATTCTTTTGATTGGAGTTCCATGGAGGATATGTATCTTCTCTTTCAAACTGCGAACAGTGTCGGTTATATCAACCTCTACATTGATCTGCCAAGATGAAAATTTTACAGTGACTTGAATTTTTCTGGGAAAAAAAGGAGACATGGGTTTGATAGTGAGGTCAATTTTTGTAGCATCAGAGTTAATGGGATAATCTTCCATGTCTAATCCATCAACCAATTCCCAACCGAAAACGGAGAGAGTTTGTGCAGAGACAGGAACACCAAAAAGGAGTTCAATCTTTCTTTTGATTTCAACTACAGGCTCCTGAGTTCCTACTTCTAAGGGAAATTCACGTCCCCATGCTACAACTTTTACCTTCATTCTGTGAATTGATTTGAGCTCAACAGAATAGTTGGATTGTATAAAATAAGAGTACCAAAGTTTGTTTCAGTTTTCAGTCTTCAAAAAGTGTGAAGAGTACTTGTATTGAGTGAGTACTAATTGTGTGGTTCAATTCACCCTGGAAGTATGAATTGTTCATGCATGCAAAAATTCTTCCACTCTAATTAAAATAAGTAACAATAAATTTGTTTTATTGGGGCACCCTTTTGTTGATATGCATCCTAACAGAAACCAAACAGAAGGTAATATATACAAACCAGAACTGTAAAAGGACACAGTGAAACAACTTACCCACTCAATTTAACACACATTCCATGTGAGTGAAGTTGGAACTACATTTTACTGGCCAGGTTCCAATTACAGTTATGATCACATGCATATCCAAAACAAGTTGTTGCAGGACAAAGTTGACATTACATCCCAAAAATCTTAAAATATGGAACGAATGCTAGATTAAAGTACACTCTTGAGTAAAAGAACTACGGAATTACAGAATGCGCTGTAACAGTTTTGCGTCAAACATTATTCTACAAGAGGCATGCATGATTACAGCTTTTATTTGGACAATAGCAAGCAAGGAGAGATTTGTAAGGAAGTCACTTACATTTATGGTGGAAGCTACTCTGTAAAGCAGGCTGAGATCTTCCCATTAGTTATTGCCAGTGCCACTGTAAGTGGAAGCATCATTTCCAGTTATTCAAGCCCTAAAAAATAGTAAAACAGCCAGTGCCACTGTGAGGTATATCAAGCACTAAAAAGTGGGTCATAAACATTAAAACCGAAAGAGGGTCATAAATAGTAAAACCGATGTCTGTATACCAGTTGACTTGCCTAAAACTGGCCCCTTTGCATCTATCTCCAGTTATAATCAAGATGCATGATTGATTAATACGCAAGGAGAGCAACCCAAAGCAGCATTTCACCTTGATGGCAACGCATGCAACACATTTTCCAGATAGATATCAAGCAACAATTTATGCAAAGGAACCTGAACTAACTAGATCCATCGATAAAACTCCCACAGATGAAGACAGATATGCATCTGTATTACATCTAAATCACTAACTACCTGCAAATTATAAGTAGAGCTTTTCTTTTCCTTGCACACGACAACACATTACACATTAGAATATAAACCATATGAGCTAACCTCAAATATTATCCACGAAAACATTAAGATCATACATCTGCTAACACTGTCAATCATAACTTCAATTTCTGAGATTTAATAAACATCATTTTTTATATTCTTACTGTAAGCAAGAACCAATAAATCCAATACTAAAGCTAAGGAATCCTATGCCCTGTTAAAAAACTATAATATCCAATTTCACCATTACAACGAAAAAACCTTACACTAATTCAGTAAGCATACAAGTAAAGGAAGATAAAAGAAAATTTTCAAGGAAGGTTTCTTCCATTGTTTTCTTTCATTTGGCCTACAAGAGCCTATGCCTGTCCTATTTCAAACCAAATATAGCTAATACCAACTTCTAGCTTGGGGCACCTGCAGTGGATGGTGGGTTAATGTAACCTTCCTTGCGACCTTCAAACCCTGGCCGCATCAATTTCTTCTCTCTCTTTGCAATTCGCCGCAATTTTTTCTGATGAATTCTATCAGCTATATTCTGAGATCTTGTCTGCTGTTTTTCTGCTTTCATTTTCTGTTGGGATTCAATCCTCTCCTTCCATTTCTCAGCATTCTTTTGACGCCTCTTCTTCTCTTTCTTTAAGCTCTGTTTCAACAGCTTTGGATCATCATGAACTTTAACCCCTGCAGCTCTATCTGTAGCAGCTCTCCATGAGTGCTTCTTGGAGATAATATCCCCTTTCTCTGGGTTCTTCTTTGCTTCCTCCAATTCTTTTGCCTTCTCATATTCCTTCACCTTTGAATGCCTTTTCATTTTCTTCTTTACATGATCTTCTTCAGTTCCAAGTTTAACATGACTAAATTTGAGTTCTCTTGTGGCCTCAGCAACATCATTAGCCAATTTTTCCACTGAAGAGTTAGATGTCATCTTCCTGTCCTCAGAAACGGTTTCCCTCTTGCGTTTCTTCTGCTGAAATTCCTTTTTCTCATTCTTCTTCTTTCCTTTGTCCGAATTGCTACTGTTTCTTCCTCCTCGAAGCTCTTCAATTTTGCGGTGAAGTCTTTGTTGAAGTTCTTCATATGTAGCTGAATGATCATTACGTTCTAGACCAGACTTCATTGGATCAATATACACCTCATCCTCATCATTGTCATCATTTGTTTTTTCTTTTTCCAAATTTTGCATAAGCAAATCTAAAGTACTTGCCGACGGCTTCTCTGGATCTAACCTATCTCTCCGGGCTCTCTTAATGTTTTCTCTTGATTCCTTCTTTGCCAAAGCTTTTTCATCCTTGCTAAGGCCTTGGAACCATTTCTTATCTTTATCGTCAACGGGTAGATAGAACCTAGGAGGAATGAGCTCGATCAACTTGTCAAAGAACACAGAATTCTCATGAATGAGAGATTTAAGATCAACACTGTTGACTGGATTCTGCAATTTCATGTTCATGGCAACACAAACGGAAACTGCATAACAAAAATTACCACAAAACAAGGTTATATTAATGAAGATTTTACTCAAAAAGACTGTTTATTCAGACTACGGGTGCCACACAGAAAATATCATTCTTCTTCATTAAGGAAAACAGGAAAACAAAACTAGGTATGATTCACTCGTACGAAACACAGGATCCAACAAGGAAAACCATGAACATATAAAGCCAGCTTTAGAAAGCAACTCGCTCTACAAGAATAAAAATCTCAGGAAGCTCATACAACCATTAACAGAATATACAATGTTAATTACAACAAAAAAGAAAAAAAAGCAAGTGACTGAATTTGACCTTACTAGCTTCAACAAATCCACCAATTCTTAGGTCATAAAGAAATAATCTCGGGAAGATAACATTATATGAGATAGGAAAACTCGAAGAGTGATTAGATTGTACCTTCCCGGTCCTGGTATGATGTGAAAGTGAAGTAATGGCAATATCATCGACAGGAGATGAAGCAGAATTGCAATTTGAGTATCAGTTTTGAAATCGAAGGGAAAGATTGCAGGGGGAATTAGGGTTTGGGCTTTTTAGCAAATCATCATTTTCAACTTACACTAAGTCAAATTTACTCCAAACGGCGTAGTTTTTGTCAAATTGAAGATAAAAGATATTAGTGGACCTTATTTATCAGCTTAAACTTTAGGAAATTGTTAGAAATTCCCTGTTATAAGTTCACTTTTTGCTCATACCTTTCTCTATTTTTCTTAATACGCTTTTTCCAAATTCCTTTTCTTTTAATACTTTTTTTTTTTAAAATTATGATCCGTCTAGTTCTCTTACTTGATAGCAATCGAAATGGATTTCTTCTGTGTCGCTACCCATTTGGCATCGTCCCATCCACGGTTAATGTCTCATCGTCGGCGCTCTGTCTCCTTTCTGCCACCGCTAACTCCACTTATTTCTTCCATCGTTGCCGACAACTCTTTCACCCTTTTATGTTGCTTTCGATTGTAGCTAGGTTGAAATCTTCATACTAATGTCATTTTCACCTTTGATCGGTTCCCCTCTAGCCCTGATCTCGCTCTACAAGAATAAAAATCTCAGGAAGCTCATACAACCATCAACAGAATATACAATGTTAATTACAACAAAAAAGAAAAAAAAAGCAAGTGACTGAATTTGACCTTACTAGCTTCAAAAAATCCACCAATTCTTAGGTCATAAAGAAATAATCTCGGCAAGATAACATTATATGAGATAGGAAAACTCGAAGAGTGATTAGATTGTACCTTCCCGGTCCTGGTGTGATGTGAAAGTGAAGTAATGGCAATATCATCGACAGGAGAAGAAGCAGAATTGCAATTTGAGTATCAGTTTTGAAATCGAAGGGAAAGATTGCAGGGGGAATTAGGGTTTGGGCTTTTTAGGAAATCATCATTTTCAATTTACACTAAGTCAAATTTACTCCAAACGGCGTAGTTTTTGTCAAATAGAAGATAAAAGATATTAGTGGACTTTATTTATCAGCTTAAACTTTAGAAAATTGTTAGAAATTCCTTGTTTTAAGTTCACTTTTTGCTCGTACCTTTCCCTATTTTTCTTAAATACGCTTTTTCCAAATTCCTTTTCTTTTAATACTTTTTTTTTAAATTGTGATCCGTTTAGTTCTCTTACTTGATAGCAATCGAAATGGATTTCTTCTTTGTCGCTACCCATTTGGCATCGTCCCATCCACGGTTAATGTCTCATCGTCGGCGCTCTGTCTCCTTTCTGCCACCGCTAACTCCACTTATTTCTTCCATAGTCGCCGACAACTCTTTCACCCTTTTATGTTGCTTTCGATTGTAGCTAGGTTGAAATCTTCATACTAATGTCATTTTCACCTTTGATCGGTTCCCCTCTAGCCCTGATTGGCTTCCTCTCGGTAAGTATATGTATTAGTGAATTTGAATTTTGGATAAGTTATGAGTTTTTGAAATTTAAATTGTTAATCTGTTTTTTTTTCCTAGGTTTGAGTTGTGAGATTTTAAATTTGAAATTTAAATTGTTTTTGTAATCTAATTGAAAGCAAGCCAATTTTAAGAAAATGTTAATTGAGAGTAGTTCACCTGTTGATTTTATCATTGGAGATATGGGGGCAGGTTTTATCCATAATTTGGTATTGGGAATATAACAGAAGTAGTTGTAGCAGTAAAGTTCTACCGAGATGTTGGTACTGTGCTTCCGAGATTGCCTAATTTATTCTTGGGCTTTGAAAAGCTTTGGCAGCAGCCACTAGAGTATATAACCGAGGATTCTTCAAAGCAAGGTGCCTACATAATCTTCTTCCTCTCTTTTTTTTCTTTATGCTCTTTCCTTTTACAGTATTCCACACATGAATGTAATGCTGAATCTACGATTAAAATTTAGGGGGGGCTATATTTTATAAATAAATTTTTAATTATGCTAGAACAAAAAAAAAACATTATTTGAATTTTTTTTTAATTATACAAAAAGTGTTGGAATTTTGGAGAGAAAGGGAAAATAGAGAAAGGAGATTTTTGTAAAAAGGTGGAAATGTGGAATTGAAAGTGGGGGGAAGGAGTGGTCCAACTTTCTCTTATTTTTATTATTATTATTTTTTTTATTTCGCTAACCAAAACGATGTCGTTTTGGTTAGTATTTTTTTTTTAATTTCGTTTTGGTTAGTAGAAATAAAAAAAAGGCCCACCCCAAGCCTAAGCCTGAGCTGTTTCCTTCTCCTTCAAGCAGGCGATATAATTGCCTGCTTAAAGGAAAATAGGGGGTGCTTTTGTAGCACCCCCTTTGGAGATTTAATGGCGGTCCAAGGGGACCGCCCCTAAATCCGCCACTGCATGAATGGTTGGTTTCTTCCCTTTGTTTGTTTACTTTGTGTTGCTTTCCAATCAAAAAGTAGTTAGCTAATTATAACCATTCAAATTATTGATAATATATATAATTAGCTAACTACTTTGTGGGCTAATTAAAAAGTATGTTTCGCATCACGAGTAAAACTAGGAACAACCTAGCAAAAATGCTTGCTCTATATGGGCTTTTCATTCTATTCCTCACATTGTTGCTGCTCATCAACTTCCTATTCATGGTAAATCTTGTCTCCTCTGCAATAATACTGCCTATTTGACTGAAATTTACAATGTTATTTTGTATACTATGAGTCATTTGTTTTATTGTTGTAATCTTCGATTACTATTTAAGAAAATCTATAAGTTGTGAGCTTCTAAATATCCTGTTGACTTTAGTTTTGATGATCACAAATGTTGATATTTATGAAAAAGTAATTCTTACTTATATATAATTGTGAATTATTGAATAATTGAAATTAAAATTATATGACATAAGGTCATAAAGAGCTTCATAAGATGAGAAGAGTACTATATGTCAAAGGTTGTTTTAAAAAGATAAATAACTTATGATCATTAGCTTCAAAAGAAAGAATTTGCTTCAAGAGCTACAAACTTCATGGAAATGAAAGTGACCTCAAGAGCTACAAGCTTTATAAGGATATGAAAGATCTTTTCAAATATTCCTTCATAAGGAGAAGTAATAATCATGTATCTCTTGTAACTTGAAGACAATGACCACACTCTTGATTACAAGCAACAACCATATCTTATTCAGGAGCTTATTACAACCACCATATTTCACTTGTGAGCTTGAAGGCAATGGTCATAATATGTTTCAAGAGCTCCAGCGGCCACTTTTTCATCAAAAGGTGATTTCAACATTTATATTCCTCTTATGACCTAGAGGTAATGACCACAACACTTCAAGACCTTGATTCTAATGGCTAGTTTAAGCTATCATTTCTCAAGTCTTCCATAATTCCTACAAGAGCAAATTAAGAGAAAAAGCCTCATCTTGTTCATCTTTTCAAATATTTATATTCAAGGAAATTGTATTTTCACAAAAGGGATTTGTGTGAGGGGGTTTACTTTGTTAATAGTGCGATCAACAAAGTTTGTAAAAGTTTGGTATTTCAGCTTGAATTGAGCTTGAAAAAGCATCGGAAGAGTTTGTTACTTTAGCTCTGCAAAAGTAACGGTAGAGGTTTGATACTTAGCTTGCAAAAGTATTGTGTTTGTTACTTGAACTCGTAAAAAGTAACACAGGCTTGTTTCCTGCCCGTAAAGGAAACGATAGTGGAAAATCTCAAGTGGTTGGCTTGGGAACTGGACGTAGACCGATTGGGTTGAACCAATATAAATCCCATGTCTTCATTTCTCTATCCTTATACTTTTTACTTTTATTGCTATTTAAATTTCTGCAATTTAAATTGATAGTATTATTTTTTTAAGACACTTTTTATATTAGTTAAGCATATTTATATTCGCAAGTTTCATTATTTTGCATCTTGTGAAACTTGTGTTTATTTGGTAAAAAAATTATTTTTCATTAAAAAGAATTTTTCAAAAGAATTTACAAAAATTTTTATTTGGTATATAGTACTATAGCTAGCCTATTTGGGACCGTCAATTGGTATCAGAGCTTGACTCTTAACAAAAGGAGAAAAATCCTTAGAGTGATCCTAAAATGGCTGGTACATCTGGTAGTCAAAATGCTATTATGTCCGAGGATGTTCCATCAACAAGCTCCACTATTTAACGGAGAAAATTATAACTTTTGGAAAAATAGAATGAGAATATTTCTATAGTCCACGGATATTTAGGTCTGGAAAATTTTCAAGGAAGGACCTATTATTCCCATAAAAATTGTCGATGGAAAATCTGTCCCTAAAGAAGAAAATAAATATGAAAATGCTGACTGGAATAAAAAAGCTTTAAACTCTAAAGCTATTAATTTATTATAGTGTGCTTTAGATATTAATAAGTTTAATCGTGTTTCAGATTGCAAGATAGCAAAGCAAATATAGGACAAATTTGAGACAACTTATGAAGGAACCAAAAAAGTCAAAGATGGAAAGATAAATCTTTACATCACAGAATATGAGTTGTTCAAGGTGGATGCAAAAGAGTCAGTTTCAGACATCAATACAAGGTTGACACTCATTGTGAAAAAATTGAAGAATCTTGGCAAGAGTTTCACTAACGAAGAACTGATTAGAAAATTAATCAGAATAATGCCAACTTCAATGGATGCAAAGCTCACATCTATAGAAGAATCGAAAGATTTGACTACATACTCATATGATGAATTCGTTGGTTCATTACTCACATATGAGATGAAAGTTAAGTCTAGGGCTGTTCAATGAATGGCCCAATAGTATTTGGGCGATAACCCAATCCAACCCAATAATAAAAGCAATCTATGGGTTGGTTGTTAAAAATCTATCCAACCCATGAATACTCACACAAGATTGGGTTGGGTTGGGTTGGATTGGGTTAGGTTGAATATTATTCATATAATTACATAGTTTAATGGATGGAAATAGGGGTGAGCAAATCCAAACCACAACTCGAAAACCAAACTGAACCGAGCAGAAAAAACCGAACCAAACCAAAATTTGTTTGGTTTGGTTTTGATTTTTGATAGAAAACCAAATAAAAAACGAACCAAACTGAACTAATTATAAATATTTAAAAATTATTTATATATAATTAATAATAATTTAATGATAATAATGATAATAATTTATTTAAATTTTTAAAATTTGGAAATTTTGGTTTGGAATCGAACCGAACGAAAACCAATCCGAACTGATTCTGCTCGGTTCAACCGAAACCGAATGCATATTGGTTTGGTTTTAAAGTTTCAAAAAATTAAGCATGAAATTTAAAGTTCCAAAAATAAAATTAGCTAGTTTTTCTACATATATATATATATATATATATATATAAAAGCATTACATCATACCATGAATCATAATAGCAATTGAGTAGAATAGTATTTGACACAATAATGTAAAAAAGAAGTGAAGATTTTTCAGCTTTTCTAATTAAGAAAAATAATAGATTATAAGTGTAAAAGAAATAATGTAAAAAAGAATTTAACTAATAATTAAAATGAGTTAAGTCTTAGAGCTTACGAGTTGTAATTTATTCATAGATTATGGATTCAATTTATGAACATGAAATTGAAAAGTGAAAATTTTCAAAGGGATAAAATTGAATATTGATGAAAAATAGTACAAGGAAGTAAAGATTTCAAAGAGAGAAAATTGAATTTTACATATGAAGGTTAATTTGAATCCAACCCAACCCAATTACTTTTCCCATTTCATCCAACTAAACCCAACCCAACCCAATGAATAACCATTAAGATAAAGAATATATGGGTTGGGTTGGATTGGGTTAGTTAAATTCATTGGGTTGGGTTAATTTTGTACACCCCTAGTTAAGTCTACTACCGACTGTGAGCAAACTGACAAGAAAAGATCCATCGCACTAAAAGATGCTAGTTCAACTCCTGAAGAATCTACTTCTGAATCAAACAGTGATGAAGATGAAGATGAAGCTTTTTTAGTTCAAAAATTCAGCAAATTTCTGAAAAGCAAAAACAGAGATAAAAAGTCATTCAAGAAGCAATTTAACAACAACAAAGTTGATAAAGCTAAGAAAGATTCAAAATAAGAAAATGCATGTTTTGAATGCAACAAACCAGGCCATTTCAAAGCTGATTTTCTAAAGCTTAAAAGCAAATTCAAAAATAAAGACAAGAAAGCAATGGTGGCAACATGGAGCGATAGTGATGAATCTAGTGCGGATGATGATGATAAGAAGCAAGAAAAAGCTCAAATATGCTTTATGGCGGATGATATGCAAAAAGTTCATCACAACAGCAAGTAAAAAGTGAAGAAGATGAGGTAATTCTTTAAACTTTATATCATAATGATCTTATTCATGAATTCTTTAAGATGCATGATACTAAGCTAGAAATGATTGCCAAGTGCAAAGAGTATGAAAACAAGCTTAAAATAAAATCAAAAAGGTTTGAACTACAAAGTAAAGTAAGCTTTCTAGAGAATTCTAATCTAGAACTAATTAGCAAAGTATTACATCTTGAAAAGAAATGTGAAAAGCTAGATTCTGCTATTAGCAGATTCCCAAATCGAGAAAATATGTTGAATATGCTTTTAGATTCCCAAAGAAATCCATATGATAAAACAAGGATTGGTTATGACAGTATTGATGAGATACCTTCTCAAATTTCCCCAAAGCCAATTATATTTTGTTCTCCCTCCACTTCTACTATGCAGACTTTATCCCCCAAACCTACATATCAAAAGCATAGTAAAAGTCAGAAACAGTTCACTGAACCAATCTCGAAACAGAAAACCATTCATGTTTAGTCTATTGACCAAAAAGTTAAACAAAAGATATATCATTCCAAACTCAGAAATGTACAATCCTCCAAAGCAAATCAAAATTCTTATTCACAACAGAGGATTATTTACAAAAACACTTTTAGACCTATATACTCTCAAAAGCCTTATTCATATAAGTCAAAGCAAAGATATAGTCATAAGCCCAAACACTCACATCAAATTAACTATATCCCTTTTTACCAACATCCTACCTTAAAACCTTATCAATCTCATCAATATAAGAAAAGAGAATGTTACATGTTGTTACTATAATCATACATGACATATGATTGGTGATTGAAAATTTTGGTAAGGAGATTACAAAGGGAAAATCATGTAGATTCCCAAAAAGAAAAATGTTCACTCTAACCCCAAAGGACCCACTACCGTTTGGGTACCTAAGTCTACTTAATTTATTTTGTACGTACGTCTAAAGAACATCCTCAGAAATTCAAACTGGTATATTGATAGCGGATAATCTAGACATATGACTGGAGATAGAAGATGTTTCACTTCCATAAAAGCAAGTAAAAGGATGAATCATTGGAAAAGAAAAGATTGGAAAAAATCCATGTATTGATGAAGTATCCTTGGTAGATGGATTGAAATACGATCTTCTCAGCGTAAGTCAACTCTGTGACAAAGATCGTAAGATAATTTTTGATTCTAAGAAATGTGATATTATAGAAGCTAAGAATGATAAGATCTTACTTAAAGTACCTAGAGTTGGAAATATTTATCTTTTAAATTCAAGTACTCTTACTAATGATCAATGCTTAATTTCCTAAGAAGAATAGAGTTGGTTATGGCATCGTAGATTAGGTCATGCAAGCATGCATCTGATTTCAAAACTTTTAAAGAAAGATCTTGTTAAAGGATTACCCAAAATCAATTTTGATAAAACTCATATTTGTGATGCATGTCAAAGAGGAAAGCAAACTAGAAGCTCTTTTAATCTTAAACGAGTTGTTTCTACCTCTGGACCATTAGAGCTATTGCATTTAGACTTGCTTGGTCCTATTTAACCAACAAGTTTAGGAGGCATGAGATATGCATTTGTCATCGTAGATGACTACTCTCATTTTACATGGACATTATTTTTCAGTAAAAAAGATGAGGCTTTTGAACAATTTTCTACCTTGTGTAAAAAGCTTTATAATTTGAAAAACACTTCTATTATTGCTATTAAAAGTGATCATGGAAAAAAGTTTGAAAATCATCTTTTTGAAATGTTTTGCAATAAGCATAGTATCTCACATAATTTCTCTGCTCTTAGAACTCCTCAACAAAATGGTGTTATTGAAAGGAAAAAAGGACTCTTGAAGAAATTACTAGAACCAAGCTTAATGAAAATAATTTACCAAAATATTTTTGGGTAGAAGCTATGAACACTGCGTGTTATATTTTAAATCGAGCTTTAATAAGACCTATTTTGAAGAAAACACCATATGAGTTATGGAATGGTGGAAAACCTAATATTGGTTATTTCCATCCATTTGGTTGTAAATGTTTTACTTTCAACAACAAGGAATATCTTAACAAATTTGACTCTAAGTCAGACGAAGGTATTTTCTTGGGGTATTCATTGTTGGAGATTGTGCCCTAAGGCCAATATTGGATTATGTAATTTGACTTCTAAGATTAATCTAGTGTAGATTAATATTATCATTTATGTTTGTATGTTAGCATTTATGATAAGTATCCATGAATAAATCGTGTTATTCTAAATATCCCTAGTCGATTGTTATTATGGGAATAATAACAAACTAAGACTAGTGTGAGTGATAATGGATATTCATAAGATGAATATAGTGTATACAGATACAGATTATACTCACGGGTAATATGTTAGAGAACATGTTACTGGAGACCCACTATGAGATCAAGTTCATGGTTATGTGTCACAACTGATCTTGATTATAGTAGTGTCATTAGCTGATTCCTTTGACCTGAGGTCACCATGGATTCCGGGATGAATTCATGTTGTGTTTTGACGCAGTCAAACGCTGCTTGTAACAGAGTAGTTATAAAGGCTGTGATTGGGTACGATATGACTCATGCCTTGGGATGTGAGTGACAGATATGGGATTTTGTCCCTCTCTAACAAGAGAGCGATATCACTGGGCCCCTCGATAAGTAAGACTGTTAAATGCATGGCCGTGCTCAAATAATTGATAAGAGTATCAATTGATTTGTCTGAACAGTTTACTTTGAGATCGAGAAAGCATATGATTAATTTATATAAGATTGACAAGTGTACCATGTCTTATAATTAATCATGATATCAAGAGACAAAAGGGAATATGACACATTCTATAAGTAGGTTTATTGGATTATACCAATCATATGAATTGGGTAGTCATAATGGCTTGCTAGAGTCCGCTTATGACCTATGAGGGCATTATGGTAATTTCCTCATTGCCAATTTATATGATCCTACGGGGTCACACACAAAGAGCAAAATGAGATTCACTTAATTCGGGGATAAATCATTATGAGATAATGATTTATTATTGATGAGAAATTAAATATATATAAAGATATATATTTACATGTATATGTATATACACATGAACATATTAATAAGATTAATATATTTATGGCATAAAGTATGCTATATATATATATATATATATATATATATATATATATATATATATTATAATTATATTATATGGTGATATAATTAATTATAATATACATTTACGTATATGTGTATATATATATATGTATGTATGTATGTAAATATTAATAAGATTAATATAGCATAAAGTATGCTAATTATATTATATGGAGATATAATTAATTTTACATACATATGTGTATATGATGGAGAATTGACTAAGTTTAATATTAATTGAGAATTAATAAAACTTATGGGGGCTAATTTATAATTATAATTAAATATAGTATTTAATTACAATTATAAGTTAATAATAAAAGAAAAAAAAATAATAATTATAAAACCCTAGAACAAGGGCGTGTTGCAGAATATGCAGCAGCCCCCATCTCCATCAAAATGGCCGAAATTTGCTTTTGGCCAAGAGTGAAAAATATCGATTTTTCACCTTCTCATTCGAAGAACTGTTCTCCGATCCCGGCGCTAGCACGCGGTGAGTCAATTGCTCGGTGTGGATCAACCGTAGAGGGAAGCTACTTTGGTTCCTAATTGATTCAAAATCTACAAAGAATTAAGGTAATTCTTTAACCCTCCTTCCAATTCAATGCAATGTACATGGGTCCCTGGTGGGGATTAATCCTTTTATTTCCGCTGCGTATTTATTTTGGCGATTAATTCCCAACAGTGGTATCAGAGCCACTTGTATTTTGATTGAATTGGATTTATGTTTTGATTGGATCAAAATTGCATGTTAGGGTTTGTATAATTTTGATTGGATCAAAATTGTTGTTAGGAGTTTGTATGTTTTATTTAGGGTTCTATGTTATTGTGAATAACAAAATAAAATTTGATTTTATTGATTAATCATTGTGAATGATTTTATGTTAATGATTTGGAATGTTTAAGGGGTTTTTGGAATCATGAATTTGATTCATGGGTTTTTATTGAAATTGTTTCAATTCAATTTAATTAAAAAAAAAAAAAAAAAAAAATGAATGCTACTGTTCGTATTCTGGGCATAATGCCCAGAATACTAATTGCAATTGCAATTTGCAATTGCAATTTGCAATTGCCGTGCTGCGTAAGCAGCATGCTGCTTACGCAGCATGGGCTGCGCGCAGTATGCGCAGCCCGATGAGCCTGCTGTCTGACAGTTTTTTTTTTAACCCTTTTTCGTTTTAAGTGTGGAAAATTGTTTTCTGCATATTTACGAATTTTTCCAAATTAATTAATTCTAAATACAATGTGATTGTATTTTACCACTTTGAACCCTAAATATTTTAGATATAAAATTATTGTTGATAATTTTATGCATGGTGTTATGGTATGGTTTTGGACCCCGTGGATGCTTTATTTTATTTATTATGGTTTTATATAAATACGACCTGCGAGTCGTTTGTATTTATGTAAATTTTAATTTTAATTTTACTAGATAAATTGTATAGGATGCAATTTATGATATGTAAAATTTATTTTACTAGACAAATTGTATAGGTTGCAATTTTTTTTTGTAAAATATAAATCCATGAGATGGTGCTTAGAAGCAAAGACGTGGAGGCGGATCCAAGAGGCGGTGCAATGACCATGTGATGGATGCTACCACCTAGGATATGACCTTGTTGATTTTCATATTGGCCTATGAAAATCAATGTAGATTTAAACCATACCATAACACGGTTCGAGTCATATGCATGCTTTATTTTATTTAGATGCCATGTGATGCCATGCTAGATATTCTATATGCATGCTAGACAATTGTATGCTATAAGATGCCATGCTAATTAATATTAACAAAAGTATGATTAATATTAATGCCATGAAATTGTATATGATACAATTAACTCACAGGATTTAATAAACCCTAAATAAACTTATGAAGTTTATATTTGCCACCCAATTACGTATAACACTAGTCAAGTACTATGTTCGCATCATGGTAGCCACGCCAAAGCGGGTACGCATGTTGTGACCTTAGCGAAGCGATAATATGAGAAATGGTGATTCTCATTGTGTTGTAATTGGTTTAACAAAGGGTTAATCAAAACGGTGTTTGAGCCCGAGGCAAAGATGAGATGAGTAACATACAATTAAATATGATATATGATATCATGCATCTCATAAATTAGAAGAGTTGCATAATGATGCAATTGGCAAAGAAGTGCACATCCAAAATATGTTTAAATGGTTTAAAGCATGATTTTGAGTCTTTGCCTACCGAAATTATATTTAATCATAGGGACATGCCAAAGCAGTGCTATGGTTAAGTATGGATTTTGGATCTTCACCCACTTAAATATTTTAAAGGGTTTTATAATTTAAGTGGGAGCATTTAAATAAAAAATCTTTACACGCTTTATTATAGTTATGATTGCTATTACCATGATCTCGATTGTTATTGAACTTTGAGAATTGTTCTCAAATCAAAAGAAATCATATGTTCTCAATAATCCTTTTGCCCAATGAACCACTAGCAATTGTAACATGAGTATAAAAGATGCTTACTTGAAGCATCGAAGGGACTCTGTTTAAAATTTATTATCTTACACTTGCCACCAATTCTTCCGCACGTGGAAGTTTTACTTGAGGTATATGATACATCACAAATGGAAATGTTCCATCAGTTAGTGAGCAAGAAAAGATAAGTGTTTGAGGCAACAATTTCTCATTGGCATCCAAAAGGGCATTAAGATGTGATCTTGAATTCATTAATTGATAGTCATTGGTGATGAACTATCATTTGAATGACATGGAGAAAATTGTGAATTAGTTGCATAAGATGCAAAAGAATGTTAAGTTATCCATAAAGGATAAGCCCGCCTCGAATTGTGTGCTTAAGGTTCAAAAGGAAAAGGATAAAAGGAAGGTCGAAAAGCTTAAAGACCGAAAGGTTCGGGTGAAACATGTTTTAAAGACCAAAGCTGTTGGCATAGAGAGATCTCCAAAAGAAGGATGTTGCCATTTCTAGAATGAATCGTTCATTAGAATGAAAATAGCAAACTTTGTTTGGAGATCTATGAGAAGATGAAAGGCAGTAAGACTGCTACCTTAAGTATTTATTAACTATTCTACTTTTGTTTCTATATCAAAGGTATTAGATACCAGTTGTGGATCTCATATTAGTAGAATATGATGAATCGCAACTTGAATAGAAACCTTATGAAGGTGAAAGGTAGAATGCGAATAGACAAGAGAAGCAAAGGTTGCTACTCGAAGGTTCTGAACTTTTACATGAAAGTTGTGAACTTCAAGTTAAAAGTTACGAACCTCTTTTCATAAAAGTTATGAACTTTTATATGAAGGTTATGAACTTTGGTTAAAGGTTATGAACTTTTACATGTGAGTTACGAACTCTTGTTGTCTATTGAGCTTGTTGGCTTGAGTAAACAAATGTTGTTTATTTTATAATTGTGAATTATAAACTTTATAAAGACATGATTATGAAATATAGATTTACATAATTGTCTTTATATGTGGAGCCCATCTGTAACATAAATACTGTAAGGATCGAATCAAATAGTTTGATCCAACCCATTTTGGCAGTGTCGTCTTGGAGACATAAGCAAAGTTGCATTTCGAAACTCCATGAGAATGGACCTTTGGATTCGTGAGATTATGAATCATCTTGAATCATGCGAATGTTGTTTATTGTAAAAGATGACAAAAGGTTTTCTTTGCTAAAAGTAGTCAAAGAACAATCGATTTATTAAGCATTATACATGTGGATGTATATGAATTATAAATCAACTGCTAAAGGAGGTTCTAATACTTCATTACTTTCATGGAACTTTTCACTAGATAAGAGTATCTAATGAAACACGAGTTTGGAACTTTTGAAGTGTTCAAAAGCTTGTAAAAGGAGTATGAAGTATCTTGACATGATAGTAAAGTCACTTAGATATGATCCAAGTGGTGAACATTTGAGTCAAGATTTTGACAATCATCTTAGAGATTGTGGGACTGTCTCACAATTAACTCCTCCAATTACGCCACAAAGGAAGTTGTGTCGAAAAGGGAGTAGTCGAACTCTATACAGATATAGTTCAATCTATGATGAAGTCAAGTTGATCATCGTTTTCTCGAGAATATGCCATTAAAGCAGCTGTGTATATTGTTCCGTCTAAAACAATTCATGAATCAACATATGAGATATGGTTGGGTAAGAGACCCAAGTTGTTTCATTGAATAAGTTTAGGGCTGTAAAGCTTATTTCGAATAAGTTGGCACCTAAATTTAAATGTCGTATTGTGGATTACTCAAAAGGAAAGTAGGAGTTGTTACTCCTGTGTTTCTTTGGGATACAGAGTAGTTGTAGCTAGAAATGGTTTCCCCTTGAAGAGGGAGTTAATTTTTAGAAGAGTTAGTGGGAGTAAAGTACACCTACAAAACTCGTAATTCACAAAGTGACATTAACGTTGAAGAGGAACATGGAAATGGTTTCATGATCATTGTTGAAATTACACAAGTCCAATGAAAGTCTAGTAGAATACGACATGAATAGGAGAGATATGGATTTCTCAAAGTCATGATGTAATTTTACTAGATTGAAGTAAGTCTTCTTTTATGAAGAAGCAATGTTAGATTATGAATCTAATAAGTGACTTGATGCTACAAAGGTTGAAGATAAGTCCATGTGTGACAGTCAAAGTATAGACTTTGATAAATCTTTTAGAAGATGCATATGCAATGGTTGCAAGTGAGTTTTCAAATTGAAAACCGACATGGATGGTGATCTTCAAACTTATAAAGCACGACTAGTGACAAAAGGGATTATAAACAAATTCATAGTAGTGACTGTGAGGATACGAGCAAATTCATAGTACGGACTATGATAAAATCCTCTTTCGCCATTAATCATGATCAAGTCATATTGAGTTCTTGTTGCCATATCCGCATAATATGATTATAAAATATGGCAAATGGATATCAAAATCTGTTTTCTACGTGAAAACATGATTGAGGGTGTGTACGTGACACAACCCAAAGTTTTGAGCATTCAAAGAATTCAAGTAGCGTATGCAAGTTTCAAAGATTCTTATAAGGATCGAAACATGCATCAAATAGTTGGAGTCATAGTTTTGATAAAGAAATCAAATGGTTTGATTTTATCAAAAGGATGATGAATCTTGTGTTTCAAAAGGATCAGTGGGAGCATATCGGCATCCTAATGCTATATGTGGATGACATATTGCTTGTTTGAAATAACATTCTTACCATGCAAGAAGTAAAATCTTGGCTAAGAAAGTAATTTCAATTAATGTTTAAGCAAGGCTGCCTATATTCTTGAAATTAGAATCTATAGAGATAGATCCAAAAGAATGTTTAGGTTTAATTCAAAGCATTGAAAGCATTCAATGAGAAAGACTTAAAAGAAGCTTGCTTATGTTAACTGTGTAAATAGTTGCACATATACAACTGATTGCAATTAGTTGCAATATATCAATCGAGATATCGTATTCTCTTAAAAGAGATGTTATGATTTTGAAAGGTTCAAAATAAAACGTTATAGCTAAATATCTATAATAATAGTCAAAGTATATAGCTACATATGATGTAAATTTTGGATGAAGAAGTTCATCAAAATTTTGTGTTTTGTTCTAAGCATTGCTTATCCTGTGAGACTATTGTAGGGACAATAGTTCAATGCGTAAGAACCCTGTATGACACAAGCATATACTTAGGCGTCTTTCACTAATTTAGAGAGGCTGTCTCTAAAGAAAGAGTGAAAATGTGTAAAGTAGCAACGGAAGCGAAAATTAATAATTCACTGACAAAGACTCCTGCACGAGTGAATACATGAAGGTCATGTAGGTCAATGGGTATAAGATACATGTATGATTGGCCATAGTGCAAGTGGGAGATTGTTGGAGATTGTGCCCTAAGGCCAATATTGGATTATGTAATTTGACTTCTAAGATTAATCTAGTGTAGATTAATATTATCATTTATGTTTGTATGTTAGCATTTATGATAAGTATCCATGAATAAATCGTGTTATTCTAAATATCCCTAGTCGATTGTTATTATGGGAATAATAACAAACTAAGACTAGTGTGAGTGATAATGGATATTCATAAGATGAATATAGTGTATACAGATACAGATTATACTCACGGGTAATATGTTAGAGAACATGTTACTGGAGACCCACTATGAGATCAAGTTCATGGTTATGTGTCACAACTGATCTTGATTATAGTAGTGTCATTAGCTGATTCCTTTGACCTGAGGTCACTATGGATTCCGGGATGAATTCATGTTGTGTTTTGACGCAGTCAAACGCTGCTTGTAACAGAGTAGTTATAAAGGCTGTGATTGGGTACGATATGACTCATGCCTTGGGATGTGAGTGACAGATATGGGATTTTGTCCCTCTCTAACAAGAGAGCGATATCACTGGGCCCCTCGATAAGTAAGACTGTTAAATGCATGGCCGTGCTCAAATAATTGATAAGAGTATCAATTGATTTGTCTGAACAGTTTACTTTGAGATCGAGAAAGCATATGATTAATTTATATAAGATTGACAAGTGTACCATGTCTTATAATTAATCATGATATCAAGAGACAAAAGGGAATATGACACATTCTATAAGTAGGTTTATTGGATTATACCAATCATATGAATTGGGTAGTCATAATGGCTTGCTAGAGTCCGCTTATGACCTATGAGGGCATTATGGTAATTTCCTCATTGCCAATTTATATGATCCTACGGGGTCACACACAAAGAGCAAAATGAGATTCACTTAATTCGGGGATAAATCATTATGAGATAATGATTTATTATTGATGAGAAATTAAATATATATAAAGATATATATTTACATGTATATGTATATACACATGAACATATTAATAAGATTAATATATTTATGGCATAAAGTATGCTATATATATATATATATATATATATATATATATATATTATAATTATATTATATGGTGATATAATTAATTATAATATACATTTACGTATATGTGTATATATATATATGTATGTATGTATGTAAATATTAATAAGATTAATATAGCATAAAGTATGCTAATTATATTATATGGAGATATAATTAATTTTACATACATATGTGTATATGATGGAGAATTGACTAAGTTTAATATTAATTGAGAATTAATAAAACTTATGGGGGCTAATTTATAATTATAATTAAATATAGTATTTAATTACAATTATAAGTTAATAATAAAAGAAAAAAAAATAATAATTATAAAACCCTAGAACAAGGGCGTGTTGCAGAATATGCAGCAGCCCCCATCTCCATCAAAATGGCCGAAATTTGCTTTTAGCCAAGAGTGAAAAATATCGATTTTTCACCTTCTCATTCGAAGAACTGTTCTCCGATCCCGGCGCTAGCACGCGGTGAGTCAATTGCTCGGTGTGGATCAACCGTAGAGGGAAGCTACTTTGGTTCCTAATTGATTCAAAATCTACAAAGAATTAAGGTAATTCTTTAACCCTCCTTCCAATTCAATGCAATGTACATGGGTCCCTGGTGGGGATTAATCCTTTTATTTCCGCTGCGTATTTATTTTGGCGATTAATTCCCAACATTCATTGCATAGCAAAGCATATAGAGTCTTCAATAAAAGAACTTTTACCATTGATGAGTCCATGCATGTAGTATTTGAAAAAGCTAACTCTCTCCCAGACAAAGAATCTGAGGATATTCTTGAGATATTTGATTCGCAGGTTGAAAACATAGAAAATGATGAAAATGTCCTACAAAAAGAAAACAACTTTGGTGGTCAAGATGAACATAATGTGCAAGAACATCAAGTGCAAGAAAATCAACATGATGTTCTACCAAAAGATTTCAAATATCATAGATATCATCCCAAAGATGACATTATCGATAACCCTTCACAAAAAGTAATAACTAGAAATCAACTAAAAGAATATTTTGTGAATGTGGCATTTGTTTCTGAAATTGAACCAAGGAACTTCAAAAAAGTTAAAAGGGGGAAAGCTGGATGTTGGCTATGCAAGAAGAATTAGGTCAATTCAAAGGAAACAATGTATGGAAACTTGTTCTAAAACCCAATAACCAATCATTAATTGGAACCAAATGGGTCTTTAGGAACAAACTTGATGAAAGTGGAAATGTTATCAGGAACAAAGCCAGATTGGTTGCACAGGGGTATAACCAATAAGAAGGAATAGACTATGATGAAACATTTGCTCCAGTCGCAAGATTAGAAGTAGTTAGAATGCTATGTGCATTTGCTTGCTAAAAAGACTTCACACTCTAATCAAATGGATGTGAAGAGTGCATTTTTAAATGGATATATTAATGAAGAAGTCTATGTAAAGCAACCTTCAGGATTTGAAGATTGTCACCATCCTGACTATGTCTACAAGCTTACTAAAGCTTTGTATGGACTAAAACAAGCACCAAAAGCATGGTATGACAGGTTAAGTACTTTCTTACTTGCTAATGGTTTTACTCGTGGAAAGGTTGACATAACCTTGTTTATAAAACATGAAAAGAACCGTATATTACTTGTTTAAATATATGTTAATGATATTATATTTGGTTCAACTAATGATAAGTTGTCTAAGGAATTTTTGCAAGTTATGAGTACTGAATTTGAAATGTCTATGATGGGAGAACTAAATTTCTTTCTTGGACTACAAATCAAGCAAGGAAAGAATGGAACATTCATATATTAGTCAAAGTACACAAAGGAACTCATAAAGAAATATGGAATGGAAAATTCAAAACCAGCAAAAACACCAATGAGTACATCAGTTTCACTAGATGAAGATAAGAAAGGTAAAAATATAGACACCAAGAAATATGAAGGTATGATTGGTTCTCTACTCTGTTAACCTCTAGCAGACCTGTTATACAATTTAGTGTGTGCCTATGTGCAAGATTTCAAGCAAATCCCAAAGAGTCTCACTTAAAGGCTGTTAGCAGAATTCTTAAGTATCTAAATGGTACTTAAGAAATTGGAATTTGGTATCTAAAATGTCAAAACTTTGATCTTATAGGTTACAATGATACTGATAATGCTGGATGCAAATTAGATAGAAAAAGTACTTCAGGTACTTGTCAATTTCTGGGAGAAGGATTAGTGTCATGGTCAAGCAAAAAGCAATCAACTGTAGCCATTTCAACAACAGAGGCTGAATATATATCTTCAAGCAGCTGTGTAGCACAGATAGTATGGATGAAGCAACATCTTGAAGATTATGACATAAAGTATGATCATATACCCATAAGGTGTGATAATACTAGTGCTAACCAAGCATATTGATATCAAGCACCACTTCATTAGAGATCATATACAAAAAGGTGATATTTATTTAGAATTTGTCCCAACAAAAGAGCAAATAGCTGATATTTTCACAAAGCCCCTATGTGAAAATAAATTCAATGAATTAAGGTTAAAAATTGGTATGTCAACACCAATATTTGATAAATAATGTTTTTATGACAAAAATAAGCAAAATTAATTATTATGGCTAATTTTTCATTGTAAGTCTACATTACGTAAAATTGACCAAAGATTTTACTATTAGATCAAATTATAATTAAAAATTTTAAATCATAAATATTTATAAGAAATTCTGTCATAAATACTTTTACATAATTTATACTATTTTAGGTATATTTAATGGCATAAATCTATAAAAGTTGAAAGCATATTAGTTTATCTAATAAAATAATTGCGCCGACTTTACTTATTTTTCATAAGTCCACAAAGTTCATAAGCCTTAGAATGCATGATAAAAGAACCTAAAAACTAATAGGGGGCCGAAATACATCAAGCCCATGAATTCTCTTTATATGCAAAATAAATGGCTCTAAAAACTAAGCCCAAAAGCCATAAATAAAGAAAGGTCACATGCCTTCTTTAGTTCTTCTCGTGTTAAATTTCTGCCAGCAAAACGACGCGGTGCTTTGTAAATCAATTCCAAGGCATTAGTTTTTCATTTCTCTGCCATCCTCTCCAAGCTAGACCCATGAAACTGGTCACTGAAAAGACTTCTCCTACAACAAATCTTTACCAACCTCTCCCATATCTATACTTCATCCTTTACCTCTCCCTTGATTTCTCTGCAAAAATCTCACCTCAAAGTGTAATTAACAAAGAAGAAACGATGATGAGGAGATGCTCTGCTAACGTAACAAAGAAACTAAGAGTATAGCTTCCAAAATCTGAAATGAAGAGGAAAAGAGATGAATCCGGTACTCATGCCAATCTCCATCAGTCCAAAAGAAGGAGAGTGAACTCCCTTGATGAAGATATAAGAAGAGAAAAAGTGTAAGGAAATCCACCCTGAATGCTGAAGTTCCTATCTTCACTTCATCTTCACCAAAATCTTCCAAATTTGAGAAAGGTAAAATCGTTTATTCAGATGGTTATTCTAGATAGAAAGTCAGATGTAGGAGAATTGATTGGAATTACCTAGGAGATATAGACAAGCCTTTTGTATGGTATTTCAAAGCACAGGGTTGGGAGAAATTCTAAGTATAAATGAACATATCTATAAGTCTCTGGTAAATGAGTTTTATGGGACTCTAACCTTTATAGGAGACATGGAGTTTTAAGTTTGCCTACAGGGAAAAAAGTACCTTGTAAATGAAAAAGGTTTTAGTCAAGTCTTTGATTTGCCATTTCATGGAGTTAAGTTAGATAGATCACTTGCTCCCACCATGCTAGGGAACTACAATCCTGCTACATTTGCCAGCAAATTATTCAACATTCCTTGTGAACACTGCATCCCATGGTCAGAATTAGACTCAGGATACTTAAATGAGAAATTTAGGATATTGCAGCTTCTGAACTCTGCTTATTCTTACCTTAAAAAACCAGCTTAGCCACAATGAACAGCTTTGACTTTTTCTTCACTTAGCACTTAGTGAGCTACATTAAAATAAACTTGCCATACATCTTGATTAACCATCTCACCTATGTCAGAAGCAACTCAGCTTTACCATACAGTATGATCCTTACCAAGTTCTTCATTCATTTTAAAGTATCTAAAGTAGGTTTCATCCCCTCTTTTGTCAGTGCTAGATCAATCATAAATGAGCCTAACATTACGAGAATGTTAAAATCTTGTGCTCATAAGACACAACTGCCCACTAAGCCAATCCAAATTGAGTTTGAGTCTGATGATTCCTCAAATAATAGCACTGAAGACTTCATATCCTAGCATCTACATAAAAATACATCATTTATTGATTCAAAAAGTCAGAAAGGGAAAGAAAAGATTGGTGAGGTCAATGATGAACAAGAAGGAGAGAGTCCTGCAGTCTAAACCAAATCTGTGCAAACTCAGGAAGGAAACAATGCATCGTGTAACAGGAGTGAGGCTTTCCAAGCTGATATATCATCCAACAAGACAGCTCCTGAAGTTCAAGAATAGAATACAATGTTTGATTCCCTTCTAGCCTTAGTTGATGAGGTGGAGCTATTTTTAGGACCTCAAGCAGAAACTATGTCAGTCCTATCTATCAACCCTGACTTCTCTTTTGAACCTTCAAATATTTTCATGACCTGCAATGTTTCAGATCTTTATAAGACCTTTATTCATACTTCTCTGATCTATCAACCATCTTTTACAATGACCAATAACTTTACTGATCCAAATCCTTTCCATCTATTGCCCTTAGCATTTGTCCTCCATCACCTTCACCAGTGCAACTTGGATCAAGAGAAAATCTCATTCAACCAATGACTACACCTCCTAATCCATACACTTTAAGCCTACCACCACCACCAGATTATCAAAGAGTGACTAGATACACTCTGGAAACTTATTTCAAAGTGATTTCTGAAGTCTCCAAGCATCCAAAAGTCTAATGTCATCCAAAGCTTACACAGAGGTCCCTACTGCTCTTAGGGATCTTCAGATGCAACTAATAAGTATCCAAGAAAAGGTACATCATATGACAATAGGGATGAAAATCAAACTTGCAAGGATGACAGGCACTCTAAATCCCCTCTCTGAATAGAGTAAAGTGATGAAGAACCTGATCAACAACATCCTCAAATCTGGTGGATCTTCCTCATCTTCTCCACCATGATTGAAGTTGTAAAAACTGTTGTCTAGCAGAGGTGAATATGGAAATCAAAGGGCTTCACACCTGCCCTTTTGCTATTTTGGCTTCAACAATTTGTATTTCATCTTTTATAATAGTACTAGAACTCTACTTTTGAGAGTATTTTCTTCTATTTAGGTTTTATGTAACCTAAATAGGATATGAATGCTCTTCTACTACTGAATGCTCCTCTCCTAATTATATGCATGATTACTTACCTCTTTCTATCTGATTTAAGTTTACATCTGTAACATATGTATTTGCCTTGATACCTATGACTTGCAGCTTTGCCATGAGTTTACCCTTTTTCTTGAGATACACCTTGTTTATGTGCTCTACTTAAACTGCTGATAGCTCTATCATATGCTTTATGACTTTTCTTTTATCATATGCACTTTAAGTCCATTCTCACTTATGCCACATGACATTGCAAATGGTCAGTCTATGTTATCTTGCTCTCTCTAACTTTTGATTTTTGATTATTTCAAAGGGGGAGAAAAATGTAGCTTGACATATGAGTATATGGTGACATATGTGAAGTTATGTGTTAACAGGTTACATAGTAATATAGTTTGACAAGTATATGTGTGTGTACTGTGAAGTTATATAGTAAAAATGTGTGTCAGTGCTATGAGGATATATAGTAACAACTTCTGCTATCTGTGGTTATATATGAGAAAATGTGAAAACAGCTGAGTATAGCTACAGTTATATTTGTCTATATCTGACAAATAGTAAGTGTGTATACTGTCAAAAAGCAAGTTGATACATGTGACTCTATTCAATCTATATGAATTATGCAGAATTTGTTTTAAGTGCTTCTGCAATATGAGTGCTTACACAAGTTATGCAAATGGGTAAGAGTAATGCAGCTAAGCCATGTGATCCAGCTTATAACATGCATAGATGTCTCAGTGTTTGATATAAGAATAAATTTGCATATCTGCTAGACTGGGATATTTGGCACAAGTCACTTACAATGACAAAGGTAAAACTTCTCTCATGTGACACTTTTTTTAAATAGCTTTTAAACCCATGTGCACTGAACTATTTGACACAAGCATTAGACTCAAACTTTAGACTTTGTGTACTCTGCTGCAAAATCTCTAGCTGTCTCATAAGAGTTGCATATGTATAAGCTCTCTTTGTAAAGCTCTTAGTTATTGCATCTATATTTAGCATTGAACACATATATATGTTCAAATTTACGTGGCTTTATGATCAATATGAGCTTGACTAACACTGTGAAAAATTCGTTTTTCATGACTTTACTGTTTCTACCCTCATTCGCTTAACAGAATGAAATTAGCTTATATGTGTGACAAGTATTTTTGACGATCTATGTTGACAGACTATGTTTTTAAGATTATATTTAGATATTAGAAGAATTATGTGATGTTTTTTTTAAGTAGAGAACATGTTTTTACATATGTCTGTTCCTTACTAGATTAGGATATGGGAAGATACATACGCTGCTCTCAATCAAACTTTTATGCTTGAATCAGTTTGATCCTTTAAGAAATTGGTATTCCCATATTGTATATCTCTTTTGATCACAAGTACATGAGTTTGAATGCAAACTCTTCATTAAGGCCCTAGACCTGAAATGAATTATTCATAGGCCTTAAATTAAAAACATGACATAACAGGCCTTTCTCTCTTATGTTTGAGTCTGTCAGGCTTTAAAATAAGAGTTAAAAAGGCATGTTAACTATTATTTCTGCTAATTAAACCTTGCTCCTTAAAAGCCTTCTATGCAGATTATATTGGTTGTTAGAAATAAAAAACTCAAATTTTTTAATCTTTAAAATTTTTTTTTAAACAACCGTGCACTTATTGAGAGGGAGCATACACAAAGGATATCTATATTATATGAAGCAGTTCAAATGTTAACCTCTCATATGTTAAAAAGTTGCAATCATAAAAAATGGGGAGAACGTTGACTTTAGTTTTGATGATCACAAATGTTGACATTTATGAAAAAGTAATTCTTACTTAAATATAATTGTGAATTATTGAATAATTGAAATTAAAATTATATGACATAAAGAGCTTTATAAGATGAGAAGAGTACTACATGTCAAAGATTGTTTTAAAAATATAAACAACTTATGATCATTAGCTTCAAAAGAAAGAATTTGCGTCAAGCGCTACAAACTTCATGGAAATGAAAGTGACCTCGAGAGTTATAAGATTTATAAGGATATAAAAGATTTTTTTCAAATATTCCTTCAGAAGAAGTAATAATCATGTATCTCTTGTAACTTGAAGATAATGACCATACTCTTGATTACAAGCTACAAGCAACTACCATATCTTATTCAGGAGCCAATTACAGCCACCATATTTCACTTGTGAGCTTGCAGGCAATGGTATCAATATACTTCAAGAGCTCCAACGACCACTTCTTCATCAAAAGGTGATTTCAACATTTATATTCCTCTTGTGACCTAGAGGCAATGGCCACAACACTTAAAGACCTTGATTCCAATGGCTAGTTTAGCTTATGAAGAGCCTTCCATCACCTATAAAAAAAAGATGAATTCAAATGAGCAAGGTGGGAGACTTAAAACAACAATTCACACATTTAAGCTATCATTTCTCAAGTCTTCCATAATTGCTATAAGAGTAAATTAAGAGAAAAAGCCTCTTCTTATTCATCTTTTCAAATATTAATATTCAAGGGAATTGTATTTTCACACAAGGGATTTGTGTGAGGGGATTTACTTTGTTGATAGTGTAATCAACAAAGTTTATAAAAGTTTGGTATTTGAGCTTAAAAAAAATACCGGGATAAGTTTGGTGCTTGAGCTTTGAAAAGCCATCGGAAGAGTTTGCTACTTTAGCTCTGAAAAAGTAACGGTAGAGGTTTGATGCTTAGCTTGCAAAAGTATTAAGTTTGTTACTTAAACTTGTAAAAAGTAACACAGGCTTGTTTCCTACCCGTAAAGGAAACGATAGTGGAAAATCTCAAGTGGTTGGCTTGGGGACTGGACATAGACCAGTTGGGTAGAACCAGTATAAATTTCGTAGGGGTGAGCAAAACACGGTTCGGTTCAAAAACTGAACTGAACCAAAAACTAAAGTAGAAGAAAAAAGAAACCAAAGCCAAACCAAAATTGATATGGTTTGGATCAAACCGAACCGAACCGGTTCGAGTTACGGTTTGGTTCGGTTCAAACCGAATCAACAAAAATGTCAATTTTTTAATTTTTATTATTATCATTTTTTATAAATTACATATAAAGTATTGCTTAAAAAGGATTTATATTACATGTATATTACTAAAGTCTCATAAATATAAACTATATAATAATATAAATATATAATATGTCAAATAAAATTTATTTATATACATATACATATTTTTAAAAAATATTTTTTCCTATTACGGTTCGGTTCGGTTCAATTTTGGTTTTTTTAACAAAAACCAAAAACTGAACCAAAAACCAAATGATTATATTTTATAAAACCAAAACCAAACCAAATAGAGTTTGGTTCGGTTCGGTTTTCGGTTCGCGGTTTGGTTTTGCTCACCCCTAAAATCTCGTGTCTTCATTTCTCTATCCTTATACTTTTTACTTTTATTGCTATTTAAATTTCTACAATTTAAATTGATTGTATTATTTTGGAAGACACTTTTTATATTAGTTAAGCATATTTATATTCACAAGTTTCATTATTCCGCATCTTGTGAAACTTGTGTTTATTTGGTAAAAAATTATGTTTCATTAAAAAGAATTTTTCAAAAGAATTTACGAAAATTTTTATTCTGTATACAATACTATTGATCCCCCATTTAGTACAGTAGCTAGCCTATTTGGGACCGTCATATGCTTTTTGGACTGCATTTTGAGACTGCACTTTAGGACTGCATCTTTTTGGATTGCACTTTGAGACTACACTTTGGGACTACATCTTTTTTGACTGCACTTTGATAATGCATTTTAAGACTACATTTTAGGACTGTATTTTGGGACTGCACTTTGGGACTGTATTTTAGGATTTCATTATTGAGACTACATTTTAGGAATGCACTTTGGGACTGCATTTTAGGACTGCATTATTGAGATTGCATCTTAAGTGTATTTTAAGGTATAACTAATGTATAATAACTGTAATAGTGTATCTTAAGGTATAACTAAGATATAATCATTGTTTTACCTTAGTTATACCTTTGATACTCTCATTATACCTTAGTTATACTTACTAATACACTAATTATACCCTTACTTATACATTAGTTATACCTTTGATACTCTTATTGTAGCTTAGTTATACTTACAAATACAGTGATTATACCTTAGTTACACTACTTATACATTGCTAGACACTGTTTATACATTGTTATATACTATTATACACTGCTTATAGACTATAATGCTTAAACAATGTATAAATAAGGTATGATCAATGTACCAAAAGGTATAACTAAGGTATAACTAAGGTATAATTAGTGTATCAGTAAGTATAACTAAGGTATAATTTATTATGAAGAGTAGAAGATGTAAAATAATCGTGAATTGATTTTTTAATGTAATTTTTCTTCTTTTTATATACAATAAATGAATAATATTGCAAGCTTAATTACCACTAGTTAATATTGTTGTTTTCAGGCCTTTGATACCTTACTGCGAAAGTTACAAAAGTACATTCCTCATGGAGCATTTGTGGTTGATTTGTATGCAAGAGCTAGTGTGATTGGGTTATCATTGGATTCTACCATAAAATGCAGTCAAGATTTATGCTTATTCTAAATGTTGTAAAGCATAATCTTTAAGTTGAAATTGTTGGGATTCGTCACCGGAAATCGATCGATAAAAGCGGAAATACGCGTCGATTTCCTCGAATCCGATCCCAGGAGCTTAAGTAGTGGAAATCAAAAACACAAAGCATAAGGAATTAGGTTTTAAAATCTCACCTTAAAGTCTCTCCAAGAGACAGATGAAGACTGCAAAAACCAAATTAGATTTCCTCCTTCGTCCCGTACACGAACGGCTCTCGAACTGAAACCCGTGCTAGCGGTTCGGAAAATCAATAAGAGAGAGTGTGAGGGAGCAAGAGGGGCGTCCAAGAAGTGAAGAAATATGGCTGATTTTTTTTCTTTTATTTCCAAAAGAAAAATATCTCAAGAAGCAAAGTCCAACTTGTGCTCCCAAAAGTCATGGCTATGACTCACTTTTTTTTGTCCCATTAGTGAGTCATTCTTCTTATCCCAAATGACTCATCTCCCTTGGCATAAAACCTTCCCAAATTTATGGCCAACACTTCACCAAATATGGGCTTTAATTATTCAAGTCCAAGCCATGGAGTAAGTAGTCCAACTGAAACTATAACCCAGTAGTTTAAACTTGTACATCCCATGTCATCGATATCGGAGTCCAACACAGAGGCATGGTTTGATCACCCTCTATTGTGTCCGGACATTAACTTGATCCCGAATGCACTGATATTTACAAACAAGTTCCAACTTGTTTGGGTATGGCCACACTCTTATCAGCTGCATTCATCAAGAGGCCGGTGATATCTTCACAGTGGAACACTGAGTGACATTCCCATCTGCATATCCATAGCACTGCAATGTTCATTGACATACCCGAATGTACCCGTACTTGGCACCCTTTTACAGGCCCATTGGGTGTACACCAAAGTATGCCACTTCACATCCAGTACCATCATATGGTCAGGTCAAAGGATCCATACAAGTACTATATGAGAATCCGATGTGATGTGATACCATGTGGATTCCCGTTAAGTGGATCGATCCAGTACCATGTCCTTTTTGCATGTACCCATTACATATACCCATTAACCTGGTTGACATTCCATGTTCTATGATCGGTAAGACACTGCCATACAACCAAGGTTAATGATAGTCTTTAGTTCCATTCATTCCTATGATTGAAACATGTTGGGATTTTTCACCGGAAATCACCAGATAAAAGCGGAAGAACGCAGTGATTTCCTCAAATCCGTGCCCAGGAGCAATTGAAATGGAAATTGTAAAACAAAAAAAATTTTAATAGAAAGAGATAATTCTCTTACCCAGAATATCTCTTTCAGAGATGGATGAAGACTGCAGGAATCAATGCAGAATCCCTCCTCATTCATGTACACGAACGCCTATCAAACATGACCCGTGCTAGCGTCGGAAAACCACGACCTATGGAGAGGAGGGGCTAGAGAATTTCGGCTAGGTTGTGTTCTTACTACTATGGCCGAATTCGCCTAAGGTTAAACCTCAGTTGGCCGAATTCCCTCAGAGAATTAAGGCCCAGCTTGGCTCATTCATTTTGTGTGGGCTTCCTCCTTTTAATTTAGGCCCAATCTTATTTTAATTAATCTGGTTTAAATTAATTTCAAGCCTAACTTTAATATACCCATGTATTTAATATATTACACCAAGTAATATATTATTTACATTTAAATTAAAATTAGTTTGACCAATTAATTTAATCCATCAAATTAAAATTAGATCTTCACAAAATAAAATCATATGTAAACCTATACATATGAATATTTCCACCCAGGAAATAATTTCATAATTAATCCAATTAATTATGAAGAGCCAATTAAATATATTAATTTTATTTTTAGGATCAATCCAATTGATCTTTATAATATAATATATATATATATATATATATATATATATATATATATATATATATATACCTCTCTCTCCAGAGTGTATACTCCAAGCATACATATGATTCCTTAAGTCGATGTTCAGTCGCTCAATGTGTACGATCCCGTGGGCCTATCTTTATGTTGTCAGTGGGCCTTTGGCCCACAGACTACAGTTGGGCTCTAGCAAGCCACTGCAGCCCCCAATTAATATGGAGATGGTAGTCTAACTGTTATCATAACCCTGTAGTTTAAACTTGTACATCCCATGTCATTGATATCGGTGTCCAACACAGAGGCATGGATTGATCACCCTCTTTTGTGTCCGGACATTAACTTGATCCCAAATGCACTGAACCTCACAAACAAGTTCCCACTTGTTTGGGTGTGGCCACACTCTTATCAGTCACATTCATCAAGAGGCCGGTGATATCTTCCCAGTGGACTACTGGGTGACAAATTCCTTCTGCATATCCATAGCATTACCATGCTAAGTGACATACTCAAAATTACCCATACTTGGCACCCTATTACGGGCCCTTTAGGCGTACCCCTAAGTATGTGACCTCACATGTAACACCATTATATGGTCAGGTCAAAGGATCCATACAAGTACTACACGAGAATCACTTGTGATACTATACCATGTGAATTCCTCGTTAAGTGGATCTATCTAGTACCATGCCCCTTATGCATGTACCCATTCACTTGGTTGACATTCCATGTCTAATGACTGGTAAGACACCGCCATACAACCAGGCTAATGATAGTCTCTTGTTCCATTCATTCCTATGATTGGAACAGACTACGGATCTATTTATGGTCATATCGTTTACCCTATCCATGGTTTTACTACCAAGTGCATGACACTAGTCATCATGGATATGGATATGTCCATTGGATACTTCATTTGATATGTTGCACAAGATAAATATAATAAATGAATTAATGCCTTTATTAATAACATAAATAAGTATAATACATAAATCCAATTAATGTATGATACAAATACAAGGACCAATGCCTCGGGACTAGGGCATATCCAATAATCTCCCACTTGCACTAGTTCCAACTAGGCATGGGCCTAATCCCTATAGATCTAGTATGACCCTCGTGCTTGGGCTGGGCCAGCGCCTTGGTCAAAGGATCTACGACATTATCCTCGGTGTCCACTCTGTGCAATGCAATGTCACCTCTCTCCGCGATCTCTCGTATGAGGTGAAACTTTCTGAGCACGTGCTTTGTGTTCTTGTGTGACCGGGGCTCCTTAGCTTGTGCAACGGCCCCATTGTTGTCACAGAAGATATCAACTGGGTCCTGGATAGTTGGCACTACTCCAACTCAGTGATAAACTTCTTCATCCACACAGCTTCCTTAGCCGCATCACACGCAGCGATGTACTCAGCTTCTGTTGTAGAGTCCGCGATGGTTGGCTGCTTTGAGCTCCTCCAGCTTACAGCACCACCATTTAGCAAAAATACATACCCAGACTGCAACTGGTACTCATCTTGGTCAGTCTAGAAGCTTGCATCAGTGTACCCAGTAACTGACAGCACTTCCTGACCACCATACACTAAGAAGCTATCCTTAGTCCTGTTAAGATACTTAAGGATTGCCTTGACAGCTTTCCAGTGATCATCCCCGGGATCCTGCTGGTACCGGCTAGTCATACTTAGTGCAAAGGCAACATCAGGTCTCGTACATAACATGGAGTATATAATTGATCATATAGCCGAAGCATATGGAACCAATTTCATGTTCTCCCTGTCCTCCCTTGTCTTAGGACAGTGTTTCTTACTAAGTTTCAGCCCATGGCCCATTGGTAAGAAGCCTTTCTTGGCCCGATCCATGCTGAACCTTTTCAGAACTTTGTCTATGTACGAGGCCTGACTTAGGCCCATAACCCGATTTGATCTATCCCTATAGATCCTGATCCCTAGGATCATCTCAGCTTCGCCTAAGTCCTTCATTGCGAAGCTCTTACTCAGCCATTGCTTTACCCCTTGCAATGTAGGTATGTCGCTTTCAATGAGTAGGATGTCGTCCACATAAAGTACCAAGAATGTGACAATGCTCCCACTAGTCCTCTTATACACATAAGGCTCATCTTGATTCTGTATGAAGCCATATTCCTTTATGGCCTCATTGAATCTGAGATTCCAACTTCAGGATGCTTGCTTCAGTCCATAAATGGACCTTTGAAGCTTGCATACCCTTCCCGGATACTTTGGATCGACAAAACCCTCAGGTTGTCTCATGTACACATCCTCGAGTAGCTTTCCATTAAGGAAAGCCGTTTTGACATCCATTTGCCAGACTTCATAGTCGTACCATGCGGCTATGGCTAGCAAGATCCTGATGGATTTGAGCATGGCTACTGGTGAGAAAGTTTCATCATAGTTTATTCCATGGACTTGTCTGAAACCTTTCGCAATCAGACGCCCCTTGAAGGTATTGTCAGCCTTTAGCTTATAGCACCACTTGCAACCTATTACCTTAGCACCCAGAGGTGGATCAACTAAGTTCCAAACTTGGTTATCGTACATAGATTGCATTTCTGCCTCCATGGCTTTACACCAATTCGCAGACTATGGGCTTGCCATTAGCCTCCTGGTAGGTTTTCGGTTCTTCCTCATCCCAGATGAGAAGAGTCTGATCATCGGTGACGAGGAAACCATACCTCTCCGGTTCCCGATGATCCCTACCAGACCTTCTAGGTCCTTATACGGCCTAGGTCGGTGCCTCCCCTTGTGAAAGCTCCACCTGGGCCTCCGTGTTATCCTCTTCAGGAACTTGTGGACCTTGAACTTCCCTGAGTTCAACATTGCTCCCACTGTCTTTCTTGGAAAGGAACTCCTTTTCTAGAAAGAACCCCTTCCTTGCCACGAACACCTTGTTCTCGTCGGGTTTGTAGAAGTAATACCCTTTGGTTTCCCTAGGGTAGCCCACAAACAGGCATTTATCGGTTTTGGGCTCCAGCTTGCCACTAGTCAATTTCTTGACATGTGCTTCGCATCCCCAAATCCTTAGGAAAGACACATTGGGCTCCTTGCCCGTCCATATCTGATATAGGGTCTTTCCCACTGCCTTAGTTGGAGTATTATTTAAGATAAGAGCTGCTGTCTCGAGGGCGTGTCCCCAGAAACTAATTGGGAGAGAGGCTTGACTCATCATTGAGCGGACCATGTCCAACAGGGTCCTATTTCTCCATTCGGACACCCCATTCCATTGTGGTGTTCCGGGAGGAGTGAGCTGTGGAACTATTCCATGCTCTCTCAAATATGAATCAAACTCTAGGCTCATATACTCACCACCTCGGTCCGACCGAAAGGTTTTGATATTTCTGCCTAGCTGGTTCTGTACCTCGTTCCTAAATTCCTTGAACCTATCAAGGGTCTCGGACTTGTGTTTCATCAAATAGACATAGCTATATCTGCTGAAATCGTCCGTGAATGTGAAGAAGTACAGGTGTCCACCTCTGGTCGCTGCGCTCATAGGTCCACATACATCTGAATGTATTAGGTCCAATAAGCCAGTGGCCTTTTCAGCCTTCTTGCTAAAAGGCACCTTGGTCATCTTGCCTCGTAAACATGATTCACATGTATCAATTGACTCCAAGTCAAATGACCCTAAGACTCCAGTTTTATGAAGCCTAGCTATGCGCTTCTCGTTTATGTGGCCGAGACGACAATGCCATAGGTAGACAGGATTAAGTTTGTTTGGCTTAACCCATTTTGTGTTTATGTTATAGACGTGATTGGTTTCATTTAAGTCCAGGATATACAGGCCATTATTTAATAGAGCATCTCCATAAAATAATCCCTCTCTAGAAATTGAAATTCTACCATTAGAAATAGTAAAATAAAATCCAGAAATATCCAACATAGAAACTAAAATAATATTCCTGCACATAGCAGGTACAAAATAACATTGTTCCAAAATTAAAACCAATCCACTTGGCATCACAAGGTGGGATTCGCCGATCTCTATGGCAGCAACCCTTGCTCTATTCCCGACCCGCAAGTCCACCTCTCCCGACCCTAGTGACCTTCTGTTCTTAAGTCCCTGCACATTGCAACAAATGTGAGAACCACATCCAGTATCCAATACCCAGGATGTTGAAACAGTAAGGTTAATGTCTATAACATAAATACCTGAAGAGGACGCACCTTGGCCCCTTATTTGCTCTCCCATCAGCTTGGGACACGATCTCTTCCAATGGCCCGCCTGTCTACACCGGAAATAGACATCCTCAGGACCTGCCTTTTGCTGGGCCTTGGGTTGGGCCTTGGCCTTCTTGGCCTTGGCTTTGGCCTTTTCCTTGGCCTTACCCTTAGCAACAGGAGTGTTCCCCTTGTTGACCAGCAGCACCGGCGGAGTCTTTTTGATTGACTGCTCAGTAAGCTTAAGCATCCCATGCAGACTACTGACAGTGCGGTTCATCCCTTGCATGTTGTAGTTCAGGATGAACTGATCATAAGAATCCGGCAAGGATGCTGGGATTGTGTCCACCACCAACTCCTGAGAGATAGGCGATCCGAGATAGGCTAAAGTGTCTAAATAGCCCTTCATCTTGAGCACGTGTGCGCTCACAGATGTCCCGGCCCCCATCTTACAGGAGTGGAATGCCTTGTTGGTCAGGTACCTTTCCTGACGAGCTTGCTCCTGAAACATCTCGTTTAGAGTTGTTATCATAGCAAAGGCTTGATGGTCCGTAAACTGTTTTTGTAGTTCGGGGACCATACAGGCCAACATAAGGAATGTCACATCCCTATTATCCTTGACATGCCCCTCGTATTCCTCCAGTTGGGCAGCCGGTGGATTACGTCCTTGAGGTGCATCCGGTACAGGCCTCTCCAGCACATACTCTTTGGACTCCTGCCTTAGAACTATTCTCAAGTTCCTAGACCAGTCCAAAAAGTTAGGACCGGAAAGCTTGTCCCTTTCAATAATTGATCGCAGTGATAAGGTATTGTTGTTTGCCATTTAGAATTTCTACACAGAAAAACATTTAGAGCATTAATAAAGGACTTTACTTTGTTATTCCCATATAAAATTAATAATGAATCAAGTTATTAATTAAACCGAGTTGTTGGGCTCATGGGCCGAGATCCATATTTCACCAAGATATAGCCAGACGAGGGCCTGGTACAACTATACCTTAACTATTTAATTAGGAACGCCGTCCAATCCCAACCTAGGGACTCTCGATTTGATGGGCTTGTTGGCACTTACCCATCTGTGCTTAGGGCTAGCAGAATCCTACTACCCACGCTATGTCAAAACCTCCATTCAAGTGTTATAGTATCCCATACCCTAACCCAATACAAAGTGATAATACTCCAGTGTATCCTGCGAGGGCATGGTCTACAATGGGCCTATTCCCACTTCGAGCCGGTTTTGAATGAGGGAATCACTTTTAAGCGACTTAGTAATTTCATTTGGTTTTTAGATTCAATTAACAATGGCTTGTATACATAAGGCGGGTGAAATGCGGTTGGATCATACATTCATACATGCATATAAATATAAAGCATAATTAAATAAATAAGTAAAATGGATTGCTATGGGCCTTTATTACATCCTAATATTATTCTAGTAAACCTATACTAGAAAACAATATCAGGTGGGCCACCATCTTCTTCCTTCTGTGCTTGCACCTCCACTTGGGCTCACCACTCCATGGGCTTCTTCTTTTTACAAATTTTATAATAATTGAACACAATTAAATTACATTAAAAAGAAAACGACACGTAGGTCGTATTTACCCAAAAAGAAAATACAACCCATCTTGAACAAGGCCCAGTAGCATCCAACCATACAAAATATTTAATCACCCATATGCATCCAATACATATAATTCATAAGCATGTTATAATACATGATTTAAGCCCATTTCAATTATGTCCAAGCCATTATATAGAAATCGTCAATCTTGGCCCACCATGGTTAACAGGTTTTGGGCCTCCAGCCCAGGCTGTCCAACTGCTCCCACTGGAATTCGGAAACCATGGGTCCAATTCAGCCGTCCAAGTAATTGTGCCAAAATTACCCGAACCAATTTCAATTAACCATATTAATTTCCAAAATTAATATCACATGAATAAAATAAAATTTCATTCAAGAAACCACACGCATTTAAATTACATAAATTTAAACACACGAATTTTAAAACCAATTAAAATTTCAAAACTGGGCCCCGGGTCCAAAAACCCGCCAAATCCAAAAATAATGGGCCCGGCCCGCTGCGGCTAGGGGCAGCAGCGGCGCAGCCGCTGCCCAGCAGTAGTTGCCGCCCAGCGGTTGCCGCCACTGCCCCCGCCCCGTGCGGCGGCCGCCGGCGGCAGCCCCGCACCCCCGGGAACAGCCATATTTTTTTTTTAAATAGAAAAATATATAAAAAAAATCAAAGCATCCATCAACATGAAATCCACCAAGAATTCCAAAAATATACAATTAAATTAAACAAACACAAACCAATATGCATATTCAATTTCAATTGTATGAAAATCAAATGGGAAAAATCTTAAACCCAAACCAAGAACGCCAATAAAAAATCCAATTTTAAAACATGGGATTCAACCAATTTTAACAATTTCCGCAGATCAAAAGCCCGCTCTGATACCATTGTTGGGATTTTTCAACGGAAATCACCAGATAAAAGCCGAAGAACGCGGTGATTTCCTCAAATCCGTGCCCAGGAACAATTGAAATGGAAATTGTAAAACAAAAAAAATTTTAATAGAAAGAGATATTTCTCTTACCCGGAATATCTCTTTCAGAGATGGATGAAGACTGCAGGAATCAATGCAGAATCCCTCCTAGTTCACGTACACGAACGCCTATCAAACACGACCCGTGCTAGTGTCGGAAAACCAAGAACTATGGAGAGGAGGGGCTAGAGAATTTCGGCTAGGTTGTGTTCTTACTACTATGGCCGAATTCGCCTAGGGTTAAAACCTCGGTTTGCTGAATTCCCTCAGAGAATTAAGGCCCAGCTTGGCTCATTCATTTTGTGTGGGCTTCCTCCTTTTAATTTAGGCCCAATCTTATTTTAATTAATCTGGTTTGAATTAATTTCAAGCCCAACTTTAATATACCCATGTATTTAATATATTACACCAAGTAATATATTATTTACATTTAAATCAAAATTAGTTTGACCAATTAATTTAATCCATCAAATTAAAATTAGATCTTCACAAAATAAAATCATATGTAAACCTATAAATATGAATATTTCCACCCAGGAAATAATTTCATAATTAATCCAAATAATTATGAAGAGCCAATTAAATATATTAATTTTATTAGTAGGATCAATCCAATTGATCTTTATAATATAATTAATATATATATATATATAGTGTATACTCCAAGCATACATGTGATTCCTTAAGTCAGTGTTCAGTCGCTCAATGTGTACGATCCCGTGGGCCCATCTTTATGTTGGCAGTGGGCCTTTGGCCCGCAGACTGCAGTTAGGCTCTAGCAAGCCACTGCAGCCCCTAATTAAGATGGAGATGGTAGTCTAACTGTTATCATAATCCTGTAGTTTAACTTGTACATCCCATGTCATTGATAACGGTGTCCAACACAGAGACATGGATTGATCACCCTCTTTTGTGTCCGGACATTAACTTGATCCCGAATGCACTGAAGCTCACAAACAAGTTCCCACTTGTTTGGGTGTGGCCACACTCTTATCAGTCACATTCATCAAGAGGCCGGTGATATCTTCCCAGTGGACTACTGGGTGACAAATTCCTTCTGCATATCCATAGCATTACCATGCTAAGTGACATACCCAAAAGTACCCATACTTGGCACCCTATTACAGGCCCTTTAGGCATACCCCTAAGTATGTGACCTCACATGTAACACCATCATATGGTTAGGTCAAAGGATCCATACAAGTACTACACGAGAATCACTTGTGATACTATACCATGTGGATTCCTCGTTAAGTGGATCTATCCAGTACCATGCCCCTTATGCATGTACCCATTAACTTGGTTGACATTCCATGTCCAATGACCGATAAGACACCGCCATACAACTAGGCTAATGATAGTCTCTTGTTCCATTCATTCCCATAACTGGAACAGACTACAGATCTATTTATGGTCATATCGTTTACCCTATCCATGGTCTTACTGCCAAGTGCATGACACTGGTCATCATGGATATGGATATGTCCATTGGATACTTCATTTAATATATTACACAAGATAAATATAATAAATGAATTAATGCCTTTATTAATAACACAAATAAGTATAATACATAAATCCAATTAATGTATGATACAAATACAAGGACCAATGGGTGAGCATGGACCGGTTCGGTTCAAAAACCGAACCGAACCGAAAAAACCGATCCAAAAAACACTGTATTTTATAAACCAATCCGATCCAAACTAAATTTTGGTTCGGTTCAGTCCAAACCGAACTAGTTCGGTTCGGTTCGGTTTGGACTAGCTCGAACCAAAAACATCAACTTTTTTTAAAAAAAAAAAAAAAAATTTATATAAGTAGTTTGTTTAAAAAAAAAAAGAAATACAAAAAAATTAACTTAGAAAAATAGTAATACTAAATAATACTATTACATCACAATAAAATAATAAAAATTCTCTTCCTTTTTTTTTTTTCAACTCTCAAGTTTTAACAACTATAAATTAGCATAAAAAAATCACAATATAAAACTATAAAAGAATATAATGTCTAAAATTCTCTACAATTAGTATATATTAATTTTATAATTAATTTTAATATTTTACCAATTATTCGGGTTTTGGTTTTTTCGGTTTTGAATCGAACCAAACCGAACCGAACTGAAGTCCAAACTTCTTCATAACTTAAAACCAAACCAAACCAAACTATGAAATGGATCGGTTTGGTTCGGTTCGGTTCGGTTTGGATTTTTGGTTTTTGGACATTGGTTTGGTTTTGCTCACCCCTAACCAATGCCTCGGGACTAGGGCATATCCAACAAAACAGACTATAGATGACTTTATGGCCATATCGTTTTTTCTATCCACAGTCTTACTGCCAAGTGCCTCACACTTGACAACATGGATATGGATATGTCCATTGGATACTCTATTTAAAATATTGCACAAGACATATAGTAAATAGATTGATGCCTTTATTTATTAACACAAATTGTATAATACATATCTTACATAAAATGTACAAATGTATGATACAAACACAAGGACCAATGCCTCAGGACTAGGGCATATCCAACAGAAATGATGAAAATTTAATTGTAGGGATTGGATTGTTGCTTTGTATCATAAGGTATTTATAAATATATTGTTATACACTGTTATACATTATTATACACTACTTATACACTATTATACATTACTTATACATTGTTACAAACTTCTTATACTCTATTATACACTGCTTGTACATTGTTATAAATTGCTTATACACTATAATGCTTAGACAATGTGTTGACATTAGTTTTGATGATCACAAAAGTTGACATTTATGAAAAAGCAATTCTTACTTGAATATAATTGCAAATTATATTTAAAAAAAAGAATGAAAAGTGCTATTATATAGAAAGTTATTACATGAAAAAGCTTTGTCAAGACAAATGACTAAGTATATATCTTATAAGTAAATTTACATAACTTAAAAGGGTGATACTACCACTTCAAGAGCTACTTACAAGAAGAATGTAACCACTATATTTTTACTTTAAGAGCTACAAAAGGACATGTCTTCTTCATGAGATTAATGCAACAACTATATCTTCCTTAAAAGGTGAATACAATAACTATATCACCCTTATGAAGCAAATGCAACGGCCATCTCACCTTAAGAGCTCTCCAACACCTATAAAAAGTGATCAAATTGAATTAGGAAGGGGGGAGACTTCAATCAATATTCATACATTCAAAGCTATTATTTTTAAATCTTCCACAATTCCTTGAAAGCAAATTAAGAGAGAAGAGTTTCATCTTTGTTCTTATATTCAAATATTTATTCAAGGGAATTGTATTTTCATACAAGGTTGTGTGAAGGGGGTTTACTTTTTTTATAGTGTGATCTACAAAGTTTGTAAAAGTTTAGTGCTTGAGCGTTGAAAAAGCATCAGAAGAGTTTTGTTATTTAAGCTCGGAAAAAGTAACAGTAGAGGTTTGATATGTTGGGATTTTTCACTAAAAATCAACCGTTAAAGCGAAAATATGTGTTGATTTCCTTAAATCCGTGCCTAGGAGCAATTGATATGAAAATTGAAAATAACAAAACAAAATGGAGAAGGAATGGATTCTCACCAGAAAATCTCTTTAAGAGATGGCTGCAGAAATCAAAACTGACTTCCTCCACATTCCCATACACGAACAGCTATAGAACACAACCCGTGCTAGCGAGAGGATCGGCTGGAATGAGAGAGTTTGGTGCTAGAAATTTTCTGCTTCTATTAGCTCTACCTTGGCCAAAAATCACTATGTGATTTAACCTAGTTGGCCGAAATTCCCAAGGGAATTTTAGGCCCAATTTTCACTTTAATCTCATGTGGGCTTTTCCTTTTTTGAGCCCAAATCGGATTTAATTCTCTAGGTCCAAATTAATTTCATGTGTAATTTTAATCCAACATGTATGTCATTATATTATACCATATAATATATTACATACATTTAAATTAAAATTAATTCGACCAATTAATTTAACCAAGGAATTAAATTAGACAATCTTGAAATTAAATACATGTAAACCTATACATGTAAAATATTTCTACTCAGGAAATAATCCCATAAATTAATTCATTGAATTAATTATAAGAAGGCCAATTCAAACATTAATCATACTATTTTGATCAATCCAATTGATCTATATAATATAATTAATATAATCCTCTCTCTCCGGTGCATATTCTTCAAGTATGCACTTGAACCCTTTAGTTCGAGTTCAGACGTTCAATGTGTACGATCTTGTGAGCCCATCTTTATGTTGGCAGTAGGCCTTTGGCCCACAGACTGCAGGTGGACTCTAGCAAGCCACTACAGCCCCTCATTAAGATGAAGTTAGCAGTCCAACTGTAATCATAACCCTATAGTTTAAACTTGTATATCCTATGTCATTGACATTGGTGTCCAACACAGAGGCTTGGGTTGATCACCCTCTTTTGTCTCCGGATCCCGAATGAACTGATGCTCACAAACAAGTTCCAGTGGTCTACTGAGTGACATTCCCTTCTGCATTTCCATAGCATTGCCATGTTTACTGACATATCCGAACGTACCCATACTTGGCACCCTGTTACAGGCCCTTTAGGCGTACACCAAAGTATGCCACTTCACATGTAGCACCATCATATGGTCAGGTCAAAGGATCCATACAAGTACTACACGAGAATCACTTATGATACTATACCATGTGGATTTCTCGTTTAGTGGATCTATCCAGTACCATGCCCCTTTTGCATGTACCTATTAACTTGGTTGACATCCCATGTCCAATGGCCGGTAAGACACCGCCATACAACCAAGCTAATGATAGTCTTTAGTTCCATTCATTTCCATGACTGGAGCAGACTACGGATCTCTTTATGGTCATATTGTTTTCCCTATCCACGGTCTTGTTGACAAGTGCATAACACTTGTGAACATGGACATGGATATGTCCATTGGATACTCTATTTAAAACATAGCATAAGATATCTAATAAATAGATTGATGCCTTTATTTAATGACACAAAATGTATAATACATAAATCCAATCAATGTACAATACAAATACACGGACCAATGCCTCGGGGACTAGGGCACATCCAACATGATACTTAGCTTGCAAAAGTATTGAGTTTATTATTAGAACTCGTAAAAAGTAACACAGGCTTATTTCTTGCCCGTAAAGAAAATAATAGTGGAAAATCTCAAGCGGTTAGCTTGGAGACTGGAAGTAGATCGGTTGGGTCGAACCAGGATAAATCTCAGTGTTTTCAATTCTCTATCCCTAAACTCTTTATATTTATTGCTATTAAAATTCCTGCAATTTAAATTAATAGCATTATTATTTGAAGACATTTTTATTCTTAGTCAAGAAAATTTTATATTCACAAGTTTTACTATGTTATTAATTCCGTAATTTTGAGAAACTTGTGTTTAGCAAAAGAAAATTGTTTTTATTCAAAAGAATTTTCTAAATTGTTTGTGAAAATTTTTATTCGTTATACCATACTATTCACCATTATCTAGTACTATAGCTAGCCTATTTGGGACCGTCACAATGTATAAAATATGGTATAAACAATGTATAAATAAGCCTAACAGATTTACAAAAGTATAAATAATGTATAACTAAAGTATAATTAGTGTATCAGAAGGTATAAATAACATATAATATTTATAAAAGTTATAAATACACTGTTATACACTGCTTATATATTGTTATACACTGTTTATACACTTCTTATACACTATTATACACTGCTCATACACTACTTATGCACTATTTGTACACTAAAATGTTTAAACAATGTATAAATAAAGTATAATTAATGCACAATAATGTATAACTAAGGTATAATCATTGTATTACTAAGTAGTACAAAGGTATAATCAGTGTATCAAAAGGTATAACTAAGGTATAATTAATGTATTAAAAGGTATAATCAAAGTATTAGATGGTATAATCAATGTATAAATAAGGTTTCATAGTTTTTTTAATTGTTGTTATATATGTTTTCATTGTCACATACGTTGTTTATACATTTTTTTTCTGCTATATACTGTTTTTATACTATTTCTACAAAAACCAAAAGTGAAAAAAAAAACATCGGATAAATATATACATATAGATATGGTTTCAAAGAGAAAAAAACGAAAAAAACTTTCTAAAGTCGCATGATAAAAAAAGAAAAAGATTGTGAGATAAATATGAAATTAGATAAAATTATGAAAGAAGAGAGAGAAGTGGACAAAGTAAAGAAGGAATTGTTGAAAAGTTTTGAACGTATTTTTGTAATTTTGAAAAGTTTTGAAAGTATATTTGCAAACTTTTCCTTGGAATGTATTTTTGTAAACAAACTGTATTTTGATCTATATTTTTGTAAAATCCCCTTAAACTTTTGGTTTAAATAATTACATGACATGATATTAAAGTCGCTTAGATCCAGAGGTCGAAAGTTCGAATCTTGGCAGCTCCATTTGTTGATTAAAACTCAACCCGTAACAGGGTAGCATATATTATAGACCTTTCATAAATAATATAAAAGGTACCTATTAGCTTAAGCTGATTTCCCGTGAAAATATTTTCAACAGAAAATAAAATATTTTTCTTTGTTTGACATGTAATATGGAAATATGAAGTAAAGACATAGCTGTAAAAAAAATTATGGTTTGCAGAGACAAAATAGTATTGATTTGTATTCTCTTCTTTCCAGAAAATAACTTATCACCTATAAAATGAAAAATTGTTTTCCTTTGTTTATCAAAAATGTTTCTTTGGCTTGTAAAATATTTTATTTTGACTTAATTTTCTCTTGCATTACAAATATTGGAAAATAAGAAAAATATTTTCCGTAAAACAAACATATCCTGTATTAAATGATATCTATTTTTATTTTTTTCTATTAATTCCTTTCTCTCTATTTTTTATTTTTATTTTTTTTTAAGTTCTGGATCTTGGAACTCAATCCATAAACACATATGCTACAAACACAAAATTAGTTTTCATATACAAGCATCAAAATTGAACCTAAAATGCAAGGATAAAATCCAACTCCGAATTACAATCAAACACAAAATCCAATTTTATCAATTTTCAAACAATTTATGCTTCCGCATCTAAACCATTGATTTGAAATTAAACCCAATTTCACCCAAATTTTAATTTTATCAATTTGCCATTGATTTGAAATCCCAATTTACAAAACCCAATTTCAGTTTCATGAATTTGAAACCCAAGTTCAAGTCGTCGCATAAGCTACCACAACATCGTCGAAGACATCAGAGCATTGGTGGCTTTGACTAAGCCAAATTCTCGAGAACCAGGACGATGACAGAGGCCGGAGATGTACACCTTCAATGGCTGAATTCTGTAATGGCAAACGACAAGAAGAGTTATCACTGACGATGAAGGAAGAACGATGGGAGAGGAAAAACAATCGCCATAAGTAACATCAATTTTCAATCGAGAAAGGGAGATGATGGCGCTGAAGAGGTCGTTGCATTAAAAAGGAAGCAATGGCTTAGATCCGGCGGAGAAAGGGAGATAGGGTCGCCGAAAAGGAAATGGAGAGGTTGGATAGAAAACAAAAATTATGGAAAGAAATATCTGGATATGGATTAATGTGATGCAAGGAGAGGGAAGCGGAAGACAGGTATAAGAAAAAAGGAGAAGAAGAGGAGGAAAAAAGAAAAAGCCTACATATTGAAAACAAAAAATAAAAGAAATGAAAAAACAAGTATAAGTATGATTTTGCCCCTTGCCACATCAGCTGATTAATGGACATTTCTTGTTTTGCTGCTTTTTGTTAGCAGATAGAAACCACAAGTATCGTTTTATAAAAAATAAACCTCTATTTGCAATCGCGTACAATCATATGGTTTTTTTTTTGTAATTATCTTATAAAATTATACAAATAATGATATTTATTTTATATATGCATATCTAAGAATTAACAAAACATACAATATCCTTCGTAAATGAATACTCTGGATTCTGGCTCTAGATACAATGGATAGACGAATGAAATATTAAATATTCATCGCCTACTTTCTAGCAAGTAATAGAAAATTTTAGACTTTGTATTATGGAAAGTAAAAGAAAGATCTAGAACCAAAACTAACTCTAGAAATTGGAAGATATCCTATGACCAAGTAGACACTTCATGTCACTGACATAAATTGTGGCTAAAATGCTTTGCATCATTTACATTGTTAACTATAAATAGACTAATGCTATAACGGGGCGTTTGGCATTTGATGGGGATAGGGATAGGAATAGGGATAAAAGATTGGGATTGGGATTGGGATAGGGATAAAAGTTAAAAGTGGGATAGGGATAATTAAGATATGCTTGGTATGTGGGATAGGGATAGGGATAAATCAATGTAAATGATAAAATTACCCCTAAACATGTTTAAAATAATAAATGCTATATTACTTATGTGAAAAGATATAAAAATTAGTCTATGAAAATAATGAAATCTTGACACAACAAATTTTGTTAAAATAACATAGCATAGAAATAATTACTTATGTGAAAACATATAAAAATTAGTCTATTAATAAGGAAATCTTCACAAAACAAAGTTGTATCAACTTAAAAGAGTACAAAAAAAAATAAAAACAGTAGAGTAAGAATTTCTCAATCCTTAAATTACGCTCTATGGCTGCTTTGTTGTCCCTTTAAATAGTCAACAATTTGTTGTGAACGGACTTACAAGGAACCACTCGGAGAGTCGGGTGGAGAAGGAGTAAATTGTATGTTACTTTTGCGGAAAAAGGACAATAACTTCCGTCCCAAACTTTTCGTGCTCTTCTTGATTACTTTCAAAGCTTTGGCCATACTATCAACTTTTTTACTTAATTCTTGCTAATTTGCCTCCATGGTGTTTATACGGGTAAGAACTTGCCTCTAACCCGCAACATTTCCTTCCTCACCAACATTGGAACGTACATCCTCACTTTCATCATCCGAGGGGCTGTGGCTGTCAGATTCTTCTTCGTCATCCACTCCCTTCCCTTTCAATATCCTAGCCACGCAGTCCTTATAAGGAACCCATGAAGTTCGACCTGGTCGCTCAATGAGATGAGCATTTTTGAGATAATTAAGATTTAACATTTGAACGTTCTCGTCTTCATCAAGTTGGAAGTCATCCAAGGATCCCAAACAACCCAAGATGATGCCGGTCACTATATGACTCATTCCAAACATGAACCTCATCTTCTTCTTCATTTTACAGATTTTTTCCAACCCATCAAAAATAATACTTGTAGAGCATGGGGTCCTTCGTTCCTGTAACAAAGAAAGAACAAACAAATCCTTTGTTTGGACTTTGCTGTTTTCAACTCGTTCAAACAAAGCTTGGCAAAGAAATTTGTGAAAAAGAAACAAGCAATTATCCCTTATAAGCCTATTGCTAGAATTCTTCGGATTAAATTTATCATGACCAGAAATTCGCCTCCAAAATTCATTCCTTCTATATGTGGTAGCATCATAATGTATACCATCTAAAGGAAAGCCAAACCAATCATGCATCTCTTCATATCCAAATTCAAATTCTATACCTTCATGCCTAAATTTAAATCTAGTCTTCCTAGAATCGACAAATTGTAAAGTAACAAAAAATTCCCTAGCCCAAATCTTCTTAACCGTTAATGACATATGTACAAATTTATCCCATTTCAATAAATGAATATAATCATTAAATGATTCAAGAAAACCATATTCTTGCAACATTTCAAAATCAATGTGTAACATACCAACAAAATCTGCATTTTCAAGATTTTTCCATCGATTAACTTCTTCATTTGTATAAAGTGGAAAAGGGCAATCATATTCATTAGCAAGAATTTCATAGGCCTTTTCACGAGCGCGAAGAATTTCGTCGCGCTCGCGACCGTGGCCAATGTGGCCATAATGGCCGCGCTGGCGACGCTTAAATGCGCTTCGTCACGACTACGATGAATGTTGTCGCGCTCGTGACCGTACGCAACAAGGCTACAAGGGCCTGCGTCGCGCTGGCAACACCAAGGTTTGCCTCGTTGTGAGCGTGACAAAAATTGTCGTGCTCACGACCGTATGCAACAAGGCCATTGTGGCTTTGTTTCTCCAGTGTGACATTGTTATCGCGCTGGCGACGTCAACTTCCCTCACGTCGCGAGCGCGATTATTTTAGTCGCGCTCGCGACCGTACGCAACAAGGCTACAATGGCCTTGTTTCGCCAGCGTGAGAAATTTTTCACGCTGGCGACTCAAAGGTTTTGAACCAAAAATAATGCCATTTTTCGCATAACAACCAAATTATGCGCATATTCATAATTTTTTGTAAGTAACAACAACATGACTTATGCTTCGATATACATTTGAACTTGGACGCACATTATTAGAAGTATAGAACAAATAATTAATTTACATATATTATATTAACCGACCCAAAAGATAGTCAACAACTACATCAGATTCATACAAAAAAACGTACAAGTTTATATAACATCTACCGTGAATCATCAATTTCTTGTCGAGTAAATATTACTTTGTAATCACCCGGAATATTAAAAAAAAGTTCCATCTTAGCTGTATCTTGGTCAATGAGACGTGTGGCCATCACAACTTATGCCGGGGTCAGTCCAAGAAGTCCGCGAAGAACTTCGAACAATTCTTTTCTTCTATTACTGGTTTGCTCATGAACATTAACCTCATGTACAAATGCTTTTTTCATTTCATTCATTGCCAAAGCGCTCTCCTTTTCTGCTTCCAATAAGCTTGAGATTGATTTTGAAATTTTAATAAACTCCGCCTCAAGTGGATCATTATCACAAGATTTTCTTTTTAGCGATTGCCTTGAGCTGGGGGTAGAGTTACCTTTCGATTGAGACACAGATTCATCGACTGATTGGATCTCAACATCAACTCTATTTGTATTGGGTTGATCTTCATCCATTTCTTTGAGATTTCCCAGACCCCGAACTTTTGATCCCTTTGCCAAGTCACTAGCATAAATCTCTACAAGCTTATCATAATGAACCATTGGCTTCATCCATAGAGAAGCTGCTCCATCTCGACTCTAGTCATAAAATTAGATTTTACAAACATATAAGTCTCAAACATATAAGTCTCAATTATTCATCCATATGAATCACATACATTGTACAAAGTAATACAGCCCGAGTTAGAGGATTACCTTTGCCCACCCATAAAGATTTCCTTTTCACCAGTCACCATTTTTTGCTCATCGTCCCAACCAAAGCCACTTCCATATTGTTGGATTTCAAGAATATATGACAGATTCTTCTTCATAACCTTGACTTTCGATTTTATATGGGGATCGGCTTTAATATTTGAATTTGGCAACTTCTTGGATAGTTCTTTCTCAATGAATGCTAGATATCCCGACTTGTGGCCTGTATCCACCTTCCAACCAGAAGTATTCATATAATAGAGTATATCAATTAGCATGGACTCTTCTTCAGCAGACCAAATCTTCCTGTCCCTTTTCTTTATTGTCATTTTTTTCTTGCCTTTTCTCTTCAAAAACAACATCATGTCATAATAACAACAAATAATGCATAGAAAATTGCAACTTTATTATGAAAGCTCAAATAATTCTCAATTCACAAAGACATACGATCACACATAACAAATTCAAGTCGCAAGGAAATACAAAGCAATGTAAACATAAACAAAGTTTCACAATTAAAAAAACACAAATGAAAATTTCACAAACATCAAACAATGTGGCGTCTAGACATCCAATCATCCCACATAGCTTGAGCTGGTTCCTCTCTCCAACTACTCCACTGGCTTGATGTCTCTATAGAATCAATACCATCAACATCTTGGGATAGTTGGGTATGCATGTATTCATTCAATTCTTCTTCAATTGGTTCATAACTCATTTGTTGTCTTATGAAGTTGTGAAGATAACAACATGCTAATATTATATCAGTGTGGGTTTCAACTGAATAATAAGATGGATTTCTTAGTATACCCCATCTTATTTTTAGCAACCCAAAAGTCCTTTCAATAACATTCCTTGCAGAAGCATGCCTCATGTTAAATAATTCTCCTTCTTAGTTGGTGGATTTTTCCATTCTTGTAAATGGTACCGCTGCCCTCTATATGGATCAAGAAAGCCTTCACAATTCTTATATCCAGCATCAACTAGATAATAACAACCTATATTAAAAAGCACCACATAAGAAAATAGAATCACGTGTACGATTCAATAACATTTATCAAATGCATATGAAATTTCTTACCTCGAGGAACCTTAAGACCATTTGCTCTTGAAATAGCATCACGAAGTATCCTTCCATCTACAGCCGAGCCTTCCCACCTAGCTAATACATAAATAAATTGCATGTTGGGTCCACATACACCAAGAACGTTTGTTGCAATATCATTCTTTCTACTCCGATATCGTGGTTTATTAACGGCACGAACATTCACTTTTATATAAGTTCCATCTAAAGCCCCAAGACAATTCTATAATACAAAGGATAGTTAAAATAATTTTTAATGTTCATATTAAGGATAGGAAAATAGTAGTTAGTTTAATTCATTTTTACCTTGAACCATTTCCACCTTTCTTCTGTACAATCATCAGAGATTGGTTGAGGGGGTTTTAGTAACACTCGCCAAAGCTTTAAAATTGCTCTCAAAACATTATGAAATTGTCTACTAATTGTCTCTTGTGATCGTTGAAAGTTAAACTTAATTTCTCTATTTTTCTCATCATAAGCAATTATATGCAAAAAAATTGCAACCAATATCTTCTACGCTCATGTTTTTCGTATCTTGTAAGCCACCAATATCTCAAACCAAAGAGCATAACACTCTAAAACAACGTCTATCCATTCGAAGTTGCTCAATACATAAGTTGTCACTTCTATCTATGATATTACTCAAATGTTGTGATCGAATATCTCGATCATACCAACAAGGTTCCCTAAACATCCTACGTCTACATCTCCTAATCAAAATAATCAGCATAAGCATAAGAAAATATGTTATAATTAACATTTTAACTCTACGTTGTCTCATTGAATGCCATAACATTAGAAATTATCGATTGGCCAGTGGACGAGCCATTGCTGCCAATAAAACCCAAGCTAATATCAATATGTTTGACATAAAATAGAGAAATTAAAGTTTCACATACATTCATACAAACACGGCAAACAACTCATACAAACAACAAAATAGAGGTTCAATAAAACACAAAGTCACATATTCCACATAACACGTATTAGCACTATAGCATATTTGGGACCCCATCAAATACCTTATCCATATTGACATCCTCCATTGCTTCAGCATGAAAATGTTAAACATAAATTTCAAGAAAGACATTCAGCTTTGCCAACCTTAACATTTGCAAAACAGACTCGTCATGTTGAATTTCGTCTAAACCACCCTCATCAGGACTAAAACCTGGAATGGTGTAATATAACTTATCACTATCTGTTAAGCCTACGTCTTTTAGCATATGGAGCAAGTGACTATAGTCTGATATTTGATCCACATGTAAATTCCGAAAAAAAGAAACTTGACCTCCAACATAAGTTAAAACACCTTCCTTTGAAAAGGAACCCCCATGATGTATTTTGATATTCACTACACGATCAGCCATTCTGTATAAAAACAAATTACAAAATGTATAACTCCGTAAGGGTTAAGGAATACAACTTAAAGCCAAATAAAACAATTTTCTTACATTGCCACTACAAAGATAATCTCTGCATTATCTCACAATTCATTCTTCCCACATGCTAAAGACAACACAGACAATAAACATGCAATGTTTTTAGTAGTGATCTTTGATTTCTTGTATATTGATATTTGTCATGTAATTGTAATAGCACCAATTTCACATTTAGATGAACGGACAAAAATTCAGTTATACAATACCAAAACAAACAACCAAATAACAAAGAAAGAGAAGCACCAATATCACAAAACACTATTATAACAACACAATCAAACTAACTGGACAACATTTCTCCTTAAGGTGCCATACTGGGTTACCACACATTCAAAATCCATTCAACTCTCATCTAACTATTTATTTGGAGTGCATATTCACGCTTAACCATTTTACGATACCATATATCATCAAACTCAGAAGAACCAAATAACCATTTGTAGGTACTCTAGAAAACATACTACATTTGATTACATATATCAAGAACAAATCATAAAATAACAACCGTCCTAGGATTCAAGAGAAGGAGCATTACAACGTAACAACAATGAGGATGATATGAGAAAATGATAAATTCTCACTGTTGAATCACAGACACAAGATTCCATAAGCATACATTCAAAAAATAGAAATTAAAATTGAAGAGAAATAACATATTTGTGAATGTGTACATCTGTAAGTAAATAACATCTACTGTGAATAGAGAAGGTCTTATTGTAGGTTCACAAACATAAACATATTTCATTCTAATTGAATGGAAGCACATGCCAAGATTTCATCCAAGACAAATAACATACAAATAAAATGCAATAGAGGCGCAAATTAAGAAATGAAACCATAGCATTCTCAGAATTTTTAGATGAAATGAGAGAGAGATTACCCACAAATTCAATAAAGAACAAAAGCACAAATCTGCAAAAGTTTAAAGAGATAACCAAGCACAACAAATTGAAGATGAAATCACAAATTGGAGATAAAATCAGAGAGAGATAACTCACAAATTGAAGAGTAGCGACCACGGAGGCGGTTAATTGTTCGCCGGCGACCTAACTGGAGGTGGGAGGAGGCAGATTGAAGAAGATGAGACCGAAGATGATGATGAGAATGAGGGAGAGCAGAACAGGGCAGATGAGACATGGGTTTGTGGGAGCTGATGAAGAGAGATGGCTAGAGAACGAAGATGGAGATGGAGGAGAGCAGGAGCTAAAATGGAGAATGTAGAAGGAGATGGAGGAGAGCTCCTGGAGAACGAAGATGGAGGAGAGGACAAATGGGTAAAATTTTCAGTTTCCCTTATCCTAGCTGAGTTATACCTGGGGGGGTGGGGGAGGTATTTGTATTTGGGATAGGGATGGGATAAAATCCCTTATCCCTATCCCACTTACACCTGAACAAATGGGGGATAGGGGTGGGATAGGGATAAAAAATCCCTATCCCACCTTTTATCCCCCATACCAAACACCCTGTAAGGGTAAGTGTGTGTGGAAAAATAAGTGAGCAAAATGAAAAGTGTCCAAGGAAATTATTAATAATAAGTTTGTGAATACAGTGTCTGACATGAGTTTGATTGCTAATTAGTTGTAAAAGTTTCATTTCAACATAACAAAAATAATTAATTAGCGATTAAGCCCTTCATAGAACTTTACATTTGATATCAGAGCAGGCGGTTAGGGATCGATTACCGAGTGCTTTGTGAGTTCGTGATTCTGGATCATGATGTACAAGGTATTACTAGCGTTGTGAACACGAAATTTTTCGCATTAAAAAAAAAAGAAAAAAGATCTGACCGTTGGAACCACGACTGTATTTACAGTTGTGGGGATTTGGTTACAGTCGTACGACTGTATGTTTGGGGGCAGGTTGCAGAACCCATATCCCAAGAATAAAAAATTGGTGGAAAATCTTGGGCATTTAATGCCTTAAGATTTTCTGGGAGAGAGAAGATAAAAGGAAGGCAGAGATGATGGAAAGGGACTTTTGGGCCATTTTTCTGAGTTAGAGCAGATTTAGAGAGAGAAAGAGAAAGAAAAAGAGGGAAGAGAGAAAAGGATAAAAATCTTACTTTCTTCCACCTTTTTCTTCCTAATTTCTTGATGTTAATGATTAAAATGAATTAGAAACCCTAGGTTAATCTTCACACAAGAAATTTAACTCATCTCTGGACATAAACAAGATCAAAACCGTAGCTTTTTGGAGGATTTTTGGACTTCATTTGCAATCTTGACATTTCAAGGAAAAGGAGCAAATTCACGTGGATTGGTGCGTAGCCAAGGGTCATTCCAGCTGTGGATCGGCGCCAAAGAGGTAAACACACTTCAACTTAACTCATTTTCCAGCTTTCTGGGTGATTTAGTTGATTTTCGTGCATTTTTATCCAAGTTTTTTCACTTCTGCTTCTGGAAAGTTAAGAACAGTCGTGCGACCGTTCTTGTCACAAAGAACAGGGGTACGACTGTAATTACAGTCGTGCCATTTGATCTATAGTCGTACCACTGTTTTCAACTTTCTCAATTTTAGTCCTTCGTTTTAAGTTTTTGGCGATTTTTGCCTCAAGTAAGGGCTACAGTCGCACGACTGTAGTTCTCGGCCAGAAGCAGAAATCCCTAAAATCTAAAAAAATTCATAAAACCCCAAAAATTTCATAAAAATCAGAAAATCCAGAAAAATTAGAAAAATCTTGAAAAATAAAAAATCATCAAAAATGAATTTTAGAGTGTGCATTCACGACCCTAGATATATTTTTTGGTGTTTTTGCACTTAGAACAAAACCACGACGGAGACCCGTTTCTCCCGAAAACCGACCCACCTCACATGCGATAAATGTATGAAACCGAAAAGATGTTTTCAAAATGATTTTCCCACAAAACCAAAAATACAGAGACGCTTCAAAATGATTTTCCAGGTCTAACTGGGCCGGCCGACCGGGCCAACCCGGTTACCCCCAATTGCATGACCCCGAATCCTTGAATTCCCAATTTTGTCAAACCTGAGTCCTAAGTGTGGTGTGCTATATATTTGTGCTAACCATTTGTTTTGCAGCTCTAATTTCTTTATTTTTCATTTTTAATGTATTTAATAGATTAAACCGTGTATATCAGGCGATTGTAAATTTTTCTTAGATTCTCGTGTATTTTAGGCGCTTGTATCGTGAGGTCAAGAGTTTTATTTTTCTTTCAATTGGGTTGTAAGCCTCTAAATACTTATTCCTTTTACTTTTTATTTTTATTTTTGCTGTATATGTATGCGCGCCGCATGTATTAATTCAATAAAATCTATTTTAGCAATTTAAAGTGTTGTAATTAGAACATTGGCCAATTTATTTTGATTAGACATGAAATAAGGGACTTGTTCGAACCTACATCTCTGAAAAGTGTGGCAGTTCCCGCTTTGCTTCAGCTACACTGAAATTTCCCGGTTGAGCTAAGCCGGGTGGGGACTTTTATACTTTTTATCGAGATTTAGGTCTCGATTCTTTTGAGAAACAATCCAATTTTCCAAAAATGAATTTCCAAATCAAAAACCCCACGCGAGGGAGGGCCCCGCCCGAAATCGAGGCGCCCCTTCCGAAAGGGAGTCCCGCATCCCATCGAAAACGCGTCGTCCGCTCATAAGCGTACAGTTGGGAGTGTGAAAATTATTGGTTTGAGACCAAGCTTACTTGATTAAGATTAGTTAATCAAGTTATCATGGTAAATATGGCTACCTCAATAAGCACTCTTGAAAAACTTAATAATAATAATTATATCACTTGAAGTGTGCGTATGCAGTTTTATCTGCTTGGCCAAGATTTATGGGAGATCATTGGAGGCAATGAGACATCACCTTCGATAGGTGAAAATGACCTTAAGAAGTGGAAGGTCAAGTCCGACAAAGCTATGTATGCTTTATCGGTATCGGTGGAAGATAATTTGCTACAGCGCATCAAGGATGTGGGAACACCCAAGGAAGCATGGGACACTCTTGTAGAGTTATTTTTGAGGACAAACAATGCCAAGCTCCAACAACTCGAGAACAAGCTACTGTCAGTGTCATAACAAGATATGACAGTAAGTGAATATTTTACAAAAGTTAAGACTTTGTGTAAAGAAATTTCAAAATTGGATCCAGATAATAAGTGCATAGAATACATTTATTTTGCCTTTGTTTATAAGCTTTAGTTACTGTATTTTTGATTAACTTAGGCGGATTTACTTCACTTTGTGTATTATTTTTGCTAGGGGCCTTGGAGTTAAAATTGAGTTTAAAGTGTCGATTTTGGGAGCTCCAAATGCATAGAAGATGGAGCTGCGAAGTCATAATCCATGAGCACAACTTGTGGTGTGTTGCTGATGCTGAAAATTGACCTAAAAAGCTGTTTTTGCATAAGCCAGATCATGGCTTAAGGGGAACTGCAAAAATTGTAGAGTTTTTAAGGGTTTAGGAGACTTCCTAATTAATTTTATTTTAATGTTTCAGCCTTATTCTAATTGGATTTTAGGATATTTTTATTTTTATTCCTAGATTAACTCTAATTAGATTTTCCTACAAATCTTATTTAGAGTTATTTCCTCTTTAAGACTCTTTCCTTAGTTGATGGGGATTAAAAGAATTTAGCTAGAGAAATCTCTTTCTTCTTCTGCTTTAATTTTTGAGAATGTGATTTTTTCTAGTCTTCTTCTTCTCTTTAGCGTTTTCATTCTCCGCCATGAAGAACTAAACCCTAGTTTCTAGCTAGATGGGGATTTGAGTCTTTAAACAATTAGTTGTAAGATTCTCTTGTACTTAAACTTTATTTATTTCAGTCAGGTAATTAATTCAATTTTGTTCTTATTTGTACTGCATGATTTAATTCAATCTTAGTTTCGATTAATTACCTGTGGTCGATTTGCTATCTAGGTGGTTGAATACATAATCATTTAATTTCTTCTGGAACACGTAGCACATAACATGATTAATTATTTACAAGTTTTTAATTCATGTTGCGAATTGAATTGATATGCTTTAAATAATCCCGCTTGTGTAATTGTTGAGTAGAATTAGTGTTTCTTTTATGTGTATTGCAAATTGAATGAATTAAATTTTAAAGCTTGTTTAGGACTGTTTGTTCAATTAGGGATAATTAATGAATTTTTCTTAGTTATCTAATTTGTAAGAAGAAACTAGGTTATCTAGTGCTTCGTCGATAGCTATAGCTAATTTATTTGAATGATTTCATGTTATCTCTAAAATAGGATCAATGATCAATGTGGTTCAACTTGAGACTTAGATTATCCCTCTAGCTGGAATTCATCTCATATAGAGTTTCCATCAAGTTACTTTTGCTTTTGCTATTTTTATAATAATTGCAATTTACAAAGACCCCCCTTTTACTTTTCTTTGTTTAAACTTTAGAAGAAATAACTCACCCAATCTCTGTGGACTCGACCCTACTCCACAATTACTACAAAATTTGGTTTTGAAAATTAGGTAATTATTTTTGGTGTTTCCGACACACACCAAATAAAATTACTGAGACAAGAATGAGAAGAATTATCATCCATGGGTTACGTCCTGAGTATAACGCGCTTGTAGCTAAAACTCGTGGATGGGCTAAAGAGCCAAGTTTAAATGAGTTAGAAAATATATTGACTAATAAAGAGGCTCTAGATAAAAAAATGTCTAAAGTCTTAATTGAAGAATGAAGAGAAAGCTCTTTTTAGCAATAAAAAAAAGCAAGGATCCAGTAAATAGGAGGTTAATAAATAGAGGAAGATTTGAACGAGAAGGTTCGCATAAAAGACAACAAGAATGAAAGAGTTGGCATTAAGGGGGAGCTTCAAGCAGAGGATAAGGTATAATGATGCAAGAACATTCAATGTTATTTTTATGGCAAGACAGGTCATATAGCATGAAAGTGTCGATATAAGAAGGTAGAAGGAAACGTTGTCACATCCATACACTCCCAAGGTGAAAGTGAAGAAGAGTGGGACCTCCAAGCATCATGTGCAATGGTAGAGCCAGTAATACGTGATTTAGTTACGCCCTCCAAAGCTGATGCAAAGGAAGTGCAAGCATTTACTGCTGTAAGTAATAATTTTATTAATTACAATGAAGATTGGATAATGGACTTTGGGTGCTCTAACCATATGATTGGAGATAAAGAAAAATTATCAAGCATGACAGGGTATAAAGGGGAACGAGTTGTTGTCATTGTGAACAACTTAAAGCTACCTATGACACATACTGGCAAAACGATGGTAGTGCCACGATACAATTCTAAAGAAGTATAATTAGAGAATGTATTTCATGTGCTTGGGATGAAGAAGAACTTAACATCAGTGTCACAATTGACATCCTTAGGCAACTACGTGGTGTTCAGTCTAGATGATGTGAAAGTCTATAGAAGTTTAAAGTTGATAAACAAACCACTCATGGAGGGGCAAAAGCTAGAGACTATCTACCTAATGTCAACATAGACTGCTTATGTGGAGAAGACTAGAAAGAATGAGACACTTGATTTGTGATATGTACGCTTAAGACATGTGAGCTACCACAAGCTGAAGGTGATGATGAAGAAGTCGATGATCAAAGGACTTCCACAACTTGATGTACGAGAAATGTAGTATATGTAGGTTGCCAGTTTGGGAAAGCACATTAACAACGTTATAAAGATTCCTAATATCAAGCAAAGCAACCACTCAAGTTGGTGCACTCCGATGTATTTGGTTGTGCGAAGGAGCCATCAATAAGTGGTTATCAGTATATGATCACATTTATTGATGAATTCTCAAGGTACCGTGGGTGTACTTTATGAAAAATAAATAAGAGACGTTTAACAAGTTTAAAGAGTTCAAAGAGAAATTTAAGATGGAACTTGGTCGAAAGATTCAATGCTTGTATACTAACAATGGAGGGGAGTATCGTCACATGAGTTCTTAAGGTACCTATAAGAGAACAACATTCGACACCAATTGAATTGCCCTAATACTCCACAACATAATGGAGTTGCAGAAAGGAAGAATAGGCATCTTACAGAGATATGCAGGAGTATGTTACATGTGAAGAATGTTCCGCTTTGATTTAGGGTAGAATGTATGAAGACGACTGCAGATATCATCAATAGACTACCATAAGCACTATTGGGATTTGTTTCACCCTTTGCGAAGCTATGGAATATCAAACCCATTGTAAGTCATTTTCGAGTTTTTGGTTGTGTGTGTTAGGTTTTCGTACTTGATCATTTGTGTAGCAAGTTTGATAAGAAAGCAATAAGATGCATATGTGTGGCATGTGATAATCAAAGAAAAGGATAGTTGAGATCCAACAACAGGGAGATGCTATGTTTCAAGAAATGTGATATTTGAGGAGGCTTCATCCTGGTGGTCTCCTTATGAAGTAGTTTTACGAGATACAAAAGAAATTGAAGAAAGATTAGAAGAAACACTTGAAAGAGATGATGTGATTAAAGAAGCGACTCAAGAAAAGGATCCAATAGAAGACACTAACAAGAGTAAGTCACCAAGGAAGGCTCAATCCCCATGGCGGACGGGAGTACATCACCCAACAACCGAAGAAGAGAGACAAGTCAACTTGAAGACATTATTGACGATGATAAAACAAGAGGTACAGAAGTGGATGAGAAAAAGAAAACCAAATCCCAAATATGCTAAAATGGTGTGACATCCAACTCCAAAATTTTATAACCTTTATACTCCTTTTAACATATCTCGAACCACTCAATAATTTCCTTAATAACCATCGAACCACCCAACAATATCCTTATTATCCAAATAAATTTATCGTTGATATAAATCTTCAATCCATTAAAAATGAGACCCCCCTATTTTCGTTATTTCAAAAACAACCGGCTTATAGTAGTTTTAAAATTTTTAGGTGTGCTATATATATATATATTCAAATGACCTGATTCTTGTTTTATTTTACTCCTAACACATAGGTACACAATATAATAAAATCACATAATTTTCGAACTATCATACAATATATATATATATATATATATATATATATATATATATATATATATTTCATCCAGAGACTTCTCACCGCCCGCCCTTTTCTTTTCTTTTTTTTTTTAATATATATTATAAAAATATCTTTCTCTTAAAATTTCCTTTTTACCCTTAATATAATATATTTTTACTTTCTAAATTCCTCCATATAATTTTTAATTCCTTTCGATTATATCTTTACTGGGCATATAATTTTTAGCCCTAGAACTGTCTATTTTTATATTTCCTCAATATTTCACCCTATATTTCACCGCTAAACTCTATTCCATAAAAATTTTCAAATTATAATATCACTTTTTAAATATTAAAACTTATTAAATTTTCGGGATGTTACATATGGCATTTATCAGAAAAACAATAAGAGAACCTACGACGTATGAAAAAGCATTCTTTAGTAAGACATAAGCAAAGTTGGTGCTGAGAGGGAGTATTAAACATTCCCTAGCAAGTAATAGAAAATTTTAGATTTTGTATTATGGAAAGTAAAAGAGAGATCTAGAAGCAAAACTAATTCTAGAAATTGGAAGATTTCGTATGGCTAAGTATAAGCTTCATGCCACCGACATAAATTGTGGCTAAAATGCTTTGCATCACCGACATTGTTACCTATAAATAGGTTAGTGCTCTAAGTGTAAGTGTGTGTGAAAAAATAAGTGAGCAAAGGAATAGTGTCCAAGGATAGGTTTAATTGTAAGTTTGTGAATACAGTGGGTGGCGTTGGTTTGAGTGCTAATTAGTTTTAAGAGTTTTATTTCAATATAAATAAAATAATTAATTAGCAACTAAGCCTGTGACAAAACTTTACATGAAATTGAAACTTTGGAATGGTTTAATTATGTAAAATGGATTAATGATTTTTATGGAATAAATTTATAAGTTGAAGAACGATTGATGAAGTTTATTGTAATTTTTAGTGTATAGGACGTACACTAAAATAATAACTTGAAAATGAAATGAGTTAAAAGGATAATTGAGTGATAGGGTAAAAAGCCAAAAACGTGGTTAGGACTGTATTAATAATCAAAATATTATGAGAATAGAGTATCCATATATTACAGGACAATATCTTTGTTGGATATTGGGCGGGCTGTGGATGAATTAAGAATGTCGTGGTAATTTAATATGTTTCTTTAATTAAGTTTAAGAGTTTGAAATAATTAATGAATTATATATCTAAGTATGTTGGTCTGTTTATGGACATGTCAACCATTTGCGCACGTACTAACGTGCAATCACATCGGCTACACAGTACTATACTGTACTACCTATTTTCTATGCTGATAATTGTTATTAATTAGTTGAAAAAAATAATCATTTCAGAAAAAAAAAATAAAAACAAAACTGCTTATTAAAATTCGCATTCTATATCTTGCTTACATAATATTCAAAGAATGAGTTCCAATGCCGTATATACAATCCAATTTGATGCGGATTATATTTGATCATAATTTAATGGTTGCGAATCATATTGTTCATGTTTTAGTTTAGGTCCGATTTGGATTCTTTATATATATGAGAAGTGTTTGGAAGCATAGATGTTCTCCCATTTTGTCCTTAACATGTTTGTCTTGGATAGTTAATGAGATTTTTTTTTTTTTTTTTTTTTTTTTGTCATGAAGATATATAATTAAGATTTTCCATAACGGAATGAGGAAATTAAGGTATAGGGAAATTAAATAGGTATTAGATACAGGGGCATCACAATCATTTTACAAGGGAAAGTAAATGGTTTCAATGTGGGTGCAAGGATTTTGAATGAGTGAGTATACAAATAAAAATTCTATGTAAACTGTACACTATCTAGTAATAAAAATAAAAAGTTATTTCACATAAAAAGTTATAAAATTTAGATTTTACTCGCAACTTTTAATTTTAAAATATGAACTAATTTTATAAATATTCTAACATCCACGTAGTCAGAAAGATTTGTGAGAAATTATAATGGATATAGTCATACCATAAGTAAAAGAAAAATAAATCCTAATTTCGTTTTCAGCTAAAATTGCAATTAAAAACGAAAATAAAAACAAACTACTAACTGAAAAAAAGAAAAAACCATTTTCAGTTTTTCAAAATTTGGATAGAGTTTGTATCATACGATTCCATGGCATGGTATCAATGCATTTTACATATAGAGGTCGACGGTTCAAATCTTGGCAGTTTCGTTTATTAATTAAATTTCAACACATAAGGGGCATTCGCATGCTGTGGAGTGTCAGATATAATAATAAAAGTTATAATTGGATATTACATTTAAGTATTAAAGTAAAAATTGGAGAAAAAAACAAAGAGAGTATAAATGTTGCTTTTGGGTCAATTTATTCCATGGCTTTTAAGTATTAAAATAAAAATTGTTAGCGGATAAAAATTGGATATATATACATGATTCAATTGTATGGAATACTTACACATTAGATGAACTCTATAATAAATTAATACCAACAAGTAACATTTGTAAACAAATATATAGAAAAATTCAATTACATAATTTTATTGATTTTCAAACTAATAAATTATTTAAAGTAAACTCTTATTGACCTTATCAGAAAAACATTAATCCATCTAATCAAGAATGGAGAACTTATATTATACATAATTAAGAATCCAATGACAGATTGTGCAAGACAAAGTCAAGTGAGTAAGCTTAAGTATAAAAGCATGATTAGCAAAGAATTAATATATAATACAACAAATTAATTAAAGGCCATTTGGGGAGAGAATTAATGGGTATCCAAAAGATCCTCTGGTATGTGTTTGTGTTTGCATTGTCGATAGATGTGAGTAAAGCAAAGAGTTTAAACCTGAGATACTACAGCAGAAAATGCCCCAATGCAGAGCTTATAATACATAGAAGTGTGTATAAATTTATTTCAAGAGACCCAACTCTTGCTGCCCCTCTCCTCAGAATGCATTTCCATGATTGTTTCGTTAGGGTATGTACTTCATTTCACCTTCTTAATTTCATTTCTCTACAAAAAAAAGCTGGAAACGGTAAAGTAAGGTAATAAAATGCAGGGATGTGATGGTTCAGTGCTATTAAATTCAACAAAGAAAATCCAAGCAGAGAAAGAAGCAATCCCAAACCAAACCTTGCGAGGATTTGAAGTAATCGATGCAGTCAAATCTGAAATAGAAAAGACATGTCCTGGTGTTGTTTCTTGTGCAGATATCTTGGCCTTGGCTGCTCGAGATGCTGTTCTTATGGTACCTACGTAATATTAATTCATTCATCAATTACTAATTGTGTTCCACTCGTATATATAAATGTATTTATGGTTAAATTGAATTAATATGTAAGATTGGAGGACCATACTGGAAAGTTCCAACAGGACGTAGAGATGGAAGAGTATCCATAGCTTCAGAGGCATTAGCGCAATTGCCATCTCCTTTTGCTAACATTTCTCAACTTAAACAAGATTTTCATTCCAAGGGTTTAACTGTCAAGGATCTTGTTGTTCTTTCAGGTACTTTTCCTAATTACCACGCCTAGTTTTGCTCATTTTCTTCTTTTATTAAAGTTTACATTTAAAATATCCAACTTCATTTTTTATGAAAATTTTTCCATATTGAAATTTAACTTTGTATCAATACAGTTAAACTTGTTGCTACAATCAAATGTGCATCACGCAGTTCGTTAAATGCACAAATTCTAATGTATTTGCGAACCAATTTGTTTTGATGCATTAATCAACCAAACGATCCTAAATACAAGTTTGCCCTGAAACAACTATAGAACGTGTTATATAAATTAAAGTTTCATGTTATTTAACATATCATGTATTATGCATGATCCATGGTTGTCATCAGTGGAGCTTTGAATCTTAACAACTATATATATATATATATATATCCAAGATGAGGCCTAGGATTTACTCTTAAAATTTTTGGGAAAGAGCAATTTATCACATAGGATTTAAAATTGTATAGTGTTGACTTTTGGTAGCAAAACTAACTCAATTAAGAAATTTGTAGTATAATATTATTGATGGATTTTGATTTGGGTAATTTTGATCTCATATTTGCTTAAAAATGATAAAATTGAGGTTTTGCACCATGCAGAGTGCTGAGCTACGAGAACTAAATAGCTATATCTCAATAAATTCTATGTAGACCTTATCTCAGGGGCTTTCACATAAATAAATGCAGGAGGGCACAGCATAGGAATTGGGCATTGCTTTATAATAGAAAACAGGCTATACAATTTCAGTGGAAAAGGGGACACAGATCCAACATTGGACCCTCACTATGCAGCAGAGTTGAAGAAGAAATGCAAGCCGAACGGGAGCTTGAAGACAGTGGTAGAGATGGATCCTGGCAGCTCTAAAACATTGGATAAAAATTACTATAAAATTGTGGGCAAAAGAAGAGGACTTTTCCAATCGGATGCAGCTCTTCTTGATGATTACCAAACAAGATCTTATGTCTACACCCAATCTAATTTCTTCACTAATACTTTCCCTCGAGATTTTGCTAAATCAATGCTCAAACTTGGTCGTCTTGGAGTTCTCACTGCCCACAATGGTGAAATCAGGAAACATTGTGCTTCTGTTAACTAATTATTAATTTATGATTGCAACAAAGTTGCATTGCCTTTGATTTCTCTGTTTTTCTTCTTTCAATTTTCTGGCTGAATTTTTTTTTTTTTTTTTTTTTTTTTTCATTTTGGCAAAAGTTCTACTTTGGTGCTGTAGAACCTCTCTTGTGTTCGTTATTTATAAGAAATGAATTACTATTTATTTTCTCTGTCTCTCTCTTTTTTTTTTTTTTTTATTGTTTATATTTAGTATTTACTTTTCATCTTTAAGAAATATCTTTAAGATCAAAGAACAAAAAGTTCATGCTTATTGATAGGAGAAATGTTACATTGGTCTGGAACCAACTAGTCCTAAGCTACTCAGATAGTCACACATCGATAAAAGTCAATATCTGAGTGGTCAAGATCAGTTTGTTGTGCGCTATTATAGAATTTTATTGTGAAAGGCTCTATCTATTTGTGAAATTAGAGTTACGTTTAGGGTTTTGACCATTATAAGTGGGCTTATATATGAATAATTGAATTCTGACCTTAATTAATGGATCAGAATTTGGAGACCCAGTGGACGAAATTTACCTTAACTGTAAAAGAGTATGAGTTAATTGGTATGAGTTTGATAGGCAAAAGAAAACAAAGAAAGCAATTTGCCCTATTTGGAAGAATTCAATTATCAAAACCTCTTTATGTTAAGGCTCTTTTTTTTACACTTTTTTTAAGGGCCTCTTCGATCCTTTTGTAAACCCGCAAAACAACGAAGATGAGGCACCAATGGTTCAAAGCTGGATACTCCGAGCCTAAGAGTAATCGTTTAGAGAGAAAGAATTTGTAATCTCATAAAAGCGATTATGAATATGCTTGGATCGATAAATGGTGGGTAGACAGGGCTTTTTTTTGTCGATACTTATGTATTAAGGGCAAAGGCCTTTTCATAGGCATGCATTAGTCATAGTCCACTTATGAAAATTGAGTGCATATCGTTAATATGACTTGTATTCCAATTACAATTGTACATTGCGTATTTAAGTCATGCTCAAGAGGAAGACTCTTGTTAAGGTTTTAGAGCTGCACCATTGTTTGTTTCATGAGCCTTAAAGATGTTACTCTAGTTTTAAGGATAATCTACACATCAAATAAGTGACACGTATGACTTGGATCAAGAACAACAAAGCATTGTGTTAAGTCTTTTAAATTTCAAAAACCTGCTCAGCTTCATCTTCTTCCTCTGTTTTTTTAAAAACCTTTCTAGTATACATTTTTCAGTGTTGAAAAAGTTTTTAAGCTTTATTCATCCTTTAATATATATATATGTGTGTGTGTGTGTGTGTGTGTGTGAGCACAGATTTTTCCCGACCTTGGTGATGAGAATTACTTAGCCACCTGTGGACCGGACGGACTCGAATTGGATTTGAAAGCGACCAGAATGTTGCCTGGAGAATTCAAAACATCATGAAAGCCAGGCTATCTGCGATTTGAAGCCCCCGAAAAGGTCTCCCGAATCATTTCCAGGGTTTGGTCTGTGCATTCGACTTTCGAAATTTCGCCCCAACTCTCGGTAGAGCCGGACGGCTCTGGTGGTCAAACCAGAGCAACTTGGCTTGACAGAACGACAAGTGGCGCAGGGATTTTAGAAAGTCATAGGGCTGAATTGATTGAGCGAAATGAGTGATATAAAAGAGAAAAGAAATCAGAAAGAAAGGACTTTTGGGGTGGCTTCTCAAAAAAAAAAAAAAGGGAGAAAAGAAAGGAGAAGCAGAGGAAGAGAAAAGAGAGGGAGAGAAACCAAGGGCTAAGGAGAACCCAGAAACCACAAACTCAAGCACTTAAATCAATCTCCAAACGAAAACAACCAAGTCTACAACCTTTGCTCTTTGATTTGGGATCGTTTCTGGCCTGTTTTGGATTATTTCGGATCATCCTGGAATTCGGCCTGTTGAGTCTCAGGAAACATTTCCAGCTTTCAATCCATTCCTTGACGTTCAAAGCATCAAAACAAAACCAAGGTAAAGTCTTAGAGGCCTTAAACCTGTTTGCATCACTTTTCTGTGCGTGTCCTTCATTTTTGCGTTTTTTCGGAAACTGGGCTGCCCACCATAGCCGTACGGCTGTGTTCGTGATGAACAGAGCTGGCCAGCTCTGGCCCTAGAGCCGCCCGGCTCTGTTCCTCAGCGACAGATTTCTAGTCTGTCCCGATGGGCCAAAAACAATCTGTTTTCCATTTTAAGCATTTTGTTGTGAACATTTTCGGCCCAAATATATCCGTATGTTGTAATATTTCAGTTTTCAAATTTTTGTACGTATGGATATTAGGTTTTTGATGTTTCCCGGGTTTATTTCCTGATTTTTGGGGTTATTTTATCCGAATCGGATCTACAGTTTAGCAATAGCAGACCCCCGAATCCTATCAAATCCCGGAAAATATTGAAAACATGCAAAATAGTATTTTTTTTCATAAATGTTTTTGGTGTGTTTATTGCATTTTGGACCTAGATGGATGTTGAGTTTAGGAACCCACACGAACGGAACCCCGAGTTCCAGGATAATAGACCCACAAAAGCGGAAATTCGCATGTAACCGAGCTAATTGTTTTCCAAATACTACTTTTCGGCACAAAAACCTACAGGACGTTTCAACATCATTTTCCAGGTCTAACCGGTTGCCCCCCTAAACGTATGTTCCTAATCCTAAAACCCCAATTCTGTCCTGATTTAAGTCCTACTTGTGTTTATAATATAAATTACGGTAACCAATTTGTTTTGCAGCATTTGTTTTATTTTCACTGTATTTAATAGATTAATTCGTGTATTTAGGCGATTATATTTTTAGATCCTCGTGTACTTAGGCGATTGTAATGTGAGGACAAGAGTTTTTATCTTTTATTCGATTGGGTTGTATAATCAGCCTTTATTACTTTCTTGTATATTTTGGATGTATGCTTAATTTTTTTGCAATTTATTTTCTGCATTTTGCTTTAGCACGGGCTAATAAACTAAACGATTTGGGTAGAGAAAGATAATAAAATTGAATAAATATGGTTTTATAAATAATAAACGAATACAAGCTTAAGGTCAAGTAGGTAAGTTGCCCGAACCCTGAATCTCTGGGTTAGGTACAGTAGTCTGTGTTTGGTAGGGAGCTGTACCAGAATTTCCCGGATGAGCTGATCTGGGTGGCAACTCTGTCACTGATCTCGAGATTGAGGTTTTGCGGACTTTAAGTGATAAAATGGGAAAACGTTTTCTACAAAATGGAATTTCAAACAAACGAATGATTTTTCCTAAAATAAGATAAACAAAGCCTGCTTTTCCCAAAACATCACTAATAACCAATCTTCTTTCATTTTTCCCGGTTCGCTTCGCCGTGTCCCGTTAAAAAAGGTCGTCTGCTCACAGTGGCGACTCCGCTGGGGACAATGAAATTTTCTTTAAAATTTTTTTTATAAAAACTTAAGGAACTTAGGTAACTATTGAAATATACCTCGCTTGTATTCGCTTATCGATTTATAAATACCATATTTATTTATACTTTGCATATCATGACATTTTCTTCTTCTCAACCTCTCAAATACACTGATTAGCCCCGGTTTACCCAAGAAGGTGGACTACCTCTACCGCCAGGATTGGAGACACCCGACGGGGTAAACCACTCGTAGCCACATGACCTTACATCATGTTCTACGGTGGGGAAGTGTTTATTCGCTATAGGAGCCTGTACGACCCTTGGTTTGGCTTTGACCCATATATAATGGCTTAGTAATTTCCCCTAGGGTTACCAAAACATAAATTAACATTGAACAATTGAGTGTGCACCTTTGATATCCCCTGTTGATGCCAAAGAGACCCAACACCTAGGAAGAATGCGTGACTAATCGAAAGGAGAAATAAGGTTGGGAGGGAGAGCATATTTTTGCATGTGCTAACGTTTGCTCCATGGTGATTTTCTCTTTAATATTTAACGAAGCGTTAAAAATGCATAATCATCTCATGTGCCATTTCTAATCACGTTTTTGTGCAGCCATCTTTAAATATGTATGCATATGTGTGACATTTATGCTAGCCACATCTTTATGCAGCCATTTTCGAACACCGACATATGCGTGACACTAATCGCATTTTCGTGCAGCCATGACATTTTATTCATGTACCATTTACATCTCACGTGCGACATTCCCACGAAGCATACACGACATTGGTCTACGTGTCATACATCTTAACCACATTTTCGTGCAGCCATTGGCATTTTCACATGACATATGCATCCATGCCATATTACCCCACCTAATAAAGGATGTTTCAAGCTTGTCCCTCATGATCATTTCATTCCATGAATGTCGGATACCCCAAAACTATCCGATTTCTACCCATGCACCGGATTGCACTCGGCCATTTCATAAAATATCATATCATTCAATAGTAGACCACAATGGTCTTAGATTTGCTTTTGTGAGACAGTTCGCCATCAAATGACATCACGTTCATTCATCATAGGTGTCCCGATGACGCCGAGTCCTGTTTGTGTATTATGGTTCATATCGAACCATTTCATAACATTGTGAAATCATTCGAGGTGCTCCTCGGGCGCCAGATTAGTACATATATAGGGGCATATCATAACATTATTAACTCATCCAAGGTGTTCCATGAATGCTGAACTTCTGTACATGTCTCCGCATACACGTGACCTATTTGCAACATTACTTCATATCGGATGCCCCAAAAGCATCAGAACTTTGTCAGAGGAACAAATTCCACGAGACCATTTCATATGATCTCATTTTGCCTTAAAAAAGTGTCAAAACTCTGTCCATGTGTCGGCTCACACACGGCCTTTTTGCATCTTCTTTTACATAACTTTGGGCACGCTTGGAACATCTGGAATAAAGAACTCACACCCATTATCGCTTTCATTCATAAAGCATCAAACATACACTGTCATTTTTGTGTCGTTCTAATCATGCCTTTATACAATCATTTTTAAAACATCGACATTTGTATGACATCGACGCTAACCATGTCTTTGTGCAGCCATGATATTTTGTTCGCATGCCAAACATGCACTGTGTGTTAACATTTCCATATAGCCTACAAAACATCGTCCTGTATGTCATGCATCCTAACCACATGTTTCTGCAGCCACCTACACTTTGGATGACATACGCATTTATTCCTTGCACGCACGACATTGTCCTGTATGTCGTGCATCCTAACCATATTTTTTTTGCAGCCACATACACTTTGGATGACATATGCATTTATTCCTTGCACGCACGACATCATCCTGTATGTCATGCATCCTAACCACATTTTTCTGCAGCCACCTACACTTTGGATGACATATGCATTTATTCCTTGCACGCACGGCATCATTCTGTATGTCATGCATCCCAACCACATTTTTCTGCAGCCACCTACCCTTTGGATGACATATGCATTTATTCCTTACACGCACGGCATCATTCTATATGTCATGTATCCTAACCACATTTTTCTACAGCCACCTACACTTTGGATGACATATGCATTCATTTCTTGCACGCACAACATCATTCTGTATGTCATGCATCCTGACCACATTTTTCTGCAGCCACTTGCATTTTGTGTGACATGTGCATTCACACCATTTCATTCCATTACACCTAATAAAGGATGTTCCAAGGATGCTCCATCATGATCATTTCATTTCGTAACGGGTGTCCCAAAGCCACCCGTGTTTTGCCTGTGCTCTGGTTTGCACTCGGCCATTCCTCGATATCATTACATTCACTAGGAGACCACAACGGTCTTAGATCTGTTTTGGTGTGGGTAGTCATGTGAAAAGCATTGCACAATATCTCATTCATCCATCATTGGTGCTATGGGGATACCAAGATCTTGCTTGTATTTCGTGATCCACATTGGATTGCTCATAACATTATCGAATCATCTAGGGTACTCCATGAGTGCCCAAATACTACACATATAAGGGCATTCATGACATTACTAAATCATGCAAGACGTTCCACGAACGCCGAATCTTCGTCCGTGCCTCAGGTTACATGTGACTTGTTGGAGATTGTGCCCTAAGGCCAATATTGGATTATGTAATTTGACTTCTAAGATTAATCTAGTGTAGATTAATATTATCATTTATGTTTGTATGTTAGCATTTATGATAAGTATCCATGAATAAATCGTGTTATTCTAAATATCCCTAGTCGATTGTTATTATGGGAATAATAACAAACTAAGACTAGTGTGAGTGATAATGGATATTCATAAGATGAATATAGTGTATACAGATACAGATTATACTCACGGGTAATATGTTAGAGAACATGTTACTGGAGACCCACTATGAGATCAAGTTCATGGTCATGTGTCACAACTGATCTTGATTATAGTAGTGTCATTGGCTGATTCCTTTGACCTGAGGTCACCATTGATTCCGGGATGAACTCATGTTGTGCTTTGACGCAGTCAAACGCTGCTTGTAACAGAGTAGTTATAAAGGCTGTGATTGGGTACAATATGACTCATGCTTTGGGATGTGAGTGACAGATATGGGATTTTGTCCCTCTCTATCAAGAGAGCGATATCACTGGGCCCCTCGATAAGTAAGACTGTTAAATGCATGGCCGTGCTCAAATAATTGATAGAGTATCAATTGATTTGTCTAAACAGTTTACTTTGAGATCGAGAAAGCATATGATTAATTATATAAGATTGACAAGTATACCATGTCTTATGATTAATCATGATATCAAAGAGACAAAAGGGAATATGACATTCTATAAATAGGTATTGGATCATTCCAATCATGTTAATTGGGTAGTCGTAATGGCTTGCTAGAGTCCGCTTGTGACCTATAAGGACATTATGGTAATTTCCTTATTGCCAATTAATATGAACCTATGGGGTCACACACAAAGAGCAAAATGAAGTTCATCTTTTTGGGTATAAATTATTATTGGATAATAATTTATGAATGAGAAAGAGAATAAATATATATATAATGATATATATATTTATATATATATATGTATATATAAATATTAATATGATTAATATTGCATAAAGTATGCTACATATTATAATTTAATTATATAGAGATATAATTAATTATAATATCAATATACATATGTGTATGATGGAGAATGGAATTGATTTAATATTAATTGAGAATTAATATTAAGTTGTGTGGGTTAATTTATAATTATAACTAATAAGGGTATTAAGTTATAATTATAATTAAGTTTAATGGATATAAAAGGAAGTTTTTTATAACCTAAAATCTCTAACCCTAGCCTACACATAAGATGCAGATTTTCTGCAGCCTCCAAGGAGCCAGCCGACTTCACCCTTCTCCATCACCCAAGGTTTTCGAAACTTTGGCTTTTTCCATTCGAAGAAATCGTTCTTCAATCCCGGCGCTAGCACGCGGTGAATGAATTGCTTCGTGTGGATCAACCGTAGAGGGAAGCTACTTTGGTTCCTAATTGATTCAAAACCTACAAAGAATTAAGGTAATTCTTTAACCCTCCTTCCAATTCAATGCAATGTACATGGGTCCTTGGTGGGGATTAATCCTTTTATTTCCGCTGCGTATTGTTTTTGTGCGATTAAATCCCCAACAGTGACTCACCAACAATATCATTCCATATTGGATGCATCAAAAGCATCAGAGCTCTCTCTGTGTGTCGGAACACATTTGACCATTCCATGACATCTAGCAGATGCCTCAAAGGTAAAAGAACTCTATCCATGTGTCGGCCACATGCGATCATTTCATGACATCCATTAGGTGCCCCAAAGGCACCAAACTCCTGCCCGTGTGCTGGATCACACGTGGTATGTTTGCATCACCTTTTACATAGCATTGGGGCATCCGCTGAACATCCAAAATAAATAAAAAGAACAAAGCCATTTTCATTCTGATCTCCATCCGGCTGGCATCATTCAATCATGGCTAAGTCGCATCTCATTCATACATCAAGCTGTTTAGGTGCTCCCCAAGCACCGAAATGCTATCTGTGTGCCCAGCGTGCCATCCCCTTTCATAACACTTCATCCCGTTGCATTAAAACCCAAGGTGCTCTCTGAGCACCGAATATTTGCTCGCGCTCCAAGCGCGAACTCATTTCATATCATCTCATAAGAATCCAAGGTGCTCCCCGAGTGCCGGTGTGTCATCTGTGTGCCAAGCACATCTCCTCATTCCATGTCATCCATACGTCCAATGGTACTTCCCAAGTACCAAAGCTAAGCCCATACACCACACGCATGCATGTATCCATCGCATATAATTCCTTTGCAAGCAATGTCTTGCTTCGACCCGTGGACACCCCGTGTGTCATTTTTCCTTGGGTGTATAGTTATACACCCTATTTACAATTCCTTTGTAAGCAATGTCTTGCTTTGACATGTGGACACCTCGTGTGTCATTTTCCCCTAGGTATATAGTTATACACCCTATTTCCAATTCCTTTGTAAGCAATGTCTTGCTTCAACCCCTGGACACCCTGTGTGTCATCTTCCCCGGGGGCATATTTATGCACCCTATCTCATTTCCTTTGCAAGCAATGTCTTTCTTCGACCAGTGGACACCCCGTGTGTCATCTTCCCTGGGTGCATAGTTATGCACCCTATCTTAATCCCTTCGCAAGAAAAGTCTTGCTTCAACCCGTGGACACCCCAGTGTGTCATTTAATCCCTGGGTGCATAATTATGCACCCTATCTCAATCCCTTCGCAAGCAATGTCTTGCTTTCACCCGTGGACACCCCGTGTGTCATTTTACCCAAGGGCATATTTATGCACCCTATTCTTCGCAAGTACAACTTGCTTCGACCCGTGGATACCCCTATGTGTCATTTTATCCCTGTGGTGTATATTTATATGCCACGCTTTACTTTAGCATGCATGCATCATCCCCAACAGCATTCATTGCATCTGCACGTTTCCCTTCTCGACTTTGCATAGACTTAGCCGGTTCCAAATAGCATAGCATGACATGGCATTGCATGGCATCACATGTACAACTCACCATCCATGCATATGCATATCACGTCATGCATATTCATGCATACATTGTTCCCTGTTTGGTATCTGCCACATATAAACCAGCCGACACTAATAAGTGCTCTCATCAGGGGGGAAGGATCTTAAGAATGGCCAACCCAAGGAACTTCGATGCCATAATAGATGTTGTGGAAGACTATGTTGCTTCATCTCATTTCTGAAGGGCAGTAAGGGAAGAGGCAGCGGCGATGTTGAGAGAAATGCTCGGGGGTGACCTTGACAGAGTAGAAAGACTGACGACGAGGTGCGCTGAGTTGGAAACCCAGGTGGCAGAGCTTAGAGGAAGAATAAGGAGCATGACAAGCATGGACTCCGAAGTCAATGCTGACAAGACGTAGAGTACCCATCCTGATGGCGCTCACTCTCGACACCTCGGGAGGCCTTCCCACCAGAACTTGGGCTTACCGGGGTCGACCAATGAAGGAGAGCTAAGAAAGCCTCTTGACACCAGGGCCAACGCTGACCCTGTTTCACTACATCTCCAGAGCTCACCTCCCGAAGATACAGGGGCAATCACATCCTCTGGACCTCGCTTGGCGAACAGATTGTTTGCCATTTGCAGAAAGGTGGGCCTGCTATAGAGTGTCAGACCATATATGGCGCCAACACCAGAATAGAAGGGTAACTTCTACAGCAGTCATGCGATGGTAGGCCACCGGACTAATGAATGTGTCGGTCTGCGAAGGAGGATCCAGAAGCTGATTGATGAATGAAAGTTAAGGGTCCTACCTACCTCTGATAAGTGGCCAATGGCGATCAAAGAGACCATCAAAGAAATTTCTCAAAATTTTCAGGGAGAGGAATATGATGAAGAACTACAAGGTCTGATCTGACGAGAGCAGGGTAGAAGCACTAAAGCCGAGATGGTGGCGAGTCGGGGAATAATCAGATGTTAACAGATCAATACCCTTTGAGGCCTCCTTTTGTAGGGGACTCATTTTGTTTATGAGGTGTATTGAAATCATTTTGAATGCAATGAATTTTGTTATTTTCTTACTTATGTGATAATTGCATGCATATGTCATTATGCATGCATTTGATAATATAAAATGACATATCAAACATGCATAATATCAAAATGCATGATATCAATCTGAATACTGTAGGGAATTTAAAAGTGAATCTGGTCCTGACCAAACTCTCTCTTGGAAGGTGAGCTTGTGAGATGAATAAATGATATGATGGCACCACCTCCACCGAGGCATTTGCTGACCCAAATCAACAATCCTTGCAAGATGCTATTGGCCCTGCCTTAGAGTTTCAATTTGAATGGCACACATGATACCCAAACCATTCCAAGCCAAAAACTGTTATTGAAACTCAAAATCCTACTCCAAAATGAAACCCCAAGCCTAATTCCATATTCAAGAAGGTACCCCATGTTGGAACCCTAAAGCTGAAATTCCAAACTCACCAAAATCTCCAACCCATAGGGAATTCAAATGATTTTCTGTTGGATATGCCCTAGTCTCGAGGCATTGGTCCTTGTATTTATATTATACGTTTATTGGATTTATGTATTATACTCATTTGTGTTATTAATAAAGGCATTAATTCATTTATTATATTTATCTTGTGCAATATATTAAATGAAGTATCCAATGGACATATCCATATCCATGATGACAAGTGTCATGCACTTGGCAGTAGGACCATGGATAGGGTAAACGATATGACCATAAATAGATCCGTAGTCTGTTCCAGTCATGGGAATGAATGGAACGAGAGACTATCATTAACCTGGTTGTATGGTGGTGTCTTACCGGTCATTGGACATGGGATGTCAACCAAGTTAATGGGTATATGTAAAAAGGGCATGGTACTGGATAGATCCACTAAACGAGAAATCCACATGGTATAGTATCACAAGTGATTCTCGTGTAGTACTTGTATGGATCCTTTGACCTGATCATATGATGGTGTTGCATGTGAGGTCACATACTTAGGGGTATGCCTAAAGGGCCTATAATAGGGTGCCAAGTATGGGTACTTTCAGGTATGTCACTTAGCATGGCAATGCTATGGATATGCAGAAGGGATTTGTCATTCAGTAGTCCATTAGGAAGATATCACCAGCCTCTTGATGAATGTGACTGATAAGAGTGTGGCCACAGCCAAATGAGTTGGAACTTATTTATAAGCTTCAGTGCATTCGGGATCAAGTTAATGTCCGGACACAAAAGAGGGTGATCAATCTATGCCTCTGTGTTGGACACCGATATCAATGACATGGGATATACAAGTTCAAAATACAGGGTTATGATAACAATTAGACTGCCATCTCCATCTTAATTGGGGGCTGCAGTGGCTTGCTAGAGCCTAACTGCAGTCTGTTGGCCACAGGCCCACTGCCAACATAAAGATGGGCCCACAGGATCATACACATTGAGTGACTGAACACTAACTTAAGGAATCACATGTATACTTGGAGTATAAACTTTGGAGAGAGAGGTATATATTAATTATATTATAAAGATCAATTGGATTGATCATAATAATAAAATTAATATTTGATTGGCTCTTTATAATTAATTGGATTAATTATGAGATTATTTCCTAGGTGGAAATATTCATATGTATAGGTTTACATATGAATTTATTTTGTGATGATCTAATTTTAATTTGATGGATTAAATTAATTGGCCAAACCAATTTTAATTTAAATGTAAATAATATGTTACTTGGTGTAATATATTAAATACATGGGTCAATTAAAATTGGGCTTGAAATTAGTTTAAACTAGACTAATTAAAATAGGTTTGGACCTGAATTAAAATAAGCAAGCCCACACAGATGAAGAAGCCAGCTTGGGTAGGTTAAAGAACCCTAGGAATTTCGGCCAAGTTGAGTGAGCATCCATCTAGCCGAAATTCTCCCTAGCCTCCCTCTCCAAAGTTTCATGTTTTCTGACGCTAGCACGGGTAGTGTTCGTTATGCGCTTGTGTATGTGAACGAGGAGGGATTCTAAGTTGATTCCTGCGGTCTGCATCCATCTCTGAAAGAGATATTCCGGGTAAGAGATTTATCTCTTTCAATTAAATTTTTGTTTTTCCAATTTCCATCTCAATGGCTCCTGGGCACGGATTTGAGGAAATCATCATGTTCTTCCGCTTTAATCGGGTGATTTCCGGTGACAAATCCCAACATTTTCATCATCCTCATCACCGATCACATGGTAAAGCTCTGATGCAATTTTGGTTGTAGTGCATACATCAGCTTGTTCATGTGACATTCATATTTACATGACATTATGCATGCATTGTTCATCCAAAAAGCATACTAAACACACATGACATGCATGAATTTGAATGCAACAGGAAAACCAATAGATGGTTATGGTTTGGACTCAGTTCTTCAAAAAAAAAAAAAAAAAAAAGTGCAGATGGAAGGCTCATTCTCTCCCTTGTAGTGAGGCTTCTGCTACAAATATATAGTCTTGCTATCTTCCTCCATTGATACGTGACTTTGCCAATCTCTGCATGGTGTTGCAACAATGGCGGCACAAACAAAGCTAAACCCAGAAGCACCTGAATCCTCCCCGACCAATTACCAATTAACTTGCCACTCTGGCATCAAACCACCTCTTTTCTTGTTCCCACTACCAAATTCCAATCCCTCTATCTACTACTCCAATCCCCTATCCCATCCTTCTCCTGCTTCATTTGTACAGTTTTCCAATTCTTCCTATCCAAACCATGAAACCCTAGCAAACCCTGTTGAGTGCTTGATGAATACAGGGACGACCCATTTGTTGCATGAAGTGCCGGCAACGGTGAGTTGGATGCATACATAGCCTCCATAGCTAACACCGGAATGTCTCATAGCATTAAATGGTAAGGCATGATGCACTTCCCCTGCTTCAAACCCAAAGCACTTCCCTTTTCCATGCTCCTTTATACCTTCCTTTTTCCCTTCATCACCATTTCCCTTCTGTTTACCACCCTTTTCACCCTCCCTCTTGAACTGATTCTGTGAAGCCTTGTTTTCCACCATCAATGGCTTTTAAAAAGAAATTGGACCCCAATGCTGTTCCATATTACATCATCCCATCACCAGAAAGGCAATGGGGTATGTGATCACAACACTGCCTCAATCAGTCTTTGTTTGTCATCAACTTACCAGATTGGGAATTCTCTTTCTATCTTGTTCTATCCCTCTTCAACCTAAACCCCTAAACCACCTATTTTGTAACCTTAGAATTTAGTAAGGGTTTGACTTTCATGACAGAGAGAGGATTTGAATATAAGCCTGCTTTAGTTGAGATGGAGTTCGCCAATGCATAAGCAACTATTGATGGAACTCCTTGATGAGCACTACATGAAAAAGAATAAGGATAATGGTGAGAAATCAATGTCAACCTATTGGTTTCTTATACTTTCCTCTTGTTTCCAAAAGCAAAGTGAACAAAGGGTATGCATTTGTAAATTTCACAAACCCAAAAGCCGCATGCCAACTCTAGCGAGCAGTTCACAATAAGAGATGACCACTGTTCCTGTCCAGCAAAGCCCGAGGAAAAGAGAAGCTGGTGAAGCATCTTGAAAGGCCAATATTTGAGATGGTTACCCACCAGCAACATTCAACCCAGCAAGAGATGGTTCTGTTGAGCAAAATGTGCTAGGAAGAAGAGAAGACTGACACCTACCCCTGTGAACTTCACCAACAGTGTTGGTAGCAACTAGGTTTTACAAAGCTTTCAACAATTATGAATGGGACTTCTGGTCAACAGAAAAACTTGCAAAGCCTACTATGCTAATATTCAGGGGAAAGTTGCATTTACCAATCATTTCAAGAACTCAATCTTCAGCTGCAATAGAAGTGACTACTTACCAGTGGTTCTTTCACTTCCTAGCCATGGTGTGCTTTGCTCTAGGGTTATTGTGGTTGATAGACATAGGAAAACCATAATTAACTCAAGTCATTCCGAATCAGGCTACACCTGGAAGGACTAAAAGCTGGGTCCATCTTTGGGAACTATGCATGAATTGGAATCTGGGGTGAATTAAAGGCATGACTATAGCCTCCTATCTTAGGAGAATCCAGTGGTTAATTGACCCCATCTCAGATTATCCACCCATGGTGGCATCTTTGCTTCGGTTACATGGTCCGATCAAATTGCAGCCATGAGTTGTAATTTCCTAATGCATTCACATTCATCGTGTCATGGATGTTTCATATTCTATTTTGATGTTCAATATGCATGTGTCATGCCATTGCATATAAATGTACATGTACAGGTTGCCACACGCAGCAAACCACATCTGGTGCAGTGTTTTACAACCAAACATCCAAACACAAACCTCCTCTACTAGGGTCAGGTAAAAGTTAAACCACGAAGCATAATGAAGGACAATTCTCTCATGATCCTTGGCGGACTTGTCGAAGCACATTTTCCAATCCTAAAACAAGCCAGTGCTAAGAAATCCACTCGGCTGGCATGCTTTTGTGGACTTGTTCATAAAAAAAAATCATAATGGTCCCCGGCGAGAAGAGCTTCCGACACGGAAAACCGAAAAGGATGTGTTGGTAAAAAGAAGAGAGTGGCGTTTAGAGTCAGAGTCACTTTTGATTTTCCTCTCACATTCTGATGTCATCATAATGATATTAGGCATGTTTGATTTTCTGCTTAGATGTTCATATTGCATACACTATGCCATTGCATGTAAACATCCATCAGTAGGCCATTGGATCCAAACCCACGACGGCTTCAATGAAATTGTTACTATAAATGGTAACCCCTGGCCTAGTTGTACTGTCCCCAACAGGATCATCCACGATAGAGTTGTCCCTAACAAGATTTCCAGAAAAATCCTCGATGGATTCCCCAGCTCAGACGATTATCAGAATTTTCGGCAGATCCCCGGTACAGTTAAACGGACCAGGGTTCTCCGCAGAGTCTTCATCAAAACCCCCAACGGAGTCCTTAGCTAAGATGATTTCCACTGAATCAAAATTTCTAACAGATTCCCCAGTAGGATTAAATGGATCGAGATGTTCCCCAGCAGGGTTCTCAGCTAAAATGATCCCCACTAAGTCAGAATCCTCGGCGAAGTCATCCGATTGAAACAGTCCCCGCAGAAGATCATCGAAAGTCACATGTTCATTCCCCAGCATAGTGCAGATACCAAGCATAGTATCAAAAACATCATGATTGCTTATGTGCATACACATAAATCATGGCCGTATGCACACATTCATGCATCAAACAACTCAGCCGTATTTATTCTTGATCGAAGGGGCAAAACTTTTTGTTTCCAAAATTGTTGATCAAGGAATAAATATGTGCCTTTGCATTTAATATCATTAAGACACTCACCACCATTATTAGGTCATTTCAAATCAAGGACCCTCCCGAGACAGAAAAGGTTTAATCTAGGGGCATCCTCAGAGTCATAGCGTGCAAATTAGATCTCTACGAATCAAAACCTTAGGTATGAAAAATTTCTAAAATTATTAGAGTTTTTTGCTCACCCCAATATCACCCCAAGAAGGGTATTTCTTGCCTTTAACAGGTATCTGGGGGCAAGACAACTCTACCGAGCTCGTTCAACCTTTTTGTCACATGGCAAAGGAAGAACGTCCATTTCAACCTTGTTGTCACATGGGCAGGGAAGAAATGTCTGTTGAAGAATCTCTTGCCTTTAATAGGAATCTGGGGGCAAAACAACTTTAGCAATCTTGTTCAACCTTTTCGTCACATGGGAAAGGAAGAACGCCCATTTCAACCTTGTCGTCACATGGGCAGGGAAGAAATGTCTTTTGAAGAATATCTTGCCTTTAACAGGAATCTGGGGGTAAGACAAATCTACCAAGCTCGTTCAACCTTTTCGTCACATGGGAAAGGGAGAACATCCATTTCAACCTTGCCCGTCACATGGGCAGGGAAGAAATGTCTATTGAAGAAATCTCTTGCCTTTAACAAGTATCTGGGGGCAAAACAATTCAACCGTTTTCATTCTTGATCGAAGGGGCAAAAATTTTTGTTTCCAAAATTGTTGACCAAGGAATAAATACGTAACCTGATATCAATCTCATGGGAACTCCACCACACGGAGAAGAACATTGAGCTTGTGCTGCCTTTTCACCACATAGGAGGGACAGTATGTTTCGTTCAACCTTTTCACCAAATAGGAAGGGAAGAACAGCATTTCAACCTCTTCACCAAATGGGAGAGGAAGAAATGTCTGTTGAAGGAAGAACATCATTTTTAACCTCTTTGCCACATGAAAGAGGGAAAAAAATGTCTATTGGAGAAGAAAGAAATTTCAGTTCGTGCTGCTCTTTCACCATGAAGGAAGGATAGTACATGCTGTTTGACTTCTTCAACATATGAGAAGAGAAGAGATTAACCTTGTTCGGTACTCCACCATACAGGGAGGAATTGAACTTTCATCGGGCACACTCCACCTTAGTGAGTCAACATTATGGGCACACTCCACCGCAGCGAGTCGACTTGGAACCACGGCCAGTGCCCCAACAAGGGACGCCAGTTACGTTTCCTTCTTCTTTTTTTCTTTCTTTTTCTTTCTCACTGCGCTCCCAGTCGTGAGACCAAACTCGATCTAGGCTTTACAGCCCACGATGAGCCGACTTTGGTCATGCGAGGGGCAGCCTGTGAGCACGGGTTTTTCCCAATCTCGGTGATGAGAATTACTTAGCCACATGTGGACTGGACGGACTTGAATTAGACTTAAAAGCAACCGAAATATTGCCTGAAGAATCCCAAACATCTTGAAAGCCAGGCTATCCGTGATCTGAAGCCCTCGAAAAGGTCTCCCGAACCATTTCCAGGGTTTGGTCTGCGCGTCCGACTTTTGAAATTTCTCCCCAACTCTAGGTGGAACCGGGCGGCTCTGGTCTTTGAACCAGAGCCGGCCAGCTCTAGCTAGAGCCGGGCGGCTCTAGTGGTCAAACCAAGTTGCTCTGCCAAGTAGAGCTACATGGCTTGACAGAACGAAAATTGGTGTAGGGATTTCAGAAAGTCAGACAACTGAATTGATTGAGCGAAATGAGTGATATAAAAGAGAAAAGAAATCAGAAAGAAAGGACTTTTGGGGGACGGACTTTTGGGGCGGGTTCTAAAAAAAAAAGGGAGAAAAGAAAGGAGAAGCAGAGGAAGAGAAAAGAGAGGGAGAGTAACCAAGTGCTAAGGAGACCCCAGAAACCACAAACTTGAGCACTTAAATCAATCTCCAAATGAAAACAACCAAGTCTACAACGTTTGCTCTTTGATTCCGGATCGTTTCAGGTCTGTTTCAGATTGTTTTGGATCATCCTGGAATTCGGCTGGTTGAGTCTCAGGATAAATTTTCAGCTTTCAATCCTTTCCTTTATGTTCAAAGCATCAAAACAAAACCAAGGTAAACTCTGAGAGGCCTTAAACCTGTTTGCATCACTTTTCTGTGCATGTCCTTCATTTTTGCGTTTTTTCGGAAACTGGGCTGCCTACTATAGCTGTACGGCTGTGTTCGTGATGAACAGAGGTGGCCGGCTCTGGCCCTAGAGCCGCCCGGCAGAGCCTCACGGCTCTGTTCCTCAGGGACAGATTTCTGGTCTGTCCCGATCGGCCGAAAACAGTCCGTTTTCCATTTTAAGCATTCTGTTGTGATCATTTTCAGCCCAAATCCATCCGTATGTTGTAATATTTCTGTTTTCAAATTTTTGTATATACGGATATTAGGGTTTTTGATGTTTCCCGGGTTTATTTCCTGTGTTTCGGGGTTGTTTTATCCAAATCGGATCCACAGTTTAGCATTAGCGGACCCCCAAATCCTATCAAATCCTCGGAAAATATTGAAAACTTGTGAAATAGTATTTTTCACTAATTTTTTTGGTGTGTTTATTACAATTTGGACCCTAGATGGATGTTGAGTTTAGGAACCCACACGAACGGAACCCCGAGTTCCGGGATAACAGACCCACAAAAGCGGAAATTCGCATGTAACCAAGCCAATTGTTTTCCAAAAACTACTTTTCGGCATAAAAACCTACAGGATGTTTCAAAACCGTTTTCCAGGTCTAACCGGTTGCCCCCCTAAACGCATGTTCCCAATCCTAAAACCCCAATTCTGTCCTGATTTGAGTCCTACTTATGTTTATAATATAAATTGTGGTAACCAATTTGTTTTGCAGCATTTATTTTATTTTCGCTGTATTTAATAGATTAATTCGTGTATTTAGGCGATTATATTTTTAGATCCTCGTGTACTTAGGCGATTGTAATGTGAGGATGAGAGTTTTTATCTTTTATTCGATTGGGTTGTATAATCGGCCTTTATTACTTTCTTGTATATTTTGGATGTATGCTTTATTTTTCTGCAATTTATTTTCTGCATTATGCTTTACCATGGGCTAATAAACTAAAGAATTTCGGCAGAGAAAGATAATAAAATTGAATCAATATGGTTTTATAAATAATAAACGAATACAAGCTTGAGGTCAAGTAGGTAAGTTGCCTGAACCCTGAATCTCTGGATTAGGTACAGTAGTCTGCGCTCGGTAGGGAGCTGTACCGGAATTTCCTGGATGAGCTGATCCGGGTGATGACTCTGTCATTGATCTTGAGATTGAGGTTTTGAGGTCTTTAAGTAATAAAATGGGAAAACATTTTCTACAAAATGGAATTGCAAAACAAACGAACGATTTTCCCTAAAGTAAGATAAACAAAACCCGTTTTTCCCAAAACATCACTAATAACCAATCTTCTTTCATTTTCCTCGGTTCGCTTCGCCATGTCCTGTTGAATATGGTCGTCCACTCATAATATGGGTACTATTCATATCTTTTTCCAACTTCATATGAGGAACGATTAATTAGGTTCCATGTAGTCACTTGGATAGTAAAGGTAGAGGGCATCCATTAAAGATTTATGAGACTTTGTGACCTTTGATATGTGTGTGTAATTACATAAGCTAATGTCTTTCCGATATAAATTTCAGTTTTATGTGTTCTGACCCTTGTGTCCTTGGATAATGGGTTCTTTGGACCTAAGTGTAAAAAAAGAATTTTACAAAAATACTTAACTTTTGGCACCATATAACATTTTTTTACCTAAAAAGGAAAAGTTTGCATAAATACATTAAAAATTTTCCAAAATTTCAAAAATACCTAAAACAAAATATTCTTATTTTACGTGATTCTTCCGTTATAAACAACAAAGCAAAAAATATAATCTCAAAAACACGTACCTTCTTAAATGTAAAGATCTCCAATCGCAGAACTCAGAATCGCGACAATCTCAGAATCAAAAAACTCACTCCATCACTGCCTCACTATAAACAAACACAGCAGTGCTACAAAATCATTCAATTGATCATAGAGATATGCAAGAAATCATAATTCTACTCCACTATAATAGAACTTGGACTGAAGATTACAGATTCATCAATTACAAAGTAAGTGGAGTCCTAGTACCAATAACATCAACATTCAATGAATTCAACCGAACAATCTGTTGGGATTCGTCATTAGAAAAATAACATGGCGCAGCAGAAAATACCCCGTTTAAAATTTCCTAGAATCTACCTATCGTGTCCAATTACCATTGATTGGAATAAAACAATTTGAATCAAGAGAGATTAACTCACCGGATTCGTCTCCTCTAGAGACTGCTGCGGAATCGTTTCTTGAAGCTGCGATCTCTAAAGTCTGCTGCACGACCAACTATTGAGCGGGAACCGGTGCTAGCCGAAGACGCGAAGGAATGGATGATTAATGCTGGGATTTTAAGCTATTTTGGGGCTGCTCTTGGTGGCTGAAGTTTCCAACAATTAATTAGGGTTGAATTAGAGTTTTATTCTTTAAGTGTGCCCTTATATAGATACTTTGTCTAATTGGGTTTTAATTAGGTTAATTAAACCCAAGCCCACTAGGATTATAATTATATAAATAAACTTTAATTAAAAAGTATATACTATGTAATTTAATTCCATTTGGCTAAATTTAATTACCCCTAAATAAAACTAAATCACACTTAAGTAAATACAATACATGTATTTAATTTTCTTACTTAGGAAAATTATTTAATTAATTGTTTACTTTATGTAATTCAATTAATTGATAAATTAATTAATTACATTATGTAAACTTATTAATTAAATTAAATTTAACCCCATGTTAATTAATTACCTTGACACCGAATGTCAACTAATTAATTAACGCATTCCTTCCAATGTACATTACATGTATAATTTCTATAAGTTCCGGCTCAGCTGATCTATGTGCACGATCCTATGGGTATGTCTTTATGTTGGCAGTAGGTCTAAGGCCCACAGACTGTAAGTGGGTTCTAGCGAACCATTACAGCCCCCAATTAAGACAAAGATATAGCAGTCTTTAGAAGACACTCACCCGGTAGTATTCTCATAGTTTCCTTTGCCTAACGATATCGATATGAATAAACAAGAGGCATGGTGTCCACCATCCTCTTCTATTGTTTATTATATTTCTTGATCTTGAGTTGACTGATTAATCAAGTAAGCACCGACTTACTTGGGTTTGGCCATACACTTATCAGTTCCACTCATCAAGTGGCCAATGATATCATCTCGGTGTTACCCGAGTGGCAATTTCATCACTTCATCATCAATATAAACATGTTTACCGGTCCACCCAATCATACCCATATTTAGCATCCTTTTGTAGACCTGTTAGGCATATGTCAAAGTGAACCGGATTCCATATTGATATTATAATGAAATCTGGTCTGAGGACAAAAAAGACCTACTCAAGAAAGACCTATGACGCGACAACCATGTGGCTTTCTTGTGCGGATCGATTCAGTCCCATGTCAACGACATGTACCTATATTCATGACTGACTATCAAGTACTATGACTAATTAAGAACTGCCATACAGTCATCGAATATACAAGTCTGTGGTTCTATTCGTTCCTATGATTAGAACAGACCTAGGATAGGTTTTATGATTATCAATCAATGGATACTCTACTCATATTATAGCACAAGATATAAATGAAATAGATTAATTGCCTTTATTAATGTGACACAAATAATGTATTCATACAATGAGTCTTAATGTATAATACAAAATATAAGAATCTAATGCCCTAAGAACTAGGGCACACCAACACAATCAAAGGAAAAATAAAGATTGATCAATAAAAAGAAGATTTATAGATCCAATTCTAGGTAATGAAAGGATATCCTCCAATGGAAATAATGAACGACATGTCCATTACATGCTATTTACAGCGAAAGAGTGCAAGCAACATCCTAATGCAGTATCCACTATGGATAACAACAACTCAGAGAGAAATAGAAGATGAACAAGATAAAATCATCACACCATCTCAAAAACATATATTAACATTTTTAGAAATGTATAACCAATGTATCAGAAAGTATAACTAAGGTATAATGTGTATTAAAAAGTATAACTAAGATATAATTAGTGTATCACAAATTATCTAAGGTATAATCAGTGTTTCAGAAGGTATAACTAAGGTATAATTACTGTATAATTATGGTATGACTAAGGTATATTGTGTATCGAAAGGTACAACTAAGGTGTTATTAATGTATCACAAACTATAACTAAAGTACAATCATTGTATCATAAGATATAACTAAGGTATAACTAAGGTCTAACTGTTTAGAGAAGGTATTAATTAGTGTATCACAAACGTATACCTAAGGTATAATAATTGTATAACAAGGTATAAGTAAGAGGATAATAAGTGTATCAGTTTTACAGAAAAGGTATACCTAAGGTATAATCATTGTATTACAAGGTATAAGGGTATAATAAGTGTATAATCAATGTATCAAAAGGTATAACTAAAGGTATAATAAGTGTATCAATTTTACAAAAGATATAACTAAAGTATAATCATTAACTAAGGTATAACTAAGGTATGATCATCAAATAAGTTACAAACAATGTATAACATAATTAGTGTATTAGAAAGTATAACTAAGGTATAATCAACGTATTAGTGTATCAGTAAGTATAACTAAGGTATAACTAAAGTATAACTAATGTATAACTAAGGTATCACAAAGTATAACTAAGGTATAACTAAGTTCTAACTAATGTATAACTAAGGTCTAACAGCTTTACAAAAGGTATAATCAGTGTATCATAAGGTATAACTAAGGTCTAATAGTTTTACAAAAAGTATAATCAGTATGTGACAGGGTGTAACTGAGGTATAAATTAAGGTCTAACATTTTTACAAAATGTATAATCAGTGTATCACAATGTATAACTAATGTATAATTTGTGTATCGGAAGTTTAAACTAATGTATAATCAAAGTATCAATGTATTAAATGTAACATTATATAATGAATGCATCTGACATGTAACATTTTTTGTGTGTGTGTGTGTGGGTGTGTATATATAATAGGAAGTGAAGAACATGAGCTCAATAGTAACATTAAAGAATCTGTGTACCAAATAGAGTATATTCAATAGAACACAGAAAAAGAAGATGACGATGATGACCATGGTGTTGGGATTCGTCACCGGAAACCGACCGATAAATGCAGAAATACGCGTCGATTCCCTAGAATCTGGGTCCTAGGAGCTAATGTAGTGGAATCAAAAACTTAAAGCATAAGGAGGAAGTTGAGAAACTTACCCGAAAATCTCTTAAAATATATGGATGCAGACTATAGAAATCCAAATGGACTTCCTCCACCGTAATGTACACGAACGGCTCTCGGACTAAAACCCATGCTAGCGCCTCGATTTTACAAGAAGAGAGGGAGACAGATATGGTGAAAATTTCTTATCCCAAAGCCTTTGGATAGGTGGCCAAGAAGTGGAAGAATCTCATCACCCATTATTTTTCAAAAGAAAGAAGATATATATAACCAAGTAAACAAAGTCACACTTTGCTACCTCATGGTCAATACCATGACTCACCACTTCTATTTTGTCCATTAGAATGAGTCATCATTCTTATCACCAAAGAATGATTCATGACTCATCCTACCCACCCATGGATTACGGCCAACTTGATAAAAATGGTCATCATCTCTTTTTAATTTTCTTACCAAAAGAAAAGGAAAAGATCAAAGGGAGCAAATTTCAACTTTGCTACTACTTGAGTCAAATCAATGACTTACCATTTTTCAATTGGTCCATGAGAAAACAAAGTCCAACTTTGCTTCTTCTTATTCTTCCACCAAGAATTGCGGCCTAAGCGTAATCCCATTCTATATGGGCATTAATTCCTTTAATGCCCAAGCCCAATTTTAATTCCTTTGATTTAATTAAATTCAAATATAACTTTGATTCAACATGTGTATGTGTGTGTGTGTGTGTGTGTGTGTGTGTGTGTGTGTGTGTATATATATATATATAAAATACCATATAATATATTACATACATTTAAATTTAAATTAATTTGACCTATTAATTTAATCAGGGATTCTATTAGACACACATAAAATGAAATACATATAAACCTATACATGTAATAATATTTCCACCTAGGAAATAATCTTATAAATTAATTCATTGAATTAATTAAGAGAAGCCCAAAATAAATATTAATTATATTATTTTGATCAATCTAATTGATCCATATAATATAATTAAATGATCTCTCTCTCTCTTCAAATGTGTATACTCCAAGTACACACTTAATCCGACTAGTTAAAGTCCAGACATTCAAAGTGTACGATCCGATGGACCGTCTTTATGTTGGTAGTGAGCTAATGCCCACAGACTGCAGGCGGGCTCTAGCAAGCCACTGCAGCCCCCCATTAAGATGGAGTAAGCAATCCAACTGAAATTGTAACCCTGTAGTTTAAACTCGTACATCCCATGTCATTGATATCGGTGTCCAACACAGAGGTATGGAAGTATCATCCTCTTTTTTGTTCGGACATTAACTTGATCACGAATGAACTGATGCTCACAAACAAGATCTAACTTGTTTCGGTGCAGCCGCACTCTTATTAGTAGCACTTATCAAGAGGCCGGTGATATCGTCTCAGTAAACTACTGAGTGACATTCCCTTCTGCATATCTATAGCACTGCCATGTTCACTGACACACCCGAACGTACCGATACTTGGCACTCCTTTAGGCGTACACCAAAGTGTGCCACTTCACATGCAGCACCATCATATGGTTAGGTCAAAGGATCCATACAAGTACTACATGAGAATCACTTATGATACTATACCATGTGGATTCTCGTTAAGTGGATCGATCCAGTACCATGCCCTTTTTGCATGTACCCATTAACCTGGTTAACATTCCATGTTCTATGACTGGTAAGACACCGCCATACAACCAGGCTAATGATAGTCTTTAGCTCCATTTATTCCCATGATTGGAACAGACTGTGTATGACTTTATGGTCATATCGTTTTCCCTATCCACAGTCTTACTACCAAGTGCCTCATACTTGACAACATGGATATGGATATAGATATGTCCATTGTATACTCTAATTAAAATATGGCATATAATAAATAGATTAATGCCTTTATTTATTGACACAAATTGTATAATACATAAAGTTCACATTAATGTACAAATGTATCAGACAAACACAAGGACTGATGCCTCGGGACTAGGGCATATCTAACAATCTTCCACTTGCACTAGTTCCAACTAGACATGGGCCTAATCCCTATAGATCTTATATGACCCTCGTGCTTGGTCTGAGCCAGCGCCTTGGTTAAAGGATCTGTGACATTCTCCTCGGTGTCCACTCTTTGTAATGAAATGTCACCCCTCTCGGCAATTTCTCGGATGAGGTGAAACTTAATGAGTACGTGCTTCGAGTTCCTGTGTGACCGTGGCTCCTTAGCTTGTGAAACAATCCCATTGTTGTCACAAAAGATATCAACTGGATCCTGGATAGTTGACACTATCCCCACTTCAGTGATAAACTTCGTTATCCATACAGCTTCCTTAGCTGCATCACACGCTGCAATGTACTCAGCTTCTGTGATAGAATCCGCAATGGTTGGTTGCTTGGAGCTTCTCCAGCTAACAGCACCCCTATTTAGCATGAATGCATACCTAGACTAAGATTGGTATTCATCCTGGTCGCTCTGGAAGCTTGCATCAGTATACCCAATAACTGATAACTCTTCCTGACCTCCATACACCAAGAGGCTATCCTTAGTCCTGTGAAGGTACTTTAGGATTGCTTTGACATCCTGCCAGTGATCCTCCCCGGGATCCTGCTAGTATCAACTTGTCATACTTAGTGGGACATCGGGTCTTGTACATAGCATGAAGTACATGATTGATCCTATAGCTGATGCATATGGGACCAACTTCATATTCTCCTTGTCCAGCCTTGTCTTAGGATGGTTCTTCTTATTAAGTTTCAGTCCAAAGCTTATCGGCAAGAAACCTTTCTTTGCCTACTCCATGCCGAATCTTTTTAGAACTTTGCCTATGTACTTGGCCTGACTTAGGCCTAGAAGCCGATTAGGTCTACCCTGGAGATCCTGATCCCTAGGATCGTCTCAGCTTCGCCTAAGTCCTTTATTGCGAACCACTTACACAACCACTGCTTAACCCCTTGCAGTGTTGGTATGTCGCTTCTAATTAGAAGGATGTCATCCACATATAATACCAGGAATGTAACAATGCTCCCACTAATCCTTTTATGCACACAAGGCTCATCCTGATTCTATATGTAGTCGTATTCCTTTATGGCCTCATTAAATCTAAGATTCCAACTCTTGGATGCTTGCTTCAATCCATAAATGGACCTTTGAAGCTTGCATACCATTTCAGGATGCTTTGGATCGACAAAACCTTCAAGCTATCTCATGTACACGTCCTCTAGTAGCTTTCCATTAAGGAAAGCGGTTTTGACATCCATCTGCCAGATCTCATAGTTGTACCAAGCGGCTATGGTCGGCAGGATCCTTATGGATTTGAGCATAGCGACTGGTGAGAAAGTTTCATCATAGTCTATACCATGGACTTGTCTGAAACCTTTGGCTACCAGCCGCCCCTTGAAGGTATTGTTGGCTTTTAGCTTATAACACCACTTGTAACCTATCACCTTAGCACCAGGAGGTGGATCAACCAGTTTCCAAACCTGATTATCGTACATAGATTGCATTCTGCCTCCATGGCCTTTTGCCAGTTCGTAGACAGTGAGCTAGCTATAGCCTCCTGGTAGGTTTGGGGCTCTTCTTCGTCGAAGACAAAAAGAGTGTGATCATCGGTAACAAGAAACCCATATCTCTTAGGTTCTCGACGATTCCTACCAGACCTTCTAGGTCCTTGTGTGACCTGGGTTGGTGCTTCCTCCTGTGGAAGCTCCACCCTGGTCTCCGAGTTATCCTTTTCAGGAGTTTGTGACCTTTGAACTGCCCTAAGTTCAACATTGCTCCCACTATCTTCCTTGGAAATAAACTCCTTTTCAAGAAAGAACCCTTTTTGTGCCACGAACACCTTGTTCTCGGTGGGGTTGTAGAGGTAATACCCTTTGGTTTCCCTAGGGTAGCCTATAAACAGGCATTTGTCGATTTTATGTTCTAGTTTACCCCCAGTCAATTTCTTAACATGTGCATAACAACCCCAAATCCACAGGAAAGACACATTGGGCACCCTGCCCGTCCATATCCCAAATGAGGTATTTTCATCAGCCTTAGTCGAAGTATTATTCAAAATGAGAGCTGCTGTCTCAAGAGCGTAGCCCCAGAAACTTATTGGGAGAGAGGCATGACTCATCATTAAGCGGACCATGTCTAATAGTGTCTTATTCCTTTGTTCATACACCCTATTCCATTGTGGTGTTCCTAGAGGAGTGAGCTGTGGAACCATTCCATGCTCTCTCAGATATGAGTCAAACTCTAGGCTCATATACTCGCCACCTCGATCTGATCGAAGAACTTTGATATTTCTGCCTAGTTGATTCTGTAATTCGTTCCTAAATTCCTTGAACCTATTAAGTGTCTCAGACTTATGTTTAATCGGATAGACATAGCCATATCTGTTAAAATCATCTGTGAAGGTGACGAAGTATAGAAACCCACCTCTGGCTGCAGTGCTCATGGGCCCACATACATCTGAGTGTATTAGGTCCAATAAGCCAGTAGCCCTTTCAGCTTTCTTGCTAAAAAGTGCTTTGATCATTTTTCCTCGCAAACAAGATTCGCATTTATCAAGTGACTCCAAGTCAAATGATCCTAGGATTCTAGCTTTGTGAAGCCTAGCTATGTGCTTCTCAGTTATGTGGCCTAAACGACAATGCCAAAGGTAAACAGGATTAAGTTCATTTGGCTTACCCCTTTTAGTATTTACATTATAGACATAATTAGTTTCATTTAAATCCAGAATATATAGGCCATTATTTAACAAATTTTCTCCATAAAATAAACCCTTTCTAGATAAACCCATTTTACTATTACATATAGTAAAATCAAATCCAGAAATATCCAAAACTGAAACTGATATAATATTCCTGTACATAGCAGGTACAAAATAACATTGTTCCAGTATCAAAACTAATCCACTAGGCATCATAAGATGCTACTCGCCGATTTCTATGGCAGCAACCCTTGCTCCATTTCCGACTCACAAGTCCACCTCTCCAGATCCCAGTGATCTCCTGTTCTTAAGTCCCTGCATATTACAACAAATGTGAGAACCACATCCAGTATCCAATACCCAGGATGTTGAAACAGTAAGGTTAATGTCTATAACATATATATGTGATGAAGACGTGCCCTGGGTCTTCCTTTGCTCTCCCAAGAGCTTGGGACATTATCTCTTCCAATGTCCAGCCTGCTCGCATCCAAAGCAGACATCTTCGGGATGGGCCTTAGGCTGGGCTTTAGCCTGTTTAGCATTGTTTTTCTTAACCTTGGCCTTGGCCTTTGCCTTTTCCTTTGCCCTGCCCTTAGCAAGAGGAGGCTTCCCCTTGTTGACCATATGTACTGGTGGAGTCTTCTTGATCGATTGCTCAGTGAGCTTAAGCATAACAGCTTACTAGCAGCTTTGTTCATCCCTTGCATTTTATAGTTCAGGATGAACTGATCATAAGACTCTGGTAAGGAAGCCAGGATCGTGTCAACCACTAGCTCCTATGAAATAGGCAATCCGAGATGGGCTAAAGTATCTAGATAGCCCTTCATCTTGAGCACGTGTGCACTCACAGATGTCCCAGCCCCCATCTTACAGGAGTAGAATGTCTTGTTAGTCAAGTATCTTTCCTGACGAGCTTGCTCCTGAAACATCTCATTAAGAGTTATTATCATAGCAAAGGCCTGATGATCCATGAACTGCTTTTACAGCTCTGGGACCATAGTTGCCAACATCAGGCATGCCACATCCCTGTTATCCTTTACGTGCACCTCGTATTCCTCCAGCTGGATAGCTAGTGGATTACGACCCGCAGGTGCAACCGGTACAGGCCTTCCCAACATATACTCCTTAGACTCATTTCTTAGAACTATCCTCAAGTTCTTAGACCAGTCTAAGAAGTTAGGGCCAGAAAGCTTGTCCCTTTCAAGGATAGTTCGTAGTGATAAAGTATTACTTGATGCCATTGGTAACAACACAGAAAAATTAAATGAGTGTTAATAAAGGATTTAACTTGTTTTTCCCATATTATAATTAATAATGAATCATGTTATTAATTAAACCGAGTTGTTGGGCTCATGGGCCGGGATCCATATTATATCAAGATATAGCCAAACGAGGGCCTAGAACAACTATACCCCAATTTTTGGGTAGGAACGCCGTCCAATCCCAACCTAGGGACTCTCAGTTTGATGGGTTTGTTGGCACTTACCCATCTGTGCTTAGGGCCAGGAACATCCTACTACCCACGCTAAGTCCAAACCTCCATCCAAGTGTCAGAGTAACCAATACTCCAATCCAATACAAAATGATGATGCTCCAGCACATCCAGCGAGGGCTGGTCTACAACTGGCCCATCCCCACTTCGAGTATGTTTTGAATGAGGGAAGCACTTTTAAGAGACTTAGTAATTAATTTTTGGTTATTAGATTCATTTAATAATGGCTTAGATGCATAAACGGGTGAAATTGGGTTGGAACATACATTCTCACATGTGAATAAATAAAGCATAATTAAATAAAAATGGACTACTATGGGCCAAAATTTATAGCCTAATATTATTCTAGTAAACCTATACTAGAACAATATCAGGTGGGCCGCCTCCTCATCCTTCTGCGCTTGCCAAACCAATCCGCTTCTTCTTTACATAATTTACAATAAATAAATAAAAATAAATGAAATAAAATAAAACTACATAAAAAAGAAAACGGCGCGCAGGCCGTATTAACCAAAAGAATATTACAACACAAATAAAGAAGGCCCTGTAACATCCATTCATGGATTTAATCATACATCATGTAAACCAATATATACAATTTATAAACATGTTAAATGCATGAATTAATCCCATTTCAATTATGTCCAAAGCCATTATTTTGAAATTGCCAAATTTTGGCCACTCATGGTTCTAAGCCAGTGTAGGCCTTGGGCCTCCAGCCCAGCCAAAAACACTTCTCCTAATCCAATTGGAAAACGATGACTCCATATCAGTTGTCTAGGTAATCGTGCCAAGAAAACTCGGACCAATTTCAATTAACCATATTAATTTCCAAAATTAATATTGCATGAACGAAAATTAAATTTCATTCATAAAACCACACGCATTTAAATTGCAAAAATTTAAACACGCAAAATTTGAAAACCAATTAAAATTTTAAAACTGAGTCCGGCCTAAAACTCACCAAATCCAAAATCAAGCCCGGCCCATCGCGCTGTAGCGGCTAGCAATAAAAAAAATAAATTACAAACAGAAAATTAAACCATACATAAGCCTATATGCAAAATAATTTTCCAATGCAAAATTCAAGGGGAAAAAAATATTAAAACCCCAAACCAAAAATAAATCTCATCCATTAAAAATCAACAATTTTAAAACATGGGATTCACCAAGTTAGAGATTTCCACGAATCAAAAGCCCGCTCTGATACCACTGTTGGGATTCATCACCGAAAACCGACCGATAAATGCGGAAATACGCTTTGATTCCCTCGAATCTAAGTCCTGGGAGCTAATGTAGAGGAAATAAAAAACTTAAAGCATAAGGAGGAAGTTAATAAACTTACCCGAAAATCTCTTAAAAGATATGGATGCGGACTGCAGAAATCCAAACGGACTTCCTCCACCGTCACGTACACGAACGGCTCTCGGACTAAAACCTGTCTAGCGCCACGGATTTGAAAAGAAGAGAGGGAGAGAGATATGGTGAAAATTTCTTATCCCAAAGCCTTCGGATGGGTGGCCAAGAAGTGGAAGAATCTCATCACCCATTATTCTTCAAAAGAAAGAAGATATATATAAACAAGTAAACAAAGTCACACTTTACTAACTCATGGTTAATACCATAACTCACCACTTCTATTTTGTCCATTAGAATGAGTCATCATTCTTATCACCAAAGAATGATTCATGACTCATCCTACCCACCCATGGATTACAGCCAACTTGATAAAAATGGTCATCATCTCTTTTTAATTTTCTTACCAAAAGAAAAGGAAAAGATCAAAGGGAGCAAAGTCCTACTTTACTACTACTTCAGTCAAATCAATGACTCACCATTTTTCAATTGGTCTATGAGAAAGCAAAGTCCAACTTTGCTTCTTCTTATTCTTCCACCAAGAATTTCGGCCCGAGCATAATCCCATTCCATGTGGGCATTAATTCCTTTAATTCCCAAGCCCAATTTTAGTTCCTTTGATTTAATTAAATTCAAATATAACTTTGATTCAACATGTGTGTATATATATATATATATATTATACCATATAATATATTGCATACATTTAAATTTAAATTAATTTGACCTATTAATTTAATCAAGGGATTATATTAGACACACATAAAATGAAATACATATAAACCTATACATGTAATAGTATTTCCACCTAGGAAATAATCTTATAAATTAATTCATTGAATTAATTAAGAAAATGCCAAAATAAACATTAATTATTTTATTTGATCAATCTAATTGATCCATATAATATAATTAAATGATCTCTCTCTCTTCAAACGTGTAGACTCCAAGTACACACTTAATCCGACTAGTTAAAGTCCAGACGTTCAATGTATATGATTCGATGGGCCGTCTTTTATGTTGGCAATGAGCTAATGTCCACAGACTGTAGGCAGGCTCTAGCAAGCCACTGCAGACCCCAATTAAGACGGAGTAAGCAGTCCAACTGAAACTGTAACCCTGTAGTTTAAACTCGTACATCCTATGTCATTGATATCGGTGTCCAACACAGAGGCATGGAAGTTTCACCCTCTTTTGTGTCCAGACATTAAATTGATCCTGACTGAACTGATGCTCACAAACAAGATCCAACTTATTTGGGTGCAGCCGCACTCTTATCAGTAGCACTAATCAAGAGGCCGGTGATATCGTCTCAGTAAACTACTGAGTGGCATTCCCTTCTGCATATCCATAGCACTGCCATGTTCATTGATACACCCGAACATACCCATACTTACCACCCTTTTACAGGCCCATTAGGCAGACACCAAAGGGTGCCACTTCACATGCAGCACCATCATATGGTCAGGTCAAAGGATCCATACAAGTACTACATGAGAATCACTTGTGATACTATACCATGTCGATTCCTGTTAAATGGATTGTTCTAGTACCATGCCCTTTTTGCATGTACCTATTAACCTGGTTAACATTCCATATTCTATGACTGGTAAGACACCGCCATAAAACCAGGCTAATGATAGTCTTTAGCTCCATTCATTCCTATGATTGGAACAGGCTACGGATGACTTTATGGTCATATCGTTTTCCCTATCCACAGTCTTACTCCCAAGTGCCTCACACTTGACAAAATGGATATGGATATGTCCATTGGATACTCTAATTAAAATATGGCACAAGACATATAATAAATGGATTAATGCCTTTATTTATTGACACAAATTATATAATACATAAAGTTCACATTAATGTACAAATGTATCATACAAACACAAGGACCAATGCCTCGGAACTAGGGCATATCCAACACATGTAGCTTACATAAGAAACATAACAGAAAGAACAATAGAGGAATTATACAGCATAAAACAAGAAAACACAATTACATAAGGAGAAGAAGACAATGACATATCATATGCCAATGTTGACTATATACACGTTGGAAAAATCTACACAAACAGAAAGACACTCAAAGAAGCAATTGTCTCTATGCAATAAGAAAAAAATTTTAAAAATCAAGGTTCAGAAATCCTATCCAAAACAGTACTTCCTGCAGTGCATTCAATGCATCAAGGAACAAAAATATAGAAAGATTCATAATAAGAAAATTTGTTGAAGAGCACACATGCAACATTGATGACAGAAATGGTGAGAAAAGACAGGCAACAATAAAGGCACTTATAGCAAGGATGATCAAGAACAAATATATTAGACTGAAAAGAATATGCATAGCAAAAGATATAGTATATGACATGAAAGGACAAATAGGGGCAGAAATAAATTACCACTGAATCTGGCATTCAAAAGAAGCGCTTAAAATAATCAGAGGTTCACCATCTGAATCATATAAAATGCTACCGAGCTACTTCTATATGCTCCAAAAAACAAACCCAATAACAATAATCAGCCTGGAAACAAAAGGAAACAGATTCTTGTACCTCTTTGTAGCAATGTAGGCTTCAATACAAGGATGGCAAAATTGCAAACCATTTTTTGTTGATGATGCCAAATTCCTCAAAACATGTTACAGTGGATCACTCATGTCAGCTTGCATGCAAGATGCTTCAAGTAAAAAAACTAAACTATAATAGTGTATCTTAAGGTATAAGTAAGGTTTAACTATGGTATAATGACTGTAATATTGTATCTTAAGGTATAACTAAGGTATAAATAAAGTATAACGACTATAATATTGTGTCTTAAGGTATAACTAAAGTATAATGATTGTAATATTGTAAAGTAAGGCATAAGTAAGAAATAACTAAGGTATAAACACTGTAATAATATATTTTAAGATATAAAAAAAGTATAATTAAGGTATAAGTAAGATATAACCAAGGTATAACCACTGTGAGTGTATGTTAAGGAATAGGTAAGGTATAACTAAAGTATAACGAGTGTAATATTGAATGTTAATGTATACTAAGGGTAACTAAGGTATAAAATAGTGTAACTAAGGTATAAGCAAAATATAAATAAGGTATAACTAAGGTATAATGACTGTAATAATGTATATTAAGTTATAACAAAGGTATATCTAAAGTATAATGACTATAATATTGTCTCTTAAGGTATAACTAAAGTATAATGATTGTAATATTTTACATTAAGTAAGTTATAAATGAGGAATAACTAAGGTAAAGTCAATGTAATAGTGTATATTAAGGTGTAACAAGTGTATAACAAATGTATAATTAAGGCATAAGTAAGATATAACTAAGGTATAACCACTATGAGTGTATATTAAGCTATAAGTAAGGTACAACTAAAGCATAACGACTGTCATATTGTATCTTAAATGTATAACGAAGGTATAACTAAGGTGTAAAATAATGTAACTAAAATATAACTAAGGTATAAACAACATATAAGTAAGGTATAATGACTTTAATATTGTATATTAAGGTATAACTAAGATGTAAATAAGATATAAGTAAGGTATAACTAAGGTATAACTAAGGTATAATCATTGTAATATTGTATATTAAGTTATAACAAATGTATAAGTAAGGTATATCTAAAGTATAACGACTGTAATATTGTGTCTTAAGGAATAAGTAAGGTATAACTAAAATATAATGATTGTAATATTGTAGTAATATTGTAGTATAAGTAAGGTATAAGTAAGGTATAATCACTGTAATAGAGTATAACTAAGGTATAATTAAGGTATAAAATAGTGTAACTAAGGTATAACTAAGGTATGAACAAAATATCAGAATACCAAAATATCAGACTAATATATGACAAACTGACAAATGCAGAGATGATCTTCCCACTGGCATTTGCAGTAGTTGACAAAGAAAATGATGAATCATAGGAATGGTTTTTCAAACAATTCAAAAACGCATATGGACAAAGAGAAGAAATGGTTATAGTTTCAGATATAAATAAGAACATGGAAAAAGCTTTAAAAAGGGTCTTACCAGATGTTCCACCTTGTGTTTGTTCATTCCATCTGTTGCAAAACCTGAAAATCAAATACAAAAGCAACACAAAAGACATGAAGAAGTACTTCAACAAAGCAACAAGAGCATACACAATAGAGGAGTTCAATAAGTACATAACTGAACTGGAAAATATGAACAAAAAAACCCAATGTACCTTCAAGACGTTGGGTATGACAAATGGAGCATAATACACTTAGCAAACGACAAATACAACATCCTTACATCAAACATTACATAATCAATAAACTCTGTGAACAAAGCAGCAAAAGACCTGCCAATAATGATTCTTATGGAGTACTTATAGAGCATACTACAAGATCTCTACAAAAACAGAAGTATTACATAGGCAACAATGACAATGCTCGCACAAAAGGCAAGAACAAGTACTACTAGCAAACTACATAATAGCCTTGAAAATGCAGGTTCAAATTCATAACTGATCAGTTCTATTATACATTCAATATACACCATATACACATACGAGAGAGCAAAAAAAATTAACAACAGAAAAACATAATTACAAAAATGCAGGTAAAACCATCCACAAGTAATCTGGTAACAATCACAAGAAATGGAATATATTTCATAGTTAACATGAGAGAAAGGACATGTACCTGCAATAGATTCCAAATGGATGAGCTTCCATGTCCACTTGCCCTTGCATACATAAGGAAATTCCACCTTAGTACATATAATTACTGCTCACATTACTACACAAAATAAAAAATGTTAGCAAATTATGAAGGAACAATATACCCAATGCCGTCAAAAGATATGTGGGACATACCTCAGGAAATCAGGGATCAGAAACTTAATCCACCGGAAGCAAAACAAAAAAGTAGGAAGACCAAGGAAACATAGATTCCGAGTAGCTTGGGAAAGGAAAACAAAAATGAAAGTAAAATGTGAAACTTGTGGAAATCCAGGCCATTACAGGAGAACATGTGAAGGAGTAAAACGATGATTAACTGAACATTGTATTGAATTGTATTGTATTTAATAACAAAGACATTATAATTGCACTTTTTCATTCAATAAACATTAAATTTGAAATGTATAAACACTATATAAAAAATGAAAACTATATCCAAAAATATATAAACACTGTATCTGAAACATATAAAGAAATAGAAAAACATCCCAAGTAAAATCATTCACTCATCCAGTGGATGCAAATATTCATTCTCACTCTCTTCATTCTCCTGATTCCTCCATAATCCATGGTTGTTCAAAGAAACTGACAACCTTGTTTTATGAGCCCAATAGATCTGGAAAAGGCTTTTTCTTTATCAGATACTCAGCAAAGGTCAAAACAAAAACTCCATAATCACTGGAAAATAGGTATAATCAGTGTATCAGTAACCATATAAATTGTATAATCAATAAACACAATATCAAAAGATATAATCAATGTATAAAAATGCTTAACTAATGTATAATAAGTGTATAAGTAAGTATAAATAAGCTCTAACAGTTATAAAAGTGTATCACAAGATATAACTAAGATATAACTAAGGTATAACTAAGGTCTGATAGTTTTACAAAAGTTATAAGTAAGGTATAATCATTATATAACAATGTATAACTAAGGTATAACTAACATACCAAAAAGCATAAACAAGGTATAATCAGTTTATCACAAGGGATAACTCATGTATAATCATTGTATCACAAGGTACAACTAAGGTATAATGAAAATATAACAAAAAAAGCACCAATCAATCTGCTGAGGTAAGCCTTCAACAATTTCCACTTCGAGAGGACATAGAGGATCCCTACTTTACATACACATTAGATTCCATAAGATCAACCCTGCTATCGAGAATTGACCACTGATGTAAAAAGTATAGAAGTATAACAACATACTCATTAGCGCCTTCACTAGTGGAATCAGCACTATGGCTACCCAAATAAGAATCATAGATAAAGAGTTTCCTCAACTTCAAGCAAAACCTTCTAGCACCTAATGGTTTTGACCGACATAAATTGGAAATAAAACTTCATCTACATCAGACTATGCCTTCCTAGTCCAAATATCAACATCCATCATCAAACTAATGATTACATCATTAAATTTTATGTGTTGAAGTACCTCATCAGTCTCAAGAATATTCTCCACAAGTTTATATATATACTTCACTCTAGCATCAAATCTCATATCAGTAGTTGTGAAATTATATGTTATCCGATTACAGTATTTCCCCTTCTTCCTTAAATAATACATAATTATATCCATGTGCTAAAAGAAAATTATAACAGTATCAGGAAAGGTATAAACACTGTTTTACAAAAAACTATCATTATAATACAAATGTGAAAGTGTGTATACTCAGTATATCAGAAGTTACAATCAGTCTTTAAATAAATATAACTAAATAAAGTATAGTAACTGTATTATAAGTTATAAATAAGGTATAATCAGTTTGTCAAAAGGTATAAATAAGGTATAATTAGTGTATCAGTAAGTATAACTAAGGTTTAACAGTTTTACATAGGTATAATCAACGTATCATAAGGTATAAAAAAAGTATAATCAATTTATCCGAAGGTATAACTAAGGTATAATAAGTGTATCAGTAAGTATAAGTAAGATATAATAAGTGTATTAGTAAGTATAACTAAGGTCTAACAGTTTTACATAGGTGTAATCAGCGTATTATAAGGTATAAAAAAAGTATAATCAATTTATCAGAAGGTATAACTATGGTATAATAAGTGTATCAGCAAGTATAACTAAGGCCTAAAAGTTTTACATAAGTATAATCAACATGTCATAAGCTATAAAAAAAGTATAATCAATTTATCAGAAGGTCTAACTATGGTATAATAAGTGTATCAATAACTAAGTAAACTCTAATAGATTTACAAAAGATGTAATCAGTGTATCAGTAAAATATAACAAAGGTATATTTAAGGCTACAAAGGTATAATCAGCGTATCACAAAAGTATAACTAAGGTATAATGATTGTTTAAGTAAGTATAACTAAAGGTATAATAGGGTTACAAAGGTATAATCAGCGTATCACAAAAGTATAACTAAGGTATAATGATTGTTTAAGTGAGTATAACTAAGCTATAACAATTATACAAAACGTAGAATCATTGTATCAAAAAGGTATACTCAGTTTATTAGAAGGTATAATCAAAGTTTAACTAAATATAAGTAAAGTGTGGTAGTTTTACAAAGGTATAATTAGTGAATTAGAATGTATAACTAATGTATAATCTGTTTATTAGAAGGTTTAACTAATGTGTTAGACCCAAATAGGCTACAAGGTACACTAGAAAGGGGGTGAATAATGTAAATACCCAAATAAAAATTCTTTTATCAAAACCTTTTATTCAAAAATAATTTTGCCCAAGAAATAAGTTTTACTTAAAAATACAGATAAAAAGGTTTGTAAAACTTTTAATTGCTTTTGAATAAATAAAGTAAAGTATCCAAAGAGCTATAACTAGGTAGAATAAATGCAGGAATATAAATAGCAGTAATTTAAAAAAGTGTAGGGATAGAAAGATTGTTGACATAGAGATTTATACAGGTTCAGACCAACTGTCCTACTCCTGTCCCCAAGTGAGCTACTTGAGATTTTCCGCTATAATTCCTTTAACGGTAGGAATCAAACAACTTTTATCTTTCTTCTGTCCAAGATTGGGACAATCAATCCTACTTCTATCTAGGATTAAGATGATGATCCTTCTTCTGTCTGGATCGAGATACCCGGTGCTTTTTGCAAGCTAAAACACCAAACTTTTACAACTTGTTGTTTTTCAAAGATCAACAACAAAACTTTTACACAAACTTTGTTGCTAAAACTCTAACAACAAAGCTCCCCCTCACACAAATATCTCTTAGTGTGAATTTACAATTCACTCAAAATTGTTGTATTTGAAAGTATTTGAATTGCTTTGATGAAGACTAGATTTCTTTGAATTGCTCTCTTTGAAGATTGTTGGAAAGACTACTCAAGAATGCTTTGAATGTATTGTAAAGTTTGTAATTTATCTTCCTTGCTTGAAATGCTTGTAATTGTCTTCTATTTATAGGCATTGGAGAAGTGCTTTGGAGAGAAAATTCAAATTCTATTAAGGCCTTTGAAACTAGCCGTTATAGTGTATTCAGCCCTCTACAGCTTTAGTTCTGATTTTTTTCAGATCTCTGAAACTAGCTGTTGAACAGTATTTAGCCCTTAGAAGGTTTGTAATAAATTTTCTTTAGATCTCTGAATGTATGCTTTATACAATGTTCAGGTCTTTGAAGATTTGAATTGAATTTCTTCAGGTCTCTGAATGTAGCCGTTATGTAGTGTTCAGGTCTCTAAATATTTGAACTTGATTTCTTCAAGTCTCTGAATGTGACCGTTATACAGTGTTAAGGACTCTGAGCATTTGAACCTGATTTCTTTAGATATCTGAATGTGACTGTTATACAGTTTTAAGGACTTTGAGCATTTAAACCTGATTTTTTCAAATCTCTGAATATGACCGTTATACAGTGTTCAAGACTCTGAGCATTTGAACCTGATTTCTTTTGATATCTGAATGTGACTGTTATACAGTGTTCAAGACTTTGAGCATTTAAACCTGATTTTTTCAGATATCTGAATATGACCGTTATACAGTGTTCAAAACTCTGACCATTTGATCTTGACTTCTTCCGGTCTATGAACACATGTAAATAAACTTCTTAAGTCTTCAGCCTCCTGAAGCAAGATGTATTTTTATTTCTCCAAACTTATTGAAAGTCTTCATCTTCATACGTTATTTAATTAATTAAAATACCATTTATCTTTAATTAATTATTAAAGTATTTATTTAATTTTATCTTCTTCAAATATAAAAGTTTTTTTCATCAAAATAAGGTTCAACATAATGTATAATCAGAGTATCAAAAAGGTATAAGTAAGATATAATATGTGTATCAATAAGTATAACTAAAATATAACTAATGTATTACAAATAGAAACAAGGTATAAGAAACAAATACTTACAGTGCTACTTAAATATTCCCCAGGAGTATATAATTCAATAAAGAAAGTCTTTGTATTAACTGAACCAACACTATAACGGAAAGGCGGATTTATCAAATTATTCTTAGGAGCATACCGGTTGTTCCTTAAACTGAAAAAAAAAATTCAAAGGAAACAACAAAAGCAAAAATACAAGAAAAAAATATAACAACTTAAAAGTGAAAAAAAAGAAGAAAGAAAAAAGAAAAAAGAAAATTACTTCTTAGCTGGGTATTTATTCTTGTTGATAAAATGGATGAAATCACTGGTAAGTTTCATAATCACAAGGATACTCCGCTAACTCAGCCAAATCATATAAAACAGTTGATCCACAAATAGAATTCAAAACAACCTTCTCATCAGACCACTATTTAGTAGTATAAAGTGAAAAACTGCACGATCACCAACCATTTTCCTTCTTTTATAAATGGCCTTCTTTACATTTTCATCATCAATAAGCATAATATCATCCTCCTAAAAAAGCAAGCAAAAAATAAGAAAGATAAAACCCATATTAAGAACAACAACAAATAAAAATATATGCACATCTTTGACAAAATATACTTTTTCATGACTTTCAACTTCAAGTTGATCCAAAATATCCTGATCAATAAAGTCTAAGAAACACATAGAACCAATCCCTTATAATAAAAAACATAATCAGTATATTCAAAGTATAAGATGGTATAGACAATTTCTAACTAATGTATCAGGGTATAATACAAGGTATAATCAAAGTATAAAAGCAATAAATACAAAAATAAAGAGTACAAAACATACAAAAATAACAACAAAAAATCATAAAAAGGAAAAACATACAGCCTGTTTCAGCTTTTCAAGAGCAGCAATAGCTTCATGCTCTCTCTTATTACTTCCAGTAGGTACTCTGTTAGCCTTATCATCTTCCACAAAATTTATTTTCAACAGCAGCTACTTCCTTACTCTCAACAATAATAGAAACCTCCTTATTACCAAACTCAGCACCCTCCTTATCAACAACAACACCACCCTCAAGAGGAATGTCTAAACTAACACCAAACACCTTCTTACTTACTCTCCTCACCAACAGAAAATTTCTCATTACCAACCTGATCATCCTTCTTATGAACAACACAAGGAATCTCTAAATTATCCCTTAAATATAACACAACTTCATTAACAATCAAAGTTAAAATACTTAGTACCATGAAAATCAGCATCATTTATTCTTATTGGAGGAAAACAGAAGGTTATGGCCCTCTCTCACACCACACTGTCAAAAGAGCAACTATCTTCATTCATATCCTTTTTATCATCCAAATCCACACCACCCCTCTTGACCTCCTCTTCTATAACAACATTTATACCAACTTCCTGCTTCTCTTCCATAACAACAACAGTGTCTTCCATACCAACATCCTTCTTACACTTATTCTCAGCCTTATCATCACGTTCCCCAATCATAACATCATCACTCTTATTTCCTTGACTATCTTCATACTGCAAAAGAAAAAAATGTATAAATAGAGTATTTATATGTATAAAAAAATGTATAACTGAGGTATAATGGGTATATCACAAAGTATAACTAATATATAAACAGAGTACCATAAGGTATAACTGAAGTATAATTAAGGTATAATCATTGTAATATTACATCTTAATGTATAACTAAGGTATAATCATTATATTAGTATATCTTAAGGTATAACTAAGGCATAAAAAAGGTATAATAAGTGTATCAATAAGTAAAACTAATGTCTCAGATTTAACAAAAGGTATAATTAGACTATCAAAAGGTATAAAAAAGGTATAAACATATACCAAAAGGTATAACTAATGTATAATAATTGTATCAGTAAGTATAACTAAGGTGTTAGTTTTACAAAGGTATAAACACTGTATCACAACGTATAACTAAAGTATAGCTAATGTATAACAGTTGTACAAAGTTATAAGTAAGATATAATAAGAGTATCAAAGGTACAACTAAGTTATAAGTAAGGTACAACTAAGGTATAATTACTAAGAAAAGGTATAATCAGTCTATTAGAAGGTATAAAAAAGGTATAAACAGTGTACCATATGGTATAACTAAGGTATAATAAGTCTACCAGTAACTATAACCAAAGTCTAAGTTTTACAAAAGGTATAAATAGGGAATTACAATGCATAACTAAGGTATAAAATAGTGTACCACAACCTATAACTAAGTTATAACTATGGTATAGTCAGTTTTACTAACCGCATCAATATCATTCATAATATTATCCTCGTCAGACACATCAACCTTATCCTTACCCTTATCAATTTCCGAACTTGATTTTTCATCATCCCCCTCATCACTTGATTCCTTGACATCACCATTAAAAACAACCTAGAAAAAACAAAGATTAATAAAAAAAAATTAAACATATAATATAAAACGTGAAGACTTTCTACAAGGACATTGGAAGAATTATACAAAAATATAACAAACTTGGGGAGATAAAGAAACATCTTGCTTTAGGAGGCTGAAGGTTTAAGAAATTTATTTACATATCTTCAGAGACCTAAACAACATATGACGGTCATATTTAGAGATATGAAGAAATCAAGTTCAAATGTTTAGAGTCCTGAACACTATATAACAGCCATATTCAGAAACTTGAAGAAATCAAGTTCAAACCTTCAGAGTCCTGAACACTGTATAACAGTCATATTCAGAGACCTGAAGAAATCAAGCTCAAACCTTCAGAGACCTGAACACCGTATAACGTCTACATTCAGAGACCAGAAGAAATCAAATTCAAATTTTCAGAGACTTGAACACTGTATAACAGAAACATTCAGAGACCTGAAGAAAGTTCATTACTAAACTTCAAAAGGCTAAACACTATGCAACAGCTAGTTGTAGAGACCTGAAAGAAACCAGAACTAAAGCTTCAGAAGGCTAAAGACACTATAACAACTAGTTTTAGAGACCTAAATAGAATTTGAATTTTCTCTCCATACCACTTCTCCAATGCCTATAAATAGAAGATAAATGCAAACATTTCAAGTGGGGAAGACAAATTACAAAGTTTACAATACATTCTAAGCATTCTTGAGTAATCTTTCCAACAATCTTCAAAGAGAGCAATTGAAAGAATTCTAGTCTTTTTCAAAGCAATTCACATACTTTCACATACAACATTTTGAGTGAATTATAAATTCACGCTAAGAGATATTATTGTGAGGGGGAGCTTTGTTGTTAACAAAGTTTGTACAAAAGTTTTGTTGTTGATCTTTGAAAAATAACAAGTTGTAAAAGTTTGGTGTTTTAGCTTGCAAAAAGCACCAGGTGTCTCGATCCAGATAGAAGAAGGATCATCGTCTTAATCCTAGATAGAAGTAGGATTAATTGTCCCGATCTTGGACAAAAGAAAGATCAAATTGGCTTGATTCCTACCTTTAAAGGAATTATAGTGGAAAATCTCAAGTGACTCACTTGGGGACAGGAGTAGGACAGTTGGTCCGAACCTGTATAAATCTCTGTGTCGACAATCTTTCTATCCCTACACCTTTTACATTACTACAATTTATATTCGTACATTTATTTTATGCAGTTACAGCTTCTTCAATACTTTACTTTATTTATTCAAGAGCAATTAAATTTACAAGTTTTTCAAACCTTTTTATTCCGCATTTCTAAGTAAAACTTGTTTCTTTAGCAAAATTGTTTTTAAACAAAAGGTTTCCATAAAAGATTTTTAATTGACTATTTACACTATTCACCCCCCTCTAGTGTACATTATAGCCTATTTGGGACTAACAATTGGTATCGGAGCTTGACTCTTGCCCAAAAGGATTAACATCTATTAGATCTGTAAATTAATTGGGTCGATTTTAGTTTATGGCCTAATTAAATCTTTGCTTGATTTTTAAAATTAATTAATTAATTAATTAATTGTTAATTAATTAATTAGTTAGTTAGTTGGAGTTTGCTGCTTAGTGGGAAGTTTTTATTTAGAAGTGGAGTAGTTGAGAAATTGGAGAGAGTGGTAGAACTGGAAAGGTGGGAGGTCATAAAGTGAAGTGGCTCATCGTGCAAAAAAAGGCAGTTATTTGCTTCCCTTTAAAAGCCAAGTTTGAAGGCAATAGCAAGGATCCCATACATCAACAACACAGACTGTACTCAAATAGAGCATCAAATCCAATTTTCAATTCTCTTCAGTCAATTTTATTTTATTTCTCAGCATTTATTTTGTTCCTAGAGAATCCTTAGTTTGGGAGAATCCTTGGCAGTTCATATTCTTTCATTTTGTAAGTTGTATTTTCTGCAAACTCAGTTGAATTCAACCATTATTTGTATTCCAGCAACTTCATTTTGGCATTGTTATTTCAATTAATCTAGCTATAGAGTTAATTGGGACCTTTAAGCTTTAAGTCCTTAAGCTTTTTCAATCAATTGATTAGAAGTCAGATTTCAATTTCAATTTCATTTTGTAATTTTTCTGCAAAATTATTGGCACGCTCAAGTTTATAAAAAGGCAAGAAACAATTTTGGCACGCTCGTTGGGACCAGACACAATGCCGCCAAAAAGGAATTCCAAAGATAAAGAAGTTACTGCATTAAAAGATGCAGATGATGTGCCTGATAATACAGGATAGGTGGCTAACTTAATTGGACATTTCGACAATGTTGACATTGTCCCTCCTGTTCACTAACAACGGGAGGGGCCTAACCAGCAAATTCCATAATGATTCTCCTAATGTTGCTGCTGCTTTGGTTAATCTAACCAAAATGATAGGTGAAGTGCTGCAAGAAGTCTAGCATTTAAGTGGGAGTCAGAAGGAAGCTGAAGAGAGTGCTACTTGCTCTCCAACACCAAAAGGGAAAGAAGTTATGGCTTCTGTAGAGGACACTAAGAGTAGCCAGGTAGAAGAATATCAAATTCCTCCACTGAGGGAGGAAAAGGGACCTGTTCCAGGCCCTATCCAAGGGGGAAGCAGGCCAAATCCTAATGGTGTTCCAGTTGTTCATTTATAGGGTCACACCAACATGTAAGCCTCTTCTAACAACAATGTGAGGGAGGAAGATTTAAACTCAGGGGGCATGCATAGATACAGGATGAATGGAGGAATTCCTACTGGTGGAGTTCCAATTCATGCACAACCACCTCCTCCTATTTACCATCAACTTGTGAATGCATATGCAGTGAGGGAAATTATGTAGGAGCTATATGGTCTAGGCCTAAGGTAGGTGGGGAAGCCAGAGTTTCACAAACCATACCCATTTGCTGTGGATCGGGAGAACCCTTATCCTAGGGGATATCGCATTCTATATTTTAGTTTTTCTCTGGAAAGGATGGACAATCCACCTTGGAGCATGTTGCTAGGTTCACAATATAGTGTGGGGAATAGACCAATCTTGTTTATTTTGATAATTACAAGTTACGGCTATTTCTTAATTCTCTAACAGGGATGGCATTCACTTGGTATTCTACACTACCAAGAAATTCTATTTATACATGGCAGGAGATGGAGAGATGCTTTCACACCTAGTTTTTTCGTGCAGAACCAGAAGTTTATGTTGCAAAGCTATCTAGAATGTCCCAAAAGAATGGTGAGATAGCTGACTCTTATATAGGTCATTTCAAGACAATGCGGAGTAGGTGCAGGGTATTCCTGCCAGAAAACAAACTTGTAAGGATGGCTCAACAAGGCTTGGATATTGAGTTGTGAAAGAAGTTCCAAGGAATGGACTTCAGGGATTCTTATGAACTAGTAGCAAAAGTTTCTGAGTACGAGGAGCTATTGAGGGAGAATGATCACAGGAAACAGAATTCTCTTGGTTCATATTTCTAGGAGGTTAATACTCCGGATGTTGCAGTAGCTGCACTTTTGAATAAAGGAGCTAAAGTTTGTCCAGCTGCTTTTCAACCAACAAAGGAGGGAGAAGCCGAGAAGAGTAATGTCAATTACACTTTTGATGTTGGAAAGACAGAGGAAATATTTAATTACTTGGTGAAGGAAAAGTTTATAACTTTTCCACAGAATTTCAAGGTGCCATCCAGAGAAGAAATGAGGGGAAAAACCTATTGCAAGTATTATGATTCATGGAACCATTCCACGAGTTCATGTTGGGCATTCAAAAATATGGTTTAAGACAGAATTAACCATGGGATTCTCAAACTCCCAGAGAATAAGGAAACTATGCTATTAGATGAAGACCCTTTCCCACCGGTTGCTTCAGTTAATATGACTTCTTTTGATCTTAAACAGGTGTTTAACAAAAGAAGGGAGAATGAACAAAGGAGGAGCCAAAGAAATTCCAGCCAAATATCAAGGAGAATTCAGAAATGGGAGCCAAAGCAGAAGAGTGTGCATGATAGACTCGAGTTCCCGCAGAGATGCAATAAGGAGAAAGAATCATAAACCAAGTCCATCAGGAATCGACCTAGGTTTGTGGTTCCTAGAGTTGCTAAGCCAAGCAAAGAGTGGCAGGTGGTGAAACACAAAACCTTTTCACTACAAACACCACCGCTAACTCGAACATAAAAATGAAGGCTACAGAGAAAGAAGCTAGCTGAAAAGTACAAGGCTCTAGAACAAACCAAAGTTGCGAAAGAAAAGGCCAAGGAAGATCCAGCCACCATATTGAACGTGAAGGAGATTAAAATCGGTGATATTGTAATTCCCATAAACACAACTTCCTTATTTTTACCTGCTGATTTCCTAAAGGTTGACAAGGAAGTGGATGAAGTTATAGAAAAGGTAAAAAATGATGTAAGTGATGTGGATTACTAAGAGTGGGAGGTCCCTAAGGAAGAGCCAAAAGTTTGCAGTGGGATTACCATCCAAGCACTAGAAGAAGGGGGACCATAGAGGGTTATCTTTGTAAAACCTTCTAAGAAGATGACTTGGCACATCAAACCTCTCTACATCAAGGCTCACCTTAATAGGAGGCCTACTTCATGAGTTTTGATCGACAACGGATCTACTGTCAATATTATGCCTTGGAGGATTGTCAAAGTTCTTGGAAAAGGGGAGAAGGATCTTATTGCAACAGATGTCACAGTATCGGCTTTTAATGGTGAGATTTCTAAATCTCTTGGGGTCTTGCCATTGGAAGTTATAGTAGGAAGCAAGTCCCATATGTCAGCTTTCTTTGTCTTGAATTCAACTGCCAACTATCAAGTGCTATTAGGGAGGGATTGGATACATGCTAACTGGAGTGTGCTATCCTCTTTACATCAATTTCTTCTTTTTTTGGAAGGTAGATGAAGTGGTTATAGTATGGGCAGATGAAAAGGCATTTCAAGTTAGTTCAAATGCAATGGATGCAAGATTCTATGAAAAAGAAGTCGGGCTAGTCCAGTTGTTGGGGAAAAGTAAGTTTGGGGGTCCAAAAAAGCTCTCATTTATGATGAACAGAGATAAAGGGAGAGTAGAGGAAGAGAAAGCTTTAGTCGTGCCAAGTATCAGCAGGCCACTAAAGGATGATCCTATCATTGAAGAGGTTGATGATGATTAAAGCAAAAAAGGAGCAAGAAGCAGTGATTGCAGTCGCTAATATAAAAGTGCATATTCTGGATGTACTAGAAAGATTATTATAGATGGAAGATTGTGAAAGTGCTGGAGCTAAAGTGATTTGGGAAGGAGATGAGTGTAAAGATGACGGGCTTGAAGAGATACAGTTACATGAACTTAAAGCCGCATCACAGGAGCTTGATGATACCCCTTGCCAGGTGGTAGATCCTTTGGAAGAGGTGAATCTCGGAACAGAGGAGGATCCAAAAATCACTTTCATTAACAGCTTGCTAAATCCAGAGTTGAAGAAAAGAATTATTGAACTTTTGCTTGAGTTCAAGGATTGTTTTACTTAGAGCTATGAAGACATGCCCGGATTGGATAGGAGTTTGGTGGAACACAGGTTACCAATTAAACCTGACTTTTAACCATTTTGCCAGCCACCTAGAAGGATGTCCAAAGAAGTGGAGCTGAAGGTCAAGGAAGAAATTGAAAGACTCTTGAAAGCTGGATTTATTAGGCTAACAAGGTATGCACACTGGTTGTCTAATATTATTCCTGTTGTTAAGAAGAATGGAAAACTTAGGAGATTTGAATAATGCCACACCTAAGGATGTGTATGTAATGCCTATAACTGATATGCTCATTGATGCAATATCTAGGGATGATATCCTATCATTTTTATATGGTTTTTCTAGGTATAATTAGATATTAATTACTTTGGAGGATATAGCTAAGACCGGCTTTAGATGTCCTGGGGCTTTGGGTACTTTTGAATGGCTGGTCACGCCTTTTGGTCTTAAAAACGCTGGTGATACTTACCAGCGGGCTATGAATGCTATATTTCATGACATGTTAGGTAAATTCACGGAGGTTTATATTGATGACATTGTTGTTAAGTCAAAAATAGAGAATGATCATGTAGAACATTTGAGGAAGAGTTTTCTTAGAATGAGAGAACACAAGCTTCGCATGAATCCTTTAAAGTCTGCATTTGGAGTTAAAGAAGGGAACTTCCTTAGGTTTTTAATTTATAAGAGAGTGGTAGAGGTTGATAAGAATAAGGCTAAGGCTGTACTTAAGGCTCAGCCTCCAAAGAGTAAGAAAGAGCTGCAGAGATTCCTTGGTTTAGTTAACTATTTAAGGAGGTTTATAGCTAATCTTACGGGAAAGTCTCAAGTTTTTTCAGAAATGCTATCTCTAAAAGAAGAAGAAGAGTTTAGATGGGAAGAGAAGCACCAATAGGCTTTTGAGCAGATAAAGGAATACTTAACACATCCTCCTGTGTTAGTACCACCAAGAAGGGGAATTCCTTTGAAGTTATATCTGTCAACTATAGATAATTCCATTGTCTGCCTCCTTACTCAAAATAATCAGGCTGGTCATGAACAAGTAGTGTATTATCTTAGCAGATGCCTAAATGATGCAGAGAGGAGATATTCACCTATGGAGAGGCAGTGCTTGGTTTTGTATTTTGCTTGTACTAAGCTAAGGCACTATTTTATACATTCACGAGTTTTTGTGATTTCGCAAGAAAATGTGATTAAGTTTATGCTTAATCAACCTCTCATAACTGATAGGATTGGTAAATGGGCATTGGCATTGGCGAAGTTCACTCTTGTTCATGTACCTCAAACAACAGTGAAGGGTCAGGCTTTGGTAAATTTCTTAACTGAACATCCTTCTTCCATTATGGAGAAAGAAGTGGAGGTTGAATTGCTATATGTGGTATGGAAAAAGTGCCATGGACACTGAAGTTTGATGGATCAAGTACTAATAGAGCAGCTAGTGCAGGTGTTATAATTATCTCTCCTTCTAATATTAAGACATCTTTATCTTTCAATTTGGATTTTGATTGCACTAATTATCAAGCCGAGTACGAGGCTTTGATTATTGGTTTGGAGATTTTGAAAGATTTAGGTGCAAAGGAAGCTGTGGTCATGGGAGATTCTTAATTGGTCCTTAAAAAATTGAGGAGAGTTCAAGTTTACTAGTGTGTCCTTGGCTCCTTATTTTACAATGGCCAGGCAACTAGTTGATGATTTTGAAGAAATCTCCTTGGTGCACCAACCAAGAGGAAGCAATTGGGAGGCGAATGAGATGGCACAAATCACATCAGGCTTGAAGATTTTAGAGGAGCTGACTCATAAACTAATCTTACTTCAGAAAAGAGGGCATCCCTCTATTTTGGAGAGAAGTTTACAAGTGGAAAGCTTTGACATAGATGCTGACTTGATCAATGATTGGCGGGAGCCAATAAGGAGATATTTAAAGAATCCATCTAAGAAAACTCCCTATGCAATTAAAATGAGGGCTCAGCATTTCATGCTACTTGAGGAAGATATGTACAGGAAAGGAGATGATGGTCTGTTACTTAGGTGTTTAGGGATGCCCGAAGCTTTGAAAGTGATGAGCCAAGTGCATGAAGGTGTGTCTGGAGCTCACCAAGCCGGAATCAAGATGAGGTGGCTTTTAAGGAGGCATGGTTATTTCTGGCCATCAATGTTGAAAGATTGCATAAGCTATGCAAAAAAGTGCAGATAATGTCAAAGGTATGGGCCTATTCTTAGAGTGCCTACTGATGACATACATCCAGTGATTATGGGCAATCGATCTAGTTGGAAAAATCTACCCTGCTTCTTCTAAGAGCCACTCATTCATCATATGGCTACTGATTATTTTACTAAATGGGTGGAGGCCATTCCTATGAAGAAAGTGGAGCAGGAGGATGTACTTGAGTTTATCAAGGGACATATCATACACAGATTTGGCATCCCTCAAACCATCACCACAGACCAAGGCACAATGGTCACAGGCGAGAAAATGAAGGATTTTGCTGAGGATTATGGAATAAAGCTTTTAAATTCCACACCTCATTATCCTCAAGCAAATGGTCAGGCGGAAACATCTAATAAAGTCATTATTGGAATTTTGGAGAAAATGATGGAGGAGAATCCTAGGAATTAGCATCTGGTGCTGTTAGAAACTCTGTAGGGTTACAGAACTTCTAAGAGGGAAGTAACTGGCACGAGTCCATTCCTCTTGACCTATGGGCATGAAGCTGTTCTCCCTATGGAAGTAGTATTACAGTCATATAGGGTAGTAAAGCAGGCAAGGTTGACAGTTGAAGGATATTCAGAAGCTATGTTGGTCGAGTTGGTGGACTTAGAAGAGGAGAGAATAACAGCGTTCAACAACATGCTAGTCCAAAAATTCAAACTGGCTAGAGCTTACAATAAGAGGGTGAAAAGGAGTGATTTGAAGTTAGAGATTTAGTATGGAAGTTGGTACTGCCCATCGGTTCCAAAGACAGAGAGTTTGGGAAATGGTCAAGTAATTGGGAAGGGCCATTCAAAATCTACAAGGTTTTGGAAGGAAATTCATATTGGTTATCCAACTTGGAGGATCAACCACATAGGAGGAAGATAAATGGGAAATCCTAAAGAAGTTTTATCCAATTATATGGGAAATGTAAGAAATCTCCTGGGAGAATCCTTAGAGAATCCTTGGAGAACCCTTAGAAAATCTAGAGATTCCCTAGGGAATTTCTTAAAAATTTATTAAGGAAGGATTTTTTTCAAAATTTTGGCAAGGGTTGGCTTATATTTTCTAAGTCTAGGCCACCTGCAGAATTCAATTTCACAAATATTCACACAGTGTAAGCTGGCTTATTAGCCGCAATGAATGTATGCATGTTATCAAGCAATTGCTAGCCTTTGGCCGCTTTTCACACAATCCTAGTTTCTATCAGGACCAGTGTCCATCAACAAGCAATCACACATCGTAAACAAAGAATGCCCCTGTAAGTTTGTACCTGTACAATATAAATAGGTCTCAGGCCATTTCTCAAATCACAAGCAATAAGATGTTATGCATGGATGGATGCAACACACAATGATATGGAAAAATTTGGCTTCATAGCCACTTCTCATTCAAAAAATAGTTAAGGTTATTGGATTACAAGCCTTAAGAGTTCAAAGTAAGCCATAATATAAAAAACTAACAAATTCCTATTATTACTGATGCTTCCTACTTTTTCCAAAAAAATCCCTATAGAATAGATTTCAAGTCGATGGTCTTGATGTCCCGCCAAGCTTGTGTCATGCTAGCCCTTCTAGCACTGATCTCTTCCTTTCTTTTCACTAAAGTGTCCACTTCACTCCTTTGGGCTTTCAACTTGGCTTTCCTCATCCCAATTTCATTAAAAGCTTTACTTTGTTGGCTGGCAAGTTCAGCCCTTTCTTCATCTAGTTTTTGGTATCGTGATCTGCTTGCAATCATTTATGCCTCCAAGTCCAGCATAAATTTTTCCTCTTCCATATACACCGCCTTCTTAAGCCTATCTGTTTTTGCTCTTACTTCTGCTTCTTCTCCAATGGGTTTGAGTTCATGAATAAACTTTATGTAGGAATGAAGATGGCTTTGAAGAGATAGAAACTCATCTATATCACAGCTTAATTGATCATAGTAAGTAGACAGCTTGGAGGTAAGAGAAGTGAACGAGTCTTCTTTATCTTTAGACTGGCAGGTAGAGGCAAGCACAGTGAGAGCATATTTCAAACTCCTGATTTGTAAATGGTCAAGTTCATTTAGTTCCAAACTAAGGTACTTGGCAACTGTCTCTTTGGCATAGGCAATGGACTCATGGGATGGTGTAGGACTAGTTCCAGCAATGCTGACAGCTTCTTGATGAGAAAGCTAAGGTCTAGGTCTGATAAAGGATCAGCAGGAGAAAGAAGCTCGGGCCTTGCCACTAATCTATTTGCAGAGTCCTGAAACAGAAATTACCCAAAGTAGGAATCATCAACAGTAATTCAATAGGAGAAAAAGTTGTTCTTGTATTCTTTAACTTACTTGGGTAGAAGGAGTGAATGATGAATTAGCCTTGTAATTCAGATATGGGCTATCACTGAAAATAACTTTTACCTTGAAGCTGCTAGAAGAGGAGGCTCAAAACCACCAGATTGATATTGGGGATTGTAGCCTGGATCGAAGCCTTGAAGTGCTAGCTCTGTTCTCAAAGAATCATCCTCATCAACATTCGTATATCTGCAATCTTCTTCTATTTGCTCATCTACCAAGTTTAAAGACGTTAGCACATTAGCACAAAGCAAATCATAGCAACAATTCAAGGAACAATATAACACCAAAGAAAGGAAAGGAAAGATTACCAGAATTATTTGCATCATCACTTTGGGGGTTTTTGCCTTCTTCCGATTCAGGTTCCACCTCCACTTCCGATCGGAGATTAGAATCATCACTGTGAACTTCTATGGGCTCCTTCTTTTTCTGGGTGGTTTTCACACGCTTCATAGCCGTCAACCTATGGGATTTTCGAATTGGAGGAGCAGTAGCTTTCCCTTTGCCTGTTGCTTGCCTTTTTGTTTTTGGTTTAAGTTTGGGCTGGCTTTGGTTTTTTCTTTTAGGAACGGAAGTAGGGACGTCCCCGACTGCCCTTTTCCCTGTACAAAACAAAATGCAATTTATGAGCCAAAAAAGAGGACCAAGGAAGTTTGAAGCCTAATTTGAAGAAGTGTGGATATGGCTCACCCTTGGGATCATCCTTGAAAAATCTATGGAATAAGGAATGCTAATACTCTTCAAACTAGGAATGGAAAGTTTGAGTAGGTACACGACATTCAAACACTACCTCAACAATTTCTGAGGAGTGAATACTATGCTCTTATATTATGTTTCGAATGTCTGTGACACTCACTTTGTTCCTGATATCCCCTTCTGGGAATTTGCTATTGGGTATGGTTGTTTTCCGTTCGGCCAGACCAAATTGTCTAGATCACAAAGTAGGATGATACCCCTCTAAACAAGGAAATATACCAATCCCTAATTTCTTTGTTCCTACCCCTATGTGAAGAAATTTCGGAGTAAGATAGGCTTTCTAAAACCACTTCCCAGCTGGGTCAAGTCCATGAAATCAAAACTCTCTACCAGACACAGATAAATCCATGATATTTTCATAGAAAATAAAATAGTCTTCATGAGCCATCTTTAAAGTATGAAAAAAGGAAAGACAAGACTCATAGCCCAAAGGACATTCATAAGCCGCCACCCGTATACCCCCACATCCTTTTGGCAATGGCTTATCACCTCTCAAAGCAGGAAAATAGGAGAAAAGACATAGCTGTAGAAGCCACACATGCCCACCATTTAACCGGGCCAAATATTTAGCTATAACCAGGTAGTCCTTAGTAGGGTGGCCACTAATAGGGAAGAAGATGTACTTACAGATTAAAACCCATAAAAGGTGTATGCGTTCATTAGTAGGATCAGCTTCTAGGGCCTGGGTAGCAAAATGGTTAATGTATGCACCATAAGATTTGAACTTGGCATCTAATTCCATGGGTCTAAAGTCAAGAAAGGCATCAGACTCAACCAATGTAGGAACCTCTGGTCCCAAGATAGATAACCTGGTTAGGGATAAAATGTCCCTTAAAGTGATGGACATAGGACCCCCAGGGAAGAAAAAGGAATTACAATGTGTTAACCACATGGTTAACGCAGCGAGCACCATGTCTTGGGAAAAGAAAGAGGGTTGAAGATAAAGTCCTTTATGCCTATTCGGCTCCAGTGAATCTCAAATATCGGAGCCAATTTGTTTACCCATTTTTGCCATTCTAAAGAGAATTGGGGCCAAGATTTCATCTTAACGCTGCTCTCAGGTGGATGGGTTGGTTTATTAGCAAGCAACTCATCTACTCCCCCAGTAGGATAAGGAAATGGTGGAGTTTCATCAATTAGTGAGAGAGAGCTGCATAACACAAAAGCACAGGCTTTAGAGTATTCACATCTAGCAACCAAAGGCAAGTGAAGGGAGAAGGCCGACTTACCTCAAGAGCAAAAGACATATCACCTGGAGGAGGGAGCTTTGTTGGATCAGTGCTCGAAAACATTTTTGCTATAGAGGAAAAAGCAAGGTATAAGTTATTGTTTGGTGCACAGAATTAAATGCTTGTAATTATTATGAAACACTTAAATAATGATCTGATTTCCTTTGGCGAATAAAATTTACCGAGAAACTGATTTTTATTTTTGGGTTAAGCTAAGTATTAAGACCTATTCAAAAGCAATACAGAGTAATAAATACCAAATACACACAATCTATTATGATTTAACAAAGTAAAGAGATGAAGAGCTTACTAGGAGAGATTGTGTTGAGGGAAAGGGATTGAAATTGAGAAACAAGTAAAGGATATTTTTTCCTCCATGATAAGGTCGGTTTTTGACCTTATCTTTTAGGCAATTTCATGGTTTGAATGGCAATTTTTAGAGTCCTTTGTGTGAATTTTTGTTTGGTTTTTGAGTATTTTGTGATTTTTATGTTTTGGATAGATTTTTATAACTTTTAGTATTTTTCGTGTTTTCTAGGGGTGTCTTTGTAATTTTAGATAATATGTCTTTTTTATGGTCCGTGGCGTTGGTGCGGTTATGTTTCTTTATGTTTGTTTTGGACAGGCATTATGACCAGGACCGAAAGTTGGAGCATCGGCGGCAAGGAAGAGTTTGAAGTGCTGAAAATCAAGGTGGCATGGCGTGCCATTTCAGCGTGCCAAGGGATGGGATCCAGCAGACCGGCAAGAAATCGTGCCATCCCTACCAGCGCGGCGTGCCAACTCCAAATCTACACAGCACGGCGTGCCGTATCCACCAGCACGACGTGCCACCCCTAATTCTGCACAGCGCGGCGTGCCACTTCCACCAGCACGGTGTGCCGAGCCCCGGAATTCTGCTGTTGCCCTACTTTCATATTTTCTTTTTCCTGGTTTTAACCTGGCCGTATAAATAGGTTATTTTCTAAGTTTTAATGATCTTTTTCTTGACTTTTAGAGGGAGAGCAGAAACTTGTAGTGAGGTTTTAGCTTGAACTATTTGTTTTCTTTGAGTTTTGAACCATCAATTGGTAGAAGTTTTTCATAGAACCTTCCCCTTTTGCGACGTTCTTGGTTCCGGCTTGAGTTTGTCTATAGAGGTACACCCTAAGCATCTTCACACAGTCGGAATCCGGTTAATCGGACCAAAAGGGCATAAGTTTTTCTTCTTCTCTTTTGTAATTTTATTAAGTTAGTTTTTGATTCCGCAATTGATTGTGTTTGGTTGTAAACACTTAATTCGTATCTCCTTTCTTGATTAATACAATTGATTGCAATTTAATTTCAATTTTTATTCCTCTTCTTTATGCAATTCCTTTAATGTTAATCTAGTCTCATAAGATCTCAATTTATTAAGTTCATATTTGTGGCATTACCTAGATTGACACCAAGGAAACCATTAGTATTGACGACACTGCGGAACTTACGTGCCCCTATTTCCTGAGCTTTAGAATTAGACCGCCTCTAAACAAGGGAAACCGACTAAAGACCTAAAAGATCTAGATATGCTAGGTTGAATTATCGAAAGAACATAATTAAGGGTTAATTGTTGAGTTAGATTCGTCTATTGTAATTAATTGATAAAGCCATCTCCATTAGCATTCATAGGTCGGTAAACCGCCAATCGATAACCCAAATTCAAGTGCAAAGTAAGCTGGAATAGATCAACTAGGAGTAGGATAATTAGTTGTTAGTACAATCGAATCCAAAAACTAAGTTCCGCCTAGGACACGCAAGGAACCCAAGTAGTTTAGTGTTTGCAGAATATTTTTTCTCTGTGGGATCGATACCTGGACCAACCAGAATTATTACTTGTCAACGATAGGTACACTACCTTAGTTGTGCGTTTCTAGGTTTAGTTTCACTACTTCGCCTGGGACCCATCAAGTTTTTGGCGCCGTTGTCGGGGAAATTTATTTTCCTTCATCATTGAACCAAAGGTCTATTTGCTGATCTAAGCACTATTTCTGTGCATATAGTGAAATAATTTTTCTTTTCTGTGGATATTTGTTGCAAATTATTTTTGTTATTTTTTTTATTTTTTTTATTTTTCGGTGTGTGTGTGCTTTCTAGCTTATGCGAACTCGCTCTCAACACCCTGAGCTTTTACCTTATAACCCTGAAATTGAACATTTGTGTAGCAGGAACCGTAGAGTACAACAAGAGCAAATTGTCCAAATGGATCATCAGCAACAAGAGGAAGAGGAGAGACAGCTCCGGGAAAGAGTTGAGCAAGAGCGACTCCAGCGAGAGGGGGAGGAGTTTGATAGAAGAAGGGGTGGTGCAGAGACAAAATGGTCATGACTGACCTAATGGCTCCACATCGGCCCCGGAATAGATCCGGAGTGGTTATCCCAGCCATTACTGCTAATCACTTTGAGTTGAAGTCCAGCATGATCAATTTGATCCAAGGGAACGGACTATTCAGTGGCGGAATAAGTGACAACCCCAATGATCACTTAGACCGATTTCTCATGGTGGCCGATATAGTCCGAATCGGTGGAGTGCCCCAAGATGCGGTGCGGTTGAAGTTGTTTCCCTTCTCATTATGCAGGGGAGCAATGGAATGGTACAAGTCCTTGAGGCCCGGGTCAGTGACTTCATGGGATCAATTGGAAGAACAGTTCTTAGCATACTACTTTCCACCATTAAAGACGGTTCAGTTAAGGAATGAGATCATGGGATTCCAGCAATTTGGGACTGAGACTCTTAATGAAGCATGGCAGAGGTTTCAACGGTTATTACGAAACTGTCCCCACCATGACATGCTGTGTTTCACTCAGGTAAGCACGTTTTATCATGGTTTGACACCAGCTAACCGTGCCATTATTGATTCTTCTGCAGGTGGAGACATTTTCAAGAAGACTACTACGCAAGCCGAGGAGTTGATTGCGGAGCTGGCTAAAAAGAGTACCTTGTGGCAGTCGGACACGCCAACAAGGAATGAGGTTCGGACTGTAGATTTGGGATGCCAAGATGCAGCCATGGACCATGTGAACAAGAAGCTGGACCTGTTGATGTCCCGCCTGAATTTAAATGGACCACAAAACTAGCCGGTGTTCTGTGTATCATGTGGAGCGGAGCATCCCGGGCAAGAATGTGCATTGGGCGACCCATTCGCCCAACCATCCGAAAATGTAAGTTTTGTGGGAGGAAACCAAAGGTAAAATAATTCTAACTCTTACCCACAGAATTTAAATAATAATAATAATTACGGAAGAAGGTATCAACACCCGAACATGTCTTATGGTAACAACCAAAATGTGTTGAGACCTCCTTCAGGATTCCATTATGAGCACCGTGAGCAGGGGTTAGGTAAGGCCCCATTTATTCCTAATGATCAATCCTCACAGCAACCTCAACAGTCCAAGCAAGATGAGACGGTTTTGTCTTTAGTAAAAGACATCTCGTCTCGGCTTGCTGATAATGAAGCATACTGTAGGGATTTGGGTAAGTAGGTGGCTCAAATGCGTAGGGAATGGCAGGAAGGACCTCAAGGAGCACTCCCAAGTAAAACTGAACAAAACCCTAAAGGACATCAATGGGAGACAGCTCAAGCTATAACCCTGCGAAGTGGTAGGCAAGTGAAGGACCGAGTGCAAAACGCTGATATTCCATCCTAACCTACTGAGGTAAGTGAAGAGTCGGGTGAGGTAAGCAACCCCGACTCAATTTCTGAACCCAGACCTAGCACAAATGAAAAAAGGAAAATTCCTGACCCAGTGAGAGCCTACGTGCCTAAACTTCCTTATCCTCAAAGGGAGAAGAAAGATAAACTGGGGCAGAAATATTCCAAATTTCTGGAAATTTTTAAGAAGTTAGAATTTAATTTGCCATTGATTGAGGCTCTCCAAGAGATGCCCTTTTATGCTAAATTCTTTAAAGAACTTCTTGTAGGGAAATGAAAGCTAGGTGAGGACGAAGTGGTGGTTTTAACAGAGGAATGTTCGGCAATTATCACTAACAAACTTCCACCCAAGCTCAAAGATAAGGGCAGTTTTACTATCCCATGCCGGATAGGAAACTTGGAGATTGCCAATGCCCTATGTGACTTAGGTGCAAGTATAAATCTGACGCCTCTGTCGTTTTTCAGGAGACTCGGACTGGGAAACCCAAAGCCAACCAATATGACCCTCCAATTGGCGGATAGATCTCTCACGAGGCCAAAGAGGGTGGTCGAGGATGTGCTAGTAAAGGTGGACAAGTTTATCTTCCCCGCGGACTTCGTGGTAATGGATATGGAGGAAGATAGCTCGGTGCCCCTTTTGCTTGGAAGGCCATTTCTTGCAACCGGTAGGACTTTGATAGATGTCCAGGAAGGTAAGATTATTCTAAGGTTGCACAACGAAGAGGTAAGTTTCAACGTCTATAACTCAATGAAATATCCATTAGATGTTGAAAGTTGTAATTTTATAGACTCCTTTTGCCCTATTGATGCTTATGTGATAGAAAAGAGTTTCAACCAAGGGGAGTTGGAGCTCTTGTATAACTTCCGATTGAAACTATTTCCGGGCAAATTGAGAAGTCGGTGGATGGGGCCGTTTACCGTGCATAAGGTCTATCCCTCTGGGATGGTGGAAATTGAAACCCCGGAGGGAATTCAACAAGTAAACGGGCATCGGTTGAAGCCCTACGTCAGCGGAGGAATGAAGGAGGAGAAGCAAGTCTTACTCCTTCGTGATGTGTAATGCTACATCGTGGACGTAGAAGTCGAGCTATTCCGACTATAAACATAGCAATGAGGTACGTGTGCCTCCCTTGTACATTAATTTTTGTGTTAATATGTTTTTTTGTGTGTTTTTGTGTGTAGGAATAGGTAATTAAACAAGTTAATCAAAAGTCGTGATGAAAATGTGGAAAAAAGTAAAGGTTGGCAGAATTCAGGATAGCACGCCGTGTCACAAGCAACACGCCGTGCCAAGGTGAGATTGGGGTAGCACGTGGCGTGCCAGTGTGGCACGCAATCTTGCCAGGCCGCTGTTCCGAAATCGCATGCAAGAGCAATTCAGCGCGTGCCTGACAGAGAGCACGCTGTGCCAAAGTGAGGGTCTTCAAATTGGCACGACGTGCCAATACAGCAAGCCCCGTGCTGGCGTGCTGTTCCTGAAGGGGGTTGTGCATGAGCAAGCAGCACGCCATGCCAAAATTCAGCACGCCGTGCCAATTTCAGGGTCTTCTAGTTTGCACGCCGTGCCAATGTAGCACGCCAACGAGCCGTCACGCTGTTTCTAAAGTGCATTGATGTAGAGTGATCAGCACGACATGCCAAATTATAGCACGCCGTGCCAAATATGGGATTTTCAAGACAGCACGATGTGCCGAGACAGCACGCCGGCGTGCCCTCACGCTATTTCCAGGTAAGTTTCAAAACTCTGCTCAGCACGCCGTGCTGATTGTTTGGCACGGCATGCCGAGCGTTTAAATTTTGAACTTCTAGGTCAAATCCGCCCGCCTATATAAAGCACTTTCCACTTTTCTCTTTGTAACCGCCCATCATTCTTCTTCTTCATCTTCTTCTTCCTCTTTCTCTCTTTCTTTCACCTTCTCACTTTCTCTCTCCCTCTCAACTTTCTCTCTCTAGGACCAACTCTCACCTTCTCGCTCTCTACCTTTATTCTTCCTTCCTTTCTCATTTTCTCCCCCTCACCTTCTCTTCCACTCTTATTTGACCTAGGATTTTATTTTGCTTCATTCTCCTTGCAACCAGGTATGAAATCATGCTTTGCTCTTCCTTTACTCTTTTTATTGTTTGTTCTTTTTCTCACTTTGATTTTGATTGATTGACTGCTTAGTAGGGTGATTGTTTTGCATTCTTTTTCTTTTTAGTGGTTTGTATTTATGACAGTAGGTTTTCTTTGGATTTGGGTTCTTTTGTTTTTTTTTTCTTATGGTTGTGCAATTGTAGGATGAAGAAGAAGACTGTCGCTGATCAGAGACACGGTTCGTCATGACGAATTACCTACCGAACAGCAGATGGCCCCTTTAACGAGCTTCTCAAAGAAGTACAAATGCCCCTTCCCTCTACTTTCGGATGATGAATGCAAAAGATACAAAACCCTATTTCCTTTAGAAAGCACCCCCTTTCGAACCTTCGATTGGGAATTTTTATTTGTGCAAGATAGGTCGGAGGCGGTACGTGCTAAATTGACTAGTCTAGGATGGTATGAGTTAGTGAAGTCTAATCCACCCATCTTTAAGGAGTTGAACCTTGAATTCTACTCCACCTTAAGCTTCAAAACAAACCCTGATACTGGCCTTAGGAGCATGACATTCCGCCTATTTGGTACTGAATGATCTTTAGATATTGAGGGCCTTAAGGCTTGCATAGGTATTGAGGGGAATGATTACAAATGGCCGGAAAATATGGATGCCAAGAAATTTTGGCGTATGGTAGGGCAAGGGGTATACCAACCTAGGTTTGCTAAAACTTCCCAAATTCATGACCCTATCTTGCAATTAATTCACAAATTAGTGTGTTTTAATTTTTCGGGGAAAACTGAAAGCAACCGAGTTAATGCATTTGAACTTTTAATACTGTGGCATGTGCATAATGAGATTAAGGTGCATATGGGCTTCTTCGTCATGGAAGCCCTATGCAACCACCATAACAGAGCTAAGTCTGAACTAGGGTTAGGACATATTGTAACTTGTATTGTGTGCTTCTTTCATAGTAATACTTGTTATAGGAACCTCAATAGCATCCTTCCCAAGAAGCTTTCGAGGGGAATCTTGTCTTGCTCCCATGTTGTGACAGCTGTAGGTACTTCAAGTACGGGCGGTTCGAGTAGGGGAAAGGCTCCTATAGACGTAGATGAGGAGGACGAGGGTGAAGAAGCTGAGGATAACGAGGAGGATGAGGAGAATGTTTTGGTGGGCCTGGATTTTATGGGGCGAATCGAAGGACGGTTGGATGGCATAATTGAACAACTGGAAGGCTTAACCGTCCATCAGGTTATGCTTGAGGAGCGGATGAACGTGCGCCTTGATAGGCAAGCAGCTCAGCTCGCCAATGTCGAGGCATTCGCCTCTCGTTTTTGTGCAGCCCAAGGGTGGCCATACCCGCCACCACCAGCCCCCGATATGTGAGGTAACCCTTTTCCTTTCCCACTTAGTTTGCTCCTTCTTCCATTGCACTTTTGGAAGTAAGTGCAATCTAAGTGTGGGGTGGGTAAAGGGATTTCTCCCTTTCTTTTGCTTCTTTTTACATTGCACTTTTTGATTGTTTGTTTTGTATGTTTCTTGGTGTTTTTGCATATTTGGATGTTTTGCGTTGGTTTTTGGTTAGACTTAGGCTTTAGTTTTTAATGCACGTAGAGTTGGTTTTGGTTTGTTATTGGTTTGATAGTGTTTTTAGGTTGTTTATGTGTCAATTGCCGTTTGAATAACATTGCTTAATCCACCCTCGAACCTAAGTCTCTGTGCTTGGATTGGTAGCAATTGGCTAGGGATACTAGGAGTTGTTTGCAAGTCATTAGCTTGTTTGTGCGTGATTTGTGATTCTTGATGGTAACCATTGGTTAGATTTGTCATTAAGGTTGCATTAGGGAATTAACCCTCTACCTCTACTTGCATGATCGAGCTAGGATTACGCCTTGGAACATTGGTTGAGTCACACGACCTAGCATACAACCCCTAGTATACTTGTGAGAATTTGAGCCTTTGGAACCATTTCACATCGGTTCTATTTCTTTGTGAGGGTAAAAACAATCGTGGCACACTAGATCGTAGAACCCGGTGTCGTTTTGCACTTGGCATCGAGAGCTTAATATGTGGAGACCCTTAGGATTAACCCCTTGACTTAAATGAGCCTAACCCTAACTACTAATTATCCCTTAGATCACCCAAAACCACTAAATTAACCTTTTTGACTTAAAAAACCTTCACCAAGCCAACTCTATCATCCTAACTTTTTACCATTAACTTTGATTTTCCTTTCTCACCCTCCTCTCCTAAATCAAGTAATTGGCTAAGTTGTTCATTCATTTTGGGGTCAATCACCATTTGCATTTCAAATCTTTCACATCTAGTCCTATGGAAAAATTGTGTTTAAAAAAAAATCCAAATAGAGTCAATGTGTATGTTCGGCTTCTTTTCATAAAATTCGGAGTTTGTAGACGCATGTCTTGTTTGTCCGGTTTTCATCTTTAAGCTGGTATATGTGTTCCATTTTCAGTTCATTTGTTTGAATAAAGGATTAGGGCGATCATCTAATTGCCTTGACCCATGTCTTGTTATTTTTTTTTTCTTTTCCCCATTAAGTTGTGTTTTGGCCGTTGGGTGTGGATAAGGCCTTCTTATTGTCAAGTTAATTCCAAAAAAAAAGGAAAAAAAAAAGAAGAAAAAAATATATAGCAAAGCAAACACTCTTAGGACTAGTTTTGAGTTGAAAGTTGCATGACCCGTCTTTAGTACTTAGTCAATTTGTATATTTTACTTGATTTGTAGGAGTTGTATACCTAAAATTTCCCTTTTATCAAACCTACCCCAAGCCGTAACATTACAAGCCCCAGGTTCTCTGATTTTGCTCCTTGACCAATGACTTCACCGGGATTGCCATTAGTTCGCTATGTGATGTGTGCCATTGTTTGTTTTTGTGTGCTCATCCGCCTTACCTTGAACTTGAGCGTTGGAGTGACATCTTGTGAGGTGCTTTGTGGTCGTATAAACTCTGTTTGTTCCTCGCCGTTTGACTAGCTAAATTTTGTTGGGTTCGGGTATTGAGTGGTTTTGAACCTGGTGCGCCTAGTGTCATTTCGAAAGTGATGCTTTACCTTCTTGAGTTTATGAATTTCGTACGGTTAAACCCTTAGTTGGATTTACAAGTAAAAGCGAGCAAGTTTACTCCTTTGTCTTTAGTTGATTTGCTTGAGGACAAGCAAGACTTTAAGTGTGGGGTGGTTGATAAGGTCGGTTTTTGACCTTATCTTTTAGGCAATTTCGTGGTTTGAACGGCAATTTTTAGAGTCCTTTGTGTGAATGTTTGTTTGGTTTTTGAGTATTTTGTGATTTTTATGTTTTGGATAGATTTTCATAACTTTTAGTATCTTTCGTGTTTTCTAGGGGTGTTTTTGTAATTTTAGATAATATGTCGTTTTTATGGTCCGTGGCGTTGGTGCGGTTATGTTTCTTTATGTTTGTTTTGGACAGGCATTATGACCCGGACCGAAAGTTGGAGCATCGGCGGCAAGGAAGAGTTTGAACTGCTGAAAATCAAGGTGGCACGGCGTGCCATTTCAGCGTGCCAAGGGATGGGATCCAGCAGACCGGCACGAAATCGTGCCATCCCTACCAGCGCGGCGTGCCAACTCCAAATCTATACAGCACGGCGTGTCGTATCCACCAGCACGGTGTGCCACCCCCAATTCTGCATAGCACGGCGTGCCACTTCCACCATCACGGCGTGCCGAGCTCCGGAATTCTGTTGTTGCCCTACTTTCATCTTTTCTTTTTCCTGGTTTTAACCTAGCCGTATAGATAGGTTATTTTCTAAGTTTTAATGATCTTTTTCCAGACTTTTAGAGGGAGAGCAGAAACTTGTAGTGAGGTTTTAGCTTGAACTATTTGTTTTCTTTGAGTTTTGAACCATCAATTGGTAGAAGTTTTACATAGAACCTTCCCCTTTTGCGACGTTCTTGGTTCCGGCTTGAGCTCGTCTATAGAGGTACACCCCAAGCATCTTCACACCGTCGGAATCCGGTTAATCGGACCAAAAGGGCATAAGTTTTTCTTCTTCTCTTTTGTAATTTTTTTAAGTTAGTTTTTGATTCCGCAATTGATTGTGTTTGGTTGTAAACACTGAATTCGTATCACCTTTCTTGATTAATACAATTGATTGCAATTTAATTTCAATTTTTATTCCTCTTCTTTATGCAATTCCTTTAATGTTAATCTAGTCTCATAAGATCTCAATTTATTAAGTTCATATTTGTGGCATTACCTAGATTGACACCTAGGAAACCATTAGTATTGACGACACTGTGGAACTTACGTGCCCTTATTTTCTGTGCTTTAGAATTAGACCGCCTCTAAACAAGGGAAACCGGCTAAGGACCTAAAAGATCTAGATACGCTAGGCTGAATTATCGAAAGAACATAATTAAGGGTTAATTGTTGAGTTAGATTCGTCTATTGTAATTAATTGATAAAGCCATCTCCATTAGCATTCTTAGGTCGGTAAACCACTAATTGATAACCCAAATTCAAGTGCAAAGTAAGCTGGAATAGATCAACTAGGAGTAGGATAATTAGTTGTTAGTACAATCGAATCCAAAAACTAAGTTCCGCCTAGGACACGCAAGGAACCCGAGTAGTTTAGTATTTACAGAATATTTTTTCTCTGTGGGATCGATACCTGGACCAACCAGAATTATTACTTGTCAATGATAGGTACACTGCCTTAGTTGTGCGTTTGTAGGTTTAGTTTCACTACTTCGCCTAGGACCCATCACTCCATCGGTGGTAAGTTTGAAAGGTTTTTTGCGTTTGGGAAACTTGTAAAGTCTGTGGAGGGTATTTGTTTAGGGTTCCGACTAATTTCTTGAATGAAGGGTGATTTGGGTCATGGCTTTCCAAGCTGTATTTGTATGGAGTGTGAATAATGTTTCCTTTGATGAAGGAATATGGAGAAATAAGGATGGGATATTTGAAACGTCGATGTTGAGAAGGTGTGGGTTTCAACTTGGAAGAAGCAGAGAGGGTATGGAGTCTGTAGAAAGATTTGGAAATTTGGAAAATATTTGAAAAGGGGAAATAGCCGGGCAATTAGTTTTAAAAGCTGGATGAGGATGAGCATTGATGGGCAGGTTTAAAAGAAAGAACCCAAGATATTTCTCATATTGGGTTGGTCCAGGAAGTTTTTCTAGGTTCGGGTCATTGGCATTAGGGATGAAATTAAAAGCCTCCTCGTTCAGTCTACTAAATTGGACCGTGGGCCTATATTTCATTTGGGGCGAAAAGCATTATTTGGACTGAAAATAAGGAAAAAGACTTGGTTAGTAGATTGGCATGAGGATATTAAAATTCAATAATTAATTAATTGTAATTAATTAGTTGTATATAAATGGGTAATGAATAGCAATAAACAAAAACAAGAAAAGTGGGCAGCAGGTAGTTATATATAATAAAAAAAAAAACCAAAAGTGGGTAATGAATAGTATTCATTATTACGGGAATTGGAAAGTTGGGCAACGAATAGTACTGCTAATTAAACAAATTCATGATGTGCTGGCCGCAGCAACCTTCTCTCGCTCGCCGCACAACAACAAAGCCGCCAAGGAGGCGATACCACTGGACGGTAATGAGATTTATGTTTTTTCTATTCTATTAAGGCAATAAAACAACCCAGAAAATCAAATAAGATGCAGAGAAAAGAAAAGAAAAAAAAAAAGAAAAGAGTTACCTGTTAGTTTGAAGCTTAGAGTTACAGCTTGAATTTTAGATATAAGGGTTTGGGTTTTTTTCTTTTCGAAAGTTAAAATTTCTGAGAAAGTTCAAAGTTGAAGAAAGAGTAATCTGGAGTGTTTTAATTAGGGTAGTAACAAATATCCATCACGGTCCTTGCAATTTCAATCTTCATTACTTTATACATTAAACTTTAGATTTCTTTTATTTTTACACATGTACCAATTTAATTTTTAAATTAGGTACATGGGGAGGAGGGGGGGCAATTGTTAGACCTGTAAATTAATTGGGCCGATTTTAGTTTCTGACCTAATTAATTCTTTTCTTGATTTCTAAAATTAATTAATTAATTAATTAATTAGTTAGTTAGTTAGTTGAAGTTTGCTGCTTAATGGGAAGTTTTTATTTAGAAGCGGAGTCAGGAGAAGTTAAGAGCAGTTGAGAAATTGGGGAGAGTGATAGAACTGGAAAGGTAGGAGGTTACAAAGTGAAGTGGTTCATCGTGTAAAAAAAGGCAGTTATTTCATTCCCTTTAAAAGCCAAGTTTGAAGGCAATAGCAAGGATCCCAGACATCAACAACACAGACTCTACTCAAATAGAGCATCAAATCGGATTTTCAATTCTTTTCAGTCAATTTTATTCTATTTCTCAGTATTTATTTTTTCTTAGAGAATCCTGAGTATTTTGGGAGAATCCTTAGCAGTTTATATTCTTTCATTTTGTAAGTTGTATTTTCTGCAAATTCAGTTCAATTCAAGTATTATTTTTATTCCAGCAACTTTATTTGGGCATTGTTATTTCAATTAATCTAGCTATAGAGTTAATTGGGACCTTTAAACTTTTAGTCTTTAAGCTTTTTCAATTGTTTGATTAGAAGTCAGATTTCAATTTCAATTTCATTTTGTAATTTTCCTGCAAAATTACTCGCTCGGTCAAGTTTACAAAAAGGCAAGAAATAACATCCTCAGAGTGATCCAAGCATGGCTAGTATATCTGGGAACCAAAATATTTTTATGGATGAAGGGCATTCTATTCATAAGCCACCTTTATTTTATGGAGATAATTATAACTTTTGGAAGAATATAATGAAAATATTTCTACAGTCAACTGATATTCAGATTTGGAAAATCATTAAGGATGAACCAGTTGTTCCCTCTAAAATAGTTGATGGTATAAATATTCCAAAGGAAGAAAATAAATATGATGTTGGTGACTGGAATAAATTAACTTTAAATTCCAAAGCTATTAATTTGTTACGGTGCTCCTTAGATATTAATGAATATAATCGTACGATGAATTTATAGGTTCATTATTAACCTATGAAATGAAGATCAAATCCACCACGGATCGTGAGAAATCGAAAAAGAAGAAATCCATTGCATTTAAAGCCGTAAGTCCAGCAGTTGATGTATCTAAGAATGAATCAGAAGATGATGATAATGATGAAGAATAAGATAAACAAGAAGCACTTCTTGTTAAAATTTTTTGAAAATTCTTAAAGAAAAAGAACAAAGACAAGAAGATGCCTACGAAGAAATTCAACAACAGTAGTTACACAAAGAAACATCAAAAGTTACTTGTTTCAATTGCAAAAAAACCAAGACACTACAAAGTTGACTGCCCAAAGTCCAAAACAGAATTCAATAAAAAGGATAAGAAAGCTATGTTAGCAACATGGAGTGACATGATGACTCTGATGATGAAGACATGAAAAACAATGCTGAAATCTCCTTCATGGCAGATAATCAAGAAGAGTCTTCATCGAAAGACAAAGAAGTAGAAGATGAGGTAATACTAACATCCTTGTCTAATAAAGAAGTTATTCAAGCATATTTTGAATTACATAATACTTTGCTAGAAATTATTAAAAGTTATGAATGCAAAAATTCTGAATTTGAAAAAGAAAAACTTAAACTTCATAACAATGTAAAGTTTCTTGAAAATACTAATCTTACTTTGATAAGCAAAGTATCATGTCTTGAAGATAACTGTAAAAATTAAATGACACCTTCAATAAAATTCACACTTGGAGAAAATATGCTTAATATGATGTTAGATGCCCAAAGAAATCCAAATCACAAAACATGAATTGGTTTCAATTAGAATAGTAGTGTAATACCTACCCAAACACCTAAAAAGCTAAGCTCTCTTTGCAAATCCACATCTTCTACCAAATTGCAAAATCCCCCATCTACAAAATTCGTTCAGTCATCTGAACCAAAAAGAAAATAGAAGTTTAGTCATATACAGCCTTCTGAGCAAACAAAAAGTGTTCAGAGACATGTTCCAAAAACAAGTCAAAAGTTTCAGCTTTCTGAACAAAGGAAGAAAATTATACAGCCTACTGAACAAACAAAAAATGTTCAGAAATATGTTTCAAAAACAAGTCAGAAGCTTCAGCTCTCTGAACAGAAAAGGAAAAAGTTTTAGCCTTCTTTACCACAACATTTACACTACAAAAAGACTTCCAAACCTATATATCATCAGTATCCCTATATAAACCAAAGGCATGGTTACAGACCAAAATTCATTCATAAAAAATCAACCATGACCACAAGAAACCCTTCAAACCACAACATCCAGATTATGAAAAGAAAAGAAACATTACATGCTTTTACTATAATCACAAGGGTCATAAAATTCAAGAATGTCATGTTCGAAGAGGTCTCTACAAAGGAAAAGTAGTGTGGGTTCCAAAGAGACCCAATGCTAACAAAGAAGGACCCAATAGAATTTGGGTACCTAAAATTGCTTAATTTGTCTTGCAGGTATGCCTAAAGAACACCCTTGGAAAACAAAGCTGGTATATAGATAGCGGATGTTCAAGGCATATGACCGGTGATAGTACCTACTTCAATACTCTAAGACAAGTTAAAGGAGTTATTGTGAAATTTGGTGACAAAAAGGAAGGGCACATTATTGGCAAGGGAAAGATTCAAAATAATCCTTGCAACGATGAAGTATCTCTAGTCGACGGACTAAAGTTCAACCTTTTAAGTGTTAGTCAGCAGTGTGACAAGGATCGAAAAGTAATTTTTGACTCAAAGAAGTGTGAAATTATCGAAGAAAAGAGTGGTAAGACATCACGTACTGTTCCAAGAATTAGAAACATTTATCTATTAAATTCCGATAGTTTTACACATGATCAATGCTTAATTTCATAAGAAGAAGAGAGTTGGTTATGGCATCATAAATTAGGACATGCTAATATGCATTTAATTTCAAAGCTTTCAAACAGAGATTTAGTAAAAGGTTTACCAAAAATTGATTTTAACAAAACTCATGCCTGTGATGCATGTCAAAGAGGTAAACAAATCAAAAGTTCTTTTAAGACTAAAAATGATGTTTCTACCTCGAGGCCTCTAGAATTGTTGCATTTAGACTTACTTGGTCCAATACAGCAAACCAGTCTAGGAGGTATGAAATATGCTTTTGTCATAGTAGATGATTTTACTAGATATACAAGGACATTGTTTTTAAGTCAAAAAGATGAAGCCTTTGGAAATTTTTCAAACCTTTGTAAGAGGCTTCAAAATTTGAAATACACTTCTATTATTTCCATTAGAAGTGATCACGGAAAAGAGTTTGAAAATCATCTTTTTTAAAATTTTTACAATAAACATGTTATTTCCTAAAATTTCTCGGCACCAACGACACCTCAACAAAATGTTGTTGTAGAAAGGAAAAATAGAACTCTCAAAGAGATGACTAGAACCATGCTAAATGAAAACAATTTACCAAAATATTTTTGGGCAGAAGCTATGAATACAGCTTGCTATATTCTAAATAGAGCTTTGATAAGACCCATGTTGGGATTTTTCACCGGAAATCACCCGATTAAATGCGGAACAACGCTGTGATTTTCTCAAATCCGTGCCCAGGAGCAATTGATGTGAACATTGTAAAACTTAAAATCAAATAGAAAAGAATAGATTTCTCACCAGAGATATCTCTTTTAGAGATGGCTACATAAACCAAAATTGATTCCCTCCACGTTCATGTACACGAACGGCTATCAAACACGACCTGTGCTAGCGATGAGATCGAACAAAAGTGAGAGAGAGGGGGCTGTAATTTTTGGCCATACCACTTAGGTGTGTTGGCCGAATGGTCTCCTAGGTTTTTAACCTAGGGGGCCGAAATTCCTATAGGGATTTTAGGCCCAAACCGATTTTTATTTCATGCAGGCTTTTACCTCTTTAGCCCATGTCCAATTTTAATTCTTATGGTCCAATTTAATTTCAAATTCAATTTCTATTTAACATGTATGTCATCATACTATACCACATACATTTAAATTGAAATTAATTTAACCAATTAATTTAACCATGAATTAAATTTGACACTTTATGAAATTAAATACATGTAAACCTATGCATGTAAAATATTTCCACATAGGAAATAATCTCATAAATTAATTCATTGAATTACTTATGAGAATGCCAATACAAATATTAATTTCATTATTTTAATCAATCCAATTGATCATCATAATATATTAATATAATCCTCTCTCTCCTGTGTGTATACTCTAAGTATACAGGTGATCCCTTAAGTCCATGTTCAGACGTTCAATTTGTGTGATCCTGTGGGCCCATCTTTATGTTGGCAGTGAGCCTATGGCCCACAGACTGCAGGCGGGCTCTAGCAAGCCACTGCAGCCCCCAATTAAGTTGGAGATGGTAGTCCAACTGAAATCATAACCCTGTAGTTTAAACTTGTATATCCTATGTCATTGATATCGGTGTCCAACACAGAGGCATCGATTGATCACCCTCTTTTATGTCCGGATATTTACTTGATCCCGAATGTACTGATGCTCACAAGCAAGTTCTAACTTGTTTAGGTGTGGCCACACTCTTACAGTCACATTCATCGAGAGGCCAGTGATATTTTCTCAGTGGACTACTGAGTGACATATCCCTTCTGCATATCCATAGCACTGCCATGCTCAATGACATACCCGAATGTACCCATACTTGGCACCCTTTTACAGGCCCTTTAGGAGTACACCAAAGTATGCAACTTCGCATGCAGCACCATCATATGGTCAGGTCAAAGGATCCATACAAGTACTACACGAGAATCACTAATGATGCTTTACCATGTGGATTTCTCGTTTAGTGGATCTATCCAGTACCATGCCCCTTTTGCATGTACCCATTAGCTTGGTTGACATCCTATGTCCAATGGCGAGTAAGACACCGCCATACAACCAGGTTAATGATAGTTTATGGTTCCGTTCATTCCCATGACTGGAACAGACTACGGATTTCTTTATGGTCATATCGTTTTCCCTATCCATGGTCTTACTGCCAAGTACATGACACTTGTCAACATGGATATCGATATGTCCATTAGATACTCCATTTACAATATAGCACAAAATATATAATAAACAGATTAATTCCTTTATTTAATGACACAAAATATGTACAATACATAAATCCAATAAATGTACAATATAAATACGAGGTCCAATGCCTAGGGACTAGGGCATATCCAACAACCCATTTTAAAGAAAACACCATATGAGCTATGGAACAATAGGAAACCTAATATCAGCTATTTCCACTCATATGGTTATAAATGTTTCATCCTTAACAACAAAGAATATCTTAGTAAATTTGATTCAAAATCCGATGAAGGAATTTTCTTAGGATTTGCATTACATAGCAAAGCATATAAAGTCTTCAATAAAAGAACTCTTACCATAGAAGACTCAATGCATGTTACATTTAAGAAAATAACTCTCTCCCAGGCAATAATAAGTCTGAGGAAAATCTTGAGTTGCTTGATCCACAGGATGAAAACACTACTGGCAATAATCTGCTGAACAATGATGAGATCAATAATCAAGAAGACCATGATCTGCAACAACTACAAACACAAGAAAATCAACATCATGATCTTCCTAAAGAATTTCAGTATCATAAGTATCATCCAAATGATGATATTATTAATAATCCTTCTGAGAGAGTAATGACAAGAAATCAATTAATAAATTACTTTGATCATAATGCATTCATTTGAGAAATAGAACCAAAGAGTTTCAAAGAAGCTGAAAATCAAGAAAGCTGGATGAATGCAATAAGAGAAGAATTGGACCAGTTTAAAAGAAACAACGTATGGGAGTTAGTTCCTAAACCCAAGGATCAAACTGTGATAGGAACAAAATGGGTATTCAGGAATAAGCTTGATGAATTTGGAAAAGTAATCAGAAATAAAGCCAGATTAGTTGCACAAGGGTATAATCAGCAAGAAGTCATTGATTATGACGAGTCATTCGCTCCAGTAGCAAGATTAAAAGCCATAAGAATTAGGGGTGGCAATTCGTGTCATCGGGTCGTGTTCGGGTTGGGTAAAACTTCGGGTTCGTGTCACACATCCCAAACACGAACACGACCTGAAAATTTTTTTGGTCAAAAATGCAAACCCAAACACAACCTACTAAAAAACACGGGTAACACGACACGACACAAGAACATTAAACATGTTAATTAAAACACGACCCAACACGACCCAACCTGCTAACCCGACCCAACCTGTGACCCAAAAACCAAATAAATCACTTGAAATCATCTCAAACACACACATACAGCAGCAGATTCAATCCTTCAATACAATCCATCAATTCAAAAGTAAACATAACCCATAAGTTTTACAATCCAAGAGCTTAAAAGTTAAACAATCAATTTTACAATCCGTTAAACTAAAACATAGATTACAATCCATTAATCCACTTGGACAGAACTAGAATCAAGTACATGTTCTTCCTTGTCTAAATTCATAATATCTTCAACACATTCATCCTTGGTCAAGTCTGAAAAGCAAACATAGAATTGCAATTAGTTAGAATAAAAATTGCAGTTTATAATTCATTAATATAAATGAAACAGAAAAAGCACTTTGGATTAGTATTACCTTGCTCACCAAATAACCAATCTCTTGTACAAATCAAGGCCTCCACTGTATCCAGTTTCAGTGAGCTACGGTACTGATCTAGGACTCTTCCTCCTACGCTAAAGGCACTTTCTGATGCAACAGTTGAAATCGGAATGGCTAACACATCACGAGCCATGGCTGCAACTTCTGGATAGCGAAAGGAATTAGCCTTCCAATATTGGAGAATGTCCAAACGATTCATCTCCAACCTTGGCTCATCTAAATATTGATCCAATTGGGACCTTTGTTCAAAGGCTTCTTTCTTTTCCAAAAATTTCTGCAAATCAACATTCAAATTATAACATATTACATATCAATCAATTTTACCAAATTAAAAGTACCAAATAGCATACAATTAGCAACATAATTAAAGCAAGAAATCAACACATTACCTTCAAAACATGTTTTTGCTTAATAGAAAGAAGCCTATCCCTAGCTTCTTGATTCGAGCTCTTCTCTAATGATGATATTGCTACTGTAGTGACACTCATTGTTTCGGAATTCCCTTTTGAATAACAATTGAAAAGGGCATACAACTTGTTCTTCAAACACATGATCTCATAAGCCCCATCATTCTCATAGACCTCTTTATAACACCATTCAACAAAAGTTAACTTATAACAAGGATCTAAGATAACAGCAATTGCCAATATGTCATTAAAATCCTTCCAGTACTTATTGAACTTCTCAAACATACGTTCCGCCATTTCTTTTTTGTATGCATCATCACCCTTCATTTCTTTTAACAAAGTCACATAAATGGTAAAGACACCAGGAAAGTACAAGTTTGCAGTTGGTTACTTAGTACTAGAGAAAACAAGTGTAAGATCATAGAAATGGGATAAGAACTCACTAATTTTCTCTAACTTATCCCATTCCTCCTTATCGGGACAAGTTTTATAGCCCACATCAGTAGCAGTCAAAAGCATAAATGCACGACGAAAATAAAGGGCATTGTCAAGCATGATAAATGTCGAGTTCCATCTAGTAGGCACATCCTGTCTCAAGCCCATTTTGGAATCAAGCTTACAATTAGATACACACTCAAAAAATTTTTGCTTCCTACCTTGTGAACCTTTCACATACTTGATACTTTCCCTAACTTTATGAATTGCAACATCAATCTCTTTTAAGCCATCTTGCACAATCAAATTCAATATATGAGCACAGCAGCGAATGTGGAAAAAATCACCATCACACAAAAGAGAATCCCTTAAAGTTAATTGAGTTCTTAACATCCCAACACAAACATCATTAGCACTGGCATTATCCAAGGTAATTGAAAAAACTTTCCTATCTATCCCCCATTTAGATAAGAAAGAATCAATTTTTTCAGACAAACAAACACCATTATGAGGAGGTGGCATGAAGCAAAAGTTCAAAATTCTTTTCTGCAATTTCCAATCTTTATTAATAAAGTGAGCAGTCAAAGAAATGTAGCCATCAGTAGTCAAGGAACTCCAACAATCAGATGTCAAACTAATCCTACCATGTGTTTCATATCGCATTGTCCTAATCTTAATTTTCTCTTTATTATGCATCTTAAGACAATCAGCCTTACAAGTATTCCTATTAACTAGAACCAACTCTTCACGACAATATTGAAATGCACTCCTAATACCATCCCATTCAACAAATTGGAAAGGAAGATTATGCTTAATAACAGCCATGGTCAAAATCTCCCTAAACTTATCATTGTCAAATGTAGCACCTAATGATATAGAGCTAGCATGTCGGTTATAATCATCTGACCTACATCGCGAGTGTCTCTCCTTGGACAAGATAGAGAGTGGCGAATTAAATTGCCTGTTCCGTGCTTGCTTTCTGCAACATAAGCGTGTCCACACCTCTTGCATTTGCATTTCTAGATATCATTATCTCCAAGAGGAAACATGTCAAACTCCTTCCAAACTGGAGAAATCAGCTTCCTTTTGCGTTTTCCTTTCTGTTTTGGTTCTTTTCCAGACTTTGCATCATCTTGCATCTCAAGCACGTCATCTTCATCTTCAATAATTTCAATATTATCACCCATAACAGCATCATTTTCATCCATTTCTGTTCATAACAAAAGAAAGTATTTAATTTTTTAAAATTAGAGAAATGAAATCACAATTTTCTTGCACTGGAACAGGCATAAATTTCACAGATGCAAACCACTGAAGCCGAAAATCCAACACAGTAAACAGAACACGTATAATGATATAAGTAATAGACATTTACACAGACACCCATTTTTGATATAACAAATCCAGTCAACTTGAGTTTGATTTAAGCAGAGCAGACACGCATTTTTTTAAAAAAAAATTTAACAAGACAAATCCAGCAGAAAGACAAACACACAACACATATCGTGTTTAACTTGAGTTTAACTAACAGAAAAAAAAAAACAGAAAAACAAATCCAATCAACTTGAGTTTAACTAATTGATGGGTATACAAGTTGCAACAACACATATCAAACACACAACATACAGACTTACAGAGTAATACAAAGTTACAAATTACAAGTTAGAACACATAAAAAACGGATCCAACATAGTGAAGCCGAAAATCCAACACATATATCCATTCAACAGAGAGTTACCTTTCTCACAAAAAATATAAAGTAAACAAGACACATATATACAGCAATAGGGGAAGTTCACAACATATATCAAACAAACATGAATATTTGAACAAAAGGAAGGGGAAGAACGAGAACTTACCTCTTTGAAGCAGAATATTTTAATGACGAAGGAGAGAAGAACAAGCAGGAGATCGGCGAGAAGAACAAGCAGGAGATCAGCAGAGATCGATAGAGATCGGTGGAGATGAAGGGATATGAGGGAGATCGGCGGAGATTGACGGAGATCGACGAAAAAGAAGAAACAGGGGAGGAGCGTGATGTGAGTGATGAACGAGTTAGGAGAAAAGAAAATGGAAAGGAACGAACGGCAGCAAAGGAATGATTTCAACGAGCAGAGAGGAGGAAGAAGGCAAGGAAAGGAAGTAAAGGAGTGGGCGGCTGGACTGGATGCAGAAGAGAGAATGAGATGAGATAAAAGATTTTTAACTTTTAATTGATGTACGTGTCATGTGTGTGATGATGAACTCTCAAACCCTAAGAAGGGTAAAGGTGTAATATTTTTTGCTGGTCAATTTCGGGTTGTTAGGTTGACCCAAAACACGACCCGAAATTTAACGTGTCATTTTCTGGTCGACCCGAAAATGACCCATGACCTACTAATCTAAACCTAAACCCGAAAAAACCATGTTGGGTTCGTATCGTGTCGGCGGGTCGCGTGTCGCTTTGCCACCTGTAATAAGAATGCTATGTGCATTTGCATGTCACAAGAATTTCAAGCTTTATCAAAATGGATGTAAAAAGTGCATTCTTAAATGGTTTAATTAATGAAGAGGTATACGTAAAACAACTCTGGGGTTCAAAGACTATTATCATCCTGAATATGTCTACAAGCTAACCAAAGCTCTTTATGGTCGAAAACAAGCTCCAAGAGCCTGGTATGAAAGGTTAAGTTCCTTTTTGCTCATAAAAGAGTTTACGTTGGACCATATATTAATTGTGCAAATTTATGTTGATGATATTATATTCTGTTCTACTAACGAATTACTGTGCGAGGAATTTTCTTAAGAAATGAGTAAGGAATTCGAAATGTCTATGATGGGTGAACTAAACTTCTTCCTAGGATTAAAAACTAAGCAAGAAAATAAAGGAACCTTTATTTGTCAATCCAAGTATACAAAGGAACTTATCAAGAAATATGAAATGAAAAATTCCAAACCAATGAAAACAAAAATGAGCACAACTATCTCACTAGACAAGGATGAAAAAGGTAAAAGTGTAGACACCAAGAAGTACCGAGGTATGATTGGTTCTTTACTTTACTTAATAGCTAGTAGACCTGATAGACAATACATTGTATGTTTATGTGCAAGATTTCAAGCTAACCCCAAAGAGTCACATTTAAGTGCTATGAAAAAAATATTCAAATACTTAAATGGAACTCTAGATGTTGGTATCTGGTATCCAAAATGCAAGGACTTTGATTTAATAGGATACAGTGATGCAGACTATGCTGGATGCAAATTAGAAAGAAAAAGTACATCCGGTACTTGTCAATTTTTAGGTCAAGCGTTAGTCTCTTGGACAAGTAAAAAGCAAACTTTAGTGGCTACTTCAACAACTGAAGCTGAATATGTATCTGTAAGCCAATGTGTGGCATAAATACTTTGGATGAAACAACAATTAGAAGACTACAGGTTAAAGTATGATCACATTCCTGTACGATGTGATAATACTAGTGCAATTAACCTAACAAAAAATCCCATTCAGCATTCAAAGACCAAGCACGTCGATATCAAGCATTATTTTGTAAGGGACCATGTGCAAAAAGGGGATATAATATTGGAATTTGTTCCTACTGAAGAACAAATAACTGATATCTTCATAAAACCTCTAAACGATCAAAGATTCAATAAACTTCGAAGGGAGATTGGCATGACTATCTTTAGTGAAAACCAACTCTGATCTTTTTCAAAAAAATTTATGCGTTTAATCAAAATATTTTACTTAGACTTTTACTAATGAAAATTCTCTAAGGACAATTAATCATATACTAATTATTCTTTAAATTTGTTTTTGTCCAAATTAATTAGTCTTCTACTAATTAACTAAGGATACAAATAATTTTCCATAATTCATTGTGCAATTTTTGCTAAGCCCATTATCATTTAAAAAGAGCATCTTCCTTAAAGGCCAAAACCTGATACCACATATCCACCTTTAGGGCCGCAATTTACAAATTCCAATATAAGCACAAAATTTTTTTAGCTGGGCCATATTTCTCTCAGTATTACTTCTTCTACAAAGCCCATCTCTTGTTAAGCTAATATTGGACCAAATCATGTTGTTTCGGATCAAAAAGAAACTCAAGGAAACCACATGTTGATCATCAACAAACAAAAGGAAAAGAGCAAAAAAGAGCGTCGGTTTCACTTTGAAAATAAAACTGTCAGAATTGAACAGTTGAAGAAGGAGAACTAAAAGACTCGTATTAGTACTTTGAAATTTTTCCTCACCATATCAAATCTTCTCTGCCAAAACATTTGCTTCTCAAATATCATCCTTCTAAAGCTAATCATAATTAGCTGAAATCAATGAAAAAGCAAGGAGTTAAAAAGGTTCGAGCTTCTCGAATTGAAGATAGAGCAGAAACTTCACTAAGAAGAACCAGAAAGCCAATTGAAGAAGAACAAGATACAAACCTAGAATCTTCAAAAAGAAGAGGGACTGAAAATGAGGAGCAAAGACCAACCCCAAAATGAATGAAGAAGAACAAAAGGAAGGCTGGACCCTCAAATGCTACTTGGCCTTCAATGGTATTTGTACCAAAAAGAGGTATTTTAGTTTATGCTGATGGCTTCTCTAGGTCTAGGTTGCTTGTAGAAGAATAGATTGGAATTACTTAGGCAGTGAGGAATTGCCATTTTAGGAATGGTTTAGCTTTCACAAATGGGAAGAGTATATGCAAACAAATGAACCCATTTTTCCTTCCTTGGTAACAGAGTTTTATGGAACTCTGACTGACTTAGGGAATGGTTAGTATGAAGCTATTCTCAGAGGTCAGACTTATAAAGTGAATGAAAATATCTTTGCCAAGGTGTTCAATTTGCCACGAATAGGGGCAAAAATAACCAAACACCCTTCCTTTGATTATTATAACTATGAAGAATTTGTGAGAGACCTGTTTAATATTCCTATCAACCATCAAATTCCTACCTCCAAGCTTGATTCAAGATATCTCAATGGAATCTTCAGAACCCTTCAACAGCTAACCTCTACCTTCTTTGCTCCCCAATCCTCAAGTTTAGCTATTATGGATACCTTTGATGTATGTTTTACATGGCATATCATTAATAGGAAGCAAATAAACCTGCCCTGGATTATGATACATCATATGACAAGCTAGAAAGGATTAAGTCCTGTCCCTTATGGAATGATGTTAACCAAGTTCTTCAAATACCACAACATTCCCACTGATGATCTCACCTCTATCACCATTAGACCAAAATCTATTCTTAACAAATTCCTCACATAAAGCATCATTAGAATGAATGAACATAAAAAGCAGATTCCTACTATTCCCATGTACTGCAATAGCTCTGGTCCTCATGCAGAACATGTAAGAGAGAATGACAATGAAGACCTTCAGTTTGCTGGCACAAATCAGAAGGATGAAAGTGCACAAGAAAGTTGTGCAAGAAGGGAATCAAGTCAGATGGAGAAAAGCAGAGACATGGAACAAAACTTTCATCAAGGACCTTTCTCTGAAAGTGTAAATGAAAAGATGCCAAGTATAGTAGAGATACACAGCTCAGGAAAAGAAAACACTAAAGCCAGCAGCCTGCTTGAAATCTTTGCTAGGAACATGCATTCTCCTGAAAGAATAGATGTTTTCTTTGCAGCTATGTTAGATGATTTTCATCTTGCTGATGACTTTAGTAGGATGAACTCAATGGCTTCTGAAGCTGAGACTAATCATGAGGATAGTCACGTTTCTAACACTGTCTCTCCTACTATAGACCCTACTCTTTATGACTCACTTGAAAAGCTTTGTACTTCCTTTCAACCAAGCTTTATAAATCCAGAGGATGAGGCACCCCTTCCTATTATACATCTATCCTCTCCAACTATGGCCTTCTCTAGTTCCAATCCTTCCACTCAACCACTAATGAGCCCTCTAAAGACCCTTGCTAGCAATTTTTATTTAGACAAGCTCATAGAAGGAATTCTAAACTCACCCTTCTCCAAGACATTTAATTGCTACTCCTTCCAGCAAATCCACCCAGAGTGCATCCGAATGGCTCAACAGTACACCTCTCCCACCTTTACTTCAAAACTTCTGACCATTGAACCTCCAACTCCCTCTCCACCTATTATCAACATTACTATAGAACCAATCCACTCCTCTATTCTAGCAGATTTTCCACACATCCACTTCACCACTCCCTAGGAACACATCAGAACCATAGCATCTACTTTGGAATCCTCTCTCAAAGTTACAGCAGAGGTAATCAAAATAGCACAGAACATGATGAATCAAGACTCTTTTTAACAAATTCCTAGTGGGTTGCAGAATGCTCAACTTCAGATTATAGAGCTTCAATCAAAGATGGTGCAAATAGTGCAGTATTAGGAAGAGACCCTGGCAAGAGTCACTGGAGAAGTTAGAGAACTTTCTGACAAAATTGATTCCATGCATCACATGATCTCTTATCTTTTCAGTGATTCCACCAAAGCCTCAGCACCATCTACCTCTGGAAAGCCATAAATCTCTCAGGTTTGCTCAAAGTGCAGAGAGACTACTTATGAAGAAGCCAAGTTGTGCAGCTTCTTCTCAAGCTTATCTGGCTCTCTGTACTTTCTGTTTTTGTTTCACCTATCTTTACTTGTATTTTTTTTACTTTTGCTTAAGTAATTTTATCCTGTTACAGGTATTTACTATATTTTGGTCTTTATAACCAAAATATAGGATTGAATGGTTGTTAAGCTTTATTTCAATCATATTTTCCTCATTCTCCTCTTATTATAGTCTTTATATGCTATCTCTTTTTGTTGATGACAAAGGGGAAGAAATTTGGGATTATATTTTATTGTTAGACCTACTGATCTATGCTATAATCTGATCTGATATCTTATTGTTCGATTGTTAGACCTGCTGATCTATGCTATGATTTGATCTGATTTATGCTGTGAGATGATTTATGCTATGCTAGTTTATATGATCTTACCTTGGTCTGATCTGATCTGATAAGACCTGCTTATTCATACTGTGCTAAGGTTAAGTGTTGATCTGATCCGGTATAAAATGTTGCTAAAGATATGACATTTGTATGTTGTATTGGTTTACTAGTTTATTGAAAGTTATTTACTATTCTGTATTCTGCTATACTGGTATATTAGCTTATATCATGCCTATTTTACCACCTATAGCTTAGGGCAAGTGTTTATTGGTCTAATTGGCTAAATGGTATATGCTTAATGAATATGTCTAACTACTCTGTGAATGCTTTATGTACTGATTTTTTTAGTACAAAGTAGAAGGGTTATATAAGCATAAGTCATAAGTTAAAACCAATTGGGTGAATGGACTAGTATGAGATTTTGATATGAGTCTTTTGGCCTATATGCGTCTGAGTATTATGTTGTGTTAATGTGTTACCTAAAAATCTTGGTTGAGTTAAGATATGTATGCTGCTAATAATATGTGTGTTAAAATCTCTATAGCATTACCTGATTATGCAGTTCTTGTTGAAATAGTTACTAAATAAATATGTTGATGGCTTTATTAAGATACACCTCTTCTCTCTATTATATCTTTGATATATAAGGCAGAAGTCAAAGGTAAAATAACAATGGTATATCATATGCATACATAAGGCCATTAGCCAAAAATGATAAAGTTATAATTGGTCAAAAGACTTCAACTTTATACCAAGGCTTTCACGAATAAAAATCTCCTTAAGAAAGGACACGGCTTTATATGTTTAATTGGGCTGAGCTAGTATTTCTATTAAAAGCCTTATCTATAATTAGTTATTAAAAAGAATTTTTTCAAACATGGGAAGGTTTTGAAAATATTCAAAATAACTAATTTCAAAGTATATTTATCCGAAGCACTCAGAAGTCTTATTTTTCTTTGCAGATAAAAATTTCCTTAAACTAGAATATCTCAAAAATTCTTTTAAGAAAATACATTTAGGAGATCACGACTTCAGGGGGAGCTTATTTCACGCTAAATAGAAATCATACAGAAATTTAATTTTTATCTCTCCAAAAACACACAAGATATAATAAGGTTGTTATCATCAAAAAGGGGGAGATTGTTGAACCTTGTTTTGATGAAAACAACTTTTATATTTGAAGAAGTTAATAATTAAAGAAATAAATACTTTAATAATTACTTAAAGTTAAATGAATTTTTTAATTAATTATTTAAAGTATGAAGATGAAGACTTTCTACAAGGACATTGGAAGAATTATACAAAAATATAACAACCTTGGAGAGATAAAGAAACATCTTGCTTCAGGAGGCTAAAGGTTTAAGAAATTTATTTACATATCTTCAGAGACCTAAACAACATATGACGGTCATATTCAGAGATCTGAAGAAATCAAGTTCAAATGTTCAGAGTCTTGAACACTGTATAAGGGCCATATTCAGAGACCTGAAGAAATCAAGTTCAAATGTTCAAAGTCGTGAACACTGTATAACGGTCATTTCAGAGACCTGAAGAAATCAAGCTTAAACCTTCAGAGACCTGAACACTGTATAACGGCTACATTCAAAGACCTGAAGAAATCAAATTCAAATTTTCAGAGACCTAAACACTGTATAACAGAAACATTCGGAAACCTGAAGAAAGTTCATTACTAACCTTCAGAGGGCTAAACACTATGCAATGGTTAGTTTCAGAGGCCTGAAGGAAACAAGAACTAAAGCTTCAGAAGGCTGAACACACTATAACGACTAGTTTTAGAGACCTGAACAAAATTGGAATTTCCTCCCCATACCACTTCTCCAATGCCTATAAATAGAAGATAAATGAAAACGTTTCAAGTGGGGAAGACAAATTACAAAGTTTACAATACATTCTAAGCATTCTTGAGTAGTCTTTCCAATAATCTTCAAAAAGAGCAATTGAAAGAATTCTAGTCTTCTTTAAAGCAATTCACATACTTTCAAATACAAAATTTTGAGTGAATTGTAAATTCACACTAAAAGATATTAGTGTGAGGGGGAGCTTTGTTGCTAACAAAGTTTGTACAAAAGTTTTGTTGTTGATCTTTGAAAAACAACAAGTTGTAAAAGTTTGGTGTTTTAGCTTGCAAAAAGCACCAGGTGTCTCGATCCAGACAGAAGAAGGATCATCGTCTTAATCCTAGATAGAAGTAGGATTGATTGTCCCGATCTTGGACAGAAGAAAGATCAAATTGGTTTGATTCCTACCGTTAAAGGAATTATAGTGGAAAATCTCAAGTGGCTCAATTGGGGGACAGGAGTAGGACAGTTGGTCCGAACCTGTATAAATCTCTGTGTCAACAATCTTTCTATCCCTACACCTTTTACATCACTACAATTTATATTCGTGCATTTATTTTATGCAGTTACAGCTTCTTCAATACTTTATTTTATTTATTCAAGAGCAATTAAATTTACAAGTTTTTCAAACCTTTTTATTCCGCATTTTTAAGTAAAACTTGTTTTTTGGGCAAAATTGTTTTTTAACAAAAGGTTTCCATAAAAGATTTTTAATTGACTATCTACACTATTCACCCCCCCCCCCCCCCCCTCTAGTATACCTTATAGCCTATTTGGGACTAACAAAACGCTATAACCAAAAAATAATAAAAGATATAATAACAGTATAAGGAAGGTATAATCACAAAATAACAATAAAAACAAACCTTATTCAAAATGTCCCTTGCAGTTTCCTTAAAAAACGAAAAATAAGAAACAAGTGTTAAAAAAATACAAAAAAAAAAAAAAAGAAAACAAATTTATAAGAATAAAAGCATAATTGAACAAAAATACCAATTTATCAACATGGCTGCTAATATTATCCAACTTCTGAATAACAATTCTGAATTATTGCTCAACATATTTCCTCAATGATGCAATGTCAAATAACACAGCTCCGTGGCTAAAAGCCTGAGATTGAGAAAAAGAACTTTTCAAATCATCATCACCTACTTCAACATCATCCTGTACATGCTCACCATCACCAGCACCTTCAACATTATGTACATGCTCATTTATTAAATTCAATTCTTACAAAGAAAGCTTCTCTTTCAAATAAAAATCTTCCAAAGAAAGTTGCTCAATCTCCTCATCAGGAGGATGTATTTTTTTCAACCCCAACTAAAAAAAACAGATAAGAAACATAACATAACTAAGGTATAATTAGTATGTCACAAACTATGACTAACATATAATCAGTGTTATGGAAGGTAAAACTAAGGTATAATCAACGTATCGGTAAGCATAACTAAGGTATAAACAATGTACAAGTGCAAGTAAGCTCTAACAGTTATAATCAGTGTGTCAATAACTATAACTATAACAGTTTTTACAAAAGATATAGCTAAGGTATAATCATTGTATCACAAGGTATAACTAAGGTATAATGATTATATCTTAGGTATGATCATTATATCACAAGGTATAACTAAGATATAATCATTATATCACAATGTATAACTAAGGTATAATCAATGTATCAGTAAGTATAACTAAGGTATAAACAGTGCACAAGTAAGGAAAACTAAGCTCTAACAGTTATAATCAGTATATCAGTAACTATAACTAAGGTCTAACAGTTTTTATAGAAGCTATAACTAAAGTTTAATCATTATATCACAAGGTATAACTAAGGTATAACTAAAGTATAAGTATTGTATCAGAAGGTATAGTTAAGGTATAACTAAGGTGTAACTAAGCATTGTATTACAAGGTATAAATAAGGTGTAACTAAGCATTGTATCACAAAGTATAACTTATAATCAGAGAAAGAAATACAACATACACTTTTTGTTGACTAGTTGAATATGAATTTGTCCAATTTTTCTCTCCGAAAGTCCTTAACATAAATTTGCCAATTGAAGACCCTAGGAAGAAAATTGGAACCCTTCTAGATAACTGTCACATATTACTCCACTGCATGCAGGACAAACCTCAAAAAACCAAAGCTGGAAAAAAATTAGACAACCCTCAAGCTGATATGACTGAGGCTTAGATCTACTAATTCCAGTCTTCTTTAAAGAAAAAATGGCTACATTAAAAGACTAACAAACTCATGCAACCTTCACATAATCACCAGACTCTACCACATCATAATAGGAACTAAGAAAAAATTTCAAAAAATCTATCTCCATAAGGTAGAAACTGATAAAATATATAATTGCAATCTTCAAATAGTCTTCATCAGAATCAAATTTAATCTTATAGTTACCATTAGAATCTTTCCTCAGAACTTCTTCCATATCTTTCTTCTTTACCTCAGTCTTCTTACCAAAATAACGAGCAAGCAATCGAAAACCTACACCAGTGGAACAAAGAATGAAATCATTATCAGTAAATGACTTCAAAACATAATTCAACAAAAATCTTCAACACCTAACCTCATCTCATTTCCACCGGCCTTAACAATAATGCAATCATTATCTTCTTGATAAATCTCTCATAGCAATGCTCTAGCAAACCACAGCTCCCAATTAAGATGGAGATGGCAATCCAACTGAAATCATAACCCTGTAGTTTAAACTTGTATATCACATGTCATTGATATCGGTGTCCAACACAGAGGCATGGATTGATCACCCTCTTTTGTGTCTGGACATTTACTTGATCCTGAATGTACTGATGCTCACATTCATCAAGAGGCCGGTGATATCTTCTTAGTGGACTACTGAGTGACATATCCCTTTTGCATATCCATAGCACTACCATGCTTAGTGACATATCAGTCTATTTTGAAAAGTCAACCAATGAATAGCCAATCATACCTTGACACGTGGTAATAAAAAAATGATTAAAAAATTGGTTCTTCATCCCCACTTTACCATGAAAAAAGACTGACAGGTTGTTTGTTATTGGGGATAAGAGGTGGGATAGGGATTTCTTATCCCTATCCCCCTCTTATCCAACGTTTGTTAAGGATTTATGGGATGGGGATAAATTTTTTGATCCTCTCCTTATCCCCCTTTTCCTGTCTCTGCTCCCCCCTGGTATAAGCATCTGGGATAACTCTAACCTGTGGGAATTTACCCATTTCTCCCGCTGAAGGTGAAGAAGACTCCCGTTTCTCTTCTCAATCTGCATCGCGTGAAGTTCCTGTTTCTCTTCTCGATCTGCAAATACCGCTGCCCCGCATCAGTTTCCCGTTTCTCTCCCTCTTCATCAGTGACAGCTACTTCTGTGGTCAGGTATTTTCCTGTGTTTTGTCTTTATTTCGAAAGAATAAATTGAAACGTGTTTTGGAGAATTTTCCATCTGCTATGGATTTTGATTTGTTTAATTGACTCGGGGATTTGGGCAAATTGAAGTCTGGGATTAGAAAGAGAGAATCTAGAAATAGAATTAGCAATTTTTGTAGGAATCATGTGGAGGAGCTAATTTTGAATTGCTGTTGCCTTGATAGGACTTTTCCCCACTTGTTGCCTGAATTCCTTTTCGAAAATGATTCGTTGGTTAAATTGGAGATGAACTATTGTAGTTTTGTGTGTGATTGGACCAAATAGTGAGCTTCATTTTATGTGATCTGAATTCATAGATTTTGCAGATTAGTTTCTTAAGCTTATGTTATTTTAGATAAAACTGAAAACTTTGTATTGTATATTCATAAATGATTGAGATTCTAATGTTTGTGTTCTTTAGTTAGTTTAAAAAAGGTTGCTTTTTTCATATGGGTTTGTTTGGATTGTGGGAAAGTTTTTGAAGGAAAAGAAAAAGATTATATTTTTTCAATTATGAGCTTCATGTATGTGATGTTTAATTCTAAGATTCTTTAGCTTTCTGAGTCAGATTTCAGTCCTTTTTATTAATTCAATGTATTTCATTTCAACCACTTGGCCTCCTTTGTTGAAGTTTTTTTTATCATTATTTCAATTCGTTTGTGTTATATATGTTGAATATTTATCTTTGGATGTTCAGGTTGTTGAATCTACAAAGTCTCTTTTGAGGCACTAATAAGTCTCTTTTAACTCTTGATACTGTAGAACAAAGAAAGTAGATGCTTTTACATCAAGACTTCTAGATATACATTCCAAGATGCTAGAAATGAACAAAGTGGAGGTAAGGGACCTGGTCCATAGTACTTTATATGGTCGAGTTAGATAATTGTTTTTTTGGAAAGGCAGGCTAGCTGACTACCATCAAGCTAGGAGATGCTAATGTTGTTGTATTGATACAGGAAATACGCTTGGGTTTGCATCGCTCCGATTACATGCTTGATGAGCAAACTAAATTGCTTCTTCAAATAGAGTTGAATACAATTTCTTCTTCATTTCCTGGCCTCAGCTGTCTTGTCAGTGAACTTCACAGGTAAGAAATTTATCATCTTTTTTATTTTGGTTCTATTGTTAGCTATAATTTTCTAAGTCAAAATGCATTCTGTTTTTCTGCAAACCTCAATTTAGCATGTGTCTTATTTGAGGATAATTCTTACATTGACTTTAAGTGATTTATTATGGAATAGCTACATAGTTCATTAGCAGAAGTAGGTTGTAGGCTTTTAATGTATCTTCATCTTATTGAGTTAGAGAGGTTACTGTTATGTGAATCAGTTATAGAGCCATGGTTTGGATTGTAATTTTGTGATCTGGAATTTAACAAATTGAAGTCAACAATACATCCCTTTATCTTTTTCCTTTCTGATATGATAAATTTAAAAACTCAGGTGATCTATTTTGGTAGACATTCATTTTGAAAAGAAAAAGGTCGCTTATACTTCTTTGTGTCACATTGTCAACGATTATGTTTACTTTGATGCAATGAACAACAAAGAATTACACTTGCAGTTTATATCTACAGGAGTTTGCTTAGGCAATATGGAGAACACCTTGGATTAGATTTTGAGAGAGTACCAAGCAACAATGCTTCAAAGCAGTTTGCAGAGGCTCTTGCTAAAGCTTGGATCGAGTATAATAACCCGAGGTAGTCTGAGTTACAGTTCCCTCGTTTATTTGCTGCTTCTGTTCTCAAAGTGGTAAGATTGGTTAATGATACTTAATACACTTGTGCAGGGCTCTAGTTATGATTGTTGTTCAGCCTGAAGAGCACAACATGTATGATCAACATTGGCTTTCTGCTGTATTGAAGGAAAAATATCCTTTTTTCTGAGATGAAGATATTGATAAAATCACAAGGACAATTTGTTTCTTGCATTTTTATTTAAGCTGAAATTTACCAATTTGCAGATCAGTTGAAAGTTGAAGAATTGAATTTTCAGAAATTGCTTCTAAGATATTTGTTCAAAATGGAAGATGTTTTCGAAGTTCTCTAGATAGTTTCTTCCTTAGCTTTACAAAACACATAATATCACAGCAATTCGGAAAACACTGGCAGACATTGATAAAGAAGGGGAACTTCTACCAGATGGAACACTCCTTGTGTATGTGATTCCTGCCTTGAGAATATTCTCATCTCTCGATTTGTGGTTTTAGTTTGCACTATTTTAGACTTCAATAAATGAAAGTTACACACTTGCAGAGGTGGCCAAGCAATTGCAGTGGTTTATTTTAGATCTGGGTATGCACCAACCGATTATCCTTCAGAAGCTGTAAGCATCTCTTCCTGTTCTTTAGTTTACCTTGACTTGTTTCTTTTCCCCTCAAAAATATAATCCTTGAACTTAAAAATCGTGAAAAATGTGGTTGATTTTCTGCTTACCCTTATTCCACTTTTAGGAATGGAGAGCTAGGATGCTTATGGAGCAGTCATTAGCTAGGATGCTTATGGAGCAGTCGAAGTTGCAGTCTTATTCTTATTCCTAAACTGATTCTTAGTCCTAACTCCCAAGATGTCTTTTATTGTTCTGTTTGTGTTTGGGAACATTGGAAAGGCAAAGGCCAGCACAATCTTCATTATTTCTTCCATTTTTATTCTATGATATTTATTTTTATCATATATATATATATATTGACATGGTGTCTTGTATCATATATTAATATCATATTGCCATTTTTCTTTTCAAATGTGTGCCATAGGTGTATTAAGAAGAACAACAATTTTGGTGTGGGAAAAAGTTTTAAAAGGAGTTATTTTTTAAGTAACTTCTCGTCAATTAAAATTTACTGCACAAACTAAAAATCGGATTTGAGATATCAAGTTATCTTAATTGGTGGATATTATGTCTCATTTTAATTATGCATGGGATTGATCTACATTAGCTTCATTGAAAGGACAATCAAACAAAAGAAAAAATGACACAACTTTGGCTTTTTGCTTTTTACCCTTTCTAAAATTGAAAAAGAGCTATATGAAATCAAAAGGATAACTTTAATTTTAAAAAGTAGTATTATTTGTTCTATACTTCTAATTATGTGCGTCCAATTTCAAAAGTATATCAAAGCATAAGTCATGTTGTTGTGACTTACAAAAAATTGTGAATATGGGCATAATTTGGTCGTTATACGAAAAATTTCATTATTTTTGGTTCAAAACCTTTGAGTCGCGAGCGTGAAAATTTTGTTGCGCTGGCGAAACAAGGCCAAAATGGCCTTATGGCGTACGGTCGCGAGTGCGACAATTCATGTCGCGCTGGCGACGCAGGCCATTTTGGCCTTGTGGCGTACGGTCGCGAGCGCGACAATTTATGTCGCGCTCGCGACTAGGAGCATTTAAGCGTCGCCAGCGCCAAATTGGCCACGGTCGCGAGCGCGACACAATTTGTCGCGCTCGCGGAACAAGGCCACGGTCGCGAGCGCGACACAATTTGTCGCGCTTGCGAAACGCCCTACGGAGGCGTCGCCAGCGCGACAAATTTTGTCGCGCTCGCGGAATAAGGCCATTTGGCTTTGTTTCGTACGGTCGCGAATTTTTGAAAAAAATAGCCGTTGGGTTGGGTGACCCAACGGTCATAAACCCCAACCCAACGGTCTAAATGCCAATTTTTATATCTTTTTACATAAGTAATATAACATTTATTATTTTAAATATGTTTAGGGGTAATTTTGTCTTTTATATTGATTTATCCCTATCCCTATCCCACATACCAAACATATCTAAAATTATCCCTATCCCACTTTTAACTTTTATCCCTATCCCTATCCCAATCTTTTATCCCCATCCCTATCCCAATCCTTATCCCTATCCCTATCCCCATCAAATGCCAAACGCCCCGTGAAAGTCTAGCCACATGAAGCTTGAATATTTCCTGAGTTGGATCCTCTGCCCAGTAAGCCATTATATGCAAAACCTGAACATATTATATGTCCATGGTCAAATTAACTCAAGATTTATGTCGTAATTAATTTTATATAATTAATTAATCATTAATAAATTAAGAAACAAAAAATGCCAGTAGTAATTAATTTGCCTTTTCCAAGCAAGCATGTGTGAGAAATCTAGAACAAAGATCCTCAAAACGAAGATTATTTATTAATTTATCTGAAGTTTTCTCTCTAAACTTGGAAAATTGCGGCTTTTCTTTCTTTTTTTTCCTCAACTGATTGACCAAAACAATGAAAACAAAAGCAACGATAACTCCATCGACGATGGTAACAAGGTGCGATTTCTCCAACGACAGCAAAAATTCGACAACAACAGAACTCCGACAGCAGCAGATCGAAGGTCTACGATGGTGACGACAACGAATTTGAATAAATTAGAAGACGAAATTAGTTTGCAACACCTGGAATTTGTAGACATTAGAAGAAAAAATAGTTTGCAAACAATGGTTGAAATTAGAAATAGAGAAGGAAAATCAAATTGTAGAAATTAGAAAAATCAAATTAGAATGAAGAAAAGGAAGAAGATGGAACGTTCTGTGCCATGAATGTGTTGATTTGAAAGGTTTGCCCATTTTAATTTCAGTGCTGCAATTTTTTTTTCTTTGAAATTAATTCTCTGTCGTCTGCTCTTATTACTCATAACAAATTCTAGCTGTTTGATTACTTACAAAGGTAAATAATTATATCTTCCCTCGATCTGTTCATGAGTCCGGAGGTCCTTTCAAGCCCAGGCTCAAAGGGTTGGGTTTGGATAGCCAAAATATATTATAAGTCCGTCCAAGTATGAGCCTGTAAAAGTCCGTAGAAAATAAGACTGGGTTTAGGTAGTTTATTTATATGGTGGACCGGTCCGAGCCTTATCCGTGTACAAAAAGCAAAAAAAAAAAATAGATCCATCTTTGATTCACAAAAGAATTTTCAGAACATATATATGAGAACTCAATGCTGATTAAATAAATCATGTTAACTTAAACTTCAATTCAAGCATTTAATGAAATTGTGTATGTGATGGCATATGTAATTATCAATGATGTGAAAACCGGACCGGACCGGCCGGTTCGACTGGTTTTACCGCAGACCGGCCGGTTCGACCGGTTTACCACGAACCGACCATGGATCCGGTCGGTTTGATTACAATGAAAGGTTTGATAAAAAACCGGAGATGACCGGTTCGACCGGTTAAAAACCAGTAAACCGACGAACCGGTCAAAACCGGTTTTGACCATTTTCTATCTTTGGTTTTGATTCGGTTCGGTTCGACAGTTCAGTTCCGTTCGAACCGAACCGAACCGAATCAAAAAATAAACATATAAAATTATAAAAACCAAAATCAAACCAATATACATTCGGTTTGACTTGAACCAAACTGAACTAGTTTTGTTTGGTTCTGGTTCGGTTTGGTTTCAAACCAAAATTTTTCAAATTTTAAAATTTAAATCAATTATCATTAAAATTTAAAATTGATGAAGTTTTAAACCGAACCAAAAAATAAACATATAAAATTATAAAAACCAAAATCAAACCAATATACATTCGGTTTGACTTGAACCAAACTGAATTAGTTTTGTTTGGTTCTGGTTCGGTTTGGTTTCAAACCAAAATTTTTCAAATTTTAAAATTTAAATCAATTATCATTAAAATTTAAAATTGATGAAGTTTTAGGATATTTCATGAAATTATTTTGAGTATTAAATATTTGAAACTTGTGTTTGATAAATTTATAAGCTTATTTATTTTTTTAAATAATATTTTTTTTAAAAAAATAATAATCCGGTATAACCACCGGTATTACCCGGTTGAACCGGTTGTACCACGTACCAGTAGCTTCACCGGTTTGATGTCCGGTACGGTTATGATAACATTGGTAATTATATATATATAATATGCACAACTATAACCGAAAGGAGTGGGTGTAATTTAAAAAATGAAAGAAATTAATATCCTATTATAAGAAGTAGCTAAAAATGTACCCGTTGGAAATTATGGAGAAATGAAAGGGAAATGGAATTATGTTTTTTTTGTGGATGCTGTGTTATATTTTTGTTTCACATTTGAACTTGTTTTTTTTGTGGTGTGTAATTATATTGCTTTTAAATGTTATGTTTTATTTTTATTATTGTGTAAGCCCGAGCCCAGCCTGAGTTCGAAAAAATTTTAGATGGGTTGGGCTGGGCTTGGGCCGAACATTTTTAAGTGAAAGCCCGTAAGGCCCGCCCTGAACCCAGCCCAGCTCGGCCCATGAACAGATCTAATCTGATATTTGATCAAATACACTAGTACCTTCCTGTGTTTTACATATTTAATTTACACCTCCCTAAAGTTTGTTTTTATCACATTATTACCTCCCTCAATGCTTATTATGCATTTTTCTTTCAAAATTATTGATATTGTTAAGATTTGTGACTAAGATTAGACTCGTCTCGTATCTAATATTGATTTTGTAAGGTCCTTGGTCACAAAAATTTTTTTTCCACTTATTATGAGACTTTTTCCAAACCCTTTAAATTGTAATTATATTACAAAAAAAGACATCAAAGGGGTCTAATTAAAAAAAACTTAAATGTAGAACATTTTAAGAAATTATATTAATTAGTAAATATATATCACGTTAACAATTTTAATAGAAAACCAAATAATAATAAATAGAAGGAGGTCATAGTGTGATGAATGCAAAATACAGAGATATATAAATTAGATATGTAAAAAACAGGGAGGTACTAGTGTATTTGATCAAACTTCAGGGAGGTTATAATTATTTACCCTACTTTTAATGAAGATCATAATCAGTTCACGGGCTTGGCTTCGAAACCATTACACTCTCCTGCCACGTCAGATTTGAAGGGGCAAAATGGGTCGGTTTTGCCAACATTAAGGGGCAAACTGGATGTTTGCAAAGTTCAGAGGGACAGTAGAAAAATGGTGTCAATTTGAGGGGGCAATTTGGTAGTTGTTGTGTATACTATATTGTTACATTGTAAATATATTTTTGATATATTTTTATTACATTTCGTGATACTATGTTAATACATGTGTTGGTATTTGGTTATTGTTGTATATATTATGTTGTTACATTGTTGATACTTTTGTGTACTGTGTTGATATATAGTTTAGTGTTTGTTTGTTGTTATATATGCATTTTTTTGCTATATACATGTGTTGATACATTTGTGTACTGTATTGATATATAGTTTAGTGTTTGTTTATTGTTATATATGCATTTTTTTGACATATACATGTGTTGATACATTTGTTATACATTTTTGTGATAATGTGTTGGTGTTTCGTTGTTGTTACATTGTTGACACGTTTGATACTGTGTTGATACATTGTTGTATATCTTATGACGTATGTTTTCTATTAGGTTTCTTATGTAAGCTGCATGATTATCTTTTTTTGTTTGATTGTTTTCCATTTGGTTATGTTATTCTTTCATGTTATTGTTGCTTTCCTCTTCTGTGTTCTGTAGTTAATGAATATATGATCTTCAGTACCAGTTACATTATGATGGAGTACAATTGCGATTTTTTTCCTTATGCTTGTTGTTGCAATTTGTAATTTTTTGATTGTTTTTGTTTTGTGATTTGCAATGCAGTGATATGTGTGATCGGCGAGATTTTTGCGATTTGTAATTTTCACGAGGTTTGAGAGATTAATGCGTGTAAGTAGTTTCATCATTTTGAATCTTTTTTTCCTGTTTTTTCTGTCTCAGTGTATGTAATTTAGGAATTTGAAAAATAGGTATGTTAGGAATTTTAAATTTTTTTTGCAGTATTTTTTGTGAGAATTTCCGTATTATGTAAAAGAGAAAAGTGGGGCTAAAGTTGGGGGATTTTGCTTAAAACCCCTTTAAATAATTTACATATACCAAAAATTTGAAGTGGAATATTTCCAGATAACGCTTAAAAATGATAGTTAAATGAAGAATAAATTAAAGAAGACGCTAAAAATTAATTTAACACATCACCTAAAAAAGTTCAAACACCTATCATTAAAACAAGGCGATTAAACAACTAATAAATACTTTAATAATAATTATTAACTTTTTAGTTATTTACCTATAACTAAAACATAATTTTCTTTTTTTTAAAAAAAAAAAAAGAAAAAAGAAAAAAGACCACCGACATTATTTAATAAAGATATTCTTTAAATACGATAAAGCAAAACCTAATCCTTTAATTATATCCTTTTATTTGAAAGAAAATAAAAAATCTCAAATAATAATTAATTTGTTGACAATTTACACCACATGCATGCATGGGTGGCAAAGCAGGTATTCTTCTCCACTCATTGACAAGAAATGTGATGTATTGAATCAGAGAGTATTGGGTACGATAGAGCCGTTCAACTTTGCCCTTTCTTTATTCTTTTGTATCACATTATTTATCTGTGTAAGAATTTCTTTTAAAAAATTGTTCAATTAGGACGAAACTGTGATGGAACTTTCTTTTTTAAATAAAATAATACATACTCAATTTGGCCTTATGTCTCAAAATTATTCTTTTTATCAAATTATCTAAAAAATTAAAACCTATTATTATATAATTCATATGTGCTAATTTCTAATAATGATTTATGTTATTCTACTCTAATTCAATAGAGAAAATGTTGAGCTGAATAATTATCTAAATTTATACCAAAAATTTACTTTGAAGTATATCAATTCAAAAAGTAAATTAGTTTAGGAAATAGTTACAAAATAATAATTGCTATTTACATATTAATAGTCATTTATTAGTTTTTATTTTTTTATTATGCTAATAATTCTCTTTATTGTTAGAATATATATATATATTAAAGCTATAACCAAAAAGCTGATGTTTTATTTTCCTAAATTTTCTCAAATTAATTTTTATATTAATTTTTTTTTCTTTTTTTAGCAATTTACCCATAATTTATAATCCCTATTATCTCTACAAGAATCTATATATTTATTTTATATAAATCAATAACTCTTTTTTGAATTAACTTTAATTTCTTTCATATTTTATCTCGTTTGATTGATATTACTCGGTTTGTTTTATGGTTATTTAACGTATAACCAGAACAATTTTTATACAATCATTTACTCACTTCTTTTAATATACTGTTTTCCCTTTTTCTCTAACATAGGGATTGTTGCATTTCTCTTTTGTTTTTTTTTTCTTCAAATTTTTTAAACTTTATGTTTTTGTTTTGGTATGCTAATTTTTTTATATTATTTTTGATGTTGGTGTAATATGATTATAAATCGGATTTTAAAGTTTGTTATGTTCGATCAAAAGCAGAGAATATGTTACTTATTCCGATTTTCTCCACTAGGTAATAATTGGTTGATTTTTGCTTTTCCCACTTGACTAGCATTTTATATCTAGATACATTTCTTTTCAATCGACCAGTCGGATACATATTTATATCTCTTATTTTCTTTTTAAGACCTGTTTTGAGGATTACTACTATGATTATTATGATTTTTAATTAAGATCTTTTCAACATCAAGATATAGGGAGTTACATGTCTTAATTTTTCATTTTTTTCTTTGTTTAAATTATTATCCATCTACAAGTGATTAATGTAAAGGGTCAATTCTTTTACTTTGTGTACACTTGTTTTTGAAAGCATAAATTTGTTTCCATTTTATGATATAAAAAAAGTAAGCCAATTTTAATAAGACTCGAACTCCAAGTATATCAAGATTAATTTAACACTGTTTTCAATATTTCCTAGATTTTTTTTTAATATTTACATTCTTAATTAAGGATGTAGTATCCGGTTTATAGTTGGATAGACTCAACATTTCCTAGATTATTTTCAACACTATTTTATTTATTAATTTTTGGTTATTTTTTTTACTAAAACAATAAAAAAAAATTATTTGAAATGAATAAAAAAATTATAATTTTTTATACTTATATATTTATAATGTATCAAATTAAATCCGCGCATTGCGTGGGGTTGAAACCTAGTAATTAAATAATACCTAACTTTTGTCATTGTGTCTAGAATAGTAAAACATATTTTATTTACTATCTTGAGTTTGTTTTTTCTTCACATAATCCTTATATTACTAGAATTGATTAAGTAATTTATGAACTTTCATATAATTATAGAAAAATACACAAGTTATAATACAATCAATTAAATCCAAAAGAGAAAATAATGTCCTTATATGGTTGAAAGAGTGAAAAATTATGAAGATGAAATTCCAGCAAACAGCCACTGTTAGCTACTTCTTATATCAAGTCACCACGTTTTGTAGATGTATTCTATGAATTTGTTTTGAGATGGTTGGCATGATATATTCATTGGAAACTTTTTTATTGTTTGGCTAAACACATAGATACCTCATGAACTTATTCAAAAATGTCTATTATCCCCCTAAACTTTTAAAATATCTTAATGCCCACATAAACTTTGAAAAAGTGATCCAATTTGCCCCCCTGCTGCTGATAGAGTATATATTTTATATTGTATATAGTTGCCGAATTATAACTTGTATAGGAGTACACTTGTAATTTTACACTTGTACAGAAATCATATTTATTCAATGGAATCCCTCCCCACACACTAAGGAGATATTTCACAAATCCTAAAATCTATCTTGGTATCAGATCCTCTCAAGGCCTAACAGCCAAAACCCTCACCCTATAGCCGACCAAAAATTTTTGGTCTTAAACAATGGCTTCCACCGGTTGCTCCACCAGCTCTATGATCGTTTCATCCATGGCTGAATAGGTTGGTTCTGGCGGTGGAGCAGCAGCTACGCCGATCTTCTCCCACTAGTTGCTACTGAAATTAGATCCCAACAATTATGTTTTATGGAGAACACTGATCATGCCTATGTTAGCGAATGTGTGGACTGATTAATCACGTGGATGGTACAGCTCCAATTCCAGCCGAGAGACTTGCGAACAATGAGTTTAATCTGGCATATCAGCTCTGGTTTCAGAAAGACCAACAGATATTGAGTTGGATTCTTAATTCTCTCTCTCCTTCAATACTTCCGTAAATTATTGATGTTAAGACGGCTCGTGAAGCCTAGATTAAAATAGAGAATACTTATGCGTTGGGGTCAAGGGCACAAGTGAGAGATTTGAAACAGCAATTACATTCATTGGTTAAGTCTAATTCTGAGTCAATTTCATATTATATGCAACGTGCTAAATTGATAGTAGATCGTTTAGCGGGTTTACAGTATGTTGTGTCAGAGGAAGATTTAGTGGATGCAATTTTGGATGGACTTAGAGGGCCATTTAGGGATGTTTGTCGAACGTTTGGATCACGTTCAATCTCATATGATGATTTTATTTGGGTTGTTATTAACAGAGGAGTGTCATTTGAAAAAGGAGAAATTGTTGTCAGAAGAGTTGAATGCACCGATAGCCCACTTCACGGCAAGGCAGCCGAGTTTAGGAGGCCGAGGCGGAGGATTTGGATGCCACCAGCAAGGACAACAAGGCCAGTAAGGCAAAGGTTATCGGCTGTAGCAGCAGCAGCCATTTTACGGACAACATCAGCAGCATTTTTTTGGTCAGAATCAGTTCTCTGGTTCAAATTTCACTCTCCAACAGCAGGGACAGCAAAGTCATTTTGCACCGGTAGATGTAGGGATTGTAACTTGTCACAATTGCAGAGGTTTGGGCCACTATGCATGACAATGCCTTTCCCCAAAATTCAACCAATAAAGGACTTCAAACCATACCACAATTAACCCAATCGACTCCACATGGATCATGGATAGTGGAGCTACACACCATCTCACTTCGGATTTGGGACAACTTAACCTGCTCTAAGTATTCCGGGACTGAAGAGGTCCATTTAGGTAATGGCTCTCGCCTTTCTGTTGCTCATGTTAGGTCTTCATCTATTCCAACGTTAGTTAGTCCTTTGAAATTATCACAAGTTTTACATGTTCTTGCTTCGAATTCTAATTTGATTTCTATTAGTGCTCTAACCCGTGTTAATGATGTTTCTGTTGAGTTTGTTGATTCCTTTTTTGTTGTGAAGGACCTGAATTCCAAGCAGGTGATTCTTCAAGGCTAGAATAAAAATGGTCTTTATGCGCTTCCATCCAGTGCTTCAGCTCCCATTCGGTTACACCTTACTTCCCTAGCTACTTGGCATGCGAGGCTTGGGCATCCAGCACTTCCAGTAGTTAGTCGAGTTTTAAGTAACAATAATATTCAGTATCTGTCTAGTCGTGATCGCACTATTTGTTCTAGTTGTGCGGTCAGTAAGAGTCATAAGTTACCGTTTCTTGTTTCTGATTCAACTGTTGATGGACCTTTGGATTTAATTTGTTCTGATTTATAGGGCCCTGCGCCTATTGAATCTGATGATGGTTTTCATTATTATTTATTTTTCAATGATCATTTTAGTAAATACTGTTGGATATATTTTTTGAAATATAAATCTGAAGTGCTCAGTACTTTTATTCACTTTCGTTATGTTGTTGAGAAATATTTTGATTTGTCCATTAAAATTTTTCATTCTGATGGTGGGGGGAATTTATAGTTATGAAATGATACTTGGCTGATAATAGGATCCAACATAGGATGTCCTGTCCGGATACCCTTGAACAGAATGGGGCAGCAAAAAGAAAACACTGCTATATTGTTGAAACTGGTTTATCTCTGTTGAATGGTGCTAAGTTACCCATGACTTACTCGACTTGTGCTTTTAATACAGCTATGAATTTGATTAATCGAATGCCCTCTCCTGTGCTGAATTTTTCTACACCATACTACACTTTATTTCACTAATATCCTGATTATTCATTGCTACATGTTTTTGGGTATCTTTGTTATCCGTGGTTGCGCCCGTATTCTTCAAATAAACTTCAATTTCATTCACGTAACAGTATCTTTCTGGGTTATAGCAAAGTTCATAAGGGTTAATAGGTGTCTTGATCCAGTGTCCAAAAAATTTTTCATCTCATGCCATGTTATCTTCTATAAGCAGGTGTTCCCTTTTTCAGAGTTGTGTAGTTCGGCTACTCATGATCCGCCTACTTCCACTGCCCACATGTCGTCCTGTCAACTGATCCTAGTATCCACTCAGCTTTAGTCCAACCAGCTCCCTACTACAGCTCAAAACCAACCCCTCACTGTAGCTCCCAACCCGTCACCACCTCAAACATCACCCTAAGCACCGCCTCATTCCACACTCGCTTCCCCTAACCAAAATTCTCCAACCCGAGAACCCCTTACCCTAATTCACTAAACCGACCTTCTACCCAAAGTTCTCCAAATCGAGACTCACCTCCTGCTTTACCTTTGATTGTGGATTTACGTGGGGTTGAGCATAGTGGCTTTTCGATCTCTACTATGCACTCTCCTACTTCTGCAGTTCCTAAATCACCACTTGATCGCCGAATGGTTACTCGACAACAAACAGGCAAACTCCCACCTCGTCCAAAGATGTTCAATATGTCAGTATCACCACCGGAACCCACATGCTTTATCGAAGCCTCCAAGAGCGCCCACTGGTGCCAAGCTATGGCTGATGAGTATTCTGCTTTGGTTTCCAACGGCACTTGGGAACTGGTCCCTGCTTCTTCCACTCAGAATATCATTAGATGCAAGTGGGTTGTCAAAACCTAAGCTCAAAGCTGATAGATCGATTGAGCACTACAAGGCGTGCCTAGTTGCCAAGGGTTTTCACCAGCGTCCTGGTTTGGATTTCCATGACACTTTCAGTCTAATTGTCAAACCAACCACCATTCAGTTGTTACTCTCTCTTGCTGTATCCTTCTCTTCGTCCATCTCACATTTAGATGTTTCAAATGCTTTTCTACATTGTGATCTCGATGAGTCGATGTATATGGTTCAACCACCTGGATTTATGGATAAATCTCTTCCCCATCATGTTTGTCGACTCAAGAAATCTTTATATAGACTGAAATAGTCCCCCAGGATGTGGCATCGGTGCCTTACCCAGGCACTTATAGCGTATGGTTTTACATGCTCTTGGGCTGATGTTTCTCTGTACTTTTTACGGAAAGGAAGCTGTGTGTTATTTTGGTTGATTTATGTTGATGATCTGTTGGTATTGGGTAATGATTCGGGCTAAGCTACTACTTTGATCAATTATCTACAGTCTCAGTTTGCCATTAAAAATTTGGGACCTACACAGTATTTTCTTGCTATTAAGATGTCTTGGCATGATGGGTCGTTATTCTTGGTTCAGAAGAAATACATTATGGACGTGCTATCCAAGGCTCATATGCTAGCTTCAAAACCGGTTGACACTCCAGCTAGCTCTTCAGATCGACTATTTACCTCGGGCTCTCCCTCTCCTAATGTCATGGCTTACAATATTTGACAATCACCTATCCTGATATTGCCTTTGTAGTTCATAAGGTGGCTCAGTATATGCATGCCCCTACACAGTCACACTGGCAGGCGTTGAAGTGCATTCTGTAGTACCTTAAGGCCACAGCCTCCTTTGGGTTACGTTTTCGCCCTCAGCCCCTGATACAGCTTCATGCTTTTTCTGATTCTGATTGGGCGGGGACGTTGATGATAGGTGGTCCACTTCAGGTTTTGGTATCTTCCATGGCACAAATCTTATCTCTTAGGCAACGCAAAGTCTCTCAATCCTCTATAGGGGCTGAATACCATGCTCTTACCGCTACTACTTCTGAGGTCTCTTGGCTGGGTATGCTTCTTGTTGAAATTGGGTATCCTATGGTGGATGTGCCTACCCTATGGTGGGATAATCTAAGTGCCACTTATCTCACGGTGAATCCGACTTTTCACAACCGCACTAAGCATTTAGAACTTGATTTCCACTTCGTTCGAGAATGGGTTGCATCTAAGAAGTTACGGGTTCGGTAAATCTCTACGGATGATCAAGTTACGGATATTCTCACCAAACCTCTTCCCGACATCTATTTCAAGAGTTAAGAGACAAGTTGGCTGTGGTTTCCAACCCAGCTCAACTTGCAGGAGAGTGATAAAGTATATATTTAAATTGTATATAATTGCCGAATTATAACTTGTATAGGAGTATACTTGTAATTTTACACTTGTACAGAAATCATATTTTTTCAATGAAATCCCTTTCCACACACTAAGGAGAGATTTCACAAACCCTAAAATCTATCTGCTATCAAGTGTCACTCAATTATTGGTTGTCTCATGTTTGACTTTTCAATGCAAATTCTGATTTTTATGGGACTTAGGGGGCAAAGTGGGCCAATTTTAAGAAATTCAGGGGGGCATTAGAACACTTTTAAAAAGTTCAAGGGGGCATTAGGATATTTTCAAAGTTTAGGGGAGCAGTAAGTGTTTTTGGCCAAGTTCAAGAAGTATCTATGTATTCGGCCTTGTTTTTTTAATCCCTCTGTTTCCTCTCATCTCATAATCTTTTATGTTTTCTCACATTAACATCTTGTTTGGAACAAATCACATACAATAGAATTTATTTACCAAAATATTTCTTAATTATATTTGAAAAGAGTTTTAATATAGAGGAATTCAATTGCTAATTGGCTAGTATATCCTCAATAACGACTTTTAATTGAATACTTATAAAATCATTTGATCTTTTCATTTATAGTCAAATTGATACATCTGGCTACAAATATGGTATAAATTGCACAAAAAAGAGAGAGAGGGAGAAATTATTATAGAAAGAATTAAGAAATTAATTTAAAATTCTAAGTTGTATTAGTTAAAATTAAATGATAACATAATGGAAAATTTCTAGATGAGAGAGAAATTTGGACAATATGGAATGAAAATCGAATCTTGGATAAGCAAGATAATTGGGTTATCTTATTGGCCAGATTGAAGGTTAAAGGCTAGTTCGTGATTTAAGAAGAGAATAACCCACTCCCCAAAGAATAAAGTCTGAAAGGAGGATCCAGCACTTAAAGGAAGGGTGGATTGGATAACTTGAGTTTTCTAGGAAATACAAAACCCAAAGGGCTAAACTGATCATTCGGTCTTAGCATCAAAAGTTTGACTGGAGTTATGAAGATCGAGTCGTACAAGAGAGACACGCATCAAATAAAGGTGTTACCTTGAAGGGGTTACATCATCGGTGTCCACATGTAGGGATAGAACTTTGCACCTTGAGCAATAAGTTGGAGAAATGACAGAGTAATTCAAGCTTTACATGTGTAGGGTAGGCAAGGGAGCGTGTTAGTACCTCACCACGTCTACCCGATCATATTCGAGCCATATATAACGTCTGATAGTGACATATCCAAGAGGACATTGTTCATAGTGGAGGTATTTCTTGCTTTCTCTCTCCATTTTTCCCATTTCTGACTTAGGCATCAGAGTATATCCTATAGGTTACCTGGTGTTTACCCTTATTTTCTTGTAAATCATCTAGTTTTCTAGCGATTTTCATCCAGACTTTCAGAGCATGACACTTCTGGAACCAAATTTTATACGCTAAGACATCATTAAAAAAATATACAAGGACAATTACTTTTGAAAAGGCACATAGATCTTACATTTTATAGAACTAAATTGAATTGATCTATTAAATTGATTTCCAAATGAATTACATGAAATTACTATATAAAGTTCAAAAGGTAAGTTTGTTTACCTTAAATTTTAGGAGGAAGTAGAATGGTAACTTTTCATAAATTTTATACCAAAATAATTTAATTAAATTTATACTCAAAAAGTCATAAAGCTCATAAGGGCCTCTGTAACTAGCAGCTATTTGGCATTTGGTGTATTAGCATCTAGAAATATTTTTTGATGAGCTTACAGGAAAACCGTCTTTGGATCTTTGGAAGGGGTAGCTTTTCAATTTTCTTGTTCATCTAAATAATCCCTTATGAATGTAACTAATTCTTTCTTTCATGATTTAATACAATCAATTACTCATGGGAATTAAATTTAGTATTTTATTGGAATATAAATTTAGTTTTCATTTCGTTTTGAAATGGAAAGATCATTATATATATTAGGCATTAAAAGCCAAAGTATCAAGAATACAAAAGAGGATCAATCGAAAAACAGAGATATCACATAGAACAAGTCATCTTATCAAGAGAGTAAGTCACATTGTTCGCAGATCTTTTAACAAGCTAAACTTACAAGAATTAAAAGTAGAAGATAAGTCTAAACAGTCGCCAAACAATATTTAATCCTAAATAAGAAGAGTCAAGGATGCAATTATATATAACACCAAAAAGAATCCATCTCTAGAATGACATTAGCAATTTCCTGCTCCTTGCACCAAGACAAAGCTTTCTTGCAACAGAGAACTTCGGCAATCAAAATATCTAACGAGTAATCAAGAAAACCATTCCGAGTGTGTGAAAAGTATATATATTTTCCTATTATATATAAAAAGAATTTTAGAAATCTAAAATTTAAATTTTTTTCATTTGAAATTAAATTTTTAGAATTTATTTATTCTACGTAAATATTATCCCTCCATTCCAAAATATACGTCACTTAAACCAATTTTATTTTTTCCAAAATAGATATCACTTTAGAAAACCAAGTCAACTTTAGATAAAATTTTCCCATCTTACCCCTATATTAATTTTATATAATAATCGCTTAGCACAAAAGAAGATTAATAAAAGCATTAAATACTCTTCATTCCTCTGATCATGAACTATGTAAAACTCAAATATCAAGATGGAACAAATTCCAAAATAAAATTTAATAAGACCAATTTAGTAAAATAACATCATTTTATAGATATATTAATTATTTTCTTAATATTTATGCATAAATCTTGAGTGATATCTATTGTGAAATAGAAAGAGTATAAAGTAATTTTCAAACCAAAACTATTAAGTGCGTGAAAATCATCAATTGTAAAGGATTATTCCTCACAATGCAGAAAAAAATTGGTAAAAAAAATTCCTAGTTGCCGTATTTTATCCCCTTTTTTTTTTATTATATTATAAAAGGAGATGTTTTACTCTAAAAAAAAAAAAAGACGCATTATTCTTATAAAAAGTTATTAACAATTTATTATTTTTTATATTTTTACATATTATACTAGTTAGTTCATAGATATACTTTGAGGTTCTTAAATTTTATCTCAATAAACTCTTTAGGTCATTTCTTTATTTTTGCATATTAAAACACAAAATTACCTTTAATTATAAATAAAAAATATATATCTTTTAGTTTACAAATTTTATTAAAGTATTTCAAATAAAAGATTTTATAGTATATAAGATACACAAACATCAACATTTTTATACTTATATATTTATATATATATATATATATATATTAGTTTAAAAATAAAAATATCACTATTATTTATTCTTTTTTTATATATATTGTAATTTTTTATTAGTTTAATATGATATTTATAAACTAACAATAAATGTCGTTATGAATCTTGATAATTTTTTAAAATGATATCTTTTTGTTTATTAATGTTATCCATAGGGGTGGTGCCATATTGTCCATGCCCCCCTATTTTTTTTTATTTACAAATTCTCCTTTCCTTTAATTTGTATGGTTTTATATATAATTTTACGAGAATATTTGAAAAATTTTCCTTGCGACACCCACTATATGTTTCACTTTTACCATAGAATATTGAGTTTGGTGTTACAAGTTTAACAATACATGCATATATACTTCTAATCATATATTATATATTCGGAATTGATTTTCTTACCAATATATTACTTCGATATTATTGTAAGGTATTATGCATGTTGTTCTTGCAAATTGTAACCTTTCAATCATTAATAAACATTTTATTACTTTGACTTATTTGGCCCCCTGGTAAAATTGGTCTGGCACCGCTCCTGGTTATCCATATGGTATATGAGAGATGAAAAATTTGCATTTATGATTTTATATAGTTCTACTCCTAATTTTATATTTTTTGAAATATTTTTTTAGTTATTCGAATTAAACAAGTTCTATAACAATAGAGTCTAGTTCTATAATTTTATAAAATTTAATAAATTGATTAATCAATATTAATTATGTGAGAAAAAATAGAAAATAGAAAAAATGATATGTTTTATCATTATAAATGGATAAAAGATAATTTAGATATTATTAGTCTAATTTGTATAAAGACTAAACAGTTGATAATGGTAATACCGAGAAATTCAATAATTAGAATAAAGACTAATTAATATAGTCGGTAAAAACATAAATTGTTTTGAAAAAGCACGGCATCTATCTTCCCATAATATCTTAACAGTGTTTTACAGCTATAAGATATTTATTGTTTTAATTAAAAGACACGATGACAAATATTTTTGCTACAAGAAAATTGTTTCTTTAAATTATACGAATTACCACAAAGCTTTTGATATAAGTAGAGGTGACAATTATGTACCCGACCTACTAACATGACACAAATACGATATGAATTTAGTGGATTTGGGTTTGATTAAATAGGCAATGGATCATTTTTGGGTCAACACGAACGTGAAACGATAATTTTTGTATTGGGTAAGGGTTGGCCTGCTAACCCGAAAATGACACGAATATTTAAAATTTATTATTATATTTTCTTATATTTTTACATGTCACTATTAAGGAATGTAATATAAAATATATAACTCACAAACACAAAATAACTTTTCAATAATTTTACACGTTATTCTTAATAGATGCAGTTAAATGATACATAAATGCGAACAAAACATAATCCAAAATAAAAAATAGTGCGTTAAAATTTTTTAGGTCGATAAATGTTAAATTGTTAATTTAGATACGACATAAATATTTGAAATTTTTAATATTTCATTTATAATATTTTTGTATGTCACCCAAAAATCCGACACGAACACGATTGTATTAACTTGATTATGACATGAAAATTTTTGGGTCAAGTTTGGATTTTACTTACTGAAACACGAACCTAAATTCGACACAACACGAATATGACCCATATGTACGGATTGACATCCCTAGATATAATTTTTCGCAATTTGGTGGAGTCTTTCGTAATATTTCTTAGCTTCATAATGAGGTAGCGTGGGCCGTCATTGACAGGGCATGCATGTGGGGCTTTCTACACAAATTCTACAAAATAGTTATAAAACAAATAAGTATTACAAAATGAATATTAAAGTTAGTGTTTTACAAAATTATAAATTACAAAGCAGTATTTTTCTTTTTTTATAGAAGAGACAGATATGCTCATGAAAATGTGAATGCGAATAATGAAAATTTTTTTTGGCAACATTTGCATAGTATCAGATAGACAAAAGCAATAAGGAAGAATAGATTCATAGCATCAATGCGGAAAAATAAAATATGAATAATAGTTGCATAGTATTTGTACAGTATTAGTAAAAATATAGAGAGAAAAAAAAAAAAAGAAATAGATATGAATTTTATTTTAAAGAGAAAAAAATTAATAAGATTTTCTAAAATCGATTGATAAAAAGGAAAAATAAAAGGATATGGAGCTAAATAAATACTTTTTAATAGTAGAACATGAGAGAGGAAAGTAAAAATAAGGAAAAGATTAAAGAGAAATAATCGTAATAAATTATAAATAAGAAGAATTTTTTCCGTTAGTATTTCCAAAAGAGCGACAAATGGTATAAATTTATCATGTATGTATTGGCTAACTTTCACTAACATTTATATTCTATATATAGTTTTTTTTTTCATGTGCATTTTTTTCTAAAAGATAAATGGGATTAAGTTTGAGCACTAATTTGGCATTACAACTTGATATTTGTAGTCAAATAAGTTCAAAATAACACGTGTTAATATATTACTAGTGATTTTTACATGTGTCTTTTTTTACGTAAAAATAATTTGTTAAAAAAACTTGAATTGAATTGATTCTATTAATGAAATTCAATTATTTTGTTGAATGAAATGTGTTGATAAGAGTTCAAAGGATTTAAGAAAAAGAAAAAGAAAAAGAAAAAAATAAGCATTAGGAAGAATAATCCGGTGGTAAAAGACGACAAAGAAAGTAAGTATGATAGAATTGTAGTTTATTAAACTCCATGGTAAAGTAGTATAATTAATGGGTTAGTTAAGTCTTTTATATAAAAAGAAATATACGTTGGCACATTGCTAAATGATTTAGTTAGCAAGGCAATTTTTATTTCCATAGTCTTTTTCATCTTGGCCTATAAAGTCTTTTGTTCCTGTTGATTCCCATTATTACAACAACTTGTCCCTTCAAAAAAGAAAAAAATGGGAGGAAGATCAATTGGTTATTTTGGAATTCTCTTAATTGCTATTTTAGCATATTTGAGTCAAAGTGAAGCTCAACAACTCCAACTGGGTTTTTATGCTCAAAGCTGCCCAAATGCTGAACAAATTGTGCTTGATTTTGTTAACCAACATATCCATAATGCTCCATCTCTTTCTGCTACCTTGATTAGAATGCACTTCCATGATTGTTTTGTCAGGGTACGTAAATTTTTATTTTATTTTGTTTTTTCATTAATTATGGATTTTAATTAAGCTAAGCTAAATTATGATTGAAATTGAACAGGGTTGTGATGGATCTGTGCTTTTGAACACATCCACATCAGGCAATCAAACTGAAAGAACTGCAACTCCAAATTTGACATTAAGAGGATTTGATTTCATTGACAGGGTTAAAAGCCAAGTAGAGGCTGCTTGCCCTGGCGTTGTCTCTTGTGCTGATATTATTGCTCTGGTTGCTAGGGATTCTATTGTAGCCACAGTAAGACAATTAATTCTCATAATTAATTAAATTAAATTAAATTCTATAAAAAAAAAAAAAGTCCTGCCCATTTCAGATTTTGCTTAAACAAGAAATGGGTTTGAATTTGTTTTCATGAATATGCAGGGAGGTCCGTCATGGAAAGTTCCAACAGGAAGAAGAGATGGAACTGTTTCCATAGCTCAGGAGGCGTTGAACAACATTCCTCCTCCAACAAGCAATTTCAGCACTCTTCAAACTCTTTTTGCTAATGTTGGACTCAACCTTACTGACCTCGTCTTGCTTTCTGGTAAACCTATCTTAGTTAATAATACCACTTTTTTTTACCAAAAAAATATCAGGTTCAATTTGGATTGGCCGGTTTCATCCAGAGACCTTATTTAAAAGAAACCACTTTTTTTTTTTTTTTTTTTTTTAATATTCTCATTTTTAATTAAGAACGTAGTATTTGATCTTATTGAGATTTGAATCCTGGACCACCTAGTTGAGAAGAGATACTTTTACCACCAGGTTATAGCTGAATAAACTAGTTATGTTTTTTGGGTACCAATTTTTAACTGAATCTTTTTTAATTAGAGTCTATTGGGTAGTAATTTCCGGTCATTATAAATAGGAGTATATGAGCAAAGCTATTATAAAATGTAACTAAAAGAAAAATAAAAAAAGATGATGAATTGATGACTATATTAATGAAGCTAGAATGTTGCTACTATCAAACCCAGTATTTATTGAAATTTGAAGTTTATTTGTAGGTGCACATACAATTGGGATAGCACATTGCCCATCATTTTCAAATAGGTTGTACAATTTCAGTGGAAGAGGAGACCAAGACCCAGCACTAGACAGTGAATATGCTGCAAATCTCAAGGCAAGAAAATGCACAACTCCAAATGATAACACCACCATTGTTGAGATGGATCCAGGCAGTAGAAAAACATTTGATCTTAGCTATTATTCTAATTTACTCAAAAGAAGAGGCCTTTTTCAATCTGATTCTGCCTTGACCACTAATTCTGCTACCTTATCTACCATTAACCAGCTGCTTAGTGGTTCACTTGAGAATTTTTATGCTCAATTTGCTACTTCCATGGAGAAAATGGGACAAATTAATGTTAAAACTGGCTCTGCTGGTGAAATCAGGAAGCGTTGTGGATTAGTGAACAGTTGAATTTGTTGATTTTCTTTTCTCTTTTTTAATTTTTTTATTCTGTTCTTGGAATAACATTTGTATGGTTATTTAGTATTTATCTTTGGTGAGCATATTTTGAGTTTGTCTTCTCTGTTTTCTGATTTTAATGTGTGCACTTGTTAGCAATAAAGTTAATAATTTTTGCTGATTGCAAAGAATATTAGTGTTGAAATTTGTTACATTAATTTCATTGTGGTCAAAGTTTGTGAAATTATAAAAACTGGTATTAATTTTAACAGTTTGGTTACATGATATGAGGTCCTCTTAATTAGAATAGGTAGTTGAGGGCTCGAACCCTGGTATCTCAACACATGGTAATATTGGTCTTTTTTTTTTTTTTATGTTGAATGAAAGTGTACCAAAAATAATATATAAAGACTATTAGATCTTAGGTATCAGCTTAAGTTTTGAGGTTAGATTATTTAACGACCAAAATTTGACAAAAAAAAAAAAAAAAAAAAGTTGAATTTCTCTTGGTATATAAAATGGGTCGCTTCAAGGATTAATCTTAATTCTCAAATTTCTCATCACTTCGTTGTTACAATTTTATTTTGATTGGACACGATTAGTGAAGCGCATAATTTACAATACCCTATTTAGAAACGATGAATCCTCAATTGACTCATTTTATAAGTTAAGGGTAAAATTCAACTTCTCAATCATCAATAAACAGTCATCCCTTTTTTTTTTTAATCCACAAGCTCGATAAAAGAATAGGTTATGCCAATGATAATTTAGTTTGGAAGGCTTCAGTTTTCTTTCTGTTTTTTTTTTTTTTTTATTTTTAAAAAAAGGAGAAATTGTTTTTGCAAAATGAATTTTGAAAACCGTCATTTTTTAAATTGTGGACTTGTTGATTAGATGACAAAAATAGTGTTTGATGGAGGCAATTATGAATTACAATTATTCAATTTGATGGGATTGAAAGAGAAATTTACTTTAAGATAAAATCTAGAGGCCGTAAAACCTCCACATGTGTTTGTCTGGGACAGGGCTAGAGCGCATGTCATCCTCAATGGAAAGTGTATCATATATAGAGCCGTTAGTTAACTTCAATCTCATATCTATTTGATAGGCAAAATGCATATTATAATTAGCCTTCTATTCAATTTTTTTAATACATTATACAACTGATTTTTTTAATTTTTTATTATCAGCCCCAAACTTAATCTTATTTCACAGACAGGTAATATGCTCTATTAAATGGTATGATCGGTAATATTTCAGCATGTAATACGATTTCATATTATTTTTTGGATATAAAAAATTAACTAGAAGTGTCTTTTTTATAGTTTTAAGCAATGATACCATATAATTTTGAAATTATTTGAAAGCGTTTATTTCACAGATCTGTCAGTGAATGAATCGTATCACACACACGTAAAAGATAGGTCGAATTTGAGGCTAATTATATTAAAATGAAAAGATTAAGTACTCAATTTATTCAAAAAGTTAATCAGGAAGACAATTATGATTTTGGTTCAGGTACTCACGGTGAATTTTGCCTATATATCTTATAATTTTAAGATAGAGAAACACAAACAGTGGTTTTTCGCTTTTTAAATTTTTTTCTTAAGAAGATCCAGATTGTTAGATTGAAAATTCAATTGGAAATTTGAAAATTTTAATACATCAACATTCCCAATTTATTAGGCAAATCGATTTCCAATTTTTATAAATTTTAAAATTGGTATCTTCGTCAATACATTGAATATATTATCTTTCTATTTTGATAGTATTAGTTTCAAACTTGACATATCTGTCTCAAGTGGGTTGCACTCTACAGTTTCATTAACCAGTAGTGATACAATACTTGTGAAAAGTAAAAGATTTTAGAGTTTACTAAAGGGATATAAATCATACTTCTCATGCAGACGTGTTACAGCAGCAAATATAAATCATACTTCTAATTTGTTTATATGTCTTTATAAAAAAAATTATGTCATGCATATGAAAACTAGAATTTATGCAAGCCATCTATAACAAAAGTTTGGTGATAATACAAATGTGTTAAAAAAAAAGTGACTAAAAGCGAATTAAAAAATTCAAAAAGGTTGAGATAACTTAGGATTTGTTTTGGCAAATTATTATATTGAAGTTGGAATCCATTTTAAGGAAGATGTGTGTGGTGTAGTAATTTAGTTTTCAAATTAGTACAAGTAACTTGGGGATTAAGTATTGACGGGTTCCATTGTCCATCAAATTAAGGAACAAAATATAAAATAATAATAATAATAATAATAATAATAATAATAATAATAAACTGCCAGTTGTAAAAGACAAGAAAGGATGTTCCACAGAGACTTATTTAACATCGGAGGACAAAAGCACCTAAGATGCCGGAAGCGTAGAATATATAAATTTTTATTATCTTTTATTTAATTAAACAAAACTACACATCAGAATAGTACTGCATATCTACTAAAACAATGGATGGATAAATAATTTATTAGTCTTTATATATAAGAGTGTTTTTATAAATAATTACATATTTTTAGAATTTATTAATGAAACATGTTTGAATTTGTTTTTTGTCCGTTAATTTTGCACTAGATTGACATGGATTTAAATAGCCAAAGAGAAAAAAAAATGTTGACAAAATTTGAGTAAACCATTAATAAGTGACAATGCATGGAGCAAAAAAAGTGTTTAAGCAGTTTTATATACTCTTGAATGGTGCTAATACAAAAATAGATAGAGACTCAAAAATTAACTAAATCATATAACTTAAGTATATGATGAAATAATTAGTATAGCATGTAAATATAGTAACTAATCAATTCTTCCAAAATTTATAAATGTGGCATTGAAGTCAAAGTCGAAAATTAATGAATGTGGGGACAAATCAAAGCCGTGAGAAACTCCACAAGGCAACATGTGCAAGAAAAGCAACTTATTCTACATAGATCAAGGTGATAAGCCTCGCCGTACTCCTTTTTTTTTTTTGGGGTTAGAAAAAGAGATTTGCACATTCTGTAAAGTTCAAAATTTTTTTTTTTTTTTTTTAAAAAAAAGAGTTCAAAATAAAGATAGCTCGAAAATAAAGAAATTAGAAGAATAATATATGTGACCAAAGAAAGATAGTATAACTAATAAATTATTTTGACTTTACACATCAAAATTTGATATTATCTGTAAGGAATATTTTTTACATGGTGCTACTAAATAAATTTCCAATAGAATTAACAAAGTCAAAACAAGTAGATCAGAAATATCACAAGAACAAATATGTGAAGAAATGTTTAGTTTAGATATGTCCATAATTTTAAATTGATAGTATAAATTTAATTCCAATGAGATTAGGTAAATACATTCTATTTATTAATTAAATAGGGTTTTAATTTAAATGGAATTATCAATTCTATGGAAATAGGTTTCTCTACCCTATAAAAAGGGATTTACTTGAGATTTATGCTTGTTGAGCACAAACTATTAGATCTCTTCTTCCTAAAATACATTGTAGGAAAAATGATGATGAGGACTCGCATTACTTCTCGATCTATATATCAAATTGACCGCACAAAAGCAAGAGTGTAATCTATTTTGCATCGTATCATTAATTAAAATGTATGAAGAGATGTAAGAGTGCATATAGACTAATAGCCTAGGATTGGGAATGAATGGTGAAGTGTTGCATACGTTAATGCTTAATTTTTGGGAATCACAGGACCTCTCAACGATAATGAATTTGAGGTGGTTAAAATCCAAAGGAAAGTATAAGAATTTAATCTTTATTTTTCTAGATATTGTTGCTAGTAGATGAGTCTTAAGATGCAACATTGGTGATTCCAAATTAAAATTACAGAGTGGACGCACTATCAATTATTTGTGGTTGGAAAGTTGGGGATGTAGGTCCCCGGTAGAATTATAATATCCCAAAATTTAAATGCATGTGCATTTTGTTTAGTAAAATATATAGTTAAAACAATTATAAATTTAAATGAGTTTTGGGATAAAACTATCTTAATAAAAGTTTGGTGAATGAAAATAATATGAATAGGGTATAATTGAAAGGAATCAAAAGTTATGTGGAAGAAATTGAAAATAAAAAATTTGTTACTGTTGAAATAGTAATTCTAAAAAGTAAAATGAGTAAATAGTGTTAAATAGTAATATACATATTGCTAAATAGTATGAGCAAAATAATAATTTTGATCAAAGATAAAATAAATTCCTCTCCCTTGTAGAAAGAGCAATTGCTCAGGACATTTTGTCCAAAGCATATGGTTTTGTTGACTCCGGTTTTGATGATCACAAGTTGACATTGAATAAAAAGAATTTCTTAAAATAACACTCAATATTAAAAGCTTTATAAGATGAAGATACCAGTTGTTATAATAAACAACTCATGCTTATAAGCTATAAGATTCTTTTATGACTTCATATTGTTTTAAGAGCTAAAATCTACTAATGAGTTGAAACTAATACAAATGGCCACATGAAGTTTATTAGATGTTTTCAATATTCACTTTGGCTTATGACTTGATCTCAACTGCTATATTACTTGAACCACTTTGGCTTATGACTTGATCTCAACTGCTATATTATTTGAAACACTTTGCTTTATGACTTGATCTCAACTGCTATATTATTTGAAACACTTTGCTTTATGACTTTATCTCAACTAATATATCACTTGGAAGATCTTGGCTTGTGACTTAATTTCAACTGCTATATTCATATTGTCACTTGACAAGATTTTGTTTTATAAGCTTATGACTTGAATCAACTCATCTTATTGCTTGAAACAAACGGCCACTTATTGAATTCATCTCTCCTCTCTTTGTGACTTAAGATCAACCACTATTTTTCCTTTGTGAATTGAGACAAATGGCCATTCCTCATTCCATGAAGAATCCTTCACCTATAAAAGGAAATGAAGACCAAAGCTTGGAGTAAGAAGACTTTTTTGCAACATTCACACTCTTAAGCTATAATTCTTTGAAGTCTTCCATGATTCCTAAAGAGAGCAAAGTTAAGAGAAAAGAGTTTCATTCTTTCATTCAAATATTAATATATTTGGGAATTGTACAATTCCCATATATATGAATATTTGAATGAAAGAATGAAACTCTTTTCTCTTGACTTTGCTTGTGTGAAATGGGGTTTACTTTGTTGGTAGTAAGATCAACAAAGTCTGTAAAAGTTTGGTGCTCGAGCTTAGAAAAAGCATCGGTAGAGTTTCGTTACTTAAGCTCTGAAAAAGTAGCGATAGAGGTTTGATACTTAACCTGCAAAAGTATTGAGTTTGTTACTTGAACTCAGAAAAAATAACATCTTATTTCCTGCCCGTAAAAGAAAAGTTAGTGAAAATATCAAGCGGTTGGCTTGGGGACTAGAAGTAGACCGGTTAGGTCTAACCAGGATAAAATTTGGTGTCTTCAATCATCTATCCCTATTCTCTTTATATTTTCTACTATTTAAATTCTTGCAATTTAAATAAATAGTTTTATTATTTGAAGTCATTTTTAGATAAGCAAATTCATATTCACAAGTTTTATTATCTTAATTAATTCTGCATTTTTATAAAACTTGTGTTTATAGAAAGAAAATTATGTTTCTTCAAAAAGAATTTTTAAAGAGAGTTTGTGAAAATTTTTTATTCGCTTTACAATACTATTCACACCCTCTCTAGTACTGTAACTAGCCATTTGGGACCATCAAGTTTCTTTTAAGGAAAACAAGCAAGAACATTTAAAAAACTCAAATTTCTACTGTCCAATTTTGATGATTTTTTAGGTGCGGATTCAATATTCATTTTTATTATTTCGTACCTTAGATTTTTAATTAGATATCTAATATTTGAGATATTTGGAGAAAAAAATTATAGTTTATGGATAAAGGAAAAGGAATTGAAGGTAAATTTGATGTTAATGAACTCCTAGCGATGTCACGAGTCTGATGGTATCATCGATTCCAACGAATCACACCGATTTCAATAAATTCAAATTACTATTCCAGTAAGCAAAAATATTAATAGTCCAGTAAGAGTATTTCAATTGAAAGTTATATTCATATTAAGCTAAAATTATTCTGAGTAACTTTAGTTCTCGGGGTAAGAGAAAATTCTGAATATATGATTTTGTGTAAAATTTTAAAGATTTATAGATAGATTAATTATATATATTGATTAATTTGATTATATGAATAGAGAAATTAATTCAAGGATATTTGTATGTAAGAAAAATACATGAAATTGGATGGATTTGTGTTGTTTTGGTAAATTTGTGGATTTATGAATAGTAATGTATATATGAATAGTAACTATAAAAATGAATAGTACCGTTATGAGCGGACGACGTTTTTCGGAACGCGTGGTGAAGCGGGAGCCGGGGATTTTCTGTTTGAGTGATGATGTGTGTGGTTTTGAAAACGGGTTTTAATCTTCCTTAAGAAAACCTTTCATTTTATCGGAAAAACCCTTTTTTGTAGAAAGCTTGATTTTAAGTGTGAAATTTGGAAAATAAGTTTTTTTAGAAAATCCTAATTTAAACTTAAAGATCTCAAAACTTAAATTTCAAGATCAGCGACAGAGTCGCCACCCAGATCAGCTCATCCGAGAAATTCCGGTACAGCTCCCTACCGAGCATAGACTATTGTACCTAATCCAGAGATTCAAGGTTTGGACAACACATCTATTAATCCTTACTTGTTTTCAATTATTATCCTATAATATGATATGACATCCACTTAATACTACTCATTTTATCTTCTTTTATTCTTAGTTAATGCTCATACAAATGACCTAAATATAAATCACAAAATAAAGTGCAGAAAAGTAAAATGCAGGAAAAGTAAAGTAATGGCCAAATTATACAACCCAAAAAAGAAAAACTCTCATCCTCACCATTTACAATCACCTATAATAAACGATAATCTAAAAAGTACAATCGCCTAGATACACGAGATAATCTATTAAATAGGTCAAAAATAAAAAATAAAAATAAAGAAAGCTGCATCCAAATACGGTTACTACAAATAAATAAAGCACACCAAGGACTCACACAAGACAGAATAGGGGTATTTTGGGAAACGGGATCATGCATAGAGGGGATAATCGAGGAGTCAGGATGAGTACTCGATTAGACTTGGAAAACATTTTGTAGAAACGCTCTATGGATTTTTGTGAATGAAAATAAGTTTTGAAAATAATTTGGCTCGTTTTACATGCATTTTCCAACTTTTAGTGGGCCGGATATCCCGGAACCCGGGGGTTCCGTTCGTGAGTGGGCCTAAATTGAACATCCATCTAAGGTCCAAAAATGTGAACACGCCAAAAATCCATTTTGAATAGAAAGGAGACACAAAATTACAAGTTAGAGGCCCAAAAGGGCAAAACTATAATTCTGCTTCTCAAACTATAGCAGAGTGGCTGTGGGGTATCATAGCCGCACCACTGTAGTGGCTGTAACACCTACAGCTGAGTGGCTGTAGTGCTCCAGAATCAACGAATCGGTTTTCTGAATCGTTTTGAAATTCATTTTAGAACTTTAATGATTTCAGGTGATCCGGGACTTCTGGAAACTCATAAAACTTAATCAAAACATATACGAATTAGATCAAACGAGTCTGAAAATCCTTAAAAATCTGAAATCATCAAAATTCAATCTCACATACATCAATTGAAACCAGAAAACTGCAAATCTAAACATGCATGAATGTAATTTGACCGATAATAATCATGAAAAACACTTTTAATTTGAAAAACGGAAGCGTTATCGATCGATTTAGGGCATTCGGAGCTTCTGCCCTGAAGATTACAGCTGAGCAGCTGTAATAAGAAGATTACAGCCGTGCCACTATAGGTTACAGCCGTGCGGCTGTAATCAGCAGGTGGGGCGGCTATAACCAGTTTCACTTCCAGATTCAAAAAAAAAAAAAAAAAAGAAAAGCAAAATCATATACAAGTAGCACCCAGAACAAATCAAAAGGGATTTTTAAGGCCTCTCAGGATATACCTTGTCTGTGTTCCAGCATTTTGGACCACCAGGAACGAATTCGGATGCCAGAAAACGCCTTCAAATCATGAACAACCTGAAAACGTCCACAATCTTTGAAGCCCGAATGGAACTTGAATCAAGTCGAATGACTGTTAAATGGACCTGAACCACCACAGAAAACTAACTCCCAGAGAATCCTAATTGTTTCTATAGATTGAATTAAAGTTTTTGATGATTTAAGATTGAATGGTTTTAATTTCTCTCTTTTTCTTTCTCAAATCTTCAACAACCCTAACTTTGTTTTTTTTTTTTTTTTTTTTTGCAGAATGTCGAGGCTGCCTATCTGTTTTTCTGACCTAATTCCTGTTTTTGTGTTTTTATATTTCCTATTTTAGGTTAAAAATCAGAATTAAAGACTAATTTGCCCTGATTAGGAAGTCTGGTAATTACAGCCACGCAGCTGTAGTGCAGTACAGCCGTGTAGCTGTAGGGCACTATAGCCAAGCGGCTACAATGGCCAGACTTGCCTAATTCACCCTTTTTCACCTCTTTTCTTCGGTTCTCTTAAAAGCTCACTCGACCTTCTTAAGGGTTCCGCACCAAGACCTGTCACACACATTCGAGTCATCCGAGATATCTTTGGTATCATTCTGCTCACTTCGAATCCGCCTCAAATTTATCCATGAAAAAGGTAATAAAAGCTTTCATCATCGAGGTCGGAAAAAAACCCTTTAATCTCGCAATAGGGAGCACGGTGAGAAGGAAAAGAGGTCATACTTGGTGGTTCTCCTCATGCTGACCTGTTCTGATGTTTGTAGGGACTGGTCTCGGTTGATTCGTGAAATAGCGGTCTTGCCTAAGTTGACTTGGTTTTTTGGGGACTTACTTCAATTCCGTTGTGAAGCATAGGGCTTTGCCCGAATTGATCCGATGTTCTCCGAGGACATGCTTCGACTCCATTATGAAGCAGAGGACTTTGCCCAGATTGGATTGGTTTTCCAGGGACGTGCTTCGACTCCATCATGAAGCAGAGGACTTTGCCCATATTGGATTGGTTCTCCAGGGACATGCTTCGACTCCATTATGAAGCAGAGGACTTTGCCCAAATTGGACTCTCCTTATCATTTGATGTTCATGAAAAGGAAGGTATTTTGGCAATTTTATATCTTGGAAAATGGTACCCTTTAGGGGAAGGGTACTTTGGTCATTTGACTTCTCGTTGGGCCTATGTCACGAAAAGAAATGGGTTTTAGCTGTTAGATATCCCTTTTAGTGGGAAAAAGGGATTTTGGCCATTTGGTAGCTTGATGGCTAACAAAAGGGTAGTTTGGTCATTTCACCCCCAGTGGAGCCTATGTCACTAGGGGAAGAAATATTTTAAGGAATTAGTCTTCCGTGTAGCTTGTGTTGCTAAATGATGCGTGATAAATACACACACTAATAGAAGTAAGTGCACTTCATCGCTCAAGTAATACAGAGTAAGAAGGATGTCGATCCCACAAGGACTAATTATGCTAATCCTATACACAATTGGGTTTTTATTAACTTAGGTGGATAGAATAAAATTATTGGTTTTGGTTTGTGAATAAAATTACTGCTGAAAATAATTAAATTAAAACTGAGAATGAAACAAAATTGTAAGTAAGCAATTCAATGAGAAAGCTAACTAAGGTGTCTGGTTTCACTTAGCACTAATTCTAGTAATATTTTAAGTTATGCAACTAATCCGATTAAATTCCAAAATGGCGATTTCCATAAATAATCAATACCGGTTAGGGCTATCAATTCTAATTCTTAACTTAAACACTTAAACCTCTCAGTTCTAAGCGATCAAGCCAGAAAGCATTAAGTCTAAGAAATCCTAGCACTAACTAGTGAGCCATTAGAGCAATGGTCATGCAAAAGTCATGTTGTGTGATTCCGTTAATCTAGTCCTTTGGTCAATTATAGATTAACTATAATCATTGGAATTGATGGTCACGCATCCAAAGCATTAAATATACACAACACAATATTGAAAAAATAATATGAATTAAATTGCATTAACTATACAATAATTACATGAAACAATTGCTAAGATCCACCATAGCCTTAGCTATGGTGGAATTAGTTCACCACTAAACTAATAACACACAAACAAATTAAGGAAAACATGGTAAAGAGAAAGGTTTAGAGAAAACTAGAATCAAAAGTGGTTGATGGAAGGATGTACACATCGTTGAGGCGGAAAGATGAATGCTCCTCCATACCCTAGCTCCCAAGAACACGTTCTCCCAATACATTCTTCCAAGAGAGAAAAAATAAAAATAAAATAAAAACTAAAAAACTCTTCCTCTACTATAGCTCAATTCTTTTTCTTTTCACTCTTCCCTCCTTTTAAATCCTTAAAATTAAAAAGGAAAAAAGAATTGCAATAAAAGTCTAATACAACTCTTTAAAGAGGAAACAACTAAAAGAGACACTCCTACTAGAATAGGAGTCAACAACCAAGGAAAATATCACAGCAAAAGACTCTTATTTCTCTTCCACTTAGACAAACCCGCTGTGAGCACGGGTTTTTTCCTGACCTCGGTGATGAAAGCTATTGTTACCTTTTTCACGGATAAACATGAAGCGGATTCGGACCGACCAGGACGATGTCGGAAATGCCCCGGATAGCCCGGAGGTCTGTGACAAGTCCTAGTACGGAACCCTGAAGAATTCGAGCGGATATTTAAGAAAACCGAAAGACAAACCAAAGAAAATAAGTGAAAATGTAATTTTCTGGGCATTACAGCAGCATGGCTACAGCGGCCCGGATGTAAGCTACAGCCATGCTGCTGTAATCTCCTTATTTCCTTTTTTGGGCAAAATCAGCATTTAATTCGGTTTTTAAGCAAAATAGGAATTTTGGCACCTACAGCCGCTCGGCTGTGACATACAGCCGCGCGGCTGTAGACTATAGGGGTGCGGCTGTGAACTACAGCCACGTGGCTGTAATCGTAAGTTTTCCTTTTTTTGACGAAATCAGCAATTAATTCCGATTTAATACCGAAATAGGAGATATTTAAGGATCCTAATCGGGAATTAGGGCACCAGAAGAGGCAGAAAAACAAAAAGAAGAAAAAGACAAAGAGAGAAACTTGGAAAGAAAAAAAAAAAGAAAAAAAATCACATAGTTTTTTTAGGGTTCTTAACAAAACAACATAGAAAAAAAAAGTTAGAGAAAAAAAAAAGAAAGAAAAAAAGGTTAGAAAAAGAGGGAACACTCGACAATCAATCCTTGAATCTTCCTCGTGGTTCCGTTCGAGGTTCAGAAAACACACTTTGCTTGGGTTTTCCGTGACTGTGGGACGTTTCTGGCATCCAAATCTCTTTTTTGTGGTCCAAGCGCTGGAACACATGCAAGGTAATTTTCTGAGAGGCCTTAGAAATCCATTCTGTTCATCTTGGTTGTGATTCAATTACATGACTTGAGTTTTTCGCGATTGGTTGGTTTTTTTTTTAGGCTACAGCCGTCCCACCCAAGATCACAGCCGCGCGGCTGTGACCTAAAGGGGCGCGGCTGTAGATCTTTTCCATTTTTCCTTTGCTTCTGTAGGAGTTTTCTGATTACAGCCGTCCCATATGATCATAGCCGCCCCGCAGTAACCTGTACCCGCGCGGCTGTGACCCATAAGGGCGTGGCTGTAATGCTTTGTTTTGGATTTTTTTCTATTTTTTTTGAAGTTTTCTGTGATTACAGCCGCCCCATATGATCACAGCCGCTCGGCTGTAAGCTACTGCCGTACGGCTGTAACCTACAGGGGCCGAAGCTCCATCGGCCCAAATCGATCGATAATGCTCCCACTCTTCAATTAAATGTGTTTTTCATGTCTGTTATCGATCCAATCACATTCCTGCGTGCTTCGATTCCATGTTCTTCATTTTTTATGGGTGGATGTGATGAAATTTGGTGATTTTGGATGATTAGGGATTTCCGGATTCGATTTGGTCCATTTCGGGTCTTTTTTGTTGGTTTTAATATTTTTCCAGAAGTCCCAGATTGCCCAAAATCGTCAAACTTTGCAAAATGATCTTTGAAAACGAGAAAAGTATGCTGGAATCTATTCTGGAGCATTACAGCCACCCGGCTGTCAGCTACAGGGGCGCGGCTGTAGCCTATAGGGGCGCGGCTGTAATATGGACAGAATTACAGTTTTACCCTTTTCGGCCCCAAACTTGTAATTTTGCATTCTTTTCTCATTCAAAAATGAATTTTGGTGTGTTTGCATACTTTTGGACCCTAGATGGATGTTTGACTTAGGCCCACACACGAACGGGACCCCGGGTCTCGGGATATCCGACCCGCTAAAGTTGGATAAGTGCATGTAAATGAGCCAAACCGCTTTTAAAACTGATTTTTCATCCATAAAACCTACGGGGCGTTTAAAAAACCATTTTCCAGGTCTAACTGGGCCGACCGGTCGGGTCGACTCGGTTATCCCCCTTTGCATGATCCCCGTTTCCTAAAATACCCCTATTCTGTCCTATATGAGTCTTTGTTGTGATTTATTTATCTGTGCTAATCGTATTTGGATGCAGCTTTTATTTTTGTTTTATTTTTATTTTTGGATGTATTTTATAGATTAAATCGTGTATCTAGGCGATTGTAATTTTTTAGATTATCGTGTATAATAGGCGATTGTAAAAGGTGAGGATGAGAGTTTTTTTTCTTTTTCTCGGGTTGTATAATTTGGCATCTGATTTACTTTTTCGCACTTTTACTTTTCCGCATTTTTATTTTGGTTTTATATTTATGTCATATGTATGAGCATCGGCTAATAATAAAAGAAGAGATAAAATGAGTAGAATTAAGTGAATGAAATGTCAAATTATGAAATAATAATTAAAAATTAGTGAGGATTAGTAGATATGTTGCCCGAACCTTGAATCTCTGGATTAGGTACTGCGTCTACACTTGGTAGGGAGCTGTACCGGAATTTCCCGGATGAGCTGATCCGGGTGGCGACTCTGTATCTAATATCGAAATTCGTGTGTCGAGATCTTTAAGTTAAAATGGGATTTTCTAAAAAGCTTGTTTTCTAAAATTCATGCCTAAAATAAAATTTTCTACAAAAAGACTTTTCCAATAAAATGAAAGGTTTCTCTAAGAAAGATTAAAACCCGTTTTCAAAACCAAAACATCAACACCCAAAAACAAAATCCCCGGTTCCCGCTTCACCGCGCGTTCCGAAAAAAGGTCGTCCACTCACAGTGGCGACTCTGCTGGGGAATAACGGTTTCTTCAAAAGAGTTTTCACAAAAAACTTAAGGAACTTAGGCAACAATTGAAGTATATCCTCACTTATAGTTGATTATTAAAACGTAATTCAATATTTCATTCACATTGCATAAAGCATGACATTTTCTCTTCTTAAATCCCTCCAACACTCATTTAAAATCGGTTTATTTCTAAAGGTGACCTACCTCTTCCGCTAAGATTGGAGGCACCCGAGGAGGTAAACCACTCATAGCCTTGTACGAACCCCTTCGTTTGGACCCTTGAGTGGGGAGAAGTGAGGAGTATATTTTCACTATGGGAACCTGTACGACCCTTGGCTTGACTCATACCTTTATGTAATGGCCTAGCAACTTCCCTTTAGGATTACCAAAACCATATACTTGAAAATGGACATCGAGAGTACGCCTTTGGTATCCCCCGTTGATACCAAAGAGACCCAATACCTAGGAAGAATGCGAAACCAATCGAATGGAGGAATAAGTTTAGAAGGGTGAGCATATTTTGTGTGTGTGCTAACTTTTGCTCTGTGGTTGTTTTTTTTTCAACCTTTTTATACGACATAAACACGCATCATCCGTATGCCACATTCTAACCACTTTCTTTATGTAGCCATTTTAGAGCATCCTTATACGTGTGTGTTGTGCTAACCATATTTTCGTGCAGCCATAATCATTTTCCATTTGCCACATTCATTTTGCGTGCTCATGGATCCATAAAGCATACACGACATCATCTTGCATGTCATGCATTCTAACCACGTTTTTGTGTAGCCATTTGCATTTTTGTATGACATAGGCATCCACATCATTTCATTCCATTAAAAATGTAAGGATGTTATAAGTATGCCCTTCACGACCATTTCATCTCATAACATATCGGGAGTCCCCAAGGCTACCCGTACTTTGCCTGTGCACTATTTTGCATTTGGCCGTTCCATTACATTATTAGAAGACCACAACAGTCTTAGGCTAGCGTTTGTGTGACGGACCACACGAAATCATCTCATCTTGATCATTCACATTTGGTGTCATGGAGACCCCTTAGTTTTGCTTACGTGTCCCAATCCATATCGGATTGTTACATAACATCGACAACCTATCTGAGGTACTCCACGAGTGCCGAGCTAGTTTTCATATTAAGACATTTCATAGCATCCCTAAATCATGTAAGGTGTTCCACGAGCACCGAAATGCTATCCATGTTTTGATTCGCACGTGACTTGTATGTGACATCACTTCATGTTAAGATGCTATAAAAGCATCGGATGTCTATCTGCGGGACGGTTCCCTCAAGACCATTTCATGTCATTACATTGACCTTCAAAGTGTCAAACTTTTGTCCGTGTGACGGCACACATGTGACCATTTCACGACATCCCCTAGGTGCCCCAAAGGCACCGAACCTCTGTCCGTGTGATGGCTCGCACGTGATGTTGTTACATTGTCTTGTGTATAGCATAGGGTATAATTGGAACATCCGAAGCAAAAGAAAGAAAAGCACTAAAACCATCTTTAGCATCACCCACATCCATGAGACATCATCCAAACATGAGCATAAAAGTGCCATTTAGAGTGTCGAGTCTAGGACTACGACATCCATCCAAAACTCTAACCTTATGCTGATTATGCAGTTTGGAGTCGCATCTCGGGAAGGCTAATTCGAGTTGAATCAGAACCAAACACCCCAGTTCGGTCAATTTGATCAGAACCGGTCACTGTGGAGGGAATCAGTTCAGGGTCAGATTCAGATAGGGAAGTCAAAGTTCAGTTACCTACTCTACCTGTTGACAGTCAGGCGTTGTTAGAAGAGGTTGATAGAGTAGACATGGCTGACGGAAACAATGGAAACAGTGGAACCAGTGGAACCATGCTCTTCGACATGGCTGCCTTTATGAGGAGCTTCTTAAGCTCAGATGAGTTCAGGGCTACCCTTAGGGAGCAGGTGCAGGCGGTGATGACTACCCTCCCTATTCCGGTTGTCCAACCAGCCCAGACCTCGGTTGGGAACGGAGGACGACAGCCTGTTCAAGCCATTAATGGAACCGGGGGGAATACTCCTAGCGGGATTGGCGGAGTTGCTAATCACAGAGAGCCGGACCGTCAGTCCGAAGAGGATGGGGCTTTTGAGAAGGCGAGGGAAGTCTCGATTGAGTCGATGCTGGAGAAACGGCTCAACCAGAAATTTTCAGATATAGATGCTATGATGCCCAAACTAAAAGAAATGGTCCACTTCAACCCTATCAAGTGTGCTGATCCTACGACATTAGTGGCTGATGCGGAAGGACCGCTCCCGGCTGGTTTTCATATGCCATACCTCCCTCCCTACACTGGGGAAGGACCACTGGAAGCCCATTTGGATAGCTATGTGAGATTGATGACCAGTATGGGGATTGGAAAGGGTCATCTTCTAAATTTGTTCCCTACTACTTTGAGGGGCGCTGCAGCAAAGTGGTACATGAAGATGCCATTGTATACCCGTTCCACTTGGGAAGACTTAGCTGATGCTTTTGTGAAACAATATGCCTACAACACCCAAGTTGAGACAACTCTCGAGGATTTGGAAAGGATCCGCCAAAAGCCGAATGAGTCCTTTCCGGCATATTACAAACGGTGGATGGATGTGCAGGTTTTGGTGGATGGGGCACTAAAGTTGGAATCTTTGATTGTGAAGCTTGTGGATGGCAGCTTGCCCCAATATAAGGACAAAATAAAGCTTAAGAGGTTCCATTCTTTCAACGAGGTGGTGGAGTTTGCCAAGCGTATTGAACGGTATGAAGAAGAAGAGCAGAGAGGCAAGCGAGGTTCAGGCTCCTATAGAAACAACCAGGGGTACTCCCAAGGGTACAAGAGTGGAAGTTCCAAGACCACTGCAGTAGGACCTAGTTCAAGGACTATACCAAAGGTAGCCTCTATTGAAACTCAGGAAGCAGAAGTAGCTACCGTGAATCAGGGGAGAGCAAATGTTCCAAGAATTACCAGTCCGTGGGCTGAGTCAGTCAGTCGAATCTTTGCCAAGTGTAGGAAGGCAGGGGTGCTGCAGAGTTTGAGACCATTCTCGCCTCCAGCAGAGGTAGATAAAGAGAATTTCTGTTCTTACCATGTAATGGCGGGTCACCGTATAAACGAGTGTACCCAATTGATTAAAGCCATCAAACAGCTGGTCATAGATGGCAAGATAGTAGAGCCGGCTCTGAAGCCGAATGTGCAGAAAAATCCACTCCCCACCTTTGGTAGTCAGGTGAACATGGTACAGTCAGGCCTACCAGCCAATTATGTATTTGCCCAGATCATTAAGGCGAATCCGAGTGTGCGAGCTGTACTGGTAGAAAAGGACGAAGAGATGGAGGTGTTTGAAGAGCAGACTGCGGCGGTAAGGGACAAGATGGGTCCTATTGATTTAGATGACTTTGAGGTAGAAGATGAGTATGATGAGTTCGAGGTGCAAGAGTCGAAGCCAGTTTACCCGGTGGAGACAAAAAGAGGGACTGTAATAGAGAAAGATGGGCCGGTGATGCACATCACTAGGAGCGGCAGGGTTTATCAACCCATTAGTGCACCACCTCCAGCACCCCTAAGAAGGAACACAACACTAGTGCAGAACAATAGCCCAGTGGTTAGGGAAGAAGACATGGTTGTGGACCAACTGAAGAGGACACCGGCCCGTGCCAGTGTGTGGCACTTACTTATGGAATCCAAGAGGCACCGAGAGTCGGTGGTAAAACAACTGATGGAGATGGATGCTAACCCCACTATGTCCCTCGATGAGGTGTGTGCAATGATAAGGGGAACGGAGTTGAAGGTTAACAAGGCCCCAAAGATCAGTTTAGGGTAGAGGACCTCCCACCTGAAGGTGTGAATCACAATAGAGCCTTATACTTAAGGGTGGAAGTCATGGATAAAATAATGCCGAGCGTGATGGTGGATGACGGCTCGGCCTTAAACATTTGTCCTTCTCAGCTCCTACCCTTCTTGGGGGTGAGTCCTGAAGCTCTCTGCTGGTCCAACACTGTAATCAGAGCTTATGATGATAGTAAAAGAGCTGTCTTGGGGACCTTCGAAACGGAAGTCAAAGTAGGGGAGGTTAAATCGAAGGTGTTATTTACCATGATCGATATTCCTATCACCTTCTCTCTACTCTTGGGGAGACCATGGTTCCATACTTTAGGATGAGTTCCATCGACTTTGCACCAGAAAGTAAAGTTCTTAATCGGAGGGAAAATAGTAACGGTGGAAGCTGATAAGCCTTCTGTGGTAGCCGCATTGAGTGCTACCGAGCAGCCGATGACTAGGTTTCAGATTGCTGTGATTACTGACAAGCCTGAGTTTCCAGACTAGATTCATAGGTATTTTGCTAAACAGAATTATAAGCCAGGAAAGGGATTTGGGGCCAAGCAACAAGGAATCCCTGAGTTTAACATTGAGGCTGGGAAGTACCGACAATTCGGGCTGGGATATCAAGAAGGAAGGGCCAAGCAAGAAAAGAAGAGTGTGAATCTTATGGATACTTTTGTCCGGGCCACAAAATTAGTATATGATGGGACTCCTGAGCCGGTAATTGTACCTGGGTTTGAAATTTTTACTGATGTGGTGGATTTCAGCAAGTATGGAGTAGAGCCGGTTGTGAACATGCTGCGTGTCGAAGCTGAAACTGGAAACAAGGGGGTACAGAATTAGAAAGCTGTTGACCAAGTCAGGATTGAATTTGAGAATAAGGGAGAAGCTTTCAAGAAGACGGATCTGGTGAGAAGTGAGATGGAAGTGGCTATGGGGGCCATTACTAGAGTACTGTCCACCTTGATGAAACCAAGCAAGGGTGCAGAAGAGAAGACATCACCTGTGGAAAAAACACATGAAGACTTGGTAGAAGAAGCAGTAAAGGAACTCACTAAGCTGGTTATGAGAGGCAAGGCTCAAATGACAGAGGAATAGATGACTGACAAACAGAAAGAAGACTCGGAAGGAGACCTGGGATACTTGTTCGAAGAGGTCGACTGTGCTGCGGTTGATGAAGACCCTCCTCATGTAGAGGATGGAAACTTTTTGAATGTATCTGCTTTTTCTATTTTCGATGTGAACAATTCTGCCAACAAGGCATACAATGCAATAAAATCTGATTTTGCTTACTTGTGTGATGTTTTTTCTGATGGAACTGTGCATACATACAAACATTCATTTAATGTCTTTAGCATACATGATGCATCATTGCATGAAATGAACCTAGGGACAGATGATGAACCAAAGATGGTATCCGTCTAGAAAGACCTCACACCTGGTGAGAGAAAAGAACTTGTAAAAATCCTATAAAAACACGTCAAAGGATTCGCTTGGTCCTACGACGACATGCCTGGGGTTGATAGAGAAATTACAGATCATAGAATCCCGACAGATCCAAAGATGAAACCGGTTAAGCAGAAACTCAGACGACTTCGACTAGAATGGGCTAAAAAGGTTAAGGAAGAAGTAGCCAAACAGATAAAGGCCAAGTTCTTAGAAGTAGTAGAATATCCAGAGTGGTTGGCCAATGTCGTACCAGTTGCAAAGAAAGACAGTCGAGTAAGGGTTTTTGTGGATTACCGTGATCTGAATAAGGCGTCTCCCAAAGATGACTTTCCACTCCTTCATGGATGGGTTTTCAGGATACAATCAGATTTTGATGAATGTGATCGACAAAGTAAAGACAGCCTTCATCACAGAATGAGGAGTTTACTGCTACAGGGTTATGCCTTTTGGTTTGAAGAATGCCGGGGCAACTTATCAGCGGGCGGTCACGACACTTCTGCATGACATGATCCACAAAGAGATCGAGGTTTATGTGGACGATATGTTGGTAAAATCGATGACCCGAGAGGAGCACCCAGCCATCCTGGATGGATTTTTAAATAGGATTGACAAGTACAATCTTTGCTTCAACCCAAAGAAATGTGTATTTAGAGTCACTTCAGGGAAATTGCATGGTCATGTAGTCAGCCAGAAAGGGATTGAGATGGATCCGGACAAGATTAAGGCCATCAGGGATATGCCGGCACCACAGTCAGAGAAGGAAGTAAGGTCGTTTCTCGGTTCACTACAGTATGTCAATCGGTTTATTGCTAGATTGACGACAGTTTGTGAGCCAATTTTCAAACTGCTGAAGAAGAACCAGCCCTTGAAATGGAACGAGCAGTGTCAGATAGCCTTTGATAGAATTAAAACTTATTTGATGAATCCCCCAGTTCTAAAACCTCCAATACCAAACAAGCCTTTGATTCTGTACTTAGCCATTGAAGAGACTTCTGTGGGAGCCATGCTAGTACAAGAATAAGAGGATGGGCGTGAGCATGCGATCTATTATTTGAGCAAGAAGCTACTAGAGTATGAGACTAGGTATACGATAGTAGAGAAAACTTGTGCTGCTATGGTATGGTTGACAAAGAAGTTAAGACACTACTTCCAGTCATACAAGGTTCAGGCGGAGGCCAAGGTGGATCCCATGAAGTACTTATGCCAAGCTCCAGTATTAGCGGGAAAGTTATCCAGGTGGTTGCTTTTGTTGTCAGAGTTTGGCATGGAATATGTGACGAGGAAGACAATCAAGGGAAGAGCCGTAGCAGAATTCCTAGCTAACTAGCCAATAGATTCAGACTATATGGAGAACTTAGAATTTCCCGACGAACAGCTGGCAGTGGTGGAAGAAGAGTCGAATAGGTGGGTGATGTACTTCGATGGGGCGGTGAATAAACACGGCGCAGGCTTGGGGGTAATCATTGCTACACCCGAAGGAGAAATCATTCCTCTGGCAAGGCGACTTGACTTTCTAGTGACCAATAATGGGGCCGAATATGAAGCATGTCTCTTTGGTATTGATGCCTTGATCACGCTAGGGGCAAACGAAGTACTAGTTATCGAGGATTCAACCTTGGTGATTCGGCAGGTAACCGGAGACTGGGAAATAAAGGAAGAATCGCTTCGACCCTATCTGGAGTTGGTTTAGGAAAGGGCAAGGGTATTCAGTCAGTGTGAATTTCGACATGTACCGAGGGAGGAGAATCAGATGGCAGACTTTTTGGCTACATTGTCATCAATGTGGGAAGGCCCCCGAAAACAACCAATACAGCCGGTCATCCTGGAAATTTCTCAAAACCCATGCTATTCGTCAGTCAATACGGTTGCAACTATTGAGGCACGCCCTTGGTATTATGATATTCTATTATTCATCCAGAACGATCAATATCCTGAAGGCGCCAATGAATTTGATAAGGTTTCCCTCAGGAGGTTAGCAGCACAGTTCCGGATATTTGAGAATCAACTTTTCAAGAGGACAACTTGTTGGAAATGCCCTAGTCCCGAGGCATTGGCCCTTGTGTTTGTATAATACATTTATGCATTAATGTAATCTTTATGTATTATACAATTTGTGTCAAGGAAATAAAGGCATTAATCTATTTATTATATGTCTTGTGCTATATTTTAAATAGAGTATCCAATGGACATATCCATATCCATGTTGTCAAGTGTGAGGCACTTGGCAGTAAGACCGTGGATAGGGAAAACGATATGGCCATAAAGTTATCCGTAGTCTGTTCCAATCATGGGAATGAATTGAACTAAAGACTATCATTAGCCTGGTTGTATGGCGGTGTCTTACCGGTCATAGAACATGGAATGTCAACCAAGTTACTGGGTACATGCAAAAAGGGCATGGTACTAGATTGATCCACTTAACGGGAATCTACATGGTATAGTATCACAAATGATTCTCGCGTAGTACTTGTATAAGTCCTTCAACTGGACCATATGATGGTATTACATGTGAAGTGGCACACTTTGGTGTACGCCCAATGGGCCTGTAAAAGGGTACCAAGTACGGGTACGTTCGGGTGTGTCAGTGAGCATGGCAGCACTATGGATATGCAGAAGGGAATGTCACTCAGTGATTCACTAAGACGATATCATCGGCCTCTTGAAGAATGTTACTGATAAGTGTGCGGCCGCACCCAAACAAGATTGGATCTTGTTTGTGAGCATCAGTTCATTCGGTATCAAGTAAAGGTCCAGACACAAAGAGGGTGATACTTCCATGCCTCTGTGTTGGACACCGATATCAGCGACATGGGATTTACAAGTTCAAACTACTGGGTTACGTTTTCAGTTGGACTGCTTACTTCGTCTTAATTGGGGGCTACAGTGGCTTGCTAGAGCCCGCCTGTAGTCTGTGGGCCTTGGCCCACTGCCAACATAAAGACAGGCCCATTGGATCGTACACATTGAACGTCTGGACTTTAACTAGTCGGATTAAGTGTATACTTGGAGTATACACATTTGAAGAGAGAGAGATATATTAATTATATTATATGAATCAATTGGATTGATCAAAGTTATATAATTAATATTTATTTTGGCCTTCTCATAATTAATTCAATGAATTAATTTATGGGATTATTTCCTAGGTGGAAATATTATTATACATGTATAGGTTTACATGTATCTCATTTTATGTATGCCTAATTTAATCCCTTGATTAAATTAATAGATCAAATGAATTATAATTTACATGTATGTAATGTATTAAATAGCATAATATATATATATATACATGTTAACTTGGAATTGCATTTGAAATTAATTCAATCAAAGGAAGTCAAATTGGGCTTAAGACATAAAATGAAATTGCCCACATAAAGTGGGATTATATGGCCGAAATTTTGGTGGTGAAGTGGGCAAGGATGGTGAGTCATTTTGTTGGACAAAATGATGATGACAAATTCCTTGGGACCAATAGGAAAAGAGTGAGTCATTCTTTGATTTTGAGGTAGCAAAGTTGGACTTTACTTCCTTAAATCTTTTCTATTCTTTTGGTAAGATGATGAAATAGAATGATGACAATTTTTTGGTGTTGGCCGAATGAATCTTGACAAGTGAAGGGATGAGTCAACTTTGGACAAAAGATGATGATGGTTTGGTGATGACTCATGGTGTGAGTCATTAGGTTGAAAATGGGGTAGCAAAGTTGGACTTTGCCTTCTCTTTTCACCATCATCTTAATTCTTCTATTAAGGATTTAATAAGAATGATTTTGACTTAACTCATCCACATATAGGAAGGCTTGGCCGTCCATCACTTGGGCTTTTAAGAGAAATTGGTTTTCTTTTATAGTATGAAGATTGCCCACTTTATGTTTGCTTAATTCTTTTGGTAAGAATTAGGTGCCATACTTTGTGAATATTGGTTCTATGTTTTGGAAAGATAGATATTTCTTTTGGAAAGAAATAGGGACAGCCATAATTCTCAAAGAGAGCAGCCCCTCTCTCCCACTCTTCTTGTCATCCGAGTCGCTAGCACGGGTTTTGGTCCGAGAGCCGTTCGTGTACGCATCGGTGGAGGAAATCTACACTTGATTTCTGCAGTCCGCATCCGTCTCTTAGAGAGACTTTGTGGTAAGTTTTTGAAACTCTCCTTTTATGCTTTAAGTTTTTGATTTCCACATCTTAAGCTCCTGGGCCGGATTCGAGGAAATCGATGCGTATTTCCGCTTTTATCGGTCGGTTTCCCGTGACGAATCCCAACACAACTAACGGAGTTCTTCTGAAGTGTATCACAGAGGAAGAAGCAGTCGTGGTTATGAAACAGATACATTCCGGCGCTTGTGGCCCGTACATGAATGGCTTGGCTCTAGCAAAGAAGATACTGAGACAAGGATACTTTTGGCTCACTCTGCATGCCGATTGTATCGAGGAAGTTAAGAAATGCCATGAATGTCAAGTGTATGGAGACCTCAATCATCTCCCCCCAATTGAACTTCAAGTATCCTCGACTCCATGGCCGTTCACAGCTTGGGGTATAGACATAATTGGAGAGATAAGGTTGCCTGCTTCAAATGGGCACTGATTTATTGTTGTAGTTGTAGATTATTTTTCTAAGTGGGTCGAAGCAGAATCATTTGCTAATATCACTGCCAAGAAGATGGCTAAATTTATAGAAAGAAACATCTTCGTAAGATATAGGATCCCTCATCATGTCGTGACCGATAACGGGGTACAATTCCAAGGGGTAACGGCACAGTTACTCCAAGAGAAGGGGATCGAGCACCACAAGTTATCCCCGTATCGCCCACAAGCCAATGGGGAGGTAGAAGCGGCCAATAAGTCTATCAAGAAGATAGTCAAAGATGGTGGTAACCTATAGAGATTGGGCTGACATGTTGCCATTGGATTTGTGGGGATACCAGACAAGCATCAGAACCCCTACTGGAGAAACTCCATATTCACTGGTTTACGGGATGGAGGCAGTGTTACCGGTAGAGATGGAAATCAGATCGTTAAGAGTGGTCATGGAGGCACAGTTACCGAAGTCTGATTGGCTTCAGTCGAGATATGAACAGCTAGCACTGATTGACGAAAAGCGTCTTCAGGTTTTAGATCGGTTGCAAATGTACCAACAGAGGATGGCTAGGACATACAACAACAAGGTTCGCCATTAGAAGCGTCCATTTAAGGCAGGGGATCTGGTACTCAAGCAGATGAAACAGACCAACACAGATGTGCGGGGTAAATTCAAGCCGAACTGGGAAGGTCCGTATGTAATCAAGAGGGTGCTTTCGAAAGGTGCTGCAAAAATTATGGATATGGACGGGAACGAATTCGTCAACCCCGTCAATCAGGACAAGCTAAAACACTACTACGTGTAAAAAAAAACAAAAAAAAGGGGGCTCCGGTGGATTGAAAACCAAAAAGGCGGTCCACGCAAAAATTAGGATAGTCCGATGGGTCGAAAACCGAAAAGGCGATCCATGCAGAAATTAGGACAGAGAGGTGAGGATCATCAACTGGAAAATCTGCAAAGACTGGTTGGTGACAAGTGTAGCTTCAGTCGAGACTTATACCATTGATAATTCTGTCCATAGTTCATTTCATCATTCGATTTACATTGTGCTAAAACATTATTTATGAATGATTGAATGAATGTTCGGTTTTGTTCGCTTAAATGTTCCAAGTTCATCTGCAATTTAGATTATTCTACCCATATTTATCTTTATATATCTTCTACATATCCCACATCCATAGATTGAACACATGCATTCAAAAAAAAAAAAAAAAAAAGAGGGAGTCCGATAGATTGAAAACCCAAAATGGGCGGTCTATGCAAAAGATAGGACATAAAGTAAGGTCTGCTGAATTAAAAACCCAAAAAAGGGCAGTTCAGATAAAAATAAAGACAGTCCGATAGGCCGAAAACCCAAAAAGGGCGACCTATGCAAAAATTAGGACAAGCAAGAAAAAAAAAGAGTTATACAACAGTAATTAATCCTAATCATTTAGAGGCCAAGATACCGCAGCGTCAGTGCCTCACGTCCTCGTCTGGTGGGACAGCCGACCAGATCTGCCAACCAAGCCCTGTAGCAAGCATCTGTCTCTATGGAGGCAAGATTATCATACTTCAGGACCTCAGTACGAGTAGGATGCATCCACTGGTGTTGCACATGCCGAGGCCACGGTGATGTAAACACCCCGCATTCAGTAGTGTATAAAGATCGAGGAACCCCTTGCAGTTGCCCGTACTGCCTGCACAGCCGAGCAGGAGAGTAGAAAGTCACACGGGTCAACCCAAGCAACTGAACACCTCCGGCCCAGGTCTCAGTAGTCACATCAGTAATATCCCACCAAGGGCAGACCTATCGGATAAAGGCGTCGGATCGCCTCCTTAGCCAGTCGAACCAATGCTCCATGGACATGAAACCGAAATCTAGAAGCTCGATGTGCCGAGACCAATAGAGCTTTGGAGCATATCTCGGACGAAGTGGAGGAGGACTCAAGAGGCAAAGCTTCTCTATCAGCCAAATCTGTAGGCGGTTTAGTCAAGATGAAGGGGTAATGAATGTTTGAATTCAGAAAAAAAGCAGAACTGAATCATACTTGAAGCAAGAGGGGAGACCCACAGCTCTCGATAGGAGAATCAAAATGGATGGAGTCTAAGTGTATCAAGGTCTGAGCCAGAACAACCCCCATGAAAGATGCACCCTGTGACACCTGAGTCACCACTGAAGCCAGCCTAAGACTACAAGTATCATCTTGGGAATCACACAGATAGCAAGCCGTCAGTAATAGACTCATCAGTGGAGCCCACCCAGGGGAAGCGGGAGATAAAGCAAAACACAAGTTAGCAATGACAGAAAGACTAAGTCTGGATGAGGTATACCTACCAGCAAGTGCACGACCTATGCCTACCATAGAAGGAGCGAACTGGCTTAGGAATGTGTGGGCATCATCATAATCGGGGTCGGGAATAGCCAACCGGACCCCCTGGGGGCAGGGAACACAGAGAATGACACTAAACTCCTCTATCAAGGGGCATAACTCTTGACCGGAGAAACGGAACACATGATCCATCTGATCCCAAAAGCTGACAGCTGCATCCAAGAAGACCCGGTTCGGGGTCAAAGCGATGTAACACCTGAGATACTGCAAGCTAAAGGGTACAAGTAGGGCCTAATTAGAAGAGCAGATCGTACCCCAGTAGTCCCGGAGTCGTCCTCTAAACTGATCCATGTTAAAAGAGAAGCGAAAGAAGAAGAAGGGATGAAGAATGAGTGGGGTGGCTGTAGTATGTGGGGCAGCTGTAATGCACTACAGGGGGTCAGCTGTAACACATGGGGTGGCTGTAATATTTATAGGGGCTCCGCTGTGCTGAAGAAAGCTTGCAAAATCAATGTGGGATGGACTTTTTGGCATGGGGCGGCTGTAACTGTTACAGGGGCACGGCTGTAGCCTACAGGGGCGTGGCTGTAATGTATGGGGTTGCTGTAATGTCTACAAGGGCTTGGCTGTGCTGAGGAAAGCTTGAAAATCGATGTGGGATTGAGTTTTTGGCATGGGGCGGCTGTAGTTGCTACAGGGGCGCGGCTGTAGATTACAGGGGCGCGGCTGTCATGTATGGGCAGCTGTAATGTCTACGGGGGCTCGGCTGTGCTGAAGAAAGCTTGAAAATCGATGTGGGATGGACCTTTTGGCATGGGGCGGCTGTAGTTGCTACAGGGGCGCGACTGTAGTAAGTGGGGCGGCTGTAATGATTACAGGGGCGCGGCTGTAGTGCAGATAATTCTTTGTCTATGGTCTTATATGATTTCTGATGATTGTGGTTGCATAAATAAGGGTTCTGAAATCGCCTTTCAAAGAAAGCAAAGTATAAAGGCACCAAGATGCGTCCTAGACCGGATCGAATTGAACAAAAGATCGATAAAATGTAAGAGAAGGCGAGAAAATATATGGATAAGAAGTACAAGTGTTATACAAAAGTTATATACATCGGACACATCCAATACAAAACTAAATCAGATCTACACCAGGACCCGATATGTGCTAAGAAGAATCATCGTTATCCACATCATCTTCTGCCTCGTCATCATCGTCATCGTCATCATCTGCATCTCCCATCTGGACATTCCAGTCACCTGCCTGGTCTCTGAAGGTCTGATTCATGACCTCCAATTCGGCGACTCGATGCCGCAATTGATCGTTCTCGATCCTCAAGCGAGCGGACTCACGACGCTCTATCCCGATCGCCATCTGCATTAAACAAAGCATGAGGAACATCACATTACATATGCATCCATGCATACATGCATACATCCAGACATAAGCATATCATTATGTACATGTACTTAGTGTCCTAGCGAATTGTCTCAAAAAAAGAGCGCCCTCAGCGCATTAATGGCCTGACCCATGTACATACATTGCATTATCAGAATCTGCAAAGATTGGGATTCGGAGTATCAACTAATGACAGAAGAAGGGGGAAATAGATGAACAAAGATATACTCACATGTATGGTGTCAGAAGGAATAGCAAGGGAAAATTATGGTCTTGCAGATGCAGATCAGCCCGATAAGATTGCTGAAAGTCATCATACAGCTGAATGGAGTCTTTGATTGGGAATTCAAGCCGACCATGCACATATCCGACCTCGGGAGCCAGAGGAGCCTGGAAATCAGGAATGGGAATATCCTCGGCAACGGCGGCAGAATCCACACTAGCGGCCCTGGGACCAGCAGTATGTGACCTACCTCCTCTTCCCCTAGCTGATGACGACGCGCGTACCCGTCCACCCCGGGAAGATGGCTGGAGTCAATTAAAAATCAAAACATTAAAAAAAAAGGGGGGGGGGAATTAATTATCCCAGCGCCAGCACTAGCATAAGCGGATGGTGGGAGCAAGTGGACAGTGATGAAGTGGCTATAATCACCATCTACACTGCCGGCCTCATATCCAACACCATAGAGGTCCGGATGCAACTCAAGGGATAGCAGGTGAGGCCAGAATAACCCTACTGGCAGGGCAGCCGGGATCCTACATGCCCCAGGACCAGAGCGCCAGTCGCAAGTCCTCTCCTCTAAGAACCACTCCTGGCCGAAGGGGCACTCCATCACGAAGCGCCTGCGCGCGAGCGCCTGTGCATCAACAAGCTACTGGGGCAAATTTTCCCCTTCCCGACTCCAAGGGGCCTTGACAATCCGTGATTGAGGAACTAGTCAGTTATAAAAAAAAAAATTATACCCCCTCGAACGTCATATCTCTCAGAGCCTGCCGGAACTCCTCCTGGTTTTTATCAACCTCGCTGCAGACGTATCCCATGTAACGGTGGAGGCGGGGGAACTCAACCAAAACGACCCCTTCAGGAATCTGCACGATCGGGGGAGGGACGAAGCAGTACTCATAGACCCAAATCTCCGAGGGAAAATTTAAAGCAAGTCAGTTTTTCAAAAAAATAAAAATAATAAATAATAAAAAATAAAAAATAAATAAAAATAAAAATAAATAAAAATAAAAAGAGGCCCAAGACACTCACGTGCAGCAGAATCCAAAAAGCCTTCAGCTCCTTATGGGAGCCCCGGGCACAAAGATCTAGAGCATAATAAAGTTGGGCCAAGGCAGCCCGAGCCCAATTAAGGGTCCTCACGGACTCCAAGTTGATCAGAAAGGGCAGTAAAGCCAGATTCAGATTGCTCCAACCCGTGGGGAAAAGAGTGGTGGAGAGAGTATGCAATAGGTAGGCTCTAGCGTGCTTCCTCTCATCACCACATCAAAGGTGGTTCCCTCTGGAAGCGCACGCTGCTGCCCGAGCCAGTACTCGTGGATGCTACTACATTGGATCCGGCTCTAGGGAGAACTAATCCCAATCAGCGTGGATATCAGCTCCTGACGATAGCCGCCATGCACGAAGACCTGATTAAAGTGAATCGTCTGGCCCGAGAAGGGAAGGCCCATAATAGCGATGATGTCCTCCGGGGTCACAGTGTATTCTCCGGAAGGGAAATGAAATGTGTGGGTGGAGTCCATCCACCTCTCCAAAAGTGCGGCCAAAAGCCCCCGACTCGTGCGAGGAGTGGTAATCGACATGCTGCGAACTAGTCGGTGCAGGCCGGTGGAGTTCACAATATCCTTCACCCCTTGAGGGAGACACCTATACCACTTTAAAGCCTCTGTGATGGATTCGCTACCACAATGGCCGGATCTCGACTGCAAAATTAATAATCAGGGAGTTTATGAGCTTTTTAGAACGCATACACATCATAAAAATCGAAGAAACATTATTCGAATCGAAAAAAATGGGGTTGCCTTAAATCTGAAGGCTAAAGCTGCCCGGCTGTAGGGTTACAGCCGCGCGGCTGGAACCCCTACATGATCACAGTTGCGCAGCTGTGATTGTACATGGCGCAGCTGTAGCTGCATTTTTTCGGCCCATTTGAGTTTTTTTCGTTTTCTCGGTTAAATCTCGTCCTAACTCAAGCCAAACCAATAATTAATCAACCTAGGGGCATAATCTACTTAAATCATGCATCAATTTCACATATTTTCCTCAATTTTGCAGAAATTGGAAACTTGGAAAAAGTGGGAAAGTTTGAAAAACTAACCGGATTCGTGTAAGCATGGTTCAAAACTTGGAGTAAAATGGGCACCTGGTCGTCGATCTTCGCTCCACAGTATGCATCTTCCTCTTTTAACCTATAAATGCACTCGGTGGGTTCAAAAGGTAGAGTAAAGTTTCCTTCCGGGATGGAAAACCGAGTTTGAAACACGGGTTGAGTAGCCGGGACGGGACGGGGGAATCTACACATCTTTCGCCTCATGGTTTCGGTTTGGGGCAAGAAAATCACCAGAAAGGAGAGTATTTTCGTCCAAAAATAGGTGAATGGGGGCAGCCACATTGTGTGGCTTTTATGCACTCTTCCTCACCTACCACTACAGCCGAGCGGCTGTAGCTTTCTTTCCTTGAAAATTTGTTTCATTTTTTCTTTTCTGAAACTTGTTTTATGTCCATTTGACCCCGAGAAAGGTAATTTTCTTGTTTTGCAGGCATCAAGGAACAAGATTTTAGGCTCATATTCGTTCTTGATCGAAGGGGCAAAAATTTTTGTTTCCAAAATTATCAATCAAGGAACGAATACGCGCCCAAAACGACTTCAAAGCTTCAAGTGTTGACCAAAATTCTCAAACCGCCAAAGAACCATCTTCCCGGCTACATAAGCCCCGTGACGACATAATTATCCTTTCCTTCAAGTGACACATGCTTCACAAGAAGTGAAATATCCAAAACGCCCTTCGGTTAATAACCACACCACCGGATGGCTAAAACATTTTCCCTTTAGTGACATGAGCTATATGGGAGACCAAGTCACTGAAATATTTCTCCCCTTAATGACACAGGCTCCATTAAGGGTGAAATGGCCGAAATTCCTTCTGTCGGCCACCAAGCTGCCAAATGACCGAAATACCCCTTCCCACAAAAAAAGGAACACCAGATCACTAAAAACCCATTTCTTTTGTGACATAGGCACCACAAAAGACCAAACGACCAAAGTCTCCTTACTTCAAGGAATGTCAACTTCCCAAGTTGAAAAATTACCAAAATACCCTTCCCTTTTGTAGGCAACGAATGACAAGGAGAATCCGATCTGGGCAAGTCCCTGGCAAGTCAAATAAGATCCGGGCAAGTCCTCTGCTTCACGATGGAGTTGAAGCATGTCCCTGGCGAATCAAACAACATCTGGGCACAGTCCTCTGCTTTGCAATAAAGTCTAAGCATGACCCTAGATAACATCGGAACAATTCGGGCAAAGTCCTATACTTCGTATCAGAATCGAAGCAAGACCCTGAAAAAATCAAATCAATTTAGGCAAGACCACTATCTCAAAAGCAACCGAGACAAGTCCCTATATACATCCAAACAAGTAGACATGAGGGAGAACCCCTCAGGTACGTTCTCTTTTCCTTCTCACCGTGCTCCCTATCGCGAGACCAAACTCGAATCGGACACAAGCACCCGTTCAAGTCGACTTTGGTCGCGTGAGGGGCAGCTTGTGAGTACGGGTTTTTTCCCGACCTCGATGATGAAAGCTATTATTACCATTTTCACGGATAAACGTGAAGCGGATTCGGACCGACTAGGACGACGTTGGAAATGTCTCGGATAGCCCGGAGGTGTGTGACAAGTCCTAGTACGAAACCCTAAAGAATTCGAGCGGATATTTAAGAAAACCAAAAAACAAACCAAAGAAAATAAGTGAAAATGTAATTTTCTGGGCATTACAGCCGCGCAGCTGTAGTCTACATCCACGCGGCTGTAATCTCCTTATTTTCTTTTTTGGGCAAAATCAGCATTTAATTCGGTTTTTAAGCAAAATAGGAATTTTGGCACCTACAGCCGCTCGGTTGTGACCTACAGCCGCACCGCTGTAGACTACAAGGACGCGGCTGTAATCATAAGTTTTCCTTTTTTGCCGAAATCAGTAATTCATTCCGATTAATACCAAAATAGGAGATATTTAAGGATCCTAATAGGGAATTAGGGCACCAGAAGAGGCAGAAAAACAAAAAGAAGAGAAAGAAAAAGAGAGAAACTTGGAGAGAAAAAAAAAAGAAAAAAAAATCACATAGTTTTTTAGGGTTCTTAACACAACAACACAGAAAAAAAAAGTTAGAGAAAAAAAAAAGAAAGAAAAAAAGATTAGAAAAAGAGGGAACACTCGACAATCAATCCTTGAATCTTCCTCGTGGCTCCGTTCGAGGTTCAGAAAACACACTTTGCTCGGGTTGTCCGTGACTGTGGGACGTTTCTGACATCCAAATCTCTTTTTTGTGGTCCAAGCGTTGGAACACATACAAGGTAATTTTCTGAGAGGCCTTAAAAATCCACTCTGTTCATCTTGGTTGTGATTAAATTGTATGATTTGAGTTTTTCGCGATTGGTTGGTTTTTTTTTTTTTGCTACAGCCGCCCGGCTGTAATCTACAGTCGCGCGGCTATGACCTAAAGGGGCGCGGCTGTAGCTCTTTTCCATTTTTCCTTCGCTTCTGTGGGAGTTTTTTGATTACAGCCGCCCCATATGATCACAGCCGCGTGGCTGTGACCCATAGGGGCACGGCTGTAATGCTTTGTATTGGATTTTTTTCTATTTTTGTTAAATTTTTTGTGGTTACAGCCGCCCCGTATGATCACAGTCGCCCAGCTATAAACTACAGCCGTGCGAATGTGACCTATAGGGGCGCGGCTGTAACCTACAGGGGCCGAAGCTCCATCTGCCCAAATCGATCGATAATGCTTCCACTCTTCAATTAAATGTGTTTTTCATGTCTATTATCGATCCAATCACATCCCTACGTGCTTCGATTCCATGTTCTTCATTTTTTTATTGGTGGATGTGATGAAATTTGGTGATTTTGGATGATTAGCGATTTTCGGATTCTATTTGGTCCATTTCGGGTCTTTTCTGTTGGTTTTAATATTTTTCCAGAAGTCCCAGATTGCCCAAAATCGTCAAACTTTGCAAAATGATCTTTGAAAACGCGAAAAGTATGCTGGAATCGATTCTGGAGCATTACAGCCGCTTGACTGTAAGCTACAGGGGCACGGCTATAAGCTACAGCCGCGCGGCTGTAGCCTACAGAGGCACGGCTGTAATATGGGCAGAATTACAGTTTTGCCCTTTTGGGCCCCAAACTTGTAATTTTGCATTTTTTTCCCATTCAAAAATAAATTTTGGCGTGTTTGCATACTTTTGGACCCTAGATGGATGTTTGACTTAGGCCCACACACAAACGGGACCCCCGGGTCTCGGGATATCCGGCCCGCTAAAGTTGGATAAGTGCATGTAAATGAACCAAACCGCTTTTAAAACTGATTTTTCATCCATAAAACCTACAGGGTTTTTAAAAAACCGTTTTCCAGGTCTAACCTAGCCGACCGGTCGGGTCGACTCGGTTACCCCTCCTTTGCATGATCCCGTTTCCTAAAATACCCCTATCCTGTCCTATATGAGTCCTTGTTGTGATTTATTTATCTGTGCTAATCGTATTTGGATGCAGCTTTTATTTTTGTTTTACTTTTATTTTTTGATGTATTTTATAGATTAAATCGTGTATCTGGGCGATTGTAATTTTTTATATTATCGTGTATAATAGGCGATTGTAAAAGGTGAGGATGAGAGTTTTTTTCTTTTTCTCGGGTTGTATAATTTGGCCTCTGATTTACTTTTTCGCACTTTTACTTTTCCACATTTTTATTTTGGTTTTATATTTATGTCATATGTATGAGCATTGGCTAATAATAAAAGAAGAGATAAAATGAGTAGAATTAAGTGAATGAAATGTCAAATTATGAAATAATAATTAAAAATTAGTGAGGATTAGTAGATATGTTGCCCGAACCTCGAATCTCTGGATTAGGTACTGCGTCTACACATGGTAGGGAGCTGTACCGGAATTTTCTGGATGAGCTGATCCGGGTGGCGACTCTGTATCTAATCTCGAAATTCGTGTTTCGAGATCTTTAAGTTAAAATGGGATTTTCTAAAAAGCTTGTTTTCTAAAATTCATGCCTAAAATAAAATTTTCTACAAAAAGACTTTTCCAATAAAATGAAAGGTTTCTCTAAGAAAGATTAAAACCCGTTTTCAAAACCAAAACATCAACACCCAAAAAGAAAATCCCCGGTTCCCGCTTCACTGCGCGTTCCGAAAAAAGGTCGTCTGCTCACACCCGCAGCTCCTCTTTGGCCCATCACAAATACAGGCCCAAAACACTAAACTAGCTTTAAAACTCCAAAATTAGCACATCCTAAGGCATGGTCACGCCTTAGGACTGCTCCTGGGCTATTTCAAGTTAATTCTGCTCCCTTTTCGTGCACTTTTAGCTCCATTTTCTTCTTAGGGGTCCTAACATGGAAAATAGTACAAAAGGAAAGTAAAATATACCTTAAATGAATCAAAACCACTCAATTAAAGCACAAAAACAAAGGTGAAATAACTATATAAAATACATTTATCACTAAAGGAAAGGTATTTTGGGCCATCTAGCAGCTTGGTTACTAACAAAAGTGTATTTTGGTCATTTCACTTCTAGTGGGGCCTGTGTCACTGAAGGAAATGATAATAGTGTTTCCCGTGATGCTCATGTGGCCGGGGAAGGATGCTTTGGTTCTTTCAGAAGCTTGATCATGTCTTTTGATGTTTTGAAGTTGCTTCGGGTGTGTATTCGTTCATTGATCGATAATTTTGGAAACAAAAATTTTTGCCCCTTCAATCAAGAATGAATATGGGCTGAATATCTTACCTCTTAATACTTGCAAGACATGTAAACTACCTTTCTCAGGATCAAATTGGCATAGAACAAGTTTTGAAAAACTGAAGAGATAAAGATTTTGAAGAGTAGCAAGCTATAGGCGAGCGGCTGTAGTGGTTTTAAACTACAGCCGCTCGGTTGTAGTAATGGCTATAGAGTGGCTTTTAAAAGCCACAAAAACAAACACAGCCATTTCATATTTACCTTAAGCCAAAAACTCTTTCTCTCTTTGGTGATTTTCTTGCCCCAAACCCCAAATCATGAGGCGAAAGATGCGTAGAGTCCTTCGACCCATTCCTCCTACTCAGCCCACCTTTCAAACGAGGTTTTCTATCCGAGAGGGGAATTTTACCTTAGTTTATGAGCCCACAAAGAGTATTTATAGGCTAAAGGAAGACGATGAGTATTGTGGAGTAAAGGTTGACGCCCTAGTGCCTATCCAACTCTAGATTTCGAGTCATGCCCTCGTGGATCCGGTTAGTTTTCTTAGATTTCCCCATTTTCTTCATGTTTGAAATTCCTAAAAAATTAGAGAAAACAGGTGAAATTGATGCATGATTTGAGTATAATATGACCCTAGGATATTTATTTGTTGATTTGGGTTGAGTTAGGACAAGATTTAACCAAAAAATGAATGAATTTGTGGTTGGCCGAAATTCTCCAATTACAGCCACCCTATTGGATGATTATAGCCAAGTGACTATGATCATAAGGCTTACAGCCGTGCGACTGTGACCTCCTACAGCCGGGCTGCTGTAGCTAGCAGAATCAAGGCCACCCGACTTTTTGCAATTCCAAGGGTGTTTCTTTGATTTTTATGATTTATAAACATTCTAAAAAGCTTAAAAACTCTCTGATTATGGATTTTGCAGGCAAGATCCAACCACTGCGGTAGCGGATCAATCTCAATGTCGTTGAAATGGTATAGGCGTCTCCCTGCAGGGGTGAAGGAGATTGTGAATTCTACTAGTCTGCAGCGGCTAGTGCGTAGCATGACTATTACTACTCCTCACATGAGTCGAGGACTTTTAGCTACACTTTTGGAGAGGTGGATGGACACCACTCACACGTTTATTTCCCTTGCAGAGAGTACACAATGACTCTGGAGGATATTGTCGCTATCGCCGGGCTTCCCTTGTCCGGGTAGGTGATCCACTTCAACCAGGTCTTCGCACATGGTGGCTACCACCAAGACTTAGTAGCCATGCTCATTGGGATTGACTCCCCTGACGGCCGAATCCACTATAGGAGCCTCTCGGATTACTGGATAAGGCGACTGACTACACTCCCGAAGGGGACTAATTTCGAGGCTCCCAATGAGAGGAGGTACACGAGAGCCTTTTTGCTGTATGCTCTTTCTACCTTTTGTCTCCCCATAGGCCGGAGTAGTTTGAACCTGGCTGTGTTACCATGGTTGATTGACCTAGAGTCGATGAGGACTCTTAATTAGGGTTGAGCGGCCTTGGCCCAGCTTTACTTTGCTCTTGACCTCTGTGCTTGAGGTTCTCATAAAGAGCTAAAGGCCTTCTGGATTTTTCTGCACGTGAGTATCTTGGACTCTTTGTCTTAAGATTTTACTTTCCTTCATATGTTACTTGGATTATTAGTAATTTTGTTTTCATACTTCTTCTGCAGGTTTAGGTCTACAAATATTTCTTCGTTCCACCCCCAGTAATGCAGGTTCCTAATGGCTATGATCTTGCCAAATTTCCCCATCTTCGACGGTGGCTGGGGTTTGTCTTGAGCGAGTTGACAAAAATCAGGCCTAGTGTCACCAGGCTTTGAGAGAGATGATGTTTGCTATGGTATTTTTTTTTGTAATTTTCTTACTTCCTGATTCTAGATTGTTAAGGCCCCTTGGAGGCGAGAGGGGGATAACCTGCTCCAGCTGCTCCAAGATGCGCAGGCACTGTCGAACAGGCGCTTTGTGATGGAGTGCCCCTTCGGGCAGGATTGGTACCTTGGTGAGAGGGTACACGACTGGCGCTCTAGTCCTGAGGCACACAGGATTCCAGCCGCTTTGCCGGTGGGGTTATTCTGGCCTCACCTACTGTCTCTTGAGTAACGTCCAGACCTATATGGTGCTGGGTGGATGGCGACTACCACCAATTCATCATCACTCATTTGCTTCCTTTTATCGCTGACATTGGTGTTAGGGTATCTTCCACATCCTTTTTTCTTTTAACTTCTTCTTCTTAACTGGTTTCAGCCATCTTTGAGAGGCAGACGTGCACGCCCGTCCCCATCTATTAGGGGAGGAGACCGGAGATCTGCTGCTGGCTCTGTTCAGACCACTGGGGAGGGCTCTACCGCTGGAGCGGAGGATGTTCTCATCCTTCCTTTTCAGGCTCCCCAGGTCCCTGTTGTTGATTATTTGCATAGGCGGCTTGAATTCCTAATTGAGAGCACCATTCAGCTGTTCGATGAGTATCGACAGTCCTATCGGGCCGACCTCCATCTCCAAGACCATTCTTTCCCACTGGCCATTCCTGAAGGCACTACCCATGTGAGTATCTTTGCTTTCCTCTGTTTCACCTCTCTTTCTGATTATTTGTCAGGGATTGATCCCTTTGAATGTGAACTCTATAGATCCCAGTGATGCAGGGCATGTACATGGGCCAAGCCATCAATGCATTGAGGGCGCTTTCCTTCTGGGATAATATTGCTTTGACTGTAAGTACTTGTATTTGGCTCTCAATGCATGTTTGGATGTATGTATGTATAGATGCATATGCATATACATATGATTATGATGTTTTCTATGTTTTGTTCGGTGCAGACGACGATTGGGATGGAGCGTCGCAAGTTCGCTTGTTTGAGGACAAAGAATGACCAGTTGCGGCATCGAGTCACCGAGATGGAGGTTATGAATCAGACTTTCAGAGACCGAGCGGACGATTGGGATGCCTAGATGGGGTCTGCTAGTACGCATACAGGCGAGAGCTTAACTAGTGATCTAGGAGATGAAGGGGATGACGAAGAAGATGCTGGCTTTGCCTCTTCTTAGGCCTATGTCCCCATTTTCTGTCCATGATGTATTGACCCGTCTGTGGGTTGTTTTTCTTGCATATTTTTTACCCTTGCATGGGTTTAACTTTGTAATGTACTTGACGCTTGAATGATTTGTCTATGACATTTGCATCTTTTAGCCAATGAAATTGGAGCCTTTGATTGTGTATTTCTCTGCATTTCCATGTCTTTATTGCTTCCTAGTCCAATTTAGTCAGGTCCGGGGACATGTTTTGGGGTCTTTATACTTTATTTGCCTTGGAAAACTACCCCTAGAACTTATAGCCGCACGTCTATAATCATCAGAAATCATACAAAGATATAGGCAAAGCGTTGTCTGCATTATAGCCGCTCCACTATGCCATTATAGCCGCCCAGCCCATTACAGCCATACCCCTATAACCTATAGCCACCCCAACCCTTATAGCCATGCCACTGTAGGGCCTTATAGCTGCCCTATACACTATTGCTGCCCCACTCCTTCTTCAGCCTTTCTTCTTCTTTCGCTGCTCTTTCGGCATGGATCAACTTCGAGGATGACTCTGGGGCTATTGGGGTACGACCTGCTTTTCTAATTGGGCTTTGCTTGCACCCTTTGGATTGCAGTACCTCAGGTTTTACACTGCTTTGCCTCTGAACTGGGTCTTCTTGGATGTAGCTACCAGCTTTTAGGATCAGATGAATCATGTCTCTCACTTCTTTAGTAAAGAGTTATGCCCCTTGGTAGAAGAGTTCAGTGCCATCCTCTATGTTCCCTACCCTTGAGGGGTCCAGTTAGTTGTTCCTGATCCCGACTCAGGTGACATTCATACATTCTTGAGTCGATTCGCTCTGGCTGTAGCAGGTATGGGCCGTGCACTTACTGGTAGGCCTGCTTCTCCTAAACTCAGGCTTTTTATTATAGCTGATTTATGCTTTTCTTTGCCTCCCATTGCCCCTGGCTGGGCCCCACTAATGAGTTTGTTGCTGGTGAATTGTTACTTGTGCGAGTCCCAAGACGATACTTGTAGTCTTAGATTAGCCTCGGTAGTGACTTAGATGGCTTAGGGTGCTCACCTATGGGGGTTGCTTTAGCTGAGACACTGATCCACTTAGATTCTATCCATTCTGATTCTCTAGTCGAGAGCTATGGATCTCCCCTTCTGCTTCAGGTATGCTTCAGCACCGTACTTTCTGAATTCAAACATTCATTACCCCTTTCCATTTGACTGATCCATGTGCAGGCATGGCTGTTGGAGAAGCTGAACCTCCTAAGCCCTCTTCCACCTCATCCGAGAGATGCTCTGAAGCACTACTGGTCTCGGCGCATCGAGCTTTCAGATTTCAGTTTTATGTCCATGGAGCACTGGTTTAATTGGCTGAGGAGGCGGACTGATGCCTCAATTCGATGGGTCTACCCTTGGTGGGATATTTCTAATGTGACTACTGAAACTTGGGCGGAGGTGTCCAGCTGCTTGGGTTGACCCATGTGACTTTCTACTCTCCCACTCAGCTATGCAGATAGTATGGTCAGTTGCAGGGGGTTCCTCGATCTTTATGTACCACTGAGTGTGGAGTGTTTATGCCACAATGGCCTCGGCATGTGCAGCACCAATGGATGCATCCCACTTGCACTGAGGTTCTGAGGTATGACAGTATTGCACCTGTAGAGACAGATGCTCACTACAGAGCTTGGTTAACTGATATGGTTGCTTGCCCCACTAGGCATGGTCGTGAGGCGCTGACTTTGCGGTACCTCGGACTTTAGAGGATTAGGGTTACCAGAGTTTACTACTATTGTATGACTTTTATTATGTTTTTGAATTTCTGACCGCTTTGGGCTTTTGGCCTATCTAACTGTCTTTATTTTTGCTTGAACTGCCCTTTTGGGTTTTTAATTCAGCAGACTTTATTTTATGTCTTAGATTTTGCATAGACGCCCCTTTTCTGGTTTTCAATCTATCAGACCTCTTTTTTTTACATATATATATACTCAATCTATGGATGTGAGATATATAAAAGATGTAAAGCCAATTACGCATAAGATAATCTGAATCGTAATTAAACTCTGGACATTTAAGCGAATAGAACAGAAAATTCATTCATTCATAAATAATGTTTTAGCACAATGTACATCAAATGATGAAATGAAACTATGGACAGAATCAGTGATGGTATACGTCTCGACTAAATCCACACTTGTCACCAACCGGTCTTTGTAGATTTTCTAGCTGATAGTCCTTGCCTCTCTGTCCTAATTTTTGCATGGATCACCTTTTCAGTTTTCGACCCATCGGACTGTCCTGACTTTTGCATAAATCGCCTTTTCAGTTTTCGACCCATCGGACTCTTTTTTTTTCTTGATATAGTATCACTTGAGTTTGTCTTGGCTGATGGGGTTAATGACTTGGTCTCTATCTCCCTTGGTAGAACCACGTCCATCCTATAGGCTAAAGAGTATGGCGTTTCTTTAGTACGTGCTTTGAAGCTAGTTTTGTGCCCTTGCAAAGCAAATGGTAATTTATTGACCCAAACTCTGTAGGTAACTGTTACTTTTGATGGAATCCCTTTGATGGATTTATTGGACGCTTCTATTGCCCTGTTGGCTTGTGGGAGATGTGGAGATGATCTATAATGCTCAACCCTTTATTCTGGAACACTATGTTATTGCCCCTTGGAATTGTACTCCATCATCGATCATAACATGGTGACTTTTTTTTGTCTTTTTTTTGTTTTTTTGTTTATTTAGGCTATGACATTCATATATGACTCTGCTTCTACCCGCTTCGAGAAGTAGTTAACCTTTACGACCATAGAGCGATGTCCATTCATCGCTAGTGGCCTTACTTCGCCGACACTATCAATTCCCCATGTTGTGACAATCCTCCTTTTTCTGGCTTGAGTCTATTGAGCTCCTGATTGGCTGGTTTCATCTTCAAACCCTTTGGAACTGGGTGTTCAGCAATTTCTTTTTCACCCCGACACGACATCGTACTGCCGACCGAAGATTTCAATGTGCTTTTGTGGTACTTTTACTATTTTCTTTTCACTCATCAGGTGTAAGGTCTTTCCAAACAGATACCATTTTTGGGTCATCATCTGTCCCTAGATTCATTTTATGTATTGATGCATCATGTGTGTTAAAGGCATTAAATGAATTTTTGTATGCATGCAAAGTTCCATCCGAAAAATATCACACAAGTAATTGAAATCAAATTCTATTAAATTAAACACCTTAGGGACTGAATTGTTCACATGATAAAAAATAAAAAACCAAAACGTCAAAATGATTATCGTCCTCCATATGCAGAGGGTCTTCTTTTATTACGGCATCAGGGTCCTCAATAGCTCATGCACCCGGGCTAGCCAAAGTCAGGTAGGGGTTACTCTAAACACTCAGCTTCAAGGCCGGCTCGATAATCTCACCATCAGCAACCCACTACGTGATGGCCTTGATCAACTGGGCACACTCGTTTGTACGATGACCCATCATCATGTGATAACCACAAAAGTTATCTTTATCCGCCTCGGCTGGAGGCGAAAATGGCTTCAGACTCTGTAACGACCCAGCCTTTCTACACTTGGTAAAAATCCGACTTGTTGACTCAGCCCATGGACTAGTGACCCTTTAAGGAGTCTATCTTCCCACGTATACAGTAGCCACATCTGCTTCCCTTACTTGTGTTGTTCTCGAGGTAGACTCGGCCGATGTAGTTGTGGAACTACTGCCTTTGTAACCTTGTGAATACCCCTGGTTGTTTTGATAGGTACCCATGCTCTGCTTACTCCTCTGCTCCTCGTCTTCATATCACTTGAGGGAAATAGTGGAACCTCTTGAGCTTTATCTTTTCCTTATACAAAGGCAAACTGCTATCCACTAACTTCATAATGAGGGATTCCAACTTTGGGGCCCCATCCACCAGCACCTGGATGTCCATCCATCTCTTATAGTAAGCCGGGAAAGATTCATTGGCCTTTTGGTGGATTCTTTCCAAATCATCTAGAGTAGTCTCCACCTGAGTGTTGTATGCATATTGTTTCACAAAAGCTTCAGAGAGATCTTCCCAAGTAGAGTGGGTATGGATTGGCATCTTCATATACCACTTCGCTGCAGCATCCCTTAAAGTAGTCGGGAACAGATTCAAGAGGTGACCTTTCCCGATTCCCATACTTGTCATCAGTCTCACATACTATCCACGTGGGCTTCTGGTGGGCCTTCCCAGGTGTAGGGAGGAAGATAAGGCATATGAAAACCAGCTGGAAACGGCTCTCCTCCGTTAGCCACCAAAGTAGCCGGGTTGACGTACTTAACATGGTTATAGTGCACTATCTCTTTCAGCTTAGGCAGTATAGCTTCGATATAAGATAGCTTCTTGTTAAGGCGCTTCTCCACAATAGTCTCAATTGAGGCTTCTCTTGCCTTCTCAAAAGCTTCATCATCTTCAGACTAACAATCAGGCTCCCTATGGTTGACAACCCCACCACTTCCGCTGGGAAGACTCCCTCCAGCTCCATTCGTCACATGGAAAAATTGTTGTCCTTCACTTCCAACCAAAGTCTGAGTCAGTGGAACAGCCTAAACAGGGGTAACATTCATCACAGCCTTCATTTGCTCCCTAAGGGTAGCCTTAAATTCATCTAAGCTTAGAAAACTCCTGATAAAAGCAGCCATGTCGAAAGGCATGTTTCCAGTGTTACCGTCAGCCATCTCCGATCTATCAGCTTCTTCTAACAAAATTTGACTATCAACCGGTAAGGTAGGCAACTGAATTTCAATCTCTCAATCTGAGTCTGACCCTGAACTGATACCCTTCATGGTGACTGACTCTGATTGAACTGACTAAATTGATCTGTTTGGCTCTAACTCAACACGAACCAATTGCTTAGAGGTTTTACTCCAAACTGCACATTCAACATAAGGTTAGAATCTGGGATGGATGTCGTGGACCTAGACTCGACACACTAAGTGGCGTGTATGGTATATTCATGTTCATGTTTGGATGATGCTTCATGGATGGAGATGATGATGAAAATGACTTTTGCGTGTTCTGTCTTTTTGTTTTGGATGTTCCAAGCATACCCCATGCCATACGAAAGACAATGCAAAAATGTAGCGTGTGAGCCGTCACACGGACAGAGGTTTGGCACCTTCGGGGCACCTAATGGATGTCATGCAATGGTCACATGTGCATTGACACACGGACAAAGGTCTGACGCTTCATTGGTTAATGCAATGACATGTGATGGTCATATAGGAGCCGTTCCATAGACAGAGCTTTGATGCTTTTATGGCATCTTAGATGAAGTGATGTCACAAACGAGTCGTGTGTAACTCAAAACACGGACAGAATTTCAGTGTTCATGGAACACGTTGCATGATTTAGGAATGTCATGAAATGTCCTAATATAAGTACTAGTTTGGCACTCGTGGAGTACTTTGGATGAATCATCAATGTTATGAAACACTCTGATGCGGATCGTGACACACAAGCAAGACTTTGGCATCACCACGACACCAATGATAAATGGACATGATGCCATGTAATGATATTGAGTGACCCGCCACATGAATATAAACCTAAGACCATGATGGTCCTTTAATGATTGACATGATATGGTGGAATGGCCAATGCAGTCTGGTAAACAGGCGGAATACGGGTAGTTTAAGGACTCCCTAGTATGTCATTAAATGAAATGGTAGTTGAAGGGCATACTTAGAACATCCTTTCATTTTATATGGGATGAGATGATATGAATGCCCATGTCATACAGAATGCAAGTGGCTGCATAAAAATGTGGTTAGGATGCATGACATACAAGATGATTTCGTGTATGCTTTGTGGTAATGTCAACATGCAAGATGTGATGGCACACAAATAAAATATCATGGTTGCACGAAAATATGGTTAGTTAATACCACACGTATGATGATGCTTCAAAATGGCTGCATAAAAATATGTTTAGAAAATGACATACGGATGATGCATGTTTGATGTTGCATGTAAAAGTTAAAGGTAAGACAACCATGGAGCAAACATTAGCACACGTAAAAACATGCTCACCCTTCCAACCTTATTCCTCTTTTCGATTAGTCACACATTCTTCCTAGGTATTGGGTCTCTTTGGCATCAACCGGGGATACCAAAGGCATACTCTCAATGTCCATTTTCAAATATATGTTTTGGTAACTCTAAGGGGAAGTTGTTAGGACATTACATGAGGGTATGAGTCAAACCAAGGGTCATACAGGTTCCCATACTGAAAATACACTCCTCATCATAGAACACGATGTAAGGTTCATGTGGTGCTATGAGTGGTTTACCTCCTCACGGTGCCTCCAATCCTAACGGAAGAGGTAGGTCACCTTTAGAGATAAACTGGGCTTGATCATGTGTTGGAAGGATTCAAGAAGAGAAATCGCCATGCTATGCGGTTGTGAATGAGATAATAATTGACTACAAGTGAGGATATACTTCAATTGTCGCCTAAGTTCCTTAAGTTTTTTATGAAAAACTTTTTTAAAGAAACGTTAGTCCCCAGCAAAGTCACCACTGTGAGTGGATGACGTTTTTCAGAATGCGAGGTGAAGTGGGAGCCGGGGATTTTCTTTTTGAGTGATGATGTGTGTGGTTTTGAAAACGGGTTTTAATCTTCCTTAAGAAAACCTTTCATTTTATCGGAAAAACCCTTTTTGTAGAAAGCTTGATTTTAAGTGTGAATTTTGGAAAATAAGTTTTTTAGAAAATGCCAATTTAAACTTAAAGATCTCGAAACTTAAATTTCAAGATAATTGACTGAGTCGCCACCCGGATCAGCTCACCCGGGAAATTCTGGTACAGCTCCCTACTGAGCATAGACTACTATACCTAATCCAGAGATTCAAGGTTCGGGAAACACATCTACTAATCCTCACTTGTTTTCAATTATTATCCTATAATATGATATGACATCCACTTAATACTACTCATTTTATCTTCTTTTATTCTTAGTTAATGCTCATACAAATGACATAAATATAAATCACAAAATAAAGTGCAGAAAAAGTAAAGTAATGGCTAAATTATACAACCCGAAAAAGAAAAACTCTCATCCTCACCATTTACAATCGCCTCTAGTACATGATAATCTAAAAAGTACAATTGCCTATATACACAAGATAATCTATTAAATACATCAAAAATGAAAAATAAAAATAAAGAAAGCTGCATCCATATACGGTTAGTACAAATAAATAAAGCACACCAAGGACTCACACAAGACAGAATATGGGTATTTTGGGAACGGGATCATGCATAGACGGGATAATTGAGGAGTCCGAATGACTACTCAATTAGACCTGGAAAGCGTTTTGTAGAAACGCCTTGTGGATTTTTGTGAATGAAAATAAGTTTTGAAAACAATTTGGCTCGTTTTATATGCATTTTCCAACTTTTAGTGGGCCGGACATTCCAGAACCCGAGGGTCCCATTCATGAGTGGGCCTAAACTGAACATCCATCTAAGTTCCAAAAATATAAACACACCAAAAATCCATTTTGAATAGAAAGGAGACACAAAATTACAAGTTAGAGGCCCAAAAGGGAAAAACTATAATTCTGCTTCTCAAACTACAGCCGAGCGGCTGTAGGGTATCACAGCCGTGCCACTATAATGGCTAGGGCAGGTGTAACACCTGCAACCGAGCGGCTGTAGTGCTCCAGAATCGACGAATCGGTTTTCTTTCTCGTTTTGAAAATCGTTTTAGAACTTTGATGATTTTAGGTGATCTGGGACTTCTGGAAACTCATAAAACTCAGTCAAAATGGATCCGAATTGGATCAAACGAGTCTGGAAATCCCTGAAAATCTAAAATCATCAAACTTCAATCTCACATCCATTAATTGAAACCAGAAAACCGCGAATCTAAACATGGATGGATGTAATTTGAACGATAATAATCATGAAAAACATTTTTGATTTGAAAACGAAAGCGTTATCGGTCGATTTAGGGCATTCGGAGCTTCTGCCTTAAAGATTACAGCTGCGCCACTATAGGTTGTAGCGGCGCAGCTGTAATACAGCTGTACGGCTGTAATCATCAGGTGGGGCGGCCATAACCTATTTCACTTTTAGATTTGAAAAAAAAAAGCAAAATCACACACAAGTAGCACCCATAACAAATCAAAAGGGATTTTTAACACCTCTCAGGATATACCTTGTCTGTGTTCCAGCATTTTGGATCACCAGGAACTGATTCGGTTGCTAAAAAATGCCTTGAAATCACGAACAACCCGAAAACGTCCACAATCTTCGAAGCCCGAACGGAACATGAATCAGGTCGAATGAGTGTTAAACAGACTAGAACCACCCCAGAAAACTAACTCCCAGAGAATCCTAATTGTTTCTATAGATTAAAGTTTTTGATGATTTAAGATTAAATGGTTTTAATTTCTCTCTTTTTCTTTCTCAACTCTTTAAAAACCCTAACTTTTTTTTGTTTTTGGCAGAATGTCGAGGCTGCCTATCTGTTTTTCTGACCTAATTCTAGTTTTTGTATTTTTATATCTCCTATTTTAGGTTAAAAATCAAAATTAAAGACTAATTTGCCCTAATTAGGAAGTCTGGTAATGACATCCGCGCGGCTGTAGTGCACTACAGCCGTGCGGATGTAGGGCACTATAGCCGAGCAGCTATAGTGGCGAGACTTGCCTAATTCACCCATTTTCACCTCTTTTCTTTGGTTCTCTTTGCGAGATATGGAATCCCTCATCATGTTGTGACTGATAATGGGGTATAATTTCAAGGAGTAACGGCTCAGTTGTTTCAAGAGAAGGGCGTCGAGCATCACAGATCATCCCCGTATCGCCCACAAGCTAATAGGAGGGTAAAAGCGGCCAATAAGTCTGTTAAGAAGATATTATAAAAAATGGTAGTAACCAACAGAGATTGGGCCGACATGTTACCATTTGCCTTGTGGGGATACCTGACGATCATTAGAACCACTACCGGAGAAACACCATATTCGCTGGCATACGGGATGGAGGTCGTCTTACCATTAGAGATGGAAGTCAAACCATTAAGAGTGGTCATGGAGGCACAATTGCCAGAATCTGATTGGCTCCAGTCGAGACATAAATAGTTGGCACTGATTGATGAGAAGCATCTTCAGGCCATAGACCGATTACAAATGTACCAACAGTGAATGGCTAGAACCTACAACAACAAGGTCCATCATCAGAAGCGTCCATTTAAGGCAGGGGACTTAGTACTCAAGTAGATGAAACAAATCAACACGGATCTACGGGGGAAATTCAAGCAGAACTGGGAAGGTCCGTGTATAGTCAAGAGGATACTTTCGAAGGGTGCTGCAAGGATTATGGACATGGACGGAAATGAATTTGTCAACCCCATTAATCAGGACAAGCTGAAGCATTACTACATCTAAAAAAAAGGTCCGATGGGTCGAAAACCGAAAAGGCGATCCATGCAAAAGTTAGGACAGTCCGATGGGTCGAAAACTGAAAAGGCGATCCATGGAAAAATTAGGACAAAAAGGAGAGGACAGAAGACAGACTTATTCTCTGGAATAAATCACACAAAATTAGGGTTTTCTTTGGAGATTTTAGAGAGAGAAAGGGGATAAATAAAGGAATTCAACCAAAATCATCAAAAAACCCTAACTTAATCCATAGAAACGATTGGGGTTTTGTGAGAATTAAGATTTTGGGGTCATTCTAATCAATCTAGTATCCATTTGGTTTGATTCGGGGTTCTGTTCGGGCTTCGTAAGATCATAGATGATTTCAAGTTGTTCGTGATTCTGAGGCCTTTTCCGGCGTCCGAATCTGTTTCTGGCGATCCAAAACACTGGAACACAGACAAGGTATATTCTGAGAGGCCCTAAAAACTCCTTTTGAATTGTTCTGGGTATTATTTGTTTATGATTTTGCGTTTTCCTCAAATCTGGAAGTGAACCCAGCTATAGCCACCCTGTTTGTTGATTATAGCCGCTTGACTGTACTACAGCCATGCGGCTGTAACCTACAGTGGCGTGGCTATAGTCTTCTGATTACAACCGCTCGGCTTTAATCTCCAGGGCAGAAGCTCCAAATGCCCTAAATCGACCGATAACGCTTCCGTTTTCAAATCAAATGTGTTTTTCATAATTATTATCGGCCAAATTACATCCATATATGTTTAGATTCATGGTTTTCGGGGTTTTTATTGATGGATGTGAGATTGAAGTTTGGTGATTTCTAGTTTTTAGGAATTTTTGGACTCGTTTGATCCGATCCAGATCTGTTTTTATGGAGTTTCATGAGTTTCCAGAAATCTCAGATTACCCAAAACCATCAAAATTCTAAAATAATTTTCAAAACTAGAAAGAAAACTGATTTGCTGATTCTGGAGCACTACAGCCACTCGGCTTTATGTGTTACAGCCGCTCAGCTGTATTACAGCCGCATGGCTGTAACCTATAGTCGCTCGGCTGTAACCTACAGTGGCACTACTGTGATACCCTACAGGCGCTCGGCTGTATTTTGAGTAGTAGAGTTACAGTTTTGCCCTTTTGGGCCTCTAACTTGTAATTTTGTGTCTCCTTTCTATTCAAAATGGATTTTTGGCGTGTTTACATTTTTGGACCTTAGATGGATGTTCAATTTAGGCCCACTCACGAACGGAACCCCCAGGTTCCGGGGATATCTAGCCCACTAAAAGTTGGAAAATGCATGTAAAATGAGCCAAATTGTTTTCAAAATTGATTTTTCATTCACAAAATCTACAGGGCATTTCAATAAAATGTTTTCCGGGTCTAATCGAGTAGTCGTCCGGACTTCTCAATTATCCCCTCTATGCATGATCTCGTTTCCCAAAATACCCCTATTCTGTCTTATGTGAGTCCTTGGTGTGCTTTATTTACTTGTACTAACTGTATTTGGACGCAACTTTTATTTTTCATTTTTGATGTATTTAACAGATTATCTCATGCATCTAGGCGATTGTACTTTTTAGATTATCGTGTATTATAGGTGATTGTAAATGGTGAGGATGAAAGTTTTTCTTTTTCGGGTTGTATAATTTGGCCACTACTTTACTTTTCCTGCACTTTTACTTTTCTATACTTTATTTATGATTTATTTATGTCATGTGTACGAGCATTAACTAAAAATAAAGGAAGATAAAATGGGTAGATTTAAGTGAATATTATATCATGTTATGGAATAATAATTGAAAATAAGTGAGGATTAGTAGATGTGTTGCCCGAACCTTGAATCTCTGGATTAGGTACCGCGTCTACAATTGGTAGGGAGCTATACCGGAATTTCTCGGATGAGCTAATCCAGGTGGCGACTCTGTATTTAATCTCGAAATTTAGGTTTCCAGTTCTTTAAGTTTAAATTGGGATTTTCTAAAAACCTATTTTCCAAATTCACACTTACAATTAAGTTTTCTACAAAGAGGGTTTTTCCAATAAAATGAAAGGCTTTCTTAATGAAGATTAAAACCCATTGTCAAAACCACATACTCACACTTGAAAAGAAAATCCCCGGTTCCCGCTTCACCGCGTGTTCCGAAAAACGTCGTTGGCTCACAACCGTACATGAATAATAATTGTATAAATGAATAGTTTCATACATGAACAGTAACCATACGAGTCAGAAGTATTATATAGGAGTATTACGATACATGTGAATAGTGTACAATGTTCATGTGAGTAATATTTATATAGGTGCATAATACCTTTGTAAATGGCAAATGTATACGAATAGTATTGGCATTAAGCGAATAAAACTTATAATTGGATGGTGTAATTAACATGTCTAGACATTCACAATTACATAAGCATACATACCTATAAGGTTAATTACAAGAATTATATGGAGCTATAATTTCATGTTATATGAGCAAATGTTACAAGTTACATGATACAAAGTGATGTCTAACATGTTTATTACAATAAGGGAAGGTAGTTGTAAATGTATTTGATCTTATATGAAGTTGTAAAACATATGGTTAAAAGAAGAAAGATATGAAAGTACATGTTACATGGTAGCTATATGAGCACATGCATATGAGTATGGGATAAAGTCTTACAAGAAAGTGAATATATCATATACGTGAACAATAACAGTATATATGAATAGTATCATACATGAGTAAGTGTATAAGTAGAAGTATTACACGTGTATATGAGATTGAAAAAAAAGGATGTTGTGACTAGCTAGTTGGGCCAGCTACATAGATTATAGAATTACATGAATTACAAGATTACAGAATCATATGGACCTATATGGTTAATAAATTACAAAACTACAGAATCATATGGACCTATATGGTCAATGAATTACAGAATTATAGAATCACGTGGACCTATATGGTCAACTACATTGCAAAATCATATGGACAAGAATGTCACTATATGTTTATAGTGTTGGCTAACAAAATTGTATGTTACATACTGGTTAACTAGTTAAGTCACAATGAATTAAAGATGAACCATTTATACACATGAGCATTGTCGGATCAAGAAATATTTTAACACATTTTCTTTCACTTGTTTTTAATGATAATAATAGAGAAGATAATTAATTCAAGAGATTATTCAAGATGCAAGTTGGAAGTACTTTAGGAAGATTCGCTCATGCAGCCATTTATGCCAACTTAACGTCAAAATATTGGAGATATCAAAGCAAGACTAAAAGACAAGTACTTAAATTCTATACGAAGATGAAGATTCAGTTTACAAATTTTAGTCAACTAAAATGAAAATTGGCATCATCAACAAGATAAAATTTAGCATGCTCAAATGTGTTTTTCAAAGACAAAATGATCAACAGATCTTCCTCCTCGACCATAGCACAGTAAATGACCAAGTGAAAAGAGCAAGTAACAAGTACTTCATTAGTGTTTAGAATTAGCAAGAAAAAAATTGAAGGCATGCAGAAAAAGACTAAATAATGGCTAGTTAATAGCTAGTTGCTTATTTGAGTATAATGGCTAATTTCTTGCTCTTACCTATATAAGAAGCTCAAAATCAGCTTGAAAAGATTAAAAGGAGACCAAATCCCACTTGATGAATATTCTCTCTGAATAATAGAGCATCTCTCACTACAAAAAAGAATGTTTAAGATTCAAGAGTTTTCTTCATAGTCTTTCCTACAACATAAACAAACCAAGTTCATATCCAACGTTGTCGTACGAAGATATTAGTGATACATTTGTGCTACCAAATCTCTATCTTTTGTAATCATTAGAGTTTGTTAGTTGAGATTTAAAATTGACTTCGTAAAGTTTCTCAACTATAAAATTGAGGTTGTAAGTTTTCTAATTCAGCTTGTAAAAATTAGGTGATGAGTTTCTCAATTTGCCTTAAGAAAAATTGAGTGTAAGTTTCCTAATTATGCTTGTAAAAATTATGTAGGAGCTTACCAATTTTCTACAAAAAATTGAGTAAGCAAGGGAATTCACTTACTTAGGAAGCTTTACATTGTAAGGCTACTAGGTTGATTTTTGCCAGTTCAAAAGAATCACATAGTGGGAATTCTCAAGTGTGAAGCTTAGGGAGAGGAGTATCTATAAATCTCGTGTGCATAATCTCTCCAACTCAAACTCTTTTACATTCAAGCACTTTATCCTTTATCATATCCATTCTGGTTTAAGTGTTTGAATATTGCTTATTGGGTTGAATATTATTCTTGATATTGCTCTTCCATTTCTCTATAATTCCGTAATTTTTGTAAATGTATTTCATTGGGAGAAAATTTGTCATATATTCAATTCAACTCATCTTGAATATATTTTTCATAAAGGACCAACAAGCTATTAGAACCTATCCCAACTTGATAACAAAACAAAATTGTGGAAAAATGTTATCAGGCTAAGATTCGTGCCCAAGAATCCAAAGCTAAGTTATGGATCTACAAAATAAAGAGGAGAAAATTTATTTCTCACCTTAGCCATTTTTGAAAAAATTAATTTTGATAAGGGCTTCACTTGTTGCCCTTCTACCATCACACACGCGAAGTATCACCGGCGAGATCCGAGTGCTAGCTCTCCAGACCAAGATTCCTCCTTCAAGCCAAAACTCTTTTGCTCAAATGGAAAAGATGATGAGAAGTGGCGGCTAGGTATTAACCATTGGACATTAGGGTTTTATCCTTTCCCTTTTATATGAAATACAAAAAGGAAAAAACTCATTATGCCCCTCCATATAAATATCTAGATATTTTAGCCAAAATATCCGCCATATTTAATAACATAATGACTTTGCCAAATTTAACATGTGGTAAATGTGTATAGTTATTATAACTAATTCTCAAAAGTGATTATTATATATTATTTTGGGACTTAACAATTAATCCCATAAAAATAAAATAATCCATTAACAATAATTAATATGTATCCAATACATATCAAATGGTTCATTATAAAAACCACCCATACTTCTTAATGTGCGATCCTGTAGGTCCATCCATATGTTGGCCATGGGCCCAAAATGACATTTGACCCATAAGTTGTAAATGGGCTCTAGCAAGCCGTTACAACCCCCAATTAGGATGTAGATGTCAAAATTAAGCTGACATGCACCTGAAGTATTCTTATACGATCTTTTACACATCTAATATCGGTGTCCTACACAAGACATGGCTCTGTCATCCTTCTAAGTGCTAGGACATTTACTTGACATCCAAGTAGACTAATAAGATCAAATAAATGATTATCCAATAATCATTATATTTGGGTACAGCCGTACACTACTTAGTTTCACTCGTCAAGAGGTTCGGTGATATCATTGTTGGGAATGCCCTAGTCCCAAGGTATTGGTCCTTGTATTGTATCATACATTTTGTATCTTATAATGAGATTTATGTATTATACATTCATGTTAATGAATAAAGGCATTAATCTATTTATTATATACATCTTGTGCAATATTATAAATAGAGTATCCAATGGACATATCCATATCCATATCCATGTTGACAAGTGTCATACACTTGGCAGTAAGACTATGGATAAGGAAAACAATATTACCACAAAGTCATCTGTACTCTATTCCAGTCATAGGAATGAATGGAACCAAAGACTATCATAAGCTTGGTTATATGGCGGTGTCTTACGGGCCCTTGGACATGGAATGTCAACCAAGTTCATGGGTACATGCAACAGGTCATGGTACTAGATAGATCCACTAAACGAGAAATCCACATGGCATAGTATCACAAGTGATTCTCATGTAGTACTTATATAGATCCTTTGACCTGACCATGTTATGTTCTTGCATGTGAAGTGATACATTTTGGTGTACGCCTAAAGGGCCTGTAATAGGGTGCCAAGTATGGGAACATTCAGGTGTACAAGTGAGCATGGCAAGACTATGAACATGCAGAAGGGAGTGTCACTTAGTGAACCACTGAAAAGATATCATCGGCCTCTTGATGAATGCAACTGATAAAGGTGTGGCCACACCTAAACAAGTTGGAACTTGTTTGTGAGCATCAGTTCATTCATATCAATTAAATGTCCGGACACAGAAGAGGGTGATGACGCCATGCCTCCGTGTTGGACACCGATATCAATAACATGGGATATATAAGTTTAACTACAGGATTAAGACTTCTATTAGACTGTTGTCCCCATCTTAATTGGAGGCTGTAGTGGCTTGCTAGAGCCGACCTACAGTCTGTGGGCCTTGAACCCACTAACAACATAAAGGCGGGCCCACAGGATCGTACACATAGAATGTTTGAGTTTGATCTTGACAGATCACCCGTATACTTGGAGTATACAGACTGAAGAGATAAATATTAATGAATTAAATTATAGATCAATTGGATTGATCAATATAATTTAATTGATATACATTTTAATTGGGAATTTATTCCTGGTGGAAATAAAATACATATATAGGTTTATATGTATTTTGATTTAAGTTGAATCTCAATTAATTTATTGGGTCAATTTTAATTTAATGACATGTACGTTATATAATATGGTTTTATATAAATATATGCATGAAAATTAAAATAGAATTGCATTTAATTTACCGATAATAATTAATTTGGATTTAGGGATTTATTTTATTAAAATCCCAACTTAAAATCTAATTAAACCAAAGCCTTAAATCAAGGCCTTGATTTGAGCCATGAGTTAATTCTCATTAATGAGAATTTAGGCCATAATTATGAGATTAAGGCTGAAATTTTCGATCAACTCTTCCTCCTCTCCTTTAATCTACGAATAGCACGGGTTCTACTTGATAGACGTTCGTGTACGTGATAGTGGAGGAAATCGATTTCGGTTTCTACAGCTACCCCTAGAAGAGACATTGAAAGGTGAGAATCTAATTCTTTATCTTTTGATTTTGTGTCTTGATTTCCATTTCAATTGCTCATGGGTCACGGATTTGAGAAAATTGATGCGAGCTTTCGCTTTAATCAGTTGATTTTCTATGAAAAATCCCTACAATCATCTCTTTGGAGAAGAGGTTGACAATTCCTTCATATTACTCCCAGTCCTATCATGGTTCCTGATATACCAAACATACCCATACTTAACACCTAGTTACAAGCCCGTTATGCGTATATTAAAGTATACACGGTCACATCCAGGAGAGTAGTAATATCGAGTCGAAGGATTCAATATAAGCAATACGTGAGAAACATTTATGAAACTAGACCATGTAGTGTTCTCACAAACGGATCGATCCAGTGCACTATTCACCAACATGCAACTATGTCCTTGATCGACTTTCTAAGTCCTATGTTTGGTAAGACACCACTCATCTCACAAGGAACATACTAGTCTTTAGTTATATTCATTCCCGTGATTATAACAGACTAGAATTAGCTTTAAAATTGTGTTCTTTAACTCATGGTCTTACTCCTTTGGTACACGCTACTAACAAACATGAATAAACACCAGTTTATGGATTGTCAATATTTATTAATTGCACAAGTAATTCAATAAATATGATTGTGCCTTTTATTAATACTAAGTAAATGTATTCTCGTACATAAATAAAACAGAGTATATTATATAGGGACTAGTGCATAATCCAACACAAGCATGTTGTGTGGTCATGACATAGCGTAATAAAAATGTGTTCATAGTTATATAATATATGAGAATGGTACATGGGGAGTAGGATCTTACAGGTGTTGTATAAAATATATATGATTTCGATCAAGTTAAGAACTACGTGGTTTTGATTTCCAATATTATTTATTGGGATATGTATGAAGCTTGATAATGGAATATTATCAAGTCCAAACAAAACACAATAACAAAGTAAATATGATGGCTTTGAGTGGTTTAATCATGACTACCTAGTAAAAGTATTAAGTAAAAGTGACATGTATGTTGATTGCGATCTAGGAATAATAACAAAATAAGTGTAAAATTTTGTAATACATCATAATTACAGTACAGAACTCATGAATAATATTTGGAATAATATAGGGTGTTACAAGAATTAAGATTCAAGGTCCATAGCACATTCTTGTTTAATAAAAAGTATTATTATCGACATCTTCTTTAGCATTTTTCTTATTGACATTTGGTTTCAATTTAGTTAGAGTTTTATTAGATGAGAAATACATTTTTTACATTATGAAAACTTAGTGTTTAAATTTAAATTATTGGAATAAAAATTTCTATTGGTTTATTCAATATTTGTGACATTTAATTGGTGGCATATGATATGATAATACTATTTTTATATAGTATTATGTTATACTATAGAATGTATGTTTTAACAACTGCATTTTTATATTTATATTTTAAGCCAAACACCAATAGAAAAGCCAAACATTCAAGTTTGCGAAATTTACTATGTATGAAGACTCTCTCCTCTCTTGCTTTTCCTTTTGGTTAGAAAATTTCGGCCTTTCAGATGCCTAGCTTCCTCAACAAAGCTAGTTTTACTTAGAGAGACCTATCCAACTTATAAAGGATACGTTGTGAAATGAAGATCATTCACTTGGCGAATGAAGTGAGTCAACCTTTTTTTGGCTTCAAACAAACACTTTTTTTCACTGATTTTCTCTCTTCTAGAATATGTTATCTATCTATGTATTTTTTTCAATCTAATTTTCTTGTCTATGTTTGTTGGTCTATTTGTTGCTAGAAACACATTAGTTTGGGAGGCTTATTTATCTAGCTTTTAAGCTATTAAGTGCATGGCTTGTGTGGCTAAAGATCAATGGACTTCAGTTAATTGTACCTTTCCTCAAGGGAACCCACGCCCTTACTTCAGTTAATTGTAATTCAAAATATGCTTTATGAGTTAAGGAAGTTAGAATAATCTCATCTTCTACTTCTTTTTCTTTTAATGAAGTTTCTTCTTGATTATCTGCCATAAAGCAAATTTGAGCATTGTTTTCAACATCTTCATCATCAGAATCATCATTGTCGCTACATATAACTAACATAGCTTCTTATCTTTCTTGTTGAATTCTGGTTTGGACTTTGGATAGTCAATTTTGTAGTGTCCTGGCTTCTTGCAGTTGAAGCAAGTGACTTTTGATGATTCTTGCTTTGTCTTAGTGATGTTGTGGTTGTTGAAATATTTCTTTGGCATTTTCTTATCTATGTTCTCTTTCTTTAAAAATTTTTGAAATTTCCTGATAAGAAGTTCTTCCTCTTCATCACTATCATCACCTTCTGATTCACTTTCAGGTGCATCAACTACTCGGTTTGTAGCTTTATGAGTGATGGATTTCTTCTTTTCTGATTACTAACAATCTGTGATGAATTTGATCTTCATTTCATAGGTAATTAATGAATCTATAAATTCATCATAAGAGTATGAAGACAAATCCTTTAATTCCTCTATTGCCATGAGCTTAGAATCCCATGAAATTGGCGTTGTTCTAATGAGCTTTCTGATTAGCTCTTTATTAGTATAATGTTTGCCAAGATTCTTTAATTTATTCAAAATTAATGTGAATCTTGTGTTGATCTCTGAAATTGATCCCTTAGGATCCACCTTGAATAACTCATATTCAGTAACATAGAGATTTTTCCATCCTTTACTTGCTTGGTTGCTTTTTGAGTTACTTCAAGCTTATCCTAGATAGCTTTGACATTTAAAGTAATTTTACTCAAATCATTTGCATCAAATTCACTATCTTCCTTTGGGATATTTCTACTGTCAATTATTTTAGAAAGGGCAATAGGTCCATCTTTGATGATCTTCCAAATCTGAATATCAGTTGACTGTAAAAATATTTTCATTTTATTTTTCCAAAAATTGTAATTATCTCCATGAAATAGAGGTGGCTTATGAATAGAATGTTCTTCAGCCATAAAAACACTTTGGTTCTCTAATATACTAGCCATACTTGTATCACTTTAAGAATATTAATCCTTTTGGGCAAGAGTTAAGCTCTGATACCAATTGTTAGTCCTAAATAGGCTTAAAGGTATACTAGAGGGGGGCGTGAATAGTGTATATACCCAAATAAAACTTCTTTTAAAAAACCTTTATAATCAAAAACAATTTTGTCCAATAAAAAAGTTTTACTTAAAAATGCGGAATAAAATAATTTGTAAAACTTGTTAATATAATTGCTTTTGAAGAACTTCAATAAAATCTCTAAAAGGCTATTACTACTGAAAATAAATGCATATATATAAATGACAGTAATTAAAAAGAGTAGGGATAGAAATATTGGTGACACCGAGATTTATACAGGTTTAGGCCAACTGTCCTGCTCCTGACCCCTAGTGAATCACTTGAGATTTTCCACTATAATTCCTTTAACGATAGAAATCAAACCAAGTGATCTTTCTTTTGTTCAAGATCAGGACAATCAATCCTACTTCGGCTTGGGATCAGTGATCCTTCTTCGATCTAGGATCGAGACAGTCGGTGCTTTTTACAAGCTCAAATACCAAAATTTTATAACTTGTTATTTTTCAAAGATCAACAACCAAAATTGATGAAACTCTTAAAAACAAAGCTCCCCCTCACACTAATATTCCTTAGTGTGATATTGTAATTCACTCAAAATATTTGAATTGAAAGTGTATGAATTGCTTTGATGAAGACTTGATTTTTTTCAATTGCTTTCTTTGAAGTGTATTGGAAAGACTACTCAAGAATGCTTAGATTGCTTTAATTATATTGTATGCTTTACAAATTGTCTTCCCAAATTGAAATGTTTACAATTGTCTTCTATGTATAGGCATTGGAGAAGTGGTTTAGAGAAGATATTCAAATTTTTTTAAGGTCTCTAAAACTAGCCGTTGCACAGTATTCAGCCCTCTGAAGCTTTAATTCTGATTTTCTTCAGATCTTTGAACTAGCCATTGTACAGTGTTTAGCCCACTGAAGACTTGTAATGAACTTTCTTCAGGTCTCTGAATGTATCTGTTATACAATGTTCAGGTCTCTGAAGATTTGTCTTCAACTTCTTTAAGTCTCTGAATCTGGCCATTATACAGTGTTTAGGCATCTGAAGGTTTGAAACAGAATTTCGTAAGACTTCAACCTTCTGAAACAATGTTCATCTTATTACTCTAAACTTTTTATTCTCTTTTTGTAATATCTTCCAATGTCTATGTTGTATGTCTTCATCTTATACTTTGTTAACTAATTAAAAATAAATTCACATTTATTTTTAATTAATTTCTAAAATATTTATTTAATTTTATCTTTTTCAAATATAAAATTATTTTCATCAAAACAAGGTCCAACAGTACCTATCTAGGTATGCCCATGTCAACAAGGCAAAATCAGATTGAGTCCTTTTCTTTTATAAAGGACATGATGAAGCGTTTTAATTCTTGGCATAGCAAAAATTTATCATAGGGAGGTAGAGATCAAAGTGCTTATTAAAAGTGTTCTTCAGTCTCTTCCTTCCTATACTATGAGCTTGTTTCGTATCCCTAAACAGCATCCTGATTCAATTCATAAGCTTTTAAATACTTTCTGGTGGAGGTCTAATAATGGTAACATAGGTGGTAGCAATTGGCTATGTTGGGATTTTCTCTATAAACCAAAGAAATTTGGTAGTACGGGGTTTCAATGTATTTTTTTTTATTTCAATACAGGCTTACTAGGAAACAACTATGGAGGTTCCAAACTCATCCGAGTGATCTTGTCACAAAATTTTCAGCACTAGATACTTCAAAGATGGGAATATTCAAAATTCTGTGTTATCTTCTACTCCTAGTTATGTTTGCAAGAGCATTTTCTTAGCTAAGGAATTCTTTATGGGTAATCTCCAATGGAGAATTGGGAATGGTTTGGATGTTGCTATTTATGGGGATATTAACTTTTTTTATGGCACTATTTGAAATTATTTACAGAGTTATGGTGTTAGAATCCAAAATTACAAGGTTGTGGTGGTTTTCTCTTAGTCCGCTTGTCAAAACAGTGGACAAGCATTTTTTTTCCTTCCCCCACATATCCACCGGTCAAAAAAGCAGACAAAAGCTTTCCGCTATTTATATTAGCGGATGAAAGCTGGCAATCTGGCAGAAAGGACGTCTGATAATATGACCACTGGTGTAAACAGCGGATGAAAGGCGCCCGCTAGTGTAAATAGCGGATGAAATCCAAATTCTTTCTAGTGGCCGTCCGCTGATAAGAAAAGCTGCCCAAGCTGTCCGTTGATAAGAAAAGCAGCCCAATTGTCCACTGATAAGAAGAGCGGCCAAATATCCATTGATAACAAGAGCTTCCGTATGAGGCCAAATATTACCGATGATTTAAATCAATCAATGGCCCAAAACATCCGCTATTTACACCAGTGGATGTCAGCTGGAGTTCGCCAACCCATTAGAACTGAATTGTATAAGTTGCCCAAAACTATTACACTAGCTATCCATCCATTCTATCAAATTTGTGAAGACCCTAAACTAATTAAATTAAAAATTTTACAAATGCCAAATTTTCAATTACAAAATTTATTATAGCTTGTGCTGTTACCGTAAAATTTTTGAGCCAAAAAAAAGAAACTAATTAAACTTATTAATTTTGTTTATCATCTTATGCAATATTTTTATTTTCTTATAGTAATAATATATACTAGAGCATTGATTCATAAATGAAAAAACTAGGATAATCCATAAAAGTCTTAATCCATAAGTCTTGGAGTTTTTGTAATTACAAAAATAAAGAAAACATAAAACCAAATTTGAAGAGAAATCAATTTTGACGTCTTCCTTTCCGTGGAGGCTATGTCCGTCTAACCGGCTGTGGTGCAATTGTCTGTGATGAATCGTTTTGGACTGTAGATGCTGTTCCATAATGAGGCTGTGTGATACCTTGATATTGGTAAGATGGAAAAGTAGATAAGCCTAGATAATGTTCTCCTGAAGATGGCCGAGTAAATGTTGAAAAAACCATATTATCAGGAGTTTAGGGCATACCGAATTGAACTCTAAGTTATGGTTGAAAACCCATACTATGTGTAGCCCAAGGTGATTGAGTAGCCCATTGTGTAAAAGGATTCTGTGAAACACCCACTCCGTACTAAGATGATCCCGAAGGATGGCTTACAGATGTACCGGCTCCATGGTCATAAGTATTAGGTACAGATGGGCCAGCAAAGAAAGAAGCTTGAGGTTGAGTTGGCTGCGATGTATCTGCTTCAAATGAACCCTGTAAATGGTAGGTCACCGGATGAGGGACAATGTCACACTAAGGAGTTGGTGGTCGTGGGACCTCATGCCTACATGGTGAGTCCCATGGATGTCATTTACAGTGGAAATAATAGGTTCAGCTTTATCCACGGCTATTTCAAGATACTTAGCTGTTGTAGCTGGCTGAGGTGGTGCACCAACAATATAACATCTTTCTTCCCCAAGTGCACCATATATACTTCTTCTGATATTCTGGAGGCTATCCATATCACTCACTAATGCCATTTTCTCGAGTCCATCTACTTGCACACATCATATATTCTTAGCATAAACTTAAAAAAAATTATAAAGTTAATGAATTATACAAAAGATATTAGTTTCTCACACAAGCGCCATGCGAAATGCCTCTAATAGATATCCATCTCCTTGTTATATTCCTATGTATTGGGAATGATAATGGAGTGGGGCATCAGAAGGTTTAGCCATAAAAACATAGCGTATCCTATCATTCCAAATTGCAATCCAATGTGCATGTTTTGATATAATTTCATTCTTAAATTCTTTCAAGTCAATGGAATGCAATACATCAGTCTGACGAGGTTCACGTGGAATATGCTGTTTCAATCCAAACTGGCGAAGAACTCTGTCAGGCTTGTGCCATTCTACAATATGCATGCATATCATTGGCACAACAGCTCTCCATATTTGTTCTCCTTGAAAGCAATATTCTGGAAATGCTGCTCGGATCTCAGAAGTATATGGATCCCAAACAAACTGAGACAAATATTTCAAACACCATAATACTAATAATCAAATATATTTGATACCTGTTTATATTAAAATTCAATTAAAATTGCTACTAGTTTATATTAAAAATCAAATAAAGTGCAATTAACATCAGAATATTAATTATAAATATGTGTCAAAATAATATGCCATGTGACTTACAAAAGTATATGGATCCTAAACGAACAGAGACAAATATTTCAAACACCATACTACTAATAATCAAATATATTTGATACTTGTTTATGTTAAAATTCAATTAAAATTGCTACTAGTTTATATTGAAATCAAATAAAGTGCAATCAACATCAGAATATTAATTATAAATATGTGTCAAAATAATATACCATATGACTTACAGCATCCTTATCGACAAGATCAAGGATATAACGTATACGCGAGATATTATGAGTTACTGTAAGAGCCAGAATTTTCATACTAAAAAAAAAATCACACGACTATAATTACAGTCGTGCAAAGTCGTGCAATTGTATTTACAGTCGTACGACTATAAATGCGTAACAGGTATAGCAGCCTATACCTTAAGAATTAAAAAATGGATGTGATTTGAGGGGCAATTAATGCCCGGTTTTGAGCAGGAAGAAAGACCAAATAAAAGGGACAAAGTGGAAAAGAAAAGGGACTTTTTTGAGACTTTTGGAGTTGGAGACAGAAAATTGGATTAAGGGAGAGAGATTGAAAGAAAAAGAGAGGGAGGAAAATACCCAACAAAAGCACACTCTCTTCTAATCTTTTCTTTTAATTCTAATATTGTGAAGCTTAAAACTAGTTAGAAATCATAGGTTTGGACTTGATAAACACATACAAATCCCTAACTCACTCAAATCCGTGACTTCCTCGAATTTTGGACTTGATTTTGGAACCTTAGCAAACAAGGGAGGAGAAGCAATTTGAAGGCAATTCAAGGAGTTTCCCAAGCCAAATCAACGTTTGATCTGCGCCACAAGGTAACTATACCTAAAACCTTCGTTTTGCGTCATTTTCTAGGTGTTTTGGTTTATTTTCGTGCATAAAACTCATATTTTTGGCTTGCTGTTATTGGAAATTAAGAACAACCGTGCGATTGTTCTTGTGACGAAGAACAGTGGTACGACTGTAATTACAGTCGTGCCATACAAGCAATAGTCGTACGATTGTTCTTAGATTTCCCCACTTTCTCTTTTCATTTAAATAATTTTATTGATTTTCTACAATTGGGGGAATTACAGTCGCACGACTGGAGTTACAGTCGCACAGCTGTAATTACAGTCGGGTGATTGTAATTTTCGACCAAGAGCAGAATATCCAGAAAAATCCATAAAAATTTCGAAAACTCATAAAAATTCAGGAAACTTAGAAAATCATCAAAAATGAATTTTGTTGTGTGCATTCATGACCTTAGATTTAATTTTTGAATCTATTGCACTTAGAACAATGCAACGACGGAGACCCAAATCTCCTGAAAACCGACCCACCTCACATACTAAATGAAAGTAAACCGGAAAAAGAAAATGTTTTCAAAATTTAATTTCTCACAAAACAAAATACAGGGACGTTTCAAAACTGTTTTCTAGATCTAATCGGGCCGCCGACCCGGTTACCACCTAAATGCTTGCCCCCGATCTCAAATTTTCCACTTCTGTCTTGCTTGAGTCCTATTGTGGTGTGCTATAAATTGTGATAACCATCTGTTTTGCAGCTTCTAATTTCTTTTATTTTTATTTTTGATATAATTAAAAGTTTAATCCGTGTATTTTAGGCGATTGTAATTTTCTAGATCATTCGTGTATTTTAGGCGCTTGTAATGTGAGGATGAGAGTTTTTATTTTTATTCGATCGGGTTGTAATAACTTATTTATTTCCTGCTTTTTATTTTGCCTTATTTGTGTGTACACTGTATGTTTACATTAATAAAAATCAACTTTAGAAATTTAAAATATCATCTATGAACATTGGCCGAATTTATTTTGATTAGATATGAAATAAGGGACTTGTCCAGACCTAGATCTTTGGAAAGTGTAGCGGCCTTCGTCCGGTTCAGCTATACTGTAATTTTCAGGTTGAGTTAAGCCGGGTGGCGACTCCTACACTCTCTATCGAGACTTAGGTCTCGGTTCTTTTACGAAATAATTTAATTTTCCAAAACGGAATTTCCATCCCAAAAACCCCCGCGAGGAAGGGTTGCCTGATATTGAGGCTCCCTTCCGAGAGAGTTACGAAAAACATCGTCCGCTCACAGTGGCGACTTCGCTAGGGATTTCTTACAAAAGTTTCTTGAAACTTAAAAGAATTTGACAAGCCCTGAAAAATGTCTAATCAAAATAAGGTGGATGATTCTTGTATGGTATTTTATTTTGCATTGTTTAGTTAGACATTTTTGCATTAGGTTAAGTATCCAATTTTTAGCCCAGTGAATTGTTAAAGTGTCACCTATGTTCCTCTTGGTCTTAGGGGCAAGGATATGAAACACCACACATAGTCTCGTACGAACCCCTTCGTTCGGACCCTTGAGTGGGAAGAAGTGAGGAGCATATTTTGCTATGGGAGCCTTGATTTTAACCCGACTTGAACCGAACTCATATAGGCAACCTTAGTTGGATTCCCTTAGGATACCAAAATAAATTGTATGAATGCTATAAATTATGCCTTCATCATCCCTGGTTGATGATCGAAGAGAACCCCTCCTAGGACTCGGTTAGAATTTTCTCAAAAATTGACCACGTTTGGAGGAATAAGGTTGGAGGAATACGCTTCGTGTGCTATGTGCTTCTCGCCCTCTCATGACATACCATCATTGACATTTTCCACATACATAACATGTCACACGCAAACCATTTGTGTGATACTAACTCATATTTTATTTTCGTGTGTGAAAACATTAAATCATCCATGTGCCATTCATACTAACCATTATTTTTGCAGCCATAACATTATATCCGTGTGTTAGCATTTTCACAAAACATAGACGACATCATCGCAAATGTCATGCATCCTAACCACATTTTTGGGCAGCCATTTGCATTTTGTGTGACATGAGCATTCATGTCATCTTATCTCATTTAAATTAGGGACATTCCAAGGATGCCCATAACGATCATTTCATAACATATTGGGAGTTCCAAAACTACCCGTGTTTTGCCCCTGCATCAGATTGCACTCGGCCATTTCACTATACCATGTCATTCAATATTTCGTGTGGTGATTCACACAATGTCATCAAATGGCATCACACTCATTCATCTTAGGCGTCGTCGTAACGCCGAAATCCTGTTTGCACACCGTGGTCCATATCGGATCATTTCATGACATTGTTACATCATTCAAGGTACTCCCCGAGTACCGGGTTAGTACATATATAAGTCCATTTCATAACATTACTAAATCATGAAAGGTGTTTCCTGAACGCCGAACCTTTGTCCGTGTCCCCAGTCACACGTGACTTTCTTATAACATCACTTCATATCATATGCCTCAAAAGCATCAGAACTCTGTACATGTGGCAGCCCCATGCGACCATTTCATGTCATATCATAGACCTACAAAGCATCAAAACCCTGTCCGTGTGTCGGCACACGTGCAACCATTTCACAAAATTCACTAAGTGCTCCAAAGGCGCCGAACCCTTATCTGTGTGGTGGTCCACACGTGATCTTTTTGCATTATCTCTTGTATGGCATTGGGTGATCTTAGAATGTCTAAAAAGAAAAAAACTAATAAGTAAAGATAATCCTTATCATCATTTCATTCACGACATCATTTCATTCATTTATCATAAATCCCCTTTAGTTTATCACTCTTCATGTCACCATTCCATTCATTCATTGTCCCTAACATATCCCCTGTGATGTCAAGTAGAGTAAACTGGATCGATCGAGGACAAGGTCTCAGACTTTGAGGGTTGTTGGGGAACAAAGGGCAGTAGAAACAGAAAGTGAATCTGATTCCAGGGAAGAAGTTGAGATGGCCAATCCAACACCAAGTCTTGCTGATGCCCTAAAGGATTTCCGTGAAATGCTGAAGGAAGAGATGCAGGCTGTTGTGAGAGAAAGCGGTGAAACCGGCACCAGTGGAGCTGGAAAGGAAAAAGAGGCTCAATCATCTCAGCAAGGTACTGATGCCTCGGCTAGTTTGGAGAAGCTGCAAGAAATTGAAGCAGCTATGGAGAGGAAAATGAAGGCGAAGTATTCAGAATTGGATGAAGTTGTGGCTCAGCTGAAGAAAGGGGCCAGTGTCAGTTCGGACTCCAAGAGGGGGGTTAATGTAGATGCCATGATTAGTAAAGGCATTGAGACTTTTCCTATTGGCTTTCAAGTACCGAAAGTTCCCTCCTACAAGGGAATGGGTTCGCCAGAAGCCTACATGAATCTCTATGCATGAGTTATGCTTACGGCAGGCGCCACTAAGCAGCAACTTATCAACCTATTCCCGACTACACTCGAGGGAGGAGCACTGAGCTGGTACAATTCTCTATCTGAAGAAGAGCAATCAGACTGAGAGGCTTTATCGGTGGCTTTTATCATATCCTACAGCTTCAATACCAAGATTCAGGTGAAACTGTAGGACCTGGAGCAAATTAAGCAAAAGTCAGATAAGCCCTTTGATGAATACTATTAAAGGTGGATAAATAAGATGATCTTGCTAAAGAACCGCCTTGATGAAGATGAATTGATCCAGAAGTTGATTGATGGTAGTAAGGACATCTTCAAGAACAACATGAAGTTCCACCCCTTCAGTGAGCTCAGTGAAGTATACAGTATGGCTATGAAAATTGAATGTGATAAGGAGGAGAAGGAAATAAGCCACAAGGATGGCAGAAGTTCAGGATATAGTTTCGGGTTCAAGTCAACAGCTGCTGCCAGGTCTGGTAGCAGTTCTAGATCAGGTTCTGGAGGTAAAAGGTGACAGTCTTTGAAAGTAAAGCAGGTCGAGGTGGCCACGGTAACTCAGCAGCAAAGCAGTCAAAGTAGAAACCCCGAAGGACAGGGGAAATCCCCTTGGGCTCTCCCCTTAGTTAAAATTTTTGTAAAGTGTAGAAATGGAGGCTTGTTGCAGTCCGTGAGACCATTTGAGAAGCCTGCTAATGCGGATAGGGACAATTTCTACACGTACCATATTGTGACTGGCCACAGAACTAAAAATTGCTACAAATTGAGGGATACCATCCAAAAACTGATTAATGAGGGGAAATTACAGGAGCCTCCTAAATCTAGTACAAAGACTAACACGTTGCCGGCATTCGAGAAGTGGGTTAATATGGTACACTTAGGATTGCCAGCCAATTTCATTTTTGCTCAAGTCCTACAGGCGAATCCTGCTATATAGGCCGTAGCAATCGGTGAAGCTGAGGCAGAGTCGGGCAGATGGAATAGAAAGAAATCAAGCCGGTAAGCCTGAATGACCTCAACTCGGAGGATGAATATGAGGAGTTCGGTGTAGGCTGCCAGTTATTGAAAAGTTGAAAATTCAAGAGGGTCAGAATGTGACTCGGAGTGGCAGGGTTTATCAACCAGCGGCCCAATTGAAAGATAAGGCACCGATGACTAGGTTGGGTAGCACATCAACACAGGAGGGAGTTGAGAAAGAAGACCCGGTTATTTCTTAGTTAAAGAAAACTCATGCCCAAGCTAGTTTATGGCATCTGCTGTTGACCTCCAAAGAGCACAGAGCGGCCTTAGTGAGGAAGTTGTCAGAAATTGAGGTTTCCCCCATTGCATTGACGGAAGCCATGTGTTATCTACTAGATAAGATCCATTCTGGGGCTCCCGACATTGTTTTTTCTGAAAGAGATCTGCCCAGCGAGGGAAAGGCTCATAATAAGGCCCTCTACATTAGAGCCCATGTTATGGATAAAGTAATGCCATGTGTGATGGTAGATTATGGGTCGACGCTAAACATATGTCCGTTAAAAATGCTACTATGTTTGGGCGTGTGTAAGCGTCGGAATTTTCTATACTTAAAAAAAAAAACCTGCGTGTCCAACGGCCCAGTGACCGTTGAAATGGCGCCCAACGGCTACATTTCCAACGGTCACATGGCTGTTGGAGACAACAAGTATATATACATCTCCATTCCAACCCATTTTATACATTCTTCATTCCAACTCTAATTTCTTCATTTCAATCACTATGGATTCCGAAACATCGCTTCTTTTGTTCCAGTTTGTCCTTGTACTATACGTCGTTATACTAGTTATTTTATTCGAATTGAAACTGAACCGTGCACCCCTTCCACGGGATAGATTCTTATGAACACGGGTTATTCCCAGTAAAATAAAAATAAATAAAAATAAATAAATAAATAAAAATAATAAAAAAATAAAAATAATAAAAATAAAAATAAAAAGAGCCGGCCGGCTATGATGGGGCGGGCAGAGATGTCACAACATGTCCCAAGTCTGCAGAGTTTGGTAAAAAATGATAAAAAAAAATTAATCTACGCAATTAATTCTGAAAATTATTTTGTCTGGAGAGGGATTTTGAAAATCAATCAATAATAGGGGGAGAAGAAAAAAAAATGGAGAAAGAGGAGAAAAAAAAAGAAAGAAAAAGAAAGAGGCAGAGAGATAGGGAACAGGGAGCGTCCAAAAACAAAGAGTTTAAACCCTAAAAATCAATCTCAAAACATTAGCAACAAGTTACAAAACCTTTGCTCATTGATTCGGATCATTTCGGGTTAGTTTTGGAATTGTTCGGTTTTCGGCCGGTTGGACTTTAAGGGCAAATCCTAAGTTTCCAATCCGTTTCTTGACATTAAAAGCATCAAAACAACATCAAGGTAAACTCTGGATATTAATATATTCAAGTTTTTCGGGATTTATTTTCTACGTTTCAGGGTTATTTTATCCGAACCGGATCTATAGTCCAGCGTTAGCGGACCCCTGAACTCTATAAGTCCCTGGAAAATATTAAAAACAAATAAAATGGTATTTTAATAAATGTTTTTGGTGTGTTTATTGTATTTTGGACTCTAGATGGATGTTGAATTTAGGAACCCATACGAACGGAACCATGGATTCCGGGATAACAGACCCACGAAAATTAAAATTCGCATGTAATCGAGCCAATTGTTTTCCAAAAATTGATTTTCCAGCATGAAATTACAGGGCGTTTCAAAACCGTTTTCCAGGTCTAACTGGTCCGACCGGTCGGGTCGACCCGGTTATCCCCTAAACGCATGCCCCCATTTCCTAAAATTCTCAATTCTGTCCTGATTTGAGTCCTACTTGTGTGTGCAATATAAACTGTGCTAACCCTCTGTTTTGCAGCCTTTTTTTATTTTGGATGTATTTAATAGATTTATCCGTGTATTTTAGGCGGTTGTAAAGTGAATTTTTATTTTTATTCGATCGGGTTGTAATAATTTAATTATTTACTATTTTACCTTAACTTGTTTGCGCGCTGTATGCCTTTCATATTCAATAAAATTGACTTTAGATTTTGAAATACCATTTGAGGACATTGGCAACATTTATTTTAAATTAGACACGAAATAAGGGACTTGTCCGAACCCTGAATTGAAGGGAATTAATCGCCAAAATAAATACGCAGCGGAAAGAAAGGATTAATCCCCGCCAAGGATCCATGTATATTGCATTGAATTGGAAGGAAGGGTTAAAGAATTACCTCTTAATTCTTATAGGATTGGATCAAAAGGAACCAAAATTGCTTCCCTCTACGGTTGATCCACACGGAGCAATACGTCCACCGCGTGCTAGCGCCGGGATACAAGAAACGGTTTCCTCGAATTGAGAGAGAGGCAGAAAATCAAATTTTCTATTTCTTGGAGATGAGAATTTCGGCTGCCCCTTTTCCTTAGTGTGGTGGCCGAATCCTTCTTGAATTATGAGTGTAGAGTGTTATTAGGTTTAGGTTAATTGTTTCCTTAAATAATTAACCTAAATAGTTAATTATAATTATAACCTAATACACCTATTAGTTATAATTATATATTAACCCACACAATTTAATATTAATTCTCAATTAACATTAAATCAAATCAATTCTCCATAATACATATATGTATATATAATATTATAATTAATTATATCTCCATATAATTTAATTATAATATGTAGCATACTTTATGCAATATTAATCACATTAATATTTATATATACATACATAAATATATATCACTATATATATTTATTCTCTTTCTCATTCATAAATTATTATCCAATAATAATTTATACCCGATAAGATGAACTTCATTTTGCTCTTGTGTGTGACCCCATAGGATCATATTAATTGGCAATAAGGAAATTACCATAATGTCCTTATAGGTCACAAGCGGACTCTAGCAAGCCATTACGACTACCCAATTAATATGATTGGAATGATCCAATACCTAATTATAGAATGTCATATTCCCTTTTGTCTCTTTGATATCAAGATTAATTATAAGACATGGTACACTTGTCAATCTTATATAATTAATCATATGCTTTCTCGATCTCAAAGTAAACTGTTCAGACAAATCAATTGATACTCTTATCAATTATTTGAGCACGGCCATGCATTTAACAGTCTTACTTATCGAGGGGCCCAGTGATATCGCTCTCTTGTTAGAGAGGGACAAAATCCCATATCTGTCACTCACATCCCTAAGCATGAGTCATATTGCACCCAACCACAGCCTTTATAACTACTCTGTTACAAGCAGCGTTTGACTGCGTCAAAGCACAACATGAATTCATCCCGGAATCCATGGTGACCTCAGGTCAAAGGAATCAGCTGATGACACTACTATAATCAAGATCAGTTGTGACACGTGACCATGAACTTGATCTTATAGTGGGTCTCCAGCAACATGTTCTCTAACACATTGCCCGTGAGTATAATCTGTATCTGTATACACTATATTCATCTTATAAATATCCATTATCACTCACACTAGTCTTAGTTTGTTATTATTCCCATAATAACAATCGACTAGGGAAATTTAGAATTACACAATTAATTCATGGATACATTATCATAAATACTAACATACAAATATATATGATAAAATAAGTCTTTATTAATGACTTAAGAAGATTGTTTACATAATCCAACATTGGCTTAGGGGAATCTCTGGATTAGGTACAGCAGTCTATACTCGGTAGGGAGCTGTACCGGAATTTCCCGGATGAGCTGATCCGGGTGGCGACTCTGTCACTGATCTCGGGATTTTAGGTTTGGAGATCTTTCAAGTAATAAAATGGGCAAATGTTTTCTACAAAACGAATTTCGAAATAAACGAATGGTTTTTCTTAAAGCAAGATAAACAAAATCCGATTTTCCCAAATCTCACCGTGAAAAAGAAAGAATATTAAAAACAATTTCTTTTCGGACCCCCGCGTCCGTAATCTTCTTTCCGAAGAAAAAGGTCGTCCGCTCACAGTGGCGACTCCGCTGGGGATTTCTTAAAAAGTTTTCTTAAAAACTTAAAAGAATTTGACAAGCCCTGAAAAGTGTCTAATTAAAATAAGGTGGATGATTCTCTTTTGGTATTTTATTTGCATTTTTTAGTTAATCATTTCTTGCATTAGATTAGGTATCCTTTATATAGCCCGTGGATTGTTGAAGTGTCGCCTAAGTTCCTCTTGGTCTTAGGGGCACGAATACGAAACACCACTCATAGCCTCGTACGAACCCCTTCGTTAGGACCCTTGAGTGGGGAGAAGTGAGGAGTATATCTTGCTATGAGAGCCTTGATATTATCCCGACTTTGACCGAACCCATATAGGCAGCTCTAGTTGGATTCCCTTAGGATACCAAAATAATTGTGTGAATAATAATAATAAAATCGCGCCTTCATCATCCCCGGTCGGTGATTGAAGTGAACCCTGCCTAGGACTCGGTTAGAAATTTTTGAGACCGACCACGTTGGAGAAATAAGGTTGGAAGAATTCGTTTTGCTTGCTATGTGTTCTTCATCATCTCGTGACACATCGCCATTGCTACCTACGAGTGCATAACATATCATAATCACTATTTTCCATGCATGTGACATACCATGCACAAACATTTTTGTGTGATACTAACCCATATTTTTATGCAGCCATTTGCATTTTATTTTGTGTGTAAAGCATTAATTCATTCGCTTGTCATCCATACTAACGATTTCTTTTTTTTCAGCCATAACATTAAACTTATGTGATTAGCATTTTATTTTTGACATCGCATACATAACATCATTATGTATGTCATGCATCCTAACCCACGTTTTTGTGCAGCCATTTGCATATTGTGTGACATGTTCATTCACTTAAATTAAATTAAGGGGCATTTCAAGGACACCTATCATGACCATCCCATTCCATTTCATAACATATCGGGTACCCAAAATTACCCGTGCTCTGCCAATGCACCGGATTACATTCGGCCATTCCACCAATATCATTTCATTTATTAAAAGCCACAATGGCCTTAGGCCCATTTTCGTGTAACAATTTACACGATGCATTTCATGACATCATACCCATCTATCATAAACATCATATAACACCGTGGTCCACATCCGACCACTTCATAACATTAGTTCACCATTCAAGGTACTCCCCGAGTGCTCCGATTAGTATACATATAGGCCCATAACATCACAAAATCATGAAAGGTGTTCCTCGAATGCCAAATCCTTGTCCGTGTCCCTGTTACACGTGACTTTCTCATAACACCATATCATGTGCTCAAAAGCATCAAAACCTTGTTCGTAGGCCGGCCTATGCGACCATTTCATATCATCTCATAGACTTACAAAGGGTCAACACTCTATCCTTGTGCCGGTATACACGCGACCATTTCACGAATTCATTAGGTGCCCCAAAGGTGCCGAAGCTCTGTCCGTGTGAAGGCCCATACGTGACGTTTTTGCATAAACATTGGGTGTTCTTGGAATGCCTCGAAAGAAGAAAGATAATAAAAAGAAAACATTCATATCATCATTTCATACATAATCCCATTCCATTCATTTCAAGCATTCTCAATACCCTAATTTTCATGTCACATCACGTCATTCATTCACGACCCTAATACCTCCTGTCTACTCCTAAGCAGAATACGCCGGAGCGACCTTGGACAAGATCCCAAGCTTCAAGGGCAGCTAGGAGACAGAGGGTAGTTGAGAGTGACAGTGATTCTGAGCCCGGGGAAGGAGTGAATATGGCAGAACAGATACCAAGCATGGCTGATGTTTTGAGAGATTTCTTCAGGTCGCAGGATTTCCACGACATGTTAAAGGAAGAAATGAGGGCAGTGGTTAGAGAAGCTGGTGAGACTGGTGGTAGTGGAGTCGGGAAAGAAAAAGAGGCCGAGTCATCTCAACATGGTGGTGACGCTTCAGTTAGCCTAGAAAAGCTGCAGGAGATAGAAGAAGCTATGGAACAGAGGATGAAAGCCAAGTGCTCTGAACTAGACGAAGTCATGGCCCAGTTAAAGAAGGGGGTCAATATCAGTGCTGAATCAAAGAAGGGAGTAAATGTGGATGCCATGATCAGTAAGGGCATCGAGACATTCCCCATTGGCTTCCAAGTACCGAAGATCCCTACTTACAAAGGGATGGGCTCGCCGGAGGCCCATGTGAATCTGTATGCCCGAGTTATGCTAACGGCGGGCGCCACGAAGCAACAGCTGATCAATTTATTCCCCACCACATTGGAGGGAGGTGCATTAGGATGGTATAACTCACTGTCAGAGGAGGAGCAATCTGATTGGGAAATTTTGTCTGCGGCCTTCATCAAATACTACAACTTCAACACAAAAATTCAGGTGAAGCTGTATGATTTGGAGAGGGTGAAGCAGAAATTCAACGAACCCTTTGATGAATACTACCAGAGGTGGATGAATAAGATGATCCTCCTAAAGAACCGCCCTGATGAAGATGAGCTTATACAGAAGCTCATTGATGGCAGCAAAGATATTTTCAAGAACAACATGAAATTCCATCCCTTCAAGGAGCTTAGTGAGGTTTACAGCATGGCTATGAAGATAGAGAGGGTGAAGAAGAGAAGCTGACCGGTCACAAGGGAGGAAGAAGCACAGGGTACACCTCGGGGTATAGATCGACTGCAGTAGCTGGGTCTGGCAGTGGTTCTGGTTCAGGTTCCGGGAGCAAGCATGGGCAATCATCAGAGGTGAAGCAGGATGAAGTGGCTACTGTGAATCAGCAGCAAGGCAACCAGAACAGGGGTCCTGGAGGACAAGGCATATCGCCTTGGACTCTTACTTTAGCAAAGATATTTGCCAAGTGTAGGAATGGCGGCTTGCTGCAATCTTTAAGGCCATTTGAGAAGCCATCTAACGCTGACAAGGACAACTTCTACACTTATCATGTGGTGATAGGCCACCGAACCAACAACTGCTACAAGCTAAGGGATGCTATCCAGAAGCTCATTGATGAGGGAAAGCTGCGAGAACCAGCTAAACCTAGCACTAAAACCAACCCACTGCCGACATTTGAAAAGAGGTTAACATGGTTCAGTCAGGGTTGCCGGCTAACTTTATATTTGCACAAGTTCTGCAAGCGAACCCTACAATTCAGGCAGTGGCGGTAGGGGAACCCGAAGTGGAGCCTAAACGTGAGGAAAAGGAGGGATGTAAGGAGATCAAGCCTGTAAGTCTGGATGATCTCAACTCCGAAGATGAGTACGAAGAATTTGACAGAAGAGAGGCTATTAAACTCCCAGCTGTTGAGAAGCTGAAGATTTCAGAAGTGCAGCACGTGACCCAAAGTGGAAGGGTATATCAGCCGATAGATCAGACGAAAGATAAAGCACCGATGAATAGGTCGGGCAGTACTTCGGCACTGGAAAGAGTCGAGAAAGAAGACTTGGTCATTTCCCAATTAAAGAAGACCCCTGCACAAGCCAGTTTGTGGCATCTGCTTATGACCTCCAAAGAGCATAGGGAGGTTTTAGTGAAGAAGCTATCAGAGATTGAAGTCTCCCCTATAGCTTCGCCAGAGGCCATGTGCTGTTTGCTAGACAAAGTCCATGCTGGAGCTCCTAATATTGTTTTCTCTGAGAAAGACCTACCTGCAGAAGGAAAGGCCCACAACAAGGCTCTTTACATTAGAGCCTATGTCATGGATAAGATGATGCCGTGCGTTATGGTGGATGACAGCTTGGCTCTGAATATATGCCCGCTGAAAATGTTACCGTTTTTAGGCATGAATGAAGAAGTGTTGAAGAGGTCCTCGACAGTCATTCGGGCGTATGATGATTCTAAAAGAACAGTGATAGGGACCTTCTAAACAGAAGTGGAGGTTGGGCCCATCAAGTCCATGGTTGTCTTCACAGTGATCGATATCCCGGTCACATTCTCCTTATTGCTTGGAAGGCCCTGGTTCCGTCCTTTGGGAGGTGTTCCTTCCACATTGCATCAGAAGATTAAATTCCCTATGAATGACAGAATTGTGACTGTTGAGGCAGACGCCCAGTCGATGGTAGCTACAGTGGATGAAGGAGTGGTTCCTTTTGGTGGATTCCAAATTGCTGTCATTAAGGAGGAAGAAACCACAGATGCCCCTATGGTCCTTTATGAGAACTACATGCCGGAGTGGCTATCCCGATATCTGTACAAGCTGAACTTTGTCCCAGGAATGGGACTCCGGATTAATTTGCAAGGTGTGCCAGAATTCAAGATCGACTCGGGGAAGTCAAAGCAGTACGGCCTTGGTTATGTAGAGGGATCATCCGAGCAGAAGAATCTGAAAAAGGGCAAAAATGGCAAGGTCATGATGAAGCCATTTCTGAAGGTAGGGGAAAGTCTTTACAAGGGCCAAGCTGAGCCGGTGCTGGTTGGAAATGTCGAGTACCCTAGCTTCGAGATCTTTGCAGATGTTGTGGATTTTGAGGAAAGACAGGAAGAGCCAGTAGCCCCTGAAACGGTAGAAGAAACCATTATTGAATCTAATGTGCTGCAAGGCGAATCACATAAAGAGATGGGGGTGACAATAAAGATAGCCGAAGAGGAGGAAGAAAAGAAAGCCTGTGCTGAAACTATAGAAATCATCTCAGGTGCTTTGACCGCTGCATTGAACAAAGCTTTTGGGAAATCCAAGAAGGGATTCGATGAGGAACTAATGGCCAAAGTGAATTTAGACTCTGTGGTCGCTGAAATCACCAAAATTATGGAAAAAGCTAAGGCACAGGCAATCGGGAAAGAAGCAGAGAAAGTTGCAACCCCGGATGATGCTCTGGAAGGGAAGATGGAAGCTGATGAAAAACAAGGCCCTCCGCCTGTGGAGGATGAAAATGATTTTGTTGTATCTATTTCTTCCATTTTCAATGTAACTGATGTACTCTGTGATAAGTTCAATGCAATGAAATCCCAGTTTGCTTACTTGTGTGATGTTTATCCTGATAATTCTGTGCATGCATTTGAATCACCATCAAGTATATTTAGTATACATGACACTGCATTGCATGAAATCAATATAAGTATAGATGAAAACCCTAAAATGGTACTCATTTCACACGAGCTAAAATCCGAGGAAGAAAGAGAACTAATAAGAATACTCCAAAAACATGTTAAAGCTTTTGCCTGGTCGTATGAAGACATGCCGGGTGTGGATACAGAAATAGCAGTGCATAAAATCCCAACGGACCCCAAGTTCAGACCGGTAAAACAAAAGTTGAGAAGACTAAGGCCGGAATGGGCTACACTGGTGAAAGAAGAAGTGGCCAAACAGATAGATGCCAGGTTTCTCGAAGTGGTGGAGTATACGGAATGGCCAGCCAACATTGTCCCCATGCCTAAAAAGGATGGAAGGGTCAGAGTATGCGTTGACTACAGGGACTTGAACAAGGCATGCCCTAAGGACAATTTCCCACTACCTCACATTGACGTATTGGTTGATAGTGCAGCAAAAGCGGCAATGTACTCCTTCATGGATGGCTTCTCGGGATACAACCAGATCCTGATGGATGTGATTGACAAGGTGAAGACGTCATTCATCACCGAATGGGGTACTTTCTGCTACAGAGTGATGCCTTTTGGATTAAAGAACGCCGGTGCCACTTATCAGAGGGCTGTCACAACTCTGTTGCATGATATGATCCATAAAGAAGTTGAAGTGTATGTCGATGATATGCTTGTTAAATCAACAACCCGAGAGGAACACCCTGTTATCCTGGATAGATTTCTAACACGCATTAAAGAGTACAACTTGCGGCTTAACCCCAAGAAGTGCATATTCGGGGTCACATCAGGGAAGCTATTGGGCTATGTAGTTAGCCGGAGGGGGATAGAAATGGACCCAGATAAAATCAAAGCCATCCAAGATATGCCAACTCCAAAGACAGAAAAAGAAGTCAGATCATTCCTAGGTTCCTTACAATATGTCAGCCGCTTCATAGCACGGTTGACTTCCACGTGTGAACCAATCTTCAAGCTATTAAAGAAAGATCAGCCAATTGTGTGGGATGAAAAGTGTCAGCTGGCATTCGAGAAGATCAAGGCTTACCTGGTAAAGCCAGCAGTGTTGAGTCCTCCAATTCCAGGGAAGCCTCTGATTTTGTATTTGGCAGTTGAAGAATCCTCTATAGGGGCAATGCTTGCACAAGAACAAGATGGCAAGAAGGAATATCCTATCTATTACCTTAGCAAGAAATTGCTGGAGTATGAAACCAAGTATACACTGGTGGAAAAGACATGTATGGCGATGATTTGGTTGACCAAGAAGCTGCGCCACTATTTCCAATCCTACAAGATACAAGCTGTGGCTAAAGTGGATCCAATAAAGTATCTCTATGAAGCACCGGCATTGGTTGGGAAGCTGTCCAGGTGGTTGTTACTTTTGTTTGAATTTGACATCGAGTACATCACGAAGAAAACCATTAAAGGGTAAGCCGTGGCAGAGTTTCTGGCAAACCAACCCCTAGAATCGGATTACACAGAGAATCTGGATTTTCCCGATGAGCAACTAGCCATGGTGGAAGTGAAAAGGTGGGTCATGTGCTTTGATGGGGCAGTGAATAGAAAAGGCGGTGGAATCGGGGTACTTATAGCAACACCAGATGGTGAGGTCATTCCTCTATCCAAAAGGTTGATCTTTCCTGTAACCAATAATGGGGTGGAATATGAAGCATGCTTGTTTGGAATGGAAACTTTATTAACCTTAGGGGAAAATGATGTCTTAATTGTTGGTGATTCACTTCTGGTGATCAGGCAAGCTCAGGGTGAATGGGACCTAAAGGAAGAAGCCTTACGGCCTTACTTGGAGCTGCTACAGTTCAGAAAGGATTTATTCGGCCAGTGTGAATTCAGACATGTCCCCAGGGATGAGAATAAGATGGCTGATGCATTAGCTACTTTGTCCTCCATGTTGGAAAATCCAGAAGAGACACAAGCTCAACCACTGGTCATAGTCACTTCGAGGCATCCTTGCTTCGAAGTGCACGAAGTAATGGAATTATCAGCAGAAGAAAAGCCATGGTTCTTTGACATTTACCGGTATTTTAAGGAAGGAAAGTACCCAGAAGAGGCCAGTGCTGCTGATAAGTTGACACTGAGAAAGCTGGCTAGTCAATGCAGAATCTTCGAGGACAAGTTATACAAAAGAACAGCACATGGAGTCCTTTTAAGGTGTCTAACAGAGCAAGAAGCAGAAGAAGTGATGCAGCAGGTACATACAGGATCCTGTGGGCCACATATGAATGGGCTTGCCATGGCTAGGAAAATAATGAGACAAGGGTATTTCTGGATGACGATGCAAGCAGATTGTATAAGAAAAGTGAAGAGATGTCATGAATGTCAGATCTATGCAGACATTAGTCATCTTCCTCCACTTGAACTTCAGAATCTAGCATCTCCTTGGCCGTTCTCAGCATGGGGGATAGATATGATTGGTGAAGTTCATCCAACTGCATCTAATGGACACAGATTCATAGTTGTAGCAGTTGATTATTTCTCCAAATGGGTTGAAGCAGAATCCTTCACTAATGTGACGGCCAAGCACATGGTCAAGTTCATCCAGAAGAATATCTTCACTCGGTATGGGATTCCTCACCACGTAGTAACTGACAATGGAGTACAGTTTCAAGGGGCAACAGCTGAGCTATTTGCAGAGCATGGAATTGAACATCATAAGTCTTCTCCATACAGGCCTCAGGCTAACGGTGTAGTGGAAGCAGCTAACAAGGCAATAAAGAAGATCTTATCAAAGATGGTAACCACTTATAGAGATTGGGCCGATGAACTGCCTTATGCTCTTTGGGGTTACAGAACCAGTGTCAGAACGCCGATAGGAGAAACTCCTTATACCTTAGTGTATGGAATGGAAGCAGTATTGCCAGTGGAAATAGAACTCAGATCACTTAGAATTGCCTTGGAAGCTCAGTTACCAGAGACTGAATGGGTTCAAGCTAGATATGAACAGTTGGCAGCATTAGATGAAAGGCGACTAAGGGCACTGGATCATCTTCAGATGTACCAACGCAGGATGGCCAGAGCCTATAATCGGAATGTGAAGTATTCCAAACGGCAGTTGAAGACGGGTGACTTGGTTCTAAAGCAGCTAAGGCCTTACAATGTCGATGTTAGGGGCAAGTTCAGACCTAACTGGGAAGGACCCTATGTAGTGAAGAAGGTGTTATTAAAAGGCGCTGTCAGCATCATAGACATGGATGGAAACAAGTTCACTAATCCTATCAACCAGGACAGGCTAAAGCTTTATCATGTGTAAAAAAAAAAAAGAAAAGAAAAGGGAAAGGTCTGCTAGGTTGAAAACTCGAAAAGAGCGGTCTAGGCAAAAGTTAAAACACAAGAGAAAATAATCAATCGAAAAATCTAAAAAGGACGACTGGTGACGGATTCCGGCTCAGTGTCGAATCTGTACCATTTAGGAACCAACTTGTTTCAAATGTACTCATTTTGATTTCATCAATAAAGTGAAGTGTTTGTTTAAATATATTTGCATGGTTATGACAAATCCACAAACAAAGTTGTCTTGCATAAAGACACATTCAAAGAAAGCAATTTGCATTCAACTGATCAATATCATGGCATTATTTGACAAATGAAAATGTATTAAATACATGCAATTTAAAATCTCTTATCGTCCTCTAAAGTCCAGTTCATCTTCCCAAACGAACAATAAAGGGTCATGACACCATTAAAAAAAAGAGAAAGCTCGCTGAGGTGAAAACCGAAAAAGCACCTCAGGCAAAAATTAGAGCGGCCCGCTAAGCTGAAAACCCATATCGGGCAGTTTAGGCAAAAGTTAGAGCATATGAAAAGCTCGCTAAGGAGAAAACCGAAAAAAGCACCTTAGGCAAAAGTTAGAGCGGCTCGCTGGGCTGAAAACCTGATTTGGGCAACCCAGGAAAAAATTAGAGCACTTAAAAAACTTATAACTTCCCCACAGAACAGGAAAAGCAGAACGTCCTCAGTATTCCCCACAGAATTCGTCACATCACTCCCCAGCAGAGTTTCCCCTACTATTCCCCAACGGAATCTCTATAAGGAATACTACGATAATTTCCCCAGCAGTCACCTCACTCCTTCGATAATCACCAAACAATGCCCCAAGAAAAGCAAAATCAACCAGCGGAAGACAGAAACGTCTAATAACAGAAAATACATACATGTACATATGCATCATCATGCATCCATACATTGCATATATCAATTACTTATCCACGGCTAGTCTTCACTCTTGATCGAAGGGACAAAATTTTGTTTGAAAATCTCTCGATCAAGGAATGAAGACTTGCCATTTTAAGTGCAGGAATTCATCCCCAGCTTAATATCCTCAGCAAGTCAGCAGATCCGCCTCGAGTAATGTAAACTCGGTATTGGCCCAGATCCGCCCCATTATCTCAAATTTCTCCAACGAGTCCGCCTCGAGTAATGTAAACTCGGTATCGGCCCAGATCCGCTCCATCATCCAAGTCCCCCAGCAGGTCCGCCTCGAGTAATGTAAGCTCGGTATCGGCCCAGATCAGCTTCATCTATTTCCCTAGGAAAGTTCGCCTCGGGTAACCTAGACCCGGTATCGGCCAATTTCTTCATCAGTTTCGCCTCGAGTAACATAGACCCGGTATCAGCTAAGCTCATCTCCAGCATCGCCTCAGGTAACATAGACCCGATATCGGCTAATTTCACCCATCATTTGCCTCGGGTAACCTAGACCCAGTATCGGCCAATCCGCAATTCATCCACTCCTTTGCCTTGGGCAACCTAGACCTGAAATCGGCTTATTCTCTCCCCAGCCCTGCCTCGGTTAACCTAGACCTGGTATCGGCCTATTTCATCAGAAGATTCATTTCAATGTTCACGGCGCTCTCAAATTCATCATCTCAGGTGTTGTAAATCTGGAGCTAGATATCGAATTTGGTCACGCGAAGGGCAGCTGTAAGCGCCGGAATTTTCTATACTTTAAAAAAAAAAAAAACTGCATGTCCAACGGCTCAGTGACCGTTGAAATGGCGCCCAACGGCTACATTTCCAATGGTCACATGGCTATTGGAGACAACGAGTATATATACATCTCTATTCCAACCCATTTTATACATTCTTCATTCCAACTCTAATTTCTTCATTTCAATCACTATGGATTCCGAAACATCGCTTCTTTTGTTCCAGTTTGTCCTTGTATTATACGTCGTTATATTAGTTATTTTATTCGAATTGAAAGTAAACCGTGCACCCCTTCCACGGGATAGATTCTTATGAACACGGGTTATTCCCGGTAAAATAAAAATAAATAAATAAATAAATAATAAAAATAATAAATAAATAAAAATAAGAAAAAATAATAAAAAAAAAGAAGGACGGCTCTGGTTTAACCAGAGCCGGTCGGCTCTGGTTCACAAACCAGAGCCGGCCGGCTATGATGGGCGGGCAGAGATGTCACAACATGTTCCAAGTCTGCAGAGTTTGGTAAAAAATGACAAAAAAAATTAATCTACATAATTAATTCTGAAAATTATTTTGTCTGGAGAGGGATTTTGAAAATCAATCAATAATAGGGGGAGAAGAAAAAACAAAAGAGGAGAAAGAGGAGAAAAAAAAAAGAAAGAAAAAGAAAGAGGCAGAGGGATAGGGAATAGGGAGAGTCCAAAAACAAAGAGTTTAAACCCTAAAAATCAATCTCAAAACATTAGCAACAAGTTACAAAACCTTTGCTCATTGATTCGGATCATTTCGGGTTAGTTTCGGAATTGTTCGGTTTTCGACCGGTTGGACTTTAAGGGCAAATCCTAAGTTTCCAATCCGTTTCTTGACATTAAAAGCATCAAAACAACATCAAGGTAAACTCTGAGAGACCTTAAACTTGTTTGCATTGCTTTTTCTGTGCATTTTCTTTGTTTTTGCAAGTTTTAGAACCGAACCTACCCGAATAGAGCCGTACGGCTCTGTTCATCCAAGAACAGAGCCGGCCGGCTCTGGTTCTATAAGAACAGAGCCGGCCGGCTCTAACCATAGCCGTACGGCTCTGTTCTTCAGGGACAGCTCCCCGATCTGTCCCGAAAAGCCGAAAATAGCCCGTTTTCCATTTATATGCACTCTGATGTGATATATTTTGGCCCAAACTTATCTGTATGTCATGAAATATTTATTTTTTGGATTCCTATACATATGGATATTAATATTTTCAAGTTTTTCGGGGTTTATTTTCTACGTTTCAGGGTTATTTTATCCGAACCGGATCTATAGTCCAGCGTTAGCGGACCCCTGAACTCTATAAGTCCCTGGAAAATATTAAAAACAAATAAAATGGTATTTTAATAAATGTTTTTGGTGTGTTTATTGTATTTTGGACTCTAGATGGATGTTGAATTTAGGAACCCATACGAACGGAACCATGGATTCCGGGATAACAGACCCACGAAAATTAAAATTCGCATGTAATCGAGCCAATTGTTTTCCAAAAATTGATTTTCCAGCATGAAATTACAGGGCGTTTCAAAACCGTTTTCCAGGTCTAACGGGTCCGACTGGTCGGGTCGACCCGGTTATCCCCTAAACGCATGCCCCCATTTCCTAAAATTCCCAATTCTGTCCTGATTTGAGTCCTACTTGTGTGTGCAATATAAATTGTGCTAACTCTCTGTTTTGCAGCCTTTTATTATTTATTTTGGATGTATTTAATAGATTTATCCGTGTATTTTAGGCGGTTGTAAAGTGAATTTTTATTTTTATTCGATCAGGTTGTAATAATTTAATTATTTACTATTTTACCTTAACTTGTTTGCGCGCTGTATGCCTTTCATATTCAATAAAATTGACTTTAGATTTTGAAATACCATTTGAGGACATTGGCAACATTTATTTTAAATTAGACACGAAATAAGGGACTTGTCCGAACCCTGAATCTCTGGATTAGGTACAGCAGTCTATACTCGGTAGGGAGCTGTACTGGAATTTCCCGGATGAGCTGATCCGGGTGGCGACTCTGTCACTGATCTCGGGATTTTAGGTTTCGAGATCTTTCAAGTAATAAAATGGGAAAATGTTTTCTACAAAACGAATTTCGAAATAAACGAATGGTTTTTCTTAAAGCAAGATAAACGAAATCCTATTTTCCCAAATCTCACCATGAAAAAGAAAGAATATTAAAAACAATTTCTTTTCGGACCCCCGCGTCCGTAATCTTCTTTCCGAAGGAAAAGGTCGTTCACTCACAGCGTGGCTGAAGATGCCCTAAAGAAGTCCTCAACAGTGATCCGGGCATATGATGACTCCAAAAGAACTGTAATTGGAACTTTCGAAGCTAAAGTGGAGGTCGGGCCAGTCAAGTCAATGGTCGTTTTCACTGTGATAGACATCCCGGTTACTTTCTCCTTGCTGTTAGAAAGACCATGGTTCCACCCATTAGGAGGTATCCCTTCTACTCTGCATCAGAGAATAAAGTTCTCGATAAACGGGGAGATTATAACTATTGAGACGAATGCCCAATCCATGATTACTGTCGTAAATGAAGGGGTCATACCATTCGGCGGATTCCAAATCGCCAAGGTCGGGGAAGAGGAAGCCACGGATGCCCCAATGGTCATTTACAAAAATGATATGCTGGAGTGGCTGTCTAGATATTTGCATAAGTAGAACTTTGTCCCTGGCATGGGACTTGGAATTAACCTGCAAGGGGTGCCTGAGTTTAACATTGACTCTGGAAAGCCAAAACAATTCGGGCTAGGGTATACAGAAGAAACATCTGACCAAAAGAATCAGAGAAGAGGCAAGAACAGCAAACCTATGATGAAACCATTCATAAAGGCAGGAGAAAAGTTGTATAATGGCCAAGCTGAGCCAGTGAGGGTCGGGAGCATTGAATATCCGGGCTTTGAGATATTTTCTGATGTCGTAGACTTTGAGAAAGGCTGGGAAGAACCAGTATCCCCCGTGATGGTGGAAGAGGTAATTGCTAAGTCTGCTATTCTACAAAATGAGCCACCTAAAGAGATAGCAAAAGTAGTGAAGGTACCTAAGCAGAAAACCAAAGAGAAAGTCTGCGATGAATCAGTAGAAGCAATTTCAGGGGCACTGGCTACTGCTTTAAGCAAACCATTTGGGAAGTCTGAAGAAGGGTTTGAAGGGGAGCTGATGACCAAGGTAAACTTGGATTCTATGATTATTGAAATAGCCGAAATCATGAAGAAGGCTAAGGCACAGGTGGCTAAAATTGAGAAGACCACTATTCCTGCTAAACAAGAAGTCAAAGTAGCTGCAGATCTGGATGATGTCCTAGAGCTGAATGGGAAAGCTGAAGAAGTGCAAGGCCCTCCGCCTATGGAGGATGAAAATGATTTTGTTGTATCTATTTCTTCCATTTTCAATGTGAATGATGTACTCTATAACAAGTTCAATGCAATGAAATCCCAGTTTGCTTACTTATGTGATGTTTATCCTGATAATTCTATGCATGCCTTTGAATCACCATCACGCATATTTAGCATCCATGACACTGCATTGCATGAAATCAACATAAGTGTAGATGAAAACCCCGAAATAGTATTCATTTCACATGAGCTAAAACCCGAGGAAGAGAGAGAACTTACAAGAATATTGCAAAAACATGTTAAAGTTTTTGCTTGGTCATACAAGGACATACTGGGTGTAGACACAGAAATAGCATTTACAAGATCCCAACGGACCCTAAGTTTAAGCCAGTGAAGCAGAAACTGAGAAGATTGAGGCCAGAGTGGCTACATTGGTGAAAGAAGAAGTGGCTAAACAGATAGAAGCCAAATTCCTCGAAGTAGTGAAGTATACAGAATGGCAAGCCAATATCATCCCAGTACCTAAAAAGGATGGAAGGGTCAGAGTATATGTCGACTACAGGGACCTGAATAAGGCATGCCCAAAAGATAATTTCTCGTTGCCTCATATCGATGTCCTGGTTGATAGTGCAACAAAAGCAGCAATGTATTCCTTCATGGATGGGTTTTCAGGATATAATCAGATCCTGATGGACGTAATTGACAAAGTGAAGACGTCATTCATCATAGAGTGGGGTACCTTCTGATACAGAGTAATGCCCTTTGGATTGAAGAATGCTGGAGCCACTTATCAAAAGGCTGTCACAACTTCGCTGCATGATATGATCCATAAAGAAGTCGAAGTGTATGTCGATGATATGCTTGTTAAATCAATGACCCAGGAGGAACATCCTGTTATCCTGGATAGATTTCTTACAGGCATTAGAGAGTATAACTTGCGACTCAACCCTAAGAAGTGCATATTCGGAGTCACATCAGGGAAGCTGTTGGGTCATGTAGTAAGCCAGAGAGGAATAGAAATGGATCCAGATAAAATCAAAGCTATTTGAGACATGCCAGCTCCAAAAACAGAGAAGGAAGTCCGATCATTCTTAGGTTCCTTGTAGTATGTCAGCCATTTCATAGCACGTTTGACTTTCACTTATGGAACGATAGATGTCAGTTGGCATTTGAGAAAATCAAGGCTTATCTAGTAAATCCGCCAGTTCTGAGTCCACCAATTCCAGGGAAGCCTTTGATCTTGTATTTGGCCATTGAAGATCCCTCTGTAGGAGCAATGTTGGCATAACAACAAGATGGCAAGAAGGAGTACCCTATTTACTACCTCAGCAAGAAGCTACTGGAGTATGAAACCAAGTACACACTAGTAGAGAAGACATGCGTGGCAATGATCTGGCCGACCAAGAAGTTATGCCATTACTTCCAGTCATACAAAGTGTAGGCCGTGGCCAAAGTAGACCCAATGAAGTATCTGTATGAAGCATCGGTGTTGGTTGGAAAGTTATCTAGGTGGCTCTTTCTTTTGTCATAGTTCGACATTGAGTACATCACTAAGAAAACCATCAAAGGGCGAGCCGTAGCAGAATTTCTAGCAAATCAGCCGCTGGAATCAGATTACACAGAGAATTTGGAGTTCCCAGATGAACAACTGGCCATGGTGGAAGTAAAGAGATGGGTTATGTGCTTCGATGGTGCTGTGAACAGGAAAGGTGTTGGAATCGGGGTAATCATAGCAACATCGGACGGTGAAATCATTCCTTTGTCGAAGAGATTGGATTTTTCTATAACCAATAATGGGGCAGAGTATGAAGCATGCTTATTTGGGATGGAAGCTCCGTTGACATTAGGGGCAAATGATGTCTTGATTGTTGGAGATTCACTTTTAGTGATTAAACAAGCTCAAGGCGAATGGGAGTTGAAAGAAAAAGCATTGCAGCCCTACTTGGAGCTGCTACAGTACAAAAGAGAGTTATTTGGCCAATGTGAATTCAGACAAGTCCCGAGAGATGAGAACAAGAAGGCTGATGTGCTAGCAACACTGTCTTCCATATGGGAAAATCCAGAAGAAACTCAAGTACAACCACTAGTTATAGCAACTTCCAGACAACCCTGCTTTGAAGTGCATAAAGTAATAGAATTAACAGCTGAAGAAAAGCCATGGTTCTTTAACATTTATCGATATGTGAAGGAAGGAATATACCCAGAGGGAGCCAGTACTACTAATAAGGTGTCATTAAAAAAGCTAGCCAGTCAGTTCAAAATCTGTGAAGATAGACTATACAAGAGAACAGCAAATGGTGTTTTTTTTAGATGCCTAACAGAGCAAGAGGTAGAAACAGTGATGCAGCAAGTACATGCAGGATCTTGCGGGCCACATATGAATGGACTCGCTATGGCCAGGAAGATAATGAGACAGGGGTATTTCTAGACGACTATGTAGGCTGATTGTATAAGGAAAGTGAGAAGATGTCACGAGTGCCAGATCTACGCATCATCAGTCATTTACCACCACTTGAACTACAAAATCTGGCATCTCCTTGGCTATTTTTAGTATGGGGGATAGATATGATTGGTGAAATTTATCCTGCAGCATCTAATGGGCATCGATTCATAGTTGTGGTTATCTCAAAGTGGATAAAACCAGAATCCTTCGCTAGCGTAACAGCTAAGCAGAGGTTTAAGTTCATCCAAAAGAACATCTTCGCTCGGTATGGGGTTCCCCATCATATAGTGACTGACAATGGAGTGCAATTCCAAGAGGCAACAGCTGAGCTACTTACAGAACATGGCATTGAGCACCATAAGTCTTCTCCATATAGGCCCCAAGCTAACGGTGCAGTGGAAGCAGCCAATACGGCGATAAAAAAGATCCTATAAAAAGTGGTAACCACCTAAGAGATTGGGCTGACAAGCTACCATATGCTCTGTGGGGTTATAGAACCAGTGTCAAAATGCCAAAAGCGAAAACCCCCTATGCCTTGGTGTATGGTATGGAAGCGGTATTGCCAGTAGAAGTAGAACTCAAGTCACTTGGAGTCGCTTTGGAAGCTTAGTTACAAGAGACTGAATGGACTCAAGCTAGATATGAGCAGTTGGAGGCACTAGATGAAAAGTGGCTGAAAGTACTCGATCATTTGCAGATGTACCAATACAGAATGGCTAGGGCTTATAATCGAAATGTGAAGTACCCCAGGCAGTAGTTAAAAGCAGGAGATTTGGTTCTGAAACAATTGAGGCCTTCAAATGTTGATGGTAGGGGGAAATTCAGGCCTAATTGGGAAGGACCTTATGTTGTGAAGAAAGTGCTATCGAAAGGCAGTGTCAGCATCATGGACATAGATGGATATGAGTTCACAAATCCTGTCAACCAAGACCGCTTAAAGCTTTACCATGTGTAAAAAAAAAAGTCTGCTAGGTTGAAAACTAAAAAAAAAGCGGCCTAGGCAAAAGTTAAGACACGAGAGAAAATGATAAATTGGAAAATCTGAAAAGGACAACTGGTGATGGATTCTAGCTCTGTGTGGAGTGTATACCATTTTGGGCATTAATCCTTTCAAATGTACTCATTTTGATTTTATCAATAAAGTGAAATGTTTGTTTAAATATATTTGTATGGTTATGTCAAATGCATAAACAAAGTTATCTTGCTTAAACATCCATTTAAGGAAAGCGCTTTGCATTTAACTGGTTGAATATATCACGTTATTTAACAATGAAAATGTATTAAATACATACAATCTAAAATCTTTTATCATCCTCCAAATCTAATGCATCTTTCTAAAGAGCAATAGTGGTTGTCCAAGAACTTGACTATTGAAGAGATCAAGTTGAGTAAAAGCTACACTGGCTTGATGAGTTGCTCCTTTCATGTGCTCTCTTGGATTGATTCTGTGAAACCTTATTTTCTACTGTTAATGTCTTCTAACAAGAAATTAGACCGCAATGCTGCTAAAAAAAAGCTCGCTGGGCCAAAAAAGCACCTCAGGCAAAAGTTAGAGCAGCTCGCTGGGCTAAAAACCCATATTGGGCAACCCAGGCAAAATTTAGAGTGCTTCCAGATTCATGAATTATAGGGGCAAAAGGATAGAACCTCTCCACCGTTTCCCCACAGGAATCTTTACGGCATCCTCCAGCAAGATTCTCCATATTATTCCCCAGCGGAACATTTACAAGGGACACTACGATCCTTTCCCCAGCAGTTCTCATGCATCCCCAGTAGTCATCTCATTTCTGCAGCAATCCTCATATATCTTCACCAAGGAAAAGCTTCGTGTGACGAGTGTCTTCCACCAGCAAGGGGAAAAACATACCTTCCCTAAGCAGAAAGGAGAAATATCAATATTAAACAAACAACAAGAAATGCATCCTTTAGGATCCACATGCATATGCATCATCATGCATACATACACAACATACACAGAGCATTCATCCACAGCTAGTCTTCATTCTTGATCGAAGGGGCAAAAATTTTTGTTCAAAATCTCTCGATCAAGGAATGAAGACTCGCTATTTCAAATGCAGGAATTTGTCATCACTGTCTCGGACACGGATAAATCCCTAGCAGATCTGCCTCGGGTAACATAGACCCGGTATCGGCCCAGATCGGCTTCACTCCAGATCCCCAGCAGATCCACCTCGGGTAACATAGACCCGGTATTGGCCCAGATCGGATTCATTCTAGATCCCCAGCAGATCCGCCTCGGGTAATATAAACCTGGTATCGGCCCAGATCGGCTTAATTCTAGATCCCCAGCAGATCCACCTCGGGTAACATAGACCCAGTATCGGCCCAGATCGGCTTCATTCCAGATCCCCAGCAGATCCGCCTCGGGTAACCTAGACCCGGTATCGACTTATTTCATCTTCAACCTCACCTCGGGCAACCTAGACCCTGTATCGGCTTATTTCATCTTCAACCTCACCTCGGGTAACCTAGACCCGGTATCGGCTTATTTCATCTTCCACCTCACCTCGGGTAACCTAGACCCGGTATCAGCTTATTTCATCTTCAACTCCACCTCGGGTAACCTAGACCCGGTATCGGCTTATTTCATCATCAACCTCGCCTCGGGTAACCTAGACCCAGTATCGGCTTATTTCATCATCAACCTCGCCTCAGGTAACCTAGACCCGATATCGGCTTATTTCATCTTCAATCTCGCCTTAGATAACCTAGACCCTGTGTCGGCTTATTTCATCCAATCAACTCAGTGCATCATCACGACAGTGAGACTTCAACAAGTCAGTTGCACGTTTTCTTTCTTGCGTCTACAATGCTTCAATCCGCGTTCTCAAATTCATCACCTCAGGTATTTTAGACCTGGTATCGAGTGTCAAATTTGATCACGGAGGGGCAGCTGTAATCGCCAGAATCTTTCATACTAAAAAAAATTTACAGTCGTATGACTTTAAATGCGTAAAAGGTACAGCAGCCCATACCTTAAGAATTAAAAAATGGAGGTGATTTGAAGGGCAATTGATGCCCAGTTTTGAGCAGGAAGAAAGACCAAATAAAAGGGAGAAAGAGGAAAATAAAAGGGACTTTTTTGAGACTTTTGGAGTTGGAGACAGAAAATTGGATTAAGGGAGAGAGATTGAAAGAAAAAGAGAGGGAGGAAAATACCCAACAAAAGCACACTCTCTTATACTCTTTTCTTTTAATTCTAATATTGTGAAGCTTAAAATTGTTTAGAAATCATAGGTTTGGACTTGATAAACACATACAAATCCCTGACTCACTCAAATCCGTGACTTCTTGGAATTTTGGACTTGATTTTGGAACCTTAGCACACAAGGGAGGAGAAGCAATTTGAAGGCAATTCAAGGCGTTTCCCCAGCCAAATCAACGTTTGATCTGCGCCACAAGGGTAACTATACCTAAAACTGTCGTTTTGCTTCATTTTCTAGGTGTTTTGCATAAAACTCATATTTTTGGCTTGCTGTTGCTGGAAATTAAGAACAGCCGTGCGACTGTTCTTGTGACGAAGAACAATGGTACGACTGTAATTACAGTCGTGCCATACAAGCAATAGTCGTACGATTGTTCTTAGATTTTCCCGCTCTCTCTTTTCATTTAAATAATTTTGGCGATTTTCTGCAATTAGGGGAATTACAGTCGCACGACTGTAGTTACAGTCGCACGGCTGTAATTACAGCCGGACGATTGTAATTTTCATCCAAGAGCAGAATATCCAAAAAAATCCATAAAAATTTCGAAAAATCATAAAAATTCATGAAACTCAGAAAATCATCAAAAATGAATTTTGTTGTGTGCATTCATAACCTTAGATTTAATTTTTGAATCTATTGCACTTAGAACAATGTAACAACGGAGACCCAAATCTCCCGAAAACCAACCCACCTCGTATGCTAAATGAAAGTAAACCGGAAAAAGAAAATGTTTTCAAAATGTATTTTCTCACAAAACAAAAATACAAAGACGTTTCAAAACTGTTTTCCATGCCTAATCGAGCCGGCTGACCGAGCCGACCCGGTTACCCCTAAATGCATGCACCCGAGCTCTAATTTCCTAATTATGTCTTGCTTGAGTCCTATTTGTGGTGTGCTATAAATTGTGCTAACCATCTGTTTTGCAGCTTTTAATTTCTTTTATTTTTATTTTTGATATAATTAATAGTTTAATCCGTGTATTTTAGGCGATTGTAATTTTCTAGATCATTCGTGTATTTTAGGCACTTGTAATATGAGGACGAGAGTTTTTATTTTTATTTGATCGGGTTGTAATAAGTTATTTATTTCCCGCTTTTCATTTTACTTTATTTGTGTGTAGGTTGTATGTTTATATTAATAAAAATCAACTTTAGAAATTTAAAATACCATATATGAACATTGGCCGAATTTATTTTGATTAGATATGAAATAAGGGACTTGTCCGAACCTAGATCTCTGGAAAGTGTAGCGGCCTTTGTCCGGTTCAGCTACACTGTAATTTTCCGGTTGAGCTAAGCCGGGTGGCAACTCCTACACTCTCTATCGAGACTTAGGCCTCGGTTCTTTTACGAAATAATTTAATTTTTCGCAAAACCGAATTTCCATCCCAAAAACTCCTATGAGGAAGGATTGCCCGATATTGAGGCTCCCTTCCGAGAGAGTTGCGAAAAACGTCGTTCGCTCACAGTTACTATTTTAGTGGTCGTCTTAGGGGTACTCCACCTGTCACGTTTTAGTTAATTAGATACTATCATGAATGATATAACTTTAATATACAATAAAATTATAGTTTTTGGAATATACCGACGACCAAGTGGTATCCCAGGTAAAATGTCTCCATGCATCAACCCAGGTGACAAAAATTTTAATCGATCCCATGCCCAAATCTGCAATAAAAATAATGCACCACCAATATGTGTCGTCTCTAGGTTGGTGGCATTGCATAACTCCCTATACAAAAATGCTAGACAACCTGCTCCCCAACTATATGTACCAATTGCATTAATATTCTCTAAAAGTGGTCGATACACCAGGTTCACACTACTTGTGTTTTTTGTGCAAAACAACATATTAATTAATTGCAATAAATATGCACGTGTATAGCGTGCCATTATCATTTTATCAGCATTAGCAGGTATCTGGGTAAAATCAAAATTATCCACAAGCCAAGTACCCTTCAAGTACATATTTTTAATGCAAGATCGGGGTCGAAGAATACCTAATAACCTTTCACACTCAATATCCCAATTTCCAGGAAGAGGGCAAATCAATGCATTACCATCAATTGGTAATTCTACAAAAGTTTATTACATTTAACATACTAACCTCTAACAAAGTGGTTGATACCTTAAAAAATAATACTTATCTTGATGCTCCTAATATACTGCTTTTATTACTTCAACAATTTGGCTGAGTGAAATATGAAAAAAGAAATGAAGAAATTTGGCCAAGAAAAATGAAGAACATGATGAACAGGGAAGAGAAGAGAAGAGAAGGAAAGGGGTGGGTGAAAACAGATGAAAAATTTAAATGGGTGGGTGAAAATTTTTTTTTAAGTCTTGGGGAATCAATTTTATTCCTGCCACGAGCAATGACAGGAATAAAAAGCCAGCTGTTGATCAAATGATCAACGGCTGGGACGGATTGCAAAGTGTCCGCTTTTATGGCAGCCGTTGGTCATTTGATCAACGGCTGGGGCAGACACAGGTGTCTGCTTTTATGAAACGTGGAATTTTCATTCGCTTCTCATAAAAGCGAACATTTCTGGGCCGTTGATTCACTCAAATCAACGCCCAGTATTTGCCAGCTTTCAACCCCTTTTCACGTGCCAGAGATTCGTCAGCTTTTTGTCATTGGTCTGAAGTCTTCGCTAGTCTGAATAGCAGACAGCTTTTATCCGCTTTCTTGACTGGCGGAGTGATGACTGAAGAAAACAAAAACCTTCTCCGTTGTTTTGACAAGCGGATTAAGAGAAAAACACCACAACTTTGTAATTTCGGATTCTAACACCATAGATCTATGAATAATTTCAAATAGTGCCACAAAAAAGTCAATATCCTGAATGCCGTGTCTCTTTCGGCTCTTATGTTTGTGATTTTGCTGGTTCTTTTGCAGTAGGGATGAATGGTCTTCTTACCAAAAGGATTCTCTAAAATCATTCTGGAGCTCGATGTCATGGAACCATTTAACCCAAAGGTTTAAGCTAATAGGTAAGGCCCAATCATAGCTTTTTATTATTATCTCTGACACTCCCCCGTACGCAAATGCCCCTTGGGCTTGAAGCATGTACAACACAGGCTCACCTTACTATGTGTTGAAGTTTTAATCAATAAATGGAGTTGTCAGGATTCGAACCTTCAACCTCTAGGTCTAAGCGGCTCTAATACCATGTCATGGAACCATTTAACCCAAAAGTTTAAACTAATAGGTAAGGTCCAATCATAGCTTTTTATTATTATCTTTGACACTCGATTGTCAAATTGTGTTCAACACCCTCAATGGTTCCTATCCAAACAACTCCACATTTGGTATGATTATCAACGAGTTTAAAAGGCAATTTAATAAGCATCAGATGGTATTTCTAGAGAATGGTTTTCATCTCCACCTTCTTGTGTTACTCATCTTTTTGAGTTTCAATGAAATTTCTCTAATATTATTTTAAAAAAAATACCCAAACAATTTCAAATCGATTTATCGGATATAATAAAATATACGTATATAATATCACAAGCATGAGATGGCAGATTCTGTTTTTAGATACACACCAACCACTCTATATGTCATTTTGATTATACTGATTTTTATTAAGGAGATAAAAAAAATCGCAGCCATTAAATAAAATCTAGCGAGTACTAAATGAAATAAAATAAAAAATTAGCATTGCATTGAGCCGACTTTCAATTTGGAGATTAAATATCAAATATTTGGTAGATGATATAAGCAACCAACCTAATTACTTGTTAATTTCTTAAGTTCGGAAAGAGAATTTTAAAAAATTAATTAGTCTATTATCTTTATCAAAGTAATTCCTCTACTAAGAGTTCCATGACCCAAACGATACTTTTTCACTTTGAAGATCGAATTGGATTACAAGGAATCCCTTGTTTGAAATATATTTTCTTGTGGTAAAAGAATTGAATTTCTTTGTTTAAATTTAATTCAATAAATCATTTCTTGTGTTTGGTAAACAGTTTTAATATTAAGGAATTCAATTATGAATTGAGCTAAGATGTTCTCTATTAATTCCTCTGAATTGAATTCTCACGTAATCATGTTAATTTTGGTATGGTTTCTGATTCTCACATCATAAACTATTTTTAATAATGAGAGAATTCATTTCTTTTAATTTTTTTCCTTCCAAAACATGGGATTTGATAAAAAAAATAAAATGGATTAAATTGAATTCATTCCAAACTAAGGGTTCCAAATACATCCTAAATAATGAGTTATGCTAATCACAGATCACATCATTAAATTGGGGAAAAATTTTCGTGAATGGAAAGAGAAATCAAATGGGGCTGCTACATACATGCATCTTAAAAGGGACAGTTGAAGTTGTTTAATTGTTAATTAGATTTGGGATGGCTCCAATTATACATGGAGATCAGAAAAGAAAACTATTTGCTTATATATTTATTTAGGAGAAGGAAATTAATTAAAAAGAGTTGCGATATAATAATACAAATTAATTAATCTACGTACGTAAGGGTGTCCCAGAGGGAGCAGGTAGTATTTATATAGCACAATTGCATATTTTGTCTTTGTTGCATGCACAGCTCATTCTGCCAACTTAAAGGCAACAACTCATCTGAGCTTTTCATTTCCATATCTCATATATATATATATATTCTAATTGTTAATTTTATTTTGAATGGTGCAATAATTAAGTCTTATTATGTAATACTATAATTTAATTTTTGCTTAATCTATCCACAATGTTACTTGATAATCCCTTACCTATTAATTCGTAATATTTGCCTTTGGGCTATTAAAATCCTCTAAATTGAACTTATTTTATTTCATCTTTTGATACATGAGCAGATGGTTTGTCAAATTTGTGAGTTTGATGTGGCACCACTATGTGCTGGTTTGTTTAAACTGAATGTAATGTTTAATAATAATAATTTTTAATTCAATTTACTCGGTGCTAGAAAAACTATCTAAATCGGATGCAATATTATTGACTTTAATGGTTTGGGAGACACAGGCCATTGAGCAACGTGAGGTCCAGATAAATTATTAATCATCAAAGTTAATTCGAAGTCATTATGGTATATATTAAGTTGAACTCGAATATCAGAGTCTACACCACAGAAAAGGCATCTTTTGTAATAATTTATCATCTTAATTATTGGGACATGCATGAATAAATATGTGAGTTTGACTAATTATGTGAAGGGGCACATGTAATACAATAATCGAAAATTTTCATTTCCTATTGTATATTAATTGGGAAAAATAATTATTTTGTCCAACCCCAACCTAAGACCAAATCCATATCCATATATTATATAAAGCTGTAAATAATAGAGCCATGTATCATCACTACAATTTTACTACTTTTTAATTATTTAGTAATTTAAATAATATATTAATTAAATGTCATATTACATCCTCAGTCAGACACATTGATTTATGTGTCCAATTGGATGGAGTTGACCCTTATAGACTTACCCTCTTTTATGGTTATGCTAATAGACAGGAAAGGCACAAATCTTGGGAGCTTCTTCGTCGGTTAGCTGGAGATTCACCTTTGCCGTGGGTGGTAATGGGTGACTTCAATGAGCTGCTATTCCCGGGTGAGAAGAAAGGCCGCCACTCCCATCCGCGACGGCTTATGGAGGCTTTTCAAAAGGCATTGGAGGATTGTAATCTAGTGGATCTTGGGTTTGTGGGGTAACCTTTCACTTGGGAAAGAGGAAGAGGGGAAGAGCACTGGGTGGAGGAAAGGTTGGATAGGGCGTTATGTACACCCTCTTGGTGTTCCCAATTCGGTTTAGCTAAGGTAACCCATCTAACCCACTCTTCCTCTGACCATGTGCCAATTTTTTTGGAGCTATTCAAATGGGTACCAAGGAGTTGCAGAAGGGGCTTTCGATTTGAAAACTCTTGGTGTCAGGAGGAGGAATGTAAAAATTTAATTGCTTCTAATTGGTCCCATCAGGAGGGTGACTCCCTCTTGACCAAGTTGAAAAGATGTGGAGCGGCGTTGGAAGACTGGGGGAAAAATACTCGGTGGAAATTAAAGTCTGCAATCAGTGAGGTAAAGCGCACTATAATGGCGTGCAAAGGGCAGAGGGATATCTCATCAGTGACCAGTTTATGTGAAGTAGAGACTAGATTACACGTGTTGTTACAGCAGGAGGAAATCTATTGGAAACAGAGAGCTAAAGCACATTGGCTTAAAGCAGGGGATGCCAACACAAAGGCGTTCTACAGGTTGGCTAACGGGAGGAAGCAGAAGAACAGCATAGTAAAGCTTACGGATGGGAATGGATTCACTCACTACGATCGTCAGGGTATTGAAGGGGTTGGGAGGAGTATTTTCAGCGCCTATATTGCTCTGAAGAAGGTAATATGGAGCCAGTTCTATCTTGTGTTAGCAGGAAGGTTTCGGCAGCTCAAAATGAGGCTTTGTTGGAGCAGATTACTCCAGAGGAAGTTAAGCAGGCAGTGTTCTCTATGCACCCAGATAAGGCAGCAGGAGTAGATGGGTTCAATCCCGGTTTTTATCAGAAATTTTGGGAGATTGTAGGTACGGATGTTACTAATGCTTGTATGTCATGGTTTTCCATGAAGCAGCTTCCAGAGGGCCTCAATGACACTACGCTGGTTCTGTTACCAAAGAAAAAGAATCCGGATAAAATGGCGGAACTACGCCCGATTGCTCTGTGTAATGCGGTGTATAAGATAATGGCCAAAGTTCTTGCTAATAGGCTGAAGGAGATTCTGCCAGATATAATTTCGGAGAACCAAACTGCGTTTGTTCAGGGGAGGCACATTACAGATAGTATAGTTATTGCTTATGAAGTCTCCCACTATTTAAAAAGGCAAAAAGTAGCCAAAACTGGCAACTTGGCGTTTAAGTTGGACATCTCCAAAGCTTATGGTAAGCTTGAATGGAGGTTCATTGAAGGAATGTTACGATAATTGGGGTTCTATAAAGATTGGATTAGCCTGATGTTACTATGTGTCAAAACCGTCCTCTATAAAGTGCTGGTTAATGATGCTTTGGTTGGACCAGTGTGGTCTGGGAGAGGTTTGAGGCAAGGGGACCCCCTGTCCCCGTATTTGTTTATCATTTGTGTGGAAGGTTTCTCCGCTTCTATTCAGAAAGCAGTAGCTAGTGGGGAACTTCACGGGTGCCAAGTGGCGAGGGGGGCTCCAGTGGTGTCCCATCTATTTTTTACAGACGATGCTTACTTGTTTCTTCGAGCTACAGCCAGAGAATGTCAAGTGGCTAAAGACATCTTGCAGCACTATAAGGCAACGTCTGGACAAGAGGTGAATTTCCAGAAATCATCTATCTCTTTTAGTTCCTGTGTTTCGCCTGATCAAAGAAAGCTTTTGTGTATCGAGTTGGGGGTAAGGGGAGGTGCAGGATGATGGTAGCTATCTTGGTATGCCAGTGGCTGTAGGGAGGAGAAAGAAGGCAATTTTTGCGTACATCCGGGATAAAATTTTGAAGAGAATCCAGGCCTGGAGTTTAAGGGCTTTATCTAGAGCGGGTAAGGAGATTTTAATAAAAATCGTCCTTCAAGCTATCCCCTCCTATGTGATGAACCTATTCCGGCTTCCTTTGGACCTTTGTGATGAGATTGAGAAGGTGCTTAATGCGTTCTGGTGGAGCAATGGGGGGAGGGGCAAAGGGGTGAGATGGTTTAATTGGGAGAAGTTGTGTCAGCAAAAGAAGGAGGGCGGGATGAGTTTCAGGAAGCTGCATGATTTTAATGTAGCTATGTTGGCGAAGCAGGGTTGGCGTATATTAAAGCAGCCGGATGGGTTAATGGCCCGAATTCTTAGTGCCCATTACTTTAAGGGTAGCTCATTCATGGATGCAGAATTAGGCGCTAATCCCTCATATGTGTGGAGAAGTTTATGGCAGGCTATTGCGGTGCTTAAGCAGGGGTGCAGATGGAGGATAGGGAATGGGCTCAAGGTAAAAGTCTGGGGAATGCCTTGGTTGGTGTCAGAATCAAGGGCTTTCATTCAATCTCTGATTGTTGTGAATGGAAGGAATTTACTGGTCTCGGACCTATTAGAGTACTCTGGTAATGTATGGGACCAAAGAAAGCTATCCTCCATTCTTACTGGGGACGACATATCAGCAGTTAATCAGGTCCCTCTCAGTTTCAGACATAGGGAAGATGAAATTTACTGGTTTCCGGAGGAAAGAGGAGGTTATACGGTTAGAAGTGGATATAAGTTGCTCAGAGATGCGGGTCGGGTGGAACACCTCTCTAATGATGATTCTTTCCTCTGGAAATCTCTGTGGCAGATTCAAGCGCCAAGGAAGGTTCTGATGTTGTTATGGCGTGCAGCGAAGGAGTGTCTTCCGACGCGGGAAGCCCTTAGACGAAAGCATATACTCAATGATGTTCAATGCCCTATATGCGGTTTGCATTCTGAAACCCCTTTCCATATCTTAGTGGCTTGCTCTTTTGCTAGAGGGTGTTAGATTAAATCTAGTGTTGGTTTGATCCTTGGGAATGCTACTTCTTTTAAGGAGTGGCTGCTGTTAATGTTAAAAGCTATCGCAAGAAGTAGTTGGGGAATTATGGCAGTGGTATGTTGGGGCATTTGGCAACAGAGGAACCAAGCGATGTGGGAACACAAGAGCCCAAACATCTGGGCAGTTACTCGAGGCGGCGTCGCTTTTCTGAAAGCCTAGACCAAGGCGAATGCAGTAGTCACGGCTCCAAACCTAAGCACCGCTCCAAATCGTTGGATCAAACCTCCAAGAGGTTGGCTAAAATGCAATGTTGATAGGGCTATCTTTAATTCTTCTTCGGCTGTTAGTGGGGTGCTAAGAGATGAGATGGGTGTGTTGGTGGGAGCTTTTGTGCTCCCAGGTTTATGTTGCCTCAATCCTAGACTGGTGGAGGCTATAGGTGTGCGTGAAGCACTTAGCTGGTTGCGTTCGAGGAACTTCCAGAATCTCATTGTAGAAACGGATTGCATCCAGGTGGTTCAAGCGATAAATTCTGTTCAGGCAGACCATTCTCCGTTCGGGTTGGTGGTGTTGGATTGCAAAGAATTGTTATCTTTAATGACTAATGTTAAAGTAGTCCATGTTAAGAGATCTGCAAATATGGCAGCTCACAATCTTGCTAGGGCAGCTAATTCTATGTCAGAACTCATTGTTTGGGGGTCTAACCCCCCTCAGTGTATTCAAGCCGATTTGGCTCGTGATTTGTTTTAATGAAAGTCTCAGTTTTATTTCAAAAAAAAATGTCATATTACACAACTTCTAATATAATGAGAAAAGTAATTAAATATTAGTTCAACTAAAATTTGTTGCTAAATTTAAAATATTAATTAATTTATACAAACATACAAATGCACAAGTAGATTGGTGATATTAATTAGATGTAAATAATATAAAAGAGGAAACTTCCGTTCTTTTAAATACGAATGAATTACAATATTAAAGATTCCAAATTCATGCAAGATTATTTCCTTTTCTCTATTTAATTTCCCTATTGCCACAATTAAGCATTATATGGTTGAAATTGTTACCTGGGAATTAATCTAAATAAGAAATTAGCTATTTGAAATTACTTGCTAGGAAATTAGCTATTATAAAATATGGTCCATAAAAAATGCCATAGCTTATTAAATATAGCTATCATGGGGGAGTGAATAATAAGTGAATTTTTAGGTTATAATGGAGTGAGAGTTGAGAAAAAAAATAGGCATTGAGTAATTAGAATTCTAGACTACTTTCCAATACTTAGATTTTACATACTTGCATTCCGACTTGTGCTTCGTTCAGTATAGGGTTGAATTTGTGTTTAGGGCTTCTATAATGATTAATGTTTGTTCTTTTAAATTGTTCTTCATCTATATTTTTAATATTAAATAAAAGTATTGTTAATTAGATTAAAAACAATTTGTACCATTAATCAATTTATCATTTTATATATTTTCTATGTTATTTTCATTTCTTAATCTTTATATGCACATTAATTATGAAAGAACTTCGTTCCTGAAAGTAAATCATGCATATTTCAAAACCCACAAGCTTAAGCAATATTGCTCTTTAAGATTTCAGCTTTTATTTGTTTATTGGATTTAATTCATGAAATTATGAATGAGTTTTTGTTGTTTTGGATGTGAGGAGGCTTTTGCGATTTCATTGCTACCATGGTTTTAGGGGTTATGATTACATCTAACGGTACTTGGTTCTTCCTTCTAAAATATATTGCTTTTACTACATTTATTGGATTGATATGAGATATTGAAACTTTTGGAGTTTTTAAGAATTTGAATTATCTTAGCTCATAATTGGAAATAGAGTATACATTCTACATTAATTTTCTTCAATTCTATTGTAAGTGATTTTGTTTAGATGTTAGGTATGTTTGGAGTTGGGTTTTCTTTATTATTATTAATTAATTTATTAATTAATTTATTATTATTATTATTATTATTATTATTATTATTACCAATTTTGATTCTTGAAAATAAATTTTAAGGATTTCACTGTTTTTGCTTAAGAAAAGAGCATCTTGGTAATGTGCAAATAAGATATGTTTATTTTGTATTTCAAAGATTTTTGTACATATTTTTTTATTATTTACATAGTATACTAAAATTGTTTTTGTAACGGTGCTTCTACACGATTGACTTATCAGTTAGAGAATATTCAAATTTAATGAACAATCAAAGAGTTGCATCTCATATACCACAATGCTTTTCTTATCCTTTTCAAGCACCCTATATTAAGGAAATATGTGAAAATATTTGGAATTGTGAAATTAAAGCTCTTTAATCCTTTTACCAATATAATATAAAATTTGATACCTTATTGACTACCAATTTTAAAAATTTTATTTAGTACCATTATTTGATTACTCAATAGATGATATTTTACTAATGAAAAGTACTATTACTTAAATTTTCTTCTTTTTTTTTTCTTTTTTTGGTGGTTCGGCAAACTGAAACTTTAAATAGTAAAAGTATACTTTTACCAAATTATATAGTATACTTTTACTATTTAAATAAATGATAACTTTAGTATATTATTTATAAATTTGTTGTTCATAGTCATATTTAATATAAGAAATAATTCAAAGTTATGTTTTTCTAATTTCTCAACTATAAAAGTATTTTATATAACTATATATGGTGATAATTTTATAAATTTAGATTTCTCAACCTACAATCTATGTACCGTCCATAAATTGAAAACACATAGTTAAATTAATTATAATATAAAAATATTTGTAGCTTCATTATTTATATTCGTTAATCTCAATTTATTTTAAATTTCTTATTTCGTCGATAATACCTTTTTAATCTAGAAAATTTGTCAATTATATAAACTTTCATTTCAAACTACAAATATAATTTAAACATCATTCGTACTTCATATTAAGTTTATAATGCTTTATGTTATTATTTATTTGAAATATATTTGTTAATCTGTATATCATGTAGGTCTATCTCTTTGTAATTAGAGTTTGTACTTTATATTAATATCTGTCTATTGCTATATACATATATCATGTTTGTTTAGTGAATGTTACCAAATGATAATTAATTTGAACAATATTTAACTATTTTTCATGAGCTAAAAAATGATAATATTAAAAAAGAAAACTTGAACTTGATTTTCAGAATATTTATAATATATAAAATTGATTAGAGAAATTTAAAAATTACTAATGATTATTGAATTGAAATTAAAATATTTTAAAGTTAAAAGTATTAAACAAATCTGTGGATTGCACAAGACGTAAGCTATATATATATATATATATATATATATATATATATATATATATATATATATATATATATATATATATATATATATCAGTTCCCACGTTCTAAAAATTACATTAAGACTTCTTTTGCTTTAATTTGCTTTGTTATTAGATCCCTCGATCTCTCCAATTATTTTAAATTTTGTAATCAATTGTTACATAAAAGCTAAAATTAATATAAAAAAAATGATAAATATCATCTTTCCTTTCTTTATCACTTTTTTTGTTTTTTTGTAAATTATAGAGAAATTTACTAAACAGGACTACAGGGCATATCAGTAATTTTCTTCTTATTTATACATTTAAGAAAAAAAAACGAACAATCAAATTAAAAGATATTATGATGCTTTTTTTTTTTTTCTAATATGATCTGATTAGTGTATTTTATTATAACTCAGCAAGCAAATAATATTTACACTATTAATATTTGGGAATGAACTAAAGGAAAAGAAGAGGATTTTTCTTTTATATATTTATGGGGAAAAAAACTGAATAACTGTAAAAAATAGCATTAGAAAATGGTGGCTCTCACTATCATTTTTGTTAGAGAGACAAGACTAACTACTCAGATATAATTAATTGTGAAACTTTAGATTAAAATATGCAAAATGACACAACATGACACATGTTAGTTAGCTCTATGAACTGTTAGTATCATGTAGCTAGTTATCTTTTAGCTAAAATCAGGCCTATAAGTGTTGTGTAATTTATGAGGCATAACAGAGCAAAATAGCCTTCTAATTAATAATAAACTAGAAGTGAGATATATCTTTCTATCGAATCAAAGATCAAATATGGAAAGATTTAGTCGTTTTGGTTTAATACTATTTGGTGCTTTAGCAGCAGTTCTGTTGATGGGACCAACTAATGCTCAATTACAGCTGGGTTTCTATGGTAAGAGCTGTCCAAAAGCTGAGAAGATTGTGCTTGATTTTGTTAACGCTCACATCCACAATGCTCCTTCTTTAGCTGCTGCCTTCATTCGCATGCATTTCCACGATTGCTTTGTCCGGGTAAGTTCATCCTTCCAGACAATCCGACTGACACAACATGATTATATGTTTTTGTTGCATTTTTATTATATATAATTATATAGAAAAATATTATGCATAACATATAGCACAATTACGACATGGTAAATCAAATTAGCATCGTATCTGAATGCAGGGATGTGATGCATCAGTGCTTTTGAATAAGTCATCAACTGCTGGAGAACAACTTGAAAAAGCGGGTCCACCAAATTTGACACTGAGAGGATTTGACTTCATTGACAGAGTAAAAAGCTTGCTTGAAGATGAATGTCCAGGCATTGTTTCCTGTGCCGATGTTCTCGCTTTAGTTGCAAGGGACTCTATTGTCGCCACTGTATGTTAATCATTTTCGTCTAAATTTATCTATTTATTCTATCAATTAATGTTGGAGATGAAAAAAATTGTTCTTCAGATAGTATTTGGTATATATAACTAGTATCCTAATCTCTCCTAGTTAGAACTGAAATCTTGAAACCCCCTTCTTTTTTTCTTTTTTTTTTTTTTTTTTTTTATTAATCAAATTTTAGGCTCAAAGTGAGACCAACTTGTGCTTCTTCAAGTTTTTGTTGAAGGGTGTGCAAAAAAATCATAATAAGAATTATTCTGTTGAAAACATACATTTTAATTTAAGCTTTAGGTTGTGCGTTGTAGTTTAGGATAAAAGGTTCGATTGGCCTTCAACTTAATTCACAAGCTCAACTTGTCATAAAGTAAACCTTTAAGCATTAATTTTGGTTCTCTAATTTAGCATTTTTTTGTCAAATAAATTCAAAATAACACATAGTAGTATTAGAATTTGACAGAGTCATGTGTTAGAGTGAGTACGATGATGATTACTTCTCAATTTACGCTTTCATAGTCGTGTAGTATTTTTTGGGATCAAAAGTCAATTAAAATAACTTCTCCAAATTAAAATTTTTGTATCAATGTGAATCTTTTATATATATATATATATATATATATATATATCAAATTGATCCAATATTACACATGTTAGCATTATAAGTTAATGCATGTACAACAAACCACAATTTTATAGTTGAAAAAATCAGTATTGGTCTAATTTGAAAGAATAAAAAAGTCAAATTATGGACTAAATTGAGAAAAATTGAATATATTTTGTTTGATATGTTGATATAGGGAGGTCCCTTCTGGAAAGTTCCAACAGGCAGAAGAGACGGAGTGATCTCAAGAGCTTCAGAGACCACTTCAATCCCACCTCCTTTTGCCAACTTCACTCTTCTCCAGACACTTTTCTCCAACCAAGGACTTGATTTAAAGGACCTTGTCTTGCTCTCTGGTAATTAATTAACCATCATTAATTATGGGAAAGTTGTAGTATTGTTTAAATCTCAAATTAATTAAATTAAATTAAATTAAATTAAATATGCAGGAGCCCACACAATTGGAGTAGCCCACTGTTCATCAATGTCGGACAGATTATACAACTTTAGTGGAACAGGTAGACCAGATCCTAGTTTAGACAGTGAATATGCTGACAATCTAAGGGCAAACAAGTGCACAACTCCAACTGATAATACTACAAAAATTGAAATGGATCCTGGAAGCCGCAAAACATTTGACCTTAGCTATTATTCTCTATTGCTTAAAAGAAGAGGACTCTTTGAATCGGATGCTGCTTTGACCACCAATTCTGTTACTTTGTCTTTCATCAACCAATTACTCACTGGTTCATTGTCCAATTTCTATGCTCAATTTGCTCTTTCTATGGAGAAAATGGGTCGAATTAATGTTAAAACTGGCTCTGTTGGTGAAATTAGGAGGCACTGTTCTGTCGTCAATACCTAAATTTTCTTGTTTTATTTTAGGACAAACTGGATATTCATGGGTGTTTTTTTTTTTTTTTTTTTGGAATAATGAAGGTGTATTTTTAGGCTTTTCATTTTTTTTGATTTCTTTTGTAAGTGAATTTCCTTTGATCCGCTTTTGGAAGAATTTTCTGTACTTGTAATGAAATCAAATTTATGATCTATATATATCATACCTTCTTTAGTGTGGAAAAAATATACTTGTGATATTGGAAGAGTTAAAAAGACAAAAGAATAAAATATACAAAATCAAACGACAAAGTATTAAATTAACTATAAATACATTTTAATTCGAATGCTAATCAAAATATAGGATCTAAAAGTAATTACCACAAAGCAGTGGCGATTAAGAGATGTTAATTGTTCAGATGATTTATTTCAACAGTGATCTGGAAACAGACGGCTTTGTCCGCTCCGCTTAATTCACAACAATTAGCTGTGAAGGAGGAAGATAATTAAATAGATGCGAATTCAATATGACAACGGAAAGACAGTGGTCTGCTGGTGAGTTTAATATCAACGTGGAAGGGACAAAAAAAAAAAAAAAAAAAAATAATAATAATAATTAAAAGAATGATTTGCATGCAATCGTGGATTTCAATTGGTTCGGGTGAATTTGATGATTCATCAAATTGGGATATGCTAGTTCTGTAACTTTAAAACTTATGACGTTAAATATGATATCCTGTCATTTTAATTAATATCACTGCTCTTAAGTGTAAATTGTTATTGTTTCGTTATTACTTCCTAAATAGTGAAAATGCAAGTAAATAACTGATTATTACACCTAAGGGCCTCTTCGTCAAATCACATCATACTGAATCTGTTGTCATTTGTTTTATTTATTACGTGTTGGTTATGATTTATTCATGGAATAGGGAAAGAATAGGGATAGCTATTTTATGTTTGGTTAGATAAGAAATTATACAATGGATCCGGTCTATATGAACCTTCCCAATAAAAAACTGACACATAAGTGTTTTTCATTTTCCCAATGATCATATTGTTTACCTGTCAGTTTTTTATTAGATCGGCCCCCATAGATCCGGTCCACTGTATAATTCTCTTCATTGGATATTGAGTCATGGGATAATAATTGCATGAAATTGTTGTTGCTTAATTTAATTTAGAGAATAGGTATTCTTTACACAAATGAAGAATAACTATTCCGTGTACCATTTGATTGACATTTCCTAAAATGCCCTCATAAAACACGAGATTTTTTTCTTCAATCTCTACTGCTGGGAGCTCTCAAGTCTCCACGATGTACAACTCGGGATGATGTCGATCGTGATCTAATTCCTCCAACTCATCAGCGGTTTCCATCCAATATCTCTGCGTCGGAAGATTGATCTGTGTTCGTTGCTTCGGTCATTAGCGAATATGGTAAGATTTCTAATTCATAGTCTCATCAACGATTTCAAATTTATGAAATTAGGGATTCACAGCTTGTTTGGTATAGGGGATAGAAGGTGGGATAGGGATTTCTTATTCCTATCCCACCTCTATCCCCCATTTGTTTACTTGTAAGTGGGATGGGGATAAGGGATTTTATCCCACTCCTATCCCAAATACATAATCCTACCCCCCCCCCCCCTAGGTATAACTTAGCTGGGATAGGGATTTTGTGCCTTTTACCCAATTTGTCCTCTCTCCCTTCTTCGTTCTCCAGCCCTCTCTTCTCTTTTCGTTCTTCGTTCTCCAGCCCTCTGCTCTCCTCCATCAGCTCCCACAAACCCACGTCTCATCTGCCCTCTTCTGCTCTCCCTCGTTTTCATCATCATCTTCTTCGCTCTCATCTTCTTCAATCTGCCGCCTCCCACCTCCGGTTAGGTCTCTGGCGAACAGTTAACGGCCTCCGTGCTCGCTACTCGTAAATTTATGAGTTATCTCTCTCTGATTTCATCTCTAATTTCTGATTTCATCTTCAATTTGTTGTGCTTTCTTATCTGTTTTAAACTTCTTCAGATTTGTGCTTTTGCTTTTTTTGAATTTGTGATAAATCTCTCTATGATTTCATCTCAAATTTCTGATAATGCTATGGTGTTTCTCTCTTTCGTTTCTTATTTACCCCTCTATTGCATTTTGTTTGTATGTTATTCGTTAGTTAACATGTTCTTTATCAGCTGCTTATTTCTCATACATTTATCATTGTACACGTTGAAATGGAGTATGATATATATGTGGACAAATATTATATGTGTTGGATGAAATCTTGGCATGTGCTTCCATTCAATTAGAATGAAATACGTTTATGTTTGTGAACCTACAATAAGACCTTCTCTAAGAATAGATATTGTTATATACTTACAGATGTACACATTGACAAATATGTTATTTCTCTTCAATTTCTATTTTTTGAATGTATGCTTATGGAATGGTGTGTCAGTGATTCAACAGTGAGAATTTATCATTTTCTCATATCCTCCTCATTGTTGTTACGCTATAATGCTCCTTCTCTTGAATCCTAGGACGGTTATTATTTTGTGATTTGTTCTTGATATATGTAATGAAATGTAGTATGTTTTCTAGAGTACATACAAATGGTTATTTGGTTCTTCTGAGTTTGATGATATATGGTATCATAAAATGGTTAAGCGTGAATATGCACCCCTAATAAATAGTTAGAGGAGAGTTGAATGGATTTTGAATTTGGGGTAACCCAGTTATGTGTCCTATTGCAGTAAGCTTGTAAGTCCAGGTAGTTTGACTTCATTTTCATGGTGATCTACCAGTATGGCACCTTAAGGAGAAATGTTGTCCAGGTAGTTTGATTGTGTTGTTATAATCGTGTTTTGTGATATTGGTGCTTCTCTTTCTTTGTTCTTTGGTTGTTTGTTTTGGTATTGTATAATTGATTTTTCGTCTGTTCATCTAAATGTCAAATTGGTGACCAATATCAATCTACAAGAAATCAAAGATCACTACTAAAAACATTGCATGTTTATTGTTTGTGTTCTTTATAGATTAATACTTTGATCTGCGTTGCTTTTAATTGTTTTATTTGTATGTTATGCTTTGTTAAGTTTGTATTCCCACATGGGATTTGCATGATTGAATGGAATTTTTTGTATTTAGCATGTGGGAAGAATAAATTGGGAGATAATGCAGAGATTATACTTTATTGTGGCAATGTAAGAAAATTGTATTGCTTGGCTTTAAGTTGTATTGCTTGACCCTTACGGAGTTATACGTTTCGTAATTTGTTTTTATACAGAATGGCTTATCGTGTAGTGAATATAAAAATACATCATGGGGGCTCCTTTTCAAAGGAAGGTGTTTTAACTTATGTTGGAGGTCAAGTTTCTTTTTTTCGGAATTTACATGTGGATCAAATATCAGACTATAGTCACTTGCTCCATATGCTAAAAGACATAGGCTTAACAGATGGTGATAAGTTATATTACACCATTCCGGGTTTTAGTCTTGATGAGGGTGGTTTAGACGAAATTCAACATGACGAGTCTGTTTTGCAAATGTTAAGGTTGGCAAAGCTGAATGTCTTTCTTGAAATTTATGTTCAACATTTTCATCCTGAAGCAATGGAGGATGTCAATATGGATAAGGTATTTTATGGGGTCCCAAATATGCTATAGTGCTAATATGTGTTATGTGTAATATATGAATTTTTGTTTTATTGAACCTCTATTTTGTTGTTTGTATGAGTTGTTTGCCGTGTTTGTATGAATGAAAGTGAAACGTTAATTTCTCTATTTTATGTCTTACATATTGATATTAGCTTGGGTTTTATTGGCAGCAATGGCTCGTTCACTGGCCAATCGACAATTTCTAATGTTATGGCATTCAATGAGACAATGTAGAGTTAAAATGTTAATTATAACATATTTTCTTATGCTTATGCTGATTATTTTGATTAGGAGACATAGACGTAGGATGTTTAGGGAATCTTGTTGGTATGATCCAAATATTCGATCACAACATTTGAGTAATATGATAGATAGAAGTGACAGCTTATGTATTGAGTAATTTCAAATGGATAGACGTTGTTTTAGAGTTTTATGCTCTTTGGTTCGAGATATTGGTGGCTTACAAGATATGAAAAACATGAGCATAGAAGAAATGGTTGCAATTTTTTTGCATATAATTGCTTATGATGAGAAAAATAGAGAAATTAAGTTTAACTTTCAACGATCACAAGAGACAATTAGTAGACAATTTCATAATGTTTTGAGAGCAATTTTAAAGCTTTGGCGAGTGTTACTAAAAACCCCTCAACCAATCTCTGATGATTGTACAGAAGAAAGGTGGAAATGGTTCAAGGTAAAATTGAATTAAACTAACTACTATTTTCCTATCCTTAATATGAACATTAAAAATTATTTTAACTATCTTTTGTATTATAGAAATGTCTTAGGGCTTTAGATGGAACTTATATAAAAGTGAATGTTCGTGCTGTTGATAAACCATGATATCGAAGTAGAAAGAATGATATTGCAACAAATGTTCTTGGTGTATGTGGACCAGACATGCAATTTATTTATGTATTAGCTGGGTGGGAAGGCTCGGCTGCAGATGGAAGGGTACTTCATGATGCTATTTCAAGATCAAATGGTCTTAAGGTTCCTCGAGGTAAGAAATTTCATATGCATTTGATAAATGTTATTGATTCCTATAGTGCTTTTTAATATAGGTTGTTATTATCTAGTTGATGCTGGATATAAGAATTGTGAAGGCTTTCTTGCTCCATATAGAGGGCAACGGTACCATTTACAAGAATGGAAAAATCCACCAACTAAGAAGGAAGAATTATTTAATATGAGGCATGCTTCTGCAAGGAATCTGATTGAAAGGACTTTTGGGTTGCTAAAAATAAGATGGGGTACACTAAGAAATCCATCTTATTATTCAGTTGACACCCACACTGATATAATATTAGCATGTTGTTATCTTCACAACGTCATAAGACAACAAATGAGTTATGAACCAATTGAAGAAGAATTGAATGAATACATGCATACCCAACTATCCCAAGATGTTGATGGTATTGATTCTATAGAGACATCAAGCCAATGGAGTAGTTGGACAGATGAACTAGCTCAAGCTATGTGGGATGATTGGATGTCTAGACGCCACGTTGTTTGATGTTTGTGAAATTATCGTTTGTTTTTTTTTAATTGTGAAACTTTTTTTATGTTTACATTGCTTTGTATTTCCTTGAGACTTGAATTTGTTATGTGTGATCGTATGTCTTTGCGAATTGAGAATTATTTGAGATTTCATAATAAAGTTGCAATTTTCTATGCATTATTTGTTGTTGTTATGACATGAAGTTGTTTTTGAAGAGAAAAGGCGAGAAAAAAATGACAACAAAGAAAAGGGACAGGAAGGTTTGGTCTGCTGAAGAAGAGTCCATGCTAATTGATATACTCTATGATATGAATACTTCTGGTTGGAAGGTGGATACAGGCCACAAGTCGGGATATCTAGCATTCATTGAGAAAGAACTATCCAAGAAGTTGCCAAATTTAGATATTAAAGCCCATCCCCATATAAAATCAAAAGTTAAGGTAATGAAGAAGAATGTGTCATATATTCTTGAAATCCAACAATATGGAAGTGGCTTTGGTTGGGACGATGAGCAAAAAATGGTGACTGGTGATAAGGAAATCTTTATGGGGTGGGCAAAGGTAATCCTCTAACTCAGGCTTTATTAATTTGTACAATGTGTGTGATTAAAATGGAAGAATAATTGAGACTTATATGTTTGTCAAATTTAATTTTGTTACAAGAGTCGAGATGGAGCAGCTTCTCTATGGATGAATCCCATGGTTCATTATGATAAGCTTGTAGAGATTTATGCTAGTGACTTGGCAAAGGGATCAAAAGTTCGGGGTCCGGGAGATCTCAAAGAAATGGATGAAGATCAACCCAATACAAATAGAGTTGATGTTGAGATCCAATCAGTCGATGAATCTGTCTCTCAATCCAAAGGTAACTCGACCCCTAGCTCAAGGCAATCGCTCAAAAGAAAATCTTGTGACAATGATCCACTAGAGGCGGAGTTTATTAAGATTTTGAAATCAATCTCAAGCTTATTGGAAGCAGAAAAGAAGAGCATTTGTACATGAGGTTGATGTTCATGAGCAAACTAGTAATAGAAGAAAAGAATTGTTTGAAGTTCTTCACAGACTTCCTGCATTGACCCCGGCACAAGTTGTGAAGGCCACACGTCTCATTGGCCAAGATACAGCTAAGATGGAACTTTTTTTTAATATGCCGGATGATTACAAAGTAATATTTGCTCGACAAGAAATTGATGATTCACAGTATATGTTATATAAACTTGTACTTTTTTGTATGAATCTGATGTAGTTGTTGACTATCTTTTGTGTCGGTTAATATGATATATGTAAATTAATTATTTGTTCTATACTTCTATTAATGTGCGACCAAGTTCAAATGTATATCGAAGCATAAGTCATGTTGTTGTCACTTACAAAAATTGTGAATATGCGCATAATTTGCAATTATGCGAAAAATGGCTTTATTTTTTGTTCAAAACCGTTGAGTCGCCAGCGCGAAAAATTTCCCGCACTGGTGAAACGAGGCCATTGTGGCAAAAGTAGGCGTCGCCAGCGCGAAAACATTGTCGCGCTGGCGAAACAAGGCCATTGTGGCCTTGTTCCCTTCGGTCGCGAGTGCGACAAATTTTGTCGCGCTCGCGATGAGGCAATACCTGGCTTCGCTAGCACGATGAGCTGGCAACGCAGGCCATTGTGGCCTCATTTCCCTTGGTCGCGAGCGCGACAAATTTTTTCGCGCTCACGACGAGGCTAATGTAGGCGTCGCCAGCGCGACGCGCTGGCGACGAAGGCCATTATGGCCTCGTTTCCCTCGGTCGCGAGCGCGACAAATTTTTTCGCGCTCCCGACGAAGGGAATGTAGGCATCGCCAACGCGAAAAATTTGTCGCACTGGCGAAACAAGGCCACAATGACCTTGTTTCTTTCGGTCAAATTTCAAAAAAATGACCATTGGGTTGGGTGACCCAACGATCAAAAACCCCAACCCAACGGTCTAAAACCCTTTTTTTGCCCTATATAACCATTTTTCTCACTCTCTTTTTCCTATTTACTTTCATCTATATATATTCTAACAACTTCTACTCATAATTTCACTCTTCTTCTTCATCATTCATCTTTTTTTTCTTTTCTTGTTAATCTTCTTCTTCATCATTCATCTTCTTTTTGTTTTCTTCTTATTCTTCTTCTTCAATTTGTTTCCATTTTCACTACATTACCTCTTCTTTTCTCCATTCTCTACATAACTATTATTTTCTTTCTTCTTATTGGAATCCTTCAAAATCCACCATGGTTAGAACAAAGAGGGCTTCAACCAAAGGAAAAAAATAAAGGAACTACATCAACTGCACAAGGTAATGCTAATCTTGCTAATGAATTTGATTGCCCTTTTCCACTTTATACAAATGAAGAAGTTAATCGATGGAAAAATTTTCAAAATGCGGATTTTGTTGGTATGTTACACATTGATTTTGAAATGTTGCAAGACTTTGGTTTTCTTGAATCATTTAATGATTATATTCATTTATTGAAATGGGATAAATTTGTACATTTGTCATTACCAGTTAGGAAGATTTGGGCCAGGGAATTTTTTGTTACTTTACAATATGTTGATTCTAGGAAGACTAGATTTAAATTTAGGCATGAAGACATAGAATTTGAATTTGGATATGAAGAGATGCATGATTGGTTTGGCTTTTCTTTAGATGGTATATATTATGATGCTACCACATATAAAAGGAATGAATTTTGGAGGCGAATTTCTGGCCATGATAAATTTCATCCAAAGAATTCTAGCAATAGGCTTATAAGGGATACTTGCTTGTTGCTTTTACACAAATTTCTTTGCCAAGCTTTGTTTGGAGGAGTTGAAAACAACAAAGTCCAAAAAAAGGATTTGTTTGTTCTTTCTTTGTTACAGGAACGAAGGACCCTATGCTCTACAACTATTATTTTTGATAGGTTGGAAAAAATCTATAAAACGAAGAAGAAGAGGAGGTTCATGGTTGGAATGGGTCATATAGTGACCGGCATCATCTTGGGTTGTTTGGGATCCTTGGATGACTTCGAACTTGATGATGACGATAACGTTCAAATGTTAAATCTTAATTATCTCAAACATACTCTCCTCATTGAGCGACGAGATCGTACTGCATGGGTTCCTTATAAGGAACGCGTGGCCAAGATATTGAAAAGGAAGGGAGTGGATGAGGATGACGAATCCGACAGCCAATCTTCTCCATCCAGCCCCCCGGCTGACGAAACTGAGTCTGTACGTGCCAATGTTGGTGAGGAAAGAAATGTTGCGGGTTGGAGGCAAGTTCTTACCCGTATAGACACCATGGAGGCAAATCATCAAGAATTAAGCACAAAAGTTGATAGTATGGCCAAAGATTTGAAAGTTATCAAGAAGAGCACGAAAAGTTTGGGACGAAAGTTATTGTCCTTTTCCGCAAAAGCAACATACGATTCACTCCTTCTTAAGTCCGTTCATAGCGATTTATCGACTATTTAAAGAGGCAACAAAGCAGCCATAGAGCGTAATTTAAGGATTGAGAAATTCTTACTCTATTGTTTTTATCTTTCTTGTACTCTTTTATGTATACAACTTTGTTTTGTGAAGAGCGATTAATTATTTCCATGCTAAGTTATTTTAACAAAATTTGTTTTACCAAGATTTTCTTATTTTAATAGACTAATTTTTATATGTTTTGACATAAGTAATATATCATTTATTATTTTAAACATGTTTAGGGGTGATGTCGTCATTTAGATTGATTTATCCCTATCCCTATCCAACATACCAAACATATCTTAAATTATCCCTATCCCACTTTTAACTTTTATCCCTATCCCTATTCCAATCTTTTATCACTATCCCTATCCCAATCCTTATCCCTATCCCTATCCCTATCCCCATCAATTGCCAAACGCCCTGTCAATGAAATTTAGAAGTATTTTTTAGTTCTTGGAAACCTATCGATGATACCAGTAAAGCAAGAACTAATCTATATCCAATTCAATCCCTCAATCCTTCCTCTCCATTATTTTTTAAATCATTTTTCCATGTATTATGAGATCATTGCTTATGGCTGATGTTGCTATCTTAACATGAGTTGAAATCTGTTTTTGCTGCACTTCTGGTTTGTATAGACTAAGTATGCTGCTAAGTGCTTATATTAAATGTCAATTGCTAACTTCTATGTCAAAACATCCCTAGATTGTTTTGCAAAATTTTCAGAGGTGACAACCCTGTTGTAATTGGTATATATAAAATAAGGAATTCAAAGCATGAAGCAAGATGAGAGTGCAACTGGGTTTATTTTTGTATAAATATAAGATCATGGCTTTAACCCAATGAAGGGGAAGATGGAATGCAAGTGTCAATCTAGTGGGATCCTTTCTTTTTTTTTAATAGATATAATGGGATTAGTATGGTATGGTATAGTACTCAGGTACTACATTATACCTCCATTCCTTTACAATATTACTCTCAAATAGTTTTTTCTTTAATTTTTGTTTTAGTTTGCTTTGCTTTTTTAGTATATATTACTCTTCTGATGTTATGGTTAATTACAAAAACTTTTGAAAGCACAAGGCTTATGCAACTTTTGCTAGTGATTATTTATATACGTATTTGGCCTGTGATAGTCAAAATATGATGTTTTAGCTTTTTAAGATGAAGTCGGGTACACTACTTTATCTATCTATCTCTAGTACTTTATATTGTTGATATTACTTATTAGCTTTTTAAGATGACCTGATCTTTTGAAGTTATGGCATATGAATGAGTATTATGTGTTCATGAAATGATGAGTTCAAGAATATTTGACTCCGTGAGAAAATGCAGTAACTGCATTATGCATATTTTAATTCTATGTTCTAAACTATTTTGTTTGATATGAACATAATCTGTAGTTTATTTCATGAATATGGTTAGCTTTTACATAATAAATTAAGCCTGTAGAACCACATTTTTTTATGGTTAGCTTTTCTATCCCTTTTGCTATGCCATGAGTTGATTTTAATTTCCTATTTTATGTTTATGGCAGTCATGTTTGAATTTAATTCCGAGTAGAGAACGAAGAAAAAGAATCTCAATGATGTTGACATTATGGTTTCAAATTCATGCTATAGTGAATTGGTTTATTAATTTGGTCGGACAAGTTTCATCCTTCCATAAGGATAGACCACGAATTGGACCTTATGAATTAAATACTTATACAAAGAGGGAGTACATTAGAAGGCTTGTCCATAATAAGGATAAAACATGCATAAGTGAATTAAGGATGTGTAGAAATACTTTTTAGAAGCTATATGAGATGTTGGAAAGAGTCGGGGTTTCAAGACCAACAAGGAATATGCAAGTGGATGAGCAAGTGGCGGTCTTTTTACATATTATTACTCATCATCAAAAGAACCATACTATCCTCACTAACTTTCAAAGGTCGGGGGAAACAATTAGCCACTAATTTCATAAAGTATTGAATGCAATGACGTACTTGAACGATCACTTGTTAAAGAAACCTACACCTATTCCTGAAAATAGCATTGATGAATGTTGGAAATGGTTCAAGAATTGCTTAGGAGCATTGGATGGGACATCTAAATTAAGGTGCCGGCATCTGAGAAAAATAGGTATTGAACTCACAAAGGTATTGTTGCCAGAAATGTTTTAGGTGTGTGTGCACCTGGCATGTAGTTTATTTCTGTTCTTGCTGGTTGGGAAGGGTCAGCAGTAGATGGACGAGTACTTAAAGATGAAATAGTTAGAAGGCATGGACTTAAAGTACCACATGGTTGTTACTATCTTGTGGATGTTGGATGTGCAAATCGTGAAGGCTTCCTTGCCCCATTAGAGGTCAATGATATCATTTGAATGAATGGAGTCAAGGTCATCTGCCAAGAACTACTCAAGAGTTTTATAATATGAAACACTCATCTACTTGTAATGTTATTGAGCGATGTTTCGAGTTGCTTAAATTTAGATGGGCCATTTTAAGATCTCAATCCTTAAATTTAGATGGGCCATTTTAAGATCTCAATCATACTACCCGGTTAAGACACATAATCAAATTATATTTGCTTGTTATTTGCTTCATAATTTTATTAGAATGGAGCATACAGTTGACCTCGTTAGAGGAGCAATTGGATAAAGGTGACAATAATAATATGTGTGATGATTTAATATGCTCAATGAACATTCAGAAGCTTGGAATACAATGCAAATGAATTTGACAAATGAAATGTTCAATTCATGGAGAGCTTCAAGAAATGTTGGATGAATATCAAGAAATATGTTTCTTTTATGTTTATGAATTTTAGAGTATGTAAAAGATATATGTATTAGGATGACAATAATTTTAAATTTGTAGTTTACTGCTGTTTACAAAATTTAGTGTTGAACTTGAATATGTATTTAATGCTCTCTTCTTTTATTCTAATTTTTGTTTTTGCTGGATCTTAATTGCATATAATCTTATGATATTGTATCATTTCTTTTATCCCATTGAATACCAGCTTTAATTTGTAGGGATTTCTCATGTGGAAAACAGAAGCGCAGCGGAAAATACAGTTTAAAATTTTCCCTAGAATTTCATGATTCCAGGAACCATGATTTTGATAGAATCTAAGACCAGAAAGAAAATAAATTTTTCTTACCTTATACGTCTCTTTTAGAGACTGCTGAATATTGTAGAACTGACGAACGGTAACTCAACACAGTCAGGTACACGAACAGCTATCGAATTAGACTCGTGCTAGCGAACGGAGATGAACGGAACTCAGATGCACCACCAAAAGGATTCGGCTCCTATAGCATTAGTATTGGTCAAATTTTTAAGTGGCTAGGGTTAGAGAAATTAGTTTTCTAAGGCCCCTTTTATACCTAGTACAAAATTAGGTTTTAAAATTAACTTTAGGTTAAATTTTAATTTAATTAACTGATTTCAATTTATGTAATTAGAATTAAATTAAATCATATAATAAAATTCTAGTTGAGTCAATTAAATCCAATTAATTAAATTTATTCAACCCAAATTTAATTTAACCCGACTTTAAATAAGTACAACTCGTGTATTTAATTTTCCACAAAGGAAAAAATATTTAATTATTTATTTATATACTGTAATTAATTAATCAAATACAATCAATTTCTCTTTTAAATGAATTGAATTAATTTTGACAAAACCTATTATCAATAATTCAATTAACCAAGTTTCCATTCTAAGTACACCCATACATTTCCGATTTGTTACAAGTTCAGCTATTCTATATGTATAATCTTGTGGGTCTGTCTTTATGTTGGTAGTAGGCGTGGAGCTTACAGACTGTAAATGGATTCTAGTCAACCCTTACAGCCCCCAATTAAGAAGGAGACTAGCAGTCTCATGTGAAACATAACCCGGTAGTATTTTTGTATATCTATTGCCAACTGACATCGATGTATAAGCAAGAGGCATGGTTCCAGTCAACATCTTCTATGCTCATTCATTCCTTGATTCTGAGTAGACTGATGATCGCAAATAAGTATCCCAACTTATTCGGGGTATGGCATACACTTATCAGTCCCACTCATCAAGTGGCCAGTGATGTCATCTCAGGAGACGCCGAGTGACAATTCCGTCAACTCACTATCAACATCAACATGTTCATCAGTCCACCCAACATACCCATACTTAGCATCCTATTACGGGCTCGTTAGTGTGAACACGAAATTTTCCTTTTAAAAAAAAAGGGGGGGGGCCGTTGACCGTTGACCCACGACTGTAATATACAGTCGTGGGAATTCACTACAGTCGTACGACTGTAGTGTAAGTACAGTCGTACGACTGTACTTTCGGGGGGCAGGTTCTTGCCCATACCTCTTTGACTTAAAAGAGAAGGGAAATCTTGAGCATTTAATGCTCAAGATTTCCGGGTTAGTGAGGTATAAAAGGGTAGAAAAAGCAGATTTTGAGGACTTTTGGACAAGCAATCAGAATTTTAGAGAGAGAAAGAGGGAGAAAAAGAAAGAAGAGAGAGAAATAAAAGATCTTACTTTCTTCTCACATTTTCTCCTTGATTTCTTGTTTTTAATCACTGAAACGAATTAGAAATCCTAGGTTAACAATCACACTAACAAACTAAATCATTTCGGACCAAAAACAAACACAAATCCGTGACTTTTCTGGAGTTATTTGGACACTCTTGCAACCTTGACTTTTTGAGGAAAAAGAGCAAATTCACGTGGATTGGTGCGTAGCCAAGGGTCATTCCAGCTGTGGATCGTCACCAAGGAGGTAAACAACCTCTAACTCATCTCATTTTCCAGCTTTCTGGGTGATTTGATTGTGTTTGGTGCGTTTTTCTTCAGGTTTTTGCATTTTTATTTCTGGAAAAGTAAGAACAGTAGTACGACTGTTCTTGAAACAAGAACAGGGGCACGACTGTAAATACAGTCGTGCCAAATCCCCTACAGTCGTACGACTGTCCTTACCTTTTCAGTTTCAGAGTTTTGTTTTTTAGGGTATTTTTAGCGATTTCTTCCCAAGCCAAGGCTACAGTGGCACGACTGTAGTATACAGTCGTACGACTGTAACTACAGTCGTACGACTGTAGTCCTCAGCCAGGGACAGAAATCCCTAAAAAATCCCTAAAATCCAAAGAAAATCATAAAAATTCAAAAAATTTCATAAAAATCAGAAAATCTCAGAAAATCAGAAAAATTAGAAAACCCTCAAAAATCATCAAAATGAATTTTGTGGTGTGCATCACGACCTTAGATTTATTTTTCAGTAAAATTGCATTCAGGACAATTCCACGACGGAGACCCGGTTCTCCCAAAAACCGACCCACTTTACATGCTTAACTGTAACAAACCGAAAAAAAAAATTGTTTTCAAAAATGATTTTCTCACAAAGCCAAAAATACGGGGACGTTTTAAAATGGTTTTCCAGGTCTAACCGGGCCGGCCGGGCGGGCCGACCCGGTTACCCCCAATTGCATGACCCCGAATTCTAATTTCCCATTTCTGTCTATTTGAGTTCTATTCATGGCGTGCCGTATAAATTGTGCTAACCTTTGTTTTGCAGCTTTTATTTTATTTTAATTTTCTTTTTATTTGTATTTAATAGAATTAAATCGTGTATTTAGGCGGTTGTAATTTTTCTAGATTCTCGTGTATATAGGCGATTGTATCAGTGAGGCGAGAGTTTTATTTTTCTTTCGATTTGGTTGTAAGCTCCTAAATATTTATTCTTTTTACTTTATATTTTGTATTATTATCCTGTATGAGCGCTGCGTGCATTCTTTTAATGAAAATCAATTTTTAGCAACTTAAAGTGTCGTAACTAGAACATTGACAATAATATTTAAATTAGACACGAAATAAAGGACTTGTCCGGACCCGAATCTCTGAAAAGTGTGGCAGTTCCCCGATTTGGTTCAGCTACACTGTAATTTCCCGGTTGAGCTGAGCCGGGTGGCGACTCCTATACTTTTTATCGAGATTTAGGTCTCGATTCTTTTTCGAAATAGTCCACTTTTCCAAAAAACGAATTTCCAAATCAAAAACCCCACGCGAGGGAGGGCCCCGCCCAAAATCGAGGCGCCCCTTCCGAAAGGGAGTCCCGCGTCCCGTCGAAAACGCGTCGTCCGCTCACAGTGGCGACTCTGCTGGGGATTTCTTAAAAGTTTTTCAAAAACTTAAAAGAATTTGACTAGCCTTGAAAAGTATCTAATTTAAATTAAGTGGATGATTCTTATATGGCACTTTATGCATTTTTTGTAGTTAGACATTTATTGCATTAGGTTAGGTATCCAATATTTAGCCCGGTGAATCGTTGAAGTGTCGCCTAAGTTCCTCTTGGTCTTAGGGGCATGAATACGAAACACCACCCATAGCCACGTACGAACCCCTTCGTTCGGACCCTTGAGTGGGGAGAAATGAGGAGTATATTTTGCTATGGGAGCCTTGATGTTATCCCGACTTTGGACCGAACTCACTTAGGCAACCTTAGTTGGATTCCCTTAGGATACCAAAACAAATTGTGTGAATGAAATAAAATAAAATCCGCCTTCATCATCCCCGGTTGGTGATCGAAGAGAACCCCTCCTAGGACTCGGTTAGAATTTTATCGACCTGACCACGTTTGGAGGAATAAGGTTGGAAGAATACGATCCGTGTGCTAATTGCTTCGTGTATATTTGTCCTTCCACAACATATCATCATTCACATTCTTCACGAACATAACATACCGCATATAGAGCATTTGTGTGATTCTAACTCACATCTTTTATACAGCCATTTCCATTCTTTCGAGTGTAAATACATCAATCACTCGCGTGACATTTACACTAACCACATTTTTTGTAGCCATGCATTTTTTTCTTCGTGTGAAAAATTAATTAATTCACTTACATCATCCGAATGTCATGAGCATTAACCGTTTTATTTTGCAGCCATGGGAAACGCGTGTCATGCATAAAGCATTATACGAATCTTGAATAATTCCACAAGGGTCACACACATCACATCACCTACCAAGTAGGAAAGCATTTTAGGCACTCCACGAGTGCCGACAAAAATTCATCGCATTTCATTAAATCATTTTAGGCGCTCCACGAGTGCCGACAAAAATTCATCGCATTTCATTAAATCATTTTAGGCGCTCCACGAGTGCCGAAAAAAATTCATCGCATTTCATTAAACCATTTTAGGCGCTCCACGAGTGCCGACAAAAATTCATCGCATTTCATTAAATCATTTTAGGCGCTCCACGAGTGCCGACAAAAATTCTTTGTATTTCATTAAATCATTTTCGGTACTCCACGAGGACCGGAAAATTTTCATTTCACACATCAAAATGTTTAGGCGTTCCCCGAGCGCCGGAACTCTGCCCGTTCACTAAGAACGCATTCACTTCACATTGTGGCACGGAAACCGAGATACTCCCCGAGTATTGCAATTCCACTCGCAAGCCAAGCACGAGTTCATTTCATATCATCAAAAATCCAAGGTATCCCACGGACACCGAAACTTCGACCAAGTGCCATGCGCGTGTCGACCTCACATCACGAACATTCAAGGCACTCCATGAGTGCCGAAAACTCTGTCCATCCACTAAGGACATTCATATCATTTCACAAAAACCCGAGGTACTCCCCGAGCACCAAAGGTCTCCTCCATGCATCTAATGCTTGGATTACAATATGTACATACATAAATAGGAGTTCATGCATACTTCATCCTCGAAGGTTCGGTTATTCAAGTTTCGTATTACAAATTCATTTCATACAACATCCACACATCCTTCATCCAACACACCATGCATACATGCATATCCCCTAGAGTTCATAACTCTTTGGGTGATCATATTTCACTAACTTTTGTTTGAAATATTTTGTAGTTTGGCTCCGATCGGGACGACGACTCGTGAGGATAGAGCACAGCGATTCATCATCTAGTGAGTCTGAGGAATCTGCTCAGTTTGGGGAGGTTGAAGCGTCATCTGAGTTAAGTGCTGAGTTTTCGTCGGAATTTGAACAATTGCAACAGAGGTTTCAGAATATGGCAATCACACCCGAAGCTGCTGCTGCCATGGTGGCCACCACTGCTCTTCGTGATTTCATGAGTTCTGATGAGTTCAAGAATCTTATCAAGAGCCAAGTGCAGAAGTGCTTTGGCCGAATCGTCTAATCAGAGGCCGGAAAGGGGTGCTCGAGAAGAAAGTAGTGGAGGGAGACTAAATGATGGGCAGTCGGATGCTGAAGAGGGTCGAAGGGATAATTCTGAACGGCCTGTGGAGTCCGCCTTAGAAAGAAAGATGAAGGAAATGGAGGAGACCATAGCGGAGCTGCGTGCCAATTCTAAGGTTCAATCTGCTAAGCGTATCGACCCATCCACACTGATAGCCGGAGGGGTTGAAATGCTACCAGTAGGCTTCCAAATGCCTAGGATTGCACCATATGTTGGGAAAAGTCCTCCCACGGCCCATTTGAATCAGTATGTGCGGATTATGATCATGGCCGGGCTCACCATGAATCAATTAGTGGGACTATTCCCCACTACCTTGGAAGGAGGAGCCATCACCTGGTACAATAAATAGCCCGAGGGAGTACAAGGCGACTGGGATGCACTATCCGATGCCTTCATTAAGTACTTTAGTTTCAACACGCAACTGGAGGTCAAGCTGCAAGACTTAGAGGCGGTGAGGCAGAAGCCGAATGAGACTTTTTCTGAATATTATCAAAGGTGGATGGATAAGATGATTCTCCTTCATCAGAAGCCATTGGAAGATGAACTGATTGTGAAGCTGATTGATGGGAGCTTGGAGGTTTATAGGAATGTGATGAAGTACCATAAGTTTCAGTCTTTGATAGAAGTACATGAGTTGGCTCGCAAGGTTGAGAAGTACGAGATTGACCAGGCTCAGAACAGTTCTGGAGGAGGGTATCGGAGCCGCACATATTCCTCGGGGTATAAAAGTAATAACAACCCTGCAGCTTCTTCATCAACGAGTGCTAAGCCAAGTCAGCCGCCTGCACCTGTTAAACAAATAGAGGTGGCAACAGTTGCACAAGGGTCCAGTCAACAAGCAACCAGAAAGGGGATCTCTCCTTGGGAGGATTCTTTGGGGCGGATTTTTCTGAAGTGTAGAAATCTGGGCTTCCTCCAAAGTCTGAAACCGTACACGCCTCCGGCTGAGATGGACAAGAACAACTTTTGCTCCTATCATGTGACTAAGGGGCATCGAACCAACGAGTGCCATGCTTTGAAAAAGGCGATTCAGCAGTTGATTGATGAAAAGAAGATAGAAGCGCCCCGTTCAAAGCCCAATGTTCAGAGTAATCCGCTACCTCAGTTTGAAAGAAGAGTAAACATGGTGCAATCGGGGTTATCTCCTAACTTTGTCTTAGCCCAGATTGCAAGGGCGAATCCCGCGATTCAAGTGGTAGTAGGTGAAGATGTTGAGCCATCCGTGGAGGAGAGCAAACCTGTGAATCTGGATGATATAGAATTGGATGATGATGCGGATGAATTTAAGTTGATGAGTAGACCCAAACCTCTAAACCGGACAACACCTATCTATCCTGTCTGCACTAAGGATGGGATGTATATAAGGAAGGAAGACGCTCCAGTGAATAATGTCACGAGAAGTGGAAGGGTATATCAACCCGAGCCACAACGGTTGGGGGAGCCGAGTAAGAGGGTAGAATCACCGATTCAAGATTATTTGCCCATCAAGGTGAATGAGAGAGAAGACCTGGTAGTGGAGCAACTCAAAAAGATGCCTGCACGTGCATCTGTGTGGCATTTGCTTATGGAATCCCAAAGACACCGAGCTGCAGTGGTAAAGAAGCTTATGGAAATGGATGCAAACCCATTAATGTCTCCCGAGGAAGTCTGCATGGTGATTGGGAGTACAAAGAGTCAGCAATCTGATAATCCCAGGGGGATCACTTTTACCGAGGATGACTTACCACCGGAAGGCACTAACCACAATCGTGCCTTATATCTGAAAGTGGAGATGATGGATCGAATTCTGCCTTGTGTGATGGTTGATGACGGCTCAGCATTGAACATCTGCCCTCTGAAAGTTTTACCTAGTCTTCATTTGTCCGAAGAAGCATTATCAAGGTCAAATACAGTGATACGGGCCTACGATGATTCAAAGCGTACCGTAATTGGTACTTTTGAGGCAGAAGTGTCAGTGGGAGAAGTTAAGTCAACCGTGCTGTTCACTGTCATTGATATTCCTGTGACTTTCTCCTTGCTTTTGGGAAGACCTTGGTTTCATGCATTGGGAGGTGTGCCATCAACTTTGCACCAAAAGGTGAAGATTCCGATGGGGGAAAAGATTGTAACTCTTGAGGCAGATGAATCTTCTATGGTGGCTGCTCTGAACTCATCTGAACAACCTTTGACTGGCTGTCAAGTGGCAGTTGTCTCAGAGCATAAGGAGAAAGACTTGACATTTTCTCCATGGATCCATAAGTATTTTCAGAAGCAGAATTTCATTCCGGGAAGGGGGCTAAGAGTCCATCAACAAGGGGTCACAAAGTTTGATATCACTGTGGGCCAGTCACACCGAGGGGGTCTTGGTTACAAAGATGCCGAAAAGAAGGGAATCCCGGAGACAAAGAAAGTCCATCTCTTGGACACTTTTGTTCGAGCCAGTGGTGGGCCATATGGTGGTAAACCGGAACCGATGGTTATCGATGGGGAAACAGTCCCCGGGTTTGAGATTTTTGCTGATGTTGTTGACTTTTCGAAATATGGGGTTGGCTCAGTGGAAGAAATGCTTAAGCCTGAAGGTGTGAAGGAGACCACTCCTCCTCCAATAAGCCAAGCTGAAGTGGTGGCTCCCATCACCCCGGAAGAGCAACCAAAAGAAGATACAGACCCCCTGGTGGACGCCATTACCAAAGCATTTGCTGAATTACTGAAGAAAGGGTTAAAAGAGAGCCCTGTGAAGAAGGAAGCCGTTTCAGGACAGGCAGAGTTAGTGGAAAAAGCTGTTGCTGAACTCACCAAAATGATGGCTAAGGGAAAAGCGAAGGTGGAAGAAGATGTCTTATCTGAAGCACAGAAAGAGACTCTTGAAGCTGATTTGGGTGACTTGTTCGAAGAAGAGCCTGCTGACCCGGAAGACCTTGCTACAGAAGACCCTCCGCATGTGGAGGAAGAAAATGATTTCTTTGTAAACTTATCCTATGTACTTGATATGAACAATTCCGCTTTTAAGGCGATGAATGAAATGAAATCTAACTTTGCTTATTTGTGTGATGTTTTTCCTAATGGCTCTGTGTATACATGCAATCATTCATTCAATGTGTTCAGCATTCATGACACTGCATTACATGAAATTAATTTGGGCACAATTGAAAATCCTAAAATGGTATCTATCTCTAACGAACTCAATCCTGAAGAAGAGAGAGAATTGACAAAAATACTCAAAAAGCATGTGGGAGCGTTTGCCTGGTCTTACGACGATATGCCGGGGGTTGATAGAGAAATAGCAGAGCACAGAATTCCGATTGACCCTAAGTTCAGTGCAGTAAAGCAGAAGCTCAGGCGTCTACGTCCAGAATGGGCTGAGAAAGTCAAAGAAGAAGCAGCAAAGCAGATAAAGGCCAATTTTCTGGAGGTGGTGGATTACCCTGAATGGTTAGCCAACATAGTCCCAGTTGCCAAGAAGGACGGAAGGGTCCGGGTTTGTATGGATTACCGGGATTTGAATAAGGCCTCTCCAAAGGATGACTTCCCACTTCCTCACATTAATGTCCTGGTCGACAGTGCAGCAAGGGCAGTTATGTATTCGTTCATGGATGGTTTCTCGGGGTATAACCAGATCTTGATGAATGTCATCGATAAAGTTAAGACAGCCTTCATCACCGAGTGGGGGGTGTACTGCTATAGGGTAATGCCTTTTGGGTTGAAGAATGCTGGGGCGACCTATCAGCGGGCAGTTACGACGTTACTGCACAACATGATCCACAAAGAGGTAGAGGTGTATGTTGATGATATGCTGGTAAAGTCAATGACCCGGGAGGAGCACCCTGCTATCCTGGATAGATTTATGACCAGGATTGAAAAGTATAACCTGAGACTCAATCCAAAGAAATGTGTTTTTGGAGTTGCGTCGGGCAAGCTTTTGGGGCACATTGTCAGTCAAAAAGGCATTAAGATGGACCCAGACAAGATAAAAGCAATTCGAGATATGCCAGCACCAAAAACAGAGAAAGAAGTCAGGTCTTTTCTGGGGTCTCTTCAGTACGTCAGCAGGTTCATTGCTAGATTGACTACAGTCTGTGAACCCATTTTCAAGCTTCTTCGGAAGGAACAACCCATCGTGTGGAATGATCAGTGTCAGGTTGCATTTGATAGGATCAAAGAGTACTTGATTAATCCTCCAGTGTTGAAGCCCCCAACTCTGGGTAGACCTTTGACTCTGTACTTAGCCATTGAAGAAACCTCCATAGGGGCAATGTTGGTTCAAGAACAAGATGACAAAAGGGAGCATGCTATTTACTACCTCAGTAAGAAGCTGCTAGATTACGAAACCCGATACACTGTCATGGAGAAGACTTGCACTGCTATGGTCTGGCTTACGAAGAAGTTGAGACACTATTTCCAATCTTACAAAATACAAGCCATGGCAAAGGTTGATCCAATGAAATATCTTGCTCTGCCCCATCCTTAACGGGGAAATTGTCCCGGTGGTTGCTTTTGTTATCAGAGTTCGATATCGAGTATGTGACAAAGAAGGTGATCAAGGGAAGAGCGGTGGCTGAGTTCCTGGCCAATCAGCCGCTTGAATCTGATTATGTGGAAAATCTGGAATTTCCTGATGAACAGTTGGCCTTCGTAGAAGTGGAGATCAGGAAATGGATCATGTATTTTGATGGAGCTGTAAATAAGAGAGGGGCGGGCCTCGGAGTAATCATTGTAACTCCTGAAGGAGAGATAATCCCTTTGTCAAAACGGCTAGAATTCCCGGTAACTAACAACGGCGCAGAATATGAAGCTTGTTTGTTTGGCATTGATGCTCTCATCACATTAGGGGCAAATGATGTGACCATTGTGGGAGATTCGCTGTTGGTAATCCGTCAGGCCACCGGAGAATGGGAAATCAAGGAAGAATCACTTCGCCCATACTTGGAAACTTTGTGGGAAATGGTGAAAACATTCGGGCATATCGAATTCAAGCACGTGGCAAGAGATGATAATCAGATGGTGGATTCATTAGCTACATTGTCGTCCATGTGGGAAGGACCTCCAGAAGCACCGATGCAACCTTTGATCCTGGAGACTGCTAGAACACCATTCCATCGTTCTAGTGAGGTCCTGACATTAGCCACAGATAATAAGCCATGGTACCAAGATATAGCTGATTTTCTACGGAATGGCCAATACCCTGAAGAAGCAGATGCATCGGATAAGACCACTTTGAGAAAATTGGCGGCTCAGTTTAGGTGGTTCGATGGGCAACTTTTCATAAGGACTGCTAATGGGTTGTTATTGAAGTGTCTGACGGAAGCAGAAGCCAAGAAGGTCATGCAAGAAATGCATTCAGGGATCTGTGGCCCACACATGAACGGATTAGCTCTGGCAAAGAAGATCATGAGACAAGGGTACTTCTGGCTCACTATGCAGACTGACTGTGCAGAGGAAGTGAAAAAGTGCCACGAATGCCAGATCTACGGGGACATCAGCCATCTTCCACCTATGGAGTTGCAAAACCTCATGACTCCTTGGCCGTTTGCAGTATGGGGCATAGACATAATTGGTGAAATTCGACCTCCCGCATCGAACGGTCACAAATTCATTGTAGTGGCAGTCGATTATTTCTCCAAGTGGGTTGAGGCCGAGTCTTATGTCACGGTCACAGCTAAGAACATGGCTAAGTTCATGAAGAAGCACATTTTTGTAAGATATGGTGTACCGCATCACGTGGTAACTGATAATGGAGTGCAATTTCAAGGAGCCACAGCTGAGCTATTCGAAGAGTACAATGTGGAACATCGCAAGTCTTCCCCTTATAGGCCACAAGCCAATGGAGCAGTGGAGGTGGCAAATAAGTCCATCAAAAAAATCTTATCCAAGACCACTTCAACCTACCGAGATTGGGCAGATAGACTACCTTATGCTCTGTGGGGGTATAGAACCAGTGTTAGAACGCCGACTGGAGAAACACCTTATTCGCTGGTTTATGGGATGGAAGCAGTCCTTCCTATTGAAGTGGAGTTGAAGTCACTAAGGACAGTCTTAGAAGCCCAATTGCCTGAAACAGAATGGGTGAAGGCAAGATTTGAGCAGCTGGCTATGGTTGATGAAAGGCGTCTTAAGGCTCTGGATCATCTGCAGATGTACCACCAAAGGATGGCTAGTGTTGGGAATTAATCGCACAAAAACAATACGCAGCGGAAATAAAAGGATTAATCCCCACCAAGGACCCATGTACATTGCATTGAATTGGAAGGAGGGTTAAAGAATTACCTTAATTCTTTGTAGGATTTGAATCAATTAGGAACCAAAGTAGCTTCCCTCTACGGTTGATCCACACGGAGCAATTCATTCACCGCGTGCTAGCGCCGAGATTGAAGAACGATTCTTCGAACGAGAGAGAGGTACTGAAAAATCAGATTTTTCTTTGTACCAAATGGAGAAAAGACGGCTGCAACCATTTGCCTCACACCTTTGTCTGCCGAAAAAAAACTTTTGTTATATGTTTTTAATTGTGTCCCAATTAGGTTATATATTTCCTTATATATATAACCTAATAAGTTAATTATAATTATACCTTAATACACTTATTAGTTATAATTATAAATTAACCCACACAACTTAATATTAATTCTTAATTAATATTAAATCAAACCAATTCTCCATAATACACATATGTATATACAATATTATAATTAATTATATCTCTATATAATTTAATTATAATATGTGGCATACCTTATGCAATATTAATCATATTAATATTCACATATACATATATATATAAATATATATCACTATATATATTTATTCTCTTTCTCATTCATAAATTATTATCCAATAATAATTTATACCCGTTAAGATGAACTTCATTTTGCTCTTGTGTGTGACCCCATAGGTTCATATTAATTGGCAATAAGGAAATTACCATAATGTCCTTATAGGTCACAAGCGGACTCTAGCAAGCCATTACGACTACCCAATTAATATGATTGGAATGATCCAATACCTATTTATAGAATGTCATATTCCCTTTTGTCTCTTTGATATCATGATTAATCATAAGACATGGTACACTTGTCAATCTTATATAATTAATCATATGCTTTCTCGATCTCAAAGTAAACTGTTCAGACAAATCAATTTATACTCTATCAATTATTTCAGCACGGCCATGCATTTAACAGTCTTACTTATCGAGGGGCCCAGTGATATCGCTCTCTTGTTAGAGAGGGACAAAATCCCATATCTGTCACTCACATCCCAAAGCATGAGTCATATCGTACCCAATCACAGTCTTTATAACTACTCTGTTACGAGCAGCGTTTGACTACGTCAAAGCACAACAGGAGTTCATCCCGGAATCAATGGTGACCTCAGGTCAAAGGAATCAGCTGATGACACTACTATAATCAAGATCAGTTGTGACACATGACCATGAACTTGATCTTATAGTGGGTCTCCAGTAACATGTTCTCTAACATATTACCCGTGAGTATAATCTGTATCTGTATACACTATATTCATCTTATGAATATCCATTATCACTCACACTAGTCTTAGTTTGTTATTATTCCCATAATAACAATCGACTAGGGATATTTAGAATAACACGATTTATTCATGGATACTTATCATAAATGCTAACATACAAACATAAATGATAATATTAATCTACACTAGATTAATCTTAGAAGTCAAATTACATAATCCAATATTGGCCTTAGGGCACAATCTCCAACAATCTCCCACTTGCACTATGGCCAATCATACATGTATCTTATACCCATTGACCTACATGACTTTCATGTATTCACTCGTGCAGGAGTCTTTGTCAATGAATTATTAATTTTCGCTTCCGTTGCTACTTTACACATATTCACTCTCTCTTTAGAGACAGCCTCTCTAAATTAGTGAAAAACGCCTAAGTATATGCTTGTGTCATACAAGGTTCTTACGCATTGAACTATTGTCCCTACAATAGTCTCACAGGATAAGCAATGCTTAGAACAAAAACATAAAATTTTGATGAACTTCTTCATCCAAAATTTCTTTACATCACATGTAACTGTATACTTTGGCTGCTATTATAGGTATTTAGCTATAACGTTTTATTTTGAACCTTTCAAAATCATAACTTCTCTTTTTAAGAGAATACTAGATCTCGACTGATATATTGCAACTAATTGCAATCAGTTGTATATGTGCAACTATTTACACAGTTAACATAAGCAAGCTTCTATTAAGTCTTTTATATTGAACGCTTTCAATGCTTTGACTTAAGCCAAAACATTCTTTTAGATCTATCTGTACAGATTCCAATTTCAAGAATACAGGCAGTCATGCTTATAACATTAACTGAAATTACTTTCTTAGCCAAGATTTTACTTCTTGCAAGGTAAGAATGTTATTTCCAACAAGCCATATGTCATCCACATATAGCATTAGGAATACCGATATGCTCCCACTGATCCTTTTGAAACACAAGATTCATCATCCTTTTGATAAAATCAAACCATTTGATTTCTTTATCAAAACTATGATCCCAACTATTTGATACATGTTTCGATCCTTATGAGAATCTTTGAAAACTTGCATACGCTATTTGAATTCTTTGGATGCTCAAAACTTTGGGTTGTGTCACGTACACATCCTCAATCATGTTTTCACGTAAAAAATAGATTTTGATATCCATTTGCCATATTTTATAATCATATTATGGGGATATGGCAACAAGAACTCAATATGACTTGATCATGATTAATGACTAAAGAGGATTTCATCATAGTCCTACTATGAATTTGTTCGTATCCTTATAGTCACTAGTCGTGCTTTATAAGTTTGAAGATCACCATCCATATCGGTTTTCAATTTGAAAACTCACTTGCAACCATTGCATATGCATCTTCTAAAAGACTTATCAAAGTCTATACTTTGATTGTCAGACATGGACTTATCTTCAACCTTTGTAGCATCAAGTCACATATTAGATTCAAAATCTAACATTGCTTCTTCATAAAAGAAGACTTACTTCATCTAGTAAAATTACATCATGATTTTGAGAAATCCATATCTCTCCTAATCATGTCGTATTCCACTAGACTTTCATTGGACTTGTGTAATTTCAACAATGATTATGAAACCATTTCCACGTTCCTCTTCAACGTTAAATGTCACTTTTGTGAATTACGAGTTTTGTAGGTGTACCTTACTCCCACTAACTCTACTAGAAATTAACTCCCTCTTCATGGGGAAACCATTTCTAGCTATAACTACTTTGTATCTCAAAGAGAACATAAGAGTAATAACTCCTACTTTCCTTTTGAGTAATTCACAATTCGACATTTAAAATTTAGGTGCCAACTTATTCGAAATAAGTTTTACAGCTCTAAACCTATTCAATGAAACAACTTGGGTCTCTTACTCAACCATATCTCATATGTTGATTCATGAATTGTTTTAGAGGGAACAATATACACAGCTGCTTTAATGGCATATTTTCGAGAAAACGATGATCAACTTGACTTCATCATAGATTGAACTATATCTGTATAGAGTTCGACTACTCCCTTTTCGACACAACATACTTTGTGACGTACTTGGAGAAGTCAATTGTGAGACAGTCCCACAATCTCTAAGATGATTGTCAAAATCTTGACTCAAATATTCACCACTCGGATCATATCTAAGTGACTTTACTATCTTGTCAAGATACTTCATACTCCTTTTACAAGCTTTTGAACACTTCAAAAGTTCCAAACTCGTGTTTCATTAGATACTCTTATCTAATGAAAAGTTCCATAAAAGTAATGAAGTATTAAAACTTCCTTTAGCAGTTGATTTATAATTCATATACATCCACATGTATAATGCTTAATAAATCGATTGTTCTTTGACTACTTTCAGCAAAGAAAACCCTTTGTCATCTTTTACAATAAACAACATTCGCATGATTCAAGATGATTCATAATCTCATGAATCCAAAAGTCCATTCTCATGGAGTTTCGTAATGCGACCTTGCTTATGCCTCCAAGATGATACTGCCAAAATAGGTTGAATCAAGCTATTTGATTCGATCCTTACAGTATTTATGTTACGGATGGGCTCCACATATAAAGACAATTATGTAAATCTATATTTCATAATCATGTCTTTATAAAGTTTATAATTCACAATTATAAAATAAACAACATTTGTTTACTCAAGCCAACAAGCTCAATAGACAACAAGAGTTCGTAACTCACATGTAAAAGTTCATAACCTTTAACCAAAGTTCATAACTTTCATATAAAAGTTCATAACTTTTATGAAAAGAGGTTCGTAACTTTTAACTTGAAGTTCACAACTTTCATGTAAAAGTTCAGAACCTTCGAGTAGCAACCTTTGCTTCTCTTGTCTATTCGCATTCTACCTTTCACCTTCATAAGGTTTCTATTCAAGTTGCGATTCATCATATTCTACTAATATGAGATCCACAACTGGTATCTAATACCTTTGATATAGAAACAAAAGTAGAATAGTTAATAAATACTTAAGGTAGTAGTCTTACTGCCTTTCATCTTCTCATAGATCTCCAAACAAAGTTTGCTATTTCCATTCTAATGAACGATTCAATCTAAAAATGGCAACATCCTTCTTTTGGAGATCTCTCTATGCCAACAGCTTTGGCCTTTAAAATACTTTCACGGAAACCCTTTCGGTATTTATACTTTTCGACCCTACTATTATCCTTTTCCTTTTGAACCATAAGCACACAATTCGAGGCGGGCTTATCCTTTATGGATAACTTAACATTCTTCTGCATCTTATGCAACTAATTCACAATTTTCTCCATGTCATTCAAATGATAGTTCATCACCAATGACTATCAAATAATGAATTCAAGATCACATCTTAATGCCTTTTGGATGCCAATGAGAAATTGTTGCCTCAAACACTTATCTTTTCTTGCTCACTAACTGATGGAACATTTCCATTTGTGATGTATCATATACCTCAAGTAAAACTTCCACGTGCGGAAGAATTGGTGGCAAGTGTAAGATAATAAATTTTAAACAGAGTCCCTTCGATGCTTCAAGTAAGCATCTTTTATACTCATGTTACAATTGCTAGTGGTTCATTGGGCAAAAGGATTATTGAGAACATATGATTCCTTTTGATTTGAGAACAATTCTCAAAGTTCAATAACAATCGAGATCATGGTAATAGCAATCATAACTATAATAAAGCGTGTAAAGATTTTTATTTAAATGCTCCCACTTAAATTATAAAACCCTTTAAAATATTTAAGTGGGTGAAGATCCAAAATCCATACTTAACGATAGCACTGCTTTGGCATGTCCCTATGATTAAATATAATTTCGGTAGGCAAAGACTCAAAATCATGCTTTAAACCATTTAAACATATTTTGGATGTGCACTTCTTTGCCAATTGCATCATTATGCAACTCTTCTAATTTATGAGATGCATGATATCATATATCATATTTAATTGTATGTTACTCATCTCATCTTTGCCTCGGGCTCAAACACCGTTTTGATTAACCCTTTGTTAAACCAATTACAACACAATGAGAATCACCATTTCTCATATTATCGCTTCGCTAAGGTCACAACATGCGTACCCGCTTTGGCGTGGCTACCATGATGCGAACATAGTACTTGACTAGTGTTATACGTAATTGGGTGGCAAATATAAACTTCATAAGTTTATTTAGGGTTTGTTAAATCCTGTGATTTTAATTGTATCATATACAATTCATGGCATTAATATTAAACATACTCTTGTTAATACTAATTAGCATGGCATCCTATGTCATACATATGTTAAGCATGCAATCTAGCATGGCATCACATGGCATCTAAAAGAAACAAAGCATGCATTTACATATATATATTAACATTTTGCATCACATGCAAAATAATTTCTAACATGCATCAATATTTATTAACATGGTATCTTATGGCATAAAATAAATACAACATGCATAAGACTCAAAACCGTGTTATGGTATGGTTTTATCTACATTGATTTTCATAGGCCAATATGAAAATCAACAGGTCATATCCTAGGTGGTTGTAACCATCGTATGGTCATTGCACCGCCTCTTGGATCCGCCTCCACGTCTTTGCTTCTAAGCACCATCTCATGGATTTATATTTTACAAAAAATTGCAACCTATACAATTTTTCTAGTAAAATAAATTTTACATATCATAAATTGCATCCTATACAATTTATCTAGTAAAATTAAAATTAAAATTTACATAAATACAAACGACTCGCAGGTCGTATTTATATAAAACCATAATAAATAAAATAAAGCATCCACGGGGTCCAAAACCATACCATAACACCATGCATAAAATTATCAATAATAATTTTATATCTAAAATATTTAGGGTTCAAAGTTGTAAAATACAATCACATTGTATTTAGAATTAATTAATATGGAAAATTCGTAAATATGCAGAAACAATTTTCCACACTTAAAACGAAAAAGGGATAAAACTGTCGGACAGTATGCTCGTCGGGCCGCGCACTGCAGTATCCAATACTGCGCGCAGCCCGATGGGCTGCGCAGCCCATGCTGCATGAGCAGCATGCTGCTTACGCAGCATGAGAAGAATTTCTGGGCGTCATGCCCAGAAAAGAAAAAAACATATTTTTTTTTTTTTTTTTTTTTTTTTTTTTTTATAATGAGTGTTGCAATTGCAATTGGTGTTGCAATTGCAACACCAATTGCAATTGCAATTTCAAAACTGTTTCTGGGCGTCATGCCCAGAAAAGAAAAAAAAAACATTTTTTTTTTTTTTTTTTTTTTTTTTTATTAATTGAAACAATTTCAATTAAAAACCCATGAATCAAATTCATGACACCAACCCCTTAAACATTCCAAATCATTAAAATAAAATCATTCACAATGATTAATCAACAAAATCAAATTTTATTTTGTTATTCACAATAACATAGAACCCTAAATAAAACATACAAACTCCTAACAACAATTTTGATCCTATCAAAATCATACAAACCCTAACATGCAATTTTGATCCAATCAAAACATAAATCCAATTCAATCAAAATACAAGTGGCTCTGATACCACTGTTGGGAATTAATCGCACAAAAACAATACGCAGCGGAAATAAAAGGATTAATCCCCACCAAGGACCCATGTACATTGCATTGAATTGGAAGGAGGGTTAAAGAATTACCTTAATTCTTTGTAGGATTTGAATCAATTAGGAACCAAAGTAGCTTCCCTCTACGGTTGATCCACACGGAGCAATTCATTCACCGCGTGCTAGCGCCGAGATTGAAGAACGATTCTTCGAACGAGAGAGAGGTACTGAAAAATCAGACTTTTCTTTGTACCAAATGGAGAAAAGACGGCTGCAACCATTTGCCTCACACCTTTGTCTGCCGAAAAAAAACTTTTGTTATATGTTTTTAATTGTGTCCCAATTAGGTTATATATTTCCTTATATATATAACCTAATAAGTTAATTATAATTATACCTTAATACACTTATTAGTTATAATTATAAATTAACCCACACAACTTAATATTAATTCTCAATTAATATTAAATCAAACCAATTCTCCATAATACACATATGTATATACAATATTATAATTAATTATATCTCTATATAATTTAATTATAATATGTGGCATACCTTATGCAATATTAATCATATTAATATTCACATATACATATATATATAAATATATATCACTATATATATTTATTCTCTTTCTCATTCATAAATTATTATCCAATAATAATTTATACCCGTTAAGATGAACTTCATTTTGCTCTTGTGTGTGACCCCATAGGTTCATATTAATTGGCAATAAGGAAATTACCATAATGTCCTTATAGGTCACAAGCGGACTCTAGCAAGCCATTACGACTACCCAATTAATATGATTGGAATGATCCAATACCTATTTATAGAATGTCATATTCCCTTTTGTCTCTTTGATATCATGATTAATCATAAGACATGGTACACTTGTCAATCTTATATAATTAATCATATGCTTTCTCGATCTCAAAGTAAACTGTTCAGACAAATCAATTGATACTCTATCAATTATTTCAGCACGGCCATGCATTTAACAGTCTTACTTATCGAGGGGCCCAGTGATATCGCTCTCTTGTTAGAGAGGGACAAAATCCCATATCTGTCACTCACATCCCAAAGCATGAGTCATATCGTACCCAATCACAGTCTTTATAACTACTCTGTTACGAGCAGCGTTTGACTACGTCAAAGCACAACAGGAGTTCATCCCGGAATCAATGGTGACCTCAGGTCAAAGGAATCAGCTGATGACACTACTATAATCAAGATCAGTTGTGACACATGACCATGAACTTGATCTTATAGTGGGTCTCCAGTAACATGTTCTCTAACATATTACCCGTGAGTATAATCTGTATCTGTATACACTATATTCATCTTATGAATATCCATTATCACTCACACTAGTCTTAGTTTGTTATTATTCCCATAATAACAATCGACTAGGGATATTTAGAATAACACGATTTATTCATGGATACTTATCATAAATGCTAACATACAAACATAAATGATAATATTAATCTACACTAGATTAATCTTAGAAGTCAAATTACATAATCCAATATTGGCCTTAGGGCACAATCTCCAACAGCTAGGGCCTATAATCGGCGGGTTCGTCATCAGAAACAACCTCTGAAAGCGGGAGACCTAGTATTGAAACAGATGAGACCGACCAATACGGATGCGAGGGGCAAATTTAAACCCAATTGGGAAGGGCCGTATGTGGTTAAGAAGGTACTATCCAAAGGCACAGTGAAGATCATGGACATGGATGGTAATGAGTTCACCAATCCGATTAACCAGGATCATCTCAAACGCTACCATGTGTAAAAAAAAAAAAAAAAGGGACCTGTTAAGTCGAAAACCCGTAAGGGCGATTTAAGCAAAAATTAAGGCAACGAGGGTTAGCTTATCGGCCAGAAAACCTGTATGGGATGGTTGATAACAGGAATGAGTTCGTTCGAGATATGTACCAATCTTAAAATTTTCAATTGATGCGATAATTAAATTTCATTAATGAAGTGCGTTATGCTCAACATATTGCATGAATGTTTGGAGTATGTTACATGATACATTTGTCGAAACATCCAGATAAACAAAGATATTTAGACGCCTAAGTGTGCAATTGCGAATATCATCCGTTTGTCAAAAAAAAAAAAAAAAAAAAAGAAGAAAGGGAAGCCTGTTAAGTCGAAAACCCGCAAGGGCGGCTTAAGCAAAAGTTAAGGCAGAAAGAAAAAAGAAAGGGAAGTCTGTTAGGTCGAAAACCCGCAAGGGCGGCTTAAGCAAAAAAAAAAAAAAAAAAGAAGAAGAGGGATTGCATTAATAATAATAATAAAAAATGTATATAAATGATAATAATGGTGGCCAATACATGCATGATAATGAAAATCACATTTTCTTTATGATCTCCTTTTCTTGACAGGAAGTGGTCCCGCGGTCTCAGAAGGAGCCAGCCAGCGGAAAGTCGCACTCTCACGCGCCTCACGGGTCGGTAAATCCTGGATCTCAGCCAGCCACTGCTTGTAACGATCATCCGTCTCTGTAGGGGCAAGACTGGCATAATTCAGCGTCACACGATGGGTATCTCTAGCCCAGCGAAGTCTGATGTGATCTGGCCAAGCAGCAGTGTACTCCTCACAATTGGTAATGCAAGATCGCTGGGGGATATCCTGCAGATGACCGTACTGACGGCAAAGGCGACTCGGAGAGTAGAATGTCACCCTGGTCTGTCCTAATAACTGCACACCATGTGCCCACATCTCTACAATCACGTGGGTAATCTTCCACCAGGGGCACACCCACCTAATCTGGTCATCAGTCCGGTGAGATAGCCAAATGCCCCACTCATCAGCAGACATATCAGTATAGGAGTCGACGAAGAAGCCTCGTTCCCTGAGATTGGCCGGGTTGTATTTCTTGAAGTTCCCCCTCGGAATCTTAAGAATTGATAACTTCTCCAGCAACCAGATCTGCAATTGATGGTAAGCAAGGGTTAGCAGCTCATTCGACTCAGAAATACACCAGATAATAAGGAATTTCACCTGGAGCAGTGTGAGGTGAGGGCGAACGTAGAGAACACCATTTGTCTTAGATGCATGCAAACTAATCAGTGTCTCAGCAAGTGCAAAAGGAGCTGGAGATGCTCCCACAGCCATCTGAGAAATAAGGGAGACGGCCCTGAAGGAGATAACCCCATCACTAGGACCACAGAAATACCGACTCACCAGTAACAGGTTGACCATGGAGGCCCAACTCATGTGGTCCCTAGGGGCATTGATACACCATCCTAATACGGAGTCCGAGCTCAATCCAGGAAAAGGAGAATCAGTAGCGAATAAAGCTTCCACCTCGGGATTGGGAAGCCCGAACAAGCTCACCAAGGAGGAAATGCTACCAAAAGTGAACTCGGGGACGGCAATGTCCACTCCCTTATGGCACAGGATATTCAAGATAGCACTGAACTCTTCATATAAGGGGCAGAGCTCTTGGCACTAGAAGCGGAAAACGTTGTCCACTGGATCCCAGAAGCGATGACAGGCATTCAACAACTCGATGTTCCACGAGTGTTTGTAATAGGCCTTGAGATTCCATAACCCGAAAGGCTTCAATTTAAGCCAATCAGAGTCTTGTAATGATTCTAGAAAATTGTAAAAGCCTGGATAAAAAGAAGCAAAAATTGAAGAAGAAAAAGAAGAAGAGTGAATTTCCAAATATCGATGAAACAAAAGCAAATCCAATAATATGAAAAGTGCAATTCACAATGTATCTAAAAAATCCAATACAAAAGAGTGAAAACTATGAAAACAGCAAATAAGACGAGCAGGACACTCCATCTAGCTCTCATCCTGCCCCTCATCCTCTTCCTCCTCCTCGGACTCACTCTGATGCGTAGCCCTGTAGGAGTCAAAGTCCGCCTGCAGACGAGCCATCCCAGCCTGCAGCCTAGCTATCTCGGCTCTCCCTCTCTCCACCTCTTGATTCGCAGTCCGGGCCTGAGCCATAGCAGAAGCAGCCTCCCTAGCCTGCTCTCGGAACATCTCAACCCGGGACTGCAGTTGACAACATAAAGTTAACATCCATGCATACATACATACACATTTCATGCATTACATAAATTATGATGCAGGAAACACGGGATACTTACCGCCCAAACGCCATTCTCCCGGACTAAGAAGTCTCCTAGACCCTTGTACCGGTAGGCTATCTCTTCCACATCAGCCCGCCAGACCTGAAAGAACATCAGAGATCAAAAAAAAAAAAAAAAGAAGAAGAAGAAGAAGAGAGACTTACGTGGGTGGTGTCCTCTGGAAAGAACATAGCCGGCTCCTCACGAGGAATGCTCCAGGTCGTATAGGCTTGGGTGCCATCCAACCTATCAAGGTGAAGCCGGCCCTAAGCTTAGACACCAAGCGGCCCTCTACAACCCCACTAGCACCGACGGCTTGCGAAGCCGAGGCTGCGGCGCTGCCTACATGGACAGGGTGGGTCCTGTCCTGGACAGGAGTATCCTCTCCGCCTGTACCTGCATCAGCACTCCCGCCGGCCGGGCCACTGGGCTGAGAAGACCCAGTTCCCCTGCGTCTCTTAACCTGCAAGGAGAACAAAAAGTTAAAAAAAAAATGAAAAATGAATGAAATGTGAATGAATACCAGACGAGGACGAGGAGGAGGAGCCGCTGGCGCGACACCCGCAGCGGGCAGTAAACACTGCTGGATATAAGCGAGGTAGTCTCCATCCACGGGGTCCACACTATACCCCTCTCCGAATATCTCGGGGTCTGTCGCGGGATCCGCCAGATGCAGCCAGAAGAGTGCCTGCGGAAGCAGCGGGGGCACGAGCCGGCCGACTGGACCGTCGATGTGGTCAGAGAGGAAGAGACGCTCGCCTAAGTACCACTCCTGGGACATAGGGCTCTCCATGACAAATCGGCGGCGGTCAAAGCGCGCGGAGGACTGAACAAGGAGAGTGATGGCACCCAAATTCTCCCAAGGGTGGTGCCGGATCTGTAGAAGTGCAATAAAAGAAATTCAGTACAGGTAAACAAAAATTATTCAAATTTTCTTACTAACGAATTTTGTTTACTTACCCTCCTCCAGGTCGTGTCGAGCAGACTCTGCCGTACCTCCTCGATGTCACGGGCTGTACCTTGCCACCCCTGCGTCCAGCAACGCAGGACGGTCGGATGAACATCACCCTGGACGTCCCTCAAATCGGGCGGCTCCATCACGCGATGCTCAAACGCCCAGATCTGCAAGTATAAAAAATAATTATAATACATGTAAAAAAAAAAAAAAGAAAAGAAAAGAGAGAGAGGCAATACCAGAAGGCCGAACCAGAAGCCCAGGATCTCCTGCTGCGCCCCCCGGGCACACAAGTCCAGCCTACAGCTGCCCTAACGCAGCCCGCGCCCAGTCTAGAGACGGGAAAGCAGCCAAGTCCACCAATGTCGGAAGCAGAATCAAATTGCAGGTACTCTGTCCGGTGGGGAACAATGTGCAGGACAGGAGGACGAGCACGTAGGCTCTGGTGTACTGCTCCACGTCCTCCTCAGTCAAAACTGCGCGGGTGGCCCAATAAGCCTCCATCCGGGAGCACAAGATCTTCCCCTTTTCAGGGGTGCAGCCAATCAACCTCCGGATGTAAGTGTCCACCTGCTGGTGTCGGGTCAAGCTGCAGTTAAAGACGATAGGGGTCCCGCCGAACCTAAAGCCTGTGATCGCCATAAAATCCGAGGGAGTGAAGGTGAACTCCCCGATGGGCAGATGGAAGGTGTGGGTAGTGCAAACCCATCTCTCGCACAGAGCCGTCAGCACGGCATGTGTGGTGTGCGGTATGCTCATGGGCAAAGACAGAACGAAGGACTCAAGCCCTAGGAGCCTAACTCGGGCCCGCACGGGCTCGGGAAGCCGATCCCACCAGACCCGGGGCAGGAAGAGATTCCCGCTGTCGGCAATCCTGTGCACCTGCATTACGGGGAAGTACAACACACATGCATTCAGATTTTGCATTAAAAAAAAAACCCCCGTTTTCTTGCTACAGTCGCACGACTGTAGTACGCGTTGCACGAGCGTAACTACAGTCGCACGACTGTAGTGCCCACAGTCGTACGACTGTTCATCATTTGCATGAACAGTCGCACGACTGTTCATATTCCTGCAGAGAAAATTTGCAATTCGTTTAATCTTCGCGATTTCTGACTCGTTTTTCCTAGTTTCTTGTTTCTATTGACTACAGGGGACTCCTAGCATGCATTCTACTCAATCAATTCAACCCAGAAAGCAGTAAATCATGCAAATCAGTTCCAAAAGTTCAAAAGGAAAAATATTGAAAAACTCAAAATCAAGGCATAGGAATCGAGTACCAACCTGTGTAACAGACAAATGGGAGTCCATTGCCAGTAGAATAGGGATCTCCATCCCGAATCGGATCCCGAAATGATCCATATATAGCGGGTGCCCGTATCCTTGTGCGATCCCCACAAAAGCAATCTCATCGGGATTGTTGGGTTCTGGAACCGCGTTGTTTTAGATCTTCTTCAACTTTTTTCCCATTTTCTTCAACATTTTGGACGGCTTTTCAAGGATTTGCGTCGGTTTCAGAGAGAAGGAGAGGAAAGATTTTCGGAAAAATGAGAAAGTGGGAGAGAAAGGGGCGGAAACCGCCCCTTTATTTTTGGCTGCCCGCGAAGTACAGTCGTACGACTGTACTTCGTCTACAGTCGTACTACTGTATTCAAAATTTGAATACAGTCGCACGACTGTAGTGGAAAAAAGGGGGGAAATTTTTGTTTTTTTTTTATTTTCTTTCCTATTTATTCCTTAAACCCTATTTTTCATTATCTAATGTGTAATTATTCCCTACAGGGGTATTTCGGTAATTTTGCAGGACCAATCCAGCAATGACTAATTTATTTCGGTGACGGTCCGCCTCACCCAAGGGGCACGAAATCCGAGAAAACCATGAAAAATTCACTATAAGTATAATCACACCAATTGCATTTTCAACGCGCCCCACGTGCCAAGCCACTCCGGGCCATTACATTCACACAAAAATCATAGTCCCCCACGACTTTGAAAGGGAACCCAAATCCAATTTCAGTCTGTCGGGTGCACCCAGCCGCACACGATCGTCATGCATTCACACAAAAATCATAGTCCCCCACGACTTTAAAAGGGAACCAAAAATCCTGTGTCAGTCCGTTGAGTGCGCCAGTCGCACACGACTATCACATCTCGTATTCATAAATCCAGTCCCGCACGACTATAAAAGGCAACCATGGCACGCATTCCCGTATTTATTCTTGATCGAAGGGGCAAAAATTTTTGTTTCAAAATTATCGATCAAGGAATAAATACGTTCATCAAACATGCATCACATGCATTTTTGGGCTCGGTGTGACAAACCGTACACAGCCTTTTGACTTCAAAAGTCATTCCATCTCGGCGTCATCCTTGCGCGAAAGCCATCGTAGGGAACCACCCGACTCCAAAAGTCATTTGTACTCTCGGTGTCATCCTCATGTAAAAGGCATATGGACCACCTAACTACCAAAGTCACCTGCGAAAACTACCCTTGCATATCCGTGATTTCGTGTTCTTTGTCGTGTATCTAAATCCGTTTCGGAAATCGGATTTCAGCTACACGAGGGGCAGCCTGTGAACACGAAATTTTCCTTTAAAAAAAAAAGGGGGGGGGGGCCGTTGACCGTTGACCCACGACTGTAATATACAGTCGTGGGAATTCACTACAGTCGTACGACTGTAGTGTAAGTACAGTCGTACGACTGTACTTTCGGGGGGCAGGTTCTTGCCCATACCTCTTTGACTTAAAAGAGAAGGGAAATCTTGAGCATTTAATGCTCAAGATTTCCGGGTTAGTGAGGTATAAAAGGGTAGAAAAAGCAGATTTTGAGGACTTTTGGACAAGCAATCAGAATTTTAGAGAGAGAAAGAGGGAGAAAAAGAAAGAAGAGAGAGAAGTAAAAGATCTTACTTTCTTCTCACATTTTCTCCTTGATTTCTTGTTTTTAATCACTGAAACGAATTAGAAATCCTAGGTTAACAATCACACTAACAAACTAAATCATTTCGGACCAAAAACAAACACAAATCCGTGACTTTTCTGGAGTTATTTGGACACTCTTGCAACCTTGACTTTTTGAGGAAAAAGAGCAAATTCACGTGGATTGGTGCGTAGCCAGGGGTCATTCCAGCTGTGGATCGTCACCAAGGAGGTAAACAACCTCTAACTCATCTCATTTTCCAGCTTTCTGGGTGATTTGATTGTGTTTAGTGCGTTTTTCTTCAGGTTTTTGCATTTTTATTTCTGGAAAAGTAAGAACAGTCGTACGACTGTTCTTGAAACAAGAACAGGGGCACGACTGTAAATACAGTCGTGCCAAATCCCCTACAGTCGTACGACTGTCCTTACCTTTTCAGTTTCAGAGTTTTGTTTTTTTAGGGTTTTTTTAGCGATTTCTTCCCAAGCCAAGGCTACAGTCGCACGACTGTAGTCCTCAGCCAGGGACAGAAATCCCTAAAAAATCCCTAAAATCCAAAGAAAATCATAAAAATTCAAAAAATTTCATAAAAATCAGAAAATCTTAGAAAATCAGAAAAATTAGAATACCCTCAAAAATCATCAAAATGAATTTTGTGGTGTGCATCACGACCTTAGATTTATTTTTCAGTAAAATTGCATTCAGGACAATTCCACGACGGAGACCCGGTTCTCCCGAAAACCGACCCACTTTACATGCTTAACTGTAATAAACCGAAAAAAAAATTGTTTTCAAAAATGATTTTCTCACAAAGCCAAAAATACAGGGACGTTTTAAAATGGTTTTCCAGGTCTAACCGGGCCGGCCGGCCGGGCCGACCCGGTTACCCCCAATTGCATGACCCCGAATTCTAATTTCCCATTTCTGTCTATTTGAGTCCTATTCATGGCGTGCCGTATAAATTGTGCTAACCTTTGTTTTGCAGCTTTTATTTTATTTTAATTTTCTTTTTATTTGTATTTAATAGAATTAAATCGTGTATTTAGGCGGTTGTAATTTTTCTAGATTCTCGTGTATATAGGCGATTGTATCAGTGAGGCGAGAGTTTTATTTTTCTTTCGATTTGGTTGTAAGCTCCTAAATATTTATTCTTTTTACTTTATATTTTGTATTATTATCCTGTATGCGCGCTGCGTGCATTCTTTTAATGAAAATCAATTTTTAGCAACTTAAAGTGTCGTAACTAGAACATTGACAATAATATTTAAATTAGACACGAAATAAAGGACTTGTCCGGACCCAAATATCTGAAAAGTGTGGCAGTTCCCCGATTTGGTTCAGCTACACTGTAATTTCCCGGTTGAGCTGAGCCGGGTGGCGACTCCTATACTTTTTATCGAGATTTAGGTCTCGATTCTTTTTCAAAACAGTCCGCTTTTCCAAAAAACGAATTTCCAAATCAAAAACTCCACGCGAGGGAGGGCCCTGCCCGAAATCGAGGCGCCCTTTCCGAAAGGGAGTCCCGCGTCCCGTCGAAAACGCGTCGTCCGCTCACAGTTAGGTGTATATCAAAGTGTATGAGATCCCATGTCATGTTATAGTGAAATCAAGTCTAAGGACAATATCAAAAACTACCTAAGAAACACCTATGACTAACGGACCATGCGGTATTCTCGAGGCGGATCGGTCCAGTACCATGTAACCTAACACGTACCCATATACTTAACTGACATCCTGTGTACAATGGTTAGTGAGACACTGCTATCCAGTTAAGGATATGCTGGTATTTAGCTCTATTCACTCTCATGATTAAAACATACCCAGGACAACTTTATGATTATAGCTTTAACACTACTCAAGGTCTTATTAGCTAATGACCTACATTAGTTAACATGAGTATGGCTATAATCAATGGATACTTTTATTTATTAAATTACACAATAAACAAATAAATAGATTAAAAGCCTTTATATATAACACAATATGTAATACAAAATATCTGCATACAATGTATAATACAATCAAGAACCAATGCCTTTAGACTAAGGCACACCAATATAATCCTTATTTTAATATGAGTTACTTTAATATTATTCTTTGTGATTATTGATAACAGTAACAATAATAAAGATAATCAAAATTTTGATGTTTGAGATATTTTACTGTTTTTAGCATTAAGTTAAGAAACTGTTATTTTGTTTTCTTGCAGTACATGGCAGGACTTGGTTCATCATCCTCTACTCGAGGAACTAAAAGAAAATGGAATATGATAGAGGATGAAGCATTAGTGAGTAGCATGGTTGACCTTTTCCATTCTGGCTCATGTAATGTTAGGAATGGTTTTTCACCATGCTAATTAAATGTACTCGAGAATATGTTGAAACCCAAGTTACCTATTGCTGGCCTACAAGCGAAACCCCATATTGAGTCAAGGATAAAAACATTGAAAAATGCTTGGGCTATTGTCTATGACATAGTTTATGGCACTAATATAAGTGGATTTGGTTGGGATAGTCAAAGAAAGGTTGTAGTGGCAGACTCACAAGTGTGGGAAGCTTACTCAGTGGTAAATAAATTAATGACTTTAGTGATTGGTCTTTTTAATGTTTAATCATACATGACATGTTTTTTTTTTCAAATAACAGAGTCACAATAAAGCTGCAACTTCTAGGACAATAAGTTGGGGTACTTTGATGACTTCATAATGATCTATGCCAAATGGAAAATATGCTCAAGAATATGACAATGCAATTGAGGAGATACAAGAACAAGGTGATGAAGAGAATGCATATGAAAGTACAGGGTTGATAATACCACTAAAAATTATACGATTGCAATGGTAAATGATGGAGGTGATGGTAGGATAGACAGTGTTTCATCATTACTGAATCAATCATAAATACAGTTAAGTTGTTGGATAATGACATGGGAGAACTTGGTACAGAAATCTGTTAAAGTATTGGGTTGAGTTGACAATTCAGCAAAAGGCTCAAAAATTATTTGGAGTACTCAATGAAATTGAAGGATAAACCATGAAAGAAAAATTTGCGGCATGTAGGAGAATTCCAAAGGACCCCTCACAAATGTTGGTTTTTTTAGTCTTCCACCTAAACTTAGACTCGAATGGGTGAAAGATTTTCTTGCAGATGCTGATTTGTTGGATGTTCTTAGGTAATATACTCAAAACTTTTCCTAAAGTTATTTTGTTTGAATTTTGCATCTAATATGAATCCTACTCCTGAACTATAATATGTTGAATATATGCTTAGAATAAAATGATATGTGAATTAAGCTTTAGTTCATACCATGCTAATCGAAATAGTTTCTAAATAGTGGTGAAATATGTTGCAAATGAGGTTATAGAATAAGAATACTTTTTGCTCTGAATTTCAATTTGAAATTAAATCTTGTCCCTTATTATCAATCACCTGGTTATGTTATTTAGCACTGGGGCGATAATAATTGGTAATGGTTTAGTTTAAGTGAGATCAGTAATGGGGTTGGTAGCTTTAATAGGTCAATTATTTATACAAGGGATTTCTATAAGAGTCATTGCTAAATTATAGAACATAGCTTAACTTAGGACACACCATTTAGTCATATCAATTAAGGGAAGGTTTGGTATTTCTTATTGACTGTCAGGGTGGTCGTATTGAGCTTAATTATGTTTAGGTGTTGAAATTTGATAGCATTTATTTATGAAAAGAGATGGAGATGATGTCAAATGAGGAATATGAGTTGAATGAGTCTTATTATTTTGTTGTTATCTAATTGTTGTTCTTTAGTTTTTGTCTTTTTGAAACCAAATGAGCAGTTTTCTTTGATGCAAGTGATTGAGTACCAAATTGAATTATTCTCAATTGTTCCATTTCTAAGTATGAAAACGGATGAATTATAATTTTGGAGATAGAGGATAGAAGTCATCTTTGTCATGAAAGGGACTAATTGTAGTTTTTGGTCTTGTAAGAGATTGAAGCATCAATGCAGTTATTGAACATAGACACAATGAATCTATTTTGTTACTCAATTAATATTTGGATGTCCCATTAACTCAATTAAGACATGATACCCATAAACTGATATTAGTTGGTTGATAGGTTGATTTTATTCATTATGCTGCTAGTATAGAAATCTATTATTTATAAGGCATGACAATATTGTTGTTGACTTATATGAGGATCGTGTAGTAGCAAAGAGGCTTTATATGAGAATGAGATATCAAAAATATGCAAGACAAGATTACCCACTTGCTTCTAACCCATAAAATAGAAATAATTTTGCAACAAGGAGGCAAAATGAACTTGAAAGGATGACTCCTAATGAGTTAGTTGCTACTTTTTAGGTCTGATTATTATTGTTATGCTTGGATTCTTAATGTTTTATTTGCTTTGTCCTAGTGTGCTTTTAATTTGGCTCCACCATAGGTTCTACAATGAGCATATTAGTTGAAGAGTTATTACTTGCCCTTTTGATTATAGACTCATGGAAAATAATGATATTAACTGGCACTAATCTTAATTATGAAAGAAAGTGATAAGAAATTGTTATTAGTTGTTTTCTTTTTCTTGTAGTATATGGCAAGAACAGATTTATCATCCTCTACCCGAAAGACTAACTAATGTGGTTTACAAGTTAGGGGCATCAAGTGCAGAACTTGTGATTAAACTTGCCTAATTTTGGCAGATGTGCTAGCCTTTATCATTTTCAACTTCTTTTTGGGGAAATTTTTGTTAGTTTTGACAATGTCATTTTAAAGTTGAAAATATATTTTCAGATACTACTTGTTAACAATTGACTATTGATAAGGACTATTTTTTTATTTTTTTTAGGATGAAAATGGATAGGGACTCATATTTCAATGTACTTTTTTGAAATTTAAACATATATGACTTAAATATTACTTATCTATTTGTCATTTTCTATTTTTTAATGCAATTTTTATTTCTTATTTTTATATAATTTAGATTTGCAAATGTGAGATATATAAATCCAGTCTCTGAAAAATTAAAAAGAATAATAATAACCAAAAGTACAATAAAATTGGTTATTAGGAATAATATAAAATAAAGTTACATACAAATGAGGGCATTATAGTCTTTTCAATATCAATAAAAGTCATTCCATGTCATGTTCCAATTATGAACCAAACAATGGAATGGAGAAAGAATAGGAATAACTATTTCATTCCACCCTTATTCCATTCCTTGGAATGCTTATTCCTATTCCTTCTCTATTCCATTCCGTAAACCAAATGTAGCTATTATGCAAAAAGATGCTTGCCCTTTTATGGAGCTATTAAAGAAGCTAAATCATTTCAGTGGAATGCATATTGTCAAGAAGCCTTGAAATAATAAAAATAGTTCCTTATTTGTTAAGTATTGCTCGAGATGGTGAAGGCATTTTTTAGTATATTTTCACATTTTAAGACACCATATCGATAGTATTACTGATGCTTGATTTTTCGACAAACAATAATCAAGCTACATCTATATTAAGCATTAATTATTGGCCTTAATCTCATTCAATATCTTCATGCTAATATCATCTATTTTGTAATTATAGATAGGTTGTAAGTCAAATGAGTCTAAACAGTGGTATATAAGTAGTGTGGACTAGACCTTAACACATGTTACTTGGTTTTGTGTTATATGAGCTTATGTGCTCACTCATACAACTAAGCCAAATACTCTCAATGTTGGTGTGCCCTAGTCCAAAGGCATTGGTTCTTGATTGTATTATACATTGTAGTAGCAGACATTTTCTATTATACATTGTGTTATATATAAAAGAATTTAATCTATTTATTTGTTTGTTGTGCAATTTAATAAATAAAGTGTCCATTGATTATAGTCATACTCATGTTAACTAATGTAGGTCATTGGTTGATGAGAACCTAAGTAATGTTAAAGCTGTAATCATGAAGTTATCCCGGGTCTGTTCTAATTATACGAATGAATTGAGTTAAAGACCAGCATATCCTTGACTGGCGGCAGTGTCTCACTGACCATTGAACATGGAATGTTAGTCAAGTATATGGGTACATGTTAGGTTACATGTACTGGACCGATCCGCCTCAAGAACACCGCATGGTCCGATTATCATAAGTGTTTCTCAGGTAGTTCTTGATATTGTCCTTAGACCTGATTTCACTATAACATGACATGGGATCTCATACACTTTGATATATGCCTAATGGAATGGGTATGTTGGATGGGTTGGTGAACATGTTGATGCTGATGGTGAGTTGACGGAATTGCCACTTAGCGTCCCCTGAGATGACATCACTGGCCGCTTGATGAATGAGATTGATAAGTGTATGGTCATACCTGAATAAGTTGGGATACTTATCCACGATCATCAGTTTACTCGGAATCAAGGAATAAATAAGCATAGAAGAGGTTGACTGGAACCATGCCTCTTGCTTATACATCGATGTCAGTTGGCAAGGGATATACAAGAATACTAACGAGTTGTGTTTCACATGAGACTGCTAGTCTCCATTTTAATTGGGGGCTGTAATGGTTTGTCAGAACCCACTTACAATCTGTGGGCCTTTTTTCCACTGCCAACATAAAGACGGATCCACAGGATCATACACATAGAACAGCTGAACTTGTGACAAATCGAAAATATACACATTGGGTTACAAAGAATGGAAACTCGGTTAATTGAATTAATGACAATAGGTTTTGCCAAAATTAATTCAATTAATATAAAAGAGAAATTAATTGTATTTGATTAATTAATTACAATATGTAAATAATTAATTAAATATATTTTCCTTACTCGGGTTGTATTTATTTAAGGTTGGGTTAAATTAAATTTGGGTTGAATAAATTTAATTAATTGGATTTTAATTGATTCAATTGGAATTTTATTATATGGTTTAATTTAATTTCAATTGCATAAATTGAATCAGTTAATTAAATTCACATTTAACCTAAAGTTAATTTGAGAACCTAATTTTATAATGGGTATAAAAGGCACCTTTAAGATCAATTTCTCTTAACCCTAGCCACTAGCAAAATTTCAGCTAATACACACACTAGAGGAGCCAAATTCTTCTTGTAGAATTTCCGAGTTCCGTTTGTCTCCGTTCGCTAGCACGAGTCGGATTCGATAGCTATTTGTGTACCTGACTATGTAGAGTTGTCGTTTCTCGGTTCTACAATCTTCAGCAGTCTCTAGAAGAGACGAACAAGGTGAGAAAATTTATTTTCCTTTCGTTCTTGGGTTCTATCAAAATCATGGTTCCTGAAATCATAGAATTTGAGGGAAAAATCTTAATCCATATTTTCCGCTGCATACCATTTTTTCGGGTAAAAATTCCCAACACTCAAAGCCCACAAATCTCTTCAAATGGAAAGGCTAGATTTTGCATGCCAACTAGTAATTACACAGTATTGGGAACTTGTTAACACTTTAATGAATAAACTTTGAGCAAAACACAAACATGTTTGCATCATATTAGTCTTAAAGGAGTAGAATATTTCAACAAATTCATTGGCATTAATAACATCCATAGGAGTTGTAATTGTTTCCAACACATTTTTTTCCATCACCATTAATTAAGCGTATTCTGTAAAACGAAGGTGAACTGTTATCGAAGGAATTCACGGTGGAGTCTGTGGACTGCACCGAGGATCATATGCTTAGCTTGAAAAGTAGTTTTATAAAGAGTATATTGGCCAATGATGCTTCAAGATGCTAAAAAGATTGTTCAGTTTTATGATTTTTATCAAAGACATCAAACTACTTTGCAATAACCTATTCACAATTTACCTACATAAATTATCCTTGGCCTTTCGCAGTATGGTGAGTCAATATTTTAGGGCCATTCAAAATTGTTGCACGTTGGAAAAAATTTTTGTTACTGTTTGCAATAAATTGTTTCACCAAATAGGTACAAGTAAAATCGTTATTCATGATTACAAGAGCTAACACGATTTATTGCATAAAGATATGTATTCTATTTTATTTTTGGCATGTCTCAAGCAATTGTTTGTGATAATGGAAGGCAATTTGATTCAAAGCCATGTAAGCAATTTCGTGAAAATTAAGGAGTTCTAGCCAAATTCACTTTAGTTACGCATCTTTACAAAAATGGGCTTGTACAAGTGACAAATTGAACTCTTCTTAATGGAATCAAGTGAACATTAGAACATAAACAAGGCAATTGGTTTGATTAGCTAATTCATAGTGTGTGATTATCTTATTGGATTACTTTATATTCTTCTATATAGGCAAAACTTGTTTCTTTAACTTATTGTGAGAGGATGACGTTTTTCATCATAGGGAAGGGACGCGGTGAAGCGAACCGCGAAGTTTTTATAAAGTACGGGTTTTGTGATATCAATCATAGTTTGAAGTTTGTTTTGAAAAATATTATCCCTAAAAGATTCGAGACCGAAATCCCAAAGAAAGTATAGGAGTCGCCACCCGACTCAGTTCAACCGGAAAATTTAGGTATAGCTGAAACCAAATGAGGGCCATTATACCTTCTAGAGATCCAGGTTCGGACGAGTCAGTTACTTGTTATTTAATTAAAATAAACGGTTCAACAACCAAATTATAGCATTTTATGAAACTAAACCGATTTTATTTTAGAGCATGTAGCGTTCATGAAGGTGCAAAAAGCAGTAAATAAATTAATTATACAGACCAAATCACATAAACTATCCTAGGGGACACATATGAATCAAATGGGAATCGGGGTACAATCGCCTAAAATACACAAGTTTATCTAACACAATAATAAAATCTAAACATACATTCTATCCTGCAAAACAGATGTTAGCATACGAATAAATGCATGTAGGACTCAATCAGGACAGAATGGGATAATAAATGAGTCGTGGTCATGCATTTAGAGGAGATAGCCGGCGAGACTCGACAAATCTCACCGATTAGACTTGGAAAACGTTTTGAAATGTCCCTGTGTTGATTTTTCTTAGAAAACAGTTTTACCGGTTATTTGTTTAGCATGTTAAATGAGTCGGATTTCAAGAAACTAGGTTTCTATCGTTGTTCTTTTCTAATACGTACTTTTAGAATAGAAATCTAATGTTCAAATGTCATGAAATGTATGAAAATCGATTTTCGGTAATTCTGTCCTGAGCTGATACATGTGCGAGTTTTGGGACAACAGCTATGCAGCTGTATATTTACACCTGTGTGGGTGTCACTTCAAGACCAGTAACAAATTTCAAAACAAACGCCTTTGTGGTTCTGTAAGGAGAACCACAGCTGTGCGGCTGTTACAACTACAGCCATGCAGTTATTGCGATGATCGCATGGATCTGGTTGTCAGTCAAGAACTAAAAACAGAGCAGTTTCAAAAATGATGCAAATGATGCCCAAATACAGCACAAACAAGTAAAATACTTTGGTTTCTCATATATTTACCTGAGGGTTCCAAATAGGCTGGCTACAGTATTAGAAGGGGTGAATAGTATTGTACACTAGGTAAAAAATTTCGCAAATGATTTAGAAAATTCTTTTTGATGAAAAATAATTTTCTTTCAATAAACACAAGTTTTACAAAAATGTGGAATGATAAAATAGTAAAACTTATGATTAGAAATATGTTTGACTAACATAAAAGTGTCTTCAAATAATAATGCTATTACTTTAAATTACAGAATATTAAATAGCGATAAATGTAAAGAGTGTAGGGATAAATAATAAAAGATACAGAGATTTATCCTAGTTCGACCCAACCGTTCTACGTCTAGTCCTCAAGCCAACCATTTGAGATTTTCCACTAATGTTTCCTTTTACGAGCAGGAAATAAGCCTATGTTATTTTTTACGAGTTCAAGTAACAAAACCCAATACTTTTGCAGGTTAAGTATCAAACCCCTACTGTTACTTTTTTAAGCTTAAGTAACAAAACTCTTCCGATACTTTTTCAAAGCTCAAGCACCAAACTTTTACAAACTTTGTTGATCATACTATCAACAAAGTACACCCCCTTTCACACAACCTTGTGCGAATATACAATTCCCGAAAATATGAAAATTTGTGAATGAAAGAATAAAACTCTTCTCTCTTGACTTTGCTCTTATAGGAATTATGGAAGACTTTGAAAAAATAATAGCTTAAGAGTGTGACTATTGCTTGTAAGTCTTCCATCTTGCTAACTTGATTTTCATCCTTTATATAGGTGTTGAAGAGGCTCCTTATGAAGAGAAGTGGCCGTTTCATGTAGCCTATAAGAAGATTATAGCAGTTGAAGTCACCTCTTGAAGAAATTATAGTTGTTATAGCTCTTGAAGGTAAACTAGCCGTCGATTTCAATCTCATAAGAAGGATATGATAGTTGTGTCAAGCTCATAAAGGTGGATATAGTTACTGCTTTAGCTCATCAATAAAGTATAGTGGTTGATTTCATCTTGTAAGCAAAAGTCGTTGTTGGTTGTAGCTTGTAAGGAGATTTGTAGCTCTTGAAAGGACTTGAATTCTCTAAGTCATAAGACTTATATCTCTTGTGATGATATGTAGATGATGAGCATAAAAAGTAATTACTTTGTCATATAGTGCCCCTTTTTGGTCTTCATAAGGCTTTATGTGATAGATGACTTTTATTTATCCATTCTTTGTTGATTACAATATAATTGTAATTAATCAAATAAGAATAATTCCATTTTTCTTTATGTCACCTTTTTGTGATCATCAAAATATAAGTCAATATTACTATTGTAGCATGGATCCACAGCTCTAGGAGGTGAAAATCCTCTAAGAAATGCCCTGATTTTGAACCCGAACTTCAAGCTCTGAAAACGGTTTTAAACTCCAAAAGTCACGGTTATAATGTTTAGATTAGTCTCTAAGCTTATTAGAAATCTTAATGAACTCTTTTCCTATGATTTATAATCAGTTTTAACCTAAAACCAAAGATTAAAGATGAAAACGAAAGAAAAAGTTTGAATTTTCTTCTCCTTTTTCTCCTTTTTTCTTATCCTCTCTCTCTAATATTAAGTTGCTAACCCCTAAAATCTGGTTCTAGTGAGGTTTATATAGGCAAAAACATTTTTTCCTTGTTAAATCCACCCAAAAACATAAAAAAAAAAAAATCATATCCAAGAAGAAGAGTCATGGTTCTATCAAGCATCAAGACCCATGAGGATCTTGATGCGACAACCGTGCGGCTGATGGTGCAACTGCTGTGCGGCTGTTGTTCCTAGACAACCTCCTTTTTCGCCCGGGAAAAGTTCCGAGGCTTAAAGTTCTGTCGACCGGAGCTTCAATCTTGAATTGACTTTGACTCTTACGGCTGTAGAAAGCTATAAAAGCAAATAAACAACTTATTCATCATTGAAACCGGGGATGAAAATCCCGTGCTCACACTTATGAAGTTGAAATAGTTGTTATGCCCTGTAAAATCCCCGTTGGATCTTCTAGAATCAATCATTATGATAAAGATCATAAGTAGACAAAAATGTTATTTCACCTAGATATGTTAGAAGAGAAACATGATCGCCCTTTGATGCATACAACCATATAGACCAACAAATCGTGCAAGGGATTTTCAAATAGAAGACCTAGTGCTCAGAAACACCAAAGCATCTCCACCTTATGAAGAAAGATGCTAATTTGCCTATAAATATGAAGGTCCAAACTTGCCTTGCTTATAAAGCATTACCATTTTCTTTTTTCTCAATAATCATATAACAAATTGATAACAAATTAACAACATTAAACATTTTTAAACATCCATGGAACATTTATAAGACCTCTTTAAAGCATTTTTTTTGCATTGATTATAATCATGATGTATATTATTTTTATATATCTTGTTATTTTATTGAAGATTACCATCTCTTAAGGTTGCATAAATCACAATTATTTTATGTATTCAAAATTACAATCAAAACACATTCACATTTTCGTTTGTTTAACCAATTAAAATCATTCGTATGCATAAACATAATAATTTAAATATAATATATAATTAATAAAAAAATTTAAAAAGATTTTATAAATGTTTCATACATATATCATGAAGGGAGAACGTTAAAAAAAGATAAAAAAAGTTATTGAATAATGCAAAACAACATAAAAAAAATTAATAATAAAAAAAGAAGAACTAAGAAAAACAATAGAAACGAACAAATGAGAAGGAGCAGCAATAAGTTTGAAAATGTAGAAATAGTTGTTTCTATAACAGGAATTTTTCTTAAAATTAATTGTATTTTACTAAAATAATACATAAAAACATGAGAGTTTTGGAAATTAAAAAAATTACATGACAATTGTTTTCAAGGGTTGGGCTTTATTCCACAAAAAAGGGGTTTTACAAAAATACTAACATTTTGGTAACCACTTTTTCTTTTCTACATGAAAAGGAAATTTTTACCAAAATCCCTTTTAAACTTTTCAAAATTATTCAAATATCTTATTCTATTTTGTCCATATTTCTCTCTTCTCTTTTCATAATTTTAATCTAATTTTGCATTTATCTCTCAATCCATTTATTTTTTTGTCATGCTACTTTAGAATGTTCTTTTTTTTTTCCCTCTTTGAAACAAGATCCATATGTATATATTTTTTTCACTAATGTATAACTAATTATATCTTTGTATCTTAAGGTATAACTAAGGTATAATTGTTATATAATGTATCTTAAGGTATAATTAAGGTATAATCACTATAATAATGTATCTTAAGGTTTAACTAAGGTATAATCACTGTAATAATGTATCTTAAGGTATAACTATGGTATAATCACTTTAACAGTGTATCTTAATGTATAACTAAGGTATAATCATTGTTACACCTTAGTTATACCTTTGATACTCTTATTATACCTTTTGATATGTTGATTATACCATCGTTATATCTTCTGATATACTGATTATACCTTAGTTATACTTACTGATACACTGATTAAACCTTAGATAGACCTTCTGATACACTGATTATACCTTATTTATACATTGTTTAAGCATTATAGTGTATAAATAGTGATTATATGTTAGTGATACCTTTTGATACACTGATTATACCATATTTATACATTGTTTAACCATTATAGTGTATAAGCAGCTTATAATAGTGTATATGTAGCTTATAACAATGTATATGCATTATATAATAGTGTATAAGCAGTGTATAACAATATATTTATAACTTTTATAAATATTATACCTTAGTTATACCTTGTAATACACTGATTATACCTTAGTTCTACATTGTTTATACGTTTGTAAAACCATTAGCCTTGTTTATACATTGATTATACGATTTGATACTTTGATTATACTTTTTGATACACTAATACACTGATTACACCTTAGTTATACTTTCTGATACACTGATTATACCTTAGTTATACTTACTAATACACTGATTATACCTTAGTTATACTTACTAATACACTGATTATACCTTAGTTATACTTACTAATACACTGATTATATCTTAGTTATACCTTTTGATACACTATTATACACTGCTTATGTAGGTATTTTTCATCGCAAAACATCCGATTAAAGCGGAAGTTCGGATCATTTTCTTAAATCCTTGATCTCATCCACAATCCCGTATACGAACGGCTTTGGAGCGAGAACTCGTGCTAGCATTCGGATCGTCAGAAGAGAAGGGAAGAGGGGTTGAAATTTTTTGCCTCAAAGAATCTCTACTGGCCAAAATGTTAATTATTTAGGCTTACTTTTAATTTCAAATTCAATTTTTAATTTTTCATATATGTGAATATATTATACCATATAATATATTACGTACCATTTAAATTAAAATTAATTCGATCAATTAATTCAACCTAGGAATTAAAATTAGACTTTTCATAAAATTAAATACATGTAACCCATACATGTGAAATATTTCCACCCAGGAAATCATATCTTAAATTAATTCATTTGAATTAATTATAAGAAACCCAATGCAAATATTAATTATATTATTGTGATCAATTCAATCGATCTATATAATATAATCAATAGAATCCTCTCTTTCCAGTTGGCATACTCGGTTGATTCGTTAAGTTCAAGCTTAGACGTTCAATGTGTATGATCCTATAGGCCCCTTATTATGTTGGCAGTGGGCCTGTGGTCCACAGACTGTAGGGGGCTCTAGCAAGCCACTACATCTCCCAATTAAGACAAAGATAGCAGTCCAACTAAAATCAAAACCCTGTAGTTTAAACTTGTATATCCCATGTCATTGATATCGGTGTCCAACACAGAGGCATGGATTAATCACCCTCTTTTATGTCTGGACATTTACTTGATCCGGAATGAACTGATAACAAGTTCCAACTTGTTTGGGTGTGGCCACACTCTTATTGGTTGCACTCATCAAGTGGCCGATGATATCTTCTCAATGGACTACTGAGTGACATTCCCTTTTGCATATCCATAGTCTTGCCATGTTTACTAACACACCCGAACGTACCCATACTTGGCACCCTGTTACAGGCCCTTTAAGCGTACACCAAAGTATGTCACTTCACATGTAGCACCATGATGTGGTCAAGTCAAGGGATCCATGCAAGTACTACACAAGAATCACTAGTGATACTATACCATGTGGATTTCTCATTTAGTGGATCTATCCAGTATCATGCCCTATTGCATGTACCCATTAACTTAATTGGCATTCCATGTCCAATGGTAGGTAAGAAACTGCCACATAACCAAGCTCATGATAGTCTTTTGTTTCATTCCTTCCCATGATTAGAACAGACTATGGATAACTTTATGGTCATATCGTTTCCCCTATCCATGGTCCTACTGCCAAGTGCATGACACTTGTCAACATGGATATGGATATATCCATTGGATTCTCTATTTATAACATTGCACAAGATATATAATAAATAGATTAATGTCTTTATTCAATGACACAAATTGTATAATACATAAATCTCATAACAAGGTACAAAATGTATGGTACAAAACGAGGAACAATGCCTTGGGACTAGGGCATACCCAACAATCTCCCACTTGCACTAGTTCCAACTAGGCATGGGCCTAATCTCTATAGATCTAGTATGACCTTCATTCTTTGGCTAAGCCAGCGCCTTGGTCAAGGGATCTGTGACATTATCCTCGATGTCAACTCTATATAATGAAATGTCACCCCTCTTAGCAATTTCTCGTATGAGGTGAAACTTCCTCAGCATGTGCTTTGTTTTCTTATGTGACCGAGGCTCTTTAGCTTATGCAATAGCCCCATTGTTGTCACAGAAGATATCAATTGGATCCTGGATAGTTGGTACTACTCCCAATTCAGTGATAAACTTCTTTCTCCACACAGCTTCCTTAGCTGTATCACACGCTACAATGTACTCAGCTTCTGTAGTAGAGTCCATGATGGTCGATTTTTTAGAGCTCTTCTAGCTGACAGCATCATCATTAAGCAAGAATACATACCTAGACTACGACTGATACTCATCCTGGTCAGTCTGGAAGCTTGCATCAGTGTACCTAGTAAATGACAATTCTTTCTGACCCCCATACACTAAGAAGCTATCCTTAGTCTGGTTAAGGTACTTTAGGATTACTTTGACAGCCTTCTAGTGGTCCTCGCTGGGATCCTGCTAGTATTGGCTCATCATACTTAGTGCAAAGGCGACATCAGGTCTCGTACATAGCATGTAGTACATGATTGATCCTATAGCTAATGCATATGGGACCAACTTCATGTTCCCCCTGTCCTTCCTTGTCTTAGGACATTTCTTCGTACTAAGTTTTAGCCTATGGCTCATTGGCAAGAAACCTTTCTTGGCCAAATCCATACTGAATTTTTTTAGAACTTTGTCTATCTACGTGGTCTGACTTAGGTCCAAAAGCCAATTGGCTCTATCCCTGTAGATCTTGATCCCTAGGATCATCTCTGCTTAACCTAATTCCTTCATTTTGAAGCACTTACACGACCATTATTTTACTCCTTGTGGCATTGGTATGTCGCTTCCGATAAGAAGGATGTCATCCACATATAACACCAGCAAAGTAACGATGCTCCCACTAACCCTCTAATTCACACATGGCTCATCTTGATTCTGTATGAAGCCGTATTCCATTATGGCTTCATTGAATCTAAGATTCTAATTCCGGGATGCTTGCTTCAATTCATAAATGGATCTTTGAAGCTTGCATACCCTTCCAAGATACTTTGGATCAATGAAACCCTCAAGTTATGTCATGTACATATCCTTAAGTAGCTTTCCATTAAGGAAAGCAGTTTTGACATCCATCTGTCAGACCTCATAGTCGTACCAAGCGGCTATGGCCAGTAGGATCTTTATGGACTTGAGATAGCAACTGGTGAGAAAGTTTCATCATAGTTTATTCCATCCACTTGTCTGAAACCTTTCGCAACCAGCCGCCTTTTGAAGGTATTGTCATCCTTGAGCTTGTAGCACCACTTGCAAGCTATGACCTTAGCACCCAGAGGTGGATCAACCAGGTTCCAAACCTGATTATCATACATAGATTGCATCTCCGCCTCCATAGCTTTATGCCAGTTGGCAGACTGTGGGCTATCAATAGCCTCCTGGTAGGTTTTAGGCTCTTCCTCATCGAAGATGAGAAGAGTGTGATCGTCGTTGATGAGAAACCCATATCTCTCAAGTTCCCAACAATCCGTACCAAACCTTCTAGGTCTTTGTGTGACCTAGGTAGGTGCTTTCTCCTGTGGAAGCTCCACCTTGGTCTCCGAGTTACTCTTTTCAGGAGTTTGTGAGCTTTGAACATCCCTAAGTTCAACATTGCTCCCACTGTCTTTCTCGGAAATGAAATCTTTTTCAAGAAACACCCCCTTTCGTGCCACGAACACCTTGTTCTCGATGGGGTTATAGAAGTAATACCTTTTGGTTTCTCTAGGGTAGCCCACAAATAGGCATTTATTGATTTTGGGTTCCAGTTTGCCATCAGGCAATTTCTTGACATGTGCATCACTGCCCTAAATCCATAGGAAAGACACATTGGGCACCTCATATACTTGCCTCTTTAGTCTGAGCGAAGGGCTTTGATATTTCTGCCTGGTTAGTTTTGTACTTTATTCTTAAATTCCTTGAACCTATCAAGGGTTTCGGATTTATGTTTTATCAGATAGACATAGCCATATTTGCTGAAATCATCCGTGAAAGTGACAAAGTATAGATGTCTACCTCTGGTAGTTATGCTCATAGGCCACATACGTCTGAATGTATTAGGTCTAATAAGCCAGTGGCCCTTTAAGCTTTCTTGCTAAAAGGTGCTTTGGTCATTTACCTCATAAACAAGACTCACATATATTAAGTGACTCCATGTCAAATGATCCTAGGATTCCAGGTGAAGCCTAGCTATGCACTTCTCATTTATATGGCCTAAACAACAATGCCAAAGGTAGATAAGATTAAGTTCATTAGGCTTAACCCTTTTAGTATTTATGTTATAGACTTGATTAGTTTCATTTAAGTCCAGGATATAAAGGCCATTATTTAATAGAGCTTCTCCATAAAATAATCCCTCTCTAAAGTAAACTAATTCTACCATTACCAATAGTAAAATTAAATCCAGAAATATCCAAAACTGTAGCAGAGATAATGTTCCTTCACATTGTAGGTACAAAATAACAATGTTCCAAAATCAAAACTAATCCACCAGGCATCATCAAATGGTACTCGCCGATCTCTATGGCAGCTACCCTTGCTCCATTTCTAACCCGCAAGTCCACCTCTCCAGATCCTAGTGATCTCCTGTTCTTAAGTCCCTGCACATTACAATAAATGTGAGAACCACATCCAGTATCCAATACCTAGGATGTTGAAACAGTGAGGTTAATGTCTATGACATGTATACCTGATGAAGACGTGCCTTAGCTTTTCTTCTGCTCCCCCAATATTTGGTGACAAGATCTCTTCTAATGTCCAGCCTACTTGCACTGGAAGCAAACGTCCTGAGGACCGGCCTTGGGCCTGGCCTTAGCCTTCTTAGCTTTGGCTTTCTTAGCCTTGCCCTTAGCAAGAGGAGGGTTCCCCTTGTTGACCAGCAGTACCGGCAGAGTCTTATTGATCAACTGTTTAGTAAGCTTGAGCATCCCATGCAGCTCACTAACAGTACGGTTCATCCCTTGCATGTTGTAGCTCAAGATGAACTAATCATAAGAATCCGGCAAGGACGCTAGGATCGTGTCAATCACCAACTCCTGCGAGATAGGTGAACCAAGACGAGCCAAAGTATCTAAATAGCCCTTCATCTTGAGCATGTGTGGGCTCACAGATGTCCTAGCCCCCGTCTTATAGGAGTAGAATACCTTGTTGGTTAAGTATCTCTCTTAACGAGCTTGCTCTTGAAACATCTCATTTAGAGTTGTTATCATAGTAAAGGCTTAATGGTCCATGAACTGCTTTTGCAGCTCAGGGACAATGCATGCCAATATCAGGCATGTCACATCCTAGTTATCCTTGACATGCACCTCGTATTCCTCCAACTGTGTAGCTGGTGGATTACGCCCTATAGGTGCAGGCGATACAAGCCTTTCCAGCATGTATTCCTTAGATTCCTGTTTTAGAACTATTCTTAAGTTCCTAAACCAATCTAGCAAATTTGGCTCGGAAAGCTTATCCTTTTCGAGGATAGAACACAGTGAAAGAGTATTATTGTTTGCCATTTGATTACTACATAGAAAAATTAAAGAGTTTTAATAAAGGTCTTAGTTGTTTTTCCCATATTTAATTAATAATGAATCATGTTATTAATTAAGTCAAGTTGTTGGGCTAATGGGCCGAGATCCATATTTCATCAAGATATAGCCAGACGAGGCTCCCAACCTAGGGACTCTCGGTTTGATAGGCTTGTTGGCACTTACCCATCTGTGCTTAGGGCTAGGAGAATCCTACTAACCACGCTAAGTCCAAACCTCCATCCAAGTGTTAGAGTAACCAATACTCTAACCCAACACAAAATGAAGATAATCTAGTGTATCCTTCGAGAGCATGGTCTACAACTAGCATATGTTAGGATTTCTCACCGGAAATCACCCGATAAAAGCGGAATAACGCGATGATTTCCTTAAATCCGTGCCCAGGAGCAATTGAAGTGAAAGTTGTAAAACATTAAAATTTAACTTGAAGAGAATTGATTCTTACCAGGAATATCTCTTCAAGAGATGGCTGCAGAAATCAAAGTAGATTCCCTCCGCGTTCACGTACACGAACGGCTATGGAACATGACCCGTGCTAGCGTCGGAATCAAAATTTTTTGAGAGAGTAGGGGCTGCTCAATTCAGCTACGGTGTGTTATTCTTCCTTTGGCCGAATTCCCTAGGTCATAACTTGACCTAGTGGGCTGAAATTTTGTGTAAAAATTTTGGCCCATCCTTTCTCAATTCTACTCGGGCTTTTCCCTTTTTTTTCAAGCCTAGTTCAACTTTAATTCTTTTGGTCCAATTGATTATCAAACTTAATGTTATTTAAAATGTATCCTAACATATTATACTATATGATATGTTCTATGCATTTAAATCAAAATTAATTTGATCAATTAATTCTACCATGGAATTAAATTTGACAAACGTAAAATTAAGATACATGTAAACCTATACATGTGACATATTCCCACCTAGGAAATAGTCTCATAAATTAATTTAATTAATTATAAGAAGGCCAATGTAAATATTAATTTTATTATTATGATTAATCCAATTGATCTTTATAATATAATTCATAGAATCCTCTCTCTCCGGTGTGTATACTCCAAGTATACGGGTGATTCCTTAAGTCCATGTTCAGATGTTCAATGTGTACGATCCCGTGGGCCCATCTTTATATTGGCAGTGGGTCTATGGCCCACAGACTGCAGGTAGGCTCTAGCAAGCCATTTTAGCCCCCAATTGAGATGGAGATGGTAGTCCAATTGAAATCATAACCCTGCAGTTTGAACTTGTACATCCTATGTCATCGATATCGGTGTCCAACACAGAGGCATGGACTGATCACCCTCTTTTGTATCCGAACATTTACTTGATCCCGAATGTAATAATGCTCACAAACAAGTTCCAACTTGTTTGGGTGTGGCCATATTCTTTTCGGTTGCATTCATCAAAAGGACGATGATATCTTCTCAGTGGACTACTGAGTGACAAATCCCTTCTGCATATCCATAGCACTGCCATGCTTAGTGACATACCCAAAAGTACCCATACTTGGCACCTTATTACGAGCCCTTTAGGCATACCCCTAAGTATGCGACCTCGTATACAGCAACGTCATATGGTCAGGTCAAAGGATCCATACAAGTACTACACGAGAATCACTTGTGATACTTTACCATGTGGATTTCTCGTTTAGTGGATCCATCCAGTACCATGCCCTTTTTTCATGTACCCATTAACTTGGTTGAGATCCCATGTCCAATGATGGATAAGACACCACCATACAACCAGGTTAATGATAGTCTCTAGTTCCATTCACTCCCATGACTGGAACAGACTACGAATCTCTTTATGGTCATATCGTTTTCCCTATTCATGGTCCTACTGCCAAGTGCATGACACTTGTCAACATGGATATGGATATGTCCATTGGATACTTCATTTAAAATACTGCACAAGATATATATAATAAATGAATTAATGCCTTTATTAATGACACAAAATATGTATAATACATGAATCCAATAAATGTACAATACAAATACAAGGTCCAATGCCTGGGGACTAGAGCATATCCAACAATCTCCCACTTGCACTAGTTCCAACAAGGCATAGGCCTAATCCCTATAGATCTAGTATGACCCTCGTGCTTGGGCTGAGCCAGTGCCTTGGTCAAAGGATCTGCGAAATTATCCTCGATGTCCACTCTATGTAATGAAATGTCACATCTCTCGGCGATTTCTCGTATGAGGTGAAACTGACTGAGCACGTGCTTTGTGTTCTTATGTGACTGGGGCTCCTTAGCTTGTGCAACAGCCCCATTGTTGTCACAGAAGATATCAACGGGGTCTTGGATAGTTGGCACGACTCCCAACTCAGTGATAAACTTTTTTATCCACACAGCTTCCTTAGCTGCATCACAAGCTGCGATGTACTCAGCTTCTGTTGTAGAGTCCACGATGGTCGATTGCTTTGAGCTCCTTCAGCTTACTGCACCACTATTTAGCAAAAACACGTACCCAGACTGTGACTGGTACTCATCCTGGTCGGTCTGGAAGCTCACTTTAGTGTACCCAGTAACTAATAGCTCTTCCTGACCTCCATACACCAAGAAGCTATCCTTAGTCTGGTTAAGGTACTTGAGGATTGCTTTGACGGCCTTCCAGTGATCCTCTCTGGGATCCTGCTAGTACCGGCTCATCATACTTAGTGCAAAGCCAACATCAGGTCTCGTACATAGCATGGAGTACATAATTGATCCTATAGTCAAAACATATGGAACCAATTTCATGTTCTCCCTATCCTCCCTTGACTTAGAACAATTCTTCTTACTAAGTTTCAGCCCATGACTCATTCGCAAGAAACCTTTCTTAGCCCGATCCATGCTAAACCTTTTCAAAACTTTGCCTATGTATGAAGCCTGACTTAGGCCCAGAAGCCGATTGGATCTATCCCTATAGATCCTGATCCTTAGGATCATCTCAGCTTCGCCTAAGTCCTTCATTGTGAAGCGCTTACACAGCCACTGCTTTACACCTTGCAGTGTAGGTATGTCACTTCCAATGAGTAGGATGTCACCTACATATAGTACCAAGAATGTGACAATGCTCCTACTAATCCTCTTATACACACAAGCCTCATCTTGATTCTGTATGAAGCCATATTCCTTTATAGCTTCATTGAATCTAAGATTCCAACTTTGGGATGCTTGCTTCAGTCCATAAATGGACCTTTGAAGTTTGCATACCCTCCCAGGATACTCTGGATCGACAAAACCCTCAAGTTGTGTCATGTACACATCCTTGAGTAGCTTTCCGTTAAGGAAAGCAATTTTGACATCCATTTGCCAGACCTCATAGTCGTACCAAGTGGCTATGGCTAGCAAGATCCTGATGAATTTGAGCATAGCAACTGGAGAGAAAGTTTCATCATAGTCTATTCCATGGACTTGTCTGAAATCTTTTGCAACCAGATGCCCCTTGAAGGTATTATCGGCCTTTAGCTTGTAGCACCACTTGCAACCTATTACCTTAGCACTCGGAGGTGGATCAACCAAGTTCCAAACCTAGTTATCGTACATAGATTGCATCTCTACCTCCATGGCTTTAAGCCAATTTGCAGACTGTGGGCTTGCCATAGCCTCCTGGTAGGTTTTGGGTTCTTCCTCATCCAAGACGAGAAGAGTTTGATCATCGGTGATGAGGAAACCATACCTCTCTAGTTCCCGACGATCCCTACCAAACCTTTTAGGTCCTTGTGTGGTCGGTGCTTCCTCCTGTGGAAACTCCACCTGGGCCTCCGAGTTATCCTTTATAGGAGCTTGTGGGCTTTGAACTTCCCTGAGTTCAACATTGCTTCCACTGTCTTTCTTAGAAAGGAAATCCTTTTCCAGAAAGACCCCCTTCCTTGCCACGAACACCTTGTTCTCGGCGGGGTTGTAGAAGTAATACCCTTTAGTTTCCTCAGGGTAGCCCACAAACAGGCATTTATCGGTTTTGGGCTCTAGCTTGCCACTAGTCAATCTCTTGACATGTCCTTCTCATCCCCAAATCCGTAGGAAAGACACATTAGGCTCCCTGCCCGTCCATATCTGATATGGGGTCTTTTCCACTGCCTTAGTCGGAGTATTATTTACAATAAGAGCAGCTGTCTCGAGGGCATGTCCTCAAAGCTTATTGGGAGAGAGGCATAACTCATCATTGAGCGGACCATGTCTAATAGGGTCCTATTCCTCCATTCGGACACCCCATTCGACTGTGGTGTTCCTGGAGGAGTGAGCTGTGGAACTATTCCATGCTCTCTCAAATATAAGTCAAACTTTAGGCTCATATACTCACCTCCTTGGTCTGACTGAAGGGTTTTGATATTTCTGCCTAGTTGGTTCTATACTTCATTCCTAAATTCCTTGAACCTATCAAGGGTCTCAGACTTATGTTTCATCAGATAGACATAGCCATATCTGCTGAAATCATCCGTGAACGTAACAAAGTACAGATGTTCACCTTTGGTCACCGCGCTCATGGGCCCACATACGTCTGAATGTACTAGGTCCAATAAGCCAGTAGCCCTTTCAGCTTTCTTGCTAAAAGGTGCTTTAGTCATTTTTCCTCGTAAACATGACTCGTATATATCAATTGACTCCAAGTCAAATGACCCTAGGATTCCTGCTTTGTGAAGCCTAGCTATGCGCTTCTCGTTTATGTGGCCCAAATGACAATGCCATAAGTAGACAGGATTAAGTTCATTGGGCTTAACCCTTTTAGTGTTTATGTTATAGACATGATTGGTTTCTTTTAAATCTAGGATATATAGGCCATTATTTAATAGACCTTCTCTATAAAATAATCCCTCTCTAGATAAACAAATTCTACCATTAGAAATAGTAAAATTAAATCCAGAAATATCCAACATTGAAACAGAAATAATATTCCTGCACATCGCAGGTACAAAATAACATTGTTCCAAAATTAAAACCAATCCACTAGGCATCATAAGGTGATATTCGTCAATCTCTATGGCAGCAACCTTTGCTCCATTACCGACCCACAAGTCCACCTCTCCCGATCCCAGTGACCTTCTGTTCTTAAGTCCCTGCATATTGCAACAAATGTGAAAACCACATCTAGTATCCAATACCCAGGATGTTGAAACAGTAAGGTTAATGTCTATGACATAAATACCTGACGAAGATGCACCCTGGGTCTTCCTCTGCTCTCCCATCAGCTTGGGACATGATCTCTTCCAATGCCCCACCTGTTTGCACCCGAAGCAGACATCCTCAGGACTGGCCTTGGGCTGGACCTTGGGCTGGGCCTTAAGCTTCTTGGCCTTGGCTTTCTTAGCCTTGGCCTTAGCCTTTTCCTTAGCCTTGCCCTTCACAAGAGGAGGGTTCCCCTTGTTGACCAGCAGCACCAGCAGAGTCTTTTTTATCAACTGTTCTGTGATCAGCATCCCATGCAGCTCAGTAACAGTGCAGTTCATCCCTTGCATGTTATAGTTCAGGATGAACTGATCATAAGAATCTGGTAGGGAAGCAAGGATTGTGTCCACCGCCAGCTCCTGTGAGATGGGCGAGCCGAGACTGGCCAAAGTATCCAAATAGCCCTTCATCTTTAGCACATGTGCACTCACAGATGTCCCAGCTCCCATCTTACAGGAGTGGAATGCCTTATTAGTCAGGCACCTTTCCTGACGAGCTTGCTCCTGAAACAACTCATTTAGAGTTGTTATCATAGCATAGGCCTGATGGTCCATGAACTGCTTTTGCAGCTCAGGGACTATACACGCCAACATAAGGTATGTTCATCCCTATTATCCCTCACGTGCACCTCGTATTCCTCCAGCTGGTGGATTACATCCCTGAGGCGCAGCTGGTACAGGCCTCTCTAGTATATACTCCTTAGATTCATATCTTAGAACTATTCTTCAGTTCCTAGACCAATCCAAGAAGTTAGGACCCGAGAGCTTGTCCTTTTCCAGGATTGTACGCAGTGAAAGTGAGTTGTTGTTGTTTGCCATTTAAATTCTACAGAGAAAATTTTGAGAGTGTTGATAAATGACTTTATTTTGTCCCATTTATAATTAATAATGGATCAAGTTATTAATTAATCCGAGTTGTTGGGCTCATGGGTCAAGATCCATATTTCATTAAGATATAGCCAGCCGAGGGAGTGGAAAAACTATACCCTAATTATTTAGGTAGGAACGCCGTCCAATCCTAACCTAGGGACTCTCGGTTTGATGGGCTTGTTGGCACTTACCCATCTGTGCTTAGGGCCAGGAGAATCCTACTACCCACGCTAAGTCAAAACCTCCATCCAAGTGTTAGAGTATCACATACTCTAACCCAATACAAAATGACGATACTCCAGTTATCCTGCGAGGGTAAGGTCTACAACTGACCTATCCCCACTTCGAGCTGGTTTTGAATAAGGGAAGCACTTTTAAACGGCTTAGTAATTTCCATTAGGTTATTAGATTCATTTAATAACGGCTTACATGCATAAGGGGGGTGAGAATGGGTTTGGATCATACATACATACATGCAAATAAATACAAAATATAATTAAATAAGTAAAATGGACTGTTATGGGCCTATATTACATCCTAATATTATTCTAATAAACCTATACTAGAAACAAATATCAGGTGGGCCTCCATTTCCTTCGTTCTGGGCTTGCACCTCAACTTGGGCTTACCCTTCCATTGGGTTTCTTCTTTTTTTACAAATTTTATAATAAATGAATAAAATAAAATTACATTAAAAAAAGAAAAACGACACGCAGGCCGTATTTACCAAAAGAAAATACAACCCATCTTGAAACAAGGTCTAATAGCATCCAATCATACATCCATTCAATCATATAAAATGCATCCAATACATCAATTTATAAGCATGTTATAATGCATGAAATTAAGCCCATTTCAATTATGTCCAAGCCATTATTTTGAAATCGCCAATTTTGGCCCACCATGGTTCTAGCTCTTAACGGGCTTTGGGCCTCCAGCCCAGACAGATTACTGCTCCCACTGGAATTGGGAAACCATGGTCCATATCAGCCGCCTGGGTAATTATGCCAAAATAACCCGAACCAATTTTAATTAACCATATTAGTTTCCAAAATTAATATCCTATGAATAAAATTAAAATTTCATTCAAGAAACCATGCGCATTTAAATTGCAAAAATTTAAACACATGAAATTTTAAAACCGATTAAAATTTTAAAACTGGGCCCCGGGCCTGAAACCCGCCAAATCCAAAACACTGGCCTTGGCCCACTGCTGCTAGGGCTATGGAGTAACCTTAGCAGCAGTGGCAGCGGCTGCTGCCGCTGTTTCCGCCGCACGAGGTGGCTGCCGGCCGCGATTTCGCCGCCAGTAGTCCCGAATGCGCAGAAACCGCCCATGATTTTAATTCCAACAAAAAAATCCAGCCAAACAATATGAATTTCACCAAGAAAAACATCCATCCAACAAAAATCAAATAAACATAAACCAATATGTAAATTCAATTTCCAATTGCAAAAATCAAAGGGCAAAATCACAAACCCCAATCCAAGAATCCCAAATCAAAAAATCCAATTTCAAAACCAAGGGATTCAACCCAATTAAACAATTTTCACGGATCAAAAGCCTGCTCTGATACCACTGATGGGATTTTTCATCGAAAATCACCTGATAAAAGCGGAACAACGCGATGATTTCCTCAAATCCATGCCCAGAAGCAATTGAAGTGAAAGTTGTAAAACATTAAAATTTAACTTGAAGAGAATTGATTCTTACCAGGACTATCTCTTCAAGAGATGGCTGCAGAAATCAAAGTAGATTCCTCCGCGTTCACATACACGAATGGCTATGGACCCGTGCTAGCGTCGGAATCAAAATTTTTCGAGAGAGGAGGGGCTGCTCAATTTGGCTATGGTGTGTTATTCTTCCTTTGGCCGAATTCCCTAGGTCATAACTTGACCTAGTGGGCTGAAATTTTGTGTAAAAATTTCGGCCCATCCTTTCTCAATTCTACGTGGGCTTTTCCCTTTTTTTCAAGCCTAGTTCAACTTTAATTCTTTTGGTCCAATTGATTATCAAACTTAATTTTATTTAACATGTATCCTAACTTATTATACCATATAATATGTTGTATACATTTAAATCAAAATTAATTTGAACAATTAATTTTACCATGGAATTAAATTTGACAAACGTAAAATTAAGATACATGTAAACCTATACATGTGACATATTCCCACCTAGGAAATAGTCTCATAAATTAATTTAATTAATTATGAGAAGGCCAATGTAAATATTAATTTTATTATTATTATTATCAATCCAATTAATCTTTATAATATAATTAATATAATCCTCTTTTTCCGGTGCGTGTACTCCAAGTATACAGGTGATTCCTTAAGTCCGTGTTCAGACGTTCAATGTGTACGATCCCGTGGGCCCATGTTTATGTTGGCAGTGGGCCTATGGCCCACGCACTGCAGGTGGGCTCTAGCAAGCCACTGCAGCCCGCAATTAAGATGGAGATGGCAGTCCAACTGAAATCATAACCCTATAGTTTGAACTTGTACATCCCATGTCATCGATATCGGTGTCCAACACAGAGGCATGAACTGATCACCCTCTTTGTGTCCAAACATTTACTTGATCCCGAATGTACTGATGCTCACAAACAAGTTCCAACTTGTTTGGGTGTGGCCACACTCTTATTAGTTGCATTCATTAAGAGGCCGGTGATATCTTCTCAGTGGACTACTAAGTGAAAAATCCCTTCTGCATATCTATAGCACTGCCATGCTTAGTGACATACCCGAAAGTACCCATACTTGGCACCCTATTACAGGCCCTTGAGGCGTACCCCTAAGTATGCGACCTCGCATGCAGCACCATCATATGGTCAGGTCAAAGGATCCATATAAGTACTACACGAGAATCACTTGTGATACTTTACCATGTGGATTTCTCGTTTAGTGGATCTATCCAATACCATGCCCTTTTTGCATGTACCCATTAACTTGGTTGACATCCCATGTCCAATTACCAGTAAGACACCGCCATACAACCAGGTTAATGATAGTCTCTAGTTCCATTCATTCCCATGACTGGAACAGACTACGAATCTCTTTATGGTCATATCGTTTTCCCTATCCATGGTCTTACTGCCAAGTGCATGACACTTGTCAACATGGATATGGATATGTCCATTGGATACTTCATTTAAAATATTGCATAAGATATATATAATAAACGAATTAATGCCTTTATTAATGACACAAAATATGCATAATATATAAATCCAATAAATGTACAATACAAATACAAGATGTAATGCCTCGGTACTAGGGCATATCCAACAACATGTCCCTACTTTGAGTTGGCTTTGAATGAGGGAAGTACTTTTAAGCGACTTAGTAATTTTCTTTTGGTTATTACATTCATTTTAATAACGGCTTAGATGCATAGGCGGGTGAAAATAAGATTGGATCATACATTAAAGCATGTAAATAAATAAAAACATAATTAAATAAATAATGGAATGCTATGGCCTATATTACAACGTAATATAATTCTAGTAAACCTATACTAGAAAAACACCTGGTGGGCCTCCTTTCTTCCTTCTGGGCTCGCCTCTCCAATGGGCTTCTTCTTACAGCATTTTATAATAATAAAAAAAAAAAAATTACATAAAAAAGAAAACAACACGCATGCCGTATTTACCCAAAAAGAAATACAACCCATCTTGAAATAAGGCCCACTAGCATCCATTCAAACATTTAATCATACTGATATACAATCCAATACATTAATTTATAAACATGTTAAAATGTATGAAATTAATCCCATTTAATTATGTCCTTAGCCATTATTTAGAAATCACCAATTAGGCTCATCATGGTTCTAACCCATAACGAGCTTTGAGCCTCCAGTCCAGGCAGAACAATGCTCCCACTGGAATTGGGAAACCATGAATCCAAATTACGTTGTCTGGTTAATTGTGCCAAGAAAAACCAGACCAATTTCATTACACCATATTAATTTACCAAATTAATATTCCATGAATAAAATTAAATTTCATTCAAGAAACTATGCGCATTTAAATTGCAGAAATTTAAACACATAAAATTTTAAAACCTATTAAAATTTAAAACTGGGCCCGGACCAGAAAACCCGCCAAATCCAAAAACGAGGCCTGGCCCGCTGCTGCTAGGGGCAGCAACTGCTTGCTGCCGCGCATCGCTGCCCAGTAGCCGCTACTAGTCTTAGCACTAGCAACAGGCAACAGCTGCTGCCTGTGGCACCCAGCGCCATAGGCAGTGGCTGCTGCAGCTATTTTTGCTGTTATGGTAGCGGCCGATGGCGCATTCCAAAGTCAGCAGCCCTATACTTTTAAAACCAGCCATGATTTTTTTTTAAATTACAGCAACAAAATAAATCACCAAGATTCATACATTTAACAGAAAATTAAATCATACATAACCAATATGCAAAATTTATTTTTGATTGCAAAATCAAATGGGGAAAATCATAAACCCCAAAACCAAGAATTCCAAAATAAAACATCAATTTTAAAAGCAGGAATTCAATCATGTTTAGGTTTTCCACAGATCAAAAGCCCGCTCTGATACTACTGTAGGGATTTTTCATCACAAAATGTCCAATTGAAGCGGAAGCGCGGATCATTTTCTCAAATCCCTGACCCAGGAACAATTGAAGTGGAAATCAAAATAACAAAATTTGAAAGACAAGTTTAGATTCTCACCAGGAATATCTCTTTCAGAGATGGCTGCAGAAACTAAAATTGATCTCTTTAACAATCCCGTACACAAACGGCTTTGGAGTGAGAACCTTTGCTAGCGTTCGGATTGTCAGAAGAGAAGGGAAGAGGGAATGAAATTTTTTGCCTCAAAGAACCTCTACTCGCCGAAAATTACAGCTAGGGTTTTATCTATCCCTTGCAAGCCAAAATTCCCTTGTGGAATTTTTAGGTTTTAGGGCTTTCATTTTATTCGGGCTTTTCTCCCTGAAGCCCAAGTTCAAATTTTAATTATTTAGGCTTATTTTTTATTGCAAATTCAATTTTAATTTTTCATGTATGTGAATATATTATACCATATATTATATTGCATGCCATTTAAATTAAAATTAATTTGATCAATTAATTCAACCTAGGAATTAAAATTAGACTTTCCATAAAATTAAATATATGTAACCTATACATGTGAAATATTTCCACCCAGGAAATAATATCTTAAATTAATTATAAGAAACCCAATGCAAATATTAATTATATTATTTTGATCAATCCAATTGATCTATATAATATAATCAATAAAATCATCTCTTTCCAGTTGGTATACTCCAAGTATACGGTTGATCTTTGAAGTTCAAGCTCAGACGTTCAATGTGTACGATCCTGTGGGTCCGTCTTTATGTTGCTAGTGGGCCTATGGTCCATAGACTGTAGGTGGGCTCTAGCGAGCCACTACAGCTCCTAATTAAGATGAAGGTAACAGACCAACTGAAATCAAAACCCTATAGTTTAAACTTGCATATCCCATGTCATTGATATTGGTGTCCAACATAGACGCATGGGTTAATCACCCTCTTTTGTGTTTGAACATTTACTTGATCCCAAATGAACCGATGCTCACAAACAAGTTTCAACTTATTTGGGTGTGGCCACACTCTTATCAGTTGCACTCATTAAGTGGCCGATGATATCTTCTCAGTGGACTACTGAGTGACATTCCCTTTTGCGTATCCATAGTCTTGCCATGTTTACTGACACACCTGAACGTACCCATACTTGGCACCCTGTTACAAGCCCTTTAGGCGTACACCAAAGTATGTCCCTTCACATGCAGCACCATGATGTGGTCAAGTCAAAGGATCCATACAAGTACTACATGAGAATCACTAGTGATACTATACCATGTGGATTTCTAGTTTAGTGGATCTATCCAGTATCATGCATCATTGCATGTGCCTATTAAGACACCGCCACACAACCGAGCTCATGATAGTCTTTGGTTCCATTCATTCCTATGATTGGAACAGACTACGGATAACTTTATGGTCATACTGTTTTCCTTATCCATGGTCCTACTGCCAAGTGCATGACACTTGTCAACATGGATATGTATATCTCCATTGGATGCTCTATTTATAACATTGCATAAGGTATATAATTAATATATTAATGCCTTTATTCAATGACACAAATTATATAATACATAAAGCTCATAACAAGCAACAAAATGTATGATACAAAAGGAACAATGCCTCGAGACTAGGGCATACCTAACAGCTTATACATTGTTATACACTGCTTATATACTACAATGTTAAAACAATGAATAAATAAGGTACAAACAATGTGTAAATAAGGCATAATCGGTGTGTCAAAATGTATAATTAGTATATTAGAATGTATAACTAAGGTATAATTAGTGTATTAGTATATCAGTAAGTATAACTAAGGTATAATAAGAGTATCAACGGTATAATTAAAGTATAACAAAGGTATAATAGTTGTACAAAGGTGTAAGTTAGGTATAATAAAAGTATCAAAGGTATAACTAAGGTATAATAACATTATTATAATGATTATACTTTAGTTGTACCTTAAGATACACTATTACAGTGATTGTACTTTTATTATACCTTAATTATATCTTAAGATACCTATTACAATGATTATACCTTAGTTTTACCTTAGCTACACTTTAGTTATACCTTAAGATACACTACTACAGTGATGATACCTTAGTTATATACTATTACAGTGATTATACCTTATTTATACCTTCTGATACATTATTATACACTGTTTATACACTATAATACTTAAACAATGAATAAATAAAGTACAAAAAATGTATAAATAAGGTATAATCAGTGTGCCAGAACGTATAATTAGTGTATTAGAAGGTTTAACTAAGGTATAATCAATGTATTAATGTATCAGTAAGTATAACTAAGGTATAATAAGAGTATCAAAGATATAAACTAAAGTATAACTAAGGTATAATAGTTGAACGAAGGTATAAGTAAAGTATAATAAAAGTATCAAAGGTATAACTAAGGTATAATGACACTATTACAATAATTGTACCTTAGTTATACCTTAAGATACACTATTACAGTGATTATACTTTTATTATACCTAAGTTATATCTTAAGATATACTGTTAAAATGATTATACCTTAGTTATACCTTAAGATATATTATTACAGTGATTATACTTTTATTATACCTTAGTTATATCTCAAGATATACTATTACAATGATTATACCTTAGTTATACCTTAGCTATACCTTAAGATACACTATTATAATGATTATACCTTAGTTATATACTATTACAATGATTATACCTTAAGATATACTATTACAATGATTATACCTTAGTTACCTTAAGATACAAAGGTATAATGAGTTATACTTTAGTGAAAAAAATGTCAGAAAAAATATAAACATATGGATCTTGTTTCGAAGAGAGAAAAAAAAAATTTCTAAAGTCGCATGACAAAAAAATAAACGGTTTTAACAGATAAATGCGAAATTAGATTAAAATTATGAAAAGAAGAAAGAAAAATATGGACAAAATAGAATCACGTATTTGAGTAAATTTGAAAAGTTTGAAAGAGATTTTTTGCAAGGAAAAATGTATGAAATATATGAATTAATAAAAAAAAAAGGCAATAAATAATTATGAAAATAAAAAAAGGCAGATTAGTAATTTTGAAAAGGTAGAGTAAAAAAAAAAAAAAAAACTTAAAACAGATATGTTTTTGACAATTTCCCTAAATAAAGGGTTGTGCTCTAACCTAAATGGGCCAAACTCAATCCGACATTATAATTTTGGTTGTTTTACAAAGTAATCCAATTTTAGCTATACATTTTGATTTTACTTTATAAAAGAGATTCTCTCCAAAATACTTGTAAAGCTTTTCAAAAATTATCAAAATACGTTCCTCCTTACCCTATCAATTCCTTAATTTATCTCTTACTCTTTTATAATTTTAACTTAATTTTGTCATTATCTCTCAAATCGTTCATTTTTTTGATATATCACTTTTTAGAAAATTTTTTTCTTTATTTTTTCTCTTCAAAATGAGATATATAATTATATAATTTTTCCTATAATATATATATATATATATATATATATATATATATATATATATATATATATATATATAAACATATGTATTTTTAGCAGAAGGTATAAAAAGATATAATAAAAAATGCATATATAACAATATATAACATATGTTTTTCTTGCAATTGTATCAAAATGATATTATAATGGTATCAAAACTATATAATAATGATATCAAAATATTATAATAATGATATCAAAATGGTATAATGGTGAAAAATATAATACAAAGGTCACAACTAGTGATTTTGATACCGTTTGGATATTTTTGTAAAAAATACATATTTTATATGTTGTTATATGTGTGTTTTTTTGTTGTTATACATTTTTATACTGTTTTGATACTTTATTTATATTAAAACCAAGGTGAAAGAAAAAAAAATATGTGCATGTAGATCTTATTTCAAGAGAAAAAAAAACTTTGTAAATTCGTATGATTAAAAAAAATTGTACGGATTGAGATATAAATTACTAAATTAAACTTTAATTATTAAAGAGGACGGAGCAAAGTAAGCAACGGAGAAATTTAAATTTAAAAAAAAAAAAAAAAGAACACATCAGAAAAGATCCTTAAAAAGGGTATTTTGATAATTTCCATTGTAATTTATAACTCATATATAGAGAGTACATCCCGTTCCATATTTTTATTTCTCCCAAAATTTCCCTCGCTTTCTACTCTTTCACTTTCCCTCGCTTGCATATAGCGAACTGACGTCTGCAGCCCCTGCGGAGATTACAGCTATGAATCGAAACGGCGCTAGCAAGAAACGCCCACCGCCGACTTCTCAACCGCCGCAACCTCCAGCAGCTAAGCAGCAAGCCGTTACACCTACTGTAGACGAAGAATTGTTGGACGAAGATGTTTACCTTGACGAAACCCTCATTGCTGAAGACGAGGAGAACCTCATTCTCCGGGATTTTGAGAAGCGGGAGGCACTCGCTTCTCGCCTCACTAAGTGGGCTCGCCCGGCTCTCTCTAACGCGTACATATCCCAATCTCAGAGCATCAGTGAGTGTCTTCGGTATTTCACAATAAATGCATCTTCTTGTTTTACATTATTAATTTTCGTTTTCTTTCTGTGAATTTGATGATTTTTTTTTCTCTCTATTCAGCATTTCAGCAATTGGAGATTGATTACGTAATTGGAGAAAGTAATCGAGAACTGTTGCCTGATAGGGAAGGGCCTGCTGCCATTATCAGAATTTTTGGGGTCACAAGGGAAGGTAAGGTCAATGTTTACAAATTCAGTTTTTTTTCTCCCTAGTTTTGTTTAAATGTAATTCTTCAGACAGAAAAAACCATAAAACTCATTAGTGCATAACGAAGTGAGAATCTGAGTTTTTATTCATAAGCGTATGAAGGTGTCCTTGAAATTGTCCCTGGATTTGTTGCCGTGTAGCTTCGATTTAATGTGTCAGAGGCTACATGTTTTCATTTTGTCGCTTCATAATCTATGGGTAGTTATTGGCAGAGTAATTCTTTACTGTAAGTGAAAAATGAAGTAACTAGAAAAATGTTTGTATTGATAATGAAAAGTTACGTGGAAGATATGATTCTATAGTTTCTGATTTTTTTTTTTTTTTTTCTGGTGATTTATGAATTGGTCATCTAATATATGTTTTGAGGCACATTGTCATTAAATTGATGCAGCGGAGTTAAACAACTGTTGTGACATATTCCAAATGATTTATTTATGTATTATTTTGTTCTGCTTAGTATCTCCCTTGTTTTTTCACCTTCCAAGGTTTGGCTGATTAGCATCACTAAATTTAGATTTATAAAGTTTGTTACTAGTCTTAAAATGTTTTCTACATTTGACAATTGGCATTGTCATGCACTTGAGCTGAAGATGGTTTGGTATACTACATTATTCACGAACAACAATTGTTCTTTCGGTTGAAATTGAAGTGACAATGCATACCTTTTCCTCACATAGCTAGTTTCTGATTTTTTCTCAGCAACTGTTTTTTACTTGCCAACCTAAAGTCTTTTGTTGCATGATTCTCACTTGGTACTTCAATACTTTACTAGAAAGGGTCTCCAATCAACTACATTCATATGTTGAGGAAGTTGATCTTACATAAATTGATTTTTATTGATAAATATATGTTGATTTTTGTTAGGACATAGTGTTTGCTGCAATGTTCATGGATTTGAGCCCTACTTTTACATCAATTGTCCTGCTGGAATGGGTCCTGATGACATATCCCATTTTCAACAAGTTCTTGAGGTACCCAGCTTTGCACTTGCTTAGCCTAGAAGTGTGTGCATAAATACACACATAGAGAGACTGATTTTTTTAATTATCTTGATTTTCATCTTTCTCGTGGCGCTTAAGGGGAGAATGAGGGAGGCAAACCGGGGCAGTAAAGTTCCTAAGTTTGTCCGACGAATTGAGATGGTACACAAAAGGAGCATCATGTATTACCAGCAACAGTCTTCACTTCCTTTTCTTAAGATTCTAGTTGCATTGCCAACAATGGTAGCCAGCTGCCGCGGTAAACACCTTGCATTTTTCAATGAAGGCCATAGTTTCTTATTTTTGAATTTACATGAATTGGCAAAGAATATAAAAAGGTTTTTCTCAACATGGTAAATTTCTTATGATCCTGTTTGACAGTTGCTAAACATTTGCAGGTATTCTTGACAAAGGCATTCACATTGATGGCCTAGGTACCAAGAGCTTCATGACATATGAAAGCAATGTTCTCTTTGCCCTCCGCTTCATGATTGACTGCAACATTGTTGGTGGAAATTGGATTGAAATACCAGCCGGAAAATATAAGAAGACGTTAAAGGGCCTATCTTATTGTCAGTTAGAGTTTGATTGCTTGTATCCTTGGCATGGGATATGTGTCCTCTAGAGAATATTTCAACTCCTGACCCTAATAAGTGTCTCTTAAGATATGTTTCCTCCTTAACTTCTATCCCAGGTATTCAGAATTAATCAGCCATGCCCCTGAAGGGGAGTTCTCCAAAATGGCTCCATTTCGAATATTGAGTTTTGACATTGAGTGTGCTGGCCGTAAAGGTCATTTTCCTGAGCCTTCCCATGATCCTGTTATTCAGGTTTACTTCTAGTTTCAATTTTTTTCTCTTGTCTAATCGAGCAATCCGGTTAGTGAATGCTAATTTTTTTTTTCTGCACTGAAATCAAAATTTTCATTTAGGTGGCCAATCTAGTAACTTTGCAGGGAGAGGATCAACCATTTATCCGTAATGTGATGACCTTGAATTCATGCTCTCCAATAGTTGGTGTAGATGTAATGGCATTTGATACAGAGAGGGAAGTCTTACTGGCTTGGAGGGTATAAAGTTTGCTGCTCCTTATTCTTCATCTTTTTCTAAATCATGTAACTGCTAGTTCACTTTAGAGGTCTAGTCCCATGCTATTGAGGCCGTTTTATTTTTTGTTAACTTATAAGTTTGGCCAATTACTTATTTTTTGTGTATTCTTTTGTGATACTATGTGTTCCTATGATTATTACAGCATTCGGAATGTTGGATGTGGAGGAAATTTAGGCAAACATGTAAGATAAGTAAAATGTTAGTCTTGTCAAATGGCATACCTGTTCTAACGGAAAAACATTTAAGCAAATTTTGAAAATATAGAAGCGTGTTGTCTATGTGAACATAAGTCAGTGGTCATACTCCTGTCTCTGATTAAATTTTTTATTTCCTTTGGGACCGTATTCTGCAAGTTTGCTACAAAATTTGGACCTATCTCTATTTGATGAATATGCATTTTTTTCTTGTAGTGTGTGAAATGCTAGCGACTGCTAGTTTCTTCTTTATCCAAATAATGCTTCCAACTATCATCTATTTATTGTATTGATGGTGATACCGGCTGTAGAGAACATATTGCTTCATATCTACCGTTTGATTGGAATGTTAGCTGTCAGAGTCCATTAGATAGTGCTTTTTCTGCTTCCTTTCTATTAGGGATGATAAAAACTTATTCTTAGAGCCTACCTATCAGCTCAAGCTTTAGGGTTAATGGTTCCTTGACATGTCAAAGCTTCCTAGTCCAAGACCAAAAGGTCTTGAGATCGATTCCTCTTGATTGAATTTCAGCACAAGGTAGAGAGGAGTTTTTGCTTGTACGTACTTCAAGCCCAAGGGACATTCATGAGCGGAGGTGTGTTAGAGATAATAAAAACTATTCTTGGAGCCTTAACTATCACCTTAAGCTTTTTAGTTAAATAGTTGAAACTTCAAATAGTTTTTTGTTTAATTTACCCAATAAATGAAATGAAATCCTAATTTCATTTTCAATAAAATCTGTTATGTGAATCTGTCTTCATATGCATAAACAGTTGTACCTAGAGTGTTAGCTATCTGGGTCGGCAGTTATGGAGAATGTGAGACCCAACTATGAAATAAAGTCGATGAAACTTTCAAAATAATTGGAGCTGTTTATGAGTTTTCAATGAAACAATCAAACTCATAAGTTGCAGTTCGTTTTGATATTTGTAATGATTTGGCAGAATCCTTATATTGCATGAAAGGTCACTTTTCTGTATACTTGGTTTTAATGAAATGGTGCTCTTTAGATAATTTATATGTATAATGCTTAAATATGGAACTCTAGTGTAGTAGTCTCTGAAATTGTAATGCCAGCTAAATATATTGTTGTTTGTTGTGAAAAGGCCTGCTGTATAAAAATTATTATTAGCTTCACGTAACAATAAGATTGTATTGTGGAAACCCTTTGTTACATATTCCTATTCACTTCATGTAGCAAAAGGATGTTTAGAGAATTTTAATGTGCAAGAAGGTTTTTCATGCAGGATTTTATCCGTGAAATCGACCCAGATATTATAATTGGATACAATATCTGCAAATTTGACTTGCCATATCTCATTGAGGTAATTAGAAGTTTTTGCACATTACACTTGTTTATTTTCTCATTGGAAAATTGTATTTTGTTTATAGCATTTTCTCAGGTTACTTCATTTTGTATATGAGATTTTCATATAAGTTCCGATTTTCCAATTAGAAATGCTATATGCTGTGTTTTGTTATCATATTTAATGTTGTGATTGGTTTGCAGAGAGCTGAAAAACTGGGAATAGCAGAATTTCCTGTATTGGGCCGCACCAGGAACAGCAGGGTTCGGATGAGAGATACAACCTTCTCATCAAGGTAGTGCTATATTTCTTGTAATAGTTATCATTAGTGAGGTAGTTCTATATTTCCTGTAATAGTTATCATTAGTGGGATTAAGGGCATTTCCTTTCTCTGTATCTCACTCTCTCTTACTCATGCTATAACTTTTCTTTTCTGGTTGGTTGGTACTAGAGGATTTAGATAAAGCAAGAAGATCTGTTCAGCATTTGATATTCTAAACTTCTTGCAGCTTGATGAATGATAGACGATAGTATCCAAATCAAGTTATCAACTGATTTCTTTGAGTTTTACATTAGACTTACTGTGCCACTGTTTATAATTTTTTTTTCTTTTTTTTTTCTAACAGAAGTGTCCATTTTATTCTTTTTGGTGTTTCAGACAATATGGAATCAGGGAAAGTAAAGAAGTTACGTTGGATGGGAGAGTTCAATTTGATTTGCTCCAGGTATTGGGCAAATAGTATCTGCTTTGCATGGTAAAGGTACTTGGTTTTATGAAAAAATATACATTTAATTATACTTTTTTGTTTCCTTTCAGGCCATGCAACGAGATTATAAATTAAGTTCTTACTCATTAAATTCTGTCTCAGCTCACTTTCTATCTGAGCAGGTAAGTTCAGATTTTGTTATGAGATTTGCTGGATTGGCCATTGTTTTTGTGAGATGAACACAAATTGGTTATGCTTTATTCTACGTTGTCTTAATTGTTGACATGCATCATCAAGAAAGGCTCCTTGAGTAAGTTTGAGCTTACTCCTTAACTGCTTGCTCATAAGAATTGCAATGAAGACAATAAAAACAATGAGAAACAAACTATTTGCAGTCTGATCAACTCTTTTCTCTTTATTTTCATTAGTGATAATGAGTGTTTTGCAATGGTGGTGCTAACTGACTATTTTATTTGCCAGAAAGAGGATGTCCACCATTCAATAATATCTGATCTTCAGAATGGGAATGCAGAGACTAGGAGGCGGCTTGCTGTATATTGTTTGAAGGTACATATTTAGTTTGACTATATCTTCTGTTCCCTTGTTCCAACACTTTCCTGGCTAGGTTTTCCTCTCATTTATATCTCTTGCATCCTTCTGATAGTTTAATTATGTTTTACACATCAACATTTTTGTCGAAAATGCTTGCTTCTAAGGAATTCATGAACTGAATGATTATATATTTAAATATTTACCTGGGTGTGCAGACTCGTTCTATTTAGATATTAGGATTATTGTACTTGACGTACTGAACTGAGGGTGCCTGCTACTTTTGAACAATCAGTTTCTTCTCTTTAAAATTGCAGGATGCTTATCTCCCACAGCGGCTTTTGGATAAGCTGATGTACATTTACAATTATGTGGAAATGGCTCGTGTTACTGGTGTTCCGATATCTTTCCTTCTTTCGAGGGGACAAAGTATCAAGGTTAATAATAATTACATTGTACTTGAGTTGTTGATTGATGTCTTAGTTGATGGCTTAATCTAATTTAGGGTGTCTACGTCTCATTTTCCAGGTCCTTTCTCAACTTCTGAGGAAAGCAAAACAGAAGAACCTTGTTCTTCCCAATGTCAAACAGGCAGGAAGTGAACAAGCCACATATGAAGGCGCCACTGTGAGTTTATATATCTATGCAGATTCATACGCCTTCTCCTTCACATAAGCATGTGAATATAAATGAAAGCCTGAAGGAGACAGGTGTGCAATAGTGCGAATGAGACTACTATGTAGTACAGGGGAATCATCCTAAATACAAACAACACTAGAAAATAAAGCTATGAAATTAATTTTTATGATCATGGTGAATTTTTCTCAAAGAACCACCCCTAAGTTATGCATACTTAGAAATTAAGTGGAAGAAAAATAAAGCACAAAATGGTCTCTTTCTTGTTAACCATATCATTCCATTTTGAATTGACACAAGTATCTTGAAGATTTCCAAGTGCTCCTGGAAGATGCTAATGAACTGATCACAAATTGTTCATGCCATTTCAAGATGCAGGAATAAGTGAGAAAGAGCTTCAGCATCCTTATTATACACAATACACCAATTTGTAGACCTTATTAGGCCGTAATTTTTCTCATCTCAAAGATCACAATGTTGACCTTTTGTATGATATCAAAAGTTCAAATATGAGCTTTCCAAATTTTGTATGATGATAGATGATTTGTCTCTTCAGAAGGATAATAAGTAAGATGGGAATTGGACTTCGAAAAGATTTTTGCAGCAAAGTTCAAGGACCTAATCTGTAATGCCGTAGGAAGTAATTTGCATATTCAGTTTAAAAATGCAATGAAGATGATTCTATAGTTTTCCAATCATCTTAATTTGCTTTTGTTACTTCTCTAGACCCTGCAATCATAGTTGTTAAAGTCGTGGCTTAGCCTCCATCATGAGGGTCTACGCCTAGCGCCTCAGAATGCCAAAGGTGGGCTCTGTTTTTAAAGGCTCACGCCTAGATGTGCCTTTTGTGGTTATAAGAGATGTGCGTAGCTTGCCTAGGCAAGCCTCTTTGACTTGGGATTTTTTTCAGTGGTTTTATGCATTCATTTAGATGTTTTAATCTCCTTTGTTCATTTGAATATCATATGTTTTCCAAAATAAACAAGGAAGAAAAAAAAGAAGAATGATTTTGATGACCAACAGCACAAAAAAGAAGAAAAAAAAAGAACAAATACGAGTATATAAAAGCAGTTACCAGATTACTTAGGATTTATTACATGTCAGAATTTGGAGATGTGGATGAGTGAGGAATATTTAACTTATTATTATGACTTGTGATATTAGAAGAGTTAGAGTAGTTTACATGGAATTTATTGTGTTGTACAGTTTATGATTAAGATTATGGATATCTATTTAATATTTGTTGCATTTTAGAATTTATCACTTCTTAAATGTAAACTGTTGTCATTTATGGTTTTATAATTTTTCATTTTTTTAGTGTGCCGTGTCGCTCAGGCGTGCCCTGCTCCTTTTAATAACTATGCCTGCAATGTTTAAGCTTTCAAGCTTGAATTTATGATGATTGAAGAAGTTATGATACTAGCTTTGCTAATATTAGTGTACCGTGTGTGCACATGTATGTATCTTGTTTTCGTCTTCCTTATCTCCCTTCTTTTCTTGAGAGGAATTGGAAGCCTATTGAAAATACTGTTTATGAATTTTTATGCCAGCTAAAGGCTCCAATGTAGGCACTGGGTCTTTTGCAAGACTTCACATTCAGAGTGGGCTTTCTTTGATACATTTCTTTGCGGTTTTGTACTCGATGGTTTACTTATATTTTCTTTCACTCGCATTCTGAGTATTTCGAATATGGTGTTGGTGTTTTGCTCACTGGTTTAACTTTAGCATTAATGTGCCGGAACTAACTGCTGGTGTTTTAAATGCCATTTTTTAAGAGCGGAAGAATCATATATCAAGTTAAGCATTCAGAAATAACCAGACCGTTGTTTTCTGTTATCCTCTTTAAAATTGTAGTTATTTTGGTATAAACCTGGGTGGTATTTGCAAACTTTGTCTTCAACCTTCACAGTGTTGTGGGAGTTTAGTTTACAATGCTTATGAACCTATGAGTACATTTGTAAAGGCTATAATTGTTGTTTCTAAGATAGCCATCCACTTTAAATGATTTAATGAAGTTTGATAGAATGATTTTTGTCAATATTTATGTCTTGATGATTGCATTGTACTTGTTTTTCTTTATAGTTGAATCATATCTGCCTACATTTTGGATATTTAATTATATCAGGTTTTGGAGGCGAAAGCAGGATTCTATGAAAAACCAATTGCAACATTGGATTTTGCATCTCTGTATCCTTCAATAATGATGGCGTATAATCTATGTTATTGCACACTGGTAATAATATTGAACATTTTTTTTCTTTTGATATGAGAATTTTTCATGCCAAATAGTTATCTTTATTGTTATATGTGGTGAAGGTGACTTCTGAAGATGTTCGGAAACTCAACCTTCCACCTGAATGTATTAACAGAACTCCATCTGGTGAAACATTTGTCAAATCAGATTTGCAAAAGGTTAAAATTAATCCATGTTATGTGATTCTAGTGTTATCATAAATTAAACATCATTGCTGTTATTAACCGAGATGTCGCACCTGTATATGACCACGAATTAAATTGAAATTTCAGACTTTTAAGTTACTGTAATTATATTTTCAGGGAATTCTTCCTGAAATTCTGGAAGAACTATTAGCTGCTAGAAGAAGAGCTAAAGCAGATTTGAAAGTAACTATCTTCTCCTCTAACTTTTGATTTTATGTTTTTCCCATATCTGTCTTCATGTTTATCTACATTACACCTTTGTGAATTTCTGATGGTGAAGTCTGCTCTATGTCCCCCCTTTGCCTCACTGTATCAATATACTTTATATGATTGTAGGAAGCTAAGGATCCTCTGGAGAAAGCTGTTCTAGATGGTCGACAATTAGCGTTGAAAGTAAGCTTAGTACCTCATTCTTCAGGAAACACTTATTTATTGTTTCCAAAGTTTAATTGGAGAGGCTTACTATTGTTGGGCTCCATGCAATTTATTATTGTTTAGCTCGTCTTTTCTTGCTAATGCAGATCAGTGCAAATTCTGTATATGGATTTACGGGGGCTACAGTTGGTCAATTGCCATGTTTAGAGATATCTTCAAGTGTTACAAGCTATGGTATATGTAACATGAAATATTTACTAACTAAATGTAGGCAAACAACTATTTTTGTTTCTCTGTGGATTAACAAGTTCTTTCCTTGTGAAGGTCGACAAATGATTGAACACACGAAAAAGCTTGTTGAAGACAAATTTACCATAATAGGAGGCTATGAACACAATGCTGAGGTATGCCATCTGGAACTTAAAATGAGCAATTTCTGCATGCTTGAGCCCTATTAGATCCGTTTCACATTGAAAGGTCATAAGGTTTATTCTTTTGTTTCATGATTATCTATTTGAATCTCCCCTTCAGTGGTCAGTTTGTCTTTAATAGTCCAATTATTATAGTGTTTGGCCAAATAAGAAGATAATAAGTTATGTTGATGTGGCCTTGTTGGAGTGGAAGTCTATTTACTTTCCATATCTACGAAATATAATTTAAATGGCTGTGATATATTCATGCATTCAATTAAGAGCATATCGAGTAGCTATTGTAGTTGAGTAATTGTCTGATTATAATGCGAGTTTCTGTTATGAAATGAATTTTTCTATATTCCTTTTTGGATACTGTCGATGAGCAAGAAGTAGCAGTTTGACTTTAAAGGGGATAACTTGTGTGTGTGTATAAAATGACACAATCTCTTATGAAGGAGAAGTGAGCTTGGTTGTTGGTTAGTGTATAATGGAGACTCAATGAGGTAAAGGCCTCTTTGGGTGCAATTGTTTTGTTGGGTTGGCATCTTATTATGCTGAGATAATAATGTTTTAATAGGCATTATTTTGTGTGGACAATGAATCATACAGAAAACGTTATATGGCTTAACATATTATCAACTGGACAGCTGATATGCAACTTATATGCTTGAGATAATGATGCTTTAGTAGGCACTATTTGCGTGGATAATAAACCATACAGAAGGAATTATACGGTTTAACAAATTAGCAACTGAATTTTGAGATATATGAGGCTATCCTACTATTTTAATTGTGTTTTATCTGAATCTGTCTAAAATCTCCTACTCACTCATTCCCCTATTGTGTTTCTTTGCTTGCCTCTGTATCTTTATATCATGTTTTTACTTCAGTTCGTGTATACTAGCTTTTTTTGCTTATTGTTTTATCCTTGATAGTTTTGTTCGAAGTAAGGGTTTGTCGGGGGAACTTTTCTGGCATTCTTGTCTAAATAAAAGATTATTCGAACATAATGATGCTAAGTAATGATTTTTTTTATGTGCTAAATATGTGGGTTCAGCCTTCTCCATTTGCCCATGTTTATTTCATTAGGGTTTTCTATGTATCTGGTTCAGTTTGGGTCAAACACCTTGGTCGGTTTTTTCAGTTTGGGCATGTAAACCTGATCAAGGGAATGATTTCAGGTTATATATGGGGATACAGATTCTGTCATGGTACAATTCGGTGTTCCTACCGTTGAAGAAGCGATGAAATTGGGAAGAGAAGCTGCTGAATACATCAGTGGAACTTTCATAAAGGTAAGTTTTCAGAAAAAGACAATTTTTGACCTTCGACTTGAGAAAAGATGTCTTAGCTCCTGTACTTTCATTTTGTTACATTTGGCCTTGTACTTTTATTTTACGAAAGTTTGGCCCTTAGGCATGGTTTACACATGTAGTTGATTTGTGAGTGGTTGAAGTAATTGTGTCATGTATTAACGTGCCTGTAGGACAGCCTAACAGAAGGGCAAAATGTTCCTGAAAACAAAAGCACAGGGGCCAAAAATGACGATAGAAAAATATAAGGGTTTAAGTGACAAGTTTTTCCAAGTATAGGATCCAAAATGTGGGCTTTTTCTATAGTTTTTGTTTTATCTTTCTGGTTATGTGATGACGTGAATTAGTTGTTTGATAAACTTTGTGCAAATTAACCCAGGACTTTGGAAATTAGATAGCTATAATAAGCTCTGCATGGTTACATAACTTGTGTTCAATTGCCAATCAATTGATTTTTCGGTTGAATCATGCATTAGAGAGAACAAAAATGAATTTTCCAAACTGTTGAACATTGTTCTCTGTATGCAATCGATTGAAAATTAACAATCTAATTGCTGGCTATTGTGTTTGAGAATAGTCTCCATCTATCTTTTTGCACAATATTGTAGGAAGTATGGGGTCCAGAAATTTTTGTTTGGTGAAAGCTCCAATGAAACATGATTCCTTTTGTTTTTGGGTGCATTACAGAAATTACAAATCTACAATCAAAGAAACGAAATCTTAAGACCAATGAAGTATTAAAAAGAAACAAAAAAAGAAACTGAGAAGAGTCACAGGCATAAAGTTGGATGTATAATTAAACAAATTACTAATTTTGATGTTTCTATTGAGCATTATTGTATTAAATAGTAACAATATTCCTACCTCTACATTGTGTGGAGAGATTATGTTGATATGACCACAACAAAGCAACCTGCCAGTTGAGGACTACTGTTTTAAACAGATGTGAGGCCTATAGAATGTATCAAAGAGCTGACAATCAGTGACATTAGGATCCCTGAAGTACAGATTTTTAATTGTTGCCTTAACCTTCGCTGATATTGTTAAAGTAGCTGTAATTATTACTTGACAACAACTATGGTTTCGGGATTGTCAAAAGATGAAAGATGGAAGATGGAACTAATGACAGTTAGACCAGATATAACTTATGTCAGAGAGATCATTAGTGAGTGAAAAGAAATTGGAAAATTGGAAAATTATTCACAGTTATGGCTTTTATTAAGGTGGAGGGAATCCAGTCCAGCAACGCTGAGAAACCATGGAATTTGTTAACCATGTTTCAATTGGCTGCAGTTTTTTATTTTTCATTTTACACCATACAATATTGTTTTTGATCGCTAATGTAGATACCAAGTTTTTGAAGCTATTTTATTATTTTAAAACGAACTTCGAACCATTTTTAGATATCAAGGGTTTTTTTTTTTACTGGTGATGTTTTTCCTTTGTCTATGGGATATTGACATGTAAAGCCCATCAAGCTCGAGTTTGAGAAGGTTTATTATCCATATCTGTTGATAAGCAAAAAGAGATATGCTGGTTTATACTGGACAAATCCAGACAAATTTGACAAAATGGATACTAAAGGTAAACATTTTAGCTTTTCAGCCATTTGAATTTTTGTTCATTAAATGAGACTTTTCAAATGATGTCTGAAAAATAATGGGCAGGCATTGAAACAGTTCGAAGAGACAACTGTTTATTGGTAAAGAATCTCGTAACTGAGTGCCTCCATAAGATATTAATTGACAGAGATGTGCCTGGTGCTGTGCAATATGTGAAGAACACTATTTCTGATCTTCTCATGAACCGGATGGATTTGTCACTTCTGGTGATTACTAAGGTGGAATGTTGTATTAGGTGGTGGTACCAATAGCTTCTGCTTAATTGTCCTTTTATTGGCTTCTTGAGGGCATCCAAAGGTTCTTCCCTCGTCTATATGAATATCTTATGTACTGATTCCTTAGTTGTACAGGGTCTAACAAAGGCTGGAGATAATTATGAAGTAAAGACAGCTCATGTAGAACTTGCTGAACGCATGCGCAAGGTGCTTTATTTTTTATTGTCTCCTCCATAAGTAATGCACATATGCAGATGGTGCTTTTCTTTTTGTTAAATGCTTGTTCTTTTGTTGTTTACAGTACATCAAAGTAAAAGTATTGAGACTCTATCATAGAAGATAAAACAAAATTCTGTTATTTCTTAGATAAGTGAAAACCGAAAGCCATACGAATTCAGAAATCAAGTGGACAGATGATATTTTTAAAGTTGTATGCAAAAGTTAGAATTAAGTTTCAATGTGGATATTAATTTTTGGCAGAAAGGTTCCATTATATACTGGGCAAAACTTAGTTTGACAAATTTTTGTTAAGGCCTCGTAGACTTTTATGTTTAGTGATTTTTTTGGCCCTTGACACAGCTGCTATTTGATCTATTTTCTCTCGTATCGTTTATTGTATTTGATCTATTATTTTCCCTCATAGTACTGCTATTTGTTCTATTTTCTTTATTCTCGAATCTTTTTTTTTTTTTTGAACTAGTTGCTCTTAATTTGTTGTACAACTATCACGCAATAGAAATGAATAATAGAATTTAATATCTAGGAAGTTATCATTGGAATTCTTTCTATTTTCTTTTTGGTCAGTGTTGTCATCTTATGCTTTTGGGTTGAATCATTCTTTGAGATGGTATCAGAGCCTCATAGACCAAGAGGTCTAGAGTTTGAGTCCTAGCAACCCAATAGCGTATGCTTGTACACACTTGAAGCCCAACTGCTCAAGGGGCATTCATTATATAGATGTGTTAGAGATAATAAAAAGTATTCCTGGAGCATTCATTACCTCTCATGTTGAGCAGTCCACAAAAAGGGAACTTTGAAGTATTCTGATCATTTCAAAAACAGTAACTAGTATTTCAAATTATACTTCATTCAATATGTTTCTCTTCTCCAACTATGGAAAGTCCCAATTACAACTGGTGATCAGAGTTTAATCACCTCACATCTTATGGCTAACCATATATTATGTGGTAAATATACTGCCAAGTTAAGCAAGTCATGCTTCATGCATACCTTGTTTAAACTCTTCTTTTATGCTTAAATAGTAACAAGGAGTTATATGCCTATATTGTTACCCTTAAATTGTACTTATAATGTTTGCCCTCTAAATTTTGATAGTAAGTTATAAGCTTGACCTTTCATCAGGACTTGTGAAAATAGTCAATATCCTGAGGTGATATTTGTGTGCTTTTTAGTGTTTGGTATATATTTATTAAGAGAATGCAAATCTTTGATGAAGGAGAAAGCAGCTATGAACAAGCATGAAAAGCTAACTAATGCTATCTACTCATGTTTGGTAAAGAGTTTAGCATAAAGGGGATGAAGCATCCTCCTAGTTTAACCACCAATGTAGGTGGAAACTAATATAATGCTTTTGAGTCATTTTCACAAATATTCAGTGGTACTGAAAATACTACTGGTTAAACAACCTAGAGAGAAGCCATAATAGTTACACTAGTCTACAATGGATGGAAAGTCAAAGCCTGGTCAATACAAATGCCAGTGTTCTGTCCATCCAAATACTATATTACAGAAAGGCAGAATTCCAGACTACTTTGATTAGCCAATTGCTGATAATTTCAGAGCCTAAAGGAGGCTTGTTATACTTTGTGATTTGCAGAGAGATGCTGCCACAGCACCAAATGTTGGGGATCGTGTACCCTATGTCATTATAAAAGCTGCAAAAGGTGCCAAGGTAATTCTTTGGGGATACTTTTGTTCAACTTTTATTATTATGGAACTTAGTTTCATTTGCTTGTGTTCACTAAATTTGATATGCTATTGCCAGGCCTATGAGAAATCGGAGGATCCTATTTATGTTTTAGAAAATAACATACCAATAGACCCACAATATTATCTTGAAAACCAAATTAGCAAGGTCAGTTTGGCTTATTATGTATTCAATCAAATAGGAACTTTCTTCCTTAAACTTTCCGTTTCATGTGAAGTAAATTTGTTCATGCTGCAGCCACTTTTAAGAATTTTTGAACCCATTTTGAAGAACGCCAGTAATGAACTTCTCCATGGAAGTCATACAAGATCAATTTCCATCCCCACTCCTACATCTGGTGGACTTATGAAATATGCTAAGAAGCAACTTGCTTGCATTGGTTGCAAAGCCGTGATTAGGTATGTATGATTTGAACTCCCTTCTTCCTCACATGCCTACTTGCATTCCCTATCCTACACCCCATGAAAAGGACAACTATACTCAATAAATGAATTTTCTTCAAGTAATGCTAGTTGTGTTTGCCTTATTAACTTACTGATTCCTCATTTGATCAAGATGTCTAAGATTTTTATCTGGTTTGTTTGTATTAGTTATATTCAATATTTTTGAACCCCCCCTTTATTTTCTCATTTCTTAGTGTCTGGCCACTTTTTTTCTCGTTTTTTCTATAAATAGTGTAAAGTGAATTATTTTACTGGAGCCTTTGGCATTCCTACCAACTGTTTTGTTTCTGCATAGAGTGAATGTTTTTCTTAGATAAATTATTCTGGAGCACTGCACCAATATGAACTAATGGTTCTCATTTTTTCTTTAATAGTCTGGTTAGTGGAGCATAAATTTTCCTAAGTTTCTGGTTACCCTGGGGGTACACTGATAGGAACCAAAACAACAGTTTGAACAAAATGAAGAAATAGTATGAATTGATAGTTCTTCTCTAATAACAAACTCCATTTGACAGTAGTACACAGGAAAACAACAATGAATGAAAGATAAACTGATTGAGCCTAAACCCAACCCCACAGGAACCTCAAGTTCCCTCTCTAATCAACGAGCAGAGGCTAACTCTGTAAGCCAAACAAACAGAATTCACGATGATAGCCTCCTCCTCTCCCTAAACCTCAATATATATAAACTGATTGAGCCGAAACGCAGCCCCACACTCAAGTTCCCTCTACTCAATGAGCAGAGCCTAACTCTGTAAGCCAAACAAACAGAATTCACGATGATAGCCTCCTCCTCTCCCTAAACCTCAATATATATAAAACAAAGCACTCTTTTCTCTAGCAACTAACTCCTGATAGAGCCCTGTCCAAGCGTCCCTGAATTCTCATACTACCCTTATATCCCTATTAGCATATTCTCTATCAGACACACACACACACACACACATCAAGCATGTGAAGCACTCACCTGTCTCTTGCCTCTTCAGTTTCAAACTAACATGTCTTGCCCATCTGAATTGGAAAGGTATTGGCCATTTTTTGCTTCGCAGTCTGAAATTTTGAGGTTCATTAATTTTTTTAATGATTCTTTTTTATGGGTTCATGATTCTCAAATTTTCCACTCTTCAAACGAATATGATCATTATTTGTTATGTTACTTGTGTCTTAGTGTAATCAAAATAAAAGCAAAATCAACAGTGGAAAATAATAAAAAAGGAAGAAAATTAAGCAGGGAAGGGGCATTCTGTGTGGATAGGGATGGAAATGACTCCTGGTCCATTGCGTGTCCTGAAAAATCAGTTATATCTGTGAAAAGACTAATGCTAAGATTTGTGTTTTCAACTAGTGGTTCGGAGAAAACTGTCTGCTCACACTGCAAAGGAAGAGAAGCAGAGTTGTACTGCAAAACAGTTTCTCAAAGTAAGCATATATTCATCCCTAGTCTTGATAATGTGTAAATTAAGTGATGATTGCGTTATAACATAATATGTGGGACCAAATGCAGTGTCTGAGTTAGAGTTGCTGTTTGGGAGGTTATGGACTCAATGCCAAGAGTGCCAAGGCTCTCTTCATCAGGACGTTCTGTGCACAAGGTTTGTTTTCTTCATTCTTTGCAGCCATTAAATAGTAGGGCTTTCCTTTTTTCATAGGTAACCGGCTCTCATTTCAATTAAGAGAATAAGGTAAAAAAGAAAAAAAGGTAACGCAAATCATGCTCATTGAACTTATTTTATTCCCATAAATCTGTTCATTACTTTATTTTTATTTTGTGTAATTAGTCTGTTGAAGTTTCAAGTACTAATAAGTTCATGTATAGTCGGGATTGCCCGATATTTTATCGTAGAAAGAAGGCACAGAAAGACATGGCTGAAGCAAAGCGGCAGTTGGAAAGATGGGATTTCTAATACTGTAATAAGGTTAGTATATTATTCACTCAACTGAGCATTTGAATATTTGAAAGATGGATTTTCTTGGCTCACCAAGAAAATTGCAAAATTCACTTTCTCAGGTAGGCGTATGACAGTTGCAAGGGCTTACGGAATTGGCAGATTTTTTATTTTTTATTTTATTGAGAAGATATGGAAGTCTAATATGAAATTTTTGATGGTTGATGTTTCTCTTCCACTAGCAACAACAAAAATGGAGGTAGTGATAAAAGTAATGTTCCTTAATTTTTGTAAATATGTAGAGCAGGGTTGACACAAGAATGATGTAAATTCTGGTGGCTTAGAGGGAGGGATTGAAGCTGAGTTTTGACTCTCATCATTTTATAATTTCTTATTGCATTCTTTTTGGTGTTTTGTGATTCTCTATAGTTCTCTTATTGTCCGGATGGCATTTCATTTTTTAGGTATTATTTTGTGGCAAACTGATTTTTTTAATAATTTTTTAAAAAAGATCTCTGAACTTATATTGTACAGACAAGACAAACTAACTTTTTGAAGAAAATGATTTGTCTATCAATTAGAAGAAACCGAGGAATGCATGCTTAGAGGTGAAAGACTTTATACCCTCCTTGCACTGTGTTTGGTAGGAAGGAAATGAGGAATGATCAAACGAAGTAGGTCATAAGGATTAAGGAAGGAAGTTAAAAAGGAAGGATAAGTAATTTTTAGGGGATTTTACAAAAATATTTATATTTTGGTACCTTATTTTTTTTTACGTGAATAGAAATTTTTTGTCTAAATCCCTTTAAAACTTTTCAAAATTATTTAAATACCTTATTCTACTTATATTTTTCTCTTTTCTTTTCATAATTTTAATCTAATTTCGTATGTCTTTCAATCTGTTTATTCATTTATCATGTAATTTTAGAAAAAAAAATTTTTTTTCTCTTCGAAACAAGATATATATATATATATTTTTTTCGACATTTTTTTTCACTAAGTTATAACTAATTATGTTTTTGTAAAATTATGATATAATCATTGTTATAGTGTGTCTTAAGATATAACTAAGGCATAATTAATTATACCTTTGTATCTTAAGGTATAATTATGATATAATCATTGTTATAGTGTCATATAACTGAGGTATAATCACTGTAACAGTGTATATTAAAGTATAACTAAGGTAAATGTATCAAAAGATATAATTAAGATGTAATCAGTGTATCAAAAGTTTTAATCAAAGTATCAAATGGTATAATCAATGTATAAACAAGGTCTAATAATTCTACAAATGTATAAACAATATATAATTAAAGTACAATTAGTGTATCATAAGGTATGACCAAGGGATAATATTTATAAAAGTTATAAATATACTGTTATACACCACAATGCTTAAACAATATATAAATAAGGTATAATCAGTATATCAAAAGGTATAATTAATTAAGGTATAATTAGTGTATCAGTAAGTATAATTAAAATATAATCTGTGTATCGGAAGATATAACTGAAATATAATTAATGTATTAAAAGGTACAATAAAAGTATCAAAATATAACTAAGATATAACTGTGTTATTATACTCATATAGCAAGACAAAATAGAAAAAGGCATAGTACTGTACCTCTAACATAATTCTAATTTTCTATTCAAAATAATCAATATGGAATTTTTTTACAACATTGAAGTGCAAGTTTTTTATTTTAATTTGCAAGTTAATGACTAATATTCCAGCGACCACAGGGACAAGTTTTGGTGAGTTATTAGTTGTTAATGAGAATTAAATTAAAATTATTATTAATTAATGGAATTAATGCAAGTCAAGAGATAGTGTGCTATGACAGTCTAAGACCATTAACAGGGATTCATCGATTTGGGTTAATATTATATCAGCAATAAGGAAGACAAAAGTATTTGCACCAGCTTATCATCACTATATTAGTTGTAGGAATTTTTCACAGGATTACAATCTTGGTTCTCCGGTCGCTGTTGTCTATTTTAACTGTTAAAGGGAGACATTCTCGATAATAATTATTTATTTCTTTTTTTTTTTCAACCAATAAGACAAAAAAAAAAAAAAAAAAAAAAAGAATAAACTTTGTCATGAACAAATAATAAAGAACTAGACTATTATACTTTTAATACTCTTATTATACCTTAGTTATGCCTTTGATACTCTTCTTATACCTTAGTTTATATATTTGTACAACTGTTATACCTTAGTTATACCTTAATATACATTATTACAGTGATTATACTTTCATCATACCTTAGTTATATCTTAAGATACACTATTACAATTATTATACATTAGTTATACCTCAAGATTCACTATTATAGTGATTATATATTAGTTATACCTTAAAATACATAGGTATAATGAGTTATACCTTAGTGAAAAAAAATATTGGAAAAAACATATACATATACATATACATCTTGTTTAAAAGAGAAAAAAAAAACAAAAAAAAAAACTTTCTAAAGTCGTATGACAAAAAAATAAACGGATTAAGAGATAAACGCAAAATTAGATTAAAATTATAAAAAAAGGAGAGAGAAATGTGGATAAAGTAGAATCACGTATTTGAGTAATTTGAAAAGTTTGAAAGAGATTTTTACAAGAAAAAATGTATAAAATATATGAATTAAGAGAAAAAGACAACTCAACAATTATGAAAGTAAAAAAATGTAGAAAAGTAATTTTGAAAAAGTATAATAAAAAAAACCCTAAAATAGAGGTATTTTTGACAATTTTCCTAATTTTTATTGGGTTTTTAGTTTTAACGATGTAAAGGAAGAAAATGTATTCCATTTGTTTTGTTTTTAGTATATTAAAAGCAAAAAAAGGAAAAGATACCATTATATTATATAATAAATTATAAATGATATTAAACTACTATATAAATATTAATAATGTTATAACTAAATTTATAAATTAGTTAATGAACAATATAACATGATAAATCAGAGGATTCAAAATAAATACATTTGCCTTAAAAATTGAGCTAGTAAAATTTTCAACTTTTATAGAAAGGTTTATATTTTATCTATGTGAGACTTCTAAAACTGATTTGAATTCACATTTGATGAATGATCATGGAGATAGAAGAGGAAGAGAAAGAGGAAAGCGGGAAATGTAGAGGACCTATGGATTGTGGGGGGGGGGGGGGGGGGGGGTGTGGGTTTTATCAAGGAAGTGAGTTAGACAAAAAGAGAAGAAACTACTGAAAAAAAAAAGTAACTTGGACAAAAAGAAAGGAATCAACAAATCTTTTTTGTTGATTGCCTTAGACCAATCAATCACTTGCAAAAGAAAACATTACTTCTATTCAGAAATGAAATATTCTAAATGTTCTTGGAAATTTTTGCTCTCATTTGACCATTTGTATTTATATGCATTAGGATCCCAAATAAGCAGGCATTACACAATGTCGATTGATGAAAATGGATTTCTTTTTCTTGATAATATAATGGATGACATTTATGTTAAATTCCATTTCTTGTTCCTTTGTTCCGTCTAATTTGGAAGTAAGGCAAAATTTAGATAAGGGTAAAAAGATTTTTTATTCCTTCATTCTGTTCGATTTGGAAGGGAGGGAAAATCCAGATAAGGACAAAAGAATAAATGAGTTCTTTTCCATTACCTTTGCTTTCTAACCAATTGAAAGAAATGATGGATGGATTCCACATTTTACTTGACTCACTTTTTTCCTTTCCCCTTTCTATCCTAAGTCCTAATAAACACATTGTTAGAGTTTGATGTCAACTTCCTCCAACTCTGTGATAATGTCATGGAACGAGGAGATATTGAAGAGCAAGAATGACATGGGAAATGCAAGGGTGAATGCTCTGGAATCTAAGAGCAACGATGTGTCTATCAATAAAAAAAATGAGGCATGCCAGCTTAGAGGTGAAAGACTTCATGTCATCCCTTGGAGTTCAAGGTCAAATTTCCTCTAACTTGATAAGAATGATGTAGTGCTGACCGAGAGCAATGAAACAAAATTCCATGTAGAAGTCTATGACGAACCCTTCTAACCCAAGGATGGATGATGGAGCTTTTTATGAGGTCCTACCATGCTTGAAAATGAAGAGCAGGAGCCATATGAAGAAAAGGAGATAAAAATGATGCCAAAATGGAGTCTTAAGGAGTCCATTGCGACTAAACCACTATAGGGCTTGACCAAACCAAAAAGATTAAAAATAAAAAGCATATTTATGCTTCTTTTCAATTGAAGTGAAATGTTTCTTGGGTTAATTGAATCGATGCCTTTTTTAACATTTATAGTTTCAAATAATTTTTTGCACTTTCTTTTGTTCTAGTTTTAGTAGTTTGTTTTCTACTCTGGCACTTGAGTTTTAATGCCTTATAAGTAGTTTCAATGAAATGGCTACCATTCTCATTTATCATATGCTAAAAATCACTTTCAGAAAAACATTGAGGTTTTCTTTTATCTTCCTTATTCTCGGGTATTCTTATAATCAACAAACTTGAGATGATCTTAGATGTTTGGATGCTTTCAGAATCAACATCCATCTTTGACTTATATATGATTTTATTATAAATTTTGGGTATTCGTCGAGAATCAACAAGGTTAAAAAGTGTTAGAATTGACATTCTTAAAGTCATCAACCCCTTTTATTTGTTACATTTACTTCATGAAAATTTTGTTCCAGCACTAAAGTTCCAAAATGGATATGCGTCTACAAATTTAGACAAATGATTTAAGACTCACTTAATGTTTTATTAAATTTAAAAACCATCTAGATGAACTTTATTAAAACTAAACGCATTCGTTTACTATTTTATTGGTTTGTGATCTGTTGAATCAAGTTTTGATGATAACAATATTAAAAAGAAGGAAGATAAAAAATAATAATGTATTTTCAAATAATTAAATTAAAATTAAATGAATATCTTAATTTAGATTACAAAAGTTATATTATTATAAAAACTTTTAGTTTATTGAAGTCAAAAGAAGGAAGCAAGAAAGAATAATATGTACTCTAGTAATGTAGTTAAGATTAAATAATGATCTTAATAAAGTTACAGAGAGTATGATGTTATTGAGATGAAGACATATATCCTTTATTAAAGACAAAGGAAAGAATATTATGATCCATAAAAGGATATTTTGTTTGCAGTTACAAAAAGGATTCTTGCAGTCATAAACTTATAGGAGGCTGTGCACTAACGGTTAACTATAGGAGGTTATGCACTGTATAATGGTCACTTACAGGAGGCTGTGCACTATGTAACTACTATCTATAAGAGGTTATATATTGTGTAACGGTCACCAATAGAAAGAGGGAGGAAAACCAAATTATAGCTCTAAGAGGCTATACATTATGTAACAAAATTCTACAAAAGGCTATAGCAATACAAATTGGTAGTTCTAGAGGCCAATAGAGTCTTGGATAGATTTGAAGAAAAGAGCTCCAACCTTGCTTGTGAGTAATGGCTATATAACGGCTATATATCAGTTATATTTGCTCTTTCACCTATAAATAGAGAACAAATCAATCATTCATAAGTGGAGAAGGCATATCACATACACAAGCGTACATTTGAGAGTCTTTTCCCACAAATCTTCAAAGAACAAATTCAAAGAATTATAAGTCTTCATCAATAATTCTCAAACTACAAATTTCTATATCAAAAAGGGAATTGTAATTCACACAAAGGGTTTTGTGCGAGTGGGAGCTTTGTTGTAGGTGATTTCAACAAAGCATTATAAAATTTCACACTTGAGCTTAAAAAGTGTGGTGATAGGTTGGTTGTTGAGCTTGAAAACAATAGTTATAAAAGTTTGGTGTTTAACCTTGTAAAACGCACTAGGATAGTTGTTTGTTTAACTATAAAACAACACCTATAAGTTTGACACTAAAGCTTGTAAAAAGTGTAGGTAGAGGATTTGATACTTTGCCTAGAAAATATTGAGTTTGTTACTTAAACTCATAAAAAGTAACATTAGGCTTGGTTTCTGTCCATAAAGAAATCATGGGTTCGGTTCCTGTCCGTAAAGGAATCACTAGTGGAAAATCTCAAGTGGTGGGCTTGGGAACAGGAGTAGGCTGGTGAGGCCAAACCTGTATAAATCGTTGTGTCTTGAATATCTCTATCTCTATTCTCTGTACATACTGCTAAATTAATAGCATTAGTATTATTTAGAATATTACTTAAACTAATCAAAGCGATTATATTTACAAGTTTTACTAAGTATTTAATTCAACATTTCACGTAAAACTTATTTTATTGGACAAAAATGATTTTACCGAAAAAGATTAATAAAAGAATTTTTATTCAGTAATACACATTATTCATCCCTTCTAATGTGTGTTTAGCCTATTTTGGTGCTAATAGGGTCAAATAACCCTTTGAACTTTTATTCAAAAATCGAATTCATCACTAACATTCTAAAATCATCAATTTTGCCCCTTATTGTTATAATTATCAGCAACATGACCTTTAGCGAAATGACCTAAGATGCTGTTATGCTAGTGGGACTAGTTGACCATCTAAACTTATTTTTTTTACCGTTCTTGTAAGTTCCTTAAACTACGTGTCATGTCCACATGAAGAATCTCTCTACAACTTCAAATCCCTAAAACAAACCATCATTGTCAATGGATAATCCAATCAAATGTCATCTCTCTCTTCTATTATCTTTGTTTCTTCTTCCTTTTTCAACACAAATGATATAAGTTCAATCATGACAACACTAAATCTATCGATAGCTAGATTCCAACGACATCGATTATGTCGCATCCTCTCCCGCTTCAAACTCTATGGGTCCTAAGATAATTGTGTTCGATTCATGTGCAATTTTAATAGTAAAATTCTTCCTCGTCCGCATAACAATTGGTTCTGGTATCTTGGCAGTGATACTCAGAATGGTCACCATCAACACCCTTTACTCTACTTTCATCTCTAAACTATAAGCTCTTTGGTATGTAATATTGTTTAACTTCATTGGATTGAGTTGGATTACAATTCAAAATTTTTTTAATCTCATTTTAAATAGATAATTCAAGTATTGCGATTTTGATTGTGAAGTATCGACTACATAATAAAGATATGGATTCTTTAATCTCTATATTAAACATTTAAGAATATTGAGAACATGATTGAAGAATACAACCAGATTATGCTGAATTTGAGTCCACAAGCCACCATGCTCCCATTTTTCTTTTTGTTAAAGGGAGGATTCGAGAGCTAGTAGAATCAATTGATGTATTTGGGAACATTTAAGGATATTGAGAACATGATTAAAGAATACAACCAAATCATGTTGAATTAAGTCCACAAGCCACCATGCTACCACTATTCATTTTTGTTAAGGGGAGGATTCGAGAGCTAGTAAATTAATTAGTGTATGTGATGGAAAATATTCAGACAAAATTTGGAGAGAATAATTAGATTAATTAGATAATGTATATGGTTGAATTCCATGGTAAGAGAGAGAGAGATGAATTTGACTTTTGGATAAAAATTCTGAAGGCCATTTAAACTTGAGGCATATTTTCTTGGCTAAACAATTTATTAGTTCCTATGTTTTTACATGTTATACTAGTTAGTCTATAAATAAATGTTAAGGTCATTCAATTTTGTTTCAGTGAACTCTTTAGTCATTTATTTTATTTTTGCTTATGAAAAGACAAAATTACCCTTGGTTATAGATAAAAAAATTATCTTTTAGTTTTCAAATTTAGTTAAATATTTCTAATCAAAATATTTTGTAGTATGTACATATGCACCAATATTTTTATGCTTCTATATATTATTTATAAAAATAAAATTATTTCTGTTACTTATTCTCTTTAATATATATTATCATTTTTTGTTAGTTTAATATAAAATCTATAAACTAACAAAAAATGTTATTATAAATCTTGTTAATTATTTTAAAACGATACTTTTTGTTTATTAATGTTATCTATAAGGTATATTAGAGATGAAAATTTTAAATTTATAATCTTATATAGTTATACTCCTAATTTTGTTATTTTCCAAATTTATAATCTTATATAGTTCTACTCCTAATTTTATATTTTTTTAAAATATTTTTTTATTTAGTTTTTTTTTAATAAGACAATCTCTGTGACAAGAGTTTAGTTATATAATTATATAAAATTTAATAAAGGCAAAACATATCTTGAGCCCCCTGAACTTTTGTCAAAATTATAATTGGCATCCTGACCAATTTTTTAAACACATTAAGTACATGATCTTTTCATTTTAATATTATTAGCTCCAAACTCGACCTATCTTTTACATGTGTGTAATACACTCCGTTTAGTAGCAAAACTATGAAAAAAAAAATTCCAAATAATTTAAAAGTTACATGATTTTATCACTTGAAATTGTGAAACAGACACTTCCAGCAACTCTATCTTCTTATCCAGATAATTTTCTGAAATTATATTACATATTGAAATATTATTAGCCATGTCACTTAACAGAGCTTATCACATAGACACAAATAAAATTGGGTTTGGTACTAATAATATTAAAATAAAAAGATCGTGTACTCGATGCGTTCAAAAAATTGATCAGGGTACCAATTGTGATTTTAGTAAAAATTCAGGGGGGCTCAGAATGCATTTTGCCTTTAATAAATTAATTAATCAATATTAGTAACATTATTAATATTAGAATATGTGAGGTAAAAATATAAAATAGAAAAAATGATATGTTTTATTATTATAAAATAGAATAAAGGGTAATTTTAGAATTATTAATTTGATTTGACTTAGAACGACTAAACAATTGATAATGATAAAATTAAGGGATTATATAATTATCATGTGAACTGATTGGTAAATATTAAAAAATATGAGGACTAATAAATTGTTTATCCTATTTTCTTTACTTTCTTTTTATCGTGAGATGTACTAGATGATTTATTAATTGCTAGTGGGACTCCACATGATCGTTTCAATTCACCGTAGACTCTAAGTTGGGTTAGTTATAATAAAATTTTTGGAAAAACATTTTATATTTTGTGATCTTTTTAATATTATGATTTGACATATTGAACAACCAATTAATTATAATCATAAACATTAAATCCTTGGATACTACAAAATTTAGCTGTGAACATATTGTCCAAGTTTGAAGAAACAACATCTTATAAAAATTTGTTCGATTGGTAAAAAATTTAATTTCAGATGCATATAAAATGAGTAAAATAATTTTAATCCAATTTAATATTATAATTCCAGGTTTAATGTATGATTTTTATAATAGGTCAATATATGAAATAGAAAGAATATGTGCTTAATCAATAAGTAAAGAAAATAATAGGTAGATGTTATTTTTCCAAAATTTTTTTAGGCTAGATTTAAACGTTAGGATTCTGATTCTCTCTGTAATTACTAATTTCCCATTTAAAAAAAAAAATTAAGTAGGAGATGGGCTAATGGGCTTTCAAATTCTTCAATGTTGGACACTTCAGATTTGTTGAGATGAAACCCTAATTGTTTGTACGTCTTCTATATATATCAACCCTTTTTCGCCCATTCTTCTGTACTCTGCCTCCTCTTTCGAATTAACAATTTCACTGTTTTAGGGTTTTCTTTTCCGCTCTTCCTTTCTTTTCTTTTTCCTTTTCTGGTGATTGTAATGCGCTGAATTAGGTGTTTGATGAGGAGGAAGAAAGAGTGCGGTGATGAAGCAATTATTTGTGGACTAGAGTTTCTGATCTGAGACTCTTCTACTCAGAATTTGACGACTAACCCTTGGCTGTCTGAGCACGCTTCTCCTCTTTCCTTTTTCGCTTTTTGTTTTTGATATTTAATTTTTGATTTGGCTTATGATGATAATTTTATTATCTTAGCGGATTTCAGTGAGATGAATTTATTTATCCATGATCTGATTGTTACACACACTGAAGCCGTCTTTTCTTCTCCCTTTATTTCGCTGAAATTTTCACTCTGTTTTCAAATTTGATTGATAGAAATTCGGATTTAGATTTGGAATTGGATTTTGCTGTGATGAGGTTAAGCACTTAATTGTGTGGCGGGTAGAGGACGATTGCCTGTTTGGCGGTCGCCGTGAACCCTCTTTTTTAACGACTTCTCCTTCCACTGAGCCCTAATCCCCTTCCTCATTTTTATTTCAAATTTGATTCTGATTCTCATTAATAGTATCAATTGGATTCTGATTAATTGATGCTTTGATGTTAATTGACAGCTGGTTTGCGCCCATTACCAATTCTGGGGGAGAAACAGTTCCTCTTGGCATAATGGCTCGGGTGCTATAGCTTAAACTGTGGCCTATCCTGATTGATGGCTTTTTTTTTTCTCTTCATGTCATATGATCCTGGAAACGCCACAAAAATTCTGTGTTTGTTTTTAGATGTAAAAATTATATTCCCAGTGAGGAAGAATTCCCATATAAGATAGGAAGTGCCGTATGACACTTTAATCCGCAGCTGCTATGCTTAATCCACATTTCCAAAATCCTCCATTTACGCTCAAATCTAATCTGATACGGATTTGTTCCGTTATATGAGATTAGATTGGGTGATTTGTTGGGGGAAATGTGGCGGTTTGTGTGGTGCTGTGTGGGTGATTTGAAACGGGTCTCTGAGGGTTTTTGTTTAGAATTGAAGGGCCGATGCCACGTCGCCGGTAGCCCAGTTGCAGTGACCGGCGATGCTATGATTGGTCCGATATAAATTTCATGTTTCGCTTTCTGATAGGAATCTGTGGAAGTGTTTTCAGTCGATCCATGGAGCCGTTTTTGGCGATTACATAAAATTTTTTTTTGGTAAGTGTAAGATGGAGCCAATGATGATTTCTTAATATTTAGTTGGAATTACCGGCTGAATTAATATTTTGATGTCAACTTAGACTGGCTTTCTGAGGCTTATCCATCTTTGAATTTAGATATATCTGTGAAACGTTTAATACTGTTGCCGTTCAAACACAGTGGATCGTAACTTGTAGACCTGTTGTTGATTGGGTTGTGTAGCCGTCCGACTTGTCCACACCTGACCGGTGAACATGCCTTACTGTAAATAAGTAATGAGATCAAAGTTAAAAAAAAAAATTTTACAGTTTTGACTACATTATATAATTCTAAAAAATACGAGTAAAATTTATGGCAATCAACAGCTGATTTTCTTCAGTTTTAAATAGTACTAGTTCTTCACCCGTGTGATGCACGGTGTATTTTAAACTTTGTTTCAATGTCCATTGTGTATTTAGATTTATCAAATATATTAAACTTACTAAATTTATTATGAAGAAAATAAATGAATACATAATTTACAACAAAATAATATAATTAATTTCTTGGAATATTTCACTTCAAATTATTAAAAATTTCTTTAAATACTATATTTTGAGTACAACGACATATCTGATCTTCATTATCACATATAAGTATTTTCAATCCTGATTTGCTTTTGACTCTAGATACCGCAACATGTATTTGGCCATGATTAAAAACAGGACGTGGAAGATATAAACCGATATGTGAAAGTGATTGTCCTTGACTTTTGTTTATTGTCATAACGAAACACACAGCTAAAGGATATCGTCTTCTTGAAAATTTAAAAGGCAATCTGATATATGACGGAGTCAAAGTAAGTCGACGAATAAAAACCTTATGTCTAATATTGTAACCAATAATCACTTCAGCTTCGATCACATGTTTTCCCAATTGAGTAACAATTAATCGTGTACCATTACACAGTCCAGAAGTTTGATCAATATTACGAAGCAACATTACAGGTACACCAATCTTCAGTGTCAGCTTATGATTTGGTAAACCCGAAGAATTAATAGTATTTAAAAATTCTGGAGTGTAAACATCTTCATGACTATTTAAATAATTATCAACTTTGCAAATAGTATCAGAACTTAGATAAGATACTTCTTCACCTGGCCACGTAGACAAAATATAATCATTAACATTTTTCACAATATCTAATGTTGGAGCAAGGATTGCACGCTCTTGTAAATATCCTCCATCTTGATACTTCTGCAGCATATTTGGGTACGTGCTATTAATAATTGCACCAATAGGATTTTCATTATCTTTGATAAGGATATCATCAGGTACATCAAATGAAACTTTGCCATCATTATCTCCACCAATTGTTCCATCTCCAATACTTAACATCCATTCGGAAAATGATCTCAAGTCATCAGAATGAATGTTTGAATAACTGGTTTGAAGTCTCATGTTTTTAGTCAATTTAAAAACTTTACAATAACTCCATAAGTAAGAAGAGTTAAGAGATGCTGATACTATATTTTGCCTACTGCCTTTTGGTATGACAGGTAATATTTGTCTGAAATCTCCTCCCAAAACCACAACCTTTCCACCAAATGGCAGATTCAAGCTATTACTATTTTGGAATCTCAAGATATCTCTCAATGTTCTATCAAGAGCTTCGAAACAATGTTTGTGCACCATTGGAGCTTCATCCCATATAATAAGTCGGGTTTTAGCAATCAACTCAGCTAATGGACTTCCTTGCTTTATGTTGCAAGTGGATTCTTCATTTATGACTAATGGAATACAAAACCTTGAATGAGCAGTCCTGCCACCAGACATAAGAAGAGAAGCTATTCCACTTGAAGCTACAGTAAGAACAATATCCCCTTTGGATCTCAGAAAAGAAGATAAAGTTCTCCATATAAAAGTCTTTCCAGTACCTCCATATCCATAAACAAAAAAGATTCCTCCTTTTTTCTGCACAGCATCAATGATAGTTCCAAATACTATTTTTTGATCCTCATTTAATGAAGGGATAAACTCTCTACTTTCTTCAGCTAGTAAAAGTCTGTCATAACTAAGTTCATCATGTATTAGTCTGTTTCTTCCTTCTTCAATCAGTGTTATATCTGGAAATGGTAATGTCGGAAAATCCTTCAAGCTTCTCCCATTTCTCTTCAGAATTTTTTCAATTTCAGCCAATGCATAGTTCATCAATTGCTCATTTGTCATCTGCAGATCTTTCATGCAAAAAAATATAATAATTTTATTATAAAAGTAACTCTTATATGAAAAAATATATAAAAAAAATTAGTATATTAACCAAGTATTTATGTGAATATAACATAACATATTAAAATATAAAATTTAATACATGAAATTTATTAGGAAAAAAAATGATTTTTTAAATGATGAATATATTCTAATTATGTATTACCTTGATTATCAAACATTTTACGCTGATGATGAAGAATATCATCAATGAGAAGTTGCCAAGTTTGATTCCAAACAGACTCTGGTCTTGAAATACAATTGGAGAACAACAAAGTAGCAAATAATGAGCGTAAATAATGTCCCGATCCCCAAAAAGATGTTTCTCTTATTGCATCAACATATTCCTTATCATCATCTAATAGTCCCAATGCAAAGCATGCATCTTTGAAAGTTGGATACAATATGCCATTTACAGTTTTGATGTCATCATATCTTATCGGCCCTTTTACAATATTTAACAACATCCTGAGATAGTATAATTCACCTGCTTCGGGGTGGACATAGAATATTCTTCCAACACACAAACCACGTTGCCTTGGACACCATTTTTTCATCTTCTTTTTTGCTGTTGATGATTGATTATTTTCCTAAACTTCTTTCCACACAAACTTATTTGGAAATTCCACATGTTAATCCTCTTGCCTCTGGATATTTTTCATTTGCCTTCATCCATTGTAGAAACAGACTCTGGTCTTGAAATACAATTTGGAGAACAACAAAGTAGCAAATAATGAGCGTAAATAATGTCCCGATCCCCAAAAAGATGCTTCTCTTATTGCATCAACATATTCCTTATCATCATCTAATAGTCCCAATGCAAAGCATGCATCTTTGAAAGTTGGATACAATATGCTGTAAGCGCCGGGATTTTCTTACCAAAAAAAAAAAAATTTCTACAGTGGTACGACTGTAATTACAGTCGTACGACTGTAATTTAAAAATTACAGTCGTACGACTGTATTATCGAGGCAGGTGCAGAACACCATACCCATGACATAAGAAAGAGGAGGAGAGATTTTGGGAAATTAATGCCCAGATTTTGGAGAGAAAAGGAAAAAAATCAGGGTAGAAAAAGGAGAAAAAAGAGAGAGAAAAGGGAGATTGGATTTCTGGTAAAAAATTTAGAGAGAGAAGGAGAAAAGAGAGAAGGAAAAGGAAGAAAGAAAAAACCACAAAGACTCATCTTTTTCCTTTTCTATTTTCTTTAATTCTCGAAATTAAGATTAAAACTTGATAGAAATCCATAGGTTAATGAGTTAGCTTCACAAACAAATTGAAATTTTGGACTAAAACAATCAGAATCCTTTGCAATTTGGATTTTTGGACATAAAGACCCCAACTTCAATTCAAGAGGAAAAGAGCGAATTCTTGTGGATTGGAGCGACGCCAGGGGTCAATTTCGACTTGGAAGGACTTCTAAAGGGTAGGCGTCCCGTTTCTCTTTAATTTTGCTTGCTTTCTGGGTGTTAATTATGATTTTTGTGCATTTTTATCTCTTTTTTTTGCGTTTCTGCTCTTGGAAATCAAGAACAATCGCACGACTGCTCTTGAATTGATGAACAGTAGTACGACTGTAGTTACAGTCGTACGACTGTAGTTGATTTCCAGGTGGTTTTATTTTCAGCTTATTTTAAATGAAATTTTGATGAAATCTTGCATTTTCAGCATCTACAGTCGTACGACTGTAGTTACAGTCGTACGACTGTAGTTGAGTTTCCACGACTGTAATTTACAGTCGTACCCCTGTAGTTTTCAGAATCAGAATTTTACCTTTAAAACCCAAAAATTTCATAAAAAAATCCATAAAAATCCCCAAAAATTCCCAAAAAATCCCAAAAAATCCCAAAAAATTAGAAAACCCCAAAAGTCATCAAAATGAATTTTGTTGTGTGCATCACGACCATAGATTCAATTTTCTGGTAAATTTGCATTTAGATCAATTCAACGATGGAGACCCAGTTCTCCTGAAAACCGACCCACTTAATATATAAAAATGCATGTAAACCGAAAAAAAATTGTTTTCAAAATGATTTTCCCATAAAACCAAAAATACAGGGACGTTTCAAAATATTTTCCAGGTCTAACCGGGCCGGCTAGCCGAGCCAACCCGGTTACCCCCTTAAATGCATGCCCCCGATTCTTGATTTCCCAATTCTGTCTATTTGAGTCCTAATTGTGGCGTGCCGTATAAATTGTGCTAACCTTTGTTTTGCAGCTTTTATTTATATCTATTGTTATTTTTAATTTTATTTGTATTTTAATAGAATTAATCGTGTATCCTAAGCGGTTGTATTTTTCTAGATTATCGTGTATATAGGCGATTGTATAAGTGAGGCGAGTGTTTTTATTTTTCTATTCGATTTGGTTGTAAGCCAATTAATATTTATTTCTTTTCTTTATTTTTGTATTAAATATTTTGTATGCGCGTTGTATGCTTTTTATATCCAATAAAATGGACTTTAGATTTTGAAATATCATTTGAGAACATTGGCAATATTTATTTTAATTAGACACGAAATAAGGGACTTGTCTGGACCCGAATCTCTGGATAGTGTAGCGGCCGTTCGTCCGGTTCAGCTACATAAGAATTTCCCGGTTGAGCTGAGCCGGGTGGCGACTCCTAAAATATTCATCGAGACTTAGGTCTCGGTTCTTTTTAAGATTGAATTCCATTTATTTTTCAAAACGCGGATTTCCGTTCATAAAAACCCCACGCGAGGGAGGGGCCTGCCCGAGATCGAGGCGCCCCATTCCGAAAGGGAGTCCCGCGTCCCGTCGAAAACGCGTCATCCGCTCACAGTGGCGACTCCGCTGGGGAATTCTTCAAAAAGTTTTCTTAAAAACTTAAAAGAATTTTGGCAAGCCCTGAAAAGTGTCTAATTAAAATAACGTGGATGATTCTCTTTTGGTATTTTATTTGCATTTTTAGTTAGCCATTTTTTGCATTAGATTAGGTATCCTTTTATAGCCCGGTGGATTGTTGAAGTGTCGCCTAAGTTCCTCCTGGTCTTAGGTCACGAATACGAAACACCACTCATAGCCTCGTACGAACCCCTTCACTAGGACCCTTGAGTGGGGAGAAGTGAGGAGTATATCTTGCTATGAGAGCCTTGATGTTATCCCGACTTTGACCGAACCCATATAGGCAGCTCTAGTTGGATTCCCTTAGGATACCAAAATAATTGTGTGAATAATAATAAAATCGCGCCTTCATCACCCCCGGTTGGTGATTGAAGTGAACCCCGCCTAGGACTCGGTTAGAAATTTTCAAGACCGACCACGTTGGAGGAATAAGGTTGGAAGAATTCGTTTTGCTTGCTATGTGTTCTTCACCATTTCGTGACACATCGCCGACGCATGCATAACATACCATAATCACCATTTTCCATACACATGACATACCATACACAAACATCTTTGTGTGATACTAACCCACATCTTTTTATGCAGCCATTTTGCATTTTATTTTGTGTGTAAAACATTAATTCATTCGCTTGTCATCCATACTAACGATTTCTTTTTCAGCCATAACATTAAACTTGTGTGATTAGCATTTTATTTTTGACATAGCATACATAACATCATTATGTATGTCATGCATCCTAACCCACGTTTTTATGCAGCCATTTACATATTGTGTGACATGTTCATTCACTACATTTCACTTAAATTAAATTAATGGGCATTTCAAGGACGCCTATCATGACCATCCCATCCCATTTCATAACATATCGGGTACCCAAAATTACCCGTGTTTTGCCAATGCACCGGATTGCATTCGGCCATTCCACCAATATCATTTCATTTAATAAAAGCCACTACGGCCTTAGGCCCATTTTCGTGTAATAATTTACACGATGCATTTCATAACATCACACCCATCTATCATAGACATCATATAACACTGTGGTCCACATCCGACCACTTCATGACATTAATTCACCATTTAAGGTACTCCCCGAGTGCCCGATTAGTATACATATAGGCCCATAACATCACCAAATCATGAAAGGCGTTCCTCGAATGCCGAATCCTTGTCCGTGTTCCTGTTACACGTGACTTTCTCATAACATCATTCCATATCATATGCTCAAAAGCATCAAGACCTTGTCTATGGGCCCGGCCCATGAGACCATTTCATATCATCTCATAGACCTATAAAGCGTCAAAACTACGTCCGTGTACCGGTACACACGCGACCATTTCACGAATTCATTAGGTGCCCCAAAGGCGCCGAAGTTCTGTCCTTGTGATGGCTCACACGTGACGTTTTTGCATAAACATTGGGTGTTCTTGGAATGCCTCGAAAAAGAAAAGAAAATAATAATAATAAAAAAATATAAAAAAAATATATTCATATCATCATTCCATACATAATTCCACTCCATGCATCTCAAGCATGTTCAATGTCTTAATTTTCATGTCATATCACGTCATTCATTCACGACCCTAATACCTCCTGTCTACCCCCAAGCAGAATACACTGGAGCGGCCTTGGACGAGATCCCAAGCTTCAAGGGCGGCTAGGAGACAGAGGGTAGTGGAGAGTGACAGTGATTCTGAGCCTGGGGAAGGAGTGAATATGGCAGAACAGACACCGAGCATGGCTGATGTTTTGAGAGATTTCTTCAGGTCGCAGGATTTCCGCGACATGTTAAAGGAAGGGATGAGGGCAGTCGTTAGAGAAGCTGGTGAGACCGGTGGTAGTGGAGTCGGGAAGGAAAAAGAAGCTGAGTCATCCCAACATGGTGGTGACGCTTCGGCTAGTCTTGAAAAGCTGCAGGAGATAGAGGCAGCTATGGAACAGAGGATGAAAGCCAAGTGCTCTGAACTAGACGAGGTCATGGCCCAGTTGAAGAAGGGGGTCGGGGTCAGTGCTGAATCCAAGAAGGGGGTGAACGTGGATGCCATGATCAGTAGGGGCATCGAGACATTTCCTATTGGCTTCCAAGTGCCGAAAGTCCCCACTTACAAAGGAATGGGCTCGCCGGAGGCCCATGTGAATTTATATGCCCGGGTTATGCTGACAGCAGGTGCTACAAAGCAACAATTGATTAATCTTTTCCCTACCACATTGGAGGGAGGTGCTTTGGGATGGTATAACTCACTGTCAGAGGAGGAGCAATCTGACTGGGAGGTATTGTCAGCAGCTTTCATCAAATACTACAGCTTCAACACCAAAATCCAAGTGAAGCTGCATGATTTGGAGAGGGTGAAACAGAAATTCAATGAGCCCTTTGATGAATACTACCAGAGGTGGATGAACAAGATGATCCTCCTAAAGAACCGCCCTGATGAAGACGAGCTTATACAGAAGCTCATTGATGGCAGCAAGGATATTTTCAAGAACAATATGAAATTCCATCCCTTCAAGGAGCTTAGTGAGGTCTATAGCATGGCCATGAAGATAGAAAGGGATGAAGAGGAGAAGCCAGCTGGTCAGAAAGGGGGAAGAAGTACAGGGTATAGTTCAGGGTATAGATCAACTACAGTAGCTGGGTCTGGTAGTGGTTCTGGTTCAGGTTCTAGTGGCAAAAAGGGGCAGTCATCAGAGGTGAAGCAGGTCGAAGTGGCTACTGTGAATCAGCAACAAAGCAACCAGAATAGGGGTCCTGGAGGACAAGGCATATCGCCTTGGACTCTTACTTTGGCAAAGATATTTGCCAAGTGTAGGAATGGCGGCCTATTGCAATCCTTAAGGCCATTTGAGAAGCCATCAGAAGCCGACAAAGATAACTTCTGCACTTATCATGTGGTGACAGGCCACCGAACCAACAACTGCTACAAGCTAAGGGATGCTATCCAGAAGCTCATTGACGAGGGAAAGTTGCAAGAGCCAGCTAAACCTAGTACTAAAACCAATCCACTGCCGGCATTCGAGAAGCGGGTTAACATGGTTCAGTCGGGGTTGCCGGCTAACTTTATATTTGCCCAAGTTCTGCAAGCAAACCCTACGATTCAGGCAGTAGCGGTAGGGGAACCTGAAGTGGAACCCGAGTGTGAAGGGAAGGAGGGATGTAAGGAGATCAAGCCCATAAATCTGGATGATCTCGACTCCGAAGATGAGTACGAAGAATTTGACAGAAGAGAGGCTGTTAAACTCCCACCTGTTGAGAAGCTGAAGATTTCAGAAGTGCAGCACGTGACCCGAAGTGGAAGGGTATATCAGCCGGTAGATCAGACGAAAGATAAAGCACCGATGAATGGGTCAGGCAATACTTCGGCACCGGAAAGAGTCGAGAAAGAAGACTTGGTAATTTCCCAACTGAAGAAGACCCCTGCACAAGCTAGTTTGTGGCATCTGCTTATGACCTCCAAAGAGCATAGGGAGGCTTTAGTGAAGAAACTATCAGAAATTGAAGTCTCCCCTATAGCTTCACCAGAGGCTATGTGCTGCTTGCTAGACAAAGTCCATGCTGGAGCTCCTAATATTATTTTCTCCGAGAAAGACCTACCAGCAGAAGGAAAGGCCCACAACAAGGCTCTTTACATTAGAGCCTATATCATGGATAAGGTGATGCCGTGCGTTATGGTGGATGACGGCTCGGCTCTGAACATATGCACGCTGAAAATGTTACCTTTTCTAGGCATGAATGAAGAAGTGTTGAAGAGGTCCTCAACAGTCATTCGGGCGTATGATGATTCTAAAAGAACAGTGATAGGGACCTTCGAAACAGAAGTGGAGGTTGGGCCCATCAAGTCCATGGTTGTCTTCACAGTGATCGATATCCCGGTCACATTCTCCCTATTGCTTGGAAGGCCCTGGTTCTATCCTTTCGGAGGTGTTCCATCCACATTGCATCAGAAGATTAAATTCTCTATGAATGACAGAATTGTGACTATTGAGGCAGACGCCCAGTCGATGGTAGCTGCAGTGGATGAAGGAGTGGTTCCTTTTGGTGGATTCCAAATTGCTGTCATTAAGGAGGAAGAAACCACAGATGCCCTTATGGTCCTTTATGAGAACTACATGCCGGAGTGGCTATCCCGATATCTGTACAAGCTGAACTTTGTCCCGGGAATGGGACTCGGGATTAATTTGCAAGGTGTGCCAGAATTCAAGATCGACTCGGGAAAGTCAAAGCAGTACGGCCTTGGTTATGTAGAGGGGTCATCCGAGCAGAAGAATCTGAAAAAGGACAAGAATGGCAAGGTCATGATGAAGCTATTTCTGAAGGCAGGAGAAAGCCTTTACAAGGGCCAAGCTGAACCGGTGCTGGTTGGAAATGTCGAGCACCCTGGCTTTGAGATCTTTGCAGATGTTGTGGATTTTGAGAAAAGCCAGGAAGAGCCAGTAGCCCCTGTAGTGATGGAGGAAGCTATTGCTGAATCTGAAATTTTGAAAGGAGAGTCATCTGAGGCGACAGCAGAAACCATAGAGGTGGCCGAGGAAGAAGATGAAAAGAAGATCTGTGCCAAAGCTACAGAAGTGATCTCGGGAGCTTTGACTGCTGCATTAACCAAAGCTTTCGGGAAATCCAAGGAAGGATTTGGCGAAGAACTGATGGCCAAAGTGAACTTAGACTCTGTGGTTGCTGAAATCGCCAAGATTATGGAAAAAGCTAAGGCACAGGTGGTCGAGAAAGCTGCAGTCCCGGATGATGCTCTGGAAAGGAAGATGGAAGCTGATGAAGAACAAGGCCCTCCACCTGTGGAGGATGAAAATGATTTTGTTGTATCTATTTCTTCCATTTTCAATGTAACTGATGTACTCTATGATAAGTTCAATGCAATGAAATCCCAATTTGCTTACTTGTGTGATGTTTATCCTGATAATTCTGTGCATGCATTTAAATCACCATCAAGCATATTTAGCATACATGACACTGCATTGCATGAAATCAATATAAGTACAGATGAAAACCCTAAAATGGTACTCATTTCACACGAGCTTAAATCCGAGGAAGAAAGAGAATTAATAAGAATACTCCAAAAACATGTTAAAGCTTTCGCCTGGTCGTATGAAGACATGCCGGGTGTAGATACAGAAATAGCAGTGCACAAAATCCCAACGGACCCCAAGTTCAGACCGGTAAAGCAGAAGTTGAGAAGACTAAGGCCGGAATGGGCTACACTGGTGAAGGAAGAAGTGGCCAAACAGATAGATGCCAGGTTTCTCGAAGTGGTGGAGTATACGGAATGGCTAGCCAACATTGTCCCCGTGCCTAAAAAGGATGGAAGGGTCAGAGTATGCGTTGACTACAAGGACTTGAATAAAGCATGCCCAAAAGATAACTTTCCACTTCCACATATTGACGTCCTAGTTGATAGCGCAGCAAAAGCGGCAATGTACTCCTTCATGGATGGCTTTTCAGGGTACAACCAGATCCTGATGGATGTAATTGACAAGGTGAAGACGTCATTCATCACCGAATGGGGTACTTTTTGCTATAGAGTGATGCCTTTTGGATTAAAGAACGCCGGTGCCACTTATCAGAGGGCTATCACAACTCTGTTGCACGATATGATCCATAAAGAAGTCGAAGTGTATGTCGATGATATGCTTGTTAAATCAACCACCCGGGAGGAACACCCTGTTATCCTGGATAGATTTCTAACACGCATTGGAGAATACAACTTGCGGCTTAATCCCAAGAAGTGCATATTCGGAGTCACATCAGGGAAGCTGTTAGGCCATGTAGTTAGCCAGAGGGGGATAGAAATGGACCCAGATAAAATCAAAGCCATCCAAGATATGCCAGCTCCAAAGACTGAAAAGGAGGTCAGATCATTCCTGGGTTCCTTGCAGTATGTCAGCCGCTTCATAGCCAAGCTAACTTCCACTTGTGAGCCAATCTTCAAGCTATTAAAGAAAGATCAGCCGATTGTGTGGGATGACAAGTGTCAGCTGGCCTTCAAGAAGATCAAGGCCTACCTGGTAAAGCCACCAGTGTTGAGTCCTCCAATTCCAGGGAAGCCCCTGATTTTGTACTTGGCAGTTGAAGAATCCTCTATAGGGGCAATGCTAGCACAGGAACAAGATGGCAAGAAGGAGTATCCCATCTACTACCTAAGCAAAAAGCTGTTGGAGTATGAAACCAAGTACACACTGGTGGAAAAGACATGTGTGGCGATGATTTGGTTAACCAAGAAGCTGCGCCACTATTTCCAATCCTACAAGATACAAGCCGTGGCTAAGGTGGATCCAATGAAGTACCGCTATGAAGCACAAGCATTGGTTGGGAAGTTGTCCAGGTGGTTGTTACTTTTGTCTGAATTTGACATTGAGTACATCACGAAGAAAACCATTAAAGGGCGAGCCGTGGCAGAGTTTCTGGCAAACCAGCCCCTAGAATCAGATTACACAGAGAACCTGGAATTCCCTGATGAGCAGTTTGCCATGGTGGAAGTGAAAAGGTGGGTCATGTGTTTCGATGGGGCAGTGAATAGAAAAGGCGCTGGGATCGGGGTACTTATAGCAACACCGGATGGTGAGGTCATTCCTTTATCCAAAAGGCTGATCTTTCCCGTAACCAATAATGGGGTGGAATATGAAGCATGCTTGTTTGGAATGGAAACTTTATTAACCTTAGGAGCAAATGATGTCTTAATTGTCGGTGATTCACTTCTAGTGATCAGGCAAGCTCAGGGTGAGTGGGAACTAAAAGAAGAAGCCTTACGGCCTTATTTGGAGCTGCTACAGTTCAGAAAGGGTTTATTCGGACAGTGTGAATTCAGACATGTCCCCAGGGATGAGAATAAGATGGCTGATGCATTAGCTACTTTGTCCTCCATGTGGGAAAATCCAGAAGAGACACAGGCTCAACCACTGGTTGTAGCCACTTCCAGGCATCCTTGCTTCGAAGTGCATGAAGTAATGGAATTATCAGCCGAAGAAAAGCCATGGTTCTTTGACATTTACCTGTATGTTAAGGAGGGAAGGTACCCAGATGAGGCCAGTGCTGCTGATAAGTTGACACTGAGAAAACTGGCTAGTCAATTCAGAATCTTCGAGGACAAGTTGTATAAAAGAACAGCACATGGAGTTCTTTTAAGGTGTCTAACAGAACAAGAAGCAGAAGATGTGATGCAGCAGGTACATGCAGGATCCTGTGGGCCACATATGAACGGGCTTGCCATGGCCAGGAAGATCATGAGACAAGGGTACTTCTGGATGACAATACAAGCAGACTGCATAAGAAAGGTGAAGAGATGTCATGAGTGTCAAATCTATGCAGACATTAGTCATTTTCCTCCACTTGAACTTCAGAATCTAGCGTCTCCCTGGCCGTTTTCAGCATGGGGGATAGACATGATTGGTGAAGTTCATCCAGCTGCATCTAATGGGCATAGATTCATCGTTGTGGCAGTTGATTATTTCTCCAAATGGGTCGAAGTGGAATCCTTCACTAATGTTACAGCCAAGCACATGGTCAAGTTCATCCAGAAAAATATCTTCACTCGGTATGGGATTCCTCATCACATAATAACAGACAATGGAGTACAGTTTCAAGGGGCAACGGCTGAGCTACTTGCAGAACATGGTATTGAACATCATAAGTACTCTCCATATAGACCACAGGCTAATGGTGTAGTGGAAGCAGCTAACAAGGCAATAAAGAAGATCTTATCAAAGATGGTAGCCACTTACAGGGATTGGGCCGATAAACTGCCTTATGCTCTTTGGGGTTACAGAACCAGTGTCAGAACGCCGACAGGAGAAACTCCTTATGCCTTGGTATATGGAATGGAAGCGGTGTTGCCGGTGGAAATCGAACTCAAGTCATTCAGAGTTGCCCTGGAAGCTCAATTGCCAGAGACTGAATGGGTTCAAGCTAGATATGAGCAGCTGGCTGCACTAGATGAAAGGCGACTAAAGGCACTGGATCACCTGCAGATGTATCAGCGCAGAATGGCTAGAGCCTATAATCGAAATGTGAAATGCTCCAAGCGGCAATTGAAAGCAGGAGATTTGGTTCTAAAGCAACTAAGGTCTTCAAATGTTGATGTTAGGGGCAAGTTCAGACCTAACTGGGAAGGACCCTATGTGGTGAAGAAGGTGTTATCAAAAGGCGCTGTCAGCATCATGGACATGGATGGAAACGAGTTCACCAACCCGATCAATCAAGACAGGCTAAAGCTTTATCATGTATAAAAAAAAAAAAGGAAGAGAGGTCTGCTAGGCTGAAAACTCGAAAAGAGCAGTCTAGGCAAAAGTTAAGACACAAGAGAAAATAATCAGTCGGAAAATCTGAAAAGGACGACTGGTGACGGATTCTGGCTTAGTGTGGAATCTATACCATTTAGGAATCAACTTGTTTCAAATGTACTCATTTTGAATTCATCAATAAAGTGAAGTGTTTGTTTAAATATATTTGCATGGTTATGACAAATGCACAAACAAAGTTGTCTTGCATAAACACACATTCAAAGAAAGCACTTTGCATTCAACTGATCAATATCATCGCATTATTTGACAAATGAAAATGTATTAAATACGTGCAATTCAAAATCTTTTATCGTCCTCTAAAGTCCAGTTCATCTTCCCAAAAGAGCAAACAACACCATTTTAGTCAAATCTGAAAAAAAAAAGAAAAGAAGAAGCTCGCTGAGGTGAAAACCGAAAAGGCACCTCAGGCAAAAATTAGAGCGGCCCGCTAAGCTGAAAACCCATATCGAGCAGTTTAGACAAAAGTTAGGGCATATAAAAAATGCTCACTAAGGTGAAAACCGAAAAGGCGCCTTAGGCAAAAGTTAGAGCGGCTCGCTGGGCTGAAAACCTGATTTGGGCTACCCAGGCAAAAATTAGAGCACTTAAAAAAAAAAAAAAAAAACTCAAAAACTCATAACTTCCCACGGAGCAGGAAAAAAAGACAGAACATCCTCAGTATTCCCCACAGAATTCGTCACATCACTCCCCAGCAGAGTTTCCCATACTATTCCCCAGCGGAGTCTACATAAAGAACACCATCAATTACTTCCTCGCAAAGTCGCCATGTTACTCCTCAGTGTAGTCTACACAAAGAACACCACAATTGTTTCCCCAGTCAAGCTATCACACTCTTCCCCAGCGGAATCTCTACAAGGAATACTACGATCATTTCCCCAGCAGTCACCTCACTCCGTCGATAATCACTAAACAATGCCCCAAGAAAAGCAAAATCAACCAGGGGCACAACATATCTCCCCAGCGGAGGACAGAAAAGTCCAATAACAGAAAATACATACATGTACATATACATCATCGTACATCCATACATTGCATATATCAATTACTTATCCCCGGTTAGTCTTCATTCTTGATCGAAGGGGCAAAAATTTTTGTTTAAAAATCTCTCGATCAAGGAATGAAGACTTGCCATTTTAAGTGCAGGAATTCATCCCCAGCTTAATATCCTCAGCAAGTCAGCAGATCCGCCTCGAGTAATGTAAACTCGGCCCAGGTCCGCTCCATTATCTCAACTTTCTCCAGTGAGTCCGCCTCGAGTAATGTAAGCTCGGTATCGGCCCAGATCCACTCCATCATCCAAGTCCCCTAGCAGATTCGCCTCGAGTAATGTAAACTCGGCATCGGCCCAGATCAGCTTCATCTATTTCCCCAGTAAAGTTCACCTCGGGTAACCTAGACCCGGTATCGGCCAATTTCTTCATCAATTTCGCCTCGGGTAACATAGACCCGGTATCGGCTAATCTCATCTCCAGCGTCGCCTCGGGTAACCTAGACCCGGCATCGGCCTATCCGCATCAACTTTGCCTCGGGTAACCTAGACCCAGTATCGGCTTATTTCTTTCCCCAGTCTCGCCTCGGGTAACATAGACCCGGTATCGGCTTATCTCATCAGAGGGTTCATTCCAGTGTTCGCGGCGCTTTGATTCGCGCTCTCAAATTCATCATCTCAGATATTATAAACCTGAATCTAGGTGTCGAATTTGATCACGCGAAGGGCAGCTGTAAGCGCCGGGATTTTCTTACAAAAAAAAAAAAATTTCTACAGTGGTACGACTGTAATTTAAAAATTACAGTCGTACGACTGTATTATCGGGGCAGGTGCAGAACACCATACCCATGACATAAGAAAGAGGAGGAGAGATTTTGGGCAATTAATGCCCAGATTTTGGAGAGAAAAGGAAAAAAATCAGGGTAGAAAAAGGAGAAAAAAGAGAGAGAAAAGGGAGATTGGATTTCTGGTAAAAAATTTAGAGAGAGAAGGAGAAAAGAGAGAAGGAAAAGGAAGAAAGAAAAAACCACAAAGACTCATCTTTTTCCTTTTCTATTTTCTTTAATTCTCGAAATTAAGATTAAAACTTGATAGAAATCCATAGGTTAATGAGTTAGCTTCACAAACAAATTGAAATTTCGGACTAAAACAATCAGAATCCTTTGCAATTTGGATTTTCGGACATAGAGACCCCAACTTCAATTCAAGAGGAAAAGAGCGAATTCTTATGGATTGGAGCGACGCCAGGGGTCAATTTCGACTTGGAAGGACTTCTAAAGGGTAGGCGTCCCGTTTCTCTTTAATTTTGCTTGCTTTCTGGGTGTTAATTGTGATTTTTGTGCATTTTTATCTCTTTTTTCTGCGTTTCTGCTCCTGGAAATCAAGAACAGTCGCACGACTGTTCTTGAATTGATGAACAGTAGTACGACTGTAGTTACAGTCGTACGACTGTAATTGATTTCCAGGTGGTTTTATTTTCAGCTTATTTTAAATGAAATTTTGATGAAATCTTGCATTTTCAGCATCTACAGTCGTACGACTGTAGTTGAGTTTCCACGACTGTAATTTATAGTCGTACCCCTGTAGTTTTCAGAATCAGAATTTTACCTTTAAAACCCAAAAATTTCATAAAAAAATCTATAAAAATCCCCAAAAATTCCCAAAAAATCCCAAAAAATCCCCAAAAATTAGAAAACCCCAAAAATCATCAAAATGAATTTTGTTGTGTGCATCACGACCATAGATTCAATTTTCTGGTAAATTTGCATTTAGATCAATTCAACGATGGAGACCCAGTTCTCCTGAAAACTTACCCACTTAATATATAAAAATGCATGTAAACCGAAAAAAAATTGTTTTCAAAATGATTTTCCCACAAAACCAAAAATACAGGGACGTTTCAAAATATTTTCCAGGTCTAACCGGACCGGCTAGCCGAGCCAACCCGGTTACCCCCCTTAAATGCATGCCCCCGATTCTTGATTTCCCAATTCTGTCTATTTGAGTCCTCATTGTGGCGTGCCGTATAAATTGTGCTAACCTTTGTTTTGCAGCTTTTATTTATATCTATTTTTATTTTTAATTTTATTTGTATTTTAATAGAATTAATAGTGTATCCTAGGCGGTTGTATTTTTCTAGATTATCGTGTATATAGGCGATTGTATAAGTGAGGCGAGTGTTTTTATTTTTCTATTCGATTTGGTTGTAAGCCAATTAATATTTATTTCTTTTCTTTATTTTTGTATTAAATATTTTGTATGCGCGCTGTATGCTTTTTATATCCAATAAAATGGACTTTAGATTTTGAAATATAATTTGAGAACATTGGCAATATTTATTTTAATTAGACACGAAATAAGGGACTTGTCCGGACCCGAATCTCTGGATAGTGTAGCGGCCGTTCATCCGGTTCAGCTACATAAGAATTTCCCGGTTGAGCTGAGCCGGGTGGCGACTCCTACAATATTCATTGAGACTTAGGTCTCGGTTCTTTTTAAGATTGAATTCCATTTATTTTTCAAAACGCGGATTTCCGTTCATAAAAACCCCACGCGAGGGAGGGGCCCGCCCGAGATCGAGGCGCCCCATTCCGAAAGGGAGTCCCGCGTCCCGTCGAAAACGCGTCATCCGCTCACATATGCCATTTACAGTTTTGATGTCATCATATCTTATCGGCCCTTTTACAATATTTAACAACATCCTGAGATAGTATAATTCACCTGCTCCGGGGTGGACATAGAATATTCTTCCAACACTTAAATCACGTTGCCTTGGACACCATTTTTTCATCTTCTTTTTTGCTGTTGATGATTGATTATTTTCCTCAACTTATTTCCACACAAACTTATTTGGAAATTCCACATGTTAATCCTCTTGCCTCTGGATATTTTTCATTTGCCTTCATCCTTTGTAGAAACATAGTATTCTCTTCCCCTCCTCTTTTAAAAACATCCTCAATGCGGTCATCATCATGGAATACAATACTTTGATCATCTGGAAGATGAAAGCTGAGTCTTTCTACTGCCGGTTCACGATAATTAATAGGAAAACCAAATATTCTCCAAGCAGCCTCACACGGTGAAATGTATCTACAATCATAATACATTTTCACTTCATCTAGTTCTTCTACATTGTCCCCGTTTCCATTCATTTGGTAAAAGGAAGTGGTTATTCGATCATTTCCTTTATTTATGTACTTGAATAAATATTTGATGGCTCTATGTTGATTGCACCACTCAACATTTATATGTGCATCATACTTCAATAATAATTGAGTGTTGTAAGGAACAACAAATCTGTTGTCAAGAAGAATTTTATTTTTCTCAACAGTTCTTCCATTATCCCTTCTTTTATACAAAGGATACCCTTCATCATCAATAGTTGTCTCCTCAATAAATTTCTTAGGAAAGTGCTTTGAACATTTTCCATCAATCATGCACGATGAATTTCTATTAGTAGCACCACCAGGTCCATGTATCATGAAGTTTTTCACAATCTCATATAACTTAGGATTGCTATCTTTATCAGGAATCTCGGCTGAAATTATGTTGTCAATATCTTTTCCAGATGGACGCTTATCTTCTGGATGCATGAATAACAATATATGAGCATGAGGGAGACCACGTTTCTGGAACTCTATTGTGTACATAATTGCAATATAATTTATATTAATATAAAGATAATTTAGAAATAATTGAACTTCTCATAAAAGTATATATATTAAGAAATAAATATCACTTACGTGCTTTAACCCTTCCAAATACTTTTTCATTTTTCACATCATAAACAAATTTGTCTAGCTTCATTTTGAAAACTCTAGCTATGATATCGGGGTCTATCCTCTGGTCTCAAACATTGTTTTTCAACAAATCGCTGTATTTCAGGCCACTTTGAATTACATGTAAAGGTAATGAAGAGATCGGGATATCCAGTCCATCTACATATTGCCATTGCATCTTGATAATTTTGTATCATATACCTTAAAAAAAGAGAAAAAATTAGTGGTCTCATTTTTTTATGTCATGGAATTTACAAAATGCATGTAGTTTTTCCACTTTAAGTTTGTCGAGAAACATTATAAATAACCTTAATATTAAATCTTGCAAGTAATAGTAAAGGATCACTCACCTTGCACCGCCAACATAAGATGATGGTAATATTACCCTTTTACCAGCCGAAGATGGATTTGTCTCCCCTCTCAATACTACTTCAGTTAATCCTTTGTATAAATCTGCCCTTAGATTCTTTTGATTGTGTCTGATGTATGACAATCTTTCTGCCTCAATCATGGTGTATGAATCAACTAAGAACTGTTGAAATAACTTTCTTGAACTCAATACTGTTGATGGTTCATTATTTCTTTGTTGTATTCTGAAGCAAAAGAATTCACGCATACTGATGATTTCCCTTTTCTTTTTTTTATTTGCTCTAAACAAAATATCCTTCCTATATCCGTCTTCACCATAAGGGAAAAGCAATGGATACTGCATTGGGAGATAAGATGGGTGCAACTCATTGATATACCACCTTTTGTTTCAACAATTATATCTCTAAAATTATCCACAGTATCAACGTCACCAACAATTAAACCAGCAACTTCTGAAACAGTAGGCATGTTGTACATTCTTTCATCTGTTTTTCTATCTCCAATCAACCTTAACTTTAAGTCTTTACATTCCTGAATAGCCATCCTATCTCTAGCCAATCTGAATGAATGTGCCAACACATTATTTTCATCAAACATTCTCTTTAAGTCCTCAATTATGGAAAGATCAAAATCTGCCTTATTACTTCGAGAACTGTTATTAAAATTATTAAAAAAATGTTAGAAATAATTTAGTACAGTTTTTTTTAATGACAATACAATTTAATATAGTAATATACCTAAGTACACGTGCTCTATTTGAAATCTCATTTTCTGTATCATAGATATATAATTGTGCAAACTTGGGATTCGATCCTGATTCTGGCAAGAGACTGCCAATCATATGGCAATTTTGACCGTGAAGCCTGAATACATATGGACCATTTCCATTGTTTACAGTTGCATCAATTTTACCACCCATGGATGTAAATGAGAACATCATATTATAACCCTTTATATTTTCTAAGAATGACTTGCTTCTACTATCAAAACCAAATAGTAGATTTCTTAGAGTAATTGGTGGATCTTTCAAAAATGGAACTATGACTTTTCCTGCTCCACAACAAAGTGACAAATTTGGCGAAATACTATTTCGATCCTTGTGAATTCGCTCTTCATACCACATTAATGCACCACAATACGAACATGAAAACTTTGGATCGCCAAAATCCAATGCATCTGCAATTTGAACGTATTCTCGTAAGTAATTGAAAAGAAGTTTTACTATTTTTTCACGTCTCCTAACATGGATACGTTAATCATTAATTGAAACTATCTAGGAATTAAATATATAATTAAAAAAAATTATAAATAACAGTAATTGTTTTATATTAAATTTTGTACCGTCATTTAGTTGCAGCTCATTATGTAACATACTGTTAGAATAAATTACTTGTTCAGATGTTGACGACAAATTTGGTCCAATTGTCATAAAAATGAATTGTTTGTAGTTAGTACAACAATAAAATAAATCATTGAGTATACCTAAAAGTCAATTAGTATAATACATACCATTAGTTATGTCTTGTAAATGCATTCTTCTATATCAACTCTCATTACTATGTCTTCTAATACAACCTGCAACCAAATTATCTCACAAAAGAAACTAAAAATATATAGAATTAAAATAATTACAATAATTTAATGTTTGACTAAAAGTAATCCGAAGAATTAACTTGGAAATCATCAACTCAAACCATTAATACATAATAATAATATTATAATTACCTTTCGTAAAAAATTAAGTTTTCATTTTATTCTTTAATTTTGAAATAATGCATGTCTAACACGTGTAGAAATAATTAATTAGTTAACTTTAAAATTGCTAAGCAATTTAGGTTACTTAGATGGCGGTAGCAAGGAGAAGTTTAAAGTTTAAATAATTTTTTAAAAAGTAAAAAAAGGGAAAAGTTGTAGTAATTAGACATATATTCATGTTAGGCTTCTCCTTTTAGTTTACGTATTTCCTTATCCTGATTGATGTGTTTGTTATAACATAACCACAGTAAAATCATTCCACAATTTAGGTATGCATTATTTGTTTAAAAGTAAAAACAGGAAAAAATTATAGTAATTAGATACCTATGCATGTCAGCCTTCTCCTTCTAGTAATTAAAGTATAATTTTTATTTATAAAAAAATATAAATTAAGGAAATTATACTTATAAGAGAATGAAGTAAAGAACAAAAAGAAATCTTAATTAGAATAACCATAATATGCATAATAACAAATATCAAGAGCCATGTTTGAAATGTGGTACACGGTTGACATGACAACTTTCATCTAATATATAAAAAACTGAAATTGCAAACAGGAAAAAAAAAAAAGTATTGTTCAACCAATGAAAATTAGAGAAAATGAACATTCAATCCTCCTTTTCAATCTTGATCTTCTTGTTTAATGCCTTTGTTGTGGGAAATTCATCATCTAAGCCACCAAATTCATCCATAGTTTCCCTATCCATTACATGCTTTCCGTTTAAACTTGTAGGTGTTATGGAACTTTCATCTTGTTCTTCACATGCACCATCGGTGGAGACCTTGTTCAACAATTCATAGTATTGTAATAGAAATTTTTTCAACTTTAAACAATGATAATTAAAAAATTAACGGGGATTTAATATGCTCACCGGGTTCTTGTTAAGGTTGTTGTTGAACTCTTCAATCAAAACAGCATCATCAGATATTTTAAAAACAGCATAAGATGAGTTCTTGTTCTTCAAGTTGTAGTTTGTAACTTTGATGTTGAAAACATATGTGTTTTCAACAAAAATATTTAAAGAATCTGGATATTCTTTCCTCATCCTAAATATATTATGTGATAATAAAAAGTCAAACAATTATGTTGTTTAATAAAACATAATTAAACGCAGAATATGGAATTCATATTTTTAATAATAACAAAATAACTATTTGCCTTAAGATAACCATGATGTGTTGCATGTGATTTTGTTGCCACATGGACATCACTTTTGGAGTGGAATAATTTGGGATGATGACTTAGGTAAAAGTATATCTTACAGTAGCCATGATCATTCCATAGTATAGCCTTAATAGCCTGAAAATATAATAGGTCCCAAATAATTGTGCACACCTAGCACATATCAAGGTACAGTGTAATCACAAGAAAAGAGTGACATACAAACAGATTCCACAACAATTGAAATTCTGGTCCCGTCAATAATTGCATTTAGCAACAACGAACTTGTATGAGACCCAGATGATAGCAAAGACAAACCAAAAAAAAAAAAACAAATTCAACTAAGGAAACAAATTAGTTGAGAGTAAATATTAGTAATCGCATAGCCCCCAAAACCACCAAAAAACAATTGTCAATGAAATCAAAGTAGCTCTAACAGAGTTAAGTAGCAGAACAATAAATGATCATAGAACTGAAACTGGATTGGACAAGAATAGCATATGCATTAACAAAAAGTAAATGTATATAATACCTCAACTTGGCTTAATTTAAGGTCTGCTGCACTTTTTCCAATGAATTGAAAAGCCTCTTCAAACAATACAAATGAAGCAATAGAAGTGTCATCTGCCACATGCATTTGAATCTTATATCTGAAAAACTGAACATAAAATTAATGTATAGTCTTGAATTAAGATTAAGAATTTAAAGAATGAGAAATTAGAAAAATAATAATAATAATAATAAAGGATCTTTAATAAGGGGATAAAAAGTTATTTGGTTCAATGTAAAGCACATTTGCCACAACAGTACACATGCACTCTTATATGCGTTGATTGGACAATAAAAGTTAGTATCTTCATTAATTATAGCCTTAAGCCGTGTAAAGGAAATATAAAGAAATTCATAAAATTTAACTCCGTAAAATTACCTCATATTTCACGGATATAGACAATTCTATAGGAAATTGTGTTGTGCTAGATTTCTCATAATTAGTTTTCAGATGCTAGTCTCTTTCGAGTTGATATTATAAAGTCCCTGCTAGGCTACAAATGTTTAAAATTAAATTTTTCCAAGTGATTCATTGATTTTGAATTCTATTTCTGCCTTTTTGCCCACTATATTTGTATGTACAAAGGGAGAGAGAGAGAGAGAGAGAGGTATTAAACAAAATCTTTAATATATGTCTGTTGAGGATAAATGTTTCATCGGGAATAGTTTTATATGAGGATTGATGGATTGTTCATATTGGGACTCCTACATGTCAGTTACCTAAAGTTGCAGAATCATCGTTAATGCCTTTGTTTATAGCTCTCTTATTTCAATTCAAAACAAAAATTAAAATTGGCTTGGTGTAAAATCCATAAGGAATGATTTACACATACCTTGGTGTAATAAATGGAACAATTTTTTCACACTTTCTGCACCAATATTTCTTGTCCACTGTCTCCTCAACTCCAGTTCGGCATTTGTTGCAGGAATCGTAGTACCAATTATTTTTTGGTTCAATACAAAGCACCTTTGCTACTACGACATAGATGCACTCCTACATTTATATATTAAAGAAAAAAAATTAAGAAATTAGAAATTTGTAACTAATAAAAATAAACACTTTCAACAATTTGACTAAATAGACAATATACCTCAGTTGTATCTTGAACTTCAACCAATGTCTTTTTGATGCAGTGACGGTTGAATTCATCAGAAATAGAGCTTTGATTGCTTGTGGAAAATAGGGTCAATGCAGTTGAGTTATCTTGATCATTCCTGAGTCTGCAATTATTATTTATGAATGAACTTCAAAAACTGCAAAGGAGTAAATTAATGGACTAATGATATATTTAGTAAATTAAATAAATCTAACCGCTACTTGTACTCAGCAATTTGAACGATAGAGTCAATGTGTAGCAATGTTGAACTGTACTTTGAATTGTTTATAGTTGCATCACCTTAAAAAAATCATTTAGTAACCCGTTATTACGAATAATGAAAACTACAAATAATGAACTCTTAAAATGAGAATGATAACAAAGAAGTAATTGCTACCTCTAAACTCTTTTATCTTTGCATATTGAAGGATGATTACAACCGGAACGTTACTTAAAGTAGTAAATGTTGCTATATCCATTGCGTACTCATCCCAAAATGTGCATCGAATTCTATTGGCCCTGTGTAAACAATTCCACATCAATCATACTTTTGAACTCACTTTTTGAACATAACAGTTTCAAATGAAAAATAACAGTTTATTCTATTTTTGAACTCACTTTTCATCTGACAATTCAAATGAAACTCTCTTAGTTTCCTTTCCATTCCAGTGATTGACAACCATTTCTTCAATATACTGCACTTCTCTAATAATATCTGAGTACAAATAAGTAACATAAATTTTAGCGTTAGTTGGTCATAAAATTATTGTAAAAAAAAATGTTTCACCAACTCACCAACTAAGAAATTTGTATCCATAGATTTTGATATGATGTCAACAATTGGAGTAAAGTCAAAAAATTCTTTTTTGATATCATCACACTGTATCTCTTTAACACATGTTTTGTACATGAAATTCAGCTTGTATGGATGCTTAGAAGCTCTATATTGGCCGGTATTAGGAGACACAATGAAGTTCTAAAAAACAAATGCCTTTTGCTCTTTCAATTCGTTAATAAACTTGTTAACATAAGATCCCTTCACAACAGCTTGTATGGTTGTATCCTGTGGATGGAGATAATTAAGAAAGTATTATTCCAATAAAGATTTCTGCTAAGTACGAATTAATGAAGTAAAAAGAGCATCTAAATTTTTACCTTTTGATCGAGAAAAACCATTTCAATACTTGAAAATCCATTCTCATATGCATGTGGTACTTTCCACAACTTGATTATACGAACCTTTATTCTTAGTTTTTCTTTGGAAGGGGCAACATCATGAAGAAAATCATAAGCCCTAGTCATGTTAAAGTATGAACAGAAAAATGAGAAAGGTAGTGGTTATGGTTTTTGAGAATGTGCAGCTTGAACTATATAGCAGATAATTTAGTATTTGTTGTGAGAAAAAAATTAACAGTGAAAGTCCACTAACATATTGAAACAGAATCGTGGGGTTGAGAAAAAAATTAACTGTGAAAGTCCAGCAACATGTTGAAACAGATGCGTGGGGTGGGTGGGTGTTATAACTGACAAAGTCCACTAATATGTTGAAATAGAATCGTGTGTTATAACTGATAAAGTGCACTAATTTATTTTCCAAAAAATTAGATAAAATTAATGCAGGTAATTTCCAAGATTAGATACAAATATAAGCAATCAAACAGCATGAAAGAAAAAAAGTAATGAATTCCAAGCCTCAAATTTTTAAATGCAGAGAGAAACTTAAAGACAGAATAAAAAAAAACCAAATTTCCTCAGATCGAAGGAGAAACCAATCAACAAATCCAAAAATTACTAAAAACAAACTAATCGATGAAAATGCTGTATTGAAATCGTAGAGAACACCAATCATGATTCCAAAAAAAAAAATGTAAAAATAATAATTATCCCGAATCTTTCCTTACTTGTGCCAATTCGCTTGAAGCTCCTTCTGGTGGTGGTTGATTGGTGATCCATGTGAGAGAGAAAGAGCAAAGTGGGTTAAAGATGGAGAGGAAGAGGAAGAAGACGATAATTTGGGAAAAAATAACTGGAGGAGAGGTTGGTATGATGGCGCCATCTGTGTCAATCCTTCTGCTTTTACAATTGCTTTATCTCTTCTCTTTCTACAACTTCTAAATTAATTAATATTTTATTTTAATAATAATTCCGTCTGTGTCAATAATAGCTTCTGCTTTTACAATTGCTTTATTTCTTCTCTTTCTACAACTTTTAAATTAATTAATATTTTATTTTAATAATAATATTTTATTTTAATAATAATTCCGTCTGTGTCAATCCTTCTTCAGCTTTTCCAATTGCTTTATCTCTTCTCTTTCTACAACTTTTAAATTAATTAATATATTATTTTAATAATAATTAAAATAATATAGGTGCTTGATAGGTGCTTGACACGTGGCTTCATTGGTTTCTTATTTAAGTATAATATAGATTTCCTTGGAGCAAAATATGGCACATGGATCACTAGTTTTCCTCATCGAATTATGATGGCAGTCAGAAGGCCTGATAACATGCTTAACAACATAAAATTCACCTAGTGGTGTAATACCCTCACCATTCCACATGCATGCCCAATATGAAAAAAGAATTATACCTTCTCACGGCATGATCTACGGATATAATCCATTTAGGTCAAGTCCAATCATTTATTCCATTCTTTTTTCTGCAAATTTTATTTTATAGTATTTACAGTAATTTTTATTTGTTCATTTATTTCATTTTTAATCCCTAAAAAAAATTCCTTCCAAATAATAATATTTATTATTATTATATTAATTTTTTCATATCATTAATCTTCTAATTATTATGTATAGTAAATATTTAATTTTTTTTATCTAATTACATATAAAATATATTAATATGTAATTTAAAAAATTATTTACTTGAAATAAAATTTAGTTATTAAATAATTATTGCTGTCTTATTAAATAAAAATTTGAAGAAAATTATTCTTTGAATGACATATTATAATAAAAATAAAATATAACAAAAAAATTACTCATTAATTATACCTATATTATATTCTTTTTTTTGAATTACATATTTAGTCGGAGGGGCATTACCACTAGCAATATTAGAAAACAAATATGATGATTCTAAAACATTGATATCATTGTTATTGTCCAGCATACCAAAATATGCATGTCATATCCATAGATCATAATCAACGACTACTTAACAATGTCCAGTTAATTATCTAGCCCAGGCTGAAGGACAATGTTTCCACCTCCAATATATACAATCTAGATTGCCCAACATTTTTGGAAAATCACGTTTCTCACCAATATACAAAGTCTTGCAATGTCATTAACATTAAGTGATCTAAGATATTCCTCTCCAAAACTTTCTGGAATAACACGACAGAATCGCTTAAACGCTTCAATTGCAGTTGACTTACCTATTTTGATGTATTCATTGCATGCATCTACAGGTATACCATATGTTATCATTCAAAACATAGTAGTTGTTTTCTGTATTGTAGAAAGGCTAAGTCTGCCCGTGGCATCGTGTTGTTGTTGGAAGTACACATCATGATTTTTCACTTTTTCAATTATACGGAGGAAAAGATCACGAGACATACGATACCGGTTACGGAAATATGACTCATCATATATTTGGTTATCCACGAAATAGTCTCTACGAATTTGTTGATTAGATTCCTCACGGTTGCGATAGATGACCTTATGGCTTGGTATGGGTTCTCTGCGCCTTGACTGACTGCTCTAGATATCTAAAAAGTGTTCCAACAATTTGTTATTATTAAGCATCACTTGACTTGCAGCAGCGATCATTTAATCGCTGTGGTCATCTGATGCTAAATCACTTGAAGAATCACCACCCTCGTAATAGTAAGACATTGCAAAGAAACATAGAGAAATTATTTCAAGAAGACTATGAGAAAGATTATACTTAACAAAGAATATGCACAACTTAGCTCCAATTCTACCATGTATATAGGTGGAAACGAAAAAGATATGGAAGGGGGTTTAATGGTTTAGTTTCAATCAAAGTGATCTAATGGCTAAGAATGCATGTAGAATAGATATGGATGATATTGGCTCTTACAGATTGATAGTGACAATACGTGTAGAGATTGCTGGGGTTTGAATGGTCCAGATATTGAGATTCATCATCTGAAAAATAATGTGGCGCAGCGGAATTACACCATTTAAAATTTCCTAGAATCCACCTAATCGTGTCTGATTACCATTGATTGAAATAAAACAATTGGATAAGGAGAGATTAAACTCACCAAATCTGTCTCTTCTAGAGACTGCTGCAGAATCGATTCTTGTGACAGAAGCGATCTCCACAATCCGATGCACGACCAGCTATCGAGCGGGAACCGGTGTTAGCCGAAGAAGCGGAGGAAGGGAAAATTGCAGCTTTAAAATTCTCTAAGGGGGCTGAAATTTACAGCTTAATGATTAGGGTTTGGGCTTATTTTTTTTCTGAAGTGTACCTTTAAATAGACACATTGACTAGTTGGGTTTTAACTAGATTAACTAAACCCAATTCTATTAGGATTACAATTATATAAATGAACTCTAATTAAAAATTTCATACTATATAATTTAATCTCATTAGCTGAATTTAATTACCCCTAAATTAAAATTAAATTACACTTAAGAAAATATAATGCATGTAGTTTATTTTCCTACTTAGGAAAATTATTAATTAATTATTTACTTTATGTAATTCAATTAATTAATTAATTAATTGATCATATTATGTAAACTTATTAATTAAATTAAATCAACCTAATATTAATTAATTACCTTGGCACCGAATGTCAACTAATTAACTGACCCATTCCTTCCAATGTACATTACATGTTTAATTTTTACAAGTTCCGACTCAGTTGATCTATGTGCATGATCCTATGGGTTTGTCTTTATGTTTGCAGTGGGCGCAATGCCTATAGACTGTAAGTTGGGTTCTAGCAAACTATTATAGGTGCCAATTAAGATAGAGATGCCATAGTCTTTAGAAGATAGTCACCCGATAGTAATCTCAGAGTGTCCTTTGCCAAACAACATCGATATGAATAAACAAGAGGCATGGTGTCCGTCATCCTCTTCTGCTGTTTATTATATTTCTTGATCTTTGAGTTGACTGATTAAACAAATAAGCGACCAACTTATTTGGGTATGATCATACACTTATCAGTCCCACTCATCAAGTGGCCAGTGATATCATCTCGGTGTTATCCGAGTGGCAATTCCATCACTTCAGTATCAACATGTTCACCTGTCCACCTAATCATACCCATATTTAGCATCCTTTTACAGACCTGTTAGGTGTATGTCAAAGTGAACCGGATTTCATATTGATACTATAGTGAAATCTAGTCTGAGGACAAAAAAGACCTACTCAAGAAAGACCCATGACGCGACAACCATGTGGTTTTCTTGTGCGGATCGATCCAGTCCCATGTCAGTGACATGTACCTATATTCATGACTAACTTTACAAGTACTATGGTTGGTTAAGAACTACCATATAGTCTTCGAATATACAAGTCTGTGGTTCTATTCGTTCCCACGACTGTAATAGACTTGTGATATGTTTTATGATTATCAATCAATGGATACTCTATTCATGTTATAGTACAAGATATAAATAGAATAGATTAAATGCCTTTATTAATGTGACACAAATGATGTATTTATTCAAAGTGTCTAAATGTATAATACAAAAAACAAGATTCTAATGCCCTAAGAACTAGGGCACACCAACACCAGATGCATTGAAAGATATCTTATGTATAACACCCGGGATTTGATCGTTTGTCCCCACAAACCAACACGTGCCTTTCCAGTATGTTTTGTCCTCACTCATATGAGTCCTGAATATTTCTTCCTAGGAGGTCACCCATCCTGAAATTTTCCCAAGTTAAGTACCCTTAACTTTGAAGTTACTTTCGAATGGGCTACTGAAAAGAATACATCTTGTTGGTATAGGTATTACCTATCAAATCTCTTATGCCCTTTCTCAACTGTACCATCCCATTCCAGTATAGTCTTGAAACCCTTTCTTTTCGGTATAGATTCGGTTTATTCCTGCCCCTATAGACATCCTTCAGGACTGCTCTTTGCTCAGGATTCTCTACCTCGGTGCCACCCCTTACTTCACTGGGCCGCTCCTTGCTCAGGCCATCCACCCTAATGCAACTCTTTTTAGGACTGGGTCGTTACATTATGGATGAGAATGCATGCAGATAATGATGGATGGTATTGGCTCTTGAGATTAATGGTGATAATACATGTAGAGATTATGCAGAGAGATTGGTTGGGTTTCAACAGTCGACATAGAGTGATGTAGTAGAATAGCAAAATTATTGTATACGAAGCAGTGGCATTATGGTAAATATTGACAAGTTTGGAATTACGGATTTTTGTATTTTTGGATCCTAATTTTGGTGGAAATGACCCAACGATCCAAACAGACCAGCTTTGCTTGTGATGTACATTGATTTTTGGCCAAATTCCATCGTTTAGGCCTTTAAAACTGCGATTTTATGTTTTTAGGAATTTTGCTTTTGGCTGGGAATTAATGCAAACAAGGAATGTATGCTTTTGGCTCATACAGATTGAAGGTGACAATACAAGCAGAGATTGGTGGGATTTTTGACGGTCTAGATGCAGTCAAAGTGATCTTATGGCTGAGAATTAATGCAAATAAAGAATGGATACTTTTGGCTCTTACAGATTGAAGGTGACAATACAAGTAGAGATTGGTGGCATTTGTAACTGTCCAAATGCATTCAAAGTGATCTTATGGTTGGGAATTAATATAGACAAAGAATGGATGCTTTTGGCTCTTGCAGATTGAAGGTGACAATACAAGTAGAGATTGTGTGAACACGGGATTTTTCGGGTCTTTAAAAAAAGCCTTATGTCACACAACTATAATTCAAATTACAGTCGTACGACTATAAGATCGGAGCAGGTAGCAGAAGCCCATACCTTAAGAATAAAAAATTAGGTGATTTGAGGGGTAATTAACACGGGTTTTGTAGCAGCAAGCAAGAGGAAATAAAAGGGAAAAAGAAGAAAGAGAAAGGGACTTTTGGGGGAACAAAAATTGAGAGAGAAATTGAAAGAGAAGAGAAGGAAAAGAAGAGAAGAAAAAGAAAACCAAAAACCATAATTTTCTTCTACTATTTTCTTTTGAATTCTGGAGTGTTAAAGCTTAAAATTTATTAGAAATCATAAGTTAAAACTTGACGCACTAAAACTAAATCAATTCCAGACCTTAGACTCAGCTAAATCCGTGACTTTTTGGAGAATTTCGGACTTATTTTAGAACCTTGACTCATAAAGGAAAAGGAGCAATCCGGAGCCCATTAAGGTGTTTCCAGTGGTCAAATCGACGGTGGATCAGCGTAACAAGGGTAACTAAACTTGAAACTTTTGTTTTGCTTCATTTTCTGGGTGTTTTGGTTGATTTTTGTGCATAAAACTCATATTTTTGGCTTGCTGTTTCTGGAAAATAAGAACAGCCGTATGACTGTTCTTGTGACAAAGAACAGTGGCACGACTATAATTACAGTCGTGCCACCAAAGCCATAGTCGTACGACAGTTCTTAGATTTCCCCGCTTTCTCTTTTCATTTAAATAATCTTTGGCAATTTTCTACAAAAGGATGAACTATAGTCGCACGACTGTAATTACAGTCGTACGACTTTAGTTACAGCCGGGCGACTGTAATTCTCATCCAGAAGCAGAAAATCCAAAAAAATCCATAAAAATTCACAAAAATCATAAAAATTCAGAAAAATCAGAAAAAAATCAAAAACGAATTTTGTTGTGTGCATTCACGACCTTACATTTAATTCCTGAAATTATTACATTTAGAACAACGCAACGAAAGAGATCCAAATCTCCCGAAAACCGACCCACCTCACATGCTAAATTAAAGTAAATCGGAAAAGAAAATGTTTTCAAAATGTGTTTTCTCACAAAACAAAAATACATGGTCATTTCAAAATTGTTTTCCAGGTCTAATCGGACCGGCTGGCCGGGCCGACCCGGTTACCCCCTAAATGCATGCCCCCGATCTCTAAAGTCCCCAATTTTGTCCTATTTGAGTCCTATTTGTGGCATGCTATAAATTATGCTAACCGTCTATTTTGCAGCTTTTAATTTCTTTTTATTTTCATTTTTAATGTAATTAATAGCTTAATTCGTGTATTTTAGGCGATTGTAATTTTTTAGATTATCGTATATTTTAGGCGCTTGTAATGTGAGGACGAGAGTTTTTTATTTTTATTCGATTGAGTTGTAATAATTTTTTATTCACTGCTTTTTATTTTACTTTATTTTGTGTGTACGCTGCATGATTTAATTTAATAAAAATCAACTTTAGAAATTTAAAATATCATCAATGAACATTGGCCAAATTTGTTTTGATTAGACATGAAATAAGGGACTCGTCCGTACCTAGATCTTGAGAAAGTGTAGCAGTCCTCATTTTGGTTCAGCTACACTGTAATTTCCCGGTTGAGCTAAGCCGGGTGGCGACTCTTACACCTTTTATCGACATATAGGTCTCGATTCTTTTACAAGATAACTCAATTTTCTAAAACTGAATTTTTGTACTAAAAACCCCACGCGAGGGAGGGTTGCCCGATATCAAGGCTTCCTTCCAAGAGTGGTCTAAAAACGTCATCCGCTCACAGATTGGTGGGATTTTTAACGATCCAGATGCGATAAAATTTATGGCTGGGAATTGATGTAGACAAGGAATGGGTGTTTTTGGCTCTTGCAGATTGATGATGACAATACACGCAGAGATTGGTAGGATTTTTGACGGTCCAAATGTAGTTAAAGTGATCTTCTGGCTGGGAATTGATGTAGACAAAGGATGCTTTTGGCTCTTGCAGATTGAAGGTGACAATACAAGAAGAGATTGGTGAGATTTTTGATGGTGCAGATGCAATTAAAGTGATTTTATGGCTGGAAATTAATGCAGATAAAGAATGGATGGTGTTCAAACTGCTCTATAAACAACATGTATTTTACTGCACTTAACACATATCCACATCATTCTTCTCCTCTGAATTTACATAAACTTCTTATTGCGAATTTGTTATCAAAATGTCTGTTCGACAAGTTGGGTACTCTATGGAGGAAGATAAGATCCTATGCGAGGCCTACATGGAAGTTTCAAAGGATCCTATTGTTGGTGCAAACCAAACTTTGAATGTATATCGGTCATGCATAATAAATTTATTTAAGGTAAGGTGCACTAGGGGCATGCCTCGAACATTGAGATCGCTTCAGGGAAGAATGAATAGCATTATGACAAAAGTTAAGAAGCTCAGAGGTTGTGTTATGCAAGTTGAACTTCTCCATCCAAATAGGGCAGCAGATTGTGCTATTGTGAGTATTTATATTATATTAGTTGCATGAAAAATGTAGTAAATTTGTTATAGTTTTACTAATTTTCTTTTAATCTTATTATAGCTAAATCGTGCAAAAGAATTATTCGCCCAAGGAAGAGTGGAGAAAGCTTCAAGTTTGATAATGTATGGGAGATGTTAAAAGATTTTGAAAAATTTAACGACAATGTCATTGTTCCAAGAAACAAAGTTAAGAAGAAGCAGTCCACATCTTATGTTTCATCTGACTTTGAGAATCCAACTCCTGAAACTCCAACACCAAAATCTGCTGGAATTTAAATGATGATTCTTCTGGTGTAAACTCATTTAAACGACCTATCGGGATTAAGAAGGAAAAACTTAAAAGGACACTTGAATCACAAGCCAATGAAATTTGAAAGAGTGTGAAAGAAGAAAATGAAAAACTATTTAAAATGATACAAAGTTCAATGGAAATGTAGAGGGAGAGAATGGAAATGCGTAAACACAAATTTAAATTAGAAGAAGATGCAATATTACTTAAAGATCCAAATTTGATTCCAAACCCAATTTTACGTGATCATCTTTTGCAAAGAAAATGCATAAACATAAATTAAAATTAGAGGAAGGTGCAATATTATTTAAAGATCCAAATTCGATTCCAGTCCCAATTTTACATGATCATCTTTTGCAAAGAAAAAACGAAATTTATGCGAGGAGATTGGCAGAACAAAGTAACTAATCACAAACGCCACTTGTATCATCTCCAATGGAAAATTTCCCTTATTTCAACAATTTGGATGGAAGGGATGATCTTCCACCTTATTAATAATTGTGTTTTCGTCTCCAAGTCTTTTTTTTTATGTTTTTTTAATTTGTTTAGTAAGTAGATTTAAATGTCTTTTATATTTTGTTTGTAATGTTTTTATTTTGTACTATTTGTAATGTTTTTATTTCGTACCATTTGTAATGTATTTTTTATTTAGTAATGTTTCTAATGTGTTGAATAGTGTTGCGATGATGACAGCAACATGAAAAGTTGACATATATGTAAAATCATTTTTACTTGAATATTATTACAAATTGTTTTGTAATTAATTATTAAGTAAATTATGATTAGAAGATGAAGCGACATTACAAGAAAGATTTATCAAGCTTGAACATTAGGAGATCGACAAGGTCATTGCATGACAAATCAATCAATTATACAATCATTGCCTTACAAGCTAAAGAAAGCTTGAAATGCTTAAGAGCTCCAATGGCTACTTTATCATCGGAAAGTAAAGGAAATGCTTCAAGGGCTAAATTACATTTGCCATCATTCCTTCAGAGGCTGTAAGCAATGGATAGCTCTCCTTGTGAGCTTAAAGGCAACTGTCATAAACTTCTTCAGGTTGTCCAACAGCTATAATATCTTCAAGACCTGGAAGCAACATCCATTTATTTTTCAGGAGCTCAAGCCAACAACTATATCATTGATTAAGAGCTACAATGCAATGTTCATGTTATCTTCAGAAGCTATAACACCCAGTGTACCTTCAGGACCTCAAAGCAACAGCCACATTACCTTCAAAAGCTGTATGCAACAGCCAATATCCTTTAGGACCTGAAATATAACGGCTATATCACCTTCAAGAGCTTGTCCAACCACTATTTTTACCTCTTGATCACCTATAAATTCAAGACAAATTCTATCAGCAAAGGCATGGAAGACTAAGCATAAATTTCACACATTGAGAGCAATTGATTAAGTTTTCCTACAAAATCCTTCAAGCATTCAAAGAGAGAAAAGCTTCATTGTTATTCATTCAAATATTCTACAATTTGGGTTTTGTATTTCACACAAGGGATTTGTGTGAAGGGGTTTACTTATGTTGATAGTGTGATCAACAAAGTTTGTATAAGTTTGGCATTTGAGCTTTGAAAAATACCGGGATAAGTTTGGTATTTGAGTTTTAAAAAATACTGGGATAAGTTTGATGTTGAGCTTTGAAAAACACCGGAAGAATTTGTTACTTGACCTCGGAAAATTAACGGTAAAGGTTTGATACTGAGCTCTGTAAAAGTACTAAGTTTGTCACTAGAACTCGTAAAAAGTAATATAAGCTTGTTTCCTGCCTGTAAATGAAACATTAGTGGAAAATCCCAAGCGGTTGGCTTGGGGACTGGATGTAGACTGGTTTGGTCGAACCATGGTAAAATTCAATGTCTTCATTTCTCTATCCATACTCTCTTTATATTCACTGCTACTTAAATTCTTACAATTAAAATTAATAGTCTTTTTATTTGAAGATATTTTTATTTTCAGTCAAGCAAAATTATATTCACAAGTTTTATTAATTTATTAATTCCCCATTTTTGTAAAATTTGTGTTAAGCAAAAGAAAATTGTTTTTCTCCAAAAAGAATTCTTTTTAAAAGAGTTTGCAAAAATTTTTATCCGGCATATAATACTATTCACCCCCTCTAGTACTATAGCTAGCCTATTTGGGACCGTCATAATGCAATTTTAAATTATTGTTATGTTAATTTATTAGCTTTTTTTATTTTATTTTATAATACTATAATTAATATTTAAATGAGTATTTTGTGAAAATAAAAAATAATTTAACACACTACATAAAAACATACTACAAACAAACATAATACACACATTACAATATATAATATAATAACACACTGCAATATACAATATAATATGATATATAATAAAATATTATTAAAAAAAAGAATTTTTTAATAATTACCATAAAATATGCGATACCCATTATGCGGTGGATTGGACTTGCAATTCACTGCATAATGCAAGTCCAACGGTATAACGCAGTGCTGCTGGACTTGCCCTTAAGAATACCCGATTTTGTTGCATGTAAAATTTAAAATATTATTATTGACAGTATATATATCACACTGTAAAGATCATGTTATCACACTGTAAAGATCATGTTATCTCATAATTTCTCCAAAAGCTTTCGATTAATTAGACTGCCCAAGTAATCTTATATTGCATTTAAGCCTCAGTTCATCAAATTAAGCCACCCTTAATATATACAAATATAAAGATAAAAAAGCCATATAATTAACCAAAAGTCCATATAATTAACAACTAGAAATCACTAATAAGAAAAATCCATAGACTCTAATCAACCTCACCAATGCATATAATTGAGACTAGGGCGTACTTATAACGCAATCAAAAACTCAAACTTAAAATAAGCTTTTGCAAGGCTTACCTTTTCTCAGAGTCAGCTGTAAACGTTGAACAAAAGGAGAGCAGGAGAAATTGAAGCTATCTCCTAAAGCTTGATGTGAAGCATTGGTCACAATTGATTACTGCGGCTAAACGATGAAGCTGTCGATTATTGAAATTGAATTGAAGGAGAGTACGGAGCTGTTGTAAGTTCTGTCTAGTGAGGTGTATTTTGGAGGAGGAGAAGAATTGAATTTAAGGTTAGGGATTTTATTACATGGAGCATGGAGTAGTTCTTATCGAGGGATGAAGAGAGAATTTATGTTATGGATGTTGAGTATGTATTTTTGTATTCATGATTACAAAGTTTTATGGACAGAAATTTACAAATGAGTGAAAACAAAATAGAATTTCACAGCTCATTTCTTTATACCAAACAACTAATTAAGATAATAAAAAAATGCCTTTTTGCATGGGTACCTTGAACAAGTCTATATGGAGCAACCACCGGGGGTTTGTTGATCAGGGGAGTGTGGGAAAGTTTGTCGTCCTAGGAAATCCTTATATAGCTTAAAATAAAGTCCTCGAGCATGGTTCTGGAAATTCAGTCACTCAATTGTGAAGTTCAGGATGAAGTGCAAAAGTGATCATTTTGTTTTCTAGAAATACTCAACATCTGGCATTATTCTTCTTGTGGCCTATGTGGATGATATTGTCATTATTGGAAGTGATGTTTCAGGAATTTCATCTCTGAAATCCTTTCTTCATAGTCAATTTCACACTAAAGATCTAGCAGCTTTACAGTACCTCTTTGGAATTGAGGTAACACGAAGCAAGAAAGGAATTTTACACGAAGCAAGAAAGGAATTTTTCTATCACAGAGAAAGTATGTGCTTGATTTGCTGCCAGAAATAGGCAAAATAGGTGCTAAGACATGCAGTGCACCAATGACTCCAAATTTGCGTCTCACATTAGATGGAGATTTATTTGAAGATCCCGGAAGATATAGGTGGTTGGTTGGAAAATTGAACTATCTTACGGTAACAAGACCAAATATAGCTTACATTGTCAATGTTGTTAGTCAGTTTGTCTTCTCTCACCATTGATCATTGGATTGCTCTTGAATAGATCTTATGTTATTTAAAAAGAACTTTAGGACAGAGATTACATTATACAAGAATCATGGTTATACTCAAATCGAATGCTTTTCATATGCAAATTGGGCAGGTTCTAAAGATGATACAAGATCTACGACCGGTTATTGTGTCTTTGTTGGAGAGAATCTAATCTCCTAAAAAAGTAAGAAGCAACATGTTGTATCTTGCTATAGTGTAGAATCAGAATATAGAGTTATGGCTCAGTTAGTTTGTGAGATTATGTGGATTTGCCAGCTCATTTTTGAAATTAATTAAAATTAAGAGATAATCTTTGAATATATTTTATTAAAATCTTATAATATTGAAACAAAGTTAGATATGAAAGGTCTTAATGATTATTCTCACAAAATCCTAAGTCATGAAAAAATAACATTTTTTTTTTTTGGATTTATTTATCCACCAAATGCTCATTTGGATGTCGACGTTAGGAGTGAGCAGAACCGAACCAAAATCTAAAAACTAAAAATTCAAACCGGTCCAAACTGATCCAAATTGATTCATTTTCTAGTTTGGTTTGGTTCGGTTTTATTTTTCTACAAAGTTTGGATTTGGGTTCGATTCGGATCAAAACTGAAAAAACCAAAAAACTAAATGTGATTGTAAAATTAAAAAAAAATACCATTAACTTAAAAACTGTAAATCTAACTTTTACATTTTCCCTACTTTTTCTAATACTATATTATTTAGTATTAGTGTGACATTATTATATATTATTATAATTGTGGAATGAAAAAATTGAAATTGGATGGTATATTTTATAATTGTGGAAGTAGAAATTGGAGATGATATATTTGATATTGAATTTTTTTTTTAATATATGATTTGGTCTTTAACCTAACTTTTTAGGTTTAATTTAAAAAAAAAAAAAAAAAACTAAACATTTTATAATTGTTTTTGTTCTTTAAAGAAATTGACATCTTTAGTTTTTATCTAGTCCAAACCGAATCGAACTGATTTAGTTCAGTTTAGACTGAACCAAATTGAAAGTTAATTTGGTTTGGTTTGAATAAAAAAATATAAAGTATTTTGATTCGGTTTTTGAACAGAATCGACCCCTTCTCACCCCTACTTGACTTATTGAAATTACACATTTGAGAGGCTGACATTTAAAAATCTAATACATTTAGGGACTAACGAATATATTTAGGGTTGACCAATTGCAAACTTGTTACATTTGATTTGATTTAGATAACACTTTAACATCCTTCTTACAGCATATAGTATGAATGTCCTATTGGACTATGATAACATTAATTTATAATAAGATACGTAATTAGTTGCCTACTTGAACAACTGCTTTCAGTCAATTGACCCCCACCACATCCCACATACATTAATAAAATATAGCATGAGCAAAATTGCATTATGAATTTCATCCTTGTCAGTAATTATAAGCAACCGAATCTTCCTAGTTCCAGTGGAGAAAACAAGACGTAGTTATTTATTAGCAATTTAGGAATTCAATAAACATGGCTCTCAAATTGTTCGGATTCCAAATTTTAAAAAAAATTTAGACCTCCAGTTTTACTCCTGTCCACAATGAATTCACAACTTTAGCGAAGTTCAAGTCGTAGGATAGTACTAACTCATAATTCTCAAAGTATAAAAACTCACCTCAGCAGCAAAAACCTAGTTCCTTTCAGGAATTTGAAAGTATGCAACTCAGGACCTGATTAGTCCATGACACTAAATATAGTAATACCAAGGTTTTTTTTTTTTTTTCTCCTTTTTTTTGACATTTATGCACATAAAAAAGAAGTATACAACACAACTTTGAGAAGGTAAAATGAAAAGGATAAAAAAAGAAAGATCTATTACATAATCTCCTCTCACAAACACAAGCATCGGCTGTTACTGCAGTAGATGCTTTGAAATTTACAGGGAACTGTAAGGGAAGTTTCTTATTTGTTTGAAGGCTAACAAATTAAAGTACTGGTCGTAAATGAAAAATAGGTGAACAAAAAAATGATTGCTTTTGCTGTGTATATGACTAGAAATAGTAAGTATTGGTAATCTATTTCTTGCATGTTAAGTAAATGCCTGAAATAATCGCTGCACCAGCCACAGCAACACCAAGTGATGTAAGAACCTTGATAGCTGAAACACCAGCTTTTTGTGTTGGCATTTCCAGAATCTCACCCAGCTGCAATGCCACAAACAAAAAAAACTTATGAGAAAATCCTACCACATGCATCAACTCTAGCCTGAGAACGTAAGTTGTACAGTACATCCTCCTCATAACAACACGTGATCCCTCAACTTTTTTCATTTTTTGTTAATGGGATAAGAGTCAAATTTTCCCCTGAGGTTATTAGGTAAGATTGCACAAAATAGTGCAATATTGTACCCATGGTAGAAGCCCTAGCTCAAGGAATTCTGTAAGTAATTTTTGCTGGTATTACATGGAAAATGGTAAATTTAAGCTAGGACTTCCACCATAGGTCCATAGGGATAAAACTGAACTAGGGTTTCTACCATGAGGGCAACATGGCTCCAATTTGTACCATAAGGTAACAATTGATCTTCTCTAATAACCTTAGGAGCAAATTTGACCTTTATCTCTCTTTTTAATTAAATCCTTGTATTTACTTTTGTTGATTGGGTCTCTCTGCTTAGTTTTTTTTTTTTTTTTTTTTTTTAATTTATTTTTATTTTTATTTAATTGGATCCTTAGGGGTCAAACTAAAAATAAATAAAATTAAATGTTTCCAAGGGACATAATTGAATAAAAAAAAAAAAAGTTTAGGGACCCTACCAAGAAAACACAAAAAAATATGGACCTAATAAGTGTGCTCTGCCATCATTTTGCTACACAAAACACTACACCATTTGCAAGGAAGACAGACACAACACACTATCTACTAGTTTTAAGGATCTATACATCCATACCAATTTTATAATATTCTCAACCTATTACTCAAAAGGAAAGACCCAAATAGAAGGAAAAAGTGACAGAGAAACTGTTCACCAACCGCAACAGGCTGTTTCCAGTGCTTCTGTATTCCATGCAAATGCCCCTTCCCAACTACTGCAACCACTGAACTATGTTCGCTAGCAACTTTCAGTAATGTGGAAGACATGTACCTACAAGTGAGAGAAACACCAAACAAATAAGAAACATAACGCAATCATAAATTGCTAGTGAAACACTAACAAGAAAAAGTTTCCATTTGCTTGATCAAAAGAAGGGAATACACTTGATCAGTTTAAACAAAGAAGAAAAGGAGCATAGGAAGGAAAGCAAGCAAATATCTCTCTAAAACAATGCCATTGAAAATTTAATACATGAACTAGAGCTTATTGACCAAAGATGCATTGAGTTTGCAATGGATTTAGCGGGATTATTGCAGTTAATAGATTACAAACTGCAGCCAAATTCTGGATTTCAATTTTGAGTCTACAACTCCCACTGAACAAATCACCAGAAAAATCCCTGTGTCTGTTCCATGCAATGAAGTGCCATGCATAAGAACCCCATTTCTCTGCTTACCATTTGAACCCAACATAGCGAATGGATCATTTTCATATAACTTTTTAACTACTATAAGTACTTTGGACCAAAACAAGCTCCTTCATGGACATCGAATATAAAGGGTGTCTCTATCAAATGCTGTTTATGTTTTTTGTATGCTTTAAACTCAGACAGGATTAGACTGGAAAAAGTAATTCTGGTAACCTCCTGCTCAATTTTCATATCTCATTAGTCAGATAAAATATATGAGACGCTGAAAGTACCACAACAATGTTTGAACTTTGAACTAAGAACTATACACCAATCACAAATGAAAAATAGGCAAAGCAATAAAATTAATGGCAAATCTAGTGGCCTTATTCCTATTCCTCACTCATCAGATCCAAAAGAAAAGAGATAGGAAGCTGCATAACCAAAATTTGTACTTGAACTAAACATAAATTACAAATGAAAATGTTGTCAATGCAATACTAACTGGTCTCGCTCATGCACGAGGGTTTCCATCAGAGTGGGGAACTCCTTACTCATCTCTTGAATCACAAGAGTCAACATGTCAACATCATCCATTTCCTTGAGCTGAAATTAACAAAAAGAAATTGATGTCAACTAAAATTTAGCTACACAATGTGTTTTTTTTTTGGGTGCATTCAATTAATGGGTTCGAGGATAGTTAGACACCCTTTACGTGACTCCTCTTCCAATTAAAGTCTGTTGCATACACTAGGATCTGAAAGATCTCTAGCTTAAGAGACTTGAGGCTTTTAACCACTCAAGCCAACTTTAATTGGTACACAAAATGGATTTCATACTTACACTAACAAGCATAATCGGTAATACAACAAGCAATAAGAAAGTTTACCATTTTGTTGAGGTCCTCGGGGCTTGGTAGAAACACCGCTTGAAAAAGTAGAGAATACAATAACTTTGTCTTATGCCAAAGAGGCATTTTTGCCCATGTCCTTCGTAAAGTAATCTGTTAAACTCATATAATGTGAGAATTAAGAATAACAATTTCAATTTATCCATCACATGTTTGTGAAAGTTGCCAAAATTGTAGCTTGTTATTGATGAATGATGAAAAAAACTCTTTGATACAGGGAGGTTAACCCTACCCCTAGATTAGGAGTTGAAAATTCTAAGTTCCAGCCCGCTTTTTCATTTTTTCTTCAACTGAAATCTTTTTAGGATATTACTGGATATTAGTGATTGATTCCACAGAGTAACAAGGTAAATATCAATTAGAAGGAACGGCAATGAATATAAATCATGTATGCAATATCATTATTTTGTGTCTTCAAGCTCATTAATCAATTAAATTGCTTAATTCTACTCATTTTCTTAAGCATACTAGGCTTTATACATTCTGAAATTATGCAAGAGCCCATTTCCATTACACGCAACTGTGCAACTGCAATTGAAATTCAAGCACACCCATATACTCATATGGAAATAGATATCATAATCAAGACTACGTAAAAAGCTCTTCACCAATTTTTCCATCACAATTTCATGGTCAAGGCCAACCTTCAAGGAGGTTGTATCCAATTACTTTCTCAAAGTGATGGAACATGGATAGCAATAGAATGAACAATTTGGTTAGGAGTTCTATCGAGCTAAGCTAATCAAAGTAATTAGGTGTTCAAGGTCGGATTGATTCTGCGTAAAATTGAGCTTAAACTGCAGCGTCATAGAGCTCAAACATTACAGTTCAAACTTCTTCAGGCAAAGCTTGACAAACTTCATGAAGCCCGAACCTTTGGAAGCAACTTACCGCATTGGCAATAGGATTGACAATTAGTCCAATAAACAGAAGCAAGGGAGTTCTAGCTAGAAATCACCAATAGCATCTTACTTGTACAGGCCGATCACCAAGGACAACTTTGCCACCATATGCTCTTGCTTCTTCAAAAGCCACACGGAATTCAGAACCAGGAAAAACCTGCAGCTTCTCAGCCACCTATAAATGTCAAATATCATGTATTAGATACTTTCAGAATATATCATTGCATTACATCCTGGTTTCATTGGCAAATATAAACAATATTTCTACAGAACAGAAAAAAACTGAAATGGGAACAAAGATAATCATACATGCCTTTGCAAGGAACCAGCTATAAAGTATTCCAAACAGGTTATGTCTCTTCTTCCAATTCTCAATCATGTCTGCCATAGTTGGTACCTGCTCCATTACAATTTTACACATAAGAAAGCGGAAACCTGAAAGCAAAAATTGAATAATATCTCGGTTGTTTTTTGATATTTCGCCAGACCTAAAAGGTGAGTTGCAGTGCAATGATTAAATGATAAAAATTAATAAAGACATTATGCTATCTTTGGCTTCTAAGCAAACCCTAAATAGCTGCTTTGCAGTCAACTACTCTGCAATTTAAATTACAGCATAACTTTACAGAGAAAGAGAGTGTAAAGGAAGTTGAAAAATTTAGTACAAAAACAAAAAAGTAAGAAATGGTACAGACCTTTAGATTTTGAGGAGTAAGCACAGCCACCCGACTAGAACATAACTCAAGAAAGACAACCTACAGCCAACAGAAAGTAACAATTAAAAGAGTTCCTTAAACGAGTTAAATACAAAGAAAAAACTAAGAAGGTAGCTAACTTCACAAATGACCCATCCACTAATCAATAATATAAGAGAGTCAAAGGGGCAATCACCTGAGGTTTCAAGAAACGGACAACAGCTTGAACTTCGTCACATGATTCCTGCATTATCGTGAAAATGTAATTATCAAAGTTCCTTGGAGTATTCACATGACATTCTTCAACTGACAATTCACATTCAATTTCCTGGAATGACAAATTCCCATCCACTATGTGTAGAAAAACATAATGTAAAAGGTAGATTATACAACACAGGTTTCCAAATTAAGCCTATGCTAAAGTTTGCTATCTTACATAAGTGGTAGGACAGTAGAACAAAAATTTGGTAGTTGAATTCTCAGCCAAACATTGTTTCTGAATTTCCATTTCTAGTGTTTGCAGGAGCATTCAGCTTTACAGTTGCGAGCTGTGTCTTCTCCATTGTTGAACTGCAAACGACTGAATCTTGATTTGCTTAATCCTGATGCACACCATGCTGTAATTCCAATGTTGGAATACATTGTAATTTGAGATTTCTTTGGAATTTTTTTCTTAATTGGTATCTTGGTGTCTATAATCAGAATCAACTGTCCTAATTCAGTTATAGCTTAACCATAACAATGATTCCATGGATTATTTCAGTCTGTAAGGACACGGTCTACACACATATTACATTATACCATCCAAGAAATTTCTAATTTGTAATTTGAAAATTGGCATACACCGGGGCAACCAACTTATATTGTAAGTTAAGAAAATAATATCTTTTTTCGCAATTCATTATCAACACTAATACGTGAAGCGTCAAAATGCATCATATTCTTTCGGTATTCTCAGCATTCAAATAATAATTGAAATTCGAATTAAACAAAGAACGATCATTTCACCTGTGAAACGTGAGCCGTGCCAATCAAATACACATCGCATGACCCACCCTCAGCAGTTGACTCGCACGTCAGAACCACCACGCTTCTAGAAAGTTCCTCCGGCAGCTCCCTCCTGTCCGGCTCAGCGCCACTTGCTGCAACTTCGCCGGTGTCCTCTCTCAACTCAGCAGCGACATCAACTATGCTCTCACTTAAAGCTTCCAAATTGGAATTAGGGTTATCGATGTGAACAAATTCATCGGAAACAGGAGGAGGGTCCATCACCGGAGGGGGCGTAAGAGGATTGACGGAAATTGTAGGAAATGAGGCGATTTTGGAGAATCTTGGATAGGAGAACTGAATGTGGGCACAGGTGAGGGTCTTTCGAGGGTGGAAAGAACCAAATCTGATGGGGGCAGCAAAGAACCGGTGTAACTCGGGCGAGTTCAGTCGGGTGACAAAGCGAGTCGACCGATTCATAAATGAGGCATGATGTTTATGATTTACATACGCAAAAGCAAGTAGTAACAGTTTAAGATGGTTTTGCCAAGGACAGTCTTATATATATGTTCCAGTGGGGCATACGACATTTTGCCACGTGCAGTTTACTTCCTTACCAACCTACGAATCAAAGTGAATGCCATAGGAAATTTTGGCAAAACAAAACGTATCACCTAAACTTTCACCAATTTTATAATTGTCTCATTGGTTGAGTAAATAATTTTTCTGCCATAGTATTACACTAAAACCTATATGAAATATTTGTGTGGCATGTATATTATTTCTAAAACTAGCATGTAATCCAATTTTTATAAAATGAGGAAATTGGAAATATAGTTTATATTTTTATATGACATATTTCTATAGGAGGTATAATTTACAATTTTTAAATAAATTGAAAGTTTTATACATTTTATAAAATATAGGTCACATTGCTAGTCAAAGGAGATTAAAGTATTTTTAGACCAACCATACTATCTAGGTAAATATTGCTTTTCATTATGGATAATAATAGTATGACAGATCATTGTAGATATAAGAGTTCATGCCGTAAAAGCAGAAGTATAAAATATGTTAAAAAAATTACTTTTTTCGTTTAAGATTGTTCGTGAAAACCAATAAAATATTAATTATGTTATTAAAATAACTAATTTATTCTTGATAATTTTACTGTATGGTTTTACCTTGGTAAATATAAGGAAACATTAAAAAAAAAAAAAAAAAAAAAAAAACGATGTTTAAAAAAAATAAAACTAAAAATCCAAAACTAATATATTATATATAAAAGACCGGAGACAGTATTGACAAGGCAAAATATTAAATTGATTTGCCGTTTCGTACTCCAAACTCACGATGAATCATTCGCAGTCGAACACCTCAATTTGATATTTCTGTTACTCCGACGGACTCACACCCTTGAGTTTGAGAACGTGAATGGTAGTCTTTGTTTAGCTTAATCAATAGTAGGGTTTTGTACATTTATAGGGATTTCTTATCTCCTCTTCCTCGTCCGTTGCTCCCTACAATTTTTCTGATATAAAAGGTTATTTTCCCCCTCAACTCTGAATTTTTCTTCCTTTCTGTGTCTTCAGCTCATAGTTTGTAATATGTTTCTTCTTGCAGGAATCTTTATATTTACGGATTGAGTATTACTTCCCCATATTTAGATTCATAGTTTCACCAATCATCGCTTTGGAAGATTTTTTTTGTTCTGAGCAAAAATGGTTGAACGGAAGGTCTTCAAGACCAAGTTATGTTTATTATATCAAAAGGGCCGCTGCCGGCGTCATAATTGCTCGTTCGCCCATGGAAATGCTGAGCTTCGGCAATCCTTCGGTTCTTATAGTGGTAAATTAGCTTCTTAATTGATAATTTTATACAGGTTTATTATTTAATTTCTTGATTTGTCCAGCCTTTCTTCATAATTATATTCGATGATGATTTACTTGTAATGCAACAATATGACTTTTGACATTTCACATCTTGAGTTTTGTTTGAACTGTCAATCTTTATGCTTCATTCATTTTGTCTGATACCCTTTCTCAAGTGTTTTGAAGGTGACATAATTGGTGTCATGTGTTTCTCCGTCAAGTATGTGCACAAAATGTCCACAATATTAGTCTCTGTAATAACCTTGCTCGAGCTTTTGATGAAAAAAGGCTCCTCGGTTGTTGTTTCTTTGTGTGTACAGTTACTTACAAAATCAAATTTTTTTAGTTTTTTCTTGTCTAGAAGCTCTTTTAGGATGAACAACTGTTGTGATAGAACTCGCTTTTATCAAATTATTCTGTGTGAATGAAAGAAATATCGAGATACATGTATTCATTAACCAATTGCAAATGTGTTCAAAATGCTAATTATATGAGCTTGTGGCTTTCTGATATGTAAATGAAGATCAGTTGACAGGGCTAATACTTGTGGTAGTACTGGTTTTGGAATTTAGTTATGGTGATCTCTATCCTCTTCTCTCTTACTGCATCTTCCGAAATGCATCTTCTTGTTGAAGGATTGGTGTTAGGTTTCTTGGAGTTCAAATTTTTTGATGATATTGAGAACAGAGGCAATTTTGGTGAAAATCTCAAACATTTTCTTTAATACACTCAGCAATGCGATACTGGAGGAGGCAATGTTGTCCACATTATTTAACACTTATCCTCAATTGATAATTGTAGAGGATTTCTTAAATGAAGACATTATGCAGATTTATGGAAGTTATTTCTTGAAGAAAGCAATTTTGTTTGCATGTGATGATGGGTTGTCATTATTCTCAATATGGCCTGAGGAGAATTTATGGTAGTCATTGTGTTTTTCCTATCTTATTGCTCAGCAAGAAGATGGACTCTATCAACTATTCTTATTCCATCCTACTGTGATATTCGACCCATTTTCCCCGTGTTATGTTGGTGAAGTTTCTGTTTCTATTCATTACTTGAGAGGATAATTTCATGGCATCTTTGGATTTGGCAACCAGACACTATTACTATTCATTATTATGTTACTCTTTTTAATCCTTTTGATGGTAAGCTTAGCCTCATTGTCATTTATGGGTTATCTGCTAGCCATAACGGGAAGATAAAAGCAATGACCAATCTGCTATGCTGGAATTTTGTCTCTTTCTTGTTGCAGGAAATCGAGATTGTCGAGGGGGAGACTTGAGAGTTAAGCTTGACAGAAGACATTCTCCACGGCGTAAATATTCTCCTGGGAGAGATACACGAGGTTGGTGCACATTTCATGGTCAGAAATTGAGTCCATATAGCTTGGACACATGTTTTTCCGAGTCTCTTAATCATTTTAGTTAATGACTAGAGACCAGGTTATTAGTTACTTGATTGATCATCTTGATTTTATTTACGTTTTATCTATTTATTTTGAAGCATTAGTGTAGATCATTAAAGGATTGGTAGAGCAAAATTTGTAGCTGTGATTTAGTTATGAACTTGTAATCGCCATTTTCTTGTCCTTGTGCATTTCAGGATCTAGCCCTTCCAGGTCTTTACAAAAAACTGGGTAATAAATGCATCTTTCCTTTCACCATTTAAATTTTTCTTGCTTCCTTCCTAAAAAGTCTATGCTACCGTTGTGGTTGTAATTATGTTGCTATTGCTTATATTCACCCCTTCTTTTATGTATTTGTTTATTTTTTCCATGCATGATATGTTCTGTAATCTAATTTTTTGAAGTCTAGATCTCTGGTGCATTCTCTGCAAGAGTTTTATTTTGTGAAATTACTAAACTGGATGTTTCTGATTTTGTAGAAGTTGACCACCAAGTTTTCCTTTGAACTCCAAGCTAGGATTATCTCTTTATGCAATTACTTTGCAGTTTTTCTGACTTTTTGGAAGTTGACCTGTTCATGCTCTAGATGTGAATATCTTGACTATGGGAGAGATATTTTAAAAGTGAACATAACGCGTAAAAATTTAGAAAGTTTTGTAAATGAAATTGATTTAAAAAATGATGAATTGTTTGCTGCTGGATTACCAAGCGTATAAGCCTGACAATCTTCGTTAATGCTTACACAGGGAGAAATTGCATCACTAGTTAGAGGTTAAATAAAATTTACTAATCTTTTTCTTTTAACAATTAAAACAACTTTGTTTGAGCCTACTTATGGAAAGATGATGTGATTGGGGGAAAGAGGTATGAAAATACACACTAGTTTTCTTGAAGCAAAATTCACATGTAATAAGCATTTTATTTTATATACATAACGACATAGACATTGATGATACTGATCTTTCATTTTGTCCTGTTCTTCATTTAGCACACCCAGTTGGTTTGTAAAATAACTTTTCTTCTACAGTGACAAGAAACGCAAAAAAGAGGAGCATTTTGATGGACAAAGTAATCATTCTGGAAGTTTGAGAAGTTCAGATGGCGCTGGAGATCAAGTTAAAAGAAGGAAAAGCGTATCAGCTAATTCTAGAATTGTTTTAAAGGAACAGGTAAGAAGATTTTGGTACATTTTTCACATCTCTTCAATTGTTTTCTGGTCGTTACTTTTTCTTCTTTTTTTTTTTGCTTCTCTTTTTTATTTTTTTTCCATTTTGTGTTTTGGAATTGTGCAGATAAAAGAAGTGCAATCAGAGATTAACATTCTTGACCAGCAGAAATCTCAATTAAGGGTTAGTTCAGTAATTATTATCTTTTTGTTATTATTCACTTTCGTTAATATCGTTTTGAATTGTACATTTTTCAATGTGCTAATTTGTTGATTACATGGGATGGTGGGAAACTATGTTGCACAAAAATGGGAACTGAAACAGAAAAGGACACCGTGGAATGATAATTGTTAAGAAATTATAAGTTACAGGGACGTGGAGGAAACATGTAAAAAAAAAAAAACAGGGTTATTTATGTAATTTTAAATATATAAGAATGGCTTTATAATTTTTTATTTATTTAAAATAAGAAAACTTACATGTAAGTTACATAATAGGAAAGCGAACAAGGTCTTTCTTTTTGAAATCTTGAATATGATCTATAAAAAAAATTAGGGATTTAAGAGGATTGATCATGTGTCGTCTCCAAAAAATGCATTGTATTTTAAGAAAAGGATTTCCAGCTTCTAAGATGAGTTTCCAGTTTTCTTAAATTACAAAAACATGAACTGAAATGTAAAGTTTTGGTTTCTGAGAGTTTCCGAAACCTAAATGTTTCCAAAACTTGGAAACTCTTCAAAATCAAGGTCTCGGTGGAACATTGATAGGGAATATTACGCTGTAAGGTTCTCTGTTTTTTTTTTTTTTATTTCTACTGATGTCATTATCTGTTATAAATTATTATAATATATTTATCTCTTTGGGGTTATTTGGTTATGTTCTTTACTAGCGCCTTCTATTTCCTATTTGATTCGAAACCAAACAAACATTTTAACTTTTGATGGATGTATTTCTTGAAGACCTTAGTAAAAGAAAAGGATGAAGAAGCAGATGTTCTTACCTCCAGGATTCAGGAGCTTGATGCTCAATTGTCCAAAGAGAGAGAAGAATGCAAGAGGTAGTTATGAATGTCATACGTGCTTTAACCTTTCTGTGAATTAGTCTATATGTCTTACATTATCTGCAGATGGTAAAAATATAATTTAACCATTTCCTTTTTCTTTATTTATCTGTTTGGCTTTCTCAAGTCTCAACAGACAGAATTTTTTTCATACCTTACTCTTTTTTTGTTAATATTGCAGGATTATATCAAAAATCAAGAAGTTTGTCAAAGTACACAAGCGTCATGTGCGAGCTCAGGAGGAATTAAAAAAGTAAGGTCTTGTTTTGAACATTTTATTGGTAACTTGTATTCGTTTTGTTTTTTTTAATTCTTTTGGACCATTTAGTTCTAGATTCCCTAATTTAAGGACTTCTTTTCACCATCAAGTGTTTCTGGTAATTAAGAGGGTTTTTGGTTTAGTTGTTTGGGGTTGTGGATAGTTGTACTTATCCAACCGACTACCTTGAAGTGTATGGTAACTTTTTTCAGTCAGCAACTAATAGGTTCTGACTTAAAAAAGTTCTGTTTAGAGCTATTTTTCATTAGTTGGTAGCTAATTGAGGGTTTTATTTTGTTTTTGATTTTATTTTATTTGGACATAACCTTTTCAAAAATTATTAATTATGAAATCTCTATTTCCAAATCAGTACAATTTAATATGTATAAAATAATTTCACTAATAATTAAACTAGTTATAATAGTCTCATTAAATAAAAATAAGTACTTAATATATTGGATTCAATCATCTTTCATAAAAATGTATTTGTGCTTGTTATATGTTTTATGGCATATTTTAAAAGGTAGAATAATATAAAGCAATTACTTTTAATGCAATATTTAACTAATGATCATTTACACATAAAATATTGAATTTTTATTATTTCTGTGGGTTAGTGTTATGCACCATATTAAACTGAAAATACCTTACACAATAAATTATACCCTTAATAGTCATTTGATATTGTAATAACTTGGTAAAGTTTTATCGAAAACCTACTATTAGTCATGGTTACTAGCTATTCTAAAACATTGAAAGAATAGGCCCTTAGTTAATTCAATGAAATGTGTAGGTCACAAGATCGGCTTCAAAGGTTGGGAGATCAGCTTAGTTCTGGCACTAATATAGTTGGTGGAAATGAGGAGGATTCAAGCATAAATATTGTCAGCGATGGAACTCCTGGTTCTCATGCTATCACCTTGAGAAATGGAGCATTGAATAATACTTCTTTTGTTGAGAAAAGTGTGCGGGCTAAACATGACGATGGAGAAGCATTTACAAAAGGTGATAATTTTGTGTACGTGCTTTATGTTATTTTTTCAAACCTTCTGCTTTTGACTAGTCCAGAGAATTTGCACTTTTCTTTGTTGATATAAAATAAATGGAGGATGCAATATCAACAATATGGTGTGTTGCATAGCAGAAAAGACAGGTATCTGTGCAAGTGCCTAGTAGCTAATCTAGGAAAGCAAATGAATGAGAATCCCTATGATTATGCTAATAACATTTAAGACACAATCTGTTACAGCTATGTACAGTCTATAACATAAATAAATCGTAGGAGATCCTGCTTGACATCAATATTTATTTTTGAGAAGATATCGCATTATATTCATAAAATAGATTCAGAAATCCATCTAGGAGCAATATTGTTATTGCTTTTGAGTAACTGAAAGGATGGGCATCAAACTGCCTGTTCAAAAGAGAGCCCCTTAGTCATTTTCAATGTTGTATGAAACCGAAGAAACTTGTACTTATAATTAAAGAAAAATTGAGGACCTCGTTTCTTAAAGTAAAATGTATTTACAGAAGCCTTTCAATGCGCATTAACTGAGCTCTCAATCAATTCACCATGCGTCAATCAAGTTGCATTAAATCCCCAATTTTTTATTTTTTTTTTAATTCACCTTCTTGAAGCTTTTATTGTGGAAAACTCTCCTTTCTCTCTTATGCAACTCCTATGTAATATTTTCAGTGTATATTAAAATTTTTTTTACAAATATATCCTTATAATTTATGAATATATCCTTATCTTTGTATTTATACATTTGCCTATGTTTCAGTTTCCTATATTGCTTACAAACGTCGTGTCCTGTTATCTATTCTGTTTGAGTGCAACATAGCTGTTATTTTTTATATATGTTTATGTTTGTTAAGTTTATCAGTTAAGTTCTAGTATTCAATTGCTTACTTTTAATTTTTGCTTCTGCAGAACTTTCATATTACTTCAAGTCATATTGTTAGAAAAACAATAATGATTTCATACTCGTACACAAATACCTCATTGTTGGCTCATAAAATTTCTTGCATGCTGAAGAATTTCCTCTGTTTTGATTCTTTTGAAGTATAGAATTAGCATAAGATCCTTGGTATCTCAGCTAAATTTATTTGCAAATGTCAATTAAAAGAGATTTTATTATAAACCCAGTCCACTTGAACCCTTCTAATGAAAAATTAACACATATGTAAAATGAGTATTGGTAAAATAAAAAGTATATTGGAAAAATAAAAAATCATATGTGTTAATTTTTTACTGGAAGGGTCCATGTTGACTGGGTCCATAATAAAATTTCTTCAATAACAAATGTACCTATGCCTTGATGTAGTAAATCCTACAACTATCATTGAATTTGGAACAAAGGATGGATGCACGTATCATTGTAGCTTAAGAAGGTTTAGATGCTAGAAAAGCTTCTTCTGGGTGATTTTCGTTCTGATTTTCATACTTCATGGCTGTTCTTTGTTCATGTGCTTGCAACTCACTGATTAACTCAGCCACAGTAAGTTTTTTCAAATCACATGACTTTTCTATTGCTGAAAACCTTTCCGGAAGGCTAATCATAATCTGTTCAACAATTTTCTGATCGGTAAACTCTTCACCATAGAGCCTTATTTGGTTCCATTAGTTTGGAAGAATTATTTTTTTTTATCGAATCTCCATCTGTGAGCTTGAGCATCTCAAACTCCCTCTTCAAATGAAGTAGCTTAACTGTTCTTAACCTTTCAGACCCTTGAAATTCTTCTTGAAGAATGTCCCATGCTTTCTTTCCTGTTTTAGCTCCAGGATTTCTAGGAATATTGAATCAGAAACAGCTGAATGGATGAAGGACAAAGTTTGCTGGATCCTTCATCTGTGCAATTGTTGGATTTGTTGGAGCTGGTTCATATCCATTCTCCACAAATTCCCAAAGTTCACATGCCACGAGCAAAGCCTTCATTTTTACAAACCACCAATCAGAATTCTCTCCAAAAATTGGAGGTGATGGCAAAGAAACGTTTTTGGAAGCCATTTTTGTGGTTTATACTTTCTTTTTCTCTCAAACTCACAACCCTGTTAAGATCAATGAGCTTTGATACCATTGTTAGCGTTTTAGAGAGAAGAATAGCTGATATTTACAGCAAACTAAAATATTTCATTGATGCAATTTAATTCAATAACATGGACTCTCTTAAATATAGAGTTGAAGGTAATGGCACCCACATGTGCTATATAAACAAGTATGGGCTACCTTAACAAGAAAATCTAATTATAACAGATTTTACACTCAAAAAGTAACTTTTCTAACTACTACAATTCTGATTTTCAGTAAAAGTATCATTGTTTAACAAGGGAGGTGAAAAATTTATTGCGACGCTAATGATGATGAAGGTTCTTTTGAGTATGATGGTGCATAGGTTTTCTGTTGCTGTAGGATTATCAGTGGAAGCTTTTTTTTCTTTGGAAAATAGTCATTGCATTAATGAAAGCCTCTCTGTTTCAGTCATGAATTGGAAAAGTTGTTATTAAAACCTGTAAGCTATTCAGTTTTATTTTATTTTCAGTCCTCAAACTATTAATGGTTGCTATTGAGCACTCGAACTTTTATTTAAGTCGCATTGAGTCCACAATTTTTCTTTTAAGAAACATAGAGTCCTTGAATTGTTATTTTGAGCCAGGTTGAGTGCTTGGATTTTATGCTGAGTCACATTGCGGACTTCTCTAACAAGAACAATTCACTACTAAAAATTCCTCAATGTGACATAAAATACAAATTTGACAGTCCAATGTGATTTGAAATAAAACTTCAAGGGCTGGATACAATAAAATCAAACAATTCAAGGGATTAATAATGGGTTTTTCCTCTTCAAATTAAAAAATATTGATGCCAAATTAATGCATATTCTATATTCTGATTACATAAAAAGTATTCTAGGTCCATTATGGAACAATATGGTTGTAATTGTTACTGTCACAATTCCACACGAAGAATACTTATGAATCTGTAAATGGGAGCTTTATCCATTCTTTGCAATTATGTCATCTCTTTATCATTAAAAACCTTTCTTCTTGCGTGTGCCATTTTTTTTGGCCTGTGGCTCTTCTGGCATTAAAGCAAAATTGATCAGTTGTGAAGTATACTATACAGGCACTAGCTCACTGTGGAACACTTCTGGGTGGGAGACGCACCATGATTCATTGAAAATTAACAACACAATGGTGATGACAGACAATGAGAATGATAGACATCAGCATGTGGGAAATGAAGTCAAACAGAAGAAAGGAACGAGAGTTTCCGCAAGCATCTCATCTTCAGATAAGGTTTCATCTCTCCCTATCTCTCCACTGTTTCTTCATAGGAATGTGTTTTTTTCCTTTGCATGTGCTTTCCTGATCTTGCATCATAGATGTCAATGTTTCATTAGATTTTTTGCTTAAACATTCATCCTATTCCTGACTTGAGGGCTCTTTTTTAAAATATAAGATTATTTTGTTAAAAGAAATAAACTGATAAAGTAAGCAAGAAGAGACAACTGTTTGGAATAGGAAAGGAAAATCAAATTGTTGACGTTGGGTAATGTTGGATAAGATATTGACCAAATTTAAGCTCCTCAAAACCTTGATTTATTAAAACGAACTATCTCAATTCAAACTTTTTTAAGCTTGCTCAGCTTGACATTAATTTTAATCTCATTGTTTCTACAAAATGTTCTAAAATTAATATTTTCAGGTAACTTGTCAAAATTATTGTACAATAAACGTATAACAAGCTTAAAAAGTTAAGCTTCATTTTGTCTTGACGTTAAAACAAATACGTAAGAATCACGATTTTTGGTTAGCCCAGCTTGTTTACAGTTTTAGGTGGGATTAAAATGGTTCTCTCAAGGGATAAAATATGTGAAGCAGCTTCAAAAAAATTAGAGGACATGATAGGCTGTGCATTGAAAGAAGAAAGTGAGAGATAGGTTTAAAAATTGCAAAAGATGCACTTTATTGCTCGAGGAAGCTGTTGAACTGCAAATTAAGAAAATACATTAAGCTGTTTTTATATTTATCATGCAGCTAAAGGGTTCAGGGTTGGGGCTTGTGGCACCATCAACCAGCATGGCTGCTCATGCAATTGATGAACTAGTTGAGATTGAGGTGGAGGAGAATATTGAGGTGGTTGAAATTGCTTCGGCTGAAATCAATAAAGAAACTGTAGCATATAAAGTCAGAAAATTGCCATTTTTGCTTCCTCCACCGCCTCCAATCCTGCAGAGTACTTACTCACAGGTCAGTTCTGTTAATAATCAGTCTTCTACTTATAGTCTACTTTTTTGTGGGAAATTGTATTATCGTCTCATTTCTCTGTTTAATTAATTACTATCTACATTCTCGGATCGCTTCAGTACAAGGGCAAAGATGAGAATGTAGATGTTGAAGGGCTGGAAGAGGAGGAGATGGTGGATGTTGACATCGTTTGATGCAAGGGATTTATATTTGTTGCAGCTGGTTCATTGCTTATGGAATCTGGAATAGGTGGGAGCTTCATGTACATAGTTGTGGGGGTTTACATTTCTAGGTCTCAGGTTTATGAATTTGGCTAGGAGAAACTCAATTTGTGCTAGATTCTCCATGGATGATATTGAAACTATTATTACTACTAAAAATGAAAATACAGTAGGATTGGGAATGTATGAATGATGGCCCTGCTTGAATGTGTATGAATGAAGATGCTGGAAGTTAACCTGTATATGCGGCTTGAATGTGTATGAGTCAAGCTGGTAACCTGTGCTCAAAGCTGAAAACATGAAGGTATCATCCCCAATTTTTTTTTCTCAATATTTTTTCTTCACGAATCTTCATTTATTTTCTTTATATATTCGATAATGATTAGTGTTTTTTCTTTTTCTTTCTTGTCCTTAATCCTTGGCTATGTCAAGAGAGGCTCTTGTTGATGCCAATCTTTATTTTTTAATAAAAGGCTAATTAGTTGAAAAATAACACATGTTAGCTTACGATAGGGTTGGTTTTTTTTTTTTTTTTTTTTATTTTTAACCATGGACCAATTTCTAATAATGACACGTAACATTTTGGATTAGTTTGAAATTGTAGACTAAATTGATACATGCCAAATTTAGAGTGATGAACCCATTTGTAATAATGCAAAAGAAAATGAAATTTAGTTTTTTACACAAACAACCAACCAAACAACAAAAGTAAATGAATTTAAGGTTTTTCAAAGTGTCACTGTAGAAATGTGACTCAGGGGACCTTTGTGGAAGGTGAATCCATGCTCCACGAGGCTCGATCTAACCGAAGCACAACGAGAAGTGACTAGATAGTGAGTGGAAGTATTAAAATCTTAGTTTTTTAGTAAACCAAGTTGATAGTACAAATTTATTTGGTCTTTTGAGGAAGTTCAAGTCTTGGAGGGTTTTTTTTTTTTTTTTCTTGTTTGGAAGAGTTTTTAAAGGTAAAATATTATGTAGAAGGGAAAATCGAAAATAGATCTTTTTTGGAAAACTTGAGATTTGCATAAAACAAATATCATGTTCATAAGGGAAAAGTGATCGTAAACAACTCTAAAATTCGGGTTGTTTTGATTTTGAAAACGTTTTAGGGGCAAAAATGAAGTTTTAAGTTTCTAATTTCAAGAATATTTGTGATTATCTTTCAACTTTAGAGAGAGAAACAACTTCCTTCAATCCAATTTCTTAGGAGAGAGAGCACCAATATCAATGTTAATATCAGTTGGTGGCTGATGAGACTGAATGAAAGGAATTTTGGGCAAAAAGGTGGTGTTTTAGAGTTTAAAAGGAGTTAGGAAACCATTTCAACTTTAAAGTGCAATGGTCCCGTACCCAGCACATGATGGACAACTGGCCTTTGTGATGAACGGTCGGCCACCATGTTCCTCTTCTCGTAATGGCCATTCGGCCATCAACCCTCGGATAAACAAAAGTCAATTTTCAGCATTTTTTTGGTTTTCTATGTTTTGAATTCTGTTAATTGTCTCTAGATCATAAATAGTCTACAGAAAGGGAAAAGTAAGAGGAATTGAATGGAATGGTCTTTTTCCTAAAATGCTTCATGTAATTCAAGGTGCAGGAGCCCTTCGCACCTTCTCTAGCAAATAACGAAGGAAACACGGTTCATTATCGAGATTTGAAATTTCGTGCTCATAGTAACCTTTCTTCTTCTCCTCCCAATGTTGAATGGACTTCTGTATTCCTTCCATTTTTTCCACACCCAAATCGAATCCTTGTCCTGTAATGGAATCTCCATCTCAACAGAGATCGGACTTCAATATGAAAATGGAAATGAAGAGAAAGAGAGATTTGCGTTATGGAGGAGATTGTTCTAGATTTTTCTTGGGATTGAGCTTGCTTGTTGCTGTGGGAATTGGATTCTCGTGGGGAATTTATGGGGTTTTAAAACATGTGCTATCATCTGATATGGCAAGTAAAATTCGTGAGAGATCCAGAGTTTTGCATGATTTTGGGGGAAAGCTAAGATTCTTGCAGAATGAGCTGAAGGGGTTTGTGTTGAAAACGTGTTTAAAAGCAGCATATTTTAATAGTTTTTTTTTTGTTTGTTTGTGGTTTTACCTAGTCTTTAGGTGTAGTTAGTATCCCTAATATTAAGGAAAGAAATTAGGGTTTTAATTAGTTTCAATCTCTATAAATAAAGACTTAGAATTAACGTGGATATATGCTTTTGATTCAATAAAACAAAACAGCAAGGCTGCTATATGTTCTCTTCAATTCCAAATTATGTTTTTTGTCAAAACAACAACAAATTAGTATCGGAGCCATAGTGAGTGAATAAAAACTCATGGATTCTAGCCATACATCAACTCTTTCACCTTCAGCCTTTAATGGTGAAAACTATTAAATTTGGGCTGTCAAGATGAAAGCTCATTTGAGGGGGTTAGGTTTTTGGCAATGGATTGAGACTCAGTGGGAGTTACCACCTTTAGGAAACAATCCAACACTAAACCAAATCAGAGCTCATAAAGATGAAGCATCAAAAGCTCTAAGAGCTCTTCCTATCATTCATGTTGCTGTCTCAGATTCGATTTTCACAAGAATCATGACTTGTGAAACAGAAAAAGAAGCCTGGGATAAGTTGAAAGAACTTTATTAGGGCAATGAAAGAACAAGGAGGATGCAAGTCTTAAATTTTAATAAGCATGAAAGAAAAGGAGACGATACATGAGTATTATGACAAGTTGATGGTGGTGGCAAACAAAATCCGACTGATGGGAGAAGATATGTCTGATAGCAAAATTGTAGAGAAAATTTTCATTAGCTTGCCTTAAAGGTTTGAGGAAAAACTCCCATCTCTTCAAGATTCAAGAGATATAAGTAAAATAGCGTTACCATAATTAATCAATGCTTTGCAAGCTCAAGAACAAAGAAGAGAAATGAGAAAAGATGGAACACACCAAGCTATTGAAGGAGCCTTTTTAGCCAAAATTCCAGAGGGAAAAAGTATTCAGTGTCCTTATTGTGATAGATATGGCCATGAAGAGAAAGATTGCTGGCACAATGGAAAACCTAAATGTTTTAGGTGTAAGAGATTTGGTCATCTACAAAAGGATTGCAGGATACAAAAGAAAGAAGATGCAAAGTTGGTAGAAATTGTTGAAGAAGAGGAAGAAACTCTTTTTTAATTAATGAGAAATGTACCAAAGGTTGATGAGAAGTGCATCACATATAGGTGTGAAGAGAAGTGCTTTAAAAAATTGAAAATTTTAGAGATTATGTGCTCCATGGAACTAAATCAAATCTGTTTGCAGCTATCAAGCAAGGAGGAGTGTTGAAAACGTGCTTGGTAGCAACAGATTTTCATAGTTTTTTTTTTTCTGGTTTTACCTAGTCTTTAGATGTAGTTAGTATCCTAATATTAAGGAAAGAAATTAGGGTTTTAGTTGGTTTCAATCTCTATAAATAGAGACTTAGAATTAATGTTGATGTATGCTTTTGATTCAATAAAACAAAACAACAAGGCAGCTGTATTTTCTCTTCAATTTCAAATTATGTTTTCTATCAAAACAACAACAGTTTGTTACACATGGAAAGGTTTCAAATTGCAGCCATGTGGAGTCATTATTTTAAATTAATCATGATGGTTTGCTCTTGAACTCATAGTGTGTATTATATAAGTCAGCAATGGAGGAGGTAAGCATATAGGGTTGGCCTTTGCAGATTGTAGGAATGCTCAAAACAAGATTTTCTTCATGATCCTTTACAATATTATTTGGCAGAGTTTCAGAGTGGTCAAAAGGGATGATTGGATTCTCAATTCGAAAAGCCAATAGTTAATCGATTCACAAGAAAAGTGGTGTCTCAGTTCACCTTCAGCGATAGCAAAGCTTTTCAAGCACTAGATTTCAAGAGTGATGAGAAGGTTGAAACAAGAAACCTGGTTTTTCTCTATTATTGAAGAGGGATATAGCGAACTCAAAGTGAAACACCATGGCAAGATTTCAATAAGTCTTAAACTGCTTACATGCTCTTTAGCCTTACTAATGCACTTATTACATTTTGTACTTTGATAACAAAATTAGTAATGGGAAGCTGCTCATGGATTCAATTAAAGTGCAAGCCACTCAAGAATGGCAACCTTCAACCAACGTACATGATTTGCGATCTTTTCTTGGCCTTGTGAATTACTACGGATGTTTCATCAAGGGCAACTCTGCCCTTGCTTCCCCATTGACGGAAGTACTAAAAAAGAACAAAGCATGGAATTGGAGCCACAAATGCCAAACTGCCTTTGACAAGCTTAAAGAAGTTAACTCGTAGGAACTTGTAATAGTGCTACGCGACCATACAAAACCTTTGGAGGTACACACAGATGCCTCAGAATTTTCTATTAGTGGTGTGCTTATGCAAGGCGGACAACCCATCCCCTACGAGAGCAGAAAGCTCAACAACACTAAATGGAGACATACACTATTGGAAAAATAAATTACCGCCATAATCCACTACTTTAGGACTTAGCGTCACTACCTCCTTAGCAGGCAAGTTTTTCATCATAATAGGCAATGTAGCAACAAGCTAATCCAAGCGCAGAAGAAGCTCAACCCCAATAAGGCCCATTAACAAGACTTTTTAGCCGAGTTCAATTATCAGTTGGTGTACAAGCCTGGTAAGGCGAATGTTGTCACAGATGCACTTAGTAAAAAGCTATAATCACTACCACCCAACTTTGCAACGACTCCTCAAACAAATTAGGGAAGACATGAAGCAAGATCCCACAGCCAACAACTTGAAGAAGTTGGCAAACCAAGGGAAGACCCGAAGATTTTGGGCAATTGACAGAATTCTCTACATTGTTAGGAACAAAATTTTTGTACCTAAGTGGGGGAACTTGAGATGACATATTCTCAAAAAGTGCTATGACTCTTTGTGGGTTAGACACATATGTATGGCACGTACTTAAGCTATTATTCAAAATACTTATTTCTTGCCTCACATGCAAGATGATGTAAAAGCCTATATGTTGATACGTCTTGTTTGCCAATAATATAAGGTGGAAAAAAAGCAGAATGGTGACTTCTTGGAACCTTTACCCATTTTAAAAAGATCTTGGGCCAATATTTCAGTGGATTTCATTGTGGCTTTGCCAAAATATGAAAGGTGCGGGAGTATCATGGTGGTGGTTGACCGATTAAGCAAATATGCCACCTTCACACCAATAACAGTGGATTGCAAAGTTGATGAAGTTGCCCGCTTATTCTTCAAACATTTCGCGAAACTTTGCGACGTTCCAAGAAGAATCATTTGTGATTGGGACCCTCGCTTCATCGACAAATTTTGGTGTTGGTTGTTTAAGCTCTTGGAAACCAACCTCAACTTCTCAACAAGCTTCCATCCACAAAATGATGGATAAGCCGAGTGCATCAATGCACTAATGGAGCTGTACTTACAGCATTATATAAGTGCACACTAATAGGATTGGGCAAAGTTACTCAATATGGCCCAATTCTTCTTTAATTTGGAGTAGAGAGAGTCCATGGGAAAGAGCCCCTTTGAGATGATCTTTAGCGCTTGACAACTAATGCACTAGCAGATGCTTATGTAGGCAACAACCCTACCTTTCAATTTGCTAGAGATCGGTAGGAAGAAATGGCCATCACTAGCACTTGTCTCGATAAACCCTCGAGGAAGATGAAGAAGTGGGCTGACACAAAACAGAGGCCCTTACAATTCATAGGAGGTGACTTAATGATGGTGAAGTTATTTTCCAACCATTTTAAAGCCTTACATAAGGTATACAAAAGGCTTCAGTGTTACAAAGGGCCATTTCTGATCATCGGCCAAATGTAAGGGGGACGCTGCGGCGTGCCTGAGGACAAGGCCTAGTGGCACCCCAGCTTGCATGAGGATGTACGGTAGCCAAAAAGATGTGGTGAATGAGACATATTGATGGTTGTTGCTTCCAGAGGTGAAAGCGGTATAAAGACTACTATAGGGGGGACATTAGTCACACCAGACTTAGGCATAGGATCTCCACCTCCCTTGGACCCGTGAGCAAGCATGGTAGCTTAAGTGCTCCACCTTAGTCTGGGAGAGACTAGAAGGCAAGCATTCAGCCTTGAGGAGAGAAGCGGGTGTCTCCATTAAGGAAGGAGACTTACGGACACTTTAAAGCCATCCAAGCTTATAGTGCGCGCTCCTTGACAAGGCAAGGCTAAACTATAGGGGTCGGTATGTGGGATGCAATACTCAAAGTAGGAACTGAGGGACACGGATTGGGGAGACTTTTTTCTTATGCGAGTTGGCTGGGCTTAGGCTTGTGGGAGTCTCGGTGCCACATATCCTCGTGACATTTGGTATCAGAGCTTAAACAAAGAAAGCCTTTCGTGATGTTGAATTGATGGGTTATGATTTAAGAATGCTTTTAGAAACGAATCAAAACCTTGAGGCTACACGGATTGGGATGCAACGAGCCTACCTAACAAGCGAGAGTGTGGAGATCATGAAAAGGGAACTTAGATACGGTGGCATGCGAGTGAGCCCATGCTTGAATATCCACCACCATATAGTAGTGGTAGATGTATTACAATGATCAACCCCTCAAAGAGGGGAGAGATATCGTAGTCGACAAGATAGGATGGCTATTGCCATGTGGAATGGCGAAGCAATAAGATATTGCATAGCAGAGTGGCAAGTGTAAGCCATTAAGGTGTGGCTTATATTTTGCTATGACACAACTCAATTGAATGTTGCGGATGCTAGTACATATGTTAATGAAACTTTATACGGCATGACGATAAAGCTCTACGATGGTCAACCCCTCAAGTGGGGGAGAAGCATCGTAGCTAATGTGGCGAATTGAATAGAGAATGTCATACAGTTTGATGAGACGATGAATGTTGTATTATTGAGAGATGAATGCATGCTATTGAGGCATATGGTACTCGGATTGTGAGGCAAAAAGGCAAAAAGGAAACTAACTAGAAGCCTATGTGAGGCAAACAAAAACTTACTAGTAGCCTCTAAGGGAAACGATAGATATCAAAAGTGATAGAGGTGGAAAATTTGTTGAGCAAACTCGTAAGACGGACAGGGTCTTTGAGCTATGAGAATACGAGTTACAATCAAGATTAAGAGGCAACAAGCCTCTTTAAAATTACAGATGCAATACCCATCTGGCCGGGAAAGCTAAGGGTACGATATATGTGGGAAAATTTACCCCTTCAGGGGAACGTTAGATAGTGATGTAAGATGCGAACGATCGGTGATCACAAAAGTTCAAATGGCAAGAGGCCAAAACGATACGAGTAGCTTTTGGCAATGTGCTTGCTGTGGGGACGCCTACAACAAGTTGTTGTCTTTGTTCTTGTTTGTAAAGGGATTTGTGATGGGGATGCCTTTAACAAACTCTTGTGCAAAAAGAACATGTGCTTTTGTGCAGCTGCAGGTTACGAAAGGAGAAGGCTTATGAGAAGTCGACTTCGGAGAAACGAGCAAAAAGTTGAGCGATAAGCAAAGAGGCAAACAAAGTGTAAACCCAAAAATGGTGGAGATGCAAGAGAAATCATGCAACAAAATGAAGAGGAGTTTATGTGTATAAAGGAGAAACTTCAAAGAACATCACATGAGAATTCAAATAAGCTTATGAGATGTGGAGTGGGGATGAAGAAAAAGTAGAAATGAAAGAGAACCAGAAACTAGAGATGATAGTAAGAACACCCTAAAATTGAGCCAATTTGAAGTAGAAAGAGGTGAGAAAAGAAAGGCAGAGCGAGTAATAGAAGCAAGGATGGAAACAACGATGTGGGAGAGTGTGAGCACTTTTGCCTGAGCGAACGTGGATACGAGGTGTAAGTAACGTAAACTTTTCTTGCACTTTGTGTAAGCATTTATGTAGTTGATGTAATATGGATTGTACATGTGGTAATCTTTGCATTTTTTTTTTTGGGATACTATTGTATTCTTTTGTGACATTTGCAAGGTAACAGAGAAGGATCGAAGGAGTTAAAGCAGATGCAACAGTTGACAGCCAAAATCATTGCATGATTGGGGACGATGATGGTCAAGTGGGGGAAAGGGAAGAAGGCCTAATATGAAGGTTTAGGACCTATATTCCGTATAATATCCCTGGTATAAGAGTATAAAGATAAGAATAATAGAAGGACGGACAAGTTATGATATATGACAGAAGAGACTCCAGAGATATTGAGGACTCAAGAAAGAAGATCTGAGACAAAAAAAATTTTTTTTTCAACTTTTCCACTACGGTTGTATGAGAGGTGTAGAGTCACCATGTTAGCAAACAAGGGTGAAAGAAGAGCAAATATTCTGAGTATGCAGAAGATTGAAGGAGATCATGAAGCGGTTTCCAAAGGTTGTGATCAGTTTGAAGCAAAGCAAAAAAATGGGACTCGGTGCAGAAAGAGGCAGTATGAGCATAGAGAATTTATGAAGCTTTCAATGTGGCGGACAACCGAAGCAAGCAGAACCTCAGCCGAGTTTAGAGGCAAAGGCATAGAGACCTTTCAAAGGTAGAAGGTGTGCTTGAACAACGAGGATGTTGATCATCTAAGTGGGGGAGAATGTAATGGAGACACAGCGGCATGCATGAGGACAAGGCCTAGTGGCACTCTAGCTTGCATGAGGATGCGTGATACCAGCAAGGTGTGGTGAATGAGACATATTGATGGTTGTTCCTTCCAAAGGTGAAAGCGGTATAAGGACTACTATAGGGGGGACACTAGTCCCACCAGTCTTAGGCGTAGGATCCCCGCCTCCCCTAGGCCCGTGAGCAAGCACGATAGCTTAAGTGACCCACCCTAGTCTAGGAGAGACTAAGTGGCGGGCATTCGGCCTTGAGAAGAGAAGCAGGTGTCTTCGTTAAGGAAGGAGCCTTACGGACACTATAGAGCCATACGGGCTTGTAGTGCGCGCTCCTTGACAAGGCGAGGCTAAACCACAAGAGTCGGTATTTAGGACACGATACTTAAAGTAGGACTTGAGGGACACGGATTGGGGAGACTTCCCTTGGTGTGAGTTGGCTGGTCGTGGGGTCAATGGAATCCTATACATAAATCGGTTAATAAAAGAATGGAAAAAGCTTTTATTGTGTCACCAATGTTTTTTTGAAATCAAAGAATATTGATTTGACTGCTTTTCCCTTTTTTCTAAGGGTGACCGATTCTTGCGAGAGTCTTGACGCCAGATGGGGCCACTGGCCTAGCCATAGGCTATCCTCATGACACCAAGCTGCCAACCAAATTTAGCTCCCCCGAAAGCTAAAAACTTACTCTGTTATGCACGTGAGCTTATTGAAGAAGTACCATGTTGATGAAGAAGTTCCCAAACAGAGCGTGTCAACACGAGCACTAATGGCGGTTATAACTGAATTGGACAAACAGGATAAGGTTATTTTGGCAGACATGGTGGTTCGAAAACGAGGAGTCCCTCCATGCAATGAATACTTCGTGAAATGGAAGGATCAACCGACTGGAGAAATATCTTGGCAAGCAGAGGAATGCATCAATGATGTCGCGAAATCGAGAGGGGGAGGGTGTTACAGCCCGCTGAATTTCTTTCGCTCAAATGCCAAGCCCGGCCTAGAGACGAGGCATAGGCACTGCGCTACATGGGTAGTCATGCCCATATTATTTCCAGCATTATTGTATTTGTATTATTTGATCTACAGTAGCTTTGGCGGCCGTTTGATGTATTTGGCAGCCTACAGAAGGCATGCTCACTAAGGGTGAGCATCAGTCGGTTCGGTAACCAAACCGAACCGAAGTATCAGTAATAATTAGAACCGAACCAAACCAAATAAGGATGAAAACTGAACCGAACAAACCGAAATTTTTCGGTTCGGTTCGGTTGTTACCGAAATTTGGTATTTTTACCGAAAATAAATAAAAAAAATATTTGAAATGATTTTTAGGGCAATTATATATTATTTTTGTCATTAATTGCTATTTAGTCATTTTATATTTTTTAATGAAATATAAAATTCAATTACGTAAATTAGAATATTACAAACCTAATATATATATATATATATATATATATAATAATTCGGTTCGGTTTCGGTTAAACCGAATTTTTTTACGGAAAAACCGAACCGAACCGAATACCAAAATATATATAAAATTGTTACCAAACCAAACCAACAAAAATTCGGTAACCGAACTAAATTTTTTTTTCGGTTTGGTTCGGTATTGGTATTCGGTTTTACCGAATAGTGCTCACCCCTAATGCTCACCTATTGTAAATGCATCTTGAGTTAGGAAAGCATTCAAGCATTCACTCAAACTCTTGAGCGCACCTTACTCCCTAAGTTCGCTATATTACTGTTAGCCTCCATTTCGCCTTAGCTAGCTACTATCTTCACTCTTCATGCATTCAAGGCTTACTCGGCATCTTCCACAACAAAATCACCCAAGTGCGGGGCGTGACAATGAGCTTATATGGACATTATTAGATTGTGTAGCTGTAATAGAATGGGCATATGTGTTGACAGCTACACTATCTGTAATTACAAGGACTTAAGACTAGTATAAATTGACAGAACCTCGATGAATGTAATTGGAACTTTTCTTCCCATTTTTCCATTGTGATATCTTTAAACATAATAATACTTCAGTTAGGCCTTGGTATAACACCACTACATGAGGTCTTGACAGAATATATAAATAAATGCAGCTCAATAAGAAATAAAGAAAACTGAACTGGAACAGGATTCACTCGCATAAAAATTCTAGAACTCTGTAATTGTAAGACAAACAAAAGATAAGACAGAAAGAACATATATCATTTTGGTAATCTTTAAATTTTCTAAATCAATTTTCAAAAGAATGAATTCTTGGAAACAAAGAAAGTCAAATAAAACCTTAAAAACCAAGGGCCTAGAATAGTAATGTTGTACAACAGCTCATTTGAGATTTTTTTTTTTTCCTGATTCTAATCTTCTCTGTTCTTACTTTTCTGCTAATCTATTAAGACCTATTGATTGGAAATTATTCAAGTGTCTTCTTCTAAGCATTTGGAACACCTGCATTTGAAGCCATAATCAGCTAGTAATGCTTGCCTCTCATCAAAAGGAAGGTCCTCTTCGATATATGATATAGTAATCTGCAAATGCCAGGATTTTTTTTTTTTTTTCAATCAAAATTCATATTATCAGATTCACTTTGGTTTCTCAAGAAAAAAACCACCAGCATACGTGATGAGTAAATAGACTACCTCTTCGCCTGCATAAATGGTTCTGAGGGCAATAATTGTTGCTTGGCCATCCCTGTCCTGCAGTTGATAGTCAATACAAGAAAGAATCCCACAGTGAAAAGAGGAACTAAAATTTGGTCTCATATTTGCACAAAATATTAATGAATTTTTCCTTAAAAACAAACCAATAACTCCTTAAATATGTGAGAACTAAACATACTTCCTCTCTCTTGAAAGCTCTTGCATTTGGGCAACAAGAGTGGTTCATACAACTCTGCAAAGGATAGAATGCAGTACCTAATGCAATATTGAAATACCAGTTACTAAATCGCCAAATCATTGAGAAGTGATAACGTTATACATGATGCAAAAACTTGCAAACCTGTTAAAGCCAGGGCAAAGTATGTGATCAATATAGTTTATTCTGAAACAGACAAACATGGGACGAAATTGCAATTCAAAAACTTATAAATTATTTCTATTAGTTGCTTCCATCAACAAACTAAAGTCGGTAAATAGCAATGGCTAATCAGACATAGACTGAACAGTACTTCCTGCCCCAAGGACAAATGATCGTCAGCTAGGTGGGATCATGCTTGACAAGAATTAATAACACTAATCAATGATATCTGTGCATTGAAGTAGATGATGATTGGTTCTTTTATAGCGATTGAGAGATCAAAGAAAAAAAAATTGTGGCAAATTGAAGCTTTCACCGAATAGCTTTCTTATTCACACAAAATAAACTTAGAAGAGACTCCGTGGGCCTTGAGAGTGCTGAGCTTGATTGGATGAGTGAGCACATAAGTGAGGTTGAGCCCATACAACACAAAACCAATTGACTTATGTAAAGTCGCAATCTACTCCACATATATACCACTCTTCATTCTCATTTATTCCTGATGTGGGATTCCCCAACATCACTAACAACTTGGGTTTACCATACAAGAGACAGCAAGCTTCATAGGAGAAAAACAAAAGATGTCTTAGGGTGTGTCTATTTGTAAGGATGGAATACAAAGATTTTGAGGAATGAATTTGGACTCATTTTAATCTAAATCCATGCCTCAAAATCTGTGTTTTCCATGCTTCCTTCCCTCCATCCTTCCAAACAAACACTGCCTTAATGTTGTGCTGTAGTACGAAAAGAAGAGAAATGAAAGTCTTAACTTGGGTGCATCAACTCTGACTATAAATGACATAGCAGTAGATTTAAAGCATACCTTGACAACAAACTGAGTAGCTATCACCAAGAGCATCCAGAAAAGATTTTGTAATTTCCTCAGCTTTTCTCTGTAAAGCATAATTCAAAGTACATGACTAAAATTCAATATAATGTATACAAGATCCAGGGAAATAGAAGGATAAGTACTCCTACCTTTTCGGGATACAGAAGATCATCAATATACAAAAAGTAATCCTCTACTGGAGACGCCACAACCAAATCGCTGTTAGAGACGGAACTTCAAATTATTACGTGAACTCTCAAGTGAATTACACATATGATAAACATGTCAACAGTATCAGTTACCAGGAATAAATTTATGTAAGAAAATACATTAAAATAATAAAATGAAATATATTATATTCTAAACCAGGACAGTTGCAAATGGAAGAAAATGGAACCCTTAAGAATCATGATGCTTACAGATTATTCAGCTCAAACATGCCAACAATATTCCCATAGATTTCAAGAGAGAATACTTTCTTGTGTCAAGGACTTCAACTATAAGAGATGAGAACAGTAAGAAATAAGAAAATACAATAAAGAAAATGAAAAAAGAACCAACATATGGAATAGGATACACGGCTCGCACTCAGGGTCAAAGATAGCATCCTTAAGGAGTTGCAGTGACTGCAAAATTTCAGAAAAATTAGGACCATGCACACAAACACACAAAAAACTGTAGGTTTCATCTGAAGGCAAAACAGTGTATTCCCATTTAAATGAATCACAAGTTATATTTCAGGAAAAATATATGCAGCCATATCGGAAAAAATATGAAGCTGTGAACAAAATGTGGTTATTCTAAAGTCAGATCCACCAAGGAAATAAAGATTTTCCCTAAAAAAAGCACAGATAAATGAACCTAAAGCCGCTGCATCAAAAAGTGTCCAATAAAAGTTAAAGGTAGATATAACTGCCTTATTTTTGAGCTAAAACATTTGTTTGCCTTATACACTTCACAGAAAGATGACAGTTCCAAATGTTCGGTTTGTTGTTACATAACAAAAACTCCAACTGGTTATTTCTAAAATCATATTGATATGCAGCAAATAGGGAAAAAAGTAAAACAGATGTTACGGGGCGACGAGAAGCCACATATGAGACTTAATTATAAATAGTAGAAAACCCCATAAACTATATCTATTTTCTGTATTTTGGAGTTAAGCGTGTTGTTCTTTGTTTTACTTCCAAGTTTGGACCAATAGCTCCTCATGAATAACTAATTAGATATTTACATATATCATGCTCGGTCTGGAAAATTACAATTAATACTAATGCATATAAGTAACCAAGACAACATGTTTCCAAACAGTTGAATCATGGAATAAGATTACTCCATGACATAATTTTTTCATTCATGAACTAAGAAAAAACTATTGTTGTCAGTCCAGACTTGTATTTGCATAAGGCAGGACAAAGAGTGACTGAAAGACTCCACAAACTGGCATTAGCTTACTGAATGTTCAAATCTTACTGTGAATGCAAGATCTCTAACGTCCATCCTAAATGCAGTTTCGTTTGAACAATCAACATCATCTGGTAATGAGATACATTCCCACCACCTGAAAGTTTTAAAAGAAAAAAGGCTCTGAGTTTCTGTACTTGCATAAAACAATTAGAACCTCTCCTTATTTTGTGTACTCTATGAACCAACGACAGTTTTCATAATGACTCTTTTCAAGAGAAATCAAATTGCTTACTCAGATATATGAAGCCTTCTTTCAGTTATACAAAAGACAATGCTAAGCTGGTTAAATTGGTAGCATACACATATTATTACCTTCTCTTGTATCCGATTGATATTGGCTTCCATGCCTCTAGAAGTAAAGACAGTTCAGAATGGTCCAAATCAGCAGAATCAACGTGGTTTTTTTGCCTCTTAAAATGCGTAGCTTTTAGCTTTCTATATCTTAGAATGGTGAAAGCTATTGTCTGAGCAAAAGCAAAAGAAAAGTTTATGTTCTTAAGCAGTATGATATTCAATCTGTATCATAGAAATATTAGGACACCCTCCACAAAATTTAAATTGTATTGCCCCTTTTTAAATCAATTAAGGCTGCGTTTGGGGCTGCTGCAGCTTTCGGCCAGAGCAAGGATAACCTTACTTTGGCTGAAAGCTGCTTTTGAGGCTGCGGAAAGCGGCCTCAAATGTATAATTGGTAAAAGTCAGATTGTATTCAAAAAAGCATTGGAAAAACACTTAAAACTACTTTTAAAGAAAGCAATGAAACCTAGTTTTCGCTGACAGCATTTTCACTAACAGCAATCCCAAACTAGCCCTAAGTAGTTGCACTGCTTTTTGAAATGCCTTTCAGATAAAACATTGAAAATCAAACTTCTATCAAAAAAACAGCAAAATATATTGGGCTGAAATATATAGTTTATCTTCCATGCCTATAGCTAGCCTTTCATGCATGACAATCATCAAGAAATTACATGCTTTCACCTAGTTTAAAACATGTAGCTAGACATAATGTGTTTGAAGCAAAAGAAGAGTTCACGAGGCATGATTTTTGATGTAGTTATAATGTATCCAACTCTTCTATATTTTAATTTTTGTCAATGTTATCGCATACTCAATAATTGGCAAAAATTGTATCATGAGTTAAGAGTCGTAAAGGTGAGATGCGTCTATATTCAGCTGACTCTGACTGACATATTCATTGCTCGAGGAAGTACAAATACTTCCACATTTTAATAGGGTTCATTTAACCCTCCAACTACTTCAGTTTCCCTATCCTTCTCTCCATCCCTTCACTTAAAAGCACAAAAACTATAACAATTTAAGGACCAAATTATGTGATCTTCACTCCAATAGCTTGAATCTTACTCAAACTCTCAATTTGTGCACCTCTGAATAGATTCATGCCTCACGCCATGTTTCCTACAACTGCTTGTCAAAAGTTATAAAGCAAGTGCAACCTCCAAAAAATCTAAACTAAGAGGATAAGATAAAACAATTCAAAAAGAAGTCAGGATTAAAGGGCTTGTTTATTTCTACCTGATGTAACAAAAAAATGAAAGGTGTTAGAGTACCAACTAAGCTTACTCACCACTACCAAAAGTAGGGGAAAAAATGAAGACCCAACAAAAATGCACGTTTTTACATGGGCACAAAGCATGCAAAATATTTTTCAGTTGATAGTGCAAATGATGGAAATCTTCATACAAATAATTTCACCAATTTACAACTGAAAGTTCTCTATGTTGAACTAATATTATGGTTTCTATAGATTGATCTAACTCAGAATATTTTTTAGCTTATAAATATTTTAGTGGATATTTATCTGCATGGTTCAAGTTCATCACACATTTAAGCTTTTCTCTATAATAACTAATCAGGTCCAGATTGCTCAATTGAAAATAAGGATGAAAAATGACATGGAATTTACCTTGGCTGCAAGCAGGAAGATATCATTTGTTTCTGTAAAAACAAACGAACGTAAATAGGGAGACAAATATGACAGGGTAGACAAATATAACTAGATATACGTGAAACAGTAATGTCCTCAGTTTAGAACTTACCATCAGCATGTTGTATAAATTTCAAAAGCGCCTCTCTAGACGGTGATTCTGACCTCTCCCCAGTACAGAGTAAAGAATGAGATGATTTCCAGTCTGCTTCTGCACATAATTTGCTAGAACAATTTTGGCAACAATGTTAAAAAGAAAATAAATCATGCTTGGTTCCTAATAAAGACAAGTAGCAAGAGAGGATATTTCCAGAAATTACATATACATAAAAATTAAACATGAAAACACAGTAAAATAATTATCAGGAGCCCTAGCGGAAACTCTTCCAGCCAAAAAACAATAAGAAACCCATTAAAACAGTGCAAACGATCATGTTGCAGCATCCTCCAATAAGATATGTTAATATCTCAGAGAACGTTCAAAACATTTGAATGAATAACCATGAGAACCACTCTTTTAGTTTAAGATCTAAGTGGAAAGGCCACTATATTAATTGCAATTAACAGAAAATCAAAGTTGTCGGGTAGAGATAATCAGTTTGATGTATTCTTGCTTGATATTGTTCAGGTATATCATATCTGAGCATAATTTACATCAGGCACCATATGTCAGTATATCAATTCTATGCTAATTGCAGAAAGAGATATCACGGGAACCCCCAAGTACTGTTCAGGACTCATGTATTCTGGTTGAAACTAGTAAATGTGTGGATATTTCATAACACAGGTATTACCAATGCATATGCACTCTAACAAGAGAGAGTGATTAACAAGAGGAGGAGATATTTGAAATGAAAGATTAGACTACAAGAGACTTACCAATTAAAAATAGTTTAATTGACTTGCTTACCTACAGTAGAAAGCTTCTCCACAACCGCCTAGACAAGAAATGGCTGAAGGCATGGGAAATTTGTCTGAGTGAGGCAACACCAATTCGCCATTCATTAATGATTCCACAACTCCGTTAGGCAAAGCAACTTTGCCATTGGAACTGCCGGAAGCACCTTTTTCAGAAGTTTCACAATTTTTCATAAGGCTATCATCCTCTTCATCTGATGATATGGTATCACCTAAATCAGTTGAAATATGTGAATTTAGTCCGTTATCGCATATATTGGTTGCTGAGACGCCTAGGTTTTGCAAGTAGAGCTTCCTCCCGATCTGAAGTTCTATTGACCCAATAAATCGAAAACAAAAGCTGCAGACCAGACAGTCAATCTGCAAATTGGACAAAGTAAAAGCAAACTATAAAATTGCAAAAACTTTGAGCATTATGGAGGCAGGGACTCAAAATAAGAGGCTTGTTCATATTTCTCATACCTTATTTGAAGGATGCTGATTACCAACAAGCATTTGATCCTTCAAAACAAGATCCCCTTCTTTGAAGCCTAAGTCAGCATAGACGCCTGAAATATTCAATTAAAGCCACGCACCTTTTGAAATACACATCAAAACAGAAGAATGAAACAACATTAATGGAACAAACAAAATAAGTTCTAACACTATTGGAAATATGAAAACAAAATTCAGGACTCTGATTTTCTCAAGATGAAATTTCGTTGTCAAGGGCTAAAATCATTTTCTATCTTAACAAAGTAAATCTTACTTGCTTTGACACTAACTACCCTTAGATGATTGAAACAGTTTTGATCTAATGGAGAAATGTGAACAAAAAAAAAAAAAAAAAGAAACAAAGTTCTTAAAAAGCAAACTAACTGTAGAATGCACCTTAACTTTACATTGGTTCATTAGTTACATGAATCTTCTTCCTTGACTGTATACACATGATCATGAGATCACATACAAACTCAAATATAGCAGGAAATATATATCATGAATGGCAACTTTGTGGCTTGTGCGGTCCCCATTTTCAAGGATTTATCGTAAAAAGGAACCTTATTTTTTACCTTCCATTGAAAGGCAAGAAGCTGGGAAAATTTTGAAGGGATATTAATTACATAAGCAAGGAGATTTTTTTTTTCCTAAACTCAGAGATTCTTTAGCTTGGATCAGGAAAACTTCACTTGTCTCCCCTTGCACCTCTTTTTCAAGATTTTGTCATAGGATCAAGCAGATCGTTTGTCGTCCAATGCACAGACTCAACAAAGAGAAATTCATTTTGCTAATTAAGTCACTCTCATTCCTATCCAAAATCTAATTAACAGTTACAAATTATCAATGGCTTGCACAAAAGAAATTCAAAGTTATCATACCAATAATATTTCACACATGTTCGTCAAATTCAAACCAAATAACTAGAGCAATTATATAGGAAAATGAAACAATATTTCACACATGTTCGTCAAATTCAAACCAAATAACTAGAGCAATTATACAGGAAAATGAAACAATATTTCACACATGTTCGTCAAATTCAAACCAATTAACTAGAGCAATTATATACGAAAATGAAACAAAAAAAGTAAACAGAAACGGAGGGGAAAAGAAGTCCACTGAAAGGATGAATATGAAAATTAGCAAGATAAGTACCTTTTCCAAAGTCGCCATCATGTTGAACTTTGATACCACGGCATTGCCTACTGGATATCAGCTCGTCGAAATACGCCTAAACCATAACAAAAAAAAAAAAAAAAAAAGTAAATTGAGTTGATGCAAAGACTCGAACAAAACTACAAATATTTGCATACACCTGAAGTTGGAGAGGAGAAGGGGGATGGAGAAGAGCGGAGATTTGAGAAGCACACTTTGTATCAATTGGGCAGAGTGCGTCCATTTACAGAGCGAAACAGAGTTTATCTCTATCTATCGGAGGTGTGACGGCTTCCCATTCGATGTTAATGCAGCTATAAGTTCATAATCGCTTTTCCTTTTTTTTTTTTTTTTTTTTAGAAAAAATGAATTATTTATTATCTAGGCATAAACGTATATTGTAAATTGTTTAAATCAACTTCGGAGTATTCTCTCCAATTTTTATATATGTTTATTTAAGGTTTTGATGAAAGATTCAAAACTAATAAAAAGTATTAACGATTAATTTACTTTTAATACATTTATCCTAAAACTATGTTTTACATATCGAATTTCTCTTTTTTTTTTTCTTTTTTTTTTTTTTAATTATAAAGATTTAATATTGACTTGTTAGCATCAAACATTAAACTTCTCCCATACTTTAAATAAAAGAAAATATGAAAAAATTATTACCAAAAATATATTGATAATCTAAAACGTCATGTAAAAAAGATCCAAAAAGGTCATAAAACTAGAGGGAATATTATTATTATTATTATTATTATTATTATTATTATTATTATTATTATTCTCATTCTTAAATTAAGAGATCCTTCGGAGGATGTGCGATTTACACCTTGGGAGAAGCTTAGGCATATGAACTGTCCACCTAAAATAAAAAAAATTTCGTGGTGTGCAGCCTGGAATATTCTGTCAACTACTTAAAAACTTCGAAGTTTGCTTGTGAATGTCCAAAACTGCTGTTCCGTTTGTAGTGAGGCAAAGGAATCAATTGTACATTCTATTGCAGTGTCGTATTGCTAGACAAGTGTGGAAATCTTATCCTATGGCTATCGTAGCTCAAGGTGTCACTGATTTTAGGGTTTGGTGGCCTCACCTTGTTTCAACTTAGTCTACTGATATGGATTGTTTGGTATATTTAGTATTGGAGGAATCAAGTAGTGTGGAATGAGAAAAGCTTGCCACCGCACATTATGGCTCGAAATGCTTGTGCGTTGGTGAACTGTTGGCAAGACACACAACAACTGCAGCAGCAGCCTGGCCAACAGCAAGACGATGGGGTGCTTGGGCCTAAATGCCTCCTTCGTCCAGGGTAAAGTGTAAGTTTGATGTTGCATTAGATGGACAAGGAGAAAGGGTGGGTGTTGGTTGTGTGTTGCGTGGCCCTAAAGGAAGCTTTATTGATGCTAGATTCTCTTCTTTTCCGGGTTATCTTGATCCTTCAATAGCTGAGGCTATATCATGTAGAGAAGCTTTGAGTTGGTTAAAGGAGAAAGGTGACGAGAATGTTATTGTAGAAGATGTTGCTCAATTGGTTCTCTTAGCTCTAAAAAATATGGGTGTGGAAGATTCTTCTTCTCTTGATATGATCATAGCAGATTGCAGGTTTATCTTCAATTTGCTGTCACAATGCATGTTTAATTTTGTCAAGAAAAGTGATAACCATGCAGCTCATTGTCTAGCATGGTTCAGTTTATCTTGTAACTGTTTTGTTACTTCAGACATTGTTCCTTCTACTATTGTGGATGTAATTTCAGCTGATTTGCTTTAATGAATTTTTTTATCTTTCATTCAAAAATCAAGAGTGCAATATTAGGGAGAGATGCCTTTACTACTAGATATAGTTGGATAGGCAAATAGTTAAGGCTTTTGAAAAAATATTTCTTTAATCAGCCACATTTTCCTTGAAATCTAGAAACCATTTGTAGTTTTCTGGTCGTTTTTCTTTCAATATGAGTCCGTTTTGGATAAGTGAGGTGTTTCCAAAGTAACGAGATTCCCAACAAAAAGGATCCATCAATAAATGAGGATGGAGTGACAGTTTGATCCTCAAATGATATAGAGTTTTGAGATTAATATAGTTTTTCCCATTTGAAATTATTCGAGTTATTTACTGTGTAGTTTTTTTATAAAATAATTTTATTTAACGTGCGTTTGGATGATTTTTATGTTTGGAAATAAAAGTTAGAAATCAACCTACGATTTTGTAGAAATTTAATCAGGAAGAACTTGTAGATCTTACTTTTATGAAAATACTCCTAATTATCTTACTATTTCTTTTCCTTTTCTTTTTCATTCTTGATGTTAATTGATAAGAGTTTATATTTAATATAAGGACATCAAGATATCAAACAAAATTCATTAATTAGTAAGTACTTTCTAAACAAGGAAAATGACTACGTCGAAAATTAAATTATTTTCTGGTATATAACTGGTTCAAAACATAGGCTTGAAAATTTTTTTTAATTATTATTGAACTACTAAATATTATTTGTGAGCTTAAAACATTTAACTTGGACCTATAACTTTGGATTAAAAGAGTTGCTTTTAACCTATGTTTTAAAAGACAATTACAGATTTATATAACAGCTAATATCTATTTTGTGCCGTAGTCATTCTCATACTTTTATAATGTTTACTTTTCTTTTAAATATTAATAGATTTTTAAAAATTATTTAAAATTATTGATTTATATTAAATATAGAAATATTCAATCACCATTAAAAAATATTTAAGAGTAAGCTATCGCATACACAAGATTCAAAATTTAAAATAATCTCTATTTAAAGATATCATACAAGAAAATCATATATTCTTTGACTAGCATGTTCTTTTGATATTCAAATCTATGAACCAGAAATGATTGTTCCACTGGTGAATTATGTTTTTCTTTGAAATAGTTAATCTATTTTATTCCCGAGTTATTGCATTCCACAAACCAAACATAATCTATAAGTATACTTAATTCAGAAAGTTTCGTCTTTGAGCTACCATTTATTTTCCAACACCACCACCCAGTTCATCACTTGCAAATAGGAACACAAAAAATTGTCAATCATTACAAATTCTGTAGCTGATACAACTTACATACAATCATCATCACTTTCCATGAAAAAGAGGTTCAAAAGTAACAAAATCTAATTCACAAATTTCAAACAAAATAAACAGAATTGCAGCCGTTCTCACTGGAATATTAACTACAAAGAGTTTAGTTTATAGAGAACATCGACCTGTAATCAGCTTGAACATAAAGAACAATCTACTTTTAGGTTTTATACTTCCATGTTTCGTTGTTGAAGCGTCAAATACATCCAAAAAACTGTTCCAACGAGGGAGAGCAGAACACATTTGCAGCGGTCCGTTCAGGTCTAATAGCAGAAATGTAAAGCTGATATTTGATAAACCTCTGTAACCAAGAAAAGTGATTCTTGTGAATGTGTATACAAGCCAAATTTGGTAATCGGTAAACATGAATGCATAAACATCTATGAATATTGGCAATTAATAGATTACATACAGCTAATTGAAAAACAATTTCAGGACTTGTGTCGATGTGCCAATCTGGTTCTAGTTGCCTGACAAAAGATGCTCGTCCGTTATCTGTGCTACAGAAGAGAACCTGCAGGTGAATTTACGTTTATTAATTATAACATATCATTTGGATTGCAAAGGAAATATAAACTTGAAATGGTTCACAAAAACGCACACCAATCAACCAATCCGTTTTCAGTTTGTAATGTCAATCCCCAGCAAAAGTTTTGGGAATACAAACCCACAACCTTTCATCTATTGGACAGCCTGCAGTTGGTTCCTTCTAACTCAAGATAAGGGCAGTAGCGATTATAATTTATCATGAATACCCCAATCACAATCATGCACCTCATATTTCTCTAAAATTTAATTGCTTCGGATGAAAAAATTGGGCATGGACATCTATCCCACTTTTTCATTTTCATAATTATTTTTATTTTTCCCCTTTCAAGTGGAAATAGCATGTTCGCATTTCTTTCTAGCTAGTTCAAGCGCATGAACAATTCTCATTGAATCTCTCATCTTGAAGGGGGAATTTTCAATTATTGCCATAAGCAACCAGCGTGGAACTTTACATCATTCCTGCTGCACATTCTCAGTGGCTTCAATTTGGCTTCACCAACATAACGTTTACCAGTATCACAACTTAGCATTTGCTTCTGCCAATGCTAACAACCATTTAAGCATCAATATATTCTCATTCCTTTTATCTGTATCTGTCTAGGCCCTTTTTTTTTAGCAATTACAATTGCATACCACATGCAGCCAAAGCTCAAACTATTGATAGCCTTCGGTGAAACTATGCAATCAAACTTTATAATGCCAGTCAAACCAAGTATCCATATATGCTCTTATGTATTCTGGGTCCTATTTCACAAACACCAAGAGATAAACTGAATAATGTTTAGTTGTGTAAAAAGAGGCTAACTGACCCCGAAATGAAAACTGGAATAGGCTGGGCCCAAGCCCAGCTACCAGATTCAACTGAGCCAGAAATTTTAGTCAAGCAGTTTAAATATTATTTTTTAGAACTACACAAGCCAGGTGGTATGGAAATAATAAGTAGGAAAATAATTCCCTGCATCTGTGAAGCATCCTTATGTTAGAAATCAAATACCCTCAATTTGGTGACCGAAGCCTTGTAAATAAACCTTCATAATTTGGCAGTAGCATGTTCCATAAAAATAATTATACCAATGATGAGCAGCGCCAGGAAATATGAGATGAATACTCATGTATCATCTATGGAGTTATGGCCTAAATAAAACTGAAAACCGCATACACAAGTCCAAAATAAGTTCTAATTGTGGTAAGGCATTCTAATTACCTTATCTTTGACCAAACCGCCAGATGTGAAAACTCCTGCATTCTCCAAAGCTGCAAGAACCTTTTGCTGCAAAAAAATATTCATGACGTAAATTATGAGAGTTTTGAAAGATCACTTGTAGGCACCATATGCACAAGACATGCACACTAGTGTAGAATCATAAGCCACAATCACACATTACATAAGACATTTTGAGAAAATTTGTAATCTTCACTCGTTTGACAAGATAGATTTTACAGAACAGAGTTTGCACGCACTTCACTCTCATCGTCAATTACTCTTTCCATCAGATAAAGATCACAAAATTTTGTTAGCTCCAACAGTACTTCCAGCACAGAGGACCTCACAGTAGCTTGTTTCTGCTCATAACATAAGAGATCGAATTAGTCATGCGTACTGCAGTTGAGGCGATAAATTTGATTACAAAAAGCATCTTACCACCTGAATCTCCTCTGGACTACTTTCCTCAAGGATTACGCCGAGTAAACGGCAGGTGACCTGCATATAAGAAGTCATGAGGTGCAAAATCTATAAGCAGCATGACTTTCCTTCTAGAAAAATTCACTTTCTTGATTGTTTTATTAGAAGTTATCAAATACTGGATTAACTCCTGAGCCAAAAAATTCCTCCAGAACAAGGCATGAAAGATCTAAAAGGGATTTAAACAAAGGCCAAAAGAAAGTTATGTCTTAGACTCTTACATGCTATTGCAAATATTTTATGATCATAAAACTTGCTCTGGAAATTCAAAAGAATGAAAAACTATCAGTTGCAGATAGCAAAAGAGGAACTTGACCCAAAAGAATTGTGGATGCAAGATTAGTCATATTTCCACAGGCTTAATGCAAAGACGATATGAAATCGTTGAATGAGTTTTGCACTCAATTTTGCAGCATTGGCTGATATTGGAAAATAAAATATATCAGTAATTATAGGACGATGATAGATGGGGACGTATGTATTACAATTGTCTGATTATATACAAAATTTTATTCAATGCATATTTCAAAAATACTCTGATACTAGTGCAACGAAATCTATTGCCATACAAGCTCTATATAACCAAGGGCTTTTGTCTATAAATACATTTGCCAATAAAAAAATTCAGGCTGCTGCCCCTCAAACTTATTTTTTAAAACAAAGCTCTTAAATACATATAGCAATTCTCATAAGGTGCAGATGTATGTGTTATGATGACTACATGAGACAAAAACTATCTGCGGTCAAGAACCTTTTTTCTTGGGAACAAAAAAAAAAAAAAACAGAACCATAAATTTTTTTGGACATTATGACTATGTTCAATCTTAAGTAGCAGATAGTTGACACTTGATAAAAGGGCTAATTTGTATGATTTCAACTCGCAAACTAAGCAATAGCTATTGACGCAAAAAGTGTAGTTCACACCACTTATGATCATGTTAAGAAAGGGAGGATACTGACAACAATTCAGATAAAAAGAAAATACAATTACAGAACTACATACGTCCTGCCCAAGACACTATGAACATATTTACCTTTCTTCCTTCACTCAATTTCTGCCTAACTATTTGTCCCAATGTTGGCTGAAATAGGGGAAAATATCCAATCAGAATGAGAAAACTAAAGAAAAAGTTACAAGGTTTGATCATGGGGGTAAAATAATAATGCTTACCTTCACTGGCTGGAAAAACTCATCCACAACATTTTGGGCTCTCAAATCCTCTGAAGAAGGTGAACAAACACCAGAAGACATGAGTGCTGAATTTGATTGAGTACTGACAACAGAACTACTAGTTGCAGAAGCTTGTCTTTTGGGTTGCCTTCTTTGGGTTCCACCAGGTGACCTCAACAACCTCCAGCTAAAGACTATTGCAACAGCCAGCCCAGCAATAGCGCCAACAGATCTAGAATCCTGACACCATTTGTAAAGCGTTAAGATCTCCCACAGATAAAAAAAAAATGGAGAATCAATTGACTTTCCAATATAATTATCGCTTCCTACATGACTAGCACCCAGACTATGTCACCCTTGTATATCTAAATTTCTGCAGTACCAAAGACTGACAAAATTTTAAAAAATTGTGGGACATCTTTACAGCTTACTGCATGGTTTCACAAATCATCAATACTTGTATAATCCGTCCATCACACACGCACACTCTTTGGTTCAGTCAAAAAATCAATACAATTTGTCAGGAAGAAAACAAGATCGAAGAACATTCAAGAGCTGCATATATTCAAACTTCAAAGATCAGAAATTAAAGAAACGAAGACGGCAGAGAGGTTCAAAAAATGTAAGACTGTATTGGTGAATGGTGCAGTCTTTACCTCAGTCAATAACAAAACTTATGACAGAAAACATGAGTTTACTACTCCCCCAACACACAAGAACTATTCTTTTTGTCTAGACACAACGTTCATTTCCGATAATCTACAAAACTGTCTTTACTAGTGCAGGATCTTAGGTTTCTAAGACAGAGAAAGAAAATAATAATCACATAGAAATTCTAGTTTTCTAACGACATTCTATATGCAGCCAACAGTTAAAAAAAAACTCAACAGATGAAATGACAAATAATGGTTGTTGCCAACAATTACACAATGGCTTCTATAACGAGGAGAATTATACGCCCCAAAGGAGAAACGCAACTAATGGGGCAGTTTCTCATATGCAATCAGTAAAAGTGGATAGCACTAGCTGGTATGCTTCCCCAACCGAAAAATGATTCTTTAGCTAGAAATTTGACAATTGCACAGAAGAATGCGCTCAAACTGTTATATAAGGTAAACTTTATTCAACTTATATATGGCTCTACCCAAAGGCTAACTTTCCTCTCCTTACTCCATTTGTTCATTTTTGCAGCATGCAGCCTTGACAAGATTATTGACTCAGGTTTTTATCACATATTACTATTATTTTTGAAGGCTAGATGATAACATTTTCCACAGGCCTGGACTTATGAATACTTTATGAGGTAAAACTTGTCATTCTTTTTCTTTATAGGATCCCGAATCTCGTTGTTCTTCAAGTCAATGAAAGGTTAACAAATAAGCTAGAGTTCAACTAGATAGTTTGCCAACAAAATACAATCATGAGATAGAGGCAAATGATCTACTTTCCAGCCACATAGCTACAAAGCCATAGCCAGAGCAAAAACTTGTAAAATAAGCAGGATGTAGACATGATTTCTGATAGGCAAACCTCAATTATGGATATACTTTGACAGCCCGCCACTCAAAGGAAGAATCACTCTCAACTGAAGCAACACAGCTCACAGAATATTTAGCTTAATTTACAAAAAATGTACTTAATTCGATAATTGAGAGTTTTTTTGTTTAATCCAGCATCACCAAGGTGACCTCAATTAGGTAAAATAAAGCACACAAAGGCAATGCAAGATATAATCTTCAATTGACGTACAATTAGGGACATAGAATAGTTATAATTAAAACATGATCCCTCCTACACCTAACTTGCAAAATTCCTATTAAAATATTCCGGATATATGGAATTAAAGGCACTCACGGGCATCAAAATGGAGAAAAAAACAAAAAGAAGAAAAGAAATATCAGATCGAGCAACAAATCAAAAGCAAGAAGGCGAGATTGACAAGAGGAGAGGAAAGTAAGAACCAGATTATGGAAAGAGATCGAGAAGAGACTGGACATCTTGACGGTTATGTAAGCACCGAATCGCTTGATGAGCTGAACCAGTTCGTCCTTAGATGACTCAGCCATATGCCCTAATCCCCCAGCCCGTATAAAAAAAGGATCCAAAGAGCTGTGTTGGTATTAAAAAAGAACATAAAAGCACAGAAGAAAAGCGCTATGGGGAGTGGAAGTAATGCTCAGAATCTGAGGTCCTCCATTAAATTAAGAGTCGTCCCTCAAATTCTTGAAAGAATGATAGAGAGAGACAGACTGCTTAGGCTTTGCCTTTGCGATTCCCAACGAGGGAGAGAGGGGGAGGGAGAGAGGGGGAGAGAGAGAGAGAGAGAGGATTGATGTTTTCTTTATTGTAGAAAAATAAATAAATGAAATGTGTTTGTTTTGTTTTGTTTTGTTTTTTTTTTTTTTTTTCCTTTAGTTTAATTAATGAATTAATGTCGTAGTTTGTTGTTTCTAGTTGATTGGTTTCCACGTAAGAGAAGAGGTAGAATTGTGTGACCCTAATTTTATTCCCTATCTCTGCAACCCTTCTTTTGAACCTATTAATACCTTTTTCTTAAAAGAAAAAAAAAAAAAAGAAAAAAAAAGTGATAAGTAAATAATTTATCAAGTAATTTAAGAAAAAAATAATATTTAAAACTAAAAAAAATTAATTTATTTGAAAAAATGTTTAAAAGTTATATTTGTAGGTCTTTTCACATTGGAACATCTACGGAGAGAAATATGGACAGAAATTGTGTAAAAAGTTGTCAAAATCTCCCTAAAAGAACAAAAATTGCATTGGGAAGCTTCTTACAATAGGAACAGTCCGTTTCAAGTTCCAAATGCCTTGTAAAATCAATCCAAGAATGTCAAAAGTGGAGGAGATTTTTTTCTAAATGCTAACCTGTTGTATTAAAATCATAGAATCATGTGGTTAGGATTTATTTCCATTTTAGCTGGTGAACAGTTGTTCTGTGATATTTTGTAGTAGCCAAGCTTTGGCTACATATTAATCTCTTTTATGGGTTGGTAGGTATCATTGGCTCTTGTAATCTCAACCTCTTTTCTCATCTATTTTTTGTAAACTCTTAAATGTTAGTTGTTGCTTTAGTATTAATGAAATGTTTTTTCAACATAAAGTGTGAGTAGTCTAACATTACAAGCTTGGCCAGCTGGCCCGGCCTTAGTAAATGCTCTTTCTCATTTATTTCGTGAATGACATGTCTATTGGACGTTTAATGATTTTTTAATGCTATATGAGTTTGATCACCTCATTCTTAGTGGTTTACATGCAAGGAGACTTGGTTTAATCCATAGATTTGTCATTGAACACTTGTGTGCTATGGTTGGAGACACGATTAGCTACATATTAGGGGTTTTTTACCTATGTAGTAAAATGCCTCTTTGTACTTAATGCTTAAAAATGATGTCTATGCAAGAAGACTTGGCAGAATACTTTTTATAGAATCTCTTATGCAAGGAGACTTGGCTTGAATGATAAATAAGTAGAAGATACTCTACTCCTATGTGCTTTAATATCATTCATGTTTATAAAGTGAGATTGAGTGCCAAACAAGTTGTTCTAGTCTGAACCAAGCTTGTGCCTTTAATATTGTATGTAAAAGTCATCTTTTTACCTTCTAATTCCTAACTCTACTGTTTATATTTAATTTATATGCTTCTTTCATCATCTTTAGTTAAATCTTTTGAAAAGAATCACTAAAAGTGAATCTTGTCTGTTCTCAGAGAGTTTCGTTGTTTTCACTCCTTTGTGATCTTAAGGATGATATTCTAGACTCATTCGACTTATTACTTGTGACTAGTGCATTTGCTAGTATCATTTTAGGGATAACAAGTTTTTGGCTCCGTTGCCGAGGATTGCTTGTGAAAGTTTTGAAACTCTTGTGATATGACAATAGGGAATGCAACAAACTACACATCCTAGTCACGTTATTTAAAGAGTATTAATTGGGGAATGCAACATAAGATTCACAACCACTATTGAAATAAGCTCAATAATCACTTTCCTATAACTAACCCTCGAAGGAGCATCCAATCGAAAGTACAAGGTCCAAATCTCAACTAGGATAGTTGTACAAACACCAAGATTAACCCTAAAACCATGTAACTACTTACCTTTGGGATTACGAATCAAGCCACCAGTACTGGCCTTATCCATATTGCCTTTAGTTGCACCATTTGTGTTAACCTTGGCTCAGTTATAGATTGAGGCATCAAATCTCTAATGGAACTAAGCCACATAAATGAAAATCAATGGCTAGAGAAGAAAGGAAATTGACAAAATTTGACCTTCAAGAATTCAATCCAAAAACCCAATCATTTCTCCATCTCCAAAGCCACTAAATGATTGAGGAAAACAAGAAAGGCCAAAGAATCCCATTCCAACAATCTTGAGACTGTAAATTAGCCATCAACCACGTTTGGAAGAAAAGCAAAAAAGAAAAAAATAATGTACGATAATAGGAATGAAATTAACCTAAACCTCTTTCGCCTTAGCACAATCCTAAACAATATTTAAGGCATTCACAACATTGCAACCATGAGTAATAGGCATGCACACTATCGATTAACCGATCTATATGGTCTTACATAAACGATTAATCATTTGAATGGTTTTTCTAATTCACTAACTGTGAACACAAGATTTTTATCCTCGATTTCAATGATGAAAATAAATTTTTTTTGTTTGTTTCTGCAGCCATATAGGTCAAAACCAACTCAAAGTCAAAGTTTCAAATTGTCGAATCGATTGAATTAGGGTTTCTAATTAACAAACAAAATATGTATGAGTATAGACCAATGGTGGTATGGTTGTAGTGTAATAGTCGTATGGTTATAGCCCAATAACCGTAGGGGTGTTTAATAAACCACACCCATTTGTATCTAGATCATATCTGAATCTCTGATTTGAAAGGTGTATAAATAGAAAGTCATAAGGAGAGAGAAAGGAGGCAGTCATTTGGAGCTCAAAACATTAGATTAGGGTTTTGAGAGAGTTAGAGAGAAGAGAGAAAGAAAATAGGAGAGGAAGAGAAACCTCAAGACTTCTTCATTTTCTCACTCAAATCTCTTTATTAGGCTTTAAAATCTATTAGAAATCATAGGTAAATACTTCACTAAGATTGATAATAGATTTAGAGGCTAAAACAAATCACAAATCCGTAACTTTTGGAGATTCTTAGTAGTTTTTGGAGTTATAAAGCTTCAATCAAATTTCAACAATCTGGAGCTCTTTTGAGGTGTTTCTGAAACCTATAAAGCTATGGATTCATGCATCAATGGTATATTTCTGAGAAACCAATAATAACCTATCATATTTCTGTTGTTTGAGCATCATTTTGCACATTTCTTCGACATACTTTGTTTTTTTTTTTTTTGCTTAATTCTGTTTTCTGCTTAGAAATATCATTTGTACGCTCATCGTATCAACTATACGGATATGATAACAACCATATGCATGTTGTGCTATGGCCGCACATACATTAAGACCTGGAAATCCTTAAATAAATGGCTAAACTTTGAATCTGATTCCCGCTCAGAAATAACACTTGTACGGATACCACCACAGCCGTACGGCTGTAACCTATACCCGCACTGATGTGATTTCTGGTAGAATATATTTAAAGAAGTTTCTTGAACATTTCATTGCATAATGGACCTTAGATCTAATTTCCAGAATTGTTGCTAGACCAGATCAATGACAGAGATCCAACCTCCTGAAAACCGAGTCGCTTAACCTTTCCACATTCTAACCGATAAAACCGTTTTCAAAATATTTTTCTCAAAAATTAATAGAGGAATGTTTTGAAATCATTTTCTAGGTCAAGTCAGTTGAATCTACAGGATTCTCCCGACTTTCCTCATTCGCGTCATAAGCCATCTATTCTCCTTTGCTATCCTAAGTAAGTCTGACGATCCTAAATAGGCTAGCTACAAAGTACTATATGAGGGTTGATAGTATTGTATACCGAATGAACATTTTAGCAAACTATTTAGAAAATTCTTTTTGAAGAAAAAACACTTTTCTTTCAATAAACACAAGTTTCACAAAAATGCAGAATTGATAAAATAGTAAAACTTGTAAATATAAATTTTCTTGGCTAGTATAAGAATGTCTTAATATAATAATGCTATTAATTTAAATTACAGAAATGTAAATAGAAATAAATATAAGAGTATAAAGATAAAGAATTAAAGACACCAAGATTTATACTGGTTCGACCCAACCGGTCTACGTCTAGTCTCCAAGCCAACCACTTGAGATTTTCCACTAGTGTTTCTTTTACGGGAAAGAAACAAGCTTGAGTTACTTTTTACGAGTTCAAGTAACAAACTCAATTCTTTTATAGACTGGGAATCAAACCTCTATGGTTACTTTTTTCGAGCTTAAGTAACAAAACTCTTCTGATACTTTTTCAAAGCTCAAGCACCAAACTTATCTTGTATTTTTTACAAGCTTAATTACCAAACTTCTACCAATGCTTTTTTGTAAAGGTCAAGCACCAAAATTTTACAAGCTTTGTTAATTCATACAATTAACAAAGTAAACCCCCTTCATATAGCCTTGTGTGAAAATGTAATTCCCTTGAATGAATATTTGAATGAGTAAACAAAGTTGAAGCTTTCTCTCCTTCTTTTCGCTTTGAAGGAATTATAGAAGACTTGAGTAAAAGTGGCTTGTATGTGTGAATATAAGTAAGTCTGCCACTTCACTAATTCAACTTATCTTTACTTTTATAGGGTATGAGAAGCTCTTCATCAGGTAAAATGGTTGTTGCATCCAGCTCCTGAAGGAGTGATAGCCGTTGGTTAAAGGTCACAAGTTAAATATAGCTGTTGGGATCACCTCACAAGCATCTTATAGCCGTTGGATCTCCTGAAGTATTTTATGAAAATTGCTTGTAGCTTGTAAGTAGGATGTAGCCGTTGTATACTCCTCATAAAGATTATATCTCTTGAAGCTCTTTTCTTTTTACCTTATAAACAATGTGGCTATAGTTCCTTGAATCAAATTTCACCTTTTGAAGCATAGTATGGCCGTTGGAGATTTTGAAAGTCATAATTCAAGCTTTCTTAGCTTATAAAACAATGATCACATATTTGATCAACTTGACATGTAATGAACTTTTGATCTCAAGATTTGTTGATATCCTTGATGTAACTTCATCTTCTTCATAATAAACATATTTTACTTCTTTATTAATTACAACTTAATTGTAATAATATTAAAGTAAATATGTTTCTCTTATTTGTCAACTTTTCAATTTGTTATCATTAAAACACGATTCAATAGAGTTGTAAGCGCTAGGTTTTTTCGACCTCTATGATGAGAATCCTTTATTACCTGTTAAGTAGATGGACGTGAATTAGACTTGAGGACGAGCGGAATGTCGCTTGGAATATCTCAGACGCTTCGAAAACCGAGCTATCCTCTATCCGAAACCCCGAGAAAGGTCCTTCGAGTGATTATAGGGCTTAGAGGTGAGCGTAGGGTTTTGGCAGAATATGCCCTGGCTCTATCTAGAGCCACACGGCTGTAGTCTACAGCCGTGTGGCTCTAATACCTAGAGCTGTGCGACTCTATCGGGCAGCTAATGCAAAAACAAAGCAACTTGGCTGGAGAGGAGGCTGCGATGATTCTCGGCCAAAATCCCAAAAAGAAGGGCCTAGTGAAATGACCAGAGAGAGAGGGGGGTATAAAAAGAAAAATCAAATCAGAAAGAAGGGGGGATTTTTCTAGAAATCAGAAAATTGAAAAGGAGAGAAATAGAGAAATAGAGAAACACAAAAAAACAGAGAAGGAGAGGAAGAAATGGAACCAGAGAAACAATAGTCCAAAACATAACTAGCACATTGAGGGAGGACTCCAAATCACTTCTCACTTGATTGGGACCATTTCGATTGGTTTCGGATTAATTCAGATTCGAATTCAGAATTTCAGGATGTTTAAGGATTCAAGGAGCATTCTGACTTCTCAATTTGATTCTGGACATTGAACACATCAAAACAATAACAAGGTACACTCTGAGAGGCCTTAAACCTGCGTTCATCGCTTTCTTCTTTGTGTTTCTCCTCTGTTTTACAAATTTCTGAAAGCTGACTGCCCAAATATAGTCCACAGCTATGTTTGCTTTAAACACAACCGCATGGCTGTATTTCATAAGAACAGAGCCACGCGGTCAGGGGCAGAAACCCAAAAATGCCCCGATCAACCGAAAGTAGTCCGTTTTCCATTTTATCACTCTGATTATGATCCATTTTGGTCCAAAAGCATCCGTGTATCATAAAATTTTGGTTTTTGGATTTCTGATTACGTGAATACAAGGTTTTCAGTTTCCTGGATTTTGTTTTTCTAGGATTTGGGGTCGTTCAATCCAAATCGGATTCGTAGTCCAGCATTTACGGACCCCCGGCTTCCACGAAAATCCTTAAGAAATACTAAGAATGAGCAAAACAGTATTTTCAAAACTAGAAATCCATTTTTTGGATTCTAGATATTACAGTCGCTTAGCTGTGGTTGTTAGAGCTGCACGGTTGTAGTCTCCAGAAGGAGACAGAATCGCGGAACGACCCGTACAGACATCGTCGCACGATGCTGTCTTTAGATTCAAACTATTTTTGGCGTGATTACTATTTTTTGGACTAGATGAATGTTGAAATTAGGAAACCCGCATGAACGGAACCCCGAGTTCTGGGATAATAGACCCACTAAAAGGGAAAATTTGCATGTAATCGAGCTAATCGTTTTTTAAAAAAATAGTTTTCGAGCACAAAAACCTACAGGGTGTTTCAAAACTGTTTTCTAGGTCTAGTCGGGCCAACTAGCCTAGTCGGCCTGGCTACCCCCCTAAACACATGTCCCCGTTCCTAAAAATCCCAATTCAGTCTTATGTGAGTCCTATTTGTGTTTGTGTGATAATTATGCTAATCGTCTGTTTTGCAGCTTTTAGTTTTTTTTATTATTTTTGTATGTAATTAATAGATTAATTCATGTATTTTAGGCGGTTGTAATTTTTAGATCCTCGTGTATTCTAGGCGCTTGTAATGTGAGGACGAGAGTTTTCCTTTTTATTCGATCTGGTTGTATAAGCGGTCTCTATTCTTATTATTTTAACTACTTGGATGTATGGCTTACTTATTCTGTAATTTATTTCTGTCATTCATATGAGTATGGGTTAAATAAATACAAACACAAAAATGGGTAGGGAAAGATAATAAAGCGAATAAAATATGGTAATATGAACTGTAAAATAAAAGCAAGCTTAAGGTTGAATAGGTCACTTGCCCGAACCCTAAATCTCTGGATTAGGTACAGTAGTCTACCCTCGAAAGGGAGCTGTATTAGAATTTCCCGAATGAGCTGATCTGGGTGGCGACTCTGTCACTGGTCTTAGAATTTAAGTTTTGAGGTCTTTAAGTTAACAAAAATGAGAAAAAGGTTTTCTATGAAAAAGGATTTCCAAACAAATCAATGGTTTTCCTAAAACAAGATAATCAAAATCTTGTTTTCCAAAAACTCAAACACCATTCTTTTCCAAAATCCCTTTTCCCTGGTTCACTTCGCCACGTTCCTTTCTTTAAAAGGTCATCCACTCACAAGAGTCTAATATACATTTGCATATGTATCATGTTATTAACATTTGTTTGCAGGATTATTTTCATTTTTAGTCTTATCTTATATTAGATGAACTCATGTATTTTAGGCGGTTGTATTATGTTTCCCATTTTAATTCATATGTATCTCCTAGGTGTGAGCAGATGACATTTTACATACACGAAATGATAGCCGAAGAGACTCATAAATTTCAGCGACTAGACCTGGAAAATGTTTTGAAATGTCCCTATATTGATTTTTGACAAAACGATTTTGAAAACGGTTTTTCTGATTAGTTATTTAACATGATAAGTGGGTCAGATTTCAAGAAACTAGGTTTCCATTGTTATTCTATTCTACTACATGATTTTAGAATATAAATCTAAGGTTCAAATTGTTGGGTCAAATTGTTGGGTTATACCCTAGTCCCTATATGATGTGCTTTGTTTATTTTGTGTATGAGAACACACTTGATCTATATTAATAAAAGGCATAATCATATTTATTAAATTTCTTATGCAATCAAATATTGAGAATCCATAAACTAGTGTTCACTCATATTTGTTAGTAGTGTGTACTGAACGAGTAAGACCATGAGTTTATAGAACACGATTTTAAAGTTATCCCTAGTCTGTTATAATCATGGGAATGAATATAACTAAAGACTAGTATATTTCTTGTGGGATGGGTGGTGTCTTACTAACCATGAGACTTGGAAAGTCTATCAAAGACATAGGTACATGTTAGTGAACATTATACTAGATTGATTCACTTGTGAGAACACTATATGGTTAATTGTCATAAGTGCTTCACACATATTGCTTATATTGGATCCTTAGACCCGATACCACTACACTCTTAGATGTGACCTTGTATACTTTGATGTGCACCTAACGGCCCTATAACTGGCTACCAAGAATAGGTACGTTGGGTATATCAGGAACCATGCTAGAACTGGGAGTAATATGAAGGAATTGCCTATCTCTTCACTGAAGAGATGATATCACCAGCCTCTTGACGAGTGAGGACTGAGTAGTGTATGGCCGTCCCAAATAGAATGATTATTGGATAATCATTTATTTGATCTCATTAGCCTATTTGTATGTCAAGTAAATGTCCTAGCACTTAGAAGGATGACAGTTTCATGCCTTGTGGAAGACACCGATATCAGATGTGCAAAGGATCACATAAGGATACTACAGGTGTATGTCTTTTTGGTTTTGACATCTCCATCCCAATTGGGGATTGTAATGGCTTACTAGAGCCCACTTACAAATTATGGGCTGAATGTCATTTCAGGCCCATGGTCAACATACAAATCGGCCTATAGGATCGCACACTTAGGAGTTTAGTCGGGCTTTATGATGGACTAATTGATATGTATTGGATATATATTAATTATTAGATTATTTTATTTTATGAGATTAATTGTTAAGTCCAAATAAAATAAAATAACCCATGATGAGAAATTGGTATTATGGTTTTTTCAAAGTTCCTATATGGTAAGTTTGGTTAAATCATAGTATATGTAAAGTATAATGGATATTTTACATTAGAGGGTAATTTGGGTATTTTACTTTATGTTTCATACATAACAAAAAAAGTGTAAAACCCTAATATCCTATGGTTAGTATATAGTTACCAACTCATCATCTTCTTCCTTTAGGTAAAAGAGTTTTGGCACAAGAGGAGGAACAATTGGTCCAAGAGCTAGCACTTGAGTCATGTCAAGAAGACTCAGCGTGCGGGAACTTAAAGGGGTGACAAGTGGAGCCCTTAGTGAAATTAATCTGGTCCGAGGACAACCTAGGTGAGAAATCCGATTTCTTCCCTCTTTAATTTGGTAGATCCACAACCTAGCTTTGGGATTTTGGGCATGAACCTTAGCTTGAAGCATTTAATTTCGTAATTTTTTTTGTTTTCAAGCCGGGATAGGTTCCAACACAAATGTCATGAAATGTGTGATAATCAATTTTCGGTGATTCTGTCCCAAACTAACACCTGTACGGGTGTTGAGACAACAGTCATGCGGCTGTATATTTTCACCAGTGCGGGGTTCACTTCAAGATTAGTAAAGGATTTCAAAATCCAAGGTTTTGTAGTTCTATTCTAGAAACTATAGTAGTGCGATTGTAGCTACAATAGCCATATGATTGTAACTACAACCGTGTAGCTGTTGTGATGGCCACACAGGTCTGGTTCCTAGACTAAAACCCAGAATACAGAGCAACTTCAAAAATGATGCAAATGATGCCAAAATACAACATAAACAGGTTAAATGCTTTGGCTTCTCAGATATTTACCCTTTTAGCTTGGATCCACAGCTTTAGGAGGTGAAAATCTTCTAAGGAAAGCTCTGATTTTGGACCCAAACTTTAAGCTCTGAAAACGGTTTTAAGCTTCGAAAGTTAAGGTTTCAGTGTTCAGTTTAGTTTCCAAACCTATTAGAAGCTTTAATAAAGTGTTTTCCTACAATTTCTAATTGATTTTAAGCCTAAGAATAGGGATTGAAGATGAAAATTGAAGAAAATCTTGATTTTTCTTTTTCCTTTTCTTCATTTTTCTTCTCCTTTCTCTCTAAATCAAAGTTGCCAACCCTTTATTTCTGATTCTAGTGGACTTTTTATAGGCAAAAAAACTAGTTCTACATTATTAAATATGCCCAAAACATCCAAAAAATCATTTCTAAGAAGAAGAGTCATGATTCTATTAGGCATAAAAACCTGTATGGATCTTAATGAGATAGTTATGTGATTGATGTTACAGTCGTGTGGCTGTTGTTCCCAAATAGCCTCCTTTTTCCCCCAGGAAATGTTTTGAGGGTTGAAGTTCATCGTTCGGAGCTGAGATTTTGAATTAACTTTGACTCCTGCGGCTGTAGAAGGCTATAGAAGCAAATAAATAACTTATTCATCATTAAAATCAGGGATGAAAATCCCGCACTCACAGGCTGCTCCTTGTGTATCTAAATTCATGGCTTGCGGGTTTACTTTTTCCTATGGTGAATTTGGATACACAATAGAGAGTGCAATGCCCCTAGCTTCGGTTGAAGGACCTGATTAACTACTACCTTTTAGGATCATACGGGACCGATTACCTTTTGGGGTTGTATGGGACTGATTACCTTTTAGAGTCATGTGGGATTTATTACCTTTTAAAGTCATTGTTTACCTTTTAGGGTCATGTGGGACCGTTTACCTTTTAGGATCGTGTGGGACCATTTACCTTTTAGGGTCGTATGGGACCATTCACCTTTTAGAATCATATAAGACCATTCACCTTTTAGAATCGTGTAAGACTGTTCACCTTTTAGGATCATGTAGGACTATTCACCTTTTAGGATCGTGTGGGGCCATTCACCTTTTAGGGTCGTGTCAGACCGTTTACCTTTTAGGGTCATGTGGGATCGATTACCTTTTAGGATCGTGTGGGACCGTTTGCCTTTTACAGTCATGTAGGACTGATTACTTTTTAAGGCCGTATGGGATTGTTTATAGGATGTTGGATAAGCTGGCAAGTTATGAGCTTGTATTTATTCATTGATTGATTATTTTAGAAACTTTGCCCCTTCGATCAAGAATAAATATAAGCATGAAATCGACCATTGAGATAGAGGTTCTGATGTATTATGGAACACCTAGAACGAAGTTTGGAGTTTTGACATATTATGGAACGCCTAGAACAATAAGATAGAGGCCTTGGTGTATTATGGAACACCTAGAACAAAGGATGGAGTTTTGATGTATTATCAAACGCCTAGAGCAAGAGAATGAATGTCAATTGATGATAATTCTTCTTTTGGTTGATGGTTTTTCGGAAGACTAGAATCTAGCGAGGTCATCTATACCTGTATAAACACAAAATAAAACTTTCTTGGGAGAAAGCGAGTTAATTTATTATCGATAAATCGATGAAATTGATAATTATAAAGATAAAGTCGGCAGCTATAATGATAATAGTGAAATAAATGCATGGCTAAGGCTAGTAAATAAAATAAAATAAAATAGCAAAAATAAATCAAAAAGGGAAAGAAAATAGCATTTGGTGCGACTGATTAAAATAGCATTTGGTGCGACTGATTACCAATAGCCGTGCGGCTGATGATTGACACTTGTGTGAGTGATGACGCAACAGCCGTGCAGCTGTTATGACATCCGCATGGGTGTCGTGCCCAGTATATAGATAGGAGCAGCAGAGAGGGGTCATTTTCACCCTATTTGAAAGTATTTCTCCTAACGTTTTTCTTCAAACTTCGATTTTCCTCCCAAATCTCAGCAAAGATGATAAAGAAGTAAGATAAATGTCTCCCTGAGGTCCCAGCGAGGCTGGTTAGGGTGAGCAAGGATCTATAGGCACTTTTTTTCCTCTCAGTTGCTGACGGATGTGGATTGACGCTGGACCCATCTTATTCGAGCATTTCTTTTAAGCAAAACATTTCTTTGATCTTAGAGTTGCCAAACCATGCTCTACAACACCAAGTAAGTGCCTAAAGTTCCCTGATTTAGAGTAAGTGCCTAAAGTTCCCTGATTTAGAGTTAAAAATCAAAGATTAGAAAGTTAAGTATTGAATTGGGCTTTTACAATTTTATGTATATTTGATGAAATTGATGAGTAGAATGCATGCTAGGGACCTTTTAGAAACTATAAGGTTCGGCTCTCGGTGCTACACCCGTAAGGGTGTCACGTCACCCACACGGGTGTAGAACCCAGAGGCCAATTTTTAATTTATTTTAATTTAATTAGGCTGATTGAATTCGATATGTCTAGAATTGAGAACCCGTATACAAGTGTATTAGACTAGATGCATGATGGATAGACTTAAGGATTGCTGAAAACTGCCTATTTTAGTGTTTATTTGCCGCTTGATTTTGCAGGAGCATCATTATTAGGGTGTTGGATCCCTGACTGAAGCCTACCTTTGGTGGGATGAGATACCTTCATACGTGAAGTGGCATATCAGTGCTCTTGGCTTTGCTGACCTAGCGAGGTTTGTTTCTCCTTCTTCCCCACATAATAGTCACAGGGCATTGATGGCCTTGTTTGAGCGGTGGGTGGACACTACCCGCACCTTCCATTTTGTGATAGAAGACTGCACTATCACACCTTCTGATTTTACAGCTATTACTGGGTTATCGTTCGGTGGGACTCCACTGGAGTTCAACTACTATTTATCCCGGGTCTCCTATCGTGACTCGTATATAATGAAGATGATCAACCTGGGCAGTACCCAAGGGAAGGTACAGTGTTCAGATCTCCGGCAACATTGGCTTAAGGAGAGTCAGGGGCGTCAAATAACCCCCACTAGCGTAGTTGATTGGCACGCCCGCGTTTTCATTGTCACACTTCTCTTCCCGAACCGGGGGAGTTGTATGAACCTATCTGTACTTCTCTACTTGGCTAATTGGAGATGGCTAAGGACTTTGATTGGGCCCGAGGTAGGACTCAAGCAGCTATACTATAGGCTTGATCTGTGTGCTCAGGCCATGTAGAAAGAGCTTAAGGTTTTCTGGGTCGTCGTTTTGGTAAGAATTCTAACTCTTTCCTTTTTTTTTGTTTTTTTTTATTGTGTTTTTGTCTAAAGATTTGGGCCTATGAGTATAGGTTTCTAACCTAGCCTAATCTAGGTGAGCTTCAGGGGGTCGACAGACCACCTACACTGTTGAGGTGGACTCAGAGCTGGAGTGACATCGTGAGGGATGTCAGACGAACCTGGTAGGAGTTGAGGACCATGACCTGGGATGAGGTATGACAAATACAAACTTAGAGCTGGAGCTACCCTTGACTCTGTTTTGGCCTCACGTATGCTCTTCAATTGACCAAGAGGTGATTTTTAGAGCTGAGCTGGACGTCCCTTCAGTGCATGGTAACTACAACACTTTCATGAGAGTTGATTACTGCTTGAGACTCGTCGAGTCCCGATTCCTCATGAGGTAAGTGATCTCAATTTGTGGTCTTGGACTTGCTTATCTCGTTGTTGTTTCAATTAATTTCTTTTTAACTTGTATTGTTCTTCTTTCTCTTCTCATGCAAATGAAGAGGAAGAAGAAGGTGTCCACTGAGGAGGGCAAGAATAAAGAGGATACTAAGGTCACTAGAGATGATACGGAGCCCACCAGGTAGAGGCATTGGGTCAGGCCTAGATCCCGGGGAGCTGGCTCTTCCTTGGGTGCTGCTAGTGAAGCTGCCTCTTCTTCTGCACCAGTTGGAGTAATCTTCGAGGACTTCTCGACTCCTCTCATGAGTCGATTTAGCCTGATGAGTCTGGATGGTTGGTACGAGGAGAGGGAGCTACCCTCGCATAACCTATTCTCAGTGGGCTTTATCCCACCCAACACCACTCATGTGAGCATTCTGGTTCCTTTTCTCTTTTTTTTTAAACTTGAATTTTGATCTTTGTAGGTTGCATGCGAGGTCATAAAAAGGCCTTTGTAGATTTACCAGTCTTTACAACATCTCTTTCTCTGGGACAATGTAGTGATGTCAGTGAGTTTCCTGCAATTATTATTATAGTAATATGATGTGATATGTGCATGGATGCATAATTATACTAAGATGGATCGTCTTAGCTTGGTTTTGTAAACTCACATCCAGCCACTACGAGTCCATCAGGGAGCTGCTGAGCGGTTGGTGCACCTTGAATAGGAGAACCAGATGCCACGGAAACAATACGAGCAGAAGGCTCAGAAGCTATGGACCGATTTGGATTGGTACAGGGCCATGTATCCAGATTTTGAGGTAGATGCAGCGGATTCCTATGCCGATGAGGATGAGGATGAGACTTCGGGTCCTGGCAGTAGATGATACGGCATTATATAGACATTTCTATCATTTGTATTCTTTTCTTTATGTATTTAGTACATTAAATTTATACAGTTTGTGTTTTTGAGATCCTTTCTTACATTACTTGTTTCAATTTCCATTGCCTTCATTAAATTCAGTCATTTTGCATTTGAACATAACGAAACGAGAGTTGAAAAGTCCAATTATGCTAGAAAAAGCCCCCAAAACCTTAATAGCCATAATGATCAAAGAGAATCATTCTGCCTATAGATATAGCTGCACGGCTGTAGAATCAACAGCCGCATAGGCGTTGGTCAATATCTGCACAATTGATACTACGGCTGCATGGTTCACGCATCACCCGCTTGGGTCACAACTCAATCGCACGGGTTATGCATCACCTGTATGGCTATTGAGTCTAGATTCTTATCTTTCGTTTGTTCGACATCGATTCGGCCATGGATTCTTTTGATTCTCGGCTTTGCTCATTTCTCTGAACTCTGAAGGACTTAGATTAGTTGCAACTAAAGCCTTTCGGGCTTTGGAGTATGAAAGCCTATTACAACGGGTTAAGGAATCTATCTTTACTGCAAGCTATCATATGCTCTTAGGATCCAGTTGATTATGTGTTCCACTTCTTACATCAGAAGTTGTTTCCTTTATTCAAGGAATTCAACATAATTCTAAATGTGCCTTACCCCAAAGGTACCAAGATCGCCATTCCCAAGTTTGTCTTTGGTGATACTCCTTCTTTGGTCAACCTGTTTGGCACTCTACAGTCTCAAATAAGAACACTGCTTTCCACTACTGCTTCAACCCCGGACTTCCACCTGAATTTTGTGCTGAGCTGGTGTATGGATACTTCTCGAGATCATTCTAGATGGGCTAGCATGGTCAGCTTATTATTGATGAGTCAGTATCTGTGCGGTGTGCCCCTTTGGACTTGTTTCTGTCATCCCTAAAATGGCTTCTAGAGCTTCTCCTATGGCATTGATTTTGGCTGAGACTTTGATTCAACTAGATTCTGTCCTTTCCGATTAGTCATTTTAGATCGATAACCAGTTCTTGCTGCTTCAGATAACCCTTTTTATCACTACTTGTGCTTGAATGTTGAGTTTCATTAAGTATTTGTCCTATCATAGGTATAGCTCATGGAGAAGCTGGTTCTCGTCCATGTGCCTCGAGGGAATTTCAAGAAGTACCTTCTTTCCAACTTCTTGGAGCAAGGCTTCATTGTGGTGGGCTACAGTTGAATGATTAGAGAAGAGTGGGAAGCCTAACTTGCTCAAAATGTTGATGATCAGATTAGGTGGGCTTGCCCTTGGTGGAGGATCACCCATGTTGCTATAGACATGTGGCCTAGAGGTATTCAACTGTTAGGCCTGAACAAGGTGAGTTTCTACTCTCCGGCCTGCTTTTGCAGGAGATATGAGCAAGTGCAGCGGATCCCCGAGTCATCTTACACTGCTGAAAGCATAGAGTAATCTTCACAGTGGCCTAATCATATTCTGGCTCGATGGTCAGGCAGCATCCACTATGAGGAGCTGAGGTACAATTGCCTTACCGCTATGGACACTGATGAGTCATACAGATCATGGTTAACGTAGATCCGGGATTTACATAACCGAAAAGAGTGCTAAAGTGTGACTTTCAGATGGCTTGGGCTAATTAGCATCGAGGAGCCCGTGGCCACTAAGAGGAGGAAGACGTAGCTACTGTCTATTTCCCTTATTGCTATTTTTATTATTGTTATGAATGTTGTATGATCTTAACTTTTGTATAGACTGCCCTAAATGGATTTTCAATCTATGGGATTACCTTAACTTTTAACTGGATCACCTTTACCGGGTTTTCAATCCAGTAGGCTATTATTATTATTTTTGTTATTATCTTTTTTTAAGGGAGACTTCTTGATTGTAAGTTTTAGTTTAATGTGATAGCTCATGTGTATATATGCTTGAATGCTTCGCTTACTTGGACATTTTAGCAAATGGATCCAAACATACATTCAAACATTCATGAAATATGTTAAGTAGAATGGCATTTCATCGACGAAATCAAAGTGGGATTGGTCATAAAATGATATACATCTCAAATTGATTTACTCATGTGGTCAACTAGCCTTTACAGGTTTTCTAGCTAACACCTCTCACTTTTACGCCTTAACTTTAGCCTAAGCCACCTTTATAGGCTAGTAGGCCATTTGGGCTCCTCTAAACATGATAGCTTTTGAGACAATCTTGGTTGACTGGGTTGGTGAACTCATTCCCATCCATATCCATTATCCTAACTGTGCCTTTGGAGAGGATCTTCTTCACCACATACGAGCCCTCCTAATTTGGCTTAAACTTGCCCTTGAATGTATATTAGAAGGTTTCAACTACTTTAGCACTAGGTCTCCCACTTTGAGAGGATGCCTCTGGTGACGAACCGGCGATTGTATGCCCTGGCCACCCTCTGCTGATACATTTGCAAATGATCTAAGGCCTTCAAATGCTTATCATTGACCATATCCAACTGTTCAAACCCATTCTGTCTCTGGCAGCTGAGCTTCTAAGGCAATCTTAATGATTTCAATTTTGTTTCCACCGAAAGGACCGTTTCCATTCCATACACCAATGAATAGAGGGTCTCATTTGTAGGAGTCCTAACACTAGTTCTTGAACCCCCAAAGAGCGAATGGCAATTTCTCTGACCAATCTCTGTAAGTGGTGACCATTTTAGCTAGGATCTTCTTAATGGACTTGTTGGCCGCCTCTACTGCCCCTTTGGCTTATGGTCTATAGGGAGAAGATCTATGTTGCTTTATACCATGTTCTGCAAGTAATTCTACTATCACACCCTGGATCTGCATGCCATTATCAATCACTATATGGTGTGGAATGTCGTACCACACAAAAATGTGCTTTTCTATGAACTTAGCCATCTACCTCATCGTTATATTGGTGTAAGATTCAACCTCTACCCATTTTGAGAAATAGTCGACCGCTACCTTGATGAATCTGTCACTGTTCAATGGTAGAGGTCAAATTTTACCAATGGTATTTATTTCCTATATGGAGAATGGCTAAGGAGTAGAGAGGCTTTGTAGTTCAATCGGTGAGTGGTGGATAACATTTCCATAAATCTGGCATTCGTGGCATTTCCTTACCTCTTCGACACAATTTGATTGCATGGTGAGCTAGAAGTATCCTTGCCATAAAATCTTCTTCGTTAGAGCTCTACAATTCATATATGGGCCACAAAATCCTAAATGTATTTTTTTCATCACTCGTTGTGCTTTTAATTCTGCTAGACATCTCAGAAGCAGACCATCCATTGTCCTCGTGAAGAGTTGATTCTTAAATATTCTGAACTGCACTGCCAGTTGCCTAATTGCTACCTTGTCAGCTGTGTCTGCTCCCTCCGAATACTGTCCTTTTTGTAGAAATCTAAAGATATCAGAGTACCAAGGCTTGTTATCCGTTATTAGACTTAAAACATCATCATAGTCGTAGAAGGGTCTCTTAAAGACTTCTGAGACCAGAGGTTTCATGGGTTGCTTCTGTTGCCCGTCCCATATGGATAAGAGTGTTGCCAGAGCATCTGCCATTTGGTTGATATCCCTGATTACATTCTTAAACTCTCAATGGCCAAATATTTCGATCAACCGCCACATATACTCTAGATACGACTGCAGCGACTCTTCCTTAATTTCCTATTCTTTCATGGCCAGGCGAATGACCAATAAGGAATACCCAATAATCAAAACATCATTTGCCCCTATAGTAATCAGGACATCAATATCCAATAAACATGCCTCGTATTCTGCACTGTTTTTGGTCACGAGGAATTCCAACCACTTAGAAGTGGGATGATCTCTCCATCTGGGGTAGCGATAATAACTCCCAAACCATAACCTTGCTTATTTACTGCTCTGTTGAAGTACATTATCCATCTCCTAGGTTCCACTTTGATCATCATAAGCTGTTCACTTGGAAATTCTAGGTTTTCCACATATTCTGAATCCAGCGGCTGATTGGCCAAGAATTCTGCTACTGCTCTGCCCTTTATCACCTTCTTGGTCACATACTCAATGTTGAATTTGGATAACAATAATAAGCACTTAAATAACTTTCCCAGTAATATTGGTGCCTCATACAGATACTTCATCGGATCCACCTTCACACCACCGCTTCTATCTTGTAGGACTGGAAGTAGTGTCTCAGCTTCTTTATCAGCCAGACCATACTTGTACAAGTCTTCTCAACTATGGTATATCTGGTTTCATAGTCTAGCAGCTTTTTACTAAGGTAGAAAATAACATGCTCCCTCTTGTTGCCTTGTTCCTGCACCAGCATTGCCCCTACCAAAGTCTCTTCGATGGCCAGATATAGGATTAAGAGTTTACCCGGCATCGAAGGTTTCAACACACGCGAATTTATCAGGTAAGCCTTTATTCTATCAAATGCAATATGGCACTAGTCATTTAATATCATTGATTGTTGCTTCCTGAGGAGTTTGAAGATAGGCTCGCAAACTGTAGTCAATCTGGCGATGAACTTGTTGACAAACTGGAGTGACCCTAGGAATGACCTAACTTCCTTTTTAGTCTTCAGCACTGATATATCTCGGATGGCTTTGATTTTTTCCGAATCCATCTCAATTCCTCTTTGGCTGACTATGTGCCCTAGAAATTTGCTTGAAGTGACTCCAAATACACACTTCTTTGGGTTGAGTCAGAGATTGTATTTCTCAATCCTGCTCATAAATCTATCCAGGACAACGAGGTGCTCTTCCCGAGTCGTGGACTTGACCAACATGTCATCGACGTACACCTCGACCTCTTTATGGATCATGTTGTGAAGAAGTGTGGTGATGGCTTTAGTTCATGGGCCCAGCATTTTTCAATCCGAATGGCATCACCCTGTAACAGTACGTACCTCATTCTGTGATGAAAGCAGTCTTGACCTTATTGAGAATTTCCATTAGGAACTGATTATGTACAAAGAACCCATCCATAAAGGAATATATTGTTAGAGATTGTGCCCTAAGCCAATGTTGGATTATGTAAACAATCTTCTTAAGTCATTAATAAAGACTTATTTTATCATATATATTTGTATGTTAGTATTTATGATAATGTATCCATGAATTAATTGTGTAATTCTAAATTTCCCTAGTCGATTGTTATTATGGGAATAATAACAAACTAAGACTAGTGTGAGTGATAATGGATATTCATGAGATGAATATAGTGTATACAGATACAGATTATACTCACGGGCAATGTGTTAGAGAACATGTTGCTGGAGACCCACTATAAGATCAAGTTCATGGTCACGTGTCACAACTGATCTTGATTATAGTAGTGTCATCAGCTGATTCCTTTGACCTGAGGTCACCATGGATTCCGGGATGAACTCATGTTGTGCTTTGACGCAGTCAAACGCTGCTTGTAACAGAGTAGTTATAAAGGCTGTTGTTGGGTGCAATGTGACTCATGCTTAGGGATGTGAGTGACAGATATGGGATTTTGTCCCTCTCTAACAAGAGAGCGATATCACTGGGCCCCTCGATAAGTAAGACTGTTAAATGCATGGCCGTGCTCAAATAATTGATAAGAGTATCAATTGATTTGTCTGAACAGTTTACTTTGAGATCGAGAAAGCATATGATTAATTATATAAGATTGACAAGTGTACCATGTCTTATAATTAATCTTGATATCAAAGAGACAAAAGGGAATATGACATTCTATAAATAGGTATTGGATCATTCCAATCATATTAATTGGGTAGTCGTAATGGCTTGCTAGAGTCCGCTTGTGACCTATAAGGACATTATGGTAATTTCCTTATTGCCAATTAATATGATCCTATGGGGTCACACACAAGAGCAAAATGAAGTTCATCTTATCGGGTATAAATTATTATTGGATAATAATTTATGAATGAGAAAGAGAATAAATATATATAGTGATATATATTTATGTATGTATATATAAATATTAATGTGATTAATATTACATAAAGTATGCTACATATTATAATTAAATTATATGGAGATATAATTAATTATAATATTATATATACATATATGTATTATGGAGAATTGATTTGATTTAATGTTAATTGAGAATTAATATTAAATTGTGTGGGTTAATATATAATTATAACTAATAGGTGTATTAGGTTATAATTATAGTTAACTATTTAGGTTAATTATTTAAGGAAATAATTGACCTAAACCTAATACAACTCTACACTCCTAAACCTAAAGGAAATTCGGCCACCACACTAAGAAAAGGGGGGCAGCCGAAATTCCTAGCTCTTCAACACATAGAAAATTTTGATTTTCTGCCTCTCTCTCTCGTTCGAAGAATCGTTCTTCAATCCCGGCGCTAGCACGCGGTGAATCAATTGCTCCGTGTGGATCAACCGTAGAGGGAAGCTAATTTGGTTCCTTTGATTCAAATCCTATAAGAACTAAGAGGTAATTCTTTAACCCTTCCTTCCAATTCAATGCAATATACATGGATCCCTGGCAGGGATTAATCCTTTTCTTTCCGCTGCGTATTTTGTTTTGGTGATTAATCCCCAACAGTGGTATCAGAGCCACTTGTATTTTGATTGAATTGGATTTATGTTTTGATTGGATCAAAATTGCATGTTAGGGTTTGTATGATTTTTGATTGGATCAAAATTGATGTTAGGGGTTTGTATGTTTTATTTAGGGTTCTATGTTATTGTGAATAACAAAATAAAATTTGATTTTATTGATTAATCATTGTGAATGATTTTATGTTAATGATTTGGAATGTTTAAGGGGTTTTTGGAATCATGAATTTGATTCATGGGTTTTATTGAAATTGTTTCAATTTAATTTAATTAAAACAAAAAAAAAAAAAAAAAAAAAATAAGTAAATGTTACTGTTCGTATTCTGGGCATAATGCCCAGAATACTATTTGCGGCAAATTGCAATTGCAATTTGCCCTTTGCTGCGCAAGCAGCATGCTGCTTACGCAGCATGGGCTGCGCGCAGTATGCGCAGCCCGTCCAGCCCGCTGTCCGACAGTTTTTAACCCTTTTTCGTTTTAAGTGTGGAAAATTGTTTCTGCATATTTACGAATTTTTCCAAATTAATTAATTCTAAATACAATGTGATTGTATTTTACCACTTTGAACCCTAAATATTTTTAGATATAAAATTATTGTTGATAATTTTATGCATGGTGTTATGGTATGGTTTTGGACCCCGTGGATGCTTTATTTTATTTATTATGGTTTTATATAAATACGACCTGCGAGTCGTTTGTATTTATGTAAATTTTAAATTTTAATTTTACTAGAAAAATTGTATAGGATGCAATTTATGATATGTAAAATTTATTTTACTAGAAAAATTGTATAGGTTGCAATTTTTTTGTAAAATATAAATCCATGAGATGGTGCTTGGAAGCAAAGACGTGGAGGCGGATCCAAGAGGCGGTGCAATGACCATGTGATGGATGCTACTACCTAGGATATGACCTTGTTGATTTTCATATTGGCCTATGAAAATCAATGTAGATTTAAACCATACCATAACACGGTTCGAGTCATATGCATGCTTTATTTTATTTAGATGCCATGTGATGCCATGCTAGATATTCTATATGCATGCTAGACAATTGTATGCCATAAGATGCCATGCTAATTAATATTAACAAAAGTATGATTAATATTAATGCCATGAAATTGTATATGATACAATTAACTCACAGGAATTAATAAACCCTAAATAAACTTATGAAGTTTATATTTTTGCCACCCAATTACGTATAACACTTGTCAAGTACTATGTTCGCATCATGGTATACCGCCAGGGCGGGTACGCATGTTGTGACCTTAGCGAAGCAATAATATGAGAAAAGGTGATTCTCATTGTGTTGTAATTGGTTTAACCAAAGGGTTAATCAAAAAGGTGTTTGAGCCCGAGGCAAGGATGAGATGAGTAACATACAAACTAAATATGATATATGATATCATGCATCTCATAAATTAAAAGAGTTACATAATGATGTAATTGACATGGTGATGTCTACCGAAATTATATTTAATCATAGGGACATGCCAAAGCAGTGCTATGGTTAAGTATGGATTTTGGGTCTTTTACCCACTTAAATATTTTAAAGGGTTTTATAATTTTAGTGGGAGTTTAATTCTCTTATGTAATTAACTTTGCATATATTTTCTGTTGTAGATAAATGGCCAACACAAGCAATCCCGGTTCTATTCGATCTATCCTTGAGAAGGAAAAACTGAACGGAACCAATTACCTAGATTGGTATCGCAACTTGAGAATTGTTCTCAAGCAAGAGCGAAAGCTGTATGTTCTGGATGGGCCTTTGCCCGCTAACCCTCCACCCACCACAGCTTCAAGAGCTGAGAAGGATGCTTTTCACAAGCATCAAAACGATCAGATTGATGTACAATGCCTGATGCTCGCATCAATGATTCCGGAACTTCAGAAGGATCTGGAAACATTTGAGGCATATGAGATGTCTCAAGAGCTTAAGGAAATGTTCCAAAAGCAAGCGAGAAGGGAAAGGTATGAGACCTTGAGATCTTTGGTTGGGTGCAAGATGACCGAAGGGAGTTCGGTTAGTGCCCATGTTCTGAAGATGAAAGGGTACATTGATCAGTTGGAGAGGCTTGGTTCGCCACTCAGACCTGAGTTGGCAACGGATTTGATCCTTAATTCTCTTCCTGAGAGTTACTCCCATTTTGTCATGAATTATCACATGAATGATATGGACAAAACGGTCAGCGAACTGCATGGGATGCTGAAAAACGCTGAAGTAACGATAAAAGAAAAGCCAAGCTCCAAAGGGATCCATATGGTGCAAAAGGGTAGGATCCAGAAGAAGAAGGGTAAAGCAAACAAACCCAAAGAGTTTGGGAAGGATGCAAAGAAGCCCAAAGCTGTTACCAAGGCAAAGCCTCCAAAGGAAGGCACATGCCATTTCTGCAATCAGCCTGGTCATTGGCGCAGAAATTGCAAGCTTTATTTGGAGGACTTGAGGAAGAAGAGAGGCGGTGAGACCGCTAATCAAGGTATTCATGTTATTGAAATACTTCATTCTACTTCTGTTTCTACTTCGTGGGTATTAGATACCGGTTGTGGTTCTCACATTTGTATGAATGTGCAGGGGCTTAGAGGAAGTAGAAAGCTCAAGAAGGGCGAGGTAGAATTCCATGTGGCGAATGGAGCTAGAGTTGCTGCTTATGAAGTCGGTCGCTACGAGCTCAAGTTGCCAAGTGGACTTGTTCTCCTTTTGAATAATTGTTATTTTGTTCCTAATTTGTCTAGGAACATCATTTCTATTTCATGTTTGGACAAGGAAGGATTTAAATGTGTTATTGAGAATAATCACTTATTGCTTTTCAATAAAGACTTGTTTTATGCAAATGCGGATTTACATGATGGTCTTTATTTGTTGAACCTTAGTGAAGGTTATGATGAGCATGTATATAACATAAATACCAAAAGGATAAGAACAAATATTGTGAATCCTACTTATCTCTGGCACTGTCGTCTAGGACACATTAATGAGAAACGCATTTCAAAACTCCATAAAGATGGAATTTTGGGTCTAGATGTTTTTGAAACATATGACACTTGCGAGTCTTGTTTAATGGGTAAGATGACCAAGAGTCCTTTTACTAGTCACAGTGAAAGGGCTAGTGACTTATTAGAACTCATACATACAGATGTATGTGGGCCTATGAGCACAACTGCTAGAGGTGGTTTTCAATACTTCATTACGTTCACTGATGACTTCAGTAGATATGGTTATCTATATCTAATGAAGCATAAGTCGGAATCCTTTGAAATGTTCAAAGCCTTCCAAAATGAAGTACAAAACCAACTTGGCAAGACAATTAAAGCACTTAGATCTGATCGAGGTGGTGAATATTTGAGCCAAGAGTTCGACGATCATCTTAGAAATTGTGGGATTGTCTCACAATTAACTCCTCCTGGTACACCACAGTGGAATGGTGTGTCTGAGAGGAGGAACCGAACTTTATTGGATATGGTTCGGTCTATGATGAGTCAAACAAATCTTCCTCTATCCTTTTGGGGATATGCACTTGAAACAGCGGCATTCACACTGAACCGAGTTCCATCAAAAGCAGTTGAAAAGACACCATATGAGATATGGATTGGTAAGAAACCAAATTTGTCTTTTCTCAAGATTTGGGGATGCGAAGCCTATGTGAAATATTTGATTTCAGATAAGTTATCACCAAAATCTGTGAAATGCAATTTTGTTGGTTATCCAAAGGAAACTAAAGGTTATTTCTTTTACAATCCTAGTGAAAACAAAGTGTTTGTTGCTAAGGGTGGTACATTCCTGGAAAAAGAGTTTATTTCCAAAGGAATCAGTGGGAGTAAAGTACACCTACAAGAAAATATGGATAACCAAGTTGAAAGTGAGTTTCAAATGGAACAACCTGATTCACAAGAAGTTGTTGAGTCAGAACCGATAACACAAGTCCAACGTAGATCAAGTAGAGTTCGTCATGAGCCCGAGAGATATGGATTTCTCGTCACGAACGAAAATGATCTGATTCTGTTAGAAGAAAATGAACCTTCCACGTACATGGAAGCTGTCTCTAATTCAGAATCTGAAAAATGGCTTGATGCTATGAAGTCAGAGATTCAATCCATGGACGACAACAAAGTATGGACTTTGGTTGATCTCCCAAAGGGTGCTAAAGCAATAGGGCACAAATGGGTTTTCAAGTTGAAAACGGACATGGATGGGAATATTCAGACTTATAAAGCAAGGTTAGTGGCAAAGGGTTACCGACAAGTTCATGGTATAGACTATGACGAAACCTTTTCGCCAGTAGCTATGATCAAGTCCATCAGAATTCTTGTTGCCATAGCAGCATATTATGACTATGAAATATGGCAAATGGATGTCAAAACAGCTTTCCTAAATGGAAACCTTGTTGAGGATGTGTACATGACACAGCCTGAAGGTTTTGTCGACCCAAAGAATCCTGATAAAGTATGCAAGCTTCAAAAGGCCATTTATGGTTTGAAGCAAGCATCAAGAAGTTGGAATCATTGTTTTGATGAATCAGTCAAAAAGTTTGGCTTCATCAAAAACGAAGATGAGCCTTGTGTGTACAAGAAGTTCAGTGGGAGTAATATAGTTTTCCTAGTTCTATATGTCGATGACATATTGTTAATAGGAAATCACATTCCTACCTTACAAGAAGTAAAATCTTGGCTAGGAAAGTGTTTTTCTATGAAAGACTTGGGTGAGGCAGCCTACATTCTTGGAATAAAGATCTATAGAGATAGATCTAAGAGATTGATAGGTTTGAGCCAGAGTACATACATTGACAAAATACTGAAAAGGTTCAGTATGGATCAATCAAAGAAAGGAAATGTTCCTATTGGGCAAGGGATAAAGCTTAGTCGTAAGCAATGTCCTGTGACAGTTGAAGAACGTCAACGCATGGATAAGATTCCTTATGCGTCAGCTATAGGATCTATCATGTATGCCATGGTATGTACTCGGCCAGATGTCTCTTTTGCTTTGAGCATGACAAGTAGATATCAGTCTGATCCAGGTGATAGTCACTGGACTGCTGTCAAGAATATTCTTAAGTACTTGAGAAGAACTAAAGATACATTCTTGGTATATGGAGGCTCGGACGAAGATCTTGTTGTAAATGGTTACACGGATGCAAGTTTCCAAACTGATCAAGATCAGATGCAGTCACAGTCTGGGTATGTGTTCATTCTGAATGGAGGTGCGATAAGTTGGAAGAGTTCTAAGCAAAGCACGATAGCTGCATCTACAACAGAAGCCGAGTATATTGCTGCATCAGATGCAGCCCAAGAGGCTGTTTGGATCAAGAAGTTCATCGAAGAACTTGGTGTCGTTCCTAGCATAGTGAATCCTGTGAGCCTCTTGTGTGACAACAATGGGGCAATATCACTTGCTAAGGAACCTAGTGTGTCACAGAAATCCAAACATATACTTCGGCGTTTTCACTACATAAGAGAAGTCATCTCAAGAGGAGATGTGAAGATATGCAAAGTTGCGTCTGAAGACAATGTTGCTGATCCACTAACAAAAGCTCTTTCACAAGCTGTACATGATGGTCATACTAGGTCCATGGGTATTAGATACATTTGAAGATTGGACTTAGGGCAAGTGGGAGATTGTTAGAGATTGTGCCCTAAGCCAATGTTGGATTATGTAAACAATCTTCTTAAGTCATTAATAAAGACTTATTTTATCATATATATTTGTATGTTAGTATTTATGATAATGTATCCATGAATTAATTGTGTAATTCTAAATTTCCCTAGTCGATTGTTATTATGGGAATAATAACAAACTAAGACTAGTGTGAGTGATAATGGATATTCATGAGATGAATATAGTGTATACAGATACAGATTATACTCACGGGCAATGTGTTAGAGAACATGTTGCTGGAGACCCACTATAAGATCAAGTTCATGGTCACGTGTCACAACTGATCTTGATTATAGTAGTGTCATCAGCTGATTCCTTTGACCTGAGGTCACCATGGATTCCGGGATGAACTCATGTTGTGCTTTGACGCAGTCAAACGCTGCTTGTAACAGAGTAGTTATAAAGGCTGTTGTTGGGTGCAATGTGACTCATGCTTAGGGATGTGAGTGACAGATATGGGATTTTGTCCCTCTCTAACAAGAGAGCGATATCACTGGGCCCCTCGATAAGTAAGACTGTTAAATGCATGGCCGTGCTCAAATAATTGATAAGAGTATCAATTGATTTGTCTGAACAGTTTACTTTGAGATCGAGAAAGCATATGATTAATTATATAAGATTGACAAGTGTACCATGTCTTATAATTAATCTTGATATCAAAGAGACAAAAGGGAATATGACATTCTATAAATAGGTATTGGATCATTCCAATCATATTAATTGGGTAGTCGTAATGGCTTGCTAGAGTCCGCTTGTGACCTATAAGGACATTATGGTAATTTCCTTATTGCCAATTAATATGATCCTATGGGGTCACACACAAGAGCAAAATGAAGTTCATCTTATCGGGTATAAATTATTATTGGATAATAATTTATGAATGAGAAAGAGAATAAATATATATAGTGATATATATTTATGTATGTATATATAAATATTAATGTGATTAATATTACATAAAGTATGCTACATATTATAATTAAATTATATGGAGATATAATTAATTATAATATTATATATACATATATGTATTATGGAGAATTGATTTGATTTAATGTTAATTGAGAATTAATATTAAATTGTGTGGGTTAATATATAATTATAACTAATAGGTGTATTAGGTTATAATTATAGTTAACTATTTAGGTTAATTATTTAAGGAAATAATTGACCTAAACCTAATACAACTCTACACTCCTAAACCTAAAGGAAATTCGGCCACCACACTAAGAAAAGGGGGGCAGCCGAAATTCCTAGCTCTTCAACACATAGAAAATTTTGATTTTCTGCCTCTCTCTCTCGTTCGAAGAATCGTTCTTCAATCCCGGCGCTAGCACGCGGTGAATCAATTGCTCCGTGTGGATCAACCGTAGAGGGAAGCTAATTTGGTTCCTTTGATTCAAATCCTATAAGAACTAAGAGGTAATTCTTTAACCCTTCCTTCCAATTCAATGCAATATACATGGATCCCTGGCAGGGATTAATCCTTTTCTTTCCGCTGCGTATTTTGTTTTGGTGATTAATCCCCAACATATATGACCACTCTGGTCGTATTGTCGATCAGTATGTTTATATGTGGCAGAGGGAAGTCGTCTTTGGGAGATGCTTTGTTTAGGTCTTTGTAATCAACACAAACTCTAAGTCTTCCATCCTTTTTCACAACTAACACAATGCTAGCCAACCACTCGAGATACTCTACAACTTCCAGGAATTTGGCTTTGATTTGCTTAGCCACTTCATCCTTAACCTTTTCCGCCGATTCTAGTCTTAGAAGCTTAAGCTTCTGCTTCACAAGTTTGCATTTAGGATCAGTGGGGATTCTATACTTTGTGATTTCTCTGTCAGCTCCCGCCATATCCTTGTGTGACCAAGCAAAGGCTCTAACATGCTTTTCCAAAACTTTTATGATCTCTCTTTTCTCTTCACGAGTAAGATCATTAGAGATGGATACCATTTTGGGGTTTTCATTCGTTCCCAAGTTAATTTCATACAATAGTGTATCATGTATGTTAAAAACATTGTATAAATGCTTGAATGTATGCACAGATCCATCAGGAAAAACATCACACAAGTAAGCCAAGTTAGATTTCATTGCATTCAAAGCCTCATAGGCAAAATTGTTCACATCAAACATAGAAGAAATTGATACAAAGAAGTCACTTTCCTCATTCACATGCGGAGGGTCTTCATTGGCAACTATTACAGCTTCACATGTCGCCTCTTCCAGTAGATCATCCAAATCAGATTCTAGAGCTTCCTTCTGCACATCAAAGATGGCAGATTCTTCCATCGGTGCTTTCCCTGTGCCTATTTACCTGGCCATTTCGGCTATTGCTTTGTTGAACTAATCATTCTTGTCGGAACTAGCCCGACGGGTGAACAATTAAATAAAACCTTTCTTTAGCTTTTTATCAATTTTTTCTTTTTTTTAATTGGGTTTTGTATAGAGTCGTCACCAATCGATTTTTCATGCGATTGGACACCATCAATAACCAGAGATTCTATTTTGGTCTGTTTACCGATTACGTGTAGGGAAGACCTAAGTCACCCTACTCTATCCATAATTGGTACTAAACGTTTGTGAGCAGACAACCTTTTAAGAAGGAAGGAACGCGGTGAAGCGAACTAGGGAAAATGATTTGGTTTTGTTCGATTTGTGGAAAGCGGGTTTTGTTTATCTTGTTTTAGGAAAATCATGGATTTATTTGTTTTGAAATTCATTTTGTAGAAAATTTTTTCTCATTTTATAACTTAAAGACCTCGAAACCTAAGTCTCGAGATCAGTGACAGAGTCGCCACCCAGATCAGCTCATCCGGGAAAATTCCGGTACAGCTCCCTACCGAGCGTAGACTACTGTACCTAATCTAGAGATTCAGGGTTCGGGCAACTTACCTACTTAACCTCAAGCTTGTATTCGTTTATTATTTATAAAATCATATTTATTATCTTTTCTAACCCTAATCTGTTTATTTTATTAGCCCATGCTAACACAGAATGCAGAAAATAAATTGCAGGAAAAATAAAGCATACATCCAAAATATACAAAAGAATAGTAGGAGCCGTTTATACAACCAAATTGAATAAAAAAGAGAAAAAGCTCTCGTCCTCACATTTACAAGCGCCTAAGTACACGAGGATCTAAAAATTACAATCGCCTAAATACACAAATTAATCTATTAAATACAGCAAAAATAAAAATAAATGCTGCAAAACAGACTGGTTAGTGCAGTTTATATTATGAACGTAAATAGGACTCAAACCAGGACAGAATTGGGATTTGGGAAACGGGAGCATACATTTAGGGGGTAACCGATTCAACCCGACCGGTCTAACCGGTTAGACCTGGAAATCGGTTTTGAAACGCCCTGTGGATTTTTGTGCTGGAAAATTAATTTTGGAAAACTATTTGGCTCGGTTTCATGCAAATTCCCATTTTTGTGGGTCTGTTATCCCAGAATCCATGGTTCCATTCGTGTGGGTTCCTAAGTTCAACATTCATCTAGCGTCCAAAATACAATAAACAAACCAAAAAATTTTGAGAAAAATACTATTTTGCATGTTTTTAATATTTTCCAGTGAATTAGTAGGATCCGGGGGTCCGCTAATGTTGAACTGTGGATCTAATTTGGATAAAACAACTTCGAAACTCAGAAATTAAACCCGGGAAACATCAAAAACCCTAATATCCGTACGTATAGAAATCTAAAAACCAAAATATTACAACATACGGATGGATTCGGGCCGAATATGATCGCAGCAGAATGTTTGAAATGGGAAACAAGCTGTTTTCGACCGATCGGGACAGACTAGAAGTCTGTCCCTGAAGAACAGAGCCGGGCTGCTCTAGGACCAGAGCCGACTGGCTCTGTTCATCACAAACACAGTCGGCCAGCTGTGTTCATGAAGAACACAGCCGTACGGCTATGATGGGCAGTCCAGTTTCCGGAAAAACACAAAAATGAAGGAAAGGCACAGAAAAGGCAATGCAAACAGGTTTAAGGCCTCTCAGAGTTTACCTGGGTGTTGTTTGTGTTGGTGTGCCTTAGTTCTTAGGGCATTGGATTCTTGTATTTTGTATTATACATTAAGAGTCATGTATGAATACATTATTTGTGTCACATTAATAAAGGCAATTAATCTATCTCATTTATATCTTGTGCTATAATATGAGTAGAGTATCTATTGATTGATAATCATAAAACCTATCCCAGGTTTGTTCTAATCGTGGGAACAAATAGAACCACAAACTTATATATTTGATGACTGTATGGCATTTCTTAACTAGCCATAGTACTTATATAGTCAGTCATGAATATAGGTACATGTCGTTGACATGGGACTGGATCGATCCGCACAAGAAAGCCACATGGTTGTCGTGTCATAGGTCTTTCTTGAGTAGGTCTCTTTTGTCCTTAGACCAGATTTCATTATAATATCAATATGGAATCCGGTTCACTTTGACATACGCCTAACAGGTCTGTAAAAGGATGCTAAATATGGGTTTAATTGGGTGGACCGGTGAACATGTTGATATTGATGATGCAGTGATGGAATTGCCATTGGGGTAACACCGAGATGATATAATTGACCACTTGATTGTGACACCCAACTCCAAAATTTTATAACCTCAATACTCCTTCCAACATTTCTCGAACCACCTAATAATTTCCTTAATAACCTTCGAACCACTTAACAATATCCTTAATATCCAAATAAATTTCTCGTTGACATAAATCTTCAAATCCCTATATAAAATAATCTTATATTAATGCATCAATAAAATTAAATATAATCTATCTAATTTAATATACTTATTTGGCTTGGACTTGATAATTATTTATTATCAAGCTTCCTACATACCCCAAATTCCGATTTGGGAATCAAAGCCACGTAGTTCTCCTAATCTTAATTCTAGTGCAAATTAATTATGAATGAAAATATTCTCATTGTATCAAATTGATCTCAAAACAATTATCATTTCTCCCATAGAACTTCACCAAGTCATGGAAACACAAAATTAGGTAAGTTAAAACCAACTCTTCATCAAGGAAATCCAATATAACATTAAGCCAAATTGGATAGGAAAGACATCAATGAACTCCTAAACATCTCCAAATATCTATCTACATCAATTAAGTACAAAATCTCCACATACACGTACATAAAGTTTGAAATCCTAGAATTCAAAACTCTTCAAGAACTGAGGGTATTAATTGCATTATGCTTCCAATTTTTTCATATTTATCCACATGCAAGTATAGATTAAACTAATTAACCAATAATAATAACACAATCAATTAACAAAGAATGCATCAACAATATATAGAAAATAATCGACTCAAAATCATCAAAAATACCAAGAATTAAAATTGTTCTAAATAATATTTAGAATTTTCTGAACTTGAATTCAAAATTTTCCACTACTGTTCTGTACCTCACCGGAAACCGCCGCCAGTGCCGCCATGCGCAGTGGCCGTGAATTCAAACATTGACCTACTAGTAATCTGATCATGCCATCACGATCCTTGCAACTTCGAGGAGCCCAAATATACCTTTAAGTCACTCTAATTTAGCCGGAAAGGCTGTTAACCGGAGAAAAATTCATTTTCTCCGACGAAGCTCCGATCGCTAGCCAAACCACCGTGAAAACTTCGAGATCCACTTCACCCAAAGGTTTTCTAGCCTTCTGAGTCCATTTTTGGGGTTAATTTTAAGAGATAATGGCTGGAACATTTAGAAACGGGGTGACAGCCGTAGTTACAAAATTTCACTCCCCCATAATTTTCCTAAAAAGTAATTTCTCCCTCTAACAATCATATCATCTTGTAGTACGAGTTGAGAGCTTCATTTAGGTATCAAGAAATCGAAAATCGGAGATCGGACGAGGGAGAAACGATCGCCGGAGTTATGACGGAAAAAAGAAAAGAAACAAGAAAGAAGAAGAAGAAAACGTCTCTGCCTCCCCTGCTCCTCTTTCCCCCTTTTCTATTTATTTATTTATTATTATTTTTTCATAAAAATATCTTTTCTATACAATTACAATTTTACCCTTAAAGAAAAAAAAAAGAAAAGGATGATAAGGCTGTGAGAAGCTTCTCGACCAAATTTATTTTATATATATATATATATATATATATATATATATATATATATATATATATATATATATATATATATATATATGAAAAGGGGGCCATTTTTTACGAGACTTTCCGCCCCTCCCCTCCCCTGCCGTTCTCTTTTCTTTTCTTTTATATATATATATACCCCTGCCGTTCTCTTTTCTTTTCTTTTATATATATATATATATATATAGAAAGAATTTAATAACTGAATATTCCGTGGTCCGATCGTGATAAAATTTCACGTACGTATTCAAAACTAAGTGAATTTCATTATATACGGTTAAGATTTTATTTTAAGGTCAATTTAATCGTGAATTTAGAAATGAATATTTCGAGTATTTTTGTAAATTACTTCTAAATATGAAGTGATATGTGAGTAAAATTAGTATTTTTGGACTCCTAACAGTGCTGTGAATCTAGTGTATTCTCCGTTCGAATTATGGGTATTTTTCCGGTGACCGGAATATTTTCCGGCGAGCCTCTGTTAGTTTAATATTTTTATATTGATCTATGAATTATTTGGAGAAATATTAATTCTTGGAGTTTTTGACGATTTTGTGTAGATTATTTTATATGAATTATTGAAGTATTTGGAGTTAAATTAATTATATTGTTTGTTGGAAAATTAGTTTACGTGATCGATATTATATTATGTGGATCACAGGAATAAGTGTATGGCCATACCCAAGTAAGTCGGCGCTTATTTGATTAATCAGTCAACTCAAGATCAAGAAATATAATAAACAACAAAAGAGGATGACGGACACCATGCCTCTTGTTTATTCATATTGATATCGTTAGGTAAAGGACACTATGAGATTACTACCGGGTGAGTGTCTTCTAAAGACTGCGTGCATCTCTGTCTTAATTGGGGGCTGTAATGGTTTGCTAGAACCCACTTACAGTCTGTGGGCCTTGGGCCTACTATCGACATAAAGACAGACCCATAGGATCGTGCACATAGATCAACTAAGCCGGAACATATAGATATTGTGCATGTGATGTACATTGGAAGGAATGAGTGAATTAATTAGTTGACATTTGGTGTCAAGGTAATTAATTAACATTGGGTTGGTTTAATTTAATTAATAAGTTTACATAATGTAATTAATTAATTTATCAATTAACTGAATTACATAAAATAAACAATTAATTAAATTATTTTCTTAAGTATGATTTTATTTTAATTAGGGGTAATTAAATCAAGCCATATGGAATTAAATTATATATTATAAATCTTATGGAATAAGGATTTAAATATGTAATTAAAATCCAATGGGCTTGGGTTTACTTAACCTAATTGGAGTCCATATTGCATAAGGACTATAAAAAGCACATTTATGGGAAAAATCACTCTCTTAACCCTAGGCACAAAGGAAATTCGGCCAGCAACAATATTAGCCCCAATAGCCGAATTCTTTGGTGCAATTTCTTCAGTTCTTCGACTAGCATCGGTTCTCGTTCGATAGTTGATCGTGCACCGGACTGTGGAGATCAATTTTAAGAAATGATTCTGCAGCAGTCTCTAGAAAAGACATAATCTGGTGAGTTCAATCTCTTGATTCAAATTGTTTTTATTTCAATCAATGGTAATTGGACACGATAGGTGGATTCTAAGAAATTTTAAACGGTGTATTTTCCGCTGCACCACGTTATTTTTCCGATGACGAATCCTAACAGTTTGGATGCTTTGAACGTCAAAGAACAGATTGGAAGCTTGAAATATATCCTGGGAACTCAACCGGCCAAAGAACCGCAACAATCCAAACGAGCCGAAACGGATCCGAAATGGTTTCCAACCAATGAGCAAGGGTAAAGTAACTTGTGTTTAATGTTTAAAGATTGATTTTAAGTTTTAATTCCTGTGTTTGGTTCACCTACTTACTTAGCCTCTCTCTCTTTCTCTCTGCTTCTTCTTTTTTTTTTCTCTGTTTCTTTCTTTTTCTTTAAGATTGAAAAGCCCTCTCTAGCCTTCAGTCCGTCCCCCCTCTTTTCTGATTTTTTCTCTTTATATCCCTCCCTCTCTCTCACTCATTTCATTCTGTCAATCAGCCGTCCGAGCTCTCTGAAATCCTGCCCAATTTTCGTCTGTTGGACCACTAGAGCCGCCCGGTTCTACCGAAAATTGGGGTGAAATTTCGAAAGTCAGACGCACAAACCAAACCCTAGAAACCCCTCGGGAGACCGTTTCGGGGATTTCAGATCGTGGATAGCTTGGTTTTTAGGACGTTTGAGATTCTCCAGGCGACATTTTGGGTGCTTTCAAGTCCGATTCAAGACCGTCCGATCCACAGGTAACTAGTAATTTTCATCACCGAGATCGGGAAAAACTTGTGCTCACAACGTTGTAAACTATTTATTTCGATATAATTTTCCTTTTTTTATCCATGCAATCCAACATTGAATAAATGATCATTATCTAAAAAAAATAATAATTATTTATATTCCACATATATAAGTATAAATGTATGATTAAATTAAAAGGTAGAATTAATATACATAGAAAAAGGTTTCTAAAAACAAGATTTTGGTTAACGTTAGTAATATAAGATACTAAATTATTCTAAGCTACTAAAAACATTTTTTTTAAATTTAATACTTGCAATTTAATTCATAAGACTTGTTTAATTATTATGTTTAAAGTTGACGGTCCCAAATGGCTAGCTATAGTACTAGAGGGGGGTGAATAGTACTGTAGGATGAATAAAAATTTTCACAAACTTTCTTTTGAAAATTCTTTTTGAAGAAACACGAGTTTCTTTCCTAAAAAGAAGTTTTATTAAAAATGCGGAATTAATTAAGATAATAAAACTTGTGAATATAAAATTGCTTTTGTAAAAATAACTTTAAATAATAAAGCGATTAATTTAAATTGCAAGAATTTAAATAGCATAAAATATAAAGAGAATAGAGATAGAAAAGTATAGCCGCCGAATTTTATCATGGTTAGACTCAACTGGTTTATGTCCAGTCCCCAACCTAACCGCTTGAGATTTCTACTAACATTTTCTTTACGGGCAGAAAACAAGCCTATGTTACTTTTTACGAGTTTAAGTAACAAACTCAATACTTTTGTAGGTTAAGTATCAAACTTCTACCGTTACTTTTTGGAGCTTAAGTAACAAACTCTACCGATTCTTTTTTGAAGCTCAAGCACCAAACTTTTACAGACTTTGTTGATCACACCACCAACAAAGTAACCCCCCTTCACAAAGCCTTGTGTGAATATATAATTCCCGAATAAATATTTGAATGAAACAAATGTAACTCTTTTCTCTTTTCTCTCTTTGGGAATTTGTAAGACTAGAAATGTATGATTAAGAATATGTGAATTGCTATTGAGCGTATAAATTTATTTTGTGACAAATATGATTTAATTTTTAATTGTAATCTTGATCCAATAATAAAATTTTAATCAATTTTACATAACCCAGACTTACAATAAAAATTACTTATCACTAATTTTGCTGATTTTTGTCACAAAATATCATTTATCATATGTTGGTACAAACATGGCAATTTTTGTTCTCAACTCATTAAATTTGTTTTTACTTAGAGATTTTGTGGAAATATCTACTATTTACTCATTATTTGGAGCAGGGTCTAGGTAAACATTACCTTTTTGTATATGATACTGATATTTTATGCCATAATCTTCAAGATGTTATTTTATCCCCAGCTACTTGCAGATAAGTGTTCAGCTTCTTGTTGTTTCGTCATCATTTAAGCTCTTTAGCTCAATTTCATAGACAAATGCCATATTTGAAAAATATTCTTTTAGTTGTCTCCTTGTCATCACTTTATGGGAAGGATTATCAATAATGTTCTTCTTGGAGTGATGTCTGTGATATTTGAACTCTTTTGGCAGATCATCATGTTGATTTTCTTGAATATGCATTTCTTGCATATTATGCTTATTTTGATTACCAGAGTTGTTTTCTTTTTGCAGAACATTTTTGTTATTTTCTGTGTTTTCAACCTGCGAGTCAAAAATCTCAAGAGTATCCTCAGATTCTTTATCTGGGAAAGAGTTAGTTTCTTCAAACACTACATGCATGTACTCATCAATACTGAGAGTTCTTTTGTTAAAGACTCTGAATGCTTTGCTATACAATGAATATCCTAAGAAAATACCTTCATCTAAATTAGAGTCAAATTTATTGAGATATTCCTTATTGTTGAAAATAAAACATTTACAACCAAATGGATGGAAATAACCAATATTCGATTTTCTACCATTCCATAACTCATATGGTCTTTTTTTTTAAATGGGTCTTATTAAAGCTCGATTTAAAATATAACAAGCAGTATTCATAGCTTCTGCCCAAAAATATTTTGGTAAATTATTTTCATTGAGCATGGTTCTTGTCATTTCTTTTTTAGTCCTATTTTTTCTTTCAACAACACCATTTTGTTGAGGAGTTCTTGGAGCAGAGAAGTTGTGAGATATTCCATGCTCAGAGCAAAACGTTTCAAAAAGACTATTTTCAAATTCTTTTCCATGATCACTTCTAATAACTGTAATAGAAGTGTTTTTAAAATTTTGAAGCTTTTTACACAAGGTAGAAAATTGTTAAAAAGCTTCATCTTTTTTACTCAAAAATAGTATCCATGTAAATCGTGAATAGTCATCTACAATGACTAATGCATATCTCATGCCTCCTAAGCTTGTTGGTTGAATCGGACCAAACAAGTCTAAATGCAGTAATTTTAAGGGTCTAGAGGTAGAAACAACTCCTTTGGAATTAAAAGAACTCCTGGTTTGTTTCCCTCTTTGACATGCATCACATATATGAGTTTTATCAAACTTGATTTTGGGTAAACCTTTAACAAGATCTTTCTTTAAAAGTTTTGAAATCAGATGCATGCTAGCATGATCTAGTGTACGATGCCATAACCAACTCTCCTCTTCTTATGAAATCAAACAGTGGTCATTAGTAAGAGTACTTGAATTCAAAAGGATTGTCGGTTTGGTTTGTGACTTTTACTATTCTTTTGATATGTAGGTTCAGGGGATATAGTTTGCATAGTACAAGTGGAGAAAAGGCATTATATAATTAATTTTTGAGGATTTTATGGGGGTATCTTATCAGTATAACCAATTCCAGTTTTATCATTTGGATTTCTTTGGGAATCCAAAAACACATTTAGTATATTTTCACCATTAGTGAATTTGCTAATTGTGCGATATAACTTTTCACATTTCTTTTCTAGATGAGATATTTTACTGATAAGTTCTAGTTTTTACTGAGATATTTCTGTAATTCAAGCTTCTCGGACTCTTTTTCTAAAAGCTTGTTTTAATATTCTTTACACTTAGCAATTATCTCAAGTTTATCATCATGCATTTTAAAAAATTCTTGTATAAGATCATTATGAGATAAAGTTTGTAAAATTACCTCATCTTCCTCATTTTGATCTCGACATAATGAACTTTCTGAATCATCATTTGCCATGAAGTATATTTGGGCCTTTTCTAGCTTCTGGTCATCGTCATCATCCGAGCTAGATTCATCATTATCGCTCCATGTTGCTATCATAGCCTTCTTATCCTTTTTAAACTTATTTTTAAGCTTTGAACAATCAGCTTTGAAATGACCAGGTTTATTACATTCAAAACATGTAATTTCCTGTTTTGAATCTTTCTTTGCCTTATTAACCTTGTGGTTGTTGAATTGCTTCCTGTAAGTTGATTGCCCCTGTTTTTGTTTCTTAAGAATTTTCTAAATTTTCGCACCAATAAAGCTTTATAATCATCATCTTTGTCATCATCGTCTGAATCTGAGGTGGATTCTTCTGGAGTTAAGTTCGCAGTTTTTAGTGCTATAGATTTTCTTCTGTCAGTCTACTCACGATCAGTAGTAGATTTAATTTTCATCTCATACGTGAGTAATGAACCAATAAATTCATCATATGAGTATGAACTTAAATCTTTTGATTCTTTAATAGCTGTGAGCTTTGCATCCTATGACGTCAGCATTGTTCTGATTAGTTTTCTAATCAGTTCTCATCTGTGAAGTTCTTGCCAAGATTCTTTAATTTGTTCACAATGAGAGTGAACCTTGTGTTGATTTCTGCAATTGATTCTTTTGTATCAACTTTGAATAACTCGTATTCTGTGATGTAAAGATTAATCATTCCATCTTTGACTTGTTTGGTTCCTTCATGAGTTGTTTCCAGCTTGTCCCATATTTGCTTTGCTGTCGTACAACCTAAAACACAATTAAACTTATTAATATCTAAAGCGCATTGTAATAAATTAATAGCTTGAGAGTTCAAAGCTTCTTTATTCCAATCAGCACTTTCATATTCACTTTCTTCTTTAGGGACAGACTCTCCATCAACAATTTTTGTTGGAATACTAGGTCCTTCCTTGATAATTCTCTAAACCTGAATATCCGTTGACTGTAAAAATATTCTCATGCAGTTTTTCCAAAAAATATAATTTTCTCCATTAAATAGTGGGGGCTTGTTGATGGAACATCCCTCAGATAGAAAAACATTTTGACTCCTGGAGGTACTAGCCATATTGAGATCACTCTATGAATTTTACTTCTTTTGATTAGAGTCAAGCTCTGATACCAATTGATGGTCCCAGATGGCTAATTACAGTACTAGAGGGGGGTGAATAGGATTGTAGGGCTAATAAAAATTTTCACAAATTTCTTTTGAAAATACTTTTTGTAGAAACACAAGTTTCTTTTTCAAAAACAAATTTTATTAAAAATGCAGAATTAATTAATATAATAAAACTTATAAATATAAAATTGCTTTTGTAAAAATAACTTTAAATAATAAAGCGATTAATTTAAATTGCAAGAATTTAAATAGCATAAAGAGAGTAGGGATAGAAAAATATAGACGCTAAATTTTATCCTGGTTCGACCCAACTAATCTATGTCCAGTCCTCAAGCCAACAGCTTGAGATTTCCACTAATGTTTCCTTTACGGGCAGGAAACAAGCCTGTGTTACTTTTTGCGAGTTCAAGTAACAAACTCAATACTTTTGCAGGCTAAGTATCAAACCTCTACCGTTACTTTTTGGAGCTTAAGTAACAAACTCTACCGATGCTTTTTCGAAGCTCAAGCACCAAACTTTTACAAACTTTGTTGATCACACCACCAACAAAGCAAACCCCCTTCACACAACCTTGTGTGAAAATACAATTTCTGAATGAATAAATATTTGAATGAAACAAATGTCGATCTTTTCTCTTTTCTCTCCTTGGGAATTTTGGAAGCCTAGAAATGTATGCTCAAGAATATATGAATTGCTTATTGGTCTTCCTTGTCTCATTTCTTCATCTTCATTCCTTTTATAGGATAAGTCTTCCATATGGCCGTTTGATTCACTTCATAAGGAGAAGTGAACGTTGATCTCAAGTCACAAGCATATTTTGGCCGTTTGAAACATCTCACAAAGAGATGAATGTTGATCTCAAGTAATAAGGCCGTTTGTTTCATTTCATAAGTGGTACAGTTAGTTGTTTTCAATTCATAAGCATTTGTTGTTTTTAAGAGTCATCCCCATATATCTGTTGATATCAATCAATAAAGTAATCTCAAGTCATAAGATCACTCTATATATAACCGTTTGTACTTCTTTAAGAATCAGAAAATAATTTTTCTCAAGTCATAAGCAAACAAAGTTGTTAACCTCATTTCACAATTATGGCTGTTTATCATAGGTCATAAGAATGCCAAGATTTCTCAAGTAATGAGACATTTTCCTCATGTGATAAAGATATTCAAGTAACATGGTATTAAGCTTATAGGCTAAGGTGAGTGTCAAATCAAGTTAGGGCTGAATATATGTATATCTCATAAGCTCAAATCTTTCAACCCATAAGGCATTCCAAGAATTTATATAACTTATGAAGCCATAAAGAACCTTTGTAACTGTTACTATCATTTTAACTCATAATGTATAATTCTCAACTCATAAACGCCTTTAATACAAAGAGATTAAGAAACTCACTTAATCTAAATATCAGCTTGTGATCATTAAAACAGAAGTCAACAGTGAAGATTGGCAATGGAGAGTATATTAAAGTTAAGGGAAAAGGCACAGTAGCAATTAAAAGCACTTTAGTTACAAAGCTTATTAAAGATGTATTATTTGTACATAACATTAGTCAAAATTTGTTGAGTGTTGGCCGGTTGATTTAGAAAGGTTTCAAAGTTATCTTTGAAACAAATGGGTGTTTAATCAAAGCTGAAGAAGGGACTGATTTGTTCAAAGTAAAAAGGGAGGAGCTTTACACTTGACCTAATGGAGGAGGAGCAAGCAGCATCCTCTGCAACAAAAATCTATACAGAAGTTTGGCACAAAAAGCTTGGACATTTCAATCATACAGCTATGGTGAATTTGGAAAGAAAGGAATTGGTCCAAGGTCTCCCTCACCTTGAATCTAAAATTCCAGATTGCAAAGCCTGTCAACAAGAAAAGCAATCAAGACTTCCCTTTAAGCAATCAACTTGGAGAGCTACTGAAAAATACACACAGACCTGGGTGGACCTCAAAGAACTCCTTCTCTCAATAGGAGTAGGTATTTTCCAACCTTTATTGATGACTATTCCAGGATGTATTGGATCTATTTTCTTAGATTCAAGTCGAAAGTTACTGGTGTGTTTTGGTAATTCAAGCAATGGATTGAAACTCAAAGTGGTCACAAGATCCAAGATTTGAGATCTGATAATGGCAAGGAGTACACCTCCAATCAGTTTAATTTTTTCTATGAAGAGGCTGGAATTGAACATCAACTCGCAGCTCAATACACTCCACAACAAAATGGAGTTAATGAGAGAAAAAATCGTACCATAATAGAGATGGCTAGATGTTTGATGTTTGAAAAGAATTTGCCAAGGGAATATTAGGCAGAAGCAGCACACACTGTAGTCTTTCTTCTTAACAGGCTTCCTACAAAAGCTGTAGCAGAAAAAACTCCATATGAAGTATGGTATGGTTTTAAACCTTCTCTAAGAAATCTAAAGGTGTTTGGATGCTTGTGTTTTGTTTATGTCCCTCAGATCAAAAGGGATAAATTGGATAAAAAGGCAGAAGCAGGAATCTTTGTTGGTTACGGCACAGTCTCTAAGGCTTACAAAATTTTCCAGCTAAACACTAAGAAAATTTTGATAAGTAGAGATGTGCATTTCATGGAGAATGATGAGTGGGATTGGGAAGGAAAGCAATCAGCTTTTATTCCTAACCAAGTTAAAAAATTACACCTTAAAAAAGATGAGTTGCTTAATGATGATCCAGTAAAAGGCATAAGATCACTCTCTGATGTTTATCAGAGATGCAATATGGCTGTTCTTGAACCAGAATATTTCTGGGAAGCAGAGAAGGATCCAGAATGGAAGGCTACAATAAAGGAAGAGCTTACCATGATTGAGAAGAATAAGACCTTGGAACTAATGAAGAGGCCTGAAGGCAGTAAAGTGATAGAAGTGAAGTGGGTTTTCAGAACCAAGCTAAATGCTGATGGCTCAATAAACAAGCATAAGGCTAGGCTTGTTGTGAAAGGGTATGCTCAAATGTTTGGTGTTGATTTTTCTGACACATTTGCTCCTATTGCTAGACTCGATACAATCAGATTATTCCTTGCCATTACTGTACAAAAGGGCTGGAAAGTATATCAACTTGATGTTAAGTCTGCCTTCCTGAATGGCTTTCTTGAGGAGGAGATTTATATTGAACAGCCCGAGGGATTTGCTGTGGAAGGAATTAAGATGATGTGCATCTGCTCAAGAAAGCTTTATATGGCCTGAAGCAGGCACCAAGGGCCTAGTACAACAGAATTGATGAGCATTTGATGCAGTTGGGTTTCAAAAAAAAGCCTTAGTAAAGCTACCCTCTGCATCAAACGTGATGAAATCAATTTTGTTATTGTTTCCTTATATGTGGATGATAAATTGATTACAGGAAGCAATAATGAACTTGTTAAGAAGTTCAAAGAGGATATGCAGCTTACTTTTGAAATGACGGACTTGGGAGAAATGGCTTATTTTCTGGGAATGGAAATCAAGCAAAAGCTAAATGAAGTATTTGTTTATCAGAAAAAGTATGCAAAACAGATAATGCATAAATACAGAATGGAGAATTGCAAGAGCATGGCTACTCCAATGTGTCAAAAGGAAAAGTTGAGCAAGCATGAGGAATCTTAAAAGGTGGATGAAACTTTGTACAGAAGCCTTGTTGGTTGTCTCAAAGGAACATTAAATTTTGGAATTAAGTTTTGTGCATGTCAGAATTGTAAGTTGCAGGGCTATTCTGACAGTGACTTGGCTGGATCTCCTAATGATATGAGAAGTACCACTAGTTATTGTTTTAATTTTGGTTCAGGTGTGTTCTCTTGGTGTTGTAAGAAGCAAGAAATGGTTGCACAATCAACAGTAGAAGCTGAATTCATTGTTGCCACAGCTGCTGCAAATAAAGCTTTATGGCTAAGAAAAGTGTTGATTGATATGCATTTAAAGCAAACAGATGGAGAGGTGTTTGTGGACAATCAAGCAGCCATTGCTATCTCAAAGAATCCTGTTTTTCATGGAAAAACTAAGCATTTCAATATTAAATTGTTCTTTCTTAGAGATGTGCAGAAGGAAGGATCAGTTAACTTAAAGTATTGCAAAACTGATCTTCAACCAGCTGACATATTCATAAAGCCTCTGCCAAAAAGCAAGGTTGGATTTCTTAGAGAAAAACATGGAGTTTGTAGCAACCAAAGCAAGGAGGAGTGTTGAAGTTGTCCTTCAGCTGCTACAACGTGGTCCAAGCTGGAATTTCAATTTATTTTATTTATTTTTGTTGTACTCTGTTAGTTTCAATTTGATAGTTGTTTGAATGTTTCAAAGAGTAGTTGCTGTTTTTTAGGGATTTTGTTAAATGTTTGAATGTTTCAATTTATTTCATGTAAACATGCTCTAGTTGGTTGCTTATTTATCTGATGCATTAGTTATTTTGCTGCATTTAAAAGGCACCAGTTTCTATCAATCAAATATCGATAATTTACAGCAAGCTTCTTATTGTTCTCTTGCCTTAGCTTAAATTTTATTCTTTCATTTTCATTTTTTTTAAACACCCAACACACTTTTCAATGATTCTCCGAAGAGCCCTGCAAGAATTCTCGGTTTCGTTTTGTTGGGTATCAAACACGCTAGAAATAATCCTAGAGGGGTGAATAGAATTAATTACCAAATAAAACTTCTTTTGGATATAATGAGATTTTTTTGGATTTTTTTTTGGTACACAAGAAAGCTTTGTTGAAGAAAATGATTATAAAAAACAGACATAGAATTAAAACGTCTTGTAAATTAATAAATAAATATTCTATACTTGCCTTGATTAAAATATGTCTCCAAATACAATATGCTATTTTTAAAAATATAGAGATGAATTTATAATAGCAATAAATAAGGAGTTGAGAGTTGAGAGAAAATGGACAGAGAGATTTATAGAGGTTTAGCGATCAATGCTCATATGCTCATCGATGACCACATCTTGAGAGTTTTTGGTACGATTCTTTTTGCCTTAGATTGTTGAGGTATGATGAAAGAAGCCAACATGGCGCATAGGCGGTAACTAGTTCATGAAAAATGGGCTTCGACTTGCTATGCCATTAATTGGGCATGAAATTGCTACATTTATATAACATTAGGCCAAACATTGAATGATTTTATGGATTGGATCGAATTTGTTTTTCTCTTAGTAACTATAGGGCTAAATTTGTACTTCATCCCATCCCAAAGTTTTATAAGGAGAACGAAATTTGTAAAAGATACCATATTTGCTATTCATCCTTATAAGAAAATATCTTTTTAACCATATGCAGTGAAAAATGACTTTTAGAAAATCTTCAAACACTACCATCAAAATCATTTTTAGTTTCACTAAATTGATGGGATATCATGGTTAAGTAAGTCACCTCACCTCATCCTCCCTCCCCTCCCCTTAAAATTCTCCTCTCACTTTTGTCCAAGTAGGCCGTAACTGTACCATAAGGACCAAAATTATTTAAATATTAATTTTGGTAAATAATGGTGTAGAGAAATGGAAACCAACAGCCTAATCCATTAGATAAGTTGCAAAAGTTGTAACAAAATTTGCGCTTAATGAATTAGAAAAGCATCAATCAACCATTCAGTTTTCTTCTTTTCTCTTCTTACCTTGTTCTATTTTCTGTATGTTTGGTTTGTTGATTCTTTCCCAAAACTTATTTCATTCCTGCACAAGACTTACTGAGATGGACCACAAATAATTTCAATAAAAGAAAAAAAATCTAACATACATTTGCTCAAAAGAATAATTTTTGATAATACTTTCTATGTTTAGAACAAAATTTTATAATGGAGAGTACAAGAATGAATGAAAATGTAGAAAAATTAAAAGAAAGTCAGTCCAATGGTTGAGGTGGTGAGGAAATTTGAGTATCATCTAGTGAAGTGAGATGATGGAGAGAATCAGAGGAAATGGGTCTTTGAATGCTGTGGATTGCCATCTCTTTTTCCAAATGTAAGCAATAACTCTCAAAGATTCCACAACTTACCATAACTCCAAAATCAAGAAGAAAGAGCAATTCAAGTTCCAACTTGTTCAATTCTGCATTGCTCACTCCCCCAACTTTGGCGTACAATGCATTGTTATTATGCCTGCATGAACCATACAAAATCATATCCCTTTCATTAATGAAGGGTACTAAAGTAAAGAAAAAGCGAAGAGAGAGAGAACTCACACATCATCGAGCACCTTAGAAGCAACCAAGACAGCCGTAAGAAGCAATCTATGAACATTCAAAGATAAAACAAGGGAGTGGGGATGTTTATGCACCAATCTGTCAATATACACATATCCAACCACAAGACAAGATGGGCTACAATTAGTGTACTTGTATAGCCTCTCCAAGTACTTTGGTATGCTTATATTAGGTGCTCTTACTCCATGAAATGAGTTGAAGCTGTTCCCAAAATGACTCAACCCGGTTTTCATCCCATCCAGAGTCCTCTCATTTCGACCCACTAGCTTCTCAATCACCTTTGATAATATGGTCAACACTCTTGGTGTGCTTTCTTCCGCCGGCTTCAGCTGAGATAACATTTAGATGCCACTTTGCTCCATCACTCAAATTCACCCACTAAACACAACCACATCAAACCATATTAGTTAAGGACCCCCTTTTTTTTAAATTATTCTCTACCATAGAATTAGTCATACCATTAGTGTTCTCTGTTCAAGTTTCTAACGCAGAGATTGAAAAGGTTTTTCTTTTAACTATCCAACCAAAACCGAAATTAAATATTAATTCATCATGAAATCCGATTGTGATAAATAATTTTCTTGCAATTAAATTACTAAAATAAATGGCAAAATCATAAGAATTAAAAATCCATACCTTGTTAGAAGGGTTGGAAAATTTGAATTCTTTCCTCCAAAATTGAGAACAAGCGGATGTTAAATACAAGAAACATATATCTGTCAAACCCCACTTGTACAGAGATAGAGTTATCCAACCCAGAAAATAGGAGCCACATAAAACTCATCCATTATAATTGGTTGTCTCCGTCTCCTTATAAAAATAATATTATTTATTTTATACATATACGTATATTTGTAGACAAGATTTCTATTAATATTTTTCTATTTTCATCCACTACTATTCGCTCCCTAATCCAAACATAATACCTTTTGCATTTCTTTTAAATTAAGCACATCTTTTAATTACTATCATTATTATTATTTCAGATATATATTTGTTTAACTTTTTTTTTAAACTGAAAATGTATAACAAATTACAAATATCATAAACAATTACAATATAAATTAAAGACGGATTATGAAACCAAATTCCTTTACTTGTCAAAGAAATTGCAGCCATTGCTAATAGACGAGCTGCCTGATTCGCAGACTAACGAACATAAACAAAGTGTAAATAGTTAAAAGCTCTCGCCAAAAGCTTACAATCTTGAATAAGAGGAACCTAATACGAGAAATAAACTCTCCCAAAAGAGTTAAATAGTTAATATATTTTTTTTTATCTCATAATTAACTTCTCAACCATAAATATGATAATACATATCATCAACTTAGGTAATTATTTAGAATCCCAACTTAAGTAATTATTTATAACCCCAATTTTCTGGATATTACATCACTCTCCAAACGAAATTAAACATCGAGTTGGTAAACGGTTCAGATTAATGTCTAAATGTTTATTTTTTCAGTTTCTCTCTCGACATTTATATTTTACTTCAATTTTATCCTTCATCGAGAGCAAGTTTGAGTTCAAGATTCTTTGTAATAAACTGTTGTTTACCATAAATTTGGGAATGGAAATTTCTACCACAGCCTAAACTTTTTCTTACTCAAAAAATAAATAAATGAATAAATCGGAGTATAATAACCAATAAATTCTCCGATGGGACCCCTTAAACAGGTAACCTCAAGCTCTAGCATTCTGCTGAAATTAAGAAATCAATGAAGAGGAAAATCAATCACATCTAAATAACCCCCATCGTAACAAAGGTTTTTTTAGATTCTTTGGTGATTCCAGGGGCAATGTGGACAAATTTGTGCCAAATGAATAATATAGCCTATTCCTTCCCATATGAACAAATAAATGATTTTAATTGAATTAAAAAAGGAACAAAATAAAACATTTTCAACATGATTATGGAGGGCACCGTTCAAAACCTCCCTAGATGGTGATTGAACATGTATCTCTACGTATGATCATTCCTTTCCTTGTCTATACATTGTGGTGGTCACTAGTAGCTAGTAACTTGGTTTCTTCAGTTGACTTCTCATTCACTGAGAGCTGAATATTTGACTTTGCCGTCATCTTATTCCACTCATTCTCTACTCGGAAGAAAACCCACTGGAATCGCCGGATCATCTCCAAGGCAGTAATTGTAAACACAGTAAGATAATTATGACGGAGATGAGCAGACAACTTGTATGTCCATGTACAACGCAGAATCAAATTACTTCCTATCACCCAAAAATACACCTGCAACACCAATTTATACAATTATATGAAAGAGAATATGCTAATAGGCACAATGGGTATTATACGAATTAAGGGAAACGTGGTATGAGAGTTAGTTATAGGAGAGAGAGGGTTTAGTTGGTAGGATATATATGGCTGTAGGGAGAGAAGGGGTATTGGAGATTTATGTTAGTAAGCACCTTTTGAGTGTTTGGCTCTGCTCTTTGAGCAGGGAGGGAAGGGTTCTTCCTGCGGGGATTCGGATTTAGACTCGGTCCATTTTTATCTTTCAGTCAGTCATGTTTCCTATGTTCTACTGTCAATTGGAGTTTGTCAATTAGAAAGAATCTATCAATTCAAATGCTATTTCATTTTGTTCGATCTGTTGTTTTCGTTTCTATTATTATATAACAGAAACCATAACTACTCATCATCAATGCCCAAACACGACCCTACCGATTCAAACCATATTTAATGCTAAAACAGAGACGACCAACTGAGAAACTAATCACAAGTTCAATAGAATGTCTGCTTTGCATGTGTAAAACCAAACAAGCAAAATATTCTTTCAGTTTGCCAAGATATTTCAGCAGTAAGCCCGTAGATCCCAGAAAAATTTGAGTTGTAGGACTTCCTTTATGGATTCAGTAAAAATATGAATTCTTACCCATTTCCGTCCATACAAAAGGTACGAAAAGAGACTTGGTTTGTTGAAGTTGAAGATTCGTGTGAAGCAGCTGGCAAAGGAAAAACAAAAAAACAAGTTATGGATGTTGAAGATACAGACTACCTATAATGGATTAAACTAAAAATTATTAACATCCTGCTTATGAAGAACCATATGAGGCCACAGGTGCAGAGACCCAGGATGTTACAATTTCATATCATGATTGGAAAACATTAGAAAAGTAAACTACTTACCTTAAGTCCCAATCTCGAGTCACATCCCAGTAGAACGAATACAGTGAGTTCAAAACACTTGATAGAAGCCATAGAGGTCGGTAAAAGTTTGTCCACCTATCAGGGAAGACATGATATTTAAGGGCTGAAAGAAAAATCACTGGCACCGAGGTCGAATATTTTAAAGCTGAAACAAGCAGCAAATAAGTTACTGGACTTTTCAAGCAACAAAATTCCAGCTTTTATATACAAACCCATATTACAGAGGAAAAAATCGCACCCAGTAATTTGCTTAGAGTCATAAAATAATTAAAACTAGCTAAATACAAGTAACGAACAAGGAATTGATATGTTACAGAGGATAGTTGCACTAAATGGTGAAAAACGGAATTAAGACCTCAAAAACATAAATAATAGACACAGTGGTGTACATGGAAGTTATGCATCAAGATGGTAAGAAATATGCATCATCGACTAGGAACAACTTTCAGGGAGTAGCTGACATCAACATACAGACCACAAGCAAGAAAATTAGCAATAAACACCCCAGCTTTCTAGAGATTAGCATCAGTTTCCATAGCCTGCTCAAGGCTATAAAATATATATGAACTATAGACTTCTCAAACCATGGATGCCATTCGAATTTTGTGAACATTTAAAGATAGTCATGATCATTGAGGTTAATCATCCCATCGTTATCGGAAACTCAATCAATGAGCCATTCCTACATTTCAGCATAACCCATTGCAGGTCATTTGAGAGAGGATTCAAAAGTTAAATGTGAATAGCTGTAGCAGAAAATCTTGATATTATGTTAGCATAGAAACTCTATTAATTAGCAATGTCTTAAGAAATATTTCAAAACATGATAGACAAAAAAAAAAAAAAAAAAAAAAAACAAGAACCAGATGTTTTGATAATACATTAAATAAGAAAAAAAGATGGGGTTTCAGGAGAGTTTCAAAGTGACAGTACCATTAAAAAGAGCTGTTTTCTCCCTAGTATCCTTGTATTGTCGAAGACATTGGAACAATCGGAAAATGTAAGGTAAAACAAGTATCATAGGAATTGCAACGGAATGACTACCACACACAGAATCAGCTTCAAACCAAGCAATAGTGGCAACCTGCATTCAAATAAACATTTCTCAATAACACATAAGCATAAATATTATTATTAGAAAACATGTCCACCCAATCAGAAAGTTCTGTCAAATAACCATGCTACAGGTAAGCTTTGACACATTTAGCAGCTAATGATTAGAAAACCAAGCAAATACAGGTGGGGCATCTGTACCCTCTTTTGTTCATGTCAATCATATCATACTGGGAATTCTTCGCAAATCAAGTCATGTCAAAAGAGCTTTTTTACCATAACATCTTCCGTTATTCCATATAAAAGTACTAGTAAAACAAGAACATCCCACAAATGCACTTCGAATTTCACTGCCAGAGATGGTTAACTTTGAATAAGAATATATTACAAACCTGTCTATGAATCATTCGACATACTGAACGCTCCAAATCTGAAAGCACCTGCACAGAAGTCGCATGAATAAGTTATTTCCAGTGCAGTAGAAGTTGGATATCCGAAATAATTAAAAGCACCACGACACCAATTCTCACTCTGAATATACTGTTAGTTTTTTTTTTTCAGGATAGACTTATTTTGTAACCTTCCAATAAGTCTTTGAATTAGTCCAACTAATGAAAAATGAACCATAAGCCAAACAAGAGGATGGGGTATGCAAAGCAGTTAAACTCTAAAAAATTATGAAGAACCATTACCTGATTTCTCATTCTGCATGCACTTCTATTCAGATAAACCACAAAAATGAACCATAACCATATAAAGCTTTTTTGTGAAATATCATCACTAATGAAAGATCACCAGAGAAGAGGTCGAGGCTTGGGATACTATACACTTGACTCTATGAAGGAGAAATAAAAGGATGTGAAGCGATTTGTGTTCATCAGATATACCACATTGGAATCTGATATACATGAATTTATCAAGCAGTTTAGAGGATTATTTTCCATGAATGAGGGGAGCTTTCAAGTGTATAAAACAATTCAACAAAAACCGGTTGAAAATATAAACCTAAAAATCATTAAATCTTGAAACCAATCACTAAAGGGAAGATCTTCAATTGTCTAGAATTAATGAAAGAAACGATATACTCTTATTTCTGGACTACAGCACAGATTTTCTACCATATTAATATCAAAGGAAACACATAAATTAAAAGAACTGGGGAGACCACGCACTTGTTGTATCTATAAGTCCAGACAGCATCATAGAACAAAGTGGTTAAAAGCAAATAACAACATCCATACCTTAGACATGGAAGTCAAGATATCAGCCAAGAAAAAGTCAGAAAACGTTATTGCCTGCAACAATAATATAGCCATAAAATTAAACACAACATTGTATGACCCATCTACACAACAAAATTATTAAAAAAAAAAAAAATTATACGAATGATTTGATCTACCAACAACATAGCAATTCTTATTGGTCCACTAGAGTACATGTTCAAAATCTCTGCCTCAAAGGGAAGTTATGCGTGGGGACCAAGTTCCACATATGTCATACAGACCAGAAGATTTGTGTATCAATAGTATGTTTCTATATTTTCAGCAAATATTGTGGTGCATATAATACTCCAGCCAATTTGTGACCCAGTTGAATAGAAGGCAACTAAGTGCAGCATCTTGGCAGTCTTTTGCTGCAAATGTGTCCAGATGCAACACATGTCATACAGCTCTTTATAACATTTATTTCATAACAAGTTACTTAGTTCTTATATTTGGACTGAAAAGCAGCATCCATAGTATGTTTCTATATTTTCAGCAAATATTGTGATGCATATAATACTCCAGCCAATTTGTGACCCAGTTGAATAGAAGGCAACTAAGTGCAGCATCTTGGCAGTCTTTTGCTGCAAATGTGTCCAGATGCAACACATGTCATACAGCTCTTTATAACATTTATTTCACAACAAGTTACTTAGTTCTTATATTTGGACTGAAAAGCAGCATCCATACAACTTAGATGAGGAAAATTGTCCCAGAATACATCAATGTTTGGGAATGAACCTCACTCGTATCAAGTATTCACTTAGCTACTCAGGTCATACACAATATTACTCAGACAAGTCCACTTCAACAGGTTAGAAACTTGAAAAAGTCACTAAAATTAACCTCAGTAGGAAAATAATTAAAAATAAATGCAGTTCAAACTTGCCTGTAGAGGAAAAACTATGCGCCAGAGAGTCCTTAATAAATAATAGCGTGATGACAAATAAAAAATATCAAATGGGAATATCAAAACCATCAAAATAGCAAAGTATAAGAGGACCTGCAATAGAGGAAATGCTCAAGTTAAAACATTTCCCACACCATGACAGTAACCAAGAGATATGGACTTCACTTTTGCAAATGCAACATATAATCATATGCTCTTATATATAATGGCATTTCAAATGGAATATCACACTTTGACATATTAAGCCATGCAGTTTTTATTGTCTTAGCCAAAGACAACATTAAAATTTATGTTCAACTGTACCTGTGTCAGGTACAAATTAAGTACTTAAAAGAACAGACAATTATTTTCAAAAACCACCCTCTAACATCCAAAAACCATGATCCCTTCCAAATAAAAAAATAAAACATCCTGTCTCAGTATAGCTAAGAAGCATTCAGTAAGAAACTTATTACATACACTGAATGTTGAAATAGACTTTCATGCATGATCACTAGCTCTTCAACAAAGTTGACACCTTGACACTTTTATGGGTGTCCTAATTTAACAGGTAGCAAGTTAAGTAATTTTGCAACAACAGCAAAGTGGGACAGCAGAATATCTCAAAATAGCATCATTATATCAGAAAACCAATCTGATCTTTCCTTGATAAGACAGCATCAATAAAAAAAATCCTAAACTAGCAGATAGAAAAGAAAAAAAAAAGAAGAAATATATTAAACAAAGCATTGAAAAACTATGACATGAACTTGTTCATGGTAAGGGAAATGGAGTAGAATCAAAATCAATGTATATCAACCAACTGATCATAAAACCTGTCAGTAACTAATAAGAATATGCAAGTAATAAGAGCATCTATTACACTGGTTGTGATGCAGCCAATGATACTTCTCCGTGAGAATAAAGGTAAAGATATGCTGTCATACTAGTTGGGACAATGATAGTCATCCATGTGGCAACCTGCAGGTATCAAAATAGACACTTAGCACATGCAAGTATGATATACAATGATATAATTACACTGAAAATCATAAAGTTCATACAATTCAATAAAAGAATGTTTAAAAGATGCTTAATTCCAGAGAGGAAAAAGATAGCAGGAAATCATCTAACCCAAAACTAGAATACGTTATCCTCTCAAAATTGGCACGTTGATGCAACCATCTCGTCATAAAATGTTGTAGAAACTAAACAAGTACTATAATATGACTAGCTTTTTTGATACAAAGAGCTTAAACTATAAATCCTTGATACAAACAACAAAACCCTTTCCGGCAAGTAATTGATAGATGGCAGAATTGTAAGTGAGAAACAACTACAAGCATATCTCTTCCATTAGCAGTGTCATTCTCTTTCTCATGTCCAATTGCCTAATTTAATTGAGTGTTAAAAAAAGAAAAAAAAAAACAAAGAAAGAAAGAACGATGGACCACCAATCCTAATATAATGTTGACTTCCAAACTCTCAAATATATTTTGTAGTTGCAACATATGTTCTTAAAAATCCTACAAGGTTCCAGTAACGAAGACAACACACCTAAGAATAAATGTCCTGTCCAATCAATATTTAGTTAGCATATTTAAAAATTAGATACCATGTACTCAACTAATACACATGGTTGCAAAGATGAAAATACTTTAAAGGCATCAGATCAAACAAGATAAGGCGGCAAAACTGTTTTGGTAAAGATAATATTATTAATAATAATAACAACAACAAGGTAAAGAAAGGAAAAGAAAAACATATGGTGGAAGCCTTGTAGATGTTATCTAAACAACACAAAATCTTGATCGGCAGCTAGTATGGATAACACAGTAGTAACAGTGGAAAAACAAAGATGCACCTTAGGAACAATTACACTGTCACAAAACTATTGCATCGTTTGGAAAATACATAACCTTCCAAATTTCTCGGTGAGTTAGATGATTTTGGTCAAGATCAAATATTTTTGCATAGCTGACAGTCGACTGAGCAAAAACCCATAAATTAACTCCCCAAAGCCAAACCATCATAGTCTGCAATATGAAACCACAAAAAGACATTCTCACCATATGATAAAAGGAATGTAAAAATTGGATCATAATCACCTCATCCTTATAACATAGCAATTACTAACCACAAGAAGAAGAGGGTTGTAATACAAAAATGCCTCATATAGAAACAGATCCCGCAAATCTGCACTCATTCTCATGACAGAATCCCATCCAATCTGTAATTTTCGCATGCAACCATCAAGACAAGAAACACAAGCAATATATGAATTACATAGTGTTTCAGATGCAGTCAATGTGCCATCAAATATTAACCCAGTATTACAACAGGGATGACTAGACCTAAAATTTATAATAAATATACACTCACCTTGCAGCAACTGAAACCCCAAAGAAAGAACAACAGTACCTGGACAATGAACTTATTTAGGATCACCAACATAGGACAACACCAACAATAGCCAAAATATTCCAAATAACAATAACTCAATAGTAAAAATAAATTTTGAATTTATGCAGTATACATTGGTAGTAACATTGGAACAACGGCTTGCATTCACTCAACATTTACAGACATGCACTTATCTATATTTTGAAAGATGATCTAGTTAGAAATCATATTCCAACCATATTAATTCTACAAGTTACCAATGCATAAACAAATGGGAATAACAGAGTCGCATCTTTAAGATTGAAATCTGCATCTGGCATCAAAGCAAAATGAATCTCAGGTTTTAATCGGATGAACAAGTTATTGGCATATGATTAACATATATAACAAATAAAAAATAATACTCCAGAGGAAAACAAAGATATCAGTACATCTTTAACATTGATAGGATGAACAAGTTATTGGCGTATGATCAATAAATTTCATAAATAGACCATAAATCAAATTGATATCAATATTTTGGCGGAAAAACAAAAGATATCAGAACATCATTAGCAACAAAACCTTGAATCTCCACAAAAATATCGGAGATGGCATAATAGCAGCAGTGCTAATTGGGACAATGGTACTACTCTTCATGTCGTTTGAGTCTACTGAATGCATAAAACCTTCCTCTGCACCATTCCCCTGGTCACCTACTGAAAAATATCACAAGTATTAGTAGAGTAATTGTTGAAACTCCATATCCATTCTGCTTATGAATATAAATAACTGTTTAAGCTCATCAACAGAACCAACAAAGAAAGCAAAACGGTGAACACTCAGTACATCTAAACAAACAGCTAATATTCTTGTTCTACCAAGATCAGAGACAACAGGTCTGCTACCAGACTTCCTCAAATGTGGACTATTGCCAGGTGCTATGACTTGACCTCCGAACATAGATGTAAAGGCGTTATCGCCACTACCTTAAGAACCTGCAACCAATTGACATTACAGGCGACTATTAAACGATATACCAAAAAGCGAAACGAAAGAAATTCCAAAAAGCCAGCAGAATCCAAAAACATCAGGAGATATAAACCGGAAATGGAGAGAAACAATTGAAAAGAGAGTCACAGAAAAATGAGGAAGCAAAAAGAGATCATAAGAAAAAGGGGAAAAAAACACAGAAAAAGGAGAGACTCACAGACAAAGAGGAAAGATTGGATTTGGAAGATTGAAAGAAGAAATGTGGAGAAATGCGAACGGCGAAGTTGAATAATCAGTGGATCTCACCCACCTGATATAGGGGAAATTTTGAGTGAGGACTAAGGAAAGGAAGAGAGGGAGGAGAAAAGAAGAGGCAACGTCCCAAATCCAAAGTCTAAGAACAATTTACAATCCACAAAATCGACATCTGAACTTTAACCCCTTACTTTACTTGCACAACCCCAAATACTAACGCATTGATTACCGGAACCAAAAATAAAAACACTTTACTTTTTGGTTTTTTCAAACATCCAAAAGCCTCGTCATTTTTCTTAAGAAAAAAAATACTGCTTTTATTTTCTTAGTCTTTTTTTTTTTTTTTTGAAATGGTATTGGTATGAAAATATTCCTCAGCTATCAACAAAATCTGAAATTTGCCTAAAATAGCACCAAATTTACTTCTACCTTAATAAGTAAAAACAAAAATACCCTTCTAATATTTGACTATGTTGAGTTCTTTACATGTAGTGATTAGGACATCACATCACAAATCAAACCAATAAATACGTGACACGTGTCATTTCATGACACCAGACATGGCTGAGTCATCTACGACGAGGAGAGCAAATGCACACGAAAGAAACTTATTACATTTTCACATCGTTTTTTCTTTTTTTTTTATTTTTTTTCTTTTTAGGATTTGTTCAAAGCCATAAAGAGATTTACTCACTTCATTACGTCAACATTTAAAAATTTAACCAAATTTGACCAATGTCTTGAATTTTAATTGTGTTAGCCCTTAAAATGCCACGCTATCAGTTTTAATGGTGTTAGTCAAAATTTCATTTTTTGAAAACAGCAAAATTCTGTCCTTTTTTTTTTTCATCAGAATAACCCTCATGCACTTTTCCCTTCTCGTTATTTATGCAGTTTGTATAATAATTTGCAATCCAATCCATTACTCTATTTTCCAAATATATATATATATATATATTTCAACAAATAATATTTTATTATTATTCTATTGATTTTCACAAACTTTGTATTCTTATTATTATTATTTAATAAATTATATTTATTATGTTTTTATGAGGTAATGTTTAAAATTTTTTTAAGATTTTAAATTCTTATTATGTTAATTTATTATGCGGTTTATTTTTATATTATAAATTTATAATATCTAATCTTAAATTTTAATAACTACATACAAATTTAATTTATACAATCACAATTTGATATTTAAATAAAAGAAAATATGTATTATTAAAATATAGTTAAATAAAAATGGGATTAACACATGTTAAAAACAAACATAAACAACACAATAACCCACTATAATTTATATTTATAGTTTATAATTTATTAAACTACCTCAAATTTGGGGATTCCCTCAGAAATAAGGTAGGATTGGACATGTCCTGGAATTAGCTTAAGTTCAAATAAAAATGAAAGGACTTATTACAGAAATATAGACAAAAAGAGAAGCCAAAATACCTATATCATGTTATTAAAACAAAAATAAAATAAAATAAAACTTGCAATCCACTTTCACGTAATTACCAATGAAGAAAATAATTGCCATCAATTAGAATAGCTGGCTTATACACAGGGCGGTGCTGAGGAAGTCATGGGGGGCAGCTGACCTCCTAGCCGTCGGAAAACTCCTGAGTAGGGAGCTTTCGGCGGCCCCCCTTCAGCTACTGTCCCCTCTGAAGAGTGGGGGCAGCGCCCCTGCTCTTCATCACTGATACAAGGACAAGCCTCTGTATCGGTTGTTTTATTTTTATTTTTTAAATTTACAGAGCAAAACAACGTCGTTTTGCCTTGGAAATTAAAAAAAAATAAAAATAAAACAGACCAGGAGAAAACGACACATAGACATATTAGACACAGCCTTCGTTCTTCGTCCTTCTCCTCCTCTCCTCTCCTCTCCTATCCACTTTGCTCTCCCGCCCGCCTGCCCCTGCTACTAAGCTGAAGATGCCGTCCTCCATCTCAGCCGATCGTCTTTGCTTCTTATTATCCGATTAGTTTTAATTTTAAATGTTAGGTTTCCAATTTATTTAGGTTTGATTTCAATTAGGTTTTAAAGAAAAATATTTGTGTAAATTAGGTTTGAATTTATAAATTGAGGCATTAATTGATCTATTGATAAATTAATTGTGTAAATTATGTTGTTACTTTTATATTTGAATTGATGAATTAGGTTTGAATGTGGTTTTGAATTGATAAATTGATAAATTAGGTTTGAATTGATAAATTGAGGCATTAATTGAGTTTGAAATTTATCACTAATTGATAAGTTTGAATTGATAAATTGATTGTGTATTGTTATTTTTGGGTTTGAATTGATAAGTTTGAATTGATAATGTATGTTTGGATTTAGTTATGAATTGATAAATTGATTGTAATATTTGTGTTTTTATTTATAGGAATTAGAAATATGGATAAGTTTGTTACTAGAACAAAGTGGAATCTTTTATCAAATCCCGAATCATCATCAACTAGTAATGAAACCCATGTTGATAAAGCTAGTGAAAAAAGAGCCCGCACAGAAATAGAAGTTTCAGATAATGATATTATTGGTGATCCAGGATTGAGGAAACCAATTGACAATTATCCATTTGAGATGAGAGATACATTGAGAAGGAGATACTTAGAGTTAGGGCCTTGTCAACCAATCAGGCATCAATTTCCTCAAAGTAATTAAAGTGGATGTAAAAGGAGGTTTCAATTTGCTTGGTTTAAAAAAATTGTTTGGCTAGATTACAGTGTTTCTAAAGACAAAGTGTTTTGTTTATATTGATACTTGTTTCCTACTAATAGAAATAAAAGTGGACTACTTCTTTTACAAAAGTTGGGTATAATAATTGGAAACATGCTATAGAAAATTTTTATGGTCATGAAGGATGTCCGGATAGTCCACACACTTATGCTAGAGTTAAGGTTGGTCAATATCAAAACCAAAGAGAGAATGTGGATTTTGTTTTGTCATCCAAAAGTGATTCTTTAGATGATGAGTATCGTACTCGATTGACGACGGTTGTAAGAGTTGCTCGATACCTTTTAGGGGAAGGTTTAGGTTTTCGAGGACATAATGAGTACGAAGAACCAATGCACAGAGGTCATTTTCTTGAACTCATTATGAAGAAGCAAATAAAGTAATGCAATCAAATGCTCCTAAAAATAATCAAATGACTTCGTCTACCATTCAAAGATAAATAATTGAAGCCTGTGCAAATGAAACGAGAAAATTCATTTTAAATGAGATCAAAGACAAGTGCTTTTTTCTTTTGCTTGATAAAGCCTGAGATAGTTCTATGAAGGAGAAAATGGCTATGGTTTTAAGATTTGTGAATGATAATGGAGAAGTTATTAAACGATTTGTTGGAGTGGTTCATGTAACTGATACTTCTGCACAATGTTTGGAGAATGTTGTTGATAAATTCTTTGCGAAGAATGGATTATCATTGTTAAGACTTAGAGGTCAAGGTTATGATGGGGCTTCTAATATATGCGGTGAGCTTAATGGATTGAAATCACTCATTCTAAATAAAAACAACCACACGCATTATATTCATTGTTTTTCTCACCAACTTCCGTTAGTTGTTGTATCTACTGCCAAGGAAAATAATGATGTGAGCCAATTCTTTGACTATGTTCCTATGATTGTGAATATGGTTGGAGGTTATGTAAAAGGCAGGACACTCTTCGCCAACTACACCATAAAGAAGTTGTGAAGAAAATACAGAGTGATGAGATTTCAACAGGAAAGGGGCAAAATCAAGAAATAAGTTTAGCAAGACCAGGGACTACACATTGGGGTTCTCACTATAAAACATTACTCTGGCTTTTTGATATGTGGAATTCAGTGGAAGAAGTGCTTTTAGCAATAAATAAAGATGGTGATACAAGAAAAAATCGAGGCACAGGTAAGGGTTTGGTGAATAAAATGGGTTCTTTTGAATTTGTGTTTATTGGAAAGTTAATGTTGTATATTTTAGGAGTAACAGGTCTTTTATCAAAGATTCTTCAAGTCAAGGATCAAAACATAAGAACTGCTGTTCGTATGGTTCAAGCATTGAAAAAGAAGTTACAAACATATAGAGAAGATGGTTGGGAAAAGTTATTGAAAGTTACCATTGAATTTTATATGAAACAAAAAATTAAAGTGCCTAATATGGAGGACATTATTGAAAGCCGTAGTAGAACACTTATTGATGGAGAACCCGTAACTCATTTTCACCATTTTCGTGTGGAAATTTTGCAAAGGTATTCCATTTTATTTTATGGTAATTGATATATATATGTCATTGGTATTTATTCTTTTAATGGATAGTGTTTTAAATTGTTTTTAGTCATATAATAATAGGTAATTGATGAGGTTGCTATAGAATTGAACAATCGTTTTAATAAGGCAAACACAGATCTGCTTAAGGGTATAATGAGTCTTAATCTTTCAAACTCATTTGCTCATTTTGATAATCATAAAATACTCAATCTTGATGGGTTATACTCTGAAGATTTCTATAGTATTGAGCTAGTCGAGCTTAGCTACCAACTTGAACTATACAATTTTGTTGTGAGAGAGAATCCAAAATTCTTTAATTTTGATGATATTGGAGCTCTTGTAAGAAAGATGGTAGAGAATAAGTATCACATTTGTTTTCCTTTGGTGTATCGGCTTATTGAGTTGGCATTGGTCTTACCAGTTGCAACAACTACTATTGAAAGATGTTTTTCTGCCATGAATATTGTGAAGATTGATCTGCGCAAAAGGCTGGACGATGAGTTACTGTCAGATTGCTTATTATATTACATTGAAAAAAAGATATTCATTAGTATTGATGAAAAAGACATTTTGCAGTGTTTTCAAAAGTTTGCATTTCGCAAAAACTATTTGAAACATTTCAAAAATTCTCATGTTACTAGTTCTTCATCGTCTCCTTCGATTAGAAAAAAATAATTGTTAATATGTTATTTGTATTGAATTGTTTGGATTAATTTGATTGTGTTGTTATTTGGATTATACTTATGTTTTAAATGAAGTTGTTGTTTGGATTAATTTAATTGTGTTCTTATTGAATTAAATTGAATTAATTCAGATCTGTCGGCTGATCGGAAATTTTTGTTCATCGGCCGGATATTTTTGTTCACCGGTCCGAAATTTTTTTAAGCAAATTCTAGCTCCACATAAGCAGTCAATCTATTTGATCAAACAAAATCACCCATAATTTAGCAAACACATGACCTGCGTAAGAAAAAAAAAATTATGTAGGCCGAATTAACTATTACTTTTTGTTTTTTGGAGCTACTAGTCAAGGTTCTTATTGGGTCAATCAGAAACAATTTTGTAATTAGCCGTCAAAAAATATATATTTGTCGTTAGTGAAGAACATAAACAATATGAAATTTATTGGAATTATTTATTTATAAAAAAAATTGCCAAGTTGTTTGTACTATATTGATATCAAAACCGCAAATTGAGTAAATTCATCAAAAGAGCCAAGGTGACGTTTGGTACAATGTAATGTAATGCAATGAACTATGTAATAAAACTAAAGTTCCAATATAATAGAATGAAATAAGAATTTTATATTACCATGTTTGTTTAGCAAAAAAAAAAAAAAAAAAAAAATATTTATGAAGAAACATAAACAATATGAAGAACATATTAAAATAATAAATTTTAATTAAATTTTAAAAGAAACATAAATAATAAAGAAACATAAACCCTAAACCCTAAACAAAAGAAACATAAATTTTATTTATGAAGCTTAATTAAATTTATTACTCTCTCTCTCTATATATAATGTAATTATTGATCCACGCAATTTGATGTGTAATTCAAAGAATATAAATAATAATTATTTTTGAGCCTGCGTGTTGCATGGTTTCATTATTATTTTTCAAAATAGATATAAAATATTAAATTTTCTTATTTATTCATGAATTTTCTTGCACATCTTTTAATTATATCATTTTTTTTCATTTTACTGATTAAGTAATAAAAATAATAATTTTAAAATAATCAATAATATTTTATCTTTAATATTATTCCGCCTTGACATTTTATATGTCAGAAATAATTTTGGGCTTAGATATTGCATTAGTGAATGTAATATATTTTAAGCACTTATATAAAAATTAGGTTTTCATTCGTACCTGTAAATTTCCTTTTAATTTTCATCTATTAAGAAAATAAGTGGTCGAGCCTTTAGTGCAGACACTCGCTAAAGTTCAGAACTTATATAAGAGAACAATGAGAGATTGAGAGTTTAGAGAATAAGATTGGGATGTACCTTGATATCTTGCAATCCTATTTATATAGGTGTAATATATGGTCATTTTCACTTTTATGACCATTAATATGTAACGGTTATAACAGTTGTGTAATTTATGGTTGATATCACTAATTGAATTCACATATATTCAATTCAAACAAAGCTAATAGTAAGAGAATATTAATAATTAAGCAATTGGCAATTCGGTCTGTAACCTAAAAGTTTCTTTCTTTCTTTTATAATTCTTGAATTTATTAATTCATAAATATAAAATGAAGAAAATAATGAAATTAAAATGAGAATGACTTATATGTCTCACATGGTCAAAAAAAAAAAAAGTAAAAAAAGCACTGTAGCACATGTATAGTATGATTTTTTTGACACTTTTTTTTATCAAAACATATACTATAGATGATACGCTTGTTTTAACTTACAGAAAGTGTACATGCAAAGTTCATCATTTTTATTATATATGTTCAATAGTAATTTTCTTTTTAATAGTTTAACTAAGTAAATTGATAATAATAAATTTGATTAAAAAATTTATACATAAAAAATTATGACTAACTATAAAGGTTTTAGTGTAACGATAAGAAAGCAACACTTATAGTATTTTCACTGTTGGAAATTTGACAAATATTAGGTTATGTATTAGTGACTATTTGTCAACTTCGGGCCAAATTATATTATGGAAAGAAAGCATATTAAATCAGATGATTAATGTCATTGTATAGTACGTAAAGCGAGCTTTCCAACGGTATATAATTTACCTAAAACGGACAAGTAGTGAATGAGAAATTATTGCTCAAAGTTAGCCTAATGAAATGGAATATTTAGAGAAAATTGGCTCATGTTAACTTATCCCACATGGAAAAAATATAAAGTGGAAAATGTGTTTATATTAAAACACACTTTTGTATGGTGTTAACTTGTGTAAGCCAAAAGGCTCTCTCTTGCGCGTGCAAGAGGAGTGCAAATCCTAGCCCTGAGCCTTTAAAGGCCCAATGCGCACCCGCACGATGTGGACATCGCGAATGCCGGACCGAATTGGGCCACTTTAGGCCTGCCTAATTTTTGCTCCGGTCCGACTAATTTTCTCTAGATTTTTTTTTAGTCTCTTCAAATTTCTGTCAGTTTTATTTTTCAAATAAAAAATAACTGCAAAATAAATTCTCTCTTAATAAGAGAATTAATCCAATTAATTGTCATTATTAATCTAATAAATCCTCTTAATCAGCCTATATCTTCTTGCTCAATCAGTTGCAGAAAACACTTGAATTCGAATTTCCTTTTCCTCCTTTCTCTGCAATCTGATTCATCTAAATAGGCTGTCGTTTTTCCTTCTTTCCCGGGGATAGTCTGCTTCGCACAGTTGAGTTCGCCATCGAGAGTTGTTGTATCCTGGAAGACAAATAGCCAACTACGGGAAGATAATTGTCTTAAGGAAACTATATTTACAGGCCTCAACTCTACTGTTCATTTTGTTAAGGTTGAAAAGTATAATTTATTTCATTTCTATTTTCTTTTTGTAATCTGCAATTTAATTATATAAATTATATTTGTGTTTACTGTTTCTAACATTCTTAAGACAATTATACGTAGTACTTGGTTAAGTTTTGCAGGATTACCTTGACATTCTGGATATTTAATACATTGACATTCTGGATGGTTCGGGTTCATACCCAGTAACAGTGCCTGAAAGACCAGAAAAATTCAACGGAAAGAATTTTAAGATATGGCAGCAGAAAATGCTTTTCTACTTGACTAGCATGTAATATCATAGGTTGCTGAAAGAAGATCCTCCTGTTGTACCCGAGGGTGTGATGGATGCTTCCATTCAGTTAGCTGTTGATGGTTGGAATCATTTGGATTTCCTTTGCAGAAACCACATTCTGAATGGATTGGCTCCTGATTTATATGAGGTTTACACTGTTAAACGAACTGCAAAGGAATTGTGGGACTCTTTGGATAGGAAGTACAGAACTGAGGATGCTGGTGCTAAGAAATACTTAATAGGCCAATTCCTTAATTACAAAATGATTGATTCCAAATCTGTTGTGAGTCAAGTGCAAGAAATCCAGCTTTTCATCCATAGGATGCAAGCTGAAAGGATGGAGACTAGTGAAACCTTCCAAGTGGCTGCAATCATTGAGAAATTGCAACCTAGTTGGAGTGATTTCAAAAACTATCTCAAGCATAAACAGAAAGAGATGTCTGTTGAGGATATGATTGTCCGACTTCGTATTGAGGAAGATAATAGAAGATTAGAGAGGAAATCTTCTGTTGCTGCTAATCAAGCTATGGCTAGAGCCAATGTTGTGGAGGTCAAGAAAGACTCTAAGAAGGGCAAACAACCTACTGGATCTTAGTCCAAATTGGGACCTAAAGGGGGCATTTCCAAGAGACCAAAGTTTAATGGGAAATGCTTCAATTGCAACAAAATGGGACACAAGTCTCTGATTGTAGGCTGCCAAAAAAGGTCAACAAAAGTGAGGCAAATGCTGTGGAAGAAATTGCTAAAGATGTGTCTGACATCGATCTGTGTGTAGTGATTTTTGAAGTCAACCTGGTTGACGTGAACCCACAAGAATGGTGGCTTGATACTAGTGCTACATGCCACATTTGTTGTGACAAAGGGTCTTTTGCTGGATTGACTCTTACAAAGAAAGGAGAGAATCTCCACATGGGCAATTCTGCTACTTCAAAGATCAAGGGACATGGAACTGTCATTCTGAAAATGACTTCTGGGAAAGAAGTGAAGCTGCAAAATGTTTTATATGTTCCTGAAATAAGGAAGAATCTGGTTTCTGGGAGCCTCTTGAGCTCACATGGCTTCAAGATGGTTTTTGAGTTTCAGAAATTTATTTTGTCTAAAAGGGGTATGTATGTTGGCAAGGGATATGAATGCAATGTGATGTTCAAATTTAATTGTATCTCTTGTAAATCAAATTTAATTGAAATGAATGAGAATAATGTTTCTTCTGCTTATATTATTGAGTCTTCTAATTTATGGCATAGTAGACTTAGATATGTTAATTTTGATACGTTTCGACGTTTAATTAACTTGAATCATATCCCCATGTTTCAAATTGATAAAAACCATAAATGTAAAATTTGTGTACAGACAAAATTGACAAGATCTTCGTTTCATTCTGTTGAAAGAAATTCAGAACCACTTGATCTTATACACACAGATATTTGTGACTTGAAGTTTGTTCAATCAAGGGGAGGAAATAAATATTTTATTACCTTCATAGATGATAGCATAAAATATTGTTATGTGTATTTGCTTTAGAGAAATTTGTTCCCTATAAGCAAGAAGTAGAAAACCAACTTAATAAAAAGATTAAGGTGATAAGAAGTGATCGTGGTGGTGAATATGTTGCACCATTTGGCGAGTTTTTCTCCCAACATGGTATTATTCACGAAGTAACACCACTATACTCTCCTCAATCTAATGGTGTAGCTGAACGCAAGAATTGTACCTTAAAAGAAATGATGAATGCGATGCTAACTAGTTCTGGTGACCATAAAACATGTGGGGGGATGCTGTGTTATCAACAAATTACCTTTTAAACAAGGTAACCCATAAGAAATAAGACAAAACCCCTTATGAATTATGGAAAGGTAGAAAACCTTCTTATAATTACTTGAAAGTGTGGGGGTGTCTTGCAAAGGTAATGGCCCCATTACCTAAGAGAATGAAAATTGGCCCAAAGACAGTGGATTGTATTTTCATTGGATATGCAGAACACAGTAACGCGTATCGGTTTCTTGTGCATGAATCTAAAAACCTGAAAATACACAAGAATACATTAATGAAGTCGAAGGACGCCTCGTTCTTTGAAAACGTGTTTCCATACAAACAAAATGATGTGGGGTCGGGATCTAAACGGTCTCGTGAGACTGTTGAAGTCGACAGTCAAGATGGTCAACATGACGAAGTCGAGAATGGTGAAGAACTTCAACAAGAGGTTGAAGAGAATGTTTAAGATCTTCAAGAAGAGGATGAGATGGACATAGAGGTTGAACCTTGAAGAACTAAAAGGGCAAAGGTGGAAAAATCTTTTGGTCCAGATTTTCTAACCTACATGTTAGAGGCTGAACCACAAACTTACAAAGAAGCTATAAGTTTAACAGAAAGTCCTTTATGGAAAGAAGCCATAAGGAGTGAGATTGATTCTATTCTGCAAAATCATACTTGGGAATTAGTGGATCTTCCTCCCGAAACTAAACCACTAAGCTCTAAATGGATTTTCAAACAGAAATTGAAAACAGTTGGAACTATTGGTAAGTACAAGGCCTGTTTGGTTATAAAAGGTTATAGACGAAAGGAAGGCCTTGACTACTTTGATACTTATTCTCCAGTGTCGAGAATAACATCTATTAGGATGGTACTTGCTATTTCCGCTCTACAGAATCTTGAGGTACATCAAATGGATGTGAAGACAGCTTTCCTGAATGTAGATCTGGAAGAAGAAATCTAAATGGAACAACCTGAAGATTGTGTAGTTCCAGGTCAAGAAAGGAAAGTCTGTAAATTGGTGAAGTCTTTATATGGTTTAAAGCAATCACCAAAATAATGGCACAAAAAGTTTGATAATGCCATAATGGCTAGTATCTATAGTATTAACGAGTGTGACAAATGTATTTATGTCAAAACTACAACTGAAGGATATGTTATCCTAGGCTTGTATGTTGATGACATACTCATTGTGGGAAGCAATGAGAAGATGGTAAAGAGTACTAAGAACATGTTAAATTCGAGATTTGACATGAAAGATATGGGACTAGCGGATATGATTTTAGGCATCCAAGTTAAACGTTCACCCAACGGTCTCATTTTAACTCAGTCACACTACGTGGACAAGATACTTGATAAGTTTAACAAGGATGATTCTGGTATAGCCAAAACTCTATTAGACATTAGTCAACATTTGTCCAAAAACAAAGGTGAAGGTATAGACCAAGTGGAATATGCTAGGGTTATAGGTAGTCTGATGTACCTTTCAAGTTGTACAAGACCTGGTATTGCTTACACTGTAAGTAGTTTAAGCAGATATAAGAGTAATCCAGGAAAGATTCATTGGGTAGCTATCGTGAGAATACTAAGGTATTTGCGATATACTCATAATTATGGTTTACACTATACGAGAGAACCTGTGATACTAGACGCGTATTCTGATGCCAGTTGGATAGCTAACATCAAGAATTCTAAAGGTATAAGTGGGTACGTGTTCACTCTAGGAGGAGGAGCAGTGTCCTGGAAATCCTCAAGGCAAACGATAATAACTAGATCCACTATGGAAGCTGAGTTTGTAGCCTTGGATAAAATCAGAGAGGAAGCTAAATGGTTATGAAATTTCTTAGAAGATATTCCAGAATGGCCAAAGCCTGTGCATGCAATTTGTATACATTGTGATAATCAAGCAGTGATTAAAAGAGCACAGAACGTTATGTACAATGGTAAGTTGAGACACATGCATCACCATCATAATACCGTTAGACAACTGATCTCAACGAGAGTTATCTTTATTGACTTTGTAGGGTCAAAGGATAACACTGCGGATCCACTAACCAAAGGGTTAAATCGAGATCAAGTTGAAAAGATATCAAGGGGAATGGGACTAAAGCCCATGAATATTTTAGGCGCTATATGAAGGAAAACCCAACCTTGTTGACTAGAGATCCCAAGATCTAGGTTCAATGGGACAACCTAATTGCATAGACCCTGTGAGGTCACTGTAGGGGTCAACCCCTTGTCCATTCCTATGATGTAAATAGTGATAAAACATAGAAAGGTTAAGCTATGCTTTTAATGATTCTTTGTGCTTTAAAAGTTTGAGCAAAAGAGATCACCTATGTGAGAGTGAAGTGGGGTCACTTCAAAAGAGACTAATGAGGCTTAGTTATCTGAAACTCTTGTAGAACCAGGAGATGTCCATAACCATAACGAACATAACCATGAGAACCAAAAACTGTGTTATGTTGGTATTTGTGTGAGGTATATAATCATTTACACAAACGGCAGAATAGTTCAAGGACATTGTGTCTACTAGTCAGCCAGTAAAGTAAATATACTAGCACAAGGGAAGGTTCAAGGGTTGATGCCTACCTATCCTATGCAAATATCGATTGTAGTTTATTATCGCCACTTCGATTTTGATCTTTCTTTTCATCAATCAATTTCATTCATGTAGGGGATTGTTGGAAATTTGACAAATATTGGGTTATGTATTAGCGACTATTTGTCAACTTTGGGCCAAATTATATTATGGAAAGGAAGTGTATTAAATTAAATGATTAGTGTCATTGTATAGTACATAACGTGACCTTTCCAACGGTATATAATTTACCCAAAACGGACAAATAGTGAATGAGAAATTGTTGCTCAAAGTTAGCCTAATGAAATGGAATATTTGGAGAAAATTGGGTCATGTTAACTTATCCCACATGGGAAAAATATAAAGTGGAAAAGGTGTTTATATTGAAACACACTTTTGTAAGGTGTTAACTTGTGTAAGCTAAAAGGCTATCTCTTGCGCGCGTAGGGGGGTGCAAATCCTAGCCCCAAGCCTTTAAAGGCCCAATGCGCACCCACACGACGTGGGCATTGCAAATGCTGGACCGAATTAGGCCACTACAGGCCTACCTAATTTTTGCTCTGGTCCGACTAATTTTCTCCAGATATATATATTTTTTTGAGTCTCTTCAAATTTCTGTCAGTTTTATTTTTTAAATAAAAAATAACTACAGAATAAATTCTCTCTTAATGAGGGAATTAATCCAATTAATTGTCATTATTAATCTAATAAATCCTCTTAATCATCTGATATCTTCTTGCTCCATCAGTTGCAGAAAACACTTGAATTCGAATTTCCTTTCCCTTCTTTCTCTGCAATCTGATTCCTTCTAAATAGGCTGTCGTTTTTCCTTCTTTCCCGGTGATAGTCCGCTTCACACAGTTGAGTTCGCCATCGAGAGTTGTTGTATCCTGGGAGACAAATCGCCAACTACGGGCAGATAATTGTCTTAAGGAAACCGTATTTACAGGCCTCAACTCTACTGTTCCTTTTGTTAAGGTTGAAAAGTATAATTTATTTCATTTGTATTTTCTTTTTGTAATCTGCAATTTAATTATATAAATTGTATTTGTGTTTACTATTTCTAACATTCACTTGGTTCAATTTTCATTGTCACTGTTATTGGGGTTTCTCATAAGTTAAAATGATATGTAAGCTCTCTTGGGAATCCCTCTATAGCTTGGATACTTAAATTTTCTAACCGTAGATTGGAAATATGCATCTTGACCTGAACTTTTTTTGTTAAAAAAATTATGATTTAATATTATTTTTCGTGTAAATTGTAATAAATTATCATATTAATTTAATTACTCGTAAATTCATGTTTTAGTCTTTAAATTTAATATCTAATTACTTATATAATAAAATTTTAAGGCATCGTTAGTCTTATGAATTGGCGTATGCAGATGAAATAGTCTCATATAGTCATATTTCACACTTGTTGCAATTGAAATTTCAATTTTCATAGTATTCTTAAACATGTTTTCTAACAATAATATCATAATAATTCTTTACTTCATACTTATATTGATCATCTTAATTATCATATTTTGATTAAATAATTTCCATGAATGTAAGTTTTTTTATGGTTATTCAATAAACTTGTATATAATTTATTAAAAAACATATTATGAAAGTCAACAAACTAAATAAATAAAAAGAGCTGGATTCAAAATGCAATAATTAGTATAGTGGATTTAAGATGTTAAATTTAATTGCAATGCACCTTATAGTTTAGAAATGGTCATTTACAACAATTTAATGTCTCTTACGAGTAGTCTATCCTTCATTGGTGTTAGGCTAATAAATGAGTATGATCAAATTAAAACTTAAACCAAAAAATTCTTAGAATAACTGAATTGTTTTAACTTTATATTTTTTTTTTTTACATAAGAGATTGATGTGAAATCTAAAAGATTGAAGAAATTTTTCTATTCTTATTATCTTAGATGATAAACCATACAATATGTAAAATTTAACTTAAGTAATAATTAATTTTAAATGCATGCATATAATAAGGGTAGGAAGGATAAATCAAATCCATCCATCAAACTCTTATGTGACAACTATTTAAAATACTTGGCAATTGTTGTTATCATGAAAACTTTAATGATTTCTTGTAGTAATAATCTTTATTATTGCAGAACTATCCTATAACTAAATAAAATCCATATATTAGTATTCATGGAAGAAAAAAAAGGCTACAACAATTATATTGACTTTACAAAAGATGAATTTCGAATTTTTTTTTGACAAAAAAAGTTTATATTGTTAGTGTATGCCATAGTTTATATTGTTAGTGTATGCCGTAGCCCTGAGGCATTGTATCTCATTTGTATTTTACATTTGTGGTTTATGTATCATACATTAGTGTTATTAATAAAGGCATAATTTATTTTATTAATTTTTTGTGCAATTAATAGTAACAAAGTATCCATTAATTGTGTTTGTACTCATGATTGTCGGTAATGTTCTCTGGGTAGTAAGACCATGAGTAAGGAATCCAACACAGTTATAAATCTATCCTTAGTCTATTAGAATCATGAAATGATGATAACTAAAGACTAGCATGTGGCTTGATTGTATGGTGGTGTCTTCCCGACCATTGGACACGAATTGTCAATCAAGGACATAGGTACATGTTAGGTTACATGGTACTGGATCAATCTACTTTGAGAACACCATATGGTCCTTATGTCATAGGTAGTTAGGATCCTTAGACATGAAATTCCTATAGGCCCAGATGCGAACTCACATGATTTGATGTACCCTAACTGGCTTGTAACAAGGTGCCAAGTATGGATACGGTTGGGTATGCCAATGATCATTGTAGGACTAGTAGGAATAAGAATGTATATGCCATTCTATTAACTTAGAGAACATATCACCAGCCACTTGATGAGTAGGACTGATAAGAGTGTGGCTACAGTCAAATAAGTGGGATATTTGTGAACTTCAGTCTACTCGGTATCAAGGAATGTCCATATAGTTATAGAGGGTGACATTACCATGTCTATTGCAGGACACCGATATCACAGGTAGAGGATATATAAGTTACTAAAGGGTTTATGCCTTGTATAAGATTGATGTTTTCATCTTATTTAGGTAGCTAGAATGGTTTGCTAGAACCCATTTGCAGCTTATGGGTCTTAAGGTTTTGGACCCACTGCCAACACAAGACGAACCCATAAGATTGCACATAAAAATGTTTGAACGGGATTGTTACGGACTTAATGTATATTGGTTACATATTATATGGAGCTTTTAGGTTAATTGTATTTATTGACTTTTTGATAAAGACAAATTAATATAATTAGCTAAGGAAGAAACGTTATTTCAACCTATTAAATTAATTACGTGGTGTAATTAAATGAATTGATAAAATAATCTCTTAATATAAATACATGGTTTGTATTTATGAATTAAGAGATGGATTAATTAAATTGAGACTTAGTTAAGTTAATTAATTGAGTTTAATTTATGCGACTGGATTTTATTATATGATTATGATTTAATCTAATCAAATTAAATTAAATAAACAAATTAAACCTAATTTAATTAAAACACTATATTTTATATATGGGTATAAATACATATTTTTTCTCCTTAGAACCTTAACCTAATTTCGGCCACCACACCCACAGGGAGAGGGTTCCGGCTAAGAGAGGAAAATTGGGAAAGCTCTGTTTTATCCAATGATAGCATGAGATTCGTTCGGTAGGCATCTGTGTGCATGAGGGTGGAGATTCTGCGCGCAAAGTAAGGATTTAATTCTATTGAGTTCGGTTTTGATGATCACAATTGACATTTTTAAAATAACGAGATACATAAGGTAAAATGTTTTTTATATTTGGCTTATAAGTTAAAAGAGCAACTCACATTCCATTTATCTATCTTGAAGAAGAAAAGAAAATATATATACATTCATATCAAAACAATATGAGATAAAAAGCTTAATAATCAATACTTGCTCATCTCATAAATGCTTATGACTTGAAAGTTTCTTATACATGTATGTATACACACACACACACACACACACACACACACCTAAGGTTGGTTTATTAGTTGAAAACATTAATGTTGACCTAAGGTTTGATTATGACTTGAGTTATTTGAGAACTTCTGGCAGAGTGGAATGTTGACCATACAATAGCATATCTTCGGCTACACAAAAATATTCTCTTTGATCTCTCTTTTGATTACATGGACATATCAACTTTGAGCCCATATTTGATCATGAGGTAAGTTATTTTTTTTAAGATCATACTTTGACCTTACCGTAACTTATAAGTGGTAATGCTTAAAGAATTATTTCGGCCACTTTATGTACTTGCATCATATGATATTTTTTACCTTAGTTTGCAACCTTAGCTAAGGAATTCTTAAATTTATGATCACATGTAATCTTAAGGTCAAACCTTACCTTAAGAATAAAGTCTCTTTTCACTCCATCTCTTATAGCTACGGTTTACACCTAAGGATGCACTTGTATCTCATTTTGTCACATGTCTTTATAAAGAAGAAATCCACCTATACTTTGGATATGGCCTAAGGACAAACGGCTATGAAAACATGTGATGACAAATGGCTATATTCTTTGCTTTGATTATCACTTGAAGGCAATTCATAATTCATCTTCCAACGGCCACATTACTTGACATCAACGGCCATATTTTGTGTCAAACATCCATATTCTCACATTGCTATAAAAAGGAAGAAGAAGAAAGTGTGAAGTTGTGGAAGACAATTCAACAAATACTCTTATTCAAGCATTCAAGTGATAAAAGTCTTCCATATTCCCAAAGAGCTCAAAGAGAAGAGAGAAAATATTATTCATTCATATATTCATCTATTTTGGGAATTGTATTTTCACACAAGGTTATGTGAAAGGGGTATTACTTTGTTGGTGGTTGATCAACAAAGGTTGTAAAAGTTTGAGCTTCAAAAAAGTACCGGTTGAGTTTGTTACTTAAGCTCCAAAAAGTAACGGGATAGGTTTAATACTGAGCCTGTAAAAGTATTAAGTTTGTTACTTGAACTCGGAAAAAGTAACATAGGCTTGTTTCCTGCCCTTAAAGGAAACGTTAGTGGAAATCTCAAGTGGTTGGCTTGGGGACTGGACACAGACTGGTTGGGTCGAACCAGGATAAAATTCTGTGTTTGCATTTTCTCTATTTCTACTCTCTTTATTTTATGCAATTTAATTTCCTGCACTTTATTTTAAATGCTTTAGTGCTTAAAGTTATTTTTTTACAAAAGCATTTTATATTTACAAGTTTTATTATAGTTCATAATTTTGTAATTATTAATAAAACTAGTTTTTGAAAAAGAGGTCTGCGAAAATTTTTATTCGCCCTACAGTACAATTTACCCCCCTTAGTACTGTAACTAGCTATTTGGGACCGTCAAATTCAATACTTTATTACGGGGATGACATAGGTACGATTTAAATCACTTTCTAGTTGAGTCTTGTTTCTTATTCAATAATCTGTTAAATTTGTTCCTGAAATGGATTCGAGTGTAAGTCAAAATCGCTTCCATTACGGTTTTAATTTTTATTTTGCATCAGGAGAATCCCAACATATATGTACATAGAATAATATCCTAAATTTATCCAAAAAACAAATAAAAAAGAATTAATATAAAATATTATTATACAGTTTGATTAGTTTTCGGGACTTTCTCTCTTTTGACAAATATCATTGTATAATTGAGTTTGGGTTTTTTGGAATCTCAAGCTCATTCTGCGGGTGAAGATAAGAATTCATTTAGTTGTTGTTGAAATTCATTTACTTATCTTCTTCTTCTCTTTCAGTCTCTCATTCTCTATTGCTATTTGATTTTTTTTTTTTGTGTTTATGCAATTCTCATCGATTTTCTTTAATTTTCTTTATTCATTTGGAACTGTAATTACATCTGTGTTTTTTATTGCTATTTGTTCTTTTTTGTTCGATTCTGTTAGTTAGTTTTTTCTTTAATTTTATGTTTGTTTATATTTTTATTCTTTTATGGTTTATACAATGGCAGGAGCTCGTGAACACCTGTAATATTGTTTTTAGTTTTTTTTTGGCATTTTTTTATCGTTAAAAAAATAAAATTATTAGTTGAATGAGCTACAAAACCTTGTCTGTTTTTTTTTTATGTTTTCTTTCTTTTTTTTTTTAAAAAAGAAAGGAACAAGCCTAATTTCTTTTCTAATTTGAATACTCTCTCCAATACTCATCAGCACCATCATTTGCCTTTCAATCTTGCAATAGGTAAAAAGAGGAGCACAATCAAACCTACAATACGGAACCAAACGCAGTCGATTCCATCATTGGCATTACCAGTCAAACTACCAAGTTCAATACCACCAATTTCGGCTACCCAGTCCAAGTCTCTACTGAAACATTGTGCTAAAAATGCATCAAATTTGCACAAAACTAGAGCAAGAAGGACAAAAGGCACATCAATACTTCCTCCTTCTGAAAATGACCTCAATGGCTTTTTGACATTCATAATGAAGGAACGTAGAGACAGATATGCTCTTCTCCACACAAAGCCAATTGTTCCAAGTAAATGTGTTCATTTCTCTACGTTAGAACAATTAAATCTTACTAATTCTTTTTATGTTTTAATTGAAAACATTGGTTGGAAAAAGCATTTTGAGATTAATTGCCCTACATATATTGAATTAATTAGGGAATTTTATACTACTTTTAAGTTCACTCCACCTGCAAACTTCAGTTTGTATAGCCCCAATGTTATATAATATAGGTTGATGGGCTAATAATTCAAACAATCTATCACTTAATTTTAACTTGGCTTTTGGTTATATTAACAATGAATTTGCAAATAGTGAGATTTATAAGGTTGATTATGGTCCACATTTTAAATATAGAGGTGTCTGTGAGGAAATATCTACTGATTGTCTGTCTTATAATCCGAGTCAATCTAAAAGTTCGTACTTAATTGAATTATGTGGAAGTATATTCATCATTTCCTTGCTTCAAATTTCTCGAGTAGAAAAGGAAATTCGAATACCATTACTAAAACTGAACTGTACTTTATTTTGTGTATGGTTAAAAGCATCAAGGTTAATTTAGGATTTTGGTTGGCACATTAATTTCAAAGTGCTGTTAATAAGAACCAAGATTTAATTCTTGGATCTCTTATCACTCATCTTGCTGTTAATTTGCGTTTAGTTAAACTTATCCAAACCAATTTGCATAAGGCATGTGAAATGCACCTGTTGGATATTGCATGTTTGGAAAATATGTTATTGCTGGAGAATGTGCAGAGAATTTTCCAATTTGTTAAACTAGGAGACCTTGAAAAATAAAAGAGAGGTGTGAAACAAAGCCCGTGAGGAAGCGCCTAGATGAGATGAGCCCATCACAACACTTGCTTCCTCTACAGCTTATTTTCACACCTTAATCTCTCAAAATAAAGAGCTCCAACAAGAAGTAAGAAATCTATCACAAATTATCAAAGGACTTTGCAACTTCTTGGGTTTTATGCACCTTCCTCACCTGTTCATTGCTCGTGATTTGGAACAACTCACATTTAAGGGACATTTTCTTTATCTCTTTAATTTTATATTCTTTATAATGTTTGTTGTTTGCTTATTAATACATTGGGGACAATGTATATTTTAAGTGTGAGGGAAGGGTTTTTGTGAAATGATTTTTTTTCTTTTGCAAAAAAAATAATAAAAATAAAAAAATAATGTGTATTTCATTTCTTGTGTTTAAAAAAATTGTTTTTTTTTATCTCTAATTCTCTTTTGAAAAATTATCATTGGCAAATTTGAAAATTATGTGAATTTTTAAGTTTAAGGTTTAGATACATAATTGAGACAAGTATTCAAAGTTATTTTCCAAAATTTGGGTATATCATTGAATTAATGATGGAAGTGATTGAAAATGTGTATGATTTAATTCTATAAACACACGTGAGTTTTTGAGCCTTTGAGCAATTCATCAAATATTGCTCATTATTTTCTTAATTTGTGTTTAATCAAATGTAATTTGTTCATTCTAGAATTTGCTCCATGATATGTTTCAAGACCACATAAATGATTCGTGTTTTCAAAATGATTTGGACATTTAGGAATAGCCATTTTTGAATTCGTAAAAAGCCTACTAGCATTTTACCATTAGTGAGTCATGTTTGAGCCTTTTAGCCTTTTCTTTCATTTATACACATTGTTTAGCTTATACCCTTTCACTTACATTTCTTTTTACCCTTTATCATCAAATTAGTAAGCCATGTTTAATGTTTGCATTTATCTAAAAATCTTAGTAAATCAGTTCTAAAAAAATTTGTAAAAAAAAAAGAAAAAAAAAAGAAAAAAAAAGAAAAAGAAAAAAAATTGACAACAAAATTGCATTTACAAGTGTATTTTCTTTTCTTTTCAAAGTTTTCATATCCAATCATAGTTGGGAATTTTTAATTTGGTGAGCTACATGTACTTAAAAGAAATTTTCAATTGTATTCCTTAAACATTATTCTTAGCCTAAAAATTTGTAGTGTATTATTTGTTATCACTTCTCTCTAAAAAGAAAGTATATTTGATAGCACTTAGTTATTTCTACAATCACTAGTTCTTGTTGTGTCATTGTTCTTTCGAAGTTGAATAAGTTCCAAGTTTCAATTATTATTGAAACATTCTATCCTTTCGAACTTGGAAACCAATTATAAATGGTGCACTTATTTAGTTCTTTAAAAATCCAATATGCTCTTACTGTCAATTCAAAATAATAATAATAATAATAATAAAAAGTTTAAAAAAATATTGAAATAAGGACTGAAGTTGTTAATTCATTTTTACAGACTATTTTTCAATGTTTTGACTTACTATATTCTTTGATCTTTTAGCCTAAATTTTCCTTTTTTCATACCTTTACCTAAGCTCCCATTACAACCTTGAATAAAGACCATTTTAATTGATTCTATGTTTCATTACAAGTGGTGAAGATTTGATCTAGGAGCAAACTTATGGTAATGACTTTTGTGTTTGATTTGAGAGCTTAGATAAGTATGTAAAAATGGGTTTTCATCCCCGATTTGGATGATGATTGAATTGTTTATTTGCTTCTATAGCTTTCCACAGTTGTAGGAGTTAAAGTCAATTTAAGATCAAAGCTTCGGTTGATCAAACTTCAAGCCTCGGAATGTTTTTCAAACGAAAACGGGGTTGTCTAGGAACAACAGCCGCACGACTGTAGTATCAGCCGCACAGCTGATGCGCCAATAGCCGCACGACTATTGCACTAATAGCCTCACGATTGTTGATCCCTGACAGAAACCGTGACTCTTCTTCTTGGAAATGAATTTTTGGATTTTTTGGGCAGATTTTACAAAGAAAAACCGATTTTCTACCTATACAAACCTATTTGATTTCTGATTTTAGGGGTTGGTAATTTTTAGTGGGAGAAAGAGGAAGAAAAGGGAAGAAAAATGGAGAAAGAAATCCATACTTTTTCTTTAATTTTCATCTTCAATCTCTGTTATTAGGCTAAAATCGGTTAGAAATCTTAGGAAAACACTTCACTAAGGCTTCTATTAGGTTTAGAGACTAATCTAAACACAAAAACCTAATCATTTGGAGCTTGAAAAATTTCTGGAACTTAAAGTTCGGGTTCAAATCAGAGCTGTTTGTTGATGATTTTCACTTCCTAAAGCTGTGGATTCATGCTACAAGAGTAGATATCTGAGAAACCGAAGCATTTAACTTGTTTATGGTGTATTTTGGCATAATTTGCATCATTTTTAAAGTACTCTATTTTTTGGTTATGAACTGAGAACCAGAGTCGTGCAGGCATCGCAATAGCCGTACGGCTGTTGGTTCTCAGAACAGAACTGTGAAAGTTTTTTATTCAAAATTCTTTGCAAGTCTTGAAGTAATAGCCATACGGGTGTAAATTTACAGCTGCACGGCTATTGTCTCAACACCTGCAAGGGTGTTAATTCGGGATAGAATCACCAAAAAATAATTTTCATACGTTTCGCGACATTTGAACCTTAGATTTACATCCCAGAAGCATGTATTAGAATAGAATAACGATGGAGACCTAGTTTCCTGAAATTCAACTCATTTGCCATTGTTAAATAATTAATCGAAAAAATCGTTTTCAAAACCGTTTTGTCAAAAATAACACATAGACATTTCAAAACATTTTCCAGGTTTAGTCGGTGAGATTTGTCGAGTCCCTCCAGCTATCCCCTCTAAATGCATGATCTCGACTCAGTTATTATCCCATTCTATCTTGATTGAGTCATAAATGCAATTATTCATGTACTAACCTCTGTTTTGCAAGATTAGATGTATGTTAAGGTTTTATCATTATGCAAGATAAATTCGTGTCTTTTAGGTGATTATCTCCCTATTCCCCATTTGATTTATATACACCCTTTAAGGTAGTTTATGTGATTCGATATGGTTGTAATAATTAATTTTTTTACTATTTCCAGCACCTTGCATGAATGCCTTATGCTCTAAATAAAATTAACTTCGTTCGTAAAATGCTATAATTTGGTTGTTGAAACATGTATTTTAATTAGATAACAAGTAACTAACTCGTCCGGACCTAGATCTCTGGAAGGTAAAGTGGCCATCACTTGGTTTCGGCTATACCTAAATTTTCCACTTAAGTTGAGCCGGGTGGTGACTCCTATATTTTCTTCAAGATTTCAGTCTCGAATCTTTTATCAAATATGATTTTCCAAAATGAATTTCATATTGTAATTATAAAACAAAACCATATAAATGAAAATTCCTTGGTTCGCTTCGCTGTGTTTGATATGAAAAAGGTCGTCCGCTTATAGTAGCAACTACGTTAGGGAATTCATGTAAAAAGTTTTTTCAAAACTTAAAAGATTTTGACGAGCATTGAGAGTATCTAATTAAAATAGTTTCAACAAAACTTTTGTAGCATTTTATATGCATTGCATATTAGCTAGATTAAGCATTAGGTTAAGATGCCATTATTAACCCGGCGAACTGTTGAAGTTGTTGAAAACGTTCCGCTAGGTTGTAGGAACACAGATACGGAACACCACCTATAGCCTTGTACGACCCTTCACCTATACCCTTGAGTGGGGAGAAGTGAGGAGTATATATTTACTATGGGGACTTTGATGTTATACCCGACTTGGACCGAACTTATATAAGTAACCATAGCGATTTCCACTAGGATACCAAAACGATACATTTATATATCTATAGTTTCACCTTTATCATCCTTTGTTGATAATTAAAGAGAACCCTACCCAGGAGTCGGTTAGAATATTGACTTTTGACCACATCGAGAGATAAGGTTGGGAATTTGCGTTCGCATGCTATGTGCTATGTGATTTATTTATAATGTACCATGCCATTATAATCATTCTCTCATACACATATTAGACCACTTGTGTGATACTAACTCATTATTTTGTGCAGCCATATGATGCATGCACTAACAATTTTTGTGCAGCCAGACGCATTATTTTCATGTGAAAGCAATCTCATTCATATACCTCAACGTGTATGACATACACTAATGATTTTAAAGCAACCATAATCGCATGTCATTTATGCATAAATAAACCCACATTGGTGAACTTAAATCTTTAGGAAAACCTTATATATGACTTATGACCACATTTACTCTTCTGTAACCCATAGATACTATAAGAAGCCCACACACTAACCTATCTTCAAAAGATATCCATTTTAGGCACTCCACGAGTATCGAACCTCTGTCCGTGTGTAGACTCACAAGCACCCAAAACCCTAGGTCGTTTTAGGTCTGAAGACTTCAAAACTATCTAGTATCACTCTTAGGTGCCCTAAGGACATCGAACCTCTATATGTATGTAGACTCATATGTATATCGTTGTGATTAGCAGAATCTAGTTACCCCTTTTAGATACTCCATGATTTGTCTGTGTGCAGACTCACATGCACCCGAAACCCTAGGTCATTTTAGGTCCTAAGACTTCAAAATTATCTAGTATCACTCTTAAGTGCCCTAAGGGTGCCAAACCTCTGTTCGTATGCAAACTCATACGTATATCACTATGACTAGTAGAATCTAGTTAACTGTTTTTTTTATACTCCTTGAGTATTGAACCCTTGTCTGTATGCTTCCCAAGTATCAGATCCATACCTATTCCTTATAAGCATTCATGTCACTTGTATATCACCCATCCACCATGTCACATCATCCATACATACACGCATACCATGTTAGGTAAAAGGATTATCAGGCATTCATCGATAGGGCTAACGTGTGATTGTGACCCTCTGTAGTTTGGAATCGCCCTCCTGTTAGAAAGAGTAGGCTACGTAGATCCTCAACCAAGGTGAGAACTAGACTAAGATCAGTCAGTGTGGCGTTCGGAGTTAGTGGTTGTAGAGTTAGGGTTGGATTCAGAACCAGAGGAACAGATTCAAACTTTGCGAATTAACAATTTATTTGTGCTAGAAGAGAATACTATAGAAATGGGGAATCAACAGAATACTAACCAACAGGATGCCGCTATCATCACTGCTTCTGTGGTGGTAGACATCAGAGACCTCTTAGGTTCAGATGAATTCAAGGCTAGCATTCGTAGTTAGGTATAGGCCACTATAGGTAGCTTTATTACTAACAAGCAAGCAAAACCTGTGGCAGATCAGGTTAATAACATACAACCAGAACTAAATATAGATAATAGGAATGTTGGCAAACAGGCTCCAGTAAGAGAGGTACATCACTAGTCTGAGCAGGGAGATGTTTCTAGGAGAGTTAGAGAGGTACTAATTGAATCGGCAACTAAGAGAAAACTGAAGGAGAAGTACTTTGAGATTGATGAGCTACTACCCAAGCTCCACCAGATGGCGTAAATTCCTATAGTGAAGTGCATTGATCCAAATGCTCTGAGGGCCGATGGGATCGAACTATTGCCACTTGGCTTCTAGATGCCAAAGTTCACTCCTTATAAGGGAATGGGGCCACCTAGTCCTCACATCAACAACTACATGATAGTAATGACAATGAATGGCTTGACCACTAACTAGTTTTTAGGTCTACTCCTAAATACTCTAGAAGACGGTGCTGCTTGGTGGTTCAGTAATCAGCCGGCCATATAAAAAAGGACTGGAACGCTCTGGTTAAGGCCTTTGTGAAGCATTACAGCTACAACACTCAGATTGAAGTGACACTACAATATCTAAAGGTAGTGAAGCAGAAACTAAATGAAACCTTTGCTAAATACTATAAGAGATGGATGGACAAGCAGGTTCTACTGGAGCAAAGGCCTAGGGACTTCGAGCTTATCATCAAGCTCGTAGATGGGACTTTGAAAAATTATCATGACAACATGAAGCTTTGTGACTTTAATTCCTTTATGGATGTATACAATCTTGCCAAGAAAATTGAAAAGTACAAAGAGGAAAACAAGTAGAATAATGGTAGCGGTAACAATTATCGGTGTGGTCGTAGCTATACACTGGGTTCAAGAGCAGCAGTGGTACCACAACGACTCTAGCCGGTCCTAGCTATAGCCCGAAGCCTGCCCAAGATTTTACCTTTGTTAAACAAGTTGAAGTTGCGGCAATAGCTCAGGGAACAGCTCCCAAAGCCAATTTGAAAGGAATATCGCCATGGGCCTAATCAGAATCTTTGGCAAGTGTAGAAAGTTGGGACTCTTGCAGAGTATAAAGCCATTGACTCATCCCTCTGAGGTGGACAATGATAACATCTGCACCTACCACATGGAAAAGGGGCACCGAACGAATGACTTCCTCCTTCTACGGGATGCCATTAAGTAGTTGGTGACTGAGAATAAGATCCAAAAACTGGGTGTCAGGCCAAGTGTGTATAAGAATCCACTACCCAATTTTAGGGGCCAGGTTAATATGGTGCAGACCGGGCTACCTTTTAATTTCATTTTCGTACCAAATTATTCTAGCCAATCTTGTAGTACAAGTAGTTTCTCTCGGTGGAGAGGTTGAGAAGGCAGTTGAGCCAATGCAATGGTTGAAAGGAAGATATAACAAATCAACCTGAACGATGTTGAGCTAGATCATGATAATGATGAGTATGAAGTCTTCGAGCTAAGGCAATTTACTCGGTTTACACTAAAGCTGGGATGTATATGAGTAAGAAGGACACACCGGTCAACCACATCACAAGGAGCGGAAGAGTCTACCAATCAGCCAGCCAACAATGGCAGACTGAGTCAGTAATTAGAATGGAAACCCCGGTCCATAATGACTCTCTTACCACTCCAGTCCAAAAGGATGACCTAGTGGTTGAACAACTAAAAAGGATGCCAGCAAGAGCCAGAGTTTGGCACTTACTGATGGAATCCTAGAAACACCAAGCAGCGGTGGTAAAGAAGCTGATGGAAATAGAGTGTGAGTGGATGATGTTTTACGAATATACGGAACGCTACGAAGTTAACTAAGGAATTTTTGTTAAGTGTTTGTTTATAGAATTATAGTATGAAATTCGTTTTGAAAAATAATATTCGTAAAAGATTCGAGACCAAAATCTCGAAAAAGATATAAGAGTCGCCACCCGTCTCAACTCAACCGGGAAATTTAGGTATAGCCGAAACCAAGTGAGGGCCACTATACCTTCCAGAGATCTACGTCCAGACGAGTTGGTTTCTTATTATCTAATTAAAATAAATGCTTCAACAACCAAATTATAGCATTTTACAAAACTACGTCGATTTTATTTAGTGCATATGATGTTCATTCAGGATACTGAAAGCAGTAAAAAAATTAATTATATAGACCAAATCACATAAACTACCCTAGGTGATACATTTGAATGAAATAGGAAATTGGGGTACAATCACCTAGAATGCATGAATTTATCTAATGCAATAATAAAACCTAAACATACATCTAATCTTGTAAAGCAGACGCTAGTATACAAATAATTGCATGTAGGACTTAATCAAGATAGAATGAGATAATAAATGAGTCGGGGTCATGCATTTAGGGGGTCTAGCTAGAGAGATTCGACAAATCTCACCGATTAGGCCTAGAAAACATTTTGAAACATCCTTGCATTTATTTTTTAGAAAACGGTGTTGAAAACGATTTTATTGATTAATTATTCAGCATGTCAAGTAAGTCAGTTCATCCCGGGATTAATCTTGAATCCCATTCATTAGGGGGGGGGGGAGGGGGGATGTTGGGAATGCCCTAGTCCCAAGACATTAGTCATTGTATTGTATTGTACATTTTGGATCTTTTAATAGATTGATGTATTATACATTTTTGTTATTAAATAAAGGCATTAATTTATTTGTTTTATATCTTGTGCAATATTATAAATAAAGTATCTGATGGTCATATCTATATCTATGTTGACAAGTGTCATGCACTTGGCAGTGAGATCATGGATAGGGAAAAGATATAGCTATAAAGCCATCCATAGTCTGTTCCAATCATGGGAATTAATGGAACGAAAGACTATAATAGTCTTGATTGTATAGTGGTGTCTTACCGGCTATAGAACATGGATTGTCAATCAAGCTTATGAGTACATGTAATAGGGCATGGTACTGGACAGATCCACTAAATGAGAAATCCACATGGTATAGTATCACAAGTGATTCTCGAGTAGTACTTATATTAGATCCTTTAACCTGACCATATTATGGTCTTGCATGTGAACTCACACAATTTGGTGTATGCTTAAAGGGCCTGTAATAGGATGCCAAGTATTGGTATATTCGGGTGTGTTAGTGAACATGGCAGGGCCGTGAATATACAGAAGGAAATGTCACTCAGTAGTCCACTGAGAAGATATCACCGGCCACTTGATGAGTGCAACTGATAAGAGTGTGGCCACACCCAAGAAGGTTGGAACTTATTTGTGAGCATCAGTTCATTTGGGATCAAGTTAATATCCGGACACAAAAGAGGGTGATGATACCATGCTTCAATGTTGGACACTGATATCAATGACATGGGATATATAAGTTAAAATATAGGGTTACGACTTCTGTTAGACTACAGTCTTCGTCTTCATTTGGGGCTGCAATGGCTTGCTAAAGCCCAACTATAGTCTATGGGCCATGGACCCACTGTCAATATAAAGATGAGCCTACAGGATCGTACATATTGAACGTCTGACCTTGAATTAAAGAGGTAACCTGTATACTTGGAGTATATTGACTGGAAAGGAGAAATTTATTGATTAAATTATATATCAATTGGATTGATCAAAATAATATAATCAATCTTAAATTAGGTTTCACAGAATTAATTTGAATAAATGAATTTATGAATTTATTTTTCGATGGAAATATAATACATATATAGGCTTATTTATATTTAATTTAAGTGAAGTCTAAAATAATTTATTGGTTAAATTTAATTAGGCAAATTAATTCTAATTTAAATGTCATGTGTTCTATTATATGGTTTAATATAATCACATACATGAAAATTGAAATTAAAATTTAACCCATAGTAATTTTTTAGACCTAGGTTTTAAAGGTATAAAACCAACTTAAAGAATAAACCCGTAACCTAATTTTGATACTCAAAATTTTGGCCAAGGTAGAGAATATTCTCTTGAAAATTTTTGGTCCCCCTTTGAGCACTCTCCATTGATTTCCGATCCTCTGCTAACATGGGTTCCTGCTCTAAAGTCGTTCGTGTACGAGAGTGTGGAGGAAATCTTCATTGGTCTCTGCAGCCGTTTCTAGAAGAAACTTTCAAGGTTATATTGATTCTCTTCTTTTTTCATTATTTTTTATTTCTATTGCATAAGCTCCTGGACTTGAATTCGAGAAAATCTCAATCAGCTTGCATTGCCAAACGGTTCATTTTCGATGATGGATCCCTACAGTAGTATCAGAGCAGGCTTATGATCTGTAGAAATCCTTAACAGGATTGGATCCCATGGTTTTGAAATTGGGTATTTTATTTTGGTATTCTTGGTTTTGGGGTTTTTTATTTTTCCCCATATTTGAATTTTGCAAATGGATATGTTGATATTAAGGCTGTCAAAATGGGTGGTGACACGATAACACGATTCGTTTAATACGGAATTTAACGAATTAGGGTTGGGTTTATGAGGGTTAGTGTCGGAAAAGGGTCGACACATTTATGACAAGAGATAAACAAGTTGGGTCATGAGTCAACCCATGAACCCAGATGACCCGTTAACAAATTAATATGAAGGTTAAAACTGTCATTTGCACTTGAGAGCTGATAGTATAAATTTATTCTTTTTTCAATACTTCTAAACCCTTATTCATTGTGATTTAATGGATATTTTTTGGACTATACTAGGCTAGTAGCTATTATGGTTTTTGATGTAGAAATTACAGCTTCAAACGGACTGACTGAATGGGATGTAAAAGCTTCACCAGATATTGTTTAATTAGTAAAAATGCAAAAATTTAAACTAATTTTTACTTTCTATTACCTATTTGCATTGTTACATATTTAATTGAGTTGATGAATTCATGTTGATTTATTTTTAGAAGGGTAATTGTTATTTTTATAGATAATGTGGTTCAATATTGAATTGATCTATAAATAATCTATTTTTTTGTTACTATAAAAATCTATTTTTAAATAAATGGGTTGAACATATTAATAGTGTCAACCCGTTATAATATAGTGTTGTGTAGTGTGAACCCGTTTAATATATGCGGAGTGTTAGTGTTGACCTTATAAGTGTCACCAAACTGTGTCAACACGACACGTGAACCCATTTTGACAGCCCTAGTTGATATGCATATGGATTATGTGTTTGTGATTCCATTTGTCGATTTGCGTTCTTAGTTAATTGTTTCTTTTAATTTTCTGTTAAAAAAAATTAGGGGTTGTTTCCTGGCTGTGGGGCTGCCGATGGTAGAATCCACTGCCGGTTGCCGCCATAACAGCAGAAACAGCGGCAGCAGCAACTACATTTTACAGATGCTGTTGCTGAAGTTAGCAATGGCTGCTGGCCGTTGCTTGGCAACGGCGGCTGCTGCTGCTAGGGCAACTGTGTTACTTTAGCAGCAGCGGACCTGGCCAAGTTTTGGATTTGGTGGGTTTTTATGGTCCAAGGCCAGTTTTAATTTTAATGGATTTTAAAATTTTGTGTTTAAATTCTGCAATTTAAATGCACTTGGTGTTTTGAATGAAATTTTATTTTGTTCATGATATATTAATCTGGATAATTAATATGGTGTAATGAAATTGGTTCAATTTTTCTTGGTACGATTAACCGAATGACGTAATTTGGATTCATAGTTTCCCAATTCCAGTGGGAGCAGTGTTCTGCCTGGGCTGGATGTTCAAAGTCCGTTAAGGGTTATAACCATGATGTGCCAAATTGGTGATTTCTAAATAATGGCTAAGAACATAATTTATTGGGATTAATTTCATACATTTTAACATGTTTATAATTGATGTATTGGATTACATGTTTGTATGAATTAAATGCTTGGATGGATGTTATTGGGCCTCTTTTGAAGTTAGGTTGTATTTTCTTTTTGGGTAAATACAACCTATATGCCGTTTCTTTTTACGTAATTTTATTTTATTGCCCAGAAAGAGAGGAGAGCCCATAAGGAGAGATGGAGGCCCACCTGATGTTCTTCTAGTATAGGCTTACTAGAATTATATTAGGATGTATTTGAGACCCATAGCAATCCATCATTTATTTAATTATGTATTTATTTATTTACATGTTTTAGGCGATGATCCAATTCCAATTTCACCCGCTTTATGCATCTAAGTCGTTATTAAAATTGAATCTAAACCAAATGGAAATTACTAAGTCGTTTAAAAGTGCTTCCTCATCCAAAACCAACTCGAAGTGGGGATAGGCCAGTTGTAGACCATGCTCTCGCAGGATACACTAGAGTATCATCATTTTGTATTAGGTTAGAGTATTAGTTACTTTAACACTTGGATGGAGGTTTGGACTTAGCATGGGTAGTAGGATTTTCCTAGCCCTAAGCACAAATGGGTAAGTGCCAATAAGCCCATCAAACTAAGAGTCCCTAGGTTGGAATTAGATAGCGCTCCTACCTAAATAATTAGGATATAGTTTTTCCAAGCCCTCGTCTGGCTATGTCTTGATGAAATATGGATCTCGGCCCACTAGCCCAATAACTTGGCTTATTTAATAACTTGGATTCATTATTAATTAAATATGGGAAAAACAGTTAAGACCTTTATTAATACTCTTTAATTTTTCTAAATGGCAATTAATACTCTATCATCGTGTTCACTCCTTGAGAAGGACAAGCTTTCCAGGCCTAATTTCCTGAATTGGTCTATGAACTTGAGGATAGTTCTAAGACAAGAATCTAAGGAATATGTGCTGGAAAGGGCTATATCGCCAGCACCTATTGGGCGTAATCCACCGACTGCACTGTTGGAGGAATACGAGGTACATGTGAGGGATAACGGGGATATGACATGCTTGATGTTGGCATGTATGGTCCTTGAGTTGTAAAAGCAGTTCATGGACTAGCAAGCCTTTGCTATGATAACAACTTTAAATGAGATGTTTCAAGAGCAAACTTGTCAAGAGACATACTTGACCGCTAAGTGTGAGCGGACGATGTTTTTCATAAGATGAAAAAAAATATGATGAGGGCCATGAGGTGTGCCTCTTTTTGGGGTTTTGGTTTTAGTAGAAATTTGACTTTCGGTTTTGGAAAATTCCTTATTTATTTCATAAAAGAATCGAGCCCTAAATCTCGAAAGAAAATGTAAGAGTTGCCACCCGGTTCAGCTCAACTGGGAAATTAGAGCGTAGCTGAACCAGACGAGGGCTGCTAAACTTTCCAGAGATCTAGGTCCAGACAAATGCCTTACTTCATGTCTAATCAAAATAAATAGCCAATGTTCATCGATAGCATTTTATATTTCTAAGGTTTGAATCAACCATCTGATTATCATCTCAAGCTACATTTTTGAATTTAATGTGCCCAAATATCTTCACCAGCTCAAATAAAGTCTCCAGGTATGGGCCAAGAGATTCTTCTTCTTTGATTTTCCATTCTCCCGTGGCTTAGCGGATCACCAATAATGAATCTCAAATGGTCACATCATTTGCTTCTAGTGTAATAAGAGCATCAATGCCAAATAAACAGGCTTTATATTCAGCACAGTTGTTGGTTACCTGGAATTCCAGCCGTTTTGACGAAGGAATTATTTCCCCCTCTGGAGTTACAATTATTACTCTAAGATCTATAACCCTTTTGTTCATAGCCCCATCAAAGTGCATGACCCATTTCCTTGTTTCCACATCCATCCTGGCTAACTACTCATCTGGAAATTCTAGATTCTCCACATAGTCAGATTCAAGCGGCTGATTCGCTAGGAACTCCACCACTGCTATTCCTTTGATCACCTTATTTGTCATATATTCTATGTCAAATTCCGATAACAAAAGTAGCCACCAGGATAGTTTCCTGCCAGAGATGGAGCAGAACAAAAGTATTTCATTGGATCAACCTTTGCCACTGCTTGTGTCTTGTATGATTGGAAATAGTGTCTCAATTTCAACCAGACCATGGTAGTGCAAGTCTTTTCTACTATAATGTATAGTGTTTCATAATCTAGTAGCTTCTTACTAAGGTAGTAAAAAGCGTGCTCTATCTTGTCATCCTGTTCTTGGACCAACATCGCCCCTATGGAGGTTTCTTCAATTGCTAGATACAATATCAAAGGTTTGCTTGGAGTCGGAGGTCTCAACACTAAAGGATTGGTCAAGTACACTTTGATCTTATCAAATGCAACTTGACATTGGTCATTCCACTTGACTGTCTATTCTTTCCAAAGTAGCTTAAAAGTGGGTTCACACACAGTAATCAATCTGGCAATGAATCCGCTAACATATTGAAGTGACCCCAGGAATGATCGGACTTCCTTTTCCGTTTCTGGTATCGGCATATCTCGAATAGCTTTGATCTTATCTGGGTCCATCTCAATACCCTTCTAACCGATGATATGCCTCAACGGTTTGCCTCGATGTAACTCCGAATACATATTTCTTCAGGTTGAGGCGCAAGTTATACTTTTCAATCCTAGTCATGAATCTATCCAGGACACCAGGTTCCCCTTCCTGGGTCATGGATTTGACCAACATATCATCAACGTTTACCTCCACCTCCTCATGGATTATGTCATGTAGCAGCATTGTGACAGCCTTTGGTGGGTTGCCCTAGCATTCTTCAATCCGAAAGTCACCAACCTATAGCAGTACACCCCCCACTCAGTAATGAAAGCTGTTTTGACTTTGTCAATGACAACCATCAAAATCTGATTGTATCTAGAGAACCCATCCATAAATGAGTACATGATTGCCCTTACTACACTGTCGATTAGGACGTCAATGTGAAGGAGTGGAAAATCATCCTTTGGAGAGGCTTTATTCAAATCCCGGTAATCCACACAAACCTAACCCTTCCATCTTTCTTGGTGACTAGAACTACATTGGCTAGCCATTCTGGGTATTCTACCACTTCTAGGAAGTTGGTCTTAATTTGCTTTGCTACTTATTCTTTGACTTTCTTAGCCCATTCTAGATGTAGACGTCTGAGCTTCTACTTTACTGCACTGAACTTGGGATCCTGTGTTTTGCTATTCCTCTATCAGCCCCTGGCATGTCGTTGTAAGACCAAGCAAATGCTTTTACATGCTTTTTAAGTACTTTTATTAATTCTTTTTTTTCCACAGGGGTGAGTTTCTTGGAGATTGACACCATTTTAGGATTTTCAACAGTACCCAAATTGATTTCATGTAATGCAGTGTCATGAATGCTGAACACATTGAATGAATGTTTGCATGTCTGCACAGAGCCATCAGGAAAAACATCACATAAGTAAGCACAGTTGGACTTTATTGCATTCATCGCCTTATAGGCAGGATTGTTAACATCAAAAACAAAGGAAATTTTTTTCATAAAAATCGTTTTCTTCCTCCACATGCGGAGGGTCTTCACCAACAGCATCCTTGAGGTCGACCATAAGTGCAGTCGGATCAATGTGCTTAGAAGTGTGAGCTTTGATGCTCCCATGCATTTGGGCTATGAATTCTTCCATCTCATTACATTTTTCCCTCCACTTCTTCTCCATGGTGGACTCAGTTGGCCTTTCATCACTACTACTTTAAGGTTTCCATATGTCATACAGTTCGTCATTCAACCTCCCTCCGTTGCCTGGTTCTCGGGTAACTCTTTCAGCCCGATGAGAAGATGACTTGTCCATGGTAGCTTGGACTTGACTCTTGATGAGGTTTTTGAACTCATCCGAGTTCATAAATTCATGAATAGCAGCAGTGGCCAATATAGTAGTAGTAGTGTCAAGTGGGATTGCCTTTTCTTGGAAGTCTAGTTAGAGTTGTTCGAGTTATGGCAAAAGTTTAGATTCCAAGTTTGTCTTAAATGCTATCTCAATCTCTTCTAACTGGACTGACTCTTCAGACTCACTAGATGTGGAATCCCCTTAATATACTCTTTCAAGTCTACATTCCGGTCTGTGCCAAACTACAAAAAATAACAAACCAGAGTTAGCGAAAGATGTTCACCTAAAGAGTTATGAACTCTAAGCAATATGCATGTATGCATAGTGTGTCGAATGAAGGGCGCATGAATCTCGTATTAAATGGCCTTATAATGTGAACCTTGAATAACTGACCAACCAGGTGGCGAAGTGTACATAAAGATGTGGATATTACTCTTACATTCTTAAGTATTTAAGTACATGAACTAAAATGCAGTCCTTGGTACTTATGGAGCACCTATATAAGAAATGAGGGAATTAAGCCTTTGGTACTCATAGAGTACCTAAATAGGCGAATGCATGATGAGGTGGTGTTTTCGGCACTCGTGGAGTACCTAAACAAAAATGTGATGACTTGGGGTTCGGGTACTTGTGGAGCACCTAAATGAGTTCCTACTTGAGCATGTTATGTATTGACATTCGTGTGCTTAGCACATGGACAAAACTTCGGAGCTAGTGAAGCACCTAAAGGTTTCATACTTTGACATAAGATGAGATGGGCATGTGCTTGGCACACGGACGAAGTTTTGGTGCTTGAGGAGCACCTAAATGAAATTATACATGGATATGTTATGGACTGTACATGTGCGTGGCACATAGAAGGAGTTTCGGTGCTTGGGGAGCACCTAAATGAAATTATGCACAGATGTGTTATGGAGTGTACATGTGCGTGGCACACGGATAAAGTTTTAGCGCTCGGGGAGCACCTAAATGAAATTATGCATGGATATGTTATGTAGTGTACATGTGCATGGTATACGGATGCATTTTCGGTGCTTGGGGAGCACCTCAGTTTTTTGTTTAATTATGATATGAGAATGGATATGTGTTTAGCACACGGATAGAATTTCGGCATTCGGGGAGCACCTTGGGCTTTTATGTCGTGATATGAGATGAAATGAATGTGTGCTTAGCACACGGCAAAGTTTCGGCACTCGGGGAGCACCTTGGGTTTTTATATTGTGGTATGAGATGAAATGAATGTATACTAGGCACACAGGTAGAGTTTCGATGCTCGGGGAGCACCTTGGGTTTTTATGTTGTGATATGAGATGAAATGAACTTATGCTTGGCACACGGGCAGAATTTCAGCACTCGGGGAGCACCTTGGGTTTTTATGTCTTGATATGAGATGAAATGAACACGTGCTAGGCACATAGGTAGAGTTTCGGTGCTCGGGGAGCACCTTGGGTTTTTATGTTGTGATATGAGATGAAATGAATGTGTGCTTGGCACACGGGTGGAATTTCGGCGTTCGGGGAGCACCTTGGGTTCTTATGTCATGATATAAGATGAAATGAATGCGTACTTGGCACACAGGTAAAATTTCAGCACTCGGGGAGCACCTTGGGTTTTTGTGTTGTGATATGAGATGAAATGAACATGTGCTTGGCACATAGGTGGAATTTCCGCGCTTGGGGAGCACCTTGGGTTTTTATGTCATGATATGAGATGAAATGAACACATGCTTGGCATGTGGGCAAAGTATCAACACTTGGGAAGCACCTTGGGGATATAATGTATGGGATTTTTTGACGTTCGTGGAATACCTATGCATGAAGTGGAATTTTTGGTGCTCATGGAGCGCCTAAATGACTTGATTAAAAAATGAAATTTTTTAGCCCTCGTGGGGGACCTAAATGGATTGATGTATGAAGTGAAGCCTTTGGTGCTTGTGGAGCACCTAGACGGTTTCCTACTTAGTAGGTGATGTGATGTGTGTGATCCTTATAGGATTGTTCAAGGCCCTGTGAGCGGATGATGTTTTTACGGAATGCACGGTGAAGCAGGAACCGGGGATTTTCTTTTTGGAGTGTGATGATGATTTAGTTTCGGAAAATAGGTTTTAATCTTCTTTAAGAAAGCCTTTCATTTTATTGGAAAAACCCTTTTTATAGAAAATCCCAATTTAAACTTAAAGATCTCGAAACCTAAATTTCGAGATTAGATACAGAGTCACCACCCGGATCAGATCATCTGGGAAATTTTGGTACAGCTCCCTACCAAGTGTAGATGCGGTACCTAATCCAGAGATTCAAGGTTCGCGCAACACATCTACTAATCCTCAAACTTGTTTTCAATTATTATTTCATAATGTGATATGACATCCAATTAAATCTACCCATTTTATCTTCTTTTATTTTTAGTTAATGCTCATACATATGTCATAAATAAATCATAAATAAAGTATAGGAAAAGTAAAGTAGTGGCCAAATTATACAACCCGAAAAAAGAAAAACTCTCATTCTCACCATTTACAATCGCCTATAATACATGATATTCTAAAAAGTACAATCGGCTAGATACACGAGATAATCTATTAAATACACCAAAAATGAAAAATAAAAGCTGCATCCAAATACTGTTTGTACAAGTAAATAAAGCACACCAAGGACTCACATAAGACAGAATAGGGGTATTTTGGAAAACGGGATCATGCATAGAGGGGATAATCGAGAAGTCCGGACGACTACTCGATTAGACTTGGAAAACAGTTTATTGAAATGCCCTGTAGATTTTGTGGATGAAAAACCAAATTTGAAAACAATTTGGCTCATTTTACATGCATTTTCCAACTTTTAGTGGACTGGATATGCCGGGGCCCGGGAGCCCATTCGTGAGTGGGCCTAAATTAGACATCCATCTAAGGTCCAAAAGTGTAAACACGCCAAAAATATGTTTTGAATTAAAATGAGACACAAATTACAAGTTAGAGGCCTAAAAGGGTAAAACTGTAATTCTGTTTCTCGGGCTACAGCCGAGCGGCTGTAGTGCTCCAGAATCTATTTTGGTTTTCTTTTCTCGTTTTAAAAATCGTTTCAGAATTTTGATGATTTTGAGCGATCTGGGATTTCTGGAAACTCATAAAACACCATGAAAATATATCCAAAACGGATCATTTGAGTCTAGAAATCCCTAAAAACCCGAAATCACCAAACTTTACATTACATCCATCAATTATAAATCTGAAAACTGAAAATCAAACATATATAGATGTAATTGACCGATAATAATCATGAAAACACATTTGATTTGAAGAACAGGAGCGTTATCGGTGGATTTGCGGCATTCGGAGCTTCTGCCCCTGAAGATTACAGTCGCGCCCTTGTAGATTACAGCTATGCTGCTGTAATCATCAGGTGGGGCAGCTATAATAGGACTCACTTCTAGAATCACAAAAAACACAAAATCACAAACCAATAACACCCAGAATGAATAAGAAAGAGTTTTTAAGGCCTCTCAGAATTACCTTGACTGTGTTCCAGCGTTTTGGATCACCAGGAATGGATTCGGATGCCAGGAAATGCCTTGCAATCACGAACAATCCGAAGACGCATGCGATCTCCGAAGCTTGAATAGAACCCCGAATCAAATTAGATGAGCGTTTACAAATTAGAACCACTCCAGAAAATTAATCCCTACAGAATTCTAACCGTTTCTATTAATTTAATTAAGGTTTTTTTAATCATTTTTTGATGGAATCTTTAATTTTCTCTCTTTTTCTCTTTCAAATCTCTTGAAAACCCTAATTCCTAAAATGGTGGCTGCTCTCTTCTGTTTTCTGCCTTCTCTTCCCGTTATTTTTGTTTTTATACTTCCCCAAATAGGTTAAGAAATCAGAATTTAAGACTGATTTACACTAATTAGGAAATCTGATGATTACAGCCGCGCAGCTGTAGTGGACTATAGCCGTGCAGCTGTAGTGACTAGACTAGCTTATTTCTATGTTTTGTCCTCTTTTCTCTTCGGTTCTTCCAAACTCTCACTCGACCTTCTTCGGGGTTCCGTACCAAGACTTGTCACATATATTCGGGTCATCCGAGACACTTCCGACATTGTCCTGGTCATTTCGAATCTGCATCATGTTTATCTGTGAAAAAAAGGTAATAGTGGCTTTCATCACCGAGGTTGGGAAAAAACCCATGCTCACAGGCTACCCCTCGCGTGACCAAAGTCGACTTGAACGGGTGCTTATGCCCGATTCAAGTTTGGTTTCGTGATAGGGAGCACGGTAAGGAGGAGAAGAGGATGTACCTGGTGGTTCCTCTCGCGTTGACCCGCTTTAAAGTTTGTAGGGACTTGTCTCGGTTGTTTCACGAAATAGCGGTCATGTCTAGGTTGATTTGATTCTTCAGGGGCTTACTTCGACTCTGTTATGAAGCATAGGAGTTTGCCGGAATTGATTCGATGTTCTCCAGGGACGTGCTTCAACTGCATTGCGAAGCAGAAGACTTTGCCCAGATTAGATTGGTTTTCCAGGGACGTGCTTCGACTCCATTATGAAGCAGAGGACTTTGCCCGGATTGAATCTCCTTGTCATTTGATGTTCATGAAAGGAAAGGGTATTTTGGTAATTTGCAACTTGGAACGTTGACACCCCTCAAAGGAAGGGTACTTTGGTCATTTGACTTCTCGTGGGGCTTATGTCACGAAAAGAAATAAGTTTTGGTGGTTTGGTCCCCCTCTTTGATGGGAAAAGGGGGTTTTGGTCATTTGGTAGCTTGGTAGCTAACAAAGAGGTATTTTGGTCTTTTCACCTCTAGTGGAGCTTGTGTTACTAGGGGAAGAAATATTTTAGTGATTTGGCCTTCCGTATAGCTTGTGTTGCTAAAGGAAAGGTGTTTTGGCCATCCGGTAGTTTGGTTACTAACAGAAGGGCATTTTGGTCATTTCACTTCTAGTGGGGCCTGTGTCACTGAAGGAAAAGGTAATTGTGTTTTGCGTGAAACCAGTGTAACCAAGGAAAGATGCTTTGATGATTTGAAAAGCTTGATCATCTCTCTCAAAGCTTTGAAGTTGTTTTGGGCGTGTATTCGTTCCTTGATCGATAATTTTGGAAACAAAAATTTTTGCTCCTTCGATCAAGAATTAATACGTGCCAAATACCTTGCCCCTTAATACCTGCAAGACATGAAAACTACCTTTCTCGGGATCAAATTGGCGTAGAATAAGTTTTGAAAAACGAAAATAGAAAATATTTGTAAAGAAGTAAGCTACAGCCACGCGGCTGTAGTGGTTTAAACTACAGCCGCTCGGCTGTAGTAATGGGTATGGGATGGCTTTTAAAAGCCATAAAAATAAAGACAGCCCTTTCATCTCCATTTTTAGCTGAAATCTCCTCCTCTCTTTTGTGATTTTCTTGCCAAAACCAGAAATCATGAGGCAAAAGATGCGTAGAGTCCTCTGGCCCGTTCCTTCCACTAAACCGGCCTTTCAAACGCGGTTTTCTATCTTGGAAGGAAATTTCACTTTAGCATTTGAACCCACGGAGTGTATTGATGGGTTAGAAGAAGAAGATGAATATTCCGAAGGGAAGATCGACGCCCCAGTGCCCATCCAACTCCAGATTTCGAGTCATGCTCTCACAAATCCGGTTAGCTTTCTCAAATTTCTCCAATTTTTCCAAGTTTGAAATTTCTACAAAATTAGAGAAAATAGGTGAAATTGATGCATGATTTGAGTAGAATAGGATGTTTAGTTGTTGATTTGGCTTGAGTTAGAACAAGATTTAACCGAAAAACAGAGGAATTTGTGGTTGGCCGAAAATTTGCAGCTACAACCGCCCCAGGAGATGATCACAGCCGTACGACTGTGATCATGAGGATTACAGCCTTATGGATGTGACCTCCTACAGCCGGGTGGTTGTAGCTAACAGATTCAAAGCCGCTCGATTTTTTGCGATTTCAATGATGTTTCTTTGATTTTTATGATATATATGTATTCTAAAAAGCTCATAAACTCCCTGATCATTGATTTTGCAGGCGAGATCCGGCCGTTGTGGCTGTGGATCTATTACGGAAGCCTTGCAGTGGTATAGACGGCTTCCTCAAGGGGTGAAGGAGATTGTGAACTCCACCAGTCTTCATCGGCTAGTTCGTAGCATGAACGTTACTACTCCTCGCATGAGTCGAGGACTTCTAGCTGCACTATTAGAGAGGTGGATGGATGCCACTCATACATTTCATTTCCCCTCCGAGGAGTACACTGTGACTTCGGAGGACATTGTTGCAATCACCGGGCTCCCCTTCTCCAGGTAGACGATCTCTTTCAACCAGATCTTTGCATATAGTGGATATCAGCAGGAGTTAGTGTCCATGCTTACTGGGATTGACTCTCCTAATAGCCGGATCTAGTGCAAAAGCCTCCAGAATTACTAGATGGGGTGGCAGAATACGCTCTCGGAGGGGACTGATTTTGATGCTCTCGATGAGAGGAGGTATGCGAAGGCCTTTCTGCTGCATGCTTTTTCTACCCTCCTTTTCCCTACAGGCCGGAGTAGTTTAAATCTGGCCATGTTACCATTCCTGATTGACCTAGAGTCAGTGAGGACTCTTAATTGGGCTCGAGCGGCCTTAGCCCAGTTTTACTATGCCCTCAATCTTTGTGCCCGAGGCTCTATAAGGAGTTGAAGGCTTTCTGGATTCTGTTGCATGTGAGTATCTTGGACTCCTTATCTTAAGATTTTTTTTTGGTTGTTATTGATTTCATTTTCATATTTCTTTTCTAGATTTGGGTGTACGAGTATCGCTTCGTTCGGCCCCTGATAGTGCAGGTCCCTAATAATTATAATCTGGCCGAATTTCCCCACCTTAGATGGTGGCTGGGGTTCGTCTGGAGTGAAGTCGACAAAAACCAAGCTGAGTGTCACCAGGCTCTGAGAGATATGACATTTGATGGGGTATGCCTTTTCCTTTAATTTTTTTTTTAGTAATTCTCAGACTTTCTGATTCCAGATCGCCAAGGCCCCTTGGAGGCGAGAGGGCGATGATTTGCCCCAGCCGCTTCGGGACAAACAGACGCGTTGTGATGGAGTGCCCGTACGATCAGTAGTGGTATATGGGTGAGAGGGTTCATGACTGGCGCTCCGGTCCCGGGGCACATAGGATTCCATCCGCCTTACCAGTGGGGTTATTCTGGCCCCATCTTCTGTCTCTTGATCTGCATCCAGACCTTTATGGCACTAGATATGAGGTTGGAAGTATGGATGGCGATTATAGTTATTTCATCGCTGTTCATCTGCTTCTACTGTCTGCTGACACTAATGCTGGGGTACTTTGCAAACTTTCTCTCTTCTTTTTTTTGACATGGTTCTTTTTAACTGATTCCAGCCGTCTTCGCGAGGTGAGCATGCACGCCTATCCTCGTCTACCAGGGGATGAGGTAGGAGATCTAGTACTGCTGCTTCTCGAACCACTGGAGTAGAGGATGCCCCCATTCCTCATTTTCAAGCTCCTCAAGTTCCTGAGGCTGAGTATGTACATGGTCAGCTCGAGTTCTCGATCAAGGATTCCATTCAGCTATTTGACGAGTCTCTGTAGTCTTATCGGGCCGATCTCCATCTGCAGGACCGTAATTTTCCTCCGGCCATTCCTGTTGGCACCACACATGTGAGTAGTTCCGCACTTATCTACTTCTGCCCCTTTTACTAGTCATTTGTCTTAGATTGATTCCTCTGAGTGTGATCTTTGCAGATCCTGGTGATGCAAGGAATGTTTATGGTTCAAGCCATTTATGCACTGAGGGCGCTTACATTCCGGGACAGCTCTGCTTTGACAGTAAGTACTTGGACTTGATTTTATGCTTATGTCTGGATGTATGCATGTATGTATGGATGTATGTGATTATGATGTTTTCTCTGCTTTGTTTGTTGCAGACAACAATTGGGACTGAGCGCCGCGAGTCCGCTCGTTTGAGGGTAGAGAATGACCAGCTGCGGCATCGGGTCACCGAGCTGGAGTTTATGAAATAGACCTTCAGGGATCAGGCGGACTTGGGATGCCCAGATGAGATATACAGGCGAGGATATGAGTGAGAGCCCTGATGATGAGACAGGAGATGACGGGGATGGCGACGATGATGCTGGCTTTGACTCCTCTTAGGCCTATTTCCCCATTCCCTATTTATGATGTATTAACCCGTCTGTGGGTTGTTTTCTTGCACATATGGCCCTTACATGGGTCTGAATCAGTGATGTACTTGATGCACATGATATTTACATGATATTTGCACCTTTTAGCTATGAATTTGAGTTTTTGGACGCTTATTTCTTTGCTTTTCCATGCTTTTACTGCTCTTCGGTTCAATTTGGTTGGGCCCAGGATGTATTTCGGTGTCTTTAGACTTTAGTTCCCTTGAAAAAAGGGCCCCTAGGACGTATAGCCGTGTGGCTATAATCATAAAAAATCATATAAAGATATAGACAAAGTGCTGTTTGCACTACAGTCGTGCCCTTGTGATATTATAGCCGCCCCCCTATACTACAGCCACGCCCCTATAAGCTACAGCTGCGCGATTGTGTAGTGTTACAGTCGTGCCCCTATAATCTACAGTCACGCAATTATGTAGGGTTAAAGTCGCCCAGCACCATAAACCTATCCCACATCAATTTTCAACCTTTCTTCAGCACAGCTGCTCCCCTATAAGTGTTACAACTGCCCAGCATGTTACAGTCGCACCCCTGTAAGGCATTACAGCCGCCCAGCATATTACAACTGCACCCTTGTAGGGCATTACAGCCACCCCACCCTTTTTCTGGCCTTGCTTCTTCTTTCGTTTTTCTTTTAGCAAGGATCAGCTCAGAGGATGACTCAGAGACTACTGGTGTACGACCCGCTCTTCTAATTTTGCTTGCGCCCTTTAGCTTGCAGTACCTCAAGTTTTACACTGCTTTGACTCCAAACTGGATCTTCTTGGATGCAGCTGCTAATTTTTGGGATCCGATGGATCATGTCTTCTGCTTCTCTAATCAGGAGTTATGCCCTTTGGTAGAGGAGTTTAGTGCAATCCTCTGTGTCGCTTGCCTTCGGAGGGTCCGGTTAGCTGTTCCCGGCCCTGAATCGGGTGATGTGCATATATTTTTGAGCCGATTCACTCCGGTTGTAGCAGGCTTGGGTCATGCACTTACTGGTAGGCCTACTTCTCCCAGACTCAGCCTTTCTGTTATAACTGATTTATGTTTTACTTTGCCTCCCATTGCCCCTGGCTGGGCTCCACTGATGAGTTTGTTGCTGATGGCTTGCTATTTGTGTAAGTCTCGAGACAGCACTTGTAGCCTTAGATTAGCCTCAGTAGTGACTCAGATGGCTCAGGGTGCATCACCTATGGAGGTTGTTTTGGCTGAGACACTGATCCACTTGGACTCTATCCATTCTGATTCTCCTTTCGAGAGCTGCGGATCTCCGTTTCTGCTTCAGGTATGCTTCAGCACCACACTTTCTGGATTCATAGATTCATTACTCCTTTTTCATTTGACTAATCCATATGCAGATCTGGCTGTTGGAGAAGTTGAGCCTTTTGAGCCCTCCTCCACCTCATCCGAGATACGCTCTGAAGCGCTACTAGTCTTGGTGCATCAAGCTCCTGGATTTCAGTTTTATGACCATAGAGCATTGGTTTGATTGGCTGAGGAGGCGGACTGATGCCTCTATCCGATAGGTTTGCCCTTGGTGGGACATCTCTGATGTGACTACTAAGACTTGGGCCGTCCAGCTACTTGGTTGATCCAGGTGACCTTTTATTCTCCTACTTGGCTGTGCCGACAGTATGGACAGCTACAAGGGGTCCCTCGATCTTTGTGTACCACAGAGTGTGGAGTGTTTACACCATTGTGGCCTCGGTATGTGCAGTGCCAGTGGATGCATTCTACTTGCACTGAGATTCTGAGGTATGACAGTTTTGCACCTGTGGAGACAGATGCTTGCTATAGAGCTTGGCTGACGGATCTGATTGGTTGCCCCACTAGGCGTGGATGTGAGGCGCTGATGTTGCGGTACCTCAGACTTTAGATGACTAGGATTAGAGTTGACCACTGCTGTATGACTTTTATTCTCTTTTTTTTTTGCTTTTCTCCTTATTTTTGCATAGGTCGCCCTCTTTGGGTTTTTAGCCTATCGGACTGTCTTTATTTTTGCCTGAACCGCCTTTTTTGGGTTTTCTATTCAGCAGACTTTATTTTATGTCCTAGCTTTTGCATAGACCGCCCTTTTCGGGTTTTCAATCTATCGGATTATATATATATATATATATATATATGTATATGTGCAATCTATGGATGTGAGATATGTAAAAAATATGAAGCCAATAATGCATAAAATAATCTGAATTGTAATTAAACTCGGGACATTTAAGCGAAGCGAATCGAACCAAACATTCATCCATTCATTCATAAATAATGTTTTAGCACAATGTACATCAAATGATGAAATGAAACTAGGGACAGAATTGGTGATAGTATACGTCTTGACTGAATCCACGCCCGCCACCAACTAGTCCTTGTAGATTTTCCAGCGGATAGTCCTCACCTCTCTGTCCTAATTTTTGCATGGATCGCCTTTTCGGTTTTCGACCCATCAGACCTTTTTTTTAAACATAGTAATGCTTCAGCTTATCCTGGTTGATGGGATTGACAAATTCATTCCCGTCCATGTCCATAATCTTTGTAGCACCCTTCGAAAGCACCCTCTTGACCACATATGGGCCCTCCTAGTTTGGTTTGAATTTCCCCCGTACATCCGTGTTGGTCTGTTTCATCTGCTTGAGTACCAGATCCCCTGCCTTAAACGGATGCTTCTGATGATGAACCTTATTGTTGTAGGTTCTAGACATCCTTTGTTGACACATTTGTAACCGGTCTAAGGCCTGAAGACTCTTTTCATAAATCAGTGCTAGCTGTTCATGTTTCGACTGGAACCAATCAGATTCTAGCAATTGTGCCTCTATGGCCACTCTCAATGATCTGACTTCCATCTCTACTGGCAAAACTGCTTCCATCCTGTAGACCAGTGAATATGGTGTTTCTTCGGTAGGGGTTCTAATGCTTGTCAGGTATCCCCATAAGGCCAATGGTAACATGTCGGCCCAATCTCTGTAGGTCACTACCATTTTCGATAGAATCTTTTTAATGGACTTATTGGCCGCTTCTACCGCCCCATTGGCCTGTAGGTGATATGGTGATGACCTATGGTGTTCAACTCCCTTCTCTTGGAACAATTGTGCCGCCAGCCCTTGAAATTGTACCCCATTATCCGTCATGACATGGTGAGGGATCCCGTATCTCGCAAAGATGTTCTTTTCAATGAATTTGGCCATTTTCTTAGCACTGATATTTGTAAATGATTTCGCTTCAACCTATTTGGAGAAGTAATCTACAGCTACAACTATGAATCGGTGTCCGTTTGAGGCGGGCGGCCTTATCTCTCTAATTATATCTGCGCCCCAAGCGGCAAAAGGCCACGGAGTCGAAGATACTTGAAGTTCTAATGGAGGGAGATGATTGAGGTCTCCATACACTTGACATTCATGGCATTTCTTCACTTCTTCGATACAATCAGCTTGCAGAGTGAGCCAATAATATCCTTGTCTTAGTATTTTCTTTGCCAAGGCCAGCCCATTCATATGCTATCCATACGCTCCGGAGTGTATCTGCTTCATGACCATAACTACCTCTTCTTCTGTTAGACACTTCAGAAGGACTCTGTTAGTTGTTCTTTTGAAGAGTTTATTCTCAAACACCTGAAATTGAGCTGCCAATCGTCGAAGGAAAACCTTATCAGCCTCATCATCGTCTTCGGGGTACTGACCATCCTGAATGAACCGTAGAATATCATAATACCAGGGCCGCTTTGCGATGGATGCAACTGTGTTGACTGACGAATAGCATGGATCTTGAGCAATTTCAAGAATTACCAGTTGTATCGGTTGTTTTCGGGGTCCTTCCCATATTGACGACAGTGTAGCCAAGAAATCTGCCATCTGATTTTCCTCCCTCGGCACATGCCAGAATTCACACTGATTGAACACCTTCACCCTTTCCTAAACCATCTCGAGATAAGGCCGAAGTGACTCTTCTTTTATCTCCCAATCTCTGATGACCTGCCGAATCACCAAAGCTAAGTCCCCAATGACTAATGCCTCATTTGCTCCTAATGTGATTAAAGTCTCAATCCCAAAGAGGCAAGCTTCATATTCTGCTCCGTTATTAGTCACTTGGAAGCCAAGCCGTTTTGCCAGTGGAATGATTTCTCCTTCGGGTGTAGCAATGATGACCCCTAAGCCTTTGCCGTGTTTATTCACCGCTCCATCAAAGTACATTACCCATCTATTTGACTCGTCTTGGACCACCGCTAGCTGTTCCTCAGGAAATTCGAAGTTCTTGATGTAATCTGAATCTATTGGCTGATTAGCAAGAAATTCCTCTACGGCTCTTCCCTTGATTGTCTTCCTTGTTACATATTCTATGTCGAATTCCGACAGCAAAAGCAACCACCTCGATAACTTCCCGGCTAGTACTGGAGCTTGGCATAACTACTTCATAGGATCCACTTTGGTTACCGCCTAAACTTTATATGACTGGAAGTAGTGTCTTAGTTTCTTTGTCAACCATATCATAGCAGCACAAGTCTTCTCTACTATCGTATACTTAGTCTCATATTCCAGTAACTTCTTGCTCAAGTAGTAGATCGCGTGTTCATGTCCATCTTCTTACTCTTGTACCAACATGGCTCCTACAGAAGTCTCTTCAATGGCTAAGTACAGAATCAGAGGTTTGTCTGGTATCGAAGGCTTTAAAATTGGAGGATTTATCAAATAAGCCTTAATTTTGTCAAAGGCTATTTAACACTGTTCATTCCACTTTACTGACTGGTTCTTCTTCAAAAGTCTTAAAATTGGCTCGCAAACTATCGTCAACCTCACGATAAACTGACTGACATACTGTAGTGAACCCAGAAATGACCTTACTTCCTTTTCTGATTGCGGTGTCGGCATATCTCTGATGGCCTTAATTTTGTCAGGATCCATTTCGATTCCCTTCTGGCTGACTACATGACCGAGCAGTTTCCCAGAAGTTACCCCGAATACACACTTCTTGGTGTTAAGGCGAAAATTGTATTTCTTGATTCTGGTTAGAAATCTATCCAAGATAGCTAGGTGCTGCTCTCGGGTCATGGATTTGACTAACATGTTGTCCACATAAACCTCGACTTCCTTATGGATCATATCATGTAGAAGTGTCGTGACTGCTCGTGATAAGTCGCCCTGGCATTCTTCAACCGAAAAGGCATGACCCTGTAGCAATAGACCCCCCACTTTGTGATAAAGGCTGTTTTCACTTTGTCAACTAGATTCAGCAAAATCTGATTATACCCTAAAACACATCCATGAAGAAATACATAGCTGCCTTGGGGGCACTATCGATCAGAATGTCAATATGCAGAAGTGGGAAGTCATCTTTGGGGGATGCCTTATTCAGATCCTGGTAATCCACACAGACCTTGACTCGGCCATCCTTCTTTGCAACTGGTACAATATTGGCCAACCATTCTGGATACTCTACTACTTCTAAGAACTTGGTCTTTATCTGCTTAGCTACTTCTTCCTTAACCTTTTCAGCCCATTCTGGTCGGAGTCTTCTAAGTTTCTACTTAACTGGCTTCATCTTCATATTTGTCAGGATTCTATGCTCTGCAATCTCTCTGTCAACCCCAGGCATGTCATCGTAGGACCAAGCGAAGGCTTTGACGTTGTGAGCGGACGACCTTTTATCGGAACGCGGTGAAGCGAACCGGGGAAAAAGATTTTGAAATCGTATCATGATTTGAAAACGGATTTTTGTTTATCTTGCTTTAGGGAAAACCATTCGTTTATTTATTTTGAAATTCGTGTAGAAAATATTTTCCCGTTTTAAAACCTAAATTTCGAGATCAGTGACAGAGTCGCCACCCGGATCAGCTCATCCGGGAAATTCCGGTACAGCTTCCTAGCGAGCGCAGACTGCTGTACCTAATCCAGAGATTCAGGGTTCGGGCAACTTACCTACTTAACCTCGTGCTTATATTTGTTTATTATTTATAAAACCATATTTATTCAATCTATTATCTTTTCTAACCCCAATTTATTTATTTTTATTAAGCCGATGCTAAGGCAGAAATGCAGAAAAGAAATTGCAGGAAATTAAATCATCCACACGAATATACAGAAAAATAATAGAGGCCGATTATACAACCAAATCGAATAAAATATAAAAACTCTCGTCCTCACTTTTACAAGCGCCTAGAGTACGCGAGGATCTAAAAATAATACAACCGCCTATTTACACAAATTAATCTATTAAATACAGCAAAAATAAAAGTAAATGCTGTAAAATAGATTGGTTAGCACAATTTATATTATAAACACACATAAGGCTCAAATCAGGACAGAATGGAGAATTTAGGAAACGAGGGTATGCATTTAGGGGGTAACCGGTTCGACCCGACCGGTCGGATCAGTTAGACCTGCAAAGCGATTTTAAAACGCCCTGTAATTTTTGTGCTGGAAAATCAATTTTGAAAAAATATTTTATTTTCCGGTTTAATTGATTTCGACATGTGAGGTGGGTCGGTTTTCGAGAGAATCGGGTCTCCGTCATGGTATTGTTTTAAATGCAATTTTACTGGAAATTGAATCTAGGGTCGTGAATGCACACAACAAAATTCATTTTGATGATTTTTGGATTTTCTGAATTTTTGGGATTTTTAGGAATTTTTAGGGATTATTCTGGAAATTCTGATTCTGGAAAAGTGTTACAGTCGTGTGACTGTAAGCAATCCAAACTCAAGATTTCGCCAAAATTTGTTTGAAATAAAACTGAAAGAAAACAATCTGGAAACCAAGAACACTCGTACGACTGTATTTACAGTCGTACGACTGTTCATCAAACTCAAGAACAGTTGCACGACTGTTCTTGATTTCCAGAAATAGAAAACGCAAAACTTAAATAAGAAGCACAAAAAACACAACCAATCACCCAGATAGCATGGAAAACAGAGGGAAAAAGGAGTGTTTACCTCTTACGCGCTGATCCACCGTAGGATTAACCCCTAGCAACGCACCAATCCACTCAAATTTGCTCTTTTTCTCCTTGAGTCAAGGTTGGGAAGTTTTGTCCAAAATCTCCAAAATGTCACGGATTTGAGCTAGTTTGTGGTCTGGAAATGATTTAGATTCTGTGTGTCAAGTTTAACCTAAGATTTCTAATTCATTTTAAGCATTAACACTCTAAAATTGAGAAGAAAATAGTTGAAGAAAGTTTTGAGCTTTGGTTTTTTTCTTTCTCCCTTCTTCTCTTTTCCTCCAATCTCTCTCTCTCTCTCTTTGTTTCTCTTTTCTTTTTTTCTTCTTCTTCCAAAAAGTTCTCCTCCTCTCTTTCTGCCTGCTCCCTCTCTTTTTATCCTGGAGCATTAATTGCTCCACTCCCTTTCCCCCATTATTCAGTTTTCAGGGTATGGGCTGGTTGACCTGCCACGACCCTACAGTCATACGACTATAGGTTGATTATAGTCATACGATTGTAGTCAAAGTCGTACGACCATTGTCTTCTTCTTTTTTTGTTTTTTTTATGGAAAATTCCGGCGCTTACAGCTGCCCTCACGGGATCAAAGTCGGATCATCGTGGGCACTAAAGCCTAGATCGAGTTTGGTCTCCCGACTGTAAGCGCAGTGAGGAAGGAAAAAGAAACGTACCTGGCGTTCCTTGCTGGAGGTGCCGGCCGTGATTCCAAGTCGACTCACTGCGGGGAAGTATGCCCATAACATTGGCTCACTGTGGTGGAGCATGGCTATAGTATTGGCTCACTAAGGTGGAGCGCATCCATGATGTTGGCTCACTGAGGCAGAGTGCATCCATGATGTTGGCTCACTGATGCGGAGCACGTCCATGATGTTGGCTCACTGAGGCGGAGCGCATCCATGATGTTGGCTCACTGAGGCGGAGCGCGTCCATGATGTTGGCTCACTGAGGCGGAGTGCGTCCGTGATGTTGGCTCACTGAGGCGGAGCGCATCCGTGATGTTGGCTCACTGAGGCGGAGTGCGTCCATGATGTTGGTGCTAAGTAGCATATTTATTTCTTGATCGACAGTTTTGGAAACAAAAATTTTTGCCCCCTCGATCAAGAATAAATATGATTGAATTGCTTTACCCCCAGATACCTGTTAAAGGCAAGCGAATCCACAATAGGCATTTCTTCCTTGTCCATGTGGCGACAAGGTTGAAGTGAGAGGCACTGTCCCTTCTATGCGCCGAAGAAGCAGTCCAAGGTTGATTGTTGTCTTGCTCCCAAATACCTGTTAAGGGCAAGAAACACCTCAATAGGCATTTCTTTCCTGCCCCAGCTGTGACAGGATTGAAATGATGTTCTTCCTCTGCTTTGTGGCTAAAGGTTGAGCGAGTTGGTCTATTGTTCTGCCCCTAGATACCTGTTAAGGGCGAGAAGTTCATCAACAGACATTCTTCCCTGTCCATTGGGTCGACAAGGTCACATAAAATGATGATGTACTGTCCCTCTATGAGTCGAAGAAGCAGCATGAGGTTAATTTTTGTCTTACCCCCAGATACTTGTTAAGGGTAAGAAACATCTCAATAGGCATTTCTTTCCTGGCCCAGCGGTGACAGGATCAAAATGAATGTTCTTCCTCTCCTATGCGGCGGAAAGGTCGAACGAAATGGTCTATTGTTCTGCCCCCAGATACCTGTTAAGGGTAAGAAGTTCGTCAACAGACATTCTTCCCTATCCATTGGGTCGACAGGGTCGAATAAGGTAATGTACTGTCCCCTCTATGAGGCAAAGAGGCAGCACGATGTTGGAGTTGTCTTACCCTCAGATACCTGTTAAGGGCAAGAAACACCTCAATAGGCATTTCTTTCCTGCCCCAGCGGTGACAAGATTGAAATGAATGTTCTTCCTCTCTTATGCGGCGGAAAGGTCGAACGAAATGGTCTGTTATTCTGCCCCCAGATACCTGTTAAGGGCAAGAATTTCATCAACAGACATTCTTCCCTGTCCATTGGGTTGACAAGGTCGAATAAAATGATGTGCTGTCCCCTCTATGAAGCGAAGAGGTAGCACGAGGATGGTTGTTTTGATGCATGTATGCGTGAATGCATGCATGATTCATGTGTATGCATATGTCATGATGTTTCTGATAATATTTTTGCTATCTGCACTATACTGGGGAGTGAACTTGTGACTCCTGACGACTCCTGTAGGGACTGTGTCCGTCGGATGACTTTGCTGAGGATAATGACTGAGTGGGGATCGTTTTGGCTATGGACTCAGCTGGGGAGTATTCTGATCCACTTGATCTCGCTGTAGATCTATTGGAGACTCTGTGGGGAGCCTTGCTGGGAACCCGCCTGAGGACTTTATTGGAGACTCCGTGGGATTGATCCTACTGGGGACCACTCTGCCAGGGATAATTATGTTGGGGATGGTACAACTGAGCCGGTAGCTATCATTTGTAGTGACAATTTCGTTGATGTCACAGTGGGTTTGGATGCAGTGACCTACTGATGGGTGTTTATATGCAATGGCATGATGCATGCAATATGAACATCTAAGCAGAAAATCAAGCATGCATAATATCGTTATGATGACATCAGAATGAATGCGATAGGAAAATCAAAAGTGACACTGCCTCTGTTTGTCACTCTCTTCTTGTTACCAACACGTCCTTTGGGTTTTCCGTGTCGGAGATTCTCTCGCGGAAGATTGTTGTTTTGTTTTGTTCTGCTTTTGTTTTGTTTTTTTTTTGTTTTTTTTTTGTTTTTTGTTTTTTGTTTTTTGTTTTTTGTTGAACGATGGCCAAGCCTATAAGAGTGCGCCAGCCGAGTGGATCTTTTAGCACTGGCTTGTCTTAGGATTAGAGAATGCGCCTGGACGATTCCACCGGGAATCATGATAGGATCGTCCTTGATGATGTTTCGTGATTTTTCTTTTGCCTGCCCCATGTATTGGAGATTTGGGTTTGGATGTGAAATGCTTCATTAAGTCTGGTTTGCTGCTTGCTGTAGCCTGAACATGGACATTTACATGCAATGGCATAATACATGCATATTGAGCATCAAAATAGCATATGAAGCATTTATGATATGATGAATGTGAATGCATTAGGAAAATCCATCCCGTGGCTTTGGTGTGGATCAATGTTCCTTCATTACACTTTTTTTTTTAGAATCCGCTGGGGATGTTACCAAAGTGTACAACCAGCCACTAGATGGAACTGCTTCTGTTGAGCAGACCACCTGAGATGGAGTCAATTAACCACTGAAATCTCCAAGGGTCTAGAATTGTATTCATGCTCTCAATTCACCGCAGATTCCAATTCACACACGGTTGCCAAAGATGGACACAGCTTTTAGTCCTTCAAGGTATGGCCTGATTCAGAATGACTTGAGTTCATTGTGGTTTTCCTTTGTCCGTGAACCACAATAACCCAAGAGCAAGGCACACCATGGCTAGGAGATGAAAGAACCACTGGTAAGTAGCCACTTCTGTTGTAGCTGAAGACTGAGTTCTTGAAATGGTTGGTAAATGCAACTTTCCCCTGAATATTAGCACATCAGGCTTTGCAAGTCTTTCTATTGATGGGAACATCCCATTCATGATTGTTGAAAGCTTTGTAAAACCTGGTTGCTCCAACACTGTTGGTGAAGTTCATAGGGTAGATCTCAGTCTCCTCTTCTTCCCAGCACATTTGTGCTCAATAGAACCATCTCTTGCTTGGTTGAGTCCAGTATAGGCTATAGTGTGGATTTTGCTGGGCGAGAGCAGTGGTTACCTAGGAGTTCCATCAGCGGTTGCTTGAACGTTGGCAAACTCCAGCTCAATTGAAGTAGGCTTATATTCAAATCCTCTCTCTGTCATGAAATCAATGCCTTTCCTGTCAGTCTGAGGTTACAGAATATTTGGCCTGGGGGTTAGGTTGAAGAGAGTTGGCATGGGATAGAAAGAAAATCCCCAATTTGGTACAGGTTGATGATAAACAAAGATTGATTGAGTCAGTACTTTGTCATAGGCCCCCGTTACCTTTTTGGTGATGAGTTGATGCGAATATGGAAGAGCATTGGGGTTCAACTTCTTCTTAGAAGCCATTGATGGTGGAAAATAAGGCTTCAAAGGGTCAGTTTAGGGAATAGGGTGAAAAGAGGTTTGGTTAAATAGGTGTTGGTGGTTTGGGTGGTAAACAGAAGACAAAAGGTGTTGAAGGTGTGGAAGAAATTGGAAAAGGAAAGGGGAAGAGCTTTGGTTTTGAAGACAGGAAAGTCCAAATCTTTCACAGATATGAGGGAAGGATCTGACGATGCCAGGAGCTGAAGATTACCCTTTAATTCTATGAGATCCCCTTTCTATATTTTTTTTGAACCGACCTCCAACCATGACCATCTGTTGGTTTTCTTGCCGCATTCAAACTCATACATGTCATGTGTGTTTGATATGCTTTTTGGATGAACAATGCATGCGCAATGTCATGTACTTATGAATGTCACACGAACAAGATAATGTATGCACTACAACCAAGACTGCTTCCGCATTTTACACATGGTGGGTGATGGGGGTGATGAAAGCCATTTGAATTTCCCACAGGTTAGGGATTATGGTGAGGTCGGGGATTTTAGTTTTAGGGTTTTGGCTCAAGATACCCTCTTAGGATATGGAGTTAAGTTTTGCCTCTGAAAGGACCTTTTGGGTGTGATTGCCTCAAGAAGGGTTTTTTAGATTTGATTTTGCCTCGTGGAGGGCTTTCTTCGGTTTGGGTGCCTCAAGGAGGGCTTTTCGGTTTGATTTTGCCTTAAGGAGAGCCATTTAGGTTTTTTTTGGGTAGGATTTGGAGTTTCAAAGGTGGTTTTCAATTTAGAATGGTTTGGGTATCGTATGTGCCATTCCAGTTGAAATTTTAGGGTAGGATTGGTAGTATCTTGCAAGGATCACAGAGTTGGATCAGTAGATGTCTCGGCGGAAATGGTACCATCGTATCATTTTATTTATCTCACATGCTTACCTTTCAAGAGAGAGTTCGTTCAGGAACATGTTCACTTTTAGGTTCCTTATAGTATTCAGATTGATGTCATGCATTTTGATATTATACGTGTTTGACATGTCATGTTAGATGATCAAATGCGTGCGTAATGCCATATACATGCAATCACCACATAAGTAAGAAGATAACAAAATGCATTGCATTCAAAATGATATTAGTACACCGTAGCAACAAAAATGAGTTCCCTACAAAAAGGACAGCTCCGAGGGTTTTTTTGAGCCCTCGACTAGTCACTGCCTCGACTTCAGTACCATTGCCCCGTTCTCGTCAGATCAGACCCTGCAGCTCTTCATCATATTCCTCTCTCCGGGAGGATTGAGGAATTTCCTTGGTGGTCTCCTTGATTGCCTTTGGTCGCTCGTCAGAGGCAGACGACACCCTCAATTTTCCTTCGTTGACCAGCCTCTGGATCCTCCTTCGCAGACCGACACATTCATTAGTCCAGTGACCTGCTACTACGTGATAGCTGCAGTAGTTTCCTTTTTGTTCCAGCATTGGTGCCACGTATGGTCGGACACTCTGTAGCAGTCCCAGCTTTCTACAGATGGTGAATATTCTGGTCACTTAATAAGGCCTAGAGGATGCAACTGCCCATTTGTCTTCAGGAGGCAAACTCTGGATTTGCCGTGAAGAAGGGCCAATGTTGGCATTGGCGTCAAGAGGTCTCTTCAGTTCTCCTTCATTGGACGACCCCGGTAAGCCCAAATTTTGGTGAGAGGGCCTTCCGAGATGTCGAGAGGGAGTGTCAGCAACCTTGGCATTCTGCTCCTCATCAATACCAATGTTGGAGTCCGCGCTCGCCATGTCTCTTGTTTTCTCTTCGAGCTCTGCCACCCAGGTTGCCAGTTCAGCGCACCTCGCCATTAGCATCTCTATTCTGTAAAGATCATCCCCCAGCATTTCTCTAAGCATTGCTGCTGCTTCATCCCTAACTGCCTTTCGGAATCGAGATGAAGCGACATAGTTTTCCACCACATCTGCTATGGCGTTGAAGCTCCTTGGGTTGGATATCCTTAAGATCTCTTCCCCTGATGAGAGCACTTGTTAGCGTTGGCAGGCAGATACCAAATAGGGAACTATGTATGCATGAATATGCATGACGTGTTATGCACGTGTATGTGGATGATGCATTACATATGTGATGTCATGTAATGCTACTCGGAACCAATGAATATGTATGCAAAGTTAAGAAGGGAAACATGCAGATGCAATGAATGCTGATGGGAATGATGCATGCTACAATAAAATATGGTGTATAAATATACACCACAGGGATAAAATGACACTCAGGAGTGTCCACGGATTGAAGCAAGTAGTACTTGCAATGGGATGCATAGTTATGCCCCCGGGAAGAAATGACACACTGGGGTGTCCATGGATCGAAGCAAGATATTACTTGCAATAGGGTGCATAGTTATGCCCCTGGGAAGAAATGACACACTGGGGTGTCCACGGATCGAAGCAAGATATTACTTGCAAAGAAGAGTTGAGATGGGGTGCATAGTTATGCCCCCAGGAAGAAATGACACACTAGGGTGTCCACGGGTCGAAGCAAGACATTACTTGCGGAGAGTTGAAATGGGGTACATAGTTATGCCCCCGGGAAAGGACGACACACTGGGGTGTCCATGGATCGAAGCAAGATATTACTTACAGAGGAGAGTTGAAATGGGGTGCATAGTTATGCCCCTGGGAAAGAACGACACACTGGGGTGTCCACGGGTTGAAGCAAGATATTACTTGCAATGGAGAGTTGAAATGGGGTGCATAGTTATGCCCCCGGGAAAGAATGACACACTGGGGTGTCCACGGATCCAAGCAAGATATTACTTGCAGAGAAGAGTTGAAATGGTATTGTGGTGTGCATGCGCATGATTACCTAACATAATCTTTAGCACTCAGGGAGTACCTTGGATTATGAAGCATGATATGAAGAGAGAGAGAACAGAGCGCTTGGCATGTGAGTGGTTTTTCTGCACTCGAGGAGCACCTTGAACCTTTATGTGACAAAATGATATGAGATGATGTGCTTGGCACACGGGCTGAGTTTTCAGCGCTCGAGGAGCGCCTTGCGTTTATGTATGAATGAGATGTATAGTCATGGGTTGACGATTGAATGATGTTAGATGGGTGAAGGTAGGAATGAAGATGGTTCACCTTATTATATATTTTGGACGTTCCGCGGATGCCCCTATGCTATGCAAAAAGGCAATGCAAACAGGCCACGTGTGAACCGGCACACAGGCACAGGTTCGGTGCCTGTGGAGCACCTAGTGGATGTCATGAAATGCTCACGTGTAGCCGGCACACGGATAGAGTTCTGATGCTTTTGAGTCACCTAATGGATGTTATGAATGGTCATGTGTATACCGATACACAGACAGAGTTCTGATGCTTTTGATGCATCTGACATGAAATGATGTTAAAGACAAGTCACGTGTAACTTGAGACACGGACAAAGATTCGATGCTTGTGGAACGCTTTACATGATTTAGTAGTTTCATGGAATGTCCCTATATATGTACTAACCGAGCACTCATGGAGTAGCCTGGATGATTTGATAATGTTATGAGCAATCCAATAGGGATCACGACATACAAGCGAGATATCAGTATCCTAATGACATCGGGAATAGACAGATAGATGAGATGTAGTGTAGTGCTTATCATATGACCCTCCACATGAATGTAGTCTTAGGACCGTTGTGGTCTTCTAATGAATGTAATGATATAGAGGAATGGTCGAGTGCAAACCTGAGCACAGACAAAACACGGGTGGCTTTGGGACACCCCGTTATGAAATGAAATGATTATGACGGGGGACCTTTGGAACGTCCTTTATTAGGAATAATGATATGAAATGGTGTCAATGCACATGTCGCACAGAATGCAGGTGGCTGCAGAAGATGTGGTTAGGATGCATGGCATACAAGATGATGTTATGCATGCAAAGAACAAATGTATATGTCATCCAAAATGCAGATGGCTGAAGAAAAATGTGGTTAGGATGCATGGCATACGAGATGATGTTATGCTTGCAAAGAACAAATATATATGTCATCCAAAATGCAGATGGATGAAGAAAAATGTGGTTAGGATGCATGGTATATGAGATAATGTTATGCGTGCAAAGAACAAATGTATATGTCATCCAAAATGCAGATGGCTGAAGAAAATTGTGGTTAGGATGCATGGCATACAAGGTGATGACGTGCATGCAAGGAATGAATGCATATGTCACCCAAACAAAGCATCGTAGCTACATAAAGATGTGATTAATACACACAACACACACACAAAGTAATGCCTTGCATGTTTCGTGGAAATGTTAACACAATATGTATATAGCGCATGTGAATAAAATATCATGGCTGCAAAAGAATGTGGTTAGTACCAATGCTGCACAAATGTTGATGCCTTGGAAATGATTATACAAGACATGAGATGATTGTGTGCATTTGATGCTTTGTGAATGAAGACAATAACAGATGTGAATTGTTTATTCTGGATGCTCTAAGAATGCTTGAAGTTGTGCAAGAATAATGCAAAGAAAACCGTATGTGGACCGTCATACGAGTAAAAAGTTGGCGCTTTTGGGGCACCTAATAAATTGTCGTGAAATGGCCACGTGTGAGCCGGCACATGGGTAGAGTTTTGACACTTTGTAAGTCAATAGCATTAAGTGAAATGGTCGCATGGGAACTGCCCCACGAGCAGAGTTCTGATGCTTTTGAAGCAATGTGATATGAAATGATGTTTCAGGAAAGCCGCGTGTAACTCGAGACACGGACAGGGGTTCGACATTTGTAGAACACCTTGCATGAATTGATAATGTCATAATATACTCCTATGTGTGTACTGATCCGGTACTCGGGGAGCACCTCGAATGATTTCACAATGTTATGAAATGGTTTGATATGAACCATAATGCACAAACAGGACTTGGCGTCACCCGGACACCTATGATGAATGAATGTGATGTCATGTGATGGCTTAGTGTGAACTATCACACAGAAGCAAATCTAAGACCTTTGTGGTCTACTACTAAATGATATGATATTTTACGAAACGGCCGGGTGCAATCCGGTGCACGGGCGGAAGTCGGGTAGTTTTAGGGTACCCGACATGGGATGAAATGAAATGATCATGATGGGCATTCTTAGAACGTCCCTAAATAGGTAAAATGGAATGAAATGGAATGGAAATGTATGTCACACAAACATATAAGTGGTTGCAGGAAAACATGGTTAGAATGCGTGACACATGGAATGATGTCGTGTATGTTTCATGGAAATGTTAGCACACAGGATGTATATGTATGTCATACGAGTAAAATGTCGTGGCTACACGAAGACATGGTCAGCATAAATGTCACACATATGCATATGTGTTTAAAGATGGCTGCATGAAAACGTGATCAGAAATGGTATATGAGATGATTATGCATTTTGGATGTTTTATGAAATGTAAAAAGAAAAGGAAAAACAACACAGAACAAACATTAGCACACGTAAAAATATGCGCTCCCTTCCAACCTTATTTCTCCTTTCAATTGGTCTTGCATTCTTCCTAGGTATTGGGTCTCTTTGGTATCAACGGGGGATACCAAAGGCGCATGCTCAATGTTCAATTTTAGAGTTAAGTTTTGGTAACCCTAGGGGAAATTACTAAGCCATTACATGTGGGTCAAAGTCAAACCAAGGGTCGTACAGGCTTCCATAGCGAATAAACACTTCCCCACCGTAGAACACGATGTAAGGTCATGCGGGGCTATGAGTGGTTTACCCCGTCGGGTGTCTCCAATCCTGGCGGTAGAGGTAGGCCACCTTGTTGGGTAAACCGGGGTGAAAACAGTGTATTTGAGGGGTTGAGAAGAAGAAAATGTCTTGATATGCAAAGGTATGAATACACATGATGTTTATAAATCGATAAACGAATACAAGAGAGGTTATATTTCAATAGTTGCCTAAGTTCCTTAAGTTTTTATGAAAAACATTTTAAGAAACATAATTATCCCTAGCAGAGTCGCCACTGTGAGCGAACAACCTTTTATCGGAATGTGGCGAAGCGAACCCGGAAAAAAGAAAAGAAATAGATTTGATTGTGATTTGTGGAAAACGACGTTTTGTTTTATGTTGAATTAGGAAAACTATTGATTTAATTCGGAAATCCGTTTGTAGAAAACCTTTTTCCCATTTTTAACTTAAAGACCTCAAAACCTAAATTTCGAGATCAGTGACAGAGTCGTCACTCGTATCAGTTCATCCGGAAAATTCTAGTACAGCTCCCTACCGAGCGCAGACTACAGTACCTAATCTAGAGATTCAGGGTTCGGGTAACTTACCTACTTTTCCTCGAGCTTGTATTTGTTTATTATTTATATAACCATATTTATTCAATTTATTATCTTTTCTAACCCCAATTTATTTATTTTTATTAAGCCGATGCTAAGGCAGAAATACAGAAAAGAAATTGCGGGAAATTAAATCATCCACACTAATATACAGAAAAATAATAGAGACCGATTACACAACCAAATCGAATAAAATATAAAAACTCTCGTCTCACTTTTACAAGGGCCTAGAGTACATGAGGATCTAAAAATAATACAACCGCCTATTTACACGAATTAATCTATTAAATACAGTAAAAATAAAAATAAATGCTGCAAAACAGATTGGTTAGCACAATTTATATTATAAACATACATAGGACTCAAATCAAGACAGAATAGGGGAATTTAGGAAATAGAGGCATGCATTTAGGAGGTAACCGGTTCGACCCGACCGGTCGGACAGGTTAGACCTGGAAAGCGGTTTTAAAACGCCCTGTAATTTTTGTGCTGGAAAATCAATTTTGGAAAAACATTTTATTTTCCGATTTAATTGATTTCGACATGTGAGGTGGGTCAGTTTTCGGGATAATCGGGTCTCTGTCGTGGTATTGGTTTAAATGCAATTTTACTGGAAATTGAATCTAGGGTTGTGAATGCACACAACAAAATTCATTTTGATGATTTTTGGATTTTCTGAATTTTTTTGGATTTTTAGGAATTTTTGGGGATTATTATGGAAATTCTTATTCTGGAAAAGTGTTACAGTCGTGCGACTGTACGCAATCCAAACTTAGGATTTCGCCAAAATTTGTTTGAAATAAAACTGAAGGAAAACAATCTGGAAACCAAGAACACTCGTACGATTGTATTTACAGTCGTACGACTGTTCATCAAACTCTGATTTCCAGAAACAGAAAACGCAAAACTTGAATAAAAAGCACAAAAAACACAACCAATCACTCAGAAAGCCTGGAAAACAGAGGGGAAAAGGAGTGTTTACCTCTTACGCGCTGATCCACTGTAGGATTGAACCCTGGCAACGCACCAATCCACTTAAATTTGCTCTTTTTCGCCTTAAGTCAAGGTTGGGAAGTTTGGTCCAAAATGTCACGGATTTGAGCTAGTTTGTGGTCTGGAAATGATTTAGATTTCGTGTGTCAAGTTTAACCTACAATTTCTAATTCATTTTAAGCATTAACACTTCGAAATTGAGAAGAAAAGAGTTGAAGAAAGTTTTGAGCTTTGGTTTTTTTCTTTCTCTCTTCTTCTCTTTTCCTCCAATCTCTCTCTCTGTTTCTCTTTTCTTTTTTTATTCTTCTTCCAAAAAGTCCTCCTCTCTTTCTCCCTGCTCCCTCTCTTTTTATCCCGGAGCATTAATTGCTCCACTCCCTTTCCCCCATTTTTCAGTTTTTAGGGTATGGGCTGGTTCACCTGCCATAACCCTACAGTCGTACGACTGTATCCCGGAGCATTAATTGCTCCACTCCCTTTCCCCCATTTTTCAGTTTTTAGGGTATGGGCTGGTTCACCTGCCATGACCCTACAGTCGTACGACTGTAGGTTGATTACAGTCGTACGACTGTAGTCAAAGTCGTACAACCATTGTCTTCTTCTTTTTTTTTATGGAAAATTCCGGCGCTTACAGACGTGTTTTTGCAAAATTTTTACAAGTTCGTTTCTCTCATCCAGCATGAGGTCTTTCGAGATGGATACCATCTTTAGATCATCATCTGTCCCTAGGTTCACTTTATGCAATGATGCATCATGTATGCTAAAGACATTAAATGAATGTTTGTATGTATGCACGGTCCCATCCGGAAAAACATCACACAAGTAAGCAAAATCAGATTTTATTACATTAAAGGCCTTGTAGGTAGAATTGTTCACATCAAAAATTGAAAAAGCAGATACATTTGAAAAATTGCCATCCTTCACATGCGGAGGGTCTTCATCAACAGCAGCACAGTCGAACTCTTCGAACAGGTACCCTAGGTCCCTTTCCAGATCTTCTCTCTGTTCTTCAGTCAGCTCTCCTTTAAGTGTCTCAGCCTTTCCTCTTATTACCAGCTTGGTGAGCTCCCTCACAGCTTTCTCCACCAGTTCTTCATGTGTCTTCCCAGCTGATGGCTTCTTCTTTTCTGAACCCTTGCTTGGTTCCATTAGAGTGGACAGTGCTCTTGTGATGGCTTCTATGGCCACCTCCATCTCACTTCTCACTAGGTTAGTCTTCTTAAAGGCTTCTCCCTTATCCCCAAATTCAATTCTGACTCGGTCAATGATTTTCTGCCTTAGAGTTTCCTTATCTTCATTTCCGGCTCCAACTCGCAGCAAGTTCACAATAAGCTTAGTTCCATATTTGCAGAAATCAACAACATCAGCAAAAATCTCAAACCCTGGGAGATGGCCTCCCTCAACAACTATCGGTTCGGGGGTCCCATCATAAACTGATTCTGTGACCCGGACGAAGGTGTCAACCAAGTTCACCCACTTCTTTTCTTGCTTAGCCTTTCCCTCACGGTAACCGAGCCCAAACTGATGGTACTTGCCTACTTCGATATTAAACTCAGGGACACCTTGTGGCTTTGCCCCTAACCCTTTTCCAGTCTTATAATTCTATTTGGCAAAAAATCTGTGAATCCAGTCCGGAAACTCAGGCTTATCAGAGATCACTGCAACTTGAAAACCGGTCATTGGCTGCTCAGTAGCACTCAGGGCAGCCACAACAAAAGGCTCATCTACTTCGATGGTCACAACCCTTTATTCAATCAAGAACTTCACCTTTTGATGCAGGGTTGAAGGCACTCCTCCTAGGGCATGGAACCAAGGTCTTCCCAAAAGCAGAAAGAATGTGACGGGAATGTCAATCACAGTGAATAGCACCTTTGACTTAATCTCTCCTACCTTAACTTTGGTTTCAAATGTCCCAAGCACAGCTCTCTTGCTATCATCACATGCCCTAATCATAGTGTTGGATAGGCATAAAGCTTCAGTACTCACTCCCAAGAAAGGCAAGATCTGAGAGGGGCAAATATTCAGGGCTGAGCCGTCATCCACCATTACGCTCAGCATTACCTTATCCATGACTTCCACCCTCAAGCATAAGCCTTATTATGGTTAACCCCTTCCAGCGGGAGGTCTTCGACTCCGAAACTGATCTTAGGGGCTCTATTTGCTTTCAAGTCCACTCCCTTAATCATCGCACATACCTCATCAGGGGACATAGTGGGATTGGCTTCCATCTCCATCCACTGCTTGACTACCGCCTCGTGGTGCCTCTTCGACTCCATAAGAAAGTGCCAAAGGCATGAGCTGGTGTCCTCTTTAGCTGGTCCACTACCATATACTCCTCTCTGGCCACTGGAGGTGATCGGATAGTATCATTCTGCATCAATGTAGTATTCCTTCTCGGGGGTGCTGGTGGTGGTACATTGGTGGGTTGATAAACCCTTCTGCTCCTTGTGATATGCATCACCGGCCAATCTTTTTCAATGAAAGTCCCTCTCTGCGTCTCTACGTCATAAACTAGCTTCGACTCTTAAACCTCAAAGTCGTCGTATTCATCATCTGCTTCAAACTCATCCAAATTGATGGGACCCGCCTCATCCTTCACTACCAAAGATTGCTATTCGGCTATCTCCAGCTCTTCTTCACATTCCACCAACACAGCTCGCATGCTCGAGTTTGCTTGGATGATTTGAGTGAATACATAATTGGCCGACATGTTGGGATTCGTCATCGGAAAAATAACGTGGCGCAGCGGAAAATACACCATTTAAAATTTCCTAGAATCCACCTATCGTGTCCAATTACCATTGATTGAAATAAAAGCAATTTGAATCAAGAGATTGAACTCACCAGATTATGTCTCTTCTAGAGACTGCTGCAGAATTGTTTCTTAAAATTGATCTCTATAGTCTGGTGCACGATCAACTATTGAATCGGAACCGATTCTAGTCAAAGAACAGAAGAAATTGCACCAAAGAATTCGGCTATTGGGGCTGATATTGTTGCTGTCTGAATTTTCTTTGTGCCTAGGGTTAAGAGAGTGATTTTTCCCATAAATGTGCCTTTTATAGTCCTTATGCAATATGGACTCCAATTAGGTTAAGTAAACCCAAGCCCATTAGGATTTTAATTACACATTTAAATCCTTATTCCATAAGATTTATAATATATAGTTTAATTCCATATGGCTTGATTTAATTATCCCTAATTAAAATAAAATCATACTTATGAAAATAATTTAATTAATTGTTTACTTTATGTAATTCAATTAATTGATAAATTAATTAATTACATTATGTAAACTTATTAATTAAATTAAACCAATCCAATGTTAATTAATTACCTCAACACCGAATACCAACTAATTAATTAACTCATTCCTTCCAATGTACATCACATGCACAATATCTATATGTTCCGGCTCAGTTGATCTATGTGCACGATCCTATAGGTCTGTCTTTATGTTGGCAGTAGGCCCAAGGTCCACAGACTATAAGTGGGTTCCAGCAAACCATTACAGCCCCCAATTAAGACAGAGATGCAACAGTCTTTAGAAGACACTCACCTGGTAGTAATCTCATAGTGTCCTTTGCCTAACGATATCGATATGAATAAACAAGAGACATGGTGTCCATCATCCTCTTCTGTTGTTTATTGTATTTCTTGACCTTGAGTTGACTAATTAATCAAATAAGCAACCAACTTATTTGGGTATGGCCATAAACTTATCAGTCCCACTCATCAAGTGGCCAGTGATATCATCTCGGTGTTACCCGAGTGGCAATTCCATCACTTCATCATCAATATCAATATGTTCACCTGTCCACCCAATCATACCCATATTTAGCATCCTTTTATAGACCTGTTAGGCGTTGCGACTATAATGAAATCTGGTCTGAGGACAAAAGAGACCTACTTAAGAAAGACCTATGACGGGACAACCATGTGGCTTTTCTTGTACGGATCGATCTAGTCATATGTCAACAATATGTACCTATATTCATGACTGACTATATAAGTACTATGGCTAGTTAAAAACTACCATACAATCATCGAATATACAAGTCTGTGGTTCTATTCGTTCCCACGATTAGAATAGACCTGGGATGGGTTTTATGATTATCAATCAATGGATACTCTACTCATATTATAGCACAAGATATAAATGAAATAGATTAATTGCCTTTATTAATGTGACACAAATAATGTATTCATACATGACTCTTAATGTATAATACAAAATACAAGAATCCAATGCGTTAAGAACTAGGGCACACTAATAATCTCCCACTTGCACTAGTTCCAAGTGGGCATTGCCCTAATTCCTATAGATCTGGTATGACTGTCGTGCTGTGTCTGCAGCAGCGCTTTAGTCAATGGATCAGCGACATTATTCTTGGTGTCAACCCTCTGCAATGATATGTCACCTCTGTTCATGATCTCCCGAATGAGGTGAAACTTTCTGAGCACATGTTTGGATCTCTTGTGTGACCGGGGCTCCTTGGCTTGTGCGATGGCCCCGTTCATAAAAAACATCAATTGGGTCTAGGATAATGGGTACTACTCCCAACTCGGTTATGAATTTCTTGATCTAAATGGCTTCCTTTGCAGCTTTGCACGCAGCTATGTACTTAGCTTCCATTGTAGAGTTAGCAATGGTGGCCTGCTTTAAGGACCTCTAACTAATGGCATCACCATTTAGGAGAAAAACATAACCAGACTGTGACTGGTTCTCATCCTCATCGGTCTCAAAGCTTGCATCGGTGTAACCTAACACTACCAGGTCATCTTGACCTCTATACACTAAGAAAGCATCCTTAGTCCGATTAAGGTACTTTAGGATTGCCTTGACAGCCTTCCAGTGTTCCTCCCTGGGGTCAGACTGGTACCGGCTGGTCATACTTAGTGCAAACACAACATCAGGCCTCATACATAACATGGAGTACATAATAGATCCAATAGCAGATGCATAAGGGATCTTTTCCATGTTCTCCCGGTCCTTCTTTGTTTTAGGATCATCTTTCTTACTCAGCTTCAACCCATGGCACATAGGCAAGAATCCTTTCTTTGCCTTGTCCATGCTGAATCTTTTCATAACCTTGTCTATGTACATGGCCTGACTTAGGCCTAGAAGCCGATTGGATCTATCTCTGTAGATCCTGATCCCTAAGATTGTTTCAGCTTTGCCTAAGTCCTTCATTGCGAAGCAACTACTCAACCACTGCTTAACCCCTTGCAGTGTTGGTATGTCACCTCCAATGATAAGGATGTCGTCAACATACAGCACTAGGAAGGTGGAAACACTCCCACTAACCATCTTATACACACAGGGCTCATCAGAATTCTGTGTGAAGCCATATTCTGTAATGGCCTCATTGAATCTTTGATTCCATGACCTCGATGCTTACTTCAATCCATAAATAGATCTTTGAAGCTTGCATACCCGGTTTGGATACTTTGGATCGATAAAACCCTCAGGTTGTGCCATGTACACATCCTCGAGTAGCTTTCCATTAAGGAAAGCGGTCTTAACATCCATCTGCCATATCTCATAATCGTACCATGCAGCTATGGCTAGTAGATCCTAATGGATTTAAGCATAGCAACTGGTGAAAAGGTTTCATCATAGTCAATTCCTTGAACTTGCCTGAATCCTTTTGCCACCAATCACCCTTTGAAGGTGTTGTCGGCCTTTAACTTGAAACACCACTTGCAACCTATCACCTTAGCACCTGGAGGTGGATCCACCAAGTTCCATACTTGGTTATCGTGCATAGATTGCATCTCAGCCTCTATGTCTTTGCGCCATTAATCTGAGTGTGGGATTTCAATAGCCTTCTGATAGGTCTTGGGCTCCTCTTGGTCAACGACTATAAGGTCCCTATCATCAGTCACAAGAAAGTCGTACCTATCTGGCTGATGACGTGTCCTACCAGACCTTCTAAGGTCCTGTGCAACCGGTTCTGGTTCCTCAATTTCTTGAGTAGTCAGATCGGTAAGCATCCTCAGCAGTAGCTGCAGGAGTTTGTGAGTCTTGAACTTCTGCAAGTTCAACATTACTCTCTCTTGGAAAGGAATTCCTGTTAGAGATTGTGCCCTAAGCCAATGTTGGATTATGTAAACAATCTTCTTAAGTCATTAATAAAGACTTATTTTATCATATATATTTGTATGTTAGTATTTATGATAATGTATCCATGAATTAATTGTGTAATTCTAAATTTTCCCTAGTCGATTGTTATTATGGGAATAATAACAAACTAAGACTAGTGTGAGTGATAATGGATATTCATAAGATGAATATAGTGTATACAGATACAGATTATACTCACGGGCAATGTGTTAGAGAACATGTTGCTGGAGACCCACTATAAGATCAAGTTCATGGTCACGTGTCACAACTGATCTTGATTATAGTAGTGTCATCAGCTGATTCCTTTGACCTGAGGTCACCATGGATTCCGGGATGAATTCATGTTGTGCTTTGACGCAGTCAAACGCTGCTTGTAACAGAGTAGTTATAAAGGCTGTGGTTGGGTACAATATGACTCATGCTTAGGGATGTGAGTGACAGATATGGGATTTTGTCCCTCTCTAACAAGAGAGCGATATCACTGGGCCCCTCGATAAGTAAGACTGTTAAATGCATGGCCGTGCTCAAATAATTGATAAGAGTATCAATTGTTTTGTCTGAACAGTTTACTTTGAGATCGAGAAAGCATATGATTAATTATATAAGATTGACAAGTGTACCATGTCTTATAATTAATCTTGATATCAAAGAGACAAAAGGGAATATGACATTCTATAAATAGGTATTGGATCATTCCAATCATATTAATTGGGTAGTCGTAATGGCTTGCTAGAGTCCGCTTGTGACCTATAAGGACATTATGGTAATTTCCTTATTGCCAATTAATATGATCCTATGGGGTCACACACAAGAGCAAAATGAAGTTCATCTTATCGGGTATAAATTATTATTGGATAATAATTTATGAATGAGAAAGAGAATAAATATATATAGTGATATATATTTATGTATGTATATATAAATATTAATGTGATTAATATTGCATAAAGTATGCTACATATTATAATTTAATTATATGGAGATATAATTAATTATAATATTATATATACATATATGTATTATGGAGAATTGATTTGATTTAATGTTAATTGAGAATTAATATTAAATTGTGTGGGTTAATATATAATTATAACTAATAGGTGTATTAGGTTATAATTATAATTAACTATTTAGGTTAATTATTTAAGGAAACAATTAACCTAAACCTAATAACTCTCCACACTAATACTATAGCAGAATTCGGCCGGCCACCAGAAAAGATAGCCAGCCGAAATTCAGTCTCTCCAAGCAAAAGAAAAATCTGATTTTTTTTTTTCCTGCTCTCTTCTCTCGATTCGAAGAAACCGTTTCTTCCATCCCGGCGCTAGCACGCGGTGAACGTATTGCTCCGTGTGGATCAACCATAGAGGGAAGCAATTTTGGTTCCTAAGTGATTCAAACTTCAAAGAATTAAGGTAATTCTTTAACCCTCCTTCCGATTCAATGCAATGCACATGGGTCCTTGGTGGGGATTAATCCTTTATCCGCTGCGTTTTATGTTTGTTTGTGCGATTAATTCCCCAACAGTGGTATCAGAGCCACTTGTGCATTGGTTGAATTGGATTTGTTATTTTGATTAGATCAAAATTGCATGTTAGGGTTGTATGTTCTTGATTTAGGGTTCAATGTTATTGTGAATAACATGTTTAAAATTTGATTTTAATGTGAATCATTGTGAATGATTTGGTTGTAATTGCTTTGAATCAGAAAAGGGGTGAAATTTTGGATTCAGCATGTTGGCACGCCGGCGTGCCGGTTTTGGCACGGCGTGCCAACAGGAAATCGTTCCTGGATGCTTGAGTTCAGAATGGTGGCACGCGGGCGTGCCGATTTGGCACGGCGTGCCAACCTGAAAATTTTGCATATGGCACGACGTGCTGGGCCTTTGCACGCCGTGCCAACTGGAAACCGTTTCCAGTATTGCGACCAGAATGGCGGCACGACGGCGTGCCAACCTTGGCACGGCGTGCCACCTGGGAATTTTCAGAGGGGGCTGGTTTTTGCGCGAAAAATTTTTTTTTGCCTGCGGCGCTTGCTTCGCAACAGGGGCTACCGCCCCCGTACCCCCGTCCAACTCAGCAGCGAGTTGGATCGCTGGAAGTTGGGTTTGGTGTTTTTCGTTTATGTGTGGAAATTGTTTCTACACATTTACGATTTTCAAATCAATTACTCTAAATACAATAGGATTGTATTTTACCCTTTATGAACCCTAAATCTTGTAGATGTAAAATTATTGTGATAATTTTATGCATGGTGTTGTGGTATGGTTTTGGACCCCATGGATGTTTTTTTTTTTTTTTGTTCCTTTTGTTTTGGTGGATGTAAGGTTTTATAAATACGGCCTGCGAGTCGTTTGTATTTATGTAATCTTATTTTTCTAGATAAATTGTATAGGATGCAATTTATTGTTTGTAAATTTTATTTTACTAGAAAATTGTATAGGATACAATTTTGTAAGATATGTAAATCCATGAGATGGTGCCAAGGAACAAAGACGTGAAGACGGATCCAAGGGGTGGGGGAGTGCTGTGACCATACGATGGTTACAACCACCTAGGAAATGACCTGTTGATTTTCATATTGGCCTATGAAAATCAATGTAGATAAAACCATACCATAACACGGTTTTTTTTTCGAGTCTATTGCATGTTTTATATTTTGATGCCATGTGATGCCATGCTTAGTATGAAATATGCATGCTAGATGAATGTATGACATTGGATGCCATGCTATAATTAATGTTAACTAAGAAGATTAATATTAATGCCATGTATTGTATATGATAAAATTTAATCACGGGATTTAATAAACCCTAAAATAAACTTATGAAGTTTATATTTGCCACCCAATTACGTATAACACTAGTCAAGTACTATGTTCGCATCATGGTAGCCACGCCAAAGCGGGTACGCATGATGTGACCTTAGCGAAGCGATAATATGAGAAATGGTGATTCTCATTGTGTTGTAATTGGTTTAACAAAGGGTTAATCAAAATGGTGTTTGAGCCCGAGGCAAAGATGAGATGAGTAACATGCAAATTAAATATGATATATGATATCATGCATCTCATAAATCAAAAGAGTTACATAATGATGTAATTGACATGGTGATGTCTACCGAAATTATATTTAATCATAGGGACATGCCAAAGCAGTGCTATGGTTAAGTATGGATTTTGGGTCTTTTACCCACTTAAATAATTTTAAAGGGTTTTATAATTTTAGTGGGAGCTTAATTCTCTTATGTAATTTAACTTTGCATATATTTTCTGTTGTAGATAAATGGCAAACACAAGTAATCCCGGTTCTATTAGATCTATCCTTGAGAAGGATAAACTAAATGGAACGAATTACCTTGACTGGTATCGCAACTTGAGAATAGTTCTCAAGCAAGAGCGGAAGCTATATGTTCTGGATGGGCCTTTGCCCGCTAACCCTCCACCCACCACGGCTCCAAGAGCTGAAAGAGATGCTTTCCACAAGCATCAAAATGATCAGATTGATGTGCAATGCCTAATGCTCGCTTCTATGATTCCGGAACTTCAGAAGGATCTGGAAATGTTTGAGGCATACGAGATGTCTCAAGAGCTTAAGGAAATGTTCCAAAAGCAAGCGAGAAGGGAAAGGTATGAGACCTTGAGATCTTTGGTTGCGTGCAAAATGGCCGAAGGTAGTTCGGTTAGTGCACATGTTCTGAAGATGAAAGGGTACATTGATCAGTTGGAGAGACTTGGTTCGCCACTCAGACCTGAGTTGGCAACGGATTTGATCCTAAACTCTCTTCCCGATAGTTACTCCCATTTTGTCATGAATTATCACATGAATGATATGGACAAAACGGTAAGCGAATTGCATGGGATGCTTAAAAACGCTGAAGTGACTATAAAAGAGAAACCAAGCTCCAAAGGGATCCATATGGTGCAAAAGGGTAGGATCCAGAAGAAGAAGGGTAAAGCGCACAAACCCAAAGCGTTTGGGAAAGATGCTAAAAAGCCCGTAGCTGCTGCCAAGGCAAAGCCTGCAAAGGAAGGCGCATGCCATTTCTGCAATCAGCCTGGTCATTGGCGCAGAAATTGCAAGCTTTATTTGGAGGACTTGAGGAAGAAGAGAGGCGGTGAGACCGCTAATCAAGGTATTCATGTTATTGAAATACTTCATTCTACTTCTGTTTCTACTTCGTGGGTATTAGATACCGGTTGTGGTTCTCACATTTGTATGAATGTGCAGGGGCTTAGAGGAAGTAGAAAGCTCAAGAAGGGCGAGGTAGAATTCCATGTGGCGAATGGAGCTAGAGTTGCTGCTTATGAAGTCGGCCGCTATGAGCTCAAGTTGCCAAGTGGACTTGTCCTTTATTTGAATAATTGTTATTTTGTTCCTAATTTGTCTAGGAACATCATTTCTATTTCATGTTTGGACAAGGAAGGATTTAAATGTGTTATTGAGAATAATCACTTATTGCTTTTCAATAAAGACTTGTTTTATGCAAATGCGGATTTACATGATGGTCTTTATTTGTTGAACCTTAGTGAAGGTTATAATGAGCATGTATATAACATAAATACCAAAAGGATAAGAACAAATGTTGTGAATCCTACTTATCTCTGGCATTGTCGTCTAGGACACGTTAATGAGAAACGCATTTCAAAACTCCATAAAGATGGAATTTTGGGTCTAGATGTTTTTGAAACATATGACACATGCGAGTCTTGTTTAATGGGTAAGATGACGAAGAGCCCCTTTACTGGTCACAGTGAAAGGGCTAGTGACTTATTAGAACTCATACATACGGATGTATGTGGGCCTATGAGCACAACTGCTAGAGGTGGTTTTCAATACTTCATTACGTTCACTGATGATTTCAGTAGATATGGTTATCTATATCTAATGAAGCATAAGTCGGAATCCTTTGAAATGTTCAAAGCATTCCAAAATGAAGTACAAAACCAACTTGGCAAGACAATTAAAGCACTTAGATCTGATCGAGGTGGTGAATATTTGAGCCAAGAGTTTGACGATCATCTTAAAAATTGTGGGATTGTCTCACAATTAACTCCTCCTGGTACACCACAGTGGAATGGTGTGTCTGAGAGGAGGAACCGAACTTTATTGGATATGGTTCGGTCTATGATGAGTCAAACAAATCTTCCTCTATCCTTTTGGGGATATGCACTTGAAACAGCGGCATTCACACTGAACCGAGTTCCATCAAAGGCAGTTGAAAAGACACCATATGAGATATGGGTTGGTAAGAGACCAAATTTGTCTTTTCTCAAGATTTGGGGATGCGAAGCTTATGTGAAATACTTGATTTCAGATAAGTTAGCACCAAAATCTGTGAAGTGCAACTTTGTAGGTTATCCAAAAGAAACTAAAGGTTATTTCTTTTACAATCCTAGTGAAAACAAAGTGTTTGTTGCTAGGAATGGTACATTCCTGGAAAAAGAGTTTATTTCCAAAGGAATCAGTGGGAGTAAAGTACACCTGCAAGAAAATCTGGATAACCAAATTGAAAGTGAGTTTCAAATGGAACAACAACCTGATTCACAAGAAGTTGTTGAGTCAGAACCAGTAACACAAGTCCAACGTAGATCAAGTAGAGTTCGTCATGAGCCCGAGAGATATGGATTTCTCGTCACGAACGAAAATGATCTGATTCTGTTAGAAGAGAATGAACCTTCCACGTATGTGGAAGCTGTCTCTAGTTCAGAATCTGTAAAATGGCTTGATGCTATGAAGTCAGAAATTCAATCCATGGACGACAACAAAGTATGGACTTTGGTTGATCTCCCAAAGGGTGCTAAAGCAATAGGGCACAAATGGGTTTTCAAGTTGAAAACGGACATGGATGGGAATATTCAGACTTATAAAGCAAGGTTAGTGGCGAAAGGTTACCGACAAGTTCATGGTATAGACTATGACGAAACCTTTTCGCCAGTAGCTATGATCAAGTCCATCAGAATTCTTGTTGCCATAGCAGCATATTATGACTATGAAATATGGCAAATGGATGTCAAAACAGCTTTCCTAAATGGAAACCTTGTTGAGGATGTGTACATGACACAGCCTGAAGGTTTTGTCGATCCAAAGAATCCTGATAAAGTATGCAAGCTTCAAAAGGCCATTTATGGTTTGAAGCAAGCATCAAGAAGTTGGAATCATTGTTTTGATGAATCAGTCAAAAAGTTTGGCTTCATCAAAAACGAAGATGAGCCTTGTGTGTACAAGAAGTTCAGTGGGAGTAATATAGTTTTCCTAGTTCTATATGTCGATGACATATTGTTAATAGGAAATCACATTCCTACCTTGCAAGAAGTAAAATCTTGGCTAGGAAAGTGTTTTTCTATGAAAGACTTGGGTGAGGCAGCCTACATTCTTGGAATAAAGATCTATAGAGATAGATCTAAGAGATTGATAGGCCTGAGCCAGAGTACATACATTGATAAGATACTGAAAAGGTTCAGTATGGATCAATCTAAGAAAGGAAATGTTCCTATTGGGCAAGGGATAAAGCTTAGTCGTAAGCAATGTCCCATGACAGTTGAAGAACGTCAACGCATGAATAAGATTCCTTATGCGTCAGCTATAGGATCTATCATGTATGCCATGGTATGTACTCGGCCAGATGTCTCTTTTGCTTTGAGCATGACAAGTAGATATCAGTCTGATCCAGGTGATAGTCACTGGACTGCTGTCAAGAGTATTCTTAAGTACTTGAGAAGAACTAAAGATACATTCTTGATATATGGAGGCTCGGACGAAGATCTTGTTGTAAATGGTTACACGGATGCAAGTTTCCAAACTGATCAAGATCAGATGCAGTCACAGTCTGGGTATGTGTTCATTCTGAATGGAGGTGCGATAAGTTGGAAGAGTTCTAAGCAAAGCACGATAGCTGCATCTACAACAGAAGCCGAGTATATTGCTGCATCAGATGCAGCCCAAGAGGCTGTTTGGATCAAGAAGTTCATCGAAGAACTTGGTGTCGTTCCTAGCATAGTGAATCCTGTGAGCCTCTTGTGTGACAACAATGGGGCAATATCACTTGCTAAGGAACCTAGTGTGTCACAGAAATCCAAACATATACTTCGGCGTTTTCACTACATAAGAGAAGTCATCTCAAGAGGAGATGTGAAGATATGCAAAGTTGCGTCTGAAGACAATGTTGCTGATCCACTAACAAAAGCTCTTTCACAAGCTGTACATGATGGTCATGCTAGGTCCATGGGTATTAGATACATTTGAGATTGGACTTAGGGCAAGTGGGAGATTGTTAGAGATTGTGCCCTAAGCCAATGTTGGATTATGTAAACAATCTTCTTAAGTCATTAATAAAGACTTATTTTATCATATATATTTGTATGTTAGTATTTATGATAATGTATCCATGAATTAATTGTGTAATTCTAAATTTTCCCTAGTCGATTGTTATTATGGGAATAATAACAAACTAAGACTAGTGTGAGTGATAATGGATATTCATAAGATGAATATAGTGTATACAGATACAGATTATACTCACGGGCAATGTGTTAGAGAACATGTTGCTGGAGACCCACTATAAGATCAAGTTCATGGTCACGTGTCACAACTGATCTTGATTATAGTAGTGTCATCAGCTGATTCCTTTGACCTGAGGTCACCATGGATTCCGGGATGAATTCATGTTGTGCTTTGACGCAGTCAAACGCTGCTTGTAACAGAGTAGTTATAAAGGCTGTGGTTGGGTACAATATGACTCATGCTTAGGGATGTGAGTGACAGATATGGGATTTTGTCCCTCTCTAACAAGAGAGCGATATCACTGGGCCCCTCGATAAGTAAGACTGTTAAATGCATGGCCGTGCTCAAATAATTGATAAGAGTATCAATTGTTTTGTCTGAACAGTTTACTTTGAGATCGAGAAAGCATATGATTAATTATATAAGATTGACAAGTGTACCATGTCTTATAATTAATCTTGATATCAAAGAGACAAAAGGGAATATGACATTCTATAAATAGGTATTGGATCATTCCAATCATATTAATTGGGTAGTCGTAATGGCTTGCTAGAGTCCGCTTGTGACCTATAAGGACATTATGGTAATTTCCTTATTGCCAATTAATATGATCCTATGGGGTCACACACAAGAGCAAAATGAAGTTCATCTTATCGGGTATAAATTATTATTGGATAATAATTTATGAATGAGAAAGAGAATAAATATATATAGTGATATATATTTATGTATGTATATATAAATATTAATGTGATTAATATTGCATAAAGTATGCTACATATTATAATTTAATTATATGGAGATATAATTAATTATAATATTATATATACATATATGTATTATGGAGAATTGATTTGATTTAATGTTAATTGAGAATTAATATTAAATTGTGTGGGTTAATATATAATTATAACTAATAGGTGTATTAGGTTATAATTATAATTAACTATTTAGGTTAATTATTTAAGGAAACAATTAACCTAAACCTAATAACTCTCCACACTAATACTATAGCAGAATTCGGCCGGCCACCAGAAAAGATAGCCAGCCGAAATTCAGTCTCTCCAAGCAAAAGAAAAATCTGATTTTTTTTTTTCCTGCTCTCTTCTCTCGATTCGAAGAAACCGTTTCTTCCATCCCGGCGCTAGCACGCGGTGAACGTATTGCTCCGTGTGGATCAACCATAGAGGGAAGCAATTTTGGTTCCTAAGTGATTCAAACTTCAAAGAATTAAGGTAATTCTTTAACCCTCCTTCCGATTCAATGCAATGCACATGGGTCCTTGGTGGGGATTAATCCTTTATCCGCTGCGTTTTATGTTTGTTTGTGCGATTAATTCCCCAACAATTCCTTCTCCAAGAAGACTGCATTTCTGGCTATAAAAACTTTGTTTTCGGCTGGATCGTAGAAGTAATAACCCTTAGTTTCCTTAGGGTAACCCACAAACTGGCATTTGACAGATTTGGACTCGAGTTTGCAACTTGTCAATTTCTTAATATGTGCATCAAAACCCCAAATCTTCAAGAAGGAAACATTGGGCTTTTGGCCCTTCCATAGTTCATATGGTGTTCCCTCAACTGCCTTGCTTGGTGTATTATTAAGAATGTAAGTAGGTGTCTCTAAAGCATATCCCTAAAAGGAGAGAGGGAGTGTAGCATGACTCCTCATCAAGCGAACCATGTCAAGCAAGGTCCTATTCCTCCTTTCTGACACTCCATTCCACTGGGGTGTACCAGGAGGAGTGAGTTGGGATACAATCCCACTCTCTTAAAAATGAGTCAAACTTTTGGCTCAAATATTCACCCCCTCGGTCAGACCAAAGTGCTTTTATTTTCTTGCCAAGTTGGTTTTCTACTTCATTCTTAAAGTCCTTGAACCTTTGGAGAGTCTCAGACTTATGCTTCAATAGATACACATAACCGTATCTGCTGAAGTCATTCGTGAAGGTGATGAAGTACAGAAAACCAGATCTAGTACTAGTGCTCATTGGGCCACATACATCAGAATGTATTAGCTCCAATAGCTCTAAGGCCCTTTCAGCAGTCTTGCTAAAAGGCGCCTTTGTCATCTTGCCTCTCAAACAAGATTTGCATTTGTCATAAGACTGGATGTCAAATGACCCTAGCACTCCATTAGAGTGAAGCCTAGCTATGCGCTTCTCATTTATATGGCCAAGTCGACAATGCCGGAAGTAAGTAGGATTAATTTCATTTTGTTTAATCCTTTTGGTATTTATGTTATAGATTGAACTTTCACGTTTTAGATCAAGGATATATAAGCCATTTTCAAGAAATGTTATTCCATAAATAATATTGCCACATTTTATAGAAATTCTACCATGTCTAATATTAAATACGAAACCAGAAATATCCAACAAAGAAACGGAAATAATATTCCTGCGCATTGCAGGTACAAAATAACAGTTTCTTAGTTCCAAAACAAGTCCATTAGGCATCTCCAAGAATAATCTTGGATCTCCATGGCCTGAACCCGAGCACCATTTCTGACTCGAAGATCTACTTCTCCAGATCCTAATAATCTCCTATTTCTTAGACCCTGCACATTTGAACAAATGTGAGATCCATATCCAGTGTCCAAGACACAAGATGTAGAGATAGCCAGATTAATCTCAACAACATAAATACCTGAAGCAGCATTTTTGCCCTTCAGTTGCTCCCTTAGCTTCGGACATGAGCTCTTCCGGTGCCCCTTCTCATGACACTCATGGCAGACATCGTCAGGAGAAGCAACCCTTGCTTTAGGTTGGGCCACCACTTTTTTGCCGTTAGCCTTGGCCTTAGATTTGGCCTTTCCCTTAGCAATGGGCGTATTGCCCTTGTTCACCAGCAATACTTCAGGAGTCTTCTTAAGAGACTGCTCAGCAAGCTTGAGCATCCCATGCAGCTTAACAACCAATTTATGCAACCCTTGCATATGATAGTTCATGATAAATTGGTTGTAAGACTCAAGAAGTGACCCGGGAATAATGTCTGCTGCCAAGTCCTACAGAACTGGCAAGCCGAGGTGGGCAAGTGTATCAATATACCCCTTCAACTTTAGCAAATGAGTGCTAACAGAAGTCCCAGCTGCCATCACAGTTATGTAAAGTGCCTTAGTTGTCAGGTAACGTTCCTGATGAGCCTGATCTTGGAACATCTTTTTAAGTTAATCCATCATCTCATAAGCATGCTTATCCATAAACTGCTTCTGAAGATTAGAAGCCATGGTACCCAGCATGAGGCACGAGACATCTCGGTCATCCCTCACATACTGATCGTATTGCTCCACCATTGCTGTGGTGACACCTCGACCTGCGGGAGGGCTAGCTGGTAAAGGAGCATTCAGTACATACTCCTTGGACTCTTGTCTAAGAACTATTTGTAAGTTCCTAGCCCAGTCTAGGAAGTTAGTCCCCGAAAGCTTCTCCTTCTCCAAGAGTGACCTAAGTGAGAGTGAGTTGTTGTTTGTTGCAGCCATTTAAATTGCTTAAGTGAAATGGGATTATCTATATGGAAGAAATCATTGCTTGAGTTAGAAATAAAGGGCTTTTAAGCAAATTCAAATTAATAATCCGATTTTAATTTGTTTGTTGGTGATGTTAATTGGTTGACTTGACCAAGATCCACAACTGATCAATGACTGGCTGAACTAGGTCTCATTAACCAACCATTGATTCGTTTGGTAGGACAACCTATCCAATCCTTCCACAAAGGACTCTTGGTTTGATGGGCTTATTGACACTTTACCCATCTGTGCTTAGGGCCCGCTCTGAGCTAATGCTACCCATGTTGAGTCAAACCACCATTCACATGTTAACCATACCAAGTATCCTAACCCTCGACGGCCCACCGAATACTACAATGTACCCAGCTAGGGCATGGCGCATATTGCAGTATCAATGGGAGGAAGAGGTGTGAATGTGGGAAGCACTTTTAAACAACTCAATATTTTAATTTCTGGATTATAATTAAGTGATACGGCTTAGCATGCATAAACGCGGGTAATAATTTGGTGATCCATACATCCATATTATATGACAAATGCAATAGCATAATTTAAAATAAATGAGATCCTATGGGCCTTTAATTACAACCTAATGAAAAACTAGATATCCTATCTAATTCTTCATGGGCCAGACTGCAATCCTTCTTAGACTCCCACCATGGGCTTGCTCCATCTGGGTCTTCCTCCATACTTGATGCAATTACAATAATTTTGTAAAATAAAATCTATTCTAAAATTACATCAAAATAAAAAAATGGCACGCAGGCCATATTTCCCAAAATTAAATTACAACCGATAATAATTTAGGGTCCATAGAACTCAACATCACATTTCAAACAAAGTACCTGTCGTGCACATACATACCAATATGATACATAATCATGGCATTCCAAATCATAAATATAAATGTTAAGCCGAGTTACTTAGGGTGAAATCGCCAATTTTAACAAATGTGACTAAGGCTATTAAAGGCCCAATGGATAACATCCATAAATGCAAAATTAACAATTTTGCTCCCACTTGAATTTGAGTTGTCACAAATTTAAAATTTAGCTCTCCCAATTTTAATCGGTGCCATGGTTTATTGGACCAATTTCACAAAGTCCATATTCAATTTAATATGCAAACATGCATGCCAACAAAATAAATAATTTAAATACAAATTAATTTAAAAAAAATTTTAATTTAATTTGCATTAGGGCCCGGAATAAAAAATACCCGCAAAATCCAAAACCGGAACCGAAACCCGCACGCGGCGCTGCTATCCAGGGACATCAGCGCTGCTGCCGCGGCAGCAGCAGCCATGGCCACAAATTGGAATCGCTTTTGCGATTCCAATTTTGGCCAACTTCTTTTTTTTTTCATCAATCATAAAAATTCCAGCCATAAAAATAAGAATAAATAATCAGTAAAAAAAATGGATTGAAAACCAATTGGGGAAAACAAATCAAAAACCCCAATCCAAAATTCTAGAATTTATCAAAAACAAAAACCAATTGAATAAAAACCCTAAAATCACAAACTTGAAACCCATTCTTTCTTCAAGAACGCTTTCAAGAACCAATTCCAATCAATCTAATAGATAAAACCAAGGCTTTGATACCATTGTTGGGATTCGTCATCAGAAAAATAACGTGGTGAAGCGGAAAATACACCGTTTAAAATTTCTTAGAATCCACCTATCATGTCCAATTACCATTGATTGAAATAAAAACAATTCGAATCAAGAGATTGAACTCACCAGATTATGTCTCTTCTGGAGACTGTTGCAGAATCATTTCTTAAAATTGATCTCCACAGTCCGGTGCACGATTAACTATCAAACGGGAACCAATGCTAGTCGAAGAACGGAAGAAATTGCACCAAAGAATTCGGCTATTGGGGCTGATATTGTTGCTGGCTGAATTTCCTTTGTGCCTAGGGTTAAGAGAGTGATTTTTCCCATAAATGTGCCATTTATAGTCCTTATGCAATATGGACTCCAATTAGGTTAAGTAAACCCAAGCCCATTAGGATTTTAATTACATATTTAAATCCTTATTCCATAAGATTAATATATAATTTAATTCCATATGGCTTGATTTAATTACCCTTAATTAAAATAAAATCACACTTATGAAAATAATTTAATTAATTGTTTATTTTATGTAATTCAATTAATTGATAAATTAATTAATTACATTATGTAAACTTATTAATTAAATTAAACCAGCCCAATGTTAATTAAATACCTCGACACTGAATGTCAACTAATTAATTAACTCATTCCTTCCAATGTACATCACATGCACAATATATATACGTTCCGGCTCAGTTGATCTATATGCACGATCCTATGGGTCTGTCTTTATGTTGGCAGTAGGCCCAAGGCCCACAGACTGTAAGTGGGTTCTAGCAAACCATTATAGCCCCCAATTAAGACAGAGATGCAGCAGCCTTTAGAAGACACTCACCCAGTAGTAATCTCATAGTGTCTTTTGCCTAACGATATCGATATGAATAAACGAGGCATGGTGTCCGTCATCCTCTTCTGTTGTTTATTATATTTCTTGATCTTGAGTTGACTGATTAATCAAATAAGCAACCAACTTATTTGGGTATGGCCATACACTTATCAGTCCCACTCATCAAGTGGCTAGTGATATCATCTCGGTGTTACCCGAGTGCCAATTCCATCACTACATCATCAATATCAATATGTTCACCTGTCCACCCAATCATACCCATATTTAGTATCTTTTTAAAACCTGTTAGGCGTATGTCAAAGTGAACCGATTCCATATTGATACTATAATGAAATCTAGTCTGAGGACAAAAGACACCTACTCAAGAAAGACCTATGATGAGACAACCATGTGGCTTTCTTGTGCGGATCGATCTAGTCCCATGTCAACGACATGTACCTATATTCATGACTGACTATATAAGTACTATGGCTAGTTAAGAACTACCATACAGTCATTGAATATACAAATCTGTGGTTCTATTTGTTCCCACGATTAGAACAGACCTAGGATGGGTTTTATGATTATCAATCAATGGATACTCTACTCATATTATATCACAAGATATAAATGAAATAGATTAATTGCCTTTGTTAATGTGACACAAATAATGAATTCATACATGACTCTTAATGTATAATACAAAATACAAGAATCCAATGCCCTAAGAACTAGGGCACACGAACACGGCATACCAGACTACATCATGTTTACTTGACTTCCAAAAGTCAGGAGTGGATTCTTCTACACACTTGGCTTCAGAGCGGGTTCAACAATCTTGCCATCAGTAACCAACTGCTTGATGGCTTTAATTAGCTGGGTGCACTCATTTGTATGGTGACCCATCATTACATGGTAAGAGCAGAAATTATCTTTATCTACCTCATTTGGAGGTGAGAACGGCCTCAGACTCTGCAATAGCCTAGCCTTTCTACACTTGGCAAAGGTCTGACTAGCTAACTCGGTCCATGGACTAGTGATCCTCTGAGTAGTTGGTCTCCCTTGATTCACAGCAGCCACCTCTGCCTCCTACACTTATATAGAGGCTGCTTTCGATGTTTTTTTGGAAATAGACCCCACTGTAGTAGTCTTAGAGCTGCTACCCTTGTACCCTTGATTATTTCTGTAGGAGCCCGAACTCTGTCTGCCCTATTGCCCCTCCTCCTCGTATCACTCGATATGCTTGGCAAATTCAACCACTTCATTGAAGGAGTGGAATCTCTTGAGCTTCATCTTATCCTTGTACTGGGACAAACTACCATCCACCAGCTTTACTATTAGAGACTCCAACTTTGGTGCCCTATCCATCAGAACCTGCACATCCATCCACCATTTGTAATAAGCCGAGAAAGACTCATTCGGCTTTTGGCGGATTCTCTCCAGATCTTCAAGAGTTGTCTTAACTTGGGTGTTGTAGGTGTATTGCTTTACAAAAGCATCAGATAAGTCCTCCCAAATGGAATGGGTATATAGGGGCATCTTCATGTATGACTTTGCTGCAGCACCCCTCAGAGTAGTTGGAAACAAGTTCAAGAGATGACCCTTTCCAATCCCCATACTGGTCATCAGCCTCACGTAACTATCCAAGTGGGCTTCTGCTAGGCCTTCACCAATGTAGGGAGGGAGATAAGGCAGGTGAAAACCGACCGGAAGCGGCCCCTCTCCATCGGCCATCAGTGTGGCAGAGTCATCATACTTAATAGGATTAAAGTGGACCATCTCCTTTAGCTTGGGCATAATTGCTTCTATGTCAGAAAATTTCTGATTAAGACACTTCTCCAGCATCATCTCAATCGAGGCTTCCCTTGCCTTCTTAAAGGCCTCATCCTCTTCGGACTGACGATTAGGTTCTCTGTGGTTGATGACTCCACCACTTCCTCCTGGAAGACTTGCTCCAGTAGCATTAGTAACTTGGACAAACTATTGTCCCCCAATTCCAACTGAAGTCTGAGCCGGTGGAACAGTCTGAATAGGGATGGTGCCTATCACGGCCTGCACTTGTTCCCTAAGAGTAGCCTTGAACTCGTCTGAGCTTAGGAAGCTCCTCATAAAGGTAGCCACGTTGAAAGGCAGGTTTCCATTGTTTCCGTTGGCCATCTCCTCTCTGTCCGCTTCTTCTAACAAAATCTGACTATCAACTGGTAGAGTGGGCAACTAAATTTCTACCTCCCGATCTGAATTTGACCCTGAGCTGATTCCCTCAACGGTGAACGGCTCTGATTAAACTGACTGAATTGGTGGGTTCAGCTCTGATTCAACACGAACTAACCGTTTCGAGGTGTGACTCCAAACTACACAGTCAACATCAGGTTAGAATCGCGGATGGGTGTCATGGACCTAGACTCGACACACTAAATAGCGTGTATGGTGTGTTCATGTTCATGATTGAATGAAGCTTTATGGATGTGGACGATGATGAAAATGATTTTTGTATTTTCTTTCTTTTTGTTTTGGATGTTCCAAGCATACCCCATGCCATGCAAAAGACAATGCAAAAATGTCACGTGTGGGCCGGCACACGGACATAAGTTTAGTGCCTTCGGGGCACCTAGCAGATGTCATGAAATGGTCACGTGTGTACCGATACATAGACAAAGGTTCGACGCTCTATAGGTCAATGAAATGATATGTGATGGTCATATGGGAGCCGTTCCATAGACAGAGGTTCGATGCTTTTATGGCATCTTGGATAAAGTGATGTCATAAACAAGTCGTGTGTAACTCAGGACACGGATAGCATTTCGGCGTTCGTGGGACACCTTGCATGATTTAGGCATGTTATGAAATGTCTTAATATGAGTATTAGTTCGTCACTCATGGAGTACCTTGAATGAATCATCAATGTTATGGAACAATCCTATGTAGATCGCGACACACAAGCAAGACTTTGGTGTCACCATGACACTATTGGTGAATGGACATGATGCCATGTGATGGTATTGTGTGATCCACCACACAAAAACAAGCCTAAGACCGTTGTGGTCCTCTAATAGTGCAATGATGTAATGAAACGGCCAAGTGCAATCTGGTGCATAGGCGAAGCACGGGTAGTCTTGGGGACTCCCGATATGTCATGAAATGAAATGTCGTGAGGGGTGCACTTAGAACATCCTTACATTTTAGATGGGATGAGATGATATGAATGCCCATGTCGTACAGAATGCAAATGGCTGCACAAAAAATATGGTTAGGATGCGTGATACACAAGATGATGTCATGTATGTTTCATGAAATGCGAGCACATAAGATGTATATGACATACGAGTAAGATGTTATGGCTGCACGAAAATGTGGTTAGTATAATAGCACACGTATGATGATGCTTGCAAATGGCTACATAAAAATGTGGTTAGAAAATGGCACATAGATGATGCGTGTTTGATGTTGCATGTAAAGGTCAAAAAAGAAACCACCATAGAACAAATGTTAGCATAAGCAACAATATGCTCACCCTTCCAACCTTATTCCTCCATTCGATTGGTCTCGCATTCTTCCTAGGTATTGGGTCTCTTTGGCATCAATAGGGGATACCAAAGGCGTACTCTCAATGTCCATTTTCAAATATATAAGTTTTGGTAATCCTAAGGGGAAGTTGCTAGGCCATTACATGAAGGTATGAGTCAAACCAAGGGTCGTACAGGTTCCTATAGCGAAAATATACTCCTCACTTCTCCCCACTCAAGGGTCTAAACAAAGGGATATGTACGAGGCTATGAGTGGTTTACCCCCTCAGGTGCCTCCAATCCTAGCGGAAGAGGTAGGTCACCTTTGGAAATAAACTAGGCTTAATCATGTGTTGGAGGGATTCAAGAAGAGAAAATGTCATGCTATGCGGTTGTGGATGAGATATCGGGTTATGAATTAATAATTGACTTTAAGTGAGGATGTACTTTAATTGTTGCCTAAGTTCCTTAAGTTTTTATGAAAACTTTTTTAAAGAAACCGTTAATCCCCAGCAGAGTTGCCACTGTGAGCAGACGACGTTTTTACGGAAAGCGTGATGAAGCAGGAACCGGGGATTTTCTTTTTGGAATGTGATGATGATTTGGTTTTGGAAAACAGGTTTTAATCTTCTTTAAGAAAGCCTTTCATTTTATTGGAAAAACCCTTTTTGTAGAAAACTTAATTGTTAGTGTGAATTTTGGAAAATAGGTTTTTAGAAAATCCCAATTTAAACTTAAAGATCTCGAAACCTAAATTTTGAGATTAGATACAGATTTGCCACCCAGATCAGATAAGCTCATTCTGGAAATTTCGGTATAGCTCCCTACCAAGTGTAGACGCGGTACCTAACCCAGAGATTCAAGGTTCGGGGAACACATCTACTAATCCTCAAACTTGTTTTTAATTATTATTTCATAATGTGATATGACATCCACTTAAATCTACCCATTTTATCTTCTTTTATTTTTAGTTAATGCTCATACACATAACATAAATAAATCATAAATAAAGTGAAGAAAAGTAAAAGTGCGGGAAAAGTAAAGTAGTGGCCAAATTATACAACCCAAAAAAGAAAAACTCTCATCCTCACCATTTACAATCGCCTATAATACACGATAATCTAAAAAGTACAATCGCCTAGATACACGAGATAATCTATTAAATACACCAAAAATGAAAAATAAAAGCTGCGTCCAAATACAGTTAGTACAAGTAAATAAAGCACACCAAGGATTCACATAAGACAGAATAGGGGTATTTTGGGAAACGGGATCATGCATAGAGGGCATAATCAAGAAGTCCGGACGACTACTCGATTAGACCTGGAAAACATATTATTGAAACGCCCTATAGATTTTATGGATGAAAAACCAATTTTGAAAACAATTTGGCTCATTTTACATGCATTTTCCAACTTTTAGTGGGCTGGATACCCCGGGACAGGGGGTCCCATTCGTGAGTGGGCCTAAATTAGACATCCATCTAAGGTCCAAAAGTGTAAACACGCTAAAAATCTGTTTTGAATTAAAATGAGACACAAAATTACAAATTAGAGGCCCAAAAGAGCAAAACTGTAATTTTGTTTCTCGAGCTACAGCCGAGTGGCTGTAGGTTACAGCTGTGTGGCTATAGTGCTCCAAAATCTATTTCGGTTTCTTTTCTCGTTTTGAAAATCATTTTAGAATTTTGATGATTTTTAGCGATCTGGGATTATAGAAACTCATAAAACACCACGAAAACAGATCCAAAACGGATCAAATGAGTCCGGAAATCCCTAAAAACCCGAAATCACCAAACTTTAACATTACATCCATTAATTATAAATCCAAAAACTGAAAATCAAACATATATGGATGTACTTGACCGATAATAATCATGAAAAACACATTTGATTTGAAGAACGGAAGCGTTATCGGTCGATTTGGGGCATTTAGAGCTTCTGCCCCTAAAGATTATAGCCATGCGGCTGTAATCAGAAGATTACAACCGCGTAGCTATAGATTACAGCCGTGCCCTTGTAGATTATAGCTATGCGGTTGTAATCATCAGGTGGGGCGGTTGTAACCGGACTCACTTCCAGAATCACAAAAAACACAAAATCGCAAACCAATAACACCTAGAATGAATAAGAAAGAGTTTTTAAGGCCTCTCAGAATTACCTTGATGTATTCCAGCATTTTGGATCACCAGGAATGGATTCGGATACCACGAAACGCCTTGCAATTACGAACAATTCGAAGACGTATGCGATCTTCGAAGCTCGAACAGAACCCCAAATCAAATTAGATTAGCGTTTACAGATTAGAACCACTCCAGAAAATTAATCCCTAAAGAATTCTAACCATTTCTATTGATTTAATTAAGGTTTTTTTAATCATTTTTTGATGGAATCGTTTAATTTTCTCTCTTTTTCTCTTTCAAATCTCTCGAAAAACCTAATTCCTAGAATGGTGGCTGCTCTCTTCTGTTTTCTGCCTTCTCTTCTCGTTATTTTTGTTTTTATACTTCCCCGAATAGGTTAAGAAATCAGAATTTAAGACTGATTTACGCTAATTAGGAAATTTAGTGATTACAGTCACGCGGCTGTAGTGGACTATACTGTGCTGGTTTAGGGCACTATAGGCGAGCGGCTGTAGTGACCAGACTAGCTTATTTCTATGTTTTTTCCTCTTTTCTCTTTGATTCTTCCAAACTCTCACTCAACCTTCTTCGAGGTTCCGTACCAAGACTTGTCACACATATTTGGGTCATCCGAGACATTTCCGACATTGTCCTAGTCGTTTCGAATCTGCTTCATGTTTATCCGTGAAAAAAAAGGTAATAATAGCTTTCATCACCGAGGTCGGGAAAAAACCCGTGCTCACAGGCCCACATGAATGTTTTATGCATGACATGCATTCCATATGGCTACAAAACAAATTAATTAGTGCTTATGACATTCAAGTGATGTGTATAAATTAATGTTTTTCACACAATGAAGGGGTGGATGGCTACAAAAGAAATGGTTAGTGTGAATGTCACACGGGTGATTAATGTATTTACACATGAAAAATGCAAGTGGCTATACAAAAGATGTGAGTTGGTATCATAAAAATGATTCACGTGTTGCATGTTATGTTTGTGGAAAATGTTAATGATGGTATGATATAAAGAAATGAAAAACATGTAGCATATTGCATGCGAAATGTATTCCTCCAACCTTATTCCTCCAGTCGTGGTCAATTTTTGAGAAAATTCTAACCGAGTCCTAGAAAGGGTTCACTTCGATCACCAACTAGGGATGATGAAGGCATAATTGTAACATTCATGCAATTTGTTTTGGTTTCCTAAGGGAATTCATCTAAGGTTGCCTACATGAGTTCGGTCCAAGTCGGGATAAAATCAAGGTCCCCATATCAAAATATACTCTTCACTTCTCCCTACTCAAGGGTCCAAATGAAGGGGTATAAGGCTATAGGTGATGTTTCGTATCCGTGCCCCTAAGACCATGAGGAACATAGGCAACACTTCAACAATTTACTGGGTTGAAAATTGGATACTCAACCTAATGCAAGTATGTATAACTAAAATGCAAGATAAAATGCTACGAACGAACCATCCACCTTTTTTTGATTAGACATTTTTCAAGGCTTGTCAAATTCTTTTAAGTTTTAAGAAAACTTTTTGTGAGAAATCCCCAGCAGAGTTGCCACTGTGAGCGGATGACTTTTCACGGGATGAAAAAAAATGTGATGAGCACCGCGAGGCGGGCTGTTTTTTGGGGTTTTGGTTTTAATAGAAATTCGGCTTTCGGTTTTGGAAAATTAATCATTTATTTCATAAAAGAATCAAGACCTAAATCTCGAAAGAAAATGTAAAAGTTGCCACCTGGTTTAGCTCAAGCGGGAAATTAGAGCGTAGCTGAACCGAACGAGAGCCACTACACTTTCCAGAGATCTAGGTCCAAAAAAGTCCCTTATTTCATGTCTAATCAAAATAAATAGTCAATGTTTATTGATATCATATATTTCTAAGGTTGATTTTCCATTGATTTACTCATGCGGCGTACATGCAGATAAAAGTGATAAATGAATTAGTTATTTACAACCCAATTAAATCACAACAAAACTATCCTAGGGAATAAATTTGTTGATTTGGCAATTGCGGTACAATTGCCTATTTTACATGAGTATCTAATGCGTTAAAATTAGAATAAATAATTAAAAATAAATTAAATTCCTACAAAACAAATGTTAGCACAATGTGAGTGAACGACCTTTTGACGAAACGCGCAGTGAAGCTGGAATCGGGGATTTTCTTTTTAAAGTGTGATGATGTGGTTTGAAAACAGGTTTTTAATCTTCTTCAAGAAAACCTTGCATTTTATTGGGAAACTCATTTTGTAGAAAACTTAATTCAAACTGGAAAATAAATTTTTCTTAGAAAATCCCAATTTAACTTAAAGATTTCGAAACATGAATTTCAAGATTAGATACAGAGTCACCACCCAGATCAGTTCATCCGGAAAATTCCGGTACAGCGCCCTACCAAGTGTAGACACAGTACCTAATCCAGAGATTCGAGGTTCGGGCAACATACCTACTAATCCTCACTTATTTTCAATTGTTATTGCATAATGTAATGTTGCATTCACTTAATTCTACTCATTTTATCTTCTTTTTGTTATTAATCAATGCTAATACAAATGACATAAATATAAAAACCAAAATAAAGTGCAAAAAAGTAAAAGTGCGGGAAAAGTAAAGTAGAGGCCAAATTATACAACCTATAAAAAGAAAAAGCTCTCATCCTCACCATTACAACCGTCTATAATACACGAAAATCTAAAAAAGTACAATCGCTTAGATACACGATTTAATCTATAAAATACATCTAAAAATAAAAATAAAGAAAAATAAAAGCTGCATCGAAATACGGTTAGCACAAGTAAATAAAACACACCAAGGACTCATATAGGACAGAATAGGGGTATTTTAGGAAACGGGGTCATACATTTAAGGGGGGGTAACCGGGTCGACCCGATCGGTTGGCCCGGTTAGACCTGAAAAATGGTTTTTTGAAATGCCCTGTAGGTTTTATGGATAAAAAACAATTTCGAAAACCATTTGGCTCATTTTATATGCATTTTCCAACTTTTAGCGGGCCGGATATCACGGGACCCGGGGGTCCCGTTCGTGAGTGGGCCTAAATTAAACATCCATCTAGGGTCCAAAAGAATATAATCACATCAAAATTCAGTTTTGAATAGGAAAAAGATGCAAAATTACAAGTTTAGGGCCCAAAAGGATAAAACTGTAATTTGCCTCCTGAACTACAGCTGCGCGGCTGTAACACCTACAACCGTGCGGCTATAAGGCTCCAGAATGTGTCTGGAAATCTGGGATTTCTGGAAACACACTAACTTCAACCAAACAAATCCGAAACGGATCAAAACAAGTCCGAAAATCCATAAAAACTCGAAATCACCAAACTTAAAATCACATCTATCAATTAAAATCAGAAAACCAGGAATCTAAGCATGCATGGATGTAATTGGACCGATAATAAACATGAAAAACACATTTAATTGGAAAACGGAAGCATTATCGGTCGATTTGGGGCATCCGAAGCTTCTGCCCCTGAAGATTACAGCAGCGCGGCCCCTGTTGGTTACAGCCGCATGGCTGTAATCATAGGTGGGGCGGTTGTAATCAAAACCACTTCCAAAATCGCAAAAAATTCAAAAACAATAACAAACAACAATCAGAACGAAAGAAAAAGGGATTTCTATGGCCTCTCAGAATGTACCTTGTCTGTGTTCCAGTGTTTTGGACCATAGGGATGAATTCGGATGCCGGGAATGCTTTGCAATCACAGACAGTCCAAAAGCTTGTGCGATTTCTGAAGCCCAAGGGGAACCTCGAATGAGATTGAATGAGTGATTATGGTCTAACAATGCCCCTAGAAAACTAATCCCTCTAAAGTTATGATGATTTAAATGGATTTTTGTTAAGGTTTCTTTGATTATTTAGGATTAAAACACTCAATTTTAATCTTTCCTCTCAAAAACCCTAAGTGTGGATGTGTTTTCTTTCAATTCTCTCTATTTTGTCCCTTTTGTAATTTTTGTCTACTGCCTTCACCCTAATCCGGTCATTATGGTTTTACATCTCCTATTTTGGTCAAAAATCCGGATTAAATACTGATTTTAAACAAAAAAGGAAAGCTGATTATTACATCTGTGCGGCTGTAATGGATTACAGCCGCGCAGTTGTAGTGAACAGATTAGCCTATTTTGCTTATTTTTCATTCTTTTCTTCGGTTCTCTCAAATACTCACTCGAATTCCTTCGGGGTTCCGTACCAAGACTTGTCACACACATTCGGGTCACCCGAGACATTTCTGACATTATCCCGGTCATTCCGAATCTGCTTCACGTTTATCCGTGAAAAAGGTAATAATGGCTTTCATCACCGAGGTCGGGAAAAAAAACCTATGCTCACAGGCTGCCCCTCGTGTGACCAAAGTCGACTTTAACGGGTGCTTGTGCCCGATTCGAGTTTTTTCCCACAATAGGGAGTACAGTAAGAAGGAGAAGAGGATGTACCTAGTGGCTCCTCCTGCGTCTACCAGTTTTGATGTTTGTAAGGACTTGTCTCGGTTGTTTTACGAAATAGCGGACTTGCCCAGGTTGATTTGATTCTTCAGGGACTTACTTCGACTCTGTTACGAAGCATAGGACTTTGCCCGAATTGGTTTGATGTTCTCCAGGGACGTGCTTTGACTCCATCATAAAGTAGAGGACCTTGCGTAGATTGCATTGGTTTTCTAGGGTTATGCTTTGACTCCATTGCGAAGCAGAGGACTTTGCCCAGATTGTATTGGTTTTCTAAGGTCGTGCTTCAGCTCCATTGCGAAGCAGAGAACTTTGCCCAGATTGAATTTTCCTTGCCATTTGATGTTCATGAAAGGAAAGGGTATTTTAGTAATTTCACAGCTTGGGAAGTCGGCACCTTTTGAAGGAAGGGTACTTTGGTTATTTGACTTCTCGTGGGCCTACGTCATGGAAAGGAATGAGTTTTGATGATTTGGTTCCCCTTTTTTGTGAAAAGAGTATTTTGGTCATTTGACTGTTTGGTGACCAATAAAGGGGGTATTTGCTCTTTTTGCCTCTAGTGGAGCTTGTGTCACTAGGGGAAGAAATATTTTGGTGATTTGGTCCTCCATATAGCTGGTGTCGCTAAAGGGAAGTTATTTTAGCCATTCGGTAGTTCGGTTACTAACAGGAGGGTATTTCCATCATTTCACTTCTAGTGGTGCCTGTGTCACTGAAGGGAAGAGTAATTGTGTTTCCCATGAGATTAGTGTATCCGAGGAAAAAAATGCTTTGGCGATTTGAGAAATTTAATCATCTCTCTCGAATCTTTGCAGTTGTTTCGGGCACGTATTCATTCCTTGATCGACAATTTTGGAAACAAAAATTTTTACCCTTTCAATCAAGAATGAATACGTGTCGAATACCCTACCCCTTGACACCTGCAAGACATGAAAACTACATTTTAAAAAACGAAAAGCAAAGCATTTTGCAAAGAAACAAGCTACAGCTGAGCGGCTGTAGTGATTTTAAACTACAGCTGCTCGGCTATAGTGATGGGTTTCAGATGGCTTTTTAAAAGCCACGGAAATGAAAACATAGCCATTTCTCTAAAAATGAAAATCCTTCCTTCTCTTAGTGATTTTCTTGCCCCAAACCGCAAATCATGAGGCGAAAGATGCATAGAGTCCTCCGGCCCATTCTTGCTGCTCAACCCGTGTTTCAAACGCTGTTTTCCATTCAGGAGGGAAATTTTACTCTAGCATTTGAACCCACAGAGTGTATTTATGGACTAAAAGAGGATCATGAGTATTGTGGGGTGAAGATCGACGCCCCAGTGCCAATCCAACTCCAAATTTTGAACCATGCTTACACGAATCCGGTTAGTTTTCTCAAATTTCTCCACTTTTTCCAAGTTTGAAATTTTTGCAAAATTAGAGAAAATAGGTGAAATTGATTCTTGATTTGAGTAGGATATGCCCCTAGGATGTTTATTTGTTGATTTGGCTTGAGTTAGGACAAGATTTAACAGAAAAAATAAAAAAAAGTGGGGTTGGCCGAAATTTTTCAGCTACAGCCGCCCCATACATGGTCATAGCCGTGCGGCTATGATCATGAGGGTTACAGCCACATGGTTGTGACCTATGGCTAGGCAGCTGTAGCCTATAGATTCCAGGTTGCTTGATTTTTCGTGATTTCGATGGTGTTTCTTCGACTTTTACAATATATATGCGTTCTGAAAAGCTCATAAACTCCCTGGTTATTGATTTTGTAGGTGAGATGTGACCATTGCGGTTGTGGATCCATCATAGAGGCCTTACAATGGTATAGACGACTCCCCCAAGGAGTGAGAGATATTGTGAACTCTACTGGTTTACATTGTACATTACTACTCCTTGCACGAGCCGAGGACTTCTAGCTGCACTCTTGGAGAGATGGATGGATTCCACCCATACATTCCATTTCCCCTCTGGAGAGTACACGGTGACTCTGGAGGACATCATCGCCATTACCGGTCTTTCTTTCTCTGGACAAACGATAACTTTAATCAAGTCTTTACACATGGAGGCTATCGTCAGGAGTTACTATCGTTGCTTATCGGGATCAACTCCCCAGATAGCCGAATTCAGCGTAGGAGTCTCCGGGACTACTGGCTCGGGCGACAGCCTGTGCTCCTGGAGGGGGCTGGTTTCGAGGTGACCGATGAGAGGAAGTATGCTAGAGCCTTTCTGTTGCATGCTCTTTCCACCACTCTTTTTCCCACTGGCCGGAGTAGTCTGAATCTGGCTGTGTTGCCTTCCTTGATTGACCTGGAGTCTGTGAGGACTCTTAATTGGACTCGGGCGGCCTTGGCCCAGCTTTACTATGCCCTGGATCTCTGTGTCTGAGGCTCTTATAAGGAGTTGAAGGCTTTATAGATTCTGTTGCATGTGAGTATTTTAGATCCTCCTTTTTTATATTTTTTTATTTTTATTTTTTTAGCTCTGGTTTTCACCTTCCCTTTTTGCTAATCTAGGTCTACGAGTACCATTTCATTCCACCCCCAGTAGTGTAGATTCCTGACGTGTATGAACTGGCTGAATTCCCCCGCCTCATACGGTATATGGGGTTGGTCTGGAGTGAGGTCGACAAGAATGAGGCTGAGTGTTGCCAAGCCTTGAGGGAGATGATGTTCGAAGGTGTATACCTTTTTTTTTGACGATGCTCTAACTTTCTGGTTTCAGATCGTCAGGGCTCCTTAGAGATGGGAGGGCGATCATCTGCCCCAGGTGCTTTGTAATGCACAGGCGTTATCGAGTAGGCGCTTCGTGATGGAGTGCCCGTATGGTCAGGAATGGTTCCTAGGCGAAAGGACTCATGACTAGCACGGTCCCAGGGCACGTAGGATTCTAGCTGCCTTGCCAGTGGGATTATTCTGGCCTTATCTTTTATCCCTAGAGTTGCACCCAGACCTTTATAGGGCTGGATATGAGGCTGGTAGTGTGGAGGGCGATTATAGTCATTTTTTCACCCTCCATCTGCTTTCGCATCTGTTGGGGTAAATTTACTAACTCCTCTCCTTTTTTTTTAATTTCATTCTTTTTAATTGACTCTAGCTATCTTCGCGAGGTGGGCGTACTCGCCCGTCCTCATCTACCAGAGTGAGAGGCAGAAGATCTGGTACTGCTGCTTCTCGGACTATTGGAGCAGGTTCTGGCACTGGAGCGGAGGACATCCCTATTCCCCAACCTCAGGCTCCTCAGGCTCCTGAGGTCGGGTATGTACATGGTCAGCTTGAGTTCCCAATTGAAGATTCCATTCAGCTATTTGACGATTCTCAGCGCTCTTATCGGGCCGATCTCCACCTCCAGGACCATAATTTTACCCCGGCCATTCCTCCCGACACCATGCATGTCAGTGTTTCTGCCCTTATTTATTCTTACCCCTTTTCCTGATTATCTGTCGTTAGCTGAACCCCTTGAATTGCGATATTTACAGATTCCAGTGATGCAGGGTATGTATATGGGCCAGACCATTTATGCATTGAGAGCGCTCTCTTTTCGAGACAACGCTGCTTTGACAGTAAGCACCTGTACTTGATTTTATGCTTATGTCTGGATGTATGCATGTATGTATAGATGCATATGCATGTAATTATGATGTTACTCATGCTTCGTTCGATACAGACAACGATCGGGATGGAGCGCCAAGAGTCTGCTCTTTTGAGGGCCGAGAATGATTAGTTGCAGCGTCGGGTCACTGAATTGGAAGTCATGAATCAGACTTTTAGAGACTAGGTGGGTGGTTGGGATGCCCAAATGGGAGATGTGGGTGAAGATATGAGCGAGGGTCAGGAAGACGAGGCAGGAGATGACGGAGATGATGACGATGATGTTGGCTTTGACTCCTCTTAGGCTCACCTCGCCGTTCCCTGCTTGTGATGTATTGACCCATCTGTGGGTTGTTTCTTTGCACATTTTGACCCTTGCATAGGCCCAACTTAGTGATGTATTAGGATTGATTATTGCTGTATGACTTTTTATTCTGTTTTTTTTTCTTATCATAATTTTTGCATAGGTCGCCCTTTTTTGGGTTTTCGGCCTATCAGACTATTTTTATTTTTGCCTGAACTGTCCTTTTGGGTTTTCAATTCAGCAGACTCTTTTTTTTTATCTGCATGTTCAATTTATGGATGTGAGATATGTAAAAGATGTAAAGATAGATATGCATAAAATAATCTGAATTGCAATTAAACTTGGAACATTTAAACGAACAGAACCAAACATTCTTTCATAAATAATGTTCTAGCACAATGTACATCAAATGATAAAATGAAACTATGGACAAAATCATTGATGGTATACGTCTCAACTGAACCCACGTTTGCCACCAACCGGTCTTTGCAGATTTTCCAGCTGATAGTCCTGACCTCTCTATCCTAACTTTTGCATGGATCGCCTTTTCAGTTTTTGACCCATCGGACTGTCCTAAATTTTGCATGGATCACCTTTTCGGTTTTCAACCCACCGGACCCCTCTTTTTTTTTTTTTTACAAGTAGTAGTGTTTTAGCTTATCCTGGTTGATGGGGTTGACAAATTCATTCCCGTCTATGTCTATAATCTTTGCAGCCCCTTTTCAAAAGTACCCTCTTAATTACATACGGACCTTCCCAGTTCGGTTTGAACTTCCCTCGTACATCCGTGCTGGTCTATTTCGTCTGCTTGAGTACCAAATCCCCTACCTTGAATAGACGCTTCTAATGGCGAACCTTATTGTTGTATGTCCTAGCCATTCGCTGTTGATACATTTGCAACTGGTATAAGGCCTGAAGACACTTTTAATCAATCAATGCTAGCTGTTCATGTCTCAATTGGAGCCAATCAGATTCTGGCAACTGTGCCTTCATAACCACCCTTAATGATTTGATTTTCATCTCTACTGGTAATCCTACTTCCATCCCGTAAACCAGTGAATACGGAGTTTCTCCGGTAGGGGTTCTAATGCTTGTCCGGTATCCCCACAAGGCCAATGGTAACATGTAGGCCCAATCTCTATATGTTACCACCAATTCTTCTTTATGGGCTTGTTGGCTGCTTCCACTGCCCCATTGGCTTGTGGGCGATACGGGGACGACTTATGGTGTTCAACGCCCTTCTCTTGGAATAACTGTGCCGTCACCCCTTGGAACTGTACCCCATTATCAGTCATGACAAGATGAGGGATCCTATATCTTGCAAAGATGTTATTTTCTATGAAATTGACCATCTTCTTAGCACTGATATTTGCAAATGATTCCGCTTCGACCCACTTAGAGAAGTAATCCACTGTCACAATGATGATCGATGTCTGTTTGAGATGGGTGGCCTTATCTCTCTAATTATATCTATTCCCTAAGCTACAAACGGCACAAAGTCGAAGATACTTGAAGTTTAAGTGGGGGAAGATGATTGAGATCCCCGTACACCTGACATTCATGGCTTTTTTCAACTTCCTCAGTACAGTCAGCTTACAGAGTGAGCCAAAAGTAGCCTTGTCTCAGTATTTTCTTTGCCAGGGCCAGTCCATTCATGTGTGGGCCACACGCACCGGAGTGTATCTATTTCATAACCACAACTACCTCTTCCTCCGTTAGACACTTCAGAAGAACTTTGTTAGCTATTCTCTTGAAAAGTTGATTCTCAAACATCCGGAACTGTGTTGCCAATCTTCGAAGGGAAACCTTGTCAGACTCATTAGCATCTTCGGGGTACTAACCATTCTAGATGAACTATAGAATATCATAATACTAGGGTCGTGCCCTAATTGTTGCGACCGTGTTAACTGACGAATAGCATGGATTCTGAGTGACTTTTAGGATGACTAGCTGTATTGGCTGTTTTCGGGGACTTTCCCACATTGATGATAGTGTAGCCAAAGAATCTGCCATCTGATTCTCCTTTCTCGGCACATGTCGGAATTCACACTGGCTAAATACCTTTGCCCTTTCCCAAACCATCTCAAGATAAGGCTGGAGTGATTCTTCTTTTATTTCCCAGTCTCTGGTAACCTGCCAAATCACCAAAGCTGAATCCCCGATAACTAACGCCTCATTTGCCCCCAATGTGATCAGAGCATCAATACCAAAGAGACATGCTTCGTATTCTTCCCCATTATTGGTCACTTGAAAGTCAAGCCGTCTTGCCAGAGGAATGATTTCTCCTTCTGGTGTAGCAATGATTACCCCCAAGCCTTCGCCGTGTTTGTTCACCGCTCCATCGAAGTACATCACCCATCTGTTTGGCCCCTCTTCTACCATGGCCAGTTGTTCATCAGGGAATTCTAAGTTCTCCACATAGTCTGAATCCATCGGCTGATTAGCTAGAAACTCCACTACAGCTCTTCCCTTGATTGTCTTCCTTGTCACATATTCTTTATCGAACTCTGACAACAAAAGTAACCACCTTGATAACTTCCCCACTAACACTGGAGCTTGACATAAATATTTCATGGGATCCACCTTGGCTACCGCCTCAACCTTATATGATTGGAAGTAATGCCTTAACTTCTTTGTCAACCATACCATAGCCGCACAAGTCTTCTTTACTATCATATACCTAGTCTCATACTCTAGTAGCTTCTTGCTCAAGTAATAGATCGCATGTTTACGTCCATCCTCTTGCTCTTGTACCAGCATGGCTCCCACAGAAGTCTCTTCAATGGCCAAGTACAGAATCAAAGGCTTGTCTGGTATTGGTGGTTTTAGAACTAGAGGGTTCATCAAATAAGTTTTAATTCTGTCGAAGGCTATCAAACACTGTTCATTCCACTCTACTGGCTGGTTCTTCTTTAGAAGTCTGAAAATTGGCTCGCAAACTATCGTCAATCTTGCAATAAACCGACTGACATACTGTAGTGAACCCAGAAACGACCTTAATTCCTTTTCTGACTGCGGTGTCGGCATATCCCTGATGGGCTTGATCTTGTCTACATCCATCTCGATTCCTTTTTGGCTGACTACATGACCAAGCAGCTTCCCTTAGGTCACCTCGAATACACACTTTTTAGGATTGAGGTGAAGATTGTATTTCTTGATTCTAGTTGAAATCTATCTAGGATGGCTAGGTGCTCCTCCTGGGTCATAGATTTGACTAACATATTGTCTACATAAACCTCAACCTCCTTATGGATCATGTCATGTAGAAGTGTTGTAACAGCTCATTGATAAGTCGCCCCGGCATTCTTCAACCCAAAAGGCATAACCCTGTAGCAGTAAACCCCCTACTCTGTGATGAAGGCCGTTTTTACTTTGTCAATTACATTCATCAGGATCAGATTATACCCCAAGAACCCGTCCATGAAGGAATACATAGCTGCCCTGGCGGCACTGTCAATCAAGACATCGATATACAGGAGCCAAAAGTCATCTTTGGGAGATGCTTTATTCAGATCTCGGTAATGCACACAGACTCTAAGCCGGCCATCTCTCTTTGCAACCGGCACGATGTTGGCCAACCATTCCGGGTACTCTACTAACTCTAAGAACTTGGCCTTTATCTATTTGGGTACTTCTTCCTTAACCTTTTCAGCCCATTCTGGTCAAAGTCGTCTGAGTTTCTGCTTAACAGGTTTCATTTTTGGATCCGTCAGGATTCTGTGCTCTGTAATTTCCCTGTCAACCCCAGGCATGTCGTCGTAGGACCAGGCGAAGGCTTTGATGTGTTTTTGCAAAATTTTTACTAGTTCTTTCCTCTCGTCAGGCATGAGGTCTTTCGAGATGGATACCATCTTTGGTTCATCATCTTTCCCTAGATTCATTTCATGCAATGATGCATCATGTATGCTAAAGAATTAAATGAATGTTTGTATGTATGCACAGTTCCATTCGGAAAAACATCACACAAGTAAGCAAAATCAGATTTTTTTGCATTGTGTGCCTTGTAGGCAGAATTGTTCACATTAAAAATAGAAAAAGCAGATACATTTAAAAAATTTCCATCCTCCACATGCGGAGGGTCTTCGTCAACAGCAGCACAGTCAAATTCTTCAAATAGGTACCCCAGGTCTCCTTCTAGGTCTCCCTTCTACTTCTTAGTCAGCTCTTCCTTTGGTGTCTCAGCCTTACCCCTCATGACTAGCTTGGTGAGTTCCTTCACAGCTTCCTCCACTAGCTCTTCATGTGTCTTTTCAGCAGGTAGCACCTCTTTTTCTGAACCCTTGTTTGGCTTCATCAAAGTGGATAATGCTCTTGTGATGGCCCCCATGGCCACTTCCATCTCGCCTCTCACCAGGTCAGTCTTCTTAAAGGCTTCTCCCTTTTCTCCGAATTCAACCCTAACTTGATCAATAGCCTTCTGATTATGAACCTCCTTGCTTTCATCCCTAGCTCCGGCTTGTAGCATGCTCACGATAGGCTCAATTCCATACTTGCTGAAATCAACTACATCAGCAAAAATTTCAAATCCCGAGAGCTGACCTCCCTCAACAGTTATGGGCTCAGGAGTCCCGTCATATACTGATTCCGTGGCCCAGACGAAAGTGTCCACCAAGTTCACACGTTTCCACTCTTGCTTAGGCCTTCCCTTATGACACCCCAGCCCAAACTGACGGTACTTGCCAGCTTCAATATTGAATTCAGGGACACCTTGTTGTTTGGCCCCTAACCCTTTACCCGGTTTATAGTTCTGCTTGGCGAAGTACCTGTGAATCCATTCCGAAAACTCAGGCTTGTCAGAGATCACAGCAACCTAAAACCCATCATCGGTTGTTCGGTAGCACTCAATGTAGCTACAACAGAAGGTTCATCTACTTCATCAGTTACTACTTTTCCCTCGATCAAAAACTTCACCTTTTGATGCTAGGTTGATGGAACTCCTCCTAGAGCATAGAACCATGGTCTCCCTAATAGAAGAGAGAAGGTGACAGGAATATTGATCACGGTAAACAATACTTTTAACTTAACCTCCCCCACTTTGACTTCAGTCGCGAAGGTTCCCAGCATAGTTCTCTTGCTATCATCATAAGCTCTAATTACAGTGTTGGACCAGCAAAGAGCTTCAGTACTCACCCCCAAGAAAGGTAGGATCTGAGAAGGAAAGATGTTCAAGGCCGAGCTGTCATCCACCATCACACTCGGCATCATTTTATCCATGACTTCAACCCTTAAGTACAGAGCCCTATTGTGATTAACCCTTTCAGGTGGGAGGTCTTTTACCCCAAAACTGATCTCTGGGGCCTTATTGGCCTTTAAATCCACTCCCCTAATCATTGCACACACCTCGTCGGGGGACATAGTAGGGTTGGCATCCATCTCCATCAGCTGTTTAACCACCGCCTCTCGGTGCCTCTTCGATTCCATAAGTAAGTGCCACACACTGGCACGAGCCAGTGTCCTCTTCAGCTGGTCCACCACCATGTCTTCCTCCTTGGCACTAGAGGTGATCGGACTGTATCATTCTGCACCCGTGTAGTGTTCCTTCTTGGGGGTGCCGAAGATGGTGTGTTGTTGGGTTGATAAACCCTACCGTTTCTTGTGATGTGTATCACCAGCCCATCTTTCTCTATCACAGTCCCCCTCTTCATCTCCACCGGGTAAACAGGCTTCGACTCTTGCACATCAAACTCATCATATTCATCCTCTGCTTTAATTTCATCCAAATCAATGGGGCCTGTCTATCCCTTATTACCAAAGTCTGCTCTTCAACCACCTCTGGCTCTTCCTCCCTTTCCACTAACACAGCTCGCACACTCAGATTTGCTTGGATGATCTAAGCGAATACATAATTGGCTGGCAGACCAGAGTGTACTATGTTGACTTGACTTCCAAAAGTCAGGAGTGGATTTTTCTGCACGTTCGGCTTCAAAGCCGGCTCTACTATCTTGCCATCTGTGACCAGCTGCTTGATGGCTTTAGTCAGCTGGGTGCACTCGTTTGTACGCTGTCCCGCCATCATATGGTAAGAACAAAAATTATCTTTATCTGCCTTAGCTGGAGGCGAGAACGGCCTTAAACTTTGTAACAACCTAACTTTCTACACTTGGCAAAGATTCGGCAGACTGATTCGGCCCATGGACTGGTAATTCTCTGAACACTTGGCCTCCCCTGATTCACAGTAGCTACATCTGCCTCCTGCGATTCAATAGAGGCTGCTTTTGGTGTCGCCTTTTAACCAGATCCCACTACAGTAGCCTTAGAACTGCCACTCTTGTACCCTTGAGAGTACACCTAATTGTTTCTGTAGGAACCTGAACTCTGTCTGCCCCTCTGCTCTTCTTTCTCATATTGCTTGATAAGCTTGGCAAACTCCACCACCTCATTAAAGGAATGGAACCTCTTGAGCTTCATCTTGTCCTTATATTGGGGCAAGCTACCATCCACAAGCTTCACAATCAAAGACTCCAACTTCGGTGCCCCATCCACCAAAACCTGCATATCCATCCACCGTTTGTAATAAGCCGGGAAAGACTCGTTCGGTTTCTGGTCGATTCTTTCCAGATCCTCGAGAGTTGTCTCAACCTGGGTGTTGTAGGCATATTGCTTCACAAAGGCATCAGCTAAGTCCTCCCAGGTGGAACGGGTATACAGGGGCATCTTCATGTACCACTTTGCTGCAGCACCCTTCAGAGTAGTAGGAAATAAGTTCAAAAGATGACCCTTTCCAATCCCCATGCTGATCATCAACCTCATGTAGCTATCCAAGTGGGCTTCCGGTGGTCCTTCCCCTGTGTAGGGGGGAAGGTAGGGCATATGAAAACCAGCCAGAAGCGGCCCTTCTACATCAGCCACCAATGTGGCAGGATCAGCACACTTGATAGGATTAAAGTGGACCATCTCCTTCAACTTGGGCATCATAGCATCTATGTCAGAAAATTTTTGGTTAAGCCATTTCTCCAGCATCGACTCAATCGAGGCTTCCCTTGCCTTCTCAAAAGCCTCGTCCTCTTCAGACTGACAGTCAAGTTCTCTGTGATTGGCAACTCCACCACTTCTGCTAGGGTTACTCCCTCCAATTCCATTAGTAACTTGAACAAACTGTTGTGCCCTATTCCCAACCGAGGTCTAAGCTAGTTGAACAACCAGAATAGGGAGCGTGGTTATCACCGCCTGCACCTGCTCCCTAAGAGTAGCCCTGAACTCATCTGAGCTTAAGAAGCTCCTGATAAAAGCAACCATGTCGAAGGGCAAGTTTCCATTGTTTCCGTCGGCAATCTCCACTTTGTCAATCTCCTTTAACAAAACTTGACTGTCAACCGGTAGGGTAGGCAACTGAACTTTGATCTCCCTATCTGAATCTGACCCTGAGTTGATTCCCTCCACGGTGACAGGCTCTGATCGAACTGACTGAACTGATTGGTTTGGCACTGGCTCAACATGAACTAACCACTTTGAGGTTCGTCTCCAAACTGTACATTCATCATAAGGTTAGAGTCGCAGATGGATGTCATGGACCTAGACTCGACACACTAAATGGAGCATGTGGTGTGTTCATGTTCATGATTGGATGATGCTTTATAGATATGGATGATGATGGAAATGACTTTTATATTTTATTTCTTTTGTTTTGGATGTTCCAAGCATATCCCATGTCATGCAAAAGACAAAGCAAAAATGTCGCGTGCGGACCGGCACAAGGACAGAAGTTCAGCGCCTTCGGGGCACCTAGCGGATGTCATGAATAGTCATGTGTGTACCGACACACGGATAGAGGTTTGACACTTTGTAGTTAATGAAATGGTATGTGATGGTCATATGGGAACCGGTCCATAGATAGAAGGTCGATGCTTTTGTTGCATCTTGGATGAAATGATGTCACAAACAAGTCGCGTGTAACTCGAGACACGAACAGCATTTCAGTGTTCATGGAACACCTTGCATGATTTAGGCATGTTATGAAATGTCCTAGTACAAGTTCTAATTCAACACTCGTGGAGTACCTTGAATGAATTTTCAATGTTATGAAACAATCCGATGTGGATTGTGACATATAAATAAGACTTTCATGTAACCATGACACCATGATGAATGGACATGATGTTATGTAATGGTATTGTGTGGTCTGCCACACTAACACAAGCCTAAGACTGTTGTGGTCCTCTAATGGTGCAATGATGTGATAAAATGGCCAAGTGCAATCCGGTGCACAGGCGAACATGGGTAATCTTGGGGACTCCCGATATGTCATGAAATGAAATGTCATGAGGGGCATACTTAGAACATCCCTTATTTTAGATGGGATGAGATGATATGAATGCCTATGTCATACAGAATGCAAATGGCTGCACAAAAACATGGTTAAGATGCATGACACGTGAGATGATGTCATGTATGCTTTATGAAATGCAAGCACACAAGATGTATATGACACATGAGTAAGATGTTATGGCTGCAAGAAAACGTGGTTAGTATAACACACACGTATGATGATGCTCCTAAATGGCTGTATAAAAATGTGGTTAGAAAATGGCACACGGATGATGCATGTTTGATGTTACATATGAAGGTCAAAAATGAAACCACCATAGAACAAACGTTAGCACACGCCACAATATGCTCACCCTTCCAACCTTATTCCTCCATTCGATTGGTCTCGCATTCTTCCTAGGTGTTGGGTCGCTTTAGCATCAGCCGGGGATACCAAAGGTGCACTCTCAATGTCCATTTTCAAATATATGTTTCCGTAACCCTAAGGGGAAGTTGCTAGACCATTACATGAAGGTATAGGTCAAACCAAGGGTCGTACAGGTTCCCATAGTGAAAATATACTCCTCGCTTCTCCCCACTCAAGGGTCCAAACAAAGGGGTACGTATGAGGCTATGAGTGGTTTACCCCCTCGGGTGCCTCCAATCCTAGCTGAAGAGGTAGGTCACCTTTGGAGATAAACCGGGCTTAATCATATGTTGGAGGGATTTAAGAAGACAAAATGTCATGCTTATGCAAATGTGAATGAAACATCAAATTATGATTTAATAATTGACTACAAGGGAGGATGTACTTCGATTGTTGCCTAAGTTCTTTAAGTTTTTATGAAAACTTTTTTAAAAGAAACCGTTGATCCCCAGCAGAGTCGCCACTGTGAGCGAACGACCTTTTTACGAAACGCACAGTGAAGCGGGAATCGGGGATTTTCTTTTTGAAGTGCGATGATGTGGTTTGAAAACGGGTTTTTAATCTTCTTCAAGAAAACCTTTCATTTTATTGGGAAACTCATTTTGTAGAAAACTTAATTGAAAGTGTGAATTTTGGAAAATAATTTTTTCTTAGAAAATCCCAATTTAACTTAAAGATCTCGAAACATGAATTTCAAGATTAGATACAGAGTCGCCACCCGGATCAGCTCATCCAGGAAATTCTAGTACAGCTCCCTACCAAGTGTAGACACAGTACCTAATCTAGATATTCGAGGTTCGGGCAACATACCTACAAATCCTCACTTATTTTCAATTGTTATTTCATAATGTGATGTTGCATTCACTTAATTCTACTCATTTTATCTTTTTTTTTATTATTAATCAATGCTCAAACAAACGACATAAATATAAAAACCAAAATAAAGTGCAGAAAAGTAAAAGTACGGGAAAAGTAAAGTAGAGACCAAATTATACAACCCATAAAAAGAAAAAGCTCTCATCCTCACCATTACAACCTATAATAAATGAAAATCTAAAAAAGTACAATCACCCAGATACACGATTTAATCTATAAAATACATCCAAAAATAAAAATAAAGAAAAATAAAAGCTGCATCCAAATACGGTTAGCAAAAGTAAATAAAACACACCAAGGACTCACATAGGACAGAATAGGGGTATTTTACGAAACGGGGTCATACATTTAAGGGGGGCTAACCGGGGTCGACCCGACCGGTCGGTCCGGTTAGACCTGCAAAATGGTTTTTTGAAATGCCTTGTAGGTTTTATTGATGAAAAACACATTTCGAAAACCATTTGGCTCATTTTACATGCATTTTCCAACTTTTAGCGGGCCGGATATCCCAGGACCCGGGGGTTCCGTTTGTGAGTGGGCCTAAATTAAACATCCATCTAGGGTCCAAAAGAATGTAATCACATCAAAATTCAGTTTTGCATAGGAAAAAGATACAAAATTACAAGTTTTGGGCCCAAAAGGACAAAACTGTAATTCTACCTCCTGAACTACAGCCGCGCGGCTGTAACACCTTTAGCCGTGCAGCTATAAGACTCCAGAATGTGTTCCAGCTTTCTTTTCTAGTTTTTGAAAATCGTTTTACAAATTTAGCGATTTCGGGTAATCTGGGATTTCTGGAAACACACTAACTTCAACCAAACGGATCCGAAAAGAATCAAAACAAGTCCGGAAATCCCTAAAAACTCGAAATTGCCAAACTTGAAATCACATGCATCGATTAAAATCAGAAACTAGGAATCTAAGCATGCATGGATGTAATTGGACCGATAATAAACATGAAAAACACATTTAATTGAAAAACAGAAGCGTTATCAGTCGATTTGGGGCATCCGAAGCTTCTGCCCCTGAAGATTACAGCCACACAGCTGTAATATGCAGATTACAACCGCACCCCTATAGGATACAGTCGCGTGGCTGTAGTTACAACCGGGCATCTGTAATTATAGGTGGGGCAACTGTAATCAAAACCACTTCCAAAATCGCAAAAAATTCAAAAAACCAACAAACAGCAATCAGAACGAAAGAAAAAGGGATTTCTAAGGCCTCTTAGAATGTACCTTATCTGTGTTCTAGTGTTTTGGACCAGCAAGGATGAATTCAGATGCCGGGAACGCCTTGCAATCACAAATAACCTAAAAGCTTATGCGATTTTTGAAGCCCGAGCGGAACCCCAAATGAGATTGAATGAGTGATTATGGTCTAAGAATGCCTCTACAAAACTAATTGCTCTAAAGTTATGATGATTTAAACAGATTTTTATTAAGGTTTCTTTGATTATTTAGGATTAAAACACTCAATTTTAATCTTTCCTCTCAAAAACCCTAAGTGTGGATGTGTTTTCTCTCAATTCTCTTAATTCTGTCCCTTCTGTAATTTTTGTCTGCTGCCTTCACCCTAATCCCGGTCATTATGGTTTTATATCTCCTATTTTGGTTAAAAATCCGGATTAAATGCTGATTTTGAACAAAAAAGGAAAGCTGATGATTACAGCTGCGCGGCTGTAATGGACTACAGCCGTACGACTGTAGGGCACTACAGCCAAGCGACTGTAGTGACCAGATTAGCCTATTTTGCTTATTTTTCATTCTTTTCTTTGGTTCTCTCAAATACTCACTCGAATTCCTTCGGGGTTCCGTACCAAGACTTGTCACACACATTCGGGTCACCCGAGACATTTAAAACGTTCTCCTAATCGTTCCGAATCTGCCTCACGTTTATCCGTGAAAAAGGAAATAATAGCTTTCATCACCGAGGTCGGGAAAAAAAACCCATGCTCACACATAAATATATGCAACAAGTTGGACTCAAGTAGACAGAATGGAGAGATTAGTGATTTGGGACATGCATTTAGGGGGTAGTCGGGTAAACTCGGCTAGTTCATCCAACTAGACCTGGAAAATAGTTTTGAAATGTTCCTGTATTTTTGTTTCATGAGAAAATACATTTTTGAAAATATTTTCTTTTACCGGTTTATTGTCATTTATTATGTAAATGTGGGTCGGTTTTCGGGAGATTTGGATCTCCGTCGTTGCGTTGTTTTAATCTCAACAACTTCAAAATATTAAATCTAAGGTCATGTATGCATGAAATCAATTTATTTTGGATGATTTTTTGATTTTTATGCATTCTCCATGATTTTTCTGATTTTTTTGGTATTTTTTTGGATTTTTCCGAATTCTTTGTGATTTTTCGTTCCTGACCTGACTGGAATTTACAGTCGTGGGATTGAGATTACATTTGTACGACTATATTTACAGTCATACTACTGTAAATAAATCCTGGTCAGAAAATTGCTAAGGTGAGATTAAAAGGATAGGAAGTATGGTCGTGGTGACCAAGTACAGCCGTACGACTGTAATTAAAGGCATACGACTCTAATTACAGGAGCATGACTGTTCCTGCCCAGAAACAACAAATGTGTAATTTGGGTTTTAGGTGATTTTATGCATGAAAATGAGCCAAAACACCCAGAAATAAAGGAACAGACTAGTTTAGGATGTACTTACCCTTGTAGCTAAGATCCATAGTCGATTTGACCGAAGAAAATGCCTTAAATTGGCTCCGAATTGCTTCTCCTACTCAGAATGTTAGGGTACAAAAATAAAGTCCAAAAAATCTCCACAATTTATGGATTTAATTGAGCACAAGAATTAATTATCTTTAAGTGAAAGATGATTAATCTATGATTTCTATGAATTTCAACCTCATAATACAAAGATTCAAAAAGAATAGAGTAGGAGAAAATAAGTGAATGAGTGTTTTCTACTTTTCTATTCTGTTCTCTCAATGCCCCTTGAGCTCTCTTCAATCCAAATTTTGTGAATTCTGGTTAATCCCCTCTTTCCAGTAATTATTTGGCTTAAATATGGGACAAAAAGATAAGAAAACATCCTAGAAGACCGCCCATTTCTCTCCTAAGTGGGCTTGGTTGGAATGAGCTGAAAATGGATCTTCGTACGACTGTAATTATAGTCGTACGACTGTGATTACATTCGCGCGACGTTAAAATTAGGTCATTGACTTTTATTTCTTTGACTTTGACCAAGAATTTTAACTACAGGCATGGAAACCAAATTACAGTCATACAATTATAATTACAATAGTATGACTTTAACTATAGTCGTATGACTGTAGTAGTTAATTTTCTCAATTTTCAATTTCTGAATCCCGTTAGTTCATAGAAATTAAGACTCGAAAAAACATGTGTTCATACCAAGGCATTGAACTCCTACCGAATGAGAGCTGGGACATCTGTGAGCGCTCATGTGCTCAAGATGAAGAGCTATTTGGACTCTTTAGCCTGTCTCGACATGCCTATCTCACAAGAGTTAGCGATTGACATAATCATGGCATCCCTGTCGGACTCTTATGATCAGTTCATCCTGAACTACAACATACAAGGGATGAACCATACTGTTAATAAGCTGCATGGAATGCATAAGCTCGCAGTATAGTCAATCAAGAAGACTCCGCCAGTACTAATGGTCAGCAAGGGGAACCCTCCTCTTGCAAAGGATAAGGCAAAGGCAAAAGCCGAGGCCAAAGGTAAGAAAGCTAAGCCCAAGCCCTAGCCCAAGGCTGGTCTTGAGGATGTCTGTTTCCAGTGCAAACAGACGAGACACTAGAAGAGATCTTGTCGCCAGCTTATGGGAGAGCAAAAGAAGAGCCAAGGTGCATCTTTATTAGGTATATATGTCATAGACATAAACCTTACTGTTTCTACATCTTGGGTATTGGATACTAGATGTGGTTCTCACATTTGTTGCAATATGCAGGGACTTAGGAATAAGAGATCACTGGATTTGGTGAGGTGGAATTTTGTGTCGAAAATAGAGCAAAGGTAGCTTCCATAGAGATCGACAAGCACCACCTATTGATGCCTAGTTGTTTAGTTTTTATTTTGGAACAGTGTTATTTTGTACTTGCAATGTGCAGGAATGTTAACTCTGTTTCAGTACTAGATATTTCTAGATTTAATCTTACTATTGGAAATGGTAGAATAAGTTTATCTAAAGAGGGGTTATTTTATGGAGATGCTCTGTTAAATAATGGCCTATATATCTTGGATTTAATTGAAACCAATCAAGTCTATAACATAAATACTAAAAGGGTTAAGCCTAATGAACTTAATCCTATCTACCTTTGGTATTGTCATTTAGGCCACATAAACGAGAAACGCATAGCTAGGCTTTACAAAGCTGGAATCCTAGGGTCATTTGACATGGAGTCACTTGATATATGCGAGTCATGTTTATACAGTAAAATGACCAAAGTGCCTTTTGGCAAGAAAGTTGAAAGTGCTATTGGCTAATTGGACCTAATACATTTACATGTATATGGGCCCATGAGTGCAGCTACTGTAGGTGGACATCTGTATTTCATCACTTTCATGGATGATTTCAGCAGATACAGCTATGTCTATTTGATGAAACACAAATTTGAGACTCTTGATAGGTTCAAGGAATTTAAGAACGAGGTACAGAACCAACTAGGCAGAAATATAAAAGCCCTTTGCTCAGATAGAGGAGACGAGTTTATGAGCCTAAAGTTTGGCTCTTACTTGAGAGGGAATGGAATCATTCCACAGCTCACTCCTCTAGGAACACCACAATGGAATAAGGTATCCAAAAGGAGGAATAGGGCCTTGTTGGACATGGTCCGCTCAATGATGAGTCATGCCTCTCTCCCAATAACATTCTAGGGATACGCTATTAAGACATCAACTCTCATTTTGAACAATACTCTGACTAAGGCTGTAGAAAAGCACTGATACAAATATATGGATGGGTAAGGTGCCCAATGTGTCTTTCCTACTGATTTAGGACTATGATGCACATGTCGAGAGCTTGACTAAGGGCAAACTAGAACCCAAGACCGATAAATGCTTGTTTATGGGCTACGCTAGGGAAACCAAATGGTACTACTTCTACAACCCCGCCGAGAACAAGGTGTTCGTGGCACGAAAGGGTTTCTTTCTCGAAAAGGATTTCATTTCTAAGAAAGACAGTGGGAGCAATATTAAACTCAGGGAAGTTCAAAGCACACAGACTCCTGAAGAGGATAACTCGAAGACTAGGGAGGAGCTTCCAATGGTGGAAGCACTAGCCCTAGTCACATAAGAACCTAGGAGATCTGGTAGGGATCATCGAGTACCCCAGAGATGTGGATTTCTTATAGCTGAAGATCACACTCTTCTCATCTTTGATGAGGAAGAGCCCAAAACCTACCAAGAGGCCATTGATAGCTCGTAATCTGCTAATTGGCATAAAGCCATAGAGGTGGAGATGCAATCTATGTACGAGAATCAGGTTTGGAACCTGGTTGATCCACCTCCGAGTGCTAAGGTCATAGGTTGTAAGTGGTGCAACAAGCTAAAAGCTAACAACACCTTCAAGGAGCGACTGGTGGCAAAAGGTTTCAAAAAAGTCCATGGATTAGACTATGATGAAACCTTCTCACCAGTTGGTATGCTCAAGTCTACAAGGATCTTGCCAACCATAGCCACTTGGTATGACTATGAGGTCTAATAGATGGATGTCAAAACCACTTTCCTTAATGGGAAGCTACTCAAGGATGTGTAAATGACACAATCTAAGGGCTTTGTCGATCCAAAGCATCTTACAAGGGTTTGTAAGCTTCAAAGATCCATTTATGGATTGAAGCAAGCATCCCAAAGTTAGAATCTTAGATTTAATGAAGGCATAAAGGAATACGGCTTCATACAAAATCAAGATGATCCTTGTGTTTATAACAGGATTAGTGAGAGTATTGTCACTTTTTTGGTGTTATATGTGGACGACATCCTTCTGATTGGAAGCGACATACCAACAATGCAAGGGGTTAAGCAGTGGTTGTGTAAGTGCTTCGTAATGAAGGACTCAGGCGAAGCTGAGATGATCCTAGGGATTAGGATCTACAGGGATAGACCTAATCGACTTCTGGGCCTAAGTTAGGCCATGTACATAGACAAAGTTCTGAAAAGATTCAATATGGATCGGGCTAAGAAACTTAGAAAGAATAACTGTCCTAAGACAAGGAGGGACAGGGAGAACATGAAGTTGGTTCCATATGCATCAGTTATAGGATCAATTATGTACTCCATGCTATGTCCAAGACCTGATGTAGCCTTTGCACTATGTATGATGAGCCGATACCAGTAGGATCCCAATGAGGACCGCTAGAAGGCTGTCAAAGCAGTCCTGAAATACCTTAACAAGACTAAGGATAGCTTTTGTGAGCGGACGACCTTCTTTAACGGGATGCGGTGAAGCGAACTGGGGGTTTTCGAAAAAGAAGGGATGAAAGATGATTGGTTATCAGTGATGTTTTGGGAAAAATGGGTTTTCATTTATCTTGCTTTGGGGAAAATCCTTCGTTTGTTTTGAAATTCCGTTTTGTAGAAAACGTTTTCCCGATTTATTACTTAAAGCCTTGAAACCTAAACTTCGAGATTAGTAACAGAGTCACCACCCGGATCAGCTCATCTGAGAAATTCTGGTACAGCTCCCTACCGAGCGTAGACTACTGTACTTAATCCAGAGATTCAGGGTTCGGGCAACTTACCTACTTAACCTCAAGCTTGTATTCATTTATTATTTATAAAGCCATATTTATTCAATTTATTATCTTTTCTCTACCCAATTTTGTTTATTTTATTAGCCCGTGCCAAAGCAGAATGAATAAAATAAATTGCAGGAAATTAAAAAAATTAAATTGCCGGATACACGAAGATCTAAAAATTACAATTGCCTAATTTATAGGGGAATATAATAAATACAGCAAAAATAAAAATAAATGCTGCAAAACAAAAGGTTAGCACAATTTATAATATAAACACAAATAGGACTCAAAACAGGATAGAATTGGGATTTAAGAAACGGGGGCATGCATTTAGGGGGTAACCGGTTCGACCCAACCAGTCGGACGTTAGACCTGGAAAACGGTTTTGAAACGCCCTATAATTTTTGTGCTAGAAAATCAATTTTGGGAAACAATTTGGCTCGGTTACATGTAAATTTCCACTTTTATGGATCTGTTATCTCGGAACTCGGGTTCAGTTCGTGTGGGTTTTCCTAATTTTACAAACATCTAAGGCCCAAAAAGCAGCAAACACACCGAAAACAGTTTGAATCTGAAAACAGCATCGTGCAATGACGTCCGTACGGGTCATTCTGCGATTCTGTTTTTTTCGAGAATCACAGCTGCACGGCTGAAAGTAGAGCTGGGCGGCTCTAACCCACGCTGGGCGGCTATAATACCCGGACCCGAAACCGGTTTTCTCGTCCTTTCGAAAAATTGCTTTTTTTGCCCGTTTTCAATGTTTTCCTAAGATTTTATAATATTCGGGGGTCCGCTGATGCTGAACTATGGATCCACAACGGATTGAACAACCCCGAAACCAAAATATAAAACCCGAAAAAAAATAAAAAACCAATATTCATACGTCCAGAAATCTGAAAACTGGGGCTAAAACGACGTACAAATATTCTTGGGCCAAAAAATACCAAAATAGAAGGCATAAAATGAAAACCGGACTCCTTTCAGCCGATCGGGATAGATCAGGAATCTGTTCCTGAGGAACAGAGCCGGGCGGCTGTAAGCGTTGGAATTTTACTTCTAAAAAAAAAATTCGTGTGTGTCACACGACTGTAAAATACAGTCGTACGACTGTAACCTCGTAGCAGGTGCAGAAGCCCATACCTCTGTAGCAGAAAAAAGAGAAGAAAAAGAAGGAGCAATTAATACTTCGGCCATTGCAGCAAGGAACCAGAAATAAAAGAAGGAAGAAAGAGAGGATTAGGGACTTTTGGATTTTTGATTGTCTGATCTTAGGGAGAAAGAATTTAGAGAGAGAATTGGGAGAAAAAGGAAGGAAAAAGAAAACCTCACAAAACTTCAAGCTTCTTTTTCTCTTCTTTTTCTTTGAAATTCTTGGGTGTTTAAGTTTAAAATCTATTAGAAATCAATAGGTTAATAACTAGACACTTTAAATTTAATCAATTTCCGACTAAAAACTCTAAGAATCCCTAACATTTTGGAGATTTTTGGACTCAACTTCTCAACCTCAACTAAAAGGAGAAAAGAGCAATTCTAAGTGGATTGGTGCATTGCCAGGGGTCATTCCTACAGTGGATTAGCACCAAGGAGGTAAACACATTTCATTCCCTCATTTTCTCATGCTTTCTGGGTGATTTTTTGGCGTGTTTTTGTGCATTTAAGTTCAATTTTCGCGTTTTCTCTTTCTAGAAATCAAGAACAGTCGTACGACTATTCTTGAGTTGAAAAACAATCGTACCACTGTATTTACAGTCGTACGAGTGTTCTTGATTTTCCACAATTTCTTTCAGTTTTATTTTAAATAATTTTGGCGAAATCCTAAAATTGAAGGATTTACAGTCGCACGACTGTAATTACAGTCGTACGACTGTAGTTATAGTCCCAAGACTGTAATGCTAGTCTAGATGCAGAATTTCCATTTTAATCCAGAAAAATTTCCAAAAACTCCTAAAAGGTCAGAAAATCAGAAAATCACCAAAATGAATTTTATTGTGTGTATTCACGACCTTAGATTTAATTTTTAGTGTGTTTGCACTTAGAATAATGCCACGACGGAGACCCGATTCTCCCGAAAACCGACCCACCTCACATGCTAAATTAAATTAAATCGGAAAATAAATTGCTTTCAAAATGATTTTCTCACAAAACCAAAATACAGGAGCGTTTCAAAATGTTTTCCAGGTCTAATCGGGCCGGCTAGCTGAGCCGACCCGGTTATCCCCTTATATGCATGTTCCCGAATTCTAAATTCCCAATTCTGTCATGTTTGAGTCCTATTTGTGGTGTGCCGTATATTGTGCTTACCCTTTGTTTTGCAGCTTTTAATTTCTTTTATTTTTGTTTTTGATGTATGTAATAGATAAACTCGTGTATTCTAGGCGGTTGTATTTCTTTTAGATAAATTGTGTATTTTAGGCGATTGTAAAACTGAGGTTGAGAGTTTTTATTTTTGTTCGATTGGGTTGTAATACTACTTTACTTCTGTTTTTATTATATGTGTATAAGAGCTGTATGCTTAAATTAATGCAATAAAATTTACTTTAGAATTTGAAATACCATACTTGAACATTGGCCAATTTTTATTTTGATTAGACAGGAAATAGGGGACTTGTCGGGACCTAGATTTCTGGATAGTATGGTGGCCGTTCGTCCGGTTCAGCTGCACTAAAATTTCCCGGTTGAGCTGAGCTGGGTGGCGACTCCTATACTACTAATCGAGACTTAGGTCTCGATTCTTTTATGAAATAATCTAGTTTTCTAAAAACGAATTTCCATTCTAAAAAACCCCACGCTAGGGAGGGATTTGCCCGAAATCGTGGTGCCCCTTCTGAAAGGGAGTTCGCGTTTCATCGAAAACGTCGTCCGCTCACATTGGCGACTCCACTGGGGATTTTCTTATAAAAGTTTTCTTAAAAAATTAAAAGAATTTGACAAGCCCTGAAAAGTGCCTAATCAAAATAAGGTGGATGATTCTTGTATGGTATTTTATTTTGCATTCTTTAGTTAGACTTTTTTGCATTCGGTTAAGTATCTAAATTTTATCCCGGTGAATTGTTAAAGTGTCGCCTTTGTTCCTCATGGTCTTAGGGGTATGGATATGAAACACCACCCATAGCCTCGTATGAACCCCTTCATTAGGACCTTTAAGTGGGGAGAAGTGAGGAGTACATTTTGCTATGGGAGCCTTGATTTTAACCCGACTTGGGCCGAACTCATATAGGCAACCTTAGTTCGATTCCCCTAGGATACCAAAATAAATCGTGTGAATAAAATAAAATCGTGCCTTCATCATCCCCGGTTGATGATCGAAGAGAACCCCACCTAGGACTCGGTTAGAATTTTTGAGACCGACCACGCTTGGAGGAATAAGGTTGGAAAAATTCGCTTCATGTGCTACGTGTTACACGTCTCTCGACATTTCACGACATACTATAAACAACATTTCCCATTTCACGACACACCACACATAAAACATTTGTGTGATAAATAACCCACATTTTTATGCAGCCATTTGCATTTTATTTTCGTGTGAAAACATTAAATCATCCGTGTGACATTCATATTAACCATTATTTTTGCAGCCATAGCATTATATTTGTATGTTAGCATTTTCATAAAACATACTTAGCGTCATTATGTGTGTCATGCATTCTAACCACATTTTTGTGCAGCCATTTGCATTTTACGTGACATAAGCATTCATATTGTTTCACGTAAATTAGGGGCATTCCAAGGATGCCCACCACGATCATATCATTCCATCATATATCGGGTATCCCAAAATACCTGTGTTCTGCCAATGCACCGGATTGCATTCGGCCATTCCACCAAATTATCTCATTTAATAGAGACCACAATGGTCTTAGGTTTATTTTCGTGTGACAATCCACACGATGCATTTCATGACATCATACCCATTCATCACAAATATCATATAACATTGTGATCCACATCGGATTACTTCATGACATCATTACATCATTCAAGGTGCTCCCTGAGTGCCGAATTAGTAGGCATATAGGGGCATTTCATAACATCCCAAATCATGAAAGGTGCTCCTCGAATGCTGAGCCTCTGTCCGTGTCCCCTGTTGCACGTGACTTTCTTACAACATCATTTCATATGATATGCCCTAGAAGCATCAGAACTCTGTCAATGGGGCGGCGTCATGCGACCATTTCATATCATAACATAGACCTACAAGGCGTCGAAACTCTATCCATGTGTCGGTACACACGTGACCATATCATAAAAAAAATCATCATTAGGTGCGCCAAAAGCGCCAAAACTTTGTCCGTGTGGCGGTCCACACGTGACCTTTTTGCACAGCATTGGGTGTTCTTGGAATGTCCAAAAAAATAAAAAAGTAGAATCATAAGTAGAAATCATTTTCATCATCATTTCATGCACGACATCACTCCATTCATTCTCCATAAGTATTTTCAATGTCTGATAACATCATTCCATACATTGATCCTAAACATTTCCCAACTGATGTCAAGCAGAATAAGCTGGAGCGACCCTGGACAAGATCTCAGGCTTCGCGGGCTGTTGGGGAACAAAGAGCAATTGAAAGAGAAAGTGATTCTATTTCTGGGGAAGAAGTGGAGATGGCTAATCCGACATCGAGCCTTACTGATGCTTTGAAGGATTTCTTAACATCATAAGACTTCCGTGACATGCTGAAGGAGGAAATGCGGGCAGTAGTGAGAGAGTCTGGAGAAACTGGAGGTAGTGGAACCGAAAAGAGAAGGAGGCTGAATCATCCTAACAGGGTGGTGATACCTCGGCTAGTCTGGAAAAGCTGCAAGAAATAGAGGCAGCCATGGAGAGAAAGATGAAGGCGAAATGCTCGGAATTGGAGGAGGTGGTGGCTCAGTTGAAGAAAGGGGCCAGCATCAGTACAGAGTCCAAGAAAGGGGTCAATGTAGATGCTATGATTAGCAAGGGCATTGAGACTTTTCCCATTGGCTTCCAAGTGCCAAAGGTGCCTTCTTATAAAGGAATGGGCTCACCAGAGGCCTATG